>OX421402.1:10000000-15000000 GCA_949126875.1 Lochmaea capreae | reverse complement strand
ATATATGCACCTTGTACTTCTAATGAAAATTAATTCAACAGTGTATGTCCTGTTTATATTCACTATAAACATGTTAGTATCAATAAAATATGAATTTTAATACTGCGTTTTTTCTCTGGCTTTCATAATAAACAAGGGTATTGGACTCTACCACACAAATGTCTTACACAGGTAGGTTCTTAATATATTCGTTTGGTGAAAATTAAATTTAATAAGAATGTGAATGTCTCTTATAAAAAACGTATTATGTTAATTATCTATTAAAATATATTTATTGTGCATTACGTTGTACCAATTAAGGATAATAGAATGCAAGCTATATAAAATGAATGTATAATTAAACCACGATATCATATACCATCTTACATATACTTCGTTCCAAGATATTTAGTTTTGACTTATGCCAACATGATTGATTTTAGACCAAAACCCACACCACCTAATCCGATAGTAGCACTGCATCGTACGTTTCGAAAGCAAAAAGATAATGCCTAATAGTATTTTATAGTTGAAATGTTTGGCAATTTGTTTTTCAAAAATTTAGTGATTTTTTTTACAAAATGAATTTAATTTATGTTTTAGTATTTAAATTTTACCGACTACGGATCTGTTACTGTTTACTGTAGGTACCATGAGAGATTTATAAACTTTTAATACTAAATCCTTAAGCCAGATGCCGAGTCAACGAAATATTGTTAAATGTTCTTTAAAACAAACTTATTTAGAAATTTACTGGATATTATTAATTAAAAATTATTTAATTTTAGAAAGATATGGTCGTAGCTACTTGAATGGGTTTGTTATAAGGTCAGGTTTTTTGAGTGGTGTTTGACACTTGAAAGATTTTACATGACAAAAATTAAACAAAAAGTTAGCTCGGGAGCTAAAGTGGTTTTTCACGTATGTATATATTCGAGTGACCATTCACTGAGACCTAAAAGATTTATTGTGTCTCCTTCCACTCAATGCATTACGAAAGTTTAGTCCTTTTAATTGGAAGAATGTTTGGGATACCCACAGGAGTGTCCCTCTTCTATCCAGTAGTCTCCTATGACTTGTGCCCTAGGATTTTGTATTGCTCTGCATTTCATAAGTATGTTAAAAGACTATTAGTGCCGTGTCAGTTCAGTGTCACTGCTAACCGTGCTTCTTCATTGGTGACAATTCACACCGTACCCGGTCAGTGGGTACCTTACTTTTAGTGAAATATCAGAATTCAGAGATGGCCTTTTTTACTAATAAAGAAATGAAAAAAATCAAATAAAGAAACGAAACTGGGTACATAAAGCTTGGATGAAACGAGGAAGTGAAAAATCATCATGAAAATCATTACTGAAAATCTTATAAATGAAATGCTCCCGCAACCTTCAGAAGACATGTGGAAAACTATTGCTCAAAACTTTAACACAATATCGAGTTTTAATTATTTTCCTATGATATTCCAAATATTATTTTTAAGACCGGCATCCATTTAATTTTTTGGAACAAGACATACAATTCCGTACCGACTCGATTAATTTTTCATCCATATTCAAACGCAAATTCCAATCGGTTATCGTTAGTGAAATACACAAAATATCGTTCCAGACTTTCATACAAATGACGGAACTGACACTGAAGCAGCACTGATGGTAAAAAACTTCACTGCACCAGACTTGTCTGAACAAGTCTATTTAGTCTCGTCAATATACGCAATAAAAAGGAAAATTTTTGCGTCCTGGACGGATCGGAATGCGGTTTTTTTCATTCGCTTCCAAAAATTATTTGTAAAAAATGTACCTAATTTTCATTAGGGAGAAACCGGAAATTGCATTGCTGCAGCCAAAAGTGTATTCAAAAAATGCATGATCTGGGAGGCCTTTTGGAAGATTGGTAAATAAGTGTCAGAACTGACCCAGTTTGGGTACTCGGGGGTCGCTGATCACGAATATGATGTTCAAATTGACCTCCGAACACTTAGTGCACCAGAACCTGACCGTAAACGTCATCTCCGTGGCTTTTCCTGACACAATTCAAAAAGGCCAACCGAAAATCATTATGGGGGGTTTTTTGGGGCGCTGAATTCAAATATGGCTTCGGCGAACATCCCACGGACACCTGGTGCGCCCCAACCTGGACGTGGACGTCCTCTCCGAGAATTTTCTTAGCAAGAGTGTCAATAACAACCCAAAAATCATTGTGGGGGCGTTTTATGAGGCGCTGAAGTAGAATTTCACGTCGAAAACGATCCCCCGAACACCTGGTGCACGGCAACCTGGACCTGAACGTCGTCTCCGAGGGTTTTCCAGACAAACTTGAAAAAGACGAACCGAAAATCGTTAAGGGGGGTTTTTTGGGGCGCTGAAGCAGACTTTCACGTCAAAAACGATCCGCCGAGCACCTTGTGCACCGCAACCTGGATCTGAAAGTCGTCTCCGAATGTTTTCCAGACAAACTCGAAAAACACGAACCGAAAATCGTTAAGGGGGGTTTTTTGGGGCGCTGAAGCAGAATTTCACGTCAAAAACGATCCGCCGAGCACCTTGTGTACCGCAACCTCGACCTGAACGTCTTCTCCGAGGGTTTTACAGACAAGAGTGTCAAAAACAACCCAAAAATCATTGTGGGGGAGTTTTATGGGGAGCTGAAGCAGAATTTCACGTCGAAAACGATCTCCCGAGCACCTGGTACACCGCAACCTGAACCTAAACGTCTTTTCTGAGGGTTTTACACACACACTCGAAAAAGCGAACCGAAAATCGTTAAGGTTTTTTTTTTGGGGTTTCTGACGCAGAATTTTACGTGAAGAACGATTCCGCTACCACCTGGTGCATTCAAAATTTTATTTCGACACCGACGTCATTTCCATTAATGTCAACCCCCTTAACGATTTTCGGTTCGTCTTTTTCGAGTTTGTTTGGAAAACCCTCGGAGAAGATGTTCAGGCCCAGGTTGCGCTGCACCAGGTGCTTGGGGGATCGTTTTCGACGTGAAATTCTACTTTAGCGCCTCATAAAACGCCCCCACAATGATTTTTTGGTTGTTTTTGACACTCTTCTTAGGAAAATTCTCGGAGAGGACGTCCACGTCCAGGTTGGGGCGCACCAGGTGTCCGCGGGGTCTTCGCCGAAGCCATATTTGAATTCAGCGCCCCGAAAATCCCCCCATAATGATTTTCGGTTTACCTTTTTGGATTGTGTCAGGAAAAGCCACGGAGATGACGTTTACGGTCAGGTTCTGGTGCACTAGGTGTTCGGGGGTCAATTTGAACATCATATTCGTGATCAGCGACCTAGAAAACCCCCCTAGTACCCGATCTGGGCCAGTTCTGACACTTATTTACCAATCTTCCAAAAGGCCTCCCAGATAATGCATTTTTTGAATGCACTTTTGGCTGCAGCAATGCAATTTCCGGTTTCTCCCTAATGGACATTTTTTACAAATAAATTTTGGAAGCGAATGCAAAAAACCGCATTCCGATCCGTCCAGGACGCAAAATTTTCCTTTTTATGACGTTTTTTCGCGTATTTTGCCTCGACTAATTTGAAACTATGGCAACGATGTTTTATTTTTCACTGACACTGATACTGAACTGGCACGGCACTGGAACTGATGTGTGTAAATAGTCCTTCTTCCTTTCTACAGAATCTATATTCTTCTTGCTTCACTAGTTTCAGCTTTTTGAGGTGCCCATTCAGGCGACAGTGTCCTGTCAGGACATCTGAATGGTCCAGTTTTCTCGTTTTTTCCGAGTAAACTATTTTTTCGAAAATTACATTAGTTCTGATACCGAAAACGGGCTCCGGTCCCTAAAGAGATGTTGAAGTTTCCCTCTTTGTTATTCCATTTCTTTCTAATCGAGTGTGCCCTGAAAACCACAGTAGGGTACTCCTATACACATCTTTTGCGTTTCCAAAATAATGTTGACAGAAGTTTGTTCATTGCAACTAGCTATTTATTAGTATAGTTATAGTTGTACGAATATTCGTTTTTATCTATCAACTGTTGAAATTTATATTTTCATAGCTACATTAAAAAATAGTTTTCATTTAGCAGTGGTTACATCCTGTATGTACAGGTGCTATTCATATTAAATATTTTTTAACACGCACAAAGTGTTTCTTCCATGTGGGTCACAGTTTTTCATGTAAGATAATTTTTGTGTTTCCTGTGTTTAAAACGAATGTTGAGCTACTCAAGTTATTATTATATTATGATTTTATCACAGGTTCTAATATAGAGATTATCTAAAGTTTTCACCGTAACAAAAACCATTAGTCACATGTATCTATTATTATTCCAGTTTTAAAAAAAAATTGAGATAAAGCCTTCATAAAACTAAGATTGTGGTATCACTGATAGAAAACTAATAAATACAATTTAAAGATAATTTAAAAATACATTTAATGCTGGGTTTGATGGGTATTTAAGAGTCAATGCGCTGCGTGCGTCGTCCTAGTAGGTGAACAATGTCGCCGTGGGGTTTATATATGACGTTTGTAGTGGTACCGTTTTTTTGCACAAAATGTAGATACTTTCCTCGGCAATCATTTCAATTGTTGAATTGTTTTTTATTTTAAGAATTTTATGACAACAAAATGATATTTCATTGTGTGGATGAGAGGCCAAAGGAAGTCCTTCTAAAAATAGAATTTGATTTTTATAAAAGAGCCGCGAGGTTTTGTGACATTTTGAATTTCCGTAGAACCCTTGAGTAGAACTAAAAACTGTGAAGTAATCAGAGTTAATTCAATCCATCCAAAGCGTAATGTAGTAGACAATGTAATTATTTTTCCCCTGATTTTTCGCTAATATTCAAATTTGGTGAAATTATATACGGGATTGGGATAAAGTATGGAACCAAGTAAATATCTTTTAAACGAAAAGAACGATATTTATGAAAATTTTCAGGTAAGTGCAATGGAACAAAATGCATCTGATGTACATTTCTTTTGTTAATAATATATTTCCGGTTTAACCGGAAATTCCACCAACTTCTTTAATTTAAATGGGACACCCTATATATTTTTACAGACTTTGGAAGAGCTCGTTATTTTGAATTCATACATACTGAGTTTAGTGTAAAAAAATTTGTAAAAACGAGGAATAACTCACTGTTAGTTGTAGAATAGGTGTACATTTCGTTATTTTAGAATAGTGAGAAACAAAATTACTTCAAATGTTCAAAATGCTCGCCGTTTACTTGCTGACAATATGCCATCCTATTAAAAAAATTCTTGAGTCACTCTTTCAAAGACTTCTCCACGTATTAGTTCACATTCATCAATAATTCTTTGTCTCAATTCCTGTAAGTGTGTTGGTCGTCTAACGTAAACACGTGATTTTAGATAACCCCAAAGAAAAAAATCTAACAGGCTAAGATGCGGAGAACGAGCAGGCCACTCTATGAATCCTCTACGTCCAATCCATCGATTTGGAAAATTCGCATCCAGAAAATCCCTAACCCGTCTATCATAGTGGGGAGGTGCTCCATCTTGTTGAAACCAAACATTTTGTGGTAATTGCCCATTCTGTTGAAGTGCAGGAATAATTTCGTTATTTAGTAGATCCAAATACTTGTCACCATTCAAGTTTCCGTCGATACAAAATGGGCCTATAAGCCTATTTTCGACAATTCCCATCCAAACATTTAACTTCTGTGGATCCAATGAGGATTCTCATTTGACCAATACCTTGAGTTATGGCGATTAACTGTTCCATTTAAACAAAAAATTGCCTCATCGGAAAAAAACTATGTTAGAAGCAAAATTGTCGTCGACATTACAGATGTCCATTAGCCGTTCGCACAATTCCAGCCGTCGGTCAAAATCATCGTTGACAATTCTCTTGAACCAACTGTACCTTATACGGATAATACTTTTCACTCTTTAATATCTTTCCTACAGAACGTCGTCTGATACCATTGCTTAGTGCCAAATTTGTGGTGGAAGTTTGATGTGATTCTTCTAAATCGATTGCAATATTTTGTTTAACAGTTTCGTCCGTTTCAGTCCGCGGTCTTCCAGGTTCTAGCAAATTTTTTACCATCCCAGTTGTATTAAAACGTTGTAATGTTTTAGTTACTGTTGATCGTGATATAGGATTTCTCTCCGGATGCAAATTATTAAAAATATGACACACTTCTTCATGAGTTCTAACACGATCACCATAACCGATCATCATTAAAATTTCAATACGCTCTTTTTCACCTAATTGAAACATTCTAAATTGTAAAATTTATTTCCGTCAATTAGAATTTGACACTTGGAGAATAAAAGACGTACTAAACAGTACTCATTTATTTATTACTATGCATACAAATTACAATTACAATTAGTTTATCTAAATAGTTTTTTGCTCTAATGCAAAAAACTCAAACGAGGTTGATTAAAGTGCTATATTCCTCGTTTTTACAATTTTTTTTACACTAAACTCAGTATGTATGAATTCAAAATAACAAGCTCTTTCAAAATCTCTAAAAATATATAGGGTGTCCCATTTAAATTAAAGAAGTTGATGGCATTTCCGGTCAAACCGGAAGTATATTATTAACAAAAAAATGCACATTAGATGAATGTTGTTCCACTGCGCTTACCTATAAATTTTCATAAATATCGTTCTTTTCTTTTAAAAGATATTTACTTGGTTCCATAGTTTATCCCAACCCCGTATTTAAAGTGATGTATATTTCATATCACTTATTTTTTTGGAATTTCAACATTTTTTAAAAGTCACCTAGTATTAAATTTAACAACTGAATATTTACTTAATATAATTCTCCAATATACTTTCTTATTGGGTTTGAATGTATTTGTTGAAAAAGATTAGAATGAAGAGTGAAGAAAAAAATCCTTGAATTGTATTGAAGTTGACTCTCGATTGGTAGAGTTAACTGAATACAGAAATCCCGGAATGACAAAAGGTAATATTTATTGTCCGTGGAGGAGTCGTGGAAAGCCGAATTGTTTCTTCACTTTCTCGTACAACGACATTGTCTCGTGAGTTTCATTTGTAACGAAATAAAGAGTGATTGTTATTGAATAATGTATTAGATATTGGTTTATGGCAATTTAAGGTCGCTGCTCAGGCATAAAGAATATAAACATGCTGCGTATATATATAAGTGATTGGTCTCTATTCTCTAGGGATATAAACTTTACACATACATATCTTTTTAAAGTTATCTCATGTTTGTTGCGGATAAGATTGAACGATTTGGGAAATGATTTATTGACTGATTCAAAGGTATCCGTTAAAAGTTAGGTCGACTTCCTAATTTCTATTGCAAAGAGCCCTGAATAAATTTAATATATCATTCAAATAAAATAGATATATTTAGAATTTGATAGATTACATGGGCGTCGGTAGGTCCGGTTGTCATTGCCACACGCATGCTCTAGGTAGACCTGTTCCAGGTATTTAAGGCGTTGGCGTGCAATTGCAGAAAATTAACAACGCCGTAGCGTATGGCGACCAGAAATAAAAATTGACAACACGACTCGCGGCGCTAGTCAAATCCGGATCCTCAGGCAAATGAGGACACCTGTCCCACCGAGACCTGTCCATCGGTCCAGTAAGAGCTACAGTGAAGCTGTGTGGGGGGGGGGGAGTGGGACAATCATTTCTCTCGAATATATCCCGCAACAGCACAACACTATTGTAAGTTCTAGAGGACTTATTACTGAGTGCCGTGGATAAGTCTTCTTACGACAAACCGAAGGTACATCTTCTACGCTGTACATGTCGACTACAATAGCTGCAGCTGAAGCGTGCCGACAAGATCGCCGAATAATGGCGTTGGGAAGTTGTTAATCGACTCGAAAGTCCGTGAAAACGCACAGCTTCTTAAGGTCAATGGTGAAGACCTAACAAAGCGTCACATTTATCCCTGACGAATAGAATATTGTTTTATTCAGGAGGTATGACTACTAGATTAAGAAAAATGAGCAATGGCCTGTTCTGCACCAGGAAAAATCAGGTTCCAGTCGAAAGCGAGCGAGAAAAAAAACGATGTGTGTACCTCAAACAACAGTCTAAGTTGGCTGGAATCGGTATAAAGAAACACAAAATTACACCAAGCAGGTTGTTTTGAGCAGCAAACGGATGACGAGTTGTTTTATTTACTTTAAGGAACTGTTGATCTACAGTTGTTCAAAAGCTACATCTGTGCCTAGGGTTGATATCAGTGGGAGCAAACTACGACGAAGACTTCGTGAAAGAGACTTGTTTTCAAGGAGGTCCTGTGGCCCACAGGACTTCATCTGTTTTCAAGACACTGTGATTCCCTATATGTATTTAATGCACGACTGCACGTTGCACGAGTATTTGGTTGTAGAGGGATTTTACCAGCTTGCAGCCCTCATATAAATTCTATTGAGCATCTCTGGGACCAACTGCAGGCACATTGGTTGCTGGCCCTTCTTGCCTGACAGCCTCTAAGATCTTGGAGTAGCACTACAAGAAAAATTCGATGCAATTCCTCAGCATTTTATTACCAGCCTTATTAATTCGTCTGATATACATAATCTGCTATTTATATTTTGAGCCTAATAATGAAAAGACAGTAATTTATTATTAAAAATGGCTTTATTGTTTTTCGAAGTTATTTCCATGATGATCAATACACTTTTGCATGCGCTCGAACCAATTTTAGTAACACTTTTTCCATTCCGATTAAGGTACCTCCAAAACATGGTTTTTGAATGCATCAACAGCTTCTTCAGGCGCCGAAAAACGTTGGCAAATAAAAAGAAGTCATTTGGTGCCAAATCAGGGCTGTACGGAGGATGACCCATCGATTCGACGTTTTGGCCAGTCAAATAGGTGGTTGTTTTAGCCGATGTGTGAGAACTGGCATTGTCATGATAAAGAATGATTCTTCGTTGCCGGTTGTTTTTTCGTATTTCACGAAGCACTTCTGGCAAACAAATGGTTGTGTACCATTCAGAATTCACCGTTCTACGTTGCTCTAACGGCACGACTGCCACATGTCCAGTTATTCCAAAGAAACAGGCGATCATTTGCTTCGAGGTGCTTCGCGTACGAACCACTTTTGTCGCATTGGGTTCGACTTGGAAGACCCATACAGTGGATTGCTGTTTTGTTTCGGGCTCATATGCGTAGATCCAAGATTCGTCACCTGTGTAGATGTTATACACAGCTTTTGATGCACCGCGATTGTATTTCTTGAGCATTTCTTTGCACCAATTGACACGAGCATCCTTTTGAGCTTTTGTCAAATTATGCGGGATCCAACGCGAACAAATCTTTTTAACAGTTAAATGTTCATGCAATATCTTATTGATGCTTGCATACTAATGCCCAAAGATGCATCTATCTCGCGATATGTCACATGTCGATTTTGCTTTATCAGTTCGTGCACAGCATCGATGTTTTGTGGCAGAACAACTGATTTTGGACGACCTTCACGACTTTGGTCCCCGAGCGAACTGCGGCCACGATTAAATTTGTTATACCAGCGTTTAACAGTGGCCGAGGATGGGGCTTCATCGCCAAAAGTCGAAGTGAGTTGTTCGATGCACTCTTGTCTTGATAAGCCACGTCGAAAGTCGTAAAAAATCATCGCACGAAAATGTTCACGAGTTAATTCCATTTTTTCGCTGAGACAAAATTTTCAAGTCGCTGTAGATAATACAAGTTATACTTAAATGACAAAAAGTTCTGAAGAAGGTTATGGTTAAAAAGATCAAACTTTCAATTGGAAACATCAGATGGCGCCTGTAAACACTTGGTAAGCCAAGGCTCAAAATATAAATAGCAACCCTCGTAGCACAATCTTTTCATCAGATTTAAGAGATCAAACGTACGTTTAAATATTACATTTAGATTTTATATCGTTGGCTTAAAAATAATGAATCTTGAATAACTTGAATAAAAAAACCAAAATGTTCAAAAAGCGTGGGACTGCATTTTTTTAACTAGTTGACACCCACATTGAAGCTGCTGCATCCTACAGGGTGTTTCAAATTTCGGATAAAAATATCTTCACATTTATGCTCCCAGTATATTTTCAAATTCAACTTTACGTCAAAATTTCAACCACAGTATTGCTACAGAAGAGTTGACCTTCAGTTCCCAAAAAAATAATCGAAATCAAATGAGTGGTGGCCTGTTTTTTTATACGGTCAGTGTATATGCTTTTCAATAAAACACTATCGAGTGTTTTATATAGTTAAAACTGATCCTAAAAATCAACCATTTATTTTCAGCAAATAAATCTAAAACTAGTTACTTATTCTACTGAAAACCATCCATCAACGTCCTCACTTTCTTTGGTTAGTAAAACATTCGATTATTCACCTGCGCTAAAAATAATAAAATAAAAAAGTTTTTTTTGTTTAACATATAGGTACTGCGTCAACCACTAGGGTTATCGGCAGTTCAGTGGTTACAAAGGTATTTACATAGTAAAGGATAACATTAAAAATTAAAAATTGTACATGTCCATGGCTAGAATAACATGTTTGATGGAAATATTTTTTACTTATTAGGAATTTGTGCGTTAGGGCTGTGTGCCCAATCTTCAATCGAGTAGCTTTAATTTGTTCAGCTCTTGAAGTCGGTAGGGAAAGGGTTTCTCTCACATTTGTCGCTATTTCATGCATTTTGTTATGGAACTCAAGGCTCCATTTGTATTGCCGCTTATCGATAACAAAATTATTGACAGTTACCTTGTGTTCTTGATGAGGTATCAGCTCTAATTTTGGGATATGCCTGTTGCTAACTGATTCTTGAGCTGAGATATCGGCGTCTTTTTTACCCTGAATACCGGTATGTATTAGTACCCATAAGAAAGATCCATTCCTGCTATCGGACTGGAGTTTGAAGAGTTGGTTATTGATTTTGAGACGGACTTCGTAGTTTAAGTAGACGGTTTTTAAACTTAAAGAATCGGTAATAACTAAAATGTTTTTATTGTTGGCAAAAGGTTACTATATTTATAACCTAAAGGAGAATTTTTCGGTTTCCATTGGATCAGTCTACATATGGAAATTTTTATTTACATGGCTATAAGATTATATTACTACTTTACAGAATAAGATAAATCTTTGATACAGTTAGGAAATATTTGCCTGACTTCTATGGATACGTTTTCTGGATTAATTGAAGTAGTTTCAAAAAAAAAAGTTTTTAATTGTTTCAAACATTTGTAGTGTTGTAATGTTTTAGGGAGTTTTATTTAACATGCACCCCTGCCGCTAAATATTGTAACAGCTTCATAATTAAATAAATTAAGACAGTTGACCCAAAAAAAATAAAGCGACGAGCTCAAAGTATGAAAAACTGGACTATTATGTAAAAATGTATGGATATTCATACAATATCTCAGAGGTGTCAATATCAGATCCATTTTTTCCTATAACCTGATTAATACATGTTTGCCAATGTTCATTCGTTACTTCTGATATTGATATATATGAAGTTTTTGTCGGATTTTAATAAATGTATTATTTCAATGTTTGACTTTTGCTCATATTAATTACATTGAATTAAACTATCAATAGAGATTATATTCCCATAAGTTATAATTTCCTACATTGGTACTTGGGAAAAATCCAAAAATTATGCTCAAGCTACTTCCAGTGTCCATCACTACAGATCAATTTACTATAAATTTGCTTGATACCCTTCAGTTCTTTCCTTTTCCTTCCAATTTCTGATACATACTTTTTAAAATAACAAGAGGGGTAGTAATTGTTTTATAAACTTTACTCTAACTTCCACCATCAATAGAACGATGTTTGTATAGTTGTAGTATGGCTTACCTGAAACAAAAAATACCATTAACAATAATGATTTTAACAATCACGATGAGATTACACTATCTATATTTTGGAGACTACTCACCTGATTTCTATAAAAATTGGCTTAGATGGAGAACCCTGTATATTATTAACTTTTCAGACTCATTACATTGAATTTTAATTTTTAAAAGAAGTTTTTGACATGTCACTAATTACCTTGATCAACCCTCATTCGATGTAATTGTCAAAATTCCAAATGTTACTGAGGATGAACATGTTCTTTCTTATTAGTTTTGAAAACCAGTAAATGACGAATCACCCAGTTTAATATATTATCATATCAGTTAATAAACACCCTGAGTACTGTACTCCATCTGTAATGAATAAACTTACCGGTTTCTCCTCCTAATTTTACAATTTACACTATAAAATTATTACACCTGACTAGCATCAAATTGCCTCGAGACCACTTGCTTAATGTCTTCTCCGAAATAAATAAAACAAATTTTCTAAGTTCACTATTTTGCATATGTTGACTATCAATCGAGCTAAATACTTGTACAAGTACTAACTCATGTCACTTCTTAATTACACTGAATTTATTCTCCTTTTTTTCACATGTTAAACAGATAAGAACTATAGATGATTTGATGAAATATTGATAGTTTATGTAGATGTTACGGTGAATGACTGATAACTGGTCAATGTCAATATTCATTTGATGCATATGTCGCAGGTGTTCACATTACTAATGCCTGTTCTAAATCCATCCGGATAAATGATGGCAAATGGACCAATACGTCACCGTTCCATGACTGATAATAATTGGATATTTTTGGAAAAGTGAAAAATATATACATATATAGTAAAACCCAAATAAAGTTGCGTTTACGTGACCACTATTGTACTTAAGTTTGTTAAACATTCGCCTCTAAAGATAACCCAATCAATAATAAAACTTTTGTAACAAAAAGATGTATACCTATGTAATATTGCTTTTTTGGGTTAAGACGTCACTCAATGTAAAATTTTGTGTTAAAATTTTCATAAAGAAGCAACCAGTTAATGACGGTAAAATAGTCACTAGCAGAAATACTGTCATGTTGCCGCGTCGTTCGTGACTCTATTCCGTAGTGTCATCGATATTTGAGGTTTGAGAAATTAGTCCGATAGTTATAAATTTCAATTGTGAAATGAAGGACACTATTATTGTATCAGATTTGGAAAATGAACTAGAATTTGAATCTACCAAGTTCCTATTCTGTCAACATTTCACATGTTGTTGATTTCTTTAATGTCAGTTTTAGTCTTTGAAAATACGTTAAATTCAAATTAAAATATATTATTTTATTTTATTGCCTATGTTTTCGTTTTTATATTTATTTATTAAAATATTTCACTTTTATTATAGAATTCCTTGTGCTTAACAAAAAACACAAATGGGGAAAAATATAAAATTATCAATCATTTTGTAGTTTTCATTTAATATATTGTGAAATTTTGTATATTTACGTTTTTTATTTAGTTCAGTTATTTTCTGTTAATATCCATATTTCATGAACAATCTGGCAACGCTGCAAATGTAAACGCAACTTTGTTTGGCTTTCACTTATACCTATTAATTTAATTTACCTACCAAATTATAGCATCCTAAATTCGCGTCTACCAAGATTAATTGTTTGTTTTTTAAACGGTTTTATTTAGTAATTAAAATTTTAAAATGACTCGAAGTAAACATATAAGTTAATAGTTAAATACCTAAAGCTATAGTACGCTTACAGTTTCAAGCCCACCTCTGTATAAAATTAGTCATTCAAGGGTGGCGTAGAGGAAACGACAGAATTAATGTTAATGTTTTAATAAAATTCCATTCACTAAGTTGTAATTAGTAATTTGAGGGCTCGTCGGGAGAAATTAATAAAAACTTTCGGTTTGTTCCCTCAACTAATTCCCTAATTATAATTATGACCTTACGTAAACATGGATAGTTGCTGTAACACCAAACAAAAAACTTTTTTGTTGGGTAATGGTAAAAAAACAAAGTGAAACCCAAAAAATCCATGGAACTACTTTTAAATAAATGAAAAATGATACGTATCTTAGGAATAGCTAATAAATTATTTATTTGAGAAAGCAAAATAAACCAGTGGACTTATACAGGGAGAATCTCGACCAACGGATGAAGATCTATAGCGAAACGATGAAAATTTTCAAATTTTGCTACTTCAGTAGTTTGTATATTGACAAAGATTACATTTTAAAATTATTCTGAAATAGGTATATACTATTTACTGTTATTAAAATGTAAAGCTTTAAAGAAAACTCAATATGTACTAATCCAACTGATAATAAAAAATTTACTCTTACGTCTTCATAGCTGGGAATTCTTTGAATGTATTAATTACTAAACATCTTTTATAGGTTTCTTATCACATAATTCAATATGTAAAATGGTAGGTACATACTTTTAATCGACCACCATGTTAGAAAAAGTCGAAATAACTCTGAATACTTTGGAATGGGACATTTTTATTAAAGTATTTTTTATTTTCCACAAAATTCAATAAAATCAGTGTCCCATTAGAAAAAATATAACTTCGATATGACACACTTTATTGGGACATCCTGTATATCAAAATACTTCAAAATCTTTCATCAATATACAAACTGCCAATTTTTGAAACGTTTTGCCACAAACATCCGTCCCGTTAGCCGTTATTCGCCCTGTATATTATGTATGACTTTGAAAGCCGCTTAGATTCCATTTGGTGCATTGTATATCCTCCTGGAAGAGCGGGAAAATGTGAAGACAACGAGAATTAAATCATGGAAATTATAATGCAGAGATAGGATGGAGCGGAAAAATATTACAAAATCTATAGGGATTGTGGATTGATCCGTCTCGATAAATGTATCAAAATGAACACAACCGTAAGGATTCAAGAACTTTATTACGATGATAATGAAATCCTACACAATTTAAAATGAATTAAAAACTTTAAGAATATAAAAGTTCATACACAATTTACTTGCAGTCTTCTAAAAATTCAAGTTGTGTTATCTGCATTATTTTTTCAATTGTCCACGTTTTTTGTTTTATATTCAAATGTCTCATGTACCTAACAATTGTTTTCGGTTTTACATTTTTCATTTTTTAATATCATGAGGTTTGAATTTCAGTAATTATTTTTTCTCATACCTATCTCTGAAATATTCGAAGCATACCGTAATCCAGTTATTTTTAAGAAAATTCATTTTATTGATAAAGTGTACATCCAATATCTTGGAAACTGTAAATACAGCTCTCCTCTTTCACTTTGATGTTGCTTCCGAGCAGGTATTATTTTATTAAATACCTATATTCGTTTTTAATTTTCTTGCAAACGATTCTGAAATTGTTTACTTTTCCGTGAAGAAATTCATTTGAAATCCCCATTTAGCAAACGACGTGATTTTCTTTCTTCTGATAAATCGGGACATGCTGTTGTAGAAACCGTTTATTGTCACGTTTAGAGAATTTCAGCGATCTTAGAATGAGAAAAGAAGTTATTCAATCAGCACAAACAATTGGTATGTTCCGAACAAGGAATTATTACCGTATTTTTAGAATTTACGAGGTATTTGAAGAGAGATTATTTTGATGACGAATAAATTATATTTCATGTTTTTAAATACCTGCTGTATTTTAAACCAATTACTGAATCATAAGTAGAACATTTTCTGGAATAATTTAATTCAATTATCTCAGAAATGGGTCAAAGCTTAGAAATAAGTTGGTGGTTCAAAAAATGTCAGAACTTTATATGAGTTATCGATACAAAAAGAATACAAAGCAATTCTTTTTTGCACAAGATAATAAACTAGAGCAATTACAATTTCTTGATTGTCTAATGCCCCTTGACTATTCTCCACCAGCTGTGCCAGAGCAGTCTCCGTATATTCGCCTACCCGGTAAGAATGCTGATGTGGATGGAGAGGTACTCTCTCCAATATAATTGGCAATCGTTTTCTCCATTGTTTGAAGCACAAACGATGTTAATTGGTCCTAGGAATTTTGGGTTTGTTTTGTCCCTTTTTCCGGCTTTTGTAATAAAGGTGACTTGCGCTCTTTTCCATGTGTCTAGTATGTATGATAGTACCATTCAAATGCATTCCGTTGTTGATACTTTACACTTATTTTTACATTAATGTTAAATAAGGTTACGTTACTTTCACCATTGTCTTAAAAAGAAATAGTCTATCAGCCATACGGGCAAATATTCTAACAGTTTTTCGTAATTTTGGACTAAACGTTTAGACGGCGCTGAATGAGATATTTCACTTCAAATTAGTAAAGATGTATGTTTATTTTGAGTGCTTATGTCATTAAACGCTAGATGTTACTGCCGACACGATGTATTACAGTGACTATATACAAGACAGTCGTGACAATAGGGTAGCCAGTTTGGCAGCCATATTGTGGCTAAAATCTGCTTTCCGCCTACCTTACCGGAATACCAATCATATGAACACGAAAAATAGGGCGGAAAGTATTGTTTATCAGACCGAGGGCGGAAAATTCATAATGCCACGATTTTTGAATTTTTTCACCATGTGTCACTTGATTAATTTGACGTTTCAAATGAATTTTTCAATTAATCGTCAGTCAGTGTACGTCAAAGTTTTTTGTTATATTTTCCTATTTTTTGGTTTATTCGGTAGGTGAAAAACAATTGTCTGTAACACATCCAGGAAACGCTTTAGCTGTCTTTAACTATCAACTTCCCTCACGTAGCTACGCTCGCTCGTGAATCTAATAGTCATGGGCTGCTAAAGCTCATTTTCAGCCCTTGTGACACAATATACTATAGTCTACGTTTGGTGTATAATTTTCTAATGGTGATTGTTATATTTGTGATTAGAATGATCGGTTTTATGCTTTTTTTGTGAATATTCCAAATTGTTAGCTTTATCATAAATTTCCGGGGGATAGTACGGGATAGTACCTATTAGTCATTTTAAACTTTCATAATTGTCACAAAGACAGCTTTTTATGGTTTTCTTATATTCCATTCAGTTCCATTACAGGAAGACAATGGTGGAATGTGGAATGTTCTGTTTTAAGTAAAATTGGTAAAATTTGGTTTGGTTGGTTAAGTAGATACACATAACCTTTATGAGTAGAAATGTTTTTTGTTATGTTGTTTATTTTAATAAGGGCTTTTAATGTTTTGACGTGCCATCTATCGTTCAGTGATACCTGGGTTACTCAAATATTTAAAAATGTACAAAATTTCACCGCAATTTACTTAAACCGCAATCTCTCAGTATATATGCATCTCTCTTTGTAGGGTCTCTGTTATACTCATTAGGTTGACAGACTATTCCTTTTCTAGACTGCTTTTACGCATGCATATATCTTTTTCTTTGTTTTAATTTGTACAATTGACCACTTCGCGAATAAAATTTATACAGAAATTAGTGGTTTGAATAATTGTTGCAAAGGAAAGTTTATTTGAAATACTGAAATTATTTTGACGCCAGGTTTTGACCTTTCACCCTTATACAAAATACCAATCCACTCCAGTTCAATCCGCGAACAAATTAAATATGTCAATATTAACCAGAAATGAATGAAACTAATATTAAATTCCTCTGATAAATATATTTGTTCATTTAAAATTTGCCTACATATTAATTGGTAGATGATGTTAAAACGTTTTTCAAATTATGTCAACAATATTAAAAAATTAACAAATTACTAAAGATAGTTTTGATTTTTTTATCTAAACAACAAATTTTATCTGCCTTGAGGACTTTTGGCTGATATTAACTATAATTAATATAATGGAGTGCAAGAGAACAACAAGTATACTTAACAGGTGTAGAGAAACCAAAGACTGCTGATAATAAAAAAAATCTTATAGTAAATTATTTGGTTTACAAATTTTCGAAAAGGTGAAACGATATTTGAACTCGCACTTTTTTCAACGTAATTTTGCCAATATCGAGAAGTGTATCAAATGCCGTTCCTAGTTCGATTTCGTATTTCAAAGCATTAGACGTGCTTATTTCAGTCACTGGACACAATCCACATCAAGAATGAGGTTTGTTCCTGTAGGGATAGAAATTAGATGAATTTCTGACGTTACAAAAGCCAGAGTTGGTTGAAGATATTGATGTAATAAAAAGACTTTCAATTCCATACTACAATAAATATAATAATAACCATGACGCTTCAGGATTTTATGTTTATTCCTGTATTTTAACAATTACTTTTTAAATTATTTATTATATTGTGTTATATTCCTTGAATAAACATTATTATTATAAAAAAAATAAGACTAATCATTTAGATAATTGATAACATAGGCTTTTTAATATTTTTCTTTTCCCAATTATCTGTTGACTGTTTAGTCATTCTAATTTTCACAATTATTTCCGATATTGTGTTTTATCATTACTTTACTTTTTTAATCCTCAGTATATTTGTATTATGAATAAATCACTTTATTAAATACGACAATATTACAGGAAACTGTAATAAGCTTTATTGTTTCAAACCCACGTGACTTGTTGTTCGGATTTTGGTTTGCGAAGTGAAGATGTCGCTACTGTCACAATCTTTACATTTCCGTTACTGGAAGGCATGTATTGACTGTGATTGAAGTGTATTCTTCAGTCCGGGATTAGAGATTATCGGATGGATAGCACATACATTGTACTGTTGAGGCGCAAATACGCCGAAACCGGTCTACAAGTTGTGTTGTCCCTTCTAATCGCAAACCAGAATGGTTGGTTTTAAAATATCTTGTAGATATACCAACCCCGTTTGACTTTGGGGTGTAATTAAATATCCGGCGGTGTATATTGCACGGGAAGTAGTTGTTGCTCCTTAGTTGAACGGTCACTGTTTTTGAAAAATATTATTTTTCAAAAATGCATGAAGTGTAAATATAAATAATTATTCTTAGACATCTATTATGAACTATTCGTCACTGATCTTAGATTATTTTAAAAAATATCTATTAACAATCTATAAGCCACTGTCCTGCTTAATTATAATTTTTATATTCCCCCTTCAATCCATTTATTCATTTTTTGTTCTATATGTTCTCTGTTTTTTGAGTTATTGTTATTATATTAGAAGTCTTGCTGAACCTACAGACACTTCATGTCTACATACAAAGCGAAGCCAGATCAGTAACTAATAGATTGACCAAAAAGCAAGCGACTGCTTGGTAAGATGTATAACTGTATAACGAGCTATAAACAAAGTTGTAATCATTCAAGGGAGGAGAAGGCACTTTATTCCTGTTTAATACATATAATTTTTATTCCCAACCACTTGTTAAACCTCTTTCTGTAGGTAATAAGGACGGGTCCAGACTGGAGAATTACATGAGGGCACACGATAAACATTGCCCAATGTCTTTTTCTGGGCCTATGGCAATGTTTGTACAACATTGAGTAGTTGAGGCGTGGAAACGTAACAAACAAACATCATACAGTGAAACTCACATTCGCATTTATATTATTAGTAAGGATATCACATCCGTTAAGAATATTTGTCATTATAATTATCTCGGGTCACTACAATACATCTTTTTGAAGATTTTTATCAACTATTTACATACAAAAATGAAAATTAACGTCAAATACATGTGGAAACCAACATCGCCTTCGATTATTTTCTAGTTACCCCTGTAAACGGTGAATTGAAATAGTCTCTGGTCTATCGTTAACATCCTATGATTGTAGGGTTTGGAAATCTCGTGAATGGAAAAACGGCATAATCAACTCATTGATTCCTAGTCAAGTTTAATCCAAGTAAATGGGGTTTTCGGACGGAATTTAATAAAATTCTTGGGTTTTGGACGAGATTTACTGTTTTTTTTTATTTTCGTGGCCCTTTTCCGAGTTCGTATGATTAAGTAGCAATTTTCAAGATATTAGGAAGTAATCGCTAAAATGAATCTCCAAAGGTCTGCCAGGGATGCTTCCTTACAAATTTTAGATTTATCGGTTTCGTATTAAACTGACGACAGTTCGACTCTGGATTTCTTACAGGAATGGCTTGAAAGTTGAGTTAAACTTTTATATTAATATGTATGCTTCAGAAAAATAAGTATATATATATATGTATATATATTATATTAACATTTATTGTGGATAACGAAACAATTTGAATAAATATTATACATTTTCAGTGTTTTTGGAAATAGCTTTGGTAGCACCAAGCTAGCAGATCAATTACAATAGTAAATAATATGTACAAATTATGTATACCTCATTCCAAGATAATTCGTTTTAACTTATGCCAAAATGATTTATTTAAAATCAAATCCCACAGCAGGTAGTCGTTAATCCGATAACAATAGCATAGTAACGTTTCTTTGAAAAGCGGAAAGATAATGCATAATATTATGATTATTTCACAACTGAAATATTTGGATGGTAAAATAATATTTGATACTAATTTTTAATTTATTTAATCATTCTATTATTCATATGCTTCGAAAGTTACAAGTAATTTTCACAATAAATATTAAATATTTTAATCTGCTTGGGTAAAAACAGCTTTCATTGCTTGTTTTCCTTAGTCTGACGTATACTGCATTAGATGAAATAAATTAAATCGTTTACGGTGGGCCTCTTTGTATGTTTCAACAGTTTAATTTGTTCAATTCCAATTAATAAATAAAAGTTGAATTTGGTTTTTTAAAATTGAGGTATTTAAAAAAATTATTATGTTTTAGTCTCTAAATTTTACTACGGATCTGTTACTGTTTACTGTCCCATGAGGGATTTTTAAACTTATTATTAAGTCATTCAAATAAAAGTTTGTTGATTTAATAAGATGACTTTTTCATAAAATAACAAACATTGATATTGTACAAAGTATTTAACCAAGCATTGGACCAGTCATGTCACTTTGTTATTATTATATTACTAGAAATCGTACTGTGAAAAGAGAGAGGTGAGTAAAAAAAAGGTAGTACAGGTATTAACGCACAATGTAATATACAAATTAAGAATATACAAAACATTATTATTGGTTGTTGCTTTAAATCTGTTCTAAATAAGAAAAAACATATTTTTGTAACCTATAAAATATTGAAATTTTTGTTTGTTTCAATATTTGCCATAAATAGTCAACAAATTCAATTAGTACCACAAACGCTCAAGTGAGTCGGGCCGACTCTGAATTCTGGATGGCATCCCAGCGCATATCTACCTAATGGAATATTGCCAACAACCGTTAAGAGATATTTGTCTTTGATATTTATCCCATTGTTGGAGAAGTTGCATCGAAAAACGGAAAAATAAAACACTATTAATTTTCCCATCCAAAAATAAATCTTGAAGGATTCTTGTAATAGGCGTTATTGAGCGTATCGGCATTTTGAAAAGGAACTATTAACGTTTCTTTATTTTATTGACCAAGGTTTTATAGCACCATACCACGTATTTACGATAATAATAATAAAAGCGAACAGATCTTATTTCTATCAAGGAAGAAGGGTGGGAAATATCTAGACAAAATGAAAATGTAACGTTCTTAGAAGAAGAAAGTTAATCCCTGAATACTACACGGTTCAGACATCTATAAGACATAATACGTGTCTAATTTAACTTGGAACTAGTATTGAATTAATTAATTAAATAGTGGAAGCTTCCTACATGTATCTACACTGTGGGCCAAATTTATTTGGAACCCAATTTGTCTCTGAATAATTATTTTTTAATCTGCCGGATTTTGGTGAAATTTTGTGTGAATATTAGGGAGACCTTTTCTTAATTGTGGAAAAATTACCTGATCAAAATGTACAGGGGGAGCCAAATAAAAAGCAATATTTATAATCATTGCTTTTGGGGCTGTTGCAAAATTAAATTTTTCACTATAAAACTACAAATATTGTTTGAAAACATTAAGAAACTATCGGAAAAGAAGCTATAAAAAAACTTTAGGTTTTGTATTTAAAAAGTATTTTTTTCGAAAACCCTGTTTAATATAGGTATAATATTACCATACAGCGTAATAGGGTTTTATTAAATAACAAATTAACAGAGCGAAAATATAAAATAAAAATATTTTTCAATAATTTTACAAGAAATTATTGTGAATATGACCTCCCTGATTATCTACAACAGCTTGAAGTCTTCGGCGCCATTGTCCAATTGACTTATTTATAATTTCTTGACTATATTGATACCAACAGTAAACTATTCTCTCTTTAAGCTGATCAATAGTATTGATGCGAGTGTTCTCAAACTTTTTTTTCTAATGTTCCCAAATGTTATAATCAAAGGCGTTTAACTCCGGGCTATTTGGAGGCCACATGTTTGGTTCAATAAAGTCAGGACAATTTTCCTGCAGATATCTTAAAGTACTTCTTGACGTATGGCTAGGTGCGCCATCTTTCTGGAATGTGTAGTTGTCGTTAATTGTTTTTATTTCTCGAAGCATATTTTCTAAAATGTCCCGTTGATAGATTTCGGAGTCAATTTTTACTCCAGAGTCAATAAAATAAATTTCAGTATTTCCTAGCATCGACACAGCCAAAGAAACCATAACTGATTTAGAAAAATGATCTCTGGGAACCAGAAGATGTTCCAGTGGTATTTTCGATTTTTTTTGTACATTAGAATATATCCTGTTGTTCTGAGGATTTTTTGGTTGGCGAAAAAACTTCTTCATCTGAGCACCAAATTTTTTCAATATCTTCGCGTCGAAAGAATCTTCTTAACAATGCTTGACATCTTTCTACTCTTTTATTTCTAACATCATTTGAAAATTTGTGACAGTATATTTTTTTACACGGTCGATACTTTAAATAAATTTTAATAATTCTTCTCACCGACGATCTTTTAATAGTACCTAGTAGTTTTTGTTATTTTCCTTGAACTGACTGTATTTTCGGGTTCGACAGCATCAAGAATTGTCCTTACGCTTTCAATGTTTTCGATACTCCTACCAGTTTTCTTCCTCTTCCAGGCTTCATTGGTAATGAACCATTAGTCTCAAGTGAATGCCTTAAAAAATAACTAACGGTACTTAACTTCCAATTACGCTCTGGGAAAGTTTTAATAATCCGTTTTGCACCATAACCTTTGACTCTTAGAGATTTGATTAAAAATTTATCCTCAAATGACAAATACGAGTATACCATTTTTAAATCAATTTATACACTGTCAAGTTACTAATATTTACATACTGTTGTCATTGTTGTCAAGGGATCCAACAGCATTTTTTTTTCACAGGTAACTCGACAGTGTCTGTATTTGTTATTTAATAAAACCCTCGCTGTATGGTAATATTATTTCACAGAGTTTACGAAAAAAATACTTTTTAAATACAAAACCTAAAGTTTTTCGAAACATTTTTTTATAGCTTCTTTTCCGATAGTTTCTTAATATTTTCAAATAATATTTGTAGTGTTACAGTAAAAAATTTAATTTTGCAACAGTCCCAGAAGCAATGATTTTAAATATTGCTTTTTACTTGGCTCTCCCTGTACATTTTGATTAGATAATTTTTCTACAATTAAAAAAAGGTCTCCTTAATATTCACAAAAAATTTCACCAAAATCCGGCAGATTATAAAATAATTATTCAGAGACAAATTGGGTTCCAAATAAATTTGGCTCACAGTGTATACATATATTATATTCGATGCTTCATATTTGGAATTATATTATTGCTATTTTTCCCATAAACATGCGTAACAAGTTTTGTCATGAATTGAGTACAGAGTGTTATATTTTTGGAATAAAGGACTGTGAAATTGAATTTAAACCACTATTTTCCGTAGTGGAATTTGGAATTTTAACAATAATACTTGTGTCAAACCTAAGAATCAACGCAAAAAACCAACACATTTTTATCATTCCAACTCCGTGTATAACCAGTTCTGCTTTTTTTTACTTGATTACAGTTTCCTGTATCAATTGTCATAGTAAAGCGTGTTATGAATAGACATCAAAATAATAGTGTAAAACTATTAAAACGCTTTACAAATTAGAAAATTAATTTCCAAAGGATAGACCGTTCACCAGGAAGCAACATCTACTTCTCGGGAAATATGCCCCGCCAGACAATGAATTACACTTCCAAGATAAATGAGAAGTAGATGCTGCTTCCTGGTGAACGGTCTATCCTTTGGAAATTAATTTTCTAATTTGTAAAGCGTTTTAATAGTTTTACACTATTATTTTGATGTCTATTCATAACACGCTTTACTATGACAATTGATACAGGAAACTGTAATCAAGTAAATAACCTACAAAACCGAGATGGTTTTTTGTCAATATAGAATTTTGGTTTATATTTAGTTGTGGAGATGTCGCTATTATCACATTCTTGGCATTCCCTTCACTGGGTTTAATGTATTAATGTGATTTCAGCGTTGTCTTCAGTCCAGGATTATGCTCTTAAAGCTTCTGGACGAATAATATCTACCTTGTACTGATGAGGCGCAAATACGCCGAAACCGGTCTGCAAGTGATATTATTCCTTCTAATTATAAACCAGAATGGTTGGTTCTATATTTTCATATATTCAAAAGTCCCCTCCCCCCTCGTATCTTTTGAAGGGCTACACTTACATTAATAAAATTTGAAGGGTGAAAATAAAGTGTTGTAAACTTCTCTACGAATGGTAACAGGCGACGTAATAGTAATAGATGACGTCACAGTGCCACTCTGGCCAATAATTTTAAATAGGACCTTATAATAATAATAATAATAATAATAATAATAATAATAATACATTTATTATCCACATTAAGTATATAACAGGAACACAATATGGTGTAAGATGAACATTACAAAATGGAGACAATTATGGCAAGTGATATCTCGTTTGAAAGACATTGACATTGGCTACATAGCCATATTAATTTTATTTGGGTTTAAACTAATTTTGACGGATAAATTAAATAAATACCAAAATTATTGAAATCATTTTTTTAAATTTAATTAATCAAATATCAACAATGGATTCTTATAGCAAGTGTTCGAAATATGCTCCGTCTACTTCCTGACAGTAATACATCCTATTAGTAAACTCTTGTCGTACTTGTTCGAATGTGTCAGCTGAAATAACATTGCATTCTTCAATAATTCTTTCTTTCAAAACACCAATGCTATCTGGTGCCGTAGTATAAACCTTGGATTTCAAGTACCCCCATAGAAAAAATCTAATGGTGTCAGATCTGGTGACCGAGGTGGCCATTCTATAGGACCTCGCCGGCCAATCCATCTACCTCGATATTCTTCATCCAGGTAACGTCTTACTGCACCATAATAATGTGCAGGAGCACCATCTTGTTGAAATGTTATTTCCAGATGGCCGAATTCATCTGGATTATCTTCCAGAATTTCAAGAATTAACGGCTCAATTGCATTTTGTAACATCTCCAGATACACTTCACCGCTTAAATTTGAATTTAGGAAAACAGGACCAACTATGTGGTTTCCCAAAATACCTGCCCAAACATTGACTTTTTCTGGAAATTGGGTATGTTGTTCACGAAAGGTGTGAGGATTTGTGTCACTCCAATGCCTTACATTTTGTGTATTCACATTTCCATTGAGGCAAAAAGTACTTTCGTCACTAAAACAAATTGTTTCTGTGTAATGTGGGTTTTGACTAATTTTATTTGTCATACATTCACAGAATTCAAGTCTTCTGTTGGGGTCGTCATCCGAAAGGTGGTGCACCATTTTTATCATCACTAAATGTTGGTCGACCAGATCGTTTGGCATCTTGTACACTACCTGTTGCTTCAAACTTGTGAAGAAGCTCCCTCAAATAAGTTCTCGAGATAGGGCGATTTGGGTATCTCTCATTAAATAATTATTAAGATAGCTGCTACTTTGTCGGCTTGAGTACGTACCATTTTGCCTTAGAAAAACTTTGCAAAGCAACAAATACTATTAAATTAAAAACGTCAATTTTTTTGACAACTAACCAGAGGCGGACTGAAAAATCTTCAATATTTAAATGTGAAATAATAATTTTGGTATTTATTTAATTTATCCGTCAAAATTAGTTTAAACCCAATTAAAATTAATGTAGCTATGTAGCCAATGTCAATGCCTTTCAAACGAGATATCACTTGCCATAAGGTCCTATTTAAAATTATTGGCCAGAGTGGCACTGTGACGTCATCTATTACTATTACGTCACCTGTTACCATTTGTAGAGAAGTTTACAACACTTTATTGTCACCCTCCAAATTTTATGAATGTAAGTGTAGCCGTTCAAAAGATACGAGGGGGGGAGGGGACTTTTGAATAGCACTGTATACCAACCCCGTTATGTTATCAAATTGGTTCTACTGAACAGGGTTTACAAATTCTGTACTCCTAAAAATTAACTTTTTTCTCCTATTATTGATAATTTCTATTATTTCTTGTACTGTCTTCAGTAAATGGCCGTTACCTTTTTGTTCCACCTATATTTACTGAGTTATTACATATTTTTTCAATGAATAATATAATTTTAAAGTATATTCAATAACCCATTTATTTTAATTAGTATAAAAAGTATTTAAAATATGGCAGCACTGTGCGCAGTCATCAATGAATGTTAATGGTTCATCAGTAACCTGTCCATCACCCTCTAATACGATTCCTCCCTGAACTTGATATCTTGCTAGCGCATCTCTCGTTTCTTATTATAATCACCAATATTAATAGAAAATCGACCTTACTAGCGCTCAAGATATTGCATCTATTACGCTTATATTTCCATCAAAAGCCTTTATAAGTCAGTCTCGCAGTAATAATGTCACTTTCTAATTTATCGCTCTATAAATAAGTAAATTCACAAAAACGTACGTTACTGAATTCTTTCAATGTGAGTTTATTTAGCTAGAATATATTTAATTTCAACAATTTCTTTTCTAAATTGAATTTTATCTTATTTTTGGTTTCTGCTGCAGGTGTCAGTTGGGAAAATAAGCCGTTGTATAGTTCATATCTCGGTTCATATAATAGCCTTTTTGGTGTGCGTTATTGATTGTTTATATCCTTCTAACACATTACGTTGGAAGAAATAGAAAAAAGGGAGGTCTGTGATTAATCCTA
Source organism: Lochmaea capreae (assembly GCA_949126875.1). Taxonomy (NCBI): domain Eukaryota; kingdom Metazoa; phylum Arthropoda; class Insecta; order Coleoptera; family Chrysomelidae; genus Lochmaea; species Lochmaea capreae. Next base: position 14,973,182 of record OX421402.1, on the reverse strand, counting down.
ATCAAAATATCACAATAATTAACCGTTTAAACGTATTACAAACGATAACCCTAATATTTGACCGACAAAAATTTGATTGGTTGATGTTTAGATTACGCGTAAGCACGACCTATTAATCGGGCAAAATTATATCGTTCAATTTACGATGCAGACGTACCTTTCGTAGCGTCAATGTCCCACTGACAGTTCTCGTCAGGTCTGTACTTTGTTGTTTACGGTCAATTGTAATTTATGAAAAGTGAATTTTAATCTTATTGTTAGCATTTTATTTATTTAGATAATACAAAAATATGCCTAGATATACGAAAAAAAGAGCAACATCTTATTTTGAAAGTTCTCAAGTATTTTCAGTTAGAAAAAGAAACTTGTAAACCTACCTTTAACTTCAGTGCACCAGGTTAGTATTTTTTATATAACAATGAGCGAAATTAATATAAAATAAGTTAACCCTATATATTTCATTGGGATTGCCTTAGTAATAATAATAATAATATAATAATAATTTTATTGCTTCTGAAACACATACATGTTCTAGCAAGGGTTTGGATGTTTTTTATCCGTGAGTACCTATACATATAGATAAAAAAAACACACACAAAAATAACAAACAATAAATGAAAAAAGATATAATTAAAGTACATTCCAATAATAAAAAAACTCCGTATCACAAATTATAACAAAAAAAAGAGAAAGAGACAAAGAAAGGAAAAATAATAATATTTTACTCATTCAATATAAAAGAACGCAAATTTAAGATATTTGCAATGTATGCAAAAATTGATTTAGCTTCAGTAAACGTTGGGTTGTCTGAAGCTAGCAGGAAATTATCAACATTTTGCATACATTCAATTTTAGGCTTTATAAGACACTCGAATAAGATATGGTGAAGCGTTTCTAGTTCTTTCATATTGCAAACGGTACATACTTGCTTAGGGTCTAACGCGTAAGTTGAACCACTTAAGGTAAATTTCAACTTGTGTATATTTGACATCCTCAGTTGAGCAATAATACGCGTTACACGTATGGGAAGTTTCAACCTTAAATAGTTTTGAGAGCCCTTTACCTAGCTTAAGTGAACTGTATAATGTTAAATAAGAACTTCGACTCATAAAAGCTAAATCTTCTTCACGAAGTGCTTGAAACATGCGAGATAGAATCAGATTACGATTGCGTCTCAATAGTGCAGCAGACAGATTATCCCAATAATAAAGTGAATCACAAAAAGCAAACATTTTTTTAACTTGCAGTGTCCAATTCAATTTTGGGTCAGCATTACTCAGTTCTAACTGCCGAATGAAACACTTTCTTGGCAATCTATTTTGTGCCATTTCAAGTAGATGTTGTAACCCATTTAAAACCATCTTAAATATGTTATAAATAAATTTAACTCTTCCCGTTTCTAGTCGAATAATATAATCCGGTGTGCTTATTGGGGCACATAGTAAAAAGTATATTTGAACCTTTTCAATTATGTCAAAGTATCGTGCTCCCCAGCACGATTGCCTTAAATATTTCATTTTTATTTATGTTTAAAGTTATGAAAATCAAATACATGGGGTCAGTAAAAACATCAATGAGACCGGGACCGATGAGTTGCATCCCATTTGAGCAGGCCAAACTTTTGACCGCTGAATTGCGTCCGTCCAACCGCTGAGTTGCATCCCATTAACAAATTTAATATGGTGCTTAAAACTGGTAGATAGTTAAAGGTGAGGTAATAAAATTTATATTTGTTGGTGGGTTATGAATACTATTTAATTGTCGGTTGGTAATAAACTAAATAAAATGTTTGTGATGAACATTTGCAAGTAGTTTTAGTTTTTTTAATATTCTGGTTTGTTTTTTTGGATGTATAATCATTTTAAATTAGATCTACATGCGCTCAATATCAGCAGCCAGTTAAAAAACACAAAACATACATTTTCACTTTTAAGAAGTGGATTTTTGGACAGTAAAAGTAATTTGAAGCTTAACAGTTTTGGTTATTATCGACCGTAAGAATGAGCTGTTTCATACAGTGACTCAAAACGTTAGAAATATTACTGGACAGGTACAAGAGACGAAGTGTTAAATGATAAACCCCTAAGCAATCGTCAATATGCTTATCAACCAGGCAAATCTACGAATCTAGCGCTGGATGATCTCAAAGTCAATAGAAGACAAAGAGAGCAATTAATAATGTTGACACGAATTCATTGGTTAATACAATGAACAGGGAACATCCACAACAATATGCTGATGGATAAAGGCAACACTGGAGGATAGTAATCTGCAATATGGCAAGGATGGGTGGAGGATGTCCACAAGGAGGAGTGCTATCACCACTACTATGGGCAACCTTAGTAGACGACCTCCATAACTGTCCGCAGACTTTTACTGTCTTGGATACGCAGACGACATCACTATTGTAGTCAGGGGCAAGTTTGCTGAAGTGATATTGGAAAGAATGCGAACAGCCTTAAATATAGTCAATGCTCAGAAAACACAACTTATCAATTTCACGAAAAAGCATGCACTACAAGGCCTAAAGCCAATAGACCTAGGAGGAGAGGTGATTCCATTTGCCAAATAAACAAAGTACCTAGGAGTACAATTTGAACAAAGGATTTCATGGGACACTCACCTTCAAAAGACCACACAGAAAGTGCCCTCGGCAGATCTAGAAAAATGTGTCGAAACAACTAGGGACTTACCTCAAAAATGACCCAGTGGCAATACACAAGGGTTGTTAGGCCAATGATAACCTATGGATCAGTGATGTGGTGAACAAAGGCACTACAAGGGGAAGCTGTAAGGATATTGAGTAGCACACAGAAGCTTGATGCCTGTGTGTTACGGGAGCCATAAAAACCACTTCTACCACTCCAAGTCCCAGACAGAAATAGATGTAGGAATTGTAGGGCTAAAACAAAGGATTGCTATTCCAATAAGCGTATCTAAAGACGTCATAACTTTCCAAGCGTAAGTGACGGCGATGAAGAAATTAAAAGGCAGGAAAGGACATTCCGTTCAGTTCCATCTTCGCCGATAGCCAAGCTGCACTGAAGTCACTTGATACCAGAGAGGTCAATTCTAAGATAAAATGGGATTGCATAGGTGCCTTGAAGGCACTTGAAGACCATTGCAAGGTTATGGTAGCCTGGGTAACAGGGCACGAGGATCATAAGGGCAACGAACTGGCGGATGAAAAGTCCAGACAAGGCTCATCAATGTCGTTTATTGGACCGGAACGCTTCTGCGGCGTAGCAAAGTCGACAATAAATATGGCCACTAGGAAGTGGGTGGCACAGAAATCTCTAGAATGGTGGGTAATCTCACCAGGACAGAGACAGGCGAAACAGTTCATTAGAGAATTTTTACGGCAGACCTAATGAGTAAAGACAGGAAAACTGTCAAAGCCGTAGTAGGTACTGCAAGCTTAACAGGCACGGAAAGTTAATGGGGTTGACAGACGAAACCACGTGCACATTCTGTCACCTAGGAGAGGAAACTGCTTAGCACTTCCTATGTCAGTGCGATTGACTGGCGAATGTGCGGTGTCTTGTACTAGGTGATGAGAAGCCGCCGGCAAGAAATAACATGAAAGATTCAGTCTCGAGGCTGATTGGCTACTTAAAAATAGTTGAGCTGGAGAATGTAATTTAGATTCAGAGGACCGCAATAGATCTGAAAAAGTCGCAGTGGAGTAGGCTGATTAGCCACCTCATCAAATCAAATCTAATCTGCAGTGATGTTAAAACCTAGTCCACATCTGGTACCTACGATTATTCTGGCAGCGATATTCAAGAAAAATTCGTTAATTTCCGGAATATAGTTAATGTATAAAATGTCGGGTTTGCGGTTGTTCTCATTTGACCTTATTATCAATTTTGCTTTCCCTAATTGCCTTGGTAATCGCCGCTACTGATTTACTGATATCGCACCCTTCTTATCATACGCAATTCGAGGAAGAGCGGAAGCGCGAATCCTATTCACCCAATTAGTCGAAAAGTAAATTATTCCTAAAATTTAGTATCTTGATACGGACATGTTGGTATTTTCCCACCAAAATGGAATCTAAAATAGTTCATCAGACTATCGATTGTCAAAATCGCAGGCCACCGCATGTGTACAATATATCAGTACAATGTTGCCAATTTACACAAATCTAATCGCATGTCGGACTAACATTAATCAAAACACGGTACCTTGACGGGCTAGAGCCCTTTGCCACCCCCTTCAAGCTCTTGCTTCTAACCTATAATACCATAATATGGTGTTACAGTGCCGGCCCACACTAACACCCTTGCACAGATACAAAAATGCGAGAAAGTATGTGCTTTCCAACCAGTAAATTTCAAATCTTACAAATTAATATAGATTATGGAACATACAATACTCATGTTATTATTAAGTATTATAAACGTCGTGGAAAAATAATAACATTTTACTATATATAGATTTAGTGACTTTTTACTTTGAAATTAATCGGCATCGTAATGTCTTATAAAACAATCCCATCTCTCCCGAATTTATAAGCGATGTGTACTTTAAAGATAAGTAAAAAACCACATCAGAATATATATATTTCTGCTCCCTATTGAAAAAAGCTTAAAAAAATGGTTTCACAAGAGAGTAACCAATTTACGACAAAAAACAACTACTCTCCGAGCTATATGCATATGCATCTATCGTAAAATGGGACTCTTATCTAATTTAGCTGGAAAATTTTGTCACAGGAAAGGTTTATCATTTCATACGGGCGAACACCTCCTGAATTTTTTCACATATATTTAGGAATACCCTGTATTTATACATGGATTTAAAATATCTGTATGTCTACCAATTTAGTATTATCTAAATAAAATATAAAATAAGGATATCGTGTGTAAGAAATGACAAATAGTTTTTCGTATAAAAACACACACAAAGAAGAAAATTTCATGTGAAGAAGGTAATCGCAGACATGCATGTTTCTAGCTCATTTGCCGCCATCAGTACGATATAATCAAACGTATAGGGTGTTGAAGCTGGAAACTGAAAAAAAATCACAAATATTCACACTAGAGAATCAGGTGCACATTTATGGCTTTTATTTGAAAATCCAGTGTTAACAAGACAACAAATATCACCATTCATGAGACTGTAAATCACTAGGTGGACTTCCAAGTCCGAGAACATAATAAATATAAAAGATAGGATCTTTTGAGAAAGAAATTGCTAATAGATAAAAATTTTCGGGCAAAATATCCAACAAAAAAACATAATATATAACCGCTGACATGCATATTACTAGTTCATTTGCCGCCATCAATAGGTAATTAAAGTTTGACAAAATTTATAAAATGTGGAAGAGATTATGGTAATAAGTATAAGGAAACAGGGAGTACACTATTAGTGGTCAGACGTTCCTTTGGAAAAAAGGAGACTGTATTGATTAAACAACAAGGTGGTAAAGCCCGTCATAATCAATGCATCTTTGGTATGGTGGCCGAAGACTAAGCAAGGACTGGCAACGATGAGTCTGCGCAAAGTACAAAGACTTGAATGACTGGGCATCACGGGGGTCATGAAAAATTAGACTACAACAAAAATGGAAGTACTATTAGGCCTACATCCCTGGTAATATATGGAGAGGCTAGACTAAGTATCCATAGACTGGAATAAGCAGCCTAAGCGCTAGATCAGGGCACATGAATATCGTAAGAGTTTTGTCAAAGATCGTGCTGAGCTGCTGAGCATGAGAAAATATTACACATTAGAGCTGGATTGGCAAAGAATTCAGTACCATTAGACAGAGACAGGCATGCTACACCTATGGGTCTAATTCTGCAAATTGCACTGGGGCAGGGGAACACTCCAAAGAACCAGGGACAGCTATAGCTTAAGACTGGGAAATTATATCCTTTAATTCCAGGTGGTTATATGTAATCTTGCAATGCAAGAGAATAACTGTCGAGGGCAAACAGTTCCGTATCATGTCAGACAGAACTGAAAATATTAGCCGAATGAAATAATGTCAAGCTGATCTGGGTACCAGGGAATAGAGGGAAAAGAGGATTAGAGGATACACAGCCTGAGCCAGGACAGGTATCCCAAGACAAATGCATGAGTGAATCGTCATAAAATAACCATACTCAAAACTGAGGATTAAGACAGGTATCTGATCATGAGCACCTGCACACCTGAACACCTGCACAAATTAAAACTAGATAACGGAGACCTTACATGCAGATGCGGAGACAGTGAACCATAGTATAATGTACACATGTGAGATACTTGATCGTAGAAGACAGTTACTATTTGGCCAACCGCAAAGAGACGCAGCAAACGTCCAGCCTTTGTGTTTGTACAAACTTGTGAAAGGCGTTGGATTGGATATTATGAAAAAGAACAAGCAAAACTACAATAACTCATTCGGTTGCAATGTTATCAAAGACTTATTCAGACGGGCTCGGAAAAGAAAACTAGTAGTTATAGTAAGCTATGTTCACCTAGTAAACTGTAGTAAATGATGATGATATTTGTTGTCTTATTAACACGGAATCTTCAAATTAACACCATAATATTTTTTTTGTAGAGTAATCCTGGTTTGAATATACCTATTTTTTATATTATTTTATTTTATAATGTATTAAAGTTTGTTATTAAGTGAATTTTTTCTAATTGAAGCTCAGACGGGTTCAAGGAGTTAAAGTAATACGATGGCGATCTCAACACTTCAACTCTCCTCCAAAATGGATGATAATTAAACGACATACTTAACCGGCTGACATTTGTAGACCAGCAGACAAACTTATAATCACTTTCTTTAGCCTGGAAACTTCCAGCCAATGGTCCTCATTAGACCAACATTCATTTTACATTATGATGTCTCTAACAAGAAATTTGTCTTTTTACTATGAGTGCTGGTTTTCGATTATGCTCCTCTCAAATCAGTTTTACATGGAAATAATTTCTAGTACTTTTAAATTTGGCAAGTAGTCTTTCACCAGCGATTTAGACTATTCTATTCAAGGAATTTTAATTTACTCAACAAAAATTATATATTTTTAGGTATTTTTTAGAAATATTTCGTAAATATTCCAATATTGTCCTTTTACCATTAATTAATCTGTAAATTCTGTGAACAATACAAATCTAGCACTGGGAACGTTTGAAGCTATCAAATTTAACGATATAAATATCATATACATAACAGAAAACCGAGTAAAACATTTGAGTCACTTATTGATACGCCATTGTTGAGAAACCTAGTCTCTCAAGTATCAGCAAGTAAATTTATGTTTTCGTATACTTTGTTCCAAGATATTTCGTTTTGACTTATGACAACATGATTGATTTAAACCAACAGCAGGTAGTCGTTAATCCGATGACAATAGCACAGTATTGTACTAACCAAATGCTAAAAGATATGATCCGAAGAATATTTGTTAAAAAATGACCTGTATTTTGAAGAATCGTACAAACATTTTCTCATACCACTCGATACGATACTTTCTTATATACTATCCAACCCAACAAATGTATGGGAAAACTTTTAAAAAAGAACCATGCCTGAAACGTACAGCGGATTTGCTAACACTATGCAGAAATCAGCTGAGAATCATGACTGAAAGCTGCTAATTTATGACTGAATGGGTGGACCGAACTATTATGAATTGTAATGTCTGTATGTAATGGTTTGTGAAATATAGAAAAATCATGTTTATTATTTTTATTTGAAATTGTAAGGTCTAAAAAGTTTATAGACTTATCTTGCTCAATTTCCACGGTAAATTTGATATTTTTATGAATTGAGTTGATGTAAGTAATGAAGTTATCTAATTGTCTAGTTGTACCGGTGAAGCAAGCATATGATACATAGACTTTTAACAGTTCCATTAAATACTGACAATTACAACAAAGAACTAAATATCATAAAACAAATAGCAGTTAATAATAATTACTATCCAAATTTAATAGACAATATAATAAATAAAAAGAAAAACATACTTTAGAACAGGTATTTCCTTCTGATAAAAACAAAAATAACCAATTTAAAAACTTAACATACTTTGGAATACCATCCTTAAAAATCAAATCATTTTTAGAAACTTAAGACTTGAATATTTGCTTTAAAACCGATTACAATTTATCCAAATTCATTAAAAACAACAAATCTAAATCTTCAAAATTAAACAAATCAGGAGTTTATAAATTAAAATGTGGTAATGACAACTGTGATAAAATTTATATAGGTAGAACTTTTAGAAATTTTAAAACTAGAATTTCAGAGCTATGACAACCAAAAATTAGATTCCAACTATTCAAATCATTTATTAGCAAACCAACACACTTTCGATTCAAATTTTGAAATTTTGCATATAGAACTGAAATTAAATCTTTCAGAAGCTCTTGAGATAAATAAAAACAAATATTCAGATAATCTTCTTAACGACCAAATAGATATCAACAATTTTCCCTTATTAAACCGTTTTACCTAGAAGCTTCTGGTAAGATTGTTGTGAATGAATTTCCAGGTAAACCTGTTCAATACTTTAGTTAATCCCATATTTATACACTTTTTTGCTTTTTATTTCCATGTAAATAAATAATTATAATATTTTTGTCAATATCCGCAAAATTTCCTATTAATGCAATGTATAAATTAAAAATTTTTCATTATACCTCCACTCGTTTGAGAAAGCTACTGTGTTAGCGAAACGCGTCACGAATTGTATATTGAACTTAGTTCAAATATAATGAAGATTTAAACAAATTAAATTGTTTTATTTCATCCCTAAAAATGATGTAGGCCATTGTTTAGTTACTTATATTTTAGTTATCATAAAATATTAGTTACATTTATAGACTGTGAGACTCGAAGCGTAGATGAAATTGTTGATAGAAAAATTGAAGTTCAAAATGATTCAATGAATTAAATAAATATTGTTCTCTGTTTTTAGCATCTATCATATGAATGGTTGTATTGAGGTATTTTAATACGCAGATTGAAATTTAAATTTAAAGTAGGATCACTTGTCTACTATTGATTTCCCATAATCATTCCAATTTTCCAATTATCAAGTTGAGATTAAAAGTTTCACTTGTATCGTGGTTTCATAAAACCACACGTTTTTTTTATTATTTCACTTCAAATTTTAATGTGTCGTCAAAAGATTGTTTTTTCGTTATATTCTCGACATAACACTGTAGTATTTGTATGTTATCTTTTTATTGCAAGAATCTGAAAAAAAACGACCACTGGCCCTTAATACATTTCATGTGACACACCCATTTGTAAGCCGTGGAATAGATTTTTATCAAAATATTTTCTTTTCATACGTTTAGCCATTTGTTTAATTTCGCTTTGAAAAATGACGTTGAATGTATGCACACATACCTACAGCTACAAATTTAATTCTTATTTCAATTGAAAACCAAATGTCCTGTGTCTATTCTATGCTATTATAACGTAAGCTATAATTAGTTATGGTAATATGTTATGCTGATGTCGGAATGCTTGTACTATATATAAATTATTAAAAATACCACAGACAGTGTTCAAAATAGTGTTCCGTGATAAACAAAAAAAAGGGTTGGTGAACCATACATCTATCGTTGTTTAACAGTAGTGGAAATACTGCACACACATAAAGTAATTTCATGACAATACGTTTGCAATTTTTTTTTATGTTTTACTATGTCGAAAACACACAAATGGATTAAAGTTTTTCGCAGAAAAAAATTACGCTGTAAATACGGGTACAAAAGAATTCTAGATTTTCAAAACCAACCGATTTTTGTTTTAAAAATTATTTTCTTATATCTACGTTATCATTAATAATTAAGATTGCTTCTAGGTTAGAATAGCTGGACTATTATGAAGAAGACTTTCTAGACCTTTCTTCAAAAAAGCTAATAGCACCCGTTCTGTAAAAAGCTATAAATATATTTCTGGTTCGGCCATTTCATAAAAGTGCCATCTTCTTTTACATAATTTTCTGTGGATTTCTCCTTTAGTAAATTTAATGTGGCCACATTTTCCTTTTTTATGATTTTTTCGGGACATCAAACTCTGAATATTCACTATCCATAATAATAATATGAACAACTACTAAATTATGTAAAACAAATCGAATTATTGATAAAAACGAACAAATCAGTTACAGTTCATATGCTGTCAAAGTCGAAGGTAATTTGATATTTTTTTTCGGTTAAGATGTGGACGAATTGCACTAATCAACTGTATTGACTCATAGAAAGTGTGGTATAAACTGCCGTTTTAAGCGCTACAAACTGGTGAAATACAAGGTACTTTAAAGAAAGGGCGTAGAAAAAATTATATAACATAACTTTCAGGATGTAATAGCAATCACATGTTGGGCTCATGAAGTTCTACAAATTTTCTGTAGATAAAAAAGTTGTGAAACTGGATCACTCTTAGGTCACTTCATTTTATATCTGTGAAATAATTCTCCAGAATGTTGTAGAAGAGCAGGGATCTGAAGCCAAAGCTCCACCTTAATACAGACAAGGAGAAAAAAAAGAGCAAATTATTTCTATTTTCTGAATAAAGGTAGATGCAAATTTGTATTTATAACAATGTATTGCTGAAATTAATACATAATATTATAATCATTATTATATGAATGAATAATTTTTAGTAGCATTCTACTCTTCCCTAATAAGTAAATGGTATTTAATATTTACTACAGTTAACAGAAGCAAACATGATCTCCGGAAAATATGCGAACTAAAAGAAACGTCATCGCAACGAGCCAATCCGGAGCTAATGTTAATGATTAGTAATTGTTAACATATCGAAATAATATGACCGAGTGATTTTATCAACATACATTAATTTTAGTGTCTGTATCAATGTTGTTAATGCGAGGATAATTATTCGATTTTTACATGAAATTTGAAAATATAGACATTTAGGGCAGATGGTTGTTTTATTTTTAGTCCAATTTAAATTGTTTTATTAATAATATTTAGAATTAAATTTTTAGCAAGTCTAACTTTGCTTACATATCTCTTGACATTATTGACAGTTAACACTTATGGTATCGATATTTGGTTATCGATTCAAAATCTCGATTGTTACTACAAAAATGCCACTACAGCGACATGAACACGCCCACCAGGGCTCATGTTTGCTTCTGCCGAATGTAATTGGTTTTAGTACGTCAACCTCTATTACTACAAGTATTGATACTAAAAAAGGACATAAACAGGAGAGACAACTGATAAGCTCTTATCATTTTTGTGAATCTGAAGCCGGTCCCAGACACTACGTGTATTTGGAAAACATTTGGTATTCAGACTTATTCGCGTAGCGTGTGGGAAGTTAACTTTGGCAAATATTCGTCCTTCGTCATTTTCCCGGCGCTGGTCGGAAACTAGCACGAAGTAAAGGACACCGTAGTTCGACGAAGTAAACACGTGTACCTTTGCTTTACTTTGCTTTGCTTTGCACCGTGTGGGAGATCAAGCAAACATTCGTGCAAATGACAAATATTGGCCTATTCGCCAAATACACGTAGTGTCTGGGACCGGCCGGCTTGATAAACTCAAATATACAGGACTACTTTTCAATAAAAATTATTGAATTCATTCCATGTCACTTTTATTAAAGGTTGTATGATTCACATCAACCTTTTGGAAATACTTTCTAAGTTACCATTTATAAATATAATTTCTTCTCCTCGACGACATTAACAGAAAATGTTCAAGTAAGAATCTTTCCAAAAAGACAGTGGAAATGTGTGAAAGGCAAAAGGAAAAATACGAGTAATTAAGAACTTTTCTAGTGTGTCTATAAAGAGCAGAAATAAATCTCTTATTCATTTATGTAATTTTTTGTTCCTTCCTACAAGTATTATGGTATAGCTATAATGGAAAAATCTGCTTTTATTCAGAAGTGTAGGATATAACAACACGTTTGCAGATTACATTTTCGTTACTTAGTGCAGTTCTTCCTCTACTTGCCAATGTTGGAGTTTTAAGCATTTCTAGCGTTATTATAGAAATAAAGATGGTAATAACGTTAAAGACTTGCAATTTACAGGCGACTATATTCTAATATTTGGCCGAAATTTATGTTTTTTCTCGAGTTTTCATTAAAAGGCTTTTTGAAATAAAGGAGGGTGGTATAAGGCTCTTAAATCCTTTAAAGTGGAGTAAATAATTTTGTACTCGTACCTTAAAAATAACGGCGGTTATTTATTTAAGAAAAAAATACAAAAACTCAATCTTTAAACCTAATTGTTTTATATATTGTTTCACACAAATGATAAATAACCCAATACGTTGCAGTTTTAAAACCTATTCCAATTAATAAGTTTGTAGTACCTTTGATTAAATATCCACTGAGACCTGAAAGATCTATTAAACTATCTGCAGACTGTTCTGTATTTACTAGTGGCCATCTATAAGGCTTTAGAATGGATCTCTAAAAACCGACGAACTTTCAAGATTACTATATATTATCGTACTCCACATCTGTACTACTATGCCTACAAAATCACATTGAATATATCTCTTTTCTAATCATCAATATATCAGTTCAGTTACACAATTCGGGAAAACCTACTACATTCATGTGGGTGAAGGGTCTTCATCTTGCAATAACAGCAATAATCCTTACTGCAAAATATACCCTACGCTTCCTATACTTTCTTTCTATGAACAAAGCCATCCCATCAGTGCCTTCACTCTTACGTTTGATTCTATAGTTTGCTTCAAAATATTCGTGGTTCAAAGGGTAACCAGCGCCCAAGGCCAAAAAACAAATAAATAAAAGATCTATTGTGCCCCCTTTCTTCTACTTAATTCATGGAGAAACTCTCTAATAGCATCCTTAGACCTATTTCCCGGAGTAATTTTAAAAAGTTTGCAGGCTTCAGTTTAAGTGTCCGACTTTTATCCAGTAGTCTCCTGACTTGCTGTGCAATGCAATTCACAAGTATGTGGACGGAGGTTTTTTCTTCCATATCACAGAATCTACATTCTTCTTGCTCCACTATTTTCATTCCATGGTAATGTCTTTTTGGGACGATTTCAGTGCATGTCTCTCAAAATACTGGCAAACCGTTTTATTTGGTTATATGGAACGACTGACAATTTGCTACTTTTGGTAAAATTTCAATCATTAATTTCACTGTCATTACTGGCGGTAGATTTCTATGTCCATATCAATATTATCTTTATTTGCAGCAAATGATTTTTATTTTAATTTTTTCAAGAAGTTTATATTGTATTTTATGTTTAGAATAGGTTGTCACTTTAAAGGTAAAACTCACTAAGTGACAATTTTTTTCAAAATTCTGCTCAAAAGAAATTACCACTTAGTAGGTGGTTTAACTAATCTAACCTAACAATGAAGTATTATCAAAAAAACATCAGGAATATCAGACGCACGTTAAAATAGATTAGTAAAATGTTTTGTTCTTATTTTATTAATTATCGAATATTAAATTTTCAAAAGTCGGTTAATGTACATAGTGAGTTTTACCTTTAAAGTGACGAGGTGTACCTACTTATTTTATTTTTCCAATTTAACACCCTTACTCCTTTCATGTTTGGAACATACTGAATACCACCAACTAGTGAATTCTCTCTGTAAACGACACTGTTGCCGGATAAAAGTGTTTAGTTTTACCTAATAGTGCATGAGCTCGAAAAAAAGTCAACGATAACGAGACAAAAATATCATTTGTACAAATTAATCTGCGCTTCTGGCAACAGCGGTTAAAATATGGGAGCAATGAACATTCGGCCAATCTCTGGAGTCGCTAAAACACAAGATTTTGTGTGCACAAAGTCGTGAAATAGTCCATAATGTTTTTAAGATTACATTGGAGGCACAGTTAATCCCTAAAATGGAATTTATTGCCAAATTCTCAGGATTTTATTTAGGAAATATTTAACTAACTAAACTTTCTTCGCCGAGTGTACATGCGTTTATTCTGCGTCACTGTCATAGTACGGTCTTGCTTCTTTGTTTGCGCATCTCAGAGTTGAAATGAATTTGATCGAGGTGTAGTAATGTGAAAAATCTAACTACCATTTGAACGGACAATTTATAAGCTTAATAGAATACAGTAATTGTGGAATGTGTAACGATGCGAGGAGGCAATATACATTACACACTAATTAGATCAGAATTATTTGCTAATCTCACTATAATATTCGAAAGGAGAATTAACATGCTCTACTGTATGAAGTATTGAACTTAATCGAAGATCTAGTGTGCCTCAGCGGAATATTCTACAGTATTAAATTGAGAAGTCCACTTGATGGTACTTCAATATTTGATATAAAAATTATGAATGCCTATACCACAAGGAACATACAGAAAATATTCACACTATTTAAATTTTAATTTGAAAATATTAATGTTAATTGCCTATTGTGATGTTTTACCTCAAAATTCCATTCATACCATCGATTACGTTTTGCATACCGTAATTATTTTTTTTGAATTCATGTATCGTATATCAATAGGGTTAACTAATCCCAGCGGTCTACAATATTGTTACAGCTATTCTGACCACATCAACGGAGAAAGGAGCTAATAGCTGGCTGGTAAGCATTGCTGGATGACAATAGTATATTATTCAACGAGTGTAGAATGATGGCTATAATTCACGCGGATGAAGTTTCAAGCGAGCGAGCGCAGCGAGTGAGTTTTGGAATCATCTAAGTGAATAATAGCCATTCTACACAAGTAAAAGACTATACTTTCTCCACGTTTATGTTTAAAAAAAAGTTTCCATCGCCCTCGTAAGAGAAGCATCTCTACCATTGAGCTCTACCACATTTATGTATTGAAATGTAAAGAACGTAAATATAGGTTAACTCATATTTTTAACACAAACATTTACATTTTTTAATGAAATTATCACATTATTAGAAATAATAATAGAGATAACATAAATATACGAAATTAAACATATTAAATCTTCACTATCGCTACTGTTGTCCATTTTGTTCTCTGTATATACGTAAAATTAAGATTATATAATTATTTTGACGTTTCAAACGACGCACTGTCAGAAGCGATTTAACTAGTTAGATATTTGATGTTTTAAAAGAGACGATTTGATTTGTTCATTTTAGCGTGAATTCTGATAATCATAGAATGTGATTGGCTGACGAGAGTGAATTCTATTTCATTCTTCACTGGTGTGAGGAATTTATATCATTATATAGCTAAATATGTAAACATAATTTGTGCATTATTATGTAGTCGTGGAGAAAAGCCTTTCAAGATCAGTAATCCCAGTAAGCAGCTTAGGCTCGTCTTTCAAACTAAACGTTTACGCAAAATTTTATCTCAAGCGGTTGAAGATAACTGCTTTGAAATTCAGTAGCAAGGTGTGACCTGAACATACAAATATTGAAAGTTAAATAAAAAAATTTTCGGACCCATTGAATGAATGGAATCGACGAGGTTAACAAAGATAATTGTGGAATCGAATGAAAATCAAGTAAAGCAGAAATGAAACCAATTAAATGGATCGTAGCAATGGAAAAATATTAAAATACAACAGATGAGCATTTAGGAATAAGACATTCAATGGGAAAGTTGGTGAGAAGGACTCTATGGTCAGGAATAGTTTGGTCAGTTGAAAGAAAAAAGTCATTTGGACATAATGAAACAAGTATGGACTCATGTAGAGCCGACTTTACAAAAGGCACTGATCGCATGTGCAAATACTAATAGTTCACACGTGAGAAGGTTTTAAATATATTGAAAATGTCAAAATTTTCAGGCAGCGATTCATTTTATGAAATATGGAAATGGACAAGAAGTGGATTCTTTTTCAGTAACTTGTGGTAACGTGTGGACGAAGCTTTATAATACTCACATTTCGATGATTTTTAAAATCGAGTGTTTCTGAAGAAAGGATGGAAACATTTATTTTAAGTAATGTACTGGTAAATGACACAAAGTGTGCCCAGTTCAATATTGACAAAGGATATAGAAGACGAAAGATTATCATAATGTCGGATAGTCAAGCAGCCAGTAAAGCACTGAGCTCTTGTGTAATCAGTTCCAAAATGGTGTAGGAATGCCTAGGCATACTCAATGAACTAGGCGAGAACAATATAGTAACCTTACTGAGGATTCCAGGACACACTGGAATAGAAGGAAATGAAATAGCAGATGGACTAGCAAAGAGGAGGACCCTTTTGGGGGCCGGAACCCCTTTGCGGTATCAGCCCCAATGTAATATTGGAATGGGCAAAGCCGAAGAAAAGAGAAGATCTGACCATTGGAAAGATCTAGTAGGGCTTAGACAATCAAATATTCTGATGGGTGACTACAACTCGTTGAGATCAAATGAATGCATAAGTCAAAGAAAATCTGCACTAAGAATTTCAACAGGGGTTCTAACGGGATAAAATAGTGGTGGAAGAAGAATGTAAATTCTGTGGCATGGAAGAAGAAACCTCCATCCACATACTTGCCAATTGCACAGCAATTCAGAATCCTAGGGCACATCACCTAGGAGATTATTGGATAGAAGAGGGACACTTGTCTAAGTTGAAGCCTGCAGATATCCTAAAATTCCTCAGGGAAATAGGACTAAAGGAGCTACTAGTCTCTGAACTAAATAGAAGTAAGGGGGCACAATAGATATTTCAGGTCTCAGTGAATGCCACCCCATCATACATCCATACAAATGACACAAATGTGATTTGTTGAATGTAATATTAAAGATTTTTGAAAGTCCTCGACAATACCTTATCACTCAACAATTTCTTTGTTGTAAATAATCTATAGATATTTTAATAGAAGTAAATGTGAATTAATTGAAGTAAATGTGAGTAATTTTGACAGCCAATAGCAATTATTAGAATTATGGAAATTCGATTATTTTAAACGCTGTGAGTGACTTTTAGAAAGCCCGACTATTATAATACAATTAATGACTAGTCAGAACATTTTCTCTCTTACAAGATTATCACATTCCACTTAGTTGCTTAATTCTAAGACCAAAGACCAACCATCCTTAATAGTATTATCAATCATACTAATGACTGTCGTATGTCCAGGTCATTTCAACCTGATAACTAGACACATTAAAAAATAAAGATAAAACTACTTTAGTTGACTCATATTTTTTATTTTAGAATTTATAGCGTGGAAATATGGAATTTGGAAGGTCGGTAAACAAGTTGAACAGTTATGTTTTATGATGAAATACTCGTAGTCGGGTTCAGAGAGATGATGACAATACAGTTTGAAATCAAGATTTAATCAATAGTTATTTAAAAAGCCTCCAGCAAATGGCCTCATAATGATTAGTAATAAGGATTTGAATTTTTATAATGGATACTTATAGTCTTCTCTTCATAAATTCATTGGATTTCAACAGTTATGTTTTATAGTTCACAATTGGAATAAATATAAAGTTTTTTTATTTATATTTTTTTAAGCGTTTGGTAACTACCCTTTTAGCAACGGAAAATTTGTGTATCAAAATATAAAAGTAAAGGCCAAAAATGAACCCATGTATTCCGTCTGACACATAACCCCAACACCATTATCAGATTTGGAAAGAATGCCATTTAATGGTATACATGGGACTCTAAAGTAATATAAGGGACGTAAACTAAGAAAATATTTAAAAAAATCAAGTTTCAACTTATTAAGCCGGCTTTCCACGTCATTCCAGACTTCGCCAAGCTCGGTTGCAGGCGGTAATGATTTCATAGTTTTAGTGAAATGTTCATGTTCATCAATGAAATCGCTTCGGGATTTTGTCGTCTTCTTCTCCAATATAACTTCATTCACCACTTCATATTAAAAGTGAGAACATTACTGAAGGCAGGATGCACCAAGTCACGCCAGCCGTCGGAGCGGATACTGGTTTAGCGTCGATAGAGCAGGCCAGAGTTTTCTTTAAATCATATTCGGTTTACCGACAAGAAAGTAAGAATGCTCTTTTCTATTACCTATTATGTCAACTGACCTTGTTAGATGAAGTTTTAATACTTACAGTTATTTCAAGCTCCCCCAGCTCATTATTTGTTGGTTTATTTCGATTCTGGCATGGCGGACGGAACAGCTATGTAGATGTATCCAATTTTAGGTTACTCTTTGGACAGATCATTGAAAATATGTATATATGTATAAGTTGAAGCTCCCTTGATTGGTAGTTCTTAATTTTGTTTTACAAGTCGATGATGTGACATTATGTATACAAAACAATTTGCATTTTTATTGAGGCACGATCTGCGGCACCACAAATTTCCCAAAAATGTTCTCAATACTAAATTGCTCTTCTTTATGAGAAATCCGCATGTGCCGTTAAACCCAAACAATCGCTTCGAAGAATGTTATCTGATTCCACTGTTATTTCAAAATAACTTCTGTTAAGTGTATCATCGAATGAAAGGATTTTTATTTATCTTAACAAAGCCAAACAGGCCACTCTTAACTGTTCTTTAAAAAAATTCGGCATCAAATTTTTCAGGTAGCTGAGATTTTTTACATGACTTCGACATTAAGAAAACTTGTGTCAGACAATTTAAAGCTATCTTCCAAAAGAAAGTAATGAGATAAGAACTTGTAAAAAACGGTGCCCGAAAAAAGCGTGGAAAAATAATTTGAATTAAAGTTTTAAATTTTTTTTATTATCCCTTGAAAATAAACCATGTAATGTGTGTAATTGTATTTTAAAGAAACGCATGTAATTATATACCATATATTCCTTTGTTCACTGTATCGTTCTCAAACATATTTATTTGAGTCACTAATCATCGAATAATATCAAAATTAATTCTACACTGTGTCCGTAAAGTATGGAACAAATTCATTTTTAGCTAAACAGGCCATTTTAAGAAATAATCCTGAAACACGTCGATTTTTGATTTTAATTTACCGTATTTTAAAATAATAATCTAATGTACAGGGTGAATTACTTTCGAGTAATGACGTCACCGTCATTTTTTTAAAACGGAACACCCCCATTTTGTCTCAATTTTCGGAATACTCTAGCTGAGCTGATTCCAAAAATGTATCACATGTTGATTCCAATTGGTACAGGATGGACAAAAATACAATAGTTTTGTGTGTGCTCATAAAGTAACGCGTAACATTCTTTATTAGTTAAATTAACAATATTATCAAAAATACTTATTGTCTAGCGGACAGAATATGATGAAATACATGACTTTATAAATGTTCGAAATGCAGCCCTTGCTGTATTTGACAGTAACCCAAACGGTGTACAAATTCTTGTTGAACGTTGTTTATTGTGTCTTGAGAAATATTGTTTATTGCTGTCCGAATTCTCTCTTTTAATTCTTGAATATTTGCTGGTTTCGTTTGATACACAACATTCTTCAGATGGCCCCACATAAAATAATCCAAAGGATTTAAATCGTCTACCAATCCACCCGTTTGGAAAAATTTCCTCTAGGTACCTTCTAACATCTACAGCATAATGTGGAGGTGCACCATCCTCTTGAAACCATAAACTTTCATCAAAACCTCCAGGATTACTTTATAAGCACACACTAAACTATTGTATGTTTGTCCACCCTGTACCAATTGGAATCAACATGTGATACATTTTTGGAATCAGCTCAGCTAGAGTAATCCAAAAATTGAGACAAAATGGGGGTGTTCCATTTAAAAAAAATGACGGTGACATCATTACTCGAAAGTAACATACCCAAAAATGGTCTGTTTAGCTAAAAATGAAGTTGTTCCATACTTTACGGACACAGTGTATCTATAGTATGTACATTAATGTTAACACTACTTAGTTGATTATTCTTTTGATACAGCTGTCACCCTTATAATGAAATCAAAGAAACTGAACTCATTAATCATGTTTTAGTGTATTGACGTGGTCAAATATAAATAGTAGGTGACGAGCACATAGGATGTGTTCTACAGAATCGGAAGCGAATAACAGGATTCTAAGAAAGCGATTCGATGATCCCCGGAAGTTCATCAAAAAGATCCAGAAAATACAGAGGAAGGCAGCTACCTAAAAAACCGCAGAAGAAGAAAAAATTTGGACGAAGACATCCAAGAAAATGAGAAGAGGACGAAGAGCTGGCCACCACCCACCACTGGAGTTTAATCCGGAAAGACAAACATAAGCTGGGAATACAGACAAGATACTACAGGAACCTAACCAGGTACTTGTACGAAAAGAGCAACGAATTGGCATGGTACACATACACGTCCAGAGAAAAAAAATAAGGGGAAAACCGTCATCCGAGGATTGACAAACTGCGAGGGCATCAACGAACTACCAGAGGATATCAAAAAGGAAGACATCCGCTCAGACAAAATCAGTCAGATCCACTCAAGGTACGGCGAAAGAAAAACGCTGTCCATCTAGAATAGATCGAGTAGCAAGATATTGAAGGAAAATAGAAGATAAGGAAGATCCAGTACACATCGGATGAGATGCTCTGGGAGGGACGGGCTTAGTTAAAGTTAGGTGTTTGTGATCAAGAAAAAATCTTAATAAGTCTTACCTACAATATTTGTCGAATTCATTAATATTTATTGCATCTAGATCACAGGTGGAGAAAAAACAATATCACCACTGTTAAATCTGTCGAATAATGTAACAGGATAAACGTTAACCTATAATGTCAAGAAAAAAAGCCATAAAAAAATGTTATAAACCAATTTATTTTAGACAAGTCTGTAAAAGCAGTTAAGAGAACACATACCCGGTAACCAAACATATGACTAACAAATAAAACGAATGGGAACTTCATGACAAGAATTTGACCATTATTTCTTGTCAAAATCCAAGTTCCTACCAATATTTTATCTCTTTTCCGATTTCTCACTTTCTTTAATATTTCATCCTTCGCTTATCCTTTCCAACAAATATTTCTTTATGTTTTCCCTTTAAACATGTTTTATTAACTACCAGTCTAGTAATTTCTAATTTTTGTTTTATTGGCTCTTGACTAATAGTTTATCTCATGTTTTCGTTTATAATTCTGCCATTCTTTCATTTTTGTTTTTTGCTTATGCTTTATTCTAATCTAATCTAGAAGTCTCATCACATTTGAAAGCAGCTTCTCTATGAGATCGTTTCACAACTCATTCAAAAGCCTACCTCAAGCGTTTGAGTATTAAGAACACTTACTTTATTTTATTTACAAACGAACTTTGAACAGTCTTTATTCTGTGTATGTTACTTTCTGTCCAATAATTAACTTGACGCGTTTCGCTGACACAGTAACTTTATCAAACGGGTGACGGAATAACGAAGAATTATAAGTTTACCTTTTCAGGAGGGATTGTTGTGAATAAATTTCCAGGTAAATCTTTTCAAATTAAAAACCTTTTTCGCACTTTATTCCCAGTTGAACATTTTCTAATTATGTTTTCAATATCCTCAAAATTCCGTATAAATGCACTGTGTAAATTAAAATTTTTTCCCAATTTGTTCATTTAGTCTTGGTTCTGCTTTTTCGCAATACCAAGACCAATTTTGCTCATCACTAATTATAGGTTCAAATATAAGGAAGATTTAAACAAATTCAATTGTTTTACGTCATCGTGTCAGTGTAGACACCAAGTAAAAGCCGCATCTATTAATTTATATATAGAGCGAGAAATGATTTGAAAAACATTTTGTTGTATCACACTTTTCCATAAATTAAAATCCTACGAAATTTGTTCACTATTCAAGAAATTTATTTTCAAAACTGCATTCAATATTAAATTGCGAGAAATAACGTTGCCAGGATTTAATTTTATTGGAAGATTAATTGACAAAACAAATTAAATTTCATGATAAAGGAATGAAAAGCAAACTAATGTTATTATTACTGAATCAAATACATTCAAATTCAGTAGAGAATTTTACAAATAACAATTATTTTCGATTTTATTCACGTGTAAATATGCATGATGTAACAAAAGGTTTTTCAAACTATCAATATATGCATTTCAACAATAATTTCGCAATGATTTCAACTTGTAGCACACTACAAAAAAAAACGAGTTAAAGTGATAATACTATTAATAAATCATTATTAAATATGGAAAAGACCTTAACACTTAGACCATGGAGACTATATAAGGAGATCGAACTCCATGTAATTCAATTTTTGGTAATGGTAGAGGGCGCCAGTCTCGAATGTGTACCAGAAACATCTGACTGCAGAACAATAACAGCCAATCATGAGTCTTGCATACACTTTCAGTTCATGGTTTTTTAATGGTTGCTAGCTCATTTGACAGTATGTTGAGTAACTGAGGTTAGGGAACAGAAATACACATAATACAGAAATGGAAAATTTTATGACTAAGAAATCCGTTTTCGTCCCCGTCTTGGAAAATATCTTAAATTGTGATCGTTTGGTAGTAAAATATGATATATATTGCCAAAAAGATTTCTCTTCGCATGGAATTTTAGAGGACTTGAAGGTTCGGCACAGTCATAATTAGTATAACCAGTCTTTGAAGGAAAAATGTGAAAAAGACACCCTTTAGTGCAAGTAAGTATATTCTAGAACCAATTTGTTCATTATATATGAATTTTGTGTTCGTTTTTCAGAATTTGGTTTTCTGCACAGTAAAATATGGAATATGAAAATCAATTTAAATGCCTTTGAATAATTTAGATTTGAAGAATTATATCTTGCAAGTAAAAAAAACAGTTTGATGAAACTATAGAAGGTATGTATAGATAAATAGACAGTATAGTCAATGCTCTAATAACAGGATCGATTAATTACAAATTTGTTAATAAGTAATATCTAATATTTTAGGTTATTTTCTATAAAATGAATGAAAGCCGATTGCTCCTGAACTGGCAAAGCCTTTACCAGAAGAAATTATGAAAATGATAAATATACAGAACTGCAGGAGACTTGTAATTTACTACACATTTCGTAACTTTCACCCAAATATAAAGTGTACAATCAGTACCTATATTGTCTCTAACTTTATACCTACCTACCCTATGATCTGCTATACGTTTCTAGCTTATTATGAGTTATCAGTTTACTGTTGAAGTTGAAATGAGATAATTAGGATATTTAATATTCTCTATTAAATGCTTTATAGAATTATGATTTAGTTCTGTCTGTACTGGCAAAAAATTTTTAAAACAAAAAAAAATATTACAAAATATCGAAAAATACATAGATATCTTCATATGAGATTGGTTTTAAGGAAAATGGTCCATCATACATCCCACTATCGAACCCAAAATTGTATATACAAACATCTAGGCTACCAAGAAAACATATGCTGCTTTTTTTCTAGGAATTAGCTTTTTTTCTAGGAATTACTAGAGCCTTTGATGGTGTTAAACACTGGTATTTTCTATAAACTATATTAAATGATGTGTCCAGAATACTTGCTATTAATCCTGAAAGCTACCTTAGTTATAAGAAACTGCAAGTAAAAGTGAATTACAGTTTTTCTCCAAAAATGTATACCTCAACATGAAGTCCTCCAGATTTGATTTCACACGAACACATTCAAATTTGCAAATATACATATTGCAGTATGTAGATGTATGTGATCAGTCATAATAATCTCAAAATAACAGTCAATGAGCTACAATAACTCACAACAGAATAGTGAAATGGTTTTAAAGGTGTAGGATGAATCCCAACGCTTCCAATTTATCTATGCACAATCTTCAATCTGTTTAATTACAATAAAAAATAGGTACAATATATTATGTATAATCATCACTATCAACAGGCACAACTTACTAATGATATTAGTTCATGCAAAGATTTTTCATATAGGTAAAGTACATATATGTAAATAGTACATATCATACAAGAAAATTATTACTTTATTCTAATACAAAAACATACAAAAATTACAATTCACAGTTTCCTAATAACACAAACACAGAGCAAAGTACACAGAATATAGATATATTCATACTTTGACCAATTTCAACATACAATTTTATTTTTATATTTGCAACAGATTGTTAGTACCGTGGCAGACTGTTGAATGACTTTATACATATTATGTTCACTGTTCAGAGCTACATGTATACGAAGTGTTTTGTCTTCTGGTATGAGAATGTACATTATTCACCATCCCTTATTGCCAGATTTCAAGTTATTATTTAATCACTTTGTACAAAAATTCTCCTGGGGAGGTATTGGCCACTTTAATTGGTTCTTTGGACCACTCACTATTCAGATACACCTACTCTAGGATATACTGAAACTACAATTTCCAATATTTTGGTCATCTAAAAACCAGTTTCTTTGAAAATTACATCTGTTGACATTCTATAACTGAACTTGCACAAAACCTTGACTACACTATTTTAAATCCTCTGTGTTTTATCTGTAGATGTTATCCCACAAGTGCCACATACTGAAATTAGGTACTTAGCTGAAGATTGGTAAGAAAGAAATGTTAAAAATCACTTTTAATGTCGAATGGTTTTAGTAACCACTATAGAGGTAAAGTGTACCAATATTTTTTTTCATTTGTTGTATATGTTTGCTCCAAAATTAATAATTTGATTTCCTATTTTTATCTAAATACCCACTGAATTTAATTTATATTTTTCTGTATACAGAGTATACCTATTAGTGGTTTTTTCAAATTACTTTCACAGCTTATTCCTTATATCAACTATCATATCGTTGTTCACCTTTTTTCTTCCAGTTCTCTTGAATTTTATTTGTATATACCAGAATGTGCCATTGTGCTTTTTCTAGACTTCTCACGAGTAATGTATATTTGAATCCTAACATAATAAATATTCTTTTCTACTTTATTTATCTTTGAATATTTTCAATCACTTTGGGTAACTGAAAACACTCTGGCTTTCTTAAATTCAATTTACGTTCTATCGTTTTAAATGAGATGCACTATCAACCACTATTGTAATACTTTTTAACAACGCACACATCCTTTCTTTTTTTAATTTTTAACAATAATTTTAATCTTTCTAGCTTCTACTTTTAGTTCTATTATTGTCATAAGTAATGTTGACAATTTGATTACTGTCATTTATAAAAACTAAGGTTACTTATTTGGATGGTGCACATGTTGCAATGCGCAGCGTAGCGGTGAAAAAACAAACTGCTTAGATAGTCGATTTTGAGGTCAGGTTTTGTCAATTTCTCCGTATGAGTTAGTTTTCCTTATATAGTCTCCATGACTTAGACTGTGGTCATCTACATGGTAAAAGTAAAGTAAGGCAATAGAAAAATTAGGTTTCACCACGGTCCCTGCGTATTGGTACTAACAGCTATTTGCTATTTGTATGACTAGGAAGGAAAGTTCCACTTTCACTACTCGACGTGAAGTAGGGGTAGTCGTTGTTGCGTAGTTGACTAGTTAGAGACGAAACTAGTAAATAGTGGGGTGCAGCAAACTAAAAGACAATAACCTGAATGGTAAGTTAACGTTCGTGTATGAAATTTATCACTGAGCACTGTTTACAAACACTACCACTACACCAATCAACCTATTTTTGATCCCCGATTAAGTGGTATAATTTATGACCAATCTTTTGTTAGACCCTGTATAAATTTTGAAAGAACACTAACAAAAAAATACAATTATCCATTTTCAACAAACTACTCAATTATATAATATTGTATAGGCACAATGTTGTAAAGATCCGGCGATTAAATTTGAGCGCCATGACTATTTTTTATTAAAAACCATTTTAGTTGTTTTTCAGGGGACACAATAGATCTTTTAGGTCTCAGTGAATAGTACCCCAAATACATACATACATAGTTGTTTTTCAAAACTTCTCTACAAAACTTATCTTTTTTTCGTAAAAAACAATATGAACATTTGAATTTAATAGTATAACAATACGAATAATGAACAAACGAACAGTGCGATAAACGAAATATATAAATAACCTGAAGCTAAATGCCCAATTGAAATTGCAACTACACAATCCGGTGATCCCCTGATTTGTTTTCCATTACTTTGTTATCAATATAAAGCTGGAGTTGAAAACGAATTCCACCTTTTTTGAATATTTTTTGGCCTACAGTTAAATAAAACTCAACAGGATATCTCAACTACAAATATACACCTCTCGAGTTTGCAAAATGAAAAATTTGTGTTGAAATTTTTGTTTTTAAAACACGAAAGCTTTATTTATAGTTTAAATTGTTTCTAGCTAATTTTTTAGTTCTTGCAGTGAGTGAATAAATCTGAAAATTATTTTAATGTGTGTGTAATCAAAAATCGCTCGATTTTTAAATTCAATTCACGCTATAAAGAAACGATTCGATTTTTTAAACCTCAACATAAAATGGCCTATGGGAAAATATGCCAACGTAATTATTTCAAACTGAACTGAATGGCCACTACATAGTTGTAAGATTTCCGGTAGAAACACCTCGGGAAAAAATGTGTGCTTCTATACAGATAGCAGACAACCACTAGTAGCCCTGTATCATATCAGAGTCAGTACTAGAGTGTCACTATGCCTTGGTTGAGGTGACAAACAACAATGTAGTCACATTGTTGTGGACCAAGGGCCATGGTAAGTCTAAAGGTAACTGCGCGGCTGATGTCCTGTCTAGGAAGACAGCAGCTCGAAATATTTTGATGGTGATCCGGTGGAACCTACGTTCTGCAACAGGAGTTCTGACCGGACATTGCCAACTAAACAAACATCTCCATGGAATCTCCTATCAGACATATCCTTATGTTGAGACTGTGAACAGGAAGATGAAATAGTAGAACATCATCTCTTTTGATTGCTCGGGTCTATCTTCCATTTGTACGTCCGTGTTCGGCGAGATTTGGCTAACACTAGCCATGCTAAGAGAAATTCTTCTTGGGGACGTTATCAACTATGTTAAAGACATAGGCTGGTTGATGTAATGAGAGGATACACAGTGTGAAAAAACGATTATCATGTTTACTATGTTTAATTTCAATCTACAATTTAAATGAGCACATACCCTACGAACACAAAAAGGAGAAAATGTAGTATTTTATGGTATGCAATCACGTTTTAAAGTTACAGTATCAAAAACAATGCGATCGACAGGTTGTCATTTATAAAAATTAAATTGTTGTCCATATTCCCATGATGCGTCTATCTGTGAATTAATTTACAGGATGAAGTGTTAGGAAATTGAATTTTCAAATCAATTGGATTCAGCTTTTACTCGCATTGAATTACTTTCAGAGTTATTCAGGTGTTTCCAGTCATTATGACCTAGCCCACATATTTTGGAAATACAGTTTATTTGTCGTATAGTTTATATAAGTCAGTGTGGAATCAAAAAGAAATTCAATGGACCGCTTGTCGGAAGCACCAAGAAGCGATGCTTTGAATTTTCGAGATATTGGACTGTCAAAACGTCGTGGGGCACGTCGCTTTGACCGCAAACATCCGAAATGATTATTGCAGCATATACCAGAAATCGTTTAACGAGGTTTGAACATTGTGTCAATGTACAGGGTTTCTCATTATATTTTGACCCCCACTTATTTTCATTAGTTTCCGGAATAAAAAGTTTCAAATGAAAGTTGTATTATTTTATCTTACCGACCAAAAATGAGCAACAGACTGAATTTTGTATAAAGGTAGTGCCCAATAAAATGCATCTTCAATATTTTAAATGGGACACCCTGTATTTTTTATAGTTTTGAATAGCCCTGAATTTCCTGATTACAAATATATAACGTTGTGTAGCATTAGTTTTGTTCCATAAATTCACATATAGTTCAAAAACAACTTATATACAATTAATGACCGAAGATACAATACTACATTCTAGATTACAATAGATGCTCAAAGTGCCCTCCATTTTTATCAATACGAGTCGTTTCAAATATTCCCGCGCGAACTTTTGTGCAGTGATAGTGTTAATATTTGTATTTGAACCAAAATACACTTTTTCGTTTAAAAACCCCTATAAAAAGCTATCACATGGTGTTAAGTCGGGACTATTTGGCGGCTATTGAATGGTACCCTTATTGCCGATCCACATATGAAATTGATTACTTAAATGTTCTTGAACGGCTACGATATTATGTGGCGGTGCTTCATCCTGCTGCCATATTATACTATTTAATTGATTTTGTGTATAATTTTGATTTAATAACTCATCCGCTTCTGTAATAACTGTGTCCAAATATGATTCCCCGGTTAATTTATAATCGTAAAGCATTGGTCCAACTATTTTTTTTAAAATATTCCGCACCACACATTTATTAATTTTCTTCCTGACATTTTTATTTGCTTAATTTTTCTTTTTCTATTAGTTTTACCTTCAAAGTAAAGCAAAGTATTAAGATCTTCATCATTCTTACGATAGTACGTTTCTTCCGCTCAAACATTTTATCATTTATTACACGACGATAATTATATAAAAATGTATTTGCAGAAGGAGTCTGTCGATCCGGAGCCTATATTCTCTTCTTGCCGCTTGTTTGTTTTTATTATTTTTTACATAAATTGATCTTATATCTACTTTTTCATCTGCAGTATACCCAAATTTTGTATAAGGACTGACAGCTTATAATAAATTAGTAATTGTTTAATTTTGAAATGTCAGTTGCACTATGTTTACCCTTTTGTAGTACCATACGCTACACAATGTTATATATTTGTAATCCGGAAATGCAGGGCTACTCAAAATTATGTGAATTTTATTGGGCACTCCCTTTATACAAAATTCAGTCTGTTGCTACATTTTTGGTCGGTATAGATAACATAGTACAGCTTTCATTTGAAAACTTTTTTTTGGATTCCCGAAAGTAATGAAAATAAGTGGGGTCAAAATATAATGAGGAACCCTGTACATGGTCATCAATTTGAGCATTTCATTTACATCATTTTTTTAAATTACTTATACTTTTTAAGTCAATCTTCAGTTTTTAAAAAAAATATTCTACTATTTTTTGAAATCATACACTTTACTGCACAGTAGAATAACAAGAAGTTTAGAATGGTTGAATATATTTTCAAAAGATGAATCCAAAAATGTAATAATATACCAGTAATATTTAAAAAATATATGTTAGGGTCACGTTACCGGAAATGAGAGGTGAAACGGAAGTCATTTCGTACTAAATATAAATTTCAACTAATGTCGTGGGACAACCTGTATAAAAATCTCCAAAATAAAAAATAATACCTAGATGTGAAGTTAATATATGATTGAAATATTTTCTATGAAATAAAAAAGAAACATGTATTCATTAAAATGACAGTTTTAGAGTTACGAAAGGAAAAAGGGTAAATATGTTGGCAACTTTCGTATATTTTCTCGATATATGAATAGGTAAAAATAATGCTTTGTACTGAAGTTTGGATATTCCAACGCCGAATACACCCAGCACTTCCATTTTTTTTAATATTGTGTTACATTAATCTATTCAAACTCCTACCTACTTGATGCCTGGCATCGCTGTAATCGTGGTTTTTTTTTCTAAAATCCCGATGAGCTGGGAATGTATTGTTAGATTGAGATTTCGTATGCCAATCCCGCACCGCAGTCTGTCTAACTCGAAAAGAAAAAACGTGGGCGGTTAATGATGCTATTCAAAAACCAGACAATATTATACTAGCTAGGCGTGTTTTTTCGCAATCGAACAAAATGGAATTATGCTACTCAAACAGCGGCGGCGACAATATTTAAACATAGTGGGGAACAACATTTTAAATGGCAAAAATGTGCCTTAAACTATTATTATATTAAATGAAAACTTCTATCATCTACAAAACAATGTTTTTTGTCACAAACAGCCACTATAACGAAATGTCTTATAAAATATCATTTTTATTTCTCTAGATTAAATTGTACTGCTCTAATGATATGACTTTGTAGGTTTTTAAAATTAAACAAAAAACGTCAACCACATCATCAATTATTATGTACAAATTGTCAAAACTAATAATAAGCCCGAAGTTTAAAAGTAAATTAAGAATAATGACACATTTATCTGAAAAACGACAAATCGAAATGTTAATGTAATGTTTTTCTTATTTATTTAAATAGTTTTTTTACGTTGGGATAAAATTTTGCAAACACTATGGCTAATTACTACTGATTTATTGAAGAAACACTTACACACTATAATAAACTTAATTTATATACACACTACTTAATGTCTAATAATTTATCTACACTCGGTATAATTATTGTCCTAATTTATCTTTAACACTTTAATATTACACTATTTATATTCACTATTCGATTCACTGTAGATCACCGATTCACTGTTTATAGTTTAGCGACAGGACCGGCTTCTGAATTACTGAGTTCGTAACCCACGACGAAGCAGCTCATCTTTTTAACCCCTATAAAAAGCGATTAAAATCCTGAATGCCCCCTATAAGTAGATCTACAGTGACAAGATTAATAAACAAATTTAATGAAACTGGTAGTGTAGAGGAAATTCCAAAGTCTGGTAGACCGAAAAGTGCAACTAATGAAGATAAAACTTTAGATGTTGAAGAAAACCCTAAAACATCTTCAAGTGTATTGTCCAGAAATCATGGTATTTGTAGACAGTCTATACAAACTATTCTGCATGAAAATAACTTTTATAATAAAGTGATATATTGCTTTGTGCTACGTCACTCGATCTAAGTTGCGACTAGGTAAATACGTATAAAAGTTGTTATGTTGTTTGTGTGTTAATCTGTTAACACCCATAATATTGACGATCTCCAGCAATCTAAAAGAGGCGACTGTTAACAATTTCAAAAGGGGGTCGGTGAATAATGTGTTTATTGTTATTTATTTGAAGTTTACCATATAATGACTTTAAAGTAGGAGTCGAAACGTCAAGAAAATTATTTTTGTGAACGCGATTTATCCAGAAAAAATTCCTAAATATATATTATATATATGTTTACAGAACATAGGAACATCTCTGATAAGCATTACATTGAATATATAATAAGTGGTTTTCTTAATGGAAAAAAATTTTAAAATCGATCACTGATTAAACACCTTATAACAACGCTTTAACGCCAAAGGAAAAACTATCCAGACGTGATAAATGTGTTGACTGAATCTGCTACTTTAGAAAGAATGAACAGGTTTGCTTAAAGGTAGTCATACCAGCGCTGAAGATGATCTACGTAGTGGACGTCCAAGCAGCCGCTATACTGGAAATCATAATACGGTTGATGAGTGGACTAAATTGGCCTATTCCACTGAGACCTTTCCAGATCTATTGTGGTCCTTTACGTTTAAAGCCTCGAGACTGAATATTTCATGTAGTTTCGTGCCGGTGACTTTTCATCGCCTAGCACAAAAAACTATACAATTGCCAAGTAGTCACACTGGCATGTATGTATGATTTACTGAGACAAAAGATCTATTGCTTAGTTCCTGAGTCGCGGAGACTAGTAGCTCCTTTAGTCCTATTTCCCTGAGGCTTCAGGCTTCAACTTAGGTAAATGTCCCTCTTCTATCCAATAATCTCCTAGGTCTGTGACCTAGGATTCTGAATTGCTGAGTCACACTGGCATAGGATCCCTTCTATAGGTGACTGAATCTGCACATGGCTTCGTTAGTCAATTCTATCAGTTTTGTGTGCCTGTCACGCTAAGCTTACGTTGTCTTGTTAAATACCTACTACGGCTTTAACAGTTTTCCTATCTTTGCTTATTTGGTCTGCGTTAAATATTGGAGAATTACCTCTAATGAAATTTTTTACTTGTCTTTTTCCTGGTGAGATTACCCACCGTTCTAGATTTCTTTGCCACCCATAATACAATTAGTGGAAGTCCAAGACTGATTAAGCGTGAAATTGGTAAATTAGATAAACGAGTAGGTACCTACCTACTCCACATTTTATATGGAGAATAAAGTATGAAAAAGCTGTTTGAAAAACTAATACTGCATTCGTTAAAATGGAACAAAAAACGGATCTTAAACAAATTTAACAACGGAATTTTGATTATAAATAAAAACGGTTTTACGCGTGGTTTTATAAATTTGGATAATACTTCTACCACCATGATCCTAAATTGAAACAAAAACGATTGCAGTAGACTGGAGCTGGTTGTTTAGTTCCAAGGCAGATGCAGATTCCACTATCAGCAAATAAGGTTTTGGCATTAGTTCTTTTGGGACGCAATATATAACAGTATATTATTAAACGAGCAATTTATGCTAGCCATTATTCACCCGAGTGAATAATGGACATAAATTGCGAGTAGAATACTATACTTTGTCCACGACCCTTGATTTCTTTATTAAATAAAAGTTAAGTAAATAATGCGAGTGTAGAACGTTAAGTAATAATTTGGTATTTGGTATTATTGACAATTCTAACGTCAAAATTAATAAATTTCTGGAGTACGTCAAATGTGACATATAGAGATGGGCGATACTGTGTAAAGTATTGATACACCGTACCGTTATAAATATAGTGTTTTAAAAATATCTATATTAGAAAATATCGTTATGAAAAGTATCGATACTAAAAATTTTGATATTTCATCTATACGATATATTTCAGAAACAAATTTTCTAAACAAAATACGCAGATTTAATAGTTTATTTCATATTGTTCCACCATCTCTAGCCGCCTATGTACCGAAATTTTGTGAGTGTTGAGTTGTCATAGCATGTTATTTAAATG
This sequence comes from Lochmaea capreae, assembly GCA_949126875.1. Classification (NCBI taxonomy): domain Eukaryota; kingdom Metazoa; phylum Arthropoda; class Insecta; order Coleoptera; family Chrysomelidae; genus Lochmaea; species Lochmaea capreae. The sequence goes on along the minus strand of OX421402.1, from coordinate 14,940,631 downwards.
CAGAAGCGTGAATTATTAACCATAATTCACTCTAGTAGATATATTGGTACCATATACCTTTTGTTAGGATGTAAAATATTGACTTATTATCAAGTGGTCATGGACAAATATCTTTTTATCTATCTGTTTTAGACTTTCCTCGAGTACACCGGAAAATCGGTCCCTTTCTATACCTATAACGACCATAATAATCTAACCATATAAAATGACGGATCAACGCATTCAACGCACAGCCTAAACCGCTGATCGTAGAGACCTGAGGCATTTTTTCTTGACGAAACAGTTTCAAAGACCGTTTTGAAACAGCTTTGTCGTGACGTAATGGTTAGTGGCGATCGCAAAAATGAGACGTTTTAAAACGTCACGTGATCAGTATCTATTATGCCATCTGCCAGGCCAGTTTCGCTTTGTTGACGTTTGTCTTTGAGCATAGATTCGATATTACACTGTTATTGTTTTCTAGAACTTGTTGAAATGTTGTTGAAGTTGAGCATAACATTTTTGAGCAAACTCAGGATCTAAAATCAGCAATATTTAATTTAACAATGAAAAAGTTAGAATGTCTAGTTTAAGCTTACAATTCTCTGAATGAACAGCGGTGGATTTATCCAGTGTTATTTCATATTCACCCAAAGTGATTTTCACCATTTATTCCATTGCAAAACACAAAAAATTAAACAAACCGGTACTATAAAAGTGAATAAATTAAAAACGGAAATTCCATTTGTTTTGAATAAAAACATCAACAATTTCAAAAATGACAGTAGTGACACTGCTGGCAGCTTAAAACGGTATTGGAAAACATTTCAAACGTTGACAAACAGTTTTATTCCTGACGTCATTAACCGACCAAGAAAATGGACCGTTTTAAAACAGTTTGAAACTGTTTCAAAACAGTTTTTCAAGAAAAAATGCCTCTGAAACTGGGAGGGTGTGTTCTTTGTATGACGTAGGCATCCAATAAGAAAGGATTTTCCGAAATTCTACCCCTAAAGTGGTGAAACACGGGGACAAAGTTTGTATGGGATAACGTGATTCTTTGGTCCAATCTACTTCAAATTTTGCATAAACATTCTTTAACGGTATTGATGGAAGATGTGTTTCGTATTTTATTGAAACTCATCGCCTAACAGGGTTAAAAAGTTATTTTGGGGATGATTTGCATCGAAGTTGATATCAATACTCCTCAACGCTTTTGATTTAAATTACATTTTATTTTGACACGGCTTAAAACTCGTTCCGATTTTATTCAAAAAACGATGAACTCACTTAAAAGCTTGGTGCAATGTAATACTGGCATTCATAATAACGTAAAAACCTAATTAAAAATCCTATTTGAACCATTTTCTACGCTGACAAAATTGCGGGCAAAAGCTAGTTTATTATAAAACTATACCCTGTTCAGATTTTATTTACGCCCGATTCGAATAAAAGCACATGGGCAATTATATTGAGCAGGGTACCATTTTATTCCACGATCTTTTACGGTGGAGATGTCTTTTATCATGATACTAAAGCAAAAAATTATACCTACAGCAAAGAAGTAAAAGTTTTTCCGTTTATAATTAATTCAAAGTACTTGTTACAGAATCGCCGTTTTATTCGAAAGCTATCTAAGAAATACCCAGATATTACACAATTATGTTTCTCAGTGTAGAGTCAACTGTTAGCAGTTATCTGCTACGAAATGTATACGGCTGTAGTTAGGGTTAATTATTTTTGCTTCACAAACATCAAACGATTTTAGCCGGCTTTCGCTTCTTTGTGGCTGGTGTAATTTTTGCTAAAGCAAATAAGATTAGCTCACGCGCACCTTATTTTCTGTGTCTTTGACTTCTTGACGTCATCACGTGACAAACTCGGCATGGTTTGATAGTGGTTTAATAATGATACTTGTGTTTAAGCTAATTTTGTTTACCTTCATCCAGTCTAATTGTATTGTTTTGATTATTGGTAATTGTGCTTTGGCTGGTCACATTGCACGACAGACCTTAATACGACAAAAATATTTTATTATTTCCCAAATTAACGGCATTAAAGAAAATTCCCAAGAATTTCGATATTCATTTTAGGGCAATACCCTATTGATGGTAATCGTCAAATTTACTTATATATTTTTTGGAAGAAAATTTAATCGTTTAAGATTCATTGACATTGGCGACCACTCAATGACTCTTTATTTGAAAATGGTTGATAGTACATTTTATAGAACTACCCAAAAATCATTTGTAAGAGCCCTTTCAAGACAGTTTTTGGGCTCAACAACGTCAATACATTATTTTTTATCAACAACACGCAAACGGATCCCTGTGTAAAAGGTCACATATAACGCAATGTCAAATTAGTCGCTGCGGTAGCAACTGGCCTAAGCATTTTGTCGCCAGCGACTGGTAAGTTCATAAAATTTCAAATCTGGTTACGTGTGAAAGACTAAAGTTAAAATATCAAAACATTGCCAGATCCCAAATGTCTATCAATAGTTCGAAAATTCCAATATTTTATTTTAATATAAAAAGATAAAATATGCGAAGCACAGCTCTACAACTAACATAATTTTGGTAATAGCAGGTATGTTATTTAATCCATTTCATGTTATTGCATTTTGGTTAGGTCTACTGTTGTTTGGGGTAGATACACTGAAAGCATTTTTGTAGTCTGAGGATTTAAAAAGAATCAATGTAGTTTAAACACATTGTTAAAATCGATAAATCGTTATTATTCGAGCTTGTTGTTTTCAACTCGATTAAAAAATACTGATTTTAAAATTATTATTTCTTCATAACTGTTAATTATTCTCGAATACAAGTATGGAAATGTAGAATAATAGACACACTACGAGTACCAATGCCCATTCAAAGCAACTTTCCAAAGTGAATTAATAGTGTAATTCGCTATCAATAAATCTTTAACAATTTCTCCAATTAACTGGTTTTGTCTTATGTGACCGCTTCTGAAAGTACAAGTTGTTTGCTGCAACTGTAGACTATTAATATATAAAGGGACTCTGACATCAACATAAATATTAAGAGTACAAATTTTATATTATTGTTGTCTTGCTTACCTAAGACTAGAGACGTTTTCACAGTAGTAGGTTGATTCTTACCTAAAAAAAATTCAAAATATAATGAATATTAAAAAATAAAAGAATGAGATATATACAAAATAATATAACAAAAATAATATATATACACTGTGTCCACTTGAGTTCGCACCATATGGGAAACTTTTTTATTGTTAATATTACGAAGTAAAGTTATTCTTTATAAAAAGTTCTGCATGGCCCATAAAGTAAAAGGTAAATGGCAGATGTCAATTTTTTAAATCGTATACGAGGTTTGTCAAAAATATAAATTTGATACAAGAGCTCAAGTACCTACCTTTATTTTTCACAATATCGAAAACTCTAATTATGAAAAGTTGTTCGAAATAGAAAACTATGTTTTAAAATGCAATTAGATCATATTACTTAAAAAATGTATGTTATTTTTACGAATTGTTCTCAAAATATTAAATGTCATTTTAAGGTGTCGATAGGAATTAAGAATTACGTTTAAGTGCAATTACTCATTACTTGACTCATTATCTCATTGCAAAATTGGTAAACTTTGACTTTATCTGTCAAGAATTATCTCAAATAGACAAATACGTAAGTTAAGTAATTAGAATTATTTATTTCGAAAACGTAACATCAAACTTTATGTGCATGAACAAGAAAAATCCGTTTTAACTTTTTATCACTAAATATGCATCTCAACTTGTCCACCGTTATTTTACTAATTGCTCCAAAATATACATTTTTATCGGGATGTCTGTTATTGAATATTACTGCAGCTTCCCTATAGGTTTTGTAGTTATCTCCAACAATTGGTACAATTTCAATTTTTGCTACTTCTTGAAGTACAATTAATACACACTGACATTTTCAAGTCCGTTTACATTAGTTTCAATTACATTTAAATTTCAATGCACACTAACTAAATTGAATTTATTATTTATTTCTTGAAAGCTTTTACTAGACTAACTTTCGGTAAGAGAAATATCATTGTCAGAGCCACGTAGATTTTAAATTATTTCGTTTATTTTTGTGTATTACAGTAGAAAATACATTATTCTGTTGGGTATTACTTCTTTATTACTGATTTTAGTTCATTGCTAAAATATTTCAAATCAACAAATAAACATTAGGGGTGTGTTGCAAGGTTAAATAAGATAATATTTCAAGTGTTTCACAACTAAAATTTGCAAAGTTTAAGTTGAAATCGAAGGGGTCAAAATATTCCTATTAATCTTTTGCAGTTTGTGGTACCTCTAATGTCTAAAGTAAATACCTGAATATTATTATTTTCGAAAGCAGAAATTTTCATAAGGGATGACTATTTTTCGTAAAACTTTCTATAAAAAAATTTCCCATATGTTGCCAACTTTTTCAGACATACTGTATATATATACAGTGCTATGCAAAAGTCCCCTCCCCCCTCGTATCTTTTGAACGGCTACACTTACATTAATAAAATTTGGAGAGTGAAAATAAAGTGTTGTAAACTACGAATGGTAACAGGTGACGTAATAGTAATAGATGACGTCACAGTGCCACTCTGGCCAATAATTTTAAATAGGACCTTATGGCAAGTGATATCTTGTTTGAAAGGCATTGACATTGGTTACTTAGCCATATTAATTTTGTTTGGGTTTAAACTAATTTTGACGGATAAATTAAATAAATAACAAAATTATTGAAATTATTTTTTTAAATTTAATTAATCAAATATCAACAATGGATTCTTATAGCAAGTTTTCGAAATGTGCTCCGTCGACTTCATGACAGTAATACATCCTATTAGTAAACTCTTGTCGTACTCGTTCGAATGTGTCAGCTGAAATTGCATTGCATTCTTCAATAATTCTTTCTTTCAAAACGCCAATGCTATCTGGTGCCGTAGTATAAACCTTGGATTTCAAATACCCCCATAGAAAAAAATCTAATGGTGTCAGATCTGGTGACCGAGGTGGCCAATCTATAGGACCTTGCCGGCCGATCCATTTACCTCGATATTCTTCATCCAGGTAACGTCTTACTGCACCATAATAATGTGCAGGAGCACCATCTTGTTGAAATGTTATTTCCAGATGGCCGAATTCATCTGGATTATCTTCCAGAATTTCAAGAATTAACGGCTCAATTGCATTTTGTAACATCTCCAGATACACTTCACGGCTTAAATTTGAATTTAGGAAAACAGGACCAACTATGTGGTTTCCCAAAATACCTGCCCAAACATTGACTTTTTCTGGAAATTGGGTATGTTGTTCACGAAAGGTGTGAGGATTTGTGTCACTCCAATACCTTACATTTTGTGTATTCACATTTCCATTGAGGCAAAAAGTACTTTCGTCACTAAAACAAATTGTTTTTGTGTAATGTGGGTTTTGACTAATTTTATTTGTCATACATTCACAGAATTCGAGTCTTCTGTCGGGGTCGTCATCCGAAAGGTGGTGCACCATTTTTAACTTGTATGGATGAAATTTATTTTTAGCCAACACTCTCTGTACTGTACTTTTACTTACTTCACAGATAGACGCATCTTTAGTTGAAGAGGAAGTAGGGTTAACTACCATTTCAGCAACTATATCAATTTTTTTTATCATCACTAAATGTTGGTCGACCAGATCGTTTGGCATCTTGAACACTACCTGTTGCTTCAAACTTGTGAAGAAGCTCCCTCAAATAAGTTCTGGAGATAGGGCGATCTGGGTATCTCTCATTAAATAAACGTTCCGCTTCATGGAGATTCTTTCCAGATTCACCAATTATTAAGATAGCTGCTACTTTGTCCGCTTGAGTACGTACCATTTTGCCTATGTAAACTCTTAAACGTCTCGTTAAACAATAATAATATTAAATACTTATCACTGGTCTGACCCCTCTGGACCTGTATGTCAAGGAGGTTGCGTTGATGGCCATGGTACGATTGCGCAAGGCTGGTGTAAACCCCGAAGTAGGAGTGGGCAATCTGCGGTTAAGCCTATGGCAGGAAGCGCTTACTGCGCTACCTCTGCTGCAGGCAGCCAATGATGCAATTAAACCCAGATTTTTGTTTAATAAACCCTACAAAATACAAATAAAACACAACACAGAGCCAGATGCTGCAGATGCAATACGCATTTATACAGATGGTTCAAAAATGAATGAAGGCTCAGGATGTGGAGTTTACTCGAGAGCACTAAGCCTAAGGATCAAGTGGGGAATGGGAAACAATACCAGCGTAGTTCAAACAGAACTGGCTGGTATCTCAATTGCCACAAAAGAACTAATCAGAAAAGGAATTTCTGACAAAAACATAATAATCTGCACTGATAGTAGACAAGCCCTATTAGCCTTGAACAGACAACGTGTTATATCAAGACTAGTACTAGAGTGCCACCAAGATTTAGCTAACGCCTCGGCAGATAACAATATTATCCTGAGGTGGGTTAAAGGGCACGACAGGAGTAAAGGAAATCGCATTGCTGATTCTCTAGCCAGGGAAGCCGCTGGACTGAAAATTCTTGGACCCAGTGACACCTACGGCCTGACGAATTCGACAATTGCGGAACTAGCCAAACGTTACACCCATGCTCAATCCCTTGAGAGATGGGAGGCAATCAAAGGAGGCAGTTTTGCCAGGATCACCCTGGGCGACCCTGGGAAGATGGCGCCGAAAAAATACTTGGCGATGACCAGAAGAAACCTACGTATAACAGTGGGATTCCTGACTGGCCACTGTCAACTAAGGAAACACCTCCATACTATGGGGCTAGTGGACACATCTCTATGCAGGATGTGTGAACAGGAAGATGAGACTGTCAGGCATGTCCTATGCGAGTGTCCGGAGTTATCGTCGATAAGAGAGTGTGTGTTCGGTGAGTCTTGGCCTACACCTGCCGATATAAAGGAGATGTCTCCTGGTGACCTGTTCACCTTCCTGAGAAGGACAGGATGGACGATGACCTAGGAGGACAACTCCTCGGGAGGATGTACAATGGGTCATATGTGGCCTAAGTGCTGTGAGCCTACACTCACCCTCCCTACTCTACAGATACAGAATATTAAATATTTAAGCTATTCAGGAAAACTTTGCAAAGCAGCAAATACTATTAAATTGAAAATGTCAATTTTTTTGACAACTAACCAGAGGCGGACTGAAAAATCTTCAATATTTAAATGTGAAGTAATAATTTTGGTATTTATTTAATTTATCCGTCAAAATTAGTTTAAACCCAAACAAAATTAATATGGCTATGTAGCCAATGTCAATGTCTTTCAAACGAGATATCACTTTCCATAAGGTCCTATTTAAAATTGTTGGCCAGAGTGGCACTGTGACGTCATCTATTACTATTATGTCACCTGCTACCATTCGTAGAGAAGTTTACAACACTTTATTTTCACACACCAAATTTTATTAATGTAAGTGTAGCCGTTCAAAAGATGCGAGCGGGGGGAGAGGACTTTTGAATAGCACTGTATAATAATAATACAAAATAATTTGCATACGGTTTGGAGGATGCGAGAACTCTTTCTATTTTCTTGTAGTGTCAGATAGGGGCCAAAATTTTGAAAAACCGAATTATTCTTAATAACGGAAGCTGGAACGCTGCCGAAACGTTGAATTAAAAATATAAAAATTATTGTGGTTTAATACCCCAAAAAATTAACAAAATGAATAATGAATACACCACAAGGAATACACAGAATATATTTGGAATATTCAGTTTATTCACAGCAATAGACGTCTGTAAAGATAGCCGCTATGTTCTTTCCTGCATTTTCATTTTCTTCAGCACAATGGTGAATCGCTTTCACTTTCGCTGAGACCTCCTAAAGGCAGCTTGACGTGGTGCAATATAACCTGCAATGCAATGCAAGACTCAAGATTTATTTATCTAAAACATGCGCAGTTACGATCCAGCTGATTAATTTTTGCAATTCGATGAAATTACAATTTTATCGCTTTGGTTCGGTTTCTATTGTCTGCAACGCGCAATTCTAGGGAGAAATCTAATTTCTTTCGTATTACCAACCAATTTTCAATCGAATGATACCTATCAGCTGATTGTGGTGACTGATGTTTTGTCATTTGTGATTTGATAATAATCGACAGTGATTCTCTTGGTTTTTTTCTCTGAGCTTCTCTCACTTTCGCTGTCTTCATTTTAAATAATGATAAACTTTACATATTGTTTTAATAAATTATTTTTTTAGTTTTTTACACATTTTTTTCTTTCTACTATTGGTTGGGTTGGCAGCAATGTTTCAATGAAAGAGAATTGCATTATGTCAAACAGCATGCAAGATTCATCATTTGCAATTTCTTGCACGTTGTATTGTACCGTGTCAAGCAGCCTTTAGACTTGGAAAACATTAACAGGTAAGACAGTAACACAAGATAATAAAAAATTTAGACAAGATATTGAATGAAAGAACTACATTCAAAATAATATCTAATCATTTTTTTCACAGGAATAGTAAATAAATGGTTATTCGTTATTCAGAGTAATAAACTGTTTTAAATGACCACGAAGAGTATATTAATGTTGAAATTTACATTATAGTTTATTCACAAATTTGTTTTCTACGTCATGCCACTGTCGTTTGCGTCGCGGCGACTCGACTACATTCTTTTATCTTTCTTCGCCATAAGCAAAATATTTGATTGTCGTTTGTTAAATTTACATAAAAATGAGATATATTTTGTTTTATGGTGCCAGCGGATTACAAATTTTACTGGTGGTCTGATTGTGATCGAACAACGAAGAACAAAATGACTTCCAAATGCTCCACGGAACGACGAGTCTGAGAACATACTAAAAAATATTTTTGCTGTCTTCGAAATCTTGTAATATCATTGTTTTGTTGATGTTTTTTTTTCTCCTATATTTAAAATTATATAAAAATATCATTCTACAAAGAAAAAAGCAGACTGTAAAAAACAACAGTCACCTTTTACTAATAATGAATACATAAGAATGACATCAGCAGGATTTGGAGCGATTTTATGTATTTTGAAATAATGAGATTATATAACGCTTGAGAAGAAAAGTTTTAAATTCATGCGTGTTTTCAAAGTGGCACAAGAAGCTTGATTTAAATAACGTATACCAAATAAAAACGGCTAGGTATAGTTATTCTAATGTTAATGTAATGACCCATATTTTTAATCCCATTGATGAGAAATGCCGCCCTATGGCGTACATATAATTTTTTTTTAACAAATTCGACTATCGTGAAATAATGTTTTTCATTGAATTTAATATAGTAGATTAAAATTAACCTGCATACAAAACTCATAAAATTTGTAATATAATATAACTAAACTCACTCAACCAACAAATAGATATTATATTAATAATATTTCTCTACAGCACAATTCGCACACGTCCCTGGATGAAATTAATGCTAAGTAAACCCAACTTCTTTACGTCGTTAAAATTTTTTATGAAACAGTGGACCGCGTTAATAACTGACCAGTTACTTCGTTATATTATGCCAATTACTGGAGTTGGACTATTCGCTTTCCAATTCACCGGCTGCTACGTTGCCAGCTATTCAAAATTTTCCTAAAAATAGTAGCATACATAAAGTGGTTTTGATTAATTTTTCTTTTTCCAGCAATTTCAAGCGGCTTATTTTAAATATTTTCAAATTAGCTTTCTAAGAACATCACGAACTAACGGTTTACTGAAGTAAGGGGAACATTTGTATAGTGATCCTGACAATTTTAGAAAATAAATCTGACTACATTGCTTTATTTTATTGTCGTTACATTCACATTAGAAACACTATATTAGTATTTTGCTTCATTTTTGCCGCGCTCTGTATGTTTTCAATAATTTAACTCGTATTTGAAGATCACTCATTTATAATAAATTATACACACAAGATAGTAGCAACAGTACAATGTTTACAAAACTTAGGTTCGTCTCAAGACAGAACTTTATTATCTTGTATACCCAAAACCGGTATTTGACAGTCAATTATCTCGAAAACTGCTCGAACGATTTTGTTGGCACAATTATAACTTCTAATCCGAACGTCGAGAACAACATCGTATAGAAATTTCAGCCAATTTGAACCATTTTTCGATAATCTTCCAGCGAGATCCTTTAATTTTATATTCAAATGCCCGATTGCTCCAGTCTAGCTTAAATGTGGGACTTAACAAAGTGCAACTGATAATTCCAATCTTTCATTGCACCATGTTTGGCTTGGTACAACACCGTATGTCTTTACTTGAATATAATATGAACATTTATTTTGTATATATTATATCAGGCTGTCATAAATTAAGTTGGTAGCACCAGTATCCCATAGATAACCTAAGAAGGAAGGAAGTTGGACGATAATTTCAAGTCAAAAATGTTTCTATTAAGATTTTCAATTAGTTTTTTACGTTATTATGAATGTCAGTATTACAATGCACCAAGCTTTTAAGTGGGTTAACGTTATTAGAGTTTTCAAACGTGTCAAAATAAAATGTAATTTAAAACAAAAGCATTAAGGTGTATTGACATCAACTTTGATGCAAATCGCCCCTAAAATAACTTTCTACGCCTTTTTAATCCAGTTAGGCGATTAGTTTCAATAAAATACGAAATCAATACCGTTACAGAATGTTTATGCAAAATTTGAAGTAGATTGGACCAAAGAATCACGTTGTCCCATACAAACTTTGTCCCCTGAGGGTAGAATTTCGGAAAATCCTTTCTTATTGGATGCCTACGTCATACAAAGAACCCACCCTCCCAGTTTCAGGTCTCTACGATCAGCGGTTTAGACTGTGCGTTGATCCGTCAGTCAGGACAAAGCATTTTATATGCATAGATAATAGGTTTGTTCCAACTTGCATTTATGAACCGTGAAATCGTTTCAAGTACTGTATAGTACCCAAACTCGAATTTGGGATGGACACATCAACTTTATCACCCCTTCCAAGGTCCCACGAACGATACAGTTGGAACGCGAAAGAAATACAGCACTTGCGCGAACGATACCCAGAACGGTTCTATCGCCAGTTGCAGCAAACCTAATAGGTTTGTTTCAACACACAAATTGTAATCGTTCCTGAATCGTTATCGATATTGTTCTTAGGGATTTGTTACGCAGTCGCCAAGTATTTACCGTTCTAATAACGATTCTAAAATAAATCATGGTTGGAACGGTTTGGTTACTGACTCGAATCATAAATCTGTAACGTATCAAACATAACCATACTTTTATGTTCATATAGTACATGTTGTTGAGTAAAAAATTGTTCATTTATAACAGATAGCACTGACAAATATAAATAAGTTCGCTCCCACAAAATTCAACAAATACAAAAACAACAAATCAAGGCAACTAACCTAATTAGATATGGTTATATGTAATGCGCAAGTCAGTTCCCTTGATACCTGCTTTCAGTCAAGTATCGAAATCATCGTTCTTGAACCGGTTCCATAACGAAACCAAATCGGGTTGGAACAAAATAATTATCGTTCGCTAAACGGTTCTCTCGTGGTTGGAACGCATCTTCGCTATTTCACATTTACGTCACCGTTCCAAAAACGGTTTCTTGATGTGTTGGAACAAACTTAATATAATGCAAAAAGACGGACGTGGTAAATTGGAAAGAAAAATAAGTAGTGTGGAAAAAAAATTGAGAAGAATTCAAAGCCCTCCCACAAGCTGTTAAACTAAAATTTTTCAGTTCTTCATCAAGAATCTTGACATTTTCTTCTAAACTAATTATTTTTCGCTAATTTAGTTAGATTTAATAAACACCAACACACAAAAATTGGTTATATACTAGCTAAATTGTCACAAGCTACACAAAATATGTTCAAATCAAAAACATCACGGAACGCATATCTACTGCTTAAAAATAAACCATGAACAAACCTGTGCTTGAAATTTGTTGGAGTTAAGCTTCGCTTAGTTGACGGTGCAACGAGCCTGGTTTACTTATTAAGCCAAAGTGGTGCGTAACTGGTGAATTTCCGAGATTTTATCAGTAGTAAGAAATGTTCGTTGGAAGGGAATAAGAAGAAAAAGGGGCTTCTAAGAGACAAATACCCTAAGGTAGAATGGTTAAAACGTGCCTTAGGCCGTAAATAACTCTTGATATTCAGTGTCAGAATGGAAGTAATGTTACCAGAAAAACTTGAATCTAGCAGTACGTTGGAGCCATGAGTGTGCCAAGGTAATTTATTTTGACATGTGAAGTATGTACAGAACTGGAAAATAAAGAAACAGCTCAAGCTACGGTGGACAAGTTATGTGACAAAGGACTATAGAAAAATATAAAGACTATAACAAAAAGAAATCTACCTCTTACACATAACGGGAAATTATATTTAAGTAGTTAAAAATGTGTATTTTTTAGTTCTCGCAGATTTTAACGATATCATCCCAAAACTGTCAGTTTTCTAAACATATTCGTTGTCTGCGCATTCCGTTAGGGAATGGTTTGATAAGTGGCAGTAATTTTTTTAAGTACAGCCGTAAAAACTGGAATTGAAATATTGAAATTGCTCGTATTTATCATGTGAAAATAGTGAAATAAAAAATGCCACAAACTTGTAAAACAACTCTGTCATAAAATCATAAATACGAAATCATAAAAACAACTCGGTTTTCCTCTGAGAGGGAAAAAGAGAAAAGGGCCTCATGTCGAATGTCGATAATGTATACACAGTGAATGTGTAAACTCAGTGGCGCACTTAGATGAAAGCCAAAATATAAATTCGTTTTTCAGTAATCTTGTCACAAATTAAACTTTGAGCTCGATTCAACTGAATGTCTTTATCAACTACAAATATTGAGTTTAATAACTTTGGTTAACGATATTATACAAACAACTGCGTAGGCAACGTTCCTCGACATTTGAAAAGCCGTTAATGCATCCAGAATATTTTCGAGGTACTTAAATCGGAGCGGATAAAGAGCTTTCTTTCTAAAATTGGTTTAAGTTTAAGTCATTTTCGATTATTATGGTTTTATTCCCCATTCCCGCAATATAAATAGTACGTATATCTTGTAGTAGAGTCCATTTCAAGACATTTTGTTTTCACTTGACACCAACGTGATTGATTCAAGAGAAAAAACCTCAGCAGGTAGGCGTTAATCCGATAACAATAACCCAGTAGAGATTTGAGATTAAATAATATGTTGAATTGGGATTGTAGGTAATATTATTTTCTCATCCATGTCCCAGTCTGGGGTGCTCCACTGAGTATACTCAAATACCCGTGATGTTTTCAATACTGGAAAGGAGAATAAAAATCCACATGGCGCTGATATTTTTATAGGTAATAAATATTCTACCAGCTTTTCGGATAATTTTTGCAACAGTAAATTCAAAGTAACGGAAATTAAATGGGAAACAATTTTTGCAATTTACTTTGTTTAAACAGAACCAGTAAGTCGCTGAAAAATAAGGTAATTGAAAACAATGTAAACGGAAATGTTAGCTTTTCCAGTCAAAATAGAGTTGAGAAAATACAAGTACCAATAAAATGAAGCTAGTTTTTAAAGACGGCAAATTATAATGTCACGAACAATGTAACAAGCGTTCTACTTGTTCAAAGTTTTATGCAATGATATTGTGAACTATAGTAAAATCGCAATCGGTGCGGGTAATAAATCAACATTTTATGGGACTTGCTCAGCACAAGTGGACCAAAAACTAAATATGTAATTTTACACTACTTGTTGTAAATTAATGTTGTGAAAACTAGAAATTTATTTGTGCCGGCGGATATTGTAGAAAGATAATAATGACCGAGTCTTATCTTAATACTTTGTATGGGTATAATAGGTGTAGATTTTGGAACAGTCTTAGGGGTTCGTAGGTATATATTGTTAATATTTGTTGTATTGCTTAAGTTATAAATTATGAAAATATGTGGACATCCTATTAAATAAATGCAACTCCATAATTCCAAATGTTAATTCTCCAATTGAATATTTTGATTTGATTTTTACTAGGATTAACAGAAATTCAGAAACAATTAGCAATACAGTTAATAGATTCATCCCATCAGTACTAACATCACAATAAAATTACAGGAAAACTTATTCTAAAAATAGAGATTAAATTTTTGTTGTGTTTCCACAATATATAAGAAGTAGCGCAGTTTACAATATAGTTGTTGCTTATCACAAAAACTGGAGACTCCCGTGGAAAATCAATAAATCTGGATAGTAACCAACATCTATAGAATAAAGCAAAATAAATAAACTTTGACATTATTTATGTTGGCATAGAATAAAACGTCTGTTTACTCTTCTAGTATATTCATTGTTAGGACCCTTTAACAATATCTTCCTCTTCGAATGGTCGCCAAAAAGCAATAGTTTTGATTATTACTGACAAAATAGTTTTAATCAATAAAACAAACTCTCAATCACAGCAACATCTAAGAACATAATAACTCGTAAATCACAGAAAGGAACTAAACCCACCCTGGGTCCATGTGGACTAACAATTCAAGTACATTTTGCATAAACCAATCGGAAGCAACATTGCACCAATGAGATTCAATTGTTCAAGACTCGAAATTAATTATGGAATTTTTATCTTTTCGGCTTTTTAATCCTCAAGGGACCTGGCCGCATACTGTTATTTTAACGTGGAATGGTGCAAATTAATTTTCCTCACAACTATACGGTTGACAATTCATTGAGAGCAGCTACCGCCTAATATCTTAACATCAACTACATTTAGATTTCATTTCTTCCAATTCAAATTCCACCAGCTATTTTATTTCCATGCATACACCAAACTTGCAAATGTCCCAGGAATATTTTAACATCTCCGGTACATATATATTTAAAGATTTCAGTTCTTTAGCTTCTTTCATACTGAGAGATTCTCATATATCTGAGAATAGTATACGTGAGAATTCCATGAATCTCTGTTAATAACTTTAAAAATACGTTTTTTAATCTCCCCGATATTTTCAAATAGAAATCGCGGCTTTTATTCAGAATTTTCGCAATAACCAGACTTTCATTTCCACTACCAGTATATGGTCGTGATCAAATGTTCAAGCATGTCAGTATCTTCGACATTCATGGTGCGATAAAAAGCTGTTCAAATCACACAGGATTAGCATCTGGGAATCAGGATCGAACTATAAAAAATGTGCTCTTTTAATCTATTGTAAAAAATGAGCAAAAATAATTAAAAATTAGCTGAAAATATTGCTTTAACAAGACAATCCAAAAATGTTTCAGTGTCATAGTTAACATACCAGACCATAAATAGTGAAGTGGTGTCTGAACAATAGTTAGAAGCAAATTTGTGGTAGAAAAATTCTCCATTTCAAAGTCTGACGCCAAAAGCAGATAAGCGCATATTAACGTTGTTCAAGTTTCTATTTCTTTTCCGTTTTCTTTTTGCTTTCCTCGAAATTACTTGACGTATTGGTAATATTTCAGAGCAATATTAGAAACGTTTAATACACCAGTTTTGAATTTTGGCAGTCTATTAAACTGCGACATGTTGGAAATGTTTTGTTTTTATTGCAAAGGCTGGGCTTAATTTTCTCTCTCGGCAAAGAGATAATCCGAATATATTTAGGGCATGGAGACTTGATATAAATAAGGATCACAAATTCTGTAAATAAAAAGTGTCCGTCGAAAGGTGTTGAATTAGTGTAATTTATTTTAGGTTACCTACATAAATGGAGGGTTTTTTATTTGCAATAGGTTACCTTTTGTTTGGTTTAGCAAATTGCAAGGAAAAAATAAGAATTTCGCTATGTTTAGTTAAAGGTTAGTTTCTTCAATATCCTCATATAATTGTGTTGCAAAATAGTAATGAAAAAAATAAAAAATATTTCACACATTTCTAGTTATTATGTCTATAATTGCACAAATATGTACCCATTATTGTTTATACATATATCGAACAGTTTTATTCGTTAGTATTGTTAGTAAATCGAGCCGTGTTTCTAAAGGTTCAATAAAAAATCGAATAGATCGTCTTGGGTAGTTTGTTTTTTCAGTTTTATGTTGTTTGTCGACATTTCAACAACTTTCTAAAATACAAGGCTTACCACTGTGTTGAACTGAAAAGTTTTTTTTTAAATGGGTACTTAGACTAAATGTCTATATAGGTACGATTCATTCATTACCACCTGTTTTGGTAGAGAGGACTGAGCGAACAATTTTTCTCACTCTTTCAAGTAGTGTTGTTCATATTGTCCTTGTGCAAATCTTATGTCAAGCTAAGCTTTTTCTCAATCTGTATGTACTGACTATCTATGTTACCCAGAAAAAGGTGATGAGTAAAAATGAAATCCACAGATAATTCAGAAGGGTCACTATGTAATAGTAATTGAGACCATTCCTAGCACGACAATTAGTTGCAAGTGCTAATTGAAAGTAAATCCAATGAAAAAGGTACTTTTATTAAATAATACCAATTATATAGTCAAAACCAACACCAATTTTTTCCAAGAAAGACAAATTCAAAATAGTGATGGTGAAATACAAATAGTGATCGGCTCAGTTTTCATCATGTCCTATAACTGGTTATCATCACTCATTAAATAAACTATAAACATGCACCGAGAAAAAAATTTCATCCTCACAGCAAGTTTTTTCGCTATTCCAGCCAAAAAATCTATTAAAATAGTCGCTAAGAGAGATATGTGCTATGGCAGTAAAGATTGCTTTACTAAAATCTCTTAGGTGTAGTAGTAAAGTATTTTTATAAAGTACCTTTACTGAACCAAAATATAAGTTTTACGAAAGTAGCAGAGTATTATTTGTAGAAATGGTAAAATTCTTTACTGAAATCAAAAAGTGATTTGGTTCTCCTAGAAATCTAAGCCAGCAGTTTTAGATGATGATTATTTTAAAGTAGTGAAGTCGGGTTTTGGTCTAGACAAGATTTTATTCTTCTATTGGAAGCTAAATTACCAATTTAGAATGTATATTTTTTAGATGCTAGTCAGTTGTTTGCTATCGCGGCAATATTCATTAGTTCTATAGACAAGCTTATTTTCTGTCTTAGAAAAATCCTTATTAAACGCAGGAACATTATATTCCCAAATCATTCAACTTATTTCCCGCATTTGATAATATTTATGATGCTACAGAAGTATGTCTTTAAAGGAATTTTTTTTTGACTGGAGATTTTGCCGTATATAATACTGGATATAACATTAATGAGTGGTTATTTGATAGTCCACAATATGCCAGACCAGAACTACAAATACACTATATATAGGTGTTTTGTTTTGTTCAAAATCGCACATCTAATAACAATAATAAATACATAAGAATATCGATAGGTATTTGCCAAAGTAACGTAAGTCACCAAAAATGATTAGTAGAAAAAACGTGTTTCTTTTACGGGTATGATTAAAAAAATTATAGACATACGTTTTTAAAATAGTTAAAAATAAAGTTCAAAGTATAATTTAGGCTTACTACACTTTGGCAGTATCTTATGGCTATGTCAAACTCAATGAATTGGGGCTTCACATTTGAGTCTATAGTTTGCTTCAAAATTTTCGTGGCTAAAAGGGTAACCAGTACCCAAGGCCAGGTGTTCTCTTTAGTCGGTGGTCTGACATCAAGAAAGTGTGTGTGGAAATTGTAAGTAAGTATACATACAGTGTGGAAACCACTTATGGAATAAAATTCTTTATGTCATTATTTTAGAAAATTATTAAAAATGCCGAGACACGTCAACTTTTGAATTGAGTTGTGCGTTATGTAAACAAAAATTTAAATGTACAGGGTGATTCACGCAAGTATGCCATAGTCGGTGTTGTTTTTTTTTAATGAAACACCCTGTACATTTGCATATCTTTGAAATCCTCTTAATGAACCGATTCCAACAAACTGAATAATGTATGGTAAATTATGAATTATAAAGGGTGAAATTTTAAAATAATTTATTACACTTGAAATATTGGTACTTTTTTAAATTAGCTAAATATGGATTTATCAAAAATCTAAACAAACTCATTATTAGACGTATTTGTATATTAAACAAAACCAGCTACGCCCATGAATTTTATCATAAATACCTAAAAATTGCCTAAAAACGCCAATAATTATAATTATAGACAAAATCGGTAAATAATGTGGATTGTTTTCTATTCTGTCAGTTGTTGATGTGTTGACAGTTTATACTGAAAAAGTGAAATCTTTGTCAAACACTCTTTCCTTGTCGATATAACAATGAAATATTTAACTGAGACTCACCGAATTGAGATTTTAATGATGATCGGGTACGGGGATAACTGCAGAAGTCAAGTTGAAGTGGCAAACTTATTTAATCACAGGTATTCCGAATTGCCTAATATTTCCAAAGTACTGTGTCTAAAATTCATGCACAATTCAGAGAACTTGGACATGTCAAACCATTGAAAAGAAAACCGCACTTCGTTGAAGATGATGTGAAAGTGGATATTTTGTTAAGTGTCGAAGAGAATCCAACTTCAAGTACACGTCAAATTGCCCGTGAAAATAATGTTAGTCATACAACTGTTCTAAGATGTCTTCATAAAGAAAAACTTCATCCCTACAAATTAACTTTTGTGCAGGAGTTAACAGAAGACGATCCAGATCGTAGAATGGATTTATGCGAAAGATTGATGAATAAGCTGAACAGAAATGAGATAGCTCTTGGTACCATTCTTTTTTCTGACGAATCAACATTCACATTGAATGGAGAGGTAAACCGACAGAACTGTAGATATTGGTCAGCAGAGAATCCTAATTGGATGCGTGAGACACATACTCAGTATCCTCAAAAGGTGAACGTTTGGGCCGGTATCATAGGCGACCATATTACTGTTCCTATATTTATAGATGGAAATTTGACAGCTGAAAAATATTCAAATATGCTTAGAAATGAAGTTATTCCTGCGTTGGCAAACTTATATCCCAGCGCAATAGATCCTAGCTTACCGAATGAAAATGTTTGGTTCCAGCAAGACGGGGCAACACCCCATTATGCTTTAATGGTAAGAACTTATTTAGATGAAATCTTCCCCAATAAATGGATTGAACGAAGAGGTACTATTGAGTGGCCAGCTAGATCGCCAGACCTTACGCCGTTAGATTTTTTTCTGTGGGGTTATCTCAAGATCAAAGTATATGCAACACAACCAACTAGCATTGTAGACCTCAAAGACAGGATAACAGAATATTTCACCTCAAACTTTAAACAAAGTTAAGGAGGAGTTCTATAGGAGACTGTGCTATTGCCAACAACTAGGTGGAGAACATTTTGAGCATTTATTTTGATGTATTAAAATCAAATACATCAGGTATTTTATGTATGTGTTTAATAACTGTAAAAATAAAAATTTCACTCTGTATAATTCATAATTGACCATACATTATTTAGTTTGTTGAAACCTGTTCATCAAGGGGATTTCAAAAATATGCAAATATACAGGGTGTTTCATTAAAAATCACCCTTTACATTTAAATTTATGTTTACATAACGCACAACTCAATTCAAAAGTTGACGTGTCTCGGCATTTTTTATAATTTTCTAAAATAATGACATAAAGAATTTTATTCCATAAGTGGTTTCCACACTGTATATTTATTAGCAATTATATTTTTTGTTAAAAATTATATATTTACCATGTGGCGTCCTTGGGAAATATCGAGTCCGGTCCAAAATATTGTGTGTTACAACGACGAAAATTTAAATAATGGTCATGAGAGTGATGATTTTAGTAATAGTGAAAGTAATGAAAACATTATTCAACATTTAAATTTGGAAGCACAGAAAATATGTTTCAATGTGTATAAGAATCTACGAGAAAAGTGTGGTTTCGATGAAAAAACAGAATTAATGCAAGCAGTAGATATCTGCTTTAAAGAAGTTCCCCTGTCAACTATACGTAAAATAGCCAAGAATGGGACTTGTGAACGCAAGAAGCGATGTGATAAGGGATTGGTCAAACCTTTAGATGTGTCTTTGATAACATTATTAAAAACCACCATATATGACTGTTACAAAAATAATAAGTTACCTACGATTGAAATAATAAGAAATAAATTGACAAATGACGGCCGTAATGGAAATTGCTGTAAGAAAACCATTGAAAACTGGTATTCAAATTCAAAACGATTAATAAACGTCAAACAGTCATGGAAAGCAGAAGAATAGTGGATATGCGGTATACATACAAGTAACTAAGTATAGAGAAGAAAACCAGCCAATTATCTATTTGGACGAAACTTGGTATGATATACATGATACGGTTGAAAGGATGGACTGATGGGTCAAAATACAAATACAATATAGAATTGTCTTTAGTAAGTAGACAAAAATAATATCAATACCTTTCAGAGTTTAGCTCCGCAACATAACTAAAAGGGGATATACGATTAGATAGCTGCACAATATGTTTTACGTCAACTATACTGTTGGCTAGAAAAAATACAGAGACAGTGGTCTATTTATTAAATCATTTTACGTCTAGCTGGACAACTTTTCATAGTACACGTTTTTACGATTATTGTAAAATTATTTTTAGTTTTTATAAAAATAAACATTACTAACGTAACGGATGTTTTGTTAGGTAAACTCGGTCGGCGTACTTCACTCTGTATTTTCAATCTGTAGCTACTCTCGCGTAATCTAGTCTCTATATGTTATTCACTGCTTGCCGCTGTAAACTTTTTCGACATTTTTCCTATACAAGTTTGTGCTCCTTACATCTAGTCTCCATGATTTAGGGGTTCACTGGCCAAATCCCAATTTCAGCATATTAATTTTGGGACGCCACTTGGAAATTTCCTGGTCTTAATAAGTCTTCAAGGACCATGAAAAGTCGCGTCTAGTGGTTGAAGGCGGTGTGTTCTATCAGGTGGGAGAACACTATCATTTCATTTTCTTTAGCCTATCTCGAAACCTGAAGATTTTCATGACTTGTGTGCCTATCTAGTATTAAAAGCACTTTCTCGCTTTCACATATTTGGAATGTTCTAGCCACTGTTTCATATAAATTGTATAATGTAATAAATTGATGGTTTTGATTGATTTTAAAATTGAACCTATTTATTTAATTGAAAAATGTTTTTCCACTATTAATTTATCGTCTACTTCTACATTTAGAACTTAACTATTTATACCCATGTGTACCTACTCGGTTTTATTTATTTCTTACTTATTTGCTTTTTCAAGTTTTTCGTCCACCTTGCCTCTAACACAACTTTGTTGACGATACATTGTAAAAAAAAGTGATGGAGGTGAATCAATTGTATTGTTTGTTTTCTATTTAATATTATTATTTCGAATTCTGAGTTAAATAACTTTGCCGTAATCCGCTTCCAACTTTAAATTGTTCGTAGTAACTGCCAGGCTTGAACATTTCAAGTTATTGATATTTGATATGTATGGCTATGAATTCCTCCAGTATTATTCCCAAACTGCTAAAATCAACAAAATGTTTTTGAAAACCACTCAATTGCTTTAGTTTCGAAGTTTACTTTCTCGTACGATATTTGCCAAGACAATAAATTAACAAAACCATTCACCAAATATGATAGATAAATAGTTAGGTTAGGTAACTAGGTACGCATAAAAAGTTGTATCATTTATTTTATTTCAAATATAGCAGTAGTAGCACTACAGGGATGTAATTTATCCCTTGAAACTTTAAATTTCAAAAAAATATTCATTATTTAACATTCCCATTTATTCAGTTATGAAACTTACAATCCTATTCCATTTAAATTGGGAGTTCTGGAACCGTTGGCAATACTTGACACTGAACACTGTTTACACCACCACTACACCAACACTACACCAACACTAACACTTAACACTATCTTACTATCTTCGATAACCAAGTTATCTGCTTCAGAGACTGGAGGTAAACAGCATTTTCGTGACGTCAATTGAATAGGTGAGTACCTATTAGATTTTATCATTTCTAAGGACTCAGTAACTGGAGGTATAAAAAAGTCAGCCTGTTTGTGCATAACGGGTGTGCTGAGTAGAATTTTTAAATGAGAGGTGATAACATGTTGGCCATAATTTTAGTTGAGGAATATGCATAACAGTTAATATTATGAATTAATGTACTTTTTCCGTCTACCGTGCGTTTATGAGCTATATTAATGTACTCAAAATCGTTGATTAATGACCCCTATTAATGAATGATTTTCATTAATTATCGATTTTTCTATAGGCAACCCAACGCACATCTTATACATTTATTTATATTGACAGTTACCTGTGGTGTAGGCAAAGAAACATACAATAACATCTTTAAAAAATGATTCCTAGCATAGAATACTCCTAGTTTTTGACTTACCTGTCGTTTTTATTTAATTATTTTACAAAATTATAATAATTATTATCCAAAAAAAAATTTAAGAAAAACGAAAACTGTGAAATTTGAACCGGCGACCTTCTCTGGTGATATTTCAATGTCATTATTTAATTTTGACAGTAGGTAAGTACTTACCTATGAAACAAATAAATATTTTTAGTTTTTAAATTTTGAGAAAAACGAATACAACTTATATACAATCGATGGAAAAGCTTTGTAACTAACACGAGTATTAAAAGGGCAGTTAACAATCTCGAACATTAACGCACGAGCAGAGCGATTGTTAATCGCCCTTATTAATACACTTGTTGGTTAAATAACTATTAACCTGAATAAGCATTACAAATAATTTGACGATGCAAAGTAGTTTAAGAACATACAAAAATAACGCCTCTTGAAAAAAGTTCTATAAGGTATAAAAAATGTCGTTGATTAATTGGATATATTCAATTAATTTGAGAAATAATTTGGGAGCTATGTTCATTGTTCATCCAAAAATAAAAAATAAATCGTACAATGCTGTTATTATAATTGGAAAAGTTTATTTAGAAATTTTACAACACGATAAAGGTCGGCGCAATCGTGAAAGATATAATATGAGGTTTCAATTGTTCTGAAAATCTATTGTTTCCTACAAACATGCACTCGCAAGTTAACATTTCAGTAACCATACATAATTATTATGACTATTTAATTTCAGTAAAAAGGTTAAGTTTTTCATCATGTAATTAAAAATTTCACATTTCAGCTTAATAAAAATACCTTTAAAGTATTATATATAATCCAAAAATTAATTTGGATCAGAAAATGTATACAGTGCTTTTCAGATAAAAGTATCCACCTTTAATAACTTTTGTAATACTGGTATTTAGAAAAAATCCAAAAACACGTCAATTTATGTTGGAAGTGGCAAGCATTATGGCTTATTTAAACTTACTGGAAAAGCCACCCCCTCACCCCTAGCAGCATCCCCTTTATTTTTTTAAATTACTTTTCATATTTTTTATGTAAAATTTGGATACTCCTCTTTGAGTTGATTTCAAAAATGTATAATACTTGTAGGTTAAAGTGGTTAGTTTATGAGATAAACAATTTTTCTTTTAAGAGCACAAATTTTACTTATTATTTACTTTCACCTTATTTGCCTGTACTAAAATGTGTTGTACAACAGTTCAAACTCTTTAATCTTTTTAACTGTGCTATTTATTATGAAGTTACAATAAGTGTTCAAAATGAGTACCATTCACTTCCATACAATGGTATAATCTATTTTGAAATGCCTCTCTGACATTGCTTAATACGGCTGGATTTAATTGTCGACATTCATTTTTTATCCTCTCTCGTAAATCATCCAGAGATTCTGGTTGGGTAGCATAAACTTTTGTTTTTAAATACCCCCATAAAAAGAAGTCTAGGGGTGTTAAATCCGGTGACCTAGGTGGCCACTCCATCATCTGCCCCCTTCTACCTATCCAACGAGCGGGGAATGTTTCGTTTAAAAATTGTCGGACAGGCATAGCATAGTGTGGGGGAGCTCCGTCTTGTTGAAATACCAGTAAATCTTCGGAAAGGTTATCATCATTTTCTATTATTGTTGTAATACGTGGGTCAACCCCTTCCCTGAGTAACTCAAGATATGATTCACCATTTAAATTTCC
Source organism: Lochmaea capreae (assembly GCA_949126875.1). Taxonomy (NCBI): domain Eukaryota; kingdom Metazoa; phylum Arthropoda; class Insecta; order Coleoptera; family Chrysomelidae; genus Lochmaea; species Lochmaea capreae. The sequence goes on along the minus strand of OX421402.1, from coordinate 14,916,626 downwards.
GTTGATGAAGAAAGGTCCGACAATGTGGTCACCTAGGATACCACACCAAACGTTTAACTTTTGGGGATGTTGTGTATGGAATTCACGCATAATATGTGGATCACTTTCAGCCCAATATCTACAATTATGCCTACTTACTAAGCCATTTAATGAAAATGAGCATTCATCAGAAAAGCAAATATTGTTTAACAATTGTGGATTGTTATTGATAATTTGCGTCATTGATTCGCAAAACTCTAGACGACGATCAAAATCATCTTCATTCAACTCCTGCACCAACTTAACTTTGTATGGGTGGTACTTGAATTTATGTAGAACTCGGAAAACTGTAGAAGATGAAACACCGATCGCTCTACTTATTGTTGACAACGATTGGGGTTGTTGAGCCTCTAAGCTGACTTGCCCTAAAATTGCCACTTGGATTGCTTCGTTATTTACGAGTCCCTCTCGCTTATGCACTTTATTGCAAACAGACCCTGTTGTGGTAAATTTCTCCATCAGTTGAATTACATACTTATGAGTTGCATGTCTTCCGTCATGTAATTCGTTAAATATTCTAGCAGCAGCTCTTGCACAATTATTATTTTGGTAGTATAAACCTACAATTTCAATTCTTTCTTGCAAAGAGTAAACCATTTCAGAGAAACAAAATAAATAATGTATCAAATTACACTATCAATAGTGACTAAAAATTCTAGTTGACAATGTCAAACTTTAATAAAAAGTAGAGTTTTTTGTTGTTTGGATTTTTTAAGTAGAATAAATAGCACAGTTAAAAAGATTAAAGAGTTTGAACTGTTGTACAACCCATTTTAGTACAGGCAAATAAGGTGAAAGTAAATAATAAGTAAAATTTGTGCTCTTAAAAGAAAAATTGTTTATCTCATAAACTAACCACTTTAACCTACAAGTATTATACATTTTTGAAATCAGCTCAAAGAGGAGTATCCAAATTTTACATAAAAAATATGAAAAGTAATTTAAAAAAATAAAGGGGATGCTGCTAGGGGTGAGGGGGTGGCTTTTCCAGTAAGTTTAAATAAGCCATAATGCTTGCCCCTTCCAACATAAATTGACGTGTTTTGGATTTTTTCTAAATACCAGTATTACAAAAGTTATTAAAGGTGGATACTTTTATCTGAAAAGCACTGTATATTTATTTCAAATATAATATATTGAAGCTGAAAAAGACATTTATACAATAAATATAATCAGAGCGCATGTGACAATAAATATTTATATATTTTTTTAATATCTACTAAAACTTGGTTGTTATTGAAGGCTTCGATTTTCATATAATATTACTCTAGTTCTGCAATCCAGTAATAAAACTGTTACCATCGCACATAATGTTTATACCACAATCCAGATATTGATTCAGTTCTCCAACGTACATTTTCCAAATTCATTTGCTCGCATTAGTGGTTTTTGAATTTACAGTTTGGTTATATTTGTATTTTTCAATTTTATTCTCGTAGGTCACGTTGTTCTGTAGTTTTCAGATAACTTTCACTACCGTCGTATTGGAAACTAGAAATTTTTTAGATGTTTGACCAAAAAAATGTAGCATCTGTTCCTCTTTTTTTCTTTTGAGGCATGTTCTTGGGTGGTGTAATCCCAACAAGAGGAATGGTAGAGATACAGGGTTCCCGGTCCAGACTGGTTTGATGTGAGAGGTCACTTGGTTCGGCGGTGTAAGTTTGGTTAATTTGTTAGTTGGACCTATAAAAGAATGCTCTTAATCCCTTATCATCAGCAAAACATTCATCAAATGTGTGTTCCAAGCAGTTACTTACAGCAGGAACAATACACCGAAGATGTGTTGGCAGTGGAACAGAATTGTTAAGAAATTTATGTTTACTCGGCTGCTAAAGTTAACTACACACTTCAGGTGAGTTGACATATTTGCGCACTTGGCGTTCGTTATCTGCTACTATTATAAAAACACAATTGCTAGCAGTTCAGTTTCTATTTTATCTCAACTGGTACGCTCTGCGCACCTGTCATCTTCCCTGCCTGATGTCAATTCGGATCGTTTGATCTTCAGATTAATACATTAAAAAAATACATTTGTTTACATTTAGAAGTGAACCCATCCCAACAGGTAACTTGCCGACCCTTTGCCAGATGACTTACTTTTCCTTTGAATTGCGACAACTGAATTATAGGACACGATAGAAACGTACAAAATAAAAATGTACTTTTAAGAAATTACATAAAAACGACTTTAAATTAATTATCCTAAGTAGTTTATGTAATAAAAATATGTTTTTGTTTGAAACTTTTGAGGTTTAAACGAAACAAATGCCTGTTAATAATTTTGTCTGTCTGAAATATGGCAACACCGAGAAAAGGGCGGAAACCATTTTACTATTAATTTTACCTGATTTTACTACGAAGGTTCACCGTTCCTAGTTTATTGAAGCTCTTGTTTTCGTCTTTTCAACTGATATTTGTGTGTGTGCGTACATTAAAAACAATATTTTTTTATGAAAAGTATCAATACTGAAAAATTTGATATTTTGTCCACGACCACTTAATCATAAGTCAATATTTTACCTCCTAACAAAAGGTATATGGTACCCATATATCTACTAGAGTGAATTGTGAACTCATAATTCACGATTCTGCATTTAAATAACATGCCATGACAACTCGACACTTACAAAATTTCGGTACATAGGTGACTATAGAGATGTTGGTACAATATGAAATAAACTATTAAATCTGCGTATTTTGTTTAGGAAATTTGTTTCTGAAATATATCGTATCGATAAAATATCGAAATTTTTAGTATTGATACTTTTCATAACGGTAATTTTTAATATTGATATTTTTAAAACAATATATTTATAACGGTACGGTGTATCGATACTTTACACAGTATCGCCCATCTCTATATGTCATATTTGACATACTCCTTAAATTTATTAATTTTGACGTTAGAATTGTCAATAATACCAAATTATCAGTTTTCGTTCTACGCTCGCCTTATTTAATAAAGAAATCAAGGGTCGTGGACAAAGTATAGTATTCTAACCGCAAATTAATGGCCATTATTCACTCGGGAGACTTGCGCCCATTGCCTACGGCTCGGGACGCAAACGTTACCCTGCGTGAATAATGGCTATCATAAATTGCTCGTTTAATAATATACTATTATCTATACCATATATTTCAGAAACAAATTTCCTAAACAAAATATGCATATTTAATACTTTATTTCATATTGTACCCCCATCTCTAGTCACCTATGTACCGAAATGTTGTGAGTGTTGAGTTGTCATGGCATGTTATTTAAATGCAAAAGCGTGAATTATGAACCATAATTCACTCTAGTAGATATATGGGTACCATATACCTTTTGTTAGGAGGTAAAATATTGACTTCTTATTATCTTATTAGGTGGTCGTGGACAAAATAACTAGTTTTGGTATGCGAACGTAAAACTCAAACTTCTATCTTATGAATTTTCTATAAACAAGGATTCAATTATTCTGTTTTTTAGAAGCCCAGTTTTATCAGTTGTTTTACTGACTCGTTAATTCACCCCAAAACAGTGTGGTTTTCGTTTTATATATTATTTATTCTTCATTTATATAAAACTTGTTTATGTATTATTTATTAACCATATTTATGATAAGAAAATTTTAAAATGTAGGCCATAATATGTAAGTACGGATAACTGCAGGTGGAAAAGAAATGAGGTGAGAAAAGGGAAGGTGGTAAGAATACCTTAAGAGACAAGATGGAGGAAGATAACGAAGCAAAAGTGATGATACCATCTCTACACGATCCTTACACCTTCAGGGCAGATACGATCAAGAATTAAGTTATGCAGGTTATAAACTATGTGCATTTATGAAGTATGCACAATGAACACAAAAAAAATTAAATGAACAACTCGAGATTGTCAAATACTAGAAAATATTTTTGAATGTATAAATATCTAAATGATTTGCAGTTACTGAAACAGATAAACTCTTACTAGTACGTTCATATCTTGGACCAAGGGAGGAAACTGAAAAACACATGCCAGTGTCTGGTAAATATGCGTTTTTTCTACCGTCAAGAAAATACATGAACGGTTCGAACCTGAGACTAATCTTTATGAAAAGAGTCGGGTTTGAGAAAGTAATCTAGATTCAGAGGACCACAATAGATCTGAAAAGTTTGCAATGGAAGAGGGCAATTAGCCATCTCACCGAATCCGCTTATCACTATGTCTTGGTTGATACACGGTGGATGAAATTTAAAGTTAGTAAATAAATCCGTTATTACAAAAATGGGTAGTAGCCGAAGAGCATGGAATAAATGAAAATATTTATATTTATTATATAAGAGCAGTCTTGAAACATAAGAGATTGGTTCAATTATGCTACAATTATTTTTTGCTCGTACTGAGAAAGTCGCTTGAATTCAGTGATTTATTTTTCATGGTGAATATATTTAACAATTCAATTAGAGGAATTATATGTTCTTATCTGAGAGATCCATTATTCTTGAAAAAGTACGTGCGAAATCCATTTCGAAAAGGTTACTTCCAAGGAGAAATGAATTTACTGCCTTTAAATACAGAATAACACCTATTTTCAGTGCTCAAACAACAATTCAATAAATTATTTAGACGTCTATTAATTATTCAGACAAGTAAATAACATTTACAAATTCATGAGCTGTACCTCAGGGGACAATTTTAGAGCCCTTAGTGTAATTTATGTTAATCAATTCATTAGTTGGGACAGGCGATGCTTCTGACGTTATTATTATTTCTTTATACAGAGTTGCTCCTTGAAAGATAAATAAACTTTTTTGAATTATGGAAAATCCTTAGTAGGTGGTCGTTATTTTGATCAGTACAGTATGGTATTTAAACCACCGGTTGCTTTACTAGAGAAATAAATTGTTTTATTAGAATTCTAGTTTATTGCAGATAATTGAGTAATACATAATTTTTTCATATCTATACAGGGTGTTTCATTAAGAATTGTCCATATAGTAACTGGAAAACACCATGAGAAACCTTAGCACAAAATATGAAGATTTAACTTATAACACTTGAGAAAAATATTCTTCCTTAGCAAGATACAGGGTGTTTAATTATAAATATTTTAAATTATTTCAGCCCGTTGTTTTGACACCTTCCAATAAAAAACAACGGGCTAAAATCAGTTTTCAATCATTTAAACACCCTGTATCTCTCAAAGAGGAATATTTTATTTAAGTGTTTCAGGTTAAATCTTCGTATCTTCACTTATTCTTTGGATAAATTTTAATGAAACACCCTGTGTATATGTATATTTCATTTTTTTTAATCATTGATAATAATCTTTAATGGATTTGTTTTCTTGGGTTTGGTGAGTAGGTTGTATCTGTGATAAAAATGAATTAAAACATTTTTGACGTTTCGCTTCCCGTTTGGGAGCTTTTTCAAGATATTTATTTCAAAAAATGACGGAATGAAATGAAACTTTTACTAGTTCATGAAACCAATTACAAATTCTATAATGCAGATTCAGTCTTTTGAACTATTAACTGACAGCCACTAAAGAATATTAATTCAGGCATACTTTTTACTACGAATCTATTATTATTGAAACCTACAACCATAATTAAAAAGGAAAAGGTGGTTGCGAAAATGCCAATAATGAAGTGTTTTGTATTATCTTTCGAAGCATGAATCGGTTCGGCTATTTAACGCAAATCATAGAGTAATGATTTTTATTAAACGTTCTATTAGACATTTTCGGTAATAACATAGAATTACAGTTCGCCAGGATTTGAGAGTTAATTTTGTTCAAAACTCGTTTTTAGTGATTACACTGAAATTTAAAGACGAACGGATCTGCAATTTCTGTGAACTTTTTTGAAAAAGAACACGACTTTTTTTAATAATTTGGCCACCTTTACCTTTAAAATTGGAAACACCTGTAGGTGATCAGGGCTGGTTTATAATGAGCAACGAAATATCAAAGAACCGGGTGGTCTTAAAGACCGGATTTTTTGCTGTAATTTTTATTAATTGCCCCACTCGAACTTGAATACAGACAAAACTATCGGTTGTAGCGCGAGCCTGTCAAAATAACCACATACTGTGGACAAATTAAGCCTCAACATCATTTTTTTTTTCACCGGGTCACATCAAATACAGACAAAAGAATTACACAAAAAACGTTTCTGAAATACAAACTAAACATGGTTATTAATTTTTTTTTATTGACCCAAGACCAAGAAAATATTAACTATAAAGCAAGAATCAAATACTAATATATGTAGGTAGACTAACCGTAATCAGTGGCGTAGTGTTAGAGTTCGTCCATTCGCTCAACGACAATAAATAATCAGTACAAGATCAGAGTTGCTTTTAGATGTTTGTAATAAATCATGGTCACAAGAAAAAATACCAGAAGATTGGCAGACAGGAATACTTTTACCAATACATAAAACAGGAGATGTTAGAGAGTGCAGCAATTAGGTGTATAAAAAAATTATTGATAAAAAATTAAAAATGCACATAGAACCAACACTGGATGAAGCACAAAGTGGGTTTCGGGTGGGAAGAAGTGTACACGACCACATATTTACAGTAAATCATAGAGAAAACACAAAATAGCAAAACAAAGACATACTTCGCATTCATAGACTTCGAGAAAGCTTTTGACAGAGCATCTGAAACATTTGAGACAAAACAGGGATTAAGGCAAGGTGGAGCTCTAAGCCCAACTTTATTCAATATTTTCATGGACCACATAATAAAGCAAACAAAAACAGATACACAGGAACTTTCTGTAGGTATGAAGCAACTTAGACCAGTTAAGATACGTGAATGTGCATTTGCTGACGATCTAGTTATAATGGCCAATACAGAGAAAGGTCTTCAAAAAAAATATAGATATATGGAATAGAACTCTAAAATTGAATGGAATGAAAAATAATGATGATAGCAAAAAATCAAGAAATGTTGAATATAACAATTAACGAAAGTATAATCCAACAGGTTACCTACTTTAAATACTTAGGAACAACAATTGACAGCACTGGTAACCAAGAAAGGGATATTATGGAAAGAACAGGAAAAGCCATAAAAACTTACCACATGCTGAAACCTGGATTTATTAATAAGAAGGAAATCTCAAAAAAAAACAAAATGACAGTATTCCAAACAGTTTTTAGATCGACACTTACTTAGGCAGCGAAACGTGGGCACTGGACCAAAAAATGAAGAGTAGAATACAAGCTATAGAAATGAAATACTTCTGTGAAATGAATAACAAAACGAGATAGAATAAAGAATGTAGACATAAGAGAGGAGCTAGAAATAAAGTCCATGCTAGATTATATAGAAGAAAGACAACTAAACTGGTGGGGACATTTACAGCGAATACTAGACTAGTTAAAAATGTGTGGGAAGCAAAGGTGATTGTTAAAAGAGACAGAGGTAGACCCAAACAATCCTGGGATAACAACATAGCCAAAATATTAAAGGAAAGAGGAAAAACAATTATAGAAGCAAAACAATAGGAAAGAATGGAAAATTTTTGTTGATGAGTCTTGAAATTTTGAGAAATCTCCCTACACCGAAAGGTAGAAGGGAATTTGATTATATATGTATATATATACAAAATCATTTTGTGAAATAAAGGTTCATTTTTCCAATCGTGGTCATATTTTTTTCAATTTAATTGAATATTGTAATGGAGTTTATTATGAAAATTTTGAATTAGTGTGAGAATTTCTAAGCGGTGCAGTGCAACCTTCACTTCAAATAAAGAAGTTAAAAATCACGTATATAGATCAGTTTTTTATGAAAGTTATAAATATGTCTTTCTGCGTGGGGTACAAACAGTCAGTAGCAATTGAGAAGAATATTTTACACATATTAAATCGCATTCCTTAACCTTGTATTCTTATGGCGGCAGGTCATTAAATGTGTATGAGGCGTGTTCAAACGAAACAAAAAACATTCTAGACGAATATTAACTACCTCATGTATGGAGGTTTATTAGACTTTTTAAGGGCCTTGTAATTATAAACAAAAATATGGTTTTCAATTTGAAATGGTACAGTTTTTGTTTTCAAATGATTAGGTCTGTAGCAAGGTTAGTTGAATATTTTTAAGGGTTTTTAGATAAGTTTGTCACTAACAAATACATTTTGAAGCATCAGCTGTTAGACTCCGTTTCACGTAAGGAGAAGCCACGTGAAGTTTGCCAATTGACTTGCGCAGAAATAAATATTGGTCTAGCGACCCTGTCATGCCATTGGCGTCAGGGCTGTTATGGAAAAAACCAATTTAGAAAAAGTCGGCCGGTTTTTCCGGTTAAAAGCACTTAGAAAAACCCATAAGAAAATTTCAGAAAAGGACGCAATTTTAAAAACAATTTTGTAACTATATGTGATTTGATTTCCATAACATAAAAATATGTTGTATGTATTAATAAAAATCAAAAAACGAGTAAAGTTTATTCTAAAAACTTCAACTCAAAATAGTTACTCATTTGTCAAAATAACAAAACAATAACAAAGAAGTATATAGGTATAAATAATAAAAATATTCATAAAAAATAAACGAAAGAACAAGTATGTAATGTAAGTTATAACTTAAACTTGTTAATATAAAAAAAAATGAAAAAAACATTGTTTGCAGTAAAATAAAACGGCACTGGATTCCCTAAAGGGAATAGCTACTTGCTGCTAAGCTAAAGTAAACAAAAATTATTAATTGGGATAAAATCAGTCTAACTGCTTGTTCCCTCCCCTATCTCATTACTAGGTATTACTGATTGTGTCTTTTGAGTTTTGTTTAAAAACTGGTATATTTTTACTAGTTTTTGGACTTTATCTGGACCTAGACCGCTTCGTAATTTTGTCCATACCAAACCATATGTTGAGAAAATTCTCTCTATCGAAGCAGAACTAGCTGGACAGCTGTGAAGATTAATAAGAAAGTTGCTTAAGGAAACTATGTTTGCATCATTTTTACATTTGTGTTTTAACATATTCCACCATTTATGAGCTGGCATGTTCTTGACCACTGTTTGTAGAAACAAAGATTTTGGAAATAAATCAGTGTCACGGATCCTAAATTGAACAACTATCGGTACAAAATCTGCATATTGATCCAATAAAAACAAACATACACAAAAGTACACAAAAGGACGCAAAAGGACAAAAAAGTACGCAAAAGGACAGAAAAGTACAAATGGCCTGTACTTTTCTAAAGTGAGACGGATTTTTCGCAGCCCTTACTGGCGTTACAAACAATATTTCATGCCTACATCAATTTTATTATTGTTGTTTTTCTCTTCTAGATGTACTTCATTAAATGAAGGCTTCATAATTACTTTCCCATTTAAACGTGTTGTAAACTGAAAATGCATATTTTTCTAGTTATTCGTCTGATCTGTTATACTTAACGTACAACCTGTAGTATGTCTATTCCAGAGTACGTATTAAACTTCATTCGATTCAGTATTTTATTTGTTTCGATTTAGTATTTCATTTGTTTCGATTTAGTATTTCATTTGTTTCGATATAATATTTCATTTATTCTGATAAAGAATTTCAATAATCTATTTATCGTTTTATACGGAGTAGTTATTTCATTTGTGTTGGGCAATCTGCTTAAATTGATGAAGGGTTTAGATGACCTCCGAAAAAAATTGAAACCCTCAGAAAACGGCTCTCACAATGTAGTATACAGCTTGGTTACTTTTTAAACTCACGATTCTTCAGCATCATTTTCAGTTTTTTTAGCGACACCCACAATTTTAAAGTAAAAAGTTGTTCATGAGAAAACCCAAATGCGTAAATGAACAAAGACAGGCACATTTCTTTTTTCGTGTCTATACGCCCCCTAGAACTGCTTTACTAACTATCTGTCAAAATCTCGAGTTCTATTATTTTTCTCCAATAGTCCAAAACTTTCTCTCGAAAAAGAGTCGCTGGGTAATTATTTTTTTTTCTCGAATATTTCAATCATGTGGTATGAAATAACTGCAATATGTAAAACTCAATACATTATCAGATCACAGAGAATGAAACAATAATAATTCAGTCAAATGTGGATGGAACACCTAGCAAAAAGAGAAAAATAGAAGACGAGGAACAGACTATTACTCTTCTAAAGTATATTGAAGATTCATCTCCAGTGTCACTAACCCCTTCTAGTTCCATAGAAGTGAAACTACACATTAATTGGAAAATTTCGACTTAGTAGCAAATTTAAATATTATCTAAACGTATTGTAATTGCAAAAATGGTTTTCGTTTGTCGTTTTATAAAATATAATAAGTGTTAAGAAAAATTAATTTTTTATTCAACTTCTGTCCATTGGAAATACTTCGGAAACAGGGTTTTTTACGGGAAAAATGAATAGGAACCCCTAGGGTCATTTTTACTCAATATTTGTTACATTTATGTGGTTCACATTCTTCAGGCAAGTATTTTATATTTTTAAACGAATTCTATCAAATCTCAATTTTCCTAATTATTTATTTCATATTCTAAAATAATATCACAAAAACAATATATTTTTTGAATTAAATAAATATTTGTTTCACTTGAGTAACTCACACTCTTCATTCCAGTATCATTTTCAATCAATTCCTAATTATACAATTGTTTCAAATAGCAATATACCTACTTGATTCAATACTACGGATTCTGAAATTAAATGATTATTTAAACAAAATTAATAACTATTTTTTTATTTTAACAGTCTGGTATTCAACCAAACAATGAGTATTCTACAATTCAAGTAAATATTTGTTTCATTTGAGTATTTAATATTCTTGAATATACAAAATTGTTTGTTTGCTTCCATAGTGGAATACATTCTCAGATGAAAATAAATTATTTTTGCATCAAATGAACCAAAAGAATTGAATGGAAGAAATATAACAATTATTGACTTCATAAAATGTTTGCTTGTATCAAACAAATATTGGTGTTGGAATCCAGATAAACTAGCGTTTTCTTTTAAATAATAGTTTTATTTCGCCATATTGAAACAACAAATTTGTTTGACTGAAATATTTTTGATTCAATACCTTTTTTTTGTGTATATTCTACTCGCATATAATGGCTAATATTCACACGCACCTTCGTGAATAATAGCCATCATTATATGCATTTTGAATAATATACATAATAATATATATAATATATATTATTAGGCGAGTTATTAGGCATTAATTGGTTAAGTTATATTGCGCCGTCCATGTTTCACCGAAAAGTGTCGTAAAAATTTGGTTGTCAAACTGACTTGAGACGATATTATACAGAATAAATAGACATAGACACTTTGACTAGTGAGACAACAAGTTATTTTTGATTGAGCGAGAATGTTTTAATAGCTAGAGCTAAATCATGAATTTGAACAAATTGTTCTAAAAACAATAGGCAGATAAATAAAAATACGATTTGATGCTACAAAAGCAAATTAATATAAAAGGTCATTAGCACATTGTTGCCATTAAAAAAAATGTCCGAATTTTAGTAAGTAATCAATTTAAAAATATTTTTAGCTCTTACCGTTCAAAAGCTGTTGGATAGTAACGTACCTACTACCGTATTTATAGCGGACCAAAAACTTATTTTTGTTAAAATGAATGCATAGAAGTAGGTAGAAAATTATTAAATTTAATGATTAATACAGGAAATGTATTATTTAATTAATACTAAACTAAACGTATTTAATATTAACTAGACAGATAACTAAATACAATAATTAATGCAATAATTTCAGTAATGGATTATTGTGAGAATGAATTTTCTAAAAGTATTAGCTAATATTCATAAACATGGTGTCACTATTTAAAATAAATATTGGAATGCTTGGTTATTTCGTAAGCGTAAACAGTATTAATTTGAAAATATGATCATGAATCAAATCATCCGCTTTTAGCTCATCAACAGCTTTCGATAGGCAGCACTGTACATTTGTCTTGTTGTTGACTTTGAACTAGTCTAAGCGCTACAGATCTGGTTCCGCCTTGTATAAAAATGTGTAGTGGTGGTAGATTCCATTCATTTATGGGAGTGGTTTTTATGACTACCGTAATACACAGGCAAACAAACCTATGTGTGATACTTAACAGCCACTTGCAGTGCCCTGGTCCACCACACTATTGATCCATAGCCTATCTTTGGTCTAACAACCCTTATGAATAACCATTGGGTCATTTTTGGGTTGAATCTACTCATTCTTCTGCATCTGCCGAGGGCAATGTTAGATTTCTGTGTGGAGGTAAGTGTTGCATGAAAGCCTTTGATCAAAATGTACTCCTAGGTACTTTGTTTCTACTCCTATGTACTTTGTTTCTTTGGCAAATGGAATCACTATTGGCTTCAGGCCTTGTAGTGCCGACTTTTTTTAAAATTGATAATTTGTGTTTTCTGAGCACTGATTGTCAGTCTCTCTTGTGTACACCAATTGTCAACTATCTTTAATACTGTTTGCCAGCAAACTTTTCCCTACAATAGCAATATCGTCTGCGTATCCAAGATAGTGAAAGTCTGTTTGTGGACAGTTCTGTGAGAAAATTGTCTAGAAAGGTTGCCCACAGTACTCGTGATAACACTCTTCATTGTGGACGTCCTTTCCTTGATGGTGACTTGCCCCAGGGTAGATATTATTGTTCTATCCTCCAGAGATGTCTTTATCCAATAGCATCGTCTATTCTTAGCAGCAATCAATGTATTTATGGTACCATTGTTAAATGTCTAAGATAGTGGACATCGCTATCTCTTTGTCTTCTATTGACGTTGAAATAAGCCTGTTTAGATTATCAAGCGCTAGATCCGTAGATTTGCCTGGTTAATATTAAGTATATTGACGATTGCTTAAGGAGTTATCCTTCAACACTTCGTCTCTTATGTACATGTCCAGTAGCTTTTAGTAGCGAGGAAGATGGGCTTTTTTGTTAGATCTGATACTAATAGATACACCATATTTTCATCACTTCTCTATCTACTTTCAAAAAAAGCACAGGGAAGGCAATTTATATTGAGAAATTCTGGAAAATAAATATTAGACCTTCTAAAAATGACACGACCTTCAAAAAATAAATAAATTGTTAGTGTACAGAGCTAATTAACAGTTGATCGTTCACTCTTATGTTAAAATTAACTCCTTTTTAGAGTATCTTTTTATTCACTCTGTCATACGCGAGGTGATACGCTCAATTAAATAAAGGGATGAAATTACAAAAGGTCTTCACACAACTAGTATTTAATACATTGAAATATAATCTGTTTCATTTCAAGTAAAAACCTTTTGTACCAGAATCGACTAAACGTAAATTGTTTCTGGCAGTCTTACATTACTACCTCGTGTACAGCAAACCTTTTACTTTTAATGTTTCCTATGCTTAAATTTATACTTTATGACATTAATCCGAGTTGTGTGAATAATGAAAAGTAACACGGTTCATTCATTCATACGTTTGGGCTCTGCTCAACAGCCCAGGCACTTGAACTGAATCTTTGTACCATTGCCCATGTTATCTACTTCCATTCCAGAAGCTTCGTCTCTTTTATATTTGCCACTAGTTTGACCGGAGGGATTTTCAGTAGTTGTGATGGATGGATGTGACTTCCTCTCCAAAGTGCTTCCGTCTGAGTCTTTGTAAGTTTTCACAGAAGCAGAGTATGTGAGTAGGTGTTTAATTATAGAGTTCACATTTTCTGCACATAGGTTTCCTAACTTCGCCCATTCTGTGCAGATGCTTACTCAGGGTGCAGTGTCGTGTCCAGTCACCAGGTCGGTAACTATCTTCAAATGTCTCTTACCCAGTTTCAACAGCCTGGATGAGAGTTCCTTGTCTACCTTATTCAGTAAACTCTTTGTATGATGGTGTCCTTGTGTCTCTATTTGAATCGGTGTTTTATTTCTGTTGTGGAATTTGTTATTTATTGATTTTATCTGATGATGAAATAATTATTGTTGAAATGCGTGAATAAATTATAGTCACACAAATCAAATGTTGGTATACAAACAAAACAGCAAACTTCAGGTTGGTCACATTATTTGATTTAATAAATATAATTGATATTGGATCTTATTTTACAAGGATAATGTTCTACAATATTTATGAATTAGCAATTTTGTTTCGCAAACTAATTTATACTATTCAATACCTGGTAGACGATGATAATACCGTGCATAAACTGACCCTTGGTGCAGCTTTCATTCGATCAATGCATCAGAAACACCTGTTTTACAGGCTTTGACCACCCACAACTTTCGTATAAATCCAGTAAATCTACTCGATGAATTTCGTGTAGGCTGTTTAGTTTCATTTAAATAAACATCTAATATTAAATACCTTTTGTTAACAGTGCTGTAAAATACAATTTTACAACATACAAGAAAATATAGATTTATTTTTGTCACTAATGAAATATTTCTCTGAAGTATTGTGATATTTTTTAGTATATAAAACGTTGAGACTGGCTGGACATTGTACTTGAGTATTATTAAATAAATGAAATTCAGAATTTCTTATATTTTGCTACGTTTTTCCGGGCTTATTTCACGTTTATATAAATTGTGATTATTTTGATTTACAATAAAACGTGCATAAAAACAAATTGAAGATAATTTATAGGTATGATGGTATTTCATAAACTAATTTTTCTATGGTCCTACTAGACAATTTATTGACGTATTCAATTAGTTACAAATTATGCAAAATGTTTACATTTAGAAGCTTTTTTATTCGAGCTAGCTAAATCCAAGTTTCAAAAAAGTATATTTATAATTATTTATTAATGATGTAACAAAGCTGATATTGTTTTCCTTTCTCTTGTCATGATTGTTGATAGATAAGTGTACAGAAATATATAAACCTGGTAAGAGCTTAGTCTAATCGGTCAATCTCATTTTGACACATTGTTACTTATTTTGGGTGGTAAAATCAGATAGTTTCGTTAATTTTTTGATAGAAGGAATATATTTCTTGAAAATTCGACTTTCCTGAATTGTCTTTAAATTTTTCGGACAAACAAATTTTCTACCATTTTTTGAAACCGTATAAAAAAAACTCATGCTAACTGCCATCAAATCGGCCTATCCGTTTAGGAGTTGTTCAGTATGGACCCGATAGCAGCGACACCTACTGTGACTAATTGTCAATCTAAACCATCCAATTACTCAAACTCACTCATAAAATTTTATCAAAATCAGCCCATCCGTTTAGGAGTTGTTCCGTATGTACCCGATTGCAGCGCCACCTACCGGGACCAATTATGAATCTAAACCATCCTCGAATCCACTTGCACACACAAAAAATTCATCAAAATTGGTACAGCCGCTAAATATAGCCTCTACTACTCAGTGATAATAAAAAG
Source organism: Lochmaea capreae (assembly GCA_949126875.1). Classification (NCBI taxonomy): domain Eukaryota; kingdom Metazoa; phylum Arthropoda; class Insecta; order Coleoptera; family Chrysomelidae; genus Lochmaea; species Lochmaea capreae. The sequence continues at coordinate 14,901,272 of OX421402.1, read as the reverse complement.
TTTTTAAAATCGTACCAGTAGTTTTCAAGTTTATACTCAGTGATAATGAAAAGTTTTTAAAATCGTACCAGTAGTTTTCAAGTTTATTCGTTACATACAAATATTTCCTCTTTATAATATTACTATAGCTACATTGCACCCGTGCGAAGATGGGGCGGGTCGCTAAATATAGCCTCTACTACTCAGTGATAATATATCTTCCTAACTGCAAAAGAATTTTTAAGTTTTTTCGTTACATACAAATCTTTCCTCTTTATAATGTTAGTATCGAGCATAGGTCACCAATTTCGCTCGGGGTTCGTTTTTAGAAATAAAATGGCCATCGCGGACCGCACAACATTTTATAGAAAACATATTTATTAAACAAATATAATTACGGAAATAACGAAGATATTTTCTTACATATCAATGAGAAACTTTTTTTGTTGCGGACTGTTAGAAGTTTTGAGTAAAATTGGTGCAATTGACATTAAATCCTGGACATGTTCATCAGTAAGTCGAGATCGAAAATTATTCTTAATGAAGTTCATCTTCGAAAATGCTGCTTCACAATTATATGTTGACCCAAACAAAGTAAGAGGTTTCAAAGCTAATTTTTGTATTTGTTACTACACACAAATTTTATCCAGAACTCTTCACTGGAAACTTCCGGATGTTTTTGTTATTTTAGAAAACTTGACTAGGTGTTTGCTGAAGTCTGTTCACTGTTTTCTTTAAGTGTTCTAAAATGCTGAAGAATCTTTCTAAAACTCACAAAATGAGTCGGCAGTCCGCCATTTGGCGACCCCTGGTATAGAGTAAAGAAGTATAGATACCTATTAAAGTTCACTGATAAAGTTGTATACGAAGTATTTTATAATACGGCCCTCCAAACTGCATTTTTTTAACCGTCCTTGGGGCACTTGAAGTTGGACAGTCATGGGCAAAATGCATAGCCATCAAACATGGGTTCTTGAATATTATTTTCCATACAATGGAAGTAATTAGATTGGTATACACAATTTTCATAAAAAGATCGGACATATACCAACGGATTTAATTGTAATGCATATTCCATTATGTTAAAAAATATGTAACAAGTTTTAATAATTACCAGACAGGTGTGATTTCAAAAAAAAATATTGAGGTAATAATTAAACGAGATTACGATCACACACATTTTCCTTCCAGCAAGTATTAAATGATAAAAGTTAAATATAGTTTCTGCTGAAAATTTACCGAGCGTTGCATGAGAACACCAAGGCTGCATTTCCATATTCAAAATTATAGTGTGACAAATAGTCAAGTCAAGAGTTTACAAATGTACTAAAACCGAGAATTTGATTGATGCAAATTTTTTTTTTTCAAAAAGCTGACATGTAACCAAGCATATTGGCCTCATAATGCCCGAAGCAGAAGTGTTGAGTACGTTGAGGATACAATATTTGGTATTTTTCTGTAGTATTGTATCTTTAGGAATTACTAGTATAAGTGAATCTTTCCTATTTGATCTCACTAGACTTTTTCTGAGTTGAAGGTAAAACCATTTCCTTGTATAAACATCCCCAAATCTATCGCCGGATTTGCAAGCTTTTACTTTGCAAACAGCGAATTTTCTTCTCAATATCGGTCTGATGTGAATTCAACTCCAGAGCAATTTCCATCAAGGCGTCATGTCCCTTATTTTTATCTCTGTAACATGTGGGTTTGGAAGTGCATTTCGAAGGAAGGCATAAACGCAGGAACCCGTGCCTCGTTTTGTAGCATGGTTGCCAGTTGTAATCAGTTATTCAAGAAGGGAAAGGGAATATAATCATTCGATTCACCCTTCCCCTTCTTGAATCTTGATATGCGCGTTACAAAGTACTGGATATTTCTTAAGAAAGGAAAGGAGAATGCGTGGTAACCGATTACAACTGGCAACCATGCTACAAAACGAGGCACGGGTTCCTGCGTTCATGCATTCCTGCATTTCTAGAACGATACTATCAAAGACCAAACCTGTTCGTTAGTCCAGTTCATTATTTGAAAATTACCTTCCACGAGAGAACTGAAAGAAAATAATTTCACTAATCACTACGCACCAAAATCTCTTTGCCAATCGGCTTCGCGTTTCCACCACTTCGATTCGGCTCAGCTTTCTTTTATCCGGACCGACTTTTGGTGGTTCTCCGTTCGGCAAACCGATCGCCTTTTTATGACGATCGGCAATGCTGATTGGCTCGTTTTCACAGATTCTGGTTTGCGGATCGGCTATGACGATTTCGGTGGAAACGCGGCTTAATCTCCCAACCACCAGCCAATTTCCGCACTATCGTACTTATTTACCTATTGGTTGGAAAGGACGTGCCCAATTGTTACATCTTCCTGGTTACACTCTGTATGATTTCAATTATTATTATCATTTTATAAATACGTTTCCTCAGTTGACAGAAGTCAGTTACAATTGCATTGACCTATTCTACTTATTTATAATAGTTTGTCAGCTTCTTTGTACTCAAAGTTTTCTACTAGCTTCCTGATTCCCTTGAGGTCCTTTGCGTCATTTAATTTATTTGTTTATTGTGGAAATGTTCTTTCATTATGGGCGAAAATACTATTTTCCGACGACGTCCTGGAAATACAGCATCCCTTTAGCCTTTTGTATATTCCTATCTTTCAGTCCATGTATCCTGTTACCCTGGTACCGTCTAGCAGACGGAGCTTTATATAATTTTTCTCCTAACCAATTATAGGAACACCAAAAATAGGGAGGAAAGTATTGTTTAGCAGCCCAAGGGCGAAAACTTGTTAATGCCACCGTTTTTGAAGTTTTTCACAATATGGCACTTGAGTACTTTGACGTTTCACGTAAAATTTTTAATTAAACGTCAGAGAATATCAAATTTGTTTGTTATATTTTCCTATTCTTTCGGTAGGCGAAAAACGGTTGTGTTTCACACATGCTGGAACAGCTTTAGAAGCTCTTGACTATCAGCTGCCCTCGCTTCGCTACGCTTGCTCGTGCATCTAGTAGTCTCGGGCTGCTAAAGCTCATTTTCTGCCCTTGTAACACAATATACCATTATGGATGGTTGCCTCATGGAGTACCTTTGCTTGTCTGAAAATGGTTTGTTTTCTGTGATATTTAATATCTTACAGTCTTGTAAAATGTGTTTCGGTCTCCAGACAGCAAACTCGCGTTTGTATAATCTCATTTTTCGTATATAAACCATTCATTCTGATGTATATTAAGCTGTGGTGGACCTTTTGGTGGGTACGTTCTGGACCCGGCTCATAATTTGTAACTATTTTATTGTTAATTTGTTGCTTTAGCCGTTCCCGAGAAACGCGTGGCTTCCTACCGTAATATTAACTTGGATAGCCAAGTGCAATATATTGGTAATGGAGGGAGCTAGCGATACGAGCCTGGTGGCATATTTTGTTGCTAATTTGTTGCAGTATATGAAGCATTCTTCCAAATTCAATTTAGTTGATTTTAGTTTAAAGCGTTTTATCTAAAGTTCAACATAAATAATGAAGGGACATCAAAAACTGCAGCACAAGGGTGTACATCTCGGTGGATTCAAACAAAATATCAGGCGTACTACTGGAGTCACGTGCCAAAGGAGTAAAACAGCAAACTCCTGGTCAAAAAACCCTCGGAGTCGCTGATTAACGAAATAGTAAATGTCAGTAGTGGCTAAATAAGGAAACTGAAGGGATTACTCACCGGTCACTATTTCCTAAAGAAACACATACATACAAATGGCATATACAGGGATGAACCTATATGTCGGTTGTGCATGCAAGAGGAGTTGATAGATCATTAATCAATGTAAATGCACTTGTCATTTTAATTTATTTTTATATGTAAAGAGTGACTACCTAGCAGTTGAACTTTTAGTTTGCGATTGGGAGTGGTTGAAGATACTTTAGCCTATATAATCTCCAGTCTGGCTTTGATAACCTGGATGGATTAGTTGTAGGCCCAGTCATATGAACCCTATAATTTATTGACTTACTCATTTATATAGATAGACCCCGTATATTAATTGTTAAAAATGTAACTAATAACTAGGTGACGAACTCAGCTCTAAACTATGTCGAAGCCGGATTGCAAGTGATGCAATTTCCTACGAATTGTAAACATTTCCATAAAGTTTTCCGATGAATTGTATTTCAATGCCTGTCGGGACATTTTAAATCCAGAGTTAAAGCTGTTTGTCAATTAAAAATTATTTCCTTAAGTGTAGGTATTTTAACCTAATAAACCGGCAAGTGTTCGAAGTATTAGATATGATACCGACCTACTTTCATGTGTCTCTCAATTTAACAGTTTTAAGACGTCCAGTAGTTCTGGTCAGTATCCATGAAAGTAGCAAACCTCTAAAAACAGTTTCACTTGCAATTCAATTTTCCTCTCCTTAAAAGCAAGTATATTCATATAAGGAGTATTTTTAATGAATATTTTTTTTAAACTGTGAATTATGTGCGTTAAATTCTTGTATTCAATTCTTTTGTGGAATGAATCAATCATCGTGTGAAACATAGGACGACCATAAAAAACATCACCGTTAACCTTGTTAAGTGAATTGAGCATTTTATTAAAAAGAAAATAGCAAAAAAAATAAGTGTAACATTAATTTCACGACCAATTTCAATTGATAGTGAAGTACCAAAACATCTTCTTGTTTCACGCTAATAAGAGACAACAAAAAATGAAATTGCTCTTGAATAACGTTAAGTTAATCTGTACAATATTGGTACAACCGGTAAAACTGGGAGTATTCTAATAAATTGCATCTAGATATTTTTATATTGAAATGGTACCTATGTATATTGTATATGCCTTAAAGAACTGGTTATTGGTCGAGAGATTCTTACGATGGTACAGACACGAATCGTTTATAGTAGGTTGACAATGAAAAGATCAATTGATCAAAGTTACCAGCATAACCATCGTTATCAGGACTAGATCATTACTACTAGAACATGATTTTTACAGAACGATGCGCTGGAAAAGAACTTGTGCCCTGATATTCTCAGATATCTAACAGTAAACTTACAAGACCGTTCAGTCATTATAGAATTACACCTGCTTGTATATCGCTATTAACTGAATACACTTTTCATCATATTAATAGAATAGTCAGTCGAGCATGTTAAATTATTCGCCTTTATCTGAATGGGACTTGATTTTCCCCTCACTAACGCTACTCGTTCTTCAGTACCACATAAAAATAAGTACTCACTGTTTTCAGTGTAGTAGATATCCATTATCACTAATTACTAATTAAATCACAATCACACATTGCAGAACTGCCAATAAATACGCACTTCCACATTGACTGACACTTTTCGTCACAAGAATAACAAAACACAAAACAACTGATGGTACCGGAGAGCAAACGTTAGAACGACCCGTCGGCTAAAGGTGAAGAACAAGACCGAAAAGTGTAGATGTAGATGTCCATGCCCAGATGCCATGCAAGGGGACGCGGTGTTGCCAATGTCCAGCAAAATTCGTCGCACGTGTGAACGACTCTTCGGTTTATAGCGATTGGTGTTGAGGTAGTTTAAAGATATAAACTAAATATATGAGAAAAAGGTTGTATGTTTTTTCGTATTCTAGATATGTATCAGTATTGTATAGAAAAACTAAAACTAAAAATATTTAAACAATTAATAATCTCGGATTTTTTAAAGATGTTTTTATGTACTCCTATTAAAATTTCCTTCGAGTTTTTTATAAAAATATAAGCAAATTGCATTTTAAATATTTAGAACTTTTCAGATAATGGTGATATTATCTAATAGTATCTACGTATGTGCAAAATTTATTGTATCCGAAACTTGGAAGGAAGATATAATATTCTCGCGTCAAATGTGAATTTTCAGTTGCCTAGTACCAAACCTCTAATGATTAACATTGCCACTTAGGAGGAATGTGGCTTTTATTAAAAAAGATACCTTTCTGTGAAAACACCGCAAGTCCATGAGATAGGACATGCAATTAGGGGAAATAGGGGATAAACCGCGTTCGGAACCATAATTTTCTGGAAGTTTCCACTCGCGATTTAGAGTTATTATCAAGAGCTATTACAGGTAGGTTAGGAATAATAGGGCTCAGTGCAATTTACGATTTCGTGGTTTCAGTTTGCTACTTCACTTGTCTTTACGATAATTACACTTATTAAATGAGATGAAATAAGATTCCTCGCATTAATATACTAGTTGAAATGAAGCACCGTAACTTCTCACTAAAAATTTTCACTTTCACAGCTTATTGAGCAGCCTGTAACATCCCTATCTTTCATTGAAGGTGCACTCATATGTTTATATTTTTAATTAATTGAAATTATTAGAAAGGCTGGGTGGCCATACGTTGAGGTTTTACCATCGTCGGGTACTCGAGGCGATCAGCAATTGTAGTGTAAGAGAGAAAAAGCGCTCCGCGCTCATAGCAAAAGCTTGGGCCGGTTTTTTGGAGACGTAACTAATTATGTGATAAGCGATTGACCGCTGATGATGTCAATAGCTCGTTTCGCGCGCAGAAATTGTCAAATTCAGATTATTCGAACACCTTTTGTGCATACAATTTGGACGATTTTCTATTTTTATTGCTCCTCTTATTGTAGATCGAATGGTGGCAACGGTTTTTAAAAAATTGATAGAATACATTATAGGAACCTGAATTTTCGACGAATAAGAAATGTTTCGAAATTCTGTGTGGATTTTCGTTAGAGGTTTCATCTTTTGCTGACCTAACTAAGTGGGGAATTTTTTGTTATTGGTGTAGATGGTTGTTATGCATGCAGACTCAAGGACTCTACTGATTTTGTCGTTGATAACTTTAATATAAGAAAGGATCATTTGAATTTCTGACTGAGAAGTGGATTCAGAAGAAGACTGTTTTGTATAAAGGCATGTTCTAAAGCAAAAAGTTTCGAGTGTCTGCTATTATTGTCGCTGAGCTGGTCACCTTTTTTAAAATATTATCTTTTCATTACCGTGGTGGTCTACTCTTAGCACGTGTCCAACCATTCTGCCCCCTTTTTGTTAATAAACACATGCATAGTTTTTTTCACCAACTAACTTTATCTAAAAGTACTTCTTTCTCGCTATTCTCTTTAATAATAATAATATTTATTCATTAGATCATAAAAATGATACAGAATTCGTCATTACAAATACATAATATAGTCACCTACCTAATACAAATAGTTAAATAGTTAAAAGCTGAGCAAAACACATTCATATCACCTTAAATATGTATTTTACTGACTTCTTCCTTTTCTCCTCCCAATGTTTATGCTTCGCTACCGTTCAATGACGATGTACTACACCAAATCCTATAAAGCTCTACTTTGAAAACTACAAGTAGCAAATAGTGAAATAGTGGAAGAAACGGAAAGATATAATAAAATTGAATGAAGGTAAATACATCCCTTCCACTTTGAGAAACATTTGACAGATCTGCTAGTGGGATATCACTAATACCGTATAAAAATAATACTTGGTATTTGGGTGCCATGATGAAATAAGCATGCTAAGGAGAAATAAGCTTAGTTGGACCGAGGACGGATAAAAATATTGGTTTCTGGAAGAAAGACCAAACTGTAATTTGCCAATAGATTAGATTTGATGAGGTGGCTAATCGACTTATTCCACTGCAACATTCTCAGATCTATCGTGGTCCTCTGAATCTAAATTACATTCTCCAGGCCGACTCTTTTTAAGCAGCCAATCAGCCTCGAGACTGAATGTTTTACGTAATTTCTTGCCGTTGGCTTCTCATGGCCTACCTGGTATAGTTATTTGGAACTTATGAAATATAGTACCGTTATGTGTTGTTGACTTTGCAGTAGTCTGAGCATTACAGATCTATATAGCTTCGCTTTGTATAAAAATGTGGAATGGATGCAGATTCAGCAAGACTTCCATCGTGCTTGTGGGAGAGGTTCATTTGCCAACAAACAATCTAATTTTTAAATTTGTACAGTTTTACGATACTCAATTCTGGAGCTGTGCCAACAATCCTAATATATAATTATACATATATATATAATAATAATATATTTTTTTAATATATAATTTTTTAAAAGTTTCAAGACAAAGGTTAGTAGCGAAATATGTATGTATGGATGTATGTATTTATGTATATTGGGGTGACATTCACTGAGATCTAAAACATCTATTGTGCCCCTTACTTCCACTTAGTTTTTGAAGATAGTCTTCATCTTAGGTAATTGTCCCTCTTCTATCCAGTAATCCCCTAGGTGCTGTGCGCTAGAATTCTGAATTGCTGTGCAATTCGAAAGTATGAGGATGGAGGTTCCTCCTTCCATGCCACAAAATCTACAATCTTCCTCCATTATTTTAAGCTTTTCAGGCGCCCATTCAGGGAAATATGGTATAGCCAATATCTTTGGTCAAATGCAGAAGTTTTATAGGGGATAAGATTGATAAAAACCAAGCTATTTGATTATATCTAGCGTGCTAAGAATGTCTAGTGTGAATGTAAAAGTGTGGATACATGTAAACTGTAATACAATATTCAAATTTATGTCGGTGGATGTAGTTTCGTTTTAAGAAAGATAAATAGTACAAAAATATACTCATAACCCAATGAAAACAACACTGTAAAGTCACAAGATTAAGATATTGTCTTTTGTAATAAAAATTGTTCATCTCTAATAACAAAACTTTTCTTCAAATACACGATTACTTTATTGAGTGCTCGAAGATAATCTACTTACTGTCGGAAGTGCTACAGTATTAAAAAGACGGCTTAAACATAATAAAATAAAATAATAATTCTGGTATACTCTATTTCGTTTTAACTTTACACCAAGATGATTGATTCAAGAGAAAAACCCACAGCAGGTAGTCGTTAATCGGATAACAATAACACAGTGTTGTATCGTACTCGTTTCTTCAAAAAGATAATGCCCAATAGTATGATTATTTTACAACTGAAATATTTGGCTGGTACAATAATATTTAGTATAAATTTCGCCAACTATGGATCTGTTACTGTTTATTGTAAAATGGGGGATTTATAAAGTCACCGGCAGCGAAAGTGTTAAATTTTACAAGTAGTCACCTATATTTATTTAACATACTTATTTCTCCGATCTACCCTAAGCTATAAGAATGAGTTTGTAATAGATAGAACATGCTGGCCATCACTTATTTAAGATACAGCGAAAATATTTTAGTAATATCAAAATTATTATCAAGAAGATAATTGTTTTTTTCCAATTGGTTTATGAGAAATATCACACGATACAAAAAAATCGAATCATGCGAATAAATATTCTACTAATTGAATAATAAATAAACTATACACTAGAAAACCCCCAAGTATCTTTCAAGCGAAAATTCACGCCATAAGAAAGTGTGCCCAGTTCAATATTGACAAAGGATATAGAAGGCAAAGGATTATCATAATGTCTGATAGTCAAGCAGCCATTAAAGCAGATGGACTAGCAAAGAGGGGGTCTGTTTGGGAGCTTGAACCCTTTTGCGGTATCAGCCCCAATGTAATATTGGAAAAAATAGGCAAAGTCGAAGAAAAGAGAAGATCTGACCATTGGAAAGATCTAGTAGGGCTTAGACAATCAAAGATTCTGATGGGTGACTACAACCCGTTGAGATCAAATGAATGCATAAGTCAAAGAAAATCTGCACTAAGAATTTCAACAGGGATTCTAACGGGATATTGCCGCCTGAATGGGCACCTGAAAAAGCTCAAAATAGTGTCTTTCTGTACCCTTCATAATAATATACGTTATTATTGATTTGAAAAATATAGATTTCCAATATTTTTAAATTTTCCTATACATCGAACATCGAAAATAGTCCATGAATTTGCATCGCAAAACGCATCAGACAGGAACAATTAAGTTATCTATTTCTCTCTAAAGTATTTGCAAACCACAAATGCTAATCAACATAAATGATTGGTTTTTTTTATGAATATTTAACTGGAATATGTATCTGCAAAATCGAATTTTAATAAACACATTCACCTGTATTTTTCCACTGGAGTCTATAATATTATTATTATTATTAAATAATAACCATACTTTTAAGGATACATGTGGATTTTCATAAGGACAATATATTATTGTGTCAGATTTTAGTTTGCGATCTACCTTTTAATTAGGTTTTATTTCAAAGCACCACATCAAATCTATAATTATCACTAAACTCATTACAAGCTTGAAAAATGAAGAAAAAATTCTAATAGACCTTCTGCGAAACGGGAGTATTTGAGTAGATTTCTAAGTGGTTATACAATCTAATCAGCAAACATTTCAAGATATATTAAGGAAATTGGACCGAAGGGGTTCATTTCATTCTTAACGTAATAACTTAGACCGACTTAAAATTTTGCCTGACCAGAAATATGAAATATTGCTCGGCGTTGTGAATGATTCTCAATCAGTATACGACCTTCATTTGCAGCGTTGAAAATAAGTAGATCTGAAGAATAGATCAACTACTAAGAACTAACTGTCATAAATATTTAAAGGAAAAAAAATTACCACATCTTTGTAACTTACGAGTACAGGACGTAGTATTTTTAATGTAAAATGTAAAAACGTTATACAGCGTGTCCATGGATGGGGTATCCTATAGGTGAAAAAGGTTTGAATATTAGTTTTAGTGAAAAATGTCATTTTTGATGAAAAGTTTTGCTGCTTGGTCCATAACGTTCCATCCATCGCCCAGGAAAATATTCATCAAGCCAGCCACTAATTAGCAAAGTCAATCATATTGAAAGTACATTTTACGACTTTGCTCCAAAGGAATATTTTCTAATTCAAGTATTAAGAAGTTGTCCAGCAAATACAAATAATATACCTCCTGATTTAATGTATATTCCAGAAAATACGGTCCGATTATTCGATCCGGTAAAACCGCACACCAAATATTAACTTTTTTAGCAAATTGACTATTACAGTTAATCCTGTAGCTCGGGTTTTCACTAGCCCAATATCGACAATTATGGGAAGAAACGACTCCGTTTGTTGTAAACGTCGCTTCATCAGAAACATCAAAATATTATTGTGAAAGAATCGGTCATGCATAAGTTTTTCACCAATCATCGCACAAAAGTCTAACCTTGTGTCATAATCATAATCTTGTGAGGTATGAATAAATTTCGGTTTGAATGGATGAATTTTGTTTTGCTTAAATATTTTCTGCAAGTGACTCTTTCAAAAACCAACGTCCACTGCTCTTTTTCGTAGACTCAACTTGGGATTTTCCCTTAACGAATGCATAGCCAGTGCACTAGCTGCATCATCCTCCTCGACGTACGCCTTTTTCAATTTTTTTTGTCTTGAACAGATCCTGTCTCATCAAACTTTTATATTAGTTTTTTTAATCCACACCGCGTAATTTGTACATCTGGATATTTTTCGTGAAATTTTGCAATTGCATAGGTACTGGTACGAAACTTCCCCAATACAGTAATACTTAATAAGATATACTCTTTGTTGAATAGTTAACATTGTTGTCAAATATTTATTAAAGAACGACAATTTGAAAAATAATTGTAACAGTTGACAGTTACTTGGTACATCGTAAACGTCACTCACTAGATTAATACATTATTTTCGAACTTACTGCAAAAATTCATACGGCTTTCATAAAACTGGCTATAAAATGAGACGAGTTTTGAAAAACTTGAGTTTTATTTCATTTTATGGGGTTTCAGAACAAGCAAAACTTTTTATCGAGAATAACATTTTTCACTAAAACTAATATTTAAACATCTATCTATAGGATACCCCATTCGTGGACACGCTGTATATTCTACAAAATGACTGCTGAGAAAATTGGAACTAAACTTGAGGTTTGAAAAATCTGTTTTATGCAATACCAGGAATTGCCGCATTTTACGAGAAAAGTTCGAAAATATTTAATCAACAACTAAATCCAGAAGATTTATTTTAATTATTTTTCTTATTCACAATTACGTTCTGTCACATTCATAATTCATTACGTGGTCTTCAGAAAATACGTGTTCTGAAAGTACACTCTTTGATCAAGGAATACAATAAACTATTATTAATTTGGTGGCTTATTTAAAAAGTTGATTAGTTTATTGAATGAATCAGGTTTGAGGGCAAGAGAGAGGCCCTACCAAATATCAGATACCTGATTCGAGCCGTGGTGGGATAGCCAAAAAGTATGTTCTTCTGTTTCATCATCCTCCAGAAGAAGACAACACGTCGGATCTACCGATATACCAAGTCTTACCATATGATGATTAAGACGACAGCAGACTGTTAAAAGGCCAACGTAGGTCATGCCTGCTATAGTCTCAAACTTGTTTGGAGATTTTCTTATTATAAATTCCTTTGAATTAACCAATCCTAGTAAATTATGCCAGAAGCTCTAAACTCTTCTTGCGGTCACGGTGTTTAATACATATCTGGCCAAAAGGAGATGCCAAATGCAGGTTCTGATTGGATAAAACTACTTGTGACACCACTTGCCTTTCATTGTCATCTTTACCAGAATGGCCAGGGATCTAGACCATTGACACTTTCTTGAGTCTTCCTATTGAAGAGAGTCATTCTTGGCAGCTTGATATCAATTTCGACGTTATACGGTACGAGCTAAGCACTTTTAAGGCAACTGAGCTGTTCGAGAAAATTTCCTTTGTTGTATATACGAGATTGGTTTCTTTCGATTTCTCCACACATAAATTAATGGTGTAAATTTGCGCATGTAACACCTTTGCATAGGATCGTAGGAAGATGTAAGATGTTCATGTACAATTTTTATATAATGCCGTTTGAATATTCCAGAAATTTTATTTGTGAAGATACATAAATTGGTTTATTCTGTGTTTATTGTCATGGTATTAATGATGGTATTCGTTACATTTCATCCAACACTGTAGTGGATCGCCTCTGATGCGATAATTACAGTGAACAGTGTCGAGCGCGGTTAGTACTTGGATGGGTGACCACTGGGAGACACCATCGTAGAACCCGTACAGCCTGCTACGTAGTAGCATATCACAGCTCGCAGGCATTATACGAATGACCATGAGGTATAATGAAGATATGCCGTCTTAAAATTTTCAGGACTATTTTTGAATGTATGTATTGTTTTTGGTTACACATCATTTAATTATTATTTATGGAAGTCCTCTAATGTGGAAACAAAATATTTTTAAACAGTATTTATATGTATTTCATACATAATCACTTTCTACAACGGTTTTTACAATATTTGGTATTCATAATTCAAACGCCAGATTATACTTCTTAGCTACAATAAAAAAAAACTAAAACGATGTAGTTTGCAAAACTGTGTTAAAACAAAAGTTTTAGTAATCCCTAACTTATTTTCTCTATGCAGAACATTAAGTTTCATATACTTAGTATTTTAATTCTTGTTTAATAATGGAACATGTACCTATACAGGGTGTTTTCAAATGACACTTACAACGTTTGCATGTAAATACCTCTCATTAAACTGAACAAAATGATATAAGGAATAAGGGGTCCAGCTCATTTACTTTTCGAGATACGGGGTGTTGAAGTTATGAAAAATTAAATGTTTTTATTTGATAACTTTAAAATGGATGGACAAATTGATTTGACATTTGGCAGGTTGTTTTAAAATGTAAAAGGACATATTTTGATGGAAAAACAATTTTCAATTCTTGATCCAGTGGTGTACATTTAGAAAAATATGTCACCTTTCCCCTCCCATTTTTTACGCCACTGGCATTTGAAGCAATTTTCATTCAAATTTGTATTCCTCAATGGTTTTCACGTGAAAAACGCATAACCTTTACATATCAAAAGATGTATAGTTTTCAAGATATTTAATGTTTTCTTGAAGTCTGCAAGATCACTTTTTACTAATGAATTAAAAAAATATTTTTTCTTGTATTTTTTTTAATTACTACCAAACTAGTTATGGTTAGAAATGGAGGAGGAACTAATAGCAAGAATCCATGCAGCTACAGAAATTATTTACGGTAATCACCCAGTGTTTCCAAAATATGCGATTTTCAATCAGAAAACGTTGTTATGTTTATGTTTAATTGTAAATGGACAAAATTTTGAACATCTCTTGTGATTTGTTGGCTGCGTAGTGAAAAATTATGTATATTGCTTAAATTTGTAACTACCTATCTTATTTTTTATTGTCATCAATTCTTATGTTAATAAAATCACAAGTTTGGAAAAGTATTTTTAACAATCTTTTCCCAATGTTTTAGATGCATTGCTGTTTCACAGAATAGTTTTTGTTACATAGTCTAACCATAACTAGTTTGGTAGTCATTAAAAAAAATACAAGAAAAATATTTTTTTATTTCATTATTAAAAAGTGATCTTGCAGACTTCATGAAAACATTAAATATCTTGAAAACTGTGCATCTTTTGATATGTGAAGGTTATGCGTTTTTCACGTGAAAACCATTGAGGAATACAAATTTGAATGAAAATTGCTTCAAATGCCAGTGGCGTAAAAAATGGGAGGGGAAAGGTGACATATTTTTCTAAATGTACACCACTGGATCAAGAATTTAAAATTGTTTTTCCATCAAAATATGCCCTTTCACATTTTAAAACAACCTGCCAAATGTCAAATCAATTTATCCATCCATTTTAAAGTTATTAAATAAAAACATTTAATTTTTCATAACTTCAACACCCCGTATCTCGAAAAGTAAATGAGCTGGACCCCTCATTCCTTATATCATTTTGTTCAGTTTTATGAGAGGTATCTACATGCAAACGTTGTAAGTGTCATTTGAAAACACCCTGTATATACAGAGAAAGTAACTAATAATTTACAAGCTTTCTATGTTATAGACATATGTTGTAAACACCATTTTAGGACCCATAAGTCGAAAAATGAAATTTACCAACAATCTTAAGTACAGGAGATATGAAAAAATAATTATTAGTGTTTTTAGCTCCCTACACCGAAAGGTAGAAGGGAATTTGATTATATATATACCTATATAACTCTGAGAAAAATTGTATATTTTAAAGTACACACTTTATTTTGTTAAGTTTTCGTTGCACTTCGTCAACTTCATCAGAACAAAACTTGTGATTAAAAAATAATATCTAAAATCTCCATTAAATAAACAATACAGACACGTTTAAATTTTGATGATTTCATCAAATTAAAGTCAAAATTGGAAGTGACAAATAATCTGTTTATAAATTTAGGTTGGTAAATAGCAATTTTAAAGGTGGTATTTAATTGTCCGTTAGTTCATTGATTGATGTCAGTTTCTGTTTCAATATTTTGACTAGTATGACTTACGTAATGAAGCAGAAACTGACATCAATCAATGAACTAACAGACAATTAAATACCACCTTTAAAATTGCTATTTACCAACACAAATTTATTAACATTTTATTTGTCACTTCTAATTTTGACATTAGTTTGGTGAAATAATAATAATAAATAAATAAATAATAATAATTTAAACGTGTTTTTATGAAAAATTTCTGTATTTTTTATATAATGGAGATTTTAGATACAATTTTTAGGAGCACAAGTTTTGTTCTGAGGAAGTTGAGGAAGTGCAACGAAAGCTTAACAAAATAAAGTGTGTACTTCAAAATACAAATTTTTTTTCTAAAAAAAACCACAAAATATAATCAGAGTTTTTATATGACTAGTGATGAAGAATGCAATTGCAATTTATATACAGTGTGTACATAAAGTAACGTAATTTGCAAATATTTCGATTTCCGTTAGGTTTACAAAAAAAATTTTGAATAATAACTTTATATTTATTAACATATATATTACAAATACAATCGTCAAGACCGCATAATTCTACCTTTGATAATTCCAAAGCTACATTGGTTTGAATCTAAAATTATAAAAAAAATTGTTTATGTCAAAAAAGTACTGGATTCTTCTGTAATTAATATTAATTAATAAAGTTTTAGGTTTCTCGCCAGAAATTCCAAATTTCCCGCTCAAATTTTAGGCTTCCCGCCCAAATTTCAGGTTTTCCGCCAAAAAAATTTTAAGTTTCCCGCTACTTTATGTACACACTGTATATATATACATATAGTGTTTTCAAACAAAATGTAATCGTCGTTTTTTTAGATACTGTCACATGTCACGTGGTTGATAATATCAAAGTGAACAACCTGTAATCCCGGGTAAAATTTTTGACAATATGTGTTGTTTAATTGGATTAACTATTTGGCGTAGGTATCTAAAGCTTATTCATATGTTTTATATCTTTGTCGGGCAGGTGGGCTTACCCCGTATCAGGACGAGTTTAGGGTATTTTCTATTGTCAAGAGATTACGGTAGTCAGTGACGTGGGCTGAGAATGAAATAAATATTTTGAACGATTTGAATAAATTTGAATTGTACTCATTTTAAATCGGAATAATTCATTCTAAAAATCACATTAAGTGCGCTTATGGAATTTGGCCAATTGATTGATATATTGCTCCGCCGGATTTATGAATAAACTATATGTCTGATTTTTTTTCTTTTTCCGAAAACCACCTACTAAAAAAAGTAGATTTTTATCGTCATTTCCAATTATAAATAAAGTATACATGGCATCTTTTTGCAAATATTTTTACCCCAACTTCTGCTTATCAAAGTTTTAATTGGTTTTTCTGAAACAAAATATGAACAAATAAAACTTGTAATATTATTTTGATTACATGGATAATCTGGGTTAGTCATGGGATAATGGAATATCCGGTTATTGGAATAATTTGGGTAGGAACAGTTCCGCAAACTGGATTTCACTACTTCCATCACACAACAATTTATTAGGATTTAAAAGGGATTGTACAGACAATTTACCAGTTGAAATGGCAAGTTTAATCATTAGAGAAACAGCAAAAACGTATCATTACAAAATAAGATTTTAAATACATTGACAAATTGGAAAACTATTTTTAGAAACGTTCTCATTATTTTAAAAAATTATGAAGTTCTTATGTAAAATGTGGACACCAATATAATCGAAATTAAATCGGGAACCATACCAACCGGAATTGAAGAATAGGAACTACCTTATTCTTTATAAAAAATAAAAGCATCATTATAATTTTATATTTAATATTCTGTACATTTTTAGACTTGCAGACTTGTGAGTTCATTTGGCAACACCGCTCCGAACACCATAGATAGTAGCCGGCAGCGCCCCCAGGTGAAGGGAATGCAACTTGAACCCATCACCGATCTACCTGCATGTTTATAGTACCCATACAGGGCGGTTCACAATTAAAGAACGTACCGGTATCGGAGGTACAGGGTCACGCAGTGGGAGATACAATAATGAAATTCTAAGAACGCAGATTCCAAAGAAATAAACAAATACCGAAGTAAATAAAGCTATGTGCAAAATAAAAGACAACCTTCACCGACTTATGTAATCTTTCACTTGATGAATTTATTGGTATCCAAGAAGTCCGCCATGGAAAGAACGTAGAGGTTTTAATAAAACGATTATTCGAGTACATATACACGTGTTTATTATTAGATATAACAACTGATGAAGTCAACACTATCGCTTTGATGTTAGCAGTTAAAAAAACAAGTTTTGCATTTGTAATATGTTATTCTTGATTCTTGATAAGTATGGAAGTGTGATCAAAAGTAAATCATTTATCAAACCAACAATTATACTATTGCACGAGAAGTAGCTAGAATTACGAAAAACAAACATGAGCAAGTAAATTGTTAATGCGATTTCACCAAGTTCACCGATTATTTTACGATACATTTATCATTACTGTAGGAATATGGACAGCAACACAATTTACTATAACCAGTGGTTAATGTAACGACCCTATCCCTCATCGATTATGCAATGTGGAAATAAAGTACTTTGTTCTACAATTTCAATTATTAACGGTATCCGACACAATTTTTATGACTGACTCAACAATAGAAAATGTATTCGTCATTATTTTTAAAATAATAGTAAAGAGATTATCAAAACACAGTATTAGGATAATATTTTTATCAGTCAATGTTCGTGAAGAATTTTGTTATACTTCAGTTTTTCTAGATAAATAATGGAGTCAAGGAGATAAGAACGTGTAAGAATCTCGAAATAATTTGAATTTTATATATTATTTTTAACGAAAATGACAAAATGGAGAGATGCCCAAACAAAAATAGAGGGATACAAAGTTATTTTTTATTAAACAATAGAGTTCAGTCTCCAAAATTATTATAAAAATAACTATATACTATAAAATATTGAAAAAATATGCTAATAGAAATATCATTAAATATGAATTGTTGTAACTAATGGGTGTTGCGCTTGTGTGTTGTGTCCCAGACTAATTTATTCAGGCTATATTTTCTTGATTATTAACGAACCCATTTTATTTTTGGAAAATTTGTTGAATAGACAATGGAAGACCACATCCAAAATTATAAAAAAATGTACAGGGTGCTATTAAAAAGTTTGAAGTTAGGGGTTGTAACTAAGGGATGAATATTTAGGGGATGATTTTTTCTACGCCATATTAAAGTCTATTAGAAATGGAACATAACAGTTTTTGTCCCATTCGAAAATCTCTATTCGTTTAGGAGATATAGCCTGGATAAATTAGTCTGGGACATCCGGTATACCTACTACAATAATCTACATAACCCACAATACAGCTCATTAAAAAAAATTGCATTGGGGAAAAACTTGTAACAAAATTCTTGAAAAAAGAAATAAGAAAGACGTTAAGAAATTTACTTGACATCAAACGAAAACCGGTGGTAGAATAAGTTATTATGCCGGCATTACAAAATGAAAAAGGTGTTTTCCATTTTTGAACCAAGATTACGTAGCCATTTAAAAAAAATGATAAACTTTTGTTTTTGGGAATGAATAAGTTTGGAAAATGTGAGAGAAATAAGGTTGTTATGAATTTTATGGCCTCGAATCATTTTATTTAAGGTGTTAGAAATATTACTTTGGCCGAGTTGATCAAAAGTAATTATTCGAAATAGTTCAAAGATATTCTATTGTTACGTGTGTTCTATGCATTTTACCTTTCCACGCCCTTTTGGATAAAAAATAGGACAACAATAAAAACAATACAGGTAATTAATTTTCTTATTACTTTATGCAATATTTTAAACCAAGTTTTGTGTAAAGTTGAGCTAATAGTGATATTATTCCTTTGCATTAATGTCAAGGCACGGTTTAAAATGATCAAAGCCCTCCAAAGAGAGTAATAATTCTCTAAATAATTATTGTAATTAGTGCCTTGAGCAGCTAGTAAAATATAACGCCTAATTATTTCGAATTTCAAGACAAGCAATCTACATGAATATCAAAGATGTCTGATATAAACTTATTTATATATTTAAAGGAGAATATAAAGTGTAATCCTATAGAATGCCAGGATACCAAATATACTAAAGCCGTTTGAAAGTTATTCTGTGCAATAAAAAACATTAATTTGTTTTTAAAAAAAGAAAAACTCGGTTACCTATTATGTTTCAGAACATTTCAACCCGTGCTATTTTGATAAGTGCAATATTAATCCTAACTTCAATAGATACATTTGGAATAGGAGTAGCAGCATACAAAACATTCCTTTAATGTACGAGTTGACCAAATTCTTGTCAGTAATCTCCTCTGAACTATTCAAAATTCTTCCAGCTCTTATTTTCATAGAGCAGGAGTTTTCAGTTCTCTGTAGGATTACTGAATTTGCTGAAGTAATTTTAGGGTATTTGCTTCTTTCGCAAATAATCAAATACAAGCTTGCACATAATAATTCATTATAATATAATACGGAAACTGTCAGAAATGAGTTCTATTTGATTGTCAATGTGAGGAAAAAATAAGTTGATAATAATTGCGATTGATTTCTTAATAAATTAATACCTGTTAAACCTGGGAGTAATATATCAGTTTGTAGGAGGAGTTTTAACTGTTTGGTTCACAATATTTTATTGAAAAACATGTGGCCACCATAGAATTGCGTACATTACTGAAATAAGATTTGCTCACAGTTGGAAGTCATGTTTTAATAAACCAAATGGATTAACGGTAGGCATAAACAAGGCTAGTCAATTTCAAGAATAAATTATTTAGAACGGTTGTTATGTTATCATCGCATGAACAATTCGTTGAAGTGATTGTTCCAAGTATGTTTAAGTATGTTTATTTGGGAAATTGAAGGGGATGGATTTTATTTGGTAGCCTAAACTGGTTGAGGGAATAATAGTTGGTACAGGGTAATTTGGAACATGAGAGAGTGGTCAAGTTACTAAAATTTCGTATTGAATGAAAACTGCAGCGCTTTTGGTAATAATAGAGATATTTGAACGTCGTTGACTTGCGCAGTTATATGAACATTATAAATTTGAACAGACGACTTAATATGGTTCAAGATTATCTCGTTGTTTGTCATAATAGAAATTGTGAATTGACTCCTATTAGGAGCAATGCACGTGGTTGTACATCTCAGAGGATTAAAACAAAACATCAGACGTACTGGAGCCACGTGCGAAAACAGGAATACAGCAAACTACTGGTCAGAGAACTCTCTAACAAAATATCAAACCTCAGCAGAGGCCAGATAAGGATATTGACGGGATTACTCACCGGTCACGTACCATGAGGAAGCACAATCAACAATTTGTATACCCCATCTGTTGGTTGTGCATGGAAGAGGAGGAAGCAGCCTTAGACATTATCTTCGAAAGTGATATATAGACTTCTAGGACTAGATTACAACTAAGCCTGAAGGCTGAGGTGTCGAACTAATAAATAAATCAATCAACACTAACTCAATTCAAATTTAGTTTGAATTAAATAATCTAACAACTATCCTGTAGTTATGGTTGTCGAGGTGATTGTTTGTCTACTTTTTCAATGAATTAAAATAGGTTACGTTAAGGCCAAAGTTGAAAGAAAAAAATAACGTTATTATCCCTTTTGATGTTTTACCAATACAATGCGAATAATTCAGAGATTTCGGAATATTTGAGGTCAAATAAAACAGCCACATTATTAGAATTGTTTCCTTTGTATCTATTTTTCCTACTACTCGAGGAATATTTTTTTCTGTTATAACATACCCTCATTGATCTCTGGGCGACAAATAAGTATTATTGTTTAACTTGTTAACTTCATCCCTCTTTTGCTCGATCGTTCGTTCGAAATTTGTTTATAAATGAAAATATTGTAATTGAACGTATTATTTTTGAGAGCCACCTAAATCTGATTTTTTTATATTTGTTGATAGGACACATTAATTAACCTTTGCTCAGATTATCGGATTCTCCTACATCACTTCAGCGATGAGTTATTATGGTAATATGGTTAAATTTAAATTGTACTACAAAAATGAACAGTTTTATTGAACATATGGTATTAAAACCAATAATTTAACATTTTTTGTACGTCTCAAATAACAATTAATAAGAAAATGGATTTTTGTGAGTTATTTTAAAAATGTATCTTAATTTATTTGAAAAAACAAAACGGCTATAAGGATAACTTATATTTTTCTTGTATGTCCCTATAATGAATTGTAACAATAAAATCCAATGTTACCTGACCCCCTCCCCATTTAATGTTGGTCCAACCGCACCGTGGCGTCTTATAATTTATTCTCAGACTGGACCTGATCACCTACCTTATGAGACCGCAACAGCGCTGAATCTGAAGGTTTATAAGTTTTCCAATTCGGAGCCTTAGGGATGAGTTGTGTCAATTTGTCAACACTATGTCGCAATTTTTGTTGGAATGGTGCAAGGAATGGAATTTTCTCTTTCCAAGAGTTTTTAAATTTTTTTTCACACCTTTTCTAACCATTGTCTTCATTTAATGATTATTTTGTTTTAAATTAATTTTAGAAAACAGACTAAGAAAATATTTTTAACCTTTATAACTGAAAACGATTAGGGTTTAGAAAAATTAACAAATATTTGTTGGTGGTTAAAATGTCATTTAGCTTAAACGGTAACATTACTCTAGAATCCTTCGGCAAACATGATCTATGATGTAAACATTTTCCATGGCATTATTTATAATCCAACTTCATCTCCCTTTATTAACAGACTAATAACTATGTGCGAGACCGGCAAATTTCTGCTCAAACGAAACTATTTTGACTCTAACAATTTACTCGTTCAACATAGTGGAACAGTAGCTCTTAATTGCTTACAACGTAGTTAAAATTTTGTTCATGATATTAACCAAATATTTAGTCACTTCAATTAAGTAGCTACTTTATAATTTTAGAGTTGAAATAGTTCAAGTTCGTAAATATATGAAAATACAAAACCACAATAAATTAGCTCTAGCTATCAGTGTTTAATTAATCGAGGAAGTGAACAAAGGAATACACAATGACGACGCATCGTGTGATTACACGGGACAAGAGCAGTTCTAACTACATTGGAACTTTGAATAGATTTTTCACAGCATGTCGAGGCAAATCCATTAAAAGACGTTGTTTGTATGATGGGGTGACATTTACTGAGACCTGACAAATCTATCGTGCCACTGCTACTTAGTTCCTGAGGAACGTCTCAGAGACTAGTAGCCACTTTAGTCGTATTTCCCTGAGCAATTTTAGGATATCTAGTGTAATTCGAAAGTATGTGGATGGAGGTTTCTTCTTCCATGCCACAGAATCTACATTCTTCTTCCTCCACAATTTTGAGCTTTTTCAGGTGCCCGATCAGGCGGCAATGTCCTGTTAGGATCCCTGTTAAAACTCTTAGTGCAGTTTTACTTTGACTTATGCATTCATTTGATCTCAACGCGTTGTAGCCACCCATCAAAATCTTTGATTGTCTAAGCCCTACTAGATCTTTCCAATGATCAGATCTTCTCTTTTCTTCGTCTTTGCCTATTTCTTCCAATATTACATTGGGGCAGATACCGTAAAAGGGTTCCGGCCCCCAAAAGGGTCTTTCAGTCCCCCTCTTCTCTGGTCCATCTGCTATTTATATATTGTTCCCGCCTAGTTCATTGAGTATGCCTAGGCATTCCCACACTATTTTGGAATTGATTACATAAGAGCTCAGTACTTTAATGGCTGCTTGACTATCCGACATTATGATAATATTTTGCCTTCTATATCCTATGTCAATACTGAACTGGGCACATTCTCTTATGGCGTGAATCTCCGCTTGAAAGATACGTGGGGTTTTTCCCAGGCTTTCAGAGTGTTTGGTTCCTGGCCCGTACACTCCTATCCTAGTCCCTTCTATTGCTTTTAAGCCGTCTGTGTACCATTGAATGGCATTCTTTCCAAGTATGGTAATGGTATTTGGATCCCATTCCTTCTTGTTGCTTAATTCCGTAACGGATTTCTTTGAAAAGTTATACTTTTTCATCTTACCATCTTGTGGCATGTCCCAGGTTGTCTAATTTCTAAGAAGTGAAGAGGTGGTTTTTTTTAATGAATCCCTCTCTACTTAGTCTGTATATCGTTCTTTCTGCAACACTTTCCACCACCATGTAGTGGTGTGAGGTTGAAAATCACTTCGATGGCTGATTAAAAGATGTTTGAACAACACAACCCATTTTCCAAAAATATTTTTAAAAAATATCCATTTTAGTTCAGAAGCAAAATGTTGTTTATCTGTTTTTCAATAAATTTGCAATTTTAGAATAAGTCAGTCAATACTTATGTATATACAGTGTGTCAATTATAAAACTTACAATGGAAATACGGCCTGATGAGGTTCATTGGCTCTGATTAAAGTAATCCAACAATTAGGTCTAGACTGGTGGAAAAGCTTGAATGCACCAATCCTGGTAAATTATGCCAGAAGTCTAAATCCCTTCTTGCAGTCTAGGTATTTAATAATTGTTTGGCAAAACTTAATTAATTGCCAATTAGAGGTTCTAGTCCGACTAAACCACCTTTCTATTGCCATACATACCAGAATGTACAGAGATCCAGATCAGAGATATTTTGTGGAGTCTTTCTGTTGAGGAGACTTTAATACCAATTTTGACGTTACTCGCGGTAAACGCTAAGTACAAGCCACTTGACATCCCAGAAATGTTTCCTTGTTTGCTGTGTAAGATTGGATATTTATATTTATCACATTTATTGTAGTCATTGTATGTATGTATGTATTTTGGGGTAACATTCACTGAGACCTAAAAGATCTATTGCGCCCCCTTACTTCTACTTAGTTCCTGAGGAAAGTCTCAGAGACTAGTAGCTCCTCTTCTTCTATCCAGTAGTCTCCCAGGTGCTGTGCCCTAGGATTCTGAATTGCTGTGCAGTTCGCAAGTATGTGGATGGAGGATTCTTCTTCCATTCCACAAAACCTACAATCTTCTTCCTCCACTATTTTGAGCTTTTTAAGGTGCCCATTCAGGCGACAATGTCCCGTTAGGATTCCTGTTAAAACTCTTAGTGCAGTTTTGCTTTGACTTATGCATTCATTTAATCTCAACAGGTTGTAGTCACCCAGAAGAATCTTTGATTGCCTAAGCCCTACTAGATCTTTCCAATTGTCAGATCTTCTCTTTTCTTCGGCTTTACCTATTTCTTCCAATATTACATTGGAGCTGATTCCGCAAAAAGGTTCCGGCCCCCAAAAGGGTATTTCAGTCCCCCTCTTCGCTAGTTCATCTGCTATTTCGTTTCCTTCTATTCCAGTGTGTCCTGGAATCCACAGTAAGGTGACTATATTGTTCTCGCCTAGTTCATTAAGTTTTCCTAGGCATTCCCACACCATTTTGGAACTGATTACACAAGAACTCAGCGCTTTAATGGCTGCTTGACTATCAGACATTATGATAATCCTTTGCCTTCTATATCCTTTGTCAATATTGAACTGGGCACACTTTCTTATTGCGTGAATTTCCGCTTGAAAGATACTTGGGGTTTTTCCCAAGCTTTCAGAGTGTTTGGTGCCGGGCCCGTACACTCCTATCCCAGTCCCTTCTATTGCTTTTGAGCCGTCTGTGTACCATTGAATGGCATTCTTTCCAAGTCTGGTAATGGTATTTGGATCCCATTCCTTCTTGTTGCTTAATTCCGTAACGAATTTCTTTGAAAAGTTATACTTTTTCATCATACCATCTTGTGGCATGTCCCATGTATTGTAGTCATTAATAGACAGAGAGTTTTCAATGTAAGACTGTAAAATCCAAAACCAATAAATTGAACAAATTTCTGATATTCCATGATATGTTCATATATGTATAGTGGAAATTGGAAGTATAGAAAAGATTTTTTTCAAAATAAGAAGACAATTTGTTTTGTCACAGGAAAAATAAATTTTATCAGAAATACAGAAGTTGAAAAAGACTTCATCAATCACCTTTAAAAAAAGACTAAGAACTGATACTGGCAGTGGGTAAAAAGTTTTCAACTAATATCTATCTCGAAAATATTTCGTTGAATTTCACTTAAAAGCTTCTTCCTTCGAGAATGGTTTTAATAAAGTAACTATATTTCGTTTTAATGATTTGCTGCCTGGCAATGTCAAAACTTTTTTTGGTGAGGAAAATCTGCTAAACATAAATGTCTTCATGTGAGAGTTTATAAGATGGTAAGATATAAGCCTGAATAATTGCTTATTCGTTGTGCTCGAAATTATTTCTAATATATTATATTTTTGCCCCATTCTGTCTTTTCTTTTTCTAATTCCCCAAAT
This sequence comes from Lochmaea capreae, assembly GCA_949126875.1. Taxonomy (NCBI): domain Eukaryota; kingdom Metazoa; phylum Arthropoda; class Insecta; order Coleoptera; family Chrysomelidae; genus Lochmaea; species Lochmaea capreae. Next base: position 14,875,665 of record OX421402.1, on the reverse strand, counting down.
ACTAAACTTAAGTTGTAACTTTTTTCCATCTTCAAGCATATGAAGCATGTGTATAGTATAGTAGATTTACACAAAAAATTGGCCAAAGGTAGAGCTAATTCCCACAAAGACGGGGTTTGATTTTTTGAGCTCATTACTCATATCCTTTCAACATACTAAAAGTCTAGAAAAATGTGAGTATGCGAAATGCGTTTTTTTGCCGCAATTTTGAATTTTTATTCAAAATTCATGAAAAATCGTGTGTGGTATCAAATAACGGGAAATTTTATGCTGAAAAAGATTATGATAAGGAGCAAAAAAGATAAAATATAATAACAAAGTGGTGGGCGAAAAATAGAAACCTTATCCAGAAAATTTTATTTTTAATAATCAAAAGGCTGTATAAAAAATGCAAAAATTAAGTCTAATAATATTTTTCATTATTTTCAACACGTTGTTTGGAGGAACTATTTGTACAATCGCGACCAGAACAGTTGCAGCATATCAATACATTCTACACCATACCGTCGACAAGTACATCTACCACTACCACACGGCTCATTTGTATCTGTTTTGCAGGTGCAGCGGATTGTGTTTGGCAATAATTCTGGTGCAGGGCTCATTTCGCATATTATGGGCTGTAGTTGGTCTCCTACATTTTTCCAACCCCACTCTTCGGGGTTGGCAATATTGCTGTTCATGGTTTTCCAATAAAGGCATTGTAAATGTACTCTAAGAAGGTGCTGAATAGCAGCATCTTCAGATGGTGGCAATCTTGTAATATTGAGGCAGTTGTGATTTGTATCAAGTAGAGATTATATCGCAGTAGATTTAAGGTTTCTGTCTTTGGATTTCCACCGTACAACGATACCAATGCTTTGGTTCCAATGTCTGTAAGTTCCTTTCTGTTTGAATTTTCTGATCCAAATAAAGTGGCACAAATTCTAAATTGTTCACATTTCCAAAAATGTCGATAAGCTGCCGCATCCGGTTAAAGCATGGGAAAAGATAATGATTTTGCACCCCTTTTCACCAATTATATGTTGCATCGATTTAATATCACCTTTTTGTATCACTGAACATAGATGATTGTAAACAAATATTTCGTGTGTTATGGTAAATTAAAAGTACCAGAATGTCGGTGTCATCAGCAACAACTGTTACGTGCTTTTCTTCTGCCAACGTCAGTGCTGTTCTTACAATCAGTGTGTCAGCATCATCTGTAGCATGAATCACAGTGGGACAATTGGCTTCTAAATGGTTTTCTAGCATGGTAATAAAGAACTGTTTGTTTTCATTATTAGCAAGAAAAGGTGCTTTGCCGATAAGAAGTGGAGAGCTCTCGGTAAATTTAACTGTTACTGATTTTTTTGTGCGAATCTGATGCTTAACAGCCTTAATACTGGAGGTGGTATAGCCATCAAATACAATTGTCACAACTTTATATTGGTTAGCGATATGACTACTATATAGTTCTAACACATCTGAAAACTTCCCAGTTCTTGGCTATGGCAAATTGTGTACTGGTGCATCACCGCCAAGAACATACCGTATAGACTTAGTTATTTGCATACTATTTTGTTATTCATTTTTATTCTTTTTAATCCATAATCTGTTCTTTTTCAGCATAAAATTTCCCGTTATTGGATACCACACACGATTTTTCATAAACTTTGAAAAAAAAATCAAGATGGCGGCCAAAAATCGCATTTCGCACATTCACATTTTTTTAGACTTTTCGTATGTTGAACTGATATGAGTAATGAGCTCAGAAAATCGAACCTCGTCTTTATGGGAATTAGTTTCACCCTAAACCCTACTTCGACTATACTATATGTATGTATGTATGATGGGGTGACATTCACTAAGACCTAAAAGTTATATTGTGCCCCTTACTTCTACTTATTTACCGAGGAACGTCTCAGAGACTAGTAGCTCCTTTAGTCCTATTTCCCTGAGGAATTTCAACTTGGGTAAATGTCCCTCTTCTATCCAATAATCTCCTAGGTGCTGTGCCCTAGGATTCTGAATTGTTGTGCAATGTATGTAGAAGGAGGTTTCTTCTTCCACGCAACAGCATCTACATTCTTTTTCCTCCACTATTTTGAGCTTTTTCAGGTGCCAGTTCAGGCGGCAATGTCCCGTTAGAATCCCTGTTAAAACTCTTAGTGCAGTTTTACTTTGACTTATGCATTCATTTTATCTCAACGGGTTGTAGTCAGAATCTTTGATTGTCTCAGCCCTACTAGATCTTTCCATGGGTCAGATCTTCTCTTTTCTTCGGCTTTCCCTATTTGTTTCCAATATTACAGTGTGTCCTGGAATCCACAATAAGGTTACTATATTGTTCCCGCCTAGTTTATTGAGTATGCCTAGGCATTCCCATGCCATTTTGGAACTGATTACACAAGAGCTCAGTGCTTTAATGGCTGCTTGACTATCCGACATTATGATAATCCTTTGCCTTTTATATCCTTTGTCAATATTGAACTGGGCACATTTTCTTATGACGTGAATTTCCGCTTGAAAGATACTTCGGGTTTTTCCCAAGCTTTCAGAGTCTTTGGTTCCTGGCCCTGGCTCCTTTTATTGCTTTTGAGCCGTCTGTGTGCCATTGAATGGCATTCTTACCAAGTCTGGTAATGGTATTTGGATCCTATTCCTTCTTGTTTCTTAATTCCGTAACGAATTTCTTTGAAAAGTTATACCTTTTCATCATACCATCTTGTGGTATGTCCCAGGTTTATTGATTTCTAAGAAGTAAGGAGGTGGTTTTTTTTAATGATTCTCTCTCTATATCTTATTCTTTCTGCAACACTTTCCACAACCATATGTATAGTGGTGTGAGGTCGATAATCACTTCCATGACTGCCGTTGGGCAAACCATATGAAGCATAGTTTTACTTATATTATTCAATCAATTCAACAAAACACAATCAATATGAAAATGGAAATTTATTTCTTATGCTTGTTAACTACTAAATAAAATTTCGCAAGAATTTCAATAATTGCGTTAAATTGTCCTTGCTGTAAATATAGAAAAATTATTTGGTATTACACTTGTAAAAATTCGTCAAAATATTAACTTCCAGGCACTGTAAAACAAATTTCAATATCCAATGATAAACTAATATTGGGAAATGAACATCATTAATTTAATTTTACTACGTTTCCAACGATATGGAAGTTGTTAAAGCTAATAAAGCTAAATATATACAGATGTATATATATTACTAGGTTATGGTGGAAATGCCATCAATATTTTTTTATATCCGAAAACAGATTATTGAACCATGATTATTACTTGCCTCGTCACATATAATTAATTAATAACATTAAACAACAATTTATATTTATTTAGATTAATTTAATAAAGAATTATTACAGTGTCCTGTAATATTGTCGTATTTAATAAAGCGATTTAACAACAAACTCATAGGAGAATAACAGCACATACGCATGATACAACCTACACCGTGAGGACAACTAAAGGACGTCCTCAAGGTGGAGTACTTTCACCACTTTTATGGAACCTGATTGTGGATGACTTGATCTTCAGGTTGAATGATCAAGGCACAAGGCTTTGCGGACGACATAGTGATTATCACCAATGGGAAATTCCCAGAGGTGGTTATGAATGTCGTACAAGAAGCACTACGAATTGTGGAGGAATGGTGCCTTAAAGAGGACCTTTCAGTCAATCCAAGAAAAACCAAACTAGTTGCTTTCACGAATAGAAGAGTTATCCCACTGGGTAGAATACTGATGTTAGGAGAAGATATAGAAATATCCAAAGAAGTTAAATATCTGGGAGTGACCCTAGATTCCAAACTGAATTGGAAGACACTCCTGGAAAAAATTACTACTAGGGCGACTAGGCTTTCCTGGCAATGCAGAAGAGTTATGGGCAAAACCTGGGGAATAAGGTCTGAAGTGGTTCACTGGCTTTACACAACTGTAATAAGGCCTACGATCACCTATGGATCAATAGCCTGGTGGAGGAGGACAGAAGTGACCTCTGCAGTGAATACATTAACTGCAATTCAAAGACAAGCCCTCCTTGGTATTACCGGGGCAATGAACAGCTCGAAAACGGCATCAATGGAGGCCCTTATTGGACTCCCTCCTTTGGAACTTTTTGTAAGGGCCGAGGCGATGATGGCAATTCTCAGGCTGAAATCGGGAGACTTCTGTTCACCGAACAATGTTCGAGGAGGACACACTTATACAACTGGGACAATACTAGATGAACCCATATTTCACATGAGTTTTGATAGCATGACACTGGAGAATATATTCACTGAGCGAGTGAACATCATCATCCCATCTAGGGAACAGGTGATGCATCCAGGTAATTCTGGAGATATCATCTGGTTCACTGATGGTTCCAAAACAAACCATGGCTCTGGAGCTGGTATAAAAGGACCTAGAAAGAGATTGATCTTTAGCCTTGGCCGATATACGACTGTGTTTCAAGCAGAGACGATTGCCGCTATAGCCTGTACCTATTGATGAAAACATCAGAATAGGATACACCGGACAAAAGATAAAAATATTCACTGGCAGCCAGGCTCTGCTTAAAGCTATCAGCAACCCAACAACTAGGTCTAGACTAGTAAAAAACTGTAAAGAATCCCTCAACAGGCTGGCAAGAGACAACAAAGTGTCTCTAATATGGGTGCCGGCACATGAGGGGATTCCAGGTAATGAAATGGCTGACCAGTTAGCTAAAGAAGGCTCTAAACGAGACTTCATAGGTCCGGAACCGTATTGTGGAATCACAAAAGATTGCATAAGAGGGGAAATCGGGAACTGGCTAGATAGGGAACAACAACTCAAATGGAGGTCGACACAAGGGTACCTCCATACAAAGAGTTTACTGAACAAGGTAGACAAGGAACTCTCAACCAGGCTATTGAAACTGGGTAAGAGACATTTGAAGACAGTTACCGACCTGGTGACTGGACACTGCACCCTGAGGAGACATCTGCACAAAATGGGCAAAGTTAGTGAACTTTTGTGCAGGAAATGTGATCTTCATGATGAAACACCTACTCACATACTCTGCTTCTGCGAGAACTTACATGGACTCAGACGGAAGCACTTTGGTGAGGAAACTATACAACCATTACAACTACTGAAAATCCCCCCAGTCAAACTAGTGGCCTGCATAGAAGACACAAAGCTTCTGGAATGGAAGTAGATAACATGAGAAATGGTAGAAAGATTCAGTTCAAGTGCCTGGGCTGATGAGCACAACCCAACCGAATGAATGAATGAATGAACAACAAACTCCATTTGACTTTGAAGTGTAATTCAATATCCGTCGGTGCATATAGCACGGGAAGTAGTTGTTGCTTCTTAGTTGAACGGTCACTGTTTTTGAAAAATATTTTTCAAAACTTATAAAGCGTTTGGGTAAAAATAATTATTCTTTGACATCCATTAATTTAATAATTGAAATATGAATCTATTTTCTTACAAGCTGGTCACAGCCTAATAGTACTTTCCTACCTTTATGCTTCTATTACCCGAATTCATCGGAGGATCTTTAGATAATTCTAAACAATGATTAAATTCTTCCTCTTTCGCACTTAAAAAGCACACACTAGCACAATTTTATTAGACATTTAATGATAATCACAAATGCGAACATGTTATTAACTTTATTTATAACGTCACCTAAGGTATTATTATCTTCCATGTCGGTTACAAAAAAAAAAGATAAAAAACTGGACTTCCTTTTTAAATTACCAGCAATTACATTACTTATTTATGTAGAAATAACGAATACATTAAAGGTAGTTACCACCAACAAGTTTAGTTCATCTGATTTTAGAAAAATACGATATTATAGCGGTAGTCTAATAATATTTTTCTCAGAACGTTTAAAAATAATTGCTTACATGTTTACACGGATAACAATGTTTTATAATGAACTTGAGAACTTTTAAAAATTACCTGTTTTCATACTTTTTCACCTTTCAATACCATTTGTCCTCAGATCTTGCGTTACAGAATAATATAAATATTTAGCTTGAAAATACTTTTTATATCTTTAATAGTGTAAAATTACCTACTAAATAATTGAAAATAACGTGTACAAGTTTGTTAAATGTTGTATTAGAGGAGAGGAACACCCCCTTTTTTTTCACATACCGACCAACCTCGTTCTAGTCGCTAAAAACCGTATATCTTTATATTTTCGAGGGTGCTGAACACGAATATGACATTTATTTTTTTTATAAAATTGGGGGAACATGGTAAAAATTGACCTTTTAACCGAAAATACGAAAAAAACTATTTTACGATTTTCGACGATCATCTCGCGGTTTCTCGGCGAATAATTAATATTTTTTCACGAAAATTTAATGACGTATTCTCCAACCAATTCTAGAGATAATGAAACTAGTCCGAAATCACCAAAGCATTTTACATTCGAGCAATAAATTGAAGAATTTTTTTTTTTGAATTTCTGACTTTTTACGTAGGTACGATGAATAAAGTTGAGTGAGGAAATTTTTAATTGTTTATTAGTAGTATTAAAATTTAGAAATCGGAGAAGTTTTTGGGAAAGTTTGAGCTATTAATATGCAGTAGAAAAAAGATAGAGCGATTTGAAGATAATTGCTCTCGCCGCGCGGACCCTTTTGATATTTTTTGTTCACGAATTATTCACATTTTGAAAGTTAATTTTTTTTATTATGTGACTTTTATTCAAAACTTATAATTTGTATTGTACAATGAATAAAAAATTATACAGGTATAGTATATAATCAAATGAAATATTTTTGTTAATTGAATAAACTTTAAATACTTCGACACAACTCGCCCATCAGTAAGTACCAACAAAACATTCAAAACATTTTTTTCGGCTTGATTCCGGTAGTCACTTGTTTTCGCGACAATGGCAACAGTCGACTGTCACACGTGTGCTGTTGATAGAGAGTTTGTGTACACAAAGTTATACTATTTATAATGCTTAGATTTCCTACTTCTACTTAAAAATGTGAATCTGATAAGTAAACTGAGTTTTTTATTATTACAACCTTAAAATTAAAGTTTGTAAACAGCGATATAGAAAGTACTATTTTTCTAGATCACGAAATGATTCGATATAAAGCAAAAATGGAGAAAGAACATTCATGGATAGCAATATTCAATAATGTATTGTATACTTAAGTTTTCCATTTCTAATAAGAAGCATACAATTCTTTTAAATATTTGCACTTGCAAGTAATACTACTCGTTTTCCTGCAGATGAATCGATAACAAATTATGGATGGCTCATTGAGAATGGTTATGTACTTACGAATTATTATGAAGGTATCACAGCTATGGAGTTTCTCAAAAGTATTTTTGTTCCTGTTCCGGAAAATCTCCTTGTTCAACGGAAGTACGCCCTTGCAAGCAATCTAATTTACAATGTTGCGATATTTGTTCTTGCGAAACTTCTTGTACAAACCGAAATGATATTGTATCTGATGAATCGTAAAAATAAAACCTGATGCTTAAGTTTATATTTCATTTTTTCCTTCAAATGTAAGTTTCGAACCTTCGTCTTTTTTCGTGAAGTTGCAATCGATTTTACTTGATATCTCTGATCAAATCTGATTTATCAGACTAAAACTACTAAAGATTACTATAAATATCTATTATCACAAAGACGATCCACGCACGGAAAAGATCAAAGGTCCGCGCGTTCACTGCGCGAGTCGCGCGGCGAGAGCACTTATCTTCAAATCGCTCTATCTTTTTTTCTACTGCATATTAATAGCTCAAACTTTCCCAAAAACTTCTTAGATTTCTAAATTTTAATACTACGTATTTAGAAATAAACAATTAAAAACTTCCTCACTCAACTTTTTTCATCGTTACCCAATTCTAAGTCCGAAAATAAGGGAATTTATGTTCACTTCCCTATACCTAATCTTGAGCGTCTTTAAGATATTAATATGTATTCAAAAATATTAATTATTTCAGTCTTATTACTGCGTATTAATTGTCATTATTGGAACCAAACACTCTGAAAGCTTGGGAAAAACCCCAAGTATCTTTCAAGCGGAAATTCACGCCATAAGAAAATGTGCCCAGTTCAATATTGACAAAGGATATAAAAGGCAAAGGATTATCATAATGTCGGATAGTCAAGCAGCCTTTAAAGCACTGAGCTCTTGTGTAATCAAAATGGTGTGGGAATGCTTGGGCAAACTTAATAAGCTAGGCGAGAACAATATAGTCAGCTTACTGTGGAATCCAGGACACACTGGAATAGAAGGAAACGAAATACCAGATGAACTAGCGAAGATGGGGACTGAAATACCCTTTTGGGGGCCGGAACCCTTTTGCGGAATCAGCCCCAATGTAATATTGGAAGAAATAGGTAAAGCCGAAGAAAATAGAAGACCTGACCAATGGAAAGATCTAGTAGGGCTTAGGCAATCTAAGATTCTTTTGGGTGGCTACAACCTGTTGAGTTCAAATGAATGCATTAGTCAAAGTAAAACTGCACTAAGAGTTTTAACAGGAATCCCAACGGGACATTGTCGCCCGAATGGGCATCTTAAAAAGCTCAAAATAGTGGAGGAAGAAGATTGTAGATTTTGTGGAATGGAAGAAGAAACCTCTATCCACATACTTGCGAACTGCACAGTAATTCAGAATCCTAGGGCACAGCTACTAGTATCTGAGACTCTCCTCAGAAACTAAGAAAAAGTAAGGGGGCACAATAGATCTTTTAGGTCTTAGTGAATGTTACTCCAAAATACATACCTACAACTGTCAATCGCATCGTACAGTGTTAGCAATGCCTCATTTGGAATTAAGCAATGAAGATTGTCTAAATTTACTTTTAATACAGGCATGGTGAATGTGATAGAGTTAGTTGAACTTTTTATCATTTGCTTAACAACCCTGTTTCCTTGATTGTCCTACTATTCAACCCGACAAGATGTTTTTTATTTGGTATTGGGGATGTTCACACAGAATTTTGAATTTGAAGGTCTGCACCTGTCAATTTTTTATTAAAAAAATCAATACCTCGATAAGTCTAAATTTTTAGATATAGGGTATTCTACACAAAGTGACATTAAGATTTAATGTAGAATCCGAAGAGTTAATAATATAAGGGGTGTTACTTTTAAAATAACAAAGTTGTCGTTCACTTTCGGTATAACCGGAAGTAACATGTATGTCAAAATATCTTCCATAACTCGTTCCTCATATATATGCCAACTTTTATAGAAATTTTGTGAGTAGTTTCCAATATATATATATGTAAGTTCGTTGTGAAACAGCCTGTATTGTTAAAATAATTATTGTTAATGTTATTTTTTGTTTCAGGTAAGCCATACTACAACTATATAAACACCGTTGTTATTTGGTACGTTAATGGTATGTATTTAAATTTAAGTACAAAGCTTATTAGAAAGTTGTCTGAACATAATTTTTGGCTGTTTCCCAGGTACCAATGTAGGAAATTATGCTCTTAGTGCAGTTTTGCTCTGGCTTAGGCATTAATTTGTTCTCACCTGATTGTAGTTAATCAGGAGTATCTTTGATTGTCTAAGCCCTACTAGATCTTTCCAATGGTCAGATCTTCCCTTTTCGGCGATACGATCGAAGTGCCGGTCACAGGAACTTTTCAATATTATACCGTGAAAAATGGAAGAAATTGTAGTGTTTTATTTGCAACACATCGTCCAAGGTTTGGAGATCTTATTTAAAGCAGTCTTTAATATCAACACTACTGTATGGGAAGAAATACTTATTCAAACTATTGTATACATAAGTTTGTATACCTAAGAGTTAAATATATAATGATATATGAATTCTGGATACCTTCGCTAAGTAAACCTCTTGCTTTATTATTATTAATTACATCTGCGACCTTAAGTATCTGAAACTTCGTTCATAACTAATGCTGCTGAGTATAATATTAATTCAAAATGTTACATAACGTTATGTGTAGTCAAGAATTATTTATTCTTGAATACACTATTAAAAACAATGTCTATACAGCTTTTGTGGAAGAAACGCTTAATTAAAGGAAATATTTTTTCAAATTTACTAGAAAATAATATGACACAGAGATTTGAGAATGGACAAAAAATTTATTAAAGACCAGTATACAGATTCGGCAAATAAGTCTGTTCCGTAGAGCCATTCTGTGAGTGGAAGAGAGGAAGCTAGTGAATAACAGACAATGTCTAGTGAAGTGGGCGTTTCGTGGAGGGGAAGTATGCTGTTCTCTCTTGGACGTATATAACTTAATTTATAGTGCTTACTGTTGCTCGTATTATGATATTCTACATACGGAAGATAAATATTTGCCGAACCTGTATATTTAATTTTTAATCTACTGGCAACATGAAATTTAACTAATGGCCCAATCAGATTAGGATTTGACCCGGAAAAAATTTTAAGTATCAATTTTCCTTCGGAATTCGTTGGCGAGGGGTCACTGGCATCAGACTAAATTTTGTGTAAAAGTGTAAAATTCAAAATAAACGAGTTAATCAATAAACATAAATTGATCCTTAAATTCAAGATGGCGGATGACGCAGCGGATCGAGTACCACGCAAAACAAAATTTAGTCTGGACCCCCCCTCAAACGAATTCCGATGGAAAAGTTTTTCTGTGTTTGCCCCTTTTTTGAGCTGGGCTATAAATCACTATCGGTTTCTATCACACACAATGGAACATATATCGGTGTATGTTTTTAAGAGTTCGTGTTTATAATTGATGTTCTATAGATCAGTCAGGAACATTGTAGCATCGTTTCAATAAAATTATCAATTTTTAACCATCGCAAAAAATCCAAATTTTATAGCAAAGAGTTGAAAAGGGTTGAAAACCACCCAGTTTACTAGACTTACATTTAGTTTAAAAATTTCGTCTTTAATTTAAATGTAGCTTTGTAAGTTTAACCAACAAACACATCGTTAATGAAACTACCCCATTCGTAGTATTTAGTTTAAGGTGATTATATCTAACATACTAAATACTCTATTTAAAATGTCCGAAAAACTTCTATACCCACCACTATTTTTGGCAGATTGCCTGAGCTGTATTTGTATCTCGAAAGGTTAGATAGTGATAAATAAATTGTTATAAAATAATTTACTCCTTTTTTTCTCTTAAAAACTTACGAGTACAGCACTGACGCATTACTTGAAGCATTTACGATAACGAAGGCATTCACAGATCGTCATATTTGGGGCCAGTCGTAAAACATCCCTGTCAAAAAGTAAAATCCAATACTTTCAAGAAGCATTAAAAGAGTAATTCAGAAAGGGCGACTACTCAGATTGTTCAGCATCTTAAAATAGCAGATAATTTCATTCCTTTTACTTATAAGTGATTGAAAGCCCATCTTTCAAACTTAATGTCGTTAAACAAATAAATTATTACATTTTTTAGTGAATCACAACGTTAAAGCCGAGTTGAGTGTTACAACTCTTTGTTGTAGCGAACGAGTTAAAGCCGATTTAGGAAAAGAAAAGAACAAATACATTGTTTCAACTTCATTGCAATTACAAGGAGTATTCAAAAATGTATGTTTTTCATTTAATATTAATATTGAAAATCGTCATGAATAAAGTGAATAAAATTATTTTTAAAAATCAAACATGATATTAGACTATTCTTATTCTTGGGATTTGCATAACCATTCACAGTAGCTATAAGGGTGTCCCAAAACTCACCTACCAAATACAAACTACAGATAATAAATATGTCCATCTAACCCAATTTTACTTTATCCAAAATTTCAAGGATATCTTAAAAAATCGCTACCTAGCTACAAAATCTTGCAAAAACTACTCGAGCAGGGAAATCTAGCATCGCATAAAATTTTTCGAAGTGAAAAGGGATAGAGGTTTTCGTCATGAATAATATTCCATATGTAGGATTTAGAAGTTGCAGGATAAATAGCCGCTAGTCTTCTAGGAATAAACTCCTGATTCTGTATACTATTTCGTACACCTCTGTAACACCCGGGTGTCTACCAGTTTCAGTACTTTTAGGTAACGAACGTTTCACAATATTTCGTTGACTCGGCATGACGCTTATTAAGGATTTAGTAATAAGAGATTATAAATCCCTCATTGTACAGTAAGCAGTAACAGATCCGTAGTCGGTAAACTTTAGATACTAAAACATAAATTAAATATATTAAAAAAAAATTATACTAATACTAATTGGAATAGAACAAATTAAACTGTTGAAACATACAGGGTAGCCTACCGTATACGTTTGGATTTATTACATCTAATTGGGAGATGTCAAAAAACGTTTCAAATAAAAAATATGTAGTTTAACAATGGCCACATTTTAAAAATATTTTATACTATACAAGATACCTGCAAAACAGTGGAAGGTATCAAAATTACATTGTTTTATACGGGGCTGGGATAAAGTATGGAACCAAGTAAATATCTTTTAAACGAAAAGAACGATATTTATGAAAATTTGCAGGTAAGTGCAATGGAACATCTGATGTACATTTTTTTGTTAATAACATACTTCCGGTTTAACCGGAAATGCCATCAACCTCTTTAATTTAAATGGGACACCCTTTATATTTTTATAGATTTTGAAAGACCTTATTATTTTGAATTCATACATACTGAGTTTAGTGTAAAAAAATTTGTAAAAACGAGGAATAACTCTCTGTTAGTTGTACAATAGGTGTACATTTCATTATTTTAGAATAATGATAAACAAAATTACTTCAAATGTTCAAAATGCTCGCCGTTTACTTGCTGACAAGATGCCATCCTATTAACAAATTCTTGAGTCACTCTTTCCAAGACTTCTTCACGTATTAGTTCACATTCATCAATAATTCTTTGTCTTAATTCCTGTGAATTTGTTGGTCGTCTAACGTAAACACGTGATTTTAGATAACCCCAAAGAAAACAATCTAACGGGCTAAGATCCGGAGAACGAGCAGGCCACTCTATGAATCCTCTACGTCCAATCCATAGATTTAGAAAATTCGCATCCAGAAAATCCCTAACCCGTCTATCATAGTGGGGAGGTGCTCCATCTTGTTGAAACCAAACATTTTGTGGTAATTGCCCATTCTGTTGAAGTGCAAGAATAATTTCGTTACTTAGTAGATCCAAATACTTGTCTCCATTCAAGTTTCCGTCGATAAAAAATGGGACTATAAGCCTATTTTCGACAATTCCCATCCAAACATTTAACTTCTGTGGATGCTGGGTATGTGCTTCATGAATCCAATGAGGATTCCCATTTGACCAAAACCTTGAGTTATGGCGATTAACTGTTTCATTTAAACAAAAAGTTGACTCATCGGAAAAAACTATGCAAAATTGTCGTCGACATTACAGATGTCCATTAGCCGTTCGCAAAATTCCAGCCGTCGGTCAAAATCATCGTCTGACAATTCTTGAACCAACTGTACAATACCTTATACGTACTTTTCACTTTCCTACAGAACGTCGACTGATACCATGGTTTAGTGCCAAATTTGTGGTGGAAGTTTGAGGTGATTCTTCTAAATCGATTGCAATATTTCGTTTCGTTCGTTGCAGTCCGCGGTCTTCCAGGTTTTAACAAATTCTTTACCATCCCATTTGTATTAAAACGTTGTAATGTTTTAGTTACTGTTGAGCGTGATATAGGATTTCTCTCCGGATGCAAATTATTAAAAATATGACACACTTTTTCATGAGTTCTAGCACGATCACCATAACCGATCATCATTAAAATTTCAATACGCTCTTTTTCACTTAATTGAACCATTCTAAATTGTAAAGTTTATTTCCGTCAATTAGAATTTGACACTTGGAGAAGAAAATACGTACTAAACAGTACTCGTTTATCTATTACTAGCATACAAACAACATCAATTAGTTTATCTAAATAGTTTTTTGCTCTAATGCAAAAAACTCAAAGGAGGTTGATTAAAATGCTATATTCTTCGTTTTTACAAATTTTTTCACACTAAACTCAGTATGTATGAATTCAAAATAACAAGCTCTTTCAAAATCTGTAAAAATATATAGGGTGTCCCATTTAAATTAAAGAAGTTGATGGCATTTCCGGTTAAACCGGAAGTATATTATTAAGAAAAAATGTACATCAGATGCATTTTGTTCCATTGAACTTACCTGCAAATTTTCATAAATATCGTTCTTTTCGTTTAAAAGATGTTTACTTGGTTCCATACTTTATCCTAACCCTGTATAATAACTGATATGAAATTGGAATACACTAGAAACGGATCAAAATGAGTGGTACATGAGCTATGTAAATAAAACAAAAAAGTTGGTTGTAAATTGAAAAAAATATATATATATAAAGAAAGGGTAGTCTTGACGGTTAGTTAGAAAACAATCTACTATATTATTGGGGATTCTGTCACAATTTGGGCTGGTTAAGATATTAAACTCGTTTTACTAATTCCTGGATTTCGGATTTATTTGAATCCTTTCTCGAAGCTAAAATATGGACAAATTCTAATATTTACAGGGAAAAATTATCATTATTTAAACTACACGAGCGTTACGTTACACTTCACCATAGATTAAATTAATATCAGCATATTCTTCATAGGAATAGTTAGCCATTTTGACAAAAAATTATTTTACTTTTCTCATGCAACAACAATAATAATAGCTAGTTCAGTAATCAAATGATGATATTGAATGAATTGAATCGTTGTAAAAGATTTATTATGACAGGGTGATACAATGTAGCAAGTAGCGGTTTCTTTAGGTAGGCTTGGAAAACTGATTTGAAGCGTAATCTTCAAAGGGCGTTAGATCCATTAGAAGTATTCTTTGGATGAAGGTAAATTAGATTGTATTGATATGAAATCATATCTACTACATGTTGACAGGAATTACTGGACTCCCTGTACAGTGAAAAACACAGACATATATCTTTAAATTAATCATAAGTAAGTATGACAAGCTGCTTATAATCAATAAAAGATGCAACTAGCTAAAGGAGAGATAGAAGGAAAGGGAGAGGCGTTTTATAATTTCTCCTGTTTGAGTTTGAGATTTGCCGGTAGTCATTATATATTTTTCGCAGGGTCGCTCGTCCAGCGATGCTATTCAGTGTCTTTGTCAAGTTTTCTTTTTGACGAGTTTTATTAATTCGTTCTTATTGTTCTTTTGCTAATATGTGATGAGATCTGTTTTTAATAAACATTCTTTAATGTCTCCTTTCAGCGAGATGGTTGTTCATATTATATTACACGTTTATATAGTCACTAAATATCTAAAGAACGTATTTCCTCGCCTTTCTTAATCGTTTTGTTTTTAATTTAACATTTCCAAAAGCTTGTGTCTTTAATTTACTTTGTTGAAATACGAAACTATCGTTTGTTATTAATTTTATTTTGCAAAAGAGCGACTGAAGCTGCTGTACATAATTTATGAAGTATTACGAGTTCAGCGAATTTTTCCTTTCTTTTGAACAATTTATTTTGTTTTAAGAATACTTCCAGAACGTGACTTAAACGACACAAACGTTTGGTAGTCCTAGCACTTTTTTCTGTTTGCTCAAATTCCCCAGCGACATCATTAAAACGTGTAGTATAATTCTTGTTAATAGTTTTTAGAAAGGAAAATGAGTTTTTTGTATTGTTCGAAGTATTTCTACGTGAAGTTTCTTAAATGCTTTTATACAATAATATTTCAATGGTTACCCACACTATAATAGATTATATTATAGTTAAATATTTAATGTCTTTTGGTCCAAGCTACCAGCGTTCTGATTTCTGTTATTCTAGATCGTTTTTGTCAGCCGGTTGTAAACCACATTCGAAAATGTTTCTTGAATATTCAATTTTGGGAGACTGTTCCTGTAACATTTATATTATTATTATTATATAAAGTTGCCGAACTAAAAGTAAAAATATTCTAGAATAGCATTAATAATTCAGTCAATATCTATAAACAATCAAAACTTTTTTTAAATGGACACTTTTTAATAATCAGGCTAAATCTTTAAAAACCGGCGATATAATGGCACCGTAATGTTATCAACTAGCGTGAGACAACACAAAACGAAATCGCTCTAATTAGGTACAGGAGGATCCTCACTGTCAAAAACAAAGGAATGAGTAGAAATGGGGGCTCCAAGTCCTAATACTAGGATATTTACAGCTCTGGGAAACACTCCAAGTGTAACTATTAGCAATACATTTTTGCGGTTAATACTGCTTCAAAAAACGTCTCAGATAAGCCAGAAAATGTATTGCGTCTGATAGCCAGGATGATTTATTTAAAGGCTCCTAAGTCTACAGCGTACAGCGTGCGAGACTAAAACAGACGGAAACTGCAAATACTCCCTTTTAGTAGCTGGCTAGACACAACAAACTAACTTTGCACTTGCAAGGAATTGTCGGAAATGAGATTGCTGATGGTCTCGCAAAACATAAAGCTTGTACACTTTTCATGTACTCCTATTTATTTGACACTTTTGATCAAGTATATACATCTTGCACAAAACCTGGTCATCTACAGATTACAATGTGGATGAATATTTGTTGCACAGACAATCAGATATGCTATTTTCAAGAGGAAGCTATTTTTATGACTTCCGTCTCAAGCTTTGTATTAATAGCACTCTGTTTATTTGGAAATATGCTGCCGGAGGTATATAACGAAATATTTGACCCGACAAAAAGGCTCTCCAAATATATCAACACACTACACTTCTCCCTACTGTCGAAAAAGTTAGGGAAATATGTATTATGTATGTATGTAGTATGATGGGGTGACAACCTCTGAGACCTAAAAGATCTATTGGCCCCCCTATTTCTACTTAGTTCCTGAGGAATGTCTCAGAGACTAGTGCTCCTTTAGTCCTATATCCCTGAAGAATTTTAGGATATCTGCAGGCTTCAACTTAGGTAAATGTCCCTCTTCTATCCAATAATCTCCTAGGTGCTGTTCCCTAGGATTCTGAATTGCTGTGCAATTCGAAGAATCTACATTCTTCTTCCTCCACTATTTTGAGATTTTTCCCGTTACGATCCCCGTTAATATGTATTAACATCTTTCTTAAGATTTACCCTGAAACATTGTGAATGGATCTTTTACTTTATTCACGATCTCTTTGATTTTGATTGTTGTTTCCGCAGCTCCATGCCTATGAAATGTATGCAGACGATTTTATGGGCTTCTCTTTATATGCAACTTATAAACGATATATTCTCACGACGGGGTTGAAGGAGATTACCCTGAAAAAACCCATCACCACATGACGAACACCATGCGATATATGAGTCGTGCGGAAATATTGTGAAAACTACGAGAATAACGCGTGAAGTATGATAATCGTTGGTTTATTACCGTTTATTATAGTCTTTAAAAATAAAGTAAGTGTATTATTCTAATAAAATTCCAAGAGCTGAGAAAGCTTTTTTAACCAGCTCGTGTAAATTTTCCCCCAACTTTATTATTTAGAAGGAATATTTTTATATAAAATACAAATTGCGAAAAATCTTAGCGCGACATGGGATTTACACAAGTACGTCAAGGATAGTACGAACAACACTACTTGAAAGAGAGAGAACAATTATTCGCTCAGTACTCTTTACCAAAACAGGTGGGCGTGTGTTCACTGCTCTCCTTACTATTATTCGTTGTGTATTGGGAAAGGGGAATGATATAATTGTGAGTTTCATAAATAGAACAATTCTTGTCTCTCTTTTTCTGGTAGTGTTGTTCCTATTATCCTCGTCGTACTTGTGTAAATCGTATGATCTATTAAAGATTTTCGCAATGTGTATAATCGAACAGTTTTATTCGTTAGTATTGTTAGTATTTCTAAAGGTTCAACAAAAAAATCGAATAGATCGTCTTGGGACACACACCCACCTGTTTTGGTCGAGGGGACTGAGCGAACATTATTTCTCACTATTTCAAGTGGTGTTGTTCATATTGCCCTTGTCGTACTTGTGTAAATCGTATAGGTATCAAGCTATGCTTTTTCGCAATCTGTATAGTATAGTGTTCTATGAATGAAAGAGTGAATAGCTATATTTCAATAATATAATGATTTTCTATTTTATTAATGACCAATTGGGGGATGTGTTTGAACCAAAAACGTAGCTGCTACTACAGTAGAAACTTGAAAGTGTATTGCCAAATTCTCTGTCACGTACAGGTGAACTGGTATCTCGTGACAAGGCGGAGCTTCCAGTACGGAGAGAGAGAACGTATTCGGCCAATATCGAGCTGCCCGCTGCATAACGTCTACCGCGCGTTTGGCTTTGCTGGATACTTTCAAATTTGTTACGGCGCATCGTCACATCATTTCACGAGATACCGGTTGGAGTGTAATAGAAACCTTTCTATTACGTGGCGGTTACTAAAGTGGGGAACACTTTCTTGGTGGCAACTACGTTCTAATGCGCTTCAACATATTGAATTTAGGAAGACGAAATTTGTGGAACTAAGAATAGTTTTAGAAGGTGATCTTCAGGATAAATCAAACGAGATCTGGATTGTTGGGCTGGTTTGCCTAAAAACGAGGCATTTGCAATGCTTTCAGCATTCGGATCGTCCTATATGTGTGAGGTAGTATGAAAATCATTTGAATCCATACCGAGAAAATTCAGAGGCGTCTGTAATCTTAAAAGTAACTAGACATAAACCAGAAATAGAACAGCTTTCGCGAGAAACACAAGAACAAGGATCGCACTGAAAACGTTTCAAATTTCAAACAAAATGTTGCCTTATATAAATATATTTCGTTTAACAGTAAGGTATGTGCTATCTTTCCTGATTTAAATTTTCAGAAATATTGTTGATAATTTTTTTATTTTATTAGTTACCTTAATTCCTTATTACTTTTAGAATTTCATACATTATTAATTCGTATAAAAATTATCGTTTTTTATAGTAACACTTTGGCTTTGTTCAAAATTGCACATGGGCACCTCTTTATTAAAAGGTTGCCAACCCCTGGGCTAGCACCACCCCCTGAAGTCAAAGGCTAGTAGAATACTGTGAGAAGGGACTAATGGATAAAGTTCTGCTTTTTAGAAAGTCATTTGCCGGTTTATAAAATAACTCCTATTACAACAAATATATAGCAAAAATAAATTTTATGTTATTGTGGTAATACCACTTATGTAGATAGTATCAACTTTATTGTTCTATTGTGCATTGACAGTTAATTACGATATAAAATTTACTATTCATTTTTAATGCTAATTAGATTTCTAAAATCAAGGATTTATATTTACTGGCGCATAATATGAGTAATACAAATCATTCGATTATAAATTGAGTGTTAATTCGGTATTCATTGATTTTATTTGATAATTATTTTTTTCTAATGATTACCATTTTATTACATCATCTCCAAATATCTTCTGTAGGTTGAATACATACAATATTTTTTATGTTTTTATTTCAACGTTTGGATAGCGATGGATTGGCGGAGAAAGTTATTTTGTATGGGCAGTAGGAAGCCATGAGTGACATATCAAGTCCTCAGATTATGTCAATGAAATTAATTCATAATGGCCTCAAAAGACCCTTAGAAGCCACCACGTAGAACATGGGTTCTCAAACTGTGGGTCGCGACCCCCAGGGGGGTCGCGTGATGTGTCCAGGGGGGTCGCGGGATAAGGAGGAAAAAAACAAATCAGTCATAGCTGTAGTTTTTATTAATAACAAAATTTATAGGCTACACAAATTTGTAATACACATACAAGTTGAAAAAGGCCTAATACTATTTAATGGGAAGCATGACTCAAGAAGCCAGACTGATTGCTCGACAGAGGGTTGCAGTAATTTTCTGCACATTAATTTTCAGCATTATTATAAAACAATTCAACAATGAATAAAACTTAGCCAATGGTGTTTTTTTTTCATTTTTGTTTATATTTAAAAATAGGGGGATCGCCGAAATACTAGGTCTAAAAAGGGGGTCGCAGTGTCAAAAAGTTTGAGAACCCCTGACGTAGAACATTTAATTTTAGTTTTTTACTTTTATATAGAATTGTTTTCAATTCTGCTTTATCGTCGAAATAAATCCTTATGTATGTATGTATGATGGGGTCTGAGTACTATAGGAGCCATGAAAACTACACCTACTGCCGCGATGGAGATCCTGCTTGATCTGGATCCCCTACCGGTAGTGATTAAGGAGGAAGCTATGAAGCAAATCCTCAAACTACATGAGGAACACCATTTTAAAGAAGGTAACCTCAAGGGGCATCTGGAAATCCTCAAGGTCACTCCCTTGATGGACATGGCTTCAGTGAGTGACCCGATGCAGCTAAAAATGATATTTGATCATAAATACAAGGTTCGGATCCCCAAAAGGGAAGACTGGACGGGAGACACAGTATGCATACTGGAGCACTCCCAAAAGTGGTACACAGATGCATCAAAAATGGAAAATGGAGTGGGGGCAGGAGTGGTGGGACCAAGGTTCAACAGACATGTGTCCCTCAGTGCTGACACCACCATTTTTCAAGCAGAGGTCTATGCCATCCTCATGGTGGCTGAACACCTGATCAACAAAGACCGATGCAAACAACACATAAGTATCATGTCGGACAGCCAAGCGGCATTAAAAGCACTCCAAAGTAACAGCTTGAGATAAAAAATGCTTCATGAGTGCCATCTGGCTCTAAACCAGCTGGCGGACAAGAATAAAGTTGAACTTGTCTGGGTGCCAGGGCATGTGGGTATAGCAGGCAACGAGGAGGCAGATCAGCAAGCGAAACAGGGTGCACAAAAGTCCTTTATAGGACCAGCTCCCATGTTTGCTTTTGGACAAAGAGACTACCAGAAAGTCATTACCAACTGGATCAACAAAGAAATCAACAGAACCTGGAATGCTATTACAGGTCTCAAACATTCAAAGAAATTCCTCAACCCTAACAAAAAGAGGGGAAGGGAAGTGTTAAAACTAAGCAGAAGGGAGCTAAGACTACTTTGCGGCATACTAACAGGACATATCCACTGCAGGCATCACCTGAGAAAAATGGGACTGGTGGATGATGACACTTGTAGGTACTGTGGTGAAGAGGTGGAAACTATGGAACACATTATCACGAGCTGCCCGGCGTTATGCCGCAAAAGACAGAAATTCTTAGAATTTATTTTCATCCTGGAAGAAGAATTACTAAACCTACCGATCAGGGGCTTGATCGACTTTGTCAATGACATAGATCTCTCCTGAATCCAACAAGAGGGGGGCACAAAAGATCTTATTTGGTCGCAGTGCAGGAGGTTGCGAAAACACTCACCCTGTTCTTAATAATAATAATAATAATAATGTATGATGGGGTGACATTCACTGAGACCTAAAAGATCTATTGTGGCCCCCTTAATTCTACTTAGTTACTGAGGAACGTCTTGGAGACTTTAGTCCTATTTCCCTCAGGAGCTGTGCCCTAGGATTGTAAATTGCGGTGAAAATCTCAAGTATGTGGATGGAGGTTTCTTCTTCCATGCCACAGAATCTATACATTCTGCTTCCTCCACTATTTTGAGCTTTTTCAGGTGCCCGTTCAGGCGGCAATGTCCCGTCAGGATCCCTGTTAAAACTCTTAGTGCAGTTTTACTTTGACTTATGTATTCATTTGATCTCAACAGGTTGTAGCCATCTATCAAAATCTTTGATTGTCTAAGCCCTACTAGATATTTCCAATGATCAGATCTTCTCTTTTCTTCGGCTTTGCCTATTTATTCCAATATTACATTGGGGCTGATACCGCAAAAGGGTTCCGGCCCCCAAAAAGGGTATTTCTTTTTATTCCAGTGTGTCCTGGAATCCACAGTAAGGTTACTATATTGTTCTCGCCCAGCCTAGTTCATTGAGTGTGTCTAGGCATTCCCACACCATTTTGGAACTGATTACACATGAGCTCAGTGCTTTAACGGCTGCTTGACTATCCGACATTATGATAATCTTTTGCCTTACATTACAAGTTATTTTTTATTATCTGTTACTTGTAATCTCCTTCTGAAACTTCAAACGTGTTTTTTTAGAAAACGCAGGTAATTATCGTATTTAAAAAGGCAATACCAATATTAAGAAGAAATTATGTTTATGTCAAATTTACTAATAAAAAAATAATAAAAAGTTTCGTCAAAAAAGGTAATTTCATCTTCAGGAATCATTCACGCGCCCTCCCTGTAACAAAGTGTAAAATAATAAATAAAATAATATTCCTTGTTTAAAGGTATACCTCTATGCGGATTTTAATAACCAGTAAGATGATATACGAAGACCAGTTATCTTACAATAATTTATAATAATCACTGAAAAGTGAATAAACTTGAACACAGAAATTCTATATACTTTTGCATATTTTTCCAGGATATTTTAGAATTCTGCCAACAATATCTCCCGCCCATTTACAGTTCTACTTTTCCGGTCTGTAATATAAAAAGTTAAAGTTTGAATAGCATGATTATTGACGAGCGAGTACAATCCGAAGGGAATATATTTTATATAGAATTTGAATTGCTGGTGAAGGAGGTGGACCAGAAATTGAGTTCATATAAAATGGGTTTAAACCGTAACACTTCGAAAATTTTGAAATTCCATTCCATTGATATTCACAGAATTAATATAAACCGTGGAAGAGTACGAAGATATTTTGATAAATGCTATAATACCACACAACAACAACAATTTTATGTAGAGCCAAACTGATTAACTCTTTTTAATATATCCAACCTCCACTCCAGAAAACTTTGGAGAATTTTTCTAAATACAGTGGTTTCACCACAAAACAGCATTATTAAAAGCTGCTAGAAGTTAGTAGAGAGTGCTCAAAAATTCTCTTCACTAAAGAAAAATGCAAACTTCTGAGTTCATTTTAATTCGTCATATTCATAAATATTATTTCCTAAAGAAACTGAAACTCAATTGAAAAGGATTCTGTTTAAAGTGATAACATTTAAAACATTTGTCAGGTTTTATATTCCTAATTGTCTTAACGATTTAAATCATAACCGGAGCATAGCACAAAACGTTGTTGGTTTTTGACATAGTAGTTTTAAGCAGTATAATTTTAAAATAATATGTTTAACAAACTTTTTTGGTTTATAATTAGAAGAGGGTTTAGGGATACTGGATGGGAATTATCTACCTCGCATTGATGATGGCGCAATCAATCTGCAAATGTTATGACTCCTTTTGATTACAAACCAACCAAAAGGGTTGGTAAAATCTTACAGATCATATCACCACATTTTTCTTTGAAGTGTAATTCAATTATCTTTTGGGCATATAGCTCCGAATGTAGTTGTTTCTTCTTAGTTAAACGGGATTTGTTTTGAAAAATATATTAAAACTTTTTACTAAATTTCTACCATATTTTCCTTACAACAACATTGACATTTCCATGAAATAATTGATTATACGTTACCTATATTATGTCGATTCATTCTTTAGTGTCACCTAGTATTATTGAATCATCTACGACGAATACTCTCTACTGTAAATTAATATTAACAAAAGAAAACTTAATTCAATTATTCAAAAACTAAAGCACTTCATAAAGTACTTACCTCTTTACAAGAGATTGAAATGGGGAGACTTACGATGACTATACAATACAGACAATGGGCGTCCAATCGAACTAATTCTTCGACCAACAAGCAACTGTCGAGCGATGATAACATTGCCACATGGCTGGAGCCCCTAGATAATGATAACTTCATTCAGCAAATAAGGGTTTAACTACCTTATTTTTTCTAAAGAGTATAAAAACCATTCAGGATTTAATGAAATTGAATTTCGAATGAGAAAAGATGTTTTCCATTTTAATGTTAGAAACTCGAAAAACATTGTATGGAAAATATTTTTTAGGATTAATAGATGCTGAAAACAAAATTCATCTTCAATTGAATGCTTAAATTTTATCAATATGGAAATTTCTGATGAGAATGACACCAAAAATTTGGATAACAATTGTCGCCTTGACAAAAGGTGCAAAACAACTAGCTGGATCCGCCGTGACAAAAAGTAACAAAACCTCATCAACTTAAACGTGTGGCGTCGTAAATGACCCAGCTGGATCCTTCAAGAATTGTGGGAAAATAAATTTCCCAATGGTACTTTTCTTTATCACTTCACACATAACACGCCAATGCTGCTTCTTTCATCCTTGGAAACAGGTTCAGGGACGGATTAATCGACCTTGCCTTCCTGTAGAAGCCATCTACAGGAAGTAGACAGAAACATTCTTGGTGGGTTAATAGTTTTCTCTGGGGTAGATTCCAGAGCAGAGTTTACTCATCACGCTGACTAATCGACCAAAGCAAAAATAACAGACTTGAACTAGTCATGAGCTGTGATGCCACCTCACACCATACACCAATGAGCGGCATGAAAATAAACCATAAAGGTGATGATATAAATACTACAGCGGAAGAAATCTCGTGAAGTATTGATCTCACTTTGCAGGAAAATAATTCATTATCTTTGTGAACAGGATCTGGAGAATTTTGAGGCTTAGGACCCACTCAAATTGTTGTAAGACCGATGATCACATATAGGGCTATTGATTGACGACCAAATGCTTCACAATGAACAATACATCTGGTATATAAATACAGTTCCTGATATCACTATGTTACGTTAATAATATTTGTCCACGACCACTTAGTAATAAGTCAATATTTTACCTCGTAACAAGAGGTATATGGTACCCATATATCTACTAGAGTGAATTATGGTTCATAATTCACGCTTCTGCATTTAAATAACAAGCCATGACCTCAACACTCATAAAATTTCGGTACATAGGTGACTAGAGATGGGGGTACAATATGAAATAAACTATTCAATTTGCGTATTTTGTTTAGGAAATTTGTTTCTGAAATATATCGTATCGATAAAATATCGAAATTTTTAGTATTGATACTTTTCATAACGGTATTTTTTATTATTGATGTTTTTAAAACAATATATTTATAGCGGTGTAACGATAATTTACACAGTATCGCCCATCTCTATCTGTCACATTTGACGTACCCTGGAAATTTATTAATTTTGACGTTAGAATTGTCAATAATACCAAATTATTACTTTCCGTTCTACACTCGCTTTATTTAGTAAAGAAATCAAGGGTCGTGGACAAAGTATAGTATTCTACTCGCAATTTATTGCCATTATTCAACCGGGTGACTTGCGCCCCTCGCCTACGGCTCGGGATGCAAACGTCACCCTGCGTGAATAATGGCTATCATAAATTGCTCGTTTAATAATATACTATTTCTCACTTGTAAAGGGTTTTTTTATTAATCACCTACATTAATTCCCTATAATATTTATACCTAATACTATTTTTTGCAGCTGAATGAATTAGCATAATAATTTTATTTCTTAGTATTGTAAGACTTCACTGAAACGGCTTAAACAAATATTGAATTGCAAATACCTACAAGTTCAAAATTCAAAAAGCCCGCGTTGTCAGTGATAGTTCACACCTATAGACAAAGTACGCGGTAGTGGTAACGTTATGCCACAGAAGACCACACGCTACAGCTCTCTTATTATTTATTTCTCTATGTTGGTTCCTGTTTGTAATTATCAATTATTCATTACAAGTTTTAGTCAATTTTTTAGGTTCCTAAATAATTGATAACTACATACACATTTAGTATCAATTTTTTTGTCAAATTATCAAACATTTTCTATCAATTAATTGACAGCTTAGGGCAAAAATATAGAGTAATATTTACTTTAACTTTGTTTATTTTTCTAGTTTCAAAGAGATCGGTATCACTGATTCTGTAACATAGGCTCTATACCTTGTTTTTAAACTAAGAGGAGCGATTTGAATTTAAGTTGGCATTTCTGCTGCCTAGTGATTGATGGTCAGATTGCCACCAGTTTCACACAGCTCTTTTGATACCACTGACACTGACATTTGTCAGTTTTGTGTTTATTTATATAAAAATAGTCATTAGTTCAATCATTACTACCACGTTTGTTGTTTATTGTTTATTTTTAACAAAGTATTATATTATACCCAAGGTATTTGCTATTTTTAATATTCATTCCCTTTCATGAAAAAAATCCATGCTTCTTTTTTCTTGTTAATAATATAAGTTTCACATCAAGTTTTACATACATTGCAGTACATTATGGTATTTTTCGATAACAAAACTTCTGTTCACTTTTAGTTTTGCTACACCAAAGCCTCAAATGTTAAAAAAAAATTTAATCATATAATTGCATTCCTATATTCTCATTAATCCTCAAATTCTTAAAAAATTTTACATAAACTAAAACTACTTATTATAACCTTACATCTTTTCACAATAATTTTGACATTTGGTTGCTACTTTTGCAATGACCTGTGGCCAATCATCATTCGATATTTAGACATGCCTTGATCCCTCATTGGCCACGACAACAGCGAGCAGTACAATACATATTTCACGTAATTTTCATTTAGTTCAAAAAGTCTGAACACGACCCTTTCGGAACACACTCCCAATCTAGTAACTTTTAGTGGTGTGGTTGAGGTTTCCTAAAATGCTCCTCCTAGTTTAAAAACAAGGTATAGTATCTATTCGTTTTACATTTATTTATTTTAGTTTTGCTACACCAAAGCCTCAAATGTTAAAAAAAAATTTAATCATATAATTGCATTTCTATATTCTCATTAATCCTCAAATTCTTAAAAATTTTTACATAAACTAAAACTACTTATTATAACCTTACATCTTTTCACAATAATGTGACATTTGGTTGCTACTTTTGCAATGACCTGTGGCCAATCATCATTCGATATTTAGACATGCCTTGATCCCTCATTGGCCACGACAACAGCGAGCAGTACAATACATATTTCACGTAATTTTCATTTAGTTCAAAAAGTCTGAACACGACCCTTTCGGAACACACTCCCAATCTAGTAACTTTTAGTGGTGTGGTTGAGGTTTCCTAAAATGCTCCTCCTAGTTTAAAAACAAGGTATAGTATCTATTCGTTTTACATTTATTTATTTCCACACTAAATTTTGTGAAAAAAGCAGAATTTTAAATGAATTAAACAATATTGCATATAAAAATGTCGTGGTCACACGATCAAGTAGTCTTACTAATCAAACTTTATAGGGAAATGCTTTGTCAAAAGTGCACAATATAAAAATAAGCATATGCATTAAAATAAATCAGAGATTCCTCTCTTTCAATGTCATTTTTAAGCAAGCAAAGCAAATAATTAAATTGTTTCTCTGATACGTGTAAAAAAAATTAAAAGAATCTGCATCTTCTACTGCCAATTCTTCATTCACCATTTTGAGTCTCCCTAAGCCTTTTTCGCTACTTCTTTTTAACCATGGCTTCCGTATTACTCTCTTGTTTATAGCTTCTATCTATCTTGCAACAATCATTATTGCTTAATTTATAACAGCTGTTAATAATAATGATTCAACATCCATATTTACAGTAGACTGTAAAGGATAAAAAAACCTAGCTACATTTAAAAGTTTACAAGGCTCCCGCCAACTGCAGTGCGCATGATCACATCCTGAATAAATTATTAAGTACTAAAGACAACAAAACCTTTTTATGTATTCGTGAAGTTGAAAAGTTTTGTCAAAATATACGTGATGATAGATTTTCAAAATATTCGAATGTTATGGTTTATTCGTGTTAAGAATTGGAAAGATGCACCCTTCCATAATTTTCTTATAAGAATTATGACTAATTAACCTCAAAAGGCCCCTTTACAATTTCTTGTTCTAGTTCCTCCTTTGTTTTCTGTTAAGAGTTTGAACAATTGGCAATCTTGGCGTCTTCATGATATTCTTTAGAAAACGTGAATACTGGCATGTTTTTAATGTCGGCATGATAATTTCAGCGCAGATACTTTAAATGGGGTCATTGATTAAACCTCAATTGAGACTATTTGTCTAATTTTAATAAATCATTTGTGGGCAGCCCTGAAAATTTAAATTCAATTTTAAATATAGAAATATACAGGGCCGAGCCTAGGGTATCCGCCGCCCGGGTGCAAGAACAAAATATGCCGCCCTATTAGCGTACCTAGTCGAAATTTGATTAGTGAGGCGAGATACGAGGTAAAAAACTAATCAACTTAAATTAAAAAAGTTTAAAAAAGGCTACGCAAACGCAAACTTAGATAAACACGAAAACACGGCATTGTCTGCATTAGAAAATTTAAAAAATCCTACATTCTCACAGTCGGTAAAGAGTCTAAAAGTCAAAAGCCAAAAGAAAAGCCGCGTGCCGCGATCCGTTTATTCAAGTAATCTATTAATATATTCTGTCGTTTTCGCGGCAAGCTGCTTATTTTTTATTATTACCTATTTATTATCTTTTTTACGCCGCCCGATTCGCCCGAACGAACAACGCATTATTTTGGCATTGTTGTAATAATAAGAAAACAATATTTCGGAAAAATGCCGCTATCAAAGAAAGGCACTTTGCGCTTTGCGACTAAATATTTTTTGCATGATGGGGGTTCTGTTATTTTTTTTTAGACATTTTGCCTTTTGCCGCCCCGTGTTATGCCGCCCGGGTGCCATGCACTCCTTGCATCCGCGGCACGGCTCGGCCCTGAAAATATATTATCAATGTTTGAATCCACACTGTATAATCAAAGTTTACAGAATAAAAATATTATTTTTATTCTGTAAGCTTTGGTATAATCGATGCCTGCTTCCAGCGAAAATAATTAGAGAGGCACGTTGAAGTTGAATAGTGATAAAATATTGTATAACTACAGTAATAAAAATAAATAATTGTGATGGGTATTGTTGCCGGAGATTTCAAACAGGGGCGCACTTTGAACTTGTTCACTTATTTTTCTCTCTGCACATACTAGTACTAATTACATGTTTTAAAGTGAATTTTTCGGATCCGAATAACAATCGTATAAAATGTTTTTCAAAACTACCAAAGTAAATAACGTTTTTAGTATTTTAACCTTCAAAACGGCCGACACCGCAGACCCTTGAATAAAGCTTTTATAAGCAATGTAAAAATAACCACAACAAAGTCACACCCAGGACAGTTCAACCAACCACGGCACGATATAATACCTTGATAACTATAATCTCAACAATATTTTACTATTGTTATCCGTTTATTGCAAAGGAATGCAGCATCACAAGAGTGCATATTAAATAATTTTGCTTTCTATAATGCGGTATTATTAAGTATTGAAATTTTAAATGATGTTAAATTACATGTTTTTGTAAGCTCACTATTTATGGCGTCACTAGAATTCGTAATTGTGTCAGAAAGGAGTGTTACTATCCCTTAATTGTTCATTTATGTTTCAATATTTAAGACTTTCATGAATTATTTAAGAAACAATAGCTAAAGACAATATGATATAACAGATGTAGCCCACGACCTGAAAAAGAAAGCCTACAGTTTAGGGAGATACCTTAACTACAACTCATATCACTCGGAAAAAATCATACTCAATTTAGTGTTGGCCACGAAGTATAGAATAGCACGAATTTGTCATCCTTCCTTATTGAACAAAAACGAACATTATGTACAAAATTTTTCTGAACAATAGTTATCCAAATACCTCTTGAACAAACTGTTGTTTAATACTATTGTTGAGCCTGTCATTAATCAGGTGCATAATGGAAAGATACCAAAACCCCCAGGGCCGCTATTCTTGAATTTGTGGTAGTAATAGAAATTCTGAGGGGAAATGATCTAAAGTGGGCGTGGTTCCCTCGAATTTTAAAATGCCGTATTGAAAAATTTCTATCAAAAAATGAGGGAATTCTTTTCTATTTGTGATGACTGAGAGAAAAGCCAAAATAATGTGAAAACATTTAGTTTTAACCTCAAAACTTAGCGTTGGCTTGTTTTTTGTCAATGATAAAGATATTTTATTATTGGGTTTTGTAGACTTGTTTCAGTGTTTTTCGGCGAATTAGTGCAATATGGATGAATTCAACCAACTTTTGCATTAGCATGATGCCATGATTGATGATTTCGAGAAGGCTTGGGAAGAGATGTTCTTCCACAGACAAATCTGTTACAACTTTCTCCTATAAAGTTTATACAAATGTTTAGATTTACAAAACCTCTTGTTAAGGACGTTATTGAAATAGTGACTCCATATACATATTACAGTTAATTCTTCCCATAACTCTTTGGTTTTAGATTTTGTAAATTGGGGAGTACACCTCCCCATGTACATTTCGGGTTTTTCCCTATCATAAAATTATTTTGTTCACTAGTTACTTTTTTTTGACTACTCATTTTTTAATGGATAAAATGGACAAACAACAAAACCAAAAATACAACTATTAATACCGCGAAGCAAAAAAGGTTAGGTTGAAAACATCTTCATATTTGGTTGAAATTAATGGTTTCAGTTGCCTGTACATATTTTCTATAATTTTTTGCGTAGATAGCGACTAGAACATACCAAATTTCTTTCTGTCTATTGTCTCAAATCCCTACTCCCCACTTTCAGAAATTTCAAAATCTTTCGTAAAAAATTTTAACAATAAAATATTAATGTTTTATGCACACAACAATCAAACAACTTATTATATTTACTGAGACATGGAATCAAGCAGAATAAATAAATAAACTTTGACATTGTTTATGTTGGCATAGAATAATACGTCTGTTCACTCTTCTAGTATATTCATTGTTCGGAGCCTATAACAATATCTTCTTCCTCTTCGAATGGTCGCTAAAAAGCCATAATTTTGATTATTACCACCGTACACTAACTGTAGTTAGTGTAGGGTGTTATTACCAACAAAATAGTTTTAGCACCGTACACTAACTAGTGTACGGTGGTTTTAGTCAATAAAACAAAACCTCAATCACAGCAACATCTAAGAACAGAATATCTCCTAAATTACAGAAATGAACTCAACTCACTCTGGGACGTTAACAGTCCATGTGGACTAACAATTCAAGTAAATTTTTTATAGACCAATCGGAAGCTACATTGCACCAATTAGAATCAATTGTTCGCTTATGGATAGGTCAATACTAGAAATGATTTATGGCTTTTTTATCTTTAGATCTTATTCTTTTTTGTTTTCAGCCAATTCAGTCTTGTTCGAATCATTGTCCTAACTTTAGTATTGCATTCCTCATCATACCATTACTTAGTTGCTTTTGTTGTAAATGACCCCAGTGATTGATCTACGGCACTTAGGTATAATACTTTCTTTTATATTTTTCTATAATACTTCGATATAATTATCATTATCTTATTCTATTTTTTCATTTAGTGTCTCCACATATTGTACCTTACTGGTTTGTTACTTTAATTTTTCTATGTTCCATCGTTTCCTGTTTTTGTGCGTATAAATGCTTTTTATTATTTTCAACTTCACTTTAGCTATTACTAAAATATGGTCTGAATCTGCATTGCCTCCCCTATGTGATCTGACTTCTGGTATTATTTGATTCCAGTCGGATACCAAAACATGGTCTATTTGGTTCCCTTCTGTCAGTCCTGGTTTCATACAGGTTATTAATTACAACTGAAATAGTTAATAGTGATGATACGACAAGAAAATCGACTGTATAGAATATTATGAATTTAGCATATTATTGAAAAAGACTTAATAATAAATATTCGCCTATCTTGTGTCAAAATTTTAAACTGGTTTCCGACCACTTCATAGGATAAAAGACCTTAAGCATTATGCGAGAAGGATGAATATTCGCGAAGCTAAATAATTACAGCATTATGCAATGGGTTTTTTACATGTAGGTAGGCTGCTGTTTATATTACGGAAATAAAGAACAAAAACGGACGTCTTTCAACAAAAACGGATTTAGTGTTCATTAAATTCTTCTGAAGATCAATATATTTTTAAAAGTTGTTTGTGGGTATAATAAAAACTCAATAAACATTTAAAATATAATTATAGTAACGTAAAAAAACTTCGTCTTTACTTAGGTACATTCCAACCTTTTTCCAACTCTTCTTAGCCAATAACATCATAAAGTGCTTGAAACTGTACCAAATTAATTATTGTGGCATTCTTTCTATATAACTTTTCTGGTTACTGGTCACCCAAAAATTGTAAACTACTGAAATAATTAACTTCAAACTCAATAAAATGCCTAAAATTAATTTCAAAATGGGCATTGTTGACAGAGTTGTTTTAGAAGAAGCAAAGCTCCAACCTCTTTTGTTAGAACTAACAAAGGTCGAACAATCAGTAGATATTTCCATAGTAAGTACCCTTGTGAATATGGTGTTAATATCCTAAGCTCACTACTACAATCAGGATAGGGCTTATGGACATTTTTAGATTATCTTCAAAGGATTCGCCGATATTACATTTAAAAAAATAATAAACCAAAATTTTGTAAAGACCTCATTGATTATGTGAAAACCACGTATCTTTTGTAAGTTTTAGGAAATACAGATGCTGAAAGTTGCTTTTATGTGATTCGCCCGACTGGTAGAGGAATGCCAGAACGAACTAAATGAACTGTCACACCGCACTTAAGTAAGTTAGTGTGGGTGCCCAAGCATAACGATATTTCTGGAAATGGACAAGCTGATAAAGTCACAAGAAGAGACAACAATATATATCGGACTAGAACCAGTCCATTTGCAACAAAGAAAGTGGTCCAAGTACAAATATAAAAATGGTTACAAAGCCATCATAAATAATTACAGTGGAGGAACATTCCAAAGCAGGTACATAGTAAGACGTTTACAGGAAATAGATGTGTTAAACGCGCTGAAAAAGTACTGAATATCAGTAGAAATCGGCTCCGAAGTATTACAGTTTCTAATCTAATGGGTCATGTCCTGGTACATGACCACCTACATAAAATGGGGCTGAGTAACGATGATCTCAACTTTGCACTTTTTGGCATGGAGAACTATACCGTAACCAACATCTTATCTGACTGTGATTGACTGGACTTCAGGAAACAAATAGTTTTGGAAGAAGACAATGTGCCACCTCAAAAATATGGCACACATCCAATGGATATATATACAGGGTGCCCTCGGATGGGGTATCCTATAGGGGAAAAATGTTTTAGTGAAAAATGTCATTCTTGATAAAAAGTTTTGCTTGTTCTGAAACCCCATAAAATGAAATAAAACTCAAGTTTTCCAAAACCTATCTCATTTTATAGCCAGTTTTATGAGTTCGAAAATAATGTATTAATCTAGTGAGTGGCGTTTACGATGTACCAAGTAACTGTCAACTTTTATAAATAATTTTCAAATTGTCATTCTTTAATAAATATTTGACAACAATGTTAACTATTTTTAACTTATTAAGTGTTATGGTATTGGGGAAGTTTCGTGCCAGTATGCAATTGCAAAATTTCATGAAAAATATCCAGATGTACCCGGTGTGGATTAAAAAAATTAATAAAAAAGTTTGATGAGACAGGATCTGTTCAAGACAAAAAAATTGACAAAGGCGTACATTGAGGAGAATTATGCATATAGTGCACTGGCTATACATTTGTTAAGGGAAAATCCCAAGTTGAGACTACGAAAAAGAGCAGTGGAGGTTGGTTTTTGCAAGAGTCACTTACAGAAAATATTTAAGCAAAACAAAATTCATCCATTCAAACCAAAATTTATTCATACCTTACAAGATTATGATTATGACATAAGGTTAAATTTTTGTGTGATGATTGGTAACCGATTCTTTCACAATAATATTTTGTTTTCTGATAAAGCAACGTTTACAACAAACGGAGTCGTTTCTTCCCAAAATTTCGATATTGGGCTAGTGAAAACCCGAGCTACAGGATTAACTGTGATAGTCAATTTGCTAAAAAAGTTAATGTTTGGTGTGCGGTTTTACCGGATCGAATAATCGGACCGTATTTTCTGGAAGATACATTAAATTAGGAGGTATGGTGGTGTGAGGGAATATTTTAGGTAAGGAGTATACCAATAACCATAAAATGGTGAAATTTGTGGAATTTTTTATAAATAAAGAAATCAACCTAACAGGAATCTGTGGTGGTTTAAAGGGCAAACCCGTCCCTATCTCAAATTTTGTGGAAGGGTGGAATAGTATATAATATCGAGAGTGTAGTGTAGTTGCTATTAAGGAATTTCAATAGAGGATAATACGAAAATAACCGAATTAACAAGAAGGCAATGAGATTGCTAGAAAGATCAATCATAATTTACTTGCTAACATGAGTAGATGTGTTTTATTACACTTCCCTCCATAATGTCTGAGAATCCCGCGAAAATTGTATTGCTTTATTTTCGTATTAAACTGAACATAGAGAACAAACTAAAACCGCCGAAACTTTAAATGAAAAAAGTTGTAACTAGTTTATATTAGGTTATATTCCTTCGCCTGAAATTCTAAGGCAATTAATAATTAAAATTTACATCATCGCCTTGAAAAATATTTGTTTGATCATTATGTGTGTCTTGATACTTACAAACTGTTACTTGTTGATATCCAAACATATCTACAAAATATATTGAGAAGTGAACAAGAAATATTATTTTTGTGATCACTGATCTGTTAATAGCCTTAGTGGTGAAGCAGTATTATGCTGAATAAAATAGTTATTTATGTACCAAGGACGAAAAACTGTCTAATATAGTCGAGTCTGCAAGCAGGCGAGACAATAGACAGTTCTTCGCCGAGGTGCGTATTATATTTTTTCGTCGACCTTGAACGTGTTGTATTGTTTTTCATATATAAAGCGTGATTTCTGGGGAGTAAATCCAACGTGGCCGTAGCTGCCAATTCCCGCAGCTCCGGTGGAGTGTTACTGATATCCATATCGCTATCACTATCCATTCTTGATTATTATGAATACTAATATTCACTCCACGATGTTATTAACACGAAAAATTTAGCGAATTTCGTAAATAATTACCTAATTTGACAACACAAATGACAGTTATTGTCACAGGTAACCATAGTAACCACAGCGGACGAAAAGTAAATGACGTCAAAAATAGACCATTTTTCATCCGGAAATAAGTACGTAAAATGTCATTTTTTGTATAGGTCGACTAAAAAAATTATTTTAGGTTGACTTGGTAAGTGACGGCTAGGTGACTATTAAACATCAGGTAGGCATCGCATCAAATGTAACTTCTGTGATTCTGACGCTAATATGTCAATATCGAAATTATTATCAATAAGTATCTTAGAATTTCATTGAATAGTAGAATTTTTTGAAAACAGTTTCATTTATAAGAGTAATATGAGTAGATTCCAGAAAATAGCGGTCCAAACTGTAGATTCAACTATATTTTTGGTATTTCAAATTAACGTATGCTACTGTTCTTTCTGTAAAAGCGTGGTTAATCGACCAATAATTATGAAATCCGATTATAATGCGGAGAAACTACTAAAGACTTGCATCTCACTACCTATAAATTTTTATTAGCCTTTTTGGTAAGTGACATTTAGTGATGAGCAAAATTGGTCTTGGTTTTGCAGTCTTTTTCGCAAGACCAAGACCATCCTTATACTAGCAAGACCATCCTTAGACTGTCAAGACCATCCTTAGACTAGCAAGACCATCCTTAGACTAGCAAGACCATCCTTAGACTAGCAAGACCATCCTTAGACTAGCAAGACTATCCTTAGACTAGCCAGACCATCCTTAGACTAGCAAGACCATCCTTAGATTAGCAAGACCATGCTTACACTATCAAGACCATCCTTAGAGTAGCAAGACCATCCTTAGACTAGTAAGACCTTCCTTAAACTAGCAAGACCATCCTTAGACTAGCAAGACTATACTTAGACTAGTAAGACCATCCTTAGACTAGCAAGACCATGCTTAGACTAGAAAGACCAAGACTAAATGAACAAGAACAAGAACAAGCCCAAGATTATCCGAGAGTTGGTCTTTGTCTTGCTTTAATTGTAAATTATTAATAATTTATAACCATGATGAACTTTTAAAATAAAAAAAATAAGTAACAGGTAAAATTAACAAGGCCAAGACTTTGTACGCAAGACCAAGACTAAATAAGCAAAACCAAGACCAAGACTAGGACCGAATAAGCAAGACCAACACCAAGACTATTCGAGTCTTGGTCTTGTTTTGCTCATCACTAGTGACATGTAGCTTATAATTGGGGTATATTGCTTGTGAATTGTTGTTATTTTCATGAAAATTTTGGTAGAGGGATGTTAAAAAAGCATTCTGTGAGTAGACATGATGACAGTCATTAAGAATTACTGAAATAATCATTTGAAATAATTGTATAGATTAAAAAGATTCTAAAACAATCACTTATTTTTACATTACAACTCTGATTAAATTTATTTTAATAAAAATATAAATACAAAATATGACAATCCGCCATGTTAGCTAAAACACCAATCACAAACGTATGACGTCAACTTCGTTTAAACGATATTTACTCGTTATAGACTATTAGACAAAATAATTCAAATTAGTAATCAAAATAAATTTTTTATTTGCAAACTGTGAAAAGTATTTACAGATGTCATCTATTCTAACGTTTTAGTGCGAAATATAAATTGTACTTTAAAAACATAAATTTCTCCTTTAAAACCTTTATTTTTTCAAGAAGCAACATTTTTTTTGAATAAAACTTATTAGTCATCATGCCTACTGTACGGGAAGGTCTTTGTACGAGTGAATTGAATGCTGTGTGGAACCTTTAATAATTTTTTCCTAATTCTTGAAGCGTTCATGCTAAAAACTGTTGCTGTTCTCTCAAATTGGGGTATTTGAAGGATTTCAGATTAATTCGATGAAATAGTTGAATTGGAAATTGAATTTTCAAATTATTTGGCCCAAATTCTTTTGTTTTTCTCTGACTTTCTTCTAATTTCTTCGTTAATTTGTCGATAGGGTAAATTCTATAAGAAGTGGTTAAAAATTAACGGCAAGCGTTATATTTGACGATGTTTCCGCTATTAGAAATGTTTTAATCTATGCATAGTCAATTTAAATTTTATCAGATGTATGGTGTCCAATCCAATTAAGAGTTTTCCGTTCATATTTTAAAGATTATTATGCATACAGAATAGTAAAATGGAGTTGCAGATTGTCTAGTTTTTAGCCATGCGTTAAAAGTTAACATTTGCTTATAGAATTGCACCTATTGTAGGGCTAATAAAATGCTGCACAAAGAATTAAAATCAGAAATTTTCAAATCCAATTAATGCATACCTTGGTTTCAGTGAATATAGCTATCTTCACTACATAGTTCCTACCTGCAACATAATAAACAACATTAATTAAGTATTCAATTCCAGTTTGCTTAATTTTTGGTTAAACATTATCAGACTATTACATACACAAAAACTGCATTTGACAAAATGCTATTGCTTTACATTTCTTAAAACATGCGACAAGTGCTAAAGATTATAATCTTATGTATAGCTGCCACGAAAATAATGTTGAACATTAGTCGTGCTCTTAAAATCCGCTAACCACCTTACCACTGATACTCACACAACGAAGCAGCAAAGATGCACCCTGGTGGAACAAACATCTGTCAGAATTAAGATCTCAAACCCGGGACCTCTTTAATAGAGCAAAATTCACCGGGGACTGGCAGAGATACACCGAGGTGAGAAACACCTACTACAAGGAAATTAGAAAAGCTAAATGAAATAGCTTCAGGAAATTCTGTGAAGATATAAACACAACACCTGCTGCGGCAAGACTTTACAAAGTCATGGCGAAAAGTAGGGTCAACACAGATATGGCTTTGAGGAAGCCAGACGGCAAATATACCGAAAATGAGGAGGAAAGAGTGCGACTCTTACTAGAAACTCATTTTCCTGGAAGCACCCCAAACAGAGGAGTTAATCCTCTCGAAGGTCATAACAGGCCTTCGAGAGAAAGTACTACAATGGCCAAGCACATTTGTAGTAACGATAGGTTGAAATGGGCTATGAACACCTTTTCACCTTTCAAAGCACCTGGAGCAGATGGGATTTTCCCAGCATTGCTCCAGCAAGGACAAGACGAAATTCTTCCACATTTGGTTAGAATTAGTCGAAGTAGTTTGGAACTGGGTTATATACCAGAAGCATGGAGAAGGGCAATAGTAACCTTCATCCCAAAAGCTGGAAAAAGGGACACAACAAACCCCAAATCCTTCAGACCAATTAGCCTAACATCGTTTGTGCTTAAAACGATGGAAAAAGCTATTGACAACTATATTAGAACGGAAATCCTAGAGAGACTACCTCTCCACCCGTATCAGCACGCCTACCGGGCAGGCAGATCTACGGAGACTGCACTGGTACAACTGACGGAGGATATCCGAGGTGCCTTAGACAACCAAGAAACTGTAGTATGTGCATTTTTGGACATAGAAGGAGCTTTTGACAACACTCCACATGAGGCTGTCAAGAGAGCATTAAATAGAAGAGGTGTAGACAGCACAACATCCAAATGGATGTCGGAACTGCTCACCACCAGAGTAGCAGAGACGAGAACGAGCAAAGACATTGTCTCCATCTGCACAACCAGAGGATGCCCACAGGGAGGAGTAGCATCCCCATTAATGTGGAGTCTGACGGTTGACGAACTCCTGTGTGGTTTGACGGACCTCGGAATATCCTGCCAAGGATATGCCGATGATATTGTCATAACAGCCAGGGGAAAATTTGAAAACTCCCTTTGTGACATCGTACAAAAGGGTCTGAACTATACAAATAGCTGGTGTAGGCAAGTGGGACTCAGCATCAACCCCACCAAAACCATCTTGATAGCCTTCACTAAGAAAAGAAAACTCAACCTCAAAACCATTAAACTTGATGGGAACGACGTTGAATGGAGACAAGAAGTCAAGTATCTAGGTTTGACTCTAGACAGCAAACTCCTGTGGAACAAACACGAGAAGGAGATTACATACAAAGCAAAAATGGCTCTAATGGTGTGCAGGAATCTGGCAGGGAGAAACTGGGGTTGTAACCCAAAAATCCTGAGCTGGATGTACACTGCCATAGTGAGACCAATTATCACTTATGGAGCCATTGCGTGGAGTAGTAGAACTAGCCTCTTGACGACGAGAGAAAACCTCTCTAAAATTCAAAGACTAGTCTGTATATGCATAACAGGAGGAATGAGTACATGCCCAACGGCAGCAATGGAAGTGATTCTCAACCTCACACCATTACATATGGTGGTGGAGAGTGTTGCAGAAAGAACAAGATACAGACTAAGTAGAGAGGGAATCATTAAAAAGAAAACCACTTCTTCACTTCTTAGAAATCAGACAACCTGGGACATGCCACAAGATGGTATGATGAAAAAGTATAACTTTTCAAAGAAATTCGTTACGGAATTAAGCAACAAGAAGGAATGGGATCCAAATACCATTACCAGACTTGGAAAGAATGCCATTCAATGGTACACAGACGGCTCAAAAGCAATAGAAGGAACTGGGATAGGAGTGTACGGGCCAGGAACCAAACACTCTGAAAGCTTGGGAAAAACCCCAAGTATCTTTCAAGCGGAAATTCACGCAATAAGAAAGTGTGCCCAGTTCAATATTGACAAAGGATATAGAAGGCAAAGGATTATCATAATGTCTGATAGTCAAGCAGCCATTAAAGCGCTGAGTTCCTGTGTAATCAGTTCCAAAATGGTGTGGGAATGCCTAGGCAAACTTAATGAACTAGGCGAGAACAATATAGTCACCTTACTGTGGATTCCAGGACACACTGGAATAGAAGGAAACGAAATAGCAGATGAACTAGCAAAGAGGGGGAGTGAAATACCCTTTTGGGGGCCGGAACCTTTTT
This sequence comes from Lochmaea capreae, assembly GCA_949126875.1. Classification (NCBI taxonomy): domain Eukaryota; kingdom Metazoa; phylum Arthropoda; class Insecta; order Coleoptera; family Chrysomelidae; genus Lochmaea; species Lochmaea capreae. The sequence continues at coordinate 14,835,967 of OX421402.1, read as the reverse complement.
GCGGAATCAGCTCCAATGTAATATTGGAAGAAATAGGCAAAGCCGAAGAAAAGAGAAGATCTGACAATTGGAAAGATCTAGTAGGGCTTAGGCAATCAAAGATTCTTCTGGGTGACTACAACCTGTTGAGATCAAATGAATGCATAAGTCAAAGCAAAACTGCACTAAGAGTTTTAACAGGAATCCTAACGGGACATTGTCGCCTGAATGGACACCTTAAAAAGCTCAAAATAGTGGAGGAAGAAGATTGTAGATTTTGTGGAATGGAAGAAGAAACCTCCATCCACATACTTGCGAACTGCACAGTATTTCAGAATCCTAGGGCACAGTACCTGGGAGACTACTGGATAGAAGAGGGACAGTTACCTAAGTTGAGGCCTGCAGATATCCTAAAATTCCTCCGGGAAATAGGACTAAAGGAGCTACTAGTATCTGAGACTCTCCTCAGAAACTAAGTAGAAGTAAGCGGGCACAATAGATCTTTTAGGTCTCAGTGAATGTTACCCCAAAATACATACATACATACATACATACCACTGATACTCATCACTGTCAATGTAATTGTTACCAATAGCACAGAATCAGGGCTATTCTCTAAGTGAAGTGGTTATCGCATTTGTTAACCATAGCAACTCTGCTAACAACTTTCGATAATGACCTTAGTAACCACTTGCGAAATTTTAGTATTCTGTAATACACGGTTGGCAACTGTTGTTATTATAACAACCTCCAAGATCCATACGTGAAAATGGACGTGACAGCGCCGCAAAATAGTTCTAATGTGCGGAATATAGGTCGTTTCTTCGCTTTGACAGAGTAAACAAATATAAACTTCAAATATTTTTGTGGTTGCTTATTTTTTCGGTGAAGCTAAATTGAAATTATGGAAGAAAAGTAAGTGCCAATTAATCTAAGATAATCTATCAGCATTTTAAATTAAATGTGTATTGTTTTAGACCGAAAAGGATAAAAAAGACAAGTAATGAACGATAAGCTTTCTGAACGAGCACAATTTGATGAAGAAGGGCAAGTTATCTCCAGCTGAATTCACAAAGTTCTTCTTGTTCTACTACCTAAAGCTAAAATATTCACATTTTCTTGTCTCTGAACTGGGTCTGGAATGTTTATATTCTCTTCATCATCCAGTGGCTCTAAACCATCCTAGTGTATATTAGTTTTGATACAAATATTGTGCAAAGCAGCACATGCATATAGAATTGTCGCTGCTTTTGGAGGCATGTAATGTAGAACTCTGTGTCTTAGTAAACATCTAAAGCGGCTTTTAAGAATACCAAACATCCGTTCTATGATATTTCTGGTCGTTTTATGATACTCTGTATATGCTGCTTCAGGTTTATTAGGCTCTGCATTTATTGAAGTTATAATTAGCCTTGAATTACATACCACTTGGGCATTGATACTAGCATATCCTTTTCTGTTGTAGTAAATAGTCCCAGGGTGAATTTCATTATTCTCTGGAGGATTAATAATTGCAATATAAGTACAAACTATGCATCCTATTACTCCAGGAAAATGGAATTTGTTTATGAATTCTTGGACAGTGATTCGAACTTCATCTTCTGTATTCGGAAACCTTATTTCCCTGGGAACAATATGTTCACAAATAGTTTCAGTAACCAATGTCACAATTCTACTAACTGATGCTTGGCTTGCTGGAAAATGTAAAGTTGTACCAACACTGGCTTGGGCATAAAAATTTAAAGTGAGTAACAATTTCAAATGATTGGGAATATGTGTCGTCCGCTGTCCATCAGGTAGAAAGTGATTTAATTCATTTATAAGTTCCTAAGCTATCTCTTTATTTAGTCTAAACAAATTTTTAAATGTATTATCTGGCAATTCGAAAGGATTACTAGAATCTCTCAAGTATCTTCTTTCGGTTCTTAAATTGTCTCTAAAAAAGTAACCATATTTATTAAATCTAGCAGCACACATACCTTTGTATTAATTCTTGAATGAATAAAAAGTCCATATGTACTAAAAATGCCATTCTTATTAATTTAAAATATTTAACTGTTCACATAAATAAATAAAAACATTCCAATAAGTATCTAACGCAAGTGGTTTTCGTTAACAACACCTCTGGAACAGTTGACAGTGAACCACTTCTCATTATGCATAGCAACTCTTATAGCGATTTTACTTAAATAGTGAATACCAATTTCGCGCTTAGCAACTTACCTTGCACATAATGACAATTTACAGTTGCTATCGATAACAACTTTGCTTAGTGAATAGCCCTGAATATGCCTCTCACACAGAAGCGACACCTTTATTCGTCTCCATGATTAGGTGCCGATACTGATATTATATTGTTTATGGTTGCTATGCGAGAAGTTAACGACCACGCCACCCCACTTGCCAGACGTACCTATATTGCATGGATGTGAATTTTATATCTTGGAGATAATCTCCCCAGTGGTTATCACTCTAATCTCTCATTTCGTTTGCGTATATTTTTCTGTTTATTTGCAAAAGTAGGTCCGATGTTTAGTTTTTGATATTCCAAATACTGGTGCAGGACCAGTGAATGCAGTTTCATTGCCTACAATACCCTTATGCACCGGAACCCTCTTAAAAGTTACTCTATTATAGTTTGCCAGGGTTAGAAGTTGTTGTAGGCAGTCCCAGACCAGTATATAGATCTGATCTAGGGACATGCTAAAGATTTCAGTGCTGCCTTACTATCTGAGAGTATAAGGATCTGTCCTTTGTCACGGTAGGTGTACAAATAAATCCAAAATCCATTGATTCGTCCCTGTACAAACATTCTTATACAGAAAGAACAAACTGATGCCGATGTTAGAAAACAGGTATGTATCTTGTACCGAATTGTAAAATAATAATAAATGTCAGCTAGATTAGCCTACTTGTCAACTAGATATAATTAAGCCAGCATTTCCACTTAGTACACACCTTTCCACTACGTATTTTAAGAGTTCGAATATTCGTCCCTTCTTATTTCATCTATTTCGCTTCCCACTTTTCTCTTGTTTATTGTTTTTGCTGCAATTGATATGTGCTCCTACCACTTCATGGTTTCCAATCCTGGGTGTGCTCCCTTGTTTTATTATATAAACGGCATTCCACCGTAGCGCATCTGTAAGGGGGAAATAACATTCTGATATAGGAATCTGTCGGTAACAATGCTTACAAACTGGTTGAATTTGCGAATTTGACAGTTTAATTTCAGGTTAACCTCGAAAAACAGGTTTTTAATTCTCCTTGCTGTTAAGAATGGATACTATGCGGTTAATTTTAATGGGGATGAAATACAGGAGGAAATAGAAGGTATGTGGTGTTACTTTTCACAATATTTGTAGAAAAATGAATAGCGGTTACCCACATTTAGTAAACACTACCACAGTTGGCGCGTTTGTATGTAATTTTGTAAGGTTATACATTTAGAGAAAATGTCCGTGATTATTAAGGGATGAATTCATACTGCAGATGCGAGGTTGCCAGGAGTATCCAGGTGCGTCAGATATAACTAGCAACTTTCCATTAACCGTCTACCTGGGTTAGGAAATGACGCGATAGATTTAGAACATTTCGATTCGACGCCACAAACTACATTGGATTGTGTTCGACGGTTTCATCTCTACTTAAGTTACAGAATACGGTTGAAAGTTTGTTATATTTCATTTAAAAGATTTTTTTGTCGGAATGCGAATCCAGAGCAATATCCTGTCCTAAACACCGTATATTTTAAAATCGTTTTACATTCTCATTAACGGTTTATGTATGCCTAGATACTTTGTATAAATTTGGAGAAAGTTAAAAGGATAGGGTAGTTACAGAGTCAGTGGGTGGAATAAAATTATGCAAATGTCACTCTAAATATTGTCCAGGCTTTAAAAAAATGGGCGAGTTTGTTCAAAAAGACGTTTTAACAAGCTAGCATTTTATTTGGTTAATTAAATGTTTCGTTTGTATGAGATACAAGGAAAATAATCGAGATTTTTGTCTGTTTTCTGTCATTGTAGCAGTTGCCAAATTTACTTATCTCTGTAAATTTTCTGTAACTTCGAACATGCGGTATGAAATTTAACCGTAAAATAAAAAATTGTGATGTTGATACTGAGAGACTGTGATCAAGATATCCAAATCAACCGCCCAGTAGAAAGACAACAGTGTGTAAGGTTTTGAGATATTGGACTAGGGCTTCACAGCAGACGAGATAAGGCAAGACTTTCACAAATCTCGCTTCGGTATTGTCAGTGCTGAAAAAATAAGTCTCGTTTAAATCTCTCGTCTCGTCTCGTAACCTGTTTAGTCTCACCGAATATCGTTATTATTCAAAAATTTAGTTCTAAGCTAAGTAATTCTGAGTATTATAATTGGTAAAGATAACGTGATCAAGATTGAAACATTGATTTATTCTTAATTGTATGCAGCTGTTTTATCTAAGAATTGTTTTAACATATTTATGCACATAAAAATTAAAGACAAAATCAAAACAGAAAACATTTTCATTAACATCCAAAAACATTTTTCTCTTTTAGGCTATAAAATGATCCAAAAAACAGGAAAATAGAATAAAACATTCGAAAGATGGTAACCAGATTTTAAATTTCGTAAAATGCAGTCCTTTTTTTATTTTTCTATTGAAAGGTTTGTGGGAAAAATTTTAACTAGACCAGAAGCGAGACTCTCTGACTGCGCTGTATGTGGTCTCGGTATTACCTAGAATGTCACATCTTTCTTGTCTCGGTTTTTCGAGACGAGCCTGAGACGAGAAAAATATCACTCTCGTGTGAAACTCTACGTGGGCCACCCGGTATGACTATTCATTCGATTAAATACATCATTCATCAACTTTTTTAAGAATCTCAATATCTAACTGGTATATCGTATAAGTCTATACATGTCTTTACAATCATCGCAGTTAGAATAGATAGCGTAATCCTGAATATCCACCTAAATCTGAAAAAATTTTCTTGAAATCATAAATAAAATTCTCATCAAAAATTTGTACTCTGTTGTCGGTTATTATCAAAATTAGAATGAGCGAAAGTTAAATTGCAGTATGAAACGCGTGTTTTTGATGACCTTGTATCAAGCAATTTTGACATTAGCTTTTGTTTCTAGTCACCCTATCTCTAGATATTTCTCCGCTTAAATAAATTGCCTATATAGAAATTCTAATCATACACGTGAACAGCTGTCTTTAATTACCACGAAAATTGTGAAGTCGTGAGAGTGTTAGATATGGCACATTAATGTTGTTACAAGGTCTATTTCGTATGTCACGTCATTTGGCTGAAGTTTTTTTTTGACTTTACTATGTTTCAAGTTAGTTCATAGATAAATATGATATACATAATAGGAAAACTATACAGTGTGCATATAAAGTAACGTAACTTGCTAATATTTCGATTTCCGTTAGTTTTTTCAAATAATCCAGACCATCTGTATAAGTCGATTACAAGTATACAGGGTGCACCGTTGCTCCAAAATAACTTATTAACATATTTTTTAGAATAGTACACCATGTATAAATATTTTCAGTTTTTCAAAATCTATTAAATTACAAATACAACCGTCAAGACCGCATAATTCCAAAGTTACATTGGTTTGAATCTAAAATTATAACAAAATTGTTTATGTCAAAAATGTAGTAGGTTTCTCGTTAAGAATTTCAGGTTTACCGCTCAAATTTTAGGTTTCCGCCCAAATTTCAGGTTTCTGCAAAAGTTTTGGCGGGAATTTCGGCGGGAAACTTGAAATTTTTAGCGGAAAACCTGAAGTTTTGGAGGGAAACTTGGAATTTTTAGCAAGAGACCTAAAACTTTATTAATTAATATTAATGACATAAAAACCTACTAATTTTTTGACATAAACAATTTTGTTATAATTTTAGATTTAAACCAATGTAACTTTGGAATTATTAAAGGTAGAATTATGCGGTCTTGACGATTGTATTTGTAATTTAATAGATTTTGAAAAACTGAAAATATATACATGGTGTACTTGTTAATAAGTTATTTTGGAGCAACGGTGCACCCTGTATACTTCTAATCGACTTATGCAGTTGGTGTGGATTATTTGAAAAAACTTTGATTCAATTTTTTTTTGTAAACCTAACGGAAATCGAAATATCAGCAAGTTACGTTACTTTATGTAAACACTGTATTTCTATAGTGAAGAACATGTTTAAAATCGACGGAAAATAATATATGACCTGCGTCTCAATTTTTAGAACCAGTGGATACTTATAAAATTGTAAATCACAACAAAAATTTTCTATTATCTGGGAAAATTTATTTAATATCTAAATATACTGTACTTGATGTTTTTATTTCTTCAATCTACTTGTATTTATTTTATAACTAGTCCCAGTATAATTTATACTTATTATTGTCATCATTTTCACTATTCACGGTCCTAATTTATATAATGAAACAAACTATATCTTTTGATATGGCCAATATTATGGTGGTATTTACATAATAATGAACTTTGATAACTTTGATATTTCAAATAGATCACCCTGTATATTTTTTGCCTTTTGAATTCCTTAAGCCATACTGATTCTTCATGTTATGTTTTCTTTACCTAAATGCCATAATTTCGGAGTTATAGCTACATTTACATTATTATGATTATGATTCACATTATCGAATTATGGATACATTGTCTTCTACGCCATTGGCTGAAAATCTAACGAAATTACGACTTATTTATTCGCTACGGTGTGAAGTATTAGACGAATTTCGCTGCTACTTCCGTAGCGTACTTTCCGTTTGATTTGGGGGATCCTGTATTCGGTGGAATATATTGTATCTTGTGAGCCATGGTTTATGAAATGATATTTACTATTAGAAAATATTTCGAGCAACAAATATTTTCTTATGCCACAAAATTCATATTTTGGGTGTTTTTTTAGCCGTAACAGGGATAAAAAATAAAATGTATTCCTATACAGTGCTATTCAAAAGTCCCCTCCCCCCTCGTATCTTTTGAAAGGCTACACTTACATTAATAAAATTTGGAGTGTGCAAATAAAGTGTTGTAAACTTCTCTACGAATGGTAACAGGTGACGTAATAGTAATAGATAACGTCACAGTGCCACTCTGGCCAATAATTTTAAATAGGACCTTATGGCAAGTGATATCTCGTTTGAAAGGCATTGACATTAGCTGCATAGCCATATTAATTTTGTTTGGGTTTAAACTAATTTTGACGGATAAATTAAATAAATTCCAAAATTATTGAAATTATTTTTTTAAATTTAATTAATCAAATATCAACAATGGATTCTTATAGCAAGTGTTCGAAATGTGCTCCGTCTATTTCCTGACAGTAATACATCCTATTAGTAAACTCTTGTCATACTCGTTCGAATGTGTCAGCTGAAATTGCATTGCATTCTTCAATAATTCTTTCTTTCAAAACGCCAATGCTATCTGGTGCCGTAGTATAAATCTTGGATTTCAAGTACCCCCATAGAAAAAAATCTAATGGTGTCAGATCTGGTGACCGAGGTGGCCATTCTATAGGACCTCGCCGGCCGATCAATCTACCTCGATATTCTTCATCCAGGCAACGTCTTACTGCACCATAATAATGTGCAGGAGCACCATCTTGTTGAAATGTTATTTCCAGATGGCCGAATTCATCTGGATTATCTTCTAGAATTTCAATAATTAACGGCTCAATTGCATTTTGTAACATCTCCAGGTACATTTCACCGCTTAAATTTGAATTTAGGAAAACAGGACCAACTATGTGGTTTCCCAAAATACCAGCCCAAACATTGACTTTTTCTGGAAATTGGGTATGTTGTTCACGAAAGGTGTGAGGATTTGTGTCACTCCAATACCTTACATTTTGTGTATTCACATTTCCATTGAGGCAAAAAGTACTTTCGTCACTAAAACAAATTGTTTTTGTGTAATGTGGTGTTTGACTAATTTTATTTGTCATACATTCACAGAATTCGAGTCTTCTGTCGGGGTCGTCATCCGAAAGGTGGTGCACCATTTTTAACTTGTATGGATGAAATTTATTTTTAGCCAACACTCTCTGTACTGTACTTTTACTTACTTCACAGATATGCGCAACTTTAGTTGAAGAGGAAGTAGGGTTTACTACCATTTCAGCAACTATATCAATTTTTTTATCATCACTAAGTGTTGGTCGACCAGATCGTTTGGCATCTTGAACACTACCTGTTGCTTCAAACTTGTGAAGAAGCTCCCTCAAATAAGTTCTCGAGATAGGGCGATCTGGGTATCTCTCATATAATAAACGTTCCGCTTCCACCAATTATTATAATAGCTGCTACTTTGTCGGCTTGAGTACGTACCATTTTGCCTATGTAAACTCTTAAACGTCTCGTTAAACAATAATAAAATTAAATATTCAAGCTATTTAGAAAAACTTTGCAAAGCAACAAATACTATTCAATTAAAAACGTCAACTTTTTGACAACTAACCAGAGGCGGACTGAAAAATCTTCAATATTTAAATGTGAAATAATAATTTTGGTATTTATTTAATTTATCCGTCAAAATTAGTTTAAACACAAACAAAATTAATATGGCTATGTATAGCCAATGTCAATGCCTATCAAACTAGATATCACTTGCCATAAGGTCCTATTTAAAATTATTGGCCAGAGTGGCACTGTGCCGTCATCTATTACTATTACGTCACCTATTACCATTCGTAGAGAAGTTTACAACACTTTATTTTCACACTCCAAATTTTATTAATGTAAATGTAGCCGTTCAAAAGATACGAGGGGGGAGGGGACTTTTGAATAGCACTGTATAACAAAATACTCTAATTAAAATAAAACTACAAATTTATTGCATTAAGGGCCAAGAATACCCTTTGTAACATCGTCCAAAGAGCACTGAACTATACAAATAACTAGTATAGGCAGGTAGAGCCATCTTAATAGTCTTCTCTAAAAAAAAAAAAACATTTCCTGACGAGTATTTCTCTAAAACAATTCTACCTTGATGTCGACACTTTTTGAAACTACAATTCAGTATACGCGTTTTGAGAACTAAGATAAAGAGCTACGAAGTGTCGCTCGAATTGTTGCTGCTCTTGCGTCTTTGACTTTCTAAAACATGAATTTTTCATCGTATGTATAAAAAATCTCCTCTGTAAGCCTTTAGAGGCTTTCTTTCGAACTACGGATCGGATCCTCCAGGATGTTGCCCTCATTGTATATAAAAATGTATTTTTTAAATCTACTACTTTATGATATACCCACTATTTTATATTGGGTGAACAAATGCTTCGAACATCATTTTTTAAGTGATACGACAAGAGGCTATTGATGAAAATAATTGCTTCTCAATATTGGATATGCATGTATTTTATGTAACTTACTTATCCCATTACTTATTCTTATGTTGAGTTTACAAAAAAACTTGGTCCTAACCTAACTTCCTAGAATGTTCGAACTGGTTAATAATCAGCTGATTGTCGTGAAACCGATTAGCTAATACCTCGTCTGTTTCAGTCTTTAGCACAATACAAAATAAGATAAACATAGCCTGGTATAACAATTGATGACATATTCCGTCAACCCGATGACGCTTGGGTATTACCGTACAATTAAACGTTGAAATTTTCAAGGCCAGGTCTTGGTATTAATACTTATCGTATCGTATTGTTACGACTTTTATAAACCACACAATGTAACCTATATCATTTAAGTTTTTAGGACTACCCACGACTAGGGCCATGCGACAATTATCAATATAATCACAAATCCCATACTAACTATGGGTACTGACTATATGACGCCGACCACATCACTAGAAAAACCCTTTAACATCGAAATTGATTCGAAAGGATAATTCAAGGAAACACCCAAACTAGAAATAGTTTGGTTCACTGACGGTTCCAAAACGGACACTGGTACTGGCGCTGGAGTATACGGTCAATCACATAAGTCATTCACTGGGAGTAAATACCACTGTATTCCAAGCAGAAATCTACGCAATTGACTCATGTCTGAGAGAAAACATAAGGAAGGGATACAGCGGTAAAAACATTCTTATCTGCACAGACAGTCAAGCGTCAATCAAAGCACTTAATAGTAGTACAATAAAATCCAAACTTATCTGGCTACACCGGCACTGAGCTGGCAACCGGTGTAACAAAGGCTTCGGTAAGAACCACATTAATCCAGTGGGTGCACAAACAACACCTTAAATACTGGCAAAAAATTCCGAAGCTCAAACGCAGTAAACTGATGGTTAAACAACCCATACTAAAACTTACTGAAGAAATCCTAAAGTTAAATAGGAGAGATATCATGCTGGTAACCGGCCTTATGACCGGACACTGCGGCCTGAGAAAACACCTTCACACAATGGGGATCTTCCAAGAAGAGCCATTATGTAGATTATGTGGTGAGGAGGACGAAACTGCCACCCATATAATTTTCGAATGTGAGGCTCTACGTTGGTGGAGGTATAGACAGATAGGGCCGGACAACCCTGTATCCAACCTCACCAAAAGAGATACTGTGAAGAGACTTCTAGATCTCATCAATGTCACAAATCTTCTCACGGACTAGCAGACAAACAGGACAATACAATAAGCCAACGGCTGCAGTGTTGGGGACCACTAACCCGGCCTGTTTCATCTGATTACCAGCCAACCAAACCAACCAACGACTAGGGCTAGGATAAGACTAAGTTTTTTAACTCACCATTACTGTTAACGGGATACTTCCTGCATTATCATTATTCATTCATGACTACATAAACTTTTATTTAGCTTCAAAGCTGGGAAATATTAACTTTAAAACAAAAATGTAATCCTTTTGAGCATACGGACAAGGTAACTGTTTTACCTGTAGAGATACCTATGTACATTTTTGAAATAAACTTGTAAGCATATCCCATATTTTCCACCTTTGATCGAGATATGTCCAATTACGAAAATGGGGGTCCTGGAAAATAACTGATCATTCAACCTAATACAATTGACTTATTACTACATATTAATAGATTTCACAAAGTATAGGGTGACCAACCTCTTTTAAGTGGTCATAAAAATTAATTCATTGATTCTCCGTATTTAATTTAGTGGGGTAGGAATCTAGAGGAATATATTCCTCTAATTAAATATGTTCTTTAGTTTCCTAACACTACTTGTAGAAAAGATAGTAGAAATTAGTCATTGCAGCATAAAAAAATATGATTTATCCAAATTCGTTGTATCGTCTTCAAAGTAGGCCTCTTTCGAAATAAAATACAAATATTTTAATCATCAAAACGTTTTTTAAACGCATGTTGAGGAATCGACTTCAATATTTGCCGTAAATTCCCTTTTATGTTTTCTTTCGACTGGATACCAGCCTGATTCTGTGGTTGTTTGATAAGATTTTGAAGTCTTGTCTATAAATGCGTTCAAAATGATAATATATAATGATAAACTCTCAGAAAACGCTTTTTACTCATCGTTTTTGGCAAGAATTTTTTCGAAAAAAACTTTCAAAATCATCACAATTTTTTATTAACTTTGACGTGTTTCTTTTGGTTCGGGTTTAGCTGGAAGACGTCATTTCGAAGCTTGTTGATTAATTTGCATGTCAAACTAGAAACCAATGTTACCAGTTTTTATGATTTTAACATCAATTTGATTAGAATAAAGATTTTTGATGCGAGTTTTATAGGTATGGTAATAACGATTTGACATTATCACATAATTTAGAAAAGTTCGGATGTTTCTTATGTAAGTTTAAACCATCAAAGATGGTAACCAATTCTGCTGAGAATACATTGTAAATATAATTTCCCAATCCCACATTCGATTCAGGAATCTATCATTTCCATCCTTTTTAAATAAATGCAATTATTTTGGATGCTATTTAAACAGTTTTTCACAACATAATAATAAGAACGACACACTGACCCTTAATAAGTAATTTCCATATCTATAAACCAATGAGTCACCTACACATTTAGTTCCTCTACCGAGAACATTTTAATAGCCCTACCGCCCTCACCAGTTCTAATAATTTTATGTGGCAATTTATACTAATGTAAATATGGATGATTGCCACTACATAATTCCCAGTATTTTTCACTTTCTAAGCAATTGGATAATTACAAGTTGGATTGTCGATTGAATCAAGAATTTTTAACAATTTTCATCTTCAAATTTTCTATACAGTCGTGAAAATAATTTTAAAATATTCTATACTTAGGTTAGGTTAGGTTCTATGTGAGTGGGGCCTTCTCGCCACCTCCACTGCGACCTCCGTTGGGTCTATTGTGGCTCACCCCTAAGGTATACAATTCACCCCACAAGCCTGTGCTTCTGACGAAATCCATTGTTTTATTTGGTGATACTTTTTTGAAGTCGTTCGGCTCTAAGGTACTAAAACGAATATGTTATACCTCACCCTGCTCAAAGCTGGGCATATGCTCCGCAGTTTCGTTCTCCAAATTACAGAACCGACAATCCGAGGTCTGAACCAGACTCATCTTCTTTAGGTGGTAATTTAGTCGACAATGTCCTGTAAGCAGTCCCGACGCAATGCGTAGGTTTGTTCTACCCAGGATCTGCTTATTTTTTGTACTCGAAGGGTTGTATATGAACGCCTTCGAGTGAGAGAGCCCCGGTATGTCTGCCCAGTACGTAAAGATTTTCCTCTCCACCCATGTAGCTATGGCTGATCTAGCAGTGCTTTCTGCAATGCCAAAAAATAGTTCAGGTCCGATAAATGGAGACTCTGATCCCTTTTTTGCCAGAGTGTCGGCCTTCTCGTTGCCTTCCACTCCTCGATGCCCCGGTACCCAGGTCGAAATGACTCTGTTCTCCTTGCCTAGTATTTCAAGGGATTGTAGACAGTTAAGTACCAGCTTAGATTTTATCCTGTTCGAGCTCAGTGCTTTAAGAGCAGCCTGGCTATCTGACAGGATGTGTATCTACTTTTTTACAACAGGTTCATTCATCACCTCTCTTACAGCCAGTTCAATGGCGTATACTTCAGCCTGAAAGACGGTAGCGTACCTACCCAGGTTGGCTTTGATTTCAACTTTTGGATCCGTCAGTGTAAATCACGTAGTCCGTTGCTAGGAAGGAGATTTCTTCGCTATCCCGTTGGTCTCTCGTGGGAATGAGGACCTTAAAGGGTTTGTCCACGTGAAGTTTTGTGACAGAGAGATCCGAGGACATCCCAAGAATGTGGTGTTCTATAGTTACTTCCACAAACTTTTTAAATTGCGAGAAGTAAATATAAGTTTAAGTGGATACAAAAGTGGTTGTGTAAATAAATTAGTGTTACCTAGTACAAAATTAATTTTTTATAGTTATTTCCGCAAATGAATAAAAAATATAATTGAAAAAATGTACCCCGTTTAATCGAAAATAATTGAAATAGGGATCTATTCTGTAACTAATCCTTTAAAATTTATATGCCTCTTAAAAAAAGTTTTTAACGGGCCTCTAAAAATTTTTTGTTGAAATGCTATTCTGCAAGTATACATTTTAGCGGACTGTTAAAAATTATTTATTTTAAAGGGCTCCTTTGAAATTTCAAGTAGAGTACCTGGCAACAGTGCTTTTTGTCATTCAATAGCTAAGTTAGAGACCAAATCCAATAAAAAGGAAGAGAAAGATAATGAAGATAGAAGGAGAACATTTTTTGGTAACATATACACAACATGTTGTCTTCATTTACTTATACAACTTATAGTACCGGGTGTCCATCTTTATTTTCCCTCATTTTAACTGCCCATAACTTCTAAACTGTTTGAGATGCGGTTTTCACTAAAATGTTTCATTTTAGCACAAATTTTGTTTAAAAAAAAATAAGTTTTTTTATTCGTTTTGCCTATGTCACAACAAAAACGGCTGATGTTTGACAATTTTTTTATTGACTTTTGTTAATGGAACACCCAGTATATTTTTTGTAGTTTGAAAGAACCGACCTATACCAATTCTTCAGTGCAAATTTTTTTAAAATCGGTTAACGTGTGACTGAGCAATTAACTTTTAAAATGAGAGATGCAAAGTAGTACTTAATCACAAAACGTAACAACAATAAAATTCAATTTTATTCAAAACAAGACACAAATTAAAAAGTATTAGTTTTAATTAATTAAATGTTCAATCCTTCTTGATCAATACACTTGTTTAACATATACATTTGTAAAAGACTTGCGCAACATATCTCGAGTAATGCTGTTAAACGCATAACGAATATTAATCTTTAATTTGTCCAAATTTTGTGGTGCAGGATTATACGCTTAAGATTTTACATATCCCCATAAAAAAAATCAGGAACTGTTAGGTCACATGAATTAGGAGCCCATTCTACTGGGCCACTTCTGTCAATCCAGTTATCACCAAATTTATTGGAAATAGAGTTTCTAGCTATTAAAGAAAAATGGGGGGTGCCCCATCCCGCTGGAAATAGGTTTCATTCCAATTACCATTTAATTGTACGTCTTGATCCAACTGTGGATAAAAAAATAATTCCAACATGTCTCTATAAGTAGTATTTCCAATGATTGTTTTTTCAGCGAAAAAAAGTCCATAGATTTTATTGTTGTTGACTGCACACCGCAATTTAACTTAGGTGAATCTCTTTCATATTATTCAAACTCGTGCGGATTTACTTCAGACCAAATTCTGCAATTATGTTTATTAACTGCCCCAGTCAAATGAACTGTGGCTTCATCAGACATTATTAGATTGATGTTTGGTACATTCCTCCTGAGATCCATTAACGTTTCACACATAAAAACACGCTTTTTAAACTCCTTCTCATTCAATTTCTGATGAATTTTATAAGGTTTTAGTTTAATTGCTTTCAAAATGTTATGAACTTTAGACTTACTAATGTTGAAATGGGAAGCAACTTTTCTTGACGATTTTCGATATCTCCTAACAAAGTCATATATTTATACAGCTATGGTGTCATATAAGTAATTGTTAACTGGTACTCTTTTCTTTCGAGATAATGATCCAGTTTCTTTATAAGTGCGGAACCAACTTCTAATTGTTTTTGAATTGGGTGGTTGTTTATTAAAATCTCCGGAAAAACGTTTTTGAGTTAAAATCACCGATTTTGTTTCAGCAAAAGGTAAGTACAACATTGGCTTGTTCTACGCCTGAAAACACCATTCTTACATAAAAACAGGCAATAACAATGACTGACAATTCGCAAAGTTCATAAGTTTGACATTTACATAAAACTGCCAAAGCTTACTATGATTAGAAGTACTAAGTAAGCATCTCTAATTTTAAAAGTTAATTGCTCAGTCACACGTCAACCGATTTTAAAAAATTTTGCACTGAAGAATAGGTAATGGTCGGTTCTTTCAAACTACAAAAAATATACTGGGTGCTCCATTTTTGTTGTGACATAGGCAAAACGAATAAAAAAACTTGTGCTAAAATGAAACATTTTAGTGAAAACCGCATGTACTTATCTCAAACTGTTTAGAAGTTATGGGCAGTTAAAACGAGGGAAAATAAATATGGACACCCGGTATTTAAAAAAAGCAGAAACAGGTATTTTTATTTATTTTGCATTCTATTTGTTTATTTTATAGAAATATGTTGTTTAGGAGAGGTTTTTTAGTTCCATATATTTTTGTAAAGGATGTTTTATTTAATTTTAAATAAATGTAGGTATTTTATAATTGTGTGTTAGTTAGTTAGTATTAATTAAATATGGGTTTTTATAAAAGTACTTGTATTTGTATTTTTCATAAATGCAGTAACTACAGAAGTTTTCATAAATTAATTGAAAAAAGGTTACAGTATATTTTTAATTTGTGAGATTTAAATTTTATTCTATATGATTAAAATTCTGTTGCACAATCTCATTTCGAACTTGCTCTTTCCTTCTATGCCAGTTTTCATGTTCTCCTCTAATAAAAGGCAAATCATGTAGAACATTCTTATCTTCTAAATCCAAGATTACCTCTTCTGGAATGTCATCTTTGTAAAAACTGGCCATGTTCTGTAAAACACCACAGGCATAAATTATTTTTCCTGCTTTTATGGAATCATAGTTTAAAATTCGGTGTTTTAGTAAATATCTAAACCTCGACTTTAGTATTCCGTTTACTCTTTCAACAGTATTTCTGGCTCTTACAAAATGGTAAATATAATTACTCTCTGGAGTGTCTTCTTCTGTATCTTCAAATGGAGTTAAAAGAGAAGGTTGAAGAGGATATCCAGAGTCTCCGATAAGGAAAAAATTGGAACCCTGTAGGTATAAGTTTTCCTTAGTAACCCGTACATTTGAAGCCTGCCAATTTGCCGAATCGTGTGTAGATCCCGGAAATCTAGCGTTCATGCTTAAAATATTGTAATCACTATCTATTATGATTTGACAGTTTATGCTGTAATATCCTTTTTTGCAGTAGTACGGAAGGGCAGGATATTGTTCTGGCGGCGATATAATTGCAATAAGTGAGCAATCTATGGCTCCCAAACACCTCGTAAAAAATTATCTATTACCTTACTTCTTTTGTTTTTAGTGTTTGGAAATACTATCCAGTTGGGTAATAGATGATTATAAATAACATTAGTATCCTCATTGATACATCTGCTCATGCTCGGTTGACTCAAAAATGTCACCCTGGCCAACTTCGCATCATTTTATTACAAATCAAAGATATAGGTTTTGTTGCTCTACATAAACAATTTTCAAAACCGTTTTAAAATTTAAAATCGAACAATGGATAACGCATCCAAGCACGATACAAATTATCGCATCAGAAAATTATATTTGCAATTGCGATAAAAGTAACCGTCGTTTGGCGTCTGCTTTTCGCGCATATAAAGGGCATCCGCATATCTATACATACCAATAGGATTGCTGCAGCTCATTTTACGCTATATGAAAAAAACTAAAAAAAAGAAGGTTTTTTTCGTTTTAAATGTTTATAACAAATTACTGAACAACATTTGCGTGTCCAAAACATATCAAAATGATACTACGTAATGATGTCATTATCAGTTTTCTACTAGGATTTTTGTCAAAAATATTTACCTATTGCTTTGCCTATATGGTTAATTTAAACTTTTTCAAATATAAAGTAAAATGATCCTCTTACTTTTCTTGGTTTGCAATTAATTCCTCAATCAAAGCTTCACCAGCAACATCTACATTCTACATACGCAATTTTTATTACCGTTATTATTTAAAGGCACACTTTAACATCCCTATAAAAATAATAGTTTGAACAGGTTATTCCTTTAAAATTTTAACAGAAATGTGGTTAGCGAATACCGACTTCATTTTAGCGCCGGTTAAAATTTTAACGGCCTTTAAATCTTAGAGGAAGAGTTACAAATAGGCCCCATATTCGTTTAAATATTTAGCTGAATATATAGAGTGAATTAAAACTTCATATTTCAAGCCAGAAGTTTCAGCGGTGAGCTTATTATTGGTGATAAGGAAGGACTCATTTTATCCCGTATCCTTACGAAGAGCAGTCCTCTATTATCTTTTATATAACATCTTTTGCCGTATTAGAATCGAATTGGAACTTTGGGTTCAATGAATTGAACAAAATTTGGTATTTAAAACGTAAGTACTGTCTATTACTATAAAAAAACGAATTCAAATTCATAACCTCCCGAGTGCAAACATGAAGCATTACTTCTGCTCCAGTTGGTCGGTATCGGAGATAAGTGGCCACTGTAGCTAAATAGTCTCATTTGTATATTTTGTCTCAAAGTATATCGTCTTAGCGTTGAATGAAAACTATCAACGGTCTTAGCTTTTGCCGATAATCATCTAAATACGACCATTCACACCCTTCTTAACAAAATTTCATTTCATTATTTATATGATTATCGACAAAAGAAAAGACGATATAATTTGAGACAAGCTATATCTATATTCACGATATCACAAATAATGAATAATGTATTGGTTTATACAGTATGCCCCTAAAGTAACGCATAACGAAAGTTATTATAAATGATGACTTATCTAAATTCTTTGGACGTAAGTAAGGTTGTGCGTTATTAAGGCTGAAGATCTGTAGGTTTGGACGGAATCCATTTTCTGAAGAAAAATAAGCTGCTTCTTTAAGCAGTTTCAAATAGGTCCCTCTTGATAGTCGCTTCCATTAATGAATATACTTTTTTTAGATGTGTATGTTTCACCCTCAACTCCTACCAATTTGTTTTTCAATATGTTCTGGCTTGGTTTGTCACATGTAGAGAAACAAATCTTGGACATTGGGATTCACTTTTTCTCGACAGGAATATGCGTTTTCTTTTGTGAGGTACTTCGATCCACTCAATTCTATTAGGCAATTCACTTTTTGGCGAATCTCCGAGAGAGAGTCTAGCTCCTTCGCCAAATCCTACTCACTCAATGCAGATAACATTAACATTTCTTTCAATGAAAGAGTTTAAACTCAAATAGACAGACTCACAAGTTTTTCAATGATTCAAACATGATGGTTGAGGATGGTCTCAAATACTATTACACAGTGACACATCAACCCCCTCTGAATTCTCTGTGGAATATATTTTCACTCGACCACTTTTACGGGGCATTGTTTGTATAGACATAAATAATCAGTAATGTTTGGTGCTATACATAAAAATATATTAAAGATTATTTTTAATATTTATTCTTGACTGCCGAAACAGTAACACTAAAGAACTACTTGTAATTAACAGGTTAACCTTTTATTCTACTCTGAGTAATTCGAGATCAATTTCTCTTCAAATTGATGGCGTATATAACCTATAATATGATTATTGAATGTAACAAATGGTTAACTAACTGATATAGCTTACCTTGTGGTTTACAATAGGAAGTAGGAAGTAGGAAGTAGGTATATGTATATTATGTTCACTGAATATATCTTGCAGGCTGATTTCTATGTAAACTTTAATCTCATTGAAATAATTGATTAAGCACCAGTCGCGATTGCAAATAAAAATGGATATAATATATGTTGAAGGTATGTAGGTCAGGAAGTTGTTGTTTCACAGCCAAAAAAACCTTTGAGCTATGATTTTTTTTATGTCCAAATTCTGCAGATTTTTTTGAGTGGCAGCTATCTAGAAACTAGTTGTTTATTGTGCAAAGTATTGTTATGTAAGAGTAGATTAAGTCAACTCAACCCCCTTTATAATTACTTTTTTTTTGGGTTATTTTCATTAAATGTATAGGTTCACTTATTGTATACATAAAAGTTATTGTTTTCATATCTATATCAATAAAATTGCCGTTATGAGTTCTAATAACGATTTTATCTTCACTATCCACAATCTCTTATTTATAGTGAGTGGCTATTTATACTAATGTCCACTTGTTGTAAATTAACCAACCAGGAAATCAAATAAACATCATTTCCCCTTTTTAACTGTCAATCACTAAAATAGAATAAAATCGTTTTACTGGAAATATAATATTTAAAGCATATTCATTATTTTTAGTTTTTATATATATATTTCAAAATATTAAGTATATACTTTCAAGCCTCGCAAAGTACCTACTAAAGATTTGCATCTCGTGAGTTTTGCAAATATGTGTCTTGATTAAATTCAACAATCTTATATTGTTTAGTTTTCCAAAAACTTTTTTCTACAACTCTTATGAAAAGTGACGTATTTCTCATACCTTGCTTAATTTCAAAACCAAATATTGCTCATACTGTGAGAAATATCATTTCTCACGGCACTTTGCCCACGCCACATACATTTATATGGAGAATCAAATAAAATCGGCAAAAACTTAGCAGGCTACTATCATAGTTAAATACCTACTTAGTTGTCACACTGTCAGATTATATTAGAAGTTTTTAAATTCTACAAGTGTTTACCGTAAGCCAACACACACTAATAGGTATTTGAATTTTGAATCAAATCATTCTATAAGCGTTAAAAAAGAAATAGTAAAATCTTTATACGATAGGGCCAGAATCATTTGTTCTAATGATTATCAATTCACAAAGGAGAAAACTTTGCTGAAAAATGTTTTAAATGCTAATAATTACCCGGCAGAATTTGTGAATAAAGAAATTAAGAATATAGAGAAGGGCTCATTGTTAATACCCCATAACAATAACAATAATATTAATAATTCAGCTAACATAATTTTTAAAAACTTGACAATACCGTATGTTAAGGGTTTATCAGAAAGAATTAAGAAAATTGGTAATCAATTCAATATTCGAACTAGCTTCAAATCTAGCAATACGTTGAGATCTGTACTAACAAAAACGAAGCCAAAAAATGAAGAACAATCTTCAAAAAACTGCATATATCAGATATCTTGTAAATGCGACAAATTCTATTTAGGTGAAACATCTAGATCATTGAAAGTCCGAATAAATGAACATAAAAAGTATATCAAAGATAGGGAGTTCTTTAAGTCAGGTATTTGCAAACATGCTTGGGAAGAGGGGCATAAAATTCAATGGGATTCGACAAAAATAATATTGAAAGAGCCCAATAATAAAAGACGAAAAATCAAAGAAAGTGCTTTAATACAACTAAATTCAGATAAATGTGTAGCTAGTATTTCAGCCGAATGTAGTCAAATTTGGTTACCAATGTTAGAAAGAGAAATTTCCAATAATCAATTACCTGCGTTATCAGGATAGCATCATAAGTTTTTATCCAGGTTTTCTTATGATTTATCTTTGGAATGGTTGTTAATCGATACACACTTCAATACACAAAATCACCAAACTGAGTTATAAATATTTTGAAAACAAAAATAATCATACACAAAAAAGTAACAACAAACGCGTTTTTATTAACAAAATTTCCAAAATAAGCGAAAAAAAGCGCTATCCCAATAAAAACCGTTCCTGGAACGTGCACTTCACTGGATTCCATTTCTAGTGGACTAGGTACATATCGTTAGAATGTCATAAAATAAAATATTTTATTTCACATTTTACCAGGGGTGTGATCTACTATGAATGGACCTTAATAAAATTTGACAACAAAGTTTTGTAGTCTTAAACTTCAAAATATTATTGATTGTCTAGTTGTCAAATTTTTTCGTTGTGTCAGATAGGGACCAAGAAATTATTTCTATATTGGTTAATCTTGACAACGGTAGCTGGAACTCTACCGAAACGTCGAAATAAAAAATAAAAAAACATTACTGTGGTTTGATTCCCAAAAAAATAAGAAAAAAGAAGGTAGTTTCTATCGTGCTTTGATAAAAATCCCAATTTCCATTAAATATTAGTTTAACAAGACATATACTTATTTATAATAAATAATATGGATACCTACTGACAGTAGTGACGATTTTAATAATACTCCTTACAAAATTGTAAAAATTTCACCAACTATAATATTTTAAATAAAATTATTTAACAGTTTAGAGATAGGATACCTGTATCTGTAGAGTAGGGAGGGTGAGTTAGGCCCACAGCACTTAGGCCACATGTGACCCATTGTACATCCTCCTCCTAGGTCATCGTCCATCTTGTCCTTTCCAGGAAGGTGGACAGGTCACTAGGAGACATCTCCTTTATATCGGCAGGTGTAGGCCAAGATTCACCGAACACACACTCTCTTATTGACGATAACTCCATTCACTCGCATAAGACATGCCTGACAGATTCATCTTCCTGTTCACACATCCTGCATAGAGGTGTGTCCACTAGCCCAATTGTATGGAGGTGTTTCCTTAATTGACAGTAGCCAGTCAGAAATCCTACCGAAAAACATACGTTTTTCCTGGTCATCGCCAAATATTTTTTCGACTTCAGCTTCTCAGGGTCGCCCAGGGTGATCCTGGCAAGACTGCATCCCTTGATTTAATCCCATCTCGTTAGAGATTGAGCATGGGTGTAACGTTTAGCTAGCTCCGCAATTGTCGAATTCGTCAGGCCGTAGGTGTCCAAGAATTCTTAGTTCAGCCGCTTCCCTGGCTAAAGAGTCAGCAATGCTCCTGTCGTGCCACTTAACCCAGGGGATAATATTGTTATCTACCGAGACGTTAGCTAATGTACCTCGTTGTCTGCTATCAGTGCAGATTATTATGTTTTTGCCAGAAATTCCTTATCTGGTTAGTTCCTTTGTGGCAATTGAAATACCAGCCAGTTCTGTTTGAACCACGCTGATGTTTTTTCCCATTCCCCACTTAATCCTTAGGCTTAGTGATCTGGAGTAAATTCCACATCCTGAGCCTTCTTTGGTTTTTGAGCCGTCTGTATATATGCGTATTGCATTTGCAGCATCTGACTCTGTGTTCTGCTTTATTTGTATTTTGTAGGGTTTATTAAACACAAACCTGGGTTCAATTGCATCACTGGCCGCCTGCAGCAGAGGTAGAGCAGTAAGCGCTTCCCGCCACAGTCGAAGTCTCAATCGACCCATTCCTACTTCGGGGTTTACACCAGCCATGCGCAATCGTAACATGGCCATTAAGGCAACCTCTTTAACGTACAAGTCCAGAAGGGTTAGACCAGTAATTAATTCCATTGCCGCGGTTGGTGTGGTTCTCATGGCTTCTGTAATGTTGAAACAAACCATTCTCTGTATTTGACATAATTTTTGGATGGCCGTTGTTTGTAGAACCTTCGGTCCCCATGCAATGGCTACCTACGTTAACATTGGCCTTCTGATTGCAGTGTAGATCCAGGTGACCACCCGGGGTGAAAGTCTCCATGCGTGTCCCACTGTCCTCCGACATTGCTCATAAGCCACTTAATATACTCTTTTTGCTCTGCTTTGTAGGTGAGAGTTCCATGTTAGCTTCCTGTCGAGGGTAATGCCAAGGTATTTCACCTCTTCAGAGAAGTTTAATTTGCTTTTGAAGATTTCGCGGTGTTTTAAGCCAGATAATCTTCTTTTCCTAGTGAAAAGGACCATCTCAGTCTTCATGGGATTGATAGACAATGAGTGTTCTTTCCACCATGTTTCTATTAATTTGAGCCCATCTTGCGCTCTATCGCATGTATGTATGTATGTATGTATGTATTTTCGGGTAACATTCACTGAGACCTAAAAGATCTATTGTGCCCCCTTACTTCTACTTAGTTTCTGAGGAGCGTCTCAGATACTAGTAGCTCCTTTAGTCCTATTTCCCGGAGGAATTTTAGGATAGCTGCAGGCCTCAACTTAGGTAACTGTTCCTCTTCTATCCAGTAGTCTCCCAGGTACTGTGCCCTAGGATTCTGAAATACTGTGCAGTTCGCAAGTATGTGGATGGAGGTTTCTTCTTCCATTCCACAGAATCTACAATCTTCTTCCTCCACTATTTTGAGCTTTTTAAGGTGTCCATTCAGGCGACAATGTCCCGTTAGGATTCCTGTTAAAACTCTTAGTGCAGTTTTGCTTTGACTTATGCATTCATTTGATCTCAACAGGTTGCAGTCACCCAGAAGAATCTTTGATTGCCTAAGCCCTACTAGATCTTTCCAATTGTCAGATCTTCTCTTTTCTTCGGCTTTACCTATTTCTTCCAATATTATATTGGAGCTGATTCCGCAAAAGGGTTCCGGCCCCCAAAAGGGTATTTCAGTCCCCCTCTTCGCTAGTTCATCTGCTATTTCGTTTCCTTCTATTCCAGTGTGTCCTGGAATCCACAGTAAGGTGACTATATTGTTCTCGCCTAGTTCATTAAGTTTGCCTAGGCATTCCCACACCATTTTGGAACTGATTATACAAGAACTCAGCGCTCTAATGGCTGCTTGACTATCAGCCATTATGATAATCCTTTGCCTTCTATATCCTTTGTCAATATATGCTCTATCGCATAGTAGGTCCTCAAATTTTCCGGTCTGCAGGATAACTATGTCATCTGCGTATGCAATTGTGTAGATAGGAAACTTAAGTGTTATTTTTGTTTTACTAACCATAAAAATAAATATTAAGTACTTTTCACATTCGTGAGGAAAGTTAGACTTTCCCCAATTGTTGCACAATTTACTATTTTGGTTACGTAATAGAAGCTGGAATAGTTTGGTTACCAATTTTCATCTACATTTTTGTCAAACCTCTGAAATTTTTAATTATAATAAGCAAATATAATAAATAACGGGATGAAACAATAACTATAAATCGAAAACTATATTTCGTATAGAAATTTAATTGATAAAAAAAATATGGTTAATTTATTTTAAGTGCGTTAATAAAATTTCAAACGAAAATTAAGAATAATAGACCTGTCGCAGGCCCGAGGATAAAAACTGATGATTAAAGGGGTTATGAAATCAGTTTTCTCTAGAAGCGAAACATTTCCGCTCTATAATAATTAATTTCCCGTGCATAGCCAACTTAGCAGAATTGAGAAGCTCTTATGAAATGAAAAAAAGCATCATGTGCCGATCTCCAACCATTATCGGAGGGTGACAAACGGTTAATAACAGATTACACCAGTTGGAGTTTCGACTAGAAATTCACCCTCTTTCAACGTGCCACGTGTATGACTAAGACCACATAATTCAGACGATAAATAGGGGTTGATAATATATCATAGAGCGTTAGACCGAAAAACTCTCAACTTATTGTTATTTACTTAGATTAATACTTTTATCATATTTTCGTTTATTACAGTTACGATATTTTTTTTAACCAGTATATTAGATTTAATATTTACAAGAGGAAAAAAGTAATTTATCTTGGAAATGAATGTTATTTGTTGGTCAAGAATTCTGCCCATCGGTGTACAACCTACGTATGGTTTATGATTATGATTACAGGCATTATTTTTCTGGCATTTGTTTTCGCTTAACAATAAATTAGAAGTTACTTATTATATTTATTATCTAATAACAAATTAATTGTTTAAATCCTTACAACATGGAATCCTCCCAAAATTATCAGCTAAATAAGTACTCAATAAGTAACAAATTCCACTCTAGAAATATAACATATATTATATTACTCTACTAGCTTCAGAAAAAATAACAATTGCGTTGTCAGGAGTACATTATAGAAACTTGTGTAAATAAACAAATATAGTTGTGAGTAGAATTAATTTGCACCGTTTCACAATTTGTCGGCGAGATAAAGAAATCTATAAGTAGGAGCAGAACCGGTTTCAGGCTCATAATGTAATTTTCAAAAAATGATTGAAAAGTACCTATGTATATTGGGGTGACAATCACTGAGACCTGAAAAATCTCAGTGCAGTTTTACTTTGACTTATGCATTCATTCGACCTCAACGGGTTGTAGTCACTGAAACAATTAGAAGGATTTCCGGCGTTGAAAGTTGAAAAAAAAATTGAAAAATTAATAGGGCAGGTTCTTAGCAAACTGATTTTATATTTGGAGATAATAAAACCAGCTCTCAGGGCTTTGTTATCTAACGGAAATTAAGAAACGAGAATAGTTAAGAAAAGAAATTTCTAATTTTGTTTCCTAAAACAAAATTAAAAAAAAAATCAAATACAAAAATCAGCTAACTTTCAACTGTTGCAATCTACTCGGAATTTAATTATGCTTGGTCAAAATTAAGATAAAAACTGTAGGAGGTGGTTTAATAAATAAAACTTTCACTTAGAAAAAAATTAATATAGGTAAATATATTGACAAAAATTTGAAATATTGACTGTGTACAAAAAAAATAACTATAACCAGAAAGGTTAGTAACTAGGTACTAACATTATATACAAAATGGTCATCAAAGTTTTGTAACAATTGAAAAAAACGATCTTAAGAGTGATACAACCTCTTTTTTTCTTCTTTTGTTCTGGTCTCGATGCGTTGTACGGATAGAACTAGTATTTTTCTACCTTCTGACTTATAAAAAAATTATGTGTACTATTTTTAAAGAAGCACTCTGTACGGAAAGAGTTAGCACACTCTTCTGAAAGAGACTGGTGCGCCGCTGCGCTGCTGTGATCCAAGTAAATTTTAGGTAGTCCAAGAAAATTGTGCTTCAGATAACTGTGCACCAGAAAACTGTGCTTCCGGAAACTTGTATTCCCAGAAACTGTGTTACATAAAAAAACTGGAGCTTACAAGAATATATGTCCAGATAAAAAAAATATAATGTATCATTTTATTTAGCAAAAGGATTCATCCTGGACAAATATCCGTTTTTTATAAAAAAATATATGAACAATCTGATATAAGAAGAAAAAATTATATATTTATAAGGAAAATTTTGCTAAAGGAATATGAAGGTAAATCCATGTGGCATCCAAAATGGGTAGCCATTTTGTTCTAACTACTTCTTTAAAAATAGTGAATTTTTCTATATCAAAATTTAAAATACAGAAGAAACAATAAAATGTAGTAACATACCAGTAATCGAGATTCTTATCAGATAAAACGTCTGCAAATTTTAGTTTTCAATTTCAAAATAAATATAGTTTATGGATTACTGCACAGTACCACACTTGTTGACTCGACGACAGACGATAAGAGAGGACCTGCCGGAACCTTCACCGTTCATATTTAAAAAAAGTTCAAAATTTTAAATTTCACGGTAAAATATCTCAAGAATATTGATTTTTGAACCAAAAGTTAATTCCACCAAGAATTATATATGTGAAATAATTTATGAATTTTTCGATTTCCATCAAGAATTAAAATTCTAAAGAAAATTATCGATAAATTTATTTGCTGAAAGATTAAACGCAAAGTTGACGTTTCATCACCCAAAAGAATCTTTGATTTTTGTCAATTTGTGTATTTTTTCAGCAACTCCACGCTTTGACCCATTATTTTCTTGTTTCAGTTGCTTGTTCATATTTTTTATCACTTTTTGCATAGATGGGGACAAAGACATACCAAATGTTTTTTTGACTATTGTCTCAAATCCCTACTCTTCACTTTCAGAAGTTTCAGAACCTTTAGTAAAAAAATTTAACAATAATCTTGTTTTGTACATACAACAATCAATCAATTACTATATTTACTACATCCAACATCATTACTAGCAGATGGAAGTATTTCAGGCTCTAAAATACAATATGATAACAAAGAGAACCTAATCTTGTTGCATCTGTTGAATACATTTTTTCAGTTTAAGTTTAATAGGAGAAATATTTCCTGTCCATATTTACATACCTATAACAATATCTTCCCCTTCGAATGGTCCATAATTTTTATAATTACCTACAAAATAGTATTAATCAATGAAAAAGTTTTAATCAAACAAAATTTTAATGAAATCAACTGCTAACAGATATAATTCTTATTCAGAATACAATGTATCGTAAATAACTAAAATGAACTAAGCCTACTCCGAGAAGTTCACAGTCAATGTGGACTCTTCGTTGAAGTAAATTTTGGATAGACAAATCGGAAGCTACATTGCACCAATGAGAAATGATTTATGGCTTGTTTATCTTTTCGGCTTTTCAATCCTCGAGACCTTACCGCATACTGTTATTATAACGTGAAACAGTGCAAATTAATTTTACTCACAATTATAACTGAGATAAATCATTTGGTTATGTTATGTGTCATATTAAGATTGATCTAAGATATCTTATACTCTTAGAGTAAGTATGCATTTATATGCTATCCAAAAATCGAGAATATAGAGTACCTATCTGTCTAATTCAGTTCCAATTCTTTTAACTCAACATTTCTAGTTTAATTCATTTTACATTTTCTAAATTATCCAATTATATCCTTGAAAAACCTAAATTGATACTGTCATTGTCATTGTCATTGTATCAACATTATTGACAGTTGTTAAAATTTCGATTGATGAACGTGCTTCGGTATAAGAGCAAACATTAATCTAGTTAGTCTACCAATTTAACCTTCGTGTTGTTAATCATACTAAATCACTATTGTATATTCACACTAACCTTATACTACTATCATCACACGATTTTAAGACTATCTAGAGCAGAGGTTCCCAAACTTTGTTGTGTCGGAGACCCCTTGCCATGTTTTTCGGTTTTTGGTAGACCTGATATTGATTTCTTGTAAATTTCTATATTTTTTAAAATATTTTCTTAGCACTTTCCTTCTTAAGATTCAGGAAACGAATAAACGTATTTGTTTCACATTCGTATTTATAGAGTGAGACGAATTGAACAAGTCAGTGCAAGCTCTGAGACAAAAATTGACAAGAATTTTTACTGCGCATATGCTTGTAACAAGATAATAGTGGTATATCATTATGTGCAGTTTTTTACAAGTTTAAAATGTATTGCGACCACAAGCGAATGCCTACAACTTACACAATTTTATAAACATTATAACAATTTTTTTACTTCATAGGTACTTTCCTAAATAATGTATGTCTTTATATTATAAGATAGTATAATGTAAGTAAATATGTGCTAACAGTGAATGTTGAGGACCACTATCGTGGTCCCCAATTTTCATTTTATGGACCCCCAAATTTTTTTTTCTCTGACGTAGACCCCTGGGGTCGATATAGACCACTTTGGGAATCACTGATCTAGAGGATGGTGTCGACACCAATTAAATAGATAGATAGTTTATTTCCTTTTAAAATCCTTACAATTTTATAGAAAGGGTGAGAACAATGTATAAACCAAATTACAATGATAAAATGAATATTAGTTATTCATTTATAATGAAGGTTCTGGGTTTTAGAACATTCCAAATATAGCTAGCAATTGCTTTAGCTGAATTTATTGTAATATTGTTCAGTGAATCAGCTGCAAAATTGATGTCGGCTAGGTAATTTAAATTGGATCGTTTCATACAACAATATATTGGACAATCAAAAAGTATGTGCTCAATCATTTCTAGCTCCTTTTGGTTAGAAATAGTGTAGATTTCATTAGGTGCAACCTTTGTATATGTAAACTTTAAGGAGGATGTATTACATAACCGAAGTTGCGCGATCGTTCTTGTAATTTGGATGGGCATTTTTAGGCACAGATATTTTTGTCGTTAAATGTAATCATACTAAATCACTATTGTATATTCACACTAACCTCATACTACTATCATCAAACGATTTTAAGACTATCTAGAGTTCTAGAGGATGGTGTCGACCTTAGAGTAATACTATAAATAGAGTCCGCAAGTCATTCATAAAACTATCCGAAACGACGGCTAATATTCTATCGCCATACATATGTTTTCATCAATTACTTTCAAGAAGTGAGGAGAAACTGCCGGACTAGTCGGACAGTGCCACTGGCTAATAAAACTATTTACTTACAGGTGAAAAGAGAGGTTAGGAAAATTCCGACTGTTTTTTTTGCAAATTTGGCACTGACGAACCATGATTTTCACAAAAAAATATTGTTTTTAACTATATCTGTACGCACACACACAAATATCAGTTGAAAAGACGAAAACAAAAGCTTCAATAAACTAGGAACGTTGAAGCTTCGTAGTAAAATCAGGTTAAATTGATAGTAAAATGGTTTCCGCCCTTTTCGTCCTATAATTCAGTTGTCGCAATTCAAAGGAAAAGTAAGACATCCGGCAAAGGGTCGGCAAGTTACCTTAGAATGTGATGTAATGTTGGGTTCACTTTTAAAAGTAAACAAATGTATCTTTTTAATGTATTAATCTGAGGTGTCGACACCAATTGAATTTTCTACAACTCACCTATTCATGAGACCGATTATATGAACTGTAAAATTTAAGTCGAAATAAAGTATTCTACGTAGCATAGTTTAGGTATAATCCGTAAGTATCATGCAGTATCTTGCAATTAATTTAGTTATTATTTTGTCAACAATAAATTTTATCTATTGCTCGTAATGATTTCAGTATTTGAATACTGAATGAGGTGTACCTATTTTGACAGACATTTTTCAGGATTGAAAAAATTGTAAGCAGCTAACTTCAGTCAATACCTTAAAAATATAATGTATAGTTTTCTATAATGTTATTTCAAAACTCTTTCATTAATAATTATATCATGTTTATATTTTTTGTAGTTCTCAACTACATCTATTATGCCCATTCTATAAATCTTCACAATGCATTCAACAAAAACCCCTCTATTCATTATCAAAAAAACAGGGTTTAAATTTAAAATTAAATTTTTTATTCTCATACATACTCGCTTAACAATAAACTCGTTAAATTCTAAAGTGTATCGAATTTCACATTATACCCATTTTCATTTAAATCCTATTTAGCATGGAATTAAAGAAATAATAGACTTTTATAATGATCATCTAGACAACTCTAAAATAAAATTTCAATTTTCCATTATACCAGCACTGACCACTGACCAGTAAATTTTTGCCAATACCAGAGTTCTAATGCATTCAATCTCAATTACTATTAATATTTTGTGGAAACGGAATTCTTCTAAGCACATAATAATTTGCTTCATCGTCAGGAATAAACCCCGATTCTATGAACGTGTTGTAAGGAGCATGTTCTGATTTGTTCAGCACTTGTTTTCTACTGCTTATATTGATATATTTGGGGGTGTAGTCTTGGGAACAATCTGGATTACTCGCATTATTAAAACTACCCCATGATTGAACACTAGTTGTTAAATATAAATTAGTAGCGGACCCAACAAACGTTGTCAATCACTTAGCTTTTCAGACTTGATAAAGAGTCATTTATTCAATGTTCGAACACATGAATGATAGCTAAAAATCAATACTCGTTCCTAAACAGCTTCGCGTGCTATATACTTTGCATGTTCTTCGTCATGGCAGTTACCAGATACTCACAGGTCAGCTTCATCAAACCGCATTGAGTCAGCTAAAGGTCAATGCAGTATTGCAGAATTCACATTGATTTACTTGCAAGCTAAATAGTTTAACAGTTCATTGGCGATTATTAAAAACTAACGACAAGAATATGACCAGGTAATCAGTAGAATATTGATATTGTTGTTGAACATGCAATTCCAAAGAGACATTTCGAAGAACTGCAACATTTGTTGAAGAGATTGAAGTCGAATGGTTAATTATTTTTCTTCGTCGACGGGAATATGAAGAAGCTGTAAACTTTTTTGAAGTACTGAATGCGATATTTTTAAGGTCACGATAAATCAAATAAGGTTTTATTCATCATTATCCTCATCCTCAGGTGAATAATATGGATTTTCCAATTTTTTTGGCATAGGAATTATAAACGAATTTATTATAAACTTTGAAGAAAACAATGTTGAAATAAAATATTTCGACTGCAAATATTTATATTCATTGAGTTTGCCTATCATTCTTCATATTTTTTTACATATAGCATGCAAAATATAGGGTATGTATATGTATAAGCCGGTCCTGATTGAAGCATTAATTTTTGCTCGAAGATTTCTAGACCCTGAAAGGGAGAATCTCCCCTTTTTCCGGCGGGATGCAGCATTTCATATTCCTGTCTGAAGCCAATAGGTATTAAGAATTCTGCCTATACAAACATAATATCGTGGATTCGCATTCAGCGTCAAAGCAGTAGCAATCCCAATACACTTACTGCCTAAACTGAGTATTGGAAAAAAATGGTTTTATACACCGATTTTGAACTGAATTAAAGATGAACTTATTTTCTTAGCTTGGTCGTTATGCAGTGTTACTTCTCATTAAAGAATATATATTTTCTTAGATTTTAATTTTCATCAAGTAAACTGAGTATTCTGTTTTAAGGAGAGTTATCTAAAAAAAATTTTTCAAAATACGTGTAATTTACATGAAAATACAATTAAATGTTATGTACACTGCATTCCAAGATATTTCGTTATAACTTTACACCAACATGATTGATTCAAGAGAAAAACCCAGATCAGGTCAGTGGCGGTCATAGGGGGGGGGGCACGGGGGCCATGCCCCCCCTATCTAAACCGCAGTTGTTTAGAAATTAAAAAGAATAACATTCTCGTGTAATTATCCTCATGTGTAATTAATAATATTAAAAAACTCTTTAAAATAAAATAAGTCAAAAATACTTTTCTCATCTTATAGAGGAATTTTAAACTTGGGCACTTGGACAAAGTAGGTAGAAAACCATACATTATACAATTCACATCATTCGCAATTAACAATAACACTACTTAGCCAAGTCTTCATTTTTCCCGGCACTGTATCGTATCATACTCGTATCTTCGAAAAGATAATGCTTAATAGTATAATTATTTTACAACTGAAATATTTGGCTGGTGAAAAAATAGATTTAGTATCCAAATTTTCCCGACTACGGATCTGTTACTGTTTACTGTTATTCGATATTTTAATTTAAAATATACAAAAACAAATGGATCATTAAATCGTATAATTCATTATGCGGCCACATACATGCTACATTTCCAGTGCTTTGGCAGATAGCGTTCATGCAAGCGTCTTAAACGCTTATGAACTTTTAGGCTGCTTTTATGCACGCGTTTTTTGTCGCCTGTCGCGTGGCGACATAAAAACGCGGCTTTTGTAGATGAAACAAAATGGAACTTTTGTTTAGCGTTTTTTTGCCGCGTGCCGCTTTCAAATAAAATTTATTATCAGCGGCCATCGTACTGTGCAACATGAAAGTGTGTATTGATTGAAAAATGGACCCGTGTTTTATATATTTGGTATACAAGCATATAATTAAAAAGAGACGCCAGAGACGTTGGAGTGTTCACCCAATAAATAGTGCAAGAATCCTCAGAGGCACATATTATACATTACATGAAGAATTAAGAAGCGACAATGAGAAATTCTTTAATTTTTACCGTATGTCGATAGCTTCCTTTGATGAACTACGTGAAAAGTTAAAAAATACCTTTAATAAAGATGTGGAGCTGGTTAAAGGATTTGCGTTCGAACCAGGAGAAATGTTATCAATGACGTTGAGGTAAGTTCAAGAAAAAATAAACCATTTATTTGGAAAATAAGAATAAACAATAAGCATTAAACATTTTAACAGAACAGTTCATACATATTATTGATTTGAAAATAGTGATATTGCTGATTCGGCTTGTGAAATTATTGAATCTTCTGATTCCAACGGAGAAAATGGCGGTTGTGGTGTCGTCACAGTTTGCGATTCAACAGTATCTGTATTAGGCAGATGAGGTGGGATCTCAGATGATCCTGGAGGATATGGTGCGGGTGCACTAAAATGTATATTTGAGTAGTTGGGCATCACTGGATATTGCTGTGGTTGGTAATGGGGTGTACGATTCAGAAAATTGTACGAGTACTGATTTGGTCGTTTGTTGGTATAGCGAGTTAATAATTGCATTACTTCTATTCGAAAGTTCAATTTATCATTCGGTGTGAGAGTATCTAAACTTGCTTGTAATGATCTAAAAAAGGTAATGTCATCAGTTTCTTGTGGTTGAATTTGATTAACTGGTGGCTGTCTGTTCTGAGAATCAATATAGTTTGAAATTTTAGTTTCCAAAGATGATTTATTTCTTCTATAGAGAGTACTTTTGCTAGGAGTTCGTCCAGTTTCCATTTTGCTATCTAACTGAGTGTGTTCGACATCTAATGGAGTAGTTTGCATATCATTATGGTCCTGTGATATATCACAATCTTCTTGGCTCTCTCTTGATGTGCTTGGCAGTGAACTCTCTGTCTGGCGGGAATCAGTCACCTTTCGTAAAAATCCTAATTGTTTAGCGTAGATGTATGTTTTCACAGTTTTAGCGGACCCTCCTGATTTTTTTCCTTTAAAGTGTCGAATGTTACGAACAAAAGCATCTCTTACACTTTTCCATTTAAGTTGAACTCCTTTACCTGAAAAAAATGAATGTTAGATACGTAAATATAAAATATAAGAAAAAGTAATGGTGCTGCTCATTGGTATTCCTGTTGCTACAATAAACATTATTACTATAAGCAGCTGTATCATAACACTAAATGACACTATTTTTTTAGGTACTTGGGTTCAGGATGTACCTATACAGATTTGCACTACAGCTACAGAGTAGGAGTCACAACGGCAAGTCTTATAGTGCCAAGAGTTTGCGTTGGACTATGGCAAACATTACAAGAAGAGTGCTTTCCTGTACCAACTGAACAACGTTGGCTACAAATTGCCCAAGATTTTGCGAAGCGTACTAATTTTCCTAACTGCATTGGTTCTATTGATGGTAAACATTGCAGGATAATTGCTCCGGCACATAGCGGATCGCTGAATTATAATTACAAGAACTTCTTTTCCATTGTTTTATTAGCGATTGCAGACAGCAACTTTTGTTTTACATATATAGACGTCGGGTCTTATGGTAAAGAATCGGACTCCACAGTATTTAGACAATGCTCCTTGTTTAGAAAATTGGAAGAAGGTACATTACATATTCCAAAACCGGAAAAAGTAGCAGGAACAACACTACCTTATGTATTCGTTGGCGATGAGGCTTTTGGACTAACAGATAACCTAATGCGACCTTATCCTGCAAAAAACTTAACAAAAAAGAGACGAATTTTTAACTACCGCTTGTCTAGAGCAAGAGGTAGAGTAGAGTGCTCCTTTGGAATTTTAAGTAACAAATGGCGTATATTGCATCGACCTATGAA
Source organism: Lochmaea capreae (assembly GCA_949126875.1). Taxonomy (NCBI): domain Eukaryota; kingdom Metazoa; phylum Arthropoda; class Insecta; order Coleoptera; family Chrysomelidae; genus Lochmaea; species Lochmaea capreae. The sequence goes on along the minus strand of OX421402.1, from coordinate 14,801,639 downwards.
TGTGTCTGAGGAAGTCGCTGTATCTATCATCAAAGCATGCTGTGCATTACACAATTTTGTTCGTGTAAGGGATGGCATTAGATTTGAGGATACTTTAACGATAACAGGGCTATATGATAATGAAAGAACAGACCCAGAAGGACGAGGACGTAACTCTGCTTACAAATACAGAGATGCTTTCGCTGACTATTTTTGCAGTCCTGCAGGGACTGTTTCATGGCAGGACACAAAAATATAATTCCGAAAAATCATAAGTGTAACGATGTATTAAAATATATAACCTAAATACTTACCAATTTCCTGCCTTTCTTTTTCATCTTTTTCACCAAAATTGGGGATAACAATGTGGCACACTTCCTTCCAATCGTCTCTTTTAAGTTGCCTGTTTTTGTAATCATCTGATGATGAATCCCACAAAGATGGTCGTTTTTCTATTTCGTCGATAAATAGTTCAACATCGAGGTTTTCCATGATAACAACGTCTTCACACATCGATACACGTCTGCAGACTGACTAGCAAAATAATTCATATCGAAGCATCAGCGACAATAAATGCGTTGCATAAAAGCACCAATTTAATTCAACGTATTTATAAAACGCTTGTCGCGACGCGTTCTCTAATTCCAGGCGACAGAATTTGAGAACGCCGCGACACAGGCACCGAGCGGCTCACCGACGTTGATGCATAAAATGGTACATACAAAGCAATTCGTTTGGAGAACGCCGCGTATTTTGTGGCCACGCGACAGGCGACAAAAAACGCGTGCATAAAAGCAGCCTTAACTACACACAAGCGTTTTTAGTAGCTAGCTAACGTGAGAGGATAAAATGTCGTTCGACCAAAAAAAGTAACAAGTGCACTAACTATAATTACAGGAAAGAAAAAATCCAAAAATCGTCGACTCGGTACATAAAGTATTTCCACCCGACTTCTCCGTAGTTCGGATCATTCCATACTTCTTTCTAAACGCATCCAGAAGATTATCTTCAATAAATTCCATGTCGCATTTATCATTGTACTTCGTACAAGGATACGATAGTTATTTTTATCAATTATACTTTTGATTATCCACAAACACTTTTTCTGATTAAATAATTCAATAAATTCTTCAGATTGTTCAAAACGCCGACTTTTCGTCATTGTTGACACAAACAAGCGTTTTTAACGCGTTTTGTCCGCTATTTCGATGCAAACATCAAGTATGTTTGAATTCGGGTGCCAGCGTTATTGTGTCTCCTGTAGGTTGTCAGGTGCACACACAAAACGCGTCTGTTTTTGAGCGTCCAGGACGCTTTCGGCGATGCTAGTTGCCAAAACAATGAAAAAGTAGCATGTCAAAATTAAAACATTTAGTTTTTGCACGTATATACCGTTGTGTTGTCGTTATATTTTGCACGTGTGGATTTGTATGCGCCCAATATTTAAAGTTCTTTGAGTGAATCTCGCCAGTCAAAGCAAAAGAAGCTACATCTGTAATAATGCTTCTATCTTTATCTTCGTCAAAAAGCTCTTGGTGATTTATCAAAGTGTATGGTTTAATGTCGTGCACAGAAAGAAAATTTGTCTACATAACCCAAAATGTTCAGTTTAATTTCATCTGATTAATTTTCTCCTTTTTACTGGAGAAACTTACAATGCATCCATCTATTTTCAACTTGTTAATTTGTTGAGGATTGTCTTTGGACACGGTATGGATCTATCAGAAAATTCCACTGGTATTATGTTCCAAACGTTGATATAATTATTACAATATTGATGCCACAACACCATGTTAAATTTTTCTTCTGTATTATAATACTAGTCATAATTATGTAAGTTTCTAATAATATAACGTTGAAAATTTGAGGTTGACGTTTGCCAGAATTACATTACACTTATCTCCATGGTTTTTAGCAATAGTAAGGCACTAAACAGATGAGTATTCTCATCCGCCATTTTCGTGCCTGAATTTTATTGTTTTGTGATGTGTCGAGTTGACATATTGTGTTGAAAAATTTTTGATACTGAACAGAACATTTTATTTTACCAACTATTAACACCAGAAAATTGAGAAAGTGCAACGAATGGATGCTGGCCACGTCTCTGAGTAGAAATACCGAATCTCATGCCAACTACTTGACCAACACAACAACAACGTCAACGTACAACAAGGCACCAAAATGGCGGACGAGAATAGCTATGTCTACAGTGTTCTAGCAATATTTGTCATCAATGCATTGATATTTTTTTGGACAATTACACACAGGGAATGTAATGTGCAATATTCAGAATAAGAACCCGTTTTTCTTATAATAATTCATATTTATTTCAAAAGTAAAAAATGTTTTCTGTTAAATACAAGCAAATAAAATAAAGGCTTGAAAAATGTTTCAACTTAAGATCTTAATATAAACCGGCGAAAAGAAACTTAGGTTTGACAACAACTTATGAAGTTATTATACTTCAGCATAAATTGACTATCTTATCTACTTTTTGTAACTTTCTCTTTTATATTTCCATGTTTAAGAGAACTTTCGTAATGTTCCAAAATAACTAACAAATGTATCGTTAGAATACATCTCTACGGCAGCGTCAGCACAACAATCGGCTCATCCAGGAAAGCTTATTATTAGAGAACAGTATGAGGGGAACCTTTTATTACTCGCATAACAATGACTCCTAGTGCAATGGTTCTATGGCCCTGTCGACTACTCTGCAATAGGGTTAGTCTAGGGTGGCGTATGCGACGGTTATCGAACATTAACGCGAGAACACCACACTCGATGACAATATGGCTTATCATATAAAAATGTTTATGGGTTTGTTTTTTGTTAGACTCACGGTTGATGTCTGTGAAGTTCTGCCCTTAAAATTATAAATGATATCGATAATTCTATTTGGATTTTGTCACGTTTATAATTGTTCGTAGACAGTAGAAAGCATTCAAACAAGTTAAGAGAAATTCTACTATTGTCATAGTTTGCAGCTCTTAATTAATATTGAAACCCCAAATGCAATAACATTCAGATTATGTTTATCCACTCAAATTGTTTTGATAGATGCTTAGAGTGAAACAGTTTTGAAAAAAAATTAACCCAACAAAAATCGGCATATTATTAAGTAAATTATAGACGGAGAGCTGGCTACATAAAAAATGTTTGGATCTGGTACATGGTTCGTTTATATTGAAACAGGTACCTTTGGTGTAGCCGAACATAATTTTGCCTGTCTGGCATCGAAAATCCCGGGCATGAAGCGGGGGCGTATAGTTGAAAATGTAAAATTTAGGTGTAAAACAGACAATTTGAAATAGTTCGTTATAATTTATTATTTTTAATTGCGTTTAAAATTTCATTAAGGTATCAAATAAATATTGAGATATGAAAATATCCAAGTCTGATACTATTCAATTTCGCTAGCAGTATCAGACTCAGATTGACAATCATCTTCGCTGTCATAAATAGAATCTTCCTCGGACTCGATTTCTGCCTCATCGCCTGAAATACAGTAGGATTTTTACACATTCAAGTAAAAAAATTTGTATATTCTTTATGCAAAAGTATTTTACCTTCAATTATTTCAGCATCAAGTACATCTTTTACTGTACTAAGCAGCTGTGGTCCATCGAACCAGTTGAATTCATAAATTTCCTCTTATATTATCCATCCACAATTCTCAGGATTTAAAATTGATGGTATTTTTTTGTACGCATTTATCCATATTGTGGCACTATATTTCTTTCTTAATAAATGCTGCCTCAATTTAGCCTGGCTAGGAGGTGATGTGGAAGCATCGAAGTTATGTATCTTTTTTCTCTGGAATGGTTCATCCAAGTCATGGACTTTATAAGTTTTTAAAAATAATGCGAATCTGGTACTATTCACCGAGTTCATAGATGGATAATCATATAAACTGCAAATGAATTTCTCGAGCACCGGAAATACACTAATTTCGTCACACTCTTCAGAGCCCATTTCACGAAAGGCTTTTTGGAATTCTTGATTCTTTTTTAATATCTGTAAAGGGCGTTGCTTTCTTTGGAAAAAGATGTTCAAAGTAAGGCTCCAACCTATACTGACATATGTTGAATAGACGGATTTTTTCTTACTCATTGCATTAGCGATTTGCCAAAATCATTCGGTAGTGTTTCAAAAAAAATACTGCAAATGGTAACTAACGACAAAGCCCATAAAATACACATAATTTTTGATAGATATTGGTCACCTTCTATCAAAGAATACGAAAGATCACAGAGAAGCGGTTCCTCTGGTAATCGCATGTACGTAATTTCTGGGCCAGATCAAGTAAGAATAGGCGATTTTAATAAAGAGTTGAGAAACAGTTCTTTTAAAGGGGCATTAGTTAATTTTTTAATAAATCATTGTCAACAGCAAGAAATGATTCCAGGCTGAATTGAGGCAGCATTTATTAAGAACGAAATATATTGCCACAATATGGATAAATGAGTACAAAAAAATACCATCAATTTTAAATCCTGAGAATTGTGGTTGGATAATAAGAGGAAATTTATAAATTCAACTGGTTCGATGGACCACAGCTGCCTAGTACAGTAAAAGATGTACTTTATGCTGAAATAGGTAAAATACTTTTGCATAAAGAATATACAAATTTTTTTACTTGAATGTGTAAAAATCCTACTGTATTTCAGGCGATGAGGCATGAGCACGTTAACCCCTAGCAAACTGTCTGCCAATATTTTTCCGCTTTTCTTGAATATGAATAAAAGCTTTTCCTGAAATAAGAATCCGTGTACCTTATAAATTTTTTTACACCTAAATTTTACATTTTCAACTACACGCTCCCGCTTCATGCCCCGGATTTTCGATACCAGACAGGCAAAATTATGTTCGGCTACACCGAAGGTACCTGTTTCAATTTAAACGAACCATGTACCAGATCCAAACATTTTTTATGTAGCCAGCTCTTAGACTATTAGGAGTATCCAATAATATATTATTCAGTGACATAATGTGGTTAAATATACGATATTTCACCGTTTACCAAAAACAAACTTAAAACTCCAGCATTGTACAACCGAAAATTAGTAATTCGCGATATACCAGTCTTAAATTTTAATAGCACATGCTGAATTTGCTCATTTTGTCGGATTTCGCCAATCGCAACATATTCCAGTTCAGATTAGTTACATTAGTCGCGATCTGTTGGCAATTTTGTTTGTGGTTAATTCCGTCATGTCTGTTTTGATGTTTTATTTTTAAAAGAAACAAATGTAAGTTTCCATCGAAAAAATTACATGATACTGTCAAATACATGAAGTAACGATGTTGTGTTCCTGACGGTATACATATTTATATAATTTTATTATGGAAGGTAATACGTTTGTCGAGTTCTCGCATCAATCGGCAATAATAGTTATAATTAACAGTTTGCTGTATTTTATAAAATTTTCCAAAATAGTTTTAATAAATCAACCTAACTGAATTATGTATAAACAAATACTTTTTTGTTCTGTTGAAAATGATAGCAGAAGAGTATTCTATGGAAAGGCGGAAAGAAAAAGCATTCCCAGAGCTATACCGAGTGACGTGGCAGCAATGATGATGATTATGAACATTCACTTGATTCCTAAGGGATAACTGTGAATCAGAATCTAGACGTGTCTTCTGATGGTGCCGGATAACTGGAATTTATCGATAAAAATGCCGCTGCGGCAGTGATGAGCAAAACAAGAACCAAGACAGTCTTGGTAACGGTCTCGGTCTTGATGATCCGCTCTTGGTCTTACTCAAACGCTTGTAGTTTTGGTCTTGCATATTTAATCTTGGTCTCGGTTTTGCTCAACTACTTGTAATCTTGGTCTTGCGTACTCACTCTTGATCTTGGTCGTGCTCAAATAGTTTGATACTTAATACTTACGTCGTTTTGAAAAATTTTCGAGTCTTTTGATTGGCATAAATTATAAATGATCTTGGTCTTGCAAAATCGCAGGTTTTGCTTATCACTACGATGCGGTACTGTGTACACTACCACAACACCTACACTAATACTTTACACTATTTACGCGACTAACCTTTAACATCGAGTGGCTAATTACACCATATAAATCACACAAAAATTGATATCCAACAAAAAAAGGATATGTCAAAATAGTTAAACAATTCATTCCAAATTTTCGTGTGTGCTGCTACAAAAAGTGGTAGAGTGGCAACAACAATTATAATACACCCCATCATAAAATTTATTAGGATTATTCTCTAATACAAAAATGACCCTGTTGTATGTATGTAAAATATTTCACGACTAGCTTAAATATTTTTAAAAACAAATTTATTTATAGTATATGGTATATATACAGAGCATTTCAATGAAAACTATCCATCCCACATCATTCTGAAGGCGTCACTTTTATGAAAAAATGGAAAACACGTCAAAAATGATATAAAAGCGGACGTCTTTTTGCTCATATGCAGACGTTATAACTTTAACCCACTCCCCTCTAAATGATTATTCCTCCCAATTTTTCAAAATGGATCACCCTATACATTATTGCATTATTGAATTCTCCTCTACAAGAGGATTACAAAAATATATAATACATAAGTGAAAAGTCAATCAGTTGGAAGTGACGGATGATTCCAATTTACTAATAGTAACATTTTAATTCGTAGAAAATCAGCAAAACAATACTAAATTATTTTATAAGGTGCTCAAATTGACTTCCATAGGTTTCCATACAATGATTCAAATGAGTTTCGAACATTATGTGACATTTCTGTGGTTATTTGTCGACATTCTTGAATAATTCGCTGACGTAAATCAACTATAGATGCTGGCTGAGTGGCATAAATTCTGAAAACACTGCTGCGAGAAACACCCACTGCACTAGAAATTTGTGATATTGACTGTTGTTCTTCTAACAAAAGTTGTCCTAAAATGGCAACTTCCATAGCCTTATTATTAACTCATCGTGGTTGGTGTTTTTTATTGGCAACTGAACCTGTTTCAAAAAATTTTTGCAGTTACGTACTCATGTGTGACAGCTCTTCCGGGATGAGCAGCATTGAACAGTCTAGCTGTGGCTCTTGCAGAGCATTGAACAGTCTAGCTGTGGTTCTTGCAGATTTATTATTTTCGTAGTATAATCCTACAATTCCATTCAAAAAATGGGGTTGGGTGATGATTTTTGGCGTGTTTTTCGATTTTTTCATAAAAGTGACACTTTCAGAATTATGTGGGGTGGTTAGTTTTCATTGTAATGCTCTGTATAATATTCCTGATTGAAAAGTCTTTTTTTTTCATTAAATGTTTTAACAAGGTCTATTGCTTATTTCTACTGAGGTGATTTTTTGTTTTTATTTAATTAGAATATTTGTAAATTATTAGATATTGCAGACTATTATTTTATAGTGTCCAATATCAGTAAAAGCATAATAAAATAGTTTGCATTGAAATGGATATCTGAATATAAAATTTAATATGATAGAAACACTAAAATCCAAAAATTTCACCCTGGTTTATTAAAAGTAATTAAACTTTATAATCGGGATAATGTGAAGTATTTTATGTCACAAATGCTCTGACTATGTCAAACAATAATGTCGGCATTGCGGGAAACCAACAAATATTTCTGATTCCACTATATCGGTATCGTAGATTATAATGGAATTGCTCAGATATGTGAAGACGTCTCTATGATAATGTTAGGAATGGCATTCAAATATTCAAGCGTGAACAATATGTGTACAAACCTTAGAGTAATACTACAAGAGTCCGCAAGTCATTCATAAAACTATCCAAAAAGATGGTTAACATTCTATCGCCATATGTTTTCATCAATGACTTTCAAGGAGTGGGGAGAAACTGTCGGACTAGTCGGACAATGCCACTGGCATATAGAACTATTTACTTACAGGTGAAAAGAGAGATTAGGAAAATTCCTACTGTTTTTTTGCAAATTTGGCACCGACGAACCATGATTTTCACAAAAAAATATTGTTTTTAATTATATCTGTACGCGCACACACAAATATCAGTTGAAAAGACGAAAACAAGAGCTTCAATAAACTAGGAACGTTGAAACTTCATAGTAAAATCAGGTAAAACTGATAGTAAAATGGTTTCCTCCCTTTTCTCGGTGTTGCCATATTTCAGACAGACAAAATTATTAACACGCATTTGTTTCGTTTAAACCTCAAAAGTTTCAAACAAAAACATATTTTTATTACATAAACTGCTTAGTATAATTATTTTAAAGTCGTCTTTATGTAATTTCTTAAAAGTACATTTTTATTTTGTACGTTTTTATCGTGTCTTATAATTCAGTTGTCGCAATTCAAAGGAAAAGTAAGACATCTGGCAAAGGCAAGTTACCTTAGAATGTGATGTAATGCTGGGTTCACTTTTAAATGTAAACATATGTATCTTCTTAATGTATTAATCTGAGGTACAAACAATTGGGTAGATTGAGTGAAGAAATTGTATGATCTGTACAAGTGGTCGTTTTTTCATATGGCCGAACAGGGAACTTTTAGCTGCGTCAAGTAGTCAGTGTTAGACAGAGAAAATATTCGAAAAGGTTAAATGCAAGCTGCTTCTACGAGTCCTAAAGGGGTAAAATCAGAAAATCACATGCATTTTTGTTAAATACGGCATATAAAGTTCACCTAAGTTCGCAGTAGATGGGAAATTTGTTTATTATCCCTTTTACTTTTAAACTCCATCGCTTAATACAACACTGTACAAATATGGATATCGCTTTTAAAGATATTAAAAACTAACGCCAGTTCTATAACTATGGTACGAATTTCATGCGCATGTCTATGGCAGTACTGCTCACCAGCCGCATGAAAATCCGTCTACTCTACCTTATTTTAACATTCACTCAGTATCTGAAATAGAGGTCACTGCATTTATTAAACCAAATAGCAATGGAAATGTTTTTTATTATATGAACATTTATTACAAGAACCATATAAGAAGGAGAAAGAGGACTGGTCCTCAGGTATGAAACAATAAGACCTAAACAGCTCTTTTTGAATAATGAATAAATAAATGCTAGTAATATACAAACGATTATGTGGCATGAAAGAAGAAACCTCCAGCCACATACTTGTGAATTCCGCAGCAATTCAGAATCCTAGGAGATTATTGCATCCATCTTACATACATACATACAATCCATCATACATACATACAATATACAAACGAAATAAGCTATCTAGACATAAATATCAATAACAGACATGATGAGCCAGAAGAAATTATTACAAGAAAAACAAAAGGAAACAGGAGTGCAGAAGCACTATTGAAGACATTTAAATCGAAAACGGTATCAAAAAAAGAATTTATTAAACATCGTAATGAAAGCCATCCGATATCGACGGTAGTAAGGTCGCAAACGTGTAAGATACTTAGGGTACATAGAGATACTTGCAAATAACAGAGCAACAATAGAAGTACTTATTATCACCACAATAGACGTCGTATGCCCAATAGCTTTTTGATTATTCCAACCGACCGCGAAGAGTTAAAATCATTGATCGAAACCCTCAAGCCTAAAAAATCACCAGGACTAGATGGAATTACGACAGAAATTCTCAACGCTACAATCCAAGAAATCATTGACCCCTTGGTATACATAATCAATAGAAGTCTACAAGATGGAGTATGGCCTACGATGCTGAAAAACTCAGTAGTGGTAGCAATACACAAAAGAGGAGACAAATCAGATACTAATAACTATAGGCCCATATCACTAATTTCACACCTGGCGAAGCTATTTGAAAAAATCATTAAGAAACGCATAGACTCCTACCTAAAAAAATACAAAATCATTGCCGATAACCAATTCGGCTTCAAAGAAGGAATTTCTACCCAAGACGCCCTAATTTCTCTGTCAAACAAAATTCATAGCGCCCTTGATCAGGGTAAACAATGTCTGAGTATTTTCTTCGACTTGAGCAAGGCATTTGACACGGTCAGTCACCAACTACTCCTGCAGTCACTGGAGGATATCGGTATAAGAGGAAACGAATTGAAATTATTTCGAAGTTATATTTCCGACCGACAACAGACTGTAAGAGTTGATGGGGTTCTGAGCGATGTATCAAAGATGGAGTACGGTGTTCCGCAAGGCACGGTGCTAGGACCAGTTCTCTTTAACATATATGTTAACGATTTATTTTTCATTCAAAGTTCGAGCGATATTATCGCTTTTGCCGATGATACAGCATTGCTCTATTCAAGTAACTCATGGGACGATTTGAAATCAGAAGTAGAGGATGATTTCGCTCACATAAAGAATTGGATTGATCACAAGCTACTCACCCTGAAATTTGAGAAAACCACTTATCTTCCCTTTAGTATAAATAAAACAAGAACACCAACATTTCAAAGCCTAGACTTCATTACATCAAACAAAGCTTGTTCAATCTCAGCTGAAAATGAAGTAAAATACCTAGGTGTGTTTATTGAAAGTCACTTAAAGTGGAACTCACATATAAATTTTATAATAAAAAAAATCAATTGTATATTATTCAGATTTAGGTTACTGAAGAAGATCTTACCAATTAGACAACTGAAAATATTATACTACTAACTTGTAGAAAGCCATATCCGATACGGTATATCTGCCTGGGATTGCTCGTCTAAGGCACGCATCCACTCACTTGAAGTTCTACAAAAAAGATTTCTGAAGATTATTTATTCAAAAAGACGAACTCACCCTTCAGATCTCCTCTATGAAGAATCAGGTGTTCTAGACGTCAGCCAACTTTTTGCACAAAATATTAGTTGTCATTATCATCAAAACAAAACAAAAAACCAAATTGCCTCTCACAGATACGAAACAAGACAAAAAGGCAACTATGTAGTCCCGTTCATGACAAAAACATTCGGACAGAAGTCTTATGATTTCGTTGCCCCAAAACTCTATAATGTTATACCCAACGAACTGAAGGAGATTGTCAACATTCATGTCTTTAAAAAAAAATTGAAATGTTACGTCATCTCAAATCCACGTAACTTTTTCAATAACCTTCTTGAAAAAGAATAAATTCCCTTTCCCCCCTCCCTTCCGTAAATACTTATATACTCAGATTTAAGATAATCCTACATGTTCATTGTCCTGTCCATTCTTTTATCTCAATTGTGTTACATTATTATAGTTGATCTTACTTGTAATCGAATTATTATTATATTATTGTATTTATTTTACTTTAAATGTCTTCTTTGTACAAGTGTTCAATCACTTATCAAGATTTCTTTATTCACATGGTATTCTTAGTTTATTATTGTATTGAATTGTATTGCATTACTGTATTATTGAAAATGAATGTTTGTGGATAAACTACTACTACTACTACTACTACTTAGAAGAGGATCTGGATGTAAAAGAAAGAGGGGAAGACCAAAAAAGAAGTGAATAGAAGCAGTAGAAAAGGACCTAGAGCTGTTGAACATACGCAGATGGGAAGAGAATGGAGGAAAATGGCCAACCTAGCCCTTGGCCTTCATGGTCTGTTGAGCTGTTATATGTATACACTGTGTCCGTAAAGTATGGAACAAATTCATTTTTAGCTAAACAGACCATTTTAAGAAATAATCCTGAAACACGTCGATTTTTGATTTTAATTTACCGTATTTTAAAATAATATTCTAATATACAGGAACACCCCTCTAGCTGAGTTGATTCCAAAAATGTATCACATGTTGATTCCAATTGGTACAGGGTGGACAAAAATACAATAGTTTTGTGTGTGCTCATAAAGTGACGCGTAACATTCTTTATTAGTTAAATTAACAATATTATCAAAAAACTTATTGTCTAGCGGACAGAATATGATGAAATACATGACTTTAGAAATGTTCGAACTGCAGCCATTGCTGTATTTGACAGTAACCCAAACGGTGTACAAATTCTTGTTGAACCTTGTTTATTACTGTGTCTTGAGAACTATTGTTTATTGCTGTCCGAATTCTCTCTTTTAATTCTTGATTATCTGCTGGTTTTGTTTGATACTCAAGATTCTTCAGATGGTCATTCAATAGGTCCACGTCTACCAATCCACCTGTTCGGAAACATTTCATCTAGGTACCTTCTAACATCTACAGCATAATGTGGAGGTGCACCATCCTGCTGAAACCATAAACTTTCATCAAAACCTCCAGGATTACTTCACACACAAAACTATTGTATTTTTGTCCACCCCGTACCAATTGGAATCAACATGTGATACATTTTTGAACTCAGCTCAGCTAGAGTAATCCGAAAATTGAGACAAAATGGGGGTGTTCCATTAAAAAAAAATGACGGTGACGTCATTACTCGAAAGTAATTCACCCTCTATATTAGATTATTATTTTAAAATGCGGTAAATTAAAATAAAAAATCGACGTGTTTCAGGATTATTTCTTAAAATGGTCTGTTTAGCTAAAAATGAATTTGTTCCATACTTTACGGACACAGTGTATAAAGGCAGATAGTACAGTAGAAATCGTAAAAGATATGAATTAAGCATCGTCATTATTACTCGTACATTAGGTAATAAGAAAAGGTTAAAATATTTACATTTGTAAAATGAAGCATGGTTAACAAAAAAACCTATTCAGTGTGCTGACTACCTTGTATTTTATATTCAATATAAATGTTCACGATACATATTAGTCCATTTGTAATTTAAATAGTATTTCGATATGAGGATGAGCTGCATCGAGTTTTCTCATTCTTATGGATTTATGCGAAATGATCAAATTTTAAGTTATATATTCTGTGTAACTCTCAATGGCAATAAAATAGCTTATGTTTTCAAGAAATGAAGTAAATCAGTGAATAAATTGAAGTTGTTAATTTAAACAATTGCGTCGAATATAGAGTGTAACTCAAAAGTATGACTTTCAGTAAGCGCAGAGTAATACTTATAAGCGTACATGAAGTACAAAACAGATTTATCATACAATGTATTTGAAGTGCTTGAAAATAAATCATTTTCCAGTCGTTTTTATATAAGTATTTACATACAATTCTATCACGCTATTATTTGAGTAACCATTATCAGTATTTTAGTAGATGGAAACAGTTAATGTACTTTATTGATTTAAAACTGAAAACGAACAGTTTGGAGAATTGTGATTAAAAATAGATATGCTTATAAGTTATTAGGTATCTATATTAAAAATACCATTAATTGGAATATTTCGGCTGAATTCAATATTAAATGAACATATTGGTATATATTGGTTAATGATTCTGTATAAGTATAAATACCTATTGTTTCACCACAGTTTACAAGCGTTTCGAAAAGTTATCTTCTTCAGAGACTCAAGGTAAACAGTTCAGTTTCAAAATTATTTCTAGTTGTTTATTGCTTTTTGTATTCAGTATTCTTTTTGTTAATTACTTTGGAAAATTAAACCACAAAATAATTAACAAAAATGACAACTCAGAAACATACAGAAGATACTTATTCAGTACATCAAACGAAAAATGAAAATGACTATTTTTTCTCAAGTACGAAAACGTACTCACCAACAGTGCTAGTAGTTCGGTAGGGACCACGAAATAGCCCACTCACACAGAAGTGACACCTTTGTTCTTATTAGAAACAGCCTCCAAGATTAAGCCAGATCCAGATCCAGATCAACGAATTTGTGTGTTGTTTTAAAGGACTCACTCTACTTTCACTATTTTTTTTTGGTAAAGTTTAGGCTTTGTAGGCTCCTAAAAATGTTACTGACATAACTATAGTGGTTGATCAAATAAATACAAGACAAAAATCAACAAACTGAAAAAGGCTTCTCAAAAATTGTATTTAATTGTTGTAAAACCAAATAGAGAGTGATTTCACTGACAGTCAGATTTCTACTTCATGGAGCTATTAAAATATTAATCAGTCACTTTATATACCATTTCATCCGCAGGCAAGAGTGAGTGCAAACAGGTCTCTAATTTTCACGTTCCAGGTAGCGCTAGACTATACTAATAACGTTTTCATAGAAAACCAAATTGATGGAAAGCCCAATTTCAAAATGTTACGTTATAAATTTACATACAGTAGAAGCAGTGACAGATGATAGGACCGTCAAGAGCAACAATTATCTCAGGTACAATCAAATCGATAATCGAATTTATAGGCCTCACAACTGGGTTAACTATTAATTAAAAGTATTATTACAATAGTCTCCAACAATTCTGCACTCTTACTGGTCTGTTCAATATAGAGTATGGACTAGAGTTCCGGAAACAGTTACTATGCACACTTCTGTATTTCAGGCAGAGGTGTATGCAATCTTGCAATGCTCTAGAGAAAACAACAGGAGAGCTGCCGAAGGCAAGCAGATCCATATTATGTCAGATAGTCAGGCGGCACTTAAGGCAATCTCAAGTCAGAAAGTGAAGAAAAAAAAGACTAGTATGGGATTGCATCGAAGAACGGAATAACGTCAAGCTGACCTGGGTATCGAGGACCATGAAAAACCTGACGAAGTTGCAAAAAGGGGGTCTGAACCAGGACAGATTCTCGGTTCTCGGTATACCGAAAACTGTGGTACAAGGATCTGTAAAGACCTGGATCAGAGAACAATATAAAAACTTCTGGGTAAACGTCCCAAGGCAAATGCATGGGAAAACTTGCCTGAAACGTACAGCTGATTTGCTAACACTGTGCAGAAATCAGCTGAGAATCATAACAGGTTTCATGACTGATCATGAACCAGTAAAGGAACACCTGTACAAATTAAAACTATACAACGGAGACCTTACATGCAGATTATGCGGTAGGGAAACGGAGACAGTGAAACGTATACTGTTTACATGCGAGTCTCTTGATCGCAAAAGACAGTTATTATTTGGCCAACCGCAAGGAAACGCTGAATTATATAGCAAATACTCAGCTACGAACCTGTACAAACTGGTGCAGGGAACAAAGGAGCTGGACTAGGTGCTAAGAGAAAGCACGAGCAAAAATACAATAAGCCATTAGGCTGCAGTATTATCGGAGATTTGTCAGACGGGCTCGGGAAAAGAAAAACAAAAAAAGTACGAGCGGAAAAAATGACTTACCGAGTTCAAACATACAACATGTGATGCCACTAACGAACGCCGCGCGACCGCGGTGGCTCACTCCGCACACCTGTCCCTATAACCAACCATCTCCGGTCTCCCCAATAGTTTTTTAAATAATAATAACTTGTAGGTATGTATTACACGAATACTGAATATTTTGGTCTTCTATAGTTAACTGGAATTCTTGTTTCAGTGTACGTACGGTAATCCACTCTCATTTAATCAACTTTTGTTATACATGTAGAATTGTAATCATGGAACAACAATTGAATAATTCCAGTATTAAAAATTTTCCATTAACTGGTTTCAACATTTCACCGAACCAAACCTTTGTTTCGCGATACACGTATAATAAACTGTTAATTATCAATCATTGTTGGAACACTTATTTATTAAAATCTGCTTGATTACCAACAATCTGTTCGACACCAGGTTTTGATTAGCTGTTACAAAAACGAGTCATTGTTGGTTGTTGACTAATGACGGAATTCTTTTTTATTATGTATATTTTGCTACGTGCTATTATTCGGTTTAATTCAATCATTTATCGATAGTCCAGGCGTTGTAGTTTCTACATAATTCCGGCACCCTTAACTATGCCCAGACTATTTTACAAGAAACCAAAAGTGTCGAAGATGTGCATGTTGTCGGCAGCTGTTTCCCACCAAGAGTTCTATGAAGAAACGTGTGAAAGTGAGCGATTTGTCGAAAAAATAAAAAATCTAGAGGATCCAATACAAAGAAAAACTTTGAAAATACTCCTGCAAAAGAAAAGTACTTCCTATGAAAATATGTGACAGATACAACTCTTTTCAACAAATATTCATGCTGGACAATCAGCGTGAATTCGATATAAAACTATTAGCATCTCATGAAATATTAGACTACTGTAGACGAAGAAGGATTTTATCATTTACATCAGAATTCGCACTCGAAATTGAATAGAATCATATGTGTGCTACAAACTCTCAAGAAGACGTAATACATTCAAATATTCCAAAAATTAATATTGTTGATTGCGTGGTACTTCATCAGCTTAAATTTTTAAGCGTTCAGTGATTCTTCCGCAGTAGTAGACATTCTGATTGATATATATGATAAGTATCGATAAAAGTCGATTATAATATCCAGTATTCAGCAAATGAAAATAATTTTAAAAAATTTCCTTTTAAGCAATGAAAATACATCATAATTTGTATACGATTTCTCTGTACCACTGCGCCTATCTACAGGGTGTTTTCAAATGACACTTACAACGTTTGCATGTAGATACCTCTCGTCAAATTGGACAAAATGATATAAGGATTGAGGGGTCCAGCTTATTTACTTTTCGAAATACAGGGTGTTAAAGTTATAAAAAATTAAATGTTTTAATTTGATAGCTTTAAAATGAATGAATATATTCATTTGACATTTGGCAGGCTGTTTTTAAAAGTAAAAGGGCATATTTTGATGGAAGAACATGTTTCAATTCTTGATCCAGTGCTGTACATTTGGAAGAATATGTCACCTTTCCCCTCCCAGTGTTTACGCCACTGGCATTTGAAGCTATTCTTATTTTATTTTGTATTCCTCAATGGTTTTCACGAGAAAAACGCATAACCTTTACATATCAAAAAATTTGTAGTTTTCAATGAAGTATGCAAAATCACTTTTTAATAATGAAATGATTGTTGAAAGTACCTTTCCAATCTTGTGATTTTATCAGCAAAAGACTTATTGACGATAAAAAATTAGATAATTACAAAGTTAGAAGGTATGTTCAAAATTTTGTCCATTCTCATTTATACCTAATCTGCAACGTTTTCGCATTGAAAATCGTATACTTTGGAAAGACTAGCGATTGCTGGAAATAATTTCTGTAGCTGCATGGATTCTTGCTATCAGTACCTTCTCCGTTGTTTCTACTATTGTATCGTAGACAAGGAGGGACTTCATGTAACCCTGCTTAGTGAAAAATTATATTTGAACGGGATAATATTTAACTTTGTAACTATCCTATTTTTTATTGTCATTCATTCTTTTGTTAGGAAAATCACAAGTTTGGAAAAGTATTTTCAACTATCTTCTCTCAATGTTTTAGATGCATTGCTATTTTACAAATTAGTTCCTATTACCTATTCTAGTCATTGATAGTTTGGTAGTTATTAAAATAAATTGGAGAAAAATATATTTTTTTTTCATTTCATTAATAAAAAGTTATTTTGCATACTTCATTGAAAACTACAAATTTTTAGATATTTGAAGGTTATGCGTTTTTCACGAGAAAACCATTGAGGAATACGAAATAAAATAAAAATAAATTCAAATGCCAGTGGCGTAAAAAATGGGAGGGGAAAGGTGACATATTCTCCAAATGCACACCACTGGATCAAAAATTGAAACATGTTTTTCCATCAAAATATGCCCTTTTATATTTAAAAACAACCTGCCAAATGTCAAATCAATATATTGATGCATTTTATACAGTTATCAAATTAGAACACTTAATGTTTCATAACATTAACACCCTGTATTTCGAAAAGTAAATAAGCTGGACCCCTCAATCCTTATATCATTTTGTGTAATTTCACGAGAGGTATCTACATGCAAACGTTGTGAGTGTCATTTTAAAACACCCTGTATATACAAATATATGATGACCTAGAAAATGTTTTAAATTGGAAGGTTCTTCATTTTCTGAAGCGTATCTAGATCTCTAGGCAATTTATGTATCAATATCAATATTTTTTTATGTAAGCTGGAAACTGCAACTGGTCAAAACTGACCAACCAGCAATTTTGCTTTTAAGAACTTAAAAAACTAATGACTAAATCTAAGATATTACCGACAGGGCGATTCTTAGTTTCTATCTCACCAATCACTTGCTTGTTGTGATAACTGCTTCGACACTAATCACTTCACAGCACTAATTCAAATGGCTTCACTCTTTTTAGCCGTCTCTGTTGATCTTAGTTGTCCAATCTGCAACATTTAGATGTTGTGGTGATTGTATAGCCTAGTCTCGTACTTCCTGGCATATCGTTTGATCTCCTCAGTTACTGTAGGAATTCGTAGATCCCTGTGTAGATCGTAATTTCGAACATACCATGGTGCGATTACTATTCCTCTCAGCACCTTGTTTGGAACCTTTGTATTACAGTTATATTTAGCGCATCCTCACAACTGTATGCCAACCGGTTTAAATACCTGGGTATATAATAAGAGTTTATTTTGGGTAAAGACGTGAGATTTCCTCCCAAGTAACCAATACATGCTTCTATATCTCAATTCAAGTTCTCTTTTCTTCAATTTGACTTGTTCTCAGCAGCACAACTTAGCGTCTAAATTAATTCCAAGGTATTTGGCTGTGTTTACCAGTGGTACTTGCCTGTTATTTAAGAGTATGTTTGATGACTCATAATATCAATATAGAGCTCAATAATAAATGTATAACTGAAAATAATATATCTTCTATAAGTTCCTTGTGGCATTACTAATTCTTTTTTCTTATTTTTTTGGGAATCAAACCACAATAATGTTTTTATTTTTTATTTCGACGTTTCGGTAGCGTCCAGGTACCGTTGTCAAGATTAACTATTTATAGTATAGAAATAATTTTTTGGTCCCTATCTGACACAACGAAAAAATTTGACAACTAGACAATCAATAAATATTTTGAAGTTTAAGACTACAAAACTTTGTTGTCAAATTTTATTAAGGTCCATTCATAGTAGATCACACCACTGGTAAAATGTGAAATAAAATATTTTATTTTATGACATTCTAACGATATGTAGTCCACTATAAATGGGATCCAGTGAAGTGCACGTTCCAGGAACGGTTTTTATTGGGATAGCGCTTTTTTTCGCTTATTTTGGAAATTTTGTTAATAAAAACGCGTTTGTTGTTACTTTTTTGTGTATGATTATTTTTGTTTTCAAAATATGTATAACTCAGTTTGGTGATTTTGTGTATTGAAGTGTGTATCGATTAACAACCATTCCAAAGATAAATCATAAGAAAACCTGGATAAAAACTTATGATGCTATCCTGATAACGCAGGTAATTGATTATTGGAAATTTCTCTTTCTAACATTGGTAACCAAATTTGACTACATTCGGCTGAAATACTAGCTACACATTTATCTGAATTTAGTTGTATTAAAGCACTTTCTTTGATTTTTCGTCTTTTATTATTTGGCTCTTTCAATATTATTTTTGTATACATGTGAGGATGATCTCAGGCTCATTCAGATACCATCCATGTAAGTGGACAGTGGAACGTGCGGGTGAGACAGCGGAACACATTAACTTCAATTGCAGGGTAATTATCCATCAACGCCTTAAATACCTGGACCGGGTATAATTAGAGCCTTATCAGGTTACAGACCTAGCTACCAAACGGATAATAGATTTTTTCAGAAGCCCCCTTGTAATCTAATTTAATCTGTACTGGTTTTACATATAAAACAATTGATCAAACATAAAATTCAAACGTCAATTGTTAAAACTTATTCGCCAGCATCAGGTGTAATTTTTAGCAAATAAGTTTTCTTAGCGATAAGTTTAGGTTACGCTCTTCCATCTTAGTCACTACACTCTCTTTTCTAAATGATATTTTAAAACCCGTCGAACAAATACCAAAGTAATTTAAAAAACAATTTTTTTCGACACCTGCTCGTAACACAATTTTTTACTTTTAAACTTTGAACAGTTGAAATTATTTTTATGTACTTTTGTGAGTCGCAAGTCGAAATTTAAAACCAATTCTATCCATAAAACCAATAGATTGATCTGAGATTACTTGCCATTTTTGAATTTTTGACAAGAGCAGGAGAGCTGTGTGGAAAATGAATACATATAGCTTAGTACAGTATAAAATAGCAATAGGCATATAAAGCTAGTGGGGTTTAAAACGAAGATGTGCAGATTTTGTCACCTAGAAGAGGAAACTGCAGAGCACATTATATACCAGTGCAACTGTCTGGCGAATGTAATATAGATTCAGAGGACCACCAATAGATCTGAAAAGGAATAGACCAATTAGCCACCTCATCAAATCTAATACAATCCAAGGAGAAATCCTATACTTTGATTACAGATTCGTTTTAATCGGACAATCCACAGTAGAAATCGAAGACATTACTAATCAATCAGGAATTCAACCAATAAATACGCTACAAAAATGAAGCCACAAATTTGTATATTTCATCATTAACTCAATTACTAGAATAGTAACCTGTTTAGATGAACATTTTAAAACTTAATCATCATAATCTACAACGTTATATATCTATTTTCGTATTAGTTTTAAAATGTAAGACGCAGTCGCGGTTAAATGGTAGCTTATAATACCGAACAGAACATTGATTGGTAGGAACCGCTGTACCGCAGAGTTTAGCTTTAGCGTAATGGCTTGTAACTGAGGGTGGTTTCGCTTTTTCAATTTTCAGAATACCTTGCTTGTATAATACGTTAATTTAATTCCACGAATCATATCAGGATCTAATGACTTGATTCGCCATACCCGATTCTCTGAAACAAGCTAGAGTTCATATAATAGCCTTTTTGGTGTGCGTCATTGACTGTTAATGTCCTAACACATTCCGTTGGAAAAAATGGAAAAATTGGAAGAAATGGAAAAAAGGCAGGTCTGTGATTAATCCTAATCAAAATATCACAATAATGAACTGTTTAAACGTATTACAAACGTTAACCCTAATCTTTGACAGAAAAATTTGATTGGTTGATGTTTAGTTTACGTGCAAGCGCGACCTATGAATCGGGCGAATTTATATCGTTCAAAATACGATGCAGACGTTCCCTTCGTAGCAGCAATGTGTCTTACGTCTTTTTCTAATGTCCCACTGACAGTTATCGTCAGGTCTGTACTTTGTTGTTTACGATCAATTATTATTTATGAAAAGTAAATATTAATATTATTGTTAGCATTTTATTTATTTAAATAATACAAAAATATGCCTAGATACACGGAAAAAGAGCAGCATCTTATTTTGAAAGTTATCAAATATTTTCAGTTAGAAAAAGAAGCTGGTAAACCATTGATACCTTTAACTTCAGTGAACAAAGTAAGTATTTTTTATATAACAATTAATAAGTGAAATTAATATAAATCAAGTTAATCCTATTTCACTAGGATTGTTTAAATATTTTATTTTTATCTATTGTGTTTCAGCGCGCTTCGGTTGCATTGGGAATATCCTTACCGATTGTAGCAAATTTGGCAAAAAATGGCATTCACAGTGATTCGGAATATACCACTAAAATGAGTAAGTCTGTCAAAATGTCGAAGGGTCCCACAATCCGAGAGAAACACGAGCATGCCATTAGAACGCGTATATACAGAATGTTTAGTGAAGGTATGTAGAAAAATGTTTTCTATGCATCGGACATTATTAATTAGTACGATGAGTGAACCATTTTTACACACTTTTATTTAACTTCACTTCTCTGTTTGTCTAGATCAAATCTTGCAATTCGCTTTTTACCTTCTTTTACCTAACCGATTTCATTCAAATTTTGCACACGATCACATTTTCGGTGACAATACATGTTTTTGAAGGTTTTGGATCAAAAAATGTAATGGAATTAAGAGCCTAACACTAAACAGTATAACACAGAGAATATAAAAAAAACTACACTTTTATTAGGAAATGCACTAAAAAGTAAAAAAATATTTTTTTTAATTACTTAGAAAATTTTTCGTTCATTACTTCTCACTAAAAATAAAAGTGAGTGGTATGTAAGTAAAATATTCGAGAGCTCATATTAAATATTTGTTTAAAACTAGTAGTCACATTTTATAGATTGCGACACCTACTTTAGACAACCAAGAAACTGTAGTATGTGCGTTTTTGGACATAGAAGGAGCTTTTGACAACACTCCTGAGACTCTCCTCAGAAACTAAGTAGAAGTAAGGGGGCCCAATAGATCTTTTAGGTCTCAGTGAATGTTACCCCAAAATACATACATACATAAATTTTCAATACACCACCTGTACATATTTTAATGAACATCAAATACATGAGGTCAGTAAAAACATCAATGAGGCAGTGGCCACATTTAAACAAATAAAACAATGAAATTCACTAACAATAAGAATTATAAGTGAAGAATACCTTTTTCCATAAAACTTAAGAATAAAATAGGTTCCCATACGGTGCAGACTTATTGAACAGGCTGTATAATTCTTTTGCAGGACTATATTCACTAATGTAAAATTATTTTAATATGTAAATTGAATATACAATTTGTTTTATTTTGCAGTGTTTTCATATCCCAAGTATTGTTAATTTCATAGCTTTTTCGAATTTGGCTAAATACGATCCTGATCATTTTATTTATCAAATTTAAGGTTAGCTATATGTCAAAATAGCAAATAAAATAAACGACATACCCAAAACCCGGATATACGTCACAAACGATGACGCACACCAAGAAGGCTATTATATGAACTCTATATCAAACGTGAAGGTTTCAAATAGGCGTGTACCTATCATGTCGACAATTAGGGAAATTCATAAAATTTTTGACTGACAAATTTTTCTCAATCAACGGTCGCACCAATTTTGTGCAAATGTATTGGGAAGTTACGGTGATGATCTATAATTGCCTTCCACGAATACGTGGAACTTTTATTGCCGGTAAAGTTGGAATCGTTACAATTGACACATACAAAAAATTTTTTAGATACGTAATGAAATAATGAATGGAATGAAAAATTATTTAAGATACCAAGGGATATTAAAAATGTCACTTTAAAGGGGTACATTATCATGTTTGAAATCAAAACCAAATCCTATTTTTGGGATGTTAGATCATAGTCATTATATCCGCAGCCGAAACTCCTATCTTTCTGGAAAATCAAATATCTTTCTCTTCAACTAAAAGTTTTAGGTAGTTGATGATGTCGCTGAAACATTTTCATAATAACACCATACAAAAAATTCTGTGAGTAATTCGAGCGCAATGTAGACGGTCGCTCTCGCTAGTTAAACTACTCGGTCAAAGCAGCAATATATCTATCTTCTGTATGTTCCTTGTGGTGTATTCACTATTCTTTTTCGTGCTTCTAATTCAAAATAGTATATTACACTACAAGGGCAGAAAGTTGAGATTCCTGTACTGCGCGCCATGATACTTCGCCTCGGGCATCATGGCGCACAGTACAGGAATCTCAAATTTTTGCCCATGTAGTGTATTCTATTTTTCTTACTAACTCGGTCCAAAGTACAAAAACAATTAACTAACATTAACATTAGCTATTTGTAAACAAATTTTGATGAGCGAGAGAATAGTAGAAGTTGACATCCCTTATTGTTGTACTTCTTGATACGATGGGTAAGCGGGTGCTTTCCACAGTGAGAGTCGTCGGCTTAAGTCCTACCGACATTACTGTTTGTTTTTTTAAATATTTTTTAATGATTGAACACCAACTATATCATAGAAATCTACAAAGGAAATAACACTACTGTGCTACATCGTTATGCGTTCTCCGGCATAGCACACGAATTTCGTGCACTGTGTTGGTTGTGCTGCCCTGTATGGATGGATTATGTTGCAAATATCTACGATAATGCAAAACAAATACAACCGGTATCAATGGTATCAATGTCAATAACTTTAATTTAAATTCCATGTAAGTACTATATTCAATTGTTTATATAAATTATTTAATGTTTTTGTTCAAACGATATGCATTTTACCAATAAAAAAAGTACAGCTAGAAAATATTACAACAAATAGCAATAGCCTAGAATCGAAGGAGAAACGGTAAGTCCACATTACAAACTTTAACAGACAAGAAAACGACAAGCAAAAAACACATAATATTTATCCTCATCTAGATGCAAGAAGAAAGCATTTCACTTGACATTGTTAACTTTAAACTAAAAAACGTAACGAGATTGATCAGAAGAAGTTAATAAGGAGATTTGAAACGAAAGTCAATCTTTACAGAAATATTGAATTACATAAAAAATCATTAACCGACTACTTCGGAAACTACAGGTAAACTGGTATCTCGTGACAAGGCGGAGCTTCTAGTACGCAGATAGAGAACGTATTCGGCCAGACTGGGATGGAATTTACCCGAACATTAAGGTGCGTATTCACCAAGAAGCGAGCACGAGCGAACAAGAGCGAGCGAGCATTCTGTATCAATAATCTTCTAGTGAGTACGGGCTAGCGAGCGAGACGTTTGCTTGTTCGCTTTCGAAAAAGATCGAGAGGAAGGCGGTACATCAAAGAAAATACTTGTTCGTACTCGTTCAATGTGGACGGGATTTTATCTTCAAAAGTGCTGTTATTGTTATTTACATTTTAAAATCAATTATTATTATCGGGTTGGTTTATGAAATTTACCGTACCAGGCATAGTTATAATATTTACATTTTTAATTAAATATTAATTTGGTTATTTGTAGGTATTTTCAGTGACACAAATTTAAAATGGAATGGTCTAATGATAGTGTGTTGCAATTGATAGACGGCTATCACATGCATGAGAGAGCTATATGAGTCATCCGTTGCGAGAAATCTTAAGGTTACAGCAATCTTTTCTTCCTTTTTTTATTTTCCAATAAAGTCAATACAACGAAAGCAACACTAGTTAACAATACATAATTTTTCATGGTCAGCCAAGTTTACCGCGCTTTCATTGCTCACACAAAGTAGATGGATCAACTTCGAACTTGAACATATTCGCTCTGGTGTGGACAAGATACCAATATGTCGAGCAAACATACACGAATGTTTGCTCGTGCTCGCTTTTTTGGTGAATAAGCACCTTTAGATATTAAAATTTATACCATGTTGTCAATATGTGGATGATCACAGTAATGTTGGATATTTTTTAGTATGATATTTAAAGAAATTAGTTTCAAATAATTGACACAACAATTTAATTACCAAAAGGATGAGGGAATGATTTTTGGTTAGGTATGATATACAGTGTGTCCAAAATAATTAAAACAGAATACACAAATACAAAACGTAAGATCACAACAATATCAACTTTAAAAAACGCGAGTAAATGAAACAATCCGACAATGTAAAAATATCGAGCTGCCCACTGCATAACGTCTACCGCACGATAGGCTTTGCTGGATCCCCATTTTCAAATTTGTTACGGCGCATCGTCACCTCATTTCACGAGATACCGGTTGGAGTGTAATATACCTTTTAAACTCGTGTCGAGTTGCTGATAAGTTGCAGAAATAATTTTGCAGCCAAAAAAAGATAATTTAATCACTGCCTGTTGTTTAAAAACTGTTTAAAAAACTACAAAACTAAGATAAACCTATAGTAGAAAGTAATAAGCTGATCCCAGATTTCATTTTTAGAATTCGTCGGGTACATCGTGAGTATAATCGAGAAGCGTTTAAAAAGAACAAATCTGTTTGTCGGGTTTCTGGGCATGACATCAGCCTTTTGAAAGTTTTATGTGCTGATTAGATGAAATTCCTTCACATCAATCTATTGTTATCATACTTATAAATCGGTGGTTCAGAATTTAGCATGAATAAAATAACTTGGTTCATTGGAGGTTTAATAAGAATCACAAAAATGAGATAAATGTAATGAAAATGATAAATTACGAATACAAAAATAAATTATGAATAAACAAACCCCTTAACACCCTTACAACCTTGAAGTAATGACATTCAATAACTTAAACAGGTTAATTGTAATTATTGAAAAATGCATAATATAAATTGTTTTTACCAAAAATCAAGTTTTATTCAAATAGTTTTTAAACTATTTTAATAATTATTATCGAGATAAATATTTAGCCTAAGAGTTATCGGTGAAAAAATCAGTTACCGTAGAAAAATGCTATTGATTATTTTTTGATGTTTCTTAAAACCAATGAAATGCTTCTTTATTTGTCACAAGGGTAAGTTTCAACCAATTATGTCATTATTATAGTGGGAATAAATCTCTTGTGATTATTCTCGGGAATAATCACTGTGGCTTTTAATTGCCTAGCAAGTGTCAGATAGTTGTCAAAATAATTACCTAATTGTGTCAACGCGATATATAAAATGGGTGAAAATTATCGGTTTAGTACCTTTTCTGATGCAGTAATAACAAAAAAGATTTTAGAAACTACTTCGAATCAAAAAATAATCTAGTCAAATATAACTCGCGAGTTCTATAAATTAGAAAATAATTTGACAGATTTTGTTCAAACTCGTTGCCATTTGAAAATAGCCACTCGAGCACTCGAGCTCACGTGAATAGTGCCTGGCAACAAGTTTTCAAAAAATCTGTCAAATTATTTTCAATTTATTCTCACTCTCTTGTTATATTATTACTGATAATATCTTGTATAATAGTTAAACGTTACAATAGGGTGTTGTATTAATAAAATTTTTTTTAGTAAGTAGAAAATGCTAATGGTGAATGAGACAGTTATTTTGGTGATTTTTTTAAGCTGTTATATTTCCTCTAAATAGTACAATGAGCAAAGCCAGAATCGGTTTAGAAGTTAAAGAGAATTTATATAACTGGGTTTTCCATTGCCACTATTAACGTTTTCATTATATTCAATGTTTTAGTAGATTATGAAAATGTGCTAAATTACCTTTCACAGTGCTCTTGTGTAGCAACTAACGTATTCACAAACACAATCATTCTCACAAACAAAGTTCCTCTGGGTGATTGTTGTTGGAAATTTCTGTCTCAACTTATTCCATTTGTTGATGGACATCTACCCCTTCCTGACAAACAAGTGCAAAAGAAAATTTAAGGAAGCATGAATTTTACTGTTTCGTCACTGAACCAAAATAATTTTATTAGGTCATTTCCCCTCGTTTCAAGTAATGTAGAATCACAAAGGTTTTGCTGTAAAATGATAAAAAAAATATAAAATCTAAAACTATTGTAAAGTTTATTCAAAATGGGCATGTAGCGAAAGGAACCAAAATTATGATCATTTTTTACGCATACAGGGTTCTTGCAAGTTAGTCAGTGATAATAATAATTTGTCTTAAATACGATCCTCTCGCTTTTCAATAAGGTTGGGATCCAGAAATTAAGAAAATAAGAAAAAGTTGATGATTTTATGGATTGAAACTGAAGGGTGTTGTTTTGAGTCAAAATATATTCATGCATTTTTCATGGTCGGACGTCGAATGAGATTATTATTTATCATTTTAAACCCCATTATTCTGGAGAAAGAACATACATACCAAATATTACAAAAATGTAAAAGGTG
This sequence comes from Lochmaea capreae, assembly GCA_949126875.1. Classification (NCBI taxonomy): domain Eukaryota; kingdom Metazoa; phylum Arthropoda; class Insecta; order Coleoptera; family Chrysomelidae; genus Lochmaea; species Lochmaea capreae. Next base: position 14,774,393 of record OX421402.1, on the reverse strand, counting down.
GTTTATAAGTTATGATTCTCTGAAAATATTGGGAAAATTAATAAATCACCCTGTACTTTGGTTATAAAGAATGATATACCCATAAAATATAGGTTATTCAGAATCACCTCGGTGTACCTATGCGGATTTCCCATTGAATTACCCAGTATATTAGTTTTTCTTCTTTCTCATTAATCTTCTTGGGAAATTAAACCGCAATATTTTTTATATCTTTATTTCAACGTTTCGGTAGCGTTCCAGCTACCGTTATCAAGTTTTTTTTAAATTTCGGTCCCTATCTGACACTACGAAAAAATTTTACAACTAGACAATCAATAATGTTTTGAAGCTTAAGACTATAAAAAACGTGTTGTCAATTTTTTTAAGGTCCATTCAGAGTAGATCATATCATTTTATTGTAAAATCATATCATATAATTTTATTGAAAAAATTCAAGATTCTTTATAAACTATCAAAACGAAAAGTGTACTCGACAAGTTGTGGGAATAAATAAATTTAGTAAATTTCCTATGCAAGTAGCTCAATATTTAAAATTGCCTGATCCGCAAAAATATACCGGGCATTGTTTGCGCAGAACTTCCGCAACGCTGTTAGTGGATGCAGGAGGTGATTTACTTCAATTAAAAAAGCATGGAGGCTGGAAATCTAGGAACGTTGCAGAGGGATATGTTGATCAATCAGTTAACAGCAAAAATCAAATACAAACCAAAATTTTACAACCTATACAAAATAAAACGCTCTCCAATTACGGCGCATCATCATCTGGAGTGACATCAGTTAACAACATAACAGATGTGACATCTTCTACCTCAATACATAAAAATCTTGATTGTAATACTCCTATAATTTTGAATAGTTGCTCGAATGTAACAATTAACCAATATTTAAATCATAAGTAATGTTTTGAAAAATTCCGTTATTTTTAATTTCAAATAAAATATTTGTTCAATGTTCTTTTTTAGTATATTATTATGATATAAACAGGGTTGTAGAAAAAGTATAGTGTTTCACTCGCTTCAAAAAATGTTACTTTCGTCATTCGTAAAACAATATACTATCTTGTGTTCATTTATTCGGATTCTAGATGTTTCACCCAAATAACATTTGTCACATCCATAGGATGTCTGTTCTATATTTTTTGGTTCAGTTCTTGTTAGTATAGATCTCAACGTATTGTTAAATTTAAAGCTAGTTGGAATATTGAATTGATTACCAATTTTATTAATTCATTCTGCTGAACCCTTAACGTACGGTATTGTTAAGTTTTAAAAAATTATGCTGGATTGTGGTTTAATTTCCCAAGAAAATTAACCAAAAAAGAATAATTAATACACCACAAGGAGTAAAGAGAAAATAATACAATATCCATTTATACATATAAAAACATAAGCCCAAATTGTTTGAATAAATGAATTTAAATAAATATTTTTTTATTCATGGATCAGCATGAGATAAGTAAAACCGCAAAATGTGTCTCAGATAAATATATGTTCAAAACCATCATTATAAATGTTATGCTGGAATAGATAAGCGAAGGTGAGCTAAGACGAGAATAAAAATGTCTTATTTTAGAGGTATATTAGTATCACACCCTCCACTGTAATTCTAGATATTAATTTCGAAAAAAGTACACCTATTTATGGTATTCAATGAATGGGCGATGGGCGGCTCTCGGCCAATTCGAAAACTTGTTTCGAGATGACAACACGTATTTATATTCATGTTTTAGAATATGTAATTATGGATAGACGCCGGTCACGTATTCAAAATGTGAATCTAATAAATTGATATGTATCAATGTTTTTAATGGAATGCTGAAAAAAGAGGTATGGTTAATCGAATTCCAAGGTGAATATCGAATGTTTCCTTCTTTTTTGTGGGATATGTTCAGGAAACAATTCATATTACATAAATTGTGCACTACACTTAAGAAATCACAGGTAGTAGCTATCTGATAAAAATGAAAGCAAAAAATTCAAACACAAAATTTCAGCTGAAATGTTGATGATAAGTCGAATAAAAATTTCACATGAATAGTAATAATATAAAATAAAAAATCTACTCAATGGATTTGAACAACAAGAATAATATGAAAATGAAATTAATGGCAAAACGTTGAAGGTAACCCTGAAGAAATGAAACATTTTTCACTATTTTTCAAAATAAAGGAAGTAGAGGTGAAAGGCAAATATTGCAAAATATACATTTTTCCAAATGAGGTACTGTTCCCGATATTGAAACGTTTCAAACGTCAGTGAATTACTCCTGAGAAAACTTAACTTTTTTCCCCTTTAACCGATTACATAACAGCTTTACGAGATACCAATAAGAAACATTAAAATAGTGACCACCCTGTATATCTAAGTATCTAAGTATCTAAGAGATAAACTTCTATAATTATAATGAAATTAAAATATAAGCCGATCACTAAAATTTTGTTACACCAGAACTGTCTGGCAAATAGGTAGAGGTCCATAAAGAGGGCGGATGTAATTTGGGCGCTAAAGGATTAATGCACTTTTTACAACATGTAAACAAGGCGCCAAGACCGAAGGGTCATTTTAATCCTATGTGTATTTTGGGCGCTAACCGACTGAAGTACATGATTTATGAAATACAGTTATTTATTAAATCACCGACATTTATAATAAGATATTATATTTTTGTAAAGTAAATTATAATAATTTTCAATAATAACCCAACCAAACCTACCTCTACCAAACCACCTTCGTATTTTTAGTCAATTTTTGAAGAATAAATTATAATAATTTTCAATAATAACCCAACCAAACCTACCCCTACCAAACCACCTTCGTATTTTTAGTCAATTTTTGAAGAATAAATTATAATAATTTTCAATAATAACCCAACCAAACCTACCCCTACCAAATGACCTTCGTATTTTTAGTCAATTTTTGAAGAATAAATTATAATGTCTGGCTGACTCGACCTACCTGCACTTTTTAGCGGCGAAAATACATGTCGGATTATCTACCCTTCTTGGTCAGACAGGTAAAGAAGGATGGTTAGCGCCTAAATTACACCCGCCGCATAAAGAAATAACAAAAATATTTGGAAACATCCAGAAATGTCATAGAAAAGTCGAGAAGTGTCAAGAACATGAGAAGAATAATAAGAAAGGGGTAAATACGTTTGTTTTTGCTTTGAAAGTTCGAGTTCTGAAAGTGAGTTGTAATTAGTGAAGTATTGTCAAAGTTGAATTTAAAGAAATAAAGTTGAAATAGTAAAAAGCAATTATGGCAATTCTTAGGCTGAAATCGGGAGAATTATGGTCTCCGAACAATGTTCGAGAAGGACACACAGATACTACTGGGACAATACTAGATGAATCCATACTTCACATGAGTTATGATAGCATGACACCGGAGAATATAGTCACTGATCGAGTGAACATCATCATCCCATCAAGGGAACAGGTGATGCACCCAGGTAATTCTGGAGAAATCATCTGGTCCATCGATGCTTCCAAAGAAACCATGACACTGGGGCTGGTATAAAAGGACCTAGAAAAGGAATGATCTTTAGCCTTGGCCTATATAAGACTGTGTTTCAAGCAGAGACGATTGCCGCTATAGCCTGTATTGATAAAAACATCAGAAGAAGGTACACCGGACAAAAAATAAGAATATTCACTGGCTGCCAGGCTCTGCTTAAAGCTATCAACTAGGTCTAGAATGGTAAAAAACTGTAAAGAATCCCTCAACAGGCTGGCTGAGGGGATAGCAGGTAATGAAATGGCTGACCAGTTAGCTAAAGAAGGCTCTAAAGGAGACTTTATAGGTCCGGAACAGTTTTGTGGAATCACAAAAGATTGTATAAGAGGGGAAATCGGGAACTGGTTAGATAGGGAACACCAACTCAAATTGAGGTCGACACAAGGGCACCTCCATACAAACAGTTTACTGAACAAGGTAGACAAGGAACTCTCAACCAGGCTTTTGAAACTGAATAAGAGACATTCGAAGACAGCTACCGGTGACTGGACACTGCAACCTGAGGAAACATCTGCACCAAATGGGAAAAATTAGTGAACCTATGTGCAGGAAATGTGAACTCTATGATGAAACACCTACTCACATACTCTGCTTCTACGAGAACTTATATGGACTCCGACAGAAGCACTTTGGAGTGGAAATAATACAACCATTACAACTACTGAAAATCCCTCCAGTCAAACTATTGGCCTACATAGAAGACCCAAAGCTTCTGGAATGGAAGTAGATAACATAGGAAATGGTACAAAGATTCAGTTCAAGTGCCTGGGCTGTTGAGCACAACCCAATCGAATGAAAGAATAATAAAAAACGTAACAATGATTCAACTATTTTTGACAGTCCTTCAATTCTGTACTCGTATTTTACCATTCACTGCTATCTCCAGTCCAACTAGTATATACGGAAAACAGACTTCTCATTAAAAAATTATTGAAAAGAGAAGGTACAATTATAAATTAAGCCATAAACGTTAAAACAAGTGCAAACTTCAAAAATATATGTGAAAAACTTTTTTAAAACTTCCAAAGTTATTCTCAAAATTTATGTTCGTAGTTTATATTTGAAGTTTAGGAATCAAGCTTTATATAATGGAAACCGGAGTGAAGATGACAGCCAAAAATTAGCAGCTAAAATCATAGACGTCGATTTTATTGAATCGATTTTATTAAAGTAATACCTTCGTTAGCCGCGCTGAGTAATTTTTGGTAGAGGTAAGCGTAACCAAAACCGCTTAACCGACACCTGTCACTGCTAAACAGTCATGCTATAGTAAGATAGGTTAGTTTGTGTTCTTCTTTTATCCTTTATTGGGTAATATACAAGGGGATAATTTACCTATCTTATAAAAGGAAAATATTCTAGTCTCTAGGCCATCAAATCTCTCCAAATGGCAACTCTTTAAAGCTTGACTAATTGAATCAGCAACTTACCAGACTAAAATTCTTCTCGAAGCTCAATTCATGTAGTTTTACCATAGTTTGGATTGACTTGTAACACGGTGCGTTATCTTGATAAAACAAAACTTTTTTCTTTGCCATATGCGGACGTTTCTTTGCAATTTCGGCCTTCAAACGCTTCAATAACGCTATATAATATTCACTGTTGATGGTATTTCCCTTTTCAAGATAGTCGGCGTTTTGGACAAGGTTCTCCAGTTTCTGTCCACTCAGATGAAGATCGTTTTGATTCCGGAGTGAAGTGATGGATTCATGTTTTATCGACGCAAAAATTCCGGTTTGTTACGTTTAAACACTGCTCAGAAGCATTAACACGTTCTTGTTTTTGGTGGCACCCACTTTGAACAGAGCTAATAACATAGTCAATTGCTTAGGTATGCCATATAAAGCGTTCCGCATCATCGGTGTTTCTACGACCACGTTTGAAGTCAGCAAACCGTCGTTTTATTGTTGTTTCTGATGGAGTGGAGTCCCCATAACACTTTTCAAGCCATTGCTTCGCTTTCCCATCAAGAAGCAGTGTAAAATTGAAACACAAAATTGTTTTTGATCCATTGTTTTGAAAATATTAAAAGTAGACGTCACTCTTAGCACAATAACTCACGAACTAATGAATAGAATATAATGGAATTTTGACAGCTGTCTTTTTAAGGTTAGTACTAACTGAAAAACAGGCGATTGCAATAAAACTAGCTCTATCTATGTGTCACGGGACGCCCGGGACGTATCAGCCCATGTTATACATTCCGAAGATCATGAATAAATAACTAACGAGGATATAATTCAAATAAAAAAAAACAAGAAAATAAAAAAACTGAATCCGACAAATGTCCCCTTTGCTTAAAAATACTACAGTATCTAAAAACTGAATTTGCTGAGCTGTAGCTTTTTGTAATGTAAAGTAATAAATTCAAGTGAATTTTCATCGTGATGGTGATCCTTTTTTTCAGTGTCTCAAAACTTTACTAACATCGGTTGTAAACTAAAATTATATGATGAAAAATATTTCTGAGGACGAAATATGTCACGTTCCATTTCCCTTATGAAGGACTACATTAAACCATAAAAAACGTAATACTTTAAAAGAAACGGCGTAAACAATTTTTTTTGATTTCTCTGCAAGCGACACAATAAATAAAAGATCCTCTTCACTCTAAGCTCGGGGTACTTTACATTATTCAGGACGCGAGACATATTGTTTTTCCAATTACTCAAATTTTTTGCCCAAATGTCACCTTACAAAAAGTTACAGCTATGTTATACCGTTAAGTTTGTACCAAGCAGTCTTCGCTGCTTCTAAATAAATTATGAACATAGGTTACGCTTGTTTTTGAAATATTATCGTGTAATATGTGTTCTTTTATAATATTATTGTTACCATATTCTGTTGCGTTCTACAAAAAACTATTTGTGTGTAATTTTATTAATCTTTCAAAAGCATAATTTATGCTGTTCTGCTACTCATAACAAAATTAGAAAATGTATAGATATTAATAAAGCAAATTACCATTCTACAGGGACAACGAATTTATTTTAAGTTGTATAAAGCACTGTGGAATTAAGTAAAATTTCACTATATTGACAGTAGTTGCTGCATGGAGTAGGTAACGACCATAAAATAAAGCAATGTTGTCAGATATATTTTCTAAAATTGTTAGGCTCGCTACACAAATTTTCCCCCTACTTCAGTAAACTGTTAGTTCGGGATGTTATAAGAAAGCTAGTTTGGAAATATTTTTAAAAAAATACATAATATAAATTTATTAGTAAACATTAAAATAAGTACCTTGAAATTGTTGGAAAAAGGAAAATTAATTAAAACCACTTTATGTATGTTACTATATTTAAGAAAATTTTGAAGAGTTGGCAACGTAGATGCAGGTGCACTAAACACTTCCGAACAATCCAATCATCAACTACAGTATTTATCGTAATATAACGAAATAGCCGAAGTATAGTCCCTTTGACTACTTTCTCAGAAAAAATTCTACGGGGTCTTGAGGGTGTTCGGGGGGTTGTGTTGTGGTTCGGCTTATAATCCAGTAGTTACATTCAGTGTCGGGTGTGAATTTTGTTTTAAAGAAATATTTAATATAATATATATTTCTTGGTTGAATGAGTTTAGTGAATTGTTATAGGTATGTATTTATAGGAAAGTGTAGGTGATCTAGTGTAGAAAAGTATCATTAATATAATACCTATTTGACGATATAGTGGTTAAGTGGCGTCAGTGAATTGATATTAATATAATATTTATTTTTTCGTAGACGTGTAACGAAAAAGTCCCAGGCTAGAGCACTCCACCTCAGGGAGTGGAATTCGGCACCAATTAAACTATTTTATTCGCTATCACTGGGATGGGGTGTACAATTAATATTAAATTGGACGCCACCAGCTTTTTAATCGAACGAATGCAATAAAAAAACAGAAACAAAAGGTGGAAAGCTGGAAACACCTCGTAAAAATTAACGTTAAGTGACTTAAGAAAATATTACAAAATGAAGCTACTTATTCCCGAATACGTGTATCCAATTTAATAAATATTGAATAATCAATACAAAAATTGAAGATATTAAATATTTATTGGTTTATCCAAAACTTGCATAAATTGAATACTCAAAAAAACCAAACGAGTAGGATACCAAGTGTACTATAACACGCCAACTTCAAATCTTACACACGCTAAAGATAAGACGAAGGAACTTATCTTAGAGGGCTGGGATGTTGGGCAGCTCTGGCGACGATGGCGGCGATGGCTTAACAGGCGGTGTACCTCGGGAACAGGAGAACTTCTAAATTTGCCTCAATGTAAATAGCTTCTTAAATTTGCACATAACTTGCCTAAAACTTGCCTATAAGTTGCCGGCTGCAGAGCAACCAGACGATGAAAATTTGTTCACCAACAATAAGCTTAAAAATATATATTTGAATGTTGCCTCAGTGGCAGTTAGAGGAAAAAGACTCAGTTCGAATCGAAACTTGAAATTTCGAATATCTAAAGACCAAAATAGAAGGGGAATTTGATAAAAATTAATGTTTTATTTTGGAGTGACTAATGCGACAAGGAAACGGCATGTTTAGAAATTTAGTAGAAATTTGGGAGGAAGTGACTAATGAGCCACAAAAATTAACTAAATAAAATTGTTTTTAAAACGAAAAAACGTAACAGGCTAAACAGCATGTTACATCCCCTCTCCTCGGGAGAAAAAAAAATAATTCACAGAATTACTTTTTTTTTTTGCTAAACAACAGTCTACGAAGAATGGGAAGCAAAAACAAAAAAACTGTGGTGAACATCCAAAGGAAACGTAGTGCTTACATATGACTCAAGAGAATGAATAAATTGAAAAACATAAACTATTGAATAAAAAGAGAAGAGAAGTGGCGAAATTTGGTAGAGGTGATTGTCTAAAATTTCCAGCGGAAAGTGAAATGATATTTCTAAGTTCATACCAGGGATGTTGCCAGTTGGTATCCACGGTAACCATTGGTCATCGAGCAAGCAGAACATTCGAAATAATCCTCACACAGACACAGCAAAAATTGTGACGATGTATGAATATACTATCTCACTGTAGAGAAATTATTCTAAATTCTTGACTTACTCTCTTTTTTATTTCAAAAGCTTAGAGAAAAGTAAACGAAATTCAAAATATATTGAAAAACAAACGTGAATATTTTGAACCCAAAAAAATTAATAGGGAAATGTTCCTATTAACGGAAGAAAAAATTATAATAAAATAAATGGTTCAAAAAAATTGTACAGAGATCACAATATTTTACTGCAGCTATAAAACGGTATTTAGAGGGTTAGCCTCTATTATAACATAAAATTTTAAATATATCAATACAAAAATCAGTATAAGCGCAATAAAAAAAACTCAAGATGCTTAACATCTTAACGATAAATAGAGAAATCCTAATTTCTCAACGAAGCAGAAAAAAAAAAAAAATCACCTGTTGTGATAAGGGGTAAGTATGATCTCTAGTACCTTAAACTGATAAAAAAAATAATAAAATAAACCAATAATAAACGGTAATAAGAAAAGTAAAAATAAGTGAAGTGTCATTCCGGAGTTATGAATTGACTGGCTATCAATTGTGTTGGAAAAGCCTCGCAGATGATGTTAATCGCGTCGTGGTTATCTTTTCCCACAATCAATTTCCACATCCATTAACAACTACCGAAGTGCAGGCATGGGTCCTATGACAACCAAGTCCTTGCTGAGGGAGAAACGAAAGGGTGTAAAAAAACATATCTAATAAATTTTTGAGCAAGCTCGGGTTATTAACGAACCCAGCGTTATTTAGAAACGCCACAACTAAAATGGAAAAAATCCAAGAGATAAAAAATTGACTGGATCTCTAAATCTATGACACCGTGTTGCAGTGCCCATGTGACACATCCCTCCAGTGCGATGATATGACAAGTCATAAATCCATCCTTTCGGACGACGGCGTCCCGTAGGTACAACACATCTATGGAATCATGACCCACCATGACACACCTCTGAAAGTTTGTCTTCCAATTAAGGTTATCACAAGACTAACAACACGCCCGTCAAAGATATAGACCTTAACAAAAAAACAAAATTCACGGTAAGCATTTTTTAACAGGAAAGCGAAAACCTCCAAAAATTCCGTCATGGGAATACTATTGCAAGATATTGTATGAAAATAAACACGGTAAAACTAGAATAAGATAATTATTTAACGTGACCAAGAAAAAAATATGTGTGCATGTATAATACTATAGAGAACATAATAATGAAGATAAAACTAAACAAGGCATGGCCTTTCCCCCCCTTTCCTCCAATCGGAAAGTTTGGAAGGAAGAAACCCACCAAGACGGAACCAAATGCTAACAAATTAGCGATAGCACACATAACAACAAAAACTAGAAGAAATTATTAAAATATATATTTTTAATAAATCTGAATCTAAACGTGCCGCGATAAGCAACTAAATTATCAGATGTGGAGTTGTAAACCACAAATAGATAGGTGTCTCGAAAAAAGTTTTGTCATCAACTGAGGTAAACAAATATGCTAGAATAAAATACTATAGTATGTATCAGTCAGTACACAGGTAAAACTAAATATTTCGTTAATTTTCGTACAAAACGACAATGTGTTCTCGTATCATAACAAAAGAAAAGCAAAATAAAGCGTATATTGAGAACAAAAGCGCTACCAAGCAAAAAACATAATATCTCAATATACACACGATAAGGGACCGCTACAAAATAAACTGAATCCAAAATTTGCCAAAGCAAGGATTTCAGAAAATGTTTGAGCGTAATGGTTGTTCCAAAATATCTACTGGATTATAAATGTGCATGAAGCAAGAAATTTCCAGAAAATTTGAAACATTCACGGAAGATTGTTCTCGAAAGAACATCGTTTTTGGCATTTCAAAAACCCAAAAACAAAAAGATACGATAAAACACAAACATAACACAAGAATTGTATTATGGACAACGTCTAAAAGATACTAATAAATATGTACTTACGATACAAAATCAAGAGATAACAAAAGAGCATATAGAAGGTAACGGTATTACTGTTTACCACAAAAATATCGTATGGAGGTTCTATGACATATACGAGGACCTTAGTTCCAGATAAATGATAGATACAAAATGTTTTTTATCTTGAAACAAAAGAAAAATAAAAATAGTCACGTTAATATAATTACTTAATAAGTACTCTAAATTAATCAGAATCACTATTAGATCTGACTCGCAAATTATAATCATTATTAGACAAATCTAAATTATCAGAAAGTTGGACAGAAGGTTCATCATCAGGAAGATTTTCATCTACATCAATAAATTGGTTCTTTAAATCTGTAACATGCCAGTTACCTAAATCATTACCAGATAGATCTTTTAAATTGTAAACTAATTTAGAAATAACTTTGTTGACAACACAAGGTATATATTTAGGAGCAAATTTAGCTGCAAAATTATTAGATTTGGACGAAAGAACATAATTCTTTTTCCATAACCTGTCACCAACATGAAATTGCAAATCTCTCTTTCTCAAATTGTAATGTTTTGCATTTTTTTCGTATGCGTTTTTTAACTTTTTCCGAATATCTACAAAAAGTTTAGGCAGGGTTTGAACATCGTTAACCAATTGCAATTTATCTCCAGTGTTAATTATGTTATTCGCGTTTTCGGAAATTACACCATAAAAATCTCCACTTAACGGAACGTTTCGAGCAAAATTTAGAAAAGCTGGGGAGTAACCCGTAACGTCATGTTTCGCGGTTCTGATTGCTTGTGCAACTCTGTGTAGCGAATTATCCCAGTTATTATGAGACGAATTCTCATGAATATAACATCTTAAAGCTGTAACAATTGTTTTGTTAGTTCGTTCTGTGTGATTTGCTTGGGGATGATAACGAGCGTTATAAAATATTTTTTGCACCTTATATTGCGACATTAAATTCTTAAAAAGAAAGGACGTAAAAACAGTACCATTGTCAACAGAAAAAATTTGTGGAACACCAAAAACAAGAAAAACTTGGTTTTCTATAAATTTCACAATGCCCTTAGCAGTTGCGTGTTGCATTGGATGAACAAGACAAAATTTTGTGAACCAATCGGTAATTACTAAGACAAATCTGTTACCAGATTTTGATTTAGGATAAGGACCTATCAAATCAGCAGAAATCCATTGCCATGGAAAATTTATATCTTTATACTGACCCATAACACCAGCTGTAGGTAAGTTTTGTGTTTTACAAGAACTACAAACTGAACATTTATTAATGTAGCGAGATACAGAACTTCTAAGTTTCGGCCAATAGTAAAGTTCGGAAATACGAGAAATAGTTTTAGATATGCCTAAATGGGCACTCAAATCATTATCATGAAATAATTTCAATAAGTCAATTCTATTAGGGGTAGGAACAACAATTTTCCAATTAGATAAATTACTAGAAATTGGATTTAACGAAAAAACATGTTTGTATAAAACATTATTGTCAACCTTAAATGTAGGATATAAATCAGGATTATTGGTGACCTTCTGAATCATAGAAGTGTACCAAGTATCTGGCTTGAAAGTATTTACGTCGATAATAGAAATTTCTGAGAAAGAACGCGATAAAGCATCACTTACCACCATAGTGATTCCTTTTCTGTGCTTAATTTCAAAATCAAACTGAGAAAGCCTAAGAGAAAGACGAGCTAAGCGACCTGAGGGATTCGAAAGTTTCGATAGATATTGCAACGATGAGTGATCTGTCTCAAGAGTAAAATGGGTACCTTCAACATAACCTCGGAACTTTTCAACACCAAAAATAACTCCTAAAAGTTCTTTTTCTGTTGTGCTATATTTTCTTTCAGTTTTATTTAAAGTACGACTTGCATAAGCAATTGGATGTTCGATACCATCACAATCTTGATAAAGGATTGCTCCAAGACCAGTTTCACTAGCATCAGTTTGAATAATAAAAGGTTTAGAAAAGTCGGGGCTTGCAAGAATAGGACTAGAAGTGAGACGTTTTTTAACTTCAATAAAGGCATTTTCGGCTTCGGCAGTCCAAGAAATGGATTGACCTTTTTTCCTGCCATGAAGAAGATCAGTGATTGGGGAACAAATGGTAGAGAAATCTTTAATAAAACGACGATACCAACCAATAAGACCTATGAGACGTTTTATCTCTGTAGTATTTTTTGGGGCGGAATAATTCAAAATAGCAGAGACTTTCTCGTCATCTGTACGTAAACCATTTTTATCAACAACAAAACCTAAAAATTTAAGGGAATCACGACAAAATTCACATTTTTTAAGATTGACAGTAAGATTGGCTGTTTTCAACCTAAGATACAATTTGTTTAGAGTTTCCATATGTAACTCAAAAGAAGGGGTAGCGATGATAATGTCATCTAAATAACAAAAACAATACGGTCGAAGGGAAGGATCTATTACCATGTCCATTAGACGAGCCATAGTTTTGGGAGCATTGATTAGACCATAAGGAGTAGTAACGAATTCAAAAAGTCCTACACCGTATACAGCGAAAGCTGTTTTCGGGCGAGAAGATTCAGACAAAGGTATTTGTAGAAAAGCCTTTTTTAAATCAATAGACGTCAGAAATTTTGCTTCTCGGAGTTTACTAAGAATAATATCAACTTGCGCCATAGGATATGAATCTGAAACAGTAACCTTATTCAATTTCCGACCATCAAAACATACACGACATTCTCCGGACTTCTTAGGGACAATCCAGAGAGGTGAACACCAAGGGGAGTTCGAAGGTTGAATAACTTTGAGATTTAGCATTTCTTCCACTTCTTTCACAAGAAGTTTTTGCATAGCCGGAGACAAGGGATATTGACGCTGCACAATTGGCTTTGCATTACCAGTATCGATATTGTGCTCTATTAAATTAGTTCGACCAATTCGGTCTGAAGGAGCAAGTGAAGCAAATAAATTAATTACCTTGTCTAGTTCATCTTTTTCAAAAGAGGTGAGACTAGAAACGGATTGAATTGTGTTAATGACACAAGTAGAGGACAAAAGAGAATACGACAAATTATGACAATTAATGTCTATCTTACATAGACTCAAAAAATCCATACCCAAAATAAGAGAATGATTAATAGAAGGTATAATTAAAATTTTAATTGTTTTAGTGACATTATTCACGGTAACGGGAACAGTGATAAAACCCATAAATTGCTGTGGAACGCCATCAGCAGTAGTGATACTTATTGAAGCATCGTATTCGATAGGTACATGAAGAGAATTAATAAGTGAAAACCCTTGGTTTCCAATAACACTAGAATTGCTTCCAGTATCAACCATAGCTAAAACTTCAGTATCTAAAATTTTGACAATCATATAAGGACGATTATCATTAGGTTTCTTTACAAACAAAGGACAAACATCGGTAGAAATAGAATTGACATTATTTTCACACAAAATATTTACCGCAGGCGTCGGTAAACCATGTAAGACAGATAAAACAGGTAAATTAACATTAGAATCATCTTGTGCTTCCTTAGATATTTCAACATCCTGTACAGAATTGACAAGTGAAACGGTACGAGAACATAATGGTTTGCCAAGATTTTCAGAACGGTAAGAAGTAACAGAAGATAAAAAATCCTTGACAAAACTAAGATAAGCTTGCCATTCGGTAGCAGTAGGTGAAAAACATGAAATTAATTTCGACTTGTTGATGGTTTGTGTTTTTGATTTTCTGACTTTACTTCTGAAGTAATTTGCACATGACTGGAATCTGTTGTCAGATTTACAGGACCAGTCCGAACCTCGTTTTTTGGAATACAAGAACGACAATAAGGCTTTGTAGTGTTTTTAGCACCACAACCATAACAAAAGATTGACTTAGGAGAACGACACTTACTAAAACTATGACCAGATCTGCCACAATTCCAACACACGGAAGAAGTTAAAGCAGAAACATTAACAGAAGATTTTCTGTTCGACGAAGATGTATGTGAAACATAAAGACAAGCTAGATCAGGTTCTAGTAATCGAGAATTATTGGAAGATGGTGGTCGATAACGATCAGACCAAACTCTAGATTCTTCAATTCTTTTACAAAGCTCAGTTAGTTCATCAACAGTATTAGGAGTATGCAATGCCAATGCAGAAACAAAAAAAGGTAAAAGGTTCCTACGAATCTTTGCAACGCGGGACTGCTCATCCACAACATTCGTTAGACGGTTAAAAAGACCTACCATAGAAGAAATATAAACTGTAACGGGTTCATTTGCACCCATGGTTCGATTTAAAATCTCTAACTCTAAATCTGTTTCATAACTATACGGAAGAAAATCTGCTTTCAGTTTTGCAACAATATCTGACCAAGAACTAAATTTGCCACGATTATTGAGATACCAGGTAAAAGCGCTGCCTCGGAATAACTCACAAGACTGTAGAAATAACTCATTATCCGAAATACCTCGTGATACTCTAAGTAATTCGACTTTTTCTAAAAAAAGATGAAGTGATTCATTTTTTCCAGAGAAAGAAACATTCCATTTATACACTGGATCGTGTCGAGAATGCGGTACTGTGGGAGAAGATAAAGATGAAGAAGATGCAAGGGGTACGTGATTACTGTGTGACTCTATACTATCTACAGAAATAATTGGAGTTGTCTTTGTGTCTAAATCAGATTCAAGTATAAGTACTTCTCTATCTAGAGACATTTTTATTTGTTCCTCATCATCGGAATCAACATTCATTCTATTTATCCTATTGGTCAAATGAATTAATCGTGAATTTATTCTTTGAAACACGGGTTCGCGTTTATTACCACTGAAATTGTTAATGACATCAGTCAAATCCTGAATAGTACTACGAATTTCAAAATGATCTTCCTGAAATGTGTAATTGTTTACCGGTAATGAAAAACTACGGTTTGCTTTCTCACGAGCTAATAAACCAGTAAGAACTTTGCGTTTTTCGTCAACTGTATCGGGTAAAGTAACACATCTAATTTTAATTTCATAAGAAAGTTCATGTACTTTCAAATGATTTGCCTGCATATTGATTTTATTTAAAAAAACCAATTAAAATGAAAAACTTGATAGCTAACAATAAAAAAATTCGAAAAAAATTATCAAATTTATTGAAAATATTAAGAAAATGCTTTAAAATTACTAAGTCAAAGTTAAGAGTATCAAAAATTATTTAAAAAACGTTAAGAAAAGGCAGATTTGCAAATATTTGTACAAAATTGAGTAATATAGAAAAAAAAAAAAATTATTAACCTATAGTCTTATAAAATTTCAAAGTTTGTCAAGTCAGAAAATACTTCCAAAATATATAAAAGTTTGAAGAGATACAAAAAAATTTCAAGTTTGAAAAATATTCAAACTATTGAAAAATTAAAAAAGTAATCAAACAACCAACTACCTAAAGTGATTTTCAAAACATAATAGTATGCACAAAATGTAAAAATAGCAATACCATGTACTAAAAATTATGAACCAAATAATTAATAAACCTGTTAAAATTTCTCCTCGACTGAAATAATTAACGTGATCGTAAAAAAAACAACAATCAATATTTTAACACTTCAATTGAAGCAAAAGAGTAAAAATCGGTGAACCCAAAAAAAAAAGTTAACTATAATTAACAAGAGGCAAAAGCACCTAAAAATGAAATAGAATAAAGAATACCAAAAGATACGGGGAGTAATCAAAAATAAGTTACCTGAGAAACTTATTTAAAAAGAAATCAACAAACTCTAATATTGATTAAACACACCAACTCAGCAAATAGCTAAAAACCATTTAATTGGGCGCCAATTTGTAACGAAAAAGTCCCAGGCTAGAGCACTCCACCTCAGGGAGTGGAATTCGGCACCAATTAAACTATTTTATTCGCTATCACTGGGATGGGGTGTACAATTAATATTAAATTGGACGCCACCAGCTTTTTAATCGAACGAATGCAATAAAAAAACAGAAACAAAAGGTGGAAAGCTGGAAACACCTCGTAAAAATTAACGTTAAGTGACTTAAGAAAATATTACAAAATGAAGCTACTTATTCCCGAATACGTGTATCCAATTTAATAAATATTGAATAATCAATACAAAAATTGAAGATATTAAATATTTATTGGTTTATCCAAAACTTGCATAAATTGAATACTCAAAAAAACCAAACGAGTAGGATACCAAGTGTACTATAACACGCCAACTTCAAATCTTACACACGCTAAAGATAAGACGAAGGAACTTATCTTAGAGGGCTGGGATGTTGGGCAGCTCTGGCGACGATGGCGGCGATGGCTTAACAGGCGGTGTACCTCGGGAACAGGAGAACTTCTAAATTTGCCTCAATGTAAATAGCTTCTTAAATTTGCACATAACTTGCCTAAAACTTGCCTATAAGTTGCCGGCTGCAGAGCAACCAGACGATGAAAATTTGTTCACCAACAATAAGCTTAAAAATATATATTTGAATGTTGCCTCAGTGGCAGTTAGAGGAAAAAGACTCAGTTCGAATCGAAACTTGAAATTTCGAATATCTAAAGACCAAAATAGAAGGGGAATTTGATAAAAATTAATGTTTTATTTTGGAGTGACTAATGCGACAAGGAAACGGCATGTTTAGAAATTTAGTAGAAATTTGGGAGGAAGTGACTAATGAGCCACAAAAATTAACTAAATAAAATTGTTTTTAAAACGAAAAAACGTAACAGGCTAAACAGCATGTTACAGACGTTAGGGTAAGTTTTATAATATAATTAATTAGAATGGCATTTTGGAGACCATTTGAAACGACAGTCCAAGATGATGCGCGGGATTATTGAATTGTGGATTTAAATATAAGAAGTTAGATAATCGAATGGTAATAATGGAATCTCGGCGTATCGCTGAACTTGGACAGGAGTATTTGCGCAAAATAAAAGGGTACCGTGATTCAAATAGAACTATAATTTATTTAGATGAAACTTGGTTTGATACGCATGATGTTGTCAAGTACGGTTGGGTTGACGATACAAAAAACTGTTCTTTAGATACTTCGTGTTCTAGAGAAAACGCGTTATTATTGTATTACAAATTTTATGAGTTTTGTATGCAGGTTAATTTTTTTCATTCAAATTGATATAGTTATTTCACAATATTAGAATTTATAAAAAATTTATATGCACGCCACTGGGCGGGCTTTCCTTCAAAAGGAATTGAAAATATGGATCATTACATTAACTTTGGAAGAACTATACACCTTTTGACGTACATCTTTGGACAATTTCAATACATTGTGAAAGAAAACTTCGGAAAACAGTTGCGAAGAAATTTTTTTAGATAACAGCTGTTAAACTTCCCACCTTTACACATTTATTTTGTAAATTAAAAAGTTTGCGTAAAGCTCCTTATTGTAAACATTTTTTGAGTCGATTAAGATATTACGTTAGTCACTTTATAAATAGTATTTATTGATTCTACTCCAACAAAAATATGATTGTAATAGAATAAAAAATTATTTGTTTAAACACTTACGTGGTTAGGGATCAAGTTCATAATGGTGCATGGCAGAAGCGTGGTAGATTCTGATTTTGATCAGATATACGTGCCGACCTGAAAAAAGAGGAAATTAAACGAAAGTGCATCGAGTATCAAAAGTACTTAAATGAAGTGCAAAAGCGTATAATATGAACTTTGCTCAGTAAAATTGTATCATACATAATCCATTTTTCTTTATGAAAATCAAAAAATTTAATCAAAACGGTTCCAAAATTTAATCAAATGAATCTCTAATTAAATACACAGTTTTAAGTACATTAACGGAATTGAAACATATTTTCAAAAAAAAACATAATTATTCATATGGGTAATAATTTTTCTGGAACATTTATTCAGAAATTAGAACATATGGCATGCCGTTTTGGTATTTAACAACATCGTTTTAAAAGATCAAAAAATTTTATTCCGTAATTATTCTGTTGAAGAATTAAAATTATGTTTTTCATAATAATAATACAGGAGTTTCCATTATGAAAAACATAATAGAAATTCAATTTCCATTATGTATTGAGGTTGCCTATACTACTCTAATACAAGTACCTGAAATCGGATAGTAAATGGTTTACCGGCAACACTGCTTCTGGGGACAAACAAGAAGAAGAATAAAACTTCATTTGTTATGTTAATTTCTGTGGTGGTTTATTTACCTTACTATATAAACTGTAAACAGAGACAACCCTGTAAATTATTAAAAAAATCACCATTGAAGTGAGCATCAATTGTTGTGTTACGGTATAAAAGTTCAATAAGTATGGGTTCCAGAGAAGTCGCAACTACACTGCTTAGAATTCGGCGTGTTATTGGAGAATCTTGCAGAGTTTTTCAGTCAAGCAATCATGTTCCTCGTGATATTCTATCATTTTGCTTAACTAATCTCGACAGAATTGAGAATTCCATTTCTTCTGATACTTTCAACCTGTTAAAACATACAATTAACGAATTATTGTCTCTTGATTCCTAAAGTGAATATGGCTTGGTATAGGGCTTTCGGGTCTAGCATACTTCCAGTCCAGTCCTATTATTTATTCAATAAGTTTTATTCTTGAATTTGTAGGTATTATGTTTTTTATAATTTTAATTTTTGAATTTCCATTATGCTTTTCATAATTTTAATACTTGAATTTCAATTATGATTCTAATAATAATAATACACGTATTATTTCCATTATGAAAAACATAATAGAAACTGCCGATTTAAAATTATGAAAAACATAATAGAAATTCAATTTCCATTATAAATTGATTATTACCTACAATTTTGTATTGAAATACAATGGGCAAAATCTCAATACATAATAAGAATTCGAATTCGAATTTTTATTAAGTATTTCATAATTTTAATTATTGAGTTTTCATTATGATTCTCATAATTTTAAATCGACAGTTTCTATTATGTGTTTCATAATGGACATATGTATATTAAAACTATGAAATACATAATTTTAATTTATTGACAGAATAATTACGGAATAAAAATTTTTTAAAGGAGAGATATTTTTGTTTTTAAAACGATGTTATTAAATACCAAAACGGCTCGCCATAAGAACAATCTTTACTCCAAATCATAAGTACTCAAAATATGTTGTCCTTAACAAAAAAAAACAATTTACTTTCAAGCGCACATTGCCTCATTTGTGATAATAGACAATGATTTGAAAGAAAGAGATTACTGTTATGTGACAGAAGCTTTTATTGTTGCCTCACATAATGCTTGTAATTTTAGTAATAATAAACGAGGGTTCATAATGTATTTTATAAATTATTATTGTTATTTGTTCATGAAAATGTAATTAATTAATTAATTAATGTAATTGCAGAAACTGAAGAAAAATATATTTTATTTTCAAAATGAGTGCTATCTAAACAAGGTGATGAAAAAGTATAATTATATTCATAAAAATGCGGTGTGTAGATTGATTTAGATTTTTATCAAACTCTCTTGATGGATTAAGCGAAATAATCAACCCTGAACAATGTGGAGAGTTGAAAAATGTTTGTCAGGATTCCCAGTTGCTTAGTCGAACAAGGGTATTTCCTTATTGATGCTTGGATAAGTTTTTAAAACCCAATAATACTACTTCAACAACCAAAAAACAATTTTTGGATATTTTAATGGAAGTCTAATAATTGATGACGACTCTGCTAGTGCTGAAGACGTAGCGAAGAGAATGCCTCGTACCACTGTTAGTCCAGCAATTATATACATTTGGAAATGCAAATGAACCGAGAAAGCCAAATTTTAGATATTACGTGGGGGGGAGGGGGTGGTGGTTCTAGAAAAGCTTAAGTTCAAGTTGTCGACCAAAATAACCTTGTGGGTTTTCCGCCATCTTGAAAAAATGGTTAAATTAAGTTTTTTTATCATAACTCCGTTCTTCGTTGAGAAAATTTTTATGCAATACTTTTTTGTTGCTCTTTGGACGTTCTACAATTAAGGATATATACATTTTTCACGTCCTCTAGCGCGCCGCCAAGTCAGTAAGACTGTGCCCGGTTTTGATTTAGCCGTTCGCACAACCATTCATCCATTTTGACATATGGATACAACCGAGCGAGCGGCTAAATCAAAACCGGGCACAGTCTTACTGACTTTGCGGCGCGCTAGAGGTCGTAATTTTTCTCTAAAAAATAAAAGAACGAATTTGTAGGTC
This sequence comes from Lochmaea capreae, assembly GCA_949126875.1. Lineage (NCBI taxonomy): Eukaryota > Metazoa > Arthropoda > Insecta > Coleoptera > Chrysomelidae > Lochmaea > Lochmaea capreae. The sequence continues at coordinate 14,753,744 of OX421402.1, read as the reverse complement.
TGAACACGCTCTACAAGTTTCATACTGGACATTTTTCGATATCTTTCACGAGAGAAAAGCAAATAGCGAAAAACAATTTTTTCTCCCCAAATTTATGGTTTTTTTGATCGATATCTCGATAACGATGATCGATACGTGAAAAATGTATGGAACCTTAATTCTAGATCGTACAAAGAGCAACAAAAAAGTATTGTATACAAATTTTAGTATCTCTACGGGGAACCGAGTTATGATGAAAAAACTGAATTTTACCCTTTTTTCAAGATTGAGGAAAACGGAAAACCCACAAGGTTATTTTGGTCGACAATTTGAACTTAAGCTTTTCTAGCCTCCCCTCCCACGTAATATCCAAAATTTGGCTTTCTCGGTTCCGACGTAATGACTAGATTATGTGTGCAATATGAAAAGAACTGAAAGATCGGCATTTTCACTACACTAGTTAAACTATTTTTAATTCACTCACAAATTATGGGAACGAAACTCTTCAGAGAAAGGGATAGCTGACCATATAATCAGTCACCTACGGCAAAAAGATTGTTATGTGATGAATAAACATCAATGTCTAGCTATGCGGACGTACGTACGGCAAGATTCAGGAAAGAACTTCTAAGCCTATTTAAACTACTGGAAGAGAAGGCAAGAGAACATGGTCTACTGATCAACGAGAAAAAACAAAATACACGGTAATAAAGGACAATGAGGAAACAGGTATTATTATAAATTTTAATGGAAATAGGAAATAGCTACAGAATAGAAAAAGTAGAACAAATCGAATATTTTAGAGTCACTATCACAAATAAAAGAGACGAAGAAAGGGAAATAGGAAAAAGGTTAACAAAAGTCAGTGAAGCAGCAGGACTGGTAAACTCAAAAGACATATCACGAATAGCTAAAATAAGAATGTAGCAAACAATAATAAGACCGTCAGTTACCTACATATATGGGAACGTAAAATGCTTAGAAAGATTTATGGTGGAATTAAAGAAGAGGGAATGTACAGAAGAAGAACAAACAGAGAAATATCAGAATTGTATAAGCACACATGTATAACCCATATAATTAAAGCACAGAGAGCGAGACGGTTGAGACATATAGGTAGAATGACAGAAGATAGATGGGTAAAACGAGTGCTAACAGGTGGAGAAGGATGTAAAAAGAGAAGAGGAAGACCAAGGAAAAAATGGTTGGAAGAGGTTAGGAGAAACCTGAGAAGGGACTGGCAAAACGAGGCGGGGAACAGAGAAAAATGGAAAGAGAGAGTGAAAAATCTCGAAGCCGTGGGCCAGATAGACCTGTAGTGCTGATGTATATGTGATGGAATTCCTTCAATTCACCGGCCTAGCCTTTCGAAAATGCAAACAACTACCTATTATCCTGTACCTGAATTTCAACATGTACATAATAAATAATAACATCTACAAACAGTTTTTTTGCGAATACAACTATTCCGTGTCATTCACTATACATCATAATAGTTCAGACGAAGTAACCCAGACAAGAGGAAAAAAAAGATATTTCAACAAGTACGAAAAATATATTTAATTAATCTTTAGTAAAATATTCTCTGGGAATTACATTGTAACAATTTAATAGATAAATAACAATTTAATAATCAGAAAATACTGATATGCATTGTTTGCAATTATTGTAAGTTCGTAAATTACCTCGAGAATAATAAACAGGCAGTCTATCATTGTATACCTTTTATCTTCTATCTTTTTTACTCATTTACATTAAACTGTAGTTTTTCAAGTTTTTGTTTCTTGAAAAACCTATTTTCGAGAATAAAAATATTACTAACTATAAATCTGTTAAACCACGGGTAGTTTAGGAATGTCTGATAGTATTTTGATTTGCATTTGGTATATTATGGAAAGCCGTTCAAATAGTAGATCTATATTTTTTATTGTTATCTCTTCAAACCAAGCTTTCATCAATTTGCAATAAAAGCATTCAATTATTTTATTTTCACGTTACTAATTTCTTGACTATCGATAACCTAATTCAAATTACTTATAGTTTAACTTCTGAAGCTTCTATAATTAGCAACATTCTTATTCTAATGTTTCAGCTGATAACCTATAATTTTTTTTGTAATGGCTTGTTGCATACAGGACAGACAGACAGAGAAAGAATGAACAGAAAAAATGACAAGCTGTATTTATGATGTGTATTTGGTTTCCTTTGGCTGCGGATACTAAGTCCATTCGCCAACGTAACATTTTGCTCAAGGATGTACATATTTTCCGTAGTAAAAATTTCTTTTTTTTTCTTATTCTACTGTTACTTCTTATTTTTTTATTTATTTTTTAATTTTTCAGTTTAAATATTTTTATAATTACCATTTTTGTTAGTAATCCTTTTCGTATGCGTCTATATTCAAATTAACATTTTTTTTAACTCTTTATTTTTTTTGTATTATTATTTTATGTTTTTTTTTTTGTTTTTTTTACATGAACTACAGGGACACTTTGCGTTCAGGGGTCGATCAGAGCGACTTCAACAAACAAGAGGACCACGGATTGACTGGGATACACAATAGGGATTAACATTTATGGATTTTACAATTTAAATCTTAAGTCCAATTTTACATATGTGCGAATTTGTATGTATGTATTTTGGGGTAACATTCACTGAGACCTAAAAGATCTATTGTGCCACCTGACTTCTACTTAGTTTCTGAGGAGAGTCTCAGAGACTAGTAGCTCCTTTAGTCCTATTTCCCGGAGGAATTTTAGGATATCTGCAGGCTTCAACTTAGGTAACAGTCCCTCTTCTATCCAGTAGTCCCCCAGGTACTGTGCCCTAGGATTCTGAATTGCTGTGCGGTTCGCAAGTATGTGGATGGAGGTTTCTTCTTCCATTCCACAAAATCTACAATCTTCTTCCTCCACTATTTTGAGCTTTTTAAGATCCCATTCAGGCGACAATGCCCTGTTAGGATTCCTGTTAAGACTCTTAGTGCAGTTTTACTTTGACTTATGCATTCATTTGATCTCAACAGGTCGTAGTCACCCAGAAGAATCTTAGATAGCCTAAGCCCTACTAGATCTTTCCAATGGTCAGATCTTCTCTTTTCTTCGGCTTTACCCATTTCTTCCAATATTACATTGGAGCTGATTCCGCAAAAAGGTTCCGGCCCGCAAAAGGGTATTTCAGTCCTTCTCTTCGCTAGTTCAACTGCTATGTCGTTTCCTTCTATTCCAGTGTGTCCAGGAATCCACAGTAAGGTGACTATATTGTTCTCGCCTAGTTCATTAAGTTTTCCTAAGCATTCCCACACCATTTTGGAATTGATTACACAAGAACTCAGCGATCTAATGGCTGCTTGACTATCAGACATTATATATGCGAATTTAGTTTTTTATATAATTCAAAGTTATTCGATTTAATGTATTTATGATTATATATTATTTCGAGGTTTATTCATATTGGAAAATTAATTGTTAATGGTAATCTGATAAATTGTAACCCACGTAAAATATACAAGAGATACGCCCATGATCTTAATTTAGCGGCTTGAAAACCAAAGCGAAATTTTTATAGCTTATGTATCGTGTCTAAAAAACATTGATAGCAAGTTGTAGATCAAATTGGCATTGATTATTCTTATCACACCCCTCGTATTAATCATGCCGTTGAATAAAGTTTCTTACACGCAATACAAAGATTATACATTTAAGCTTTTTAGAAAAAAAACCGTATTACACGTTGCAGAAAATTTTCCTGTTCAGCGGTCTGATGAAACAAGGGACCAATAATCAACTTCACGTACAAATATCCACAAATTACCCTTAGTAAAAACTGTACAGTTTTAGGCAAGTTTAAAAATATTCAGAAGCCACATAGTCTTCAAAGCTGAGTCCAGTTTATATTTTAACAGAATCACAAAAGTATATTGATTCTGATTGTAAACTGAATCTGCCCGAAAATTTAGGATACTAAAATCAGAACAGTAGCTGGCTAGTATCAAAATGCCTTAAAAATTAAAAATCATTGTTACCCTGCTTTATCATCACTAGACACTTAATGCAGCATATACACGTAAACGTATTGGCAGGACGTATACACGTATGCACCTTAAAGACACTAAAGGCCGCTTGACATGGTGCAATACAACGTGCAAGAAATTGCAGCCATTTCTTGCAAGGTTAGTATATTGCAAATAATGAATCTTGCATGCTGTTGACGTCATGCAATTCTCTTTCATTGCAACATTGCTGCCAACCCAACCAATAGTAGAAAGAAAAAAGTGTGTAAAAAACTCAAAAAATAATTATTTATTGAAATAATATATAAAGTTTATTATTATCAAAAATGCGAATCACTGTCGGTTATCAAATCACAAATGACAAAACATCAGTCACCACAATCAACTGATAGGTATCATTCGATTGGAAGTAGTTAGTTGGTTGGTAACACAAAAGAAACTAGATTTCTCCCTTACTCGTGTAAAATTTAGAATCCTAATATAAATTAATGGTAGAATGAGACGTGGAATATCAGTGTGAAATGAAAATTAACCGTGAGTTCTGCAAAAGCAGCAAGCATTATTGTATGTGTGGAAAGCAGTGTCCGAGGTGATTTAACATGCAGAACACAACCGGTAACAATAATTAATGGCAAAGTGACCTACTAGGGAAATTTCTGTTAATAAGGTGAAGGTATTGTATACTCCAGAGTACTGGATTTTCCCACACATGTTCTGCTCTCTTAAGGTCACGACAGAACTGGACTCGCTCGAATACAAACAAATATAACATATTCGTGACTACGAGTATATAAGTTCTTAATTGATTTTAACACACATATACCAGATTTATAGCAATCCATCAGTATATGTATTACAGTGCTCCTTATCTTTCGTTTTATAGACAGGAAATGCCCTTACCTAAAATAATTCAATAACAAGAATATTCCAGCATCCGACTACCAAATTAGATGCTCCTGTAATACAGGATTATTATTTTTTGATTTTTTTACACATTCAGCATACATTTCCAAAATCATTATCAAAATCTACAATCTTCTGGAAAGTATCGTCAAACATATCCTCAGACCTTGTGGCTTCCAATAGAATTTGCACACGAAGTGAGTTAACTAATTTTTGTTCAAACCTTTGACTGCTTTTTCGAGGAAGTATAAAGTTGAATCAGATTAAGTACACTTAGAATTACTTGCCCCAGCATCCTCTGCCTTCCATTTTACCTTTCGCCGCAACAATTTATTCTGCAGTTTTCACAATAGCTAAGCCCGTGTACCTTTTTTTAAGGAAGATCTTTTTTTTACTATAATAATAATAATCATTATGAATTTAATTTTTTCCGATGTTTTAGTTTTACTTAGAACTTCCTATGTTGATATTTTGATGACACTTCTTGTTTGTCGTCGGCGTAGTGAGCTTTCTTTGTAGATGATCGCTAGCCCTGCATTGGTCTATTAGAACTTCGACCTCTATACGTGTCATCCGGCTTCAAATGACAGAAACATAATGGTGTAATTTCAAAATAATAGTAAAACTTTTCAAGTCGAAATTCATTGCCTAAAAGTATCCGGCTGAAGCAAAAGGAGGGGTATCAATTCTAGTCTTGTGGAATATGATCTTCACTATATAATTTTTCCAAAAAACAAATAAAATAGATATTAGAATTAAATATAGTAATCCTTGTATTATACTGAGATCAACTACCCACTCTGTGTCTGTTTCGTTCCATGTTTCACGACCAATTGATTTTATATTTAAAAATATACACATCAGCAAAAAACTGTCCCTTGCGATCCCTTTTAAGTGTAATAAATGTGACAAAGGTCCAGTTTTTAAGGCTCATTGGCTACCCAACTTATTCCCGAACTCCATCTCTATAATTTTTTATAGGTTTCTATCCTCCAAGCCAAAGTATAATTTAAAATAAATGGGATATGTATATGATCAATGTTTTTTAGAGAGCATAATAGATCGGTTTAAGCAGAAGAAAAGATAAAAGCGAGAAAAATTCTAATAACTTGACGATAATTAAACCAAAAATAAGCAACATTAATTATTAGGTGCATTCTTTTTCATTTACTCACTTCGAAGTGAGCTGAGATTTTTCCTACCTCTTTACACTGATGCTGCAAATTCTATGCGGGGGTATCAGTTAGAGAATGAGTCGGAAATAAAGTAGAGGGGATGCAGAAATATTTGATTTGGGAATTTGTTTGGGCTTTAAACAACATAATACATAAACCAATTTACTTTGGTTTTGAGTGAATGTTATCTATTGGATTATGGAAATAATTACTTCATTAGATGCTAATACAAATCTGTCTTATGTTTTAAATCTTTTTTTAATTTTAATGCGGCAGCAGATCATGTGTTTCAATTAAGTTTGTCGTTCTTTTTGGAGCTTACTCACATCACCTTATCTCAGATCACATTAACTGAAGTGAGTCAAAATGAACGCACCTATTGTAGAAGTTTCCAATCTCTGAAGAAGAGACTTGGTGATCAAAACGCACGTTATCTGTTGTGAAACTACGAGACGTAAGTGCTTTCATTACTCATATGATGATTCATCACACTTTCGCATAACAAACGCTACGCGTCTGTGTATCAGAAGGAGACGGATTTTAAAAACTCCGTAGTAAATTATTTCAGGGACACGTCAAGATCGATGAAAGGAACTGTATGCAACGAACTGCAGATAATATAATTAAAATATTTTTTAATTAATTATTCTAAATTGGAAGTAATTATAAATTGGGAATCTACTTATGTAAATGAAGATTATAATTTTATTACTATTGCTCTATGGAATTTTCATACTGAGCTAGGGATTGTATTGCTACTTCCACTAGCCAGTTTTTAATATGTTATCAATCATTCTTCCATTTTACATCGTATTTATACTATTCTAATGAACATCACTTAAACAAAACAAGCTTTTTCATGCATAAACTTCCAATATACTGTGTTAAAGCCAAACAGAATAAATTAATTATTTCGGTTACTGTACCTACATATTTATTAAAAATCCCGAAACACGTCAAATTTAAATTATAAATCGGCATTCTTCAACGTGAAAATGCGATCACTACCTTCGAATGACAAGTACAACCCTCAATTTATTAAATAGGAAGTATAGGCTTGTGATATATCGTTTTAAAGACCTCTGCATTCTTTATTAAAAATGTTTATCGTTTTCAAGTTAATTGCAACAATTAAGATAGAATAAAAGAAAATCACGTGGTTACCGAAATACTATACTATAATAGACTCAAAACTTATTACAATATACCCAAAACTTATTTCACGTTCAGGTCTTGATAATAAAAACCATAGCAATGTGCTTTTTGGATGGTATCCAATAAAAATACTTAAAGAGTTTCCGTGGCAACGTTAGTTGGTTTAAAACGCATTAGCAAATTGTTTTGTAATTATAGGAACATAAGTTGTCAGTATTATAAATTTAGTTTGAAATTCGTTAACTTCAATTCTGAAAAATGGTTAGAATAACGGAAATGCATAAAATAACAGTTTTACAAATGATTCGATACTTAGATAAAACCCTCCTATTTCATGAGACATTTTCTGATTTACCGCCTATATCTTAAGGAACAATTAGTAAAATATAGAAGCAGTTTCGTAGTTTGGTCAGGTAAGGCAAATAAAAAAACCAACTGCCAATTCAATAAGTGATGAATGATGCTTGAGTTTGAGGAAAACCCACATATATCGAGCAGACAGGCATCCACTACATTCAATGTTAGCCATGCATCGATAGTAAACATATTAAAAGAAAATAAAATGTATCCCTATACCTACTATGTCAAAGTCGAGAAACGACGAGGATGATGGTGGGAATGCTGACCGGACATTGTAGGCTGAGGAAGCATATGCATGCAATTGGCCTAGCAGATGACAGCCTATGTAGGTTTTGCCAGGAAGAAGATGAAACCGCGGAGCACATACTTTGTGAGTGCGAAGGCCTAGTAAGGGTGCGGTTTCACCTATTCGGAGAAGAAAAACCGAGGGCAGAAAGCTATGCACGGGAGGCGGTATCCAGGCTAATAAATCTAATAAAAAGGATAAAGCTAGATATCGAGCTCTAAGGATAGGGGGGACCACAATAGATCTGCAAAGGTCGCAGTGGGATAGGACAGAGAGCCACTCCATTTCTAATCTAATCTACCTATACCTACTCAGGAGCTGATAGAAGACGATTTTGATAGAACTTATTTTTGTGAGCGAATGATGGATATGCTGGATAACAATATTATCCAATTAGAAGAAGTTACGTTTTCTGATGATTGCACTTTTTCACTAAACGGTCATGCTAATTGGCAAAATTCCCGCTACTTGTCAACGGAAAATCCTCACTGGATGAGAGAATAACACACGCAATACCCTCAAAAGCTTAATGTTTGGGCAGGGATTGTTGGAAACCATAAGCATTAGTCCCTTTTTCATTGAGGGCAATTTAAATGGCGATCATTATTTGGCACTACCTAAAAATGTTTAAATTTGACGTGTTTCGGGATTTTTTATAAATATGTACAGTAACCGAAATAATGAATTTACTCCGTTTAGCTATTACACACTGTATAATGATATTTCAAATAAGGTATCTAGAACAGAAAAAAAGGAACTTAGGTTCCAAAAAGCATTCATATAATTTTATTTAATTGTTATCTTATTTTCATGCTTTTTTAGCATCACCTATATATGTGTGTAATCTTCAAACGTAACTTTCATAGATTCTAAAACATCACATTAAATTGAAACTAAGCAAGGGGTCATGCCAATACGATCATTTAATTAGTTTATTCCAAAATCCTGACCAGGCTCATCAGATTAACGACCATTTTATCAAATTCTGAACACTCTTTTTCCTATACCTCAAACTTATAGTGTAGCATACTGAGAAATAAAGGAAGTTGGGGTTCCATTCCAGCTCCCACCCGATAGGATTTTTTTCAATACAAATACTAATGAGTTTAAAATATTTTGAAGACTGAAAATGTAAGAGTTATTAATAGTTTTGCAAACTAAAAAACATGCTTTTATAGCTGAGTGAACTCGATATCAATAATCATAAATATTAAGTATGTCAGCTGAAGCTATTGGTCTTTATTTTCGTTTGCCTGGCAGTTACTTTACTCTTGTAAAATGTAAACAAAATAAGAGGTCTTATAATGTACAGGTCAACGACATCCTTTGAATTAATGGATCATATACAACCACGACCAAAATCATGTATACATACACAACCAATAATTCAGAAACATTTTATTCAAATACGAATAATTAGAACCAAATAAAATTTCCTACGAAAGCCATTTATATACAAAGCTGGATTTCCATTCATATTATCTATTGTAGTAAGAAATTGATACTAACTTATTTGTGCTAAGTAGGTTACGGAATAATACTGTTAACTATTTTGGTTCACATTGTATGAACTGCAGTATTTTGGTGTCCTTACCTCAAAATCTTGGAGATAGGGCATAATCACAGTAGGTACCTATTTATCTATTCCTTACAAATCACAAGACAGTCACACCATCTATAATAATTAACACTAATTTTTAAGTCAAAACAATATGTACAATAACACAATTATGTTTATTTATTAACCAATATTTTTGTTAATGATTACAAAATACAATAAGGTTTTGTATCTAGTTCAGGTATTACTTTTTCTGCCACCAAACCGCTAAAATATGTGTGTATAGAATTTCTAACCTAAAACAGGGGATTTTAATTGATCATTCACGCCGCTTTCAATTTTCTTCTGAGTTTATTGAATGCGCCTCTGAAAGCTCAACGCCGAACTGCTCGGAAACTCAATAAACACTAAAATACTGACGAGGCATTAAAAGAGAGACATCTTTTGGCCCTCGTCTGAAGCCGTTGAACTCTTATACCCGACGAAAGGACACGAATTCAACCGAGCTTGTGGAAGATTAAAATTCGCCTGGTTTTCAGAACTAACCTACGCTAGCCAATATTTAATTTTTCTACTACAGCTACAGCTATGAACGACCGAAGTTAATTTGTGGACATTTCCATTGAAATCAGAATATGGTAAAAGAGTTTTAGCTATATCAAACGTAGTAAATTACGAAGAATTCCTATTGAATTTTAAATGTGTGTTATGTACAGGGGTTTTAAATCACTTAAATTGCTTATTAAACACATCAACTGGAATGAAAAATATTTACTGCAGCAAGAATATACAAACTTGACAAACTTGAACAATGTATATTATGATTAATTTATTCACAAATCGCAACATCTTCAAGTAGTACGAAACTATGACGTGGAATATAGGTAATATTATTATTCAAACTAGAAACTCCAAAAGTTAAAGTTGAATATTCCGTAACTGTTAGCGATATCAAACCAACGTTTCGATGATAAACTTAATATGTTCAGGTGTACAATAAAATTAAGCACAGTACATATAGCAGCACTTTTATTAGTTCACAGTAAAATCTCTCTAGTTTTAAGTGTTATCAATATGCATAAATGTATTTTAGGCTCTAGCGAACTAATATTAAGTACCTTACAACTTTAGAGATAATGTTTTGGTTTTGCACTAAATTTATGTGTAGATAGTGAATATTTTCGACAAAAAGCAAGATCAACTTTAATTGGAAAAAATGGAAAATAGGGCGAAACATTTCCTCTAGTGGTAAATTTTGATACTAAATCGATTAAGATAGAGTTTATATCGTTATCATAACCGCTCAAATTCAAAGAATGTAATAAATTAATCGTTACTCCTGATAATCTTTTTCAGGATGTTGTATAAAGGACGTGATGCAGTTCCTCGCATCTACCTGCGTTAATCCCTTTTCGAACGGAGGGTAGGATTAAGACAGGTCTGCAGTTCCTCACACTATTGTTTTATTTATTTATATATTTCTTCCGCTATGTTCCTAACATTAGGGAAAATGTATCTATGCATTCGTGAGTTTTCAATAATAACCCAACCAAAACCACCCTACCTTACCCCCTACCCTAATCCGAATCGAAAAATTGAATTGTGTAATTGACAGATTATTATAATAATTTTCAATAATAACCCAACCAAAACCACCCTACCTTACCCCCTACCCTAATCCGAATCGAAAAATTGAATTGTGTAATTGACAGATTATTATAATAATTTTCAATAATAACCCAACCAAAACCACCCTACCTTACCCCCTACCCTAATCCGAATCGAAAAATTGAATTGTGTAATTGACAGATTATTATAATAATTTTCAATGGACGTGATGCAGTATTGAAACATTTACTAGCAATATGTAAATATTACCTAATCAAAATCCCTCGCACTGTCATTGTGGACCTTGCTACCTGATACCTAATCCCTTACCCTTCGTATGCTGCGAGGAACTGAACACAAATTTTGTACCTACCTGTTAATGTGCGAGGAACTAGACGACTCCGTGTATAAAGTTATTAAATTCTTGTGTTGTAATCATTCCTTGATAAGTGTGCAGTCATTGAAAATTACGTATAAAACAATAATCTATTTGATGGTCTTCATAATATAAAGTTTACCTCGATAGAACTTGAGCTCCACATGTTTTCAACTACAGGTGATGGCTAAAATTGAGTTTTTATTTTTTTTCTAAAATTTCAGTCAAGCTAGAAACTTGAAATTCTGTAATTTTCGTGCACTCGCATAGGACTAACCACGGGTATTTTTTCAATATTCCTGTTACATTATACGGGGGTGAAATTAGCATCCATTACCTACTTTATTTCATATCAAAACATTTTTCGTGTTGAACTTTTATGAAATAAAATTTAACTTAAAATCCTTGTTTTATTCACTTTTTTTTTTAATTATTTCCCAAAACCAATAGCTGCAGAGTAAAAATATTATGAATCGTATTACATATTTAGTGTTTTCCACTCAGTTTATTAAATAAACTATAAATTATGGTGTTTATTTTTTTCTCTGCAGCTATTGGTTTTGGGAAAAAAAATTTAAGATTAAAATTTTTTTTATAAAAACTCAATTTAAGTCACCACCTTTTAATGGTGATATCTCGGAAAGGGGTGAGCTGAGGAAATTTATAACAAAATCACATCTTAATTTCATACGAGCAATCACCTCCTGAATTTTGTCGCATGAATTTAGAAACACCCTGTATATTCCTAATCTTTTCTCATATCAATATAAGCATACTTTCCGTAATAGTAACCGCTAACATTTGGCTCTTAGAACCTTTTGTTTTAGAGAAGAGTCAATACACATTGATTCCCTGCTTTCATTTAAAGTTTGTCATATTTCTTTGCTACGAGTATTTCAACAATTTTCCTCCATCCCTTCCTGTCCTGGGTCTTTTTCCTCCAGTCTTTAATTTCTTTTTTTCTCCAAGTCTCTCAATTTGGTCCATCCATCTAGCTTTTGGTCTGTTTGTAACTGGTGTCCACTCTGGTATTCTCTTCACCTTCTTTCATCCTTTTGATATATCCAAGCCATCCTATTCTCGATGATTTTATCATTCTTCATATGTTCTTAGTTTATAGTATTTTTTCTATTTCCTAGTTTGTCAATATTTCATACTGTCCCTCATTTAATTTCTCTTGTACATATATTTCCCTAATAATTTTTCTTTCGAATAGTTTTAACTTTTCTTCATCTCCAATTATTATTGTCATTGCTGTAGTTTCGGCTGCTAAGTGACTGCTGTTCTTATTGCTGTCTTGTATATTCTCATTTTTATGGCCTTCATGATTGTTTTGCTCTGCACTAGGGGTTTTTATTTATAATATGTCAACAGTAATCAAAATAGCCTTGGAAAACAGAAAATGAGCTCACTAGTATATAGTGTCACAAGGGCAGAAAATTAGCTTTAGCAGCCCAAGACTATTAGATGCACGAGCAAGCGTAGCCAAGCGAGGGCAGCTGATAGTTAAGGGCTGCTAAAGCGTTTCCTGTGACACATAACTATTTTTCGCCTAGCGAATAAACCAAAAAATAGGAAAATATAACAAAAAACTTTGACCTATACTGACGTTTAATTAAAAAATTACGTGAAACGTCAAATTAATCAAGTGACAGATGGTGAAAAACTTCAAAAATCGTGGCGTTATGAATTTCCCGCCCTGGAACTTCTAAACAATACGCCCTATTTTTGGTGTTCATATGATTTGTTTTCCGGTAAGCTTGGCGAAAAAATATTATTTGACACATTGATAGCTGTTGTTTGTTATTAAAATGCTTGTGTTTATTAAAATTCCGTAATGTTGTTTTGATTTTTCTGAAATACTTATATTTAAAAAGTGTTCGAGTATTATTTTGAAAATGAGTGCTTAACTTTTTTGTTCACTTCCACCACTCTGGAAATATCTGTTATAACTTTGTTAGTTAAGAATTAGATATTGTTTTAATAAGGTGGTTAAGTTATATTTATATTATAGAGTTCATTCAACAAGTAAATGATCGATTCAAAATGTTGTAGTTCTTATTTTTTCCTGTTACTATATTTCTTGAAAAGCTACAAGATAAGTCCTACATAATGTTTATACGTTAGGCTGGCGATAACAAAATCAATTTGATTCGGTTTTTTTGAGGATGATTTGGCGAATACAGCTTTACTAAATACGGTCCTGTAGGACAAAACTTGTTTCACAGAGGACTTGTGCTAAAAGAAAAATGCTAAGAATGTGCAATATTTCTTATTTAATTAAATTCTAATAGGAAATCAAAAGATTATTGGCTTGAGAAAAAAGTGTCATTGTTTATAAGGCACATATATGCTACATACGGCACTGGGAGCAAAATCATTGGTCTTAGAGGATTGGGCCCATGGGAACATTTGATCAGAAACTCAATACCAATAACATATGTAAATTTCAGGCAAATCCCACTGTGGGCCAATTTCCTATACTATCGAGCGGGGTTCTTTAGGCGCAATATGAAACCTTGGAGACAAATAACTAGTAAAAGAGAAGACCCAATAAAATCACTAGACTCCGATTGAGGCACACCAATCTAACTAATTAATTTTCAATTACAAAAGAAGACAAATTTACCTGTAATCTATGACACTGATTTAACATAATTTATAATATCCCGGAAATATTATGTGACAACAAAATAAGTCACCTAATTATTTAAAATCTATTTTAGGCCAACATATGAACGCAGAACTATTGATTAAATATTCCAAACCCAATTGAAGGTAAGGAATCTTTAATATAATTTGCAAACAGTTCAAATCCATTTCAATATAAAGTCTAATTGAATTATCTGGAATGTACTATAGTCTATGTAGTTCAATCATTTAAAAATTTTGCACAGAACTACTAACAATTAAGAGCACAACCAAACAAACATCTCTACAGTAGAAACGCTGGAGCTTTACCATCACGTTACTGTTACGTCAGCAACAATATTCATATGAATAAAATCAAAACTTCTGTCAACTCAATAAAAATAATCGTTATGACTAATATTCCAAAGGTCGGCTCTTTACGAATTGGTAATTAAACAAGAAATTTAACTTTTTTAATTGTATTTCTTTTATTTATGTGGTTAACATCGACATATTTATTAAAATTATCGATATACTGGGTGAATAAGTTACAAAGTCCAAAATTAATAAGTAGTAAAATAAGCATTGTAATATTCCCATCTCACGGCATTTTAGGTGTTATGAAATGTCAAAAGTTAACAAGTTGATAATGTATTATATTCGTACTTACCAATGTCAAATGGAATACAAAGTCAAATTAGTTCTTACAAGAACTGATTTTAACAATAAATACACTTTTAATCCAAAAATTCGCTAAAAACAAGACAATAAACTAAACTCGCATAACCTCAAAGGCTGTAGTACGATCACTTATACACGTTACGTCAATTATATCGTTGTCTTTTTTTACGATTACTACCGCAAATTTAAAGAAACTATTACGTATGTCTTGTAGTTGGTCTTATGAAGAAGACAATCGATCGTACGTTATTATGTTTGATTAATATTTATAGAAGATAGTATGTAGAAAATATGTGTTGCATAAATCGTAGATTAGGTCACGTGGCGGTAAAGCTCCACCGTTTCTACTATAGGTGGGTTCGATTTGCATACTCTTTTCACTCCGTAAGCTCTTTTCGCTCCAAAACCGTTCGAGATGCCCCTTTGGAGCGAAAAGTGCGGCGCACCCCGCGTTCGTTTTTGTGATTTCAGGAGTGAACGGAGTTCACTCCTAAAGCCCTACCTCGACAGGGTGGTACGATCGGAGTGTACATGCGTGTTACAAACTTTCGTCTGATTTTTAGGGTTTGTTATTGTTTTTTTATATAATCGGCCAAGGTTACTAAAAAAGTAACCTTGATAATCGGCATATTATTCAGAAGAAAAACATTAAAGCAATGTTTAATTCTCCTGTTAATTCTTCTGGTATTGTGAAATACGTCCTAAGCGGACTCGAAAAATACTTATTATATACCATTTTGGATATAATAAGGCTGTACTTACCAACAACAAACTATGCAAATTATTTAAACAAAGTATAATTATATTATTTAAGTAGTTATATTTAGTAAACAGCCCTTAAATCAAAGCAACTAAATATTAAGTTTTTTTAGCTTTGGTCTTAAAAGTGATAAAAGACGAACAAAATAAATCAATTATAAAAGTAGATAAAAGAAGTGAGGTTAGATTATTTTTAAACACTCTCAAATACTCAAATCCGCTCCAACGCGTTCGAGGTAGACTTTCTCACTCCAAACGCTCCGGTATCACGTGATTGATACGCCGCTCTCACTCCGCTCCAGCACCCTATGACCAAATCGAACCCACCTTATATCGTGTAGTACAAACACTCTCCTGCACCAAACACAACACCAGAAATCCTATACTTACACTGTGATAAGGAACAGAAATATCTCAAATATTTTCAAGTATTTAAGAAATAAATGTATGAAGGTATAGTGGACTTTTCTTAACAAGCATCTTCACTAAAGCTATTAATATAAAGGATAACAGGAAAAACAATTTTATAATTTATTTATTGAATAATATTTCCAGTTATTATTAAGTTGTTCATCTTAACGATGAACACGTCGTTTACTAAACACAATTGTAGATTATACGCTTAGCACATTAGAGTTTAATGCTATAAGTATGTTTCGTTAGGTTTATTAAAAATTTTGCAGAATAGGGGCTGGAACAATCACTATTTAAAAGTTAAAATAATGGTATAAGACTATTAAAACGCCTTTCAGATTTGAAAATTACTTTCCAAAGGGTAGACCGTTCACTAGGAAGCTGCATCTACTTATCGGGCTACATGCCCCGCAGACAATGAATTACACTTCCAAGTTAAACGGGGTTGGTATATATGAAATATAGAACCAACTATTCTGGTTTATAATTAGAAGAGGCAATATCACTTGCATACCGGTTTCGGCGTATTTGCGCCTCAGCAGTACAAGGTAGATATTATCCGTTCAGAAGCTCTAAGAGCATAATCGTGGACTGAAGACAACGCTAAAATCACATTAATACATCAAACCCTGTGAAGGAAATGCTAAGAATGCGATAATGTGACATCTCCACAACTAACCATAAACCAAAATTCAGTATTGACAAGAAACAATCTCGGTTTTGTAGTTATTTACTTAATTACAGTTTCTGGACGGGTAATATCTACCTTGTACTGATGAGACGTAAATACGCCGAAACCAGTTTGCAAGTGATATTGTCTCGTCTAATTATAAACCAGAATGGTTGGTTCTATATTTCATATATTATACCAGCCAGTCCCGTTTAACTTGGAAGTGTAATTCATTGTCTGCGTGGCATATAGCCCGAGAAGTAGATGTTGTTTCCTAGTGAACGGTCTACCCTTTGGAAAGTTATTGATACTATTATCTTGACTTCTATTGATAACACGCTTTACTTAAATATGACAATAATTGTTACAGGAAACTGTAATTAAGTAAATAACTATCCGTTCTGTTTAGCCTTCCAAAGTTTACATAATAATTAGAAGCAAACTATCGAATAAAGCCATAGTTAAATTAATATAATGTATTAGTAAAAAAATTTCAGAGATGGCTGAAGGTTTCGGTATTGACCGGGGTTATATCTTTGAAGGCTTGAAGTTTTATTACTCATATTTATAAATTTAATTACGGATTGAATTCAATAACTTGTTTTTAATTATAATGTAGGTTACTGATCTAGTTGTTTCGATGTGTTTTGTTTTAATACATGCAAATGATTGAAAGAAGTTATGTAGCGAACGTACGAGTTGGATAAAGTAGAAAAGAAACAACTAACAGTTAGTATCAAGCCCTTCACGCATCGTCCTGTTTTAAAAGTAAAAACGGCGAATAACAAGAGACGAGAGACATCGTTATAATGTAACATGGATATCTGTAGTTGCAAATCAACATACATGGTCATGATTACAATGGTATAATGATTCAAACAGATTGATTCTTTGTCCGCAGACAAGAAACGTCGGAAGGCCAAGACATTAATCGTTTAATCAATTTAAATAAATCAGCCGAATACGTTTTATATGCAAGATTCCTTAAAAACGCACTAAACAAAAGGATTTATGTCATATTATGCATACGAAACAATGACGTTCGAGTCTCACAAACTTGATCGCAAAAATCTCTTCGATTTTTGTACCGTTTCGTTTAACTTACTTGAGCTGCCGCTATGATGCCCAGAACTGGTTAAAAAAAATTCCTATACATCTTACAATCTACCCAGTCTTTTTTTCATATACAAATACTCTGGATTTTACAGATAAATTGACAGCTTAAATTGGAAGTCACTGAATCTTTTTAGTTCTGTTTTCCAAAAAAGGTTTCAACCACTTCGTTCTTTTCTTTTTAAAATGGCTTAGCATGTCTAATTGAATGAGTTTCTTATATTTAATTCAATTTTAACAGTGTCATAATATGAATTTATTGTTTTTATAGAATCTTAATATTTAAGAAAATATCATCATAAAGTATTCGGTTTAGCAATAAATATTCATATAATTCAAAAAATTACATTCATTCGCAAAGCATGTTTGGTGTGAATTTCGAGGGACGCTTTTCATGTTTTTACACTGAACTGCTGGCTAAGTACATGATTTTCGAACTATTTTATTTTATTCAATTTCTAATATCGCAGCATCATCGTAGAAAACTGCTTATAATAATTTGTAACTGTAATAAGTTAAAAGACCTAATGAATGCTTTAATGAACAGAATCTGACAGATATTGACAGTTCAAAATAATCATGACTGATCCTAATAAATACAACCTAAAATTAACACTATAAACTATACTACATTCATCCGAGCCTTAGAAGTTATAATTAATATTCCAAACGAGAAGGAACTTTCTTTGCCCGAGACGATCTTCTTAGGCCAGTCATCCCCTCTGGCAGGGAACTGGTGGGTGGAATTATAGTTTTTATGATTCCATTGGAATCAACGTTTCCGTTATCAGATTCAGAAACGGGTTCTGAAGGATCTTGGTGCAGGATAGGTGGAGAAGAAAGGATTTTTGTGCCAATCTCTTCTGACGTAGAATGTTGACAGTCAATCTTGGAGATGGATGGAGCTAAGTACAGAAGTTTCACGACCGTCAGGTAATCGGACTCTTGCGTATTGAGGATTTGCATCAGTTAGATTGACTTCTTCTACTAAAGGTTCATATTTGTTGGTACGATTGAATCGACGAAGCAAAACAGGTCCAGGAGAAGTTAGCCACGTAGGCAGAGAAATTCCATTGAGTGAGCGTCGTGCATGGAAAAACAATCTTTCGTGAGAAGTCGTATTGATGGCAGTACAAAATAGAGAACGTATAGAATGCAACGATTCTGGCAGTACCACTTCCCACTGAGTCTGGCCTAAGAAGATCGTCTCGGGCAAAGAAAGTTCCTTCTCGTTTGGAATATTAATTATAACTTCTAAGGCTCCGATGAATGTAGTATAGTTTATAGTCTTAGTTTTAGGTTGTATTTATTAGGTTTTGAACTGTCAATATCTGTCAGATTCTGTTCATTAAATTGTAATAAGTTAAAAGACCTAATGAAGGCTTTAATGAACAGAATCTGCCAGATATTGACAGTTCAAAACAATCATGACTAATCCTAATAAATACAACCTAAAACTAAGACTATAAAATATACTACAGTAACATTCCATTTTTAGTTTCCAGTTTTAGTCAAAAACTGTTCCAACCAATGGAAAACACAATTTGGTTCTAAGTTAAAATAAACACGTACATATTATACGACAACTAGGAGAAATAAAGATTAGGAAAAACATAAATATGCACTACTGCTTCATAGATCTGAGAAAATTATTGGCATACGATTAATTGACTAAATACAAACTATTTATCTAAATATGGAACAAAATGACAAATTAAGAGTGAAAAACATACTAAGTTGGCACCTTTGTCATATTATTACTTGAAAGCTTAATCTCTGAGATTGTTAACGGACTTTTAATACACGTGTTAGTTACAAAACTTTTCCGTCGACTGTACAAGTATATAATTTTGTCTACATCTTTAAAAACTAAGAATATTTATTTGTCATAGATAGGTACCTAAATACAGTGAAAAATAAATTAGGTTTTGAACTGTCATTGCTGTGCTTCTTGGTGCAATAGAATACACATGTAGATACTACAGTGAAGGTTGTCGTTTCAAATATTATTGCGGCTATAAAAGCAATCAGCTTCTCTTTTTTGGACATTTTTTTGTAATTATTGCAAATTTCCTGATATTCCCTTACGTCTTGTATGTATCAGAAGACTACATTTCAAGTAAGCTTGTTCCGTTTACTCCCCTATTTTAAAAGAATGATCTG
Organism: Lochmaea capreae; assembly: GCA_949126875.1. Classification (NCBI taxonomy): domain Eukaryota; kingdom Metazoa; phylum Arthropoda; class Insecta; order Coleoptera; family Chrysomelidae; genus Lochmaea; species Lochmaea capreae. The sequence continues at coordinate 14,733,901 of OX421402.1, read as the reverse complement.
AAGTTGCAGAACCTGCAAAAACTGTTTATAGCAATACCAATATTGTTAATAGAGTACTAATTCACGTTATGTTTAGATAACTGTGACATTTAATTTACCTTACCAATTCTAGCTGAATAACATAGTTGAGGAGTAGACTTTCTATAAGCATTTTGTCCATTTTTTCAAATTCTTAACCAAAGATGGCACTGCAGTCTTCATATTTAGAGCAATAATATTATGCCACGAAAGACGTCTAAATGCATTTTATCCCATGCAAATTGAATGATAAAAATACCTTGGACTTTCTGTGCCGTATGTCCTTTGACGGTAGACGAACTAACAGAAAGTTTGTCTTTTTTCCATGGACTAATTGCGATTTGTTTGTCGTTACACTTGTTGCTATCTGAACTGTTTGGTTTATATGCGTTTATTTTTCCGTTTTTTACGAAGCAACTAAAAGAATGGTAGCAACTGTTACAGGTGATACGGACCGTGGTAGCAGAAAAAGGAAAAGAAATCTAAATGGCGTAAAAGCAATGTTAGGTAAGCTTTTATGACTTTTAGATCACAGAACAACACCGATATTTTGCTTGAGACTAAGCTGTTTTACCGAAATTATGATCCATCCAACAATTCCAAACGTTTTTAATACGTGGAAAGAAGCTTTCGCCTTTACACTTATACCTGCTGTAGAACTTAAAAATTAAATTGAACCTAAAAAACTCCAGAGGCTCTCTAAACTATTAGTGGAAATGTCACGGGCGAACTGGGTCAACGATCCTGAGCTAATATTATTCTGTATTTAGACATAAAATACTATTTTTATGAAGCTACTTGAGTTTTTTCACATCGTTACTACCAAAAGTCAGTCATGTGTAGACAATCAAAATGCGTTTAGTCCCAGGATGACAATCTAAATGCAGTCTTTTGGGATATTATCAATACTAGATTTTTAGCATATATGTAGAATATTTGAATGCTTTTTCTTCCTAATTTTGGGTATATCCATTTTTCGGTTAATTTCTTACCAAACGCATAGCGGGTTTTTTTATTTGCCAAAATGATAAAAAATGGACAAAGTGCATTTAGAGAATCTGCTCCTCAGTTGTTGTTTTAAGTGAATATGAGCTAGCCGATTGCGCAGCTTTGCTACTAACTTAATTTCAGTGTCTCTATTATACTGAAAAACCAAATTGGCAATGTTAAAAAGTCCATTTGGTGTGCGATATTTGTAGAAATGAATCTGTATTTTTAACTTTTTGTCACAGCCACAGAACGTCGACCCCATTAGAACATTTGTGCATTGTTCTTTTATCAATTAGATATAGTTTTACCGGGTGTATGCCGTTAGCGCGCAGCGGTCAGTTTAATCCTTACAGATTATAAAAGGGTCCTAAAAGGGACAGGTTGATTGCGCGCGGACATGATATTAGAACCTGTCCCTAATAGCAGGGGGTCTTTCAGTCTTATGATTCTACACATTAAATTACATTTACTCACTTACATTATTCAGAAGAAGTTTACGTGTAAAATATACCGAAATGGAGACCATGTTAAGTGAGCGCGGAAAAAATAGGGTAGGGGTAGGGTGTTTTCCTATGGCAGGATACGTCTTAAAAAAATTGTTTATAATATATCAGTGTATAAACGAGCATATTTCTATAAAGGAACCGTTCGCGCAATTGACCGGTTTACCGATTGTATACCGTGCGCAATTGACCGGTTTACCGATTGTATACCGCGCGCAATTGACCGGTTTACCGATTGTATACCGCGCGCTATTGACTCATAGAATTTCAACTACCTGAAAACATTTCTGACCGCTGCGCGCTACTGACCGTTGCCCGTTTTACCAAACCTGGTAAATAAGGATTCCCTCCTAGGCATTTCAAAATGATTTCTAATCAAATAAATTGAAGATATTTCCATGCCCCGCCATGGAACTCCTGATCATTGGCGGCTCCTCGAAGGACGCTCAGCCTCCTCAACAATTTATCCAGCAAATAGCACCAGAAATATTTTGTTGATTATTTTTTATTTCCTGTTTATCTAATACTTTTCAAATTTTACAATTAATTCCCCGTTTTCACTAGTTATTTTTTAATCTGACAACAGTGCCTTGAGACTAGATTCTACAAACATCTCAATACCGAAACAGGTGTTGCTCAACAGAGTTGCCGCTTTTTCGACCAGTCCAATTGCTAATACCGTAAAAAATAGCGGAAATGGCATCTCTCAGGAGGCTTATTGCCTCTAGCGGTCGCGATGATATACGAAGGCACATCGTGTTGCGTGCGTTTTCGACTTGACGAATAAAAGCTTATACACCATACACTTTTAGATAACTTAGTTCTAAAATATAAATTTGTTGATAAAATAGCACTGCACAATGAATTATGCGTTGTATACTCTGATAGATATTTTAGGCTCTCAAACGAATTAAAACTTACCTGCTAAATATAATGGACCAAAATCGTTTATACAATGTTAGTTTAATAGCTATTGAAAAAGATTTAGTAAAACGCTTAAAACAAAATGATACAATTTTTGATAATATTATTGATCATTTTTCGCAAACTAAAGACCGTAGGATTCCGTTAATGTATAAAAAAAGTTGATAAAATCAATTAAAAAAAAACAAAATATGAGAAATTCCAAAATTAAAACATTACAAATCCAAAAAAAACAAAAAACGAACAAAACAAATTTTTGATCAAGAGAAACTCTATACCTCCACGTTGGTTCTTGCTGGGCAACAATTAATTTTGTCACTGAAGTATAGCTGGTACGGTCGCTCCGCAAAGGTTAAATTATTTGAATGAATAGAGTATATTTTTACAAAAACGTTTTATGTCCAGCCTCCTCTCTTAAAAAGTTCACGAGTCGCCACTGCTCCCGATCCAAAGTCCAGTGCTCTATAGGAAATTTTCAGCAGTTACGTCAACCATTTTTTATATAAGATTTGTATAAACAGTAACAAAAGTAAAACAATTATTATGAACAAGAGTAGTGGATAGGAGTAGCAAATAAGGTAGTTAAATGAAGAGAACCAAGAGAGTATGGACAATCGAAAATTGAAGCTAAAGTAACAAACAGACCGAGAAAACATGAGGAGAAGTAAGGTACATTGAATAAACAATGCGGAACAAAAAATAAAATAGCTACTAGGTATACACTGCTGTCACACTTGCGACAATTTCTTACGAAAGTGAAAATTGGAGAAAGGATAATAATAAAACATGGACAAAAAATATTAATGTTCTAATTAAGCATCGTGTGAGCATTTTCACGCACATAGTGTGTTCTCATAACACATGGGCTGAAAAGTCCCGGGCCTGACACATAGATGGCGCTAGTTTTATTGCAATCGCCTGTTTTTCAGTTAGTAGCTGTCAAAATTTCATTATATTCTATTCATTAGTTCGTGAGTTATAGTGTTAAGAGTGACGCTACTTTTAATATCAAAACAATGGATCAAAAACAATTTCGTGTTTTAATTTTACACAGCTTCTTGATGGGAAAAAATACCGTTCAATCGAAGCAATGGCTTGAAAAGTGTTATGGAGACTTCGCTCCATCAGAAACAACAATAAAACGATGGTTTGCTGACTTCAAACGTGGTCGTAGAGACACCGATGATGCGGATGAGGCGGTGACACCAGAAAACATAAAAAAAATCCACAAAATCGTTTTTGAATAATCGAAAAGTGAAGTTGCGTGAGTTAGCTGACATCGCAAATATATCAAAAGAACTTGTTGGCTTTACATTGCATGAGCAATTGACTATGAGAAAACTCTGTTCAAAGTGGGTGCCGCGTTTGCTCACTGTTCACCAAAAACAAGAACGTTTTGATGCTTCTGAGTAGTGGTTGCCCATGTTTAAACGTGACAAACCGATATGTGAGAATGGATGAAACATGGATCGATCAGTTCACTCCGGAATCAAAACGATCGTCATCTGAGTGAATAGCAACTGGAGAACCTCGTCCAAAGCACCCGACAATACAACAATCAGCTGACCTCGGTATTTTGGAATGTACGTGGTGTAATATTCATCGTCTATCTTGAAAAGGAAATACCAACAACAGTTAATATTATAAAGCGTTATTGGAGCGTTTGAAGGCCGAAATTACAAAGAAACGTAAGCATACGGCAAAGAAAAAAATGTTGTTTCATCAAGACAACGCACCGTGTCACAAGTCAATCAAAACATTGGCAAAACTATATGAATTGAACTTCGAATTGCTCCCACATTGGCCAAATTTGGCTCCCAGCGACTACTGGCTGCTCGCAGACCTAAAAAAAATGCTGACTGCTATGAAATTTCGCTCAAATGAAGAGGTATTGCTGACTCCGAGGCCTATTTTGAGGCAAAAGATAAATCGTTTTACAAAAGTGGTATTGATGAAATGTTAGAGCGGCGCTGGAATGATTGCGTTGTTCTTGATGGAAATTACGTTGATGAATGAAACTAATTTTGAACAAAAAAAACGTGTTTTCTTTGTTAAGCCCGGGACTTTTCAGCCCATGTGTTAGTTTTAACTATTTTTACTAATTGTTGGAATAATTTTTTCACGGGTAGGCTACAATTATTAAATAAAATGGTTTTTTGAAACAATCTTCTTAAAAAACAGTAAACATAAAAAGGTATTTATTAAAATTTGGAATTACGTTGATTCGAAAAATATAGCTCTGAGTATAATTAAAATTATAATAATAAACTAAAAGGTACAGCATGTAGTAATTTTAAATATATAAAAATATACACAATTTAAGTTTTTTGGTACAAAGTCCAATTTAAATAGACAAAATTTATTTTTCAATTAAGTTGTTTAAGTACATACAGATAGAATTGTTTAAAACTTTACAAATGTAGAAACTTTTTATTCATAGCTTTAAGTTTGTATTTGAAGCTTTCCTTAGTGTGAAATATACATCTTCACTGTTAGCAGGAGCACTTGCTTCTTGATCCGTTTTCATCGCTACTATTTCTAAGTGAAAATTGATCCGAAGATATTCTTGAGTCATTATTTATTACGGAATCATACGCCAAGATCTGAAAACAAATTAACCATTACATTTCCATAGTAGACTTAACTCCGTAACTGACTGTTCACTTAAATAAAACCTTCTAGGAAAGCTTAACCCTTAACTGGTATGGTGAAAAATAAAAATGTTTAAGGTATGTCGGGGTCAAAACTGACCTGCTCATTTTTTATGCACGATAAGCATAAAAAAATTGTCCAATGTTATAGAGAGATTCTACCAGTAATATAAAAACAATATAACCCAAAAAAAAATTATTTCAAATATCGTAAAAATAAAGATACAAGTTGAAAATAATGTGTTAGAAAAATTATAAATTCAAAAAAATGAAATGAAAAAGAAATATTTTTGGAAAAAGAAATATTTTTGGAAAAAAAAAATATTAATTCGTAATATAAATGTCCAGATAATCGACACACACTAAAATTTTGACAAAATGATAAATAGAAAAGAAAATAACAAACAAGTTTGACAGGTAGAAAATCTAGTCAGAACATTTATTACACGTATTTGTTATAACATAGTGGATTTTACAAATATGTTTTTGACATTATCCCATAACGTATCAGCTATGTCTTCCAGCTCCTGCTGTGTCAAGGGTCTTTTTCCGTCTCTTAAATCCACCATTATACATCAAATTAAAAATTTGAAAAACTTGTGCTTACGGTATGGCGGGGCCAAATTCGACCCAAAGAACTCACGGCACCACTGGGATCACCAGTACGAGAATAACTGATACATCAACGTGATCTGCTACTCTGGAGAATACACAATAAGCGACGTTGCCAAGTACTTTCGTTCTTATTGAAATTTGAAATAGATACATTTGTGTTGGGGTCATAATTGACCCTGCCATACCAATTAATGGTTAAGCTGTGATTGTGGGATCAGTGAAATTTATTAGCTTATAAAATAGGTTACTTCTTTTGATCAGCAGCTTATAATCTACAAAGAAGCAACGAACGATGTGCTAACTTCCTTTCTTTCCATAAATAATTGATAACCCTACCATTAACTAGTATAGTTGTGAGTAGAATTAGTTTGCACTGTTTCAAAATAAAATAACAGTATGCGGCAAGGTCTCTTTGAGGATTAAAAAGCCGAAAAGATAAAAAAGCCATAAATCATTTCGAGCCTCGGCCTACCCACAAGCGAATAATTGATTCTCATTGGTGCAATGTAGCTTGCGATTGGTCTATCTAAAATGTACGTCAGCGGACAGTCCACACGTACAATGCACCTGCGGTAAACTTCTCAGGGTAGGCTTAGTTCATTTTTGTTATTTACGACAGATTGTTTTCTGAATAAGAATTGTGATTAAAATTGTGTTTGATTAAAAGTTTTTCATTGATTGCGGCTATTTTTTGGTAATAATCAAAATTATGGCTTTTTGGCGTCCATTCGAAGAGGAAGATATTGTTATAGGTATGTAAATATGGACAGGAAACTGAAAAAATGCAACAAAATTAGGTTATAATATTGTCGATATATTGTATTTCAGAACCTGAAATAGTTCCTTCTGTTAGTAATGATATGGGTGTGGTGTGGGTGTGTGTAACAGTTATGGATAATGCTCCTTACCATTCCAGGCAAACTGAAGATACTCCTAAACCAAAGGCTAGGAAACAAGTAATTGCAGAATTTCTGCTAAAAAAGGGTGTTAGCACTCCAACACAGTGTCTTAAAAAGGATTTGCTTAAATTATTACTTATTAAAAAATGTTTCACCAACTTTATCTGAAAATGTGATTAAACTTATTAGAGATGTTTGTGCTGAAGTGAGCCCCGATGTGTGGTATAACTGCGTCAAGCATGTAAAAGATGTAGAAGAAACCTATAGACAGCGTTTTCCTGTTAATTCATTTGTCATTGAGCTGGATAACACATCGAGTGAGGAAGAAAGCTCATCAGATGATTAACTTATTTTTCTACTATTATGGATATTATACTTCTTGTAATATTTTCCGACATTTGGCAATCAAGAGAGGGACTGAAATACCCTTTTGCGGAATCAGGAACTCCAATGTAATACTGGAAGAAAGTCAAAGCCGACGAAAAGAGGAGATCTGATAATTGGAAAGATCTAGTAGGCCTTAGACAATCAAAGATTCTTCTTTCTCCGGGATATAAGACTAAAGGAGCTACTAGTCTCCGAGACTTTCCTCGGGACGTGAGTGGAAGTAAGGGGTACAATAGATCTTTTAGGCATCAATGAATGTTACCCCAATATACAAACATTGGCAATCATTTTTTGAAAATTCACATTATGAGCCTGAAACTGGTTCTGCTTCTACTTAGATTTCTCTATCTCGCCGACAAATGGTGAAACAGTGCAAACTAATTCAACTCACAACTATAATCTACATTGTCAAGCTTAATATGGTTTTTACTAGCAAATACCATTTGTTTTCTTTGAAATATGTGATCAGTTGTACCAAAAACGAAGGTATTACTTGACATCTTATTTAGGTACTCGACGAGTCCTTTATATAATCAAGATCAAACATCACAGGCCAATTTCTTTGATCTTGTGATCTTGGTTTTGAAAATCTTCCAAAGTTGCTGTTTTAAACATGAAGCATTAAGACCTACCTGTTGAAAGAACATAATTTATTCAATAAATAAAAAAACTAAGCAATTTACCCTTTCGACTAACGACTTGGCTGCATCATCTATGTTGATATTGTCTTTCGCTGATGTCTCAAACCATGCGTGGAACCCATTTTCTTTACAATATTCATCCATTTTACTGGGATTACTAACAATACCTTCTTTTGGTTGGTCACACTGAAAAAAATATCATATTTCATTTTGCTTTACGACAGTTTCAAACTTAGTAGTAATACTACAAATAGAGTCCGCAAGTCATTCATAAAACTATCCGAAAAGACGGCTATAATTCTATCGCCATACATATGTTTTCATCAATGACTTTCAAGGAGTGGGGAGAAACTGTCGGACTAGTCGGACAGTGCCAATAGAACTCACAGGTGAAAAGAGAGGTTAGGAAAATTCCGACTGTTTTTTTTTTTGCAAATTTGGCACTGACGAACCATGATTTTCACAAAAAAATATTGTTTTTAATTATATCTGTGAACAACACACAAATATCAGTTGAAAAGACGAAAACAAGAGCTTAAATAGACTAGGAACGTTGAAACTTCGTAATAAAATCAGGTAAAATTGATAGTAAAATGGTTTCTGCCCTTTTCTCGGTGTTGCCATATTTCAGACAGACAAAATTATTAACATGCATTTGTTTCGTTTAAACCTCAAAAGCTTCAAACAAAAACATATTTTTATTACATAAACTACTTAGGATAATTATTTCCAAGTCGTTTTTATGTAATTTCTTAAAAGTACATTTTTATTTAGTACGTTTCTATCTCGTCCTATAATTCAGTTGTCGCAATTCAAAGGAAAAGTAAGACATCTGGCAAAGGGTCGGCAAGTTACCTTAGAATGTGATGTAATGTTGGGTTCACTTTTAAATGTAAACAAATGTATCTTTTTAATGTATTAATCTGAGGTTTCAAACCTTAGTTACTGTTATGGATTTGTGTCTAAAAACGACAAAAAACAAATACATTTGTTGAAATTAAGTTTAAACACTAAGCAATCCCACTGATTGTCTTACATCTCGATTAAACGTTTTTCGGATTTAACACAAAATAAGTCGATTTGGAAATAAGGAAAAACGCAAAATCAAAGAAAAGCAAAAGCTGTCGCTGCCCAGATGATGTATTATTTTGTCCTCGCTCTAGTAATTTAAATAATAAAATCACCGTAATCGAAGTTGTTCTTGAGAATATCCGAAGATGACAAATGAAATCACAATAATTTTTTTAGTGCCCAGAAAGGCTTGGTGCGACTGATTTGAATATCTCTATCTACCTCTATCAATCCACTCAATTCTCACAATTTCCTCCTTTAGTTATAAAACTCCGGGATCGCAAATCTCCTCAGTTACTTTCAATAATTAATGCTCCACGTTATCAGTTCTCCATCGATGACCTATTTTATGAATTTATTTATTGCACCTAGTTGTTTATTTCCTTTGTATTCTTGCTACTAGTTTAGTGCACCTTTTCTCCTACATTTTTTTTATTTAAATTCTGCTTTAACCACTAGGGTTAATGGAAGTACTGATTACAAAGATAGTTTGTTGGGGATCCTATGGTGTCTTCGCTGGTTTGCAAACTGTTGACATTCTAATATAATGTATTTGATGGACATATTTTGATGAACATTGACTCATTGAGATGAGTCTTCTTTGCACATTAGAAGTTGGTGAGTGAGGATTGTGTATCCAATTCTCAATCAAGTAAGTTTTATTCGTGCAGCTCTTGAAGTTGTTATAGTTGTGAGTAGAATCAATTTTCATTAATTCACAATAAAATAACAGTATGCGGCACGTCTCTTTGAGGATTAAAAAGCCGAAAAGATAAAAAAAGCCATAAATCACTTCTAGTCTTGACCTACCCACAAGCGAACAAATCATTCTCATTGGTGCAATGTAGCTTCCGATTGGTCTATGAAAAATGTACTCGAATTGTTAGTCCACATGGAGTGTTAACGTCCCAGGGTGGGTTTAGTTCATTTCTTTTCATTTTTGTTTCCGGTATTCTTGAGAGTTTTAGCAATAAATAAGAATCAATATCAATTTATTTTTTACCACAGTTACCACTATGTTTTTACCACCTATTAAAACTATTGCTTTTTGGCGACCATTCGAAGAGGAAGATATTGTTATAAGCTCCGAACAATGAATATACTAGAAGAGTAAACAGACGTATTATTCTATGCCAACATAAACAATGTCAAAGTTTATTTATTTATTCTGCAGTTGTTTGATTGTTGTATGTATAAAACATGAATATTTTATTGCTAAAATAAAGGTTTTGAAATTTCTGAAAGTGGGGATTTGAGACAATTGACAGAAATAAATTTGGTACTAGTCGCTAACTACGCAAAAAATGATACAAAATATGTACAGGCAACTGAGACAAGAAAATAATGGGTCAAAGCATGGAGCTGCTGAAGGAATACATAGTTGACAATTCAAAAAAGTCCATTATTACAGTTGTCGGTAAAACTGTACAGAAATCGCTAGTGCGTTGGGATCCTGCAATAATGAAATTGTCTGAAACCGGTTCTGCTTCTGCTTTCGTGCAAACTAATTTTACTCACAACTATACATTTTTATTTTGTCTCATTACATTGTTGGTTGATTCCTTCGTATTATGCGCTTTTGTATTTTCTTCGTACATCCATTACTTTTATAAAATCAATGTTGATTCATTTTTTTAAGCAGCAAATCATTTCAATCTACATTACATAGCTACCAAGCTAGGATATTAGTTAAATCTACCTTACTGACAATATTTTGACTCCAAGGGCTCATTTATAAAAATTGATCTGGATAACAGTTAGGATGCTTTTTGAATACAGAAAAAAAAATGGTTGTGTTTTATTTAGGTATACCTTTATTAATTCGTACAAATTATTATTCTCACAAAAAGTTTGAAATTAAATTGAAAAATCCACTCCTGTAAATTTTGGGTGGAAAGAAAAATCAAAATATCACCACCCGTACAATCTGATTTCAAAGCGAAAAAACAAGTATATGGAAATAAACACAAACAGTTTTTCCAACTAGTTGAAAAATCCAGAATTTTAACAAGGAAATAAAATTAAAAAAATTGTCACTATTTTGAAACAGTTGTATCGCATTGAAAAATATCTACATTGATGCAGATTTTTCTAATTCCGTTTTGTTTGATATAAAAGTTGAATGCCCATGTTCGTCAGTGATGTGATCGGGCAGAAATAAATGTATTTGCTTTCAAAATCAAATTTTGCACTTACACAACTGTATATTAATAAATATTTGAAATCTATGGATAACTAAAGTGAAATTTTTATTTGATTGGTTAATAACAATTCACAAAAAATACCCAATTATTTTTACGAAAAAGTAAGGTCTTAAAATATTTTGCACTTTGCACTTTGTTTGTTGATTAATTGTTGGACCTGTTTATAAAGCAGGCCCGGCCTAACGAAGTTCAAATGAACCTTTTTCAAGTTATCAAATAAGATTTTAAAAAATGAGCTCCAGCAGCAACGGTAACGTCAACAATGACAAACCTTACACCTTTTCCACCGCTGTTACTCAACAACAGTCTACTGTATGTACATACATTATTTTTTATTCTGTCTCGTCTTGTAATTCCGTTCAATGCAAATCCAGGTATTTTATTTCTCTAGACTGTATTCTGCCATTTTTTGCTAATTTCGATGTCATAGGTACGCTCTAAAGACTGTCTGGAATACTGAAATTTTGGATCTTTTTAATTTTTTCTTATTAAAATAATTCCAGGTTTCAGCAATCTTTATGACTTCATCTGATTTTTATCCACAATATCACTTTTCTGGTTACCGGTCTAAACTTAATAAAAATCCCTTCTGATAATATTATCCTGACGTTGAAAATACATATAACTTTCCCATTTTATTGAAATAATTGCTGTCAGTTATAATTTCAAAGTATCTCTTGAAGCAAAGGCTTTGACGTTGAAAACCGTTTAGTTCCATTTTAAAACTAATATTGGTGTATTGTTTTTTGTTAAATATTTTTCAATTATTGTAAAAGTTGATTCATATATCCGCTTACTTGGCTTCTGTTGACAATGCTGAAGTTTTAAATGTTGGCAATAATGCGCGCAGTTGCATTTGCTTAAACATGAATTTATTAGATACAATTTTGACGTTCCTGCTGATATTATGGTTATTTTTGATCATTTAATTTATTGATCTGTGGGTATAGAAACATAAAGGACTTAGTTATCGAGATATAGGGAGTTAAAATTATAAAATTTTAAATTAAAATTTGTCATAAAAAACAGCTTTATATCCATTTTTCAAATTTTGTATTCTTTGCAAAGTCAATTTTTTGACATAAAATGATTTTAAAAAAATAGCCAGTGATGCGCTATAAGGGTTGGAGGACACTTTAACGCCCTTATTTTTGAAATCACTGGAACAAATATTTTTTCAAATTATCTGTTCATTTTTTGTTAAAAAAGTAATAACCTTTTATGGTGTAGCAGATATTTGCTTCTAAGCACAATTCTGCAACTACTTGAATAATTTACAAATCATAATTTGTAGTGTTATTTGCCACTCGTCGTTTTGCTAAGTTAGGTAATACTTGCTTTAATCCATACTGGTATTGATTTGATTCCAAATAATGATTAAGCGTGAAAAGTTGAAAAGGAAATGGGCTTAAGTCTGAGACTATAGTTGATAGATTTTAATAAAATTAAAAATCACAATAGCGCAAAAGCTTTTAAAATAAAAAAACGGTGTGGTCAATGCAGAAAATTAATAAGAGCGTGCTACTTGAAATCTGGAAGAGAAAAATATTAAAAATAATATTTGGTGCAGAAAAATTTGTAATGTAAACAATGAGTCGACAATAATTGATGTAATCTGTTCAAAAAGTGACTAAGCCATCTGGAACGAATGGAACAGATAAGGGACGTCAAGGAGACAGCATGGACAATACCAGAAGGAAAGGAAAGTAGAGGAAGGACAAGAATGAAGTGAAAGAAAGCTAAAAAAAGAAGGAACAAGAAATATTCAGTAAGAGACCAAGACAAGTGGAAAATACTTACAAACCTATGGGCCCAAATGTTTGATAAATCAAATATTCATTTATCAAATAAAAACAAACAAATAAATAGAAAATCTATTACTGTCTATAGGATTTCAAAAACTTACTTTATTTGCTAATAAAACACATGGTATTTTTGATCCATCAGGTAACTGCACTTTGCTATCTAGATCTGATTTCCAATTTACTACGGAATCAAGTGTAGCTCGCCTCGTAACATCAAAAACTATGAAAGCTGCTACCGCTTCTTTATAATAAACCCTCGTCATGTTTCCATAACGTTCTTGTCCTAAAAAAAACAATTTTTGAATTTATCGTTAAACGAAATGTTGAGCAACAAAATAATTAAAAGTAGGTGATTGGCAATCATGATACTTATGATGGAATCGTTAACACATAAAGCAAAAAATTTGTGACCACTGAAAAAAGATTTTTTAATTTTTTATGTACTTCACATTACAACAACAAAATTCGATATCTTCGTTACATGTGTCTGCCGTTAGATATAACTGAGAAATTTTCAAAATTTTTGTTCTAGGGTCGACCAAGTAGTACTTATTGTTTGCCAATAATCGAAGATTGTCAATAATCTGTAGTTGAAGTAAATTTAGCGTTTTCAATTTGTGGATAGGATCCTTTAAGAGGATACACGTCGTATCTAAAACTATCTGGTAATTGCAGTACCCTGCGTGGCACGCAAGCATGAAACCGCCTTGAAGTAAATCTTGAAACAGAGGGGATCAAGTCCCAAATTCAAGGACAAACTCGCAAACTGGCACATCACCCCTGATGTAATGGAGGCCCTACAGTATTCAATTCTGAGTGCCGTGAATGAGTCTCCTGTGGACGGACCGCAGGTACGCTTCCTAGGATGCGCATATAGACCTGGCCGCCTACTGCCAGGCAAGAACACTGTTCCGTCTAAGGACGTATAGTGATCGCTTAGTTGAGGAAGAAGAATAACGACCTGAAAACTAGGGAGTGGATTGCTCTACAACACCAAAAAGCAGGTTTCGTAGGCTCTGGTAAAAATTGGACGTTTCTGAATGACAATTTGTCATTGGAAACTTTTAAGAATTTTAAGGAGCTTCATTCACTTCAAACCCTTTGTTGGATTTGGGAATCTTCAATTTCGACTAAAGGTCTGGAACACCAGTGAGCGGAAAGTTGCATCCGAGATTCCCAAGGCATAGAGCTTAGCCGAAGATGCTATTAAATAAACGTGCATTGTAAGGGATAGGAATTTTTATAAAATAGAATATACTTATACCTGCAATATCCCACAACTGAAGTCGAATGAGAGTATTTTCATCCCAATTAAGTACTTTCAATGCAAAATCTACACCAATTGTAGCTCTATAATGTTGAGTGAAAAATCGATGAACATAACGTTTTATTATAGAAGTTTTCCCTGTACCCAGGTCTCCTATTACCAAGATCTTGTATAAGCGGTCTTTTGGTTTAATTGTTGATTGACTTGCATTTGACTGAAACAAAACAAATACTTTATAAATACATATATGGAATAATGCTCAACTTGAAATTGTTTTGAACAATATTTCACAAGAAATACAATTTGAACGGATGTGACCCGTATTTTTGGAAGTTGTATTAAATAGCTCACGCAACTTTACCAAATGGAACATCCTTCTACTTCAATGAAGGAAATTTTAACAATAGCCTGCTCCTATTTTCTGGCTTCTCCGAATTTATTCCGAGACGCCCTAGACTTCCATTATGATTCAGTGAAAGATTCAGCAGTTTTCCCAGTTTAACACAAAATAATTACAGTTACCCTCCACCTTGAACCATTTACATTCCTAAATGCAACCTAGATCTATTGGTATTCAAGAAAAGACACAAATCCTATTCTCATCCACCAGCATTTCATAAATATAAAAACTAGTTGGGAGACTACTTCAGTATATACACAGATGCATCGAAGTTTACGGAAATTGAATAAACAGGAGCAGCAGCTGTAAACGAGGTATCTACATAAAATTCTTACACAAGGATAATTCAACATACTCTGGCAAACTGTATGCAATATCCAAGGCACTACAACAAATTTCTCATAAAAACCAAGCAAAGGCAGTTATCTACACCGATTCCCTTACTGCAGTGCAAGTATTCAAAAATTGTACCTTAGCCATCCGATATTAGTCCAAATAAAAAAAAGACTTGCCATACAAATTCAAATGAGTAGGTACACATTTTTTATCATATATCGGAATTCGAATTTCGATCAGAAGCATATACAACAAACTATAATTTGCAAGAACAAACTCAATTCTTTACTGCGACCTTTTAAACTGCATAAGCAAGCATTTTAGAAAGATATGAAGGGAGCTACAAAAACTTAACGCAGATTTAACACCAAACGAAGCGAACCCAGCAGATTTTTGCAAAAAGTCACCATTTAAGAATAGGACATATCAAATTAACTCACTCACATCTGTTACAAAAGAACCAGTGAGTACCTGTTACATCTGTGATATGTCCATGACCGTTGAACATTTTATCGTTCAGTGTCCACTGTTTCATGAAGAGAAATAAGACCACAAAGTGTCAAGTGAGCGTTAGGCACAGGAAACACCAGAACAATCAATTTCGTAAAAGCGATAGCCAAACGAATTTAACCTTTTCTCTAGAGCTCTACAAATTTTAATATTTATAGTACAGTTGCCTAATGCCTAACCAAAAAAATACTTGACCACCGCTATTAACCTATAATAATAGACTAAGTCGGAAGAAAAAACAGTTTATTCAAAACGTACAAACAAATCCTAAACTGGCAATTAAGGCCGACTGTCCATGTATCGTCGCGTCAGCGTATCGTATTATAAGTGACGATACACTTACGCTTAAATTCTGTCCATGTGTCGTACGGAAGCGGTTAGTATCAGGGTATGGTAACTCTGAACGAGCGATGGTACGGCCACCTACTGGATCGGAAAAGTTACTAAAATTGCTGATTTAATGAAAACTGTAACGCTGTTGGTAGTTATTCTAGATATTTGCGCATGCCTCACGGCTACGGCTCACATTGTAGTCACTTACGCCATTTTACGGTTCATGTATGTCGTGCTTCAAGTTTGTTGTTAAAGTGTGAATTAGTTAATATTATCTTTCAATAATCATTATCGAAAAAGACAATGTCCAAATTTATTGTGAAGGAATATAATGTATATAGTGAACTCGGTAAGTTTAATTTGAGTAAAATAAAACAAAACATCTTTCATAACATAAAAAGTGACAAATTACTAAAGTAGTTTTTTGTTTATACAGCTTTATACTTCCAATCCAGGAAGAACAGCTTTTAATTTGATGGAACGAAGTGGGAACAAATGCTCGGATTTGAAGAGGTAATTTTTTACACATATATTTATTGAATGTTATTAAACATGATTATATGTTCTAGATTATAAACCAAAGAAGTTAAAGGACATTTGTTTGTATCAATTGTATCCCACAAGAAACAATTCCATCTACAAGCAAATAGTGTGTCTAAGAAGTGTTGAAGAGCATATTAAAGCCATTCTGAGTGGTTGATAATCCTATGAAAAGTAATATAAATCTCATATAGTATAATTATATTTGCAAATAATAAAATTCTTTGCAGATACCAGAATCATTATGGAACCATCTATGGAGACTCCCTCCTTAAGAAGTGCCAATAAAAGTCTACTGGAAAAAGGTCGAACAATTTTCAAAGGTAAATAGTTTCGAGAAACAAAATAAATATTCAAACCTTCACAGTACTATGTGTTTGAGCTAATTAAAAATGTTTATAAATATATTGATGATAGTCATATTGTTCTCAAGATTGACTAGATTAAACGATGAAATAAAACAATTTAGTTTGTTTAATATCATCGTTTAGTATGGATCTTCATCAAGTAAAAGCCTCATCTATTCAATTTACTAGATTGGCATTGTAAACTACACTTTGCTAATAGTACCTATGCATGGTATTTAGTTAGTTTTATTTGTAGCAACCTGTAAAAGTCAATGTTTTTCGCATTTTTTAATGTATATATAGCTGCCTACAGTACCGGTTGATCAATTTGTTCAAGTTTTTTAAAAAATCTCGATACCACTGTTTTCCTTGAAACTTAAAGGAAATTTTCACCTATTGTAGGCTCCTGTATATTTATATTAAATACATTTGTGTGCTAACTAATATCACTTTTCTTATTTGTAGAACTTTTATAAAACAGTTGACTGTGAAATAAAAAGTTGAGCCAAAAGATATAAAAATTTCAGTCTCATTCTATCATTTCTTTGTGTTATATTTAATTATTTCTGCAATCCATAGTGTGAGCTCACTATTTCTATATTTGCTTTTTAAACATGCATTTTTATTACTGTTGATGAAAACTATAATCATTATTATCTAATTAAAAAGTTTTCATCACCTTACAGCGCATGCTGATTCTTTTCAAAATTATTTACTCAAATTTTATTTATTATTAACTGTATTGTTAAGCTCTTATATTATGTCTTTCTGTTTGTCTTGAAATAAATGAAAAAAAACGATCTGTTTATTTTTATTTTTGGTAATGAATAAAAGTATATAAACTGGTTGATTATTGTTTAATTTTTCCCACTTCAGGCATTGTATGGTCCATATTTTGACATTTCATTTAATCTAACTTGACTATTTGAATGTTATTAATATAATATCAATCAAATGTTGAGTTACTTTAAATGAAATATCAAAAAATGGACCATAAATGCCATATTTCAATAAAAGTAATATGATAGTAATTTTGAATATGCCGCCAAAAACTGTTAAATTACAGGAATCTACTTTTTCGGCAGTTAGCGAGGACCACAACCATGTAAAAGGTGTTAGAGCTTACTTTTCCGACCTTTAAGATGGCGCCACCCGTCAAAATTAATTCGCCCTAGTTAGCGCCACGGTCAGATGCCTATCTATAAGTATGTTATCTGTGGTTAGTATACAATAGGTCTAGCGACGAAGAGGACGTGTTTGCTTTGTATATACAACTATATTACAGACAAGTGACAAGGCAGTACGAGCCGAGACGAGGCGAGAACGCTTCTCTACGAATACGTGCCGATTCCGCATTATCGACAGGTCCATATTAAGCGTTGTCTGCAGAAGGCAAACGTACTCCCGTCATATTTTTGCCTCGTACGCTACGTTGACGCGACGATACATGGATAATGGTCCTTAGAGTAAAAAGAAGACCAAGAATGAGTCGAAAAGAAAGTATTGACAAACAACTACAACACTTCAAATACTGAATCAAAATTTCATGAGTGATTATATTTAAATTTAAAAAAATCAAACTTGATTAGAACCACTTTAAAACAGAATTTCAGCAACAACACTCTGATTTAATATAAAAAGTTATATTTTCATGTATGGAATACCTCGTTTTAAACCGTACTGTAAACTGATTCTATTATAAATTTTATATTTCATTCAAGAACGTATATACAGAATAGGGTTTAATCCCGCAAGCCCGGAAATTGATATTGCTAAAAAACCACTTGGGTAAAACAAAAAATTTCCATATTGCTATTTTAAAATATTGCGAAAACAAACCTAGTGCGCAAACAAGACACATCAATGACAAACTATATTGACTTATGGAAGCTTCTAGACAAAATAGTAATATTATATTTCATAGATAATTTTAGTTTTTGCAAACATTAGAGTACACTGTAATACTAACTGTAATACCTAGGGGTAATCTTTGACCAGAAGCTTACATGGAATTCTCACATCGAAAAAAACCACACACACAAGGCCAGAATCGCTCTGGGAAGGTGCAGGCAAATGTGTGGAAAGAATTGGGGATTAAATCCCAACATGACCAAATGGTTATATACACAGGTCGTGAGGCCAGGGATAACCTATGGATCAGTAGTCTGGTGACCCAGGACACTGCAGATTGGAGCGCAGAGGCAGCTAAGTGGTATCCAAAGGCAAGCTTGTTTGAGTATCACATGGGCCATGAGAACAACGCCGACTGCAGCCCTGGAGGTAATACTAAACCTACCGCCACTGCATATCTTCATTCAGGGAAATGCAAGATCTGTTAGTCGCAGATTATTACAGGGCCCTCTCCGATGAGTCAAGGACACGGCAAGGCCTATAAAAAGCTATATGAAGAAATAAAGGCAGATCCAATACTGGGAATGCCATTGGATCAGATAGGATAGGATAGGGAGGACCACAATAGATCTGCAAATGTCGGAGTGGGATAGGACAAAGAGCCACTCCATTTCTAATCTAATCTAATACTAACTGTGCTTGTGACTATCCTGACCAAGTATAACTTATTCACTTTACTACATTACGGATATCCATTTTTCTAAGCGAAAACGAATGTGGGAGAATGTACAGGTTGGCCACAAAATTTCACGATTATTTTAGGACAATATTCTATAGAACATGTGCCTAATCAGAAACACGCAAACACTTGGTCAGAAACCTTCGGAGTCGCTGACCAACAAAATACTAAACCTTAGTAGGCGTAAAATAGAGAAAATTACAGGATTATTCACCGGTCACTGCACGCAAGGTCTGGAAATAAAGTGAACACATAACGCAGTTTCAAAAGAATTGAAATCGCAATTATTTCGATTTTTTAAATTATTTATGTATTTTACCCCTTCTTAATTTCTCAAATACTGTATATTCTAAACACGAGAATGTTCAATTAAATATATTTAGTACATTTATCTCTTGATCCATTAATTCTAGGATACTGGTAATCCATGTGAATATAAAACCATTCGATTATCAGGTTTACTATGAGTCATTATAATGTAACGACAACATATGCATCAATTAAAGTATTTTCAATATAACAAATGCAAATAAATATATCAACCAAGGCTCACGAAGAAAACTGATATCCTATCACTATGTAGAAGAAAAAAGATAAAAACGTTAGTTATCAAATTCGTATTACTGATTAAGTTACTGTAGTAAATGCACACAGAATTCTAATTAGTCTCATATGAAACAGTATTACATTTCACAGTATAACAAAGCTAAAAAAATACTTTTCAAAAATTAGTTGTTTGAAATGTCTAAGAATTTATCACCTTTTCAAATAATTTGTAATTTATATTGCATTCTAAAAATAAATCTTTGTTTTCAACGCCACACTACAGTTGAAAAAACAAGGAGTGCAAGTCCCAATAGTCGAGTGACAGATTAAGCAAAGCGTTAATTCAAAGTTGAAAATGCATATAATATTTCACGGTATTATTCATTGTTAAGGCCCCATTCATTTGTAATGCCATAAGCCCTCTTTAATAATCTAATTATACAAATAACAGATAAAGATATATTAACTCCTGACCTAAAAATGTTTTATCTGGAACATCCTGTATATAAGATTATATAAGGGTGAATTTTTCTTTTTTTTATTCAATTTATATGCCGTTAAATATAAACACTAGCTGTGTTTTCAGAGATGTAAAATCCAGATAGGTCAGTCAAATGTCTTTTAAGAGTATCATGCATGCATTTTGCTTTTCTTTCGGGGGTCAAAATTGATTAGTGGAAATATGGAAAAAACTTTCTTTAAATGTAAGTATGTCAAAAATGATTTAGTTTGTTAGATACGTGTAGAAAAAATTAGAAAGTGTTCACCATTTTCCACGGTACATCGAAAATAAATAAATAGATATATAGTTATTTTATTCCCTATTAAAATCTTTGCAATTTTATGGAAAGGGTGAGAGCAATGCATAAACCTAACTACAATGATAAAATAAATATTAGCTATTCATCTATAATAAAGGCTCTGAGTTTTCCAAATATAGCTAGCAATTGCTTTAGCTGAATTTACTGTAATATTGTTTAGTGAATCAGCTGCAACATTGATGTCGGCTAGGTAATTTAAGGTGGATTGTTTCATACAACAATATATTGGACAATCAAAAAGTATGTACTCAATCGTTTTGGTTACAAATAATGCAGATTTTATTAGGTTTATCTGACAGGTACAGCTTCTGTATGTAAACTTTAAGAAGGATGTGTTACATAACCGAAGCTGCGCGATGGTTCCTGTAATTTGGATGGGTATTTTTAGGCACAGATATTTTTCTCGTGACGCAGATACTGTTAAATGTTTACAAATTGAAGGAAGGATGACTGATGGCAAAGCAAAAAAAATCTAATTCTAAAAGTTTATTTTTTAATTAGAGCAAGCGGATTTTCTATTAATCTGTAAAAAGCGAAGGGAGAGATTATTCCAAGTAAGATTGGTAACAATAAAAGTAAAGAGTGCTTTTACCTGAGCTGCCCAGTTATACTTCCTATCACATTCCATCAGATGCAATTGACGGAAGAAGCTCACTTTGGAATGTATTCATTGAAAAAGCGGTTAATTTTCAAGGAATAAAAATTGATACTCAAAATCACTATAGAATTTCTCCAAGCGCTCTTGCATATAGGCTATGAGATAAAGGTCGTATTTTTAATGAGATTTTGGACAGTATGTCTTTTGGAAGCTATTTATTTATTCATTAGTTTCGGTTATGCTTAACAGCCCAGGCATACGAACTGAAATCTTTGTACCATTTCCTATGGTATCTACTCCTATTCCAGCAGCTTCGTGTCTTCCATATAGGCCACTAGTTTTACTGGAGGGATATTGAGTTAAATTATTTCCTCTCCACAGTGCTTCTGTCTGAGCCCTTGTAAGTTGTCACAGAAGCAGGGTATGTGAGTAGGTGTTTCATCATAGAATTCACATTTTCTGCAAATAGGTTCACTAACTGTGCCCATTTTGTGCAGATGTTACCTTAGGGTGCAGTGTCCAGTCACCAGATCGGTAACTATCTACAAATGTCTCTTACCCAGTTTCAATAGCCTGGTTGAGAGTACCTTTTTCAGTAAACTCTTTGTATGGAGGTGTCCTTGTGTCAAGCTCCAACGGTTCCGGAGGTATAATGTATCCCCTAGTTAGAGCCTTCTTTAGCTAACAGGTCCGCCAATTCATTTCCTACAATCCCCTTATGTCCCAGTCTATTAGAGAATTATTTACAGTTTTTTGTACGTTATAATAATATGCCAATTTTTTTTAATCTTGATAATAAGAAAAAGATCATTATCATGTTAACGACACAATTAATTGTAAATACACAGGATGTTTCAATATTACAGAGACAAACTAAAAAAGTGATTTCTTTACGAAATCCCTTTTTTGTAAAAATTACCTGATTCACTTGTTAAAAATGTTTTCGTCAAATCATAACTTTAAATTACGTGAAAATGGTCTCCAGTAAAATCTGCCAAGAAAGTGTAAAGCTTGGAGCAAGTCTTGGTGCCACTTATTAGAATGCAAAATCAAGACCACATATGCAGGACCAAGACTAATTAGGAGTAGATTTTGTAATAAAGAGTAGGAACATCTTTTCATATTCTATGTAGGTCTTGTTACTATTAAGTCCTGGTCTGACGGAAATGGGCTTTGTTTAAACGCTGGGAAAACTCTCCTCTCTTTTCTCTCCCTTCTCTATCTCTTCTCTCTCTCTTCTCCCTCTCTCTCCTCTCTCTCTTCTCTCTCTCTTCTCTCTCTCTTCTCTCTCTCTCTTCTCTCTCTCTTCTCTCTCTCCTCTCTCTTTCTCTCTTATCTCTCTCCAATCTCTCTTCCATCTTTATCTCATCTCTCTATCATCTCTCTATCATCTCTCTCATCTCTCATATCTCTCTCTCATCTCTCTCTCATCTCTCTCTCTCATCTCTCTCTCTCTCTCATCTCTCTCTCTCATCTCTCTCTTTCTCTCTCTCTCATCTCTCTCTCATCTCTCTCTTCCTCTCATCTCTCTCATCTCTCTCTCTCATCTCTCTCCTCTCACCCTTCTCTCCAACGGCTACATCGCTTGTAGAAAAGATCTTGATGATGCAAAACATCCACTGAACTCATGGCATACCGTTGCCTTACATAATTGACGAAAAATCTCGATTTGAGCCATAAGGTCTAAGTTAAGATATGCTTTCTTGAGATAAGACGTTAGAAATGAAAATACCATGAAAGGCCATGAATTATGCTTTTTTGGTATTTGGTGAACAAATGGAAGGCAAAAATGTATTAAAATATTTATTCCATGAAGATTTCTTATATTTTGAAGATACTATTCCAAAATCAATGAGAAAAACCTCTTTCGTTATAATACCTAAATATTACCCAATATTTATGCAAAACATTGCATTCGTCATAACGTTGAAAAACTGTTTACTTGCCAAAAATACCAATTCACTTTTTACAGCGGTGAGTATGAAGAACATATTTTGTTTTGGCTGATCAGTTAATTATTGAACTAAACAATTTTTTAGGTCGTATATACCACATGTGTTTTGTTAATTGCATATGCGTGTAGGTAATATACAAGTTAATATTTAATATGCCCCTTAATACCCAAATTTGAACAAACTAAAAATGAAAGAAAAAGTTTTGATGGATATTCGATTTAAACTAAATAGTGGCAAGCATATCCATTTTGCTTGATATTTTTAACGAGATTGCCAAAAAGAATTTGATTTTTTCATCTTTTTACTTTAAAAAGTGTGTCCTACAATTTTACAGATAGAAACGTCCAAAGAGCTCAATGGGCTAGATGCATAAAGAGACGTAAATGAAAATAATATGAACAAAAAAATACCGTGTTTGGATGTTGCTCCATAATTAGTTCTCCATACGCAGTCATTTCTTTAAAATCTTCCAAAGATTTTGTGCGCTCTGGTACTTGCTGGCTTACACCACTGATTCTTTGACTTCTCGTGGATACCTTCTGTAATGTTTCCGCGCTTTTCCAAGAATCCTGTAGGTTAGTTTCCGACACTGATTTGGTTAATATTAAATTATGGTCACCTTCTGGCGTCTGCCGTTCGTCTAATGAAGTGCTAGGCAGAGGTACAGTAGCAATTTGCTGAATTTCTTGCTTTGAAGTAATTTTTGTTCTTAAATTTAGTTTTTTTGCTGAAAATAATCTCCTTTGCTTCAGTTTCGGAGATTTGAGAGTTATCGGTACTTTTTTCAAGCGCTTTCCTTTTTCTTCTTTACCTTTATTTTCTGAGTTATCGTTTTCAGTGTCACTTTTCATTTTAAATTCGAGCAATGATTGGCTTGAGACATGCCTATCGATAAAGACCGAGAATTGTCGCACGAAGACTGAAATGTGTTAGTTGCAGGGAGAATTAATTCTCTGCTAATCATAGAAGCGGAGGGGGAGGTTGTACTTCAAGGTGGGGCATTTTTGTTTTGTAAATTACTTTTGGTTTACGGGGCACCTTATAAATGTTTAATTAAAGATAAAGTGTATCAATATATCGTTGAGCTGTATAATCGGATAAATATATTATAGTAAACTGTAAAATCCTTTTTTTTTTTCGAAATCAAGTACTATTAATAGTATATTATTAAACTAGCAATTTATGATAGCCATTATTCACGCAGGGTGACGAAGTCACCCGAGTGAATAATGGCCATAAATTGCGAGTAGAATACTATACTTTGTCCACGACCCTTGATTTCTTCATTAAATAAAAGTCAAGTAAATAACACAGCTCTACAAAAACCAACTTTTTTTTTGTTACCCTGAATTTATCCAATAATGCTGCAGAAGGGTACAGAGCTACTGTACAGCAGACTCTGCAGTATACTCAGAAGCAGCCTGGACTTTGGGTATATACCAATGGCCTGGAGAAATATTAGGGTAACTTTCATATCGAAGCCTGGGAAAATAGACAGGAAACGGCGAAGTCCCCAAGACCGATTAGTCTTATGTCATTTGCACTTGAGACTTTGGAAAAACTGTTAGATAAACATATCAGGGATGGAGTACTGGTTCAGAGGCCATTACACCAAGACCAGTATGCCTACAGAAACAGTGCTACACCAGCTCATTGAGAAGGTGGAGTATTCGCTGGAAAATAAAGAGGTGATGAATGGGACCTTCATAGACATTGAAGGAGCTTTCGATAACACCTCTGTAGAATCTATCATCCGGTCGCTGAGGCAAAGAGGCGTCGAGGAAACATTAGTGACCTGGATTAACTCTATGCTAAGGAATATGATGATACATGGCACCATAATGGAGGATACAGTGGTAGCTCAGGTAGGTAGAGGATGCACACAGGGGAGAGTTCTGTCTCCTATGCTGTGGAATTTAGTGGTGGTATGGCTATTAGGATTCCTGAAAAATAAGGGACATAGAACCCTGGGATATGCTGATGACTTGGTCATCATAGTACAGGACAAATACAATACCACAGTTAGAGATAGACTGCAGGAGGCTCTAGACTTGGTAACAACATGGATATGATCGGAGAGACTGAATATCAGTTCTCCTAAAACGACAGTAATGGCAGGAAAAAAGGGAGGGACCTCTAAGACTACGAGGAGAAATTGTAGAAATTAAGGGAGAAGTTAAGTATCTTGGGGTGTTAATTGACTCAAAACTTACCTGGAACCAACATTTGGAAAAAGTAATAAGGTAAGCGGAGACCACGCTAGTAGTGGCCAGACGTTTCTTTGGGAAAAAATGGGGGCTAAAACCTGACATGCTGTATTGGCTATACAACAAGGTGGTAAAGCCCGCCGTATAATGGCCGAAGACTCAGCAAAGAATGGCTATGATGAGACTAAGCAAGGTGCAAAGACTTGCATGTCTGGGCATCGCGGGGGCCATGAGAACTACTCCTACAGCAGCAATGGAAGTACTATTAGACCTACCTCCCTTACACCTGGTGATACAGGGAGAGGCAAGACTAAGTATCCATAGACTGGAAAACACGATGAGCAGCCTAAACGCTAGATCATCAGGGCACATGAATATCGTAAAAGTTGTGTCAAAGGACGTGCTATGAACTAAGAACTCAGTACCGTTAGACAGGGAAATACATGGTACACCGATGGGTCTAGAACTGCAAATGGCACTGGGGTGGGAGTATACTCCAAAAAACCAGGTGACAGTTATAGCTACGCACTGGGGAACCACACCTCTGTATTTCAGGCACAGGTATATGCAATCTTGCAATGCGCGAGAGAAAACAACAGGCGGCACTTAAGGCAATCTCAAGCCAGAAAGTGACCTCTAGACTAGTATCGGATTGCATCGAAGAGCTGAAGACGCTAGCCGAACGGAATAACGTCAAGCTGACCTGGGTACCAGGTCACCAGGGTATCGAGGTCAATGAAAAAGCTGACGAACTTGCAAAAAGGGGGTCAGAGGAATCGCAGCATGAACCAGGACAGATTCTCAGTATACCGAAAACTGTAGTACGAAGATCTGTATAGACCTGGATCAGAGAACAGCATAAAAACTTCTTGGTCAACGTCCAAAGGCAAATTCATGGGAAAACATAGAAGAGCCATGCCTGAAACGTACAGCGGATTTGCTAACACTGTGCAGAAATCGGCTGAGAATCATAACAGGTTTCATGACTGGTCTTGCACCAGTAAAGGAACACCTGTACAAATTAAAACTTTACAACGGAGACTTTACATGCAGATCATGCGGCAGGGAAACGGAGATAGTGAAACATATACTGTTTACATGCGAGTCTCTCGATCGCAAAAGACAGTTATTATTTGGCCAACCGCAAGGAAACGCTGAATTATATAGCAAACACCCAGCTAAGAACCTGTACAAACTGGTGCAGAGGACAAAGGTGCTATGAGAAAGCACGAGCAAAAATACAATAAGCCATTAGGCTGCAGTGTTATCAGAGACTAGCTCGGAAAAAAAACACCTACGTAAACTTTCCGTCTTTTCTGAATAAATAGAGATAATTTATCCATGCACACGCTTCCGTTTTTACTGGAATAGATATTTTTAATACAAATTTTGTTCCTCAGTTGATTGAAAATAAACTGAACAAATTCATGGCAACACTGGTTAATCCATAAAAAATTACGGGAACAGTGTTTGAGGCGAATTTCCGACCGATGACAACGATATGGAGAGGAATAAGAAACAAGAGGAGGCGATAAACCCAAAAAAGATAACACAAGGAAAGTTAAAAGAGTGCTGCTCTGATGAGCAGGTGCAAAGACCATCAATTAAAAAAATTAAGTTTTTTTAAATTCTCGCATACTTGTACTACACTGACTTAATTTCAGGACATGAGGCTCCACTGAGTTCGTGAAGTTTTACTTTTCCAAGAAGTATTTTGGATTTTCTTTAAAAGGGTATTAAAGTAATTACCTCTATCCATTTAAGTAGAGAAGCTGAAAAGCAACAACGTCTCTTTTTAACAGAAATATAAAATATACAAGTTTTATTTTGGCTGAGACTACATATTAGACTTTGGAAAACTTTTTATAAGAAAAAAGGAACTCAAAGCAATTAAAACGACGTCGAAAAAAGCCAAATCAAATGGAATTAAGCACTGTAAAAATAGCTATTAAGAACCATGTGTTCTTTGCAAAAAAGACTTTGTTTATTGTTCAAAATTTTGAATGACAAAGAATATTGGATACATATCAATGCAATTGAATAGAAAAATCTTGTTTCGGATAAGTGATAATAAATACAACCATCTGCTACTAAAAAAACCGTATAAGTTTTACTTACACTCTTCATTCTTGACCATATAATCAATACAGTTTTTTAACCCAATCTTAGTTTTTCATTTGAAAGTCTTCTCAATTATGAAGTTACATACTTCTTAAAAATAAATATATTGTTGATGTCTTTTAAATAAGAGCTCACTTATTATTTGCATTCCCAAGTTGTGCCAGTATAAATAACAAATGTTTAAAAAAATTCAAAATGTTTATAAATTACCAGTTTCAGAAGGTACATATTATTATACTCAAATTTAATTTGGTTTATACATAATTTTAATCACATAGCATCAGGATAATAAAATTAATTTTCCGTAAAAATGATATATAAGTAGGTACATAATATAATTTTTCTACGCCCTATCTTTGAAGTACCTCGTATTTCACCACTTTATATCGCTTAAAACGGCTGTTAATGTTTATAGTGAAAAAAATGTAAAAACGCGTTAAAAATTGTACCATAACGTTAACTTTTGGTCGCGTTTATCCCAAGAGAGTTGATTTTTAGAGTAATCCATCATTTCTTATTTTTGCTGAACGTCTAATCATGATAAAGCAACATAACCTAATTTTATTTGATGTATGACTTCAATAATTATCTATTCATTGTCTATTTCAATGTAGTTAATTAGCTCCTACTGGTTTTCATTCAATTTCAGGATACAAATGTCTAAAATGTATTCAAACAAAAAAAGAAGCAAGTATATAACAAATTATAATCCTTAAGGCCCGTCCTCACTCAGTAACATGTTAGGAAAACTTGTTGCTGCAACATGTTTACTAAACTTGTTGATAACTTTTAGGACGTCCTCATTTAAAAAGTCAGGATTGCAGGCAACAAGTAGCATTTTTTATTATTAGTCCGGTCCATTATGTCTTACGAAAAGGATGTTGTTCTCGCGGCTACAGCTTGCGTAATTTTAGCACACACCGGGAAAAAAAATAAACAAAAGAGAAGATTTTGGATACGCCCTACCCTACGTTCGCGAAAAAATTATAGTGGTGGTGATTTATTCAATGACTTGAAAGCTGATGACGTTCCGTACACCGAGTACAAACTGGTCTAAACAAAACTGAGAACTAACCACACACGAACTGAATACAAAAAGTCAATGTGGACGCAAGTGGCAACATGTTCCATGTTTCCAACACAATGTTATCAACATTCTTTGATCTTTACCGCTCTCTGACCGGTAACAAATAACTTATTGAAAAAACAAATAACTTGTTGCTTTTTGACGAAACTTCGGTAACATGTTGAATAACATTGTTGATAACAATGTTGAGTAACAAGTGTGGACGGGCCTTTAGAAGTAACTTTATGTTGCAAATATACTAAATTAGATACTTAAAGTGCACTGCATTCAAATTATGCTTACAAGACTTCATTTCCATTACCTTATAAATTATAGATGAACAAAGGTTGCTTGAGATAGGATTATAAGAAACACAACAAATATTCATATTGTTTTTCAGGTAAATTTAAACGCGCAAGCTAATTCTCATTCTTGAATATTATCTAATCTTAAATAATAAATATAACTTTTCAAAATGAAACTTGCTTAGAAATGACGCATCCGGTGGACTACATAGTCAATCAGGCACTGAATAACAGAAGGTGGTCTATATTCATGGGCTACAATAAAGTAAAGTATGGAGAAACATATAAGAGCTGACAACCAAAGCGACTATCCACCTTTAATCCCTTTGTCGTAGGAATGACTTGAAGAAGGAGTTATGTACTTCGTCAAGATCCATATCGGTTTTACTAGTAACAAAACATAAAAAACACAAAAGCTATTTTAACACTTAAGGTTTACGAGTAGCTAACAAAAGAAACTGAATACAGTAGCAAAAGGAAAATGAGGATTGGAGTATTAGGTAAATTTTAATTATTTCAGGAAATGTTTGTGTTTGAAAATCTTGATGTCGGAACTATTGTATACTATTGAAGTGAAAAGGTAGCCAAAGTAAAATCGGAAAACTATACTATAAAAGCCACACATGGTAAAAGGAATGCTGACCTTTCAAAATCGATAAAGAGATTATTTAATTTACAAGAAAAGGTGACCAAGTGATGAAATTTGTGATTAGTAAAAACTATTGGCATAGCATCCAAGAAAATAATTAGAAATCCAAGGTGCCAATGAAAACCATTGAACTAAATTCGAAATGTATGATACACAGACCACTATCGACAATAAGGAGAGGTATTTCTAAAAGAGTCGACATTACGGGAAAGCAATTCAATTTGCTATGGAAAAAGAAACTGTTAAGAGGGTTTTAAGTGAAGGTACAAATAAAATAGTTTCTGTGGTGTAGGGCTAGATAAATAATTAGCATCCAAATATACAGGGGAGCATTTATTTCAATGTTCCTTGTAGGTATCTCGTAGACCATTAGAGCTATGAAACCAGTTAAGTGGGAAAAATTTGAGTATTTTCAGCAGTGATTTAGTGACGTTTGAGAATTTATAATTGCAGCCTTGTTTTTCATATGTACTTTCTTCATTTTGGAAATCACGCTTTTCAATTGGTGTTTATTTTTTCCTTTTTTTTTTTTAAAGGAGCCGTCCCTTCGCCGGCACCCCCTCAGCCTCTTGGGCTTATTGTGGATTCTCCTAATGTTCTGACTACATCCAATCCGTTCCCTGTATTAGCTCATATAGGTTCTTTACTGGTTGGTTGTAGAAGTCTTCTGGAGTCATTTGGGGTCTTCCATACAGTTTTTGCCTCCTGTGGTCCAGCGTCTCACAGTTGCATAATATGTGCAGAGCTGTTTCGGTGTCCTTTTTGCATCTTCTGCATGTAAGGTCTCCGTTATACAGCCCTATTTTGTTCAGGTGCTCCCTTGGTGCAAAGTGTCCCGTAAGAAGCCCCGTTATGGTGCGTAGTTTGTTCCTGCTCATTGAGAGTAGTTCTTTCGCTACTCTTTCTGATGGTTCTGTTATAAATTTCTTCCTGTGTGTTTGCCTGGGCGTATTCTTCCAGTGTTTTTTGTGTTGTGTTGTTCTTTTACCCACCCTTTTAACCTAGTATGTGGGAATGCCCACAGATGGTTCGGGTCCGTTCATCAGGGTTGACGATCCTGCTCTTGCAAGTTCGTCAGCTTTTTCATTGCCAGCGATTCCTGTGTGACCTGGGAACCACTCCAGTGTTACACTGTTCCGAGTCGCCAGTCTTCTAAGTTCTTCGTCGCATTCCCATACCAGCCGAGATGTTACCTTAGAGCTCTGAAGTGCTTTAAGGGCAGCTTGACTGTCACTGTAGATCCTGATCTGCCTGTTGTTTTAGGCTCTCATGTTATTTGCCCTTGCACATGCAAGTATTGCATAAACCTCTGCTTGAAATACCGAGGCATATTTACCAAGCGAGACGATTCCTTCATATTTGCTCGACTTGCTGTGTATACCCGCTCCAGTGCCGAGCTCATTCCTTGATCCGTCTGTATACCAGATCAGTTCATTCGCTCTGCTGAGTGGTGGTGCGTCCTCTTCTTCAAGCTCCTTTCGATCTTTGATGACAATCTCGAAGTTCTTGCGAAAGATATATCTGCCGGTCATGTGGTCTGTTGGCATTTTAAAAATGTCGTCATCCACGTGCCTTATTTCTGTGTGTCCTCTCCCATGTGCCACGTCATGGTCTGATGCTTTTTCCAGTCGGGTAAGAGCTGCCCTTGCTTCGCACATTATGACACAATGTAGCGGAGGAAGGTCTAGCAGTTTCCAGCGCCGCTGTAGGAGTAGTCCTCATTGCCCCTGTAATGCCTATATTGCCTATGCATGCAAGTCTTTGGACCTTGCTTAATTTTAGTATCGCAGAAGTTTGTCTAATCTTTGGCCACCAGACCAGAGATGCATATGTTATCCTGGGGATGACAACCATTTTGTTAATTTTCCTTCATCGAAACGGTTATTTCTTACTGGTTCCCCTTCAACTTTTTTGTGTAAATACGGAAATATATTTTTTATTCATTGCTTAAAGATCCCAATTAACTCTGAATACAACTAAGAAAAATGTATTATTAATAATTGTCAACGCTTGTAAAAAATCATCAACATACAACTATAAGTCACTTTTTCAAATTTTTTTATTTGTTTTCCTTCACCTACTGTATCACAAGCTAAAGTTTATTTCACGACTTTACGCCTGTTTCGGATTATCGGCAAAAACTCGACGAGCAGTGTTTAGCTTGTTCAATTCAGTAAGAAGGACGTATTGTATTCGTATAAATAAGAGATCTGATTACCAAAAATTAATAAAAAAAAGAAAAAAAGGCAAAAATATGATTGAAAAGAATAAAATTTCGGGTTTCTAAAGCATCAAATTTTGGGAGAATTTACTATCGAACCTTTCAGTACAGTTTACCATTTCATTCGATGCTTTTATGACTAATCCGAAACAGGCGTAAATTCGTGAAATAAAGTATAATTCAAATTGTTATAGTGTGCACAAAATCGCAAAAGTTGTTTGTTATTTTATCATTGTATCTATCCACTTTTATAAGTAATCCTAGTCGCTAGACTGAACAGAAAACATTTGACATAGACATTTGTGTTTTAATTAGTCGTTAAAAACTGTCATACGTATTCCAGTGCAATTCCGTATCGTTAACCATATCTTATTCAACCAACTAATTTGTTAAAATGCCTCTAACTGAAAGTGAGAAAATTTAAATTTCAATGATGATTGGTGTTGGCGATAGGATGCGGACTCAACAAGAGGTATCCACATTATTTCATGCAATGAGCCCAGAATAGGTAACAAAATAGAAAGGGAATACAGAGAATTAGAACACGTTAGGTGTGTACCGAAGCAAGATGTACAGGAATTATCCATCAGGGATTTTTTTTAAATACGTCTCATCCATGCGTTTGCTGAAGACTACTGTGATCGCAGAGCTCAATGAGTATCCATGTTGAATCGAAACAATAATAATTTAAAACAATTTCATTGATAACTTTTTGTTTTCGGATTAGGTAACGTTTCATCTGAACAGGCATGTTAATCGGTAAAACACCCGATAGTTGTTTGATCCAAATTAGATGCAAGAATTTCATACAAAAGACCACAAAAAATCAACGTATGGTATGGTGTGGAACAAGCACGAGAAGGAGATTACATACAAAGCAAAAATGGTCCTAGTGGTGTGCAGGAATCTAACAGGGATAAACTGGGGTTGTAACCCAAAAATCCTGAGCTGGATGTATACTGCCATAAGGGTCAATTCTATAAGAAGTGGTTAAAAATTAACGGCAAGCCGTTATATTTGACGAAGTTTTCGCGATTATAAATGTTTTAATCTATACATAGTCAAGATTAGGATTTGAATTTTAACATATATGGTGTCCAATTAATAGTTTTCCGTTCATATTTTAAAGATTATTATGCCTACAGAATAGTAAAATGGAGTTGGAGATTGTCTAATTTTTAACATTGCGTTAAAAGTTAACATTTGCTTACAGAATTGCACCTATAGTGAGACTAATTATCACTTATGGAGCCATTGCGTGGAGTAGTAGAACTAGCCTCTTGACGACGAGAGAAAACCTCTCCAAGATTCAAAGACTAGCCTGTATATGCATAACAGGAGCAATGAGAACATGCCCAACGGCAGCAATGGAAGTGATTCTCAACCTCACACCATTACATATGGTGGTGGAGAGTGTTGCAGAAAGAACAAGATACAGACTAAGTAGAGAGGGAATCATTAAAAAGAAAACCACCTCTTCACTTCTTAGAAATCAGACAACCTGGGACATGCCACAAGATGGTATGATGAAAAAGTATAACTTTTCAAAGAAATTCGTTACTGAATTAAGCAACAAGAAGGAATCGGATCCGAATACCATTACCAGACTTGCAAAGAATGCCATTCAATGGTACACAGACGGCTCAAAAGCAATAGAAGGAACTGGGAAAGGAGTATACGGGCCCGGAACCACACACTCTGAAAGCTTGGGAAAAACCCCAAGTATCTTTCAAGCGGAAATTCACGCAATAAGATGGTGTGCCCAGTTCAATATTGACAAAGGATATAGAAGGCAAAGGATTATCATAATGTCTGATAGTCAAGCAGCCATTAGAGCGCTCAGTTCTTGTATAATCAGTTCCAAAATGGTGTGGGAATGCCTAGGCAAACTTAATGAACTAGGCGAGAACAATATAGTCACCTTACTGTGGATTCCAGGACACACTGGAATAGAAGGAAACGAAATAGCAGATGAACTAGTGAAGAGGGGGACTGAAATACCCTTTTGGGTGCCGGAACCCTTTTGCGGAATCAGCTCCAATGTAATATTGGAAGAAATAGGTAAAGCCGAAGAAAAGAGAAGATCTGACCATTGGAAAGATCTAGCAGGGCTTAGGCAATCTAATATTCTTCTGGGTGACTACAACCTGTTGAGATCAAATGAATGCATAAGTCAAAGTAAAACTGCACTAAGAGTTTCAACAGGAATCCTAACGGGACATTGTCATCTGAATGGGCATCTTAAAAATCTCTAAATACTGGAGGAAGAAGAATACTCCATCCACATACTTGCGAACTGCACATCAATTCAGAATCCTAGGACACAGTACCTGGGAGACTACTGGATAGAAGAGGGACAGTTACCTAAGTTGAAGCCTGCAGATATCCTAAAATTCCTCTGGGAAATAAGACTAAAGGAGCTACTAGTCTCTGAGACTCTCCTCAGAAACTAAGTAGAAGTAAGGGGGGAAATACTGCTGTGTATACTTGGTCTAAATAGTTAATCAAAATATCGATAATACTGACCAAGAAAAAAAGAAACTCAAAAAAATCCTTATCCTATTTGTATTATTTACCTATATAGAAGAAACTCTAACGATATAATCGACACATTCAATGTTGTTATTTATTTTGTTTTTTGAAAATGGCAAAGTAGGAAATTGTTTTGAAATTGATCAATTAATTCTCGTGATTTGCAAAAAGTTATTAAAAAGCATTTTCTTAAATCGCCGTTTGTATATTTTATCAGTTAAATAACATCATTCTGTACAATTAGGTAAGTATTCGTTTTTACATGTTACATGTGATACGCAGATTATTTTCGTGGTCTTAATAAATACAAGTTTGTTCTAATAATAATTCTGTGTGAAATAAAAACTTAAATGAAACTGAAAAGAAATATTATTTTCGTTACTTCAACTCATACGTCTTCTTGATCTGACATCCAATCATTTATTTCTCACTCACTGTACTACACCATATTCTTGTTAAGAGCAATTAAGTCTCCCGCCAGTGTTTGCTGGAAACGGTGTTTCCATATAATGTCCAGAATTTGAAAAATATCGTTATAATGACAAATTACGTTGCCCAAAAGCAATGAATTTTCTTTCCAATTTATATGGAAGGATTTCGTACAAATAGTAATAAATGCGAGTAAACCAAACATCATTAAACATAGTAAATATTATTAGTTGGATTCTTAAACTTAAGGCATTATTGATTAGTGTAGGTCCTTATAGTCTAAGATCCGGGATTAGAAAAATATACCGTCATCTGTTAATTGGATGAAACAATTTTTTATAGGCTGATTTCAATATTGTGAATTTATAAAAACAACCTTTGCCAGCATAAGTCTGCTGCAATTAATAATAATTAATTAATTAACAACTAATTTATTTATAATTTTTACTTTCTCATGTTAATTACATATAGTAAACTAAAACCGTCAATATTTTATATTATATACTTTACTGCAGTAGGCACCTATCTCTATGATTGCCATACTTACCTGCAGCCAGATGAGGAAAGGTAAATACATGTGGCTTATTTCCCTCACATGTTAATTAAAAATTACGAGCATGATTTGAAAATTAAAAAAAAATTGAATGTATTTAAATGTGGCAGTTGTCTTGAAAGCATCAGCAGCCTTTATAATAAAAAGTTAAATTTCGAAAATTTAAGAAAACTATATTCTGAAAAAAGAGACAGACAATCTGATTTTTCGTGCAAGAGACAAGGATACAACAGCGTAGTTAGCATGCCTCTCGGAGTACACTGCGTGTAGTCGTAAACACAGTAAATTCCAAAGTTTGCTCCGTGATAAAACATAACCAAAAAATTTTATTGGCATTGTGAAAAACTGATTGATGAAAATATTATTATATTTATAAAACTAAAAAAGAAAATATTTATACTACATTTAAAATATTACATTTTGAATATATTATCACTATAAAAATTAAAAATGAAGCTGTGTTTCATGTGCAGTGAAAATGGAAATGTGTGTGACTTTGATGAGCAAAAATTTGAGGGCTGTTATTTAAAACTTTAATTTAATAATTGAAGCATTAAGAAAAATTCACGGTAAGCGTAAACTATTGCTGTAATTTTTCTCAAAAGTATATTTTTTGATATTGCACATACTATTCCGAAAATTCAAAAAATTTCGCAAAAATTTGGAGCTATCTTTCTGTGTTTATCTTTCTTATACTCCAATTCTCATCTTCTCTCTCTATTCTAGTACGTTTAAATGAGCCTGTGATGCGCGCGAATGAATTTTACGCTGTCTTTGTTCGTTGAAGGAATAAGTATTATTCTGTCTCTCTCTTCACAATAGCCACCGTAAATTGTTATTTTTATTATTTATCTTTGGCTGCATCAACTTTTTATAAGATAGCCAAACATTATTATGTTTAGAATTTAACGCCGTTGATTATTGCACTTGGATTTTTTAATTATCATGTGAGGGAAATAAGCCACATTTATTTACTTTTCTCACCTGGCTGCAGGTAAGTATAACAATCATAGAGATAGGTGCGTACTACAGTGAGGTATATAATATAAAATATTGACGGGTTTAGCTTACTATATGTACATAATTAACATGAGAAAGTAAAAATTATAAATAATTTAGTTGTTAATTAATTAATTAATATTAATTGCAGCAGACTTATGGTGGCAGAGGTTGTTTTTATAAATTCATAATATTGAAATCAGCCTATAAAAAATTGTTTCATCTAATTAACAGATGAGGGCATATTTTTCTAATCCCGGATCTTAGACTATTAGATTATTATATAAATCAACTCTGCTTTGCAGTAATGCTTCATAAACTAAATCAGGGTACTTCTTTCTATTGAGTCTTCTCATCTGGTTGATGTTATCGAGAAGCTGGGTGGCCTCAACATTCACGTGGAGTCTTTATTTATGGCACTTGTCGCAAAAGTGATAATAGATGACTAGCAGTGTCTACCACCAAGTCTAGGTGAAGGTCACAATGCCTGCACTACATAACCTAATCCGATATAGTAATAAAATGTTGGTATCGTCTTGGCTTTTCCCGGCAATCATCTAAACACGACCATTTACGACCTTCTTAAATGAAACCTAAAAAATGGGGAATATACCTTTTGGTCGCCGCGGTCAGTTTTACCCAAATTTAATCCTTTCACTATTCGAAAGGTACAGACCACTTGGTCGCCAAAGCTGGATTAAGGATTCCAAGAAAATTATGGGCTTATTTAATTACTCTAATCTAATATGGGTTTGTGACCTGTCGACAACCAAAATAAAAATATTTTTCATCAGTTAGTTGTCTGCATTCTTACTGAAAATATTATTTTTTTTATTTGAAAAGGGATTCTCTAACCTAACCACAAACATTTTAATTCTGCTTTTTATTCAGCGCATCCCGATATATTCAAATTTGTGGATGTAATTCTCGATATTCAGTTAAACACTTGTGAAATTAAACAGTACCTACATATATACCTAACAAAATTAAAAACGCTAATTACAAAAACCGGCATGCATTTTTAACGAACGTAGTAGAACAATACAAAAATAAGATCCCAGTTTTTTTAATTTGGTTTTATTCTTTTCATGACCCACATTCTGTACCATATCATATCAGTTAAACTATTTTCTTCTTAAAAATATTATTTTCAATAAA
Source organism: Lochmaea capreae (assembly GCA_949126875.1). Lineage (NCBI taxonomy): Eukaryota > Metazoa > Arthropoda > Insecta > Coleoptera > Chrysomelidae > Lochmaea > Lochmaea capreae. Next base: position 14,696,710 of record OX421402.1, on the reverse strand, counting down.
TCGAATTAAATACCTTTAATGATTGATAACTACGGCGACCAAGAGGCCTATCTGATTTTAAAACTGGCGACCAAGTGGTCGATGAGATTATGAAACCCCCGCTGACAAAACTGACCGCGGCGACCAAGTGGCCAACACCCAAAAATGTGAGTGACAAGGCAAAGGCGGGCCATCAGGTGTAAATGAGTTTTGTATCGGGCGTATGATGGCTGCATTGAATTCATTTGGCAGTATTAAATATTCCGTTTAAGCTTGCGTTTTCAAAGAGTATTATAAGTTATCATTAATTTTTTTCGCAATGTTGCGTCGAAAACACTTGTCATTGACAATCTAAAAAGGAAGCTAGAAGGATATGACACCAATATAAATATTAGCCGAGATATTAGCCGGGCCACCCTCCATAGAGTTATTGGTAAATAGGATTCACATATCGTAAAATTGACAAAAATCAAGTGGTAATCGAATCACAAAGATTGCGCACTTGGAGATTCAATTTTCTTATGGACATTAAGAAGCACCGATCCGAAAACAGATCTATAATCTACGTGGACGAAACATGGTTTGATACACACGATACACTATCCAGAGGATGGGTTGATTCCAGTAAAAACTGTAAGACTAAAGCACCTTCAAACAAAGGAAAGCGCATTATTCACGCTGGATTTGTTCCAAATTATCTGCTGCTGTCTGCAAATAATATAAAGGATTCAAGCTTGAATTATCAAGAAGATACAACTGCAGAACTTTTTGAAAACTGGTTTAAAATTCATCTTATGAAAAATATTCCCGACCACAGTGTAATTGTAATGGATAACGCCAGCTACCTCATCCGCCTACTACAAAAAGCTTCAAACTCATCAAGTAGAAAGACTGAAATTAAAGAATATTTGTTGCAAAATTATATTTATTTTGAAACTGATTACAAGAAGGAGCAACTTTTGAGGTGTTAAAATCATATACTATTAAAAAACAATATGCATGTGAGAGTTTAGCTGAGAAGCAGGGACATACTGTGCTACGTCTTCCTCCATACCATTGTATATTCAACCCCATAGAGCATTTATGGCATCAAGTAAAATCAAAGTTGAGGGCAGAAAATGCTACTCCTACTTTGGGTCCCAGTGTTATAGAATTAATTAAAAATGTAGTTGATAATATACCCATTCAAAGCTGGAAAAATGCTGTACAGTACGTTATAAAAATTGAAGATTCATACATTCATATTCAAAATAATATAGATCCTATTGTAATTAATCTTAATGATAAGTCTGACAGTGAAACCGAATTAGATTTAGAATAATATTAAACCATACCAATAAAGTTGGATATTGTTTTTTTACCTGGTTATAGTTTATTTAACTAAATAGTATTTAATAATCTCTCATTTAGGAGGAAAAAGAAAAAAGTTTAGAGAAATGGCCTTCACATATTAAATAAAAAGATAGATATTTGTGATTTTTATCCTTTTTAAAATAATTTTAAATAGTCCGCCACTGGCGATCTCTTCTACAGCAGCTATTGGCCATATGATTTATTGCAATTGGTCCATTAATTTTATGATTGCCGGCAAAAGTGAAGACGATATATTTTGAGACAAACTACAGCGCATTCTAAATAATTGTATAAATAAAAGGAGCACATAGCATTCTTTTTCATTTACACAGACTGAAAAAAAATTGACGTTTTAGAATGCCAATCAGTTTTTCTAACACAAGAATAAATAGCAATAAAAAGGCTAAAGAATTGGCAATGGAAATATTTTTGTAAAAAATCTGGTATATTTCAGTTTACTCAAAATTTTTATTATTCAATATAAAATTGGATTCTTGAATAACAAAAATAAACATTGCAATGTGTCAATAGATCAGAAAAATATAACGAGAAGTTAAAAGAAAAAGTAAGGTTTCACAACAACTCGTATCTAGTATGAAATGAGAACATTGACATTATTTACATGGCTTCTGATGTAAAGGTATCCAACTGAAATATAACACGTTAAAATATTTTCTACATCAAGCTGTTCAATTGGTTTCCACAAACGAGAGTATATTGTATATCTTAGTTATACAGAGCGCGGCTAAATTATAGAACAAATTCATTATTTTTCAAACAATTTACTTGAAATAGGTCGATTTTTAATTTTAAATGCCGATTAATATTCTAATGTATTGTAATACCTAATTTGAAATGTCTTTTAGTACTGTATTCTGTAATGGCATAATTGGTCAATTATTATTTCTACAGAGTGAACAAAAATTTATTTTATGTTTCAGAGAGAGAATTTGGTACTACTGTTAAAAATTATTAACAATAAGCTGTTGTAGTTCTATATTTTAGGTAATAAACTTTATCTTTTAGTAAAAAAAAGGCAAAGCTGAAGAAATACACAAAAACACAAAAGCAATTAATCGTCAAAAATGAAGTTGCTATTAATCGATAAACATTAAGTTGCCTGCCTAATGTCAATTAAAATATCAGTTGACGTTTTGTTGGATACACCAAATTTCAAGTAAAAAACTTTTAGAAGTAAATGATGGATACTTTAAGTGAAACGCAGCGCATTATAGAAACTTTAATTTTTATAGGATGCGGAGATAATACGAGAACTCGGCAACAGGTATGCGATTTGTTTAATTAAAAAAACTCAGCCAATCAACAGTCAGTAACATTGAGAGAAACGTTCTAAGATATGAGAAAACGTGAAACTTGATGTATTAAGTGTTAAAGATAAATCTCATATTACTTCACGCCAAATTGCAGCGGACACAGGCATATCTCAACGGTCGGTATTACGTATTCTGGAAGACGACAAGTACCATCAGCACAAAATTCAGTTACATCAAGAACTATAAACGATGATGATCTCGATCGCCGTATGTAGTTTTGTGACATTTTGCAGGGTTTATGTAAACGCAATCCACGTTTTAAAGCAAATTATGTTTTCTGATGAGGCTACATTTTGCCTAAATGGTTCAGTCAATATTGCAAATAGTGGAGCAAGGATAATTCTCAGTGGATGACTGAAGGTCATACTCAATACTACCAGAAAATTAATGTCTGAGCGGGAATGATTAGTGGCACAGTCATTGGTCCTTTTTTTTTAAGAAAATCTTACAGGAGAATGTTTTTTGCAATTTCTGCGAACATAAATTAACCAGTTTTTGCGAATATGTTTGTAAACGCCAACAATGCTAACTTACCAGATGATATAATTATCTGGTGACAACAAGATGGTGCACCCCCGCATTATGCATGCAATATTCGCGAGTGTTCAAACTAGTTTTTTCCTGGGAGGTGGGTTGGTAGACGAGGACCAATAGATTGGCACCCAAGATCTACAAATCTCACCTCTACATTTTTTTTCTATGGGGCTATTTAAAATCAAAGGTTTATGTAGATTAACCGCAAAATCTACAGGAGTTGCAAGACCGAATTAGATACGAAGTTAATAGAATTACTCCGGAAGTTATTTGTAATGTGCAAGAATAATGTGTTTGTCGATTTGCTTATTGTCAAGAGATTGGTGGATGGCATTTTGAGCATTTAATTTAGCTGAAAAGTATTATGTATTGAATTTTACGGCTAGATCCAGTAGGGGTTGAAATAAGAAAACGAAGTCGTCTATGAAGAAGGCAATATATAAACGGGGGTCCTAATTCCCTTTGGCACGTAGATCCTTACGACAACCTGTGTCGTGTCACATTTTCGCACATTATTAAGAAAATCGGTATTTTAAATTAAAAATCAGTCCTATTTCAGGATTTTGGTAAAAAGTAAATTGTTTGCAAAGTAATGAATTTGTTCCATGATTTAGCCGGGCTCTGTATAATATCCTTCAAAAATTGTTTTTTTTTAAATACTGTAGTATGTACCTATACACATTTTGAATGAGTTTGGAATGTTATGAGCCACTTGAAAAATTTACTAGGATGTACCAACAAGTTAACAAAGAAATAATTAATAAAATAAAACTGGAAAATAAGTTTCCATTAGACAAATAAAGGGGTAAAAAAGTCGAAAAAACCACAATAACATCAAGTGAGAAAAGGGCTGATCAAAAGAAAGGCTACTTGGAAAGTTTGAAGGATAAAATCCGATATTAGAGGTGGAGAACTATCGATAGCACTATCGATAACTATCGATAGTTTTGACTATCGAAAAAAATTTTTTTTCAACTATCGATGCTATTCGATAGTTTACTTTACTGCCCATTACTGGGCTAAAGTTAGGTTAGATAAGATCTCTGCGACGAAATTTATTATTTTGTGACCCGGTCCAAGATTATCTATGGTCCGGTCACTTCGTCATTTCACTTGTCACTTGTCTACTTATGTACAGCTTGTACCTTGTGTATATTATCTCTGGCTTGTACTTTGTACTTGCTAATCACATCAAGTAATAGAAGTATTTTGTATAACTATTTCTCTGACAGAAGATTCCGACTAAAATCCAAAAATGTTGAATTGATGATGTTCCTAAACAAAATACTTGGCTTTCTAAAGTATTGGTAAAATTAAAGATTTTTTTTTATATATACCCAATACCTAAATAATTTATAATCCTATCCTGCAGAGGCGAGATCCGAATTGCATCCCAAAAATTCAACTTTTACCTGGCCAAGAAAAGGTCACATCCGAATTGCATCCCACCTCGAAAAAAGGTATTTACTAATTAATAACACCATTTCAGGTAAACTGCGCCGCAACGTTGCCAATTTGTGCTAAAATTCTTGAAATATAGTTTAAAAATCAATGTACCGATTAAAAGTTTAGGTAATTATTTGTATTTTATATATTTGGAAATAAATCAATTTAAATAAAAAGATACACATAAAAAGGATAAAAATGTATTAAACGTAAAATATCTAGTTAACATAAATAAAATAAACTTTTGCACTTAACATTTTTTTATGTAGATTATAGGTTAAGAGGTTCAATCTTTCATAACATACATAAAGGTACAATAATAACTAAAAATACCCTAAACCTTAGGTTTACACCTATACGAAACTGTTTTAACAAACTCAAACTTTGTAATTATATTTTCTTCTAGCTCTTTAATTTTCATTTTAATAAAATCTCGTTTTTTTAATACATTGGTGTGAACTTTTGGTATAAGGTGTACACTATTAATTTTTATGTATGTGTCGATCTGAAACTGCAAAAGTACATCTAAAAATACATTTATGTTTGGATGAGCACAGTAAAAGGATTTATTATACCTGGAGTGAAAAGATTCACAAGCATTTGTTGTTCGTTGAAGAGTTTCTGAATGTTCAGCCCAAATATGTGGCGGAAATGTCGCGTTGTCTTCTATATAATTTTCGACAAGATAGTCGCAAAATTCACTTAGTTTGTCATTTTCTGGCTGGATTGCAGCCAAGTCAAAAGCGTAAACTTCTCCAACATCTTTAGGGTCAAGAAAAGATAAACCAAAGATGTATGTCAAGTACTTCGAAATTTCGTCATATTGGCCTGACTTATTTTGATACGGAACTGATAAGCCAACCGCTTGAATTTTTCTATACCAGGATTGTCCCAAATGAAATTTACAGCCACGGATAGATGCCAAAGGAAAAGTTTCTGAAATTGCTTTATGAATTGCAATTTCAAAATCTGCGGTTATGGTTTTAGGGGCTAAAGGAATATTTAGATTTAAGCACTCTTCTTTTAAGTATTGAAAAACAAGAGAATATGTGAAAGAGAGTTTGTTAGGAAGTAAACAGAAAACTAGGGGAATATAGGTATTATCTTTTAAAGCATGAATGGTAAACAATTGTAGAAAATATTTTGGACAATACTGAAACGTACCATCCACGTAAAGATCTGAAGAAGAAGACAATAAATTAAGGTTGGTTTGACAAGAAAATAGAATGATGTTATTTTCTTTATCGTTTCTCAACAAGAAATTTTCATTTTTATTGGTCACGATGGGGACTACTTCAATTGAATTGTGAAATTCTGTTACGCTTTTTGGAACCTGTATTAAACCATTTGACGATCTTGCACTATGAATGTTTTTACGAATTCGTTCTACATCCTTAGTTGTTATAGTATCTATCTCCCTATTTTTTATTTCATTCCGAATTAATTTCATTGGCTTTTCACACATGTCACTTACAGCAGCACATTTAACAGAGTTACTAATGTTTTGTCTGTTTAAAATTTCCGCTGGCACTTTCTCGTGGTTGTGATTTAACACCGATTCAATTAATTCATCACTTACACAATTTGTTTTAAGAAAAGCTTTACAATTTCGTTTTGTACATTGCCACCTCTTCACCGTATCTTTACCTAACATTTTTTGAAAACAGAATGTATACCCCTGAATAACAATTAAAACTTTACCCTTTTCACTTAAAACCGTATTGATCTCCATATTTTCACCAAAATCACACAATATATAACTACAAAATGTTACTACGATCTTTGCGAAACGAATCAGAATTTTGAACTACTGGTAAAGTATAAGCGTCAGCCCTTTTTAAATGCAACCATCAATAACCGTCAATAAACATTTTGAATGTTACAATTGATTAAGTATTATTTAGTATTAAGTAAACGTTTGTTTATGTGTCAATAAACATTTTGAATGTTACAATTGATTAAGTATTATTTAGTATTAAGTAAACGTTTGTTTATGTGTCAATAAACATTTTGAATGTTACAATTGATTAAGTATTATTTAGTATTAAGTAAACATTTGTTTATGTGTCAATAAACATTTTGAATGTTACAATTGATTAAGTATTATTTAGTATTAAGTAAACGTGACAACGCTGTTGGTTATTATCAGAACATACATTAGTTTTGCTGCTAAAATAAAATTGGTTAATGGGATGCAATTCGGATGGTCGTGGGATGCAACTCGGATGGTAAAAATTCTACCTGCTCTTAGCGGGATGCAATCCGGCCGTCGCGCTGCAGAATGCAGGTATTAATTAATTTTCTTACTATCAAAAACTATCGATAGTTCTCCACCTCTACCCGATATGGTAGCAAACCTTAAAACGTTTTCAATAATATTGTTGTTCCTCTACTATTTGCTATAGAACAACATAGAGGCAATGTCGCACTCCCCTCTCTGGAGAGTGTATCGAGACCAATCGAATCTAGAGTGGTGGGTGTTTCATGAAGGGGAAGTATTTTTTTCTCTCTTGGACATGTAGAATTTTATGTATAAGTGCTCACTGTTGCTCCTATTATGAGATTCTACATATGGAAGATAAATATTTGCCGAACCTGTATCATACAATACCTAAGTAGAGGTGACAAACTATCGATAGTGGCGACTATCGATAGTTGGTACCGTCACTATCGATATTTGTCAATAGTCCGAAAAATAAACTTATCCGTAATTCTAAAAGTTAACCCGGCACAGAATCATCTATCTACAGTCAAAGCTCAGAGACAACTGGTAAACTGGCTCATTTACCAAACTATTCTGACTGGAGTAATTTGATATTAAAATGTGGGTCATCAAAATTCACAGTAGAAAACAAACATAAATAAATATGTTGTAAGGTTATATCTTCTTCTTTTTCTTCTTATATTATGTGGAGCGGTTGTTTTTCAAGGACAAAAGATCGAAAGTATAAATGCTATCTTTTTCCGTTTGTATTTAATGATTGGGCACTCTTGGTTAGCCAAATTCACCCAGACTGGTAAGGCTACGGCCTGTCAAGTCTGGTTCTCTCACAATCGAAAAATATCGATAGTGATATCATATCGATAGTTTGTACTATCGATAGTGCTATCGATAATTTGTCACCTCTACCTACCTACTAAAACAGGTCTTGTTTTAGAAAACAAAACTTATGGATCTTCAATCTTATATTCTCAATTATGAAATAAACGATTATCCTCTAATAATTGCTCCAATGAACTCGATGTTAATATAATAACCTAAAAGATTATTAATATCTTAAAAACCACAATTGATGAATGTACCAAATCAGTAAAAATTTAAAAAAAATACCAAAAATGAAAAAAAAATAGATTATATGTATTATGTATATATTAGAAATAATCCAAATGACATTTCTAGATTTACACAACAATAAAAAATAAACCCTTAGATTAATTGAAAAAATGACAACACATGTACCTACAACTCTGCAGAAATGTGTTAGAAGTGTATGTGATAGCACAAGAACTGAAGATAAAATTGAAAAAATTATGAAAAGCAATTATCGAACATTCTATGATGAAAAGGAAATAGCTGATAAATTTGAAGACTACTTCAATGATATAATAAGAGAGCTTTGCAAATATAATCAATAGTCCTCAATCTTTTGATGAAATCAAAGGGCCAATAGAAAAAACTATATATCTATTCCCAACAAATGAACTTGAGATTAAAGCATTTATAAACTCCTTAAGAAATAAGATATCACCAAGGATTGATGGGATTAGGTCTAAAACCTTGAAAGAAATAGATGATGCAATTGCGTTACCATAAACCAATTTAACAAACAAGTTTTATCTTAGTTTTTGGGTAAATTAAACCTTTGTATAAAGCTGGAGATAAAATGAAAACAGGTAATTATCAACCCATCACGTTAACATCTCCTACAAGTAAAATTATTGGAAAAATATTTAAAAATAAGTTTGTAAATAAGAAATATTATCTAATTATCAATATGGTTTTATTAAGGACAAATCTACAAAATGCGATTTGTTCGCTTACCACTAATATTTATGAAGCTAGATAAAAATAAATGAAATAAATAAAATTTTAAAATACCACGCTTTTAAAACGAACTAATAATAATAATAAACGTGGGGCGCATGCAGCACAGCTACTTTCTACATTTTTATTTAATTGTCGCATGCGCCCCACATTTATTATTATTACTATTATTTTTTACTTTTTTGTTCGTTTTTAAACGTGGTATATTAAAAAATATTTTAACAAGGTGTGTTTACGGATTAATAGGAACTGTATAACCTAGAATTCATAATTTTCGCAGCCAAACCTCTAGACCACTGGTCTACGAAGACATAATAATTTTTATCATCCAAGCTGTATAAAGATGATATATGATGTATATAAAAATTTAAAAAAGTGAGGTTTTATCAATAATTCCCCATTTTTTTAAAATTTTTTCCAAATTTTCGTTTGTTGCCATCCAATTCTGATTTATGTTGAAAATTTTAAGTCTCTACTCCATCGGAAAATAAGTCTAAAATCGTGTACAAAATTCCACCCAGACAGAGATACAAACGAATTAATAAAAACGTGATAAAATACTGTCCTTATGTATATTTGTTGATATGTCTAAAGCCTTTGAAACTGTTAAACCATGGAAAACTCTTTAGGAAACTGAAATGTTACGGAATTAGGAAAATAATTACAGTTTTATTAAAAGCTTCTTAATTAATTGGGTACAATTTCTGAAAATTGATGGGGTCATCTGCAAGACCAGAACATACCTGCACGAATTGAGTATAGCCAGTGGTTTCTGCGACAACATCAAGCAGACAATACATTTATTAGTCCCTTTACGGACGAATCCGGTTTCACCAGAGATGGAGTCATTAATTCTCATAATATGCATTCATGGGATGATGTGAATCCACATGGCATTATCCAAACTAGGAACCAGCATAGATTCATGGTTAATGTTTGGGCAGGAATAGTTGACAATCATTTGATAGGGACATACTTTATTGACGGTACTTTGACCGGTCAGAGATATTTGCAGTTTTTGCAAAATGAGTTATGGAACCTGTTTGATGATGTGCCACTACAAACTCGTAGGAATTTATGGTTCATGCATGATGGGGCCCCTCCTCATTTCATTTTAGATGTACGACAGCAATTACACACAAGGTTTCCTAATAGATCGATTGGTCATGGAGGCCCTTTTCAATGGCCACCGCGATCAGGAGACGTTAATTCTATGGATTTATTTCTCTGGGTTTATCTCAAAAGTAAGGTATACGCAACACCTGTGCAAACAAGGCAAGATTTAATAGACAGAATTGTGTTACACTGCAATGTTATTAGAAATAATATGAGATTGCTCTTTCAAGTGCAAAGAAACAACCTTCGTAGGCTTAGAATGTGCGTGGAAGTGGGAGGAACTCATATTGAACATTTATTAGAGTCTAATGTTTTAAAACTTGTGTTTTTTGAGGTTTTCTTAATGGTTTAATAATGTTGTGTTCGTAATTTTGATTAAAAGCAACTAATTACGTTGTTTGCGTACCTATTTAATTCGCATGAAATAAGTTCTTAATGTTTTTATCATCTGCTATCATCAAATTATTTTTTTGTAGTACTGTAGGTAAATCTTGGACATCGTATTAATAAGTTAGTTTTATCTCGTTGTGTAGTTATAAAAATGGTGAATGCGCAAATTAGTACGTAGTGCATTAATAAAACTGTAAATATTAGCCAAACGGCTTATTTTATCGAATTCCAACAGGAGTACCTTTTCGTTAGCTTAATGTGTGGGGAAGTCAATTTCGATAACTGCATACAGGGTGTGCCATCCCTGCAAAATTTTTGGATCACTAACCATTACGAGTTCAAGGCACTACTTTAAATCTGTTTACCTTCCCAAAATAAACATACACGTACATTATAGCTTTGCCGTAAATTTTATAAAGATCAAATAACTAGTACAAAAAATTAAAACTTTGGAGGCCTATAACTCGAAAACGAGGGCCTGCATAGAAAAAATTTATATGACTACTAACATTATTTTGGCTCAGATTATACGCTCCTGACTTTTTTTCCATTAGTCCCGGGACACCCTGTATATGATTCACTGCCATGTCCAGCAAAGGGGAAAGTTACTAGTTTTGCTGATGAAACGGCAATGTTTTATACTTGGGATTAGTTGAAAGAGAACACTGAAAACATATTTTTGAGACAGATTAGAAACTTTTAACTTATATGCTTAGAAAAATTCATTGATAATCTAACACATCGAATTACATCTCTTTTCGTTCACCAAATATAGGTAGTATTGTAGTTTAAATCTTATTATTAAGACAATGGAGTATTTCTAGATGTTTCACAACAAAAGGTTTCATCAACATTTCAACTACTTCAAAAAAGTATAAAATAAGAAGCTGAGAATAATTTGAAAAGGAATTGAACAGTAAGTCAGATTAATATTGCCCAAGTACTATAATTAAAAAAATAATGAGGTAAATAGTGAAAATAAGTTAAATGGAAATCGAGCGGCGTTTGGAAAAGGCAATCAATAGTAAATTCATACTCTGAAATCTGACGAAAACTAAAGATTAACAAAATGAACAACTACAACGTTCATTTAATTCGATTCTGAGAAAAGATCTCAATATTATTTTTGGAAATGAAAAGTTTCACAGAACATAAAAAAGACATATAAAAAAAGTGAGAAATGTACGAATGAACAGACAGAAACCAATTGGAAATATTTGAGCTGGAGCAAAAAAATAGAATGGGCAATTATCCTTAGTAACAAAAACAGTAACGGTAACTTTAATGGAAACATTGTTCATTATACAATGAAAAATTTACATCTCTTCAAAATCGCTCAAAGTTTAGTCGGACACTAAGTATATATTAGTGTGTAAAACCACAAACATCTAATTTGTTTGAATAACAACAAGAAATATCCATAGAGATGTTTACAAGTCAATAGTGTCAAAATATATTCATTATGGAGGATATGCTGACAAAAAAAATAACAATACCGTTATCTTTTTCCAATTTTGAATTTTTTGCTTGGTTACATTGTTCTTATCATTTTCAAAACGCGTAGAATCGTTTGAAGAAGTCAATTTACCAACACCGTATCCACTATCATCTCCAAAAACACTACTACCTATTTCAACAGGCAAGCGGTATCTATCTCTTCTTTTAGTACGTTCTACTCTGGTTCTTCTGTTGCTTTTCAAAATACGTTCCTCATGTTTATTGAGTCCTTGCATTATTACTATAGATTGAACCACGCACGATTTTAAATACTGTTGTAATACTAGCGCTTAGTTACATTTTATTTTATATTTAACTGGATAATAATACTGCAAATAGGGTTCGGTGACCCTTTTATCTTTAAATGATATTTAAATGGTTACAGAGGTTGGGCGAGAGTATTATATCTTCCAATAACAAGTTAGTTATGAACCAAATTATTTGGAAGGCTACAAATGTTTATTTAGATAAATATACTTATTAGTTAAAAAAACATAATTTGTTGGGACATCGTAATAGTTGATGATGTCAAACTCTAATTATTTCTTTTTGGGGGAAACAAAACAAATTTCTAATTTAAATATTATATTTGCTTACCGCAATTTGGTAAAATTTTTCAAGTTTTGTTTGTCCAATTATTGGAATGCTCTTTGCCTACAAAAATTAAGACAAACAAACCTTGGACAACTTGAGGAATACCCATTTTATATAAAAACATGAGGTCACTGATGTAAATTAAATCACAGATACACTATTAATTATATGTTTCCACGGTCGGGACTAGAAATCAGTTTCTACGACATCAAAATTAAAACAGAAGTAGTCGATTATTCCCAAGGGAGTATAATGAAAAACGTTCTGCATGATATGTAAACTCCCTTGGAGCATTATACTCCCTTGGGAATAATCGACTACTTCTGTTTTAATTTTGATGTCATAGAAACTGATTTCTACTCCCGACCGTAGAAAAAATAGTATATACCATTCGGGAGAGATGCTATTTTGTCCTCGGGCTTCAAATTGCACCTCTGCCAAAATAACGCATTTCTCTCCCTCATAGCATAATGTACTATTATATCTATAGAATCTTGTATGTATCAAATATGTTATATTATAAAAATCGCATCTCAAGAATTAAACACGTTTCATTGAAGAAGCTTGGTGTATTATAAATTATAATAGAAATAAAACCAGTTTTTCAAACTATGATAATTCCAATCGAACCCAGACAAAGTTCTATACTTATATATGACAAAAAATTAGAAATTAGGAAGAAATATTAACTTTTTTTCTCAGTATACCACTAAAGGATCACTGATAGGTTCTTCCTTAAACCTTGACATGACATTGTGAAGACTTCCTAACCATTGAAATATTTTTTATTCCGAAATAGGCAGGATTTATATCTTCAAAAAGCAGCAATCATGTTCGCTAATTATGACATGGGAATTCAGTATGTTTTTTATTTATAGAGTGTACATAGGTAATCGTCCTCTGATAATGTATGTAACATTACCATTCACTCTATTTTCAACTTTAATGTACCTACCTACAAATAATATTAAAATATCGTAGATTATAAGTACGTAAACATTGAGATACCGTCTACAGTTATTATTGTGAAGTGGAGGTGTAACTTACCATTTCAGATTAATAGTTCCCCCTCTAACACTAAAAACATTAGGTAAACGTATTTCACTCTCACTACGAATTACGTACTACACGTAACCGTAAATAGTTTAACTATTTAATCTTCTGAGAATTTTAACATTCACTATTCACTTGTATTAGAACTGATAAGGCGCAGACACTAAATGATAAAGATTTATTTTCGTCCAATCAACAAAAAATAAACCAATCTTAAGAAACAACAAATTTAATAAATATTTAATGTTTGTTGGTTAAAATACGTAGCCGTGATGCTTCATTTCTGAATTGACATTGTGTGGGTACAGGTAAAATATCAACTGTTTATCAGAGATATAATAAGATATAAACCTACCGATATGGTTTTTAATTCTCGATTGTACTGATAGAAATGTTTAGAAAGTACGGGTTTCGTAGCCTATGTATTATCTTCAAGGAAGTTTTTAATAGTCGTGTTGTAATCTAAAGCCACTTTCACTAAATTTAACTTATATTACTTTAATATGAATTATGATTACAAAGTGTCGATGCATAATGACTTAGTTTATTATAACATTACACTCTAAGGTCGAATGCGGCAAAGCAACTCGGAGAGTCGAACGACCTGGGACCAGTACTTGGACCAGAGATAACATGACTGGGACTCTGCACAATATAGAACTCTACTATCGACTCTATTCACACTTCTTTTGTCTTCGATTTCTTAATAAAAACTTCAATATATTTCATAGTATCAAGTCAGAAATAAAAGAAGACATCAGGATGCAGATGGTATACAGAGTGAGACATTCGCCTGCTGTTGACTGGAATAATATTAGTAATAATACTATAGAAAACGGTCGGTAGAATTCTATAGTGTGCAGAGTCCCAGGCCAGGTCTATAAATATTTTCCTGGTGTATTTTTTCGAAGTTTATCTTTCTTGGATCCAATTTTTCCGGGGCTATTCTTTCCCATCAATTTTTTCGAATACTTCACCATGAATATGTATTAAATAAATTAAAACATGACGTGTAAGTTCTTGATATTTAATAGACCATAAATATTGAACATTTTGTAGGTATAAACAATATATTCTAAACGGAGTTATCTAGTTCCTCGCACATTAACAGGTAGGTACAAAATTTGTGTTCAGTTCCTCGCAGCATACGAAGGGTAAGGGATTAAGTATCAGGTAGCAAGGTCCACAATGACAGATATTTTTATTTTTATTTTCTTATTGTTTTTTTCAAAAATTGACTAAAAATACGAAGAATTTTTCGATTCGGATTAGGGTAGGGGGTAAGGTAGGGTGGTTTTGGTTGGGTTATTATTGAAAATTATCATAATAATCTGTCAATTACACAATTCAATTTTTCGATTCGGATTAGGGTAGGGGGTAAGGTAGGGTGGTTTTGGTTGGGTTATTATTGAAAATTATTATAATAATCTGTCAATTACACAATTCAATTTTTCGAAAACTCACGAATGCATAGATACATTTTCCCTAATGTTAGGAACATAGCGGAAGAAATATATAAATAAATAAAACAATAGTGTGAGGAACTGCAGACTGTGAGGAACTGCAGACTGTGAGGAGCTGCAGACCTGTCTTAATCCTACCCTCCGTTCGAAAAGGGATTAACTCAGGTAGATGCGAGGAACTGACTGGTACCCATTCTAAAGCTCGTACTTCTTCGAACAAATCTATTTATTACGGTCACGTCTTTAGTATGCACTTATAATACAGAGCATGTCTATGAAAACTATATCCACCCCACATAATTCTGAACGCGTCACTTTTATGAGAAAATGAAAAGACACGTCAAAAATCATATAAAGGGGGACGTCTTTTTGCTCATATGCAGTCCTGGATTTATAAATAGGCCGTATAGGCCGCGGCCTAGGGGCGGCAGATTTCAGAAAAGGGTCACTTTAATTCAGAGGATAAAAGTCAAACATGTTCACTGGTTTTCTCATGGTTTTTTACCGGGCCTAGGGCGGCAGGAAGCCTAAATCCGCCACTGCTCATATGTAGACTTTATAACCATATGTGACTCACCCAATTTTTTAAATTGCACACCCTATACATTATTGCATTGTTGGATTCTCCTCTACAAGAGGATTATCAAAATGTATAATACATATGTGAAAAGTGAATCAGTAGAAGTTACGGATAATTCCAATGTAAACTATGCCTTTACTGCGGCACTACTCAATTAAGTAAACGATGTTATGCTTGCAATCTATATATTATGCTGGCTGAGTGGCATACATTTAGGTTCTCAGATATCTCGATAAAAAAGTCTAGGGGGTTAGATCGGGTGACCTAGGTGGCCATTTCAACATTGGGCTTCACCTACCTAACCGCAGGAAATTGTTCGTTTAAAAACCGTCTTAAGCCGGACTCAGACGACTCGTGTAGTTGGCAAATACACAATTATTTGCGTACTTGGCAAGTATACGAGCTTTGCGAATTGCGATGGCAAGCAGGGCACTGACACGACGTGTACAGTTTACAAGTACGCGAGTGCGAACATCTGGCTAAATAAAAAAAAACTTGATGTACAAATGAATAGAGCACAGTGGCTTGGCTGCCATTATGGATAGCGGTCGTCCGGAGAATTTAGTTGTTGCTTCCGCTTCCTTATGTTTAGCCATCCAAATGACCGGCTCATTTTCATAAAAAAACAAGAAATTCCAACACAATCCCATTTGTCCACTCCATTTGAATCAAAAAAACGTCTGTACGCTTCTGGTAGTCTTCGAAAACTAAATGAATAGTCGCACTAGTAAAAGCAAATTATTTGTGCATTTCGTTTGAGCGCCTCTACAAGTATAGACAAGTATTGTATGTACTTGGCAAGTGTACGAATAATCGTGATCCCTTTGACTCGGACCATTTTTACCGACCCGAAATGGAAAACCACCGAGTGACAATTAATTTTACAAGCAGTTACAAGTAACCCACTCACACGACATGCCAAGTATACACAATTAAAGATTATTCGCCAAGTACACGAGTCGTTTGAGCCCGGCTTAAAGCGTAATGTGGAGGTGCCCCTTCTTGTTGAAACGCTAGCAAAGCTTCTGAAATGGTATCATCATTTTCTAGTATTCTTGTTATTTCGGGATCAATAGCTTCTCCATTTAAATTTCCTTCAATAAAATATGGTCCAACAATATGTCACCAAAAATGCCACACCAAACGTTTAATTTTTGTGGTGTTTGACTATGAATCTCCCGCATAGACGGTGTTTAAACGAATCATTTCCTGCGGTTAGGTTAGGTAGATGAAGCCCAATGTTGAAATGGCCACCTAGGTCACCCGATAGACTTTTTTATGGAGATATCTGAAAACCAAAATGTATGCCACTCAGCCAGCATCTATAGATTGCATGCATAATATCGATTACTTAATTGAGTTGGTTGGTTGGTTTGGTTTGTAGACAGACGAAAACAGGCCGGGTTAGTGGGCCCCAACACTGCAGCCGTTGGCTTATTGTATTGTCCTGTCTGTCTGCTAGTCTGTGAGAAGATTTGTGACCTTGATGAGATCTAGAAGTCTCTTCACAGTATCTCTTTTGGTGAGGTTGTATATAGGGTCATCCGGCCCTATCAGTCTATACCTCCACCAACGTAGAGCCTCACATTCGAAAATTATATGGGTGGCTGTTTCGTCCTCCTCGCCACATAATCTACATGTAGGTTCTTCTTGGAAGATCCCCATTGTGTGAAGGTGCTTTCTCAGGCCACAGTGTCCGGTTATAAGGCCGGTTACCAGCCTGATATCTCTCCTATTTAACTTCAGAATTTCTTCAGTAAGTTTTGGTATGGGTTGTTTGACCATCATTTTACTGTGTTTGAGCTTCGGAATTGTTTGCCAGTATTTGAGGTGTTGTTTGTGCACCCACTGGTTTAACGTGGTTCTTACCGAAGCCTTTGTTATACCGGTTGCCGGTTCAGGACCGGTGTAGCCGGTTGCCGATCCTTCTCGTGCTAGGGCATCTGCTTTTTCGTTCCCTTCAATACCCTTGTGACCTGGCACCCATTTCAGGGTTACCTTATTTGTGGCACTGAGTTTTTTAAGGTTTTCTAAGCACTCCCAGACAAGTTTGGATTTTATGGTACTACTATTAAGTGATTTAATTGACGCTTGACTGTCTGAGCAGATAAGAATGTTTTTACCGCTGTATCCCTTCCTTATGTTTTCTCTCAGACATGTGTCAATTGCGTAAATTTCTGCTTGGAATATAGTGGTATTTACTCCCAGTGAGTGACTAATGTCACATCTGGGGGATTGACCGTATATTCCAGCGCCAGTACCAGTGTCCGTTTTGGAACCGTCAGTGAACCAAACTATTTCTTGTTTGGGTGTTTCCTTGAATTCTCCTTTCCAATCTATTTCGATATTAAAGGGTTTTTCTAGTGATGTGGTCGGCGTCATATAATCAGTACCCATATTTAGTATGGGATTTGAGATTATATTGATAATTGACGCATGCCCATTAGGGTGAGGGTTCCAGTTATTGTTTAACCGGAGACGATATGCCCCAATTCTAGCCTCTGCTTTGACGATTAGGTCAATTGGTGGGAGGTTTAGAATTGTTTCCATGGTTGCTGTCGGAGTACTTCTTTGTGCTCCAGTGATGCACTGACACGCCAGTCTTTGGATTTTGGTTAGCTCTATGATTGCCTGTTTCTGGTTAACCTTAGGCCACCAGACGAGTGCGCCGTATGTAATCATGGGTCTTACAACCGTTGTGTACAGCCAGTGTACCACTGCCGGTTTCAGTCCCCATGTGCTTCCAATCGCTCTTTTTAGTGACATCAGTGTCATCTTGCTTTTGGTGGTTATCTTCTTTATGTGTTTGTTCCAGGTTAGCTTCGTATCCAGGATGATTCCTAGGTATTTAGCTTCCTTGCTAAAACATAAAGTTTGTTGAAAAAGTCTGGGGGGTGTTAGATCCTCCAATTTTCTTTTTCTTGTAAAGGGGATTAGGGTTGTTTTGGAGGGGTTTACACGAAGTTGCTCCTCCTTGCACCAATCCTCAATGTTCCTCAGAGCGTCTTGCATGAGGTTTGATACCGTTCTGGGGTACTCACCCCTAATCACAATGACTATATCATCAGCGTAACCCTGGGTAAAGTATCCCAGTTCGTTGAGTTTCCTTAAAAGCGAGTCTACGACTAGGTTCCACAGGAGTGGTGAAAGGACGCCTCCCTGTGGGCACCCTTTTGCCGCTGTTACTTTTAAGGTGGTTTCTGCCATGGTTGAGTTTATATTCCTGAGGTTTAACATGGATTTGATCCATCTACAGATGGTATCATCAATCGCATGCTGCCTGGCCGCTCTAACAATGGAGTTGAAGGAGGTGTGGTCAAATGCTCCTTCTATGTCAAGGAAGGCCACCATTGCGATTTCCTTGTTGTCTAGTGAATTTTCAACTCTTGAGACCAGTTGGTGTAGAGCCGATTCACAGGATTTGCCTGGTTGAAAAGCATGTTGGTTTTGATGAAGTGGCCTCTGCTTAAGAGAGGTTTCCCTAATATGTTTTTCTACCAGTTTTTCTGTCACCTTTATCATAAAGGATGATAGACTGATCGGTCTATATGACCTGGCCTGAGATAGATCTCTGCCTGGTTTGGGAATAAAGACCGCTTTTACTTCTCTCCAGGCTCTCGGGATATAGCCTATTGCTAGGCTAGCCCTGCATAGATTACAAAGGGGCGGAGCTATATGCTCCACACCCTCCTGTAATAGAGCTGGTATTATACCGTCCGGTCCCGGAGACTTGAAGCTGTCAAATGAGTTAATGGCCCATTTTATGCCACCATAAGTTACCACTTTCTTAGCTAATTCCCAGTCCACCTTGTTTGCCCCTTGGCGGAACATGTTAGGGTTTGGTGGGTTAATGCTATCCGAGGTAGCTATGGTGGATTCTGGAAAATGGGTTTGAAGAAGCAAACTTAGAGTTTCTTCCCCATTTCCAGTGAATTTCCCATCGGGTCTTTCAATGGTCCCCGTTGGTTGAACCGGGCTTTTGGCTAGTATTTTATGGATTCGAGCTCTCTCGCTGCAGAACTTCCTCCATGATTCTAGTTTTGCTTTCCGGATTTCTTTGTTGTATTCGGTCAGGGTTTGCTGGTATGCTGCCCAGTTCCCGGTTTTCTTCGCTTTGTTGAATAGTTTGCGGGTATTTTTTCTGAGCGTTTCGAGGTTTGTATTCCACCACTTTTGTTTGTTGGTGGTTTGCCTCGATTCTGCACAGTTTTGGTGATAAGAGTTTTGTATGGCTTCCTGCAGTTGCAGAGATACTTCCTCTATATCAGCTTTTGTTCTAATTACAGTTTTGATATTTCTAAGGTTTAGTTGCAGGACTTCTCGATATTTCTCCCAGTCAGTATTCCGAGGGTTACGATATATTCGCTCTGGTTTGTCAATGTGTTTGACTTCCATTTGAATATATCTGTGATCCGAGAGACTCGGCTCATCGGAAACCCTCCAATTACGTACTTGGGAGCTTATTTCGAGTGTCGCCAAAGTTATATCAATGCGTTCTTGCCTATTTTTTGTTAGAAAAGTAGGTTCAGTTCCCCAGTTTAGAATCTCTAGGTTATTAGAAATAATATAATCAAGTAGATACTCACCGCGTTGGTTAATGTTGCTACTATTCCAAGCGGTGTGATGGGCATTAGCATCCGCTCCAATGATGATCTGTAGGTTATTCTTCCCACAGTAAGTCACTAGCCTCTCCAGCTCTTCGGACGGAGGTGGGTTAGGAGAATCATAGGGCAGGTATACAGAAGTTAAAATGAGCTCCTTTGTAGTGCCTGCCTCTTGGTATTCAAGCTTTACTGCTGTTAGGTCCCTGAAACATAGATTTGTCAGTTTTATTGCGTTGATGCAGTCCCTGACCATAATGCAACTTCTTACATTATCTGAGTTTGAGTTATATATTAACTTACCTCTGATATGACCTAATCCCATGACTCTGTTCCTGATATCCAGGGTTCTTGGATCAGTGCCACGTCAATTCTCTCTGCTTCGATGGTTTTGCAGAGAGCAGCAGTTGCAGCCTTCTTATGCTGCAGGTTTATTTGAAGTACCCGCAGCATTTTTGGGTTTTGGTTCGAGGACCCTGAAGGTTACTGTGGTGAGGCCAAGGTAGAGTTTATGCTCTTTTTTGGCCAGCTCCTTCAGGGAGTTCTCGTCCATTCCCACTATTAGAATGGCGCCCTTTGGATCATTCTTGATGTTGAAGACCTTCCAGTCGTCAGCGTCTATTCCCTCATTTTGGGTCTTCAGACGCCGAAGGGTTCTTGTCGGGTCTTCAACATCAAGATGTTCTTTGGGTATCCATACTGTTACCCTGACTCTAGGAGCAACGTCTTTGGACAGTAATGCCCTCAGATTCGCTCCCTCCCAGGGGTTCAGTCGTGGAGTTACCTCCTTCAACCATTCCACTGCCTCGTTGTCCGCACAGTGAAGGTGGACCATGCCATGTTCTGCATGGCTGTGATTGAACTTTGGTCCTTTTCCAGGTTGGCATTTCCAGATTTCCTGGGTGATGGCTTCCTGTACTAGGGAACATTGTTCTGATGTCATCTTAGTGTCGGGTTGAGGCCCTGCTAAGATAGACATCTTAATTGCTGCTGCAACCCTGCTGTAGCTAGCCCCAGTTGTTTTTCTGGGTTTTGCTATAGCAGAATCGCATTTGGCAATTTTTTGGGGGTTCTGGGATGGTGACGGTGTTGATCCCGTCGAACGCATTCTTTTCGTCCCCTTGTGCTGCAGGTCTGTAGAGGTTGTTGCTGAAGTTTGTGTTGCTTCAGCTTTGCCTACTCCAGACGTGCTTGGTTCAGGACTTTTGGCCGTCCGGGGTTTCCTATTTGCTCGTTGTTTACGAGGTATAATAGGTTCCCCTTTGGCCTTGGCCCGTTCTATCGCTCTCTTGCGCTTCTGTGCACCAGAGAGTTTCTCCTTGTCTAGGTGCAGCCTGTTAAGGTTAGACCCAAGGTTTCTCACGGGTATATCATGCTGGGCTACACTTGTCCCAGTTGTTGATTCCCCTGCTTCCTTCAGGTTGGTATTGGCCTGAGGTTCCGTTGACTCCGAGGATGATTTGGTTGAGGTTTTGTCAGGACAGTCCTCTACCACCATCTCTTCGTCGTTTTCTGATGGTTTGTTATACTTTAGGTTTTCCATATGTGGTCCCACGAGTAAGGGGGAAGTGGTGGTCCAGCTCTGCGGAGCCCCCTGCACAGAGCTAAGGCTGGTTACTTTGGGATGACGCCTGGTTTCCCAAAGGCCCCGTTTGTGACGGTACTCCCTACCGCCATGCATCCGTCGGCACGGGTCGCGCAACACCTTGGATTGGGTTGTTCGAGATGTTTCTTAGACCCGATTGGAGGGTCCTCAGGGTTTGCATTCGCTCTCCCCGAAGGCCCTCCAGCCGGGAGCCCCCCAACCGCGACAAGGTCTTACATCTCCTATGGGGGGACTTAATTGAGTAGTGCCGCAGTAAAAGTTTACATTGGAATTATCTGCAACTCCCAACTGATTGACTTTCCACTTATGTATTATACATTTTTGTAATCATCTTGTAGAGAAGAATCCAACAATGCAATAATGTATAGGGTGTGAGATTTAAAAAATTGGGTGGGATGACAAAGGGGGAGGGGGTTAAAGTTATAACGTCAGAATTATGTGGGGGTGGATAGTTTTCTATGTATACTCTCATGCGTTATTTGCTTTCTATTAATTAAATTATCATATATTATATTAACTCTCGTCTCTTATTTTAAAGCCTAATATATGCACTGGTGAAAAATAAGATTCAGTGAAATTTTCTCAACTAAGTTTAAAAGATAATATATTAAGACCATTCAAATAACGTCTCACCGTCAGACACAGAAATTTCTTAGACATAAAAAGACACGGTATTTGCGCTTTGTACGCTCTCTATAAAGTCAAAATCAAGATCATTTTCGTTACACTAAAGTCCTCCATAAACGTTTGTTTTTGACAACTGTAATTAATATTAACTTACAAAGGATATAATCTTTAAGTAAATCTCAAAGCAACTTCAGTGGAGATATCGATTTTAGTCCTCATTATTTCATTATCATTATGTGAAATTAATATACTTGATCGAACACGCTGTGTTCAATCCAAATACTAAAATAATATTTGAGCCTATTTTTAAAAAAAATTGTTACTCCAGTAATGCTTATAACTTGAAGTCAGCTGACATTACCAGTAAATTGAGGTTGAGTGTATTAAGACTACTTAATAATTTTGAGTACTTATGTTTTCATAAATACTATTCAATACTTGAACAAGCTATTTTGAAGTGAGAATGCGTAAGTATATAGGTGCTAGTCTACATCAGAATCAGGAATAGGTATTATAATGTTATCTCCAGCTTTGTCTTATCAGGCAATTGTTTAATTCCAGAATTAAATTCGCAGTTTTTCATAAACTGCACGTACCATAGTCTTTATGGCCATTTATGTATAAGGTTGCCGTTCCAAGCACTAAGCATATGTTCAATATTCTGGTTTCTAGTTTGCTCTTTTGACTGATCTCTGACTTGTCGAAGTGTTACATACACGATTTTGTAAAATTACACCGTTCACAAATTCTCGGTCATTGTAAGATTGTAAAATGCAAGGGGCCCCGAAAGTTAAAAATATATTATTCAAATGGATGGCTACCTCTTAGGCTCTCTTGCTTTCCAAGGAATGGACAAAAACTAATAATGTTGGAGGTACATGTTATACTAGTATAGTATAACTTCAAATTTTCTATCTGTTTATGTCTTATGTCTGGAAGTAAATAAAGTCGACTTATCGTCGACTGTTCATTTTGGAGTGCAGACGGTCTATTCTCAAACAGTGACTTTTTTGTCGCATGCGAGATTGTACTTTTTTATATAGTTCTTGATTGACAAAAATACAATCTCACATGCGACAAAAAATGTCACTGTTTGAGAAAACACTCCCAGAATCGATTTGTAAACCGACCATTTTTTCTTTTCCGTCTTTTTTTTACACACCACTAACATGAATCAAATGTTTAATTGATTTTAGGACAAATCAGTTAAAGGTGTATTCATGCAACATCAACTAAACTAAAACTAATTTAAGATTAAGATTAAATTTAAACTACTCCGTCAACAGATCACGTGTGCCAAACCCGCAATCGGTAAGTTGAATAGTTAATGAGTTATAGCGTTATAAACAAATTGACGTAGCATTTTTTTACAATAAACCTGTACGACTTTGAGAGTTTCCCTGTATGACGCTGATTTTTCCTTAGGTAGATTACGTATGGTATAATCGAGCTGCGTTGTTATTTTTTCAAAAAATGCAATCGCACTGCCATTTAATTATACACTCTTGACGCAACCATTCAAATTGAACGGTGCAACTTAAAGTCATCTTTTCTTGGGATCCAATAAAGATATTTGGATGATTTTTTTAAATTTCATACCCCGCGACGAGAGAAACCTATTCCCGTTGTCGAAAATCTGGAACCTTATGTACTTATTTTGATACGACCGTACGTTGGAAACAATGTCTCGGCCTCGCAAAAAGTACCACTTTAATTATTTTACAAACCTCTATCAAGCGATGGAAGGTAAGGGTGCAATACAATATTAACAATACTTTTGACTCCGTTATACAGTTTAAGGTTAATTTTCTAAACAGTTTCATATTGATATGCCGTGAAATAAGCCACATCAATTTAAAAAAAAATCGTGCCAACATTGGAACATTTTTCTCTGGAATTGTCCGGCATTGGCGGTTTTTAAAAATGGTGAGAATCTTAATTTTAATTTTTGCCTGCATGAGTGCACCTTAAGGATCTGAACACAAACTTCTTGTATTTTTTTATTTCAGTGAAACCGGAAAAAATGTGTGGGTTTGCTTAAGGAATTTAAGATCAATGAATTGATCGGATATGATACAATGCTTTTTCGCATGACCACCGCTGCTTTTAATGGTGCTTGGATCAAATTTCATTTTCTTTTCACTCTTGGCTTTAGTTCTGTGGTATGTTGCAGCTGTAATTTAAAAAGTGATCTGTGATTTTGATTGGTCTGGTTTTTTAAACCAGCCACAAAACGTTAGACGTTTACGTTTGCAATTGTATTGTAACCTCATTTCAGTTTTCAGCTGTCATATTACACCATATTATCTACAACTACAAGTCAAAACATATTTAATTGATTCTAATATTTTAAATTAAACGGCAAAATGGGTGATATGGGACCAGCAGAATATTTCGTTTGTGGAGGATTTGGTGGAATATGCACAGTTATCGTAGGCCACCCTTTAGACACAATAAAAGTAAGAATAAATTATAATAATTATATGTACTTTTATATCCTCCAGCAAATTGTACTTGTTCACCTCAAAGAAATTTTTAAATTGATACAGGTGCAGTCAATACTTCATAATATGCATATTTCATATAAGCATCTATAATTTTTTAATTGAGCATTGAAACTTTTGGATACATTATATATATATATATACCTATATACTACTAATAACTTATTGTACTTACTTATAACTTATTGTAAAGGTTAGATTACAAACTATGCCCACTCCCCAACCTGGACAAGTAGCTTTGTATTCAGGAACCTGGGATTGTATGAAAAAAACTGTGAGACATGAAGGCTTTAAAGGCTTATATAAAGGAATGGGTGCTCCCTTAGTTGGTGTAG
The DNA here is from genome assembly GCA_949126875.1 of Lochmaea capreae. Lineage (NCBI taxonomy): Eukaryota > Metazoa > Arthropoda > Insecta > Coleoptera > Chrysomelidae > Lochmaea > Lochmaea capreae. The sequence continues at coordinate 14,671,653 of OX421402.1, read as the reverse complement.
CTCCGATTTTTGCTATTTCTTTCATGGGATATGGTGTAGGTAAAAAAATTTTTGGACCATCTGATGGAGGTACCCTTACATACACAGAAATGGGTGCAGCTGGTGCATTTTCTGGAATTTTTACAACCCTTATTATGGCTCCTGGAGAAAGAATAAAATGCTTGCTGCAAATTCAACAAGGAGCAAATGCTGTCAAAGTGTACAATGGACCTGTTGATGTTGTTAAAAAACTTTATAAGCAAGGAGGACTATCTAGCATTTACAGAGGTGCTGCAGCAACACTTTTAAGAGGTGAGTAATGAAGATATGCAATATGCATAGCTACATTTATAGTTGAAAATTTAAACATTCAATTATGGCAGTGACCATAATTACTGGAGGCAAACTTTTTTGAGAATCTAGTGTGAAAACAAAATAATATGGAGTAAGTACATGTATTTACTTTTAATATGAACCTGCAGGATTAGGAATTTATCAAACATAATACTTTGTCATATCTAAGATGTATAATAAAAGGCAATAGGAATTATAGCAGTCAAGTTGGAAGTTGATTGAATAAAAGCTAAATAAGCACTATTTCAAGTACTGTTTTGTAATCAATGAAATTGAAAGGGCAATTATATAGGACTGCAGTTAGACTGATACCAAAATATTTTAACAGATAATTTGGCAGTGAGTAGAAGAAGCATTTAGCAGAAATGAAGACGTTAAATTAGATTTCTTGCAGTTACAAGGCAGGCAGTGACAAATAACACAGGCAAAAAATGTATCCTTACAATTTTACTAAAATGAAACAACTGAATAAACTCATTGTCAACAATTAGCAGTTCAGTAAAATAATTTTTGAGATATACTTACTTACCATGAACACATTCCAAATTTTGCCAGGTTAATTTATAAATAAATAAACTTGTTAATTTTTTTACTTGTGTAGATATCAAGTTTTTAATTCATTTTCAAGCAAAGACCTGGTAAAAAAACACTTAATGTTTTTAAAATGTTTATTGAAATGGTAAAATAGAACATCACAAATATTTTTATACATATGGACTCGGGATAACCACAAATACACATAAATATAAATGTTTAGAACTTAGAACTGTGTGTATCTAGATTCAATAAACATAGAAACATTTCTGGGTTAGCAATATCTGCCATGATGTAAAATGACGCTCTTAGTATGGGTTTAAAAAAAGTATTTCTACTGAAACCCACACAAAATAATCCGTTGTATTTATAGAATGACCCTACAAATCATGAATTATTACAAGTAATATAGTACAATAAATATATTTCATGCCCAAAATTTTTATATGTATATGCTGACCAAGCGTGACGTGAAATTTTACATAACGTGCGTGGATATATGTTATCGCATCATACCACTGGCATTTACATTTTTTTCGTCCAACCAATAGTGGCTATACCATATTATAGAAAAATGTTTCCCAAAGAAGTTTGGGAGTAAAATTGATATGTCATGAATCATTATTTAATAAATAATGTAATTAACTATACTAAACATGCAATAAATGATCAAAATTCCCTATATTAATTTTGAATTGTAAAATCTTCATAAAGAAAAGGATAAATAATTAGTATACAACTGATGTTATTTTTTAAATGTCATTCGCCAACTCATTATGATCTTTGTTCTTCAACTTTCTAAAATGTTTCTTAATTTTTTTATACATGATTTGTTTTTCATTTCCAGACTCATCAGATTGGTTTATTTGATTTGATTCAAAGCTGTTATTAAGATTAATTTCAAGATTTCTATCAGGTTTTTGGAGTTTGCTCATATTTTCTTCATCTAGTAGTTTATGTTTTTGAAGTTTATATTTTAGTTTTTCCAACTTTGTTAGGTTCATAAAATGCGTAGGAACAGTCATAACTATTATGTCAGTAAAGTTTTGTGTTGGAACAGTAGAATTTTTAAAACGTTTTCGTAATTTTGGTTTGTAATCTGAACATCGCAATATTCTTCTCATAGCATGGAAAACATTCCAATTTAAAAATTCTTCCGGCTGTGAGCATTTAGGAGCTATTTTATTTTCGTAAATGTACTTATAAGCAAATCTATTTTCTTTTGTACAAGATGTACCTTTATCACTAGTATATTCGCATTGTTTTACAACTACTTGTTTAATTTTGTTAATTATCATTGGTTTCCATTCACTCATATCACAAGAACAATGCCATGGATTGTCATTTAATCTAATCAGTTTAGGGTGAATTTTAAAGAATATCTCCCTAGGTAACTGTTTAAACTTATTTCCATTTAAATACAGCTCTTTAATGTTCAATAGGTGGTCAAAAGTACCAGGAGGAATGTATTCTAGATGGTTTTTAGACAAATCTAAATATTGCAAACTACTTAAGCCTATAAAACCATCCATTGATATATTGACTATTTGACAGTTACTTAGTACAAGCGTTTTGATTTGTTTTATTTCCAAAAACGCATCATATTCGATTCTCGTAATGTTGCCCGTAAGTAGAAGCTCTTCTAATTGTGGCATTCCAGCGAACAGGTCTCTTTTCAAAACAAGAAGTTCTAAATTATTTAAAGTAAGTTTTTTCAACTGATTCAAGCCTAACAAGGAATTTGTAACCAATGTTAGAGCCATGAACTCACTGCCGATTATTAGAGAATTAGTAGTGTTCATAACTTCAAATGTATTCGAAAATATTGTATTTATTGGATTGTTAGCAAAATTCGCCAGTTTCAATTTTGGAAACGGTGGAAATGTTAATTCAGACAGTTGAGTGAAGTTATTATAACTTAAATCCATATATTCGAGTTGTAATAAACCTGCCAGATCGGTTATTTGTATGTCTAGAAGATTATTGTGAGCTAAAGACAATGTTTTTAGATTAGGAGTACCATGAAAAGCAAAGGGTGGTATAAACTTCAACCCATTCTTTTCAAGTAATAAATATTGTAGTTCTTGAAGTCCGTCAAACATTTCCCAATTAATATTATGTAAATCGCAGTTGCTAATTCTTAGTAATAAAAGTTTTTTAAAACCCATGAATATAGGTGTATCACCGGTAGCTTCTCTTTCTTTTATAAAATCCTCGTAAGGTACAACTTTTTCATCATTGATTGTTTTTCGCACAATTGTTATAGTATGAGAATCAGCTTCAAATTTTTGAGGATATTCAAAAGTAATGTTTTCCTCATTGATTTGTTGTAATACTTGAATTAGTTGTTCTTTAGAATTTCTTATTAAAACTCTTTCCAAATTTAAGTATTTTAGGTCTTCAAGAGCCGAGTCGATTTCACAAATTAAATGGCTGTTCACAGGTTTATTTTGCAAGTTAGGTCCGATTAATTCTATAGTTACTAATTGTGTAAATTTTTTCATAGAGCTTATTTTCATTGTTTTGTTACCAGATTCGTATCCTTGAATTATGGTTAAACTTTCGATATTTTTTGGGAGAGTTTCTATCAGATTTACAGGATCCGTTTCCGTCTGGAGAATGCATATTGCAGACCGAATTATTGTCGGACCGTGCTCTTCTAGTATTTCCACCGTGTCAATTGTTTCTTCATTCAATATCTAAAAAAAATAATATCAACATAAAATTAGATAATTTTAAAATTTATTTTCAATATTATTATTATTATTTATTGTATTTAAAGAATATTACAATTCTTATTACAAGAGGTTCGGATTCAGTACAATCATGTTTGAAAGACAGGAAAAAGATTAAAATTAAAATATAATAAGTACAAGCTGTTTTATGAAAAAATGAGCAACATAATATGTAAAACCTATTCATCTAACGCAAAGGCTCTCAGTTTTAATATATTTAGTATGTAATTAACGAGGTTTGTCTGTCTGGTAAAATCATTTGTGTACAGAATAGCAACCAATACATTAAGTGTTTTTAAATTCAGAAGCATATGATTTTCTCTGAGTCCATTGTATAGAGGACATTCTACTAATAAGTGAATCAAAGTTTCATTTTCACCCATATTACAGATATTGCAGTCATATCTATGTGGTATTTTATGCCACTGTAATAAATTTTTAAATGATTTAAACTACATAGCCTAATTTGACATATTAATCTAGTAATATATATTGGACATGATCTATGCAAGTAAGTTCTGTTTTCAGGGAAAAACAGATGTTTATATAATAAAGGAAAAGATGAAAGCGCTGTTCTCTGCTCGTCATCACTTACTAATTTTTTTTGAATAATTCCAATATATTGTTGAGTTGACTTTTAGAATTGTTTTGCAAAAATTCTGGCCTTACATGACCACAGTCGGCGAAGTCAAAATATTGCTTTACTTGACCCAGGAAATTATATCAGGCATCATGATGATTGATGTGTTTAATTTGTACAAAGCATTTTTTGGTTAATGTGTTATCATCCATAGTCTTAATTTTATTTATCCACAACAACGCAGATTTAAATATTAAATACCTCAATGCAACTGTATTTGTTTCAAGCCTAACCATATAACTGGGAGTACATAAAGGCAGACATAGTACTTTTTTAAAAAAATTGACTTGTACTTGTTCGAGTAAATCCGCGCATCGTAAACCCCAAACTCCAATACTGTAAGATAAAGAGGTCAAAATTATGGAATTGTACAGTTCTCGGCTTGCGTTCCAAGAGTGTAACTTAGAGCGACACATTATGCCCATAACGGCACCGGTACTTTGAAGTGACTTAGTTACTGTTTTCTTTGCCATATTTAGGAACAATGATGATGATGAGAACGTGACCCCTAAATATGTGAAATTTTTTACTATTTCCAATGGTTCATTATTGTATTTAAAATTAAGTTTATAATTGTTGTTGTAACCACCTTTACTAAAGATCATTAATTTTGTTTTTTTTGTATTTACATCTACTTTATTTTCAATATACAATCTAACAAACAAAAAATATTGCAAAATATTTGCAATATACAGAGCGAAACTTTGTATAGAATAATCCAAATAAAAGGCCTTCCATTTATCCCAGAATTTAGCGAACTTTATTATTTTTAATGGACCGACCACATTGTAACCACATGATTCTCAAATTGCTTAAGAAATTGATAACACATTCCACCATTTTCTAAATACAATTAAAACGAATAATCAAAATTTTCTTAGTTGAATCGTGTATCACAAAATTAACATATTTTGAGTCTGAAATAAAACATTTGATACAAAAACAAAACAAACATATTCCAACCAACGTAAAAATTCGATGGTCATACCGTATTATTTAAAAGTAATAATCATCTAATGCCCTATGTGCAGGAAATGTGAACTCTATGATGAAACACATACTCTGTTTCTGCGAGAACTTACATGGACTCAGACGGAAGCACTTTGGAGAGGAAATAATACAACTATTACAACTACTGAAAAATCCCTCTAGTCAAACTAGTGGCCTACATAGAAGACCCAAAGCTTCTGGAATGGAAGTCGATAAAATGGGAAATGGTACAAAGATTCAGTTCAAGTGCCTGGGCTGTTGAGCACAACCCAATCGAATGAATGAATCATCTAATGCATTTCTTTTGTGGTTCCTTAATATATATCCTTTAATACTTATTATATGGTTTAGTATAAAAAGAATTAATTCTTTTGACAGTAGACAAACAAAACTTTGAATTGAATAGATGAGACTTTTACTTGATGAAGATCCATACTTAACTATTAAATAAAACAATAGAATTTATTTAAACCTTCATTATACAAATTGTATTTTGAACTTAGTTCAATTATAATGAAGGTTTAAACAAATTATATTGTTTTATTTCATAGTTAAACAAAACTTTATTTACACATAATGAGTGAATGTTCATAAACAGTATGTGAACCTGTAAAAGTTTCAGTATTTTTCAGTAATTGTGCAACACCACTTATATCAAATGTTTACGTTAATCAATAGGATGTTTGTTTTGTTTTTGATCCAAATATTTTATCTGGTATTAAGTTAATAGTGTGAAGTAATTTGAATGAAAATCAACTAAGGATACTATGTAAGGTGTCGGATTTACATTTAATTGTCATATGATTTTTTCCATTTTTTCCTGTTTCTTGTTAATGTTTTAGCCTCTTCCCATGTTTTGCTTCTGTCTTATAGAATTTTACCCATTGCTGTATTTCATGTTTCTCTTGGTCTTCCTTTTTTTCTTTTTATTTACTTAGTTGTCGTTGTTCTATAAAGTTCAATATTGGCTGCACCCCCAATTCTTCTCGTATTTTTGTATTTCTTATTTTGTGCTTTCTATTCACTCCTAAAGTTTTTCGTTGTTGTGTGAAGCAATTTGAATGAAAATCAACTAATGATACTTTGTTTATTCATTTAAATTTTAATTAGAAAATTTTGATTCGCCGTTAAGTGTAAAAAAGGTGGTGTTTACAAGACATCGTTTTATAAGTAAATACGGTTATTTATTTGACAAATATGCTGCTTTCTAATAATGCGCATCCTATAAAAACATAACTATGTTGTTTTCGTACAATGATAATTATTCTGCTTTACGGTAGCGTATCAAGCTTTAACGGTTTTCAATATTTAATATATTGAAATTAACTGATTTTTTTTTTAACCTGAGAACTTTAGAATTGTTAGCGATTTTTGATACTAAGTACATTTTGCACGTTTTACGCGCTTTTCGATAACCGGTCCTATGACACCAAAAACATTTACTGAATTAAATAAAATTAAACTAAGTGATGAGAAATTAGTTATCTTTAAGTAGGTGAAATAAGAATCAATGGCTTTTAGAATAGATTGACTATTTTACCCCAACACGTATCTGATCGTATCCTAATGAAAGTTTGAAAATTTTCAATTTGGATAAATAGAACAAGTTGCAACTCCAGAAATAGTAAAATGTAAATAATAGCAAAATATCTTGGTAACTTCATTTATAAACAGATCCTACCTCATTATTTTCTACTGCTCCTATTTCTCCAGTTATTGGTTTTTCTTTATGTTTTTGCATAAATCTGTAAATTGCAGTTTCCGTTAGGTGTTCCAAGTGACATGTACATATTAAAGGACAGTTTGTTTCTTGATCCCATAAAGCTTCTATCTAAAAAATATAAATATTTTAATACCACTCCATGTATTATTATTGGTGATAGCACATAATTTCAGATTTTTTAGTAGCTATTTTTTCTCATATCTATTTTTTGGTGGACTGTTGATCTACATACATACGCTGCTAATTTTGTATGTGTAGCAATTAAAATGTGATGCTCACGTACAAATTCTTGATTATTGAATAAACTTTTAAATTCTGTACCATTAGGTCTGGTGAAACAACTTTTGCTGACTACTTTTAAAATGTAGCTATAAAAGATTGCACTGTTTTTATCACGCCCAGAACTCGAGAACTTCACACGGAATTAAGCGGAAATTATTATGATGCCGCAGTCGGTAGACGTCTTATTAAAATCTCTGAGAATCTGTATTTGATAGTGTAGTGGGGTTGAAAAATAATCGTATGGCCCAAAGCCGATTCAACCACATGGTTCAAAGAATCGGTAATATTTATTTCGTTACTTATAGTCTAAGAGCTGGCAACGTTTATGTCTATCGATTTTAGCATATCTTGTATTTTGATATGCTGTTCTTTACCGATAGATAGATAGAGACAGTATGCGCTTGGCTCCTAGGATCCGTTGTGTTTACCTGTGCACATCCGGTTTGTGCCTATAGTAATTTAGGATTTTAAAATTATTTTTTCTACGCCCTATATTTTAAGTATCTGGTATTTTAAATCGACTATTTATGGTTAGAGCGGAAAAATTAAGAGCATTAAAAAAAGTGCCATAACGTTAACTTTATATCACGATTTTCTTAAGCTAACACAGATGATTAGTGCTATTGTTCCATACCTTTAATGTTGTTTACAATATGCACATTGCTAAATCTCTGAAGAGTATAACCTGGTTATCGAAACGTGCGTAAGATATTGTAAAGTGTTGGTGTAGTGGTAGTGTAAACTGTGTTCAGTGTCGAGAATCGCCAACGGTTCCAAAATTCCCAACTTAATTTTTTTACTGTTAAAATGGCATCTGACACGATTTTAGCAATTACCAAACTGTCTGGTGACTATAGTTACATTAGGGGGAAAGTGTAGAAAATGATGAAAAAACATCTTGAAATATTGTAGTTTTAATAATCCTAAATTTTAATAGGTACAAACGTTGCCAGCTCTCGGACTAATATACCTGAGAATTGTTAAATACTACACAAGTTATAGTTTTTTTGAGCAAATGTAGAGGAATCGAAATATCTTACTATACCGGGTGTCCTACAATTTTTTAGATAGGCCATAGTTGCGCTGATGACGAAACTGCTATTATGAAGGACTCGCCATATTGTAAGTTTGTCCAATTGCTGCATACCAAATTTTATGAAGTTATCTTTAGCCGTTTCAGACATAATTGTGGGACACCGTGTATAGTTAATGAAAACTTGAATACTTAATAAACATCGAATCTATACACTTTATATCGGAGATGGTATCCATGTTACTTGAAATACATTTTTTTTTGAGTATTCACTATAAGAATAAGCAATAAGAATGTTTGTCAGCCATATCTAAGGAACCGTTTATAGTAGCTTCGGGACAAAAATTTTTATGGTGAAAGCATTTATTTCACTTATAAAAATGGGGCGAAGTTAACGGTTTAATATATTTTAGTCCAATTTGATTTTCATTATTATAAAATGAAATTGGGCTTCAACATTAACCGTTAACATCTATTACTTCTAATAAAAACTTTCCATGGAAAAGATTAAATTTTTTAGATCTTTTTTGCTTTTTCTAAAGATGTCTGTAAATACAAACACAAAATAATAATTTAGACCGAATACGATCAAAACAATTATACATTTCACTAAGAATCATTAGGAAAAAAATATAACATTTCAGCAATTTTTGTTTTTTCAGTTAATAAATTTACCCTAATACTAGATAAACATTATTGGCAATACTGGTTTCTGGAAATCTTTTTTTTGCAGTGATTCTTAAAGTAGGATGTACCTAGGATTTGATGTTTAATACTGAAATATTAAGTTTAGGATAATCAAACCTATTTTTTAACCTTTATTTTTAGGGTAAAGTAAAATTTTTTAGACACAATTCAAAGACTTACTTTTTTGTCGAAACTTGAAAACAGAAATAACAGAGCGACATATTTAAACATTTTTGTGAAACTAGAGAATTTGATCTGTACAATTTGTGATAGTAGCAGGATGTCAACCCCACTCATTTCCTGATAAGTGAAAAAATTATCTGTTCTAAATTGTCTATAAATAAAGATATTTCCAAAAGCAGGTAGAAGCATTTCTTGCCACCAAATAATATTAAAGATTTTTTTTTAAATTAATTTAAGAGTTTTTATACAAGGCATGTTCATGACGTTAAAGAGACACAAGTCAAACATAATTGTTATTATTTTTAGTTATTAACACGATGTGCTGCTAAGATATTTTATTAATCACATTATTCAAATACTTCTAATTTATTTTCTTGACCATAGAAAGGTAAGATTTTACAATAGTTCTAAACGTTTGAAATCCTCACGATAGTAACATTTTTGACGGTAAGTAATAATCAATTTTAGTATATGACACTATGAAATGTTATGGACCGAATAAAAATGTTTACTATCTTTCGAATCATTAGGTGTAAGGTGTAACACGCTTCTGAGACAGGTATTTTCAAAGGCGATGTGGCAAATCAAAAGCCACACACCAACAAAACAATGTTTTTACGTTGTGTGTATGATACTTTTGATAACAGTTCTCTTTGTGACGTTTGTAGTTTTAAAATAACTTGGATCTTACGACGATCAATTTTTTAAAATCATTTTTACTGTCGCATCAACCATGTTGGTTATTAGATGAAAAGTTTACAAAAGGTCAATTTTTGTAAAATGTATGTATGTCGCAATTTTCTCCTAATGTCGATTTCAATGTGTGATATATTGTGTTTTATCCGCGCTAATTGATGATTGAGGCATTCTATAAGAATGTGCTTTATTGTCATTTGCTTGGAACATGTAGCACACTTTGGTACTCCGTTTCCTTAATTATTGTGTAGTACTTGATTGGAACACTTGCCTGGTATTATCTTCAAAGGTTTTACATCGGGCTTCACTTTGATTCGTACCACCGATTTTTCCACTAATCAATCGCTTTTCCTTCCGCGACAAATCACTGAAGGCCATCGCGTTAATGGGCCTTTATTTTGTAGTACTTTATTAAAAAAATATCGCCGAATTTTTAATTTTTTTTAGCACAATTTCTATTTGTGCATCCCATTTGTGACGTCAAGTAGCCTACAACCTTGGAAACAACAGACCAGTGTCTTGGAAGGATTTTGCAAAGTTGCTTCTATGGCTTTTCTTGAATGCTGCTGTTTCTTTAGGGCTATTTTACCGGATTTGACCCTACTAGTCTAATCGATAAATTTTACTTCACTTTTAGATGTGCCTGCTAGTGGAATGTATTTCCTAACATATGAAGCAATTAAAGACTATATATCTAAGAATGGAACTGAACAATCTGGAATCTTAGGAACTATCGTTGCTGGTGGATCAGCTGGTGTAGCTAATTGGCTTGTAGGAATGCCGGCCGATGTTTTGAAAAGTCGTTTGCAAACAGGTATGGATACATCCGAGATATGTTGCTTTCAATGTAGTCAATAAAACGATTTATTTTTTACATTTTAAGAATATTATGTATGTATGATGGGGTGACATTCGCCGAGACCTAAAAGATCTATTGTGCCCATTTTAAGAATAAATTCCAACTAGTATTCAGACTACTTTACCGTATTCAAAACATAAAATTTTTGCTATTCTGTCCCTTTTTTTCAAATAAATGTTTAGTCTACAAATATATACAATTTATTATTTATATCAATCTGAGGAGCAATTAAAAATATTGTTGTGATTTTAGCACCTGAAGGCACATACAAAAATGGCATGAGAGACGTATTCAGCCAATTAATGAAGACTGAGGGACCTTTAGCACTTTATAAAGGAATCACACCTGTACTTCTCAGAGCTTTCCCAGCCAATGCAGCTTGTTTTGTAGGATTTGAATTATGCAAACAATTTCTTGACTTTTTGTTTCCAAAACAAAAAGGAGTTGCTGTTAAATCCAACAAGCAACCTTGATATAGTTAAGTTCTTTACTTTGTAATGATTATTTTACAATTTTTGACAATTTAGATTAATGTACGGATTTGAGTTACTTTATATAATATAGTAATTTCAGTATTAATCATTATCACACAATTATTTACAAAATTAAAAAGACTTGAACGAAAATGTGTGGGTATTTTTTGGATTAATTAGTATAATTTGTATTAATGAAGGCATTTTTATACAAGTTAAGAGTTGATTATATTGTGCAATTCATCTGTTTCTCAACATCATGAACGACTGGATAACCATGAAAACACGTTACTCCATCCACTTACAGAACCGCGAGACGGTAGAAAACTAAAAAGAAATTGGCCAGAAGACCTACAAAACAGGTAAAGAGTATTTGTCCCTGGAGAAGACCTCATTGCGCAATAGAGCTTACATGCTCTGAAGAACTGTATATGTTTTTATAAGAAAAAAATCTATGTTTCTCATAGAATACTGCCTACCATTATTTGGTGCCAAAAAAAAATTATGTTTTTTCTATAAAAAACAAATTATTGTTCACTAGGTACTTGAATGTTGAGTTTTTAATTGTAATTCGGTAGCTATTTTCCATATGATGAAGTTACTATTTACCAAGAGTATTTATTGTAATTATTTAATAATTTTATCTAATTTTAATCAACATGATGAATACCACCCATTTGTTAAACTCAAATCTGTCCACTATTTTTACAATACTGTTATATATGCTATTTTATGAACTATTACTATGTAAAAAAGATTAAGTATTCAAATTTTAATAGATTACAAAATGATTTATTTTAATAAAAATTTAAGAAGTTGATTGATTTTATTGATCTTGATTCACCTTACTAGGACAAAGTTGAAAAAAGATGTGTTCGTCCTTCATCATTTATTCCTATATTTATCCAGTCCAGTATTTTAAAGTTGCTGTAGAGATAATAATTTTAACTGTTAGCAAACAGCAAACCTAGGGTGAACATGTGTAGGATATTAAAAGGTATATAAACTTGAATGTAACATTTAAATTGTTTACTTATTATGTACACTTGAAATCAGTAAAGACACATCCTGTATATTTTGATAAATATTTTTAATTCATGTCAGAAAGATCACAAAAATTAAATACACATTTGAATATTTTCCAACTTATACTCTAGCAACTGTTGAATAATAAAGTTTTATCTTTGGCTAGTGTCTCTACTTTTATAGACAATGCCGCGACTCTTCATTTCTCTAATAACACTATTAGGCAGACGTCCAGAAACTGAAATGGCATATACTCCTCTACAAAAACGATCTAGAATGTGGAATTAATAAATATCTGATAATAAAAGAAATAATTATTTTAATATTGACAAGAAAAACTTACTAATTCTCTGCCACTTGGCAACCCAGCTATCTTCAGGACTCATTAATGAGATCATTCTAAAACATATTTATACATAAGCAAAAATAATACTGACAGAAAGATTAAGTAAAATAGTGGCTTTATGCTCTTGGTTGAAATGTCTTTTTATTTGGCCTTTCTTGTAAATATCAAAATTGTTTACACAATATATTTTCTAAAGATAAAGTGACATTAATTTCATAACCTTCCTTATCTCACCCCTATTTGGGTTTTACATGTTCTCCAATACATTTCTAATTATGAGTTTTCCATGTTTTTTTCATACATTTACTAAAACTACATGCAGAAGTTGTCAGTGTGCTAAACACGTACTCGGTTTCAACCACGAACTTAGTGGATTCAACAGTATCCAAAGTTTCATTGCCATACATTTTTTTCTGCCCTTTATGTTGGCTACCAAAATAAGAGTTGGGAAAAATGTCTATTAAAATATAAAAAGAGTCAATAATATAAATTTAATAATACATATTATGCATATGCTATTAAAATAAAGTGGGTTTTCAAGTTTTATTAACTTGTTGATTAATTTAATTGATCAACTTTGTTAACTGAAGAGATCAGAAAATAGAATATGAAAATATTTCTATTTGTATTCAACAAAATAGGAGTGAAATGTTTTTAACCTGAATTAGCATAAAAAATCAAATCACCCTGAATCACAAAAAAAGTTAAAGCATTTGTCACATATATTAATTTAAACATATCTTACCCATCAAAATTGGAGCTTGTGCAATCATTCAAGTTATCATTGTTATTCTTTATTCTCAAGAATTCATCACAGTTATCACATCCTTCGTTTTCAAATTGGTCGGCAGACTAAAAAGAAAAATAAAATAAATTTATTGAAATTATCAGGTTAAAATTACTTACTTTTATCAAAGAGCAAACTAAACATGCTCTAAGCAGTTTTAAATCCTTGGGTACTGTTTCTAGCGTCATTATTTTCAAATATATTGCTTGAATTTCAGTTAATTTGTTGGAATATCAGCTTTAAAAATGGGGAACTAAATTAATAAACAAGAAACTACTGACACCTGACAATGACAATAGAACAGTGTTGCCAACATATGGTAAGAAACTGTTTCTCGATGCCTAGTGCTAGTGACAAATTGAAATAGAGAGCAAGATTTATAGATGGAGAGTTTGGACGTAAGAGTTGTGCCTTTCATATGTCTGAGAAATGTTTAAAATACAAAAATAGTGTCAGATCCCGACTCAAGTTATTCCCCATATTCCCATATATACAGGTGCGTTCTTTTTGACTGAGATCTCAGTTAATCTCAGCTCACAACGGTAATGTGCACGTTCTTTTTGATTTACCCACTTCGAAGTGAGCCAGAGATAATGATATTAATAATACACAAGAAGTGAGCTGAGATTTTTCCTCCCCCTTCATCGATGCTAAATGTGCTTTGTGGTAGAATCAGTTAGACTTGAGTCGTAAATAAAGTGGAGGGGATGAAGAAATATTTGATCTGTGAAACATAAAACATAATCTAATTTATTTTTTTAAATTTAAATTGGATGCGTTAGCAGATCGCGCGTTTTTATTGAATGTGTCGTTCTTTTTTATGCTTACTCGCATCACTTTATCTCAGATCACTTAACTGAAGTGAGCTGAGATCTTAGTCAAAAACAACGATTTATTAGTTTATTGTTCATATTCTATGAATGGACGAGAAATTTCACTATTCTGTGGAATGACAGATTATATGTCATGTGCGTAGTACAGTGGAGATACCCTATAAATAACACAGACGAAGCTAGCTATCTGTGGAATGTGAGAGATACTAGATACCAATTGAGTAGGAAGTAGGTTAACTATGAGTGCATTCCGATTTACTAATAAAACTGTTGACTGCATATAAAATTGTTCCGATTTAAGCTTTGCGCCTATGCGCGCATTAATAGCGCTGAGACCTCTGCAACGTTTTACAGAATTTTTATGCTCCTTCCAGCGTATTGACTGCTTCTACTCTCAACATGAGGCAGTTAATGCTTATGCGTCTCATGCGTAATTCGGAATACAATTTTTTCAGCTTTACTTGAGTTTAAGTGAGCACAGTAAAGTAATGAAAACCGGCAGACTATCCACAAAACGTGTTTGAACTCTGTGTGTGAACACATTTTCAAATCAAATAGTAAGAACCAAATAATACATTCTTTGGTAAGAACCATAGAGAAATAATATATTTTGTCTATGGTAAGAACTGTAAGAAACAATACCAGTGTTCCCAGCCTTTCAAAGTAACAATTCCCTTGATGGATGCCAAAAATTCCCTATTTCATGCATTTTCTAGATAAAATTTCCTGCTTGCGATGTTATTTTAGAAAAAACTTTTTTCCGCAAAGATTATAAACACACGATACATGTCCGTCGCTAACGTGAGGCAACCGGTGCGCCAGGCCAGACTGCGACGTTGCCTGGTCAACACGCGATCGACGATTTTGAGATTCTCGTCTGTGGCCCGTATAGATGGTGCCGACCTTGGGCGCCATCGAGTATCTCCGGTGGCGCTCGGCTTTCATGCGAAGCGCGCACGGTTCTAAAGCTTTTAACCTTCTATACGATATCATTAATGTGTGCAGAGATTAGCCCAGCGTAAGCGTGCTGGGCTCTTAACACAGAGGTACCAGGTTCGAGTTGTGTCCGAGTCAAGATATCTTTATTTTCTTATTGTTTTTTTCAAAAATTGACTAAAAATACGAAGAATTTTTCGATTCGGATTAGGGTAGGGGGTAAGGTAGGGTGGTTTTGTTTGGGTTATTATTGAAAATTATTATAATAATCTGTCAATTACACAATTCAATTTTTCGATTCGGATTAGGGTAGGGGGTAAGGTAGGGTGGTTTTGGTTGGGTTATTATTGAAAATTATTATAATAATCTGTCAATTACACAATTCAATTTTTCGATTCGGATTAGGGTAGGGGGTAAGGTAGGGTGGTTTAGTTAAAAAAGTGTATGGAAAGCGAGGAGATGTTCTTTTCATAGAGAACGACACGGGGTGTTTGAACCGTGCGCGCCCCGAATGAAAGCCGAGCGCCGGAGATACTCGATCGGCACCACCGTATACGGGCCACAGACGAGAGTGATTTTGAGTCGTGTTGGCAAAGTTCTAATTTCCGGACACACCTTTTCCTTTTTCCAGAGAAAGTAGACGATATTGAAAACGTTGTACATGTAAAAATAATATCTGCCTGTTAATAATTATGTTATCTCGAAAATTCCCTAAATTCGACGGTTGTTATTAAAAAATTCCCTTTTCCCTTTTGAGTGCCAAAATTCCCTAATAAGGGAAAATTCCCTGCAGTTGGGAAGGGAACACTGAGCAAGACGTGTTGTGTTCTCTTCCAACCGCAATCATAGATAACCAACTGCCGCATTCAGAAACGATCAGAGAATATCTGGTCATCGCAAACAACGACTTGTTTCGCGTAATTCCTATTACTCATTGCAATGGTCGACTATTACCTGATTGTTTCTGATTGCAGCATAGAGTAATATTTATGTTTATTATCTCTATGAATATTTATTACCCTATGGATACCACTGATACATATAAAAAAGTATAGGCAGAGACAGCCCTGTATAGGACAGGTAAGGCCATAGATCACCTACTTAAGGCCTGTCCACATTCTCGTCTGTGGCTCGTGTAGGTGGTGTCGACCTCGGGCGCCATCGAGTATCTCCGGTGGCGCTCGGCTTTCATGCGAAGCGCGCACGTTTCTAAAGCTTTTAACCTTCTATACGATATCATTAATGTGTGCAGAGATTAGCCCAGCGTAAGCGTGCTGGGCTCTTAACACAGAGGTATCAGGTTCGAGTCGTGTCAAGATATTTTTATTTTTATTTTCTTATTGTTTTTTTCAAAAATTGACTAAAAATACGAAGAATTTTTCGATTCGGATTAGGGTAGGGGGTAAGGTAGGGTGGTTTTGGTTGGGTTATTATTGAAAATTATTATAATAATCTGTCAATTACACAATTCAATTTTTCGATTCGGATTAGGGTAGGGGGTAAGGTAGGGTGGTTTAGTTAAAAAAGTGTATGGAAAGCGAGGAGATGTTCTTTTCGGGGTGTTTGAACCGTGCGCGCCCCGCATGAAAGCCGAGCGCCACCGGAGATACTCGATGCCGCCCGAGGTCGACACCACCTACACGAGCCACAGACGAGAGTCCTGTCCACCACTCTCGTCTGTAGCCCGGGGGACGAGGTGCCGACCTCGGGCGCCATCGAGTATCTCCGGTGGCGCTCGGCTTTCATGCGAAGCGCGCACGGTTCTAACACCCCGTGTCGCTCTCTATGAAAAGAACATCTCGCTTTCCATACACTTTTTTAACTAAACCACCCTACCTTACCCCCTACCCTAATCCGAATCGAAAAATTGAATTGTGTAATTGACAGATTATTATAATAATTTTCAATAATAACCCAACAAAAACCACCCTACCTTACCCCCTACCCTAATCCGAATCGAAAAATTGAATTGTGTAATTGACAGATTATTATAATAATTTTCAATAATAACCCAACAAAAACCACCCTACCTTACCCCCTACCCTAATCCGAATCGAAAAATTCTTCGTATTTTTAGTCAATTTTTGAAAAAAACAATAAGAAAATAAAAATAAAAATATCTTGACTCGGACACGACTCGAACCTGGTACCTCTGTGTTAGTAGCCCAGCACGCTTACCCTGAGCTAATCTCTGCACACGTCAATGATATCGTATAGGAGGTTAAAAGCTTTATGGACGCATGAAAGCCGAGCGCCACCGGAGATACTCGATGGTGCCCGAGGTCGGCACCCCGTCCCCCAGGCTACAGACAAGAATCTGTCCACCACCTGACAATTTGACACTAATGACAGTCGCCCTGGGGATATACAATTATCTATATTTATAGATTGTAATTTGACTGTTTTGTATTGATTTAATGATCCTTTTGATTATAAACAGCCAGATGTAGCTTTTAAAATACCTAAGCGATTATAACAATGGCGAAGAAATCACTAAACCAAAAAACTAGTAAGAACCACCTGTGCAAATAAAGCTTGTTTATCATCAGATTTTCAGATTTATCATTCGATCATTCCGTGACGTTGGAATATCAACTGTGATGAGTATGCTTATTATGTAATGACCATCAGACTTGCATATAAGAAGAAGACAGGTGATAGATGTCAATTGTCCAATATTTATGTCTTGAGTTTGAGTTTCACTGTATGTGAATATTTTTATTTTTTTTACACACTACATTCTTACATACATTGTACATATCGTTTATTGTAAACATATCTTTCTTTTTATACGAATATTCCGTTTTCATAGGGATAAAATGAGTTCTATAGATAAACATTTTTATAAACCTGTTTTTCTTATTTGCTTATAGATTTTTATTCAACATGAAAGCATACCTAACAAAATGGAAGTTTTTAAATTGGCTATTTTAGTTTTTTTGTCATTAATACGAGCCACTATCCATTGGGATATTAAAGATGTAGCTATAAATATGAGTAGAGAAATTGACGAATTGAGAAATAATGAATTGGGAGTACCCTTTGCTTTGGTATATAATTATACATGTGAGAAATAAACTTGTGTGAATAATACAATTTAATTTTAGAGCTTGTACAAAAATTTTGTATTCGTACAACCAAAAGATGACCCGACGAATGTTGTGAATAATATTGCTGACAAGTTAGAAACAAAAATTTCTGATATATTTTCTGTATTAGAAAATTTCCAGCTAGTATTAGATGCCAAATTATCCAAAGAAAATTATATTCACTTGAATTCTTCAGTAACTCCTTGCTCTCTAAAAGAATCCCCGAAAAATCACTATAGTAATAATTCTCATACCTCAACTGAAGAATCCATTAACAGTGAGTACCTACTTTGAGAGTGTATTTTAACAACAAATTTGCTATCTAATCAATGCAGTTTTAGGAAAAATTAAGAAAACTTTAAATAGTGTGTTTGAAGGAGTGAAGAGGCAATACTTCATATCAGATTTTGAGGTAAAACAATTACAAAGGACTCCTTTTTTGCATTGCAATCAATGTGATGAAAAAATTGTATGGACTAACTTTTTGGAAAGAAACATTTATCAACAGAAAAATTTAATTCTTGTACTTGATATAGGTGGCTCAATGAGTCAAGTGCAGTTCAACCTATTGAAATCAGTTGGTAAGTTAATGATTCTTACAAAAATTTGGATATGATACAGCTTTCCTCTTAGCTTTTTTGGTAGTACTAAGAAGGAGCTAACACATACGTGTGCTTTGAAGCAGAGTCAGCCAGTTAAAATGTAGATAATGACTATTGTGTTTTACTTGTACTGCATTTATTGAGCATAAATATTTTTTATCATTCATTACTACCAAGAAAATACATTCATATTTATGTATTACCCATACAACAATGAAAGGCTGGTTTTTGGTGCAATATGAAACCATTTTTTCATATATTTTCTTAAATTGTTTATTTCTCCACAAGTTCATTATATCAATACCTGATTAATTGTAATTGAAAATATGATTTGATTTACGGTGTGAATATCGTTGTTTGGTAATTTATTTCTTCAAATTATTTAAAAAATGTATTTTTTTACGTGTCCGTCTACCAAAATAATATTTCTCTTTCAAAAATGAAAATGGTAAATGAAATTTTGCAAAAGCCAACAAATTAATTGTTTCAACCCTTACTAATTGGAATCTCCATAATTATCAAAATACAGTCAATAAATAACAAATTCCACAACAGAAATATAACAAATACTCACTTGACCAGCATGTATTTTGTGAAACTGGTTGAGTAACATATGTTATATTTCTGTTGTGGAATTTGTTAATGATTGATTTTATTTGATAATTGTGATAAAGTTTTCTTTTGACATAACATAAATGAAAAATTCAAGGATTTCACATAGAACCAGCCATTTAGTACTTCAAATCTGCATAATATTTATGATTACCAAGTTGTTATCAACATATTTGTAAATTTTTAATTTCATAATTTTTTACTTTTAGCCAAGGAAATGTTATTAGTATTGAATGAAAGGGACAGAGTTTCTGTTTTAACTGTTAGTTCAAATTTTACATATCTTGAAAATGATTGTAATAGATTATATGGACAAGATTTGTTAGAAAATGTTCCAGTACTAAAACAAGCTACAACCAGTTATGTTGAAAATTTAGAAAAATATATTGATGCTATAATTAGTGAACCAGGTAAGTTTATTCTTGATTGTGTCTTAACTGCTTGAATGAAAAAAAGATTTTGTTGTTTTGTCCAAAGTTCTAAGCTAGTATGGGATTGTGTGCATGCTCTAAATATACTGGGAGACCATAAAAATGCGACGCATGGTCCATAAAGACAATTAAATGTGTCTTATAGTTTTGCGCTGACCACAGCCATCTTCTTTAGCTGCCCCAATTCGTAGTGCTTATTGAAACAACAACTAATACTTTTTAATTGAAAACTTTATCTCCATAACTAAGCCCTTTAACAGTTAATATACCTATATTAAAATCCACTGAACAAGACTTGTCTGTTGAATATAGAAACACCCTGTATATATATATATATTTTCGCTTGATTACATTATTCAAAAGATTATTACTTTGAATTTAGGTTTAACCAACCATACGCTTAGTTTTGAGAAAAGCTTAGAAATTGTCTTGAACAGTATAGACTTGATAAAAAACGAGACAAGTATGATATTATATGTAAGCAGAGGATTACTGTCATCCCTAATGGAGCCCAAACAAGTATTAGAGATGGTAGAAAAATTCACAAGAATTCATAACATTTCATCTTTGTTCATTAACACATGTGCCATAATTGATGGTAAGTATAATATTATGTAGCTGTTATTGTGAGATATAATATATGAAAATTGATAGTCACTAAGAACATTTAACCTTTTTTACAAAAAAGACTAGTATTGATAAATTGAACTAATTAGATTTTTAAGTTGTTGGTTTGATTTATTATGAACAGATTCAAAAAAATAAGGGTTCCAATAATTCCTAGTGTACTGTTGTTGTTTAATCATGTTGGCCCAATCTTTTAAATCAAACCAATCTTTGATACTATTATAATTATTGATAGTAATTTTTTACTACTAATCTTTTAAAAAAATGTTTTCAGAACTGAAACCAGTAGTGTATGAACCTCAGTTTTTATGTGATATTGCTTACCAGAATTACTCCAAATATGGTATAAATCACAAACCAAATCCCTATCGTAAGCCTGGGATGATGTTTAAAGTAGACAATTCAGAAAGTATACCTTTTGTTGTAGGAAGGTTTTATTCAATTTTCAATCCGACCTCCAATTTTGAGGTAGGAACGAAAATTAGTCTTCCAATTTGGGATAAAAATGAAGAAGGTGAGAATGTTATCTTTAAAAGATAATTATAATAATAATTGAAAGAATAACGATAATACAAAACCCAGAATACAATTAAGCCAAGGTCCAATTCATTCTGTGAACCAATATATTATTTTTAATTTTTATTTGTGAAACTTATGTTTCTATGTTTAACTCTGCACAGCTCTTTCAGACATTTCACTAACATACACAGTTTCTGATCTACCACCATTTCTGCAATAATATTGATTAATTATATATGGTTTTGACTATGACCTAGAAATAGAGCAAGCGGGCTAATTTCATTGTAAATTTTCTCGACTGCACTAAGTGTTTATACCCCGTCAGTCGATGCTTAGAAATTCATGACTAATCAACCATTAATGATAAAAGTTTTTCGCAGTGTTGATTTTTATTGATAGTACATAGTCTATTATTTCGAAGTAAATTTACTTTTGATGGAAATTGAGATATTTGGCTTCCTCTTGGGGTATTTAAATAGTAGATTACATACCTAGGTGGAAAGAGTTTCTGTGGAGAACGCTTCGCACGTCGCGCTATTAGCTGGGCTGTATTAACCCTATCGGGGTCCTTAGGCATTGCAATTCTCGGGGATTCTTGGTGCGTAGCCCGCATCGACTAGGCCCCTTTAGGCACCTAGTCTGTGCGGAGCCCCAAGGTGGTTGCCTAATTATGAATAATCCGTTCCAGGCTGTTAGAGTTCAACATAGAAAAGAAAAATTTTGTATAGTATTTTATTTTCAATCATAATTAATTTTTTTCAGATTTAATGGTGTCATTTACAAAAGGCTGGAAAACACAGAATAATTTTTTTATGTTAGGTGTTGACGTCTATTTTTCTAATTTAGCAGAAGATTTAGTATATTACAGTAATGATCAAGGTTATTCTTATGTATTCCTTATGGACTTGAAAGGAAGCATAGTTTACCACCCTTACTACCTAAGACCAAAACGAAAAAATCCGAATTTTCTCCTTGATCTGGAAAATATCGAAAAAGTTTCAGATGTCGCCAACTTAAAAAAGCGACTGTTGACTGAAAAACATGGATTTTTTCAGGTGTTTAGAAAAAATAATACTGATTTGGTAAGTTAAATACGGTTACTGTTACTTTACATAAACAAATTGATTTTGTTGGTCTAGGTGCAATATTGGTGGAGCAGAATAAGTGATTGGTATGTAGTTTGTTTGGTTACAAATACAAAATATGGTGCGGCTCCAGGCAAACCCCAGAAGTCTATCTGGTTTCAAAATGATTTTTTGTATCAAAATTTTGAAGACTATAAGCTGTGTAGACATCTAAATATTCTAGCAACCATAGGTATGCAACTTTTTAAAATTAAAACAGACGCCACGTAAACATCTTTACAAAATTCTAACATTGTAATAACCATTACAAATAAAAACTCTTCTTAATCGGTCGTAATTTTAGAACAGTAGGTTGATTTATTTTTTTCATAGTACAACATTTCTACTCAAGCTTTGTGATGCAGTATCTTGCTATGCTAGTTATGTATGTCAAAACCTAAAAATGTTTCATGTAACCTGCTGATAAAAAATTATTGCCGCACTTGTGTTCAAGCACCCAATCATGGAGACTAGATATAAGGAGCACAAACTTGTATAGGAAAAATCTCGAAAAAGTGTCCAGCGGTAAGGTACAAATAGTAGATGGCGCGAGAGTAGCTAGCGATTAAAATTACAGAGTGAAGTTTGCTGGACAAGTTAACCTAACAAAAAATGAAAATAGTGTTTATTTTTATAGAAGTTTTTATAAAAATTTACAATGTGAAAAACGTGTGTCGTGAAAAGTTCTCCAACTAGAAGTAAAGTTAAAAATAAAAAAAATTACACACCCCAACCCCCCTGTCTTATTTTCGAGCAACAGTAAGTAGTTGATGTAGGACTCTCGGGTTAGGTTTATTGTTTTCATTACAATTTTGCAACACAATTGCCTATATAATGATATTGAAGAAACTTACCTTTAACCAAACAGCACCAGCTACGGGAAATACTTATTTTTTCCTTGAAATTTGCTAAAACCAAGCATAAAAGGTAACCGAATGAAAATAAACAAACCCTCCATTTACATAACCTAAAATGTAACACGTCAAACATGATTTTAATCTCTAGCCTCCCCAGCGCCACCACAATTTTCCTAATTTCGACGGACACTTTTTATATACAGAGTTTGTGCTCCTTATATCTAGTCTCCATGCACCCAATGATCGTTAATTATTATATCCTCGATTTATGAATATGACATTTCCTTGTAAACAAAAGATATACTAGAAAATGAAGCACACATTGATTTGTTGATTAAGTGCAACCAAGCAGTTTTGACAGATGTCCTAACTGCCGCCTAAATTCGCACCCCAAAACTAGTGGAACAAGGAGAATGTAGATTCTGTAAAATGGAACAATATCCTCCATTCACATACATACTTGCAGAATGCATTGCAATACAGAATCCAAGAGCACAACACCTAGGAGACTGCTCAATAGAAGAGGGACACACATAACCTAAACTCAAGCTTGCAATATCCTAAAATTCTTCCAGGAAATGGGACTGAAGAAGTTAGTTAGTCACTGAGACTTTCGTCAGGAACTAAGTAGAAGAAAGGGGACACAATTGATCTTTTAGATCTCTAATAGCTAGATGAGCTAAAAAAATTAAAGCATAGACTACTAATTCATAGGAACTCCTTTAATAACTTTCTGTTTATTTACAGATGTTTCTTCGTTGTATTTAAGCCCATCGTGTTTTCGTTCGCCATTTCTAGCAGCTCACACAACACAAAACAAATTGCATACTGAAGATTTTGTGGCATACTTGAAAGATGACAGCCGATTATTGATAAACCCTGGTTTGAAAGAAGAAATTAGAGATGAAGTTTCTTTATTATCACATATATTAATGTTTCTGAAAAAGCGCCATCTTCAATCGGAAATATCAAATTATATAGCCAGACGTTATGCTTCCTCCAATTCTGGTGTCTTCCAAATGTTTCCTGGAAGTACTATTAAACCAGGATGGACTCCTACAAAGAGTGTATGGTATTATAAAGCATCACAGCACAAAGATAAAGTAGTATTGGTTCCTCCACATTTAGATAAGGGGGGTGCTGGCTATCTCATCAGCTTAGCATATGCAACTCCTCAATTAATTATTGGAATGGATGTTACTTATGGTTTCATGTTCAAAATGTTGATAAAGTTTATACCAGATTGCTTGAATCAAAACATAACATGTTTCTTGATAGACGATGAAGGATACATTATCTATCATCCCAACTTGATGAATTCTAATGGAGCTAAACCCATAGAACAACAACATATAATACATAAAGAGTCATTAGTATCTAATGACATATTAAATCACAAACATTTTATTCAAAAACATGTCTGTAATTGTTATGGCGATGATACAATACAAAGATACTATAAACTAAATACTAGTTTTGTTGGTGTCTTAGTTAATTTTGTACCAGGTGAGCAATGTGTTAAATACCAAATTACCAGTATACCTAAAACTAATATGTTCTTAGGAATCGTTAATGTTTCTTGTAACTTTGGAGCTACTTTCTGCCCCTGTAGCATTATTGACAGGTTGTGTTTGAACTGTAATAGAATGGAACAGAAAGAATGTGAATGTCCGTGCGAGTGTCCATTAGAAAATAGTGATATTTGTGAAGCAAAACCTACTTCCATTAATGTGACTGATAATGTACCTTGTCAAAAATATACAGAAGAATCTTTAGGTAACAGCTTTATTGTTAACTCAAACAATAATCTGGAATCATGTTTTGCTGTCACTTGTTATGAAAAAAAAACATACTTAGACTGCTTAGGTCTTCTTGGTTGTGAGTGGTGCATGTTTGATATGAACCGTAATTATTTGAGAAAACCATTTTGTGCATCTATTACTACTTGTTTTAAAGGAATGTTTGACATATCAGACACTTCACTTGGTAGGGTACTGAATGGTGCTGAATTTTCACCAGTGGGACCAATTATTTATTCAATAATAGCCATAACTGTACTATTTGTACTTTTGTTGGTTTGTTACCGCTCCTATTCCAACCAAATAACTGAACGATTTTATGTATCTTCGACTCAAGATCAATTCAGGATGAGCAACTTAAATATTACTGATAATTTTCATGATTTGGGGAACCATAGAGATAAATTGATACAAGAGGAGCATTCAAATGTTGTAAGTCCATATTGCGTGGCTGGTACGTATAGAAGAACTGCAGGACCTGCCGATTCTGATCATGGATACTCCACAATGACACCACACGATGAATCAGAGCATATGTCTTTGGCTCCCTTAGAAGTAGATTCATTAGAGAATGACATGTTTTCAGATAGTACTTCCATACATACTAGCCATTCAATAAAGGATACTCCTAGGCTTTTTTCGCCGATGTTTACAAGAATTCCTCAAAGGAATTGTATTACTGTTCCAGTAACGGTACATCAAAATTCAAAAACTTGATGCTTATGTTTCTGAAGGTGTTTTTATTAATTTATTCAAGTATTATTATGTTGGCATTGTTTTAAGCTATTTTAGAATACCGCGAGTCCTATTAAATAAAGATTATTTGAAACCTATACATTTTCCAAACTAGTTGAGATAATTATGCTTCTGTGAATCTTTATTTAATATTTTTGACAAGTTTACAATTAGTCCATTTTTATCTTTTCTATAATTGTTATGTATGCCATTATAGTTATACACAAAGAAAGGTTGTGTATTATGATCTGAGCTAGAGCAAAGAATTGGCGCAAACTAGTGAAAACCAATGCATCAGGTCGGTAGGTAACTTAATTAATGTACCTATTCGGAAAAGAATATATTTTGATTTTGAGAATTGAATTATTAAATTCAAATTTAAAAATGCCCATTGACTTTTTATTTAAGAAACTTGCTATCCTGATTATAATATGATGAATTGTGATAAATGATCAATTTTAATACTTACACTAATAATTGTAAATTCACACTTTAGCTCTGCTTTACACTAACACTTAATTAACCAACTCTTACATGGCCCCTTTCTCTCGAGATTTTTCCTCTGGATGATCTGGTCAAAGAGTTGGATGTCTTCTACACGCGGTTCAATAGTCTTTCTTCTTCGTGACCCTTCGCAAACTTGTTAATCGTTTGAGTAGCAGTGTTTCCTAAATATTTTGTTTTGAAATTGTATAATATGTATGTTGCTTTATCTGATAGGTACAACTCTCAAAGCTGTATACCGTAAATCCACACTGGTTTTAATTTTATAGAGTGAAATTTCGCCCCAACAACTAATACTGATTTTTAAACTTGATTTCCAATTATTCTTGTTTCCTTTTGACGTGAGGTTTCCAGCGTAACTTAGCAATAAGATTAGTACTCAGCTGTTTTACTGCGTTGGCAAGTATCTTAGTATCTTTTATTGGTGAAGTTTAATATACAAATTTTGTTTCGTCTATGCCTTATCCTCCATCTTCTGGTTAACAATGGTTTGCATTTTATTTCCTGCTTCGTCGTGGTTTTTCCTACCGCTAAGATAGCTGCAAACGCGGCTACATATTATATTCTAGATTTGTTACTATTATATAATAGAACTAGGACTGGCCTTAATCCACTTCATTTGGTTAAAGCGTCTAGATGATCATCGAATCAATTTTTGAAAATCACTCCTTGCCCTTAGGTTTTTACAGATTACGATTTATTTCTTTAAATAACATCCATGGTCAACATAACATTTGTGAAAATGGAAAAATGCAATAATTAGTAAAAAGCTGCTGAAACAGAAATGGGCAATAATGTTAATATATAAAACTGGTTAAAAACTATCATAGTCCCTAAAATATCAAATGATTCAATTTTAAAATGCCTTATCAACTAATAAGCTGCCCAATAATAAGAGTGTCGTTTTTCTCAAGGTATTTATTAATTGTATCTAATGGATATTTTTAATTACGATAATTTTATATTAACCTTGTTTTTATTGATGTTTATTAAAGTAATTTATATTGTTTCTATTTAAAAGTAGTGTATGGAAAATAACAATTGAATAGTACACACAAATATTGAAATTATATACCATTTATAATTGACTCCTATTTCAAAACATTTTACATATCTGTTCTCAACCAACTAACGTTGGTTTTATTTTACTAGATTTTATGGCTTATCTTGGGCTTCCAATGTGAGATTTATTATATTTCTACTTATTCGCCTAGTACCGTAACGCATATTTTAAAGAAATAAATTTAAATATAAATGGTGTGTAATACAGTTATTTTTTATTTCATGAAAATATTATTATACTATAGATTTTATTTTTCGATTGTAAATATGGCATTTTAAAAGTGCTATTTGTAACAAATTGTATATTTTTTTATTGTGAATATTATACATTTTTATACATTTTTTTCTCCCTCCTATATTTTACTTAAGACTGATTATTATTTACTTTCAGCCAGTATTAAAAATGCAGTTGTGTACATTATATACATCAATATGATTTTAAAGCAGAACTTATTATAAAAGTTTTGCATAATTTTTACGTAATAGTCTGTATTCCTATTAATGAGAAGGATATTTGATCAAATATATCATTTCATAGTAAAAGTTTGTTTATATTTGCATCCTACGACGCAATTATTCCAAGAATAGATTATGTTTCTCATGTGTACTCGAAGATGTGTCACTGTCGGGAATTTAAAATTGTTTTAAACCTTACATCAAAGAGATGGGAAACTTAAATCTTATTCAACAATATCCTTACTTCCTAATAATTTAACTACTTTTTGGTTTGCTTTGATATTCATTTAGTCTTTATCACCAAATTTTTTGTGGTTTGGTAAATGGTATCCAGCTCCAAATCCCAACGAAGGATACCGTTTCAACGGACCAAGGAACATTAAAAATATTCCTTAATATTATCTTGCAAGTTGCTTCGTGTAGCATATATGGATTCGATATTTATCTTATAGCAGCGGTTCCCAACCTTTTTGGACTCTAGAGCACATTCTAATATACCGATAGGGTGGCGGGTACCACCTATTTTTAATCGACAAACTACTTCCATAAATTCTCATTTTCCCATAATTTATTTTCTTATATTCATAATGTATTGATAAATAATAAATAAAAATGTTTGCAAAACGTAAACAAAAAACACAAATACAAAGAAACCATTTTAAAAAAATATATATATAATATCAATATGTCAATGTGATCTTTGGCATTGCATATCATTGGGCCAGTGCTTCATAATTAGGAGAGTATGACCTTAATCCTGTTAGCAAACAACCATAAAGATGCCCATCGGTGAGCAGAGATCTATATCTTGATTTTACTAAGTTCATGTTAATTTGAGAAAAGCGGCATATAAAATTGAATCATTTTTCGGTTCGACATATTTATGCGAATCATTGTTTTCAATTTTATATGCCGCTTTTTTCAAAAATGGGAACTTTTCTTTGTCCACTGTATTCCAAAAGTCACCTGATATTAAGGATTTTAGCAAAATATTCTTAAGGTTCAAAATTTCTAACTCTTCTGTCTTACCTTGAACAAAATGTGCAATAGATGCTGCCATTTCCATTACATTTATTTGGCAAGTAAAAGGATTGGTACAGAAGGGAACAATTGGCTCGATATGTGTAAACTGCAAAAATTTATCTTCAAAATGTTTTTTCAACTCTTGAAGATGCTTAATAATTAATGACCCGTTTAATTCATGAAGTCAGCAAAGAAACCATACATACATACAATATAGCAAACATACGAACGTATTTTAAACCAAGGCACTCAAAAAAATTAAAACTGACAAATAAATAAAAATAATTCACATTTTTAATGAATGTTTATGAAAAAAATCTGTCTGTCGAATAGTGGCGGGCACATACGAATCGATCCAAGGGCACGAGGTTGGGAACCCCTGTCTTATAGGATAGGTATCTGTGTATTAATTAATCAGAACATCTTCCTAACAGCAAATATATCTCCCTTTTTTTCATGGACTCGTCTGTATGGGGTTGTATCCAAAAAAATTCTTAAATAGATTTGCTTTTAAAATGAATGTACATATATTTAGTTTCCTTTAAAATGTGTCAACGTTTTGTACAATTGTACATTAGATCAATGACATGTTGAGGTTTTTAATATGCAACCAGAAAAGAATTTCTTAATCAGGGACGCCTCTCTTGATGAGCTTAGAGGGATATCAAGGGGAAATACTTTTCCATTTTCGAAAGAAAAATTAATTTAATGTGTAAATCCAACATTATGATTCAGTCGATTTCAAACACGCCGTTAATAATAAGACCGACATTTTTTTCTATAATTCCATTTATATTGAACTTCGACCACTCTTCAAAGCCTCCTCTTCCTGAAATTAGGTCTGGATATGCCAATGAAAATTTACATTTTTAAACGATGACTAATCATTGATTAGGGTTAAAGTATGAAGGAATAGGTTTCAATTAAAACAATTTTTCAACATACATTTGGATTATTGTGATGAGGTTCGTTACACACATTTTAAAACTTAAAAGTGGACTGCATGATAAATAATTTAAAAACAAATAAATAAAAAACAGCTTAAAATTATAACACATAATATTTATACAGAAAAAACTTTGGATGCGTCAATATCAAAAACGAAGAGAGATAGAGCAGATTTCACTTGAATACATCAATTTTGGTCTAGATTCAAAACTCATAAAAATATCCAAAGGCCAAAATAACTGGTTAAATTCACACTAATAACTAATTTAAGCTGCTCGACTATTCACAAAAAAATTAAAGAAATACGATAAAATAAGACTTCCCTTCTAAATACATATAAAAAAATCGTATACAATCTTTTACATTAATCTTCAACAACTTGAATAAGTGCTCCGGTTGAAAATTAATGTCTCCTTTAAATTTAAAAATTTGATGTTCTTCAGATACCACAAAATATGTCTTGAAGATGATCACTTTTGGTAATTATAGTAAATTTGAGTACTAAAACAATAAAGATTTTGAAAAGATTGACTAGACGTGACTCATATTCAGATGCAACATATTTTCATAAAAGTCAAATGGTCCAATTTTTATGGAACGTAATTAAAACTGGCATGATGCAATAGATTAAAATGATACATCAATGAAGTAAAACCCAACTCTGTTTTATTGGTTATTTTAATCGAATCTACTTTACATTATTGTCGGATTGCATGAAATTAGTATTTATATTTATGTTAATATCATTTTGGACACATAACAATAAAAGTTGAAGTAGGTTATAATAGCAAACATTAAACACTAGATTTTAGTAGATTTTTAGAGGCATCAAAACAAATTTTTTTCACCGATTATCCATTCTAGACAATGTAGATAAAAAGAGAGGTTTTTATTTACTTTCTATAATATTTATGTTATGCTAACTATCACTTTTAACAAAAATTGCATTAAGCTAGTTGTACCGATAAATAAAAATACACATTTTGATCATTAACCAAATCAAATTAATATTACAAAATATCACAAAAAGGTTCAATTTTGGATTGTTTCTAAGTGTTTTGACCAAGACCTCACAGATTATAGACCAAGACTTCACAGATTATAGACCAAGACCTTACAGATTATAGACCACGTCTTAAAGTTACGAAACAACATAAGAAAATAAAAGAATTCAAATGTATATTCATGGATAAAAAGGCAGATTATATTCTACATGATAAAAGACAAAATTATTTTTAGACATTCATGATTTGTAAAATAATTTTAAAGCTTGTTTTTGTCGTTTCGAATTTGCATAAATTTATTATGCAAAAATATTTTTTCAGAAATTGATAGGCTAGTACACAAAATGTTTATTTGGGATAGTATTGAAGAAAATGTGGTGCCCGAGAAAGAATTAGGACATGCAAATCATTGAAAGACAAAAATAATAAAACAGTGGCATTGACGAAAGTGTAACACTCGGTACCTATATATATATATATATAGGAATAATCAACAATTTTACAGAATTATATTTACGTTTTCAGCTATTATTATATAAAATATAAATCAATTTTTTTTCAATTAAATATAATGTTTCAAATCAAATAGGAATTATTTATCTTATTTTCAAGTTTATATACCAATCAGTTAACAAAAGTACAATGGAAAACTCATGATCAATAAAATGGAGCTATGAATTTTTACCGAGTATAGGATTTAATATTTATTGTTTAGAATAACCGGTGTTTCACATTGAACAGAGAAAAAATTATACACATAGTATAGGTAGATAGTATTTTTATTCACACAAATCCTTAATTGATTTTTCGAAATTTCTCAAATACGTGTGACCAATATTTATAGCGAAGAAAATTAATTTTTTGTATTTGGAACGGGCTATTTCATTTTTTCACAATTTTTATCCAAAAAAATTGAATCTCTATATTGTACAAAGGACCCTGTACTTCTCTTATGCAAAATGAATCTCGGTTAGTTTGTCGGGTTCGATCCCCTTAACAAAAGTGTCAACGGTCACATTTCAGTAATGTGACTAGTTTTTGAGATACAAGACGATAAAGTTGGAAAGTAGCTGTTTTTTGTAGGTAATATGCCAGTCAAAGAATTTTTAATGTGACGTAGAGATCAGAAGTAAAAACAAACTTAAACATTCTTGATTATGGTAGCTGGAACGCTACCAAAACGTTGAAATAAAAACAAAATTTCCTAAAATAAATAAAAGGAATAATGAATATACCATAACGAACATACAGAAGATATTTAAATGTATTATAATCCGTATAACTGGTTGCACCAAAAATGGTAACAACACTCAATACGATGCTCAATTATTTAAACGCCGAAATTGTAAAATATGCCCATTATAAATGACAATTATTTTAATTATAATCTGAATTAGAAAATTCAAAAGCCATTTTAACCACATTTTTGGAAACGGAATACATATTAAGGTTTCTCATTCACTATAATCTGCGATATAGGTGTGCAGCTTTCTCTCTACATTGTTGTTAAATATACTTTAAAAGAAATCCACATACCAAGCACAGATAATTTATATTTGTAATAAACTTGACGTTTCCAACATACCTTTTTGTACGCATTATTTTATTCCAAGATAATACTGGCTAATGACCATAGCCCTAACGCCTACAAAAAAAACCAAAAACGTAACACGATCAAAGCTTTCCTTCACACATATATTTTTTCAAATGGCGAATGCACAACAAAATCAGTGCATGAAAAAAAAATGGTAAATACATAAATAACATCTGAAAACGTTATTGATGTGTATAGAAACGTGGACGTGGGTTATCGAAAAGAAGGATTCTTAATATGGTTAGAGAAGCCAGGTCAGTTTATCCCTCAACAACCAAAAATTTCATCCAATATCTGGGATATAGTAATAATTTAAATTTGTAGGGCGTGCAACGACGAATTTAATGCCAAAAACTATTGAAAAAAGAATACGAGATTTCATTTCATAAATAAATTGTTGAATAGGATGGACATCATTCACTTCTGTTTTCGGTATGGCGAGTAGTAGCTGTTCTGTCAAAACATATGGATTAAATTCGCCTGCCCTCAATTATTATCGGGTAAGAAGTTTTGGATTTGCAGATGGTTTAAACCCTGTGGTATTTTATGGGCAGCAGCACCTGTTAAGTGACGATTCTGTAGGGTTTGCGTGTACCAGTAGTTATAGTTGACGTAAAAGGTATAGTGCTAACTTAAAGTTGCCGGCTTTTTGTTTGACTCTAAGACTAAGAGTATACCGTCATAGCCCAGTCAATATTATAATTATTTAAAATGCCTACTTAGTTGACGATAAATTCATTTAATGTTATAATTTCAACTAATAATCGTCAATAGTTATTTAATAAACTAGTTTGTTAATGAAGGCGATTAATAAACGAAACTGTTTAAAGCACGAACGAGTGATAGCTAGTGAGTGCATTTAATAGTTTGACTGAACTATAACTATTTTTGAGATATGGTTGCAGGTGTTCTCTTTAGTCGGTGGTCTGACTTCAAGAAAGTGTGTGTGTTTTTGTGTAGAAATTGTAAGTATACAAATATTTATTAGCAATTATCTATTTGGACGAAACTCGGTATGATACACATGATACGGTTAAGGAAGGATGGACTGGTGGGTCAAAATACAAATACAATATAGAATTATGTTTGGTAAGTAGATGAAAATAATATAAATGCCTTTCAGAGTTTAGCTCCGCAACATAACTTAAAGGAGATAATATACGATTAGAGAGCTGGCACTATACCTTTTACGTCAACTATACCCACAAAGTTGCTATACTATTTTTTTACGCTGTTTTTTTTCTTCTATTTATGCTGCATCTTCCTAGATTTGTTATTATGTGAACTACCTTTTATTTTTGGTTATGCCATATAAAATTTCGAAGAATACTAGTGCTTATGAAACATTGGAGCCACATAAAGTTTACAACATTTCCTAAAAACTAAGAGTATTGAAATATGTTGGCAGTTTAAAACTTTTAATACACAATACATACAATTATATTTTATTTGATATAAAACGTTTTTCTGCGGTTTTGTAGTAATTTATTAGAACAAAAGTATGTACCGGTTTGAACACATCTCATAACATAGTAAAGGTATAGAATTTACTTTAAAAAAATATAAAGAATATACTGAATATGCATACATTTTTAGTATAAATGTGAAATATATGGTAACGTCGTACTTGTAGAACTAGAAAGTTAATATCAATTCAATTTTGAGTTGAATACATTTGGCAAACTCATTTGCAAAAATTATTGTACATGTTGAAGATAAATTGGTATATATATAAAGGGTATTTTATTGAATTAGAGAATGATCATTTTTTAAAAAACAACGTGATAAAGCGAATATTTGATCAAAGTTTTAATTTTTATGTTTGCAAAACACATTATGTGAGAAAATAATTGCAAGTCATGATATTTGAATAATATAGATTGTTACTTGGGTCAGAAGCAATTCTTAAAAATTTGGAACTCTCAAATATTGGTTTAACAAAACTTGAAGGAATGGTAGGCA
This sequence comes from Lochmaea capreae, assembly GCA_949126875.1. Lineage (NCBI taxonomy): Eukaryota > Metazoa > Arthropoda > Insecta > Coleoptera > Chrysomelidae > Lochmaea > Lochmaea capreae. The sequence continues at coordinate 14,637,609 of OX421402.1, read as the reverse complement.
TTTTAAAACGAAATATTGGAACATTGCTTATTGAGGACTATCAAGTTATTGTCGAAGATATGGACAATATAACATACATGATATGAAAGCTGGTGAAGACATTAAATATAAATATTTGAGAATTCTCTTTTGCAACTTTTAAAGTTTCTTCAAATTTTGATTAGTAGTATATATATATATATATATATATATATATTACGTAACGAGAATACAAAGTGAGCAGAACTTAGATAAACTAATTAAAATAGTTATACTGGGGGAAACCCGTAGATTTACATATTTTCAAAATACCATACAATAGATGTAGGAAAGTGGCAAAACCAACATTCAGACGAATGGAAAACGTTTCCAAATTATACAAATCACTAAGAAATACAATACATGAGAAAATAATAGAACCTCTATATATTTGTTAGAAACAATTTCCAGCTAGACACAAAACATTTCCCAGAAATGGAAAATCAAAGACTTGAATATACGTAATGTAACTTTGTTATGTTTTCATAATTCTAAGAGGTTTAGACAAAAAAAATTATCAACATTATCAATAGGAATTACTGCTCTTTTACAATTAATGCTTGTGGGTCAATAAACCGACAAATTTTGAACTAGTCAAAAAGCATACACGCACGAGCAGCTACATTAAAGTTAATTAAAATTTATTAAAACAGATAGTGCCTATGAGATATTTTAATTAGCTAGTTGTTTACCAATATCACTATCTATCAGTAAAGTTTAAAAAAAATACAAACATACGGATCTGCTACTTGGAATGTGGATAATAAAGATATTATATACGTTGTTATAAGGTTGTTTTCACTTTATGCAGAAGTCTATAAACCGTTATGTTTTAATACTGTTCATTAAAGTGAGGATTTTAAATCGTTAAAACTAAATAATTATACTCCAAGATGTGGTCTATTTGAAACGCGCAACCCTTTAAATAGAGGAGCAGAATGTACCCATTAACTTAGTCAGCCTCATTTGTTTACTATCACAAGTGTTTATCTTATCGATAGCCGTTCTCTTACAATTTACTTTTTTGACCTTCAGAATATTGGGTCGATGAGGTGGATTCGAGTGATTTAAAAGAGATATAGCTCGATAACGAGAATTATTGATAGTTTTGCGTTTTGTGTTTATAGCCATCAATATGTCATTTCTTTGGCATTCTATTCGTTGATTAGAAAGTAAAATAGCTCCTCCTACTTTCTTCGAACCATAGTTTGGCACCGCCACCGGTTTTGGATGGGATTTGTATGTTTTTGTATTCGAATGTAGAGTGTTAGGAATTGTTAGAAAGATCGATTGGCTAGTTACAGGTGGAGTCTTCGCGGATTGTGGAGATTCCAAACAGATGACTTTTTTTCCTATTTGCACAAACTGAAATTAAACAGATGTTTTATTATATTTAACATGTTAATAGCAATTCTAATCAATATATAATTGCACTCGAACAATAATTAAAACTATAGTTTATATTGAATTAAATTCGAATTTGATCAACAAGGTGGTTCTAAAACACCTTGTATGTCGGGATAAAAAATTAATTTAGAAGTCCGTTACCAATGTATATTAACTTTTCCTCTGTAGACAATTAAACCGAAGCGGATATGAAGAAATTCAAAGCTATACTGTTGTAAATTGACGATAGCTTGTTAAGTTTTCTTATTTTTTTTATACGAGTCTACAACCTTAAGAATTCTTCTAAAAATAAATTTTTTGTTGGAATACCCATAAAAATTCAAGAGATAAAAATATAAACAAAAATCAGACTACACATGTAATAAGTAGAAGAAAGCTCGAGCTATACACATACTGATAATTTCAAATGTTAGTTGAATATTTTAATACCGACTTTTATGACAATTCATTACCCTAATTGAAGACAAAGACATGATTAAAACAGCGGTATCTAAAATACGTACCTGATAATCGTTTCATTTTACTGGTATAATTAAATAATAGGACTTACTGAAATTAGGCTCATTGGCATATAAACTACAGGAACAGTCCCAATATCACATTCTTGTGAATGCATATTCATTATGTAGTTGGAATTCACAGTTTTCGAATTATCATCTTCAGTATCAGTTTGCTAAAAGCAATAAAAACATTAACGTAAAATTTTTATATTCAATATAAAAAATACATAGTATTAATTGGTTCAATTTTTTTTTTCAAATATTTGACCATCTCATGATAATTATTGCTCATTATCAACAGTGACATTTGAATTAAATTTGCAGTTCAACTTTGTGGAAATGGCAAACAACAAGAAAATCGTGCAATCAAATTTAAATAAACCCCAATGGATATTTTATAAAACTCTGGGATATCATAAACAAGAACCGATAGTCAAAATTTACTTATTATCAAAAAATTATCCTCAAGTCATATAGGGTTTAGGATTAAATATATCGCCTGTCTGATGAGTCCACTCTTGATTAACCATTTTCTTCTGTTTGTTTACTTGTTTCACATTATATTTATTTGTTGAAATTTGATATCCCTTGGTTAACAAAAGTCCATGTGAACCTTTGACAGCATGGAAAATTTGATCTGAATTAAAATAAATATAAACAAGTGTTGTCGTTTACAATAATTATAGTTCCTTGATATTTATTTAGTTTTCTCCGCATACTTTTCATTCATCCAAATATTTTCTTGCAATTTTGCGATTAGTACTGTTTTAGAGTGAGCAACTGAAAACAGTCGTACATTCAGATATTGGCCAGTATTTAATGTATTGAAAAAACTGAAATACGTCGACCTTCGATCCAACAATGACATATTTTTAAGAAACAGATACACTCGTCATTGTTTGGTTTTAATAACGATTCTTCATCTTTTCAATTATTGCTGTAGCGGACTTATTTTCACGAAGTCCATTGTTAAATGTGTATTCAATGTTTCTCTAGGTGCAATTAGAAAACCATACTTGTATAAAAAAATATTTCGTAACCTAATAACACCCCTATCATAGTCAGAATCTTTATCCGCCCCGACTTGGCCAAATAATGTATTAACACAAAACGCATAAAAAAAATCCGGTTACTGAATGGGCAATTCACTCGAACATTTCAAAAGTACAAGAAAATATAGAAAATAAGACAAAAAAGACAATTATACCCCGAAAACCTAGGAAAGTACAGTAGATTAACAAAAACCACTTGGTATTAATTTTATTATGAATAAGTATCGACTAATAATTTTTGTACAGAAAGTAATGATATGCCATCAAAAACCTAAATGTTAAATGAGAGCCAAGTTCAATATTATGATATATGCCTTGGTTGTTGACTTCAACGACAAAAGAAGTGAGATCCAAATGTGTGCCAAGTTCAATGGTCAGTGCTGAAATTTATTTATAACAACTTAAATAAATAAATTTACAATTTAGAATGGTTCAATTAAGTGAAAAAGAGCGTATTGAAATTTTAATGATGATCGGTTATGGTGATCGTGTTAGAACTCATGAAGAAGTGTGTCATGTTTTTAATCATTTGCATCCGGAGCGAAATCCTATATCACGCTCAACAGTAACTAAAACATTACAACGTTTTAATACAACTGTGATGGTAAAAAATTTGCTTAAACCTGGAAGACCGCGGACTGCAACGAACGAAACTGTTAAACAAAATATTGCAATCGATTTAGAAGAATCACCTCAAATTTCCACCACAAATTTGGCACTAAACCATGGTATCAGTCGGCGTTCTGTAGGAAAGATATTAAAAGGTGAAAAGTATCATCCGTATAAGGTACAGTTGGTTCAAGAATTGTCAGACGATGATTTTGACCGACGGCTGGAATTTTGCGAACGGATAATGGACATCTGTAATGTCGACGACAATTTTGCTTCTAACATTGTTTTTTCCGATGAGGTAACTTTTTGTTTAAACGGAACAGTTAATCGTCATAACTCAAGGTATTGGTCAAATGAGAATCCTCATTGGATTCATGAAGCACATACCCAGCATCCACAGAAGTTAAATGTTTGGATGGGAATTGTCGAAAACAGGCTTATAGGCCCATTTTTTATCGATGGAGACTTGAATGGTGACAAGTATTTGGATCTACTAAACAACGAAATGATTCCTGCACCAGAATGGGAAATTACAACAAAATGTTTGGTTTCAACAAGATGGAGCACCTCCCCACTAAGATCGATGGGTTAGGGATTGTCTGGATGCGAATTTTCCAAATCGATTGATTGGACGTAGAGGATTCATAGAGTAGACTGCTCGTTCTCCGAATCTTAGCCCGTTAGATTTTTTTCTTTGGGGTTATCTAAAATCACGTGTTTACGTTAGACGACCAACAAACTTACAGGAATTGAGACAAATAATTATTGATGAATGTGAACTAATACGTGGTGAAGTCTTAGAAAGAGTGACTCAAGAATTTGTTAATAGCATGGCATATTGTCAGCAAGTAAACGGCGAGCATTTTGAATATTTGAAGTAATTTTGTTTCTCATTATTCTAAAATAATGAAATGTACACCTATTGTAGAACTAACAGTGAGTTATTCCTCGTTTTTACAAATTTTTTTACAGTATGTATGAATTCAAAAAAACAAACTCTTTCAAAATCTGTAAACATATATAGGGTGTGCCATTTGAATTAAACAAGTTGATGGCATTTCCGGTTAAACCGGAAGTATATTATTAACAAAAAATGTACATCAGATGCATTTTGTTCCATTGCTTTTACCTGCAAATTTTCGTAAATATCGTATTTTTCGTTTAAAACATATTTACTTGGTTCCATACTTTATCCCAACCCCGTATAATTTCTTCTTATAACTTACGATAATATATTGAAGAGTAAGACCTGGCTAGTTTTCATATACGAATTATATTATAGCCTTCGCAAGTTCCTATTTTATTCTTCCGAAAATTTGGCTTGCTTGCTCGAACATAGAGCTCTTCTATGACCGTTTTAGTAGGTACTTAATAATAATTCGCCCAAGTCATACCTTAAATTTCAATATATTATCCTAAATTATAAGAAGAATTGATATTTTAAGTTGTTATAAATAAATTTCAGAACTGACCATTGAACTTGGCACACATTTGGATCTCACTTCTTTTGTCGTTGAAGTGAACAACCAAGGCATATATCATAATATTGAACTTGGCTCTCATTTCACATGTATGTTTTTGATGGGATCAACTTCTTCTTCTTCTTCAAATACTGCTTTATATTAACAAAAACTACGACGACGACTATGATTTATTACATAATCTATATAGGGTGAATCACGACCAACGGGATGGAGGTTTATAGCTAAATGGTAAAAGTTTTAAAATGTTTGTCACTTTAGTAGTTTGTACATTCATATAGGCTACATTTCAAAATTATTTTGAAATATACAGGATGTTCCAATAAAGTGTGGCGTATCAAAGTTATTTTTTCTTATGGGACACCCTATCTTTTATTGCATTTTCTGATTGCCCCTAAAAAATAAAATACTCCTTCATAATGGTTCCCTATACCTAAATACAGAGGGTTCCGAGTTATGCTGACTTTTTTTAAAATGTGAACATTTCGAAAAAGATTAATAACTCATTGATATAGATATTATACTTTTCGTGCAATTTACAATTTTCTTGAATTGTATGGTGAATCGATTTTAAAACATCTGCAATTCTCTGTAAATTTTAAACTAATGATCTTGGCATAGTGGTAAAAAAACAGTGAAGCTGCTAATAAATATGCACACTTTTTTCACCGATAAGTATTTGAGGACATAATAAAGCAAAAATATATTTTTAATAAAGCAAATACATAAATACTACAAAACGAACAACAAATTATTAAAAGCAAAAATTGAAAAATTACTATAATGGATGCTCAAAATGCTTGCCATCTTCTGCAATGCAACACGTGATTCTAGCTTTCAACGATTTACTTACATTATTCAACATATCGGGTGTTATAGACGCGAAAGCATTCGAAATTCTTAATTTCATTTCATTTGAAGAAATCCATCTTGGTCAATTCTGGTGACCTAGCTGGCCAATTATAAGAAACGCCTCTACCTATCCATTTATTTCTAAATTTTCTATCGAGGTAGTTCCTAACAGCACGTGAAAAGTGAGCAAGAGCTCCGTCCAATTGTAGCCACATTTTCTTTCGGATGCTAAGTGGTAGGTTTTCAAAAAACTCAAAAATTTTATACCATCCAGGTGCCCATCAAAAAAATACGGGCCGATAACATACTCGCCCACAATCCCTCCCCAAACGTTTACACTCCATCGTTGTTGGCGATCAACAGTACGGAATAAATGTTTGTTTGCTGTATCGTAATAATGAAAATCATGTCTATTTACTAACCCATTATTGTGGAAAGTAGATTCGTCAGTAATACATAATCAAAAAAATCAGGATCTTCTCCAACTTTATCCAAAGTCCATGAACAAAAATTTAAACGTTTATCATAATCCTGTTGTGTCAACTGCTGGTGTAGTTGAATAGATAGGGATGGTAGCGATTTTTCTTGAGTATTCTACACACACTTATTTGACTTACTCCTAATTCACTTGAAAATTTTCTAGCACTGGGATTTTCCGTAACCGACAGCAGTACATCAAATCCGTTGGCGTTGTCGCCAGTAACGGGTTTAGTTTTGTTGACCTTCTCGTATGCAACGATACCTGTATCACGGAAAATATTGAGCAGTCTTTCGAAAACTTCCTGCTTTGGGTGAATTATATCAGGGTACTTTTGAGCATAAACTCTTGATGCTAGGAGACAATTTTCTAAACATTCCCCAATGCAAACTATCATGTCGACTCCTTCGTTTAACGGGTACTGCTCCATTTTTAGTATAAAATTTGAAACTAACAAAAGATTGTTCAGAGAATTCACAGAGAAATGTCATAAAATGACATTAAGTCAGGTACCGACTAAATTATGTATGCATTTTTAGTTTTAAAATCGATTTACCATACAATTATAAATTGCAATAAAAGTAATAAAAGTATAATACCTAGGTATAGGACACCATTAGACCATTTCAAAGAGGACATTTTTTTGAACATGGTGAATTATTAAAATACAGGGTGTTCCATAAGCCCGATATTACACATTGAATGATCTAATAATGAAACTGAAAATTCTGAACACCCTGTGATGAGATGTTTAGTACTCAATCGTGGAATACATTCAACGAATTTCCAACTATTTACGTGTAAGAGAAAATTTGCTAGAATTTGTTATATCAATGAGTTATTAGTCTTTTTCGAAATGTTCACATTTTAAAAAAAGTCAGCATAACTCGGAACCCTCTGTATTTAGGTATAGGGAACCATTATGAAGGAGTATTTTATTTTTTAGGGGCAATACAATAAAATATAGGGTGTCCCATAAGAAAAAATATAACTTTGATACGCGACACTTTATTGGAACATCCTGTATATTTTAAAATATAGCCTATATGAATATACAAACTACTAAAGTGACAAACATTTTAAAACTTTTACCGTTTAGCTATAAACCTCCATCCCGTTGGTCGTGATTCACCCTGTATATAATATTTTAGAAATGTAATTTTCATAGTTGTTTAAAAAATTTTTGTCTTTGTAATAAATGGAATTGACTATCTAACAACATTAAAGAAATTTGAAACAATTTTATAAAATAATACATCGACAAACTGATGATCCAAGAAGAATCTGGAAAATTAATTACCGAATTTTTCATAAAATGCATCTTGATACTTATAATGTGGTAATTTAATAAATTAAACTTGAGCTACTGCAAGCGCCAAACGTGATGGCGAGCCCGCCCCCATGCGCACAAACTCATTTTCAAAGTTACCTCCCACTACGGCTCTTGCAAGACATATAAATGCTCTGTACAGAGGCGTATCATTAGTTGTCCTCCAATTCTGTTGGCGTTTGTCTGAATAATGTTTGTGTTGTTTCTGAAAAAATGTCATCGCCTAACAAAAAACCAGTTATCAAGAGTCAGGCACGTGAAATAATTTTCAAAGTGTCACATGTGAGTCGGATACGTAATCAAATGTGAAAAATAAAACATCTCTCGCTACAGGTAACATTAAATAAATTTCAAAAATAACTATTTTAACAAAATCTTTATTTTGTATTAGGTATTTCGATAAGAACCATTGAATGAGTGGTTAAAGAAGGGGAGCAATTAATTTCTGCAAGTAAAATTTTCCTCCCCAAGAAAAAAGCGGCCTAGAAGAACACCTATAACTGATATTCCCGAGTATGAGTGTTCCAATATTAGACGGATTATTTACGACTTTCATAAGACGGAAGGGTATTGTATTACGGTAAAAAAAATACAACACAAAATTAATGACGTTTTGGGAATTGTGGCTTCCGGAACATCTCTCCGTAGAATTTTTAAGAAAATATGTTTCAAATGGAGAAGGACTGAAAGTAATAGAAACATTTTAATAGAGAAAATGGACATCAGAGCATTGAGGATCACGTATTTACAAAAAATCAATTATTTTCGTTGCCAACAGCGAACAATTGTGTTTCTTGATGAAACATACCTTCATATTGGACATACATCTTCCAAGAACTGGACGGATAAATCAACCAAAGGGTTATTTAAAAATATTTCGAAGGGAGCAAGACTCATTATTGTCCATGCAGGTGGTGACATGGGCTTTATACCTAATTGTCGGCTTATATTTAAATCAGGCACACACTCAGGGGATTATCATTCAGAAATAAATTCTGAAAATTATGGTAATTGGTTACAAGAAAAGTTGATCCCAAATTTACCTGTGAATTCGATAGTCGTGACCGATAATGCTCCATACGTTAATATTCAAATTAATACAGCCCCCAACACAAATTCTAGGAAGGCTGACATGGTGAAGTGGCTGCACGAAAAAAACATTTCGTTCACCCCTGACATGCTCAAACCCGAATTATACGAGTTGATCAAGAGAAATAAAAAGGATCATATTAGATACAAATTTGATGAGGTTATGCTTGAACACGGACATAACGTTTTGCGACTTCCACCCTACCATCCGGATTTGAATCCCATTGAACTCATTTGGCCTACTGTCAAAAACAATGTGTTCCACAACAATGTAACTTTCAAGTTGGAAGATGTGAGGAAACTGGCGGAGCACGAGTTTGGTCAAATCACTTCCGAGGAATGGCAAAAGCGTTAGTAGATATAGAGCGGAAATATTGGGAGAATGAAACATTCACAGATGTTTAAACAGAGGTAAATCCTCCAGTGATTATAAATTTAAATGACGATAGCAGCACAAGCAGCAGTGAAGATGAAGAAAATTTGAAAATTCAGATAGTGACTGATTAAAGTTTATTTTTTAATAAGTGTATCATTATATAACATTTTAATGAACTGTACTACTACCTATAATACTGAATAAAATATGAAAAGAAATTACAAAGAAATCATAATTATTGGCACGACACTGACCAGCAAGGGGCTTATCGTAATCCAATAGTAATTTAGTTGGGAGAGTCTATGCCATCACGTTTGGCGCTTGTATGTAATATTGGTGTAGTTATTACTTTCTTGTTTATATACCAGTACCTTACCTTAACAGCAGCAAGTGAGGTAGTTTGTCTAGGAGCTGTTACTTCATTAATTTTAGGTACAATCGGTATTAAAATAGACGTATCCGGGGGTTCACTTCCGTTTGCGATGGCAGCGACAACGGGTACGTAGGTAGTATTTTGAGAAAAAGAGTCCTTTTCCTCGGCCTGACCATTTGGGGACGTATATGAACAATTTGAACCGTGTTTCAGCTCTTTTTCTTTCACAGTCTTTCGTTCCGCTATTAATTGGTGGATATCCTTGCTACGACCAGTTACCAATTTTCGTAACTGGATCTGAAAGGAGCATATCTCACAGATTCTACATTTTTAAATTTGAGTATACATAAATTAAATAATATATTTTTGAAAGACAGCCCCCGAATTATCGGAATATACATGTTTATTTGATGAAGTACTTATTCTATAAAGAATTATTACAGAAGCAACAACTACTTCCCGTGCTGTATGCACCGACGGATATTGAATTACACTTCAAAGTCAAACGGAGTTGGTATATCTACAAGATATTTTAAAACCAACTATTCTGGTTTGCAATTAGAAGGGACAACACAACTTATAGACCGGTTTCGGCGAATTTTCGCCTCATCAGTACAAATATTTTTCAAAAACTTATAAAGTGTTAGGATAAAAATGTATTCTTCGACATCTGCTACTTATTCTACAGTGTCACCCTTGGAACGTTTGTCAGTAATTTTTGAATATCTCACGTTAAAGACTATTGGTTTATCAATCTTTTTCTGATTTTTTTTCCATGGACATCATTATATGTAGATACAGGAGAGAAAATAAAGTAAAGTATATTTTTTAAGAAAACTGATTTTTATTTTTTTTCTCACCCTTGGAACGTTTGTCAGTAATTTTTGAATATATCACGTTAAAGACTATTGGTTTATGAATCTATTTCTGTTTTTTTTTCCATGGACATCATTATATGTAGATACAGGAGAGAAAATAAAGTAAAGTATATTTTTTAAGAAAACTGATTTTTATTTTTTTTCTCACCCTTGGAACGTTTGTCAGTAATTTTTGAATATATCACGTTAAAGACTATTGGTTTATGAATCTATTTCTGTTTTTTTTCCATGGACATCATTATATGTAGATACAGGAGAGAAAATAAAGTAAAGTATATTTTTTGAGAAAACTGATTTTTATTTTTTTTCTCACCCTTGGTACGTTTGTCAGTCATTTTTGAAAATGTCACGTTAAAGACTATTGGTTTATGAATCTATTTCTGTTTTTTTTTCCATGGACATCATTATATGTAGATACAGGAGAGAAAATAAAGTAAAGTATATTTTTTGAGAAAACAGATTTTTATTTTTTTTGTCACCCTTGGAAGTTTGTCAGTAATTTTTGAATATCTCACGTTAAAGACTATTGGTTTATCAATTTATTTCTGATTTTTTTCCATGGACATCATTATATGTAGATACAGGAGAGAAAATAAAGTAAAGTATATTTTTTAAGAAAACTGATTTTTATTTTTTTTCTCACCCTTGAAACGTTTGTCAGTAATTTTTGAATATATCACGTTAAAGACTATTGGTTTATGAATCTATTTCTGTTTTTTTTTCCATGGACATCATTATATGTAGATACAGGAGAGAAAATAAAGTAAAGTATATTTTTTGAGAAAACTGATTTTTATTTTTTTTCTCACCCTTGGAACGTTTGTCAGTCATTTTTGAAAATGTCACGTTAAAGACTATTGGTTTATCAATCTATTTCTGATGTTTTTTCCAATGGACATCATTATATGTAGATACAGGAGAGAAAATAAAGTAAAGTATATTTTTTGAGAAAACTGATTTTTATTTTTTTTGTCACCCTTGGAAGTTTGTCAGTAATTTTTGAATATCTCACGTTAAAGACTATTGGTTTATCAATTTATTTCTGATTTTTTTTCCATGGACATCATTATATGTAGATACAGGAGAGAAAATAAAGTAAAGTATATTTTTTGAGAAAACAGATTTTTATTTTTTTTGTCACCCTTGGAAGTTTGTCAGTAATTTTTGAATATCTCACGTTAAAGACTATTGGTTTATCAATTTATTTCTGTTTTTTTTTCCATGGACATCATTATATGTAGATACAGGAGAGAAAATAAAGTAAAGTATATTTTTTAAGAAAACTGATTTTTATTTTTTTTCTCACCCTTGGAACGTTTGTCAGTAATTTTTGAATATATCACGTTAAAGACTATTGGTTTATGAATCTATTTCTGTTTTTTTTTCCATGGACATCATTATATGTAGATACAGGAGAGAAAATAAAGTAAAGTATATTTTTTGAGAAAACTGATTTTTATTTTTTTTCTCACCCTTGGAACGTTTGTCAGTCATTTTTGAAAATGTCACGTTAAAGACTATTGGTTTATGAATCTATTTCTGTTTTTTTTCCATGGACATCATTATATGTAGATACAGGAGAGAAAATAAAGTAAAGTATATTTTTTGAGAAAACAGATTTTTATTTTTTTTGTCACCCTTGGAAGTTTGTCAGTAATTTTTGAATATCTCACGTTAAAGACGATTGGTTTATCAATTTATTTCTGATTTTTTTTCTATGGACATCATTATATGTAGATACAGGAGAGAAAATAAAGTAAAGTATATTTTTTAAGAAAACTGATTTTTATTGTTTTTCTCACCCTTGGAACGTTTGTCAGTAATTTTTGAATATATCACGTTAAAGACTATTGGTTTATCAATCTATTTCTGATGTTTTTCCAATGGACATCATTATATGTAGATACAGGAGAGAAAATAAAGTAAAGTATATTTTTTAAGAAAACTGATTTTTATTTTTTTTCTCACCCTTGGAACGTTTGTCAGTAATTTTTGAAAATGTCACGTTAAAGACTATTGGTTTATCAATCTATTTCTGTTTTTTTTCCATGGACATCATTATATGTAGATACAGGAGAGAAAATAAAGTAAAGTATATTTTTTAAGAAAACTGATTTTTATTTTTTTTCTCACCCTTGGAACGTTTGTCAGTAATTTTTGAATATATCACGTTAAAGACTATTGGTTTATCAATCTATTTCTGATGTTTTTTCCAATGGACATCATTATATGTAGATACAGGAGAGAAAATAAAGTAAAGTATATTTTTTGAGAAAACTGATTTTTATTTTTTTTCTCACCCTTGGAACGTTTGTCAGTCATTTTTGAAAATGTCACGTTAAAGACTATTGGTTTATCAATCTATTTCTGTTTTTTTTTCCATGGACATCATTATATGTAGATACAGGAGAGAAAATAAAGTAAAGTATATTTTTTGAGAAAACAGATTTTAATTTTTTTTGTCACCCTTGGAAGTTTGTCAGTAATTTTTGAATATCTCACGTTAAAGACTATTGGTTTATCAATCTATTTCTGATTTTTTTTTCCATGGACATCATTATATGTAGATACAGGAGAGAAAATAAAGTAAAGTATATTTTTTAAGAAAACTGATTTTTATTTTTTTTCTCACCCCCCTAGGAAACTCCGTTATCTGAGACAAAGATGAAAAATCTTCGCACCCATCAATTTTTATTTTAATTCAGATGTTTTATAACATACAAAACATGGTCACCCCTTTCACCCCCTACACTTGACAGCTACCCCCTCCGATTTTTCAAATAGCAAGGGGGGTCGTGCGATACTTCGTTAGAAAGGGTTTGAAAAGCAGAATTCAAAAATGTATCACACTTTGCTTTAATCTCAATTATTTGTTCGTTAATAACCATTTATTGGTTTAAGATTCACACTTTGCGATATAATACAAAAAAAGTTACACTGGTTTTGATTTAATTTGGGACACTCGATATAACAAAATTATTTAATTTTTATTCTTGAACGCTTATACCGATTTATTTTTCCCGAATAAATACTTTTGTTCTGTTAGAACGTACCGTGTTTAGAACACTTAAAAAAATCTAGTTGGTGTGTCTTAGGTTTTGATAGATGTCAAAAAAACAACCATTTATCAATAATTGATTGTAAATAATATTGACAAGAACAAAGTGAAATTGACACTTGCAATTTGGTGACTTTTTTATCCACAACAATCAAAATCGTGGTTTAGCAGAAAAATGTGAAGCAGTTCTAATATTTAGTAACGACCATGAAGCTGCGAGAATATTTAATGAACGTTTTCCAGATCGTCCAATTGATCGACATTACTACAGACTACTTGTCACAAAATTTTTTGAAACTGGTTCTGTCGAAAACAAGAAACGGGATGGTAGAAAAAATACTTCTGAGGATAATAATATTTCGCAAGATCCAAATTACTTAAGACAGATTTGTTTTTCCGATGAAGCTACATTCTATTTAAATGATCATGTACATCGACAAAACGTCAGATATTGGTCTGACGAAAACCCTCGACTGTTTCGACAGTGTCATACTCAATTTCCGAATAAATTAAATGTTTGGGCAGGTATACTAGGAGATCATATTATAGGTCCTTTCTTTATCGACGGAAATTTAACGGGAGAAACCTATTTTAAGCTGTTAGAGACACAAATAGTCCCTGCAATTGATGATGTAGTTAGAAACAATCCAGGCGAATTCACTCAAGATATTGTTTTTCAGTAGGATGGAGCTCCACCTCATTGAATGGCCACCAAGATCACCAGATCTGTCTCCTCTAGATTTTTACCTATGGGGTTACCTTAAATCCAAAGTGTATGTAAGTCATTTGAGGACACTTGCTTAACTCCGTCTAAGAATAACGGAAGAATGTAATAGGATTGATATTCAGACCCTACAAAAGGATCTACTTCTGCCAGGAAGTAAATGGAGAACATTTCGAGCATCTCCTGTAATAGATCAAGTTTTCTGTAGGATTATTTGTCCAGTCCCTTTAATTTTAATGATGTTATTGTATAATTTTTATTCATTAATTGTTAAATCCAAAATTTAAAAATTGTACATTTTTTAGTTCTGCTTTCCAAACCATTTCCAACGAAGTATCGCACGACCCTCCTTGCTATTTAAAAAATCTGAGGGGGTAGCTGTCAAGTGTAGGGGGTAGAAGGGGTGGCAATTTTTTGTATGTTATAAAACACCTCGATTAAAATAAAAATTTACGGGTCCGAGGATTTTTCATCTTTGTATTTAATAACGGAGTTTCATAAGGGGGGTATCCGCACTGTATATTCTAGATAGTGACAGTAGAAAAATGATAATAATGTATATTTATTTGTGGTGTTATGATCTCATCAATATTTACATAAATATGAAAATGATTCCATCAGTTGGAAATAAATCCGAACTTCAAAAAATGTATCACAAAACAAGAGCTGAAATCTTTCCTAAAGTGGGAATGCTCGATTTTTTTGCACCTAAATGATTCCAATTAAATAGTTATTGGGCCAATATCACCAAATTAATCAAAATATATATAATTACAAAAGAGGGGGCAAACAAATTTATTCAATTTACAGTCTAGTGAACCTACTAAAAGAATGAATTTATGAAACAAACAAAAATGTCACATTGTGAAGTGCACTATGACGTTATAGTATATTATGTCACAATGGCAGAAAATGAGCTTTAGTAGCCCAAGACTACTATACCTTGTTTTTAAACTAAGAGGAGCGATTTGAATTTGAGTTGGCATTTTTGCTGCCTAGTGATTGGTCAGATTGCCACCAGTTTCACACAGCTCTTTTGATACCACTGACACTGACATTTGTCAGTTTTGTGTTTATTTATATAAAAATAGTCATTAGTTCAATCATTACTACTACGTTTGTTGTTTATTGTTTATTTTTAACAAAGTATTATATTTTACCCAAGGTATTTGCTATTTTTATTATCTATTCCCTTTCATGAAAAAAATCCATGCTTCTTTTCAAGTTTTACATACATTACAGTACTATATTATGGTATTTTTCGATAACAAAACTTTTAGTTTTACTACACCAAAGCCTCAAATGTTAAAAAAAAATTTAATCATACAATTGCATTTCTATATTCTCATTAATCCTCAAATACTTTTTTACATAAACTACTTATTATAACCTTACATCTTTTCACAATAATGTGAAATTTGGTTACTACTTTCGCAATGACCTGTGGCCAATCATCATTCGATATTTAGACATGCCTTGATCCCTCATTGGCCACGACAACAGCAATCAGTACAATACATATTTCACGTAATTTTCATTTAGTTCAAAAAGTCTGAACACGACCCTTTCGGAACACACCCCCAATCTAGTAACTTTTAGTGGTGTGGTTGAGGTTTCCTAAAATGCTCCTCCTAGTTTAAAAACAAGGTATAGTTGATAGTTAAGGTATATTCTAATTAATCAATTTGTATGAATTGTATTTATATCTTTTTTTAATGAATTATGTCACTTGGAAAAAAATAATGTGGAGAATGTGATAAAATTGGTTGCCAGCTTATATTAGCCAGCCGTAAAACAGTTGATCGGAAAATTCGATTTAAAAGAGATAACAGAGAATCCCGTTTTTAGATGAAGTGTAATTCAATGCCCACCAAGACGTATAGCCCGGACATACTTTGTGGATAAACGATCACTGTTTTGTAAAATACATTTTTAGAGAAAGCTCTTAAGCAAGGGGCATAACTTAGTACTTACCCGATGGTTGGAACAAGTTATCGATCTAGTACAAGGTCCTCTAGTTCCTTCTACCACTCCGCAATGGACGTCAGGGTCAAATTCCTTAGTTATTTTAGTATTGCTACTGCTCTTTTTATTTTTCTTATGTCTGTTACTAGTACTACAGCTACTGCTAGAGAAATTATTTTCTTCTGGTAGTGATTTAGGTTTTGGAGAATGTTCTGAACTGGAAATTGATGATTTTGAGGGAGATTTCGGAGAATGTGAACTTGATTTTGAAGTCGATGTACCAGAGGATATTCTAGTCTCGGATTTATTGATTGTAGTTACTGTCGGCGAAGTGGATGATATTGTAGATACTTTTGACGTTTTCGGAGAAGATACTTTTGGTATGGAAATTTCTGGAATGTTAAGGGAAACTGTAGTTAAAGATGGCGATGGTGACTTCTAAAAAAAAAACTCGAGTTACCTATTTCATATTAAAACAATTATATATGAGCACTTGATTATGACTCCATGTATGTATGTATAGTATATCTTGGGGGTGACATTCACTGAGGCCTAAAAATCTATTTCTTCTACTCAGTTTCTGTCTCAGGGACTAGTAGTTCTTTTAGTCCTATTCCTTAGAGGAATATTAGGGTATCCACAGGCTTCAGTTTAGGTATGTATTCTTCATCTATCCATCAAACTCCAAGGTATTGCGCCCTGGGATTATGAGAATGGAGGTATCTTCATTTTTCTTCCTCCAATAATTTAAGCTTTAGATATACAAACATTCTCATAATTCCTTATAATAATAATAATAATAATAATGTTTATTGCCTCTAAAACAGTGTTTATAGCAATGAATACAAGTGAGAAATATTTACATTTTACAAAATTAACATTTATGTATGTATACCAACATAGGAATAATTTTCATAATAAAGATACCCTAGTTACTCATTTAAGATAAATGAACGGAGTTTAAGAATGTTCCATATATAAGCACAAATGGTTTTAGCTTCAAAAATAGTGATGTTCTTTAGGGTAGCAATTAATGAGTCAACATTCTGAAGACACGTAATATTTTGTTTCATGACAGTGTAAATAGGACACTCAAAGAGAATATGAATAAGTGTTTCTTTTTGGATCATATTACAAACGGTGCATATTAAATTCGGGTCCATTTTTTAGACAATTCCATTAAATGTAAATTTTAAGATATATTTGTTCGACATACGCAATTGTGCAAGAGTGCGGGAGATCTGAATTGGCAATTTTAATAGCAAGTAAGTACTTGGTGTATTTGTCACTTCCAGTTTGTTATATAAACATAAGAAATTAAGAAGAGAGGCCATAGCCACATCTGAGCTATGTAAATATGTTTTATATTTGGCCAACCATTGTTTTATACCGTTTATGTTGATCTTATCTAAATTATTCCAATCATCAAGACTACCTAAGTCAGTAAAAAACTGTTTCACTTGTAGTAACCAATTGTACTTGGACTCACCACTGTTAGCTAACCGTAGTTGTTGGAGCAAGCATAGCTTTGGATAGCTGTTATTTTCCTTTGAAAATATTTTATAGATCCAATTAAGAGTCATTTTGAATATGTTGTAGGAAACTTTGACCCTCCCTGTTTCTAGGCGGATAATGACAGGAATACAATGAAATAACACGCTAAGCGCCAATGAATCAAATAGTTTAATTCGTGGTTGCCAAATATCAATTTTTGCTTTGGACATAATAGGTATCAAGCGCCCCACAGCTTGCTTTCCTTTGTTAGCCGTTAGAGTGGCCATCTCAAGAAAGAGTCCTGATGGTGTAAACGTTACTCCCAAGTATCTATATTTATTGATAAACTTAGGTTTCTGAAAACCACCTTTTGAGAACTGCATAATTTTTGTTTTCTCTAGGTTAACAACCAAGTCATTAGTGACGAAATATTTTTCTAAAATTTTCAGCTTTTTAACAGCATCAATTCCGGATTGTGCCAGGATAACAAGATCGTCAGCATACAGTAACGCCAAAATATCGTTTTTATCGTCAATGTTCACTCCTTGAGCAACATTTTCAAGAGACAGACGGATCCTTAGCCTTTTACCCTGTTTTTGTGTAATAAAAACTTTTTGTTTATTGATACTACCAGAGAATGTTTATAAATACACTGTTGTATTAATCAATTTAATTTTGACAGTGTAAAAAGAATTTAAATGTTTTTACACAAATCCGAGATCAAAAGTAACCCAAATATATAAGGATTTGTACAGGGTGTCCCAAATTGGTGTGTTTTGCAGGGTATCTCGTAAACTAGAAGAGATAGAAGAAAAGAGGTAAAGATGTTATGACTTTTTTTTTGTTAAAGTAACGATAGCCTAATTAAATCTTTAGTAACTCCCTGCAGTTTGAAGATACAGGGCGATTATTGAAAACTGTCGAAAACTACAAGGTACTATAACTTCTTAATTAAGAAAAATATAAAAAAACGTTATGAAAACTTTTGATAGACATAATATTAAAGAGTCCGGTGGCGCACAGAGCTTTTTTTTAGGGATCTGACTGAGGAAATATAATGCAAACTTATGTTGTTTTACATGGGACACCCTGTATATTTTGACGTTTTTCGTTTCCTTTTTTAATTCTCATTCACCTGATATGACATATTATATATCTACTTTCAATGGGTGGAGCTACAGTGCAAATAAACCATATATGTATGTTATCAGGTGAAACACCCTTAAAAAGTTGAACACTCAGTAACGAAATTTAACATTTTATTATAAGGATACTGATGTGTGACAATTTTATTTATCAAAATTATAATTAATAAAAAATAAAACCAGATTAAAAAAATAAAAACAATAAACTTATGAAACAACAAGAATTAGAATGTAAAAATTTCATTAAATGTTCAAAATGTGTTCTGTTTTGTTGTAATAATAATTGACACCTTTTTCTTACCGATCTTACACAATTGAGAATGTGCAATGGCTTTATTTTTCTAAATGCGGTATGAATATTTTGTAATAAATCTTCCCTACTCTCGAAGTTAGTCTTTTAAATATAATTTTTTTAAAATTCCCAAATAAAAAAATCAGGAGGATTTACTTAGGAAATTTTTTGTTTAAATAATCTCCAATGAATAGAGCATTATGGGCAGGTGCTCCATCTTGTTGGAACCAAAATGTGTCCCTATCAGCCAACACTTCTTCCTCCAAAAGTTGGTGTAAGTTTATTTCCAAGATATCAATATATCCAGCAGCAGTTAGTTTATCATCAAATATATGATAAACTAATTTATTATGTTTGACAAAACAACTAACGTTAAAGCCGAATCTGCCTTGTCTCCTGATCCCCTGAACTAAGTGTGGATTTGAGTCATTCCAATATAGTTCATTATGTCTGTTAAATATTCCTGCACTGCTTATGCGAGCTTCATCGCTAAATATTACCTTTGAATAAAAATTTGGCTGTTCATTACATTTTCCTATATACCACTGTGCAAATTGTGTTCTTCTCCAAAAATCGTTTGGGTATAATTTTTGATGGACGGCCTAAATTTATATTTCTTTAAAATCCTTCCTGCAGTATTTTTCATTTTCATTTTGATGAAGAGAAGATTCATGATATGCTGGTTTCACATACATCATGCCTAAACATAAACTTGGTGGTGATAAAGCTAGTAGAGCTATTGGTATGATTGAGGGGGTTTGTCAATCGTAGATATTGAGCAGCTGAAAAAGTGATAGAAACACCTAAAAGTGGAAGATCAAGGGTTACCACCTCCACACAAGATTATTATCTGACTGTACATACCCGTAAAAACCTCTGAGTCGAATTATACAACAGTGTCTTTTGAATGGGTCTGGGGTTTCGGTTTCAATTGAAACAGTACGTCAAAGATTACACAAGGTTAACTTACGTTCACGACGACTTTTGAGAAGAGTTCCATTAACACAAATTCAATTGACATGGGCTAATGAAAATATGCCACAGCTACAGGGGAGGTTGGTTTATAAGTTACTCAAAAAATCAAATTTTGTCATTTGTAAAGCTAAAAATATATAATATGTATATAGCAAAAGTATATGTAACATTCAAAGTGTTTTTTTCTAGAATTCATAAAAAAGCATCATTTATACTCAATACATTTGAACTAAATATTTCAGCTAATTTAAAACAATTCAACAAAAATTGTAAAAAGAGATGCCACATTGTAATCTAATAGGTAAGTTTGTGCTTCATTATTTATTGAACATTTATGATCCTTTACACTTTAAATCCATGAAAACAGAAAAAATTGTTGAGAATTCAATATTGTTAGTAATGTCCCTGGAGCGAATTTAATTTAGAAACAGCAAAAACATAACTCAGCTTCAATGGTAACAATACATTACTGGAATGTGATCATTAATTGAACAAAACTAGTGAATCTAATACTTTTGAAGAATTTATATTCATAATTTATATGTAACAGCAATCAAGTGAGAGACCAGTACAGAACAAAGAAAAAGCTTGTTTTGAACACAATGAAAGATGAATATAATATACCTTAAATCTATTAGATAAAATGTGGGGCTCAACTAGGAACACTGCCATTGAAAAGTGTAAATGGGTTTTTAATTAAAAACTAGGTACATGCTACATGGCACAACAATATGATGTGAATGATAAAAGTTTTCTACCATTATTAAAATATTTTACTCTTCATAGTTCATTTACACTAGGGTTTGATTTGATAGAGATTGATCAAGTCAATAGAACACTGGTTTAAATAAAACTGATTGGTCAGCTGAAAGACATGTCATAGAATTATTTACAGCATACTTCTACTGCTATAATGTTACCACCAATAGAAAGTCTTAAACAAAGCTTTCAACTAAATAAGATAGTTGGGTAATAAAATGAGAATTATAACAAAATACAGACAACCGTTTAAATACAAAATCTCTTTTTTCAACAGTTACATTAACTCAATTTACAAGAACCATCAATGTATGGTAAATTATTGAAAATAAATTCTATAAATGAAATATTGATGACTCTTGAAAATTATGCACAATTAAACTGATGAGCCGGTCGCAGATTTAAGAACTAGATAATTTTGTGAAATATTTTACAATAAGAATCTATAATTTAATATCATAGAATAGAATTATGTTTATTCACATATCAATAGTTAACCATTTTTTTCACAAAAATAGTAATGAAAAGAATGTGTTGTAAAGTAAATAAACACAAAAAGCCCATAAGAACCCTAGGTTGAGCATGGGCAATAATTGTACACATGTTTATCAGTGATCAAAATAAAGTGTATTGTTCTTGATTTGAATAATTTCAAGGAATTTATCATCCTCAAGTATACTTTATGGGAGCAGAAAGTTGTAAGCCTTTTGACAAATAATACAACCCTCTCTGTCCCAACGCCTACTCAGTAGTGGGTATTCTAGTGATGCTTAATTGTTTATTTCGAGTGTCATAGGAATGATTGATTTTATAGATGGTAAATTTTTTTTGATGCAACAGAAATATTCTGAATTATACAATTGCTTTCTATTGACAATTAAATATAACCATATTCAAGATTTGTACCTAGATATTGAAAAATAAATTCAATTAGTAAATGAAACAGAATTTTATATAGTTACTATTAAATTTTATACCAAAAATGGGAACTTAGCATTTTGAATATTAATACAAAACAAAATTGATATTTATTTAAAAAGTAAATAAAAAAATAGTCAGAAAATAGATGTATTTTTAAAATGTTTCTTACCTTGAATAGTGGAGGAGGAGGTAAATTAGAATGAGACTTTTTGGTGCCATTGCCTTTGCTTTTGACTTTTTTTTTTAAATTGTGTGAAGTAGAGTGAGACTTTGCTGGACAAGCTTTATGTGATAGAATATGCCTAGGGTTAAAAACTAGCCTACATTCTTTACATTTTGTATATACTCTCTGTTCCATTTTTGGAATCGTTCCATACAACAAAACATCTCGCCTAGGAAGGAGTGGAACACTAGGTTTATTCTTGTAGTCATTTCGCAATCCATTGTCTAAAATTTTCAAGATTTTGATCGGTACCTGGTTACATAGTATAAAAGCAAAATATATCAATTTAAAAATGATAGGAAATGATTTATTAATGAGTAAATCAGTTTAACAAATATATCGTACCAAGATCTAGGTCAATCATATCCTTAATATCTTTCCATTTAGTTATATCGTCGGAAAAACTATCAAATAAGTCTTCCATATTTGTATCACAAGATTAAATATAATTTACATATGTAAGTTTATACATATATTATATATATAATATAATATATTAAAATAACTAAAGACTTAACTCGGAGAAAGACGACAGAACAGATAACACCGTGTTGCCATATCCATGTACACCGTTGTCACCGTCCAGTATAATACACGTCGCACAACAGCTGATTGATACTGATTTCTCAAATACTATAAATCTTTTATTGATATTGAAATAAGCAAAATTTTCAGTCGTATCACGATGGTTACTTATCAACAAAGTAAAACATTAATATTTATTATACTGGTTTCCAATAATACCGATCATATACCGATATTGTCAATCGAAGTGCCTTATCGTAGATAGTATTTCCATACAAAATATTCGATTTGGATTCGGTGTAATTTTCATAAAAACTTGTAGATCCATAAGCAAATAGGATATAGTAGAGTGTCTCAAAAATAAAGAGAAAAAGCCAAAGATTATACCTATAGGAAAAGACCAAATCGGAGGTTCAGAATTAAGAACTTTACTGAGCTTGCGCTAAGCTATTTTACCGTTCCGAGTCGAGTCGAGAAAAAGCTTTGTTTGTGTCTCTGGTATGTAGATTGTAGGTATAACATAAAATGTTTTGTGATGTATACAGGTTATCTATGCTGGGATTGCTAGGTATGTAGCAGAGATGAGTAATAGGCTACTTATCTCTGGTATGTAGTAAGTGCTCAATGACGTCTTTATATTTCATTTTAAGTGCTCCAACAGCGAGTGAAGAAGTATAGTAGTGTAACCAATCAACAAGTATATTAATAAAGGCTATTAACAATCGAGATGTTTGAGATTATTTGCTAATACAAGTGTTAGTTACAAAACTTTTCGTCCGCTGTACTCATAGGTTTACTGTACTGTATACATAGACTGTATGTCTCAGTCCATGTCATCTTTCTTTAGCAAGGGTCATTATCAACTTATCAAGGTCCCTAAGGTCATTAGAGAGATATTCGTAAAATTGAAGAATACACCAACTCACCAACAACAAGAAGTAAAGCCCGGCGAAAATCTTTTGATGTTGAAGGAACAAAAATAAATAACCTTGAAGGTGACAGCTAACTCTGGCATACACCGAGAATCATAATAAACGCTTACCAGCTTTACTTGAATAACACTGACGAAAAGTATTTTAGCGTAAAGTTGTGTTTTATTAAATGTATTATATTGGTATTTTCCATCAGTAGTTTTTTCTGGCTTCTGCACTTTTCGGTGACAATATACACAATAGATAATAGATCATTTAAAAAAATAATTTCAACCTACAAGCAGAGACAGTCTGTTACAAGCAAACTTTGATCTATTTTTGGTCTGACAAGACCATAAGAAAGAGGCCCGCATGTGATCACGTGGTTATCTGTGATCATATGACATAATGATGACTCATTTAAAGCATGGCTTCTGTAGACACGGTTTTTTCCGAAGTTTCGCTTCTTGTTGTTTGGTGTATTCTTTCTTTGGTAAAATGAACAGCGTCTGTGAGCGTAATTAACGTCCTGCGGTATTGGTCAAGCGGTCAAGCGGTATTTCTATTTAGTTATCGGAGGCGACCTTTTACCCGCGCTTTGCGTTATTCGGAAATGTGACTTAACTTTGGTTTATCGTTATTATGCCATTAGTGTCTTGTAGTTTTTTTATCAAATTCGTGTGTTTGCCTTAGCTATATACGGTATTTTTTGTATTATTATTGTTAAAATAACTGGTAAGTACACAACAAACATCTACATAACCTGTAAATTTAACATAGAAAAACTCAGCGCAAGCCCGGCATGTTAAATATTAAGTGCTATTTCAAATACCGCCTGTCGTTAGTCTCCGTAAAGTACCCTAGAGTTATTGGAAACACAAATTTACTGCCTTGCATTCATTGTGACGATCTTAAATAAATAGTGCTCAACCTTAAAACAGACTTAAAATTTGGAGTTTTGAAACTCTATAATAGTATAATGACATATAAGGTTGGTTTCTACATTTTTTTTAAAAATGTACCTACGTTTTTATTTGCATCGGAAAATGTTTATTATTATTTTACTGGGAGTTCAAGATTCTTTTGAATAATTTCCCATCCATTTTGCGAGGGGTTATACGCTAAGAATTCTTTTAAAAATGCAATTTCTCAATACGAGTATATAAACTGGAGAGGTATTTGGCAGAGGGAGAACGGATAACTTAAAACTATTACTGAGAGGCGAAAAAAGTTAAGTTGTGTCACAGATCACCTACAAATTGTGACACGTAAATAATGAAACATGATATAAGGTCGGAATAGTGCACTGCAGTAAGCGCATACAAATAACGACAAGCACTAACGGTTAGTTCCTAGCTAACCTTAATAATGCAAATGCGTATATTTATGTCACTAAAAGGGGAGCACTATTACTGCTTGACCTTATAAAAGTTCCAATAAATCTCTAATTGGCGGTAACGTTATTTAGGGACGTTATTTTAAGAATCGACCCGCGCATAGGTTAAATGTAAAAATAACATATACGCTAATACGGCCAGTCGCTATTTGGGTTGAATAATTTTGTGTATGTTTGGTTGCCTATACCGAATTTATTCATTAATAGGAGTTAGTAATGAATGATTTTGTGTACCTACTTACATGCACAAACGGTCGACCAAGAAAAATATAGTTACGAATATAAAATC
Organism: Lochmaea capreae; assembly: GCA_949126875.1. NCBI lineage: Eukaryota > Metazoa > Arthropoda > Insecta > Coleoptera > Chrysomelidae > Lochmaea > Lochmaea capreae. Next base: position 14,612,486 of record OX421402.1, on the reverse strand, counting down.
GATTTTGTTCAATCAACCTCTATTATATTTTAATAAATAACTTTTTATACATTTTTTTCTGCTTTAGGTATAATGGTTTATAACAGATGGATATTTTTTAATTTTGTGATTTTTATTTTAGATAGGTATGTTAAGATAAACAAACCAGCAAAACATACCAAAGGCGGCGCTACACGGTGCCAGTGATTCTACACGAATCACAAAAAGTAAGTAAGTGCTTTCAGTGGCGTAGCGTGCCATCTTGGCGCCTGGGGCGGGAGACCCCTTTTGCCGCCCCCATTCTATAGGTGCTTAATTAAAATTAAATTTCACAGGCAATGAGGTACCATAGACAAAATATATTATTTCTCTATGTGAGGTACTTTTTATTGAAGGTAAAATAGGATGAGCGGTTTTACAAGCGGATTCTACGGGCCTTACGAGCAGCGAAGTCAGAAATAACTTTGTCAAAATCAATATTTGATAGTCTAGCGGAGCTCATAGTAGATCTGAGGTAATTTTTTATTAGCTTCAACTTCGAAAAACTTCTCTCACAACTTGCAACACTAATCGCCAAAGTCAAATATATGCGAATCAAGATGACTATATTTACATTCCACTAAGAGGGTTTTCAAAGCGCAGAGTTTCTGAGCACACTTATCCACATCTAGTCCTCGTTGCTGCAGGTAAATCTGTACGTCATCTACTTCAGGTAGCACTGCTGCCCAAAAGCCAAGAAAAGTTAGGAAGTTAAATGACTGCATGGCTGTCAGGAGAAGACTGGCTCCCGATCTTGTTTCGGAAGTTTGAGATGAATCTGTTAATTGTTCCAGTACCTCAAGAACTACCTCAAACTTATTTTTAAGCATCTTGACAGCTACATGTCTAGCGCTTCAGCGCGTTTCAGTGACTCGTTTCACTGCTTGACCTGTGACGGAAACCAAAGCGTTCCATCGAACAGTTGATGCAGAAAAGAAAGCAAATAACTTCTCCAGAGTTCCAAAAAACGTCACGGAATCCACTGATTCAGGAGCAGCGTGTACCCCAGCCAAGTTTAGTGAGTGGTTTGAGCATGCAACGAATATAGCTTTCGGATTCAGTGCTTTAATCCGGGATTGAACTCCATTGTGGATCCCTGACATTGTGGCAGCATTGTCATAAGCCTGTCCTCTCAGATTCTGTCCAGTCCGCCTGATGTTATCTTTGCGATTATATCGTTGCTGAGATCTTCTGCAAAAAATAGTTAGTGCGCAAAATTTTTGATTAAAATGGATCATTATAGTGTGTCTGACACATATAATTAATGAATCATAGATCAGATCTCAATCCCCTTCACCGGCGACATTTTGCCGGCCCCGCGGAATGCCGCCCGGGGCGGGCCGCCCCCTCCGCCCCACCCACGCTACGCCACTGTCAGTGGCGTAGCGTGCCATCTTGGCGCCTGGGGCGGGAGACCCCTTTTGCCGCCCCCATTCTATAGGTGCTTAATTAAAATTAAATTTCACAGGCAATGAGGTACCATAGACAAAATATATTATTTCTCTATGTGAGGTACTTTTTATTGAAGGTAAAATAGGATGAGCGGTTTTACAAGCGGATTCTACGGGCCTTACGAGCAGCGAAGTCAGAAATAACTTTGTCAAAATCAATATTTGATAGTCTAGCGGAGCTCATAGTAGATCTGAGGTAATTTTTTATTAGCTTCAACTTCGAAAAACTTCTCTCACAACTTGCAACACTAATCGCCAAAGTCAAATATATGCGAATCAAGATGACTATATTTACATTCCACTAAGAGGGTTTTCAAAGCGCAGAGTTTCTGAGCACACTTATCCACATCTAGTCCTCGTTGCTGCAGGTAAATCTGTACGTCATCTACTTCAGGTAGCACTGCTGCCCAAAAGCCAAGAAAAGTTAGGAAGTTAAATGACTGCATGGCTGTCAGGAGAAGACTGGCTCCCGATCTTGTTTCGGAAGTTTGAGATGAATCTGTTAATTGTTCCAGTACCTCAAGAACTACCTCAAACTTATTTTTAAGCATCTTGACAGCTACATGTCTAGCGCTTCAGCGCGTTTCAGTGACTCGTTTCACTGCTTGACCTGTGACGGAAACCAAAGCGTTCCATCGAACAGTTGATGCAGAAAAGAAAGCAAATAACTTCTCCAGAGTTCCAAAAAACGTCACGGAATCCACTGATTCAGGAGCAGCGTGTACCCCAGCCAAGTTTAGTGAGTGGTTTGAGCATGCAACGAATATAGCTTTCGGATTCAGTGCTTTAATCCGGGATTGAACTCCATTGTGGATCCCTGACATTGTGGCAGCATTGTCATAAGCCTGTCCTCTCAGATTCTGTCCAGTCCGCCTGATGTTATCTTTGCGATTATATCGTTGCTGAGATCTTCTGCAAAAAATAGTTAGTGCGCAAAATTTTTGATTAAAATGGATCATTATAGTGTGTCTGACACATATAATTAATGAATCATAGATCAGATCTCAATCCCCTTCACCGGCGACATTTTGCCGGCCCCGCGGAATGCCGCCCGGGGCGGGCCGCCCCCTCCGCCCCACCCACGCTACGCCACTGAGTGCTTTAAATTCAACTGTTGTTTATATTATTCCAGTAACTTGTTCAAATGAGTGAACATATTAATTTTATTCCTTGTTTGATTCGTAGTAAAGTACTGTCAAAAATAAATCATGACATTAGCCGATTTTTAACGACTTACTGGCTGGGTATAAAAAGTTGAAACAGTTCAAATTTTTGCCCCAAACGGTAACTACTGAAATGTCAAATCAGTGACCACGGTAATAGGGCATGTCCACCAACTGACAGTTGACAATACCCCTGAGAAAAACCAATTATTTGGTTAGAAAGAACGCTCGTTTATCAACAGATTCACGGAACATGTTGTATATTCCGTGTCAGATTCCTATGACGTCACGTGGACTCGCCATATAACTGTTCAAGAGGTGGGTAACTGGCAGTGGTTCTAAGCTCTAACCTTCACAGCTGAAACTGTTGTGAGGTTTTGTTGATTTGAGTACAGAATTCCCATTTGATTTTATCAAGATTTCGGTTTTTTATGTGAGGATGTGATAATGGAGCTGGTAAAAATACGAATGTTAAATGCTTAAATTATAAAGGTTCAGCTGCTCTTCTTGAGATGGGCGATATTTGATATTACAACCAAAATCATAACCGCTTCATTTCAGCGACTGAATAACTGCTTGTTACCGCAAATAACCACTAATTAAGTTATAACCAGTAATTCGCTAAAAATTGCTTATTGAAATGTTACAGAGAAGGTCGCCGGTTCGAACGTCACTGTTTTCGTTTATTTAAAATTATTTTTTGGATGTTTTAATTCTAATATGTATAATAGTTTTGTAGAATAATATAATAAAATTCAAAATCTAGAAGTATTCTATACTAAACGTCAGTTTAACGCCAAATATGACTGTATGTTTGGTTGCCTATAGTATATGGTAGGTATAGATTAATCGTTTATTAATAGAAAATCGTTCATACCAAACGCTGGAATGATTAAAAAGCGTATTTTGTTGTGATGTTTTTTTATTTTAGTATTAGTATGATAGCCGGTTTCCATATTGTGATAGATAAAGTGCTGTTTAATTTTAACTTTAAACTGTTTGAGGTTTCAGTACTTTTCCTCTCCACAACAATCGGGCATAAACTGAAAAGTGAGTATTTATGTTTGTACTTACATACAAATTAGGGTGAATATTCAAGGAGATGACCTAAAAAATCTATTGTGCCCTTCTACTCATATCAGCTCCTGAGGAGGGTCTCGGAGACTATAGTAGGTCCTTCAGTACCATTCCTTGAAAGAATTTTGAAATGTCAGGCAAAGTTTTCTTCTTCGGTCCAGTATCCTCCCAGGTGTTGTGCCTGGGCTCTGTGATTCTGTAATGTTATACCTTCCGCAACTATGCGAATGGACGTTGCTTCTTTCATGCCACAGAATCTACACTCTTTTCCCCTAGCTTGATATTTTCAAGGTACCTATTTAGACGGCAGTGTCCTATTGGGACATCTGTCAAAATCCTTAGTGCACACTCACTTACACATTCTTTTGATCTCAACCCATCGTAGTTTACCAGGAGTATCTTTGATTGTTTTAGCTTTACTAGATCGTTCCATTGGTCCAATATCTCGTTTTTTCGGCTTTACCCATTTCATCCTCTATTATATTGGTGCTGAATGCTGATACTTTAAAAGGGTTTCGGCCCCATCTGCTATTTCGTTTTTCCCAATTCCAGTGCATGCTGTTCAAGTTTTTTTAGACATTCTCGTATCGTTCTACAAGTAATTACACAAAAACTCAGTGCTTTAATGGCTGCTTGACTATCTGACATGATAATAATCCATTTATTTGATCAATATTGACCTGGTCACATTTTCTTATGGCGTGAATTTCCACTTGAAATTTGTTTGTGGTTAGTTTCGGAGTGTTTGATTCCTGGCCCTATCCCAGTCCCTTCTATATATTGTTTTAGAACCATTGTACCAGAGTGAATTTCACTACTTCCCTGTTCTTGGTGAGGACAGCTAGGCATCGATCATTGCATTCTAGTCCGTTGGCAGATGTTCCATGTCAAGATAATGTCTAGCACTCCCTCTGTTCTGTATGAAGCAAAGTTTGTGTTTTTAACAAAAACGCGAGATAATATAATATATTTATTAAAACATTTTAATATTTTTAAACACAAAAACATATAATGTATACATCTCAAAAATAGGTATACAAAAAAATTTGCATCATATTATTAAGAATATTTTGACAATGTGCAAAATATCTTAGTTAAGAAGCAACAAATGCATAGCGAATTTTTTATATTCAATATTATTGTAATTTAGATATAAGGCAAATAACTTATCACTGATATATTATATTAACATAGGAATTGTATTCCTATTACATTTCCATAAAATAGTAATTTCTCCTTCAGTCTTCTTCGTTTTTCAAGTAACTTCTCACATCGGGCAAATTATCCCAATGCTCTGGTTTCCAAACTGGAAAATGTTGCGTAAACTCATCAGGTTCGTCACCTTGGTTAATTTCTTTCACTGGCACATCCTCACGACCATGTCGGGATAACATTTTCTAAAAAAAAGTTCAGTTACGAATAGATTATAAAATAAACAGATTTTTCAAAAATCATTCACAACAAATAATATCCTTACATGTGCATATTTGGGTCCTACAGCTCGTTCTTCATCGCTGGAACCTTTTCCTATCCAGACGAATACAACATTGTCGGCATCCAATATCATTATATCATCATCAAAAAGATCATCTTGTTCATAATTTTTAATTTCTTCAACTTTTAGTTTGTGGGATTTAGAACGAATTTGGCAGTGGTACAGACTAGCAGTAGAGCTTACAGAACGTAGCAATCTTGGGTGTGTTTCACCAAATCCTTGCCATGATCTGGAAATAGAATGCATGTTAACTAAACATTCAAACTTAGCAATATGTTACATTCAGTCAAGAAAGTAATTATATATCTATATATTTGAATAATATATTCACCTAAAATATTGTGTGAAAGCAGTAGGTTCAGCTCCTTGAACAATTCTTTCAACATGTGTCCATTTAGGATGATTGTGGGTATTGAGAAATCCATCGGCTTTGGTCATCGCCTCTCTCTTCTCTCTAGCATCGCATTGACTACCGATCCATACATACAACAAGGCGTCTGTGGTATCCAAAATAAAGCAGTCGTTGGGGTCTAATAAATTGAATGATAAAGGTTTTTGGGCAACTTTAGTAACTTGTAGTGATCCGGTAGCATCAGACACTTTATAAAGAGTAGCGAGATTTTCTTCTGTTTTTTCGAAGGTTTCGTCATCACTGCTTGTGGAGTCATCGGGTACATCATCTTTGGAACCTTCTCCCAAAGCTTCAAAATAGTTATTGTAATCACTTTCCGGGCTGTAGATATCTAAAATCACATCAAATGATTAGGAATGTTCTAATTTACACAGAGGATGTAGTTTCTTTATTTTTCTCCTTAAACTTTTGTTTTCAGTCATTTATAATCACGATGTATCACACACTAAAATAAATCTCGAACATACGAGGATATATTGAAAAATTCTTAGCCTATTATAGAACCAAACAAAATTTCAATGTCAAAATATTTTATTACCCAACATATTCTCCTCTTAATTGGATACATTTATTACAGCGAACCTGCAACGTCTCTAGACCTTTCAAAAAAAATGTTTCTTCTCGCTCTGCAAACCAGACCTCCACAGCTTTTATTACCTCCTCGTTGGAAGAAAATTTACGACCTTTTAAACTTTTTTTTCATTTGAGGAAAGAGATGATAGTCGGACGGAGCCAAATCTGGTGAATAAGGGGGGTGTTCTAGTAATTCAAACCCTAAATCACGAATTTTTTGCATGGCAACATGAGATTTGTGTGTAGGGGCGTTGTCCTGCAAAAACAAAACACCTTTGGATAGCTTTCCGCGCCTCTTCTCTTTAATTTTTTTCCCGTAGAGTGGTCAGTAATGTCGAATAGTAATCTCCAGTTATTGTTCTACCCTTATCCAAAAAATCAATCATGATTATTCCATGGCAATCCCAAAAAACTGAAGCAAGAACTTTTCCAGCAGATTTTTGGACACGAAACTTCGTAGGTCTTGGAGAACCAGAGTGTCGCCATTCCATCGATTGTTGCTTTGTTTCTGGATCTTAGAAATGTACCCAAGTCTCATCCATAGTAACAATTCGGTTTAAGAAGTCTACATCGTTTTCAAATCGAGCACAGATCGAACGCGAACATTCAAACATTTGGGGATCCATTTTGCAATTTTTCTCATGTCCGTGAACTATATGATGAACGCGTTCGTATGAAATATTCAGTGCTTCAGATATCCGTTTTAGCCCAATTCGACGGTCTGATAAAACCATGTCATGAACTGCATGGATATTTTCGGGGACTGACACAGAAACTGGCCTTCCTGATCGGTCATCATCTTCAATGGAAAATTTACCTCTTTTGAAACTTGCAGTCCAATTTTTCACGGTCGAATACGAAGAACATTGAATACCAAGGTTATTAAGCATATCTTCGTAGATCTGCTTACCTCTTAACCCTTTTAAATACAGGTACTTGATGATGGCTCGATACTCCAATTTTTCGATTTTCACAATTTCCGTGGACATCTTTTTTCTTTTAATTTATTGCGTAACTCTGGTTTACCTTTTTGACTTCACTCTGACACTTCTAATAAGTTATTGTTCGTTGCTATGGTAACGCAATATTTTGTTTATGCATGGAACTGATCTAGGCTAACTAGATATCAATATATCCTCGTATACACTGTTGACTGGGCTATAATATAGACTTTCTTTTAAATTTTCTATCAATAAGTTTATCGTGTGGTACTTATTTGGAAAATGACATTTTAGCGAGATTTCGTGAAAAAGTATAAAAATACAAAACTACATCAAAATTATTCGCTTACCAACGATGGTCACCTTGGCTTTTCCCGCATGATCTTGATCCCTAATTTGATTGGCAGCGTTAATTGCCTTTAGTTGTTCGACTCTTCTAGCTTTGGTTCCAACATATACGTAAATGTCTTTTCCAACATCAAGAATGAAACAGTCACCAGTATTCATAGAAGCAATTGTAGGAGTGACTTGTTTGACTCTAATATTTCTTGAGCCCTTAACATGAAAAAGTCTTTTTTCAAAGGCATTGGGATCAACATGATGGAAGCCTGAGCTAACGCCACCAGGTAGATATCTAATACCACCGTTTTTGAAATACGACAGGAATAGTTGAGACTCGTGATCTTGAGTTTCACGATGTTGAATTGGCTCTCCATTAAGTTGCTCATCTAATTGGACAGTAAATATGGCGGCTGATCCTTGTTCATCCTAAACAAACGATGAATAAATGAATCTCTTGTGTATGGATTCAAGGTGGAAAACGATGAGAATGGTAGGTATAGCTAGATCTATTTTTTTTATAAAGTAAATTTTTTTAAAGTTAATGAAGATATTCAAATAAGTTTTAATTTACATAGTGTCGCTTTTTTTATTTGAATGATAAAAAAGTTTTTTGTGGATGCAGAAATAACGGCTTCGACCACATTAAAACACGTGCTAAAAATGTCTTGAAAGCCGGTAAAAAATTATAAAACAGTGACAGACAGTAATAAATTAATCACGATGATAACCTTTTTCATTACTCATCCCAAAAATTGGATGAATAAATTCGCAATCAGCACTTGAATCACAAGGAAACGCGACGTTCAAGTTAAAATTCATATAAATTTGAATAATTTCATATTTAGATAAGAAATTACCTGACTAGTTTCGGCACCTAACCAAAAGTGGAGATCGTAATCCTTTGCGCCACTATTTCTAATTTTTGTCTGTAAAAAAAAATATATTAAATATTTTAAATTATAGTTATACCCATCTGTACTTGCATTTAGAATGATGTAAGAGTCTCCAGTGTAGAACTTTCCATATTGATTCTTAGGATATGAAACTGGTTTAAAGTCCTGCAAAAAATTAAAATTTAGCCTAACGTGAATTTATTAATAATAATAATGATATTTTTTAAATAAGCAAATACATAATTGCAGTGTATCAAATAAATAAAATTGGATTAGCAATATTTTTGGTTCAGTTGGAAAATACTACTGACATTATTTACCAAAAGTTATCTTACAAAGTTTAAACACATACATACATAGCACAGACTTTACTGTTAAACGAAATATATTTTTATACGAGGATGTATTGATATCTAGTTAGCCTAGACCAGTTCCATGCATAAACAAAATAGTGCGTTACCATAGCAACGAACAATAACTTAATAGAACTGTCAGTGTGAAGTTTGACGCCAAAAAAGTAAACCAGAGTTACGCAATAAATTAAAAGAAAAAAGATGTCCACGGAAATTGTGAAAATCGAAAAATTGGAGTATCGAGCCATCATCAAGTACCTGTATTTAAAAGGGTTAAGAGGTAAGCAGATTTACGAAGATATGCGTAATACCCTTGGTAATCAATGTCCTTCGTATACGACCGTGAAAAATTGGACTGCAAGCTTCAAAAGAGGTAAATTTTCCATTGAAGATGTTGACCGATCGGGAAGGCCAGTTTCTGTGTCAGTCCCCGAAAATATCGATGCAGTTCATGACATGATTTTATCAGACCGTCGAATTGGGCTAAAACGGATATCTGAAGCACTGAATATTTCATACGAACGCGTTCATCATATAGTTCACGTCAATTTGGATATGAGAAAAATTGCTGCAAAATGGATCCCCAAATGTTTGAATGTTGACCAAAAGCGTGCAAGGGTAGAAGCATCGCGTTCGATCTGTGCTCGATTTGAAAATGATGTAGACTTCTTAAACCGAATTGTTACTATGGATGAGACTTGGGTACATTTCTACGATCCAGAACGTAGGATAGGATAGAACAATAACTGGAGATTACTATTCGACATTACTGACCACTCTACGGGAAAAAATTAAAGAGAAAAGACGCGGAAAGCTATCCAAAGGGGTTTTGTTTTTGCAGGACAACGCCCCTGTAAACAAATCTCATGTTGCCATGCAAAAAATTCGTGATTTAGGGTTTGAATTACTAGAACACCCTCCTTATTCACCAGATTTGGCTCCATCCGACTATCATCTCTTTCCTCAACTGAAAAAAAGTTTAAAAGGTCGTAAATTTTCTTCCAACAAGGAGGTAATAAAAGCTGTGGAGGTCTGGTTTGCAGAGCAAGATGAAACTTTTTTTTTGAAAGGTCTAGAGACGTTGCAGGTTTGCTGTAATAAATGTATCCAATTAATAGGAGAATATGTTGAGTAATAAAATATTTTGAATTTGAAATTTTGTTTGGTTCTATGGTAGGCTAAGAATTTTTCAATATATCCTCGTATAAGGCAACATTTTGTTTAAAATTTGAAACGGTTTCAGTGCGATCCTGATCCTGGTTCATGTTCATAATGCAGCATTATTACAATTATTAGACCAGCATTATCAAAATTATTAGATATTTATAGTGCGAAATGCATAAAAGATAAATACATTTAACTATTTTGGATTTTAGTCTCATATAAAATTACATTTTTTAGAATATTCCTATCAAAACCTACTAAATATTAATTGAATAGATGAGGCTTTTACTTGATGAAGATCCATACTGAAACGAAGAAATAAAACTATTTAATTTGTTTAAGTCTTCATTATATTGATTTAAACAAATGAAATTGTTTTTTCAACGTGTTACTAAATATTATTAGGTTTGTTCCAGCACGCGATGAAACTAATTAGAAATGGATGGTTCCAGTAGTCCATTCAGTATTGCCACTACAAAATTTTCAGGTCTAAAACGACTGACATTTTCTAGGCCTTTCTGTGTACGATTCAAAGTCGAGACAGAAATAATTTTTGATTTCAAAGGTTTCTAGACGTTCCCAAATGTCTGAACCGGGCTATTAATGTTGCTACTGAAAAAACTAAAATAACCTAGGGGACTTGAATATTTACGTGTTTGCTGCAGGGAAACCTGTCAATTCAATGTCACATGTCTTGTTTTTCATCATCATCCATTTTTACAACTTGAAAATTAAAAATAAACAAAACAAACAAACACACAATATATCCTGTCAACCACTTTTCTATGAAAAAAGTGAGATTAACTTCAGGATCTGCGTACTAGTTGCGCACTAGATGAAAATTCGGTACAATTAATTTAAGAAGTTAAAAGTTGGCCAACTTCGCAATTGTTAAATGATAAATGATAATTGTTAATTGTGTGCATAAATGGAGTCATAGTGAAATGAGTAATTCAACTTATAATTGATAAATGTTAATTGTTAAATGCTAATTGATAATTGTTAAATGTGTCTGCATAAATCCACACTTAGTTACGCTGGACTACTAATTCGACGTTCCAGTAATTTATCAACATACAATAAAACCGTTCTAGAACAGTTCTCTTATTTCACGCAATCGCAGCTATTTCAGTTTTGTTTTGAGGTTAATTTTATTATAAATCAAAATCAGTACAAATACAACAAACTTTCATACGAACGCATACCATTTTTCATAAATATTCTGCGATAATATATAAATATTAGATAACGCAGAAAGTTTTTTTTCACTTTTGTATATTTACTTCACATATAATCAATCATAAAAAGGTTCAGTACTTTCTTAATGTTAGAATTTGTGTTTAGTTTTCCTTATAATTTATTTATCATGTCTGATATTTCAATATCAGGCTCAAGCTCTAGTGAAATGTCATATGACGATAATGAGCAGCTTTTGACTCTATTGATTATTAATAATTGCGTTCCAGCACTAATAAATTCCAAGCTAGTTCGACTTACTATTTGAATTGTCATAAGCGCAGTAAATTTGTTTAAATTATGTGCTAGAACTATCCTACAACTTATTGCTGGAACAAACCTAATATGAACTCATTAACACACCATGTTTCTCAATACGACAGGAAACATGCGTTATCATTTTCTAGATAACAAACCGATTTAATTGCCGCCTTATCCTAATTTATCACTGCAATATGTTTTATCTATGATAGTGGTTTTATAATCACAATATAGAGCGTCTATAAAGTAATGCATACATTAATTTTTAGCTAACAGTAATATTCGAAAACTCCGAAACAGGTTGATTTTTTATTACAATTTATCATTCTTTAAAAGAATAATTTTTTTCAATTTGCGGATTTCCCTCATAGAGCTGATTCAAAAAATGTATCACATGTTGATTCAAATTTGTACAGGGTGGACAAAAACTCAAAAGTGGTTTGTTACTTTAACAATTTATCTATCCACTTTCATCCCAAACGCCTGACTAAACAGAAAAAGTATTTCTTAAAATTTATTCAAAATTTCTGATTTACCGTGAACACAGGAAGTTTTCCTAACCACTTGCTTGGTTAAAAATGGAAAACGCAGAGTTCCAAAGAATGCAATAATTTCTATAATAAACAAATCGATAACAAATTTTACAATTTTTTCTTTCGTATTTAACATTTTAAAAATCCGTAGATATCCATAATTAATTCTACAGTTGATACTCCGTTACGTATTTTTAGATGTGTAGGTACCTTTATGTTCACGGCGGAAAACGATACAGTTATACAAATTAAAAGCTGTTAATAAACTATTATTAGAAAAAATTGTATTTGTTGGTTAAAATTAGACATTAACTTGAATTAATTATTGTAAACATCTATATCTGAGTCATACAAAACACATAAACCGTGTGATGATCATAACAAAATAATGTATCGAGGGATGAATGAATAAATATATATATTTTTAGACAACAAATTGATGTTTTTTTGGGAATCAAAATCTGTAAGATGATATTATTTGAAAAAGTGTAGTGAAGTTTATACAACTTAAAATAACGTTGAAGTTTAAAAGATACGAAATAATTGTTGGAAAGAAACAATAATTGTCGGATATCGTCATTTTGTTGCAATTGTTATTTTCGAGAAATAAGCATTCGTATTCCCGAACTGTAGTTATGGACAATATTTTTTACCATAACCGCAGACTCGAACAGCTAGAAAATTAAACAACATGTCTGGAGAAAATTGGCTCCACGAGAAAAATTATACATTTTGATGCTGTCTTCCTCAAATCAGAATAATTGGTACTTTTCAAGAAACTCCCTACCAATTCGAAAAACATACCTAGTGTAGATCCAATAGCTCGAGATCTTTTGTAAAAGTTTTATTTCATTTAATTGCTCCTCTGAGGAAGTTCCAAAAGTACGCATTCTATAAACTAAATACATGCTTTTTATTGCTTCATAATAGAATTTTAGTTTGTTTCATACCTACATCTTTTCACAATATGCCCATATGTTCTTATTTGAAGAGACAAGATTATAAGTGATTATTAACTTTCAGTAAAATTGAAAAGTAAATGGAAAAAATTGTTTTTATGAGATTACTCAAAATTGTTTGGTAATATTTTTATCATTAATGATTTATTCGGGTGGTTGATGCATTTCAGTAGGATAATAAATAGTACCTGAATTTATGATCTACTTTATTTGCTTTTTTTTAGACAAATTTTCGATAGGATTGATTGATTTATTTCTCGTGTATATGACATTTATAATTTTCGGAGTGGCTCATTCATCGTTTCTTAGTAATTAGAGTGCCCACTTTATTAATATCCCAGTGTCAATTTTGTTGCCAACTCTGTGTAGTAATTCTAGGCCAAACAAAAGTGAAAATGTGAATTTTTTGTTCGATTCTGATATTTTTATAATCACGGAAAATCGAGATATTTTTTTCAATTTAAAAAAAATTGTTTGAGATATTTACATTTCTTTACATACCCTCATCTTTATTGGTGTTTTTTAGATATTAATGGTTTATTAGTATTCATTTGAAATGTCTACTTTTATATATCTATATAGATATAGATTTGGAAAAACTGGAAAATTAACTTTTTTTAGTAATAATTTCTCAATATTTCAAATAATTTACATATTCTTGTTATTAATGTTTTAATTTTAAATCACCAAACTTACTTCCATGTAATTCCACTGAAGTTTTTTATTATCTACAGCTTTTGTGTTGATTACTTTCCTCTAGGAGATCACATTTTGATCCAATCCAATAAAACTGCTTTCATCCCCTAAACACCACCCTCATTTAACTATTGATATCGTTCCTAAAAGGTTTTTTTATTAAAATAATTTCCCAGCTGTTCTTTACCTGGTTCTTCTATACTTGTAAATATCGATCCGGATATCATATTTGATATTGTAGCAGTTACAAATGGTTTTTAGCACCGAGTTAGTGTGCTACAAATGATTATTCAAAAATATTTTTGAAAGCCAAGTAGTTTAGATACCTATGTATTGAAAATTAAAATTCCTCTATACCAGGGGTCTCCAAACTACGGCCCCCCAAAGATTTTGAGCCCTTGAAAAAGATTTTAAATTTAATTTTGCTATATTTGAATAAATAAATTTCCTTTACAATGTTTATTTGAAATTTCCTAACATTTTACACATTAAATTTTTAACAGGGAAAAAGTTGGTAACAATAAAAAATACAAAGATAAAAAAAATTTCAAGTTTGAATTTTACTAAAACTCAATATTTTACATCTACATAAAAAAATACAAAGGAGAACCTCCAGCCTCTTTGTCGTGGAAAGGGGTGGTAGTTTGTTGGCCCTTTACTACCTGGCCCTTAGGTAAAATAGTTTGGAGACCTCTGCTCTATACGATATTAAAAAACTATTTTCAACAGCAGTTAAGAATATAGCTCCTTTCTAATTGATTTTAGTTTTATAAGTGAAAATTTAAAATTCTCTCAATATGAATATGAAAAAATGTGATAGCTATGTTTAATTTCATTCCAATACCAAATAAATAGTGATTTACTACAGAAAACAAAGTTTTATTTTATCAATATTAAGATGGATTAATATATCAGGATTTGTCGTGTTATATAAATCTGTCTAGGCACCAACTTTTATCGTGAACATTTTTTAATTTTGAGATAAATGTTTTTTCAAATACTTTTGCAAAACATTCTTGGCACATGGCAGAGCTGAGAAGGAAGGTAATATTTTTGTTTTCCCTACAATTCTGCTATAAACTGTTTCCAAAAAGCATAGAACCTTATTCCTTAAAGATTATATAAATGATGAACAAATAAATTCAAACAATAGACACAAAACATTTTTTTCAAAATATAAAAGAAAATTCTTTCAGGTAACTTTCTTACGAGAACACCAATTATAAAATTATGATAAAAATAGTAGAAAAAATGTTAATGCAAATAAATTGTAAGCCGTGAAAGACGCAGAATGTTAATGGAGAAATTATATTGAAGAAAATATGCCTTGGATGTATTCAGCAGATCCCAGCGATTTTTCGATTACATTTAAGTACCTACGAAAATTCATTTAAAAAGCTGTCCAAGAAAATAGAATTATAATGTAGGTATACTCCATTCCAAGATATTTCTTTTCAACTTAACCGATAACAATAGCACAGTATCGTATCGTGCTCGTTTCTTCGAAATTATAATTCCTAATATTACGATTATTTTACAACTGAAATATTCACTGGTAAAATAATATTTAGTTTTAGTATTTTAATTTTACCGACTACGAATCTGTTACTGTTTACTGTACAATGAGGGATTCAGAAATTTTTATTATTAAATCCTTAATACCAGTAACTGTGTCAACGAAATATTGAGAAATGTACCAGGATAACTGCCCGAGGCCATCTGATAAATAACACACACCATGCTTGGAATTGTACTTTGAAAGATGTTCAAAAAGATCAGTTGAGTGAAAAAATTCTGAGATGTAGAAATATTAACTTTTTGACAATTTTAAATACAACATTGTAGGTACTCCCGATTCAAATTCGCACATAAATTCTCGCGACGTTTGACACAAATCACGACTCATGAGGCAGATGCGGTGTGAGTAGCCAACGTCCAGTCGGTTTTGAGTGAGTGTCAAAGGATATAACCACCGTTGATTCGTAACTTGTCAACGGTTGTCTCGCGAATACTGGCTGCTCTCCCTGAGTTATGACTCACAATGGGACTTTCTCGAGTGAAATTAATGCAGTCTAAACGCGTTTTAATATCTGACATACATCAGAGAATGCAAAAGCAAATAATACCGAACTAATTTTAACCAATTACAACATTTCAATGCCCAATAAGATTCGGTATTGTAATGAGCCAGACCTTCAGCTCATGTGGACAATAGGAGTCAGTTACAAAAATGTTTCTCTTTATTCAACGTTTGCTAAGGAATTATTGAACGTAACCCAAAAGTTCGATAGCTCCAATTGACTTCGTATATCCTAAACCATAACAGTACCAAGCTTTCATAACAAAATGTATAAAAAGTTAGTTCAAAAGCTAAAACTCGACTACTAAAGAAAGTTTGAGAGATTAAAATATTCTCATACGAAATTGTGATCTACAAACTAAATACTCAATATTTATTGTTTATTAAATAGTCGTGGTACATTTGAAATGCGCTAATTAAGCCCTCTCATTTAATACCCAACACGGTATCATTGAAATGCTTTTTTTTCTAGTTCGTGACTTTATGTCCCCTAGAGGGGACATGACGTCACGTAGCACGTTACCAACAGACGATCTAGACTTATTTCGTTTAGTTTTAGATATTCTTCCCAATTATAGAAAAACCGCGAGCAACAGCTAACAATAAATATATATATCTTTTTTATTATTTTTGCATACCTAAACACTTATTTTAATGTTTTATTTAATTTGTTTACCCTCCTATGTGTGAAATTAAAATGGACGCGAGCTTGAAAAGGTAAATTATTGTTAGATCGTTTGTAACTTGTTTTCAAAATATATTTCTCGAAGTATCAGAACTTTTTTATGTCACATGGTTTAAAAATAAAATATTGTGATGATGTTGAAACCTAAATTTAACGAAAACTGCATACATTCCTAATAGGATAGAAAATTTAATAAATAATGACTCAAAACAAGTTGAAACTTTAAGATGACATTAACAGTATGTTGAAAAATTGATATTAAATATCAATTAAGAAAAAGCATGTTTATATTACGTCCCAGAAAATGATTTGGGACAATTTAAAAATAAATTTACCGTTCATGAATATATTATATTATTTTTTATGTTTCTAATACATTATGGGGTATTGGTACGGAATTTTATTTTTATTTTGGATTAGTTTAATAAATTTAATAAATCGGATTAAATAACAAAAATATGGATCACACAGTCTTTAAAAAAAAATCACAATTTAGTATAAAAAGTGGTAGGTTTTTTTTAAATGATAATTATGATAATAATTCCAGTTTTGCATGGTAATTTTGTGATAAAAAAAATGAAACGATCAACAAAAACAAATAGTTATACAATACAAATTGGTAGGTTTTTTTTAACTGATAATTAATGATAATAATTCCAGTTTCCAGTTATGCATGGTAATTTTGTAATAAAGAAAAGGAACGATCAACAAATAAAAATAGTTACTAGTAGGAACTGGCACCGTTGCCCATCTAATACTCGTTCTAAAATTTGTGACCATCTACTACCTCGACGTAAGTGTCAAACTAGTGACTTTTATCGTTTTATTTCTGAAAGTCTGAAATTTTTTAAAATGGCAGTTTTTTCAATACTTTTTTGTGCCTTTTTTTCAGAATTACTTCATCCTAGAATCTTTTTCTTTCAAATTGTTTTATAATAAGAAAAATTGTGAAACTCCGAAGGTCGTAAACTTTACCAGTTACATTATGCATAAAATATTTTACTGTTTACTGCCTTGAAAAATAATTATTATCTGTGAAATGTAAAAAATGTAGTTCCCTAATTCCCTAATGTATATTGTTTGTGAAGTAAAAAATAGTTAATTTACTTGTAAGGTTAAACAATGACTCATTTGTTGTGAGGATGTCATAAATAAACATAAAAATCACATTCTGTATCAAAGCAAAGTGTAATAAAAACTCACCTCGATCCTCCAGATTTCAAGGCCTGCTTGTTGACCGGCATTTTCAAAAGCAGGGTCCATTATTTTGACTTTTTTACCGGCTAGTTGATTCGATCTGTTTGCGAAACCGGTTGACTGCGTGAACTGCTGCCTTCTATTTGTTGTTGCGCTGTCACAGCCTTGTAGATAAACTAAAAACGCGAGACACAGAAGTGTTCCGTGGCAAATCTCACCTATTTTCAACATTTTGGGCATGCGTGGATATCTGTAACAACAAAATTGGGTAATAACAACTGTTTTGAATGAAATTATTGATTGGCTTGGTTAGAGGTTTTTTTGTTGGATTAGGAATTTAATAGGATAACGCTTCGGATTTAATATTATAAGTATAACTATCATCAGTGGAATTTCATAAGGGAAGCCATGATTTTTATTTTATTGTAGGTAGGGATCTGAATCCTTAAGTAGACATAATATTGTATCTTCTATTTAATAATTTATTTCAAAGATCATAGTAGGTATTATATAAGGTGGTTTGATTGTAATTGTCGTAATTATTCCAATTAAAAATCGTAGGCTTGAAAATGAAGAATTACCTAAACCATTTCTCACTGGAATACCTATTGGTGACCTTATGTAATCTATTCCTTTAGACGAGTTGATTAAAGATTTTGCCGAAAAGAGGCAAGGAAAGAGGAAAGAGTGCTTTCAATAAGTTATTTTTTTTTTTTTGTATTTTGTAACATTTTTATTGTTCTCAGTTTTGTTATTGCTTTTTTTACATTTCTGGTTAATCCGTATGTCTTGTATGACTTGTCAAGATCTTCTAAATGTTATGGGGAAGAGTTGTCAGGTATCATGCTGATTAAAATCAGAACATTTTTTTAATTTGAGCTGTCGGAAATACTCATTTCTTTTATTTGCAAAATTGCAAACATCAATATTGATAATGATGATTTTAAATAATGGATTATTAAGATTCTACAGTAGGTATACGGTATACATATAAATTAACACATATTTAATTTCAAAATTAGATTAGTGAGGAATAGCGATTATTTAAATTTTGCGTACACACCCCCTGATCTGATGCATCAGTGTCAAAATTAAATATAGGTTCCCCCTCCAGCACCCACTCTGAATTATAAGCACCCCCTCGAAAATTTTAAATAAGAAAGGGGGTCGTGTGGCTCCTTCTTGGAAAGGGATTTTAGTCCTCTGTTCAGCAATATAAAGTTTTTTTATATTTGGTGCAATCATAACTGAGAAAATTGATTTTTAAGATGTAAAATTTTGATTATGTCTCTATCACAAAACTTTACGTAGAATGAAGATAATAATGTCGCATAATATTTAGAATGTATTTTTCAATGTACTTTACAATTAAATTAAATGTTCAAAATGACCGCCAAATTTAAAAAAAACTTTGTATTGTTGAACACAGGACTGAAATCCCTTTCCAACAAGGTGCCACACGACCCCCTTTCTTATTTAAAATTTTCGAGGGGGTGCAGTATTTTCATACTGTAAATTGACAATTTACTTAGTACACATAATAACCCTGAAATTGAATTTATTCCATACATAAGGACCGCATCGTATATTGGCACGTATTTTAATTTTATTTATGTGTACTCACCCACGTATACATTTTTATTAAAAAAGGGTTAAGGGGCGTAAAATTATATTTTGCACACAGGCGGCCGAATGACTTGGCGCACCCCTAAAAATCGATAGGTAGTTGAAATGTTTGATACAACACTTCCAAGCACCATATCTCACTCTGTTTGTCAGATTGTGGAATCAGATGTCCAGATATTCTAGAACAAGTCCATTTAATACTTTTATTACTATAGGATACTTTTTACGTTTGGAAATAGAGAGGTTGAAAATTTATTATAATATTTTTAAACAGTGCCTTACACTGAAAAAAAAGGCGCTTATATAGGCAAATATTTTTATTGAAAAAGGCAGAAATCTTTACATATAGGCAATATAGGCAAATGCTTTTAATTCCCTGATTATTAATAATAGGTTATTAAGAATTTATTTTAATATACAACCTAACACAAAAATATTTGCACAACATAACTAAACAATTGTTAATTAATAATTAAACATTGTAACCACTTAAAATTTTATCATTAATAGCTACAACTAAGTGCCTCTCTATATTTTCTGTTTTAAAACTCTGTCTTCTTTCACTTAAAATTAATTTGTACGTAGAAAATGAACGCTATACATCGACAGATGTAATTGGCGCATATTTAAGAGAAGATAATAAATTTGTAATTCTTTGGAAAATGTCCCGTTGAGAACTTTAGCAACATCACATAAAAAGGAGAAACCTTCATTCTTGTCAAAAACAAATTTCATTTTTTTAGTAATTAATTGACCATTACTTCCAGGTGCCGATTTAATTTTAAACTGTAAATTATCTATTAATTTAACTGACTCACATAAGTTTATCTCTTGTCTTTCCAAAAAGGTAATTATTAGGGTTTCCGTTATATACCAATTTTGTTTTAGACTTTGCAGCGCCCCTAAAATTTTTAGTTTCTGACCTAAAAAAATATCAAACCCATATAAGCCCTTAATATTAGTATTAAACCGTGCTACAACGACGATTCATTTCCCATTTAAATAACATGGGTTTTTTGTACTTTTTGCCATTAATTTTGTTTTCCTCAACCATTCCATCCAAAGCTGTGGCAATCAATTATTTTTGTAGTAAATTGAACGCTCTACAAAAAAGGTCTCTTACAATTTTTTGATATATTTATTCCTTCAAAAGTTATTCGAATATTAATGACTTATATGGGTCTAATATTTTTTTAGGTCAGAAACTAAAAATTTTTGGGGCGCTGCAAAGTCTAAAACCAAATTGGTAAATAACGGGCACCCTAGTAATTATGCTAACGATTAATTTATAATTGCTATTGATATATGCTAGTTGCAAAAAAATAAAAATATTCACTGACAGCCAGGCTCTGCTTAAAGCTATCAGCAACCCAACAACTAGGTCTAGACTGGTAAAAAACTGTAAAGAATCTCTAATATGGGTGCCGGCACATGAGGGAATTGCAGGAAATGAAATGGCTGACCAGTTAGCTAAAGAGGGCTCTAAACGAGACTTTATAGGTCCGGAACCGTTTTGTGGAATCACAAAAGATTGCATAAGAGGGGAAATCGGGAACTGGCTAGATAGGGAACACCAACTCAAATGGAGGTACAAGGGCACCACCATACAAAGAGTTTACTGAACAAGGTAGACAAGGAACTCTCAATCAGGCTATTGAAACTGGGTAACAGACATTTGAAGACAGTTACCGACCTAGTGACTGGACACTGCACCCTGGGGAAACATCTGCACAATATGGGCAAAGTTAGTGAACCTATGCGCAGGAAATGTGATCTTCATGATGAAACACCTACTCACATACTCTGCTTCTGCGAGAACTTACATGGACTCAGACGGAAGCACTTTGGAGAGGAAACAATACAACATACAACCATTACAACTGCTGAAAATCCATCCAGTCAAACTAGAAGCCTACATAGAAGACACAAAGCTTCTGGAATGGAAGTAGATAACATGGGAAATGGTACAAAGATTCAGTTCAAGTGCGTGGGCTGATGAGCACAATCCAACCGAATGAATGAATGCTAGTTGCTGTTTTAATTTCGGATTATTACTAGCCCAAAATTTTATTACAGAAACGTTTAGTAATAAAATGAAGTACCGAATATGAATAACATCATCAGTAGGGTAGCATGAAAGTTTTAAAAATGCGGAATTTACGAAAAAAGGCAAAATATACAAAAATCATCTAGAATAGGCAAAAACAGGCATTTTGCCTATAAACCGAGCTTTAGTAATCAAACGTAAATTTGCAAGTACAATTACAAGACCCACAAACCAGGGTCGTTAGCTTTTGAAAACTCCGCATTTCAGCTATTTTCTACTTACCCACCCCGAAACGGTCCTAAAGTAGGGTTATCCTAATCTCATTATAATAGGGCACGTTCACGTGACGTCACGCCCCGATAAATTTGATGATAAACAAGCGTTCTTTGCTCAACACGTGGTTCTTAAAAGTTATTTGATTTCGATTTAGTGCTTTTTTCGACGTTGTTCAATTGCTTAGATGTTTTAAGAGCTATATATGACTGTTTATAATAAAAAGGATCATTAATTCAATACAAAACAAACAAATTACAAATCTAAAATGTATCTGTTAGGATCAAACACCGATTTCAGCCAATGGTCGAAAAATACGCCCAAAACGCGTTCTGGCCCTCAGCATATTGCCAAAATCCGAAATTACGCTTTCCGGCCGCTTAATGTAGACCAGAACGCATTCGGGACCTTTTGCGATTGCCAGAACGCGTCTAACACACAATTAAACCGTCCAAAAACCGATTTTGTGCATGTCTCAGCTTGCAAACTATTGTTATGACACTTGCTGTTACATAGTACCCTTACCCTTATTTTTACAAGCTTTTGCTACCTTTACCTCTGTAAGTAAGGGTAAGGGTACTATGTAACAGCACGTGTCATAACAATAGTTCGTGTAAAAACAAGTAGATGTTTTAAGTATATAAGTCACCAGAATTATACGTAGACGAATAACAAAATTCTTTCAGACTAACTTGGGAAAGTCAATACACAATCTGGCAATTGCAAAGGCTCCAGAACGCGTTCTGGTCTACACTAAACGACCGGAAAACGATATTTCTGACATTGGCAATATACTAGTGGCCAGAACGCGTTTTTGCCGTATTTTTCGACCATTGGCCGATATCGGTGTTTGATCCTAACATATCCAAATAATTGTTTATCCTCAGGGCGACTGTCATCATTGTCAGTTGGCGGACATACCCTATCGAAAGACAGGTTTGGTTGGATAGTAGTTTATTAGAATAATATTTATAATAATAATTTAAATTATCGAGGTAGGCTGATAATTAACATAGTAATTATTTGAATATTAAGGATTCTGATAAATAACGCATACATTTATTATTAGCTGAATGAACAGTAATGTGAAAATATTCCGAAATATATAGATCGATTTTTAATTATAGTTTACTATTTTTTAAAAGAGAAATCTATCGTAGGTACAGGTATTCTACTGCTAACAAAATATTGTTGAATATTTGCATTAAGTGTAGGTCTTATGCTTACCGTATAGATTGAGAGATACGTTTACGATTTCTACGCATTTCATGAAAAAAAAGGTGCGTTTTTTTACTGAGATCTCAGCTCACTTCAGTTAATTAATGTGATCTGAGATAAAGTGATGTAATACCAAAAAAACGACTCACTCAATTTAAACGCGCTATTTGGCGACATAATTCATAAAAGATTTAAAATATAAGACAGATTCACATCAGCATCTTATAATAATAACGTTTATTCATAAATTTAACAAATACAGTGATAAAATACAAATAAAATTGAATAAACATCTAGACATCCACAGAAGTATTGTACATACTTGTATGTGGTGTTAAAAAAGTTAAAAAAAGTTAAAAAACAATATAAATCCATTTTTACATGATTGTATTTCAAACATACATTATTTATACATTTCGTATATGAGTTTACTCTTCTTTGTTTTTGATTCAGCATTCTATCATTTTGTGTATTTTTGTTTTGTCTGTTTTTTTAACAAATGATACTAGTTGGGTTTTGAAGCGTTTAAAAGAAGTTTCATCGATAATTCTCTGTGGTAGTTGCCCGAATAATTTAGGTGCCAAGTAGGAGTAACCTTTTTGACCTACTGTTTTAAGAGCTGTTGGTATACAGTATTGATTATTCGATCTTGTTGCGTATCTATGATTGTGAGTGGTAAGTTTGTATTTATTTTTATATTGATGGCATCCTATCTGAATAATGTATAATTGTCTAACATCTAATATTTGTGTTTCAGTATAGAGTAGTGAGCTTGAATATCTTGTAGGTTTGTTGAGAATCATTCGGAGGAATCGCCTTTGAGACACTTCGAGGGCATTTAGATAGTTCCTTGAAACTCCTCCCCAGCCAATAATGCCATAATTGAGGTGTGACTCAACCAAACTGTGGTACAGTATTGTTTTACATTTAAAGCTCAAAAATTGGCTTACTTGTTTAAATCGAAATAGGATACTCCGAAGCTTTTTAGTTAAATATTCCATATGATGGTTCCATCGTAAGTGATTGTCAATGTAAATGCCCAAGTATTTAATTCTGTTTGCAGGTTTTATTGAAAAATCTTGTTGGATATTAAGATTATATTTTGGCAGAGACGTTTCATGACTACTGAAGGGTAAATATACAGTTTTGTCAAAGTTTATTGAGAGTAATCTGCTGTCGAACCAGTCTTTGAGCTTTCCAAGATCATTTTCAATATTTATTTTGAGATTATACCAGTCATCATGTTTGTAATAAATCACAGTATCGTCCGCGAAGCTGATTATTTTTCCGATTGTTTCCTGTTCAAATAGGTTATTTAAGTAAATTACGAATAGCACCGGCCCCAATACTGTTCCTTGAGGTACACCACATTTAATGTTGATCTCTTCACTCACATGATTTTTGAATTTGGTTTTTTGTGTTCTGCTTGTTAGATAACTTTTGAATAAATTATGAGCTAAACCCCTTACACCCATATCTTCTAGTGTATCTAAAAGTTTGGAGTGGTCGACAGTATCGAAGGCCTTTTTTAGATCCAAAAAAACCCCAATAGATGGAGTGCTTGAATCCAAGGATTCGTAGATGGTTTTTGTCAAGGAATGGATTGCATCATTGGTAGATTTTTTTTCTCTAAAGCCATACTGGGATGTCGACAGCAGATTATAATTTGATAGGTATGTCGTAAGTCTTGTTTTTATAATTTTTTCAAAGACTTTGCTTATTGAAGATAGAAGTGAAATAGGCCTATAGTTAGAAATATTTTCTGTATCCCCATTTTTGAAAATTGGAGTTATAAGAGATTTTTTTAGAATCGAAGGAAATATGCCTGATTCGAAGGATTTATTTATGATGTCCGTCAAAGGTTCACATATGAATTTTGCAATAATCTTTAGAGTTTCAGCTTTCATTCCATCAAGTCCGGGAGCCTTTTTGTTTTTTAAGCTAATTATTGTATTTTCAACCTCAGTATGAAGTAATTATTTCCATAATCCCATACATCATTCTCTCAAAACCAAAGAAAATTAGATTATGTTATTTAAAACTCATACTAATGAAATACTTCTTCATCCCCTCCACTGTATTTCCGACTCAAGTCTAACTGATACCCCCCATAGCATATGCAGCATCGGTGAAGGGGGAAGAAAAATCTCAGCTCACTTCGAAGTTAGTAAATAAAAAAGAACGCACACATTACCGATGAGATTAACTGAGATCTCAGTCAAAAAGAACGCACCTAATGTTGAGTCCTTATCCCATCGCCAACACCAATTATCATTAAAATTTAAATTTCAAGTTACACAACAGTTTGTTAAATACTATATGATAAATTAGATAACAATACGTAATTGTACTTGGATATTTATGACACTTTTTAACGTTAAATTAAAAAACAAATGGTAAGAAATAGTTTAAATATTTTTATATGTTGAGCGGCTAGGATATTACTCAGTAAGTTGGAACCATATGGGAAACTTTTTTATTTTTAATTTTAGGAAAAAAACCTATTCTTCATAAAAAGTTCTGCATGTTCTAAAATCTAAAATACAATAAACAGATATCAATTTTTTTTAGTATTATACGAGGTGTCTAAAAAAATATTTTTACCCAAGAGTAAAGTATAGTTGATGTAAAAGTTATAGTTCCAGCTTTAAGTTATGTTGCGGAGCTAAACTCTGAGAGGTATTTATATTATTTTCGTCTACTTACCAAACATAATTCTATATTGTATTTGAATTTTTACCCATCAGTCCATCCTTTTTTAACCGTATCGTGTGTATCATACCGAGCTTCTTCCAAATAGATAATTGCGAGTAAATATATGTATACTTACTTACAATTTCCACACAAAAACACACACACTTTCTTGATGTCAGACCACCGACTAAAGAGAACACCTGCAACCACCCCTCAAAAATAGTTATAGTTCAGTCAAACTATTAAAGGCACTCACTCGCTGTCGCTTGTTCGTGCTGTAAACAGTTTCGTTTATTAATCGCCTTCATTAACAAACTAGTTTATTAAATAACTATTAACGATTATTAGTTGAAATTATAACATTAAAAGAATTTATCGTCAACTAAGTAAGCGTTTTAAATAATTATAAAATTGACTGGGCTATGACGGTATACTCTTAGTCTTAGAGTCAAACAAAAAGCCGGCAACTTTAAGTTCGCACTATACCTTTTACGTCAACTATACCTTCAAATTTGACAATATCGAAGAATGTTATTTAAAAAAGTTGATTAGAACTGAAAACTACGATCAAATTTGCAATTACATCCATCTAGATTGAAAAATAGGTTTTGTACTTGTTTAATATTGTCTCAATTTTGAATGAAAATTTATCTCTTGTGATTATAACCTTCTCGTTTCTTAATGATTGTTAACAATTTTGCAATGTAGGCCCGTAATGAACATGAAGGGACAACATCACTTGTCCGTTCTAATTACAAACCAGAATGGTTGGTTATATCGTGAAGATATCCCAGCCCCGTTTAACTTAGAAATGTAATTCAATGTCTGTCGGGGGCACATAGCCCGAGAAGTAGTTGTTGCTTGAAACGGTCTATGTTCTTTGAAAAGTAATTTTCGAAAACTTTGTATGGCGTTATAATAGTATTATCTTTGACGTATATTTTTCATTGAAAAATGGATGTAACTGCATATTTGAACGTAGTTTTCATTTCTGATTTAACTTTTTTCAATAACATTGTTCGATATTGTCAAATTTAAATGTACTTTACTCTTGAGTAAAATTAACATTTTTGTAAACACCTCAAACACCACATAAAAAAGGGGATCAGATACTATGCAATAATTATAGAGCAATATGTTTAGCCCAAACCAGTTTTAAAATCTATACGAGAATAATAGAGATCCGATTAATACGTTATATAGAAGCAAAATTAGAAGAGGAACAAGCAGCTTTTAGACCAGGAACACAAGCGAATGACAACATATACATTTTAAGAAGGCTAATTGATAATACAATAGAAGCGGGAGAATAAATGTATTTAACATTTATAGACTTGAAGGCAGCTTTTGACACAATAGAAATAGAAACATTTTGGGAGGTATTCGAAGACTTAGAAGTACTAATTAATATAATTAATAGCACATACGAGACTGTTAAAGTAAGAGTGCAGATATAGGAGGTGAAAGATCGGAAGAGTTTTTAATGAAAAAAGGTATAAAACAAGGTGATAGCTTAAGCCCACTGTTGTTCGTCATTATTATGGACAAAATAATGAAGGAAATAAAAAGACAAGCATGAAATCTGGACATGACAATAGGGTACAGAAACATGGTGCCGGTCAGATTAAGTATATAATCTACTATATGCAGACGATATTGTACTCATAGCAAAATCATGGAAAAGGGAATATCAAGAAAAAGACAAAGAGGAAGACCCGGGAGGAAATAGATAGACCAGATTGAAGAAATTGGTTAGGTTAGGTTAAGAACAAAAGAAAAACATTAGGAGAGATGAAGGAATTGGCCAGACAGAAAAGAATGGAAAAATGGGTACAGGAAGAACTCCAATCCGACGCCTGAGAAGGCATAAGGATAAGAGAAAGAAAGAAAGTAAACACCTCGTATAATACTGAAAAAAATTGATATCTGATTATTGTATTGTAGATTTTAGAAAATGCAGAACTTTTTATGAAGAATGAGATTTTTTCCTAAAACTAATAATAAAAAAGTTTCCCTTATATGGTTCCAACTAACTGAGACATATTGTATATACCATGTATGATAGTTTATTCTTAAAAAAAATAAAAATGTATAGAAAGTAAGAATAATATGAAACTATATAAATTGGAATAAAGATTAATACTTATGAAAAAATCTACTATTTACAATACAACTTAATTTTTGAATTTTACTGATATCTCTAGTTTCTCCTAAAAATCATCTATTTCGACATGTTAGTTAACTAATTCTAACAATTCTAAATTTAATTTTAATATGAACATTTTGCCAGTTTTGATAGTTATCGATATGCTCTACTTATCTTATATAATTTGGAGGATTCCTTTGACTTCGGTTGGGTAAACAAACAATAAACAATTGACACTGTAAAAAGTAATAGAAAATAGTATTTTGCATTAGCAGAAATGACGCAAAAAATATGGTCTGACTGAAATGAATGATTTCCACAGTATTCAATTCTTTATTTAATTAGACATCAGACAAACCACATATTCGAATAATGAATTGCAGACTTGCTTCTTTCGGTGGCCAACTTTTAAAAATAGATCCGTCATCTCATTCTTTTTAAAGATTAATAACGTACCCATTAAATGTTTTGCCAAGTAAAATAATATAAAAATCTATAAAAAGTATGTTGTAGCTGCAACAATTTTAGAAACTTGTAGGCATTCTATTTTTTTTTATAAAACATGAGGTATACAAGGTTACTGACCATAAACTACCCACTTTCATTGTATTAAGCTTTATACAATGCCACTATCCAAGTTTTGTGGTTACTAAATTAAGTTAAAATGCTATCAATAGTTGAGTGGCCTGAAAATTCCAGGACATGAATTTTGGCCGCCGCAAGTGTACAACGCACGCGAACGGCAATAAATATCAGCATATTCTACTGATAATACTGTAGTGACAACAATAGACTTAAATTAAATCATAATTAAGATTCTGTACACTCTAATATTCCTAAAGGGGTGTTTCCATTATTACAACTTTGTATTACGACATGTGCCGGAACAAGTTCTGAGACAAGTGCCTGGGATTTGTATAAATGGAAACAGTCCGCGACATGTTCCGGCATAAGTGCCAGAGACAACAATGTGTCCGACGACTGCGCGACAAAACATGTTCCTTTAGGTTTGTTCAAACAAGCTTGAGAATCAGTTCGGAATTTTACTGAGTTTGCGTAGATTGAAATTAGCTTGTTGGAACAAACCTATTATCTCGCGATATGTGCCGCGATTTGTACCGCAAATAATAGAAACAGTCTGCGATTTGTGCCCGCGACAGTCTTCAGTCTTGGGTATGTCACAACAAAACCAGCATCCATTTCCAAGCTGAGTTTGGAGAAACTCCTGAAGTTCAACCACTTCCCTCCCAAATGAATCCCCGCTTACCATTTCATTATCAGCCCACCTACAACCAGCATCACTTAAGTCAAACATCTCCTTGCAGCAGTCAATCTGAAGCCCACAAAATTCATATCCTTTCTCCCATTCCTCTTCCACAACCGTTGCATCATATACTTCAATCGTTGAGTGAAAAATACTTGTATTTTTCACTCAACGCTTCAATGCAGCTAAACCAACGACCAGTCGCTGAGTTAAGCAAAGTGCCCCAAGATAGTCAAGATACTCAGCTCTCAGATTTAACTTTGTTCTAATTAAATGTTAATTTGTTGATGTCGCGTGTCTTCAAGTAGCAATTAGTAAATAATAATTTTTTTTGACAATAATTAAACAGCATGATTAATTTTTTTTCAATTATCAGTAAATTTAAATTAGTTGCCGTTACATTACAAGTATATGTTTTCTGGCATTTTTTGGTTCAGTTCTCAAAACTGATACAATAGCTTCGCACACTATTGAGGTGCATCTTGATATGGCAGATTTCGAAATCCTGTTAAGGTACATTATGTATACTGCTGTAGCTGTCACCTGTAGCTAGGAAACGAATAGTAGCCGCTAGCATTTCACCTGGAGAAACTGGTACACGATACTTATTGCTCCTAACAATTACAGGTCCAACAAGGTTTAGCAGATATTCAAAATCAATAGCGGTCATTCTGACAAAGTTACTGTATCCACTCTATAGACGCAAGTCTATCATTAGGGAATTGTACGCTCCTTCCGATGGTTTCTTTGCCAAAAAACTGCTGATCCACCATCTAGGTATTTTCCTCCTTTTTTCCAATAGTTCTTGATACGCTCCAGCCATTACCAGAAACCCTGCTAAAGCAGCTCTATCATCCATCTTCAAGATAAATGAAACGTGGATCACAATATAATACATTCAACAAACAAACACAATGAAACCTTAAAGCAGACTGCTGCAAAATACATTCCCCTGCATGGAGAAACAGGAAAATCGCACCGGTACCGTGACATGTTCCTAGCACCGAGATGCAGCATAAGGTACGCTCGACATGTTTCTACACATGTAGCAGGACAAGTACCTTATTATTTTATAAGCTTAGTCTATATTTATTGTATTGTATTTATCATTTTCTCTTATCCTAATGCAAACAGAAGTATCTTTGTATAGTAAGTAGTAGTATAGTAATATTTTATACCTATCTAGCTTTGAAACGCAGGTTTTGCTAATATGTCAAATTATCTTTAGTTGCCGCACTCGCTTCGCCAAGTTATTCTCTCGTAAACAAAGGAAAAGTAATAAATTAATTTTTCCTCCTTCTCCTATAGAAAAGTACACACCTTTCTCCTCATATTAGGGAGGAAACTTATACTTCCCACCCTAGGGAGGAATAGTACTTTTTCGACCACCTTACCGGAAAACCAATCATATGCAAAAATAGTTACGAAAAGTATTGTTTAGCAGACCAACGGCGGAAGCTTCCACGAAGTTTTGCATCGTCTCTCACTTGAGTAGTTTGACGTTTCACGTAGGTTTTTTAATTAAACGTCAGCTCATGTCACAAAATTTTTGTTGTGTGTCATACATGCTGGAAATGCTTTAGCAGCCCTTCACATTCAACTGCCCTCGTTTCGCTACGATACGCATCTAATAGTCTCGGGCTGCTAAGTAATTCTATTATATTCAAATTGTTTCTGTAATTTCTATAACATGTGATCCATACCCCGAACTAGTTTGGAATGTTTTGATGATCGCAAGGAATCATAAATTCTCACTTTTCTTTCAAGGCTTCAATTTTACTTACTTATTTACTGGCAACTGACTTGACCGTTTCAACTTATAGTTGATGGATATTTTTTATGATGTTGTTTACGCGATCGTAGCCAGTAGAGCAAATATTATTGGTATTTATCAAAAACATTATAATTCACGGGTATGGGTTACGGTACGGTTCCATTTTATTTGGAAAAACAAGATAAACTACACGTAAAGTATTTTTTGTCTTGTTTTATTAACCCTCCGTACGTAGGGTAAAAAATAAAACACCGAAAGTAAGGAGGGTGTGAAATACCCACTACCAAACATTGTAGTAAACTGTAACTAAATTCCAAGACAAAATTAACGCACCACTTTAATTAATCTGAATATTTACATTATAAACACAAAATAAAACTAAGTTACATTGAAATAATAATGAAGACCTACAAATTAGTCGAATATGACCTTAACATAACCTTAATTTGTCTTATTTTTTCCATAAAAGTTTGTATTTGCTGGAAATGCATAAATAAACTATCATACCTCTAAATTGAAAAAAAATAAAAAAAACCAGTAAAAGAGAATAAATGCATATGGATCAACCTAATACCGCGTAGGCCCTCTTCTACTTCAGATCACTGCATTCATGCGTCGCGGCATGCTTGATATCAAATGTTCAACAAAAGCTGGCGGTATATTCTCCTATTCCTCAATAGCGACCTCTATGAGTTGGTTGTGATTAGAAACAGGCCCGGGGGACTACGACTTCGAATCCTCTTTTTGAGACAGTCCCGTAGATGTTCTATAGGATTCACATCCGGACTGTTAGGTGGTCACTCTAATAAAGGGATATTGACATCATGTAAGTAGCCAATAACCGTAGGGACGAGCGTTGTCCTGCATGAATAAAAAATTAGGCCCAACAAACGGAGCAAAAGGCATTCCATGTTCGACAACAATGTTGTCTAAGTAATATTGGGCATTTGTACGTATAGGGACCAATTCCGTACGAGCATCGAAGCAAATTCCTCCCCAAAACATTTTAGAGCCACCACCAAAAGGCACTTTAGGAGAGATATTACAGCTGGCAAACCTTTCTCCTTGCTATCGCCAGACACGCTCACATCCATCTAGAGCTTTAAGGCTAACTGTTAACTGTAGTTTCATCGGAGAACAGAACCCATTTCCAATCATTGATGGTCCAATTCTGATGTAGTCTTGCAAAATTTAATCTCTGAACTTTGTGTTCTCTGGCTAGCAAGGGTTTTTTGGCTGGTCTTCTGTTGCTTAACCCTGCTTCATGTAAACGTCTTCTAACCTCTCGAGACGATATATCGATATTTCGAACATCTGATCATTCATTTTCTAGCAGATTACTGGTTACTCTCCTGTTTCTGAGAGCACGTTGTCTCAAAAACGATCATCGATTTGATTAGTGCAACGTTTTTGCCCTTGTCCTGGTCTTCGATGGTCCGAACCCGTTTCGTTATGTCGCCTCACTATGCGACTGATGCTAGAATGATGTCTTCTAACAAACCAGCAACATATCGCATTGAATATCCTTCATTCAGGAGAGTCGATGCTCGCATGCCTTCTCCATAGACAAATTTCTTTGGCGGTTCATATTTTTACTTGATACACTTCCAAATGAACTTCCAAACATGCATGTAATAAAAACAATTATAATTAACAGCTTGCTTCTAACAGAAACTATGCTTTAATCTGCACTTTTTAAGAAAATGTCAATACAGTTTTAGTCTAAAACGAGGTTTAATACGAATTACTGTCAAAACAATATTATATGATACTGTAGTTAGCTTAAGTAACAACTGTCACTGTCAAACAAGGTCCATGGCCTACTTGTCGTACAGTATAAGTTTGCAATAAAGAAAAAATATGAGTGGTGCGTTAATTTGGTCCAGGAGTTTATTTTAAAGTTTCCGAAAGAAATACAAAACGGAAACGATATTTGGGCTTTCAATATGATAAGGTCTGATACAAATACAAATTTAGAACCTTACCCACATATTTCTAAGTAAAATATTTGGAAATTGGATGTACTGGCAATATTTACTTGCATCACTTTTGTAGAACAAGTATTGTTTTTTCGAACAAATTTCTTATAGACCATTCCAGAACACCTGACTGACATTTCGGCCATATTGTGTTGGGTCCCCCGATCAGTTGAAGTTTAAGTTTGTGTGTTTTGACATATGGTGTAAGTCAGTTCGTTGACAGACAGACTTTGTAGAACAATGTCAATGTAATATATATTTTATTTAAATGGTAAAAACTTTACAAATAATACATGCGCAGTCAGTTAATTGTCTCAGAATTTAATTTTATAATAATTAAAATGTCAGGCGACGAAAAAGCAACAGAGGAGTTATGTGATTCCAAACGAAAATCAAGAGCAACAGATTCAGATGCACAGAGGGATCAATTAAATAGTGTAAAAAAGATACCTTATCTCTTCTTCTCCGCATTGCACACCTAGCAACACTACAATACGAGGGCATTTTATGTAATCTTAGGAACTAATTTTAAATTAAAGTCTATCTATCTTCCATTGTTTATCAGTAAATAATGAACCCAGAACAATATGGCCGATCTGTCAGTAATGTCATTCGGGAATGGTCTATTATTAAGGTGATATTAGCACCTCGAACTATCGTGGTTGTTATGATTTTTTTTAAATCATAAATGTAAGAGAATCCATACACACAGTCCTATAATATCGATACACGTTCATTCAGTAAACCTTGGGGGACTTTTCAGTGTACTTAATTTATATTTAAAAAATGCCCTGAAGTTAATCTTGAAAGAAAATATCTAGGACTGTGTGTATAGATTCTTTTAAACATTGGTTTTTTAGAGAAAAAAAAGAAACTGACTCTAGAGTAAAGACGGCATCATTGCGCGTTGTTATCCTATTTGAAATGCACTGCCTTATGATTCGCCATTCTGCAATCTCAGCATGTCTTCGACATTTTGTTGATATTTAATTTCTACACCCAGGGTTTCAGAGACGAATCACATTGTACCCAAGCATTTTTGCTTAATCTCATTATTAATGAGACACCTTGTATAGTATACCGAATTTTTTATAATTTAAATTGGAAAAAATTATTTAATTTACAATTGGTACAGCAATTACAAATTAAATGGGTAGATATTATTCACAGAATATGAATAGGATTAATATTTTACTAAGGTCAAATTTTTTAGCTTTTATTTGGTAGAATACGTAGTTGAAATGTATATGCTTTATATAAATACATTAAATAAATTGATAAATATATGGTATGTAAGAAAACACTTATATTTTGTAATTGATATATTTCCTGACCGATTTTCAAAGAAAAATATCATTACTTTCCAGCGAAACCATACCTACTTGCATAGTCAAGGTCTTCTTAATATAAATATCTATCACTGGCAGTGATTACATTTCAGATATTAAATAATTCAATGAATACTGACATATTATATAGGAAAAAAACTATTAGTACTAATAAAGCTGCATGACATTAGGGTTTCAGCAAAAAAATTTAAATAACTTACAAAAATTCGTACACTAAGACACCTTTAACACTGTCTACTTAGTACTGAATTTCAATATCACATAAACCTAGTCTTATAGCATTGACCTCCATATACAGGAGGTCATCACATCATTTATCTTCTGAATTAAATTAGATTAGTGTAGATTTCTTGGGAAAAGCGTGTTTTGAATGGATAATTTAATAAACAACAATATTTTCTTTCCCAGAATGAGTTTTCAAATTTATTAAGAATTTAGATTAATCTGGGTTAATCAATCGTAGAACATTGTTTTGGTAAAATACGATTCCAATAATCGTATGTTCTCAGTTCATCTTTAATATGTATCTTGTATTATTTTAAACAGAAGTAGCATTAGTTCCGAAACAATTGTTGTTCAAAACTTTTTTTTGGGCAGTTTTTTCAATTCCAATAATTCAATAGAAACCCGTTCAAACATGTTTGGCATTATTCTTCTTCTTAGTTCGGTAGGTATTGTATCTGATTTCAAATAATTCACAATAGTATTTCACATTAACAATTTTTCAAATACGAATAATTATTTATTTACAATATCCTACGGGATATACCCAATTTACAGGATAAGGTTAGTAGTAGTTAGATAAATAACATACAATAATTTACAAGAAACTATCACAATATATAAGAAAACATTACTATCATGTATATGCTCAAACAGGGTTGGGATGGAACCAAGTAAATATCTTTTAAACGAAAAGAACGATATTTATGAAAATTTGCAGGTAAGTGCAATGGAACAAAATGCATCTGATGTACATTTTTTTGTTAATAATATACTTCCGGTTTATCCGGAAATGCCATCAACTTCTTTAATTTAAATGGGACACCCTATATATTTTTACAGATTTTGAAAGAGCTTGTTATTTTGAATTCATACAAACTGAGTTAAGTGTAAAAAAAAATTTTAAAAACGAGGAGTAGGTATAGCGCTTTAATCAACCTCCTTTGAGTTTTTTGCATTAGAGCAAAAAACTATTTAGATAAACTAATTGATGTTGTTTGTATGCATAGTAATAAATAAACGAGTACTGTTTAGTACGTCTTTTGTTCTCCAAGTGACAAATTCTAATTGACGGAAATAAATTTTACAATTTAGAATGGTTCAATTAAGTGAAAAAGAGCGTATTGAAATTTTAATGATGATCGGATATGGTGATCGTGTTAGAACTCATGAAGAAGTGTGTCATATTTTTAATAATTTGCATCCGGAGAGAAATCCTATATCACGCTCAACAGTAACTAAAACATTACAACGTTTTAATACATCTGGGATGGTAAAAAATTTGCTAAAACCTGGAAGACCGCGGACTGCAACGAACGAAACTGTTAAACAAAATATTGCAATCGATTTAGAAGAATCACCTCAAACTTCCACCACAAATTTGGCACTAAACCATGGTATCAGTCGACGTTCTGTAGGAAAGATATTAAAAAGTGAAAAGTATCATCCGTATAAGGTACAGTTGGTTCAAGAATTGTCAGACGATGATTTTGACCGACGGCTTGAATTTTGCGAACGGCTAATGGACATATGTAATTTCGACGACAATTTTGCTTCTAACAAATTTTTTTCCGATGAAGCAACTTTTTGTTTAAATGGAACAGTTAATCGCCATAACTCAAGGTATTGGTTAAATGAGAATCCTCATTGGATTCATGAAGCACATACCCAGCATCCACAGAAGTTAAATGTTTGGATGGGAATGGTCGAAAATAGGCTTATAGGCCCATTTTTTATCGACGGAAACTTGAATGGTGACAAGTATTTGGATCTACTAAATATAACGAAATTATTCCTGGACTTCAACAGAATGGGCAATTACCACAAAATGTTTGGTTTCAATACCCACTACGATAGACGGGTTAGGGATTTTCTAGATGCGAATTTTCCAAATCGATGGATTGGACGTAGAGGATTCATAGAGTGGCCTGCTCGTTCTCCGGATCTTCGCCCGTTAGATTTTTTTCTTTGGGGTTATCTAAAATCACGTGTTTACGTTAGACGACCAAGATACTTACAGGAATTGAGACAAATAATTATTGATGAATGTGAACTAATACGAGGAGAAGTCTTGGAAAGAGTGACTCAAGAATTTGTTAATAGGATGGCATATTGTCATCAAGTAAACGGTGAGCATTTTGAACATTTGAAGTAATTTTGTTTCTCATTATTCTAAAATAATAAAATGAACACCTATTGTACAACTAACAGTGAGTTATTCCTCGTTTTTACACATTTTTTTATACTAAACTCAGTATGTCTCTTTCAAAATCTGTGAAAATATATAGGGTGTCCCATTTAAATTAAAGAAGTTGATGGCATTTCCGGTTATGCCAGAAGTATATTATTAACAAAAAAATGTACATCAGATGCATTTTGTTCCATTGCACTTACCTGCAAATTTTTATAAATATCGTTCTTTTCGTTTAAAAGATATTTACTTGGTTCCATACTTTATCCCAACCCCGTATATCATAAATTGAACTATAATAACACCAGTTAAAATCAAAATATAGAACAAAAGAGAAACAAACGTTATTAAAAGCTGTTTCGCATGTAACATAGATTTAGGTCTCTAAACAAAAATGTTTAATTGACAATTGGCTGCAGTTTAAAATGTCAACAGATTTTTCTATATTAGAATAATTTTTAATTAGAAAGTGTAGAGGTGAAGATTTGTATATATTAGTTCGGTAAGTTCGTTGATAAATCAGTTGATTATGGCGGGAATTGAATCTAGGAACATGATAATCTAATATGGCAACTAGATCATTACAGTATAATTTTAGGTGAACAATTTTATGTAAAAATAATACAGAGTATATTGACCGTCTTCTCAGCAGACTGTGTGCTCCAAATCGATCCATAAAAGTACTGTTGCGGTATATTCCGCGCCGGATACAAACCATCCAGAATGAAACATGCTGACTTAAAGAAGCGCCTCTGGATACGTTCGATTGTAGAAATGTGTATATTATAAATAGGATTCCATATAACACTGGAATATTCCAGTTTGTAAGTAAAGTAAGCAGTGGAAGAACTGAAATTTACTTTACACAAATAAATAAATCTTGGATCGTAGGCAATACCTGCTTTTTTTAGAACTAAAAGTACCGGCTTGCTAAGGTATTGATATGACTTTAGGCTTTTGTATAGTTCTTTTCATGATCTAAGAAACTGACTTGACTTGACTTAGGCTTGAGATGCAATAAAACCATAAAACTTTTCGGATTTACCGTGCACTATAACTGATAAAAAAGAAAAAGTACCCAAAAGTTTTCAGGTAATAATTTATTGTTCGCCCACAACAAAATAAATACGACCCTGTCACGGCTAATACTTTTATGGCTTTATTGCATATCATTATCCCATCTCAGGTCAGGTCAGTTTCTTAGATCGTTAAAAGAACTATACCTATATACCTACTCGTAAAGCAGGTGCTTTTGTGCCTCTATCGCTTCACATCCAGTGAATGCCAATAAGTGCAAATATTTGGATGACAGGGAATAGTGAGTGTCTGAATCCCACAAAAGAATAAAAGCTTAATATGTTTATGCACCAATCCCAACAGTAATACCATAAGAAAACACTAAAAAATAGTATAAAGACATCACGAGACTGATTGCTAACTTGCCAACCGCAATTTAATCTTAATAACCGCTGCGATTTTCCAACACCACAATTAAAAGGCGTAATATATTTTTTGAAGTGTTTATTCTTGTAGTGTTCGTGTTGAGTATGATTTTATTTGGAATATTTCACACAGCTAGAAATCTCCTCTTTAAAATGATATATCGACCACACGTATTAATTTTACAGATTATGAATATAATTGTGTGAATGACAATTTTCTATAGTGTGTGCTGGCATTGGAGAAGTCCATTTGCCACAGACTTTTATTAGAATCTGTTTGGATGTAGCTTATAGGGGTCCCAAGATTTTTTTTACAGGCAACTCAGGAATGAACGAATAGGTTTATTTGAAAATTGTGTAATCTTTTTGGGACCTACAGTAATTTCATCCGAGGTATACAAGGTATCTGTGACGTTATCATAGAAGCAGGGACGTCATCGCAATGAAAAAAATTCTATGGAACGGGGGATCAAACTTAGCTCAAAGAAAGAGCTTTTTATTTCAAATTCAACAGTGTATCACAGTGAGGGTACTCAAGTGGATAATTACACCAAATTTTCAGTTTAATATTTATTTACTTTGATGGTTTTTGCAAGAAAAAAGATGTGATTCAAATCACACACTGAAGTCCCAATAATTTTCTATTGGTACATAGACAACCTCTAGTTTGTTCATTTTCTTTACAATTGTGTATCAAATATACAGATTCCAAAAGTCCTGATTCCTGTTGATTCCTTATTTTTTGTAAACAACATTTTTTCGTTCATATGGGCATTGAGCTATTGTAGTTATTATCCAGATATACTTTTAACTATTTGCAGTGGTTTGATTATATCGTTCCTCACTGTATTTATTATTTCAATTGATATTGTGAAAGAATATTTGATTGCTGTATCATTGACAATTCCCATTCCCAAGAAATAAAACAGGGTTTACAAAATAATATTTATTTTTTCTTGCCTACATAATATGATACAATTTTGACTGGGCATTGCTTAAGCAATATGCACGTTTTTTAATGATACTTAAATAAATTATAACGATGATTTGATGAAAAAATGGCTGAAGCTCTTCCACACTAAATAAAATATTCACATTTCATACCGGTAAATTAAAAAGTCGATTATTTTGCTCCCTTTATTGAAAATAAAAATGAAAAAATTTGCTTGACGTAAATACATTGCTAATTACCGAATTGTACAAAAATTACCAAATGGGTGGATGGTGAAGTAGAGGATGCCAGTGGTAAAGAAAGTGACAATTAAGTAATCACAAACTTCTAACAATTTTCATATAAAACACTTAAAAATATATTACTTTTACACATACTATGTTACGTAAACATAATCTTGGAGCAAGTCGTTCGTTAGTCAGCGTTTTTGTAGCGCGTCAGTGCTTTGAATTCTCGAATTCTTCTAGATTTCGCTGGATGGTACGACGTTAAGTGAGAAGGCCGCGAAGGTTTCTCCCTTCTTTCCAATAGCTTTGGCTTGATATTGTCCAGTATCATTGGAATTGCAAGACAATATTTGTAAGGCATAGCGTTTTCCGTCAGCGGTGAAATTGTATTTAGCACTGCTTTCTTTTATCGCTTTTCCATCTTTCAACCAATTTATCTGTAACGCTTCGTCTTCGGTCTCAGCTACGAATGACGCTGATTCACCTTCAGATACCTAAAAATAGGAAATTATTCAACCAAAGAACCAAAAATGAATGGAAGATTTCTTGTCAGTTCAGAAATTTTTAATTTCAACTAGGGTGGTCTGTAAAATCTGAAAACCCAATAAGGAAGTTGAAATTGACAGGATATAAACATATATCAAAACTATTATATCTAAAACAAGTTTAGTTTTTAATATTCTTTGGACCAGTCATGCAAAATAGATACTAAATATACCGATATATTTAGATGAAACACAAGATTTAATCAGTATCAGTAATGATATGGATCTCACCGTGGCGGAAATCGGGAATGTTTTGAAAACGGGACTCTTGGGCTGTTCCCCTGGAACAAGAACATTTAGTGTACAACTGCTAAAGCTTTCTCCAGTGTCATTGAATGCTTCACAAGTGTAGGCGCCAGCATCTTCGGGAAAGATTTCTGCAATGATCAATTTATAAATATTAGCTTCATTTGTATATTGGAAGTCTTTGGATGGTTTAATTTCTTTGTTGTTGTGTAACCAAATAACGTCGAATTTGTTAGCTCCTATAATACGACAAGATAGGGTAACTGGTTTTCCATCATCTACAAAGGCGGATTTCAAATGGTCTACTATCCTTGGTGGTTTATCTTCAGATTTTTTCTTTCCGTTTTGTGCATTTGCCATTGCTAAAGATGAATAAACTATTATGTACATTTTTGTTTATGTATATGTTTGATTATTTTATTGAATTTGAAAAAAGTCCTAATTTAAATTTTGGAATCCTATCTTAAACTTACGTTTAATTTTAAGTTTGCATTTCGTTTCTGCAGCTCCAACCGAATTGGTAGCCTTGCAAACGTACTCTCCTTCGTCTTCTGGATACACTTCGTTAATTTGTAATTTTGCAATTCCATTCTTGTATTTAAGATCTACAACTTCTGAAGAGCTCAACGCTTTTCCATTTTTGGTCCAAAGAATTTGTGGTTCGGGGTCTCCTTTCACATGTGCTGTTAGTGTTAGACCTTCACCATCGTTAATTGTCAAATCAGATAGATTTTTGGTAAATTGTGGGATATACATAGTTGAATCGTCAGGCACTAGAAATAATGGTGTTAATTTAACATAAATGAATGAATTAATGGGAACATTCAAATGATGTAATAAATATATACTTACGTGCTAATTCTTTAGTGGCACTTCTAGACCTATTTGGACTTCCTGTAGAATCTAATCTGCCATATTTTCTAGATGTCCTTTTATCTCCATCTCCAACACTTAGGTTAGATGATGAATGTGCTAAACTGTTTGTACTGGGGTTATTAGATTTGGGTTGTAATGGATTTAGTGGAGGGATGGGCTTTCTTATTGTTACAGACACTGGTGCCGGTTTTATAGGCTGTTCAATATGCTTTCTATCACCAGAGTACATTATTTTGTTGGCTAGCTCAGCTTGCTCTGGTGTATTTGACGCACCTTCTACTATTACTACACAAGAAGTTTCATCAACCCCGTGCGCGTTAGTAGCTACGCATGTGTATTTTCCTGAATCGGAAGGTTTACATCCAACTATTTCCATTGTTATAACACCATCAGAATGTGACATTGCATATTCGTATTTACTCAACTCTCGCTTTTCTTTGTACCATTTTACGGTTGGGAACGGTTTTCCACTCAAGCAACATAACAGTTTGCAAGTATCACGTTCTTGCATAACTCGAGGTCTGAGACAGAATGTAAAGCTCGGGGCACATTCTTTTTCTTCTCTCCACAAGGTATAAGGTATTGGTTCTCGTCTGCGTACAACTGGCGCTTCGGATTTGTATTCAGGTATAACTTTTGGCAACGCTGGAAAATTGGTAAACGTTAAAACTGATGTAAGAGATTTATTAAGTGTAATAATTTATTAAATATTAGTATATTACGTAACAAGAGTTGTAAGTAACCCAGTAAATTTCACGATTGCGTAATGAGATTACAAGTCGTTTAACGTACTATACTTTTTCTACGCCCATCTATTTTCTTCTGAGTGCTCATAATTTCATCTTTTTCACTACTAACAGACATATTCGTAGGTAAAGTTGAGAAAATGTTCGGATACTATAATTTGTTACAAAAATTGACAGCATAAATGAGATTCCCATATCAAGAAAAACCGAATTATTTTTTTTTGAAATTGTAAAATGTGTTGCCGACAAATAGGGGCATCACTCTTTTAATCTAAAATGTATTTCACTATTGCTAAGAGCTTTTATGTTTTTCAATTGATTAAAAGTATGTAAATAAACCAAATAAAGTAGTACGTAAATAAAAATTTGATTGCAATTTGATTCAACAAAGAAATTTAAGTTTTTTTATCTAAACGCACATGTATATTATGAGATTTTCATTACGTGCATGTTATTGTTAAATTTCACTTACAAGGAATGTTGTCAGTGCGATTTTTGACGTTTACGGACATGGGCGTAGAAAAAATAATTTACCGTGCTGTATACATCTGTTATTGAATGATCAGTGTAACGTGGAATATCTCATGAAATTTTTAAAGGATATTGGCATTTTTAAGAATTTATAACTATTATTACATAATATAATTGATCAAACAACACTGTAGCACTGCTAATCCACTCAACCAACCCAAGGTGGTTTATGCAGTTTATTTTTAATAAAAAAATTAATAAAAGAATAGAAGCTTACGTTGAACATTTAGGAATACTACTTCTTCTCTAGCACCATAGTGATTTTCAGCTCTAATAATATATTCTCCTCTATCTTGTAACCTAGCTCTGTTTATAACAAAATAGTAATCATCACCAGCGTATCTCTTCATAAATTTGACACTTTGTCTTAATTCTACATTGTTATGATACCAACTAACCGTAGGAGCAGCAACACCAATAACTCTACAGTAGAATTTAACACTTTGTCCTTCATAACAGAAGGCGCTTTGAGGTTTAATGACAAATCTTGGTGCAGCTTGTCTACGATCTGCAATAGAAAATATTTATTAAAATATACCTACGCATATACTTGTTTCAGGCATCTTATGCGAATCGACATAATATGTATATTGTATACGCTATAGTGTAGTAGCTACTAGGCCTTTATGTCAACGATTGCCAGTTTGTTTTTAGATTACACTATCGAATATAATCTATAAAGCCATATACAGATCGACCAACATAGCTTTGCCTCTGAGAATTGGATGCGCAGTAGACTAGTCGGCGGAGTGGGGCGAGAGCTCATTAATGTCGAGGATCTCGTGCAGTCAACATCGGTTAGTACAGTCAGTGCATAAATTATTTAGTGAACTGTTGTGATAATTCTGTGTTCTTATTTTGGATATGCCTTTGAACCGTAAAGTGAAAAACAAGGTTCTGAGTGGACAAAGCAGAGAAATTGTCAACAATGTGTTAAGATTTATGCAGGCAGAAGCAACGGCAGATGGAATAAGGATTCCTCTTGCGAAGGTAAGAAGTAGTGGTAGAAATAAGTCAAAATGTACTAATAATTATTTTTTATCATCGAAGGTTCAAGAACGAGTAGCAGAGGCTACAGGGGTATGCGTAAGAACCACAAGGAAAATTAAATCAGAGATGGAAAAAATAGAAGAAGGTGAACAGGAAACGTTTTCAACTCCAAATAAAAAGAGAGTGAAACATTCAAACCTCACAATGGATGATGCTGATTTGGCTATTTTACGTAGGTGCATAGTTAATTTCCATATCACAGAAAAAATAATTCCTACGCTCAGGGTAATTCATAGAAATATCATTTTCGATATGGACTATCAGGGTTGCAAAGAGTCTCTGAGAAAATACATTCATAAACTTGGATTTCGATGGAGGTAAGTGAAAACGAACAGAAAAATATTAATGAAGCGCCAGCCCATTCGACTACTGAGAACAGAATTCTTAAAAAAAATGCGGACCTACAGAGAAGAGGGTCGACCTATTATTTATATGGATTAAACTTATATTCATGCTACACACACGCACCAAAAAGGCTGGAGTGATAATACCGAGGATGGTCTAAAAAAACCTGTTAGTAAAGGGCAACGTTTAATCATAATACATGCAGGTGATTATCATAATGAGATGAATTTTGATGATTATAAGAAATGGGTGTCAGAACAGTTGATTCCGATTTTGCCGCCAAAGAGCATTGTGGTTATCAATAATGCACCTTATCATAATAAACAAATCGACAAAATGCCAATGACATTGACCAAAAAAGCCGAGATGCAATCATGGTTATCAGAGAGAAATATTCCATTTAATAAAACGATGCTGAAACCTGAATTATATGCCCTCATAAAGAACTATAAGCCAAAATATAAGCGGTATAAAATAGATCAGCTTTTTCTAGCAGCAAATTATAACGTTGTGCGACTACCACCATATCATCCGGATTTGAATCCAATCGAATTGGTTTGGGCCGAAC
This sequence comes from Lochmaea capreae, assembly GCA_949126875.1. Lineage (NCBI taxonomy): Eukaryota > Metazoa > Arthropoda > Insecta > Coleoptera > Chrysomelidae > Lochmaea > Lochmaea capreae. Next base: position 14,568,646 of record OX421402.1, on the reverse strand, counting down.
TCAAAGACTATGTTGCAAATAAAAATCTTTTAATTTCAACGATGCTATGCAACATTGCGACGATTTTTTCAAAGAATTTTCTCCAGAGCAGTGGGAATCTCGTTGCAAAAGAGCGAAGAAATTTGAGGACGATTTCATGACGAATGAACCCATGATAGACATTATCGTAGATGATCTGGTTATTGATTTAAATGATGAGGATAGCGACACTGAATCAGAACAGGAAGAATTTAAAGATTATCTATTTTTTCCCAAATACTTGCTCATAATCCGATATGTTTTAATCCTCTACTTTTATTATCCTGAGGTGGGTTAAAGGGCACGACAGGAGTAAAGGAAATCGCATTGCTGATTCTCTAGCCAGGGAAGCCGCTGGACTGAAAATTCTTGGACCCAGTGACACCTACGAATTCGACAATTGCGGAACTAGCCAAACGTTACACCCATGCTCAATCCCTTGAGAGATGGGAGGCAATCAAAGGATGCAGTTTTGCCAGGATCACCCTGGGCGACCCTGGGAAGATGGCGCCGAAAAAATACTTGGCGATGACCAGAAGAAACCTACGTATAACAGTGGGATTCCTGACTGGCCACTGTCAACTAAGGAAACACCTCCATACTATGGGGCTAGTGGACACATCTCTATGCAGGATGTGTGAACAGGAAGATGAGACTGTCAGGCATGTCCTATGCGAGTGTCCGGAGTTATCGTCGATAAGAGAGTGTGTGTTCGGTGAGTCTTGGCCTACACCTGCCGATATAAAGGAGATGTCTCCTGGTGACCTGTTCACCTTCCTGAGAAGGACAGGATGGACGATGACCTAGGAGGACAACTCCTCGGGAGGATGTACAATGGGTCATATGTGGCCTAAGTGCTGTGAGCCTACACTCACCCTCCCTACTCTACAGATACAGAATCCTCTACTTTTATTTAAATGAATTTTGACTAGGATTACAATATAGAACATTCAATCAGGTAGAAAGGATATCACTATGTGTTGTGACTATTAATCCATCTACAATAAATACTCTCTATTGATTATCATATTATGCATAATTCCTTTAATTATATTCTACTTGCGAATGAATAAGGATGTTTTGATTCATATCCTCTACTGTTTTATCGTTATCGTCAACCGATACCAAATTTGTTTCGACGTTGATTCAGGTACTGCATTCAATCAACGGTTTCGGCCAAAATTCTTCTCTCGATTGTACTTCCCGGTGAAAGGGCGAAGTCGGTCTTTGTCTCACACTAACCCTTTCTGTTTATCGTTTGCGCATCTCAGAGGCAAAGCTATGTTGGTCGATCTGTACATGGAATTTCATACATAGCTAAGCATGCATTGTCATCCAAAATAAGCGTGTATAATTTTGAATGTCTGTTTTTTTATTAGTTCGATTATCTTCCTGAATAATGACTGCTCTTTCTAAAAATAACCTCCTAGAATAATTCTTTTCACGAGTCAACACTTAAATACCTTCATAATATACTTTATGATCTTATTAAGAGCTACTCTACTTGAAAACTTTTTAGTAGTCTGAGCAATGTAAAGTGTGGTCATAGCTACTGTACCACATCTTAACAGAGTACAATTTATCTTTAATTGTTGCATAAACCGTAATTACGAGAAAATTATTTTTCTAAACGCGGTTTATCCAGACAACCAAATAGTCATATATACATATATACCTATATACAGGGCTTTTCACGATGAGCGTTAATTAGACGTTTCTGGCAAACCAGACAACGGATCAACCTAAAAATTTTACAGTATGCATAAATTGATATGATCTACACGCTTAAAATATTTTAGACGATGCGGCGTTGCCGCTTCTACTATAAAGTAGCGACTACTTTGATTTTTCAAATGGAACACCCTGTATATATTATCATATTATGATTTCTTATCACTTTGTCAACAACTTTATGTACTATTTCCCTATACCTATCTGATACCGTTTAGAAGATATAAATTAATTTCGATTTTTTTTTTACCAAACATGTACTTTTATAAACGCTGATAATCTTGAACTCTCTGGTACTAAGACGATTAAATTCGAAATGGAGTGTAGTGATACGATGAAGATCTTCACTCCAAGACATATTTTTATTTGCCTCATACAGGGTCTTTAAAAAATGCAGATATTTTGATCACATGAAAAAATGAGTGAAAGTCAATTTTTTCAAATGGAACACCCTGTATATTTCCACATTTTTGAGCTGTACATCCAATTTTAGGTTGACTTTGTGGTGATAATCATATTTCAATTTCGAACCGTTTTCGAGATAAACTGTTTCAAACAGAAACTGACGTGGTTTCCTTGTATTCATCACTTATTTTTGTAATTGTAACATCTATTTTATACTACGTAATATATCTTTTCGATTTAGTTTTTCAACAGTCTCATGAAGATTTACTGAGAAATGGAGTTCAAATGATTTTAAATAATAGGCCAGGAAGAGAACGTGTATGGTACCAAATGGATGGTGCTCCACCCCATAATTCTCGTTCAGTAAACGAAGCTTTAACTGAAATCTTCGGGGACAGATGGATTGGTAATAATGGACCTTTTCGTTGGCCTCCTAGAACACCAGATGGCAATCCATTAGATTATTTTGTGTGGGGTTTCATTAAAAATATGGTTTACTCCAACCCAGTAACAACAATGGAAGATATGAAATCGAGGGTTAGAACTGCTTTCAATAGTTTAACTCCAGACTTAATCAGGAGCGCTACACATGAAAATCTTTTGAAGAGATTACATGTTTGTTTAAGTAGACGTGGAGATGTGTTCGAACATATTTTGAACTACACTGACAATTGAATTAACTAATTCATGAAATTATTTTCAGTTCGTGTATCAGCGTTAATAAAACTATTGTTTGAAGAGAAGTTTCATTTGATGGTTGAAGAGTATTTTAATAATTATTTATCGAACGGAATCTGTTAAATTTCAAAAATAAGTGACAAGGAAATCACGTCAGTTTCTATTTGAAACAGTTTATCTCGACAACTGTTCGAAATTGAAATATGATTATCTGAACAAAGTCAACCTAAAATTGGATGTAGAGCTCAAAAATGTGGAAATATACAGGGTGTTCCATTTGAAAAAATTGACTTCCACCCATTTTTTCATGTGATCAAAATATCTGCATTTTTTAAAGACCCTGTAAGAGGCAAATAAAAATATGACTTTAAGTGAAGATCTTCATGGTATCACTCCACTCCATTTCGAATTTAATCGTCTTAGTACTAGAGAGTTTAAGATTATCAGCGTTTATAAAAGTACATGTTTGGTAAAAAAAAAAATCGAAATTAATTTATATCTTCCAAACGGTAACAGATAGGTATAGGAAAATAGTACATGAAGTTGTTGACAAAGTGATAAGAAATCATAATATGATAATATATACAGGGTGTTCCATTTGAAAAATCAAAGTAGTCGCTACTTTATAGTAGAAGCGGCAACGCCGCATTGTCTAAAATATTTTAGGCGTATAGATCATATCAATTTATGCATACTGTAAAATTTTCAGGTTGATTCGTTGTCTCGTTTGCCAGAAACGTCTAATTAACGCTCATCGTGAAAAGCCCTGTATAGATAGCCACAATATATTTATCAAAAAATGTATGAACTCACCAAAGTATGCATCATGTATTTTGTATTTCTCTATCATTAGTTTTCTTAGAGATGAGTATTCTGAGAGTCTTCCAATAGGTAGAGCAAATGAATCCCAGGCGTCATATTTAGCACGAATCTTATCCCGTATACGAATATATTTGGATTGGTCAATAACATCAGTTCTATTGCTGTGGTCTCCACTTAGCCATGCGTGTAAAAGACATTCTTGTGCAGTCATACGTTTCCTAAAATAAATAATTAATCAAGAAAATACACAACTGTTGAAAATGAAGGTACTTACTCTTTGTTCTTGAGTAATAATCTTCGAATAAAGTCCTTGCCTTCTTCTGAAACATTTGTAAATGCTTCTTCATCGAAGTCCCAATCGCAAGCCTTAACATTTTTCAATGTTTCAATGTCATTTTCACCAGCAAATGGTGATAATCCACTTAATAAAACGTAACCTAATACACCTACAGCCCACATATCTGTGTAGAATCCAACAGGTTCCCTCTCAACAATTTCGGGTGCTGCAAATTCAGCAGTACCAGTAGAGATTTTAACAATTTCATTTGGATCTAACTTAGTAGCTAGCCCAAAGTCGATTAATTTGATATTTGTGCTCTTACGTGTTTGACACATAATATTTTCTGGTTTTATATCGAGGTGGATGATATTTCTCTCATGCATATGCTTAATACCTTCACAAATTTGTCTCATGTAGTTGATGACTTCAGCTTCAGACATTTGATAGCCTTCTGCCGTTATTCTCTCAAACAGTTCACCTCCCGACAAAAATTCATATATTAATACCATCTCGTCATCATCCTCAAATGCGTCGTGTAAATTAATTAGTTTAGGATGATGTAACTGGTTCATAATGTCAATTTCTTTTCTAATAAGTTCTTTCTCCATTGCATGTGAAACTGGAATGAATTTTGCTGCAAAAATATTACCGGTCTTACGTTCACGGCATCTGTGTACAACGCCAAATGCACCGGTGCCAATCTCTTCTAGAATATCGTAGTCGTCATAAACTGATTTAGTTTTGATTTCAACAGGCTGTGGAACGAATTTGGAATAAATGTCAAATACATAATTGTCGTAATCTTTAACTGACTCTCTGTGAGATTCGCGAATTTTCTTGCCATTTTCATCAACCTCGTATTTCCTCTTCTCTACTTGTTTCTTAACAGTATCCTTCATTGTAACAATATTACTGAGATCTGATGGATCTGATCGTCCATAAATGTTTTCTGCGTATACTCTGAATTCATACTGGTGTCCTGGAGTTAACCCATTTACTGCGATAGTTGTTAATCGTGTATTTCCAACCCTAATCCACGTCGATAATGGATGTTCTCGTCTCTCAACAAGATAATTCGTGATATTGCTACCACCGTCCCAGACAGGAGCTTTCCAGGTTAGTGCCAAAGAATCATGGCCGATATTATCAGCTGCTGGGAATCGAGGTGGATCAGGACGATCAGCAATTTGAATCTTTATGATAGCGGTATCTTGCCCCAGTTCATTTTCGGCTGTAATTCTGTATGGTCCACTATCTAATTTACTTGCATCACGAATAGTAAGGATAGCGTGTCTATCTTTAACTTCGACGTGATAGTGACCTCCTGATTCAATCACTTCACCTTCTCTTATCCATGTGATCTTTGGCCTTGGAAAACCTGTGAATGGGATTTTAATAACAACGTTTTCACCTTTGTCGAAGTATGCAGAGTTACGGAACCGTGGAGGAATGTTAAGTTTTGGAGCAGCTAAAAAGAAAAAATAAATTGGAATTTATAAAAAAATTTATAAATATATAATTTTCAATAACTTACTCATAATCAATAACTCAGCACGTGTAGATTTAATACCAGCTTTGTTAACAGCTCTGCAAACATATTCATCAGCATCTTCACCAAATACGTCGTGAATAATTAGATGATGTACTTTGTCTTCACTGTAAATATGATATCTTGAACCATTGGTAATTTCTCGAGCTCCCTTGTACCAAGTGATATGAGGAGCAGGATTTCCAGTAATTGTACATTCGAATTTAGCATTATGATTTTGAATACATTGAGCATTCTTAAGAGGCTTAATAATCTCTGGAGGTGTTGCTGCAAGGGGATCTTTAATTTCCACACTATTAGAGGCACTTGATGGTGTTGAAATTCCAGCTATATTTTGGGCAAATACTCTGAATTCATACTGACGGCCTTCAATAAGATTGGAAATATTGATTTGTGTTGGTAAGCACAAGGAGGCATTAACTCGTTGCCATGTTGAGCTGCCAACTTCACATTTATCAATCCAGTAACCTTGTATTCGAGCTCCTCCATCAGTTTCTGGTTTGGCCCATTCAAGATTTACAAAGTCTCCACCAACTTGTGTTACTTTAGGTACTCCGGGTGGTCCAGGTGGATCAAATGGAGCTCTGGCTTTAACTGGATTGACACCATTTAGTGGCGGACCCGCTCCGTTGTCGTTAACTGCCATAATTCGGAATAAATATTCTTGTCCCTCTGTTAGTCCTTGTACGGTAAAGCTAGTATCCTTACAAGAGCTGGAAACAGTAATCCAGTGTGTTCCTAGGACATCCTTTCGTTCAACGATATAGTGAGTAACTCTTAAGCCACCATCATAGCTTGGTGGTTTCCATGCCAGTCTACAAGTATGTTTGGTAATTTCAGTAGTATCCAATGGTCCGTTTGGTGGTCCAGGTAATCCAGTAATATATACACTAAAGCTACCAGATGCACTTCCGCTGTCATTTTTAACAGTTAAGTTGTAATTTCCAGCATCATTTTTATTAATATCCTTTATAAAAATGATAATATAATCATCGAATACTGTATATCGTATATGTGTAGAGTCATCAACGGTCTGTCCATTCTTAGATAAAGTAACATCAAGTGGCTGGTCTCCTGAATAGTAAACCTTAATTTTCGTATTATCTCCTTCGGCCAAATATAAGTCACCAGGTAGACGTTCAATCCTTGGAGGAGTTCCAATCTTCAGACGAGCTGTGGTTGTTACTGCTCCAAGAGTGTTACTAGCTTCGCAAGTATAATCACCTTCATCGATTCCAAGAAGGTCTGAAATGTGAAGAAATGCAGTTCCACCTTTAACCTCGGTTCTAAATCTGCCACCAATTTTGATTTCACGTCCATTTTTAATCCATCGGAAGGCTGGTTCAGGTTTTCCTGAAGCTTCACATTCAAGGATAACAGATTTTCCAAGAGGGGCTGATGTATTGTTGAGTCGACGAATCCAATCCGGTTTTTCACCTCCAAGAACTTCACAGACTTTAACAGGTGTTGTACAATTGCTAGGCTCACTCTTGCCGGCGGTGTTGATTGCGCAAATTCTAAATTCGTATTCAGATTTATCCATAAGGTTAAGAACTGTGTAGTTAGTGTCAGTAACATTATAATCATTGCATTTTGTCCATAATGGGGAACCAATCTCTCTCTTTTCAATAATGTATCCTGTAATTCGAGATCCTCCATCACTAACTGGTGGTTCCCAAGTTAAATCTACGTAACCTTTACCAACGTTGATCACTTTAGGATTGCGTGGAGGTGATGGTACATTATATTTGCCTTTAAGTTTGAATGCAGCCGATGAAGCTGAAGGTTTGCTAAAACCTGCAGCATTCTTTGCACGTACTCGAAATTCATATTCATGTCCGCTCGTTAAATTAAATAAGTCAAAGTGGGTGTCTTTAATAAGATAATCGCTTGCACTCTGCCAGTGGGTATCATGAGCAATATCACGATATTCAAGTTTATAACCCTGAATACGTGAACCACCATCATTATTAGGTTTATCCCAACTCAAATATATAGTTGATGAATCCCAATCTGTAACACGAGGAGCACCTGGTGCTTCTGGAGCTGTAAATGGATATTTAGCTATAACAGGTTCTGAGCTTTCTAAAGGCTCGCTAATACCATATTGATTTTCTGCTCTTATTCTGAAGCTGTATTTTTTGTTTGGTTCGAGGCTCATGACATCATAATGTGTATTACGTACGAAACTACTAACTTTCACCCAAATACCGTTTGTATCAAGTTTTTCGACAATATAGTTTGTTATTGGTGAACCACCGTCGTCTGTTGGTGGTCTCCATGCCAATGAACAATTATCAGGAGTAACATCAGATATATCAAGCGGACCTTGAGGTCGAAGAGGTCTATCTACAACTAATACTCTGCAAGAAGCAGAATCTGAGCCTTCAGAATTACTTAATTTAATTGTATAACTGCCTGTGTCAGATCGCTTAGCGGATTTGTTGACGAATGTGGATGTAACGTCGGTAGTGTCCATTTTAATTCGACTATCAGGCATCACTTCATCTCCATTAATAGTCCAAAATACTTTGGGCTTAGGAGTAGCTACAAACGGTACAGTTATTTTGAGTTCTTCTCCAGCAATCACAATCATATCGCGAATACTCAAATCTGAAGTAATCTTTGGTGCGGTTGGAGATGCCCTGGCACATATGGCATCGGACGCTGAACTCCAAGGTCCTTGTCCAGCAGCATTTATTGCCGCGACTCTAAACTCATATTCGTGATTTTCGATCAAACTGATGACTTTAAGAGTTGTATCTGGAACTTGAGCATGGCATGCTTTAGTCCATTTATCTTCAGTAATTAGTCGTTTTTCTACTACATAACCGGTAATTGGAGAACCACCATCGTGTCTTGGTTTTGCCCATGTAATTGTAATAGAATCTTCCGTAGTTTCAATACCTCTAGGAGCACCTGGAGCCCCGGGAGGGTCGAATGGATGTCTTGCTTTTATAGGTTCAGATGTAACAGCCGGATCGGATTGTCCGTATTGATTCTCAGCAATAACTCTAAAGTCATATTCTTTTCCAAGTGTGAGATTACGTACTCTGACAAACGGAACAGTTATGTAACTACTGACTTTTGACCAAGTTTGTGATTTGGCTTCTTTCTTCTCAATTATGTAATTGCTAATCTCAGCGCCTCCGTTATCTTTGGGAGGCTGCCAGTAAAGTGTAAGTGCATCTCCAGCAAATTCATCAGCCCTAAGATTCTCAGGTTTTCCGGGTCTATCCAATACTTTGACGTTTATTGTGGCAGTATCAAAACCATGGGGATTCTTCAATTGTAATCTATATTGACCACTGTCAGATCTCTTTGAATTCTTTACGATAATACTAGCATAGTCATCAGCCAATTGTGGGAACACCCGACTGTCAGATTCATCAAGAAGTTTGTCGTTAGCAAACCACGAAGCTGTTGGCTTAGGGAAGCCAATGTATGGTACATGAATACTAAAATCTTCCCCAGCTCGAACAGTAATATCACGAACACCTCCCAAATCCATTCTAGGTTTATTGGGCTGTTCTTCCACTTTAATGTTGCTGCTGGGCTTGCTAGGGTCTGATTTACCCACATCGTTGACTGCTATAAGTCTAAATTGGTAGGTTTCGCCTTCGGATAGGTTTGGTACAGTATAAACTGTATCACAAATTGGTGTAGAATTGACATCACTCCAGTTATCACTGGTAACAGGTCGTTTCTGTACAATATAACCTCTAATCTTAGATCCACCGTCACTTCTTGGGGGTCTCCAGGACAGTGTAACACTGTCTTTTGTGATTCTATCAGCTTTTGGTGGTTCAGGGGCATCTGGTGCAAACCTTTGAGTTTGTGCAGTTATGGGCTCGGTTGGTTGACTTGGCTCACCAGGTCCAGCTTCATTGACAGCGACTACACGGAATTCATATTTATTACCTTCTCTTAAATCTTGTACCATATATTGTGTATTTGGTGTAGGATATGTATTAACCTTAACCCAGTCTCCTCCCCTCTCACGTTTTTCGATGTAATAACCAGTAATTGGTTTTCCACCAGTTGCAGTTGGTGGTTTCCATTTAAGAGAACAAGTTGATGAAGAATAGCCAGTGACTTCTGGTTGACTAGGTGGACCAGGTGGATCGAATGGACTTTTCGCTACTATTGGTTTTCCTTCCAATGGTTCAGAAACTCCATAAATATTTTCAGCACGAACTCTAAATATGTATTTCTTTCCTTCAGTCAAACCACGAGCTGTAAAGGATGGCTTAGGACAGAAACCTGGACATGGACGCCAGCTATCTGTGCCAAATTCGCTTACTTCTACAATGTAGCCGGTAAGGTCACCACCACCATCATCGTTTGGAGGATTCCAAGATAATGATATTGTATCTTGAGTTGTTGCTGTGTATTGTAGTGGTCCTTTAGGAATTCCAGGTTTATCAACAACAATAACTTCAATATCTGCTTCATCAGTACCATATTCATTAGATGCTTTAATAGTATAAGTTCCTGTATCATCTCTGTTTGAAGCTTCAACACGAAGTCTAGTATTTTCACTTGTAGTTTCAGTCTAAAATTCAAAATTCGACTAATATACTAATAGTTTAAAAATATATTTGAAATAAATCACACAAATTATTTTAAAGTGTACTAAGATATATTATGAATTAACGTGTATTAACCGAAAAAAAATTGCGTCAACTACTTACATATATACGGTTGGTTTCAGGTACATTGAGTTTGTTCTTAGTCCATTGGCATTTAGGAGCTGGTGCACCAGAAAGTGGAATGTTGATGTTGATTGGTTCTCCGGCACGTACCTTAATTTTACGACCAATTATACCATCAAGCCAGAGTTTAGGTTTTTCTTTCATTGGTTTAGCAGTAAATGCATTAGAAGCATCGCTAGGTTTGCCAGCACCAGCAGCGTTAACTGCCGATACTCTGTACTCATATTGATGTCCTTCTTGAACTCTGTCATCATAATACTCAGTGTTTTTGTTGGGTTCTTTGTTAAGTTTGACCCATCTTCCAGTTGCTCTATCACGACGCTCTATATCGTAGCCTACGATTGGTGAACCACCGTTGCTAATAGGAGCAGTCCATTTTATCTTAATATGATCTTTGTCACTATCAACCAGTTCTGGTTTGCCAGGCTTTCCGGGTACATCTAAAATAATTATATCGTATATTATGTTCGATATTTGTTTTAATAAATGAATTACCGTATTGATTTTTGGCAACAATGGGCCTCTCAGTCTCTAGTGGGTCTGATCGTCCTTGCATATTTTCAGCAAATACTCGAAATTCGTATTTAGTTCCTTCCAATAATCTAGGTACAATTGCATGGCTATATTTAGGGTTAACGTAGTTTACTGCTGGTACCCAACCGCCACCATGAGTTAAGTCCCGTTTTTCAATGACGTAACCACTGAAATAGTTCAAAATTTGTCTGATAAACGAATACACTACAAATAAAAAGCGTGGAGACACACAAAATATGGATATATAGTATTAAAAGGAGTTGAGAGAAAAATTCTTGATAACTAAAGTAGAACAAAACATACCTATATCTAACCAAAATTATACAATAAAAGGAAATGGCAACCTTTTGGAAAATGACGAAGGAAATTTTGACATATTGGTGTGAAATAACCAATGCTTCACTGTGTACTATCGGACTGACAAACGCCTTAACCAAGAGAAAGCGTGCTAATGACTATAGAAGTATAATGAAGAAAGCTGATTGTGGATTTTTTTTTGTACAAAATTAAATTTAAGTATATTCACTTAAAGCGTTTTTGAATCGAGCTGCCCTCTTCAAGAACAACGAAGCAGCAAAGATGCACTCTGGTGAAACAAACATCTGTCAGAATTAAGATCTCAAACCCGGAACCTTTTTAATAGAGCAAAATTCACCGGAGACTAGCAGAGATACACCGGAGGTAAGACACACCTACTTTAGGAAATTAGAAAAGCTAAAAGAAATAGCTTCAGGAAATTCTGTGAAGATATAAACAAAACACCTGCTGCGGCAAGACTTTACAAAGTCATGGCGAAAAGTAGGGTCAACACAGATATGGCTTTGAGGAAGCCAGACGTAAATATACCGAAAATGAGAAGAAAAGAGTCTTACTAGAAACTCCAAACAGAGGAGATAATCCTCTCGAAGGTCATAACAGGCCTTCGAGAGAAAGTACTACTATGGCCAAGCACATTTGTAGTAACGATAGGTTGAAATGGGCTATGAACAATTTTTCATCTTTCAAAGCACCTGGAGCAGATAGGATTTTCCCATCATTGCTCCAGCAAGGACAAGACGAAATTCTACCACATTTGGTTAGAATTAGTCGAAGTAGCCTGGAACTGGGTTATATACCAGAAGCATGGAGAAGGGCAATAGTAACCTTCATTCCAAAAGCTGGAAAAAGAGACAGAACAAACCTCAAATCCTTCATACCAATTAGCCTAACATCGTTTGTGCCTAAAAAGATGGAAAAAGCTATTGACAACTATATTAGAACGGAAATCCTAGAGAGACTACCTCTCCACCCGTATCAGCACGCTTACCGGGTAGGCAGATCTACGGAGACCGCACTGGTACAACTGACGGAGGATATCCGAGGTGCCTTAGGCAACCAAGAAACTGTAGTATGTGCATTTTTGGACTTAGAAGGAGCTTTTGACAACACTCCACATGAGGCTGTCAAGAGAGCATTAAATAGAAGATGTGTAGACATCACAACATCCAAATGGATGTCGGAACTGCTCACCACGAGAATAGCAGAGACGAGAACTAGCAGACATTGTCTCCATCTGCACAACCAGAGGGTGCCCACAGGGAGGAGTAGTATCCCCATTAATGTGGAGTCTGACGGTTGACGAACTCCTGTGTGGTTTGACGAACCTCGGAATATCCTGCCAAGGATATGCCGATGATATTGTCATAACAGCCAGGGGACACCCTTTGTGACATCGTACATCGGTCTGAACTATACAAATAGCTGGTGTAGGCAAGTGGGACTCAGCATCAACCCCACCAAAACCATCTTGATAGTCGCTTCACTAAGAAAAGAAAAGTCAACCTCAAAACCATTAAACTTGATGGGAACGAGGTTGAATGGAGACAAGAAGTCAAGTATCTAGGTTGGACTCTAGACAGTAAACTCATGTGGAACAAACCCGAGAAGGATATTACATACAAAGCAAAAATGGCTCTAATGGTGTGCAGGAATCTGGCAGGGAGAAACGGGCTGGTAACCCAAAAATCCTGAGCTGGATGTACACTGCCATAGTGAGATCAATTATCACTTATGAAGCCATTGCGTGGAATAGTAGGACTAGCCTCTTGATGACGAGAGAAAACCTTGTATATGCATAACAGGAGCAATGAGTACATGCCCAACGGCAGCAATGGAAGTGATTCTCAACCTCACACCATTACATATGGTGGTGGAGAGTGTTGCAGAAAGAACAAGATACAGACTAAGTAGAGAGGGAAGCATTAAAAAAAAACCACCTCTTCACTTTTTAGAAATCAGACAACCTGGGAAATGCCACAAGATGGTATGATGAAAAAGTATAACTTTTCAAAGAAATTCGTTACGGAATTAAGCAACAAGAAGGAATGGGACCCAAATACCATTACCAGACTTGGGAAGAATGCCATTCAATGGTACACAGACGGCAATAGAAGGAACTGGGATAGGAGTGTACGGACCAGGAACCACTCTGAAAGCTTGGGAAAAACCCCAAGTATCTTTCAAGCGGAAATTCACGCAATAAGAAAGTGTGCCCAGTTCAATATTGACAAAGGATATAGAAGGCAAAGGATTATCATAATGTCTGATAGTCAAGCAGCCATTAAAGCGTTGAGTTCTTGTGTAATCAGTTCCAAAATGGTGTGGGAATGCCGAGGCAAACTTAATAAGCTAGGCGAGAACAATATAGTCAACTTACTGTGGATTCCAGAACACACTGGAATAGAAGGAAACGAAATAGCAGATGAACTAGCAAAGAGGGGGACTGAAATACGCTTTTGGGGACCGGAACCCTTTTGCGGAATCAGCTCCAATGTAATATTGGAAGAAATAGGTAAAGCCGAAGAAAAGAGAAGATCTGACCATTGGAAACATCTAGTAGGGCTTAGGCAATCTAAGATTCTTCTGGGTGACTACAACCTGTTGAGATCAAATGAATGCATAAGTCAAAGCAAAACTGCACTACGAGTTTTAACAGGAATCCTAACGGGACATTGTCGCCTGAATGGGCATCTTAAAAAGCTCAAAATAGTGGAGGAAGAAGATTGTAGATTTTGTGGAATGGAAAAAGAAACATCCACATACTTGCGAACTGCACAGTAATTCCTAGGGCACAGTACCTGGGAGACTACTGGATAGAAGAGGGACAGTTACCTTAGTTGAAGCCTGCAGATATCCTAAAATTCCTCCGGGAAATAGGACTAAAGGAGCTTCTAGTCTCTGAGACTCTCCTCAGAAACTAAGTAGAAGTAAGGGGGCACAATAGATCTTTTAGGTCTCGGTGAATGTTACCCCAAAAGACATACATACATACTTAAAGCGTTTCTAATATGCTTACGTGATTTCACTACCACCATTATCTTTGGGTGGTTTCCAGGATAGTGTTACACTTTGAGCTGTGACTTCTTCATATTCGATTGGTCTTTGTGGAGGTCCAGGACGATCTGAAATTTGATTTGAAATTTCTTTTAGTATTAGCATAAGCGTAACTTTAAAATGTTCAATAACATTACCCTTTATACATTCCAAATCCTGTAAATGAGTGCCATAAAAATATATTTAAAAAATGTAATTATTATCATTTGAATGAATTATACGTGCCCTAATCTCAACCATACTGTGAGAGTTACCTGCCATAGGATATTGCTGTTTATAAAATTACTGATTTTCGTTAGTTCATATCCTCATTTTATGTCAGTAAGGTGTAACTTACAGTTTGGTTAAGAAAATTAATAAAATTAAAAACTTACCCAGAACAGTTACTTGAAATGATGCTTCGTCGATGCCCGAACTATTTTTGAGCAGTATGTGATACAAACCACTGTCAGACCGTTTGGCGTTAACAGTGTGTATAGTTGTATGGTAGCCGATTGAAGTGACAGTAGTACGTTCATCAGCTGTTAAAGGCTTACTTCCAACACTCCATGTCACCACGGGACATGGTTCGCCAATGAAGTCAACATCAATATGTAAAATAAGACCAGCCTTAATGCGAATATCATTAATGGGTGTCTTAATTTTAGGTGCAACTGAAAAAATAATTATGCTTTGAATTAGTAATATTTGTTACTTAAGAAATGGAATTTTCGTGTGTACGAATTGCAGTTTCCAGATTTTATATCTGTCTATAAAACAATGTGTAAATTTTAAAAATGTTGAGTGTTCAATATCCTCGCACAGTGTATTTGACCGAATGTTACTTTTACTTGGCTTGAACTAAAGAAAACTGCGAAGCAGTCTGAAATTATGTGTTATTAAATTGAACTTACGGAATCGGGCTTTAGCAGTAACCAGATCAGATGGTTCAGATGGTTCACTTTGTCCAGCAGTATTAGAGGCAACTACTCTAAATTCGTATTCTTGTCCTTCTGTTAAATCAGGCACTGTAGCAATATTTTTGTTTGCTGGAACATGCACAGCATTTGTCCAGTAAGGGCTGCCCTTCTCTTTTTTCTGAATAATATATCCAGTAATTGGAGAGCCGCCATCACTTTTCGGTGGAGTCCATTCAAGGTCCACATGATCTTTATCCCAATCCGTGACCGCTGGTTTGCCAGGAGCACTAGGTTCGTCTAAAACGAGATAATATTGATTTACTGGTGGATATTTTAATTATATTATTATCTTACCAAATTCATTTTTGGCAATTATACTTTTGGGTGTTTCTAAGGGTTCTGATTCTCCCACTATATTTACAGCTTTTACTCTAAAGTAATATTCTTTGCGGTGAATCAATCTTGTGATGTCATGTGAGGTAATACTTGCCATACCAGCATCTGACCATGTACCACGTGATACATCCATTTTTTCAACAATGTAATGTAGAATAGGAGATCCGCCATCATCCATTGGTACTTTCCAAGAAAGCCTAGCACTGTCTTTAGTAACACTAGAGACATCTAGTGGTGGTTGTGGTGGACTAGGTTTATCTATTACAGTAACTTGTGCAGATGCACTAAAGCTTCCTAAATCGTTAGTTAGTGTTAAAGTATATCTTCCAGCATCTGTTCTCAAAGAAGAAGAAATGTCGAATGATACTTTATTATTGTAGACAGCCAGGTCAACTCTGTCACTGGAAAGTATTTCTTTGCCATTAACAGTCCACTTAGCAGTAGGCTTAGGAGATGCCTCGATGGGAATAGTCCATCCAAATCGTTGTCCAGCTTTAACAGTAATATCTTCCAACAAACTTTTGTTGAAAATGGGTGCTTGGAATCTAGGCTTAGCAATAACGGGAAGACTAGCTTCACTAGGTTCACTGTGACCTCCCTTATTCACAGCTATTACTCTGAATTCATATTCTTCTCCTTCAACTAAATTGGGTACAGTTGCTTTAGTTGTTTTACCAGGTACTTCACAAGCCCTTTCCCAAGTGCTAAAATAAATTAATTATATACCAAGGAGGTACTCTTTACATATCTACTAAATCAAACTTACCCATGCCTTGGTCGCTTCTCAATGATATATTCAGTGATTGGAGCGCCTCCATCTTTCTTAGGGGCAGTCCATTGGAGGTCTACGTGATCCTTATCCCAGTCTGTAGCTTGTGGAACTCCAGGTCTATCTGGTTTAGTAAATGGATCTTTAGCTGTAATGGCTTCAGTTGTCTGCAATGGCGCTGATTCTCCTTCCTTATTTACTGCTTTAACTCTAAATTGATAGTCATGTCCTTCAGCTAGGTGATCAACACGCATAGATGTGCCAATGGCTTCACCACATGGTACCCATCTCATATTCTCAGTATCCAATTTTTCTACAGTATAATGTGTGATTTCTGATCCACCATTGTCTTTTGGTGGTTTCCAGTGAAGAGTCATAGAACTTTTAGTGATATTATCTGCTTTAAGAGGTCCCTCTGGCGGAGTTGGAATATCGAGTACAGTGACTTTAACAGTCTCTACATCTTTACCGTTTATATTTTTTACACTAAGAGTATATGGTCCACTGTCAGATCTCTTGGCATCTATAATTTTGATACTTGTTTTGTAATCTTCATTAACAACTTTCACACGTTCATTGTTGAATAGAATATCTTCTTTATGTTTCCATTCTTTAGAGGGTGGGGGTTCTCCGATAACGGGTACATTGAATTCAATGGAAGATCCAACTTTAATTTTAAGATCTGTGAAGTAGTTTCTGTCAATCTTGGGAGCAACTGCAAAAAATAGAAATGTATTATTTTAAATTTATCAGTCCTGTAATACTTACGGTTCTTAGGTCTGGCAACGTGGACTTTTGATGCATCACTAGGTTCGCCAGGTCCTGCTTTATTAATAGCCCTAATTCTAAATTCATACGGTGTTCCTTCAATAAGATCATTAACTTTGCCTTTAGGAGTATCTCCTTCAACTTCTGTACATTTTTCCCAATTTGGATTATACTTATCACGTTTTTCAATAATATATCCAGTGATAGGTGAGCCCCCATCATTTTCTGGCTTGTCCCATTTAAGTTCAACAAAATCTTTATCGTAGTCAGTAATTACTGGTGCACTAGTTTTACCTGGCTCGTCGAATGGATTTTTGGCTTCAACAGCTTGACTTGTCTGTAGAGGCTCCGATTTACCCTGCCTGTTAACAGCTCTAACTCTAAATTTATATTTATGATTTGGTACCAAACCATCAACAGCTAAAGATGTTTCTGGACCATCAGTTTCTCCAGCTTGTACCCATCGACCGGAAGCTTCGTCCATCTTCTCTACAATATATTTTTCAATAGGTTGACCTCCGTCATCGGCAGGTGCTCTCCAGCTAAGTTTCGCACCGTTAGCATGAACATCGGATACTCGGAGTGGTCCACCAGGCGGACTAGGCACGTCAAGTATAATTACTTCAACTTCAGCAATATCTTTACCGTTCACATTTTCTGCTGTGACGGTATAGGTCCCTGATTCACCTCGTGTTGCGTTGCGTACACTTAATTTTGTGATATACTCTCCATGCTGTACTTTTATTCCATCGCCACTCTTTAATTCTTTATTGTTAATTAACCATTTAGTAGTCGGCATCGGTTCTCCAGATACTTTAACATCGAAATTGAAGTTCTGTCCCGCGCGAATTTTAACTTGATTAAGATTAGTTCTATCAATTCTGGGAGCCATATTACGGGGTTTAGCTATTATAGTAGGGGTTTCATTACTTGGTTCACCCGGTCCTGCTGCATTCACGGCTTTCACTCGGAATTGATAAGGCTGCCCTTCTATAAGATCTGGCACAGTTGCTTTAAACTGATCGGCTGGTACGTCAATAGCTTTTTCCCAGTCTCCAAATTTATCTTTCTTTTCAATGATGTATCCAATGATGGGTGAGCCTCCATCATCTTTTGGTGGAGTCCAAGCCAAATCAACATGATCTTTATCCCAGTCAGTCGCTTTAAGATGACCTGGTGCACCAGGTTCATCAAATGGATTTTTAGCGACAATAGTTTGTTCAGTTTCTAAAGGTTTAGATTCTCCTTCAGCGTTGACAGCTGCTACTCTGAATTTGTATTCATGCCCTGGGGTAAGTCCAGTTACTTCAAAATTAGGATCTATGGCTCTTCCACATGGAACCCAGCAACCAGTTTCTGGATCCATCCTATCGACTTGGTAATATTCAATAGGAATGCCTCCATCATCCTTGGGTCTCTTCCATTTAAGTTTACATCCGTTTTTGTTGACATCAGATACTAGTAATGGTCCTTGAGGTGGAGTAGGTTTGTCAGTAACTGTGACGTTTATTATGTGTGTATCCTTGCCAGAGCTATTGGAAGCTGTGATTTTATATTCACCAGTGTCATCACGATTAACAGGGCGTATAGCGATCTTTGTATTATAATCAACGTTGTCGATTGTTGTTCGGTTGTCATTCTTCAGAACAGTACCGCTAAAACGCCATTCTACTGATGGTGGAGGTTCACCAATTATATTTGCTTCAAATTTAAGTGGTGATCCTGCAGAAAGTGTGACATCATGAAGGTAACGTCTGTCAATTTTCGGTGCCACTACAAATAAAAGATATAATATAGTATTTTATGAATTTACTCTGTGGTATCAACTTACAGAATCTGGGTTTAGCAATGAATGTTTTACTGGAATCAGAAGGAGCACTTAGTCCAGCTTCATTTATTGCAATTACCCTGAATTGATATTCATTTCCTTCAATTAAGCCTGAAATAGTTGCTGCTGGTTTGGGTGTAGTAGTTTCCAGAGCCTTTTCCCAAATGGGACTGTATTTGTCTTTCATTTCAATTATGTATCCTGTAATAGGCGAACCACCATCTGAAACTGGTTCAGACCATTTGAGATCGACATGGTTAGCGGACCAATCTTCTGGTTCTGGGGTGCCAGGTCTACCAGCAGTGGCTGCAATTAGAAAAGTTTTAGCTACAGCATATTGATAAGACAACAGCATACTTACTGTAGGGATCTTTAGCTATAATAGTTCCAAGCGTTTCGAGCGGTTCAGATTCACCTTCTTTATTAACGGCTTTAACTCTGAACTTATATTCATGTTTAGGTGTCAATCCCTCCACTTTTATTTCTGGTACAGCACCAGCGGTTTTACCAACAGGTAACCATATTCCTGTTTCTGGGTCGAATTTTTCAACCACGTAGTTTTCAATTGGTTCCCCGCCATCGTCTTTTGGTTTCTTCCATTTCAACGTACAGTTGTCTTTGTGGATATCTGATACTTCCAATGGACCCTCGGGTTGTCCTGGCTTCGCTGTAATTTATAAGCAATTAGAATACGATAACATAAATAATTTGCGAAACTGTAAACATAATTGAAAATGTTTATATGCTTACAGATAACAGTTATTTCGATTTCTGCTTGATCTTGTCCATATTTGTTCATAGCAACAATCTTATAAACTCCAGTATCTTTGCGTTCGGGTTTATCGTTGAAGAACTTAGAGTTGTATGGAATATTATCAACACGTTTATGAGAGGTTTGACTGAGAGTCTTGCCATCTTGATACCATGAAACATCAGGCGCTGGTTCACCATTAATTTTAACATCAATATAGATTGGTTCACCTTCTTTTACAGTTAGATTATGTAGGTTGCGGCGATCAATCTTTGGAGCCACTGAAACCAAAGCATTACTATGAACACCAAATAATATTTAAATAACTTTGTAATCGAAAATGAAATAACTGAAATAATTTGGATATTTATGCATTGAATGAACGAAAATTTACAGTTTTATCTATGCTATTATGTAGGCATATTACACTTGATAATGAATTTGAATATACCAAAAATTTGGGTGGTCAATTATTACTTACATCGTCTGGGCTTCGTAACTACTGATTTTGATGTTTGACTTGGCTCGCCAGGACCAGCAGCATTAACAGCACGTACTCTGAATTCATATTCAACACCTTCGTCCAAATTGTCCGCAGTGCCTTTTGTTTCATATGGTCCAGTTTCTCCAGCTTTAATCCATTTTGGAGAACCTTTCTCTCTCTTTTCAATAATATATCCAGTGATAGGAGATCCACCATCATTAGCAGGTGGAGTCCATTTTAGATCTACATGGTCTTTATCCCAATCTGTAACTTCAGGTGTGCCAGGAGCTCCAGGTTCGTCGAATGGATTTTTAGCAATAATTGTTTGGTCTGCTTCTAGAGGTTCAGATTCTCCTTCTGAATTGACGGCAGAAACTCTGAATTTGTATTCTTGTCCAGGTTCCAGGTTATTGAGTTCAATTTTCGGATCTTTAGTCCTTCCAGCTGGTACCCATCGACCAGTAGATGTATCTAATTTCTCAACAGCGTAATATTCGATTGGAACTCCTCCATCATCCTGTGGTGGATTCCATTTAAGAGTACATCCTTCCTTATGAACATCACTAATTTTAAGAGGCCCTTCCGGTTTAGAAGGTTTATCCAAAACTTTAATCTCAATACTTGCTTCATCTCTTCCAGAATCGTTTTCAGCTTTTAGAGTTAATGTACCAGTGTGTTCTCTTTTAGCAACTCCGATTAAAAATTTTGTTCTATAATCTTCCAGATCTATGTTTATATCATCGCGGTTTTCAATGCGAGCCTTATTGAGGAACCATGATTTAGTTGGTGGTGGTTCACCACTAACTTTAACATCTAATCTAATGTGCTGACCTGCTCTTATTATAAGATCTTTCAGATTGGTACGATCGATTTTAGGAGCAACAAATCTGTCTTTAGCTGTGATTGTTTCGGAAGGTTGTGAAGGCTTACTATCACCTCCTTTGTTAACAGCCTTCACTCTAAACTGGTATTTTTGTCCTTCTTGTAAATCTGGTACTCTAGCTTCATTTTTATTACCGGGTACTTCAAGAGCTTTTTGCCATTTACCTGTAATAGGATCTTTTTTTTCCACAATGTATTTTTCGATTGGTGCACCCCCGTCATTCTTAGGAGGAGTCCATTTGAGGTCAGCATGGTTTTTAGTCCAATCCTTAAGTTCTGGTTTACCTGGAGCGTCTGGTTCAGTGTATGGATTTTTAGCAGTTGTTGGTACATCAGTAACTAAAGGTTCTGATTCACCTTCCGAATTTACTGCCTTAACCCTGAATTGATAATCTTTTCCTTCGTTAAGCCCAGTAACGTCAGCTTCGGGTGTTTTTGTAGTGGTAACTGGTATCCATCGTCCACTTTCAACATCCATACGTTCAACTACATATCCACTGATTGGTTCTCCTCCGTCGTCTTCAGGTGCCTCCCATTTGAGTTTACAGCCTTCAGCTGTAACATCAGATACCTTAAGAGGCCCTTTTGGTTTAGAAGGTTTAGCAATTATTTGCAGTTCTACGTCTACTGTGTCCACCCCGGAATCATTTCTTGCAGTTACTGTATACATTCCGGTATCACTTCTTTGTACGTTCTTAAATATGAAGCTGGTATGATATTCCTCATTGTCTATCTTAATTCTATCATTATTCCTTAGAGTTTGATCTTTTAAGGTCCATGCAACAACTGGTGCTGGTTCACCCTTGACATCAGCTTCCAAATGTAATAGTTGACCTGTGCGTAAAACTTTTTTCCCAAGATTTTTGCGATCAATTTTAGGAGCCACTGGAAAATAAAAGGAGTTTAGATTTTCACCCTTTTAAATCATTCACGCTCTTAATCGATATTGCATATATATACTTACAAAATCTTGGCTTGGCTATAACTGGTTTAGATGGATCACTTGGCTCGCTAGGTCCAGCTTTGTTAACTGCAACGATGCGGAACTCATATTCATGACCTTCTTCTACAGTTTCCACTCTTCCAATAGTTTTGTCTCCGGGTACAGTTGCTGCATCAATCCACCCACGACCAGCTTTATCATGCATTTGAATAATGTATTTTTGAATTGGTGCGCCTCCATCACTAATTGGAGGCTTCCATGAAAGTTCAACGAAATCTTTGTCCCAGTCTTTAAGATCTGGACGACCAGGCTTACCAGGCTCATCTATAATAAATAATTTAAGTCATTATTCCTTGAATTATATAATAAAATTTCTGTCTTACCGAATGGATTCTTGGCGATGATGGTTTTCTCAGTCTCAAGAGGTTCCGATTCTCCTTCCTTATTTACAGCTTTAACCCTAAATTTATAAGGTTTACCTTCTTGTAAGCCAGTAATATTTGCTTCAGGTTCAGTGCTTCTTCCACATGGAATCCATTGTCCTGTAAGTGGATCGAGTTTTTCAATTTCATAGTGGTCAATCGGAGTACCACCATCATCATCTGGTTTCTTCCATTTGAGTTTACATCCGTGTTTGGTCACATCACTAACCTCAAGTGGTCCTTTCGGTGCTTTAGGTTTACCAAGGACATATATATCAATGTCAGCTGTATCTTCACCTACTTCATTCTTAGCAATAATGGTGTACTTTCCTGAATGTACACGTTTTCCTTTGAGTACGAAAAATTTCGTATTATAGTCTACATTATCGATTCGAATTTCCTCAGTTGATTGTATTTCTTGACCATTAAACAACCAGGTCACACTTGGTGGAGGTTCACCTTGAATGGCAACATCCAAGCTTATCGATAGACCAGCTTTTATTGTAAGTGGTTTCAAGTTTGTACGGTCAATGAGTGGTTTTACTAAAAAGTAAAATAACGCTAATTAGGGATGTTGTTTTGTTTGGGACACGACTCATAAGTGAGTAAATGAATTTGAAATCATTTATATGAAAGTTTGTACTTACGGAATCTGGGTTTCGCTGTGTGCCAGTTGGTTTGTTCAGAAGGATCAGAGACACCAGCCTTGTTGACTGCTCTGACACGGAATTTATATTGATTACCTTCTTCAAGTCTAGGTACAGTTCCATTACATTGCGGTCCTACTTCAGTAACTTTAATAAACTGTCCCCCAAATTTGTCCATTGCTTCAATAATGTATCCAGTGATGGCAGATCCACCATCTCTAACGGGTTTGTCCCATTTAAGTTTAACGGATTTCTCATCCCAGTCGACGATTTCTGGAAGACCAGGTGGTGCAGGGATATCGTAAGGATTTTTAGCAAGAATTGCTGTATCGGTTTCAAGAGGTTCTGATTCCCCTTCTTCATTGACCGCTTTAACTCTAAAGTTGTATTTTTTGTTAGGTTCGAGACCAGTGATTTCATGATCCAGTTTGTCAGCATCAACGAATCCTGCTGGTACCCAACGTCCTGTTTGAGTGTCTTGTTTTTCAATTACATAGCCAGTTATTGGCAATCCACCATCATCTTTAGGCTTATTCCATTTTAGTTTGCAGCCTTCTTTATGAACTTCAGTTACATCAAGTGGTCCCTCTGGCTTATCCGGCTTGTCTAGTATAATAACTTCTACAGTAGCTTCATCGAAACCAGAATCATTTTCTGCTTTAAGCGTGTAAGTTCCTGTATCTTTTCTCTTTGTGTCGCTAAGAGTAAGTTTTGTGTTATAATCTTCATTTTCAATTTTAACGGTACCACTGTTTTCAAGTGGCTTGTAAGCAAAACTCCATGTGCAAACTGGTGGAGGTTCACCTTTGACATCGACATCGAATTTGACAAGCTGTCCAGCTCGTACTTTGACGGTATGTAGTTTTTCACGGTTAATTTGCGGACGTACTAAAAAATAAATTAGCTAGATTATAGTGAATTTAGAAAGGGATGAATATTTACAGTGTCTGGCTTTAGCAACATGGGAATTGGTGGCATCACTGGGTTCACCTGGACCAGCTTTGTTAACGGCTCTAACACGGAACTGATATGTGTTTCCTTCTTTGAGTCCAGGAACACGTGCTTCACATGCTGGTGACTGAGGACATTAAAGAAATTATACATTATATGTATTACATATTATCAATGCAATAATTATTATTAATACTTACGTCTGTAGTATGAATTTCATCCCATGATGTGGAAAATTTCTCTTTCTTTTCAATAACATATCCAGTAATTGGAGCACCCCCTGTATTTTTAGGTGCGGCCCATTTCAAATCGACACGATCAACATCCCAGTCAGTAATTTCAGGTGTACCTGGCTTACCAGGAATATCGTATGGGTTTTTAGCAACAATTGAAGCATCTGTTTCTAGCGGTTCGGATTCTCCTTCATCATTAATAGCTTTAACACGAAAGTCATATTCATGTCCTTCTTGCAAACCTTTAACATCCATCTCGGTGTCAGTTGATCTTCCAACTGGGACCCAACGACCCGTTTGTTTATCGTATTTCTCTACTTGATAACCTGTGATAGGTTTACCACCGTCATCTTCAGGTTTTTCCCATTTAATCTTGCAGCCACCTTTAGTAACATCGGTAACCTTCAGTGGGCCTTTTGGTTTTGATGGAGATGACAGTACAGTCACCTCGACTTCAGCCTCGTCAAATCCATGTTCATTCACAGCTTTGATTTTATATACACCAGTATTTTTTCTGATGGAACTAGTAATATTAATTTTCGTATTATAATCGACATTAATAATTTCAATATTTCCTTCGGACTTAACCTCCTTATCGATATGGAACCAAGTGCAGGTAGGTGCCGGTTCACCTTTGACATCAATATCATACTTGATTGGTTTTCCAGCACGCACGATTATGGGTTTAAGATTAGTTCTATCGATTCTAGGTTTAACTGAAAATACAATAAATATAGTAGGTATTGACTTTAATCTCGAATAAAAATAACTTACGTGCTCTGTGTTTGATAATTTGCATTTGAGATGGATTTGAAGGAGTACCAGGTCCAGCCTTGTTAACAGCAATAACTCGGAACTGGTATTCACCACGTTCTTTTAGATCGTCAACGCGGGCTTCCAATTGGTCTGCAGGTACTTCAGTAGCTTTCTCCCAGTCAGGCTTAAATTTGTCTTTCTTTTCAATAATGTATTTTTCAATTGGAGCACCACCATCATTTTTAGGAGGAGTCCACTTAAGATTAACACCTTTGTTATCATAATCTGTGATTTCTGGAGTCCCTGGTTGACCAGCTGCGTCTAAAAAGATATACAAGGAATGTAAATATAGGGTCAATCATTTTTATGGAACACATCTCACCAAATGGATTTTTAGCTATTATTGGTTTTTCAGATACCAGTGGATCGGAGTCACCTTCGGCGTTAACTGCTGTTACCCTATATTTGTATTCAGAACCTGGAATAAGTCCAGCAACTTCAAATTCCCCTTTTCCATCAGGTGACATTTTGTCAGCAGGCAAACGACCAACTCGTATCCATTTGCCAGTAGATGTATCCATCTTTTCAATTTCATATTCTTTAATAGGACTACCCCCATCATCTTCCGGTTTTTTCCAGCTAACTTTAGCTTTTTCTGCAGTCACATCAGATACAACTAAAGGTCCTTCGGGAGCTGCTGGCTTACTCAACACAGTCAGTTCCACTGTTTCTGTGTCCGTTCCATTAACATTTTCAATAGTGAGAGTGTATTTTCCCGAATCTTTACGGACTGCGTTATTGAGTGTGAAATCTGTATGGTAGTCGGCGTTTTCAATTTTTATACGTTCACTATTTGATAATGGAATGTCATCTCTCCACACCCATTTAACAGACGGTGGAGGTTCTCCCATAAAGTCAACTGCCCATTTGTGGGTGCGACCCGCCTTGATAGAAACAGCTTTAAATGTTTCACGATCAATTCTTGGTTTTACTGTAAAATAAAATGTATATTTAGCAGACACATCTTTCAAAAGTTATATCTGTACGATATGTTGAAACGTCACAATTCCAAAAAGTTTGACGATATAATTATTTAAACGAGATGAAATTCCTGAAAATTTGCCATTAAAGCTGAAAGTAATTAAACACAAACCGTTTTTATCTGTAGAGGTAATCCTGGATTTTGAATTGAATCTGAAACTTTAGTTGAACAAATCAACTATTGCTTTAATTTTTCACCTAAGAAAAGCTTTTACACAATTATAAAAAAATCTGTTAAAAAAATAGAGGGAATAAAAGTTATTATTGTAAGGTTGCTTCACTGTCATTGGCAGCAGTCTATTAGTATTTAAAACATTGTTATATGCCTTCAAAAATTAATAACTTAAGCAGATCAAACAGAAAATCTTACAGTTTTTGTGTTTGCAGAGATGGTTAGCAGTTGGTGCTGAAGGTACACTAGGACCAGCTTTGTTGTGCGCCCTTACACGGAATTGGTATATCATATTTTCTTTCAAGCCAGGTATAACGATTTCGGATGTATTGTCAAGTGTTTTTGCTACCTCCGACCAATCAACAGCAAATTTGTCTTTCATTTCAATTGTATAAT
Source organism: Lochmaea capreae (assembly GCA_949126875.1). NCBI lineage: Eukaryota > Metazoa > Arthropoda > Insecta > Coleoptera > Chrysomelidae > Lochmaea > Lochmaea capreae. The sequence continues at coordinate 14,542,204 of OX421402.1, read as the reverse complement.
GGGTAATTGGACGGCCTCCATCGCTATCAGGCTTAGCCCATTTGAGACTTGCACTCTTGTTATCGTAATCAAATATCTCTGGTTGTCCCGGTGCTCCCGGCTCATCATAAGGATTCTTGGCTAAGATGAAGTCGTCAGTTTCTAGAGGGTCCGATTCCCCTTCCTTATTCTTAGCTCTTACTCTGAACTTATATTTCTTCTTTGGAGTCAAGTTTTTGAATGTAAATTTGGTTTCATCGGGGCCTAGTTCCCCTGCCGGTATCCACCTTCCGGTGTCCATATCCATTTTTTCTAGGACATAACCGGTGAGATCAGTGCCACCCATATCTTCTGGCTTTTGCCAAGCAACAGTAACATGATCGGCACGAATTTCTTCAATTTTCATTGCTTTAGGAGGTGTGGGTTTGTCTAGCACTATGACCTCTGCAATACCTTCGCAGGTACCAGAACTGTTAGTAAGTACCAATCTGTATTTTCCACTATCGGCTCTTGTGCACCTACGTACTGTAATTATGGTATTTCTATCATATTTATCAATCGTAATCCTTTCTTCCAGATCTGGTTTGATTTCTTTTTTATCTAAGTTCCATTGCACCTCTGGTTCTGGTTCTCCACCAAATTTAATATCATACTTAACAACTTGTCCTTTTTTGATAATAATATTATTTAGATCATTACCAATAATGAATGGTTTGACGAATCTGCATTTAGCTATAATAGGCTTAGTTGGATCGCTAGGTTCTCCTGGACCAGCTTTATTTATAGCCCTCACTCTGAATTCGTACTGACTATTTTCTTTCAGTTTGGGTACTGTGCCTTTTAGTTGGTCACCAGGTACTTCGATACCTGTTTTCCAGTCCTTAGCGAACTTTTCCTTGAACTCAATAACGTAGCCAGTAATTGGAACTCCTCCATCACTATCTGGCGTTTTCCAAGTCAAGTCTGCATGATCAACATCCCAATCAACTACTTCTACATCCTTGGGTTTGCTTGCTTCATCTGAAATGTTTCTTAGTTTATAGGTACTTATTCCAAGTTTAGTGTTGCTAACACAATTTTAATTTTGTACTGGCTTTTTATCGATTCTATGTATTAAACTTTTTTCAATTTATTTTAACATATCCATAATTTTTTATAGACGCACAGTTAACTATCAATGTTTCTATTGGGACAGCAAATAGCAATTAAATTACAGATTTAATTGACCAACTATTTTAACAGTAGTATAAAAAGAGTCGAATAGGCAACAATGAACTAAAGGAAGAACTGGACTCGTAGTGTAAGGAAAGAAGAAGAAGAAAAATGGAGAGAAGTGTTGATATTTTCGTAGTGTTATAAAAAGTTCGATAGAAAACTTGAGAAACGCACCGTGTTCCAGCTCACCACTCTTCTCGTTGGGATAGGAAAGAATAAAAGCTTTATATTTGTGGAAGGGTTATTGGAAAAATGGATCATTCTGATTGGCTACAAAAATTGGGAGCGAGCTGAAAAACATGGAATGTTATAGGTAGCATTGTTTATTTAAACACCTGCATCTAACATCAAACGAAATGCGGCATTCGAAACTTATTATGCAGGCTTTATAGAAAACAATATTATGCCGCGTTACCAAGGAAAAATTTGTTAACCATTTTTTGACCGATTGGGAGCGGTAGAGAACAAACAGACAAACTACGTTTTTAACTCCATGAAGTATTTGAAAAAATGTATAGAAACGTAGAAAAAGGATATTAGAGATATTATTTCGTAGAAAAGGGTTTAAAATAAATTGTTTGAACGTTTTTGATAAAAGATAGATATTCTATCGTTCCTTCTGTTGATGAGAATCTGTAAGGATAGGCTTCGAGTATTATACAAATATGACCGTATACAACTGGTTAAGAGGATATCTAATAAAACTGGGGTTAATTAAATTGTTTCAACCCTTACAATGTGGAACTGCATTTGATTGAGTAGGTGAGTAAAACCAATTATAATTAAAAATTCGACAATATTGTATTATATTTATTTTGGTCCTTTGCCGGTTTCATGAACATTAGTTCGCATCATCAGAAGGATAACAGTGATGGAATGTCAATATGTAAAAATGAAAAATGATTTTATCCTAGTTACTGTTATATATTTTTCATTTTTACATATTGACATTCCATCACGGTCATCCTTCTGATGATGCGAACTAATGTTGGTGAAACCGGTACCTAAAGGACCAAAATAAATATAATACAATATTGTGGAATTTTCAATTATAAAACCTAACTCACTTACTCAAAACTGGGATTGTTGCAAGAATTCAAGAGCTTCTAATATATACTATACCATTTCATTTTTTGGATCTAAAATGGTTTTGTTTAACAGTTTAAATATCGAATGAAATAATTTTCTCTAGAATATACGTATTAAATTTTTTCAAGTAATTTACTCTCTGGCAAATTTCCATTCATAAACTACTAGATCCATAAAAATATCTCTAAGCGGTGTTCGATAGTACACATTTGATGATATATTTTTGTTGGGAATCTAGTGTTTATGTACTCAAACAAATAATTTATTACATACAAATTTAACATTACATTTAATTTTACTTGCCAAATTCAACTGAACCACGTTTATAACAAATACAACGGATTATCAAGAATATACAACCAAAACAGAAACATATATTAATTTTGAATTTTTTATGGAAATTAAAAATTCAAAACAAGTACTTAATGCAGTACAAAAACGAGTACAAACATGACATACAATGTTGTGGATACTGTCCTGTCAAAGGCTGTTAGCAACACTAGACATCACTATAACATAATAAATCAAAAAATTTTGTAACAAAAATTGGAATACATCGTTTATGGATTATAATTTTTGGATTGATTTGTGTTTTCTGAATTTAAATTACAAACTCTTCCTTGTGACTTTGACCAAATAATAACAAAGTTCAACGTATTATATTTCCATTCCATTGATTGTTTTTAAAGTTTGTTCCAAACAGCTTCGTTATTTTCGTATGACTTTCTCATATCGAAAAGATGGATTTAGCTGAAGGCGACAACCGATGCACCCGATCTATTCCTGTGGAATAAGTTACATACGAGGATGTATTGATATCTCGTTAGCCTAGACCAGTTCCATGCATAAACAAAATATTGCGTTACCATAGCAACGAAAAATAACTTATTAGAAATGTCAGTGTGAAGTTTGACGTCAAAAAAGTAAACCAGAGTTACGCAATAAATTGAAAGAAAAAAGATGTCCACCGAAATTGTGAAAATCGAAAAATTGGAGTATCGAGCCATCATCAAGTATCTGTATTTAAAAGGGTTAAGAGGTAAGCAGATTTACGAAGATATGCTTAATACCCTTGGTGATCAATGTCCTTCGTATGCGACCGTGAAAAATTGGACTGCAAGCTTCAAAAGAGGTACATTTTCCATTGAAGATGATGACCGATCAGGAAGGCCAGTTTCTGTGTCAGTCCCCGAAAATATCGATGCAGTTCATGACATGATTTTATCAGACCGTCGAATTGGGCTAAAACGGTTATCTGAAGCACTGAATATTTCATACGAACGCGTTCATCATATAGTTCACGTCAATTTGGACATGAGAAAAATTGCTGCAAAATGGATCCCCAAATGTTTGAATGTTGACCAAAAGCGTGCAAGGGTAGAAGCGTCGCGTTCGATCTGTGTTCGATGTGAAAACGATGTAGACTTTTTAAACCGAATTGTTACTATGGATGAGACTTGGGTCCATTTCTAAGATCCAGAAACAAAGCAAGAAGCAAGAAGCAAGAAGTTTCGTGTCCAAAAATCTGCTGGAAAAGTTCTTGCTTCAGTTATTTGGGATTGCCATAGAGTAATCATGATTGATTTTTTGGATAAGGGTAGAACAATAACTGGAGATTACTATTCGACATTACTGACCACTCTACGGGAAAAAAAAAGAAAGAGAAAAGACGCGGAAAGCTGTCCAAAGGTGTTTTGTTTTTGTAGGACAACGCCCCTGCACACAAATCTCATGTTTCTATGCAAAAAATTCATGATTTATGGTTTGAATTACTAGAACACCCCCCTTATTCACCAGATTTGGATCCGTCCGACTATCATCTCTTTCCTCAACTGAAAGAAAGTTTAAAAGGTCGTAAATTTTGTTTCAACGAGGAGGTAATAAAAGCTGTGGAGGTCTGGTTTGCAGAGCAAGAAGAAACATTTTTTTTGAAAGGTCTAGAGACGTTGCAGGTTCGCTGTAATAAATGTATCCAATTAAGAGGAGAATATGTTGAGTAATAAAATATTTTGACATTGAAATTTTGTTTGGTTCTATAGTAGAAGAATTTTTCAATATATCCTCGTATGTACTTTCTATGTCCTCGATTATTGGATTTAGTTTTACTCAATTTTGTATATACGTCATTCCATAATTTTTCAGTTTTGTATTACGTTATTCAAAGTATTAATATTCATTGGAAATATGTGACTATTAAATTAAATTGAATATTATGATTTATATTTTGTCTGTAGATACACTTTTTGTTTTTGTACATCATTTATCTTTGTTGGTCTTAGTCGGTAGTTTTTTCTTATTTTTCCATTAGTTGTATTTTACATATAAATACAATTCAAGCAAATCAACCAGAAAAAAGGTATTCCCAATATATTCTAATTTTGTATATACAAGAAGTATGCGAATAGGACAAAAAGCTACAGAGTACCATTTTTTAGACACTTGAACTGTTTAATTTTAAATGACTTTATAAATTCATTCCTAACGCTTAACGATAAGTCTTAGTACTCTGTACCATTACTAAGACACTTTAACATTATTTTCCTAGGTCATATTTGTATTTAGAATATTTTTTGTCCCATTCAACATTCAAATATCTGTTTTCCAGTATATTATATAAATATAACACTTACCCCAAGGATCCTTAGCTAATACTGGTTTACCGAATGTAGCAGGTTCACTAGCACCAAGAGCGTTAACAGCTTTTATTCTGAATTTATATTCTTTCTTAGGAGTTAGTTTCTCTACTTTGAATGTTGTTGGTTCGTTGGCCTTCACTTCACCAACATTTTCCCAACCACCTATAATATACCAACATTGAAATTCATGAAAAAAACAGGATCACAAAATATTTTTAAATTCATATAATTTCAAAATAAATAAAAAATGTGGTTGAGAGTCACCTCCTTATAAATGAAAAGATAAAAAATAAGTATATTCTCAAAATATTCACGTATTGATTTGTTATCTCTTATACATAGCGATTATATTAATTTCAGAATGTCTTCGACATTTGATGAAACTTACCTTTAAGAGATAAATCTTGTCGTTCAACGATGTAATGCAAAAGAGGTAATCCACCGTTATCTTTCGGTGGTTTCCATGATACTTTACAATTATCTTGAAATACATCGGTTACATTAACGTCTTCTGGTGAAGTGGGTACATCTTGCATTGTGATCTTTACATCTTTCACGTCTTCTCCTTGTCCATTGGACAGTTTAATTTGGTAAGGACCAGACTGATCTCTTGTAGGTTTCTTAATTTTAAATGTTATTTTATCGTCTGTAATTACGGTTTCAACGTCTTTCACAGGAAGAACTTTTCCATCCTTAATAAGCTTTGCCTCCAGCTGAGTCTGTCTTGTGCCATCAACTATAGGGAATTAACAAAGTATGAGTTTTGTATTACACTTGGTCAAAATTTCAAATTTTATAACTCTTACACCAATGATAGCTATATGAAAGGTTCAGTCTCCACGCGAATAGACTTTTTTAAAAGAGTCAGGCTGGAGAATGTAATCTAGAGTTTAGAGGACTACAATAGATCTGAAAAGGTCGCAGTGGAATAGGCCAAAAGCCACCTCATAAAATCTATCTACCTACACCAATGATGTCAGAAGTTATAATTTCCTTTTTCAAATTGGTCCGAATCAATAGAAACTTTATGATTTTGTTGACCTTTTATAATAAATACTATATTTTGTGCTAGACTTCCGATATTATATAAAACGTGGGAAATACTAAAAAATATAATTTGTTATACTCACTTTTGTATGGTACTTCGAGTACAATAGGTTTACTAATAGGTGCTGCAAATTCTGATGGAAAGTCGATTTGGGGTTTGCTTTCGCCTTTTTTAACACTAAGCTGCATTGCAGATTCGAGTTTTCCAGAAACACATTTGATTTCACCATCGTCTCCCATTTCAAGTGCATTGAAGACAAGTTGGTGTTTGCCTCCTCCTAAGTTTTTAATTTCAATTCTATCAGAAGGTACGATTGGTTTACCATTGAAAAGCCATTCACATGGTGCTGTTTGGTCTTGTAACTCAACATCTATAACCAATTTCTCTCTTTCAACAGCAACTGTGTCTTTTAGTTTTTTATTAAAACGATTCAAGTAATTAACAATAATTTCGGCTTCAGTTTTATCTGCGTTGGTGACACAAGAAAAGATACCGGCATCGGTAACTTTGGCATCTTTAATGACAAGTTTCCTCTTACGTCCATCTTTACTGATAACCATTCTTTTGTCAGGTTTAATCTCTTCTCCATTCTTAAGCCACTGAACATCGCCACCTGCATCGTTAAGTTCGCAAACTAGTGTTATGTTTTCTTTTTCAACATGTTGTTGGTGTTTAAGTACTTTAACAAATTTATATGGGTACTCAACTATGTTAACTTTAGTTTGAGTTTTTTCAGTTTGTTTCTCAAGCTTACATGTGTAATCGCCAATATCTTCCATTACAGCGTCTTTAATAGTGAGACGGCAGACACCGTTAATATCTTTAGAGATACTGTACTTGTCATTATCCTCGAGTTTTTTGTCTCCTTTGTACCACCCAACGATCGCCAAACTGCTGCTTACTGTGCAAGCAAGCTCTATTTCGTGTTTGGTATAACCATCGTATTTCTTTTTAAGTGGTTTAGTGAAGGTGTAACTTGGATCGGGTTCATCTACTGTGAGAAAACCAGTCGAGCTCACGCCTCCTATTTCTATTGTGTATTTTCCAGTATCCTCCACTTTAGGATTACTAATGATGAGTTGATAAACATCACCTTCATTTTTAAATTTATACTTGGAGCCAGGGAACAATTCCTAAAAATAAATATGAAGGGTGAGTGTATTTCAATTATACTATAGTTATTTGAAAAATAATAAATTGGAATTGTATATTCTTGAACGAGTGTAGAATGATGGCAATTATTCACGTGAATAATAGCCATTTTACACAAGTAAAATACTATACTTTTTCCACGACTATGCATAAAAAAATGTTTCCATTGGGAATCGAACCATGATAGCCCGCTTGAGAGTCAAGTAACTCGACCGCTGAGCGATCGATCACATTCATTTACCAAAATGAACGTAAATATAGGTAACTCATATTTTTAATAGAAACCTTTTACATTTTTAAATGAAATTATAACATTATTAGGAATAACAATAGAGATAACATAAATATACGTAATTAAACATACAATATACGTAAAATTATATGATTATTTTGACGTTCCAAACGACGCGCTGTCAGAAGCTATTTGCGTAGTTAGGTATTTGACGTTTTAAAAAAGACGATTTGATTTATTCATTTTAGCGCGATTTCTGATAATCATAGAATGTGATTGGCTAACGAGAGTGAATTCTGTATCATTCTTCACTGGTGTGAAGAACTTATATCATTATTCAGCTAAATATGTCAAAATAATTTGTGCATTATTATATAGTCGTGGAGAAAACAAATAATTATTCTGACAATAGATAAAAACGTTAAAGCTTAATTGGATTCCGAAGAAAACAGTTTTCAATTTTATCGGAATTTATTCACCGGAAGTTCACAGCTTCTTACCTAGTTTCAATAGAAAAGCTTCTTCTTTTATAAACTTAAAAATTGTGGCACTTAAATTAATTAATTTTCAATAGTAACTACCTAAACTTACTATTAAGTTATTGTAAAACTCCGACAATTTTGAGTACAACTCTGTAATATCCGATAAACATCTCGTTGTTAAAGGATTATTGCATTCCAATACTCTACCTTTTGAAACAAACTATAGGACTGATTAAGATGAGGATCTCCAGTGACAGTCAAGCTGCCCTTAAAGCACTTCAGAGCTCTAAGGTAACATCTCGGCTGGTATGGGAATGCGGCGAAGAACTTAGAAGACTGGCGACTCGGAACAGTGTAACACTGGAGTGGATCCCAGGTCACAAAGCAATCGCTGGCAATGAAAAAGCTGACGAACTGGCGAGAGCAGGATCGTCAACCCTGATGAACGGACCCGAACCATCTGTGGGCATTCGCAGATGCTCCACTAGGTCATGGTTAAAAGGGTGGGTAAAAGAACAACACAAAAAACACTGGAAGAATACGCCCAGGCAAACACATGGGAAGAAATTCATAAAGGAACCATCAGAAAAAGTAGCGAAAGAACTGCTCTCAATGAGCAGGAACAAACTGCGCACCATAACCGGGCTTCTTACGGCACACTTTCCCACAAAGGAGCACCTGAACAAAATAGGGCTGTATAACGGAGAACTTACATGCAGAAGATGTAAAAAGGACACCGAAACAGCTCTGCACATTTTATGCAACTGTGATACGCTGGACCACACGAGGCAGACACTTTATGGAAGACCCCAAATGATTCCAGAAGACTTCTACAACCAACCAGTAAAGAATTATGACTTATTTTATTTTTTTTTGTAATTACTTGTTCAATTAAATTTACGTTTTTAATAGTTAAATAAATAAATATTCTTTAGCTATTAATCTAAAATTAGCTTCTAAATTATCTAAAACTATACTTACATCTTTCCTGAACATCCATTTCGGTTTACAATTAGTTTTTGTGAAAGCAGCATCAAATACGACTTTCTTATCCTTTCCTTCTTTAGCAAATTGATCTACCAGTGGCTTTAGGAAACTTTCTTGTTTCTATAAAAAATACAGATATATTACACTTCAATAAGTAAGTACGTAATCTAAAAATAACACTGCTATGTACAAAAAATATATTACAAGTAAAAATATAATTTATATAGATAAACTTTTTTTGTAAGAACACCAATATCTACAGAACATAAATGAACGAGACACAACATATATACCAGAAAAAAATGTTAAGTCAAATTTACAGAAAAAGTGAATATTTGGGGCCTCTTAATTATAAAACTCCAAGACTGACAATGAAATTATCAGTAACATAAGTTCAGTACAAGGAGCATCTTAAATGGAATACCGATGTTATTTGTTCTTTATTAGAAAATAAAGATATTTTATTGAAAACAAATTGAAGCTTTATAAAACTATGAACCCCAAGTTTTGTCAAGTGCCATATGTACAAAAACCACAAATAAATTTGTGGTAAGTCAAAAATAGGTATTCTGAAAAAATTAAAAAGGTTCAGACGTCACTGGAGAGGTATATACAAGGTGAACGTGCAACAGGTTACATTAACAAGGATTATTTTTATTAAAATATCGTCTCGTTTTCATTGAACACTGTTCTAAAAATTGATTTTGGTTTTAAATTGCCATTTTACATTTATTTAGTCAACTATTGTATATTTTAATCTTTAAAGGTTCTTAAACAGCTGTTATCTAACTGAACCCAGAATCTATCAATAGATTACTAACGACTTTGTATGCTCTTTTCAAATTGTATGAAAAATTAATTTGAGAATCTCCAAAAAATATCTAAATAACAAAATATTCGTTTAATGTGTTAAACTTTAGTTTTGAAAATAATTTCGGGAGTTACTATAAACAAAGCTAATTGGTCAGATTGCATAGTAATTACTTTGAATTACACCATCAATTTTAATAAAAGAACAATCTGGAGCTGATTAAAGAGCGAATAATATTACGGAAAGTTTATTTATTGTAGTAAGCTAACTACGCAACTAGTATCCCTTAGACTTTAACTACTTCACTACATAGTTACTCATATACTAGTACTGTACTCCACTTTTACAGTAGTAAAAACGGTAAATCAAACCATGTTTGGTCCTCTCGAATCTTTTGATCAGGCTCGCGTTATCGAGGAGTTGCACTATCTTGATATGATATTAGTTAAGTAACTCTTCAAACATTTTTGAAAGCGATTCTGGCTATTTACAAGTCTGTATGATAGTTAACATGATATTAGTATGCAATACTTGGTTAATTTTGAAATTTTCATACTGTGTTTGCTGAATTAGCTCTGACTAATATCATATATAACATTTTGTTCTATCCGCATGTCTTTTGGAGGTGCTAATTGATGGTAAAGATTTCAAGTTATTTTCTTACTGTTGTTAACATTTTCTGAACGGTAGTCCAATCCTTCCATTATATCTATATCTTGGCTACCCGACAGTATATCGGTATCAAAAACACATAGAATTGACCTAACCAATTTATTATATTTAGCGATACATCAACAAACTTGGCATTTTTGAAACCACAAACTGTAACCTTTTTTTAAAGCTGTTGTCAAATTTACAATACAAATTTCATGTTTAAAGAAATTATTGACTAAGAATGTTAATATTCACATTATATAAGTTTTCAACTAACTAGTGAGATACCAAGTTTGATAGAAAACGAGACGAAAACAACGCTAGCACCCTTGGGTTACATTTTAAACATTAAGAAAAAGAGAGGAGTGTTTCGTCCAACCTCTTTTTTTTCAAAGTGATGTAGTATAGGCCAGTCTGGTATTAGCTCAGCCAATGAAGGCCTTCTGGAGGGAACGGGATTCTACAAAAAGAAAACTGTAGCTAAAGTACACCATCTTGACTAAGTCACATACATTTCTGTAACGAGATGGTACACGTCACAGTCATTAAATGAACTACACGTCTAAGTTGTTTTAATAGGAATTACAGTTTTGACAACTGAACATTAATTGGGTAAACATATTCGAGAGATTGATAAATTTGGTATTAGGAAACTGTATCGACAAACGCATCTAGATTTTACAGACAATTTAATGTCAATTTGACCAAAATAAATATTGAATATTTTTAAACAAACTTCAAATGTTAATGCTTTGTGATCTTTATTATTATAATATCTTACAGACAAACAAAACAACATGTTTTACATATTTTCTAGCAACAATCGAACCTTTAAGAAAAAAAAGTTTTTGAGTAAAAATCCTAAATTCCGTAGATCTTATTACCGAGCTTATTACTGCAAAGTGCGTAGTTGGCCATGAACCCATGTTAACAATGCTGTTGTCATTGTTGTGAAATATATGACATATCGAAACACGTTTGAAAGCTGTTCTGCGTTTATAAATCTAAAAAATATGGATGTTAATCCCGGACACAGCGGCTGCTACTGTTGCGTTGTTTCAAGACGGAAGAAGTTAGCGATATGTTGCCCGTTGCTCCAATAGCATGTGCATCGTATTTTTACACGTTTTTTGGAAACTGAAGGTTCCACCAGACGAACTGGAACTAGTCCCCAACGTAGAACTAGCGCTCTTAATGTTCGTTTTATCATCTTACACAGTCTGCGAAATCTTCATTCTACAGCTGCTGAGATCAGGAATCGACTTCAGCACGTCCGGCAAACCAATGTAAGCAAACGGACAGTTAGACGACGACTCGGAGAAGCCAATCTTACCAGTCGTAGACCTGCAACAGGCCCTGAACGTCTTACGTGTTGCGCGACTTGAATTTGGTAGAAATCATCAGCACTGGGGTGAAAATGAATGAGAGTGCGTTTTGTTCACCAATGAGTCCAGATTTAGCCTGCGGTCTCCAGATGGTAGTGAGAGAGTATGACGAATGCCACACGAGCGTTTTGCAGAATGTACCTTTAGTTCGAGGACAGGATAGCAAGGGGACTCAATTATGGTGTGGGCCGGAATTTCTCTGAAAGCACACTCAGAATGGTACATCCTTTCGGGAGGATCCTTAACTGCTGCCAGGTACATTGAAGACATTCTCCAAGATTTTGTTGTCTCTTATGTTGGCTTTATTGGAAATGATCTCTTCTGGTGCATGATAATGCACTGCTTCTGGTTCTTTAACTTTAAATCAGTGGCGACAAGCACTTTTAGAGGAATAGGACCTTATTCCACAAGTGGACACTCGCCACATTATTTTAGACATGCCAAGGAGGATACAGGCAGTAATTCGAGCACGTGGGGGCAACACACGTTAATAAGAATGCGGCTCCCCAGTTTTTGCTAGCAAGTCGTTTCAGTTTTGATTAATTTAAGGTAATTTTTCCACAACACTAATTTGTGCGTTTTCGTCCTAGTTTTTAAAATTGTTACATAACAATTAAAGGTTTAATTGTTGTTAGAAAATACAGAAGACATGTTTTTTTTGTTTTTGTGTAAGATATCATAATAATACAACATCACAAAGCATTAAAATTTGAAGTTTGTTTAAAAAGATTCAACTGCTCTGGTTTTCGTGCCGGTGAGTGTATAAATTAATGTAGATCTATTAGTTACATATAACTACATTTCGAACTAGAATTATCATATTAAATTTCACAAATTGTACTCTCTAGCTTAACAAGCAGCAGCTTTGAACTTTATCAGAATATGTGTATGTTGCAGATTATTATAAAAAAGACTCTAGACTCTCTATCGCGAAAACTAAACGGAAGTAGCTTCTACAGATTGTCAATACGGAAGAAATGAAGTTGCTGATTGAAAATGGGAGTATTCAGAAGAATACTAAGCGTACCAGAAATAATCGAGTTGTAAAACTAGAAGTGTCGGGATAAATGACAAAACCAATAGCTATACAAAAGAAAAAACTACAGTATCTAGTCACGAATTATAATATAAGAGAACGACAATAAAGAATAGGAATTGGAAGGAGTGGTTGCTGAACTGGTTTCCACCTGTATTATTCTCATAAAGCAAAAAGTGCAGTGAGAATAAATACCTACATAAACTAAAAAAATCATTGCGTATAACAGAAATTACGTACTTAGTCCTTCTATTCTTAGTTTTGGTTACAAAAAACTATTACAAGCAAGAATGGAATATAATGGAAATATTAGAAATAAAAATTGGAAGTGGACAATACTGGAGAGAGGATATGTACCAACCAACGGTAGAAATAGTAGCAAACAAGAGGAGACTGAAGCACCACAGAAGGAAATTTACGAGTGAAGTACAAGGTACAAATGATAAATCTTGTGGAACAAGATTATGTAATAAAAAAAACATTAGAAAATAAAACTTAAGCCACCAGGGTGAAACGAGGATAGATAAATTTAAAGAGCATGTAGATCTATTTTAAAAAATACTGCACTACAAAATGGAGAGGCATGTGGATCCAATGGATGAAAAATATTAACAGAGATGGGAAGAAAAATTGGATGAGCTACTAAACAAACAGGTCGACAAGAAGAGCAGAATGTTGATTAAAAAATAGAGAAAGAGTATATACATGAAGCTTTCACTGAGTCGAAAAACTGAAAAGAAGTAAAATTGCAGGACATCATGAAATAACACAGGAAACTCTGATAAATTTTATAAATAGTAGATTTGCACTACGAAGTCACCACAGCATCGGAGATAAATCAAATCCTACAATAATAATAATAATAATAATAATAAATTTATTCATCCCTTCAGATCATATTTTACATGATATAGGACAAGTCATAGATAAAACACAAAGAAACAAGATATAAAGGTACAGTTTACAAACAATTAAGTGAAAAAATCATTTATGACATACACACACTGGTCAATAAGATAGTTTTTTAAATGAGTTTTGAAACGGTTAAAATTGACTATGCTTTTGACGGAGGACGGAAGATGATTGTAAAATCTTGTTCCAGCATAGTGGGGACTAAGTTCATACAGGTTTGTTGAATGCCTAGGAACACAGAACTTATCACCAAATCTGGTAGCGTAGTTATGGAAATCACAGTTCTTGGGAAATTCCTGAATGTTACCCCTAACATATAAAATACATTTATATATGTATATTGAAGGTAGCGTTAAAATATTATATTTTTTGAAAGATTCTTTGCAAGACTCTCTGTAATTCAAATGGTTAATCAATCTAATAATTTTTTTTTTGTTTTATAAAAACCTTACAGGCAGTAGATGAACCACCCCATAAGACTATATTAGACTGCGATGTAGACATAACTATCTGCTAACAGAAATAATAACAAATTTTACTGCAAGAGCTGCAGAGTATTGTTTCTAATGATCATTTGAAATATTTTATTTACTTTTAATTATATTTTCCTTGAAACAACACAAAAAACAAACAGTATTAATAAATTTTGAAGAAATGCTTTTTGCAGTCTATTATACAGATGCGTTTAAAAACGTTGGTCTGGTTCTAAAAAGTGGTAAGTTCATTTACACACCATACAATGCAAATATAATAAAAATGTCTGAATGCTACGGCTAATACGAACATTTAAATTATTTGCATAATTAAAAAGTATTATTTTGAAATTCTATTTTTTTATATCTCCGTTTGTCTTGATCCTGTAGAATCAGCATCCAAAAAAGTTTACTTTGGAATTGTCCCACGTTACATTAAGGTAAGTTTTCATACCTTCCTGTCTCAATTTACTAAAGTCTTCAAGTGGTTCAATTCCCCAAAAAGAACAATGATTAGACCACAAGGAACATACCGAAAATGCTAGTCTTTCTAAAAAATTAAACTTTGTTGTGATTTGCTGTTTATTCGCCCGTTTTACGTACAGTATTTCGGCGAAATAACCAATTTATCTGAATACATATTTTGTTATACATCTACTTTAATTGGTCTATTCAAAAAAGTATTATAAAATCCAATAGTAGAAAAAGTAAGAAAAGATCCACATAACAAAACTTTTTTTTATAATATAATAAAATAATTTGTTAAATCAGTTATTATAAAACAATTTGTGTCGAACAGGGGTAGGTAAAATACTGTTAATTATTGATTTTTCTTTTATTATGTATTATTAACTAATTTTCTGATGAATACGTTAATCTTTTATTTATTCACAATTCAATATTTTTCATTTTAGTTAAACAAAATCACATTTTTAAACTAGCTGTAGAAAAAAATATAGTATATACGCATGGAAAATTATTTACTCTCTTAATCTATATTACGGAGGTCTTTTTATTCATTAAATGAGACAGACTTAAAAATGACAATACTCTTCGACACAAATCAATTCTGTGTATGTCATCAAAATTTTGAGAATATCGACATCCACCAGTCTACATATATGTGTAGATAAGCTCAAAAAAACTATAGTCTATTTCGGAAAGGTATAGGGTAATAAAATGGAGAATTTCGTCCATTTCGGCTCAATTCCGGTGTCGTTAAGATACTGTTTCATCAAGCCATTAAGGAGGTGACACCAGAGAACTGGCGAAAAGCAGTCCAGCATGTCATTAAAGAAGAGGAGAAAATGTGGGAACTTGACTAGGTACTTGATCGATCGGACCGTCGACCCATTAATTATAACGTCAAGAGAAGATGACAGTTCCTCAGATGACGAAGAATATTATGATTTTTTATAATTTAATTTCTGTATAATGTATTTTTTGTATAATGTTCAATAAAAAATAAGTGTACCTAATACTATGTACATAATGCCTAATTTTTATTCTGTTAAAATAAAATTCTTTCCTTTTTACGAGTATCCTACCGGCACGCCTTTGGCACACTATTTTCAGTGTTTGTGAATGGATAACAATAGGCTAAACCCATATATTCACCCCAACCCGGGTGGTACTACCTGCACTTGATAAAAAAAAGAATTTTACAATGAAATCAATGCCAAACTATGAAAGTGGCTTAAATATTCGTTGGGTCACTCTGTGCTCCCTTTGCATACCTAATGAGGTTTTATTACCCTATACCTTTCTGAAATAAACTATAGTTGTTTACGTAAATACACAAATAGACAAAAACCGGAAAGACACTGTTCGATGCGAGCTAATGAAATATTTTGTCTTCCTTGAGACAAAATAATCAGAGTGAATAAATAACAAATTATTTACCTTTTCAACTTTTTTCAGTGCAGGTATGGGTTTTTCAACTTCTTTTAGGTCTCCCCAATCTGGATCCTCTTTATCTTTATCCCATTTAGCATATTTTCTTTTCATAAGCATAGCACGAAAGTCTACTCCTCCGGCACCTAAAAATTAATATTCAAGTGATATACGTAAGTGAATTTAGATTTAGGATTATTAATCGGATTTGGAAAAAATGTGAGAGAACGGTATTGGTCTAAAATAACAGTGTGGCTAGAAAATGTCATAATTTACGGAAGGGCGGCGAAGTTATTCACTAATAATAAATACTTTCCGCCGCCTAATGCGGACAACTCATGTTTCATGATTAAATTGCGTTCAACGGCGGATTGAAGTTTATTTTTGTAAGAATTCCGTCCGCAATTTGGTTTAGTATTATTTCATTTTATTTAAAGGGGAAGAGTGAATGCAATGATTATATTTCCATCCCCTTCATCCAATACACAATGTAAGGATATCATTACATAATATATAAATGTGTTAATAATTCCATTTATTTTCTTGGGTTTGTAAGTCTGACAGCAAATGTAACTCGGGGTACGGATGGAATTCCTGAAATAATAAACTTTAGTCCGCCGTTAGACGGAATTCAAGTATGAAATGTCAGCAGTCCGCCGCTGGGACCCTCTCGACGCCTGTAGCATTTTTCAAAAACATGACAATAGTTAAAAAGTGTTTATTTTTGCCCAAAATATATAAAAAAATGTGTTGGTATCTATTTGTTCGCATTTTGCAATTTATTTGTTAATAACAAATTACTGACCACTCGTACGCAAAAAATCACTGAGGTTTATTTGCTTGCACCTACTACAATAATAGGTTTCATGCTGGCACCTCTTCGTGGTCGGCTACCTCGATTTTCTATGCGTTATTTTACGGGTGCACCACTGACTTAGTAGAAGAAGTACGAACAAAAAATTGCATCACAAATGCAAAGAAAGTGGCATATGATATTTTGTAGTCCCTTTATTTACTGTGTATTTTTATTATACTCGTGAATTTGTACTTACCAGCGACAAAGAGTGTCATTTCAGCAGAATCTTCACCGTGAATATTTGAAATAATTACTTTATAGGTACCTTCATCATTGGGTTTCACTTTCCTGATACAAAGTGTGATTAAGTTGGTCTCACCGTCGGTTACGTATTTAAATCGACCACCTTCAATTATTTCAGTCATGCCCTGAAAATAACATAAGAATTTTGAAATGATTTGATATTCCAGTATGATTTACCTACTTATTTTTTGTCTTTTTATATATTGTGAAAATAGTCTGCTCCGCATCCTAACTATTTAAAACGTGTTTAATATTGTATACAAAATATCTTTGAATTACTCCTCTCTTTATATAAATTTTTTTTATTTATTTTGCGAGTTTTTCGTATTTATGCTGGCTCTTGCTATTTGTTTTGCATAAATCCATGATACATCCAATTGTTCTATTACTTATCCCATATATCTTCAAATCTACAGGCGCGACTAAACATATAACAGAATTCTGTATCATACTGCTGTAGAAGGCAAAAGATTATCATAATGTCGGATAGTCAAGCAGCCTATACAGCACTGAGCTCTTGTGTAATCAGTTCCAAAATGATGTAGGAATGCCTAGGCATACTCAATGAACTAAACGAGAACAATATAGTAACCTTACTGAGGATTTCAGGACACACTGGAATAGAAGGAAATGAAATAGCAGATAGACTAGCAAAGAGTGGCACTGAAAGACCCTTTTGGGGACCGGATCCCTTTTGCGGTATCAGCTCCAATGTAATATTGGCAGAAATATGCAAAGCCGAAGAAAAGAGAAGATCTGACCATTGGAAAGATCTAGTAGGGCTTAGACAATCAAAGATTCTGATGGCTACAACCCGTTGAGATCAAATGAATACATAAGTCAAAGTAAAACTGCTCTAAGAGTTTTAACAGGGATCCTAACGGGACATTGCCGCCTGAAGGGGCACCTGAAAAAGCTCGAAATAGTGGAGGAAGAAGAATGTAGATTCTGTGGCTTGGAAGAAGAAACCTCCATCCACATATTGCCAATTGCACAGCAATTCAGAATCCTAAGGCACAGCACCTAGGAGATTATTAGATAGAAGAGGGACATTATTACCTAAGTTGAAGCCTGCAGATATCCTAAACTTCCTCAGGGAAATAGGACTAAAGGAGCTACTAGTCTCTGAGACGTTCTTCATCAGGAACTAAGCAGAAGGGGGCACAATAGATCTTTTAGGTCTCAGTGAATGCCACCCCATTATACATACATACATACATCATACTGCTGTTTATCGTTTCCTTGATCGCATCGAAAATACGGTGTTTGGAGGAATTAATGCGTATATTTAGTTTATATCATATGGTGTTATTATTGAAGTCGTTATAAAATGAAGGTCGCTACAGCAGTCTATATTTTGTATGCATTATTTAGTTAGTAGCTGTGAGACCTGGTCGTTGGTGGAAGAGGCGAGTAGCTGTTCCTCACCGGGCCTTACAAAACGGGGAGGAGTACGTGAAACGAAGGAGAGCTCAACGAATTCCTGCAAAATGCGGTATGCACAACACATGTCACAAAAATCTTGTTAGAACATCGTGATCACAAAAAAAAATAATTTTCAAGCCACTCTACCTTTTCTGAAATACCAAATGTTGAAAGTACAAACTTGATGGGAGAGAGGTTTAATGGAGACAAGAAGTCATCTATGTTTGACTCTATACTATAAACTCCTGAGGAATAAACACTAGGAGATTATATACAAATCAGAAATGTCTAATGGTGTGCAGGAAACTGACAGGGAGAAATTGGGGTTGTAGACCAAAAATCCTGAGCTGTATGTACACTGCCATAGTGAGATCAATTATCACTTATGGAGACATTGGCTGAAGTAGTAGAACTAGCCTATTGACGACGAGAGAAAACCTCTCCAAGATTCAAAGACTAGCTACTTTTAGGTGACTACAACCTGTTGAGATCATATGAATCAGAATAAAACTGCAACTCCTAACGGGACATGGTCGCACCTCAAAGCACAAAATAGTGGAGGAAGAAGAATGTAGATTCTGTGGTATGGAAGAAGAAATTTCCATCCTCATATTTGCGGATTACACAGCATCTGCAGAGACTTCCCTCAGGAACTAAGTAGAAGAAAGGGGGTACAACAGATCTTTTAGGTCTCAGTGAATGTCACCCCAATATACATATATAGCTAGAAAGACGTTGATGGCAGACAGTTGTATACTAGTACAAACATCTGTTTCATCCCATGTTAAACGAAAAGGCGAAAATAAAAAATAGTAAAGCTCACTGTTCAACGTTTCATTCTTGAATAATCCCTTGAATCCTTTGAACGTATTAACTGAATTTATAAACACAGGAATATTAAAAGGGATTAACTCAATAAGCAAATCACTATTACGATCTCCTGAAAAGTCTTGAAGAATAATTAATAACTACATAAATAAAATCGCAACTATGTTCGCAACTATGTTCGCGACTCGTCCAGGCGCGCGGCGAAACATGGACATCAGGTGGAACACATGGATGCTACGATGATACAGATACGTCCAGAATTGTTACATGGTGGTATCGATACGGATTTCTGTTGTATATATGTACGCGCCTTTTTCTGATGACTTTACAACTGAGTGATTAGTCACTGTTTTCACGAATACCACTATTTCTTAAATTATGGAGGCTAATACATAGTAGTAGATATCTTTTTAAAACTTTTATACCCTTAAAAGAGAAATTTTTTCCCTCCATTAATCCATTAAAATTATTTTTAGATCCAGCCGTTTGAAATCACAGAAAATTTTAAATTATTAAAAAATTATTTTATTAATGACAGAAACCGCGTAATATTCAATCGATTTCTATTATCATTGTTTATCGGGGTTGGGATAAAGTATGGAACCAAGTAAATATCTTTTAAACGAAAAGAACCATATTTATGAAAATTTGCAGGTAAGTGCAATGGAACAAAATGCATCTGATGTACATTTTTTTGTTAATAATATACTTCCGGTTTAACCGGAAATGCCATCAACTTCTTTAATTTAAATGGGACACCCTATATATTTTTACAGATTTTGAAAGAGCTTGTTATTTTGAATTCACACATACTGAGTTTAGTGTTAAAAAATTTGTAAAAACTAGGAATATAGCACTTTAATCAACCTCCTTCAAGTTTTTAGAGCAAAAAACTATTTAGATAAACTAATTGATGTTGTTTGTATGCATAGTAATAAATAAACGAGTACTGTTTAGTACGTCTTTTGTTCTCCAAGTGTCAAATTCTAATTGACGGAAATAAATTTTACAATTTAGAATGGTTCAGTTAAGTGAAAAAGAGCGTATTGAAATTTTAATGATGATCGGTTATGGTGTTCGTGAAGAAGTGTGTCCTATTTTTAATAATTTGCATCCGGAGAGAAATCCTATATCACGCTCAAAAGTAACATTACAACGTTTCAATACAACTGGGATGGTAAAAAATTTGCTAAAACCTGGAAGACCGCGGACTGCAACGAACGAAACTGTTAAACAAAATATTGCAATCGATTTTGAAGATTCACCTCAAACTTCCACCACAAATTTGGCACTAAACCATGGTATCAGTCGACGTTCTGTAGGAAAGATATTAAAAAGTGAAAAGTATCATCCGTATAAGGTACAGTTGGTTCAAGAATTGTCAACGATGATTTTGACCGACGGCTGGAATTTTGCGAACGGCTAATAGACATCTGTAATGTCGACTACAATTTTGCTTCTAACATAGTTTTTTCCGATGAGGCAACTTTTTGTTTAAATGAAACAGTTAATCGCCATAACTCAAAGTATTGGTCAAATGAGAATACTCATTGAATTCATCAAGCACATACCCAGCATCCACAGAAGTTAAATGTTTGGATGGGAATTGTCGAAAATAGGCTTATAGGCCCATTTTTTCGACGGAAACTTGAATGGTGGCAAGTATTTGGATCTACTAAATAATGCAATTATTCCTGCACTTCAACAGAATGGGCAATTACCACAAAATGTTTGGTTTCAACAAGATGGAGCACCTCCCCACTATGATAGACGGGTTAGGGATTTCCTGGATGCGAATTTTCCAAATCGATGGATTGGACGTAGAGCATTCGTAGAGTGGCCTGCTTATTCTCCGGATATTAGCCCGTTAGATTTTTTCTTTGGGGTTATCTAAAATCACGTGTTTACGTTAGACGACCAACAAACTTACAGGAATTGAGACAAAGAATTATTGATGAATGTGAACTAATACGTGGAGAAGTCTTGGAAAGAGTGACTCAAGAATTTCTTAATAGGATGACATATTGTCAGCAAGTAAACGGCGAGCATTTTGAACATTTGAAGTAATTTTGTTTCTCATTATTCTAAAATAATGAATGTACACCTATTGTACAACTAACAGTGAGTTATTCCTCGTTTTTACAAATTTTTTTACACTAAACTCAGTATGTATGAATTCAAAATAATCTGTAAAAATATATAGGGTGTCCCATTTAAATTAAAGAAGTTGATGTCATTCCCGGTTAAACCAAAAGTATATTATTAACAAAAAAATGTACATCATATGCATTTTGTTCCATTGCACTTACCTGCAAATTTTCATAAATATCGTTGTTTTCGTTTAAAAGATATTCACTTGGTTCCATACTTTATCCCAACTCTGTATACGAAATATTTAGTTATTATTGCTTACCTTGTAGAATTTAAACGTTGGTGCTGGATCACCCTCCACTTGAATTGTCATGTAGGCAGTTTGATCTAGATAAAAAAGTAAATTTGCATTAGTAATAAATGGTAAAAATAGTTATTTTTGTATCTAGTGCGTGAAATGCAACAATATTTTGTCTACAAATGAAGATTCTATCAATAATAAGATTCAAATATCAAATAAAATTTTAGATTGTGAAATTTCAGGATCACATGGTACATCAAAAATTGGTAGTTTCAACCCCCAAAACCCCAATATCCCGAGCTGAACCTGAATTATCTGGTTTAGGAATAAATATTGGTTCGTGTACTGGTTGTACGATTAATGTTAATATTGTAAATAATAACTAAAGTTATTGTAAAATTCTATCATTATTTTAAAAGCATTTAATTGTTATTCATTTAAAAATAAATAATAATTTGGAGATTTGCTTCATTTTTTCAAAGATTGAAATACAAAAGTCTTATTAATTTACATGCAGTATGCGAAATACTTCGCATCCTAGTGCGCGAAAGAATCCGAAAAAAAGTGTCACTTCGCATATTGTTTGTAGAAAAAATAAT
Source organism: Lochmaea capreae (assembly GCA_949126875.1). Classification (NCBI taxonomy): domain Eukaryota; kingdom Metazoa; phylum Arthropoda; class Insecta; order Coleoptera; family Chrysomelidae; genus Lochmaea; species Lochmaea capreae. The sequence continues at coordinate 14,519,877 of OX421402.1, read as the reverse complement.
AAATGGTTATTCTAGACTAATACTCGAAAAATTAATGTTCTTTAGTCATAAATACTGGAATTGAGAAGTTTTTCATTTACAAAAACTAATCTCACGAAACCTTTTGATCATGATTCAGCCAAAGATTAAAAAATAAATACCATTTTGTAATCTTCGGTTCAGCTGAACAATAAACTTCCATGCATTAAAAGCACATACAATGCGGTCCATATGTACGGAATAAATTCAATTTTAGCGTTATTACGTACTATGTCAAAAAAACCTAAAACAGGTCGATTTTCATTCTTGAATTGACAATTTACAGTATGAAAATATTATCCCCCTCCAGCATCCCCTCTAATTTTTAAGATGTAAAATTTTTATAATTTCTCTATCACAAAACTTTACGTAGAATGAAGATAATAATGTCGCATAATATACAGAATGTAGTTTTCAATGTACTTTACAATTAAATTAAGTGTTCAAAATCACCTCCATTCACTTCTTGACACAATAACCGACTCGACTTTGGAATTCTTGTGCAACGTTTTGTGTTATTTTGTTAATTTCTTCCGTTATCCTAACTTTTAAATCAGCAATATTGTCTGGTCTATTAAAATATACATTAGATTTTAAATAACCCCATAAGAGGTAATCGAGAGGAGTGAAATCGGGGGATCTAGCCGGCCATTCGATCGATCCACGTCTACCAATTCACCTATTGGGAAAATACTCGTTTAAATAATTTCTAACTGTACGTGCAAAATGCGGTGGAGTTACGTCTTGTTGGTAGTAAATAGATCGATCTATCTTATTTGGATGATTAACATCAGGAAAAAGTCTTTGTAATGTAGGCACTAAAAAGTTAATAAAAAAATCTAGATAAACCTCACCATTAACTGTGCCCTCAAAAAAATAAGTGCCAATAATTTTATTGTTAATGATACCAGCCCGAACGTTCACTTTTTTAGAATATTGAGTGTGAGCCTCACACTTCCAGTGAGGATTTTCTCTGCTCCAATATCTACAGTTCTGTTTGTTAACCGTTCCGTTTAAATGAAACGTCGCTTCATCAGAAAAAACTATTTTGTTTATGAACTGCAAATCTGCGTTCATTCTGTTCATCATCAATTCACAGAATTTTTGCCTTCGAGTTGTCTTATGCGGATTTTCCCCAATCTCTAGAAGTACATCTAACTTTTTTTCATCAGTAAATTGAACACATCTGTCTGGTTTTTCAATGTTTTTCACGAAACTTTTTTTCAATTTTGCTATTTATTATTAAAAATTTCACAAACCTCCTTGTTTTATTACCACAACCAATCATAATTAAAATTTCTATTCTTTGAGTCTCGGACAAATGAGCCAGAATTAAATTTAATACGCGCACAAATATTATACTGACGTCTTTTAGTACCTAAATGACAGCAGCCTACTAGATTCATATCAATTGTTTATTTGGCTTTTTTACTAATATTTTAGTATCTTCAAAGATTCGTTTCCTGATGTTTAGTAGAACAGATACGAAAATACCTGATTATTTCTAAAGTATATTTTAATATCTTCTATAAGTTCCTTGTGGCATTACTTATTCTTTTTTCTTATTTTTTTGGGAATCAAACATTATTGTGGTTTGATTCCCAAAAAAATAAGAAAAAAGTTTATTTTAATAGACCAGACAATATTGTTGATTTAAAAGTTAGGATAACTGGAAGAAATTAACAAAATAACCCGTGAGATTATACAAAATGTTATATGAGAATTCCAAAATCGCCTCGGTTATTGTCAAGAAGTGAATGGTGATCATTTTAAACATTTAATCTAATTGTAAAGTACATTGAAAAATACATTCTAAATATTATGCGACATTATTATCTTCATTCTACGTAAAGTTTTGTGATAGAGACATTATCAAAATTTTACATCTTAAAGATTAATTTTCTCAGTTACGATTGCACCAAATTTAAAAAAACTTTATATCGCTGAACAGAGGACTAAAATCACTTTCCAACAAGGTGCCACTCGACCCCCTTTCTTATTTAAAATTTTCGAAGGGCTGCTTATAATTCAGAGGGGGTGCTGGAGGGGGAAAATATTTTCATACTGTAAATTGTTAATTCAAGAATATTGTTAATTCAAGAATGAAAATCGACCTGTTTCAGGTTTTTTTCACATAGTACATAATAACGCTAAAATTGAATTTATTCCATACATATTGCATTGTATGTTTATCCATTAGTATTTAACTTTAATTTTAAATTCAAGGTTGGCAACATTCCCAATACTAAAAAACTGTACAAAACTGAAAACTATATCTTGTTTGTGATACATTTAAAATTCTCACAATATTTCTGGAAATATTCCAATACTTTAGCATTTATCAAAGGTGAAAACGGGGTTTTATTAATAAATTTATCATGTATTATAAACCACTGTTAATACAAGAATAGAGATATACAAAAGTACGGATGAATACTTTATGTATTGGCTAGCATAAGGCCATCATGGGTATGCAGTGAGATGCGCACTTGACTTGGGATGTCTCGAGGTACACTAGTTGAAGATGGCTGAGCACAAGCCATTGGACTACAAACCGCAACCCTAACGTGGCCCTGGATAAAGATGCGATCGGAGACACTAACGGCATTTACTCCTAGGGAAAAAAAGAAAGGGGGAAGGAACTCTGAGACACGAGGAGAAATTGTAGAAATTAAGGGAGAGGTTAACTACCTTGGGGTATCAATTAACTCAAAACTTATCTGGCATCAACATGGAAAAAGTAATAAGAAAAGCTAAGACCATTCTAGTAATGGCCACACGCTGCTTTGGGAGAAATGAGAGCTAAAACGTGACAATATGCATTGGCTATACAACAAGGTAGTAAAGTCCGTCATAATAATATGCGGTATGTTGGCAGAATACTCAGCAGAGAATAACCATTATGAGATTAAGTAACATAAAAAGACCATGACTGGTCATCACGGGTGGCATGCGCAGCTTAAACGCTAGATCAGATCGTATTAATTGTGTCAAAGGATGTGCTAAGCATGAGAAGAGACTACACAACCATACTATATTCCTTTAACAGTGCATTCGAGGAGTTGATTACATATATAAAGGAATGGACTAAAAGAGAAATCAGAGTACACAGCCTGAACCAGGACAAACTATTGATATACAAAAACCCTATAGTACGAGGAACTGTGAAGAACTGGATCACAGAGGAAGATAAAAAATTACTGGGAAAGGAAATGAATGGGAAAACCTTCATAAAAGAATCATGCTAGAAACGTATGCATGTAAAAGTATTGGGTGCGTAATAGAACGACCCCACTGTCTCTCATGAAGAAATATGCCTTTATCAATTGCCGGAACTTATTAAACGTTTTTAGGGATTATAATGGTATTGCCCAGTTTTTTGTAAATAATGCAGCAACCATATTTGGAGGATTCATTAATACATACAATTGAAATAGTACCTAATAACTATGACAGGGATATTTGGAAATACTTCAGCGGATAACTGGAATATTTATTTTGAATGTTGTTTATGGTTTTATTAGTTCAAGTTTATTTTCTGATCTGAGGAAGAAACTATAAATTATCCTTTTAGTAGTAAGGACAAAAGAAAGGGTACCACGAGAATCTACCAACCTTCTTCTGAGGAGTAATTCTCTTGAACGTCGACGATTTGAGGTGCTGCTCCTTTAGGTCCTGAAGGCTTTAGTGGGGTTGAAGTTTTATTTACAATATCCTCTGCCCCCGCCAAACTTGGACGGCGTACATCTGAGCTTGGACGGCGACGCTATATAATAAAAACATTTTTCACAAATGATATTGATAAATACTTTTTGTAGGATGGATTTGCTTGTAACTAGATGGTATTCTACCTCGCGTACATATATTTTTTAACAATAATCTAATCAATATGATAGAGCCTAAATACGAACTTTTAATTGAAGTTGAATAGATGAGGCTTTTACTTGATAAAGATCCATACTAAACGATGAAATAAAACAATTTAATTTGTTTAAATCTTCATTATATATTTGAACTAAGTTCAATATACATTCGTGACGCGTTTCGCTAACACAGTAGCTTTATGAAACGAGTGGAGGTATAATGAAAATTTTTTAATTTATACAGTGCATTAATACGGAATTTTACGGATATTGACAATAGTATTAGAATCTATTTACATGGAAATAAAAAGCAAAAAGTTTACCTGTAAATTAATTCACAACAATCTTACCGGAACCTTTCTAGGTAAAAAGGTTTAATAAGGGAGAATTGTTGATATCTACATGGTCGTTAAGAAGATTATCTGAATATTTGTTTTTATTTATCCCAAGGGCTTCTAAAAGATTTAATTTGAGGCAATCCTCTCAGTACCCTATTATCTGAAATTTTCATGGATAATATAGAAAAAATCATTCATAAACACCCCCTTAGTAAAAAATTTGTGTACTGGCACCGATAGACGCCATTTTAGCTTCCTTCACCGGCACAACTAGACAATTAGATAACTTTATTACTTACATCTACTCAATTCATAAAAATATAAAATTTACCGTAGAAATTGACCAAAATAAGTCTATAAACTTTCTAGACCTTACAATTTCAAATATAAATAATAAAATTGAATAGATGAGGCTTTTACTTGATGAAGATTCATACTTAACTATGAAATAAAACAATAAAAAAAAATTTTTGTTTTAAACCTTCATTACAATTAAACTATGTTCAAATACAGCTTGTGACGCGTTTCGCTACACAGTAGCTTTCTCAAACGAATGGAGGTATCATGAAAAGTTTTTAATTTATATACAGTGCATTGATAAGGAATTTTACGGATAAAAGTATTATAATCTATTTACTTGGAAATAAAAAGCAAAAAAAAAAAAATCGATATGTAGATGACATTTTAGCTTGCTTCACCGGCACAACTAGACAATTAGATAACTTTATTACTTTCATCAACTCAATTCATAAAAATATCAAGTTTACCGTAGAAATTGAACAGAACAAGTCTATAAACTTTTTAGATCTTACAATTACAAATATAAATAATACACATGATTTTTCTATATTTCACAAACCATCACAGACAGACATTACAATTCATAACAGTTCGGTCCACCCATTCAGTCATAAATTAGCAGCTTTTAATAGTATGATCCATAGACTTTTAACAGTTCCATTAAGTATTGACAATTACAACAAAGAACTAAATATCATAAAACAAATAGCAGTTAATAATAATTAATATCATAAATAAAAAGATACGAAAACATACTCTAGACCAAGTATTTCCTTCTGATAAAAACAAAAATAACCAATTTAAAAGCTTAACATATTTTGGAATACCATCCTTAAAAACCAAATCATTTTTAGAAACTTTAGACTTAAATATTTGCTTTAAAACCGATAACAAATTATCCAAATTCATTAAAAACAACAAATCTAAATCTTCAAAATTAAACAAATCAGGAGTTTATAAATTAAAATGTGGTAATGACAACTGTGATAAAATTTATATAGGTAGAACTTTTAGGAATTTTAAAACTAGAATTTCAGAACACAAACGTAGCTATGATAACCAAAAATTAGATTCCAACTACTCCAATCATTTATTAGCAAACCAACACACTTTCGACTCAAATTTTGAAATTTTGCATGTAGAACCTAAATCCTTGAAATTAAATCTTTTAGAAGCTCTCGAGATAAATAAAAACAAATATTCAGATAACCTTCTTAACGACCAAGTAGATATCAACAATTCTCCCTTATTAAACCTTTTTACTTAGAAACTTCCTGTACGATTGTTGTGAATGAATTTCCAGGTAAACTTGTTTAATACTTTAGTTAATCCCATATTTTTTTTTTGTTGCTTTTTATTTCCAAGTAAATAGATTATAATACTTTTATCCGTAAAATTCCTTATCAATGCACTGTATATAAATTAAAAACTTTTCATGATACCTCCATTCGTTTGAGAAAGCTACTGTGTAGCGAAACGCGTCACAAGTTGTATTTGTACATAGTTCAATTGTAATGAAGGTTTAAAACAAAAATTTTTTTTTATTGTTTTATTTCATAGATAAATAATAAACACGATTTTTCTATATTTCACAAACCATCACAGACAGACATTACAATTCATAATAGTTCGGTCCACCCATTCAGTCATAAATTAGCAGCTTTCAATAGTATGATATGTACATAGACTTTTAACAGTTCCATTAAATACTGACAATTACAACAAAGAACTAAATATCATAAAACAAATAGCAGTTAATAATAATTACGATCCAAATTTAATGGACAATATAAATAAAAAGATACTAAAACATACTTTAGAACAAGTATTTCCTTCTGATAAAAACAAAAATCAATTTAAAAGCTCAACATATTTTGGAATACCATCCTCAAAAATCAAATCATTTTTAGAAACTTTAGACTTGAATATTTGCTTTAAAACCGATTACAATTTATACAAATTCATTAAAAACAACAAGTCTAAATCTTCGAAATTAAAAAAATTAGGAGTTTATAAATTAAAATGTGGTAATGACAACAAACTGTGATAAAATTTATATAGGTAGAACTTTTAGGAATTTTAAAACTAGAATTTCAGAACACAAACGTAGCTGTGACAACCAAAAATTAGATTCCAACAACTCAAATCATTTATTAGCAAACCAACACACTTTCGATTCAAATTTTGAAATTTTGCATAATAGAACCTAAATCCCTCAAATGAAATCTTTTAGAAGCTCTTGAGATAAATAAAAACAAATATTCAGATAATCTTCTTAAGGACAAAATAGATAACAATTCTCCCTTATTAAACCTTTTTACCTAGAAAGGTTCTGGTAAGATTGTTGTGAATTAATTTCCAGGTAAACTTGCGTATTAATGCACTGTATAAATTAAAATTTTTTCATTATACTTCCACTCGTTTGAGAAGGCTACTGTGTTAGCGAAACAAATTAGATTGTTTTATTTAATCGTTTAGTATGCATCTTCATCAAGTAAAAGCCTCATCTATTCAATTACAATAATCATCATTATTAATAATTTTAAAATTTCAGCTAAACGAAAGTAATTAATTTAATGGGTTTAAGACCATGCTCTAATAAGGTTGGACCCTTATATTTATTTATAAATTTACTGATATAATGCTAGTCTAGAAGACTTGAGAAACATCTTTTAAATAGAAGTTGACCGTAGATATTATATAGGATATGTTACGACGAGTTAAACATACGTAGTTGTACTTTTTATAGTTATTTTTTAAATAGCTACCCATTCATACAAAGCAAAATAAAATATCCAAGTGTGGTATTTATCATTACTTTCCGAACACTACAACTAGATCATCAACAAAATTCTTTATCACTTGTCTTGGATCAAATAATCCAATATTGTACATAAAATACTGAATCCATAGCATCAAATGCAGAATCATAAATAAACTAGAGATATATAAAAGTGTTATTAGCAACAGGGCTATATTTTCAATGTTGCATATAAAATATTTATACATACATATTTTTGTAATAAAACGGATTTTCATGAGTTGTATGCACATACTTCTTGATCAAAATTTGAAAATAAAGTTTATTTATTATTTTAGTAGCATCAAATATCTGCAACTATACCTACCAAACGTTAAATGATAGTATCCGGTGTAATTAAGATAATTTAAGTTTAAGGCACAAGCTGACCTCTTTTATATATATATATATAAAATGCCTGAACATAATATTATTCTACCAGATTCTAAATAAATAAAGAGGGGAACAATAATCCATCCTACAAGCAGTCAAATTATGCATATTTAAAAATTATTATTAATGTAGCTAAAAGCCTATCAATCATTCCAAAGATAAAAAAGCACAAAGTTTTAACGCACACTAAGCGATTTGTTAGAACATGTATTGCGAGTATATACACTGAGAAAAATGTACACATGGTCGCTATATATCATTATGTCATTTTTTGTATTAACTATTCTAAACAGATTTTATTGTTTAAGTAAACCCCCTTGCAAAACACTTGATTAGCACACATAATAAAAAAAATTAACACAAAAATATTGAGAGCCACTGAAGGTCTAATAAAATAATGATGATTATATTGGAAATATTTTTTGTTTATCTTATAACAGCAATTTGGTAACTGTATTGAGTCGACTAACTAATGATAGAAAATAAGACATTAAAGGGGGTATAGAGAATATGTAGATATATATTTTATATTAAAATATAAAGATAGTAGGTATGGTGAACGGTTTTTTAAAGAATTGGGTGTAAAGAAGTAATTTGGGGTAATAATTAATAATACATTACCACTTATGTCAAACAATTGACCTTCAGGCTGTCTCTCTTTAACATAAATTTATTGTTTTATTCACATTTTTCTAATCTATACAAGAAAATTAAAACAGTTTTCGAGAAGTTCAATAGAAATTTGTATCTACGTTAGACACAAACATAGAAATATTATTGACGTTTGAAAAAATTCAAGTCGAAAATTTTTAAATTTCCACCCTAACCTGGTCCTCAATAACTCCTGGGCGTCTTCCGGTTTTTTTCTTTAAATAAAAAACAGAAGACTTAATATTTAAAAAAAACAAAAAAACAAGCAAATAAACAAATAAAGACATTCTGTTAAGTTGTTTCCCACCCTTGGTAAGTTTTGTGTTTTCATCTTTGACACAAATCTCACCTTTGGATCTAGCACTTCCCCAGGACGCAATTTTCCTCCCTGTGGGCATAATAATAAAAATGATACTCTAGCTAAGTCAAAATAACTATAATAATAAAAGGATCTTTGTTTGTAGACATAAAGGGGAATAGGTTTATTGAATAGCACAAAAAATAGCTGGTACTACTAAAAAATTATATTGTCATTTAACCACCTATTTAGCAATAATAGTGTTCATTGGTTATTGTTTCCAGCACATGTGATGATGTACCAATTAATTTCACTTCCACCATTATGTCTACATACTGAAGATAAAAATGAGATATATTCAATACAGTGTATATATACTCGATGTCCTGCAAAATAAGTGATTTGTTGGCTGCTAACGGCTGGTGCTCTGCTGTAATTCATGCGAGTTGTTTATTTTAAACAACAGTCGACCACATAATGCATTAGTTTATGTGCAATCGCCACAGCTTGATTTCGTGACTTAAAAATATATTCTCAGTTAGAAAACTCTGCAGTACCTACACACTAGTTGAGGATAAACAAAAAAAAATAACAAACGATTTTATTCCATTACCTCCTATATAGTCCTATAATGGTTTAAATTTTAATTTGGTTGATTTATTAAAATTTCTACTTTTGTAACTTTGCTTGTAATACTAAATTAAAAAGGAATATAGAGTTTATGTCAAATATAGTTGGTATTGCAGAGTTTCCAGAAAGCTTTAAAGAAGATTTTCCTTCTTTGCACTTCCACGTGTGATATAAATAATAAATTAAATAGAGCGCAGGCATAATGTTGTATGTTATGACAGGTGGTTACCTTTTTCTCTTCTAAAACCTCTCCAGGACGAAGTTTTCTACGTTCCTAAGACATAAAATTATGAACATAAACGTTAAAAAGAACAGACGTTTTCCACGACTGACTTGGCACGAACAGACACAGCTAAAGAATCAGTTCAAAAATGTTAAACATAAAAAATAAGTGGGACTTATTACCTCGTCTGAAATGATGAGACTGGCACGTCGTCCCATGGCTTCTGGCGGTATAAGAGAGCCTCTGCGACTTCCTGGCCCAGAGCCAGGTTCGAGAGATTTCTTTCTGGGTTCAGGTGTTCTCTCCCTACTCACTTCAATTTTAGGAGCATCGGGAGTTTTAATCTGAGGGAGGCTAGCCCTAGGTTGATCTGAGATTACTGCTTGTGTAGGAGCTTTTTCTTTACCTTCAAATGCTATACTTGGCTTATCCTACAGGAAACATTATTCTAGTTTTTTTGTTTGTACTAAATGAATGCCAAAAGCAGCAAAGCAAGCAAAATATGTATTTTTAATCATCAAAGTGGAACGCCGATATTGAATCTATTATTAAAATCTCATTCCAATGAAGAAAGTTTGAAGCAATAAACATGTGAATGAAGGTATTATTACTATGAAGTTTTAGTATCCGCAATTATTCTCTTGCAAAAACTACAGTCGTTTTTAGTATACTGTTTTCTAAGTTGAGTTTATCCAAAATCAATTGCAAATGTTTAAGTACGTGTTCGTCTGTCTTGCCAACTTTTTCCTCTGATCTGCGTAAGCCGGTATATGCCTAATCAAAGGAAAAAGTCTGCAAGGGAACAGGGGTTTTAACTCTGCAACTGATTTTGGACATACTTTACCTAAGTGTTATCTTTGTCTTATAGTGTTTATGTTGATCGTATACCTTTTGTGGTTACATTGCAGAGCAAGGAAACCGAACGATATAAGTATAGTAAAAATGCATTATGCTAACTCAGTCATATATTTAAAATATTTAATTATCATCAATGTAATGACAGGAATGGACGAAGAAGAATTAAATGATAACTGAACACGGCGAATAATTTCGTCAATTTGTTAACTATAATACGTTGTTAAAGATTAATTATCTCGTCTGTCGCAGCTTAAATGAGATTTTTCTGAATATGATGTTACTACTGGGTGAAATTGAGCCAATAAATGAGCCTAAACTGTTCTTAAAATATATTAACGTATTAAATAGTTTTGAATTCATCAAATTGCATGTTTCAAATTTATAAATACCCAGTATAAATCGTATAGGCAATTGGCAATCGTATAGGCAATTGTATCGTCGCTAAAAACCTGTTGAAGAATACGACTATTCTTCTGAATAAAAGAATTGTAGCAGAAGCCTTGTGCAAGCATAAATCTAAACCTATGAATTCAAGTACCTTAGAAATTTTAGTTTTTTCTCTACCAGCAAATTCAGGTTTATCGTGTTTCTCGAATGTCTCTAGGACGGGTCTTTCGTAATCGGGTATATTTTCCCATTCATTATAATCGTATTTCTCTTCCTTTTTACCAGATTTTTTAACTGTAGATTTTTCTTTGTCAGCTCCAGTTTTCTATTAAAAATATTATGCAATTTCATTTAAATGATGATAAATGTTTATAAAAGGGAAGAAATAGTTAGCTAGAAAATACTCATACAGAGAAACAGACAGTATAGTGAAATTTTAGTTTCATGTAGGTACATGTTTAATTGTTTCCAAAAATTAATTCTACTTTTGCTAAAATATCTCTATCAATGAGCATTGCGTTTACTTGTTTTTCCAATAAAGAAAGTGTAGAATTATTTTTTGATATATCATATTAGACGTATACACACTAGAACATTGATTGTGACTTGTTTTAGACACAAGGTTAAGAAGACGAAATAATATTAATAGAAGAAAAAGTTTTGTATTCATGACCAAGGAATAGAAAGTTAAATATTTAACGATTGCAACAAATGTTTGGAAAACATGGTAGGTACAGAAAGAGAAATATATAGTTTGAAATGTTAGTTAACAGAGTTCAATAATTAGTGTACAGGATACGATCTGTAACAAAAGTAGTAAAGTGATTAAGTCGACAAAAGATATGAAGACAATATATTGTTAGTCACAAAAAATACGGAAAATACGGAAAAATAGATCGAGTTACAAATACAAAAAGGATATTTATTGTTAGTTGCCAGAAGAGTAACGTACATTGAACATAGATAAAATACATAGAAAGAAAAGATTCGAAGAGCACAGAAGAAAGTTATGACGTCGAGTTTACCTTCAAATCTACATCAAGTGTGTCGGCTTGTTTAGCTTTTTTGCCTGATTGGACGGGTTTCAATTGTATATTTAAGAATGAACCCTTTTGAGTTGCTTCTTTTGGAGGGATAACCCTTTTGGGTATTGGTTTTTCAAGCTGAATAATCAAAATAATAAAAATTGTTATTTTTTTCTGATAGGAGATTAAGAAAGGCATTATTTCCATAGAAATATTGTCTCAATTCTTAAGCTTATTTGTTCTTTATGAAATATAAGGGAGATATCATTTTTTTAATTGTATTGTAACGAATACATGTAGTCACTTATTACACATTAATTGGACAGAGATGCATACATACATACATATTCATTATACGCGGTGGAGAAGTTTACAAACAAGGATAGGTTACTGGATTCACTGTCGAAGAAGGAATATCCATGTACGAAGATGATTTAGTGTTAAGATAAACAGAAAAAATTGAATAACGTATGAATAATAATTAAGAGGATACTTATAAGAAAATAAACGAAACAATATAATTATAATTTCAACACTTGAATATGGAAAATTACTGGGTAGTCAAAACAACAAGTGAAATAAATACTGTGAAAAATAGTGTTTTCCTAGAAAATCTTATTCAAACGTATCAAGTACCGGCAAAATCTGAGAAAATGATCAACTAAACACCAAAAATCATAAGTCATTTCAAGAAACAAACAGGATATTATTCCTTATAAGTAGTTATGTTCCTCCGAATGTTTCGTTGTAATTTATTTATAATCGTAGATATTACTAATATTATCTGCTTTACATAATTTTATATTGTAGTAGTTAAGTTTTAAATTGACAAAAACATCTATAAATATTAGGTGATGAATAAAGTGGAAGTTTGGAATAAATCTTACGTACCTTTTTGTCAGTTTCTTGCTTTTCTTCGGTCTGTAGAATAACATTTACAGGCAATACAGACAACACGGATGAACATGAAAAAAATAATGTTATATTAGATGAAATAGATCGGTTATATTAATTTTATCTTTAGAAAATTCGATTGGCAAATTAAATTTGTAAGAGTTGCTTTATCTAATAATATAACTGCCAATATTTATATTTTTTCTTGAATTAATATTTATACTTTTATGAATAAAAATAATTTCAAAAGATATTTACTCAAACTCTTGTGATATTTTTAACAATAAGTAGATTTTAATAAAGACAGAATAATTTTTAATTATTGATGCTGCTTTCGTGGTGTTATATTATGTGAATTTAATATACAGTATGGTGCAAATGAAAGAAATAAATTCGTTATTTCGTAAGCCGGCGACTTTAAGGAAAAATCCCGAAACCTGTCGATTTTTATTTTTAAACAGGCTATTCGTAAGGATACCTTTTTATTTTTGACGTCATGTATATGAGCGTGATGACGTCATCGCTACATTTTTTAAATGGAAATGTGGGTGTTGTAATACATTATTTGAAAGGTCTTTTAAATACCTATTCAGCCATATCAATATGTACAGTAATTGATTTGCGTATTGTCACAAATATTATTGATGAAATTTCAACAGATTTCTTAATAAAATGTATTAAGTATTGGTATGATGTATTTATTGACACCCACCCTGGTTATGAAATGTCTTATCTACCTATTTTACCTTTTTTAAAAATCTAGCTACCTTATCAACATCAACATTGACACTTGGACATAATTAACTTTCTGTCAAGTGATTGACGAATTTAAAAAGTCTTGGTATCTGTCAACATGAAGCTGACTGAAACGCAAAGAATTGAAATTCTAATAATGATTGGTTGTGGAGATAAAGCACGTACGCAGAAAGAAGTATGTACGTTATTTGATAATAAATACCCCTACCGAGAACCAATTTCTCAATCCACTATAAGCAAAATTGAGAAGAAATTCAGAGAGACGGGTCATGTCAAAGACCTCCCTAAAGGTAGTAGAAAGCCAACATCAAAAAACAAACAACCCTAGATGTTCTGTTAGCCTTTCAAGATAATCCCAATACCAGTTCACGGCAAGTAGCATTAGATAATGACATGGACCATTCAATAGTTCTTAGAAAGCTAAAGAAGGAAAAGTGGCATCCCTACAAAGTAAGTTTAGTACAAGAGCTTATGGAAGATGATTTTGATAGACGAATTGAGTTTTGTGAAATTATGATGGAACAAAATAACAGAGATCCGATGTTTTTAAAAAAGGTTCTTTTCTCGGATGAAGCTACATTTCTACTAAACGGTCATGTCAATCGTCAAACTTATCGGTACTGGGCTACGGAAAAACCACACTGGATGCAAGAGTAGATACCGTACTCAATACCCAGAGAAAGTTAATGATTGGGCGGGAATAATAGATAATAGGATTATTGGACCATACTTCTTCGAAGAAACCTTAACAGGTCCTCGATATTTAGAATTTCTTCAAAACTTCTTGCTACCCGAATTGAACCGGCTGTTTCCAAACAGAAATGATTTATGACTGCAGCAAGATGGTGCGCCTCCACACTATGCTGTCTTGGTGCGCAGCTATTTGAACAACGTCTTTCCAAATCGGTGGATAGGTCGAAGAGGAACAATAGAATGGCCGCCTAGGTCACCTGATTTGACTCCTCTTGATTTATTTTTATGGGGGTACTTGAAAAGTAAAGTGTACCAAAATATCAATGAACTCAAAGAAAAGATACGTATTGAGGTTGCACAATTAACTCCTGTAGTTATAGAGAAGGTTCGAGAAGAGTTGCTTTCATTTGCACCATACTGTATATCTGTGTGAGGTTTCAAATATTTATAAGAAAAAGCAGTTTAAACTGTTTTATAATGCCCATATTTGAAACCTTTCAAAGACTAGGGAAGTGTTTGAGAGTATTTGATTATTTTATATTATGAATAGTTTAAAAAATAATTACTATAAAGTGCAGTTCAAGGTAAAGCAGTTCAGCCAATAGTTTATGCGTAGGTATTATAAGTGCATGATTAGGGGTTTATTAAATTATTTGAAACTTGCGTATTACATTATATTATAGAGTTAAACCTATAGAAAATGTAGACTTCCATGAAGTTCGTCCAATATAAGAATGCGAATTTTGACAAAAACTATTGTTGTAATCCTTACATAGTCTATAAAAAAATTTATTCCAGTAGGTATATTAAATATTAAGGAATTACAACAGCTTCGATTTATGTGAGAACTTTGGAAAATAAATAAACAGAAGGATAAAAATAAGTAATATTGTATGTAGTATGGTCAAATAAGCAAATAAAATAATAACTAAATTGGCATTTTCAGCTATTGCAATCAATAATATGTACAAGTAGCGTTAGGTTAATTTTTTTTTATTTATACCGTCGATTACTTCTACAAATAGACATAATAATGTGCATTCTTAAATTGTACTAACTTTATACAAGTTTATTTTTAGTTTATATTTTAGTTCATGTTTTTTTGGAATGAATTGTGATGGCAGTATATTCAAGATATTAACAAAACCAAATGTTATAGAAAATATCAAATTTCATTAAAAAAACTTTAAAGTGGCAAATACATAGTGCATCAAAGTAAGCTGGTGTTGAAGTAGTGCAAGTGCTTGATTGCGTAGAGTGTATAAGTGCAAAAAATGTACCAAATAATAGGTCGTGTACCTTCTTGAGAGAAAACCGCTTCGTCCCTAGATCCGGAACTGCAAGCTCCGGTTTCTGTGGTTCGGATTTTTTATCAGTAGTACTAAGTGTTGAAAGTTTTCCTTCTTTTGGTTTTTCTACTTTTTCCAAGAGTGTAGAATTTTTTAGAGGTTCTGGAGTCAAGGATTTTCGTGTAGCTTGAGTAGGAGCTAAAGTGTCTTCCTTTGATATGGGTTTGGAAGGTTCAGGGGCTAAAAATTTACTAGTAGGCTTATCAATCGGAGATGCTGCTTTGTCATTAAGCTTGGATTTCTCAGGTGCAGCTTGACTCGGTTTTTCAGGTTCAGGTGTCAAAGATTTACGTGTACTGGTTTTAATAGGAGCTAGTTTATCATTTATAGATTTCTCAGGTTCAGGTGTCAAAGATTTACGAATGCTAGTTGCATTGGGAGCTAGTTTATCATCTTTAAGTTTCTCGGGCTCAGGTTGCTTAGATTTCAAAGGTTCAACTTCCTTAGTTCTTGATTTTTCTACCTCATTTTTGGTTTCAACTTTTGTTTTTGCCTCAACCTTTGTTTTAGTGGAATTCACTGTACTTTGATCTTCTGGTTTTGGTACTGATGGTTTCTTATTGTCCAATACTCGATTAAAGCTATCTTCTATGTGATTTATGGATGTGTCAGGTGTTTTCTATGTATGAATAAATAATTTATAAAAATATGTTTGTGTGTGATACCTACTTATTAGCCAAAAATGATAAATTTAAAATATATATAAGAAAATCTGAAACTTACCGCCTCTTTTGTGGTTTCCAGTTTTTTTGTGTCTTTTGTGATCTGTGAAATATAATCTTATTTAACTTCTAGTAATAGTTTCAATAGGAAAGAAACTGAACTAGATGGATATACGTATACAGAAGGAGTTATAATTTGGAATAAATTCTTATTTTCTTCTTTTTTATTCTATATATCTCAAACTGTAAATGTAGTTAGTAAGTGCCAATGACCATTGCTATCGAAACACCAATAATTTCAATAAAAAAAATTTACAGGGAATAAAAGTTCCATTATTCGGAATGTTTCACGATTAAGGTTATTGATAGAATGTTGTAATACAATTTGGGGAATAATGGTTGAGAAAATTGCTTCTATGAAAGCTACTCCTTTAGTAGAGGGGAATGAATGAACTGATGAATTGGCAAAGGCAACAGACTTAAGAGAAAATGTAGTCTTCCATCTCACCCTCTCGACGGGATGGAACAGGAAGACGATTTCCGGCGTAACTGGCTTTTATTTTTGAGTTTGTTAGATAAACATAATATAAACTATCGGATAATGGTGTTTTGGCTTGAGATATGAAATTTATAATTGTTAACTGTCAAAAATTCTTTAGGTATAATAAGTTTTTAGTACCTTTTTCTTGTCATCTATCAATGAAGTACGCCTTGATTCTGTCTTACTTTCTTCATTGACGTTTGATATGGAAGATTTTCGACTGACTTTTCCATCTTTTACCGTTTGTTCTTCAGTCTGTATTATTGAACTTCTGCGTGATTCAATCTTAACTTCTTCTTTCTATGTAATGAAGTTGTACAGTTGATGATATTAGTGGAACAATAACATAGTACGATAGTCACAATAGCAACAAAAATATTTAGAACGTAAGACAATTTACACCTTTTTATACTCTGAATACTTAAGTATAGTTGAATAAAGAAGACTACATTCCAGATTCAGTTGGTTAGTTGGTGCAAAACGAAAAATGTATACATAAATATTATTCATCACAAACTGTAAAATATTATTGAGCAAATTTTGGCTTGCTATGAACATTTTTTTAATCATTTCGAAAAAAAAGGAAACTGAAAAATTACTTTTAAAATTGTTATTTTCAATAAGAAATTCTTGAACACTTTACAAATAGTGCGCAGGTAGAAAGATTAGAACTTACTAAGTATAGGAGTTTAGATTATAATGTCTTATTACCATTTTATATTCTATAACGTGTCTTGGATTACCAAAACAATTTATTAAAAAACATTTAAAATGAGAAATTATTAGATTCAATCTAGAATAATCCAGTCTAATGCAAATACAGTAGTACAATTTGTTATTGCTTTAAATGCAATCCATATTTAGCTACCATGATATTTTTATTAATTTATGGCATTTATGCAATTTGATTTCGAATAAATTAGGCGCTTGTTGATATTATTATGAAAAAAATCGAATTTTCGAAAGGTATTTAAATTTATGCTCGAGGGTGCTATGAAGATTGAAAATTATAAAAACCACATTTTTTACGTTATAAATATTTAATATATATGCAATTGTGGTCGATATTAACTTACCTGTTGCACAGAAGTTCGTCTTGTTGTTTTCTTTTCAACGTCTTTCGTTTCCTAAAGACAAACACATACATGTAAGACAAAGACAATACCTACAATCCAACATTTGTACAAACCTCTTTCTTTTTGGCCACGATTTTTTCGTCTTTTTTCTTTTCTTCCTCTTTCTATTGAGAATACAATTTATGAATAAGTTATAAATTTACGTAAAAATCTGTTAAAAACTTTACCTATTCGTGGAAATTTAAGAAATAAAATTTACATACACTTTTTAAAAGATTTTTTTTTCAATCCCAATTATAAATATATATGTAATATATACCTTAACAATAAGTTTTTCTTCCTCCTTTTTCTCCTCTTTCTTTTCTATCTTTTTCACTGCTTTAATTTGCTCATTTTCCTGTTTTTTCTCTTCCTTCTTTTCTACTGTTTTCTTTTCTTCTATTTTTTCTACTTTCTTCTGTTCTTTCTTTTCTACTTTCTTTTCTTCTTTCTTTTCTTCTTTCTTTTCTTCTTTCTTTTCTACTTTCTTTTCTTCAATAACTTCCTGAAATTTACATTACCATTAGAAAACGGGAATTAGACAAGTTTAGAATAGTTTTACCTCTTCTTCATCCTCCTCCTCCTCTTCCTCTTTGATTTCTTTTACTAGGAGTGTGGCACTTGTTTCATCTTCACCAAATTCATTTTTGGCAACACATTTATAGGTAGCGGAATGTGATGTTTTACATTTGCTTATGCTAAGTCTTGTCACAGTGCCATCGAATGATATTTTTATTTCTGAAGATTCGGTTATTACAGTTGTGTTCTTGTACCATGTTATTTTTGTGGTTCTATCTTCCATTTTCAACGAAGTGATGAAATCAATGGATTTTCCTTCCTCGGTTACCTAAAATAAACGATTTAAGCCTTTTAACCTTGAATATTATTAGTGGCAAGTGTACAAAACTTAACTACCGTAAGTCCAACCCTCTGGATCCAAATACCAACACATCAATAAAATCAAAATATTTTTTATACAAACCCAGAAATTTAATTATTTTTTTCCATCTTAAACTGGTACGTATTTTGGGTCGAAAAATCCAATTATAATGTTTATGTTTTGACAGAAGGAATATCTTTCCTGAAAATCCGACTGAATTTTCCTTGCGAGTAAATTTCTTGCAGATTTGACTTCCTTTTGAAATGACCGTACCCAAAAACCCTCTACGCAAAATTTCAACGAAATCAAAAGTAAGAAATTAAAAAAATGTTTTGTTTTAATAATCTTTTAAAGGATATATTAACTTTAAAACAGGATGACATATCTAGAAATGAAAACCTGCTATATTCCACTTTCAGAACTTGAAGAATTGCAATAGAGAATTAGTACCAAGTTCTGATTACAACTAATGATTGTAATCATGTGTTGGTAGTCTAAAAAAAATTATAATTGAAAAATATACTCACAATATTGGTAAGTTTGGTTAATTTTGGTTTCTCGCCCTTGGGTTTTTCATCTGGAGGTAATTCAGTAACTTCAACGACTTGTGAGGTAGCAACACCTTTTTCGTTCTTAGCTACCAATTTGTACATACCCTTGTCTTTCTTCTCAACTTCATTAATTTCAAGTTTGACAGTAAATTCGCCCTAAAATTTGTTTTAGTTATTTGAACTGGTTTCATTTTATAGCGAGTAATACATGGGGTATAAATCTGAGTGGAACAAAATTGGAACTTACATCTTTGACTTGATCAACTTGTACAGTACGTCTGTGATCTACTTTAATAGCTTCGTCTTCTTTAAACCAGGTACAGTCAGGAGCAAACTTACTGAGTACCTTACATTCTACAATAACTGTTTTCTTCTTAATAATTTTAATAACTCTCGGCTTTTCTTTAATTACAGGAATAATTTCGATGTTCAAGGTGAGGTTGGCGTTGAGTTCACCAAGTGTGTTCCTAATATTGCATTTATATAAGCCAGAATCATCAATCCCCGGATCTTTTAATTCCAATTTGACATAGTAAATATCTTCTTCTATTTGTTCAATACTAAGCTTGATCTTAGACGATTCTGTTACTTCTTTGCTTTCTCTATACCAAACTATGGTTGGTTTAGGATTAGCACGAACTTTACACTCCATGACAACGAGTTTTCCACCATCATGTGATGTGATTCTTGGTTTTTCAACAAACGTTGGTCCTTCACCTTCGGGCTCTGGTTCCGCTTCGATGTTCAAATTCAAATTTGCATTGCTTTCACCATATTCATTCTTGACATGACATCTATAAGTACCACCATCTGCTGCTGAGGGATCCTAAAAATATATGTAAATATATTTTATTCCATGGACTAAAACTGCAACTAATTTGATTGAATATATCAAAAAGGGTATGACATTGTCCATTTTTTAAGTAAATATTGTAGTAATGCTGAGTTGTTTATGGAACTAACCTTGATTTCAAGTGACAATTCATATTTGTCTTCTTCGGTATCAACGATCTGTATTTTAATTTTGGAAGATTCCTTGACGACGGTGGTTCCTCGGAACCACGTGACGTCAGGCTTGGGCTTAGCTTTGCATTTACATTTCATAGTAATGAGAGTACCGCTCTCATTAGGTATAATTTTTGGTTTTTCAAGGAAAGAAGGCGCAAAACCGTCAGCACTTTCTCCACCTGTAAGACAAACAAGTTAGAAATGCTCTAAAAGATAGGGATATTATCAAAGGCCATGCTCATGCAAAATGACAGTAACACAGGTTCGAAGACAGAGTGTTGGTTGGCGAGACGTCACTGGAACAAAGTGGAAATGAGTAACGGAATTGGACGTTTCACAAACATATAATACAGTTACATTATAAGTAAACAGTTTGTTTGATTTCGTGGGAGCATCATACCTTGGAAGTTCAACGCAATGTTAGCATTGCTTTCACCAAATTCATTGAACGCATTACACCTGTAATGACCACCATCTTCGCGAGTGGGGTTTGCAATTTCTAAAGTAAGAAGATACGTGTCTTTACTAGTGGTCTTTCGGAGCATACGCACGCGCGGGCTGCCGGCAATGCTTTTCTCGCTCTGGAACCAAGTAATATCTGGATCAGGATGTGCCTCAAGAAGACATTCCATGATAAGAACATCTCCCTCTTGTTTAATGGTGGGCTTTTTGGGAAACCTTGGTGCCATTCCGTCTGGTATTCTACAAGAGAGAAATAATCGAAGGAATGATATAAATATATGTTCGGCGAAGTCTTACTTGGGTTTTTCTAGACCCTCGAAGTTTAAATTGATGGTAGCAACGCCCGTACCATATCGATTTTTCGCAACAGCTCGGTACTCTCCACGATCGTTTCTCTTGACGTTGGCTATTTCGAGTCGTGCCAGGTAATAGATCTTCTCGTCAACTTCTATCGACATTGAGTACCGACTGTTCTGTTTGATTTCTTCCTTTCCATGAAACCTAATGTGAAGTGCATGAATGAAAGTGTTGACTTCAAAAGCAAATGCAACATATTTATTGAATAATAGTTCAATTTATTATAATCTATTTATAAAGAACTGATATTGTTGTATATACATACCACTGAAGTTCTGGCTTGGGTTCTCCGACGCAGCGACACAGAAAGGTGATAGTGGAACCGTCATCCGTCTGTCGAATCAATGGCCGCTCCGTGAAGGTTGGTTTGATACCCTCCTTTTCAGGTACTGGTGCCTCATCGCCTAGTGAGCAGAAACTCTTCTAAACTGGCTGTATCAAGATACATGACAGCCAGCAACACTCGCGCAACTTACAATGCTTACCGAAAAAGAAAAAGCTCAGCTTTTAATCATTCAATCGTGTTAAAGAGTAAAATAGGTTTTTTTTATTGTGTAATACAACTCTGAAAGAAAAGTGTCACTTTTGCAAGAACATGGCCTTAGACTTAGTAATAAATGTTACGTAATGGTGGTACGGGTGGTGGACTCCTCTTAGTTTGGCCTAAAAAAACTGAAACGTTCAATCCAGCCACACTCTGTGTCTGCCAGTTATTTATTAGGTGGTATCTAGTTCGCATTCGTAGATTGCGAACAATTACGCTTAATCTATTCTAAGCTTTAACTCACACAAAACGATATCCATGTTTTAATGTACATATTAATTAGAAATGATTTGTTAAAACTGCATATTAAAAGCTGAGCTGATATTAAGCATCGGTTAGTCCATTGTACTGTGCACGAGTGCTGACTTACTGGTCCGTAACTTGCTGCATTTCAAAAGTAAAGTAAGGAAGAAATTGATTGCTGGGGACTGTATATAAAATTTAACTGAGTGTGGGTGTTATGTGTACGTGTATTATGATGTGATTTATTGGTTGATAAGACTGTGGGTATATTTCGCAAGCCGAAGAAGCCACACTATCAAAATTACTAGTACAAGAAGACGTTTTTTTTAGATTACAAATATTACTACGTTTGCTGCTGTACTGCTTATTGCCTTAAGTTTCTTTCATGGTCTTGCTCCGCTGACCTATTTTTCGTGACAAAGTTATAGCCAAGTTAATTCTAAGGGTTATTGGCACAATTTGCTTGCTGCTTCCAATTCTTAAATCAGTACTGGATGGCGGAGGCAGAAAAAATGACACACAAAGCAGACACAAGAAGCAGAACAAAAAACTTACTGTCAAAGTTAAGACTTATTGTTGCATTACTTTCTCCCAAATCATTTTTTGCGGTAACCTTGTATTTACCAGCATCCTCTACTGTAACATCCACTATTTCAAGGGTCGCAAAATATGAGTGGCCATCTTTATCTATTCTTAACTGAAATAAAATAAAATAAAATAATATATCCACATTCTTTTTGAACATAGTAATCTGAACGCCTAAGTAATATAAATAATTTTAAACATTTATCAAAGCGCAACTGCAGTAAAATGATAAAATTAACGAAAAGTTTATTATTTTCACAATCGCTTTTTCACATCGGTAAATGGTTTTTGTGAATATTTTTTGGTTTTAGTGAAATATTCCAATGCAAAGTGATATATTTTTACGAAATGAAAGTACTTAATATGCTTTGGCAAGAAATATTGTGGCTATGAAACATCTTCAGGGTAAATGATCTAAGCTTGATCAAGTACAATATTTTATTATTATCTTTTGAAAGTTTTTATTAATTTCAGTTTGTAATTTACATTACGCTTTTGTTTTAAAAATTTTACTTAGAAAATAAATGTTAAGAACTTTTTAATGAAATTAGGAATATAGATTAAAATTTGCAGGTGGCAATATTAGAACATCGTATTTGTCAATGACACATGGACAATAAGAAAATAATATAAGAGAGGTAGAATAGGCGAAATGGAAAAGTGGATGTGGAAAAGGTTGACTAGAACATTTAGAAGATGAAAATAATTGGAATCCTGGAAAAATTATATTAATTATACGCCTACATGTTAAATTTGATTGCTTCAGAGATTGCGAATAACAATTTCTTGTTATTTAGTCTAATATCATTTTTGGTAATATATTTCGGTTTGCAAAACTAGTTCTATGGATATATTTTAAAATATATGGTATTCGATGCTTGAGTGGAAGTAGACATAAATTCCGTATTAAATGTATTGAAGAAATATCAATTGCGGGTTAAATTATCTTTCAAAATTAATGTGATAATCTACTGTAAGCTGTAGTGAAACACTGAACTAAATAACGTTTCACCTTCAAAAATAGAACTAGGTTACTGTCTTACATTTTCTACAGAACTATTTCGACGAGAATAGTTCATTTTAATATGCTTCAAAGCGCTCTATATAATTTTAAGTTAATAGGTCAGCAGAATTTGCTCCAGAAAACACAAAATTCATTGCTTTTCATGATATGCTACAATCTCCTAAAAAATAGTTCTAAATTCTAATAGCAACACTTACTGTGTTCAATTTATTCATTCAAATCTAATAAATGTGAATAAATAATTAAAAATAAAGCATTACGGAAAGTAGTGTATCCATAGTATAGGGAAATTGTCAAAAATTAAATGTTCGATTCTCTTGAACTAGTTAATTGTACAAAATTGTGCGTAGAATAAGTCTGGAGAATAAGGAAGACAAATAGTGCAATTGAAATCAACATAAAATATAAATGAAATTTGAAAAAAAACGTGTTGGATTTTGAAGAATTCCTATTTTACCCATCAAATTTCAGTGCCTAATAGCCTAATAGAGAGTTCGCAGTTGACCGTCTTATTAGAAGAATCAAATATCTGATTATTCCAGAGAAACTGTAATAGTTTTGTAGCTGTACAAATATTTTCCGATAATGATTTTAGTATAAAAAAAATAAATATATTTAAAAATTCATAATTTTTATTGGATATAATTACTATAATTGAATTCTCAAAATTGCCAAACATTACTGAATTGGAAGTGATAAATGATAAAAATTTGAATTTTGTACCTTGTGACGTGGACCTTCGCTGACTGCGTTGCCATTATGGGACCAACTGACAGTTGGACGGGGATCAGCCTGGATTCGACATTCGAATAATAATTTTTTGCCATCGTCTTCTTGACGAATTGCTGGTTTTTTCGCAAAAGTGGGTGCTAGGCCGTCTATTTGTCTATAAAATAAATATATTTTGAAACACTTTAATTAAAAGTAAATATTATAACTTGTTATAAGTAAGATAGGTAATTTCTATTTTTGCTCTATTATTTCTAATATCGTTACCATCTTAAAGATATATATTTTGTGTTGAATCAGCCACTAAGACAGAAAGAAAATCTTGAGTCTATTTGTTTCAATGCGATACTCTAATTTGAATGCATCATTTTCGTTAGTATTATTCTCAATGGTAAGTAAACTTCCAAATATAGAAAAACGTTTTTATAACTCAATACAAATTTTGTGCTAATGTTAGTTAACGACTTCTATAATGACTAATCCAAGTTACAAAACTTTGGCACGACCGCGTGTTTTCCATTCATGACAAAAATATGAATATACGTTTCTAAAAAAAACCTATTATACCTATTATCCATTTAGGGATCTTCAATAAATGAAGCATTAGCGATTTACGGTGACTTCTTTTAATATCAAATAAATCTAGTATTATTAATTTTAGTTTAGTAATCAAGAGACAGGAGCTGATTTTATCTACTCATGATTTAAGAAGTTGTCACGATTGGTTACGAATATTTTTATTAGTTATTTAATGAACAAAAGTATTAATAAGGCTATTAACAATCGAGATTGATTGATTGAGTGGTTTAATGATTGATTGATTGATTAGTTCAGCACCACCACTCAGAGGCTTAGAGTCCTCGGCACCTCAGCCTTTGGGCTTTTTGTGCTCTTGGTTGTGCCGTTTATGTGAACAGACCAGAGACCCTTATCAGGCTCAACAGTTTTCACTAGGTCTTTCTTGGAGAAATCCTCCCTTGGATGTTCTAGTCCTAGGAGTCTATATCTCCAATGAGATAATGCTTCACAATCGAAGATAATTTGAGAGGCTGTTTCCTCCTCTTCCATGCAGAACCGACTGATAGGTTCCTCCCTATACAGTATGTCGCTAATGTATGGAATAAATTCATTATTTCCAAAATAAACGACTTTTGAAAAAGTCCAAAAACAGGTCAATTTTAATTTTTGAATCGTCATCACATGATGTAGATGTAACGAACATTGCGTTACCAGTATTAACGTGGTGACGTAATCGGAAATTTTTTTAAATGCAACCATGTGTCTCAAGACTCCTCGTTGGAAATGTCTTCTAACTGTTTAGTAAAAAACAATTAAATTATATTAAATGTTCAAACTGATGACCTTCAGCAATAATGCAATGAGACAGCCGAGCAATAAATTCGTCTCTAACGTTTACGAGAACTTCTGGCGTTACTTGTGCAATCTCCGTTCTGATGCGATCCTTCAACTCTTCTATATCATTTGGGCGACTTTGATAAACTTTGCTCTTCAAGTATCCCCATAAAAAAGTCTAAAGGTGTCAAATCTGGCGACCTTTGTGGCCATTTGATCGTTCCTCTTCTCCCTATCCACCTATCTTGTAAAACGGCATTTAAGTAGGTTTGTACATCAAAGGCGTAATGTGTCACATCTATTTGGAAATAGTTGATTTAATTGTGGTAATAGATAATCCTGAAGAAACTGAAGATATCGAGGACCAGTCAATCTTCCTTCAAAAAAATATGGCCCTATTATTTGATTGTATATAATGCCAGCCCAAACATTCACCTTTTCAGGATATTGTGTCCTACACTCCTGCATCCAATGGGGATTTTCACTTGCCCAGTATCGATGGTCTGGTGGTTTACATGGCCGTTGAGCACAAAAGTTGCTTCTTCTGAAAAAAGTATATTTTTTATGAAATTACGATCTCTGTTACATCGTTCCATAATTGTTTCACAGAATTCGATTCTCCTATCTTCTAACAGTTCTTGGATCAAATGTACCTTATACGCATGCCACTTCTCCTTTTTCAGCACTCTAGCAACAGTAGAATGGTGTAAATTATTATCCAGCGCAACTTGTCTCTAGCTGGTGTGGGGATTTTCTTGAAACTCAAGGAAAACGTCAACTTTTTTGTCCTCGGAAATTGACTTTCTACCACTATTGGGGAGATCTTTAATATGGCCTGTTTCCCGAAACTTTTTCTCGATTTTACTAATTGTTGATTGAGAAATGGGTTCACGGTTGGGGTATTTAGCATTAAATAAATTGCCAACTTCTTTTTCTGTTTTTACTCTATCTCCATAGCCAATCACCATTAATATTTCGATTCGTTCAGATTCTGTAAGTTCACTTTTGAACACTTGACTGATACACATCAATTAGTGTCAAATTAGAATTTAGTACTATTATCAGTAACATATCCAAAAACAGAAATTTTTTTGGGTACACTACGATGTTTTATTTCCAGTGGCGGTCCTTACAATATCTTAGTTCATTGAATCAGAATTTATGATTAAAATTTTACCAAATAAACAGTTTTGGTCGACCCTGTAAAAAAATTGCCTATTACGTCACCACGTTAATACTGGTGACGCAATGTTCGTTACATCTACATCATGTGATGACGATTCAAAAATTAAAATTGACCTGTTTTTGGATTTTTTTCAAAAGTTGTTTATTTTGGAAATAATGAATTTATTCCATACATTAGCGATTGTATGCATTTGCTTCCTTAGGGTACAGTGACCGGTGGGTAAACCCGTCACTATTATCTTGCCCCTGCTAAGGTTTAGTATTTCGTTAGTCAGCCTCTCCAAGGGTTTTTTGACCAGGAGTTTGCTGTGTTCCTTTTCTGGCACGTGTCTCCAGTACAACTGATGTTTAATTTGAGTCCACCGAGATGTACAACCATGTGCAGCAGTTTTAGATATCCCAAATACTGGTTCAGGACCAGTGAATGCAGTCTCAGATTTTCATTTCCTTGAGATTGTTAATTACCTATTTTGTGTATATTAATACAAATATTTCTGAATAACGCACGGTCGCCGGAAGATGTATATTAATCTACTACTGGTACTGAAAATATGTCAGACAAATGTTGCACAAATAGATCTTGTAAATCTATACTAATAGGTATATAATGTGAAATCTGTAAAATAAATCACCTATACATTAAAAAAATGGTGTATTGCAACAATGACTCCCTCAAAAAGCTGTAGAGATTTTTAATATCTACATAAACAGAAATCTTACACATGAATATTGAAATAAAGGAATTTGTTGTTAAATATTCTAGTGCGGGTTAGTAGTTTCACATTTTTTTTATATCGGAATGTAACAGCATTTTCTTGAAGTGAGTGTATGTACCGTAGATGGAAGAATAAATCAAGTTGGTGAAAATATTACATGCCATCCTGTAATCTTCGTATTTATTTAGAGCATACTATATTAATTAATATTGTGTGTATTGTGTTAAATCGATCATATTTGTAAATAGGTAGATGATTTTCTTAATTTTATAGGTGAGTATAGTAACAATAAGATAATAAACAATAACTGCTTTACTTACTTTTCTTTTGGTTCGTCCATAGCTGTAAAAAAAAAGTGATTAGTGGTACTTATCATAAAACAAATGGTATTATTGTTAGTGGGCCATCTTCATGTTGTAGCTTTTATTTGTTAAATATTTTTTAAATCATTGAAGCAAATTTTTTTTAGTAATCATGTCATTATAATTTTTCAAATGTCAAAGTTAATTTGTTGTGTGACTATAATAATATAGTTAAGCTTCCATCATTTTGACCAGTAATGTATTTTTCTTTCCTGTTACTTTTTGCCGTTATTACTTAGTTTGTCATTTCATTCACATGATTATATTTTTCCTTTTTGTGATATTTTTTTTTATATCCATCTTTCATTTTTATTATTAATATTAGGAGTTTGGATGACAGGTTCTTATAATTTATGGCTCCTTAGCAGAACTACAAAATCCTCGTCTCTTGTTCAAAAATACAATTTTCCGAATTATTTTTAAATATTTCCTGAGATAAAAACAATAAACATTCAACTACACTACTAGTGTCTATTATTGTATGTATATTTTTTTAATAATACTTCGTTTTCATTTATATATCAGTACTACAGGCCTATACCTGGCCCTCGGCTTCGGTTTCACCCATCTATCTTCTTTCATTCTCCCTATATGTTTCAACCATCTAGCCCTCTGTGCTTCAATTATATGGGTTATACTTGTGTGCTTATACAATTCTGATAGTTCTCTGTTTGTTCTTCTTCTGTACATTCCCTCGTCTTTAATTCCACCATAAATCTTTCTGAGCATTTTACGTTCATTGCACTTTTTGTTCATTGTCCAGGTTTCACAAGCGTAGGTAACTGACGGTTTTATTATTGTTTGGTACATTCTTATTTTAGCTGTTCGTGTTATGGCCTTTGAGTTTAACATATTTGATACCATTCCTGCTGTTTTACTGCCGCTTGTTAACCTTTTTTCTATTTCCCTTTCTTCATCTCCTTTATTTGGGATAGTGACTCCCAAATATTCGATTTGTTCCACTTTTTCTATTCTGTATCCATTATTTCCATTACAATTTATAATAATATCGGTTTCCTCATTGTCCTTCATTACCATGTATTTTGTTTTTTTTGTCGTTGATCACTAGACCATGTTCTCTTCCAGCAGTTTAAATACTCTTAGAAGTGGATCTTGCCATGAGTACTATGTCGTCCGCATATGCTAGACATTGATGTTTATTCCCATAAATTAAACCTCGGGTTTTTATACCACTTTCTCTTAGTATGATTTCTTGAACTAGGTTAAAGAGGGTTGTGGATAATGGGTCTCCTTGTCTTCGTTTTTATCAATTAAATTTTTTTTTTTCACAATATTCACTTCAACAAATAAGGTGGTAGAATTTCATTTAAGGTCCAGCGTTCATGTGTATCTATACCCACCTTTAGGGCACAATAGATTTTTTAGGTATCAGTCAATGTCACCCCATCATACATACATACATACCCACCTTTAACATTTTAGGAATGCGCCTTGCTAGAAAGAAATGCCGAAAAACTTGGAAAGACACTCGTATTTTAGGCGATAATGTCAAATAATTTGACAATTTTCGGCATTTCTGAAATATTGAGAGTGATTTCATTTTTTAAACTACAAGGCAGTTACTGTGTATTCTTATTGCTGGTTTACTTATACTGTCCTTAGCTTTTTAATTCTCGAATGGTTGGTAACACTTTTATGCATTTACTTCAAAGCACTGTTAATCTCCTGACGATGCAAATGTTTAGGCTTCATAAGCAGTTATAAAAGTAAACATGGTTGGTTCTTGAATATCTTCTATATTATGTTCCTTGTGGTGTATTCATTATTCTTTTTGTTCATTTTGTTGGGAAATTAAACCACATTATTTTTTTCACAAGTAATGACGTGGTAATTTGAATCTTATATGTACAGGGTGTCCCAAGATTTTTTTAAAGGCTGTAACTCAGGAATTAACGAATAGGTTTATTTGAAAATTGGGTAATCTTTTTCGAACCTAAAGTAATTTCATCCAAGGTATACAGGGTATCTGTGACGTCATCGCAATGAAAAAAATTCAATGGAAGGGGGGATCAAACTTTTTTATTTCAAATTCAACAGTGTATCACAGTGAGGGGATAATTTTCAGTTTAATGTTTATTTGTAACAATAACCAGAACATTTCGACTTTACAGTGATTTTATAAAAGGTGTTCAAAATGGCATCCAACGCCAACTGTTTCCTTTAGCTTTCATAAAAACTAATTAAAAAGTAAAAATAGGCCTATCTGAAGTGAATCCGGACATGATTTAAACGATCACTGGTTATTGTTGCAAATAAACATTAAACTGAAAATTTGGTGTAATTATCCACTTGAGTACCCTCACTGTGATACACAGTTGAATTTGTCCTTCCATTGAATTTTTTTCATTGCGATGACTTCCCTGCTTCTATTATGACGTCACAGATACCCTGTATACCTCTGATGAGATTACTGTAGGTCCCAAAAATGTTACCCAATTTTCAAATAAACCTATTCGTTAATTCCTGAGTTACAGCCTGTAAAAAAATCTTGGGACACCCTGTATATATATTTTTTAATAATGCAGTACAGATTGGAATTTTCATAGTCATGTTTTTCGAAATGAGGCATGTGTATGTAACCTAAAAGATCTATTGTGGCCAAGTTATGACTAACAAATATCATCTCCGTTGGCATACTAAGCAAACACGAGCTCTTACTGAACCTTATCCTTCCTATCCTTTTCTAGGTCCTGATAATGAATCCAACGCTGGAGTCGAAACATCGAGAGAAGAAAGTTAATATACCAATTATCCTAAATATATTATGGGTGATGAGTTAGAGCTGGATGTAAATTAAAATTTAAATAGAAAAATATGCTAAACTTACGGCTGAAGTTGAGGTTGATGGATGCCGCAACTTCCCCCATAGTATTTTTCGCTTTGACCTTATAAAGGCCGGCATCGGTTTCAATAACATCATCTAATTCGAGTACAACTAAAAATTTATTTGTGCCTATTGATTGTATTTTAAAATTAGTCCTACTATCTTCCGTTAAAGGCACTTCACTTCGAAACCATTCGATTTCAGGCTTCGGTGCTGCCAGCAACTGGCATTCGAATATAAGTTTGTTACCATCGTCCTCCTGCCTCAATTGAGGCTTTTGCGTAAAGCTGGGAGCGAAATCCTCTGCCACTCCCATGCTTTTGATCTTCTACTTCGATGTAGATGACATGAAATCGGCCCTGCAAAAAAATTAAAGGTTACTTGTTTGAACATAATTATTTGCTCTTAATAAACATATAATTTACTTAATCGTAGAAAAGTGCTACTGAAGTAATAGTTCCAAATATCAATAAAATAATAAACGGTAAAAACTATATTCTTTTATTTCAAAAACATTGATATGGATATAGGTAACTCATATTTTTAATTGGAACCTTTACATTTTTAAATGAAATTATAACTTTATTAGGAATAATAATAAGAGTTAACATAAATATAGATACTTAATAGTATATTATTAAACGAGCAATTTATGATAGCCATTATTCACGCAGACGTAGACGTAGCCGGGGGCGCAAGTCACTCGAGAGTATAATGGTTAGGCGAGTTGAATACTATATATTGTCCACGACCCTTGAAGTCTTTATTAAATAAAAGTTAAGTAAATAATGCGAGTGTAGAACAGAAAGTAATAATTTGGTATTTGGTAATATTGACAATTCCAACGTCAAAATTAATAAATTTCTGGAGTACGTCAAATAATGTGATATGGAGATGGGCGATACTGTGTTAAGTATCGATACTCCGTACTTTTATAAATATATTGTTTTAAAAATATCAACATTAGGAATTATCGTTATGAAAAGTATCGTCGTAGAGAAATATTATTACATACTGTAGTAACGACGACAATGAATCTATTACTGTAGCTATTATAGAACCAAGTAATTAATTTATTTTCAATAGTTTCTCAAATATCGCCTTTGGAAATGTTTTTTGGTTGTCCAACTGAAATCATACAAACTATAACACTCCATATCATTTTATTTCTCTTAATTGTCTAATAGAAATCAAAAACATCCTATAGTATTGCATACAATGGTTAAACAATAATTAATACAAACTTTATTTCATTGGCAAAATAGGTAGTTTCTTATATGTATATTCACTTCTTGTATAAATGCTTAAGAAAAAAATGTAAGTGAAAACATGATCCAGAATTAAAAATTCATGTTTAAGTGTTTAATGATTAAGTGTTGGTGTTATTTGTATTGTTTAGTTTATCAAGAAATTATTCGAGCAAGGAGGTCATAAATCTTTGATTATTTATAAATTTACATTCACCGGCTTCTGGCATAATATAAATCATGTTGGAAAAATATACAAGACGAATTTGTTTCTAGAAGTATTAGTAGGTGTAAAGACAAACTAATAGAAGTAATTTAGTTTTGAAAGAAAAGTAAACAGCTTGCCTGAAAGAAGTAGTTCTGACATTTAACCGACCAAAAATTTCACAATTACGGATTACTTGAAGTTTAAGTTATCGAATAACAAGAAACGATGTTGATCGAAAATTAGCAAAATCATTATTTAGTTTGAAGGTGTACGATTTGTTTAAATTACTACTGATAGTAGGTATAATTTTTAGGTAGCTCAAATTATTTAAGTGTAGCATCAGACAAGAATACCTGCATATATTGCTAGAACTGGCCGCCGAACTCAAAAGCGCCAGATTTATTGTATACCCAACTAGCAAAACTAGTTTTATAAAGGTTGTAAGAACTGCTATACAGCAAATCTTATAGAAACGTGAAAATCTTATAATCTAGCTATAAACCTTTATACAATGTCTCTACAACCAAAAAGAGCCCCAGTTTAGTTATTTTAGGACATCCTTTAGTAAACTACACAACCGTTATAGGATAATCAATATGATGAATATATAACTGTCCTATAAGTATGTCTTCAAGATTCGCTAATACAATAATTCTATTTTCTACTGTCGAAATTCGGAATAGAATTGTCACAAGAATATTTTATTAGGTGTGTGAACGTTTGCGTTGTGTCATGACAGAGGTGTAAGATCCAAATCAGGCATTATTATTATGGCGAGGGGTGATGGAGTTATTATATCTGTTGTTAATCATATTGAAAATATTGAAGACCTATATCGCTAATCCAGGGGCCAAACTTATTTGCGCAGCTAACTTTTCTGACAATATATATACATTTTTTTATATAAAAAATTAAAGCACCTCAGTTTAGCATACATTTTATTGGTATTAAAAAATAAAAAATTATGTTTTATTTGTTGAATTTTCAACTTAAAACAAAACATGTATTGTGGCTGTTGTAAAAGCGGAAAAAATCTCTTTATTTCTTTAAAAAATCTATTTTTATTTCACCGTTTTACGTTTCTATATTATTTTTGACAATGGCGGCGGTTTCTGAACAGCCGCACGTTTAATAAATATGGCGTATATAGGTAATACAAAGTAGAAACCTTATACAATGATTCTGTTTTCTTCTGAGCTGTATACGATATTAACGTTTTATTATGATGTTTAATACAGCACCATAAAATTGTTTTTGACAGTCTCAGGGGTCAGGTGCGGTTTGATTCTTGGCCACTTTTGAATGTTGCCAGATTTAATAATAAATTTATTCCTGGGAGTGGGTCTATAAGGCCCTCCACTGCGACTCGCAAGAGTCTATTGTGGCTCCTGGGAACTACATTTTTATTATATAAGCTCTTCATAAGATGATTATAAAATACTTATACATTTATTGTGTAATGTTTTACTTCTGCGTAGAGCAACAATCTTATTACTTTTCTTAAGGAACTCTAATACAACTATTTATACAGCTTCCTTTACAACTAACTTTTAACGTCGCTATTATAAGTAATACAATAGCTATGCAACCGTATTATAAACTGTATAACACTGTTTTAAAACTATTATATAGTAATTTTATAGTACGTTATGCAACTGTTATAAAATTTGTATACTTACAGTATTACTTAGTCGTATTATATGAGTTGTAAGAACGTCTATACAACAGCATTATAGAAATCCCTGTATTTTATGATAAAATTGTCGTATTGAGACGCATTAAAAAATAATTTTATTCTTTCAAGCGGCGCTATACGATAATTATGAAATAATTTCGTTTTTTTAGGAATCTATTTTGCTGGTTGGGTAGTCTGTTACCACCATCCAATTTTCCAAATTTTAACTGATTATATTTTTATAATACTCCTAGTTGAATTTATAGAAAACAACCTGTGATTTTTTTATTTGTTAACAGACTTATTAGAATTACGCAGACCTATACAAGCTTTATCTTTTTAACTTTCATGACTTTCAAAAATGTTGGGTTGTTTGAAAGTATAACGTGATGTTTTTTCAACCACGGAGATATGCGTCTAGCTAGACAAGATTAAATGTCACTTTATATTATTAAAATAATTCTATAAGCTTAATATTGACTTATAAAATATTTGAATATTCAATTAATAATATTTAAGGTTTCACAATAAACGATTTGCTGTAATTGTGTTACGGCTTGAATACAACAAAAGTTTAAAAACATTAGACGGAAGTTTCGTTTTTTCATAAACAGTTTCTCAATTATAGTTCCTTTAAATATAATCTGAAAAGTTGTGTTCTATTCCTAAAAAGTATGTCTCATGTAATTATGTACATAATACCTAAAACTTAAATCAAACAGGCAATATTTATTTAATGAATATTAAACAAATAATAACTGCGGTACAAATATTTCTTGAAATACTATAATAATCGTTATTAATTTAACTATTATAAAATTATTTTATTATTACTATAATTATACTGATTTCATTTATAATTCTTTATCGATTGAAGTTAACGTTGAGTTTCTAATAATTTTTTTAAAATCTAATATGTGACCTGTTGTGTACCAATTTTAAACTCAATTTAAATTGTAGCATTTATTTATTAATAAGTTATCCTATAAACCCAGATAGGTTTTCCAATTATTCATTGTGTTATCTAAAATAATTATGCGCTAATTGCAATCGGAACAACAAGTTACACAAAAAAGAAAAGTTATGGTCTGGTCTAAATTAGTTTCGCGAAATTAAATTATAATTGTCAAATTAAAACACTTATTAACACTAATATAGGATTTTGCATTCATATTATTTAATTACATAAAAGTTAATTAGATATTTATATTATTAGACAGTTTATTGTCAAAATAAATTGCATTCTTTCTTTAAATTATTGTCACTATACAGCCAAAAATGTCAGCTAAACTGCTATAAATACTTCAAATGAAAATAATGATCACTTACTTTTGTGCAACTGGTTATAAAAGTCACTAACTGCAAGCTAACTTAAGACTAAGTAACTGCATGTGATTAAGTGCAAAAACTATTTTCTACGAATTGTAACAATAATTACTACTATTTCTGTCCGGCCATCCCATTTGTTTTTTTTTTATCTTGCTTCTCTTTGATATTCCCAGTCTTCACTCTTTTTTAATGCTCAATCACTTAACTCTTTTCAAAATTTTATTACGTACAAGTGTATATGTTTTTTTTATAGTTTGTACGACTGTTGGTACAGACCATCCAATTATAAATACTTATAAGTATATTTGAACTTTTTTCTGGTTGTTCCATGTACTTATGTAAATATTTATAAATGTATGTGTTGCTCCAACTGACTTTATACAAACTATACTTGTAAGTGTTTTTTTTTCTTAAGCCTGATTATATTTAATGAGCACCTCTGGCATGCCAACTATACTCTTAATTAAATTTATTACCCTGGAATTTTCCTGTTTTCTTGAGCCTTATAACTTATTTTTTACTGCATTTTAATATATATAATCTTGTAATACAAAAATCATTCATTATTTTATGAATTTACAGTAAACATTCAAATTTATCAACAAATTACTCGATCTACTAAAACAATTTTTTTCCAATAATGCAGAATTTAATCAGATAATTTGGTTGTTTTCAATTGTAGTATATGTTAGATGTTTTTTTCCTGAAAAATATGCGATTTTGTTTAAACGAACTTCGAACAAAATAAGTTTGGTTGATTGAGTTTATTATTGAATTTTAGAACAAATTATCCAATCCAAGGAAAACATTTGAAAACAATTTTATAGGCTCACCTTATTCAAATCCTACAATTTAAAAAAAAGGTTTTGATAATAATATTTTTGTGAATATTTGTCACTTTGTCAAAAAAAAAATATAGAAATATATGGATGTGGTAACAAATGTCCTATGTCGTTTCTGCAGTCAGGTAATTCAAGATCCTCTATTTTTGGGCACGTGCAAAATTTTTCTCGATTTCTTTAACAGATTGGCGCTGAAAATTCTAAAACGCCCACACTTTCCATGGTTAATTTGGTTTCAGGTCGGACAAAAATAAGAGTAGAAGCTGGAAAACTATATCTTACGAGAGTGACATTTTTACATAATGATTGCCACATGTGGCCTACAAAAATATAAACCCACCTACTACAAAATATTTTTAGAAAAAAGATTATTGGATTGGCAAACAAGATTTCTGTAAATAGTATTGGGAGTGTAACTCCTATTTCGAAGTTTTGATTTAGATTTAGTTGATACATTTTTTCCCGAGTCTAATTCAAAATATCTTTCGGGCCGATAGAGATAGGCGTTTTAAAACGACATCTTACTCGGCTCCCGATGCCATAAAAACATAATAAAGTAGACTTCAACAACACTTCGCATCCTGGCTTCGTCTCTCTACCCTTTACATGTAACAAAGTTATGTTTAGCAAAAATATTCAATTTTCAGTTTTTATTAAGTTCCAACTGACCCGGTGTCAAATCTTGCAAGTTAAAATTGACCCACTTCCAAGTTTCCGATTGAGCTGAAATTTTTAAAGCACGGTTAGTGCAGTATTAGCTAAGTGCCATCATTCTTAATCTAATATGAAAGCGCCCCAAAGATGAGCATAATACGACAATAAATTATTATTACTTATTTAAATGCTTTAAGAACAAAAAGATGAATTTTAAATTAAATTAAACCCATCAATGTATTCCATTATACAATTTATATGATGGTATAGATAGAGTAATGATGAGTACTACATTGTTATATTTATAGCACCGCACGATAAAAAATCACTTTGGGCCAATTTATGTAATTATTGTAATTTTCGTAGAGATCTCTGGTTTTTGAAAATGCGTAGGTACCCCGCTGATAATGTAGCTTTTTAAAAGTAATGATAAGAAAACTTAAATTTAGACAGGTAAATCTCGTTACAAGTTTTTTAATCATATAAATTGATGAGTTTGATTGAATTTAAAGTTTATTTTTAGAGCAATTGAATAAAGGTATTTTTTTAATACATATTTACTATTACTTTAGTTAAAAATTGCATTAATAATGTATAAATAATGTAAGTATAAGAGACTGTATTTAATGTTTTTTTTGTAAACAGATAGTTATGTATATTTATCTAACAATAGTATTGCGGATTCCATTATAACTATGAGATATTATTATTTTTGGAATTATAATTTAATTTAATCAATATTTTCAATTCTTTATTAGTTGTGAAAATATGTTTAGTGTGCCATTATTTACAAATTTATTTTGTTCAACTTCACGGGATATATATGGCAATTATAGATACACCTAATTTTATTTATTTCTTGATATAAAATTAGTTAATAAGTTTGAATGACATTTTTTCAAGTTCTTAACAGTTCACTTATCTTGTGAACAAAACAAGGAAACCAAAACATTTTAAAGGTTTCAAGAGTGTCACTATTTTCTATTTGAGTGGTCATTCTGTACAACTTGTTACTAACAATAACGACCAGTACTATTTATTTCGTTGCCATTGCATGAAATACGCTCAGAATAAACTGAAACAAAGAATGTGGTCCCTACTTTTTAAAGCAATATTTAGATATAAAATTAAGACGTTGCTTATCTAGCAATATATTATAGTTATCCAAGAGCGCAATTAGGTATAGGATGTGATATCAATAGGTTATTAGTGTTTCAATAATTCCAGTTTGTCGAATACTACAAAATATATTTATATACGTTTTTATATTTGTTCTCCTTTAAGAAATTAATTAGTCTAGTGCAAAGAATACCTACACAACAGCAAGAATTAAAACCAGGCGAAAATCTTTTGATGTTGAAGGGACAAAAATAAATAACTTTGAAGGTGACAGCTAACTCTGGCATACACTGAGAATCATGATAAATGCCTACAGCTTTACTCGAATCACACTGAGAAAAAGTATTTTAGCATAAAGTTGTGTTTTATAGGTATTTTTCCATCAGTAGCTATTTCTGCACTTTTCATTGACAAATATATACTTTGAAATAGATCATTTAAAAAATAATTTCAACCTTCAACAAACTTTAATCCAAATTGTAAAGACCATAAGAAAGAGGCCTACATGTGATCGTATGACATATTACGACTCATTTAAAAATATATAGCTTCCGCAGATTCGTTTTTTTACGAAGTTTTGCTTTTTGTCTGTTGGGGTATTCTTTGGTCTAGTGTGATTGTTTTCTCAATTTCAAGTATAGCTAATCTGATACGTTTTCTAATCTATACATGTAAAATGCCTTGTCCTGAATGACTGACTGACGTTCTGAACTCTGACAGATCAACGCACAGCGGAAAGCCTAAACCGCTGATCGTAGAGACCTGAAACTATTCTTTGAATGACGTAGGCATTCGATAAGAAAGGATTTTCCGAAATTCTACCCCTAAGGGGG
This sequence comes from Lochmaea capreae, assembly GCA_949126875.1. Lineage (NCBI taxonomy): Eukaryota > Metazoa > Arthropoda > Insecta > Coleoptera > Chrysomelidae > Lochmaea > Lochmaea capreae. The sequence goes on along the minus strand of OX421402.1, from coordinate 14,481,332 downwards.
TGAAAAACGGTTGTAAAATTTGTATGGGACAACGTGATTCCAATATACTTCAAATTTTGCATAAACATTTTTTAATAGAATTGATGGAAGAAATGTTTCGGGATTAAAAAGGGGTAGAAACTTAATTTGGGAGTGATTTGCATCGAAGTTGATATCAATACTCCTTAATGCGTAAATTACATCTTATTTTGACACGTTTGAAAACTCCGATTTTATTCAAAAATTACTGTCAAATTTTGTTGAACTTGTAGTTGTAGTGTCATATTATTTGTGAAAGCTATATTATGGTAAAAATTCAAAATAAGGTCAATTTGTATTCATATAAAACTCCCCTACATCTTTTAATAAATAAATTAAATAAAAAGACATTTTTATATACCATGTTTTTATAACGAACTAAATAGTAAAAAATTGTTGAATAAAACAACGTATATGTAAAAAGTTAAAAATGCAAAATAAGGTGAATTTGTATTCATATAAAACTCCCCTACATCTTTTAATAAATAAATGAAATAAAAAGATATTTTTATATACCATGTTTTTAAAACGAACTAAAAAGTAAAAAATTGTTGAATAAAACAACGTATATGTAAAAAGTTAAAAATACGAACTTCTTAGTTCGTTTTAAAAACGTGGTATATTAAAAGGTTTTTTTATCTCATTTATTATTTTATTTTTTAGGATTGTGAGTGTGAACGTTGTAATTTAATTTTAAATACTTTCATCAGCTGATAATGACAGAGACATGCGGAAAATTTCACATTCATTGTAATTTCTTTTTATTTGGTTATATCTGCGATTAAAAAATAAATGGTTCAAATTTTTGATATAAATTTGAAAATATTGGTCCTATAAAAAATCATTCTTATTGAAGGTTATTCATATACAAATGTAACAATATAACAAATAAAAAAAAATCTCCGTGTCAATATTCGAACCCTTGGCCTAAAATTCATATTTTTCGCAGCCAAACCTCTTTACCACTCGGCTACGAAGACAATAACCTTTGATGTATGTCGAAACTAAAAAAGTGACGTTTCATCACATGAATAATTCTCCATTTTTGTTAATTCTTCCCATATTTCCTTTTATTGTCGTCCAATTCTGAATTATGTTGAAAATTTTAAGTGTCTAACCCATCGGAAAATAAGTTTTAGATCGTGTACAAAGTTCCACACGGATATACAAGACAGCAAGTTGATAAAAATGTGGTAACGTGGTAAAAATGGTGATACAGAAAGGGCATAAGATCACATTATATAGAATTTGTGAACTTAAAATGAATACTCAACTACCTACTGACTTATTTCGTTTCGTGAGTTGAGATGAAACTTAATTTTGTTTAAATGTTGCTCGATTCCAATTAAAACTATAAATTTGAGATGAACTGTTTATATCTACTCCTTCAAAATGCTGTTGTTATTAATATTGCAGTAACTGAGAATTGTTATTATTTTAATCTGCTCCTACTTAAGAATGTTAAATATTATCGATATTAAAATATATATTTTTTAAGTTACTTGACGCTTGAATCAAAGATGTTTAAAGAGTAGGTATTTTTATATGGTTTAAGAATGCAACACACGTTTTTATGGAGTATATGATCCTCTTTACCTACACTATAATGTATACAGTACGTCACTATATTTCACGTTATTTATAGAAAATACAAAGACTATTAAACTGTTAAAGCTATTTGAATTTTGACCTGGCTGTTTCAATTTACAATATTCGACGTGACGTATTTTACTGCTTCCCTGCTATTTTCGGATACATCAAACACCGCAAGCTTAAACTTACATTGATCTAATTCTAAATTGTTTCACAATTTTTTATTTTATGGTTGCATAATAGAAAATGAATCTGAAACCTACTATTAGTTTATAATAAATAATGTGACAACATTGTAAAAAAATTTTATATTATACTACTGTCATGAAATGAATACCATATTTTAAATTTCCGAATAAATAAAATTAACTTAATTTTTAATAACGCATATATATAGTAACTATTAAAAATGTTGTATAAAGGTGGAAATATCCTTTGTAATTAATATTAACTGGAATAACTAGAATGCAGAATAATGTACCTTTGTTTACTGCAAATTAAAAAAATATATTTTAGTATTATCACCGAAAAGGTTGATATAAATCATATTATAATTTTAAACTTCGAAATATTTTTTATAATTTAGTTATTAAAGTTTAACAAAAGTATGCTTTATTGTATTTAATTTGAGTATAATAATAATAATAATGTAACAATTTGCTCTGAGAATTTTTCGAAAAGTCGTCAAATAAATTAGACTCTTGTTAGCTATAACAGCTACAGCTATTGTATAACTATTGTAAATGTGAATAATATAATTTCACTTTATAAAACCTGCGTACATGTAAAGATGCTGTAGAAATTAAAATTTCTAAAGTTTAAAAAAAACAGTAATATCTATTAAATTTTAACCATGTATAAACTAACTTATTGAGATTAGTAACAAACCAGCAGTTAATGCATCGTCTTGTTTTTCGTACTATATGAAGAATTTTACGAAATCCATTCAAACGCGTCAAAGCTAAATGGGTTAATGTAAATCTCAAAATGAGGCTTGTTATCTACACTACACTCGACGTACGCCAGTTCACTTTTAGAACGTATTGAATGTCCTACAAAAACCGATCCCTCTCTAGTATAATATTTGGTTCAAGTTAATCGTTAAGAGAGCTTTTGATTGCAGTCAAGGTTCTATTGCGCATGTCACACTGAATAATCACATATCAAATTTCCACAGTTTTTGAAAATACTGGAATATCAAGTAGCTGAATAAACTCACCATCATTTCATTTCATTTCCAGTATAAAACAGTTATTTTTTGTATAAAATAATTAAGTGCAGTTATAAGAGATATGGGTTTAAGATTAATAATGAAATGAGAATTTTATGGCTAATTTTAATATAACTAGCATTTCAAATTGTAGAAATAATATTGACACCTTAATATTGAGTTAGCCATAGCGGACAATTTAAATGACTTTGGAATTAATATTTTAACCATTTTCAGTTGTGTACTTAAAAAAAATTCAACTTGATCGAATTTGGAAAAGTGCTTAACTAACGTTTCGAGTTTCAAACGACCTTATTAACATTCATGCAACTACGTGTATAATTAGAGCTCAGTAAATATGACAGATATTAAACTCGCATTTCCATCAGTTAGGAAAAAATTATTTGGAAACGAGCCGTAAATTGATAATTCCCACTTTATTTATGTTACATAAAATTTATAAGGTCGTTTAAAATTTTGAAGATAAAACTGTGGAGATGTGCAGCCTTGTAGCGAGTGTTTTAGTAGGACATCCATGTTTATAAATCTCGGTGGTATCCAAACAGTAGTTTCCTGAACACAAGTGAACTGCACTAGAGAACACTCACATGCACTTACTTTTTAAAAGGGGGTTGTATTTTGAAGATTTTGTAGCACTTCACTTCACTGCACACACTGATAAATAGCGCGGTGTGTTGTGTATTTTTTGTCGTATGCGTCTCAGCGCGTCGTCGCGAGCGTCGTTCGTCTATCCTAGAAATCGCTTCGTGGCCTCTAAAGCACTGACTAAAGATGTCCAATGTGCACTAATCTAATCTAGAATGTAACGCATTCCCCGCCATCGTGAAAATTCCCCCACTACATACTATTCATTTATTTTAAAAAAAAGCTATTCAGCTTTAGAGAAAAAATTCCACCTTCTCCCCCCCTATGTGCGCGATATATGTTTCCGTCTACTCTTGTGATTATGACTAAGAGGTTGAATATTTTTTAGGTGGTTGTGGGATGATTAAAGCTTACATTTTGAACAAATCTCACATGCTCTATTTATAGTACTTTTATTCTCATTTATTCTCATAGAAAATAAATGTATTTAATTTATATACAAATAATAATAATAATTTTTAATTATTATGTCTTACATTAATTATATCGAATTTATTTCATTAAAACATTGAAATACAGTGGGTATAAAATTTTTGTACTCCTAATATTTGCAAGATTTAAAATGCCCGTTTTGCAAAAACATATCAAACATTATGAAAAATACCAACAAGTTTTAGAACATAATAATAGTATGTTATTAAACGAGCAATTTATGATAGCCATTATTCGTGCAGGGTGACGTTTGCGTCCCGAGCCGAAGGCGAGTGGCGCAAGTCACCCGAGTGAATAATGGCCATAAATTGCGAGTAGAATACTATACTTTGTCCACGACCCTTGATTTCTTTATTAAATAAAAGTTCAGTAAATAAGGCGAGTGTAGAACGGAAAGTAATAATTTGATATTATTGACAATTCTAACGTCAAAATTAATAAATTTCTGGACTTCTAGAGTACGTCAAATGTGACATATAGAGATGGGCGATACTGTGTAAAGTATCGATACACCGTATCGTTATAAATGTATTGTTTTAAAAATATCAATATTAGAAAATATCGTTATGAAAAGTATCAATACTAAAAAATTTCGATATTTTATCGATTCGATATATTTCAGAAACTAATTTCCTAAACAAAATACGCAAATTTAATAGTTTATTTCATATTGTACCCCCATCTCTAGTCACCTATGTACCGAAATGCTGTGAGTGTTGGCAAGCTATTTAAATGCAAAAGCGTGAATTATGAGTTCATAATTCACTATAGTGAATTATGAACCATAATTCACTCTAGTAGATATATGGGTACCATATACCTTTTGTTAGGAGGTAAAATATTGACTTATTATTAAGTGGTCGTGGACAAATAAAGTACAATATAGTAATTGTTGCTATAATCCTAAAGTAATGTTTTCAACAAGGGTAGATGAAATGTCGATAAATCATGACGGGAGTAAGTACTTTATAATTTCGAGAGCGATATTGACAATCCTAGTTATACAGGGTGTTTCTAAATTAATACGACAAAATTCAGGGGATTGCTCGTATAAAATTAAGATGGGTCTTTTCTATAACAAAACTTCCTCAACCCACCCCTTTCCGAGATATCACCATCAAAAGGTGGTAACTAAAATTGAGTTTTTATTTTTTTCTAAAATTCCAGTAAAGCTAGAAACTTGAAATTTTGTCATTTTCGTACACTCGCAAGGGACTAACCACGGGTATTTTTTCAATATTCCTGTTACATTATACGGGGGTGAACTTAGCAACCCTTACTTTATTTCATATCAAAACTTTTTTTCGAAATGAAGTTTTATAAAACTTGAAATCCTTGTTTTATTTGAAAAATTTTTTGGTCTCAAATTTTTTTCCCAAAACCAATAGCTGCAGAGAAAAAAAAATAAACACCATAATTTATAATTTTTTTAATAAATTGAGTAGATATGTAAAATGCAATACGATTCATAATAAATGCTGGAAATTACCACCTCTACCTTGTTTTTAACGACAAAGTTTAAGAATAGTTTCTAACTACTCAATTTAAGTCACCACCTTTTAAGAGTGATATCTCGGAAAGGGGTGGGCTAAGGAAATTTTGTTGTAGGAAAGACCCATCTTAATTTCATACGAGCAATCACCTCCTGAATTTTGTCGCATGAATTTAGAAACCATACCATATTTCATATAATTACACTCCCTAAAATACCAAACACCAATGTTAAAAAAACTCCTTCACGATCTTGTGGTTACATATGTTTCAATGTCATTATTTAATTTTGACAGTACTCGCTCTGCTCGTGAGTTAAATTATCTCGATTGTTAACCGCCCTTATTAATACACTTGTTGGTTAAATAAGTAGTATACGTTACTTATGGTATATTTAAAGACAAAAGAAAAGGAATACAAACATGGAACAAAACTATTTAAGTTAAAAAGAATAGGAAAAACATAGATACAAATAAATGACAAGTGATCGGAAAAACTGGAAAAGCTCTATGAGCATTTAGATACGGCGCATATCCTATAACACCAAATATTTGATAAACAAAAAATATCTATTAGGGTGAAAATGAGTGACGTAGCTGGCCAAAAAATCTCTGCATATCCATGGATCAATTTTCAAGATACTGTATTATAACTTCCAACGTACTATGACATCTTACGACCACCTACTGGTACCATACCTGTTGAATGACAAAATCATGTATAATTATAGTTTCCATTTTTTAATAAATTTTGACAATTTTTGATTTGGTCAAAAATAAAATTATTTTTCTATTGGATGAAATTGATATTTTCTGATATACCTACCTCGTATTTGACTCGGAAATTTCTGATGATTTAATTTCAGGCTTAAGATCGTTTAGAACTTTTTATGTAACATTTATGTAGAAATCAACATGGTATAGGGATATTTTAATAAACTTATTTACTAATCGTATTATGCTTAAATTTATATACACTAAATCTATTTATAATGGTTTGTTAAATTTTTATTGTATTAGTTAAACTCAAATAATTATGGAAATATACCATTAGCAAAAGAACAGAAATAAAGGTCTGTACGAATGTTACAGACTGGCACTACTCAAACTGCAATCTGAAGCTTTAGGGTGTAGTCAGAGTGTTGGGTATGGCTCTAGCAACGGTATTGTAACACAGGCAATGTAAATGAACAACATTTTGGTCCTCAAAGAAGAACAACACCGAATTAAGATATATTTCTGGTTTTAAACGCTTGAAGCGGAATTGGTATCCAGCTTTCAGATTACACATAACCTTGAAGTAAGTTCCAAACTAAGAGCAGCTTTAAGCTGGACGTCCACTGAGAATTGCACCTTTTTTCACTAGGAAATGTATACTGGACTGGAGAAAATCGGTAAAATGAACTTTTTATCGACGAATTCAGGTTCGTCACCTGCAACCACTTAATTATATCCGCTTTTTTCCACGAACTTGTGGTTGTTGGAAATATTCCTCAAAAACGTCAGCCGTCATTTCTTCGTGGTAGTCTTTGCTTGAATTAGATTGAAATTCCAATAATCCTTGATTCAAAAATCCGTTTTCACTGCCTATATGGGTTATAATAAACCTGCGTCCCTTTCCAGTGGGAAGTCTTAATCCTGTTGACCAACCCTCTATCTAGCTTGTAGGGAGTTCAGTATATTTTTATCTTGCCAGATTTTCGATACGGTGTGTCCTTCATTTAGCCAAGTTTCTTCCAAATGGAAAATATTCTTACATTCGTTGCGATATTTTCGGATTCACCTTAAATATTAACAGGAAATTGGGTTGTACCTGTATAGGTTACGGGGCAAGTAGTTCCGTCGCGCCTATGGTTTACAACTATTATATGGTCCGAAACCCCTATCCGTGCTATCAACTCCATTGGGACAGACTTTAGCTTATACGTAAGGTTCAAATAATGTCTGAGAGTATGAACAAATTTGTGTGCAGTTGACACACCGCGCCGTGAAGTGGTATGAAACACTGTATATCTGCATTATATTTCATTGTCTTTCAGACTAAATCCTATACATTGTATGCTGGTCTCTTTTTAGTTCATATCATAACGGTGCTTAAGAAGTTTCAATAGGGTACACGCATATTTCATATTTTGCTTAGATATTAATTTATAATAGTAAAGTTGATATCAAAAATAACTAATAATAGAAAATAAACCAGTTTCCATTGGAAATTGCTTCCAAATTTTAAAATAAAATTCAAATTTTATTGCAGTTTCCGACCACCACCCGAGGATTTCCGAACGCTACCGATGATACGGGTGATGTCATACCATGTGATTACTTTTGTCAATATGGCCGGTATTGCATTAGGTTCTGTGTAGTTTTGTGTTTATATTGTATTTTAATTAACTATTCATTGCTTCATCGACGTAAAAATATCATTTATATGTTTGTTTGAGACCATTACGTGTTTGTGTGTGCTTTTTTTATTTCTAAAATTCAACGTAAAGTGGAAAGTGGACATAAATATTCGATATTTCCGAGGATATATTAAAACTGTTAGAAGAAAATATTTTATTTACTAGTTCAGTGTTCAGTGACGATTTTTTCATATTTTGTGAGTAAAGATATGGCTAGCGAAGGTTTTGTAAAAGCACAAACTGATAACTTGCCCAAAGTAGACTCATTTATGCTGCTTGAATTTATGAAGTCAAACAGCTGCTTTAATGCAGAGGACATAAGAGGAGTTAAAGCATTATCCCAAGTACGATTTAAACTATGTTTTTTTTTTTCGGATTTATCCATTTTTAAAGCTTTCAGAAACAAATTAGGTCACAAGAACTCAGAGCGTGATACACGAATAAGAACGTAAACAAATGACGTCACTCCATGGGGCAGCCATCTTTATGACGTAAAGCGCGTTTTGGCGGACTTTCAAATTTTATTATTTTTAAAGTCGTTTTAAAAGTAAAGTTTATATTTTTTTAAAAAAATAGGCATGAAAGGTGTTAGGAGACCTGATAAAGCGTCAATTCCCACCAATAGCAAAATTTATGCTTGTACCCTATTCAAAAAGGAAGTTCATATGCTAAGGCACCGCTGGCCATAGAGCTCCCGTATTGTTTTATACCTATATCTAGAGGTGGGTTCGATTTGGTCATACGGTGCTCGAGCGGCGTATCAATCACGTGATACCGGAGCGTTTGGAGTGAGAAAGTCTATCTTGAATGCGTTGGAGTGGATTTGAGAGTGTTTAAAAATAATGTAACCTCACTTCTTTCACTTTTATAATTTATTTATTTTGTTGTTCCAGTCTTTTATCATTTTTAAGACCAAACCTAAGAAAACTTAATATTGAGTTACTTTGATTTAAGGGCAGCTTACTAAATATAACTATTTAAATAATATAATTATAGTTTGTTTAAATAATTTGCATAGTTTGTTGTTGGTAAGAACAGCCTTATTATATCTTAAATGGTATGTAAAGTATTGTTCGAGACCGTTTAGAACGTATTTTATAATACCAGAAGAATTAAACATTGGTTTAATGTTTTGGTTCTAAATAATATGCCGATTATATAAAAAAAATAACAAACCCTAAAAATCAGAGGAAAGTTTGCAACACGCATGCCCACTCCGATCGTGCCACCTTGTCGAGATAGGGCTCCGTTCACTCTGAAATCACAAATAGGAACGCGGGGTGCGCCGCACTATTCGCTCCAAAGGGGCATCTCGAACGCTTTTGGAGCGCAAAGAGCTTACGGAGTGAAAAGAGTGTGCAAATCGAACCCACCTTTAGTACTAAAGAACAAGTCTTAGGCAAAAAAAATCAACAGAGAGAGATCTGTGAACAAATAATGTCAATATAAGAAAGCAAATGTGTTTGGTACGGTATGCCAAAATGAAATAATATAAGTGATTCATTTCACTTCATGAAATAAACGTCATGGCATATTTTATGAAACATTAAATATTCATTTTGGAATTAATTGTTAAGTTAGGAGAGTTAATAAATTTTGTAGTCAATTAAATCGAATATTATAACATCCATGCTACGAAAAACATTTTAGAGTGTTTGTATCACATCCCTATCCTACACACATACTTTGACGACTCTAGGTCTCAGAAGCGTTAACCTAATAATAATTTAAAGTAAGATATTATGGAAACAATGGTCCTCGTAACTAACTGTAGTTATTAAAAGTCTCAGTGCTATTTTTAAGCGAATCTACTATTAAAAGACCGAATAAACGTACTGAATCAGTTTCGTGTACATAATTATCTAAATTTAATTCTTGATATAATTTGGCTATTTCTATAATGTAATTTGTTTTGCTGTATCTTTTTTTTAAATGTCTTCTATAAACCAGATTTCAACGCCCTCCCTGTTAATCATCTAGACACTTTAATATATCAAATTTTAAACTAAAGCCTTTAAGTGGGAGAAATGAATACTTTCTTTATATTAACGCTAATAGGTTGATATTCCCTTTTATTGAGATCAGTTATTCTAAAAATTGGGTTTACACCAAACTCGTGAAGCATCAATATCATATATTTACTCTTGACCACTTCAAATAGGTTGATATTTGAATGAATAACAATTAAATGATTTAGTTTTATTAATAGATATAGTCTAACTATTGTCAGTGTAATGACCATAAAATAAAGCAATGTCGTCAGATATGTTTTCTAAAATTGTTAGGCTCGCTACACAAATGTTCCCCTTACTTCAGTAAGCTGTTAGTTCGTGATGTTATAAAAAAGCTAGTTTGGAAATATTTTTTTAAAAATACATAATATAAATTTATTAGTAAACGTTAAAATAAGTTGTTTGAAATTGCTGAAAAAAGAAAAATTAATTGAAACCACTTTATGTATGTTACCATATTTAAGAAAATTTTGAAGAGTTGGCAATGTAGATGCAGGTGCACTCAACACTTCCGAATAATCCAATCATCAACTACAGAATTTATCGTAATATATCGAAATAACCGAAGTATACTGCCTTTGACTACTTTCTCAGAAAAAATTCTACGGTCTTGAGGGTGTTCGGAAGGGTTGTGTTGTGGTTCGGCTTATAATCCAGTAGTTTCATTCAGTGCCGGGTGTGAATTTTGTTTTAAAGAAATATTTAATATAATATATATTTCTTGGTTGAGTAAGTTTAGTGAATTGTTATAGGTATTTATAGGGAAGTGTAGGTGATCTAGTGTAGAAAAGTATTATTAATATAATACCTATTTGATGGTGTAGTGGTTAAGTGGCGTCAGTGAAGTGATATTAATATAATATTTATTTGTTCGTAGACGTTAGGGTAAGTTTTATAATATAATTAATTAGAATGGCATTTTGGAGACCATTTGAAACGACAGTCCAAGATGATGCTCGGGATTATTGAATTGTGGATTTAAATATGAGAAGTTAGATAATCGAATGGTTATAATGGAATCTCGACGTATCGCTGGAACTATAGTTTATTTAGACAAAACTTGGTTAGATACGCATGATGTTGTCAAGTATGGTTGGGTTGACGATACAAAAAACTGTTCTTTAGATACTCCGTGTTCTAGAGGAAAACGCGTTATTATTGTATTACAAATTTTATGAATTTTGTATGCAGGTTAATTTTTTTCATTGAAATTGATATAGTAGATTAACATTATTTCACAGTATTCGAATTTATAAAAAATTTATATGCAGGCCATTGGGCAGCTTTTTCCTACTGCTGCTGAAAAGCAGAAGCAGTACTTATTGCAAGTTGTAGCTATGCACAGAAAAAAATTTCCAAATGCTAACTAGCAGACGTTAATGTTACCATTTTTATAATTCTGGAAAAATAAATTTTTTTAAAATTATAACTAATTAATTAATAATAATTATACTTACATTATTGTATTAAAACGAATCAATACTTTAATTTAATATTTTAATGCACAAAAATAAACAATAAAATTAAATTATTCATGTAAGAGCAATAAATTGAAAATTAAATGAAACTAGTGGTTCTACAGTCTTCGACCACGGGCATATTTTGTAGAGAACTTTCCACGATAGCCATAAGAATATTTTTTGGGAAAAATTTTTTTCAATAACGAGAAATCCACTTGAAACAAAAAAAAATATTTTCTGTGTTATTTAAATGGGAAATCGAATTTTTTGATGAGCTAAGCCGCTATTGGACTTAAACTCTTTAGTCCAGAGCCATAATTCTTTATTTTCTATAGACTACCTGATTTTCTGGTATAGCAGTAAAAAATAAATATCGCCTAAAAAAATGTATATATTCAAGGTGTCCCGGGGCTAATGGGAAAAAAGTCAGGAGCGTATAATCTGAGCCAAAATAATGTTAGTACTTTATATAAACTTTCTCTATGCAGGCCCTCGTTTTCGAGTTATAGGCATCCAAAGTTTTAATTTTGAATTTGGTTTTTATTTTTTGTACCAGTTATTTGATCTTTATAAAATTTACGGCAAAGCTATAATGTACGTGTATGTTTATTTTGGAAAGATAAACAGATTTACAGTAGTGCCTTGAAGCCAGGGACGGACTACTCGCAATGGATCCAAAAATTTTGCAGGGATGACACACCGTGTATGAAATTATCGAAATTGACTTCCCAACACATTAGTTAACGAAAAGTTACTCTTGCTGGAATTCGATAAAATAAGCCATATGGCTAATATTTACAGTTTTATTAATGCACTACGTACCAATTTACGCATTCACCATTTTTATAAGTACACAACGAGGTAAAACTAACTTATTAATGCGATGTCCAGAATTTATCTACAGTACTACAGAAAAATAATTTAACGATAGCAGAAGATAATAAACATTAACGACTTATTATTTCGAAAGTTGGTTTATCAAATTTGGAGGCCCATAACTCGAAATCGAAAAAAAGTTTATATGAAGTACTAACATTATTTTGGCTCAGATTATACGCTCCTGACTTTTTCCCATTAGTCCCGGGACTAATGGGACTATAATTAGACTATATAACGATGGAGACCCCTGAAGGAAACTGAAGAGAAAGCAATAAAAGTTCTAAGGTAGCTTCTTAAGTTATTGCATGTATTCCAATTTCAAGCTTTCGTTTGTGGTTACAAACTTCATCAGGATAACTAAAAAAATATGAGAAACATTCTATTACAATTATGTTTGAGTACAATATTATTGAAAAACTCACCAGGATCAGCAATTAAGCTCTAACGATCTAGCGAACACATTGTAATCAAAATTGGGTTCTAGCATAACATCCCATTTCAAAATATACAAACATATCCACATGGATTTGTATAAAATTATTAAAACTGTCTACTATAGCAATGGTGTATATTCTTTCTCAATTTCGTCATTTTGCTTATTTTACTGCATCTAAATAATTGTTTGTACTTGTAATATGCTCTATATCCCCCTTTTATTCTATTTTTAATTCCAGATGTATTGTTGTTGATCATTGTGCCAAGATATTTGAAGTCATTGACTATTCAGAATGCTGAATCCCTTCTGCTTATTTTCATAAATATCAAAAAATTTTCGTCTCCTGCTATAACGGCCATATCGTCATATGTTGTTGATTCTTTTTTCTGATTGTACTTGAAGCTTTTATTGTTACTCTTGTCAAAGCTTTATCGAAACCAATTTTTATGTAAATAATAACATCTGTATGATCCTTGTGGTATAATATTCATTATATTTTTTCTTATTTATTTTGGGGAAATCAAACCACATCTCTCAATTAAATTTATGTATAATTTCGACTATTAAGAATTCCCTACGTGTGTACAGGAACTTAAAACTAAAAATTCGAGTACAAGTAGATCAGGTCCAAATAACAATAGACGTTCAGACAAATTTTTGTAAGAGCCTTCGTTTTTGAATTATAGGCATCTAAAATTTCGAAATAAAAACTTAAGTTTATACAAATTTTTAAACTATACACTGGAACACTTTAAACTTTCAGTTATTGTTTGACAATATAAATGAATCTACATTACCTACAGAAATTCAGGGGCGGATTGTGCCATAGAAAGTCTCTAAAATTACTAAATACAAAAGTTAAAATTCCAATCGATTTACTAATAAAAATGTATTCTTGTTTGAAGTCGATCAAATTTAGGATTTCGGAGAAATTTGAATTTTTAGTTCGGCAACTCAAAACAAACTAATCTAAGTTATGTTTGTCTCAAAGTATATCGTCTTGGCTTTTGCCGGCGATCATAAAATTAATATGACAATTGCAATAAATCATATGGCCAATAGCTGCTGTAGAAGAACAAGGTAAAAAAAACAATATCCAACTTTATTGGTATGGTTTAATATTATTCTAAATTTAATTCTGTTTCACTGTCAGACTTATCATTAAAATTAATTACAATAGGCTCTATACAGGGTGATTCATTAAGAATGGGCAATCTCTGAACTGAAGACACTACACACCAAAATATGGCGATTGAGCTTAATATGTCTTATACAAATGTTGCAGGTTTACGAGGTACAGGGTATTTATAGTTGGAATTTTAATTTGAATTTTCTTATTAATTTTGTGATTTTAAGCAGCATCGTCTTGAAAATTGGCAACTTATGCTTTTATGCATCAAAATTACGAATTTTATTCTGAATATTATTATACAGGGCGTTAGTTACACGCTGTTACTTGGTTAAATTACAACATATCTTTTTTGCCTAATGAGTTATAGCTAAAATCTAAAAGGCAGTTCAATTTTGAATAAAAAAGGTACTTCTGTTTATTTCATGTAACTCTATCAGTTTTTGAGTTATTTGCATTTTAAACATTCAATGAATTAATACTATGCGGGTTAATAACAGTAAGGACAACAAATAACAATCAGTAACAGTAATAAAAGAAAAATTCAAAGTAAATGCTCAAAATGCCCGCCTTCCACTTCAATACACTTTGTAAGGCGTCTCCTTAAAGATGTTTGAAGATTAAAATAACACCCTGTTTCGCCTAGGTGGGTATAAATACGTCTGGACAGTTTGTGATTGGGTTGTCTTCGATTTGAGTATGATTCTATATACCTTCTGGCTGCACCAAGTCCACTATAATTTGACTCAGCAAAAACACAAATCATATCACGCATTTCACTGTTGGAAAATTCATCATGTTGTGGCATTTTCTTATTTTACTACAAATAATACACTCTTATTTGTGACAGTAAAATTGTCAAATATTTCTTTACACGAAAAACTGACAATTTCTGATACAAGCCTACTTGAAAAAAGTCAATGTAATAACGGTGGCTTAGGAGTCTTTACGCTGAATGTTTAAAATGCAAATAACTCAAAAACTGATAAAGTTACATGAAATGAACAGAAGTACCTTTTTTATTCAAAATTGAACTGCCTTTTAGATTTACTAGTTATTTTAGCCATAACTCATTAGGCAAAAAAGATATGTTGTAATTTACCTAAGTAACAGGGTGTAACTAACGCCCTGTATGAAAAGTGCTAAATTCAGAATAAAATTCGTAATTTTCATGCCAAAAAACATAAAGTTGCCAATTTTCAAGACGACGCTGCTTAAAATCACAGAGTTATTAAGAAATTTCAAATTAAAATTCCAACTTTGAATACCCTGTATCTCGTAAACCTGCAACATTTATATAAGACATGTTAAGCTCAATCGCCATATTTTGGTGTGTAGTATCTCCAGTTCAGAGATTGCCCATTCTTAATGAATCGCCCTGTATTATTTTGAATATGAATGTATGAATCTTCAATTTTTATAACGTGCTGTACAGAATTTTTCCAGCTTTGAATGGGTACCTATATTATTAACTACATTTTTAATTAATTCTATAACACTGGGACCCAAAGCAGGAGTAACATTTTCTGCTCTCAACTTTGATTTTTCTTGATGCCACAAATGCTCTATGGAGTTGAATATACAATGGTATGGAGGAAGACGTAGCACAGTATGTCCCTGTTCGTCAGCTAAACTGTCATATGAGTATTGTTTTTTAATAGCATATGATTTTAACGCCTCCAAAAGTTGCTCTTTCTTGTAATCAGGTTCAAAATAAACATAATTTTGTAACAAATATTCTTGAACTTTCCTCTTGATGAGTTTGGTGCTTTTTGTAGTAGGCGGCTGTGGTAGCTTGCGTTATCTATTACAATTCCACTGTGGTCGAGAATATTTTTCATAAGATGATTTCGAAACCAGTTTTCAAAAAGTTCTGCAGCTGTATCTTCATGTTAATCCAACTTGAATCCTTAATATTCTTTCCAGGCAGCAGCAGCCAATTTGGAACAAATCCGTTTTCTGATCCAGCGTGAATAGTAGTTATGCACTTTCCTTTGTTTGAAGGTGCCTTAGTCTTACAGTTTTTACTGGAATCAACCCATCCTTTGGATACTGTATCGTGTGTATCAAACCATGTTTGGTCCAGGTATATTATAGATCTGTTTTCGGATCGGTACCTACTTCTTAATGTCCTGAAGAAAATTGAATCTCCAAGTGCGCAATCTTTGCGATTCCGATTCACTTGTTTTTTGTCAATTTTACGATATGTGAATCCCATTTTACCAATAACTCTATAGGCATTTTTTCTTGACGAAACAGTTTCAAAGACCGTTTTAAAACAGTTTCGTCGTGACGTAATGGTTAGTGTCGATCGCAAAAATGAGACGTTTTAAAACGTCACGTGATCAGTATCTATTATGCCATCTGCCAGGCCAGTTTCGCTTTGTTGACGTTTGTCTTTGAGCATAGCTTCGATATTACAATGTTATTGTTTTCTAGAACTTGTTGAAGCTGAGCATAACATTTTTGAGCAAAATCAGGATCTAAAATCAGCAATAATATTTAATTTAACAATGAAAAAGTTAGAATGTCTAGTTTAATTTTACAATTCTCTAAATGAACAGCGGTGGATTTATCCAGTGTTATTTCATATTCACCCAAAGTGATTTTCACCATTTATTCCATTGCAAAACACAAAAAATTAAACAAACCGGTGCTATAAAAGTGAATAAATTAAAAACGGAAATTCCATTTGTTTTGAATAAAAACATCAACAATTTCAAAAATGACTGAAGTGACACTGCTGACAGCTTAAAACGGTCTTGGAAAACGTTTTCAAACGTTGACAAACAGTTTTATTCCTGACGTCATTAACCGACCAAGAAAATGGACCGTTTTAAAACAGTTTGAAACTGTTTCAAAACAGTTTTTCAAGAAAAAATGCCTTATGTAGGGTGGCCCGGCTAATATTTATGTTGGTGTCATCTTCTTCTAGCTTCCTTTTTAGATTGTCCAAAGTAGGAACAATCTGGCTTTCATAGAGGGAATATATTTTTCTTCTTATTATATCCTGTTGACCATTGTCCAGACGATGAGATTGAAAATCACTACGTTTTTTTCTTCCACTTAATTTTTCACTGTTAATAATATCCTTTATAGAGGATATTGGTGCATTTGTAAATAAGCAGGTTTCTTTTAAAGCTTCTTGTTTAATGAATCCTCTACTTACAAAAAAATCATACACATTCTTCACAATTTGCTTTGCATCTAACGACAAGTGTTTTCGTCGCAACACTCCGAAAAAAAATAATGATAACTTATAATACTCATATAGAAAGGTCTTTGAAAACGCACACTAAAACGGAATATTTAATACTGCCAAATAAATTCAATGCAGCCATCATACACCCTATACAAATCTGATGGCTCGCCCTTGACTTGTCAGTAGACTGTTCTTGGGTTTTATTTCAGGTAAAATTCTTTTAAGAAGGTTGTAAATGGTCGTATTTAGATGTTTTCCGGTAAAAGCTAAGACGATATACTTTGAGACAAACTATACACATATGATAACAACCACATCTTAAATACCAGTATACTCGAAAAAACATAAGATATTCATACATTCTTAAACCTGATGTGACACATTAAACTGATGAGACGTTAGAACAAGGTATTAACACAGACTTTCACCCTGTATGTAGACTTAAACAAATTGTGAGCAAGAAATAAGTCACATAATTATAAAAAGCAAAAATGACGAATAGCAGTAGACTACAGAAAAATAACTGAAAAAACAAATATTCTGTGACTCAAATAAATACATCCACGACAAACTAGGTCACCCAGATCTCTCGAGAAGTTTACACTAAATTGCAATGCCTCCTAATAATATTCAAAAAACAGCTTTCAACGTAGATTGCAACCATTTTGAATACATAAGATACGATTTGTCTTGAACAAATTTACTCTGTATAACTACATTTACATTATTCTTCTTCCGCATCGCTCTAAAAAAAAATATTTCATACATTAAGGTTCAGTAAAAGTACAATTAGCTAAATCAGAGTTTTTACAGAGTAAAACTGGCCTAGACAATTATCCTCCAAGTAACAAAACACCAGAGACCTTGACATTCAATCTGTCCTCGTAGAATTTGTTCCCTCCAAGGATAACGATGAAATCACGACAATACATATAAGTTTAGAAAATCTTATTTTAGATATCAACACGAACGAAGCCCCTTGATGTTTTCTCACCAGATTATTCGCGTTCCCTTGAATTTTAGTGATGAAATTTTAACAAAACAATATGGTTGTTAAGCGATTGATCTAACACAGCATAGAATATAAGCAAAAGATCAGAATACTTAACATTACCTCAATTATTCTTTACTGCTAAAACATACGTTACTCATTTTATTGTTCCATAAATATTCCAAGATTACATTTTTTGGTTATTGTTTTTTACTGAATTATAAAAAATGTTTGATTATTTATACTAATTTTAACAAGGTAAGTTTCATTTTTCATTGGGGTTTAATTGAATTATTGGTTAAAAAAAAACTAAATATTTTTTAAAATATGTATCCTACCAGCTCAGTAATTCAATGTATTTTCAGGTATATTGAGAAGATACTTAACTTCTGCAAGTATACGTTGGTAGTATTTAAAATCCAAAAGCGAACCGTAAAACTGATAATGATCAGATAAATAAAGAACATTATTATAAATATCTAATTAAAAAAAACTGTATACAATTGTACAGAAATAACCGTGGGCTGCGATATTTTTAGCATAGACCAAAGCAAAAGCGATGTAATTTTATCCACGGGCCAGAATTGTGCCAAACCATATAGGGCGGCGGTTAGAGAAGCATCAGTATCGTAGATCGACGCCGACGTCCACGTCGCCTCTGTTGCATCGCGATGCTCTAGATGCTGCCCTGTTGGACTACGGGCACTTTCCATGGCTGCCTTTTGTCATTTAGAACTTAAGTCATAAGCACAGTAAAATATATTAAATAGTGAGACTGAATTTACTTCATTCATAATTACCTACATTTTGTATCGATTTTTGCTAGTTTTTTAATCCTTCGAAAATAACTTAATATGTAATGTAATACTTGTCAACTGTTGTTGTATTTAAAACATATTACAAAGAGGAAAAAAGCACTCCAAACAATATAACATTCGGTCAAACGTTAAAAACAAAATTTTGTGTTTTTTTTAGCGTTTCGACTCTTGTTTTGGACTTATTTTTTGGCTACAATCTACCGACTCTACATGTCATACTGTACCAGTCAACTACCACTGAAGTTGCAATTTGTCTACTCCCTTATCACCCAATCCTAACCTACGACTTGAATAACATACTGGGTGGGGACTTCATAAGAGTGAAAAAATATTTATTTTAAGCTTGTTTACAGTCTCAGGCTTATGATCCTACACAGTACAGACACATTACGTGTGTTCCACTTTAAATCTTGCAAACCCTGATGTTAGTCTTGGCAAAATTCGATAAGGGTTTAAGAGAGGCTCAGGATCAGGTAATTTATAGTAACAATCATAATAAAAATAATAATTATCGGAGAAAAAGTGTAAAAGGTGCCAATAAAACACAGAGACCTTCGCCAATATAGGAATGTTCACTTTGACTACTTATGCATACATATTCATCCTGCAATAGCGTCCATCAGAAGCAGGCCAATAAAATTGAAATAATTTACACCTGCTCTTCATAGTAAAACTAGAGAGAGTCGATTTTATAATCTATTTTGACCGAGCGAAAGACCGGTGACGAATAATTGACCTGATATTGTAATGGTAAATAAAAAAAACATTCAGAAATTTAATTTCCAAAAATTTAATAAGTGGTCTCAACAAAATAAATCAAGATGCATCTGACAGATGGTTAAGAAAAAGTAACATATACAGTGAAACAGAAGGATTTATGATAGCAATACAAGATCATCTCAGTGACTCACTTAGGTATAGAAATGTGGGGTTGTAATTTTCTTGAGGAACATGGTTGGTTGGTTGGTACTCAGGTTAGGAGGCCCCAATACTGCAGCCGTTGGCTTATTGTATTGTACTGTTTGTCTGTTAGTCCTTGAGGAGATTTATGACATTGATGAGATCTAGAAATCTCTCCACAGTATCTCTTTTGGTGAGGTTGGATACAGGGTCGTCCGGCCCTATCTGTCTATACGTCCATCAGCATAGAGCCTCACATTCGAAGATTACATGGGTGGCTGTTTCGTCCTCCTCACCACATAATCTAAATATAGGTTCTTCTTGGAAGATCCCATTATGTGAAGGTGTTTTCTCAGGCCGCAGTGTCCGGTTATAAGGCCGGTTAACAGCCTGATATATTTCCTATTTAACTTTAGGATTTCTTCAGTAAGTTTTGGTACGGGTTGTTTAACCATCAGTTTACTGTGTTTGAGCTTCGGAATTGTTTGCCAGTATTTTAGGTGTTGTTTGTGCACCCACTGGTTTAATGTGGCTCTTACCGAAGCCTTTGTTACACCAGTTACCGGCTCAGGGCCGGTTGCCGATCCTTCTCGTGCTAGGACGTCTGCTTTTTCATTCCCTTCAATTCCCTTGTGACCTGGCATCCATTTCAGGATTACCTTATTTTGAGGAACATAGTCTTATACTGTTTCATTGCGATGATAACTAAACATGCAATTTTCAATATTATTACCATTTCTATCACAATTGCATAGATCAGTGTCATTTTGACAGTAGCAGCGTCTACAGAACATGGTACATATTCTTCTACTGAAAATATCTTCTATCATAGAGTGGGCTTCAACTGTCCACATATTCTATTCTATTTGGTATAATATCCTTACATCCTAAATACTTGTTGTCTAATCTAACCTTAGTCAACTTTTTCATTCTCCTTTTTTTTGAATGTCCCTTAACCCATATGAAATAGTGCAATTTTCGAGTGTTTAGGTGAATCCGAGGGTTTTTTTACCAAGATCCCTTATGCTTCATATGTGATCATTGGTCTAACAATCATCACATATATTCAATAGATTTGTTTGTGTCCCTAGATAAACCAAGATTTTCCACAGATCTTACGACGTATCCACAAAGATAGTTCAGCCTTGTGGATAACTTTTTTCAAGTGAGACTTTTTTTTTATTCAGGGTAATCCCCAAATATTTTGCTTCCGCTGCAAATAAAATAACCACACCATTGTAGGAAAATGAAGGAAGATCCTCAAATTTCATTTTCCTGGTGAAGGGAACTACTGCAGTTTCGCCGGGAATAACAGACATCTGTTTCCTTTGGCACTAACATTGTACAACGTCTTCG
Source organism: Lochmaea capreae (assembly GCA_949126875.1). NCBI lineage: Eukaryota > Metazoa > Arthropoda > Insecta > Coleoptera > Chrysomelidae > Lochmaea > Lochmaea capreae. The sequence continues at coordinate 14,460,338 of OX421402.1, read as the reverse complement.
ATGTATACTATATGCTCTTCCTGACGCTTGCAGCTCTACCTATCTTCTTTCGAGAGCACTAACCAAGTCATCCATCAAGCGTGACCAAAGCCCTTCTGGGCAGCTCCTTGAAGCCTTTAAGCTGATTGCCTCATTCTGAAGAGATGTAGTGTCAGTGCTACTTGTGAGCATGGCATATATCCAGCCAGTAGGTAATGGTGCTATGCCCTTTTCAGTCAAAGTTGGAGGTCGATAGTGCATTGTCAAATTCTCCTTCGATGTCAAGAAATATGGCCACTGCAATCTCCTTGTTATTAACGGATTGGGTAATTTTCTCAAGGTTGTGTAGTGCTAAATCTGATATGGCTATCTGGTACTCTTTCAAGTCCTTTAGACAGGAAAGATGTTAGGGACTGGGTCTGTGTGGTCTGTATGTATTCAGCCTAGCCGCCTATACGATGTAATGAGAATAAGTGGAAATGATTCCAGTCCATTTTGCAGCGGAACTGAAATTATACAATCCTCAGTGGGATATTTGAAGAAATGGAATAATTTGATTATCCATTCAATTGATAACTTCCCTGCCGATGTCCTAATCGTTTTTTTAGGAGACCTGGCGAGTTTGAAGTTACCCAGAGCAAAACGGTTTTTAAAAAACATACAGTGAAGGCGATAGCATATACTGAAAATGTTGTCCATTTTCTTTAATACAACAAGCCATGCGATTTTTAAAAGTTTTTGCAACATCCTTGACTGTTCAATTCTTCTTATCTCTGTGGCAATCCTATCCTTTAATTCCTGAAGTTTTGTTTTATAAACGATCTTTTTTAAGCAACCCCACAGGAAATGGTCAAAAGAATTCATTTCGAGTGATCGCGGGGGCCAATTGATAAAACCACGCCTTCCAATACATTTTCTGGGAAACACAAAATAATTTGTTTGTCTCACCACACGCGCATAGTATCTTGTTGCAACCAAATATTGCCCTTTGGGATATTGTTATTGTCTGAAAGTGACATATGGAGATGGGCGATACTATGTAAAGTATCGATACACCGTACCGTTATAAATATACTGTTTTAAAACTATCAATATTAGTAAATATCGTTATGAAAAGTATCAATACTAATTCAGAAACTAAGCAAGGTCCAAAGACTTGCATGCATAGGCATTACAGAGGCAATGAGGACTACTCCTACAGCGGCGCTGGAAACAATGCTAGACCTTCCTCCGCTACATTGTGTCATAATGTGCGAAGCAAGGGCAGCTCTAACCCGACTGGAAAAAGCATCAGACCATGACGTGGCACACAGAAATAAGGCACGTGGATGACGACATCTTTAAAATGCCAACAGACCACATGACCGCCAGATATATATTTCGCAAGAACTTCGAGATTGTCATCAAAGATCGAAAGGAGCTTGAGGAAGAGGACGCACCACCACTCAGCAGAGCGAATGAACTGATCTGGTATACAGACGGATCAAGGAATGAGCTCGGCACCGGAGCGGGTATATACAGCAAGTTGAGCAAATATGAAGGAATCGTCTCGCTTAGTAAATATGCCTCGGTATTTCAAGCAGAGGTTTATGCAATACTTGCATGTGCAAGGGCAAATAACATGAGAGCCTACAACAACAGGCATATCAGGATCTACAGTGACAGTCAAGCTGCCCTTAAAGCACTGCAGAGCGCTAAGGTAACATCTCGGCTGGTATGGGAATGCGACGAAGAACTTAGAAGACTAGCGACTCGGAACAGTGTAACACTGGAGTGGGTCTCAGGTCACAAAGGAATCGCTGGCAATGAAAAAGCTGACGAACTTGCAAGAGCAGGGCTGTATAACACAGCTCTGCACATATTCTGCAACTGTGAGACGCTGGACCACAGGAGGCAAAAACTATATGGAAGACCCCAAATGACTCTATAAGACTTCTACCACCTGCCAGTAAAGAACCTGTATGAGCTAATACAGGGAACGGATTAGCTGAATAGGCTGTAGTCAGAACATTAGGAGAATCCACAATAAGCCCAAGAGGCTGAGGTGGTACCGGCGAAGGGACGGCTCCTTTTGAAAAAAAATAACAAATTTCCTAAACAAAAATACCCAGATTTAATAGTTTATTTCATATTGTACCCCCCTCTCTAGTCACCTATATACCGAAATGTTGTGAGTATTGAGTTGTCATGGCATGTTATTTAAATGCAAAAGCGTGAATTATGGAACCATAATTCACTCTAGTAGATATATGGGTACCATATACCTTTTGTTAGGAGGTAAAATATTGACTTATTATTAAGTGGTCGTGGACAAATGTATTATTTTAACTTCGGCGGAGATAAATGTAGTTATAAGTATAGGGAACATTACAAGACAAATAATCAGTATTGTTTAAGGATTTCAATAAGCGAAAAATATACACGGTGTTCTATTTGAAATAACAAAGTTCATTATTATTCCGAAAAAAGGAAAGATCTGACGACAATGTAAATACCACCACAATATCGGCCATATCACAAGATCTTTGCACACCAAAATCTATAAAAATCTTGCGATCCATTTCCGAGATAATTGAGGGGTTTCATACTTGAAACTATGTATGTATGTTGTATAGTTCTAATATTGTGACTGAATAAACATCATTATTATTATTAATTATTTTTAATTACACGTCAGTCGCTATTTTCAATTAATATGTATGTAGGTAGATGTAGGTACCTATATTTTAATAAATATATCTTACAAAACAATTTGCAAGAATTGACTACTTAGAAATGTGTTTTGAAATAAATTATTGTTGATTCAATAATTTGTTATATTTTCATATGAGATCTCTCGCCTACGTATTCTTTATCCTAGTAACACTACTTTTCTAGATTCTCAAAACCCTATTTTCGTTACAAAGCAACCAATGTCTAAAATGTTAACGACGCTACTGTTCAGCTGTTGTCGTGTGGACTATGTAAATCGTGTTAGCCGATCACAAATTTTGGCTTCCAAGCCAGATTGACCTGAAGATATGTACTAAAAATATTTCTGTTAGATGTATTTGTTATTTCTAGAAAATTCTTGTTTGTTAAACAGTTGGCTTTCGTAAATTTAAAAATCTTCACACAAAAATACATAAATATGCATTTAAGATGATCTCATCCATCTTTTAAAAGTCTGTTGATTTTCAAAAGTAATAGATTGAAGACAGATTTGAGTTTGTTTATAACATAAAATTTACAATTAAAAAACTGATGACGTCGATAAATGTTAATTAAGTAGAGATAACATAATATTCCTACAATTATTAAATAACGTCTACGGGGTGATTTATAACTATTGGGTCAACATGGCGGATTATTTGGACCAAAATATGGCGATAGGACCAAATTTAACTCAATAAAATATTGCTGAGCAAAAAGATACAAGGCATAAACATACATACAAAGTGATAAGGATGGAACTTCTCTTTTTTTCGAAATCTAATAATGACGACTGACTTACACATGCTGCTACGATATCAGAATAAACATGACAACAATTCCCGCTTTTATTTAATTATCTACCAGTTTAGACACCACATTAAATTTGTTAATGGGATGCAAATCAGCGGTTGGACGGATGCAATTCAGCGGTCAAAAGTTTGGCCTGCTCAAATGGGATGCACCTCATCGGTCCCGGTCTCATTGATGTTTTTACTGACCCTACGTATTTGATGTTCATAACTTTAAACATAATAGATAAAAATGAAATATTTGAGCAATCCCAATGAAATACATAGGATTAACTTATTTTATATTAATTTCACTCATTGTTATATAAAAAATACTAACTTGGTGCACTGAAGTTAAAGGTATCAATGGTTTACAAGCTTCTTTTTCTAACTGAAAATACTTGAGAACTTTTAAAATAAGATGCTGCTCTTTTTCGTATATCTAGGCATATTTTTGTATTATCTAAATAAATAAAATGCTAACAATAAGATTAATATTCACTTTTCATAAATAACAATTGACCGTAAACAACAAAGTACAGCCCTACGAGAACTGTCAGTGGGACATTGCCGTTACGAAAGGTACGTCTGCATCGTAAATTGAACGATATAATTTCGCCCGATTAATAGGTCGTGCTTGCGCGTAATCTATACATCAACCAATCAAATTTTTGTAAGTCAAACATTAGGGTTAACGTTTGTAATACGTTTAAACGGTTCATTATTGTGATATTTTGATTAGGATTAATCACAGACCTCCCTTTTTTCTATTTCTTCCAACGTAATGTGTTAGAAGGACATTAACAATCAATGACGCACACCAAAAAGGCTATTATATGAACTTTATAACAATTCATACCTTCTTGCTACAGAGCGACCGCAAAAATGTTCCAAATCATAACCATATCTCGCATTTCTTCAAAAGTAAGAAGATTATGCAGAGACATTACAATCGAAAAAATATATATTTCTTTTAAAAAATAAGACAATCTCACAGCAAAAACAATTCACTGACAAGAAATTACAGTTACCAGCAACAATTCTTCTTCATAAATAAAATAATATTTTAAATCCCATTCTGAAAATCTGAATTGTTAAGTTGTTTCTTGAAAACGGATGAAATGATCGTGTTTTAAAAAACGCAATATTACGTAAAAATTATGCTTGCGTCATATTTTGTAATCAAAACCACGTCAATAAAAGCTATAGTTATATATCCCAAGCACATCCTCCACGCAGTCTGTTAAACTTTCTCAAGGACATTAGTTAAATTATGTTTCATACCCTTTTAATAAATTAATTGCTCTTTCTATTCCACTTACTATATTAAAAATATTTTTTAAACAATTTCCCAAACCCTCAATAAAGTAAATCTCATTTCCAATTTAAAAATTAATGATCTCTTGAATAGTCATTAAAAATTTCAATCAAGAAAAATGGAATCAAATATTTTCTGCCTCAGTAAACTTTATCAAGATATCGTATGGCATTTGACATATCTAGAAAAATGTGGAAAACATCTATAATAAAGTTGTGTTTCTATTTTTTATCATTGTGTGAAAAGGTATGCTTGACGTCATTATTGTCACTGCCAAGTTTTAGATATGATCAACTGTAAAAATGATTTAAGATCATATAACTTTTGTAAAATTAATATAATATTGTGTATGTGCTTGAAAAATTACTGTAAATAATTACACAAAATTGCTAATTACAGGTGTATAATGTTCAGTAGCTCTTAATGTATTTCAATGTATTCAAAGAAAACATTATTTAGATCTCCTACTAATTCATTGTTATTGGAGAAAGATCGAAATGTTTTAGCTCTTAGTACGTTCTACTGTTTCTTATAGTAATTTCACAATATTAGGTTACCTCATGGTTAAGAAGTAACCATCGGTTATGACAAAGTTTGGGTTTCACAATAGGTATGTGGTCAAGGGTAAAGTAAATTGATCAAACATGATTAACATTATATAGGAGAAGACCATCTATGCCATTTTATGATTTGGTTTTTCCTGTTGCTTCGATTTGAAATGAGAAAATAGGTTGAAAACAAAAAAGTATACTGAACCAACTGAGCACTTGATATCAGTAGGTATTATTTTTTACCAGTTTACTACAAATAGGTACACGCATATTTCATATTTAGCTTAGATATTAATTGGACGTAGTTATGCAGAAACCTACCAACCCAAAAAAAACTGTAACGGAGTATTCTAGACTCAACATTTCACTTTAATTAATATCATCGATATATTTCACTATTTTGATCATATAAAATAAAACTATATTATTTAGATTATATGGAACTTACAATAGTACAATCGTGCTAAACTCAATTCAATATTTTGAAAAATAAAAAAAATTTTGTGGGTTGGTAGCATTCTGTAAAAAACCAATTTTTAGAAAATTAAAAAAAAAACGACGGTCATGAACAATATATTGTGGGTTGGTAGCAAACAAATTTTAATAAATTTCAGAAATGAAATGACGTTCATTGATAAGAATCTTCATTTAATTATCAAATTAAACAACATCCTCTATGTCAAAATCCACATTGTTTATATTGAAACCATCCACATCCTCTTCAATATTAGGATTACCTTTCAAACTTTTATAGAAATCATGGCAGTCAGGCGGTATAAGATGCATCATGTCCTTTAAATCTTTAATTTTTTTCTCTGCCACAGTTTTTCCATTTGGCCACAGTAATGGCACATCTAGAAATACTTCTTCTTTGGAATTTTGTCTGGTATTTTTCTGAATGTTAATTTTTTCCTCAACTGCAGTGAAATCATTTTGTTTAACCATGATGGAAAATGGGTCATTTTTTTCTATATGGATACTTCGAATCCATAACCAATTGATTTTGTTACCTGTAACGGATACTTTTCGGTTGACTATACTTTTTTCTAATTTGCTTGTAGATACAAAATCTGTAGTCATCATATTGGTTACAATGAAAGGCTTTTTTTTGCGACAATCTCGCATTATTGTAACATAATCAGATGGCAAGTATAATCTTTGTGTATGTTTCAAGGCATTTTCTACGTCTCCAAAATCTGAATCATTTGGGAGGAAGCTATGTCCAGGATAAACAAATTTTAAAATAAGATGACTAACATTTTTTGGTAACTTCAATACTACATGTTTTAATAGACACGAGCCTACTTCTTGAGCACCTCTCCCAGCAGTTCCCTCTGGCCAAACATAAAAATATGCCTGATCGTATTTTCCACTATGTACCCCACAGTTGTACAACCACAGTTGTCTTTTATAAAACGCAATGTTTGCAGGAATTCGTGGTAATGGAAGTGTCTTTTCAAGATCAAAAGTAAGGCATTCATAGTCTTCGTTTTCTTTAGCCAGTTTAAAATCTTGTCGTCTTAAATCTTGAGCATATGTTGCTGCATCTAAGTGCGTTTTATGTATTTCTTCTAGAGTTTTTTTGTTAGTTGGGTCATCTTCATGTTTGACTTGTATGGCGAGTTTGTCGCAAATATTACAAGTATCTTTTTTTAAAGATTTAAATTTCAAATTAAAATTTGTATAAAATATTTTCTTGTAAGAGGCCAGGCTTACAGGATTCTCGGTTTCATTAGAGTACATGCTATACATATTTTGTATAGTCATCTCTGGAGGAAGAAATTTCGAATCTGTTTGTTCTCGGCGATAATGAGATTCATATTTAGGAATTTTATCAATCTGAGTGCGAACCTCTTCAACTTTCTTTTCATCAAGTTTATTATGCCCCCCTTGCTTTATGCCTCTCTGGTCGGTAATTGGGAGGACACCATGGAACTTTTTGAGAGACGTGTTAACTCTGAATGACGTTATGCCTAAAGTTTTGCAATACATTTCTCGACAAACAATAGTGTTTTGTATTTTATATGTTCTTGAATAGGTTCGCTTTTCTGGATTCCTCCCATACACCCTCTTTTTTGGTCGTTGTTGTACGCCAGCGGCAATAAAGTTAACCTGACTATCATAAGATGCCAATGACCAAAATCTTTCAAACTCTGCCCGGCAAATTTCTTCTAAAACGTAATCAGAACATTTCAGTTTACATTTACAATTAAAGTAAACAAATATTTTAGGTTCAATTTTTCTGCCTTTGTGGTTGTAGTAACTCTCATTGCTGTTTCGTTTTCTTTTCCTTTCACTGCGGTTTTGATTACTATATTTCCTCTTTCTTCCTTTGCGAGGTCGACCCGTCAGCATGTTTTGGTTATCCTGTAACACAGAATCGGCTACAATATGCTCTTGGGCTCCAATATTTTCCATTGGCATTTCTGAGGAAGACGAGGAACTTTCAGCTTCATACGTCGGATCACAAACGGAATCGTCGTCGTCTTCTGCGTCACTTACGTAGGGGAAGTTCTCATCTTGGAAAGTTGTTTTATTCGTATTTGAACAAGTGGCTAATGAAAAGTCCGTCGGTGTTTCTTTCGGTTTCGTAGCAGTGGAATCTACTGATGGCATACTGTAGTCTTTCACTACTTTCATTTCGTTTAGCTTGAAATTCGGTTGTTCTCCTGGAACAACACATTTAGTAAAGACCTTTTTACATAATGATTATAAGAATGTTAACCGTTATTGATAGGGCTTACAACTACTAAATAATTTAATTTCTCAATAATAGGAATCTGCTATGCACTATTGATCGAACCGGTAGTAGAAAAAGTATAGTATTCCGCTCGCGAGTAACTATTTTGTTATTCACTTGATATAATATAGATTATGACATTCGTCTTCACCTCGTGACTCAACCTGTGGTCGTAAGTAACGACCATCATTACTTTTTAGATACCTACTGAATAAAATAAACGAAAAAATCATGAAGTAATGATATGTAAAAACCTAATACTATGCTAATAATACCTTGAAATTGACAAAAAATAGATCTTACCTTGCACGGTTTTATCCCGTACCAAATCCATAATACGACGAGTTCGATCCGACATTGTAACGTTTAATATTCTACACAGTCACAATCCCAGCTTAAACCTCAATAATGTTATACAAGTTTATGAAAAGCAAGTGATTACTAATACTTTTCTCTCAGAAACAGCACACACCCTGCACCATAAGCTTGATTTTTTGTGAGGTTATGTGATGGAATATATTAACGCAGACCGCAACCAACCCACTTGGTTGGCCAACGTGATCCTGACTCGAGTTGCAAAATAAACCAAGTGGGTTGATCGTGTTCTGCACAATTATAAACAAGCGTTCAGCTTCAATGTGGATTGGTAGATATTACGTGTATAGTGGTTGTGATGTGTTGTAGGGTTGGTAGGCTTCTGCAAATTACAGAATGAGTTTTAATACATGCATATTTACATTAACCAGATTTTACGACTTTTGTGGGTTGGTAGGTTTCTGCATAACTACGTCCAATTTAGAATAGTAAAGTTGATATCAAAAATAACTAATAATAGGAAATAAACCAGTTTCCATTGGAAATTACTTCCAAATTTTAAAATAAAATTCAAATATTATTGCAGTTTCCGACCACCACCCGAGGATTTCCGAACGCTACCGATGATACGGGTGATGTCATACCATGTGATTACTTTTGTCAATATGGCCGGTATTGCATTAGGTTCTGTGTAGTTTTGTGTTTATATTGTATTTTAATTAACTATTAATTGCATCATCGACGTAGAAATATCATTTATACGGTGCGGTGGAATAAGTGTTACCCCCCCCTATTAACTACTCTATTTTTATATCTTAAGAAAAAAGCTCAAACAGGTCAATTTTTATATTAAACGTAGTATGTTATGTCATAAAAGTTTCGAACCTGACATAATCCCTCTTCATGGGGGTGTCATCCCTTCGATTTTTTTAAATGAGAAAGAGCATCATGCGACACCTCATTTGAAACCTATTGAAACACTGATTTCAAAAATGTTTAACACTTTGGTTCAAAAATTAACAGTCTGAATTATGCGAGATTAACGGATTATGATAAAGTCACTATTTAAAATAATGTCGGTCTATTGGGCGGTCAGGAAAGCGTTCATTAAAAACTCTGACCGCCTCATGATAATTACGACCAGCTTCGCCATAAATATCAATCATTTCGCATTTTTCTTGTAAATTGAGAGGCTGTACCATTATCATTCACAAAAAACAAACTTATCTTCAAGTAGTAACAAAACTGAAATTACTTCAATATGTCACTGTCAAATATTTGACAGTGACAACTGATAATAATAAATTTGCTAGGTAACGAAAAAAGACAATTACGGTTTGAGAAAAAATCGACAGTGACTTACTCATAATCCGTTAATCTCGCATAACTCAGACTCTGTTAATTTTTGAACCAAAGTGTTATACATTTTTGAAATCAGTGTTTCAATAGGTTTCAAATGAGGTGTCGCATGATGCTCTTTCTCATTAAAAAAAATCGAAGGGATGACACCCCCATGAAGAGGGATTATGTCAGGTTCGAAACTTTTATGTCATAACATACTACGTTTAATATAAAAATTGACCTGTTTGAGCTTTCTTCTCAAGATATAAAAATAGAGTAGTTAATAGGGGGGGGTAACACTTATTCCACTGCACCGTATGTTTGTTTGAGACCATTACGTATTTACGTGTTTGTGTGTGCTTTTTTTTATTTCTAAAAGTCAACGTAAAGTGGAAAGTGGACATAAATATTCGATATTTCCGAGGATATTATAAAGATTTTAGAAGAAAATATTTTATTTACTAGTTCAGTGTTCAGTGACGCATAGCTTGCAACCGCAATGCCCTTCTCTTAAGTGCATTTTTGCTTGCGCCACCCGGTAAAGTAACAAATATTTTGCCTGGAGTTTTAATAGTCGTTGATTTACACTCTGGAACAATGCAATATTTGTAATACAAAGTTTTTTTTTCGGCTTTATCCATTTTTAAAGCTTTCAGAAACAAATTAGGTCACAAGAACTCACGAATAAGAACGTAAACAAATGACGTCACTCCATGGGGCAGCCATCTTTATGACGTAAAGCGCGTTTTGGCGGACTTTCAAATTTTATGATTTTTAAAGTCGTTTTAAAAGTAAAGATTATATTTTTTTGAAAAAATAGGCATGCAAGGTGTTAGGAGACTTGATAAAGCGTCAATTTCCACCAATAGCAAAATGTATGCTTGTACCCTATTCCTAATAATATTAAGTTCAAGGGCAAACTAAAAACTAACTATAGATAACGTCAAAGAACACATACATTGGCTCTAAGTTATCGCGTATTACAAATCTAGAAAATAATACAAAAATATATAAAACCTTAAAATCAATATGATTGAATTTTATTAATACTTCGATGTTCTCAATAGGTTAGTTTACTCCGTGTGGAGCAATTTGGTCCATGGACCAAATCGTCAACTTATTTAGCTTAGAGCATAAGTGTTTATGCCGACTGTTTAGCTGGATTAAAATAGTCCAGGTTTAAAGCCTGGACCAAAATTGACATTTCCATATTAAAATGACATAACCTTAAATCTTTAGGTAATTTGATGGTAGATTTTGATTTTATTTGAAAATTGATACAAAAATAGTTGCAGTGGTAATAGAGTTCCTGAAAAAGAAAAAAAATATTCTATGACTTAAAAGATTTAAATTAGAGTTATCGAAGTCTTCATATTTAAGAAGCAATTTAGCTTATAAGTAGCAGTAATTTTGTGGGATTGTTAAACAATCAAAGAATATGGACCACTTTTAATATCATGTTTTGGATCCATTTTTTAATATTATTTGGTATTATTTTTTTAGTATCTATCACAGTCAGTTTTTTTAGGTTATTTTGACCCGATCTTACGTGATAGCTGACGTATTTTTACTTTGTGCTTTTAGCAAACCGTCACTTTGGTCCACGAATACTAATGTGCCGTGTTTACACCGTTAAAAATTGAATTTAAACTACCCTAGATGAGATGGATCAAATTCGAGTACCAAATTTTACTCCTTGGGTGTTTACACCGAAAGTAAAGTACACGTGACGTCATTTAGACCTCGTACTAAAAATTTGGTACGCCCGGTGTAAACGTACTTATTGTAACGAAACTTTTGTCGATTACGAAATAACCCAATCGATGAAAATCGGAAAAGTTCGGAAATATATTTTTACATTATTAGCGATTCCCTTTAAACTTCCATTTAAAAATTTGTATTAATTGGCGCCAGTAGAGCGTGGGTTACCTATATTGTATGAAAACATTTTTTGTGGAAAAGTGGATCACGAAAACAAAGTAGCGGTTTTGCGAAAGTCTTTGCAAACTGCACGAATTTCGTAATGTATCTCGCAAATATATGTATGAAACGAGTACGAAAAATTCCCGGTCCTTGGCAGGAGATTACAGTATGCATAATTTCAGTTTTCTCGGTCAAATACACAAGCCTTCTCGGTTAAATATAGACCACTACCAAAATATTATACCTACACAATTATTTATAACTACGATGATTTGTTTTCTGAGGATTTGGTGTTTCGACTTTGAATTATTGGAAAAGTTATCGGTATCATACGATTACACTGATTCATTAACAATTTATAACACAGCTAAATTTAGTAAAATTTCATTTTGTTTTATCATTGAAAAAATATCACAGAAAAACAGATCGTCCTGTTTCGTTCGTTGGTAACAAGTCGTTAAAAAATGTCTTCAATAGTTATCTTCAGCTGCTTTAGAGTTATGGCCTGTCTAAAAAATTGTGGGACAGACTCTATGTATACAGGTCCATGGATGGGGTATCCTATAGGTGAAAAATGTTAGTTTTAGTGAAAAATGTCATTCTTGATAAAAAGTTTTGCTTGTTCTGAAACCCCATAAATGAAATAAAATTCAAGTTTTTCAAAACCCGTCTCATTTTATAGCCAGTTTTATGAAAACCTTATGAATGTTTGCACTAAGTTGTGACGTTTACGATGTACCAAGTAACTGTCAACTTTTATAAATAATTTTCAAATTGTCATTCTTTAATAAATATTTGACAACAATGTTAACTATTCAAGAATTATAATCACTATCAAAAATAACAATACAGAATAATAATGTAAGAAACACTAAGTAAACAAAAAACATCTATTCAAAACATCCTCCCCCAGCTTCAAAACATCTCTCAATTCTCTTTCTAAGTTCTTTGAAAGTATATTTCGCAGCATTTCTGGGGTAATTTCGTTAACAGCATCGGTGATAGCTCGTTTCAAGTCTTCAATATTAGGGTTTAAATTATTTGCGTAAACTTTTTGTTTTAAGTAGCCCCATAAAAAAAAATCTAAAATAGTTAAATCGGGGGATCGGGGCGGAAAAAATATTGGTCCATAACGTCCCATCCATCGCCCAGGAAAATATTCATCCAGCCAGCCTCTAATTAGCAAAGTCGAATGTGACGAACATTCATCATGCTGTACGTACATATTAAGAATTTGCTCCAAGGGAATATTTTCTAATTCAGGTATTAAGAAGTTGTCCAGTAAATACAAATATACCTCCTGATTTAATGCATCTGCCACAAAAAAACGGTCCGATTATTCAATCCGGTAAAACCACACACCAGACTTTTTAACTTTGTTAGCAAATTGACTATTACAGTTAATCCTGTAGCTCGGGTTTTCACTAGCCCAATATGGACAATTTTGGGAAGAAACGACTCCGTTTGTTGTAAACGTTGCTTCATCAGAAAACAAAATATGATTGTGAAACAATCGGTCATGCATAAGTTTTTCACCAATTATCGCACAAAAGTCTAACCTGATGTCATAACCTTAATCTTTTAAGGTATGAGTAAATTTCGGTTTGAATGGATCGATTTTGTTTTGCTTAAATATTTTCTGTAAGTGACTCTTGCAAAAACCAACCTCCACTGCTCTTTTTCGTAGACTCAACTTGGAACGAATGCATAGCTAGTGTACTAGCTGCATCATCCTCCTCAACGTACGCCTTTTTCAATTTCTTTTTGTCTTGAATAGATCCTGTCTCATCAAACTTCTTTATTAATCTTTTTGATCCACACCGCGTAATGGGTACATCTGGATATTATTCGTAAAATTTTGCAATTGCATACTGGTACGAAACTTCCCCAATACCATAACACTTAATAAGATATATTATACTGTTTGTTGAATAGTTAATATTGTTGTCAAATATTTATTAAAGAATGACAATTTGAAGATTATCTATAAAAGTTGACAGTTACTTGGTACATCGTAAACGTCACTCACTAGATCAATGCATTATTTTCGAACTTAGTGCAAACATTCATACGGTTTTCATAAAACTGGCTATAAAATGAGACGGGTTTTGAAAAACTTGAATTTTATTTCATTTTAGGGGGTTTCAGAACAAGCAAAACTTTTTATCAAGAATGACATTTTTCACTAAAACTAATATTTAAACAATTTTCACCTATAGGATACCCCATCCGTGGACACGCTGTATATAAAATGAGTACGTGAAATTAATAGCTCAGTCCTACGTTTCTATTATATCTGGGGCTAGCTGTTTCCTGAATATTATGAAATTTTTTGGAAATTAAATATATTATTTAACTTAAGTAGGTATAGAATGTGTTTGTTTATTAGTTTCTCTACTTGTATTAGGTAAATTATTTGAATCAAACCTTTGTTAAATTGTGACGTCTCTCTCCGTGACAATACAATTTAAATAGGGAAATTACTAAATGTGATATAATTGGAAAGGTAACTTTAAGAATTCAGCCACGTGATTGTTCGTTACTTACGTAACTTTTCATTTTGGCGCCCTGCTAAATGAATCACTCTATGAGTATTATTATAGTAGAAGTGGGATATAAGATAATGAAAAACTGTAGATACACTACCGAGCATAAAATTGGGCTCACCCCGTAAGTTATCCTAATGATTTTTATTTTATTCCGATTTTTTTCATTTGTTATATAATTTACTTATCTACTGATTGCTTGAATAAACCAAAAATGTTTAGCCCTCAAAGTAAGAAATAGTCAACTATTGTAGATTTATTTTCAAAAAACGGCGAACTCTATAAACTAAACTCTGTTGAAAGTATAGCCATATTATATTAATTGCATATTTTACCCAGTATTGAATACCAGATCAGGTAATATCATCAATTAACTTCACAGAATTAAAATTTACTTTAGTCAAAGATATTAATCATACTGGTACCTATAAAGACACAATTTATAGTTAGTTCACAACATCTAGAATCAAACAGTATTGTCAAACGATTTAACAATTATTGAACATGGACTTCCAAATAATCAAAAATGAATAATTATAATGGTATCAAGCGGAGCAAAATGATATTAATTAAATTTATTGAGAGGCATGGATCAATAAACTGAGGTTACAGCTCATTTACTCCAATATTTATAAAATTACACCACCTTCTCACATGATCTTATTATCATTATCAGCTCCCTAGGATGCAACAAGTACCTAATCATAATTATGTCAACTATTTTATTGAAATTATCAAAATATTAATAAATAAGGGGAATGTGGTTGAATTACCACCTACTTTCTTCTTTTGTTTTTGTTTAATTTCTGGTTACTGGTCTATCCCTTAAGACAGTGTTAGGATAGAATATGGAAATACTCCAGTTCTAAGCTTACTTCCTACTACGGTTTATACTTTTACTTCGGTTCTCACTACATGCTCACCTCTTAAGCATTGACATTCATTGAGAAGCGTTATATCAGTGTCCACTTAAACGAAAATATTTTTCATTCAACTACAACGAAGATCTCTCTATTACTTATTTGAGAGGAAAATTGCAACTAATATAGTGCGTTCAAACTATCTAAACTTTCCTTCCGCAGATCAACGTACGCATAGGCAGAGATAATACCACATAGGGTGGTTGTGGTACACGCAGCAAAAAATACAGGGAGAGCTAGACTTTAGCTTGACAATTTATATGATATAGATAACAGGGAACTGTACCTATGCAACCACACATACATTTCATACTTCCTTTCTGCTGCATCTCTCTCTCTTCTAGTTTGGCCAAGATGGAGGTATGCAACCAAACATACATAATTAAGAGAATATTCTCTTGATTTGCGATAGAGTGCAAAGAGGAAACTACAGAGCACATCGAATGTGCGGTTTCTTGTACTAGGCGATGAGAAGCCTTCAGAAGTTTCAGTCTTACAGCTGATTAACTGATTAACTAGATAAAAACAGTCTGTCTCGAGCATAGAGATAATAAACATAGAGTAGGCAACCTATAGTCGGAAGCGTCCACGCAATAAAAAGAGATGGCGAATGAAATTGGTGATGATGTGTCTCTCTAACATCGCGTGAACTTGCGCGAAGACTGTTATCACTACTAACTTAAGAATGTAAATATGGATATTACGTAAAGATTTATCAATTCTGTTTATTTATTTGGAAATGTAACTAAAAGTATTTTATAATTAGAAACAGTTTGTAATAGTTTATTTTATTGTGACTATGAAGATGATTATTAGAAAGAGAAAGCAATACCAAACTGGTTGTCCATCTCTTTCTAGTGGGTGGACGAATACGCTTACACGAGCCGCTATGGCATGCCTACTCTATGTGTATTATCTCTATGGTCTCGAGTCGCAGTCTGACCTACAATCATTGCGCATGAACACTATAATAGTACATTACATTTTCTCATTCTGTAAACGCTTGGACGAATCTTATTTCCATCGTACTTTATTTATTTCTGTAGCTGGAAGTATCGTTCTGTGGTAAGAGTGTACTTGGAACTGGTTATCTATGCTTGGAACCACTTGGAACACGAGTGACTTGGAACCACAGATCTTGGAACTATAAAAGTTCCATGTTGTCATGCAAAGTGTAGAGTATACTTGTGTAGAGACAGAACGCACTACTTGCCTTGTCAAATTCTTATGTTTGATATTTCGTGATCCGTGTCGTATTTTGAAGTAATAAGTGTCATATTGCAAATTAATTAATGCTTGTCGCTTAATTCTAAAATAGTATTTGGCAAAGAGGAGAACAAGCTGTCAATCATCGGTTATGTTAGAGAGTAAAAATTTGATGACAATATAAAGAAAATGCCCTTATTTGGTAAAGAAAAAAAACAGAAGAAAGATGGGAAAGACAACGACAAACAACCTTCTCTGGAAGACAAATATTACTTGAAGGAATTGTTAGGAACGTAAGTTAACAATCGTAACACATTATGAAGTGCATGTTTTTCCTTCTCCTCTTATAGAGCTCATATGTCAGCATTTCTGAATATATTAATTTCTCTTCTTTTGACTTATTACGGCTTACCCATTTCACTTTCAGCACTGATATATTAGTCTTGCACTTTGTACAATAATCTTGTTCTTGCAATATTTTTTCTAAATTTAAAAATAAACTTCATAAACATTTTTCTCCTATTGTTTTACCTTGCATCCCATAAAATAATTTCCAACTTATAATATCCTAAGCAAAACCTATTCATTATGTATGCAGTTAGTTAGATATTAACTATTAATTGCAATGTTTTGGTATACACCTATAGGTAGTTAAATTGTCTCATATATTATAGTTTTGGTAGCACTTTTAAATTAATACTATTGGTTGAGTAAATGCTCAAATTTTAATGAGAAAATGTCAATAGATTTAATAAAGTATGTAGGTATGCATATATGTTAATTTATTTATTAACATGTAATAATCAAAACCCATTAATAAATTGTTTGTTGTATCTTAATAATTGTACTTTTTGTATCATACCATCGTTTAAAAAATCAAAATGATCTGTCTACAAACTTGTTCTTATTCATTTTCAGTGGCGCCTTTTCGGTAGTCAGATTAGCAGAAAGCAAGGAAAATCATGGAGTGATGCATGCTGTGAAAATTATTGACAAAAAAGCTCTCAAAGGTAAAGAAGACTCACTAGAAAATGAAATCAAAGTCTTGCGCCGGTAAGTAGCTTCTTTTAATTTACATACTTATAATTTGTTGTTTTTTTCCTGTCTATTATTGGTTGAATTATTAAACAAAGTATGTCATAAAATAATATCAGCTATTGTTTACATTATAGGAATTACTGATAATTTTAAAACACATATCAAACATTCTAAGCCTCTATGAATATATGAATAATTAACTACACAAAGAAAATAGTGGTTCATTTAATGAAAAGCCCTATAAAAAAATAAGCTTAGATAGTTTTAACAAAGTTGTATCAAAGAGTTAAAATGGTATAATGCCAACTAATTGATTTAAAAAAAATGCAAAACAAAGATAAAAATATCACAAATAGATAACTATACCATAACATAAAAACAAGGTTATATTAACAACTCTTGGCAATGTTCTTTTTGAAATGATTTTTAAGTAATAAAGTTATTTAGTTTGCATGGTTTAATAGCTCAATACACTCCAGTATCCCTTCCATGTATGACCCATTATGTTTTAATATATTGCCTATGTGATTCACAGGATGTTTGGCTATTATGTTCTTGAGTCAAGACATTTCTGGAGTTGTTTTCACCTCACAATAGGATATTGTCCTACTTTCCATTTTTGCCTTCCTCATTTGGTCATAACAAAGTAGAGTAGTATTATTTCCTGTTCTTTTCGCTCTGTTAAACAGATTGTGAGCTCTTAGTTCTAGAATGGTAAGCTCCTTACTCCACTAGGTTAGTTAATTCCTGAAGTTTGACAAAGTTTTCCCTTGTTTTTAACCTTCTTTTTGTCATTCCCTAGCTATGTTCAACATATTCCTGTTTTTCTCCCATGAGGACTTGCCTTGGTACATTAGTGCAGGTTCACTTGAAGTACCTGCAGCATTGGCAGTCTCAGCTTGCTTTCCCCTTCTGTGGGACACCCTGATGGTTAACTATGACATGCCGCGGTGTGCCTTCACCCCTCTGTCTGCTAGCTCCTTCAAGATATTTTCATCCATCCCCAGCAAATGGTTATCTCTGATCTAATGGTTTTAGGCACTTGATTTGAGATTTCAGAAGTTGGAAGGCTTCTTACCTCCAGGAAATCTGTGGGTATGCTTGCTCCTCCCGGGGCTTTTCGCCTCTATCGATTTCCTAGGTCACTACCACCATCACACAATTTAGATGTAAGTGTCTGCGAACTGTGGTCTGTTCTCATACTACATTTCCAGATAGGTATCTCTGCTTAAGGTCAGCTGTACCTGTTAGGCCTGTTCAGGTGACAGTGTCACCTCTGGATAGTTTCCCGAAGTGATCCATATTTTTTGGAGGTTAGAGGTTTCTCCAGCTTTTACTCTGGATTTAAATACCTTTGCAAGTGTGTGGTTTCACGGAACTAAGTGTAATGAAAACTGCCTAGTGTTATTTTGTTTAGTATCTTGTTTTTGTTTGTGTTTTATTTTTTCTTGATTAAAACAGGAATTAATCATCAACTAAATAGACTATTACCAGAAAAGTTATTGATAATATATTGAATACCATATAAAATTGATGGAAAAGCCGAGAATCCCTTTAATAATTTTAAAATATTATCACTAGTATGCAACCACGTCATTAAAATTCTCAGGTGTGATACATTTTTCATTCAACTCTATATGATACTGCTGCGCAATCAAAGTTTTGTTATAATTACTTGACAAACCCGACTATAAAAGGTATTATTTTTTATATGGTTCAAAATATAATTTAATTTCAAATACATTGAAGGTACTTGAAATGACATTTTCAATCACTTATAAATTGTTTACTTACCTGTAACAATTGTCATATTTAAGTAAAGCGTGTTATCAATAGACATCAAGATAGTAGTATCATACTATTGATTGATTGATGATTGGATCAGAAAGTATCATACTATTATAACGCCTTCCAAATTTGAAAATTGCTTTTCAATGAATAGACTGTTCAGAAGTAGATGTACTATTATCTTGACGTCTACTTACAAATTGCTCTAATGTTGGTGTTGGTTTGAATTAGTTGCAATTTTCTCAAAAAAGTTAATCTTCTGTTTCATTTCTTGTTATGTCTATATGTGACGCCGTCACCAATATAAAAAAAGATGCGTGAGGCTTAATTGGAACGATTAATTTTTAATTTACTTGATTATTGAAGCCTGGACAACTATCATGGGTAATAGATGCAATGAATTTACTTAGTTAGTAATTATTATGATGTAGTATTTACATACAAGAATATAAAGCTCAACTTAGGCATTTAGAAAACATAATTTCTTTAATTGATATCAGTCTCGATATCAGTCTAAATAAAACTTTATATGAATTTTCCAAAATCTATCATTAAATAATATAAATTTCATTATTGAATAGGACGTATCAAAATACACCAACCCATTTACGTCTTGATTAATTTTTAATCTATTGAGTTTACAAAACAATTAACATATTGTTGAAAACATGAAGTTGAAAACGAGTAATTTCATTAGCATGTTGAAATTGTATGAACATTATCGGACTTCACTTCTAAGACAATTTTATGCTATAAGTTTTAATAATGTATTGAACGATAGGGAAATATTTGGCTTTAAAAGTGTAAATAGCGAAATTGTATTGAGGATAATTAGCAAATAATAATTGGAAAAACACTAGGACACCGATAAAAACAATAGTTGTTTTAAATAATTACAATGGGAATTTTTAATAAATTGTAAAACGACATTGGCAGGTTTCTATAAGGACTCTTTGTAGGAAGAATAATAATAACCATTGGAAGGTTAAAAAGATACAGACAACAGCTAGTTCTCCTACAAGTTAACTGGGGTCTACTTGGGAGTAATAATGTATATATATAGAATCGAAAAAGTCTTCCAACAGTTTGATCTAAACGCAAAACAAATGAATGTGTTATTAAACACTATTGTAAAAATGAAACAAATAAACGAGAGGAAAGAAGATATATGGAATAAAGTAGGAATAAATATGGAGAAAAAAGCAGACATTAATGAAGTAAGGAAAAATGGAAAATATGCGATAGGAAAAAAATACCTATATTGGTGAATTTAGTAGCACTTTCTTAAGTTTTTCGTTTTCTATTATTGGGTTCTTATGTTCCCTGAATCCCGTTGAACATGATGCTCCTTTTCCCAAGCATGTGTGCAAACACCTGACTTTATACAACTCCATTTTTTTAATGTAGGTACTTTTTGTGTTCAATTATTCTGATTTTCAATAGTCTAGATGTTTCATCTAAACAAAATTTGTCACATTCACAGGATATTTGATATTGTGCAGATTTTGAAGTTTTGGTTTAGTTTTTGTTAGAATAGATCTTGAAGTATTAGTAGATTTGAACCTAATTTCAATATTCAATTGATAACCAATATTTAAAAAAATTTCTGATAATCCCACAACATATGGTATTGTTGTTTTTAAAAACTATATCATTTGAACTATTATTATTATTGGGTATCAAAAATGATTTATTTTTTTATTCATAAATTCTGTTTGGTAATTATTAATTCCAACGAAATTTTTCCTTGGTAATTTCGTTATCGTCGGAACAAAACGTTTTTAGTTCTATCTTAATGATTTTATTATCCTTATTTTTATGTGTGTAGAATGGTTGGACTCAAAATTTAAATTCCTATTACTGTGTTGGTTTGCGGTAAACACATGCTTCATATCCTGTAGTTTTTTTTATTGATAACAATATCTAAAAACTTATTTTCAATTTAAAATTTTATTTATTTTCCGATTTATTTAGGTTTGTCAAAAAAGCATTTAAAGATTCTAAGCTATAAGGCCATATTGCAAAGATGTGTCCCCATCATGAGCTCTATTGTTTTTTTAACCGGTTAGCTCAAAATGTAGCTTTTGTTATAGTTAAGTTTATTTTTGCAATTTTCAAGTTACTTTTAAATTCTCTACACGTCTGATCGAACCATAGTTTAGAATTGGAAACAGAATTAGTGTTGAAAGTTAGCTCTATTTCTATTCTTAAAATATTAATTGCTAGTTCAATTGCTTCGTGTATCTGATTGCCTATTTCAGTTAACGAATTATATTGTTTGTTCGAATCATATTGTGAAATTATGATTCTAAACGAATTTACCTTTAACGGGTTCATTTTGTTACGGATTTAGTGCATCTCTTTGTCAGAGTAATAGTATTTGACCTCTCGAAATTTATCAATACAGTTAGTCCACAGCTCAAATTTCAGATATTGTGTTTATGGAAAAATTTGAAATTATATCATTACTATTTGCTTTTGCTCAGATTAAATCAGCCACGCTATTGTCATTCTGTCCTATAAATCGATATTACCTTCACAGTAATCAAATCTTCCATTTATAATTCTAAGCTTATCAACATATCTAATGTTCTTCGTTGACTGAGTAATTTATTTTTTCGTGTACCTTGCCGGAAAACCATTCATATGAACACCAAAAATAAGACTGAAAGTATAATTTAGCAGCCCAAGGTCGGAAAATTCATAACGCCATGATTTTCCAAGTTTTTCACCATCTGTCAACTGATTAATTTGACGTTTCACGTGAATTTTTTAATTAAACCTGTGTGTATGTCAAATTTTTTTGTTATATTTTCCTATTTTTTTGTTTATTCAGTAGGCGAAAAACAGTAAGTTGTGTGGCACACATGCAGGAAACGCATTAGCAGCCCTTAACTATCAGCTGCCCCAGCTTCGCTACGCTCGCTCGTGCATCTAATAGTCTCGGGCTGCTAAAGCTCATTTTCTGCCCTTATGACACAATGTACTATATCGTGCCGCGTAGTATAGTCGACGTAAAACTTATAGTGCCAGCTATCTAATCGTATATCCCCTTTAAGTTATGTTGCGGAGCTAGACTCTGAAAGGTATTATTATTATTTCTGCTTACTTACCAAACATAATTCTATATTGATTTGACCGTTACGTAATTGTTGAAAGAGCGTTAGGTTTAAACGGGATACCACACGTTAACTGAGCCCTTTTTGTATCCCATTCGATTTTTTTTATGGAAAACGAAATTTCAAAGCCATAAACAAAACAAAATTCTATGAAAAAATAACAAACAAAAGAAATTTTATAACAATGAATAAAACAATTCTTTAAAAATAAATATAATTTCTAACTCCAATTTGTCACTATTACATAAGTAACATAAAAAATATATTAAACTTAATTAACTTTCTTCTTCTTCAATTTTGATTACTTTTTAAATCATTTTCTGCCAGTCGGCATACACGATTTTGACCCATCAGTCAATTCTTTCTTAACCGTATCGTGTGTATCATACCAAGTTTCGTCCAAATATACAATTGGCCACTTTTATTCTCTATACTTAGTTACTTGTTCCTAGTATGTATACTACATATCCACTATTCTTCTGCTTTCCATGACTGTTTGACGTTTATTAATCGTTTTGAATTTGAATCCCAGTTTTCAATAGGTTTCTGACAGCAATTTACATTACGGCCGGCATTTGTTAATTTATTTCTTATTATTTCAATTGTAGGTAACTCATTTCTTCTGTAACAGTCATAAATAGTGGTTTTTAATAATTTTATCAAAGACGCATCTTAAGGTTTGACCGATCCCTTATCACATCGCTTCTTGCCTTCATAAGGCCCATTCTTGGTTATTTTACGTATAGTTGACAGGGGAACTTGTGTTAAATCAGATACTGCTTGCATTCTATTTTTTCATGGAAACCAAACTTTTCCCGTAGATTCTTATACACATTGAAACATATTTTCTGTGCTTCCAAATTTAAATGCCGTCGAATCCTGTTTTCATTACTTTCACTATCACTAAAATCATCACTCTCATCACCATTATTTAAATTTTCGTCGTTGCTACACACAATATTTTGAACCGAACTCGATATTTCCCACATGATAAATATATAATGTTTAACTAAAAATATAATTTCTAATAAATATGAATATTTACCTACAATTTCCACACTACACTTTGTTGATGTCAGACCACCGACTATAAAGTGAACACCCGCGTGCTCCCTCAAAATAAATAAACCCTCTCTCAAAAATAGTTATAGTTCAGTCAAAGATGTAAAAAATAATGAATTTTTTGAAATTTACTTCTTAATAAAACGAGATATAAGGTAGTGTTAATTGTTAATTGTCTGGTATTGTGTTTAAGATGTTTTTAAATATAAGTAGGTTAAAATTGTTTAGTTTAAAGCAAAGTTTGATAGGTATTCGGGTTATAAATAGCAGAGGAAAGAACAAATAGATATTAGATTGAAAGAAACCGTGAATACATCAAAAGAAAGCTCGAGTCGTCAATTAGGTAAAGATTCATTAAAAAATGTGTTTTGTTCTATACATTAACGCTAAGGCCACTTTCAGATAGGACTGATGATTTGTACTGACGATCGGTCGTGATTCATTGTTTTACATTGCTTTATATGTGACCGATGATACGCGGACATGTGAATGATAAATATGAAACAATGGATCAGACCGATCGACACTACTGATCATCAGTCCTTTCTGAAAGTGGCCTTCGTATCTTAAAAAGTAGGATGGCGCTCCATAATTGGGGGTTAAAAATAATCGTTAGACAGTCGATAAATTTATTTAACAAATAAAAATTATTAAACACATTTTTTCCGTTTATTAATATCGATATTAATGAATTATTTTAATTAAAAAAGGATGCGTTAATGGACGTCATTAACGCACTTTGTCTGTGATTTTGACGTTTTGATGACATTTTGATATAGACAATATACCAAAGTTTGCACTCGCCAACACTGGTAATTGCGCAGTGTTTTCTAACTCCATAACTGCACAATTACAAATTTACAATAACTTTTTCACAATGACAACTTTTTTGACAATTCGCATTTTATTTTTCAATGATAACTGAGATTTTTACGTGAAATTCAAAATGTATGTCAATGACATTCTAAGTCATTGGTATGGAGTTGACATTATTGTCTCCTAATAGTCTTGGTGGAAAAGTGATTTTTGTCACAAAAAAAGAGTTTACGGTCACCGAAAAAATATTGTAATCAGCTCATTTGTTGATGGGCGATTAATAAACTCAACTATCGCTCGTTCGTGCTTTAACCTGTTTCGTTTATTAATCGCCTTCATTAACAAACTAGTTTATTAAATAACTATTAACGATTATTAGTTGAAATTATAACATTAAATGAATTTATCGTCAACTAAGTAAGCATTTTAAATAATTATAAAATTGACTGGGCTATGACGGTATACTCTTAGTCTTAGGATCAAACAAAAAGCCGGCAACTTTAAGAAGGCACTATACCGTTTACGTCGACTATACTAAAAGGGAAACTTAATTCTGCAAGTGATAGTTCTCAATATCGTTAAAAAAACTCTAGCACAATCAACGCCATGTTTTTAATTTAATTTCAATTTGTTCCCATGTCACGACCTTTATTTAATCAATATTACAATATCAGCATTAACCATTTAAAATATGATATTCAGTCTTATAATACATACAGAGTGTAACAAACATATATATATATATAATCATATACCCTTTTACCAAAGGTATCGGGTTTAAATTTCAGTCCTTATAAATAAAACTTCTCCATTTTTTTCTGTCATTTGTGTGAGTGACTGCTTCGTTCCAAGATTTACCTCTTGATTGTAATATGCTTCCTAATACTTTATTCCATGTTTGTCTTGGTCTACCTCTTTTAATTTGTACCCTTGCCTCGTATATCTACCTTTTTGACTTGTCTTGTGTTATTCATTCGTTGAACATGTCCCCACCAACTAAGTTGCCGTTGTTCTATAAATTTTAACACTGGTTGTACTCCTAGTTTTTCCCTTATTTCAGTGTTTCTAATTTTGTCTTTTCTAGATATTCCTAGCGTACGTCTGAGATATTTCATTTCTGTAGCTTGTATCTTACTTTTTTGTTGCTTTGTGAGGGTCCACGATTCACATCCATATGTCAATACTGATCTGTATACAGTGCTTTTCAGATAAAAGTATCCACCTTTAATAACTTTTGTAATACTGGTATTTAGAAAAAATCCAAAAACACGTCAATTTATGTTGGAAGGGGCAAGCATTATGGCTTATTTAAACTTACTGGAAAAGCCACCCCCTCACCCCTAGCAGCATCCCCTTTATTTTTTTAAATTACTTTTCATATTTTTTATGTAAAATTTGGATACTCCTCTTTGAGCTGATTTCAAAAATGTATAATACTTGTAGGTTAAAGTGGTTAGTTTATGAGATAAACAATTTTTCTTTTAAGAACACAAATTTTACTTATTATTTACTTTCACCTTATTTGCCTGTACTAAAATGGGTTGTACAACAGTTCAAACTCTTTAATCTTTTTAACTGTGCTATTTATTCTACTTAAAAAATCCAAACAACAAAAAAACTCTACTTTTTATTAAAGTTTGACATTGTCAACTAGAATTTTTAGTCACTATTGATAGTGTAATTTAATACATTATTTATTTTGTTTCTCTGAAATGGTTTACTCTTTGCAAGAAAGAATTGAAATTGTAGGTTTATACTACCAAAATAATAATTGTGCAAGAGCTGCTGCTAGAATATTTAACGAATTACATGACGGAAGACATGCAACTCATAAGTATGTAATTCAACTGGTGGAGAAATTTACCACAACAGGGTCTGTTTGCAATAAAGTGCATAAGCGAGAGGGACTCGTAAATAACGAAGCAATCCAAGTGGCAATTTTAGGGCAAGTCAGCTTAGAGGCTCAACAACCCCAATCGTTGTCAACAATAAGTAGAGCGATCGGTGTTTCATCTTCTACAGTTTTCCGAGTTCTACATAAATTCAAGTACCACCCATACAAAGTTAAGTTGGTGCAGGAGTTGAATGAAGATGATTTTGATCATCGTCTAGAGTTTTGCGAATCAATGACGCAAATTATCAATAACAATCCACAATTGTTAAACAATATTTGCTTTTCTGATGAATGCTCATTTTCATTAAATGGCTTGGTAAGTAGGCATAATTGTAGATATTGGGCTGAAAGTGATCCACATATTATGCGTGAATTCCATACACAACATCCCCAAAAGTTAAACGTTTGGTGTGGTATCCTAGGTGACCACATTGTCGGACCTTTCTTCATCAACGGAAATTTAAATGGTAAATCATATCTTGAGTTACTCAGGGAAGGGGTTGACCCACGTATTACAGCAATAATAGAAAATGATGATAACCTTTCCGAAGATTTACTGGTATTTCAACAAGACGGAGCTCCCCCACACTATGCTATGCCTGTCCGACAATTTTTAAACGAAACATTCCCCGCTCGTTGGATAGGTAGAAGGGGGCAGATGATGGAGTGGCCACCTGGGTCACCGGATTTAACACCCCTAGACTTCTTTTTATGGAGGTATTTAAAAACAAAAGCTTATGCTACCCAACCAGAATCTCTGGATGATTTACGAGAGAGGATAGAAAATAAATGTCGACAATTAAATCCAGCCGTATTAAGCAATGTCAGAGAGGCATTTCAAAATAGATTATACCATTGTATGGAAGTGAATGGTACCCATTTTGAACACTTATTGTAACTTCATAATAAATAGCACAGTTAAAAAGATTAAAGAGTTTGAACTTTTGTACAACCCATTTTATACCGGCAAATAAGGTGAAAGTAAATAATAAGTAAAATTTGTGCTCTTAAAAGAAAAATTGTTTATCTCATAAACTAACCACTTTAACCTACAAGTATTATACATTTTTGAAATCAGCTCAAAGAGGAGTATCCAAATTTTACATAAAAAATATGAAAAGTAATTTAAAAAAATAAAGGGGATGCTGCTAGGGGTGAGGGGGTGGATTTACCAGTAAGTTTAAATAAGCCATAATGCTTGCCCCTTCCAACATAAATTGACGTGTTTTTGGATTTTTTCTAAATACCAGTGTTACAAAAGTTATTAAAGGTGGATACTTTTATCTGAAAAGCACTGTATACTTTTATACACTTTAATTTTGGTTTGTTTGGAAATTTCTTTTTTTATAAATAAATTTAAGGTTCATCGCATAATATAAATTTATTGTTTTTTGGATTCTTTCATTTATTTCAGCATCTTGTTTTCCTGTTTCATCAAATATGGCTCCTAGATATTTAAATTTTTTTACTTGCTCTATTTTGACATTGTTTAGTTGTATATTGGTTTTAACGTTCTGATCTCCTATTATCAATATTTTAGTTTAATTCACATTTATTTTCATACCTTCTTCTTCCATGACATCTTTCCATATATTTAAGTTTTCTTGAAGTCGAATTTCGCTGTCTGCTAATAATGTAACAAACATATTAGTAAAAAATTATACCACTTAATTTGGGGTCAAAGTGGGTCGATTGAATATTACCTATATAGTTGAAATTTTCATTGTTTAAATATTAAATGTGAATTTTATTAGCAGTTATTTAATTTACATGTACGTTTTAATTGTCTATGTTCCGTTTTTTAATAAAATAATTTATGTTGTCCATTTAATAGCCCATATCATTATTAGAATCATGCCAAGTTTATATCGTTGAATTTGTTTTTTAAAGATTAATCCAAAAAATATGCTGGTTATCCTAATTAAAAAAATGTTGGGGTCATGAATATAACTGTCAAAATACTTGTTATTTACTGTAATGCTAAACTCCCTTTTTGGATGTCTCCCATGACATATAATAGTACCTGTAGATCCTTGCCAGCACTAAATGCATGTTAGTATACAATAATATTAGACTTAATTATAGTTTCTTGTACTTATTAAAGCGTGTTACCAATATACAGGGTTGGGCAAAATGAGCGGAACACCTGATTTATGGCTTAATTGTGGCATTTACGAAAATTTGACCTAAATAAAAGTTTTTGTAGATTTTATGTTCTATTTAGTGGTGTTTGCAGATTTTCCGTTTACATCATATTTTTCAAGATATGACGTCATCGGATAATATTTTAAATGCATCACCCTGTATTTATATTTTTTTTCGAGTAGATATGATTTTTCTGAATTTACCAATACAAGGTTTAGTGGGTCTATGACTTACGGTTTCATAAGAAAAAAATAATATTTAATAGTAAACATTTATCTAATACAAAGTTAACGATAATTGAAAATTCCACATTTATTTACAGTAGGTGTTCAAATTGAAAGCCTTCGGCTACCTGACAGTATCCTAATCTGTCAACAAATGACCTAAGCGAATTTTGAATAATTTCAGGCGTTATATTTTGAACCGCAGCTCTGATTCGATCTTCTAGTTCTTGGAGAGATTGAGGTAGATCCTTATAAAATATAGACTTCAAATGCCCCCAAAGAAAAAAGTCCAGTGGAGATAAATCCGGTGACCTCGCCGGCCACTCAACATATCCTCTTCGGCCCACCCATCTCTGCGGAAATACTGTGTTGAGGTATTCCCTAACCCTAGCAGCATAATGAGGTGGAGCACCATCTTGCTGGAACCAAATGTCTTCTGACAACTGTAACTGGTTAGCACGATTGGGAAATAAACGAATTAATTCTGGAACTAACTGCTCACGTAAAAGTTGTAAATATCGATCACCATTTAATATGTCGTTGATAAAAAAAGGTCCAATTATTCTTCCTCTAACTATTCCACACCAAACGTTCAGCTTTTGTTGATATTGTGTGTGACCTTCTTCCATCCAGTGTGGATTAACATCCGACCAATACCGGCTATTATGTCGATTTACGAAACCGTTTAGGCAAAATGTTGCTTCGTCGGAAAACACAATGTTGTTCATAAACATATTATTCACATCAATTATATTCATCATTTCTTCACAAAACTGCATTCGTTTATCAGGATCATCTTCATTTAATGCTTGGTGTAGGTGCACTTTATAAGGATGAAATTTATTTCGTTTCAATATTCTTCTTACAGACCTCTCACTAATATCGTGATTTAATGCAAGTTTTGATGTTGAAGTTTTAGGTTCTTCATGTACACTTAAAATTATATTAAGTTCATTATCTTCATTTGTAGCTGTTCTTTTTCGTCCACAACCTGGAATATTTTTTACACTGCCAGTTTCGTTAAATTTGCTTAAATTTCGAGAGACTGTTGACTTTGAAATTTGAGAAATTCTCTCAGGAAATGTAGCATTAAACAAGTCGGCGGCTTCTTGTAAAGATCTCTTTCTATCTCCAAAACCAACAATCATCAATAAAGTAATTCTCTCACGTTCACTTAGTTCAGACATTATTAATAAATAATTTGTAAAATGAAATGTGTTAGAAATGAATGTGATAAAACAACTTAACAAACTGTACTTTTTTACGATGACAGAAATTAGAAATGATTTGACATTACTGTCAAAGTAGATAAACAGTTTTTAGCCTACTGCGATAATAACTTAGGATATTAAAATTGTAGTTTACTATTGAATATTATTTTTTTCTTATGAAACCGTAAGTCATAGACCCACTAAACCTTGTATTGGTAAATTCAGAAAAATCATATCTACTCGAAAAAAAATATAAATACAGGGTGATGCATTTAAAATATTATCCGATGACGTCATATCTTGAAAAATATGATATAAACGGAAAATCTGCAAACACCACTAAATAGAACATAAAATCTACAAAAACTTTTATTTAGGTCAAATTTTCGTAAATGCCACAATTAAGCCATAAATCAGGTGTTCCGCTCATTTTGCCCAACCCTGTATATAGAAGAATAATAGATTTAATCCAATTATATCGCCTTACAAAGTTTTGAAAAATATTTTCCAAAAACAATAGCCGTTCAATTAAGAAGAAACAGCTACTTCTCTGGTTATATGCCCCGACAGACATTTAATTACATTTCTATGTTAAACGGGGCTGGTATGATCCAGATTTAACCAACCATTCTGGTTTGCAATTAGAAGGGACATCGCTTGTAGACCGGTTTTGCCAACTCATCACCGATAAACGTATCGCTTAGCAGCTGTGAAACTACGAGACCTCCTGTATCAGAGGGAGACGGTTATTAAAAACTCCGTAGTAGATTATTTCGGGCTCACTCCAAAATCGCTGCTATATTGTATGATTACCAATTAAAACTCTCTAAACATCTATCAATACATCTATTGCATTTACAGCTACCTTATTATTATATTATACGGATTCGGCAAATAATTATATTCCGTGAGTGGAAGAGAGGAAGCTAGAGAATAACGGAGAGACAATGTTTAGAGAAGTGGGTGTTTCGTGGAGAGAAAGTATGCTGTTCTCTCTTGGATTTATCTTCCATATGTAGAATCTCATATAGGAACAACATTGAGCACTGTACATAAAATTATTTACATATATTTAAAAAAAAGGTCAATAAACTTTGAAGTCAGACCACAAAAAATATAATTTACCACAAGGGAATTTATGGAACTGACTTCGGTAAAAAATTACCAGGCTAGAATGAAGCTCGTACAATTAATTGGAAGATGTGCCCAAATTAATTCCCCATGAGATCACGAAATTAATTGATAATTTGTGATATTTAGTAATTACTGGTTAAAACAGTTGACACTTAATGAAAATTGAGATTAGTGGTTTAAGAAAAGATTATAAAGTAGACAGTGGCGGTTTTCTCCAGTTTTGATGACAATGCCCTTCAAAATCTCCGCACAAAAAAGTGCTTTTAAATTTTTTCATATTATTCAATTTCCTCATCTGTCCCTTGTCGTACACTCATTTTATCGAATTTATTTCATGCATTTAAATTCTTTTGTAAAATGTCAAATATACGATGAGACTGCTCTCAGCTCTTCTGGTTAGATCTCGAGAGCAGGAGTGAACAGGTCCACTTGCAACACGTGAAGTCTCGATTCTCGGCGACCAGTAACGACTTCTGGGGCTGCTCTCAGGCCTCTACATTTGTGAGCTTAGTCCTGAGTCTACTCTCGACACAATTGTGTTTTAAGTACACTTACTTTTAGCTGAATCAATTCAATAATTCACCATATCGAGACAGTTGATAATTGGAGAATAAGTTTGGACGTTGCATCATTTATAAATTATTACAAGAACTTGATTTAGAAGTAATAATTTCAATTGCATGTGAAAATGTAGAAAAAAAAGAAGTTGATTATTTCTAAGAATATTGTGAAAAATCATACATTTCTTCATGTGGCTATAGACAACAGCAAAGAATAAACATTAAGAGAGAAAAATACTGGCGAGAACGAAATAAACCTTGTTAAACAAAATCTACAGCTGAACAGTTTCAGTACAATATGAATTCCTCACACTCTCAAGAAATTATTCAATTCAAAGCAATTATGGAGGCTTCAACATCTAATTATGTAGCTGTTTACTAACTAGTAACTACCATTCAAATTGTATCGAAACTTGATACTTTGATCTGGGTTTTATGTAGATTGCAATAGATCGATAATTGGCGAATAGTCGACCTCTGAATAACTCAATACCTGCACCATAACTTTGTACCAAATAGAATTATACCGTTCCCACAAAATCTCACTTAATACTATACGTTTTCATCTGAAAATCTCAGTTCTCATTGTGACTTTTCTGATTTTTTCTGGTAATTCAATTTTTGGCGCGGATTTAGAACTTTAAGAGGTATTTTTTACCTATTGTGTGTATGGTATATGCCCACAGTTAGGTTTAAAATTACTGTAAGTTTTGTTTTGAGATATTTTTATATATATGGTCTACTTTCGGTATACCCGTTTTAAATGTGGCGTGGTTTCAGAAGACAATAGATATTAATTTTTATTTTAACATCCTGTATATTAGGCAATATCATATAAGCTAGATAACTTCAACTTGGTGTAATGATTCAGTTATAAAGTCCCAATTGTCATAATTTTATTAGCTAATAACTAGAAGTAATGAGTAAGAACATGTTTTAGGACGCTCTAAATCAAATATTCGATGTGTCTGCATTCTCAGGCTATACATTTGTATAATCGAACCATTAACTTGTCAAATGCTACTACCCACCTTTCTGGATTAATATTTTCCATTACCTGCTGTTATGTTTTAATTCCTCAATAGTTACAAGCATCGGGCTGTATATTCCATGTTTCACATATCCCCATAATAACATGGAGGTTCGGCAGATATGTATCTTCCATGTGTAGATTTTCATATTAATTATCTGCCGAATCTGTATGTTGTATTCCAGTAGCCCAAACCATTATCGCTGTCCACCTCAAGTGATAGACGACAATTTCTATGTTAAACAGGGCTTAAATTAAACAACCTCTGTGTTCAAAATTCTGAATTGTATTATGCACAGATGAAAATGAAGAGATAGTCCTATAATCAAATGTTGCAGAAAATAATTAACTAATTTTTCTTAGCGTACCTATTAATTAAATTATTTTTTTAAGTCTCTTGTTCGCACTTGAGTAGCTTGTACTGAATAATAGTTGTCCACCTTCAGAACTGATCGTTCTGCGTTGTAAATGTTTGGATAAGACTCAATATTTGAATATTTGCTGTACATTTCTACTTTCTCTTATTGTAACTTTTGATAGAATTTATCACATTTTAATTAAATAAAAAAAAATGCAATCAAAAGTTATATTTTTACGTTTATTTTTAAATAGAACTTTAAATATCTCAAATTGAAAAATTATACCTTATATTGTTGTGCGCACGAGAATACAAAAATGGATATCTAAAGTGATTGCGACAAACGTTTAAACAACATGATATAATTGTATATGTGACGTCATATTATTTAACACATGTTACTTATTCATATAAAATAATATAAATATTTAATTCAAAAACTATAAGGAAGTTTGGTTTTGTATATAGTAGCATAGAATAACTTTGTTATCATCTAGTAAGAAATGTTTTCTATCTTGTTTTGCATAAATACAGTAAATATAGAAACAATTTTTTTGTCTATATTTTATTTCCGTTAAACAGATTTAATAATCTGAAAATGTGATTGTCAGTTCAGATTTTCCTTTTAACCATTACCGTTCAATATATATTTATAGGAATTGATAACACTAGTGATACCTCTTTATATCGGTTGTTCCTTTACGGACAAATTTTGTGAAGATTGTTCAAAATTGGTTGCTGCACCAAAAATATTGATGTTGATAAATAGGTTATCTAACTGATGTTTGGTATTTCAATTCCATAGTGTATCAAATTTTTCAACCCTGCAAAAAAATAAATAACGTCACGTATTAAAGCATTCAGGCAATTATGGCAATTCTTAGGCTGAAATCGGGAGACTTATGGTCCCCGAACAATGTTCCAGAAGGGCATACTGGGACAATGCTAGATGATCCCATATTTCACATGATTTTTGACACAGGAGAACATATTCACTGAGCAAGTGATTAGATTAGATTAAAAATGGAGTAGCTCTCTGTCCTATTCCACTGCGACCTTTGCAGATCTATTGTGGTCCCCCCTATCCTTAGAGCTCGATATCTAGCTTTATTCTTTTTGTTAGACTTATTAGCCTGGATACCGCCTCCCGTGCATAGCTTTCTGCCCTCGGTGAGCAAGTGAACATCATTATCTCATCTAGGTAACAGGTGATGCACCCAGGTAATTCTGGAGAAATCATCTGGTTCACCGATGGTTCCAAAACAAACCATGGCACTGGGGCTTACCGACCCGGTGACTGGACACTGCACTCTGAGGAAACATCTGCACAAAATAAGCAACGTTAGTAACCCTATGTGTAGAAAATGTGAACTCTATGATGAAATACCTACTCACATACTCTACTTCTGTGAGAACTTACAAGTACTCAGACGGAAGCACTTTGGAGAGGAGGAGGAGACAGTGATGTGAGTCGGTCATATGACCGCGTCATTTTGGTGGTCATGACGTCGGTCACGGTCATTTTGCGCATAACCTTAACTTAAAATAAACACGAGCTGACGTTTTGTTGTGAGTTCAGGTTTTCTTGTGCGTTGTGCGACGTGCGAGTGCAAGTGTCTGTATATGTGTATGTGCGTGCATTATTGGCTTTCGGGAAGTGGCCCTACGAGACCTAAACTTTTTTATTATTATCTCTACAATTTTTGTTGTTGTGAAAACCGGTTCTTAATTAGATTCTCTTTCCAACATCTAATATTTTGACATTCGGTGAGAAAGCTTGGATACCATTGGCAGCGTTTTTTTTACGCAACAATCGAACAATTAAAAATTTTTTTTTACGTGTCACATGTCAGTATTTGACGACGAGGTATTCGACTAGGGAATTATTTTCTTGTAATTTTTTTATAGGTGCCTGGTTTGAAATCCAAGAATGAGGGTGAAAAGCGATGTTTTCAAGTACTTTACAAAGCTTTCCGGTCCTGTCCAAAGTAAACGAAAAATAGACACGTATGCATGCAATTTTTGCCTACAAAAATAGGCGTTACATGCGACTAGAATGGTTAAACATTTATTAAAATGCCTACGCTGTCCAGAAAATTTAAAAGCAAAGTTAAAACTCAAGAAAATGGTCTACCCTCATCCACTTACAAATAATTTTACATTATTGGCTCCTGCATCTACATCTGACAATGTTGGCAAAAATCCAGTCACTGAAACTGACGATGACGGCCCTTCAAAAACGGACTCGGCTAGTACAAGTGTCATTTAATCATCCAGTAAATCACACGGACCGAAAACTTTTATGGACAGTATTTCTGTCGAGAAAACATCATTAATTTGGAAACTATTATCGAAAGCCATATATGCAACTGCCACCCCGTTAAGCACTATCGAGAATGTATACTGGACTGAAGCTTTCAAACGTATTCGACCAAGTCTCACACTTCCATCTCGATACATTTTGTCAAATTCTTTGCTAGAAGAAACGTTTACAGATGTAGAATGCGAAGTTGAAGCGAAAATGGCAGATGCTAGGTTTATAGGTGTGCAGACTGACTAAGAAGAGAAAGTATTATCAATTTTGTAGTCACTACCCCAAAGCCAGTGTTTTATCGAACACTAACTACGAAGACTTCTCAACACACTGGTGAGTTTATGGGTACTCAGATTTCCGAAGTATGTGAAGAAATTGGAATAGATCGAGTAGTTGGCTGTGTAACAGGTAACGCCGCTAATATGGTTCGTGCGTGGGAAATACTTAAAGAAAAATAACCGAATAATATGATCGCTTACTACGGATGTGCTGCGCACATTTTGAATTTGCTTTGTGGTAACTTACTCAATTTAAATTCGGTTGTTTCAGTTGTCAATGCAGCGTAATGAATCGTAAAAGCGATTAAAAACAAACTAATTCTAAATGCTGCATTTGTACAATTACAGAAAGAAATGTTGGCAGCAAAAGGAAGGCAATCTCTAAAATTACCAGTGGTGACGAGGTGGGCATTTTATGTCTGGAAAGCTTACAGATAAATAAAATGGTTTTACAGACATTAGCAATTAATGATCTTGGCCAAACTCAACTTGAAGCCCACGATCGCCGACCTATTCTAGACACAGATATATTTTGGGTACAGGTTGAAAAATTATAAAGTTGCAGACAGACACTCCAAATATCAGCCAGGTTGTAGAAGCTTTTTGGGAAATTAGGCAACAGTTCGAAAAATAAATCCCTAATTCACCACTTTTAAAATCAGAAGAACAAAAGGTGCTTGATACATTGACAAAAAGAGAAAAAATGTGCCTTACTCCGGTGCATTATGCAGGGAATATCCTTGACCCTTCTTCCAGGGGCAAAAACCTTAATGCTGCTCAGTGCAATGAAGGTCTACAAACACGATTCTGCAATATATTTTTTGAAGAATGTGGAAATTGATGCTGTCTTCAAAGAATTGGCAGAATATCGTTCTGGAAGTGGATTTTTTTCGTATAGGTTTGTTAAAGACTCAATGAATAATAAAAGTATGATAAATCTTGATTTTTGGAAAGGTATTTGCACAGATTTCTCTATAAGACATATTGCGGAAGCTTTACTTGGTCTGCCTGCAACGTCTGCTTCTACTGAGCGATCATTTAGTGCACAAGGAATCGTTCACAGTAAGAAAATGAATAAACTCACTACATCCAGATCTGGAAAATTAACTTATATCCACCACAACTTAAATTTGCTTAATGTCAAGAAACATAAATTCGGCTAGGAAATCAGAAGTTACATGCACATGTGCTGCATCTTCGACAGCAACACATTCTTCACAAGCTCCTGTTGTAATAGATGATGACGATGACCTTCAGCCCAATCCTCTTGAACAGGGTTCGGAACAGATGCCAACAGAATTCATCATAAGAGATGAACTAGGATCGTAAACAGAAACTGAAGAAGAGGAAATTCAACATTTGGAAAGAAATTTCGAATTTCGAGGCTGCTGCTCTGAATCTTCTGATCCAGAACCAGAAGATATTTCAGGTTAAAAAAAGACTTTTTCGAAACAGAAGTATACTGAATCTGAATCTAGAATATTTTTATTTTATTACGTCGTTTCCTTATTCCTTACCTTCTCTATCTTTGTTAATATGATATGAGAATGTGTTTTTTTTATTTTTGTTTCCGTTATATTATTGATTATTCAGATTATTCTAAATGTTAATATATATTTATAGATATTCATATTACCTAAATATATCTTATACAACAGTTAGTGTTGTATAATTCATGTATTTAGTACTTTAGTACCTTTAAAATTTTTAGTGTGATATTGATCCTATTTTTATTTTTGTTAATAATAAATTGTTTATTTCTTATATCTAATATCCTTGTTTCATTTCAAGATTATGATTCACATATCTGAATTTAGGTATATTTCAAAAAATTGAAAAATTAATCAGTTGTCAAAGATTATGAAAATGACAAAAATGACATTTGTCACAATATTTAAAATGACCGTCGTTTTACATCACTGAGAGGAGATAATACAACCATTACAACTACTGAAAATCCCTCCAGTCAAACTAGTGGCCTAAATAGAAGACGTTTTAACTATTACTATTCTTATTTCAATATTCATATTTTGTTACAGATTGAAACATCCAAATATCGTACAACTGTTGGAGACTTTTGAAGATAAATCAAAGGTGTACTTAATTATGGAACTGTAAGTACTTATATATTTACAATAGTTATCAATTTTTGTTTAAAAAAATTGCACGAGACATTTAATACATTTGATATTGATATTTAGTTGTAATAATTGATTCGAAACAAGAATTTCATATATAATTTATGTAATTCCCATGGGACAAATTTAAAACCCATCATACTTGTGTAAACTGTCTTGGAGCAATAAACAAGAAACGTATGTAAATTATAATCATATAATTCTCTAATAATGAATAGAAAAATTCCATTCCAATTATTTACAAAAAGTCTAAAAATATAAAGTACATAAATATTGCGTCTAAACAACATGGTGTCCGAGTTACGGAAATTACTAGCGCTCTACTTAATATAATATATCAATTCAATAATATTTGTCGGCAATTAAAATTTTGATTGAGAAAACCAATTTATGAACGTTGAATGTTTTCATTACAAAAAACTTACTAAATAATATAAAAAATTGTGAAAACTCCAAAAGAAAATGTTAACCTGTTTTTTCAATATTTATAGATGTATTTATTTTGAACTGAGTTGATAATATTATTATTGAAATACAATTTATTGTATTTGAATAAAAGAAAACGTTTCAGAGCAGTTGATAATTTATTTTGTCCACGACTATTTGATAATTTTTACATTTTACTTGTGTTTCTTCAAGTATAATGACGTACATTATGCACCAGTGAATAATGGGTGTGGATAATGAAAAGGTCACATGACACATAATTATATTGAAGATTATTAATATACAAATGACACATTATATATTTTTAAAAATTTTCACCGCGGCTGGGATTCGATCCTATGTCTAAAATTCCTCATTTGACCAAGTCAGAGCCGTAAACCATCAGGCTACGAAGATATATATGATGGTTTATCAAGCTGTTGAATATATACGAGTAGATCGTTTTATATGCAGTTTTTTATCTAGTGTGTATGATATATGTCAAAAGCAAAAGTGACGTTTTATTGTATATTTATTGCTAATTTCAATAACTATACTGTTGTTTAATTTATATTACTAGAAATTTTAATATGGAAAGTGAATGAAACAGTGAATTGAATGTTACCCCGCCAAACATAAGAGAAGCAGCACAAAAATAGTCTCTTTAAATTTACTGCCAGAAAAATCGAAAAGAAAAATGTAAGAACAAGTAAGTAATTAATAGTCGTGGACAAAATATAGTATTCTACTCGCAAATAATGGCTATTATTCACTCAGGTGTTTATGTCACTCGCCTGCGGCTCGCGACATAAACGCACCATTCGTGAATAATAGCCATCATTATATGCTTGTTGAATAATATACTATTATTTATTTTGTTGCCTATTGGGTAATAGTTAATACCATCTTATTACCATAGTTCTACAATTTTTTCATGTGGTTATAACCTCAATAAATTATTTTGACACTGTTTACAATAATTTTGTATTGCAGTATTGAACAAATACGGTTCATACACATTTTTTTGATCATCCAATCACATAGAAAAAATATATTCTGTATTCATGTGAATAACGAGTCCGCAACGTTATTGCGCGTAAGCACTAATTACGCTCAATTTTGTTTGGAATGAAGTTTGGACGAAACCTCATTTCCATTCTACTGTGGGCTCTAATAATTATTCTGTGTCTAGTACGCTCTGAAAATAATATGAATTTATTTATAGATATAAGCTTAATGTTAATGGTTTGGAATGTTGATCAATATGTAAAATACATGTTTCCATACATTATCTTTCAAAAATAATGGAATTAGGTCCTTTACATCGTTATACATATATATTGTTGTACTCTAACTACCTTGGTTAACTTAGTTGATAACATTTTATTGCGTATTATACACCGTGTGCTAAAACATTTTGTTTTAAAAAAAGGATTATTGTAAGGCTTGAAATTACTTGAATAATATAATATATACAAGTTTTAAAAGCGTAAAAATATACGGGGTTGGGATAAAGTATGGAACCAAGTAAATATCTTTTAAACGAAAAGAAAGATATTTATGAAAATTTGCAGGTTTTTGTTAATAATACTTATACTTCCGGTTTAACCGGAAATGCCATCAACTTCTTTAATTTAAATGGGACGCCCTATATATTTTCACAGATTTTGAAAAAGCTTGTTAATTTGAATTCATAGATACTGAGTTTAGTGTAAAAAAAATTTTTAAAAACGAAGAATAACTCACTGTTAGTTGTACAATAGGTGTACATTTCATTATTTTAGAATAATGAGAAACAGAATTACTTCAAATGTTCAAAATGCTCTCCGTTTACTTGCTGACAATACGCCATCCTATTGACAAATTCTTGAGTCACTCTTTCCAAGACTTCTCCACGTATTATTTCACATTCATCAATAATTATTTGTCTCAATTCCTGTTAGTTTGTTGGTTGTCTAACATAAACACGTGATTTTAGATAACCCCAAAGAAAAAAATCTAACGGGCTAAGATTCGGAGAACGAGCAGGCCACTCTATGAATCCTCTACGTCCAATCAATCGATTTGGAAAATTCGCATCCAGAAAATCCCTAACCCGTCTATCATAGTGGGGAGGTGCTCCATCTTGTTGAAACCAAACATTTTGTGGTAATTGACCATTCTGTTGAAGTGCAGGAATAATTTCGTTATTTAGTATATCCAAATACTTTTCACCATTCAAGTTTGCGTCGATAAAAAATGGGCCTATAAGCCTATTTTCGACAATTCCCATCCAAACATTTAACTTCTGTGGATGCTGGGTATGTGCTTCATGAATCCAATGAGGATTCTCATTTGACCAATACAATGTTCCATTTAAACAAAAAGTTGCATCATCGGAAAAAACTATGTTAGAAGCAAAATTGTCGTCGACATTGCAGATGTCCATTAGCCGTTCGCAAAATTTCAGCCGTCGGTCAAAATAATCGTCTGACAATTCTTGAACCAACTGTTCCTTATACGGATGATACTTTTCACTTTTTAATATCTTTCCTACAGAACGTCGACAGATACCATGGTTTAGTGCCAAATTTGTGGTGGAAGTTTGAGGTGATTCTTCTAAATCGATTGCAATATTTTGTTTAACAGTTTCGTTTGTTGCAGTCCGCGGTCTTCCAGGTTTTAGCAAATTTTTACCATCCCAGTTGTATTAAAACGTTGTAATGTTTTAGTTACTGTTGAGCGTGATATAGGATTTCTCTCCCGATGCAAATTATTAAAAATATGACACACTTCTTCATGAGTTCTAACACGATCACCATAACCGATCATCATTAAAATTTCAATACGCTCTTTTTCACTTAAATGAACTATTCTAAATTGTAAAATTTATTTCCGTCAATTAGAATTTGACACTTGGAGAACAAAAGACGTACTAAACATTACTCGTTTATTTATTACTATGCATACAAACAACATCAATTAGTTTATCTAAATAGTTTTTTGCTCTAATGCAAAAAACTCAAAGGAGGTTGATTAAAGTGCTATATTCCTCGTTTTTGCAAATTTTTTTACACTAAACTCAGTATGTATGAATTCAAACTAACAAGCTCTTTCAAAATCTGTAAAAATATGTAGGGTGTTCCATTTAAATTAAAGAAGTTGATGGCATTTCCGGTTAAACCGCACTTACCTGCAAATTTTCATAAATATCGTTCTTTTCGTTTAAAAGATATTTACTTGGTTCCATACTTTATCCCAACCCCGTATAAACAATCAATATTGAATTTTAAAAAAACGAATTCAAAAACTATTCGCAGCCAGTAATAAGTGGTTATTTTAAAAAAGAGGATATGACTAGAATTCTAGAATATAGACTATTGCAAGCAACAATCCTTTCAAGATAACTTGCCAATCGAATATGTAAGAGTTTGTGCCTTATCATCGTGAGAACTTGGTCTAATTTTTGTATGTTCAGAATTAGATACTCTACGACCGAATACTTTGAACTGCTGTCAATTTCTTTAAATTTATTTTCAATTCATTGAAATTCGTCGTAATTCAAGGACTCATACTTGGCTATATTAATTGTTTACTTCGCCGCTGAAATTTAAATATCAGTTGAGCATGATCTCAGTTTTCTTTTGGAACTTCTATATCACACATACTCGCCCATTAGTCATACAAACACACAAGATATATGGGTCATTCCACGACAAATCGACCAACAGTTGGAATCGATCCCTTTAGATTCGGAAGAGTTTTGGTCATAAGTTTTTTTTTATCTTATAACGAAGTTCTGCAGAAGGAAAACAATTTTTTTCCAAAAGTTATGCAAAATTCAAAATTTCACTATTTTTCTCCTGTTTTTTTAAACTTTTGTTTTAAATATCTCGAAAACTATTTAAATTGAAAAAATTCCTTAGTGCTAGTTTCAAAGAGGTATGAGAAAAAAAATTTGAAAAATCTCGAATATGTAAAATTTTAAATTTTTAAAAATTGTCAAAATTTACGATAGACAAATTTTTGGCTCAAATTTTTTTGTATACAACCTTGTACTAATCGTAAGAGATCCTGAAATTTTTGAAACTGTTTTTTAAAAATATGAATTTTTGAATTAAAAAAAATTTCCAAAAAATGTTTTTATCTTAATTGAGTTTAAGAAATCGTGTAATTTTGAACAGTTAACATTTCATTTATTAGCATAATAATGAGCAAAAAGAACATTGAAGACAATTGTTTGATTCATTTATTTCATATAACATTTCAAGTGTAAATTCAATTTACATTCTGTTATGAAAGTCGTTTTTTTTTAATCCTTTTTGTACCGTTGAAGGAATTTATTTGTTTTTACCTGAAAAACGTTGATATGATTAACGATTTCTTACTCAATTAAAATGAAAAATTTTTTTCAGGAAATTATTTTTTTTTAAATTCAAAAATTCCTATTTTTAATAAAACAAAAAATACAGTTCTAAAAATTTCAGGATCCCTTACAATTAGTACAAGGTATTATACAAAAAAAATTGAACCAAAAAATTATTGTCGATCTTCAATTTTGACAATTTTTAAAAATTCAAAATTTCACAAACTCGAGTTTATTAAAAAAAAATTCGGAAATTTCTCTCATAGCCCCAAGTATCCCCTTTGAAACTAACACTAAGTAGTTTTTTCAATTTAAATAGGTTTCGAGAGTTTAAAAAACAGGAAAAATAGTGGTATTTTTAATTTTGCATAACTTAAAAAAAAATGTTTTTTCTTCTGCAGAATTTCGTTATAAGATAAAAGAAAACTTCTGACCGAAATTCGTCCAAATCTAAAGGGGTCGATTCCAACTATTGGTCGATTTGACGTGGAATGACCCATGTATATAATAAAATAATATTCTTAATGTTAATTCCAGGGTTACTGGTGGAGAACTGTTCGATAGAATTGTCGAAAAAGGCTCGTATACTGAAAAGGATGCTTCCGACCTAATAAGACAAGTACTCGAAGCCGTAGATTATATGCATGTACAAGGAGTTGTTCATCGTGACCTTAAAGTAAGTTCAAATATATCTTAATTATTATCTATTATTTTTTCTCTCGAACGTCAATTTAAATAGTAGGTAATAACAAACTGTTTTATGATTTCCAGATTTATTTTATGAGACTAGAGAATGATTCATCTGTTCAATTTATCCCGTATGACACAAATACAATGCTAAATTTTTCTCTTATCTTATGGCTCAGGGACAACCTAAAGTGGTCTCCTAGGTGCTCTACTCTGGAATTCTGAAGTGCGATACACTACTAGGAGTTTTGTAAGGTGCCCATTAAGGAGGCAGTATCCTGTCAAAGCTTTTAGTACAGTCTTACTCTGGCTTATGCTTTCGGCTCCCAAAAGAGTGGGTCAGTCACTCTATTTACTGGTTAACCTGCTATTTTTATTCCAATGTGTCCTGGCACACGTAGTTGGGAGGTTTTTTCCTAAACTTTCTGAGTGTTTAAATCCTTGTCTGTACACTTTTATCCCATTCCCTTATATTATTTCAGAACCATCTGTATACCATTTAATGACATTCTTTCCATGTCTGGTAATAGTACTTTTGTTACTATAATCTTATACTGGATTGTTTTTGTTTTGTTTACAATGCCAATAATTATATATTTGTAATTACTACTAATGGTTAATTGTGATTTATATTAAACAAGTTGTAAGTATTTTGAATTGAAATCCTATAACACGATAACGAAAAGTAAAAGTGCTAAAAGTTCATTAGAGCTATCATTAGTCCGTCAGCTAATATTATCTTCCCATCTTGGATACGAACTCCTCGGACACATTGTCTAAGAAATTATGTGCATTATGTAATTAAATAGTTATGCTTTTGCTGTATTAAAATAATATACAGGGTGGTCCATCAGTTAGTGGTACTTGAAGAATTTAACAAAACTAATAAGAACACTTGGTATCTCAGTTTTTCTGATGAAACCATGGGTATTGCGGAATTGATATGATGCATATAACAAACAATAATCTCAATCGTTTTGATTGCATTTTATATTTAATGTTCTTACGGCATGCTATCAAGATAGTTATTGAAAAATTTGGTTTTAGCCTGAAAATTTGCTGTATTATAGTCCAGATGAAGAAAGTAAAATTATGATTAGTGATTTTGGATTATCTAAAATGGAAGATTCTGGCATAATGGCTACAGCATGTGGAACGCCAGGCTATGTTGGTACGTAAATACTAAACTTCTTTCTTTCAACGTAGTAACGTTACATGTATGTTTATTTCATTAAAAATATATCCCCATAGGTGTTGTGAAATGGTTAAGATTATTCATAACAAGTACCTAATGCTTTCTCAGTTTATTTAACTCTGTGTCTTAAGGAAAAAACCCATTCAGAAACTACAAATGTCATTTCTGAATGTAATAAGCAATTTTAAATGTCTTGATTTAACATGCAAAAAAGTTTTCACTAGATTAAAGCGGACCCACGAACTTAGGATCCATGGACTTGTAATAGTATATGTTTCCCATATATTCAAAATGACCTCTCTTTTTGTCTACACTTGGCCGCCATGTTGTGCTAATTTTAAGTTGGTAT
This sequence comes from Lochmaea capreae, assembly GCA_949126875.1. Lineage (NCBI taxonomy): Eukaryota > Metazoa > Arthropoda > Insecta > Coleoptera > Chrysomelidae > Lochmaea > Lochmaea capreae. The sequence continues at coordinate 14,415,906 of OX421402.1, read as the reverse complement.
TAATAAGCTGCAGTTCACATGAGTTTCCCTTAAATTCATGATTGAACGGTAGTTGGTTGCGCGAAATAATTGACAGCATAATAGAATTGATTAACCAATTAGAGTTTAGCTGGATGAATTTTTACGAAATCAAATGTTTTTCGTTCCGTCAATTTCTTTTTCCTTTATCCCGTTGTTGAACTGTGATTTGTGACAGTGTCAGGAGTGGCATCAGGTCACATTTTGCAATTTTTGCATTGTATTTGATTGAGTTAAGCGCAAGTTTGATGTTTGTGTGTTAAATTTTTGATGATATTCTATGTTGGTGTTTTCACTTATTAGTGGTTAATTACATTTTGTTAGTAGTTAGTAGTTAATAGTATAGTGTTATTTGTAAGATCTAGAACTCTAGGGGACTAGGTACAAACTGTGCTAAAATGCCTTCCTGTTTTGTACGAGGTTGCTCAAACGCTACTTATGTTTCTCGTTTGAAAGAGGGTGTAACATTTCATGAGTAAGTTATATGATTTTTTTTAAATAAGTAAATAAATAAAAACTTCTTAAAATTTATTAAAAATTTTTCCACTATATGCAGTAACTAGTGTAAATAATAAAGTATACTTATGCCCGATTCCACCAACAATTTTAGGGCTTACTTAACGCTAGGTAGAGTTAGGGGTCCGATTTCATTTCCACCAAGTGAAATCTTCACCAAAACCGGTCTAAGGCAGCCCTATATTTGGGGGCTCAAATTTCTCCACCTAAACAGTCACCTAGTAAGGGAATGGTGAATATTAACCTCATTTTTAGTATTTTGTTGGGTATATTTCATGTTTTATAATTTTTCCTTATAATAATATAGTAATGGAAATGTTTGACGACGACTTTGAAATTCTTGAGGTCATCTTGCTGGTTATTCTGTGGCCCAGTGCCTCCGCCTCCACCAGTAATATATAATTCTTTTTTTATTTCTGCTGTTTTTTTTCGTAACTCTTCTTTCATTTTTTCGTAATATTTTTATTATAGATTGGGAGATAAAGTATTGAATTGTTGATACATTTTTTTCCAGGTTTTTTTTCCTTAACTGAAACTCCATCGGTTTTTTTTATTCTCAATAATATGTTTGTGGTGCTCTATAATATTAAGCAACAGTTTTTTTCATTATTTTTGTACTTCGGAGCTCTTTTTTGGATACTGTAGTTGGATCTTCCGAGAGATTCTCTTGCTGGTCTCCTTGCTTCATTGTTAATTGTTATTGTTTATGAGGGTGTGCTGTGTTGTTTATAACTGCAACCAGACTAGCTACCTCACCTTGACAAAGATAAAAAATCCCCAAAGCTTTGCGATGTTGCCAGTATCTTTCTCCACTTAGTTAGGAAATTCATAAATTGGATTGGTGGAAACCATTCTACAATTTTAAGGTATCCCCAAATTAGGCAAATCCTACCTATGGTCTCCCTACGTGAAAGTCTGTGGAAACCGGCATTAAAATTTCACTTTTTTACCTTTTCATATTTTCCTATCTTATCAAGTCCATCACGACAGATAAGGAAAAAATGTCTGCTTTATTTCTTAAACCGGTCCTGTACGAATCACGTGATTCAGGCTGGCCAAATTAAAATTAGCACAACATGGCGATCAGCATAAGGGAGTCAAAACGAATATCTGATTAGAAGTCCATGGATCCTAAGTTCGTGAGCGGATCAGAAAACACTAAAATTATTCATTCAACACAGTTCACAAGTCGACAACTGAGTAAATTAACCTACTTGTAAATCTAGACGTGCCGATAGCATGTAGTGTAAAGACCATAAGAAAGGGACCCACTTAATCTTATTTGTATCTGTAAAGACCCTAAGAAAGAGGCCCACATGTGATCGTATGACATATGACGACTATTTAAAAACATGGCGTCTGTAGACACGGTTTTATGCGAAGTTTCGGTTCTTGTTGCTGGTGTATTATTTGTCCCAGTGTAAATGAGTTTATATTATTCCCATGTATATTTATTTTGTAAACTTATAGCGCCTGCCCAAATTTCGTAAATATTAGTTATAAAAATGTTGTAGGTAGATATGTATTGTAAATATTCGTTGTTTTAGCTCCAGAGGTACTTGCTCAAAAACCCTATGGCAAAGCAGTTGATGTGTGGAGTATAGGCGTCATATCTTACATTTTATTATGTGGTTATCCCCCATTTTATGACGAGAACGATGCAAATTTATTTGCACAAATCCTGTGATCGTATGACATATGACGACTATTTAAAAACATGGCGTCTGTAGACACGGTTTTATGCGAAGTTTCGGTTCTTGTTGCTGGTGTATTATTTGTCCCAGTGTAAATGAGTTTATATTATTCCCATGTATATTTATTTTGTAAACTTATAGCGCCTGCCCAAATTTCGTAAATATTAGTTATAAAAATGTTGTAGGTAGATATGTATCGTAAATATTCGTTGTTTTAGCTCCAGAGGTACTTGCTCAAAAACCCTATGGCAAAGCAGTTGATGTGTGGAGTATAGGCGTCATATCTTACATTTTATTATGTGGTTATCCCCCATTTTATGACGAGAACGATGCAAATTTATTTGCACAAATCCTTAAAGGTAAGAAATTTTTTGGCGATAATATAATGTAAATTTACGTTATATCCACTGAACTTAAAATAATACATCAAGGTGACTATTATACAATAAACTCGTTTGATTTAAATAATCTTCAATAATTTTATTCTATCAAAAATCATTATTTGACGAAACTGGTATAGTAGAAGCCTTTAAAAGTTTATCCGAAAGATCTTTAGATAACTTCAATTAAAACCGGTTACAGTAGATGCTCAAAATCTATTACTTGGAAATTGTGACATTTGGGTATTGGAAATACATTACCTACATGAAAAATATTTAGGGTGATCAATTTGAGGTTCAAAGTTCATTATATTTGCAGAAAAGCGAAAGATCGGTCATAAAAACCTGCAACCGTCGAACACCAACTTGAAAGTGTTATTTTCACCAATGAACACATTGACAGAACACGTTGCTCATGTGACTGATTATTAAATTCTAGCTACGGAAACTATATATCTTAAATATGCTTTTTTTTGTAAATGACATTTTTCAGGAAGAAAAGTTATTAAGTAACAGACAAATAATGTATGTAATATGTATATTATGTGTTAAATATTGATAAATATTTCATCAATGGAACGATACGATACGATGAAGTTAGTATTTCAATTTAGGGGTGTTTTAGTTTGGATTGATTTTTTTAATTAATAATAACTCTAGATATTCCGGATCTGAGCATGTCCATATTTTCTTTCAGTAAATAATGTAATGGTTAGTGTTATATATTTCATCAATGGGATACGATCCTACGAAGTTAGTATTTCAATTTAGGGGTGTTTTAGTTTGGATTGATTTTTTAAATTATTAATAATTCTAGAAATTCTGGATCTGAACAGTCAATATCCTCTTTCAGTAAATAATGTAATGGTTAGTGTTCAGCCTGTCATAAATGTTAGGTCTACTATATTTGGATAATTAAGTAATCATATTGTAATATTTTTTAGGGTTTTTCCTTCGGTAACATAAACGTCCTACGGTTATGTCACTCTTAGTCGGTAGGGGAATGTGTATTTTTTTATGAGTATATTTTAAAACAGAAGAATATAAATTTGACAGCTTAAAGGTTATTTCACCTAGTTTCTATTTTTATGTGAGTGTGTTTTTAAGTTTTTTATTTTGTGGTACTTTTCCCATTTTTTGGAATGTATTAGTTTTTGTATTTTAACTAACGTTTTTAATCTATTGTTTACGTTCAAATGTGTGATTTTTTTATTAATCTTTTTAAACATGTATTTTAACATCAATGGTTATAATCTCAAGTAGTGTGAGTATAACTTTATTAATATTGTTGTACTTGAATTAATTTAGGATTTGCTTCGACTACATCAAGAATATGATCGTCTTTTGAAAGATCTATAGCTAGTTCTGATTTTGATTTAGGACATGTTCCATTTTCTATTGAATTTTTAAACACTTATTAAAATGTTTGGAGATTCCTAATTCGACATTCTGTAAATCGTCTTTTATATTCTCCACTCAGAGCCCTTCCATTTCCTTCACCAAATTAGTAAACAAAAATAATATTCCGCATTCTCTGCCATTGAAAACTAATGTGGAATTTGGAATTAAAGTTAATCACTTACACTACACTAAAATCCTATGGAAAAACGTCGAAATATTACTGTGTAAATCGAAAAGTCAAATTAAGTACCTAAACAATTTTAACGAAAATGTCATATTATTACAGCCTCCTAGGACACACTGCAATTTCTAACATTAATAAATAGTCAGAGGGTAATTAACCTAATTGAGTTAACATTACGTATTTCTTGTTAGTTTTTGTTTATTTTAGCTTAAAATCATGTTTGGCCTCTTGCAATTTCTCAATTTGAAAATAAAATGAAAGTTTACCGGTTTTTTTAAAACTTCATATTGAGCAAAAGTTGAAAAAAATTCTTAGAATTCCATAGAAGGATAATTCAGATTAATCGCTGAAAAAAAATACAGGGCAATGTTTAACCTTTCCGTTGTGGCGCTAACTCCAGAGTCACGACAGTTGAGCGGGCTTTTAAATTGATTTTTTGCAAGAAGTTATATTTACTTAAATCAATGGTTTATTTTGTTAAAGTTTTAATGCAAAGTGATTGAGTGATTGTGTCCAAAGAATAAGCAAATACGCCATTTTTGTTATCTATTTGTCTGCTTTCTTAAATTTTGATTAGATTTTTCAAAAATTATGAATAGGATTTATATTTTTATACGAACAAAACGATTAATTTGTTTAGAATGGACGTGACTTTTTTCTAGTTTGAATATATCAGTTAATTTATTTGGTGTAGTGTAACGTTTTATCAAAATATGAGACAAATCGAATTTACCGTTCAAAACTTATGACCTCCAGAAATTTCAGTCAAAATTCATAACTCGTGCTGTATATTACTGAACAATGGAAGGAGACACTTTTAAATGGTTATTTAATGTTCCCAATAGGGTCCTCAACGGTTAGGAGTTCCTCATAATAAATTCACCCTGTATATAAGTAGGTATATAATCCATGATTTTATATTTGAAAATGAAGAACTCTTTTTAACGTTTGACATTTTATAGTTGTCTATATTTTTAGGTGAATTCGAGTTTGATTCTCCTTATTGGGATGAAATTAGTGATTCTGCAAAAGATTTTATAAGAAATTTAATGTGCGTTAATGTTGAAAAGAGATATACCTGCCGCCAAGCGTTAGGCCATCCATGGTATGTAATAATTTAATATTTAATAAATTTTTTTTCAATGTCAATTTTATAGGATATCTGGTAATGCCGCTAGTAATAAAAATATTCATGGTACTGTGTCCGAACAGCTCAAGAAAAATTTTGCAAAATCACGTTGGAAGGTGAGTAAAAATATTAATACTGTGGGTCCTAGAGTTTACAATTTGGCACAGTTTAATTTACTTATTCACACTATTTTATTAATTACAACTTCAGTATATTAAATGTATTACAAGGTTACTGAAGTAAAATATTCACATCTACTAATTTGAAACTACTATCTAGTCTTATTTTAACATCAGAATAAATGTTAATTTTGAATCCAGATTATATTTTTTGTAATTAGTTCCTGTTGAAATAACCAACTTCAAACAAAATTTGTTTTCTTCTATATCTAGTCCAATTAATTCGGGTACACCTTTCAATTTATTTTCATGTATTCCTTATTATATAAAAATATGCGACAAACTAGAATACCTACTGTGGGAATAAAAGGCTTGATTGGTAAAATGGCTATAAAATTAAAATAACACAATCTTGAAAGGACCATTAGATGTTTTAAATACTACAAATTCAAACACAAAAATATTGAGGATATTTTTTGGTATGGCCTTTATACCGTCGTAGAACCTGGAAAAGTCAGGGAAAAATAAAATGATACTCCAAAAGGCTGGAAATGTCAGGGAATTTATAGTTCGCACAAAAAAGGCAGGGAAAAGTCAGGGAAATTTGCAATAATCAGTAAAGGGTCAGGGAATTTCTAACATAAGGCTGGAAAATTAAATTCAAAGTAACAAACAGTTCTCGATAACATAATATGAAAAGTAAAGGTTATGCTAAAAAATCTTAGAAAAAAGATATAAGAAGAGATATTCAAAGTACCTATAATAATGCAAGCCACCTGAAGTTGGTAGTATATTTTAATATACATTTATACCAAAGTTTTTTTTTTATTAGAATTTTAGGGTTTTTGTTGACTAAGGTGTTTTTTGTGCAATTATTATCGAATACGCTTGCGAACAAGGTCAATGTATAATTTTTTTTAATGTTTTTGTGCAAAGTATAGATTACTCTAGTCCGATTTTGTTTTTCTTTGTAATTATAGATTGCGTGTTTTTACAAAATGTTTTCTTTAAATACATATGTTAATATGGTTTATAGTAATATGTATATCTAGCTTCAAGATATTTTGTTTTATTTTTTGTGGCTGGAAAACCTGGAAAAGTCAGGGAATTTTTTTTGAACTGGAGAATCCCAACCCTGATAAATCATTTTTTGTTTTAGAAAAAGTTGAGTATAATTCGAATTTATTGCGCTGGTAGAAGTTATCTTTTTAGCTAGCCGATCTAAATGCGTAATAAATTTTATTCCCCATATTAATAGAAACGTGGCCATGGTTTCAAATTTTGATTTATTTATTCTGATTAGGACTAGTATAGTTTATTTATAACCTTTACAGCAAGCGTATCATGCAACTACCGTAATAAGGCAAATGCAAAAAATGGCTTTAAGCAGTGGCAGCGGGGGCAAAAGTCCAACTCCACAGCGCAGCCTATCAAATCAGTCCAGTGGAACTCCTTATGGAAATATTAATGGTGCCCAGGACAAGTAAACCTAATTAACTATAAGAAAAGAATATATTATTGTTCACTTGCGTCTTAATCCTGCGCTTATCAAAAGTTGAATTCATGTTCTTAAACAATTGTTTCTTATGGGCCCTTTACAAAACATTATGAAGTGTGAAATACTCTGTTGAAAATAATGAGTGTTGAAGAATTTTAATATTAGTTTGTTCAAGTAGACTTAGGACGTATATTATAATTTGCTAAACAATTAGCCAAATGCTGAAAATTACATAACGATAACTAGTTTGCATTTTTTTTAAATGCCTTAGATTAATATTTTTTGCCATTATACTACAACGAACTTTTTGTAGGCAACTTTCGAGATCAGTAGTATAAATTTCATACAAATACAATTTCATCGCTATAATCTATCGCTAATTTAAAATTTCTTATTGGAAACATATTATTCCTGTTACTTGTTTTCGGTTACTCATGCGTGAAAATAACTAGCAAGTCAAACGGGACAAACATGGAATAATTTGGAAATTAATTACATGTCTTTACTTATGGTTTGTATTCATCTAATCTCTCGGGAAACATATATTGGACTTTTTTTATCTTGTAATATAATTTATAATATTACTAAAACTATTTCATGATGTTTTGAAAGAGGCAGTGATGATATTAATAATACAATTAATTACAGTCATATATAAACTAAACATATCTAATACATTTTGTTAAATATAACTGATATTAATAACTGTTTAAATATGACAATTGATACAGGAAACTGTAATCAAGTAAATAACTGTTTCAATAGGTTTGTTAATTATCAAAATATTTAAAAAAACAATTAACTTTGCTTTGCTGACGGGAAAAATTAACCAAATAATATGTTATAAAGTCGTATGTTGTTTGTGTATACATTCATAAACTAACAATATACGCCAATAGTATTCATATAAAAAAAGTCATTTTTAACTTTTATAATTCCGTTCGGCTGTTCTTATTAGTTTATGGTCAAATCAAATAAAAATGTAAAATTTGTCGGATAGAAAAATAATGTTTAAATCATAAAGTATGTCATAGTCAATACTCAGTACACTATTTCCTATCTTGAAAGAAATTGAAAGCGCATGTTGAAAAAGTGGTCATACTTTTTTATTACAAAAAACTAAAAATGCATTCTGAATGAAATTGATAGACATACTCTCAGATTTAAATCCAACGAAAAGTTTTCGTTCCGATAAGTTATTTTATAATCGTTTTCTTCCTAAAATACAAAATGCACGGTTTTAATGGCCAATATTAACAATATAATCCAAATAAAGCTATTAGTAAAATGGCAGATAGCGTAATGTTCAAATCTGCATGACTAAGTCGAAAAAAACCATCTCTTTCTGTTGGCAATTTTAAGTTAATTGTATAGCCTGAGCTACAATGGTTTATTCTACTGTAAAGATTTTTCGTTCTGTTAACACGAAAGATGTGCTAGTGGTATAATTTGTTCAAGTATTAATTTTTAGTTGAATCTCATATTTTTGAAATGATTTTAAGGTGCCAACTGTTGAGTATCACCTTTTCTAAGTGATTAATTTGGATCTGATATTTTTAGTCAATTCTAGCGAGCATATTACAAAAACCAAATTTGTTCTCAAAACTAAGATTATTTTTTGTCCTAACGGTTGTGTCGAATGTTCTGGCAGTGATATTTGGATAGTGTTTAAACAACATCCAAGACAAGACCACTTTTAAAACTTGGATTATTGTTAATGTTTCGTTTCCATCAATGTCATCAATATTTGTCAGTCATGGTAGGATTTTTGCGATCTTTTATTTGTCTCCATCGGTAATGGACGTCGTGGACGCATCCAAAATGGTTTAATAGCAATTTTCTGGACCAGATATCGTTTACAGTTATATGATCAATGAAGTTTACATTGTTTCCAAGGTCTGCAGCAATACGCAGCTTTTTAGAACATCTTTCACCGAAACTTATTATCGACAATTTCAATGAACTACTGTGATTCAGTTAACAATCTAATTCTACCATTCTCCTTTTAAATGTCTGCCTGAATTCTTTTTGTGAGCTCTTATTTAAAATTCATTGTTCAATAGTCTGTTTCGTAATATGAATTATAATTGAAACTGTATATCTTATAATGATGTTTTTTTTTCAAAACCAATATTTTTATTTTTCATAGAGTCAGTGCCAGCAGAAATCAAGTATAAGAATATACCAAAAATGAATCGTTTATCCTTAATTGACTTATAAATTTCTTTTGAGTGTCAATGTCATTAAGTTTGTTATTTAAATTGGTAATGCTGCAAATTTCCCTAACAGATAAAGGTTTCTCATTGTATATTCAAATTCAGCTTGATGAAATGTATGCCAATTTACTCTAATTTTTTTTAAATATTTACTCTTTAAGATACATATTACTTTTTAATTGTGAACAATGACAAATTTCAAATGTGGTGAAGTTTTCGTAGAAGAAATTCATTTATACCTGATCTGCTATTCAGTAAACACCATGTAAATGAACACACCAACAATACTAACTTGCCAAATGATATACTTATCTTTTCAACAACATAAACACCTTACATCACAGCCTTTTCAATACATGTGATACACATGAATGACCTTGGTCTGTAATTTGCAAGTAAACATTTATGTTTAAATAAAATAGATCTGAATTTTTTGACAATATGTCACCCACAAATAAACCATCTGAATATGTATCTATTTACAGCACTTATAACTAAAAAATATTGGTAATTGGTAGCTTAAACACGCAACATAGTCAGACTGTACACTTTGCGAAATTTAACGCTGTATAAATTCACCATAAATGTTCAATTAATGGAATTCTTTTGTTGTGTTATGGGCTCATTCCTAAACGTTGGTGTAGTCATACATTGGAGTGAACCTTCGACCCTTGACAAACAGTATGTATTATACTATAATGTTTCTGTACATAACTGATGGACTGGTCTTACATTTTTAGTTATCTAGAATGGGAAAAAGTTAAACCATATTATCTTCTAGAATAATTATTGCTTGATAAATTTTATTTTTGTAAATGTAAATAGAAGAAAGCTTTTATATTTAGAATTAGGCAATCATCGATCTGTAGTAGCGTTACCAAATGTACATTCCACTAGATAATTTTGGAACAGATAAATTTGATGTAGATGTTGAAAACAATTAAAATCGAAATGTGTATATATATGTCTAAATTTATCTACACTGTATATTTGGTTAACTTAGATTTTTTTCGACACTACTGGACAAATATGGGGTAGGAATATTCAACCATGTTAATAATGTGGAAACCACGGATCATATTTTTTGCGATAAACAAAGGTTACAATAGATATTTAAAATTATTCTCAAATTGTCAAACAATTTTAGATATCTATTGTAAAATAGTAGGGGAGACTGAGGATACATTGGACAGTTTTTGATTTTTTAGTGATATTTTTTTCTGTAGGTAATCCACCTTCACCAAATTTTCGGAGATATTTTTTCAACCCATTAGTAACGTTATTTTGTTAAAAGGATATTTCTAAACCAAGTACTTTGACTTTGGTGAGGCTTGAAAAACTGGTAGGTAATTGCCCATTCTATCCTCAGATCTGGGGCAACAATGGACATATGCTGATTAGAATGAAATTTGTTATTTAGAACCTAAAAATCAAAAAGATATTTATTTCAAAACCAGCAATCCCAAAATATACATTATATAAATAAAATATATCACATACATAAGACTATTGCAAAAAAACTTGATAAACTAGTTACAAAATTCTAAAAAACTAGGCTAGGTATGGAAAGTCTTTGAGGAAATACTTAAATTAATGCAAACTAAACTCAGTAATATCTACGTTAAAATATATCATATTTTTAAAGCGCGGTCGTGTATCTTCTGTTGCCTTTAGGAGTATTGAAACAACTTCCTCGTTGATATACAAGAAGAATCTTCCTCCGTTATTTGAAATCTATTTGATGGAATAAGTCTCTTATAAAAACGAACTTCAAATCCATCTATTTGCGTTGTACTCGAGCAACATAGTTTCTACCAAATGATGCAGTTTTCCCAGGAACTTTTACAACCATGAAGTCACCTTCCTCAGCATTATTTATGTCCTTGTCCTCCTCTTGTTCAAATTCGTCCCATTCTGAAGACGATTCCTGTGTAATATTTTCATCTATTTCATCGCTCTCAGATGAAGAGCTTTCAACGAGGACTTTCTTCTTTAAAGCGTGACATTTTTTTAATGCTGGTGACTTTTTTCGATTTTCTAGCTCCTCCTTCTCCGGAGTATCGGTAGCAATCATGCATCTACCTCTCTTTCTTCTTCTCGAAGTTATTTTTCTCGGACCAGCCTTCGGGTATGGAGTAATTAAATCGGAGGGAATAAAATAAGTCGATGTGCTTTCATCGTTATTTGCATCTGGTAAAAAGCTACTGGTCTTTATTTGTTGGTGTGGTACTTTTTATTTTTATGTTATTAGTTCTTTCTTCATTCTTTGGAGCTGGACGGTCAGAGACGGAAGAGCACAAATATTCATGGTCTTGAAATATATTTCTGTCTAATGGAAAAATTCCACTTTTGCGAAAACCTGACTTGATCGATTCAGGTGTAGCAGCTCGATCCCAGGCTTTGGAGCATAACTCTGGTAATGCATAAATAGAAAGAGTTTAATTAGGATGGGAAAACATCCAAGTGTGCACTGCATCACTAAAATATTTTTTGAAGGGGCCGAACAGTGTAAGGATTGTTATTCCATTTTATTTGCAAAAATCAATTCCCTCAATACTAAGGTGTGACTCGTGGTTGTCTAATATTAATAATACTGAGTTTTCCTTAGAGCATCTAACATTTTTTTTAAAGGACTCCAAAACTTTGAAAAAATTCTCAGATGTCAAATACCCAAATAGGTGGTAATGCGTTCCCATTTCCACATATAATTCCAACTTGCGTTACCAATTCGCCGCGCTATCTGGACGTAACTTGGCCAACCTGTTTTTCACCTTTTTTTCCAACAACCTTTTGAACTGGTGGTACAGTTGTTACCCCAGTCTCGTCTAAATTATATATCTGACATGGTTGATAATTGTGTCTTTTGGTCACTTTTTCCAGTTTATCAAAAAATTCACCCACAACGGTTCTGTTGATCGCAGTCATTCGGGCAAGAGATGTGGCTGGTTTTCTCACTGACGACGTTGGATTTCGCCGCAAAAAAACCGAGAACCATTCTGAACCTGCCATTTCACTTGTTTTCCATGAATCTGGGACTTTCAATGAATTTCTTATTGCAAACTGGAACGCTAACTGTTTCGTTTTTTGAGCGTGAGTCCATAAAACATACTGGAACTTTTCAGTAGATATTGTTCTAGTATTTTCTCCATAGTATCAGGAAATATCTGTCGATTTTTAAAGTTTGGCTTAAATGAAATATTTTGAATTTCATTTTCCTTTGCTTTTTTTACGTAAATTGCTAACCGGGACTTTTTAACATTATGGAGTTCATAAATCTTTTAACAAAACCTTTAAAAAACGAAAATTCACTATAAAAACGACAGACGTCTTCACATGGCAATGAGCATTAGCAAACTGATTCTTCGCCAAAAAAACACTCGAACGCTCGCACTGTGGCAGCAGTAACGCAATTTAGGCGGAAAATTTGAAGGTGTCCATTTTATCCACTTGTCCAATGTATCCTCAGTCTCCCCTACAGTGTACTATAAAATAATATTAAGATTGTTAAATAGCATGTAAGTTACAACTGAAAAAAAAACAGAGACCTTTAGCATAACTTTGTGTTGGTTGTTAAGAACAGTTTACCATATGTATGTATATGATCCGGATTAACAATAATATGTATTATTAAAAACCACACCACATATAGTGCTTTGCAAAATGTAGTAGAAAGTGCAAAAATCGGGTAACCGTGAGAGACGTTCGCCGGGCCCAGCATTTACAAAATATTTATACAAAATAATGAAGTAATTAAATGTGTTATATTGTACACCATCTTATGTTAACAAACTTCCTCAGTCACTAGGTTTTTGTTCTGGAATATATATGTGCTCTCCAAATGTAAAACAATTTTCTCAGTATAGCTCTGACAAATGTCATATATTAGGGTTAAGCATTCTTCATACGTAATTTTTTGCGATGTAGTGTATAACAAATTCATGTTGAACATAAGTAACTGTAAGTTTTAATTAATTTTCTTCAAAAAATACATCGTTACCCGTCGGAAAGGTAAGTACCATTACTATTTATTTATTCCGTAAGTATCTTCAAAATTTCCATCTATATATTTTTGATGAGTTTTACATGACAAATAAAATTTTATTAAATTAATTTATGAATTATATAATTGTTAATTATGATCGTAGTTTGTCTTTAATCATTTTATTATGCCTGCTTCGTTCCAAAACAACTATACTTTTGACAAAACTCTCCCTGTTCCGGCCAGTACACAAATTTGCTTCATTTTCTACTATATGTTGCAACACACTATATCAGTTTTATTTCTTTGTTTGAAACATATTTAAGAGCATGATTTACTACTGTTCAGGTATTAATAAACCTCGATTTGTTAATGAGAAGATTGCCGAACAAATTAAGTATGGGATGTTTATTTGATGCAAAACGTACAGTATCTAATATATGCAAATGGTCTATTATCGCAAATATGTTGATGAAATATTGACTAAGTACGTTGAACAAGGAGTGGCAGCGCACATGTTCTTTTTGAAGATTATTCAAAATCAAAAATCTAGCATCTCTAGAGAATATATGTAAATTTTGCACGATTTTTATTTAGCATTATGTAACTTATGCTAAATTTCTACTGCCACAAATACAAATTGTGAACTATTCTATGGACATTAATATATTATTGATATGTATGTAAAAAAGTGGTTTCTAGAATCCTCTGCTTATATGATAGGCTCTAAAAATAATGTCTGTATTCACCACTAATAGTTCAATATTTATTGTTTTTATTTACATATATTGGGCCAACATAAACTTTTTTTAAATGCACTATACGAAGAGTCCAAGAAGCTTGAGTGTTTTCTAGGAATCATCTCATGTTCACAGATTCAAAATATCTAATGAATCGTTCAATTATTACATGAATGTGACTATTATATATGTATGTATGCTGGGGTCAGATTCACTAAGACCCGAAGGATATATTGCGTTTAGTTCCTGAAGAAATTCGAAGTTCCTTTAGACCTACTGCCTGGAGGCGTCTTAGGATTTCCGCAGGATTATGTTTAGGTAAGTGTCCCTCTACTATCCGGTAGTCTCCTAGTTGCTATGCCCTAGGACTCTGTATTGCTATGCAGATTTCTTCTTCCGTTCCACAGAATCTACATTCTTCTTGCTCCAGTAGCTACTGCTTTTTGAGGGTCGCATTCATGAATTTTAAATATTTTCGGAAAATTAATTGTTCTCTTTGGACTAGTCTTTGGTTTACAAAATTTAAAGTCTATTATCAACGGTTTTATAGGTTATCTCGTCAGTCTATATTGCAATCAATTGTTTACATGTATGATGGAATCATTAGTCATTATTAAAAAAAGTACTTATTTTTATATACGCTTCATAAAATTATAGTTTTGCTATTTTTTTAAAAAAATTTATATTGTACATTGTTACATGTAATTAAGTACAATTTAATCGAAAGCCTGTATTTGGGTAATAGTTATAATCAAGGAATTAGTGTGGATTTATGCAGACACATTTAACAATTATCAATGAGCATTTAACAATTAGTAAAACTGCCATCGTTTTTGCAGACACAATTATAAATTGAAGAAAATAGTAAGCATGCGCACGAGCCCGAGATTCTAGTTATTTACAATAACCATTAACCCTACATTTTCATGTCCATAAGAGAGTCATGTCGATAAGAGTAGCATCATCCATTTTTACAACTTGAAAATTAAAAATAAACAAAAAAAACAAACACACAATATAACCTGTCAACCACTTTTCTATGAAAAGAGTGAGATTTACTTCAGGATCTGCGTACTAGTTGCGCACTAGATGAAAATTCGGTACAATTAATTTAAGAAGTTAAAAGTTGGCCAACTTCGCAATTGTTAAATGATAAATGATAATTGTTAATTGTGTGCATAAATGGAGTCATAGTGAAATGAGTAGTTCAACTTATAATTGATAAATGTTAATTGTTAAATGCTAATTGATAATTGTTAAATGTGTCTGCATAAATCCACACTTACTAAAACTGTATCGAAGAAATTGGGAATCCCATCTTTGATTGAGCGTCATATTTTAGGATTCACATTTGTTTCCAGTTTGGATAATACAAGGGCTTCAATCCTATACTTGGAATTTTTTATATTATTAGTTATTATGAATCTCATAGGCTTAAAGCACCGCCAATTTGATATTATCCGTACATTAGGAATAAGCAACATTTAAATGATTACATTGAATCTCATTTATTACACTATTTATTTTTACCAAATTTTGTGCCACTCTAATTAAATTTCCGCTTTTAAAATCATTTTCCTGGACATCTAGGAGATATTAATTAACAAAATGTGATACGTATAAAATGAATTTTCGAAGTGTTTATTTTGCGCTGACGCATTTTAATTTTTTTGCATTATTGAGGTCTTTTAATGTCAGATTTCTAATACTTTTGAAATAACTATTTAATGATATGATACTTGATTTATGTTTTGACAACAAAACTAGGTCTGACACATAGCTTTGGAGTTGTATTGACTGTTGTCGATCATACTTTTTGTTTGAGTAGTCCCCACACGATATAATCCATTGGATTATATTCAGCAGACTGTGCTGGCCACTTGACTCCACGCCCTATCAATTTTTCCGTAAAGTTTTCATTTAATCAATAAGTAGCTAACAAGGTTAGAGAAAACTTGTGTTTAGGTATTTTAAATATTTCTGAACGATCTACCATTTCTTTAATTTACGGTACTTATTTATGAGACACCGTGTAGAAATAGCTAAAAATTTGTCATAATTATTTTATCTCTGGAATTACTGAACACTTTTAAATTCATAACATTCGTCATCAACTTAAACCTCAATTTAGTAACGATTTTAAAATAACTACACGCCTGTTGGTCCCACTTTTTTTGTTAACTTTGTGAAGGTTCTTGATCATAATACTGCAACTGGTGTCGCTATGTGTGACCACTTTTTACATAGTAGCTGAGATCAATAAGTTATTAATATCCTTCTGATGAAATGAACTGCTTGAGAAGGATGAAAGTAGTTGGTATAAATTTAAATTTTCTACTTACTGTATTTTTGTTTAATTAATCAAATTTATAATAATACAATTAACTTGAAGTATTAATTTGTGATATGTTGTTTTTGTACGTTCCATCTTAAGTTACGATACGATAAAAAAGGGCAAAAAGGCATTTATGACGGAAGCTTTTCTGTTGTTTGTGAATCTTTTTCCATTTTTCTCAGGTGCTTATAAATTACATAGTATACATTTTATGTCGAGAACAATCAGGTGAATCTACCAATCCTATTTATAAATCATATATGCTGGGTACAATTTATGGTTACTCATTATTCTGTAGAATGTTTTAAGAAAGTGCTTGATAGAGACGCCATTAAACCATTATTTCTTGAAAATTTCTGGTTGAATATTGTGACATCCTTGGCCTTTTCTCTTCAACTCAGTTATGAGTATGCCAATTTCTTGTTTGTCTTCCACACCACCAAGATTGAGAGACCCATGTTCTCCACCCTTAACAATATTACTTCAGCTTGTTGAAATTGAAAATTATACCCATTCTAACAACTGTATTATGTGCACAACAATTTCCACTAATGAAACAATTTCTCCTTGTTTTTTACATTCTGTTTCTTAATTAAGTTTGCCTGTATAAGATAATTTATCAAAACTCCAAAAAATATGAATTGTATATTTATTGGATTTAAGTGGTTGATAAATGTTTTTGTTGACAATTGTAGCACCTCCATTTACTACGACAATGTTTGCAAAATGTCTATGTGTATATTTTTCTCCATAATTAATTTGTTTATAATAACATACTTTGGCAAAATTTGAACTCTAAACACTTTTTTTATATAGGAACGTAGTTTACCATGTTTTCTATTACGACTCTCGAATTATTCGTTTTACTACTAAAACTGAAAATGGACAATGATAGTCATGGTTTAATTTACTTATTCTAATATTGATGTTATGTGAATGATCCAAATTTGATTTAAGGTGGATTCTTGCAAATCATCTAAACTAACACTAATTTAAGATTCAGATTAAATTTAAACTAAGAATTACATGATGAAATACAATTCAATTTGTTTAAATTTTCACTATATTTGAACCTATGTACAACTTAAACTTGTGACGCGTTTCGCTAACACAGTAGCTTTATCAAACGGGTTTGATAAAGCTACTGTGTTTTATAAATTTTGTAAAAACTAACTACTGCACTTGTTTTCATGCACCCTATAATTTCAACTTTGTGTTATGAAACCAATTTTTTTATTATTATCAGATATTGGTGCGTCCATATTTCCTTGATTTTTTATTTAGACATAACAAGAATATAAACTATCATCAACACTACTTCTTTTCTATCCAGAAAGAAAATTCAGAATTGTGCCAATATAAAAACTACCTAATTTTGTTTCAGATTTATTTAAATGCACAAAAATTTTTTATTGAGTCATCACGAAACAAATTTCTAATAAAGATATGACAACCTGGATTAAAAGGGTATAAACCAAATTCACTGGCCATTCCTCATGATGTAAAATAGAAATAGTCTGATTGTGCTTTATCTCGTAGTTATTCGAAAAAAAATCAGTGATCAACACCCATCCACTAGAAATGACTGTATGTTCTTTTGCTTGCAGAAATAATTTTCCGTGAACAAACGTCTCGGTATAATTTTAATTATTTTTTGAAGTACTGGTTATACTCCCAAGCATTTGTTTATTATAATTGTAATAAAGTAATGTTTATACAAAATAGATCTTACTAAGTGTAATGTAAACAAAATTGTGAAAAATTCATTACCAAGTATTAGAAACTGACCTCAAATGATATACTTAATATATAATGAGAATTATTTATTTTAAACATCATGTATCAGCTCTATTAACTGGATGTATTCTTCGGTTATTGCTGGCTATTAATTGTAGCCAACGGATTTAATGCCTGCGACTGTATTAGCAGTAGATCATTCAGTAGGTTGAATGAAATATGTTTTAGAGGTCTATATCCTGGTAGGTGCGTTATCTTTTGGAAAGTACATTGGCAGATTTGAGAAAAAGTGTATTAAATAAATTCAGTGGTAAAATGTGTGCGATTTATTGTCATCAAAAATATCCCAATTGCATATAATATTTTCAGTAAGGTTCAATCAAATTAACTAACATGTTACAATGGCGTGAATGATGAATTTATTGAAATGCTGACTATGTTACTAGTACTTAGTTCGGCAAACCTCGGAAACGTAAATAAATAATTTTGTTTTGAAATATGCAAACGTATATTATACTGCTTGTACATTATTCCAATCAATTGTTTTCCGAAATAAAGTTTAAGTTATGTAAAGGTAATTTTACTGCTAAAATATTGCTGCACATGTATTGTTCAGCAAATTAATTTTGTACATTGTACCACCTAAGAAATACAGAATCTCTCAAAAAAATTCATTCGCCATTTACTTGATCTACAATCTACTTTCAGTGCACTTGCAATATTCTTCATTTGTATAGATCATTACTCTTAGTACAAAAATTGTATCATTACTAGAGAGAAAATAACATTTATTTTTCCATAATCATAAACAAAAACAATAAATAACAAATTCTACAACAGAATTTTAACATATATTACTCTACCAGTTTCACAAATAATATTTGCATCATGGAAATGTTATTTGTGAAACTGTAATATATTATGTTAAATTTCTGGAATTTGAACAGAAAATACTCTTAATGTTAGTAGTTGTATTGGAATAAATGTCATGAAGGTTAGTTAACATGCTAAGCTACAACTTTGTAAGATTAATTAATGGGATCAGTTTTCTTGAGGGTATTCTGTATATTTTGTAATATTACATTCCATACATTCAAAATAGTACATCGAGTTATAATACTCTTACTTTCCAAATGTTGTGTTAATAGTTGTTATTCAAAGTGTAACTAAAAACTGATGTCCAGTTTTTGGTATGTATAGTTTAGTACTTACTTATTCGATTAGTAAACACAAAGCATTGATATTACACTCTCTATAATTTGAATTTAGGAATTCTGCTAATCGGTAATGACTAGCTTCATTCTTAAAACATGACAGCTTAATACACCATTTTCAAATATATGTAAAAACTGTTATTCTAATATTGATTATATAACCAGGTGTCTTGGATATGGTTAACATTTTACTTCGTCTGCTCTAATACTACACCCACAACAAGAACTATCCGAAATATATATACTTTTGCTTGTATTCTTTCAATATTTACCTAAATTAGTTCATGGTACAGAGAATGTCATATAAGAGTATCATAAACTGACCACTTTTGGAATTGCATTCTGTATCTGACTCTTATTTCTCTTTCTAAAACGGATTATTCAATTTGGCGTCTTATGTTCTTTATTTTACTTACAACTTAATTTTTGATTTGTTGGATCGCACATCAATTATGGGAATCAGTTTTTGATAGTTTTGTGTCGAAACAACAACTTTATTGATAACATAACTTTTTAAGAAAATTTTAGAAAATCTGGGTTCAAACTTTGTATGTACAGTTGAAAATTTGGTTATTAATTGGGTAAAGTCCACGTGACGTTATGTGACAGTTGATGATAAACAAGCGTTCTTTGCACAACACGTGGTTCTTAATAGTTATTTGGTCGTGTTTGAGTTGATTTAATTTTTGTTTGGTGCTTTCTTTGACAATGTTTTAATGGCTTAGGTATTTTGAAAGCTATATCTGACTGATTATAGTAAAAAGGTTCATTAAATCAATACAAGACAACCAAATTATAAACCTAAAATCTATCTAAATTGTTTATCCTCAGGGAGACTGTCATAGTGTCAACTTGTCAGTTTCTGAACATGCCCTATACTATGTATTTCTAGAAATTCAAACATAACCTTTAATCCTTGATAGTTCGCCATTAGATCACCAGACGAGTGTTTTGATAGAAGTCCTGACGCTCATTTGTAGTTATATAGTAAATGCTAAATTTAGTGACTGTAATATCAACTGCTTATGACGTGTTGAGTACCCTATTTATATTACGGTTATAAAATAGTTCATTTTTACTTAAATAAGGACATGGGTTTGTCAGTGATATAAAAATGTGTCTGAAACAGAAACAAATGCTTGGTATCGAAAATCTCATTTTTTATGAAGTAATTTCCGATATATATTTTTTGGTCCATGGCTTTTTTATTTATTGTATATTATATATTCCACGTATATACAAATACTGAAGTTAATTGTATATCACCTGTGGTGTAGTTTCAAGTTTAGATTTTTATATTTGGGTCTGAGAACTTAGAATTTGTTAAAAACGTGTACCACAAGGAAACTATAGATAAATGTTTGGAATAAATTGGACATGACAAACTTGGTATTACTCCAAAATGCAAATAATATGTGGCAGTGCTTTATTCAACCAATTTGAAGTCGCATGTAAAATATGTTAATAAATTATTCAATTCCAACTCCATTTTTCTATATTTCTTGTAATATTTAGTAGTGCTCATTTTTGTTGGAATAAGGTGAGGATTATTAAGGGTAGTGTTCAGAATTTTTAAATTTAATTACTGTTAATGTTAATTTGTCTGTCATATTATATTTTGTAAAATTTTATTGTAAAATACAAGATGGGTTCAATAATCTGTAGTTTCATTGATAATTTCATTTCATGTTTCTAATGGCGTACACACCATTTATACACACATACAATGGCCGCATTCAGAAAAGCTCATCGATGTCCAATCGTTGAGAAATTTTGTGCTGAACGGTGTCAAACCGAACGATGAGTAATCGGAAAACTATCAATCGGACGCCATTTTTTCCATCGGAAGATAAATGCGATTAGTTATCGCGATTAACGATTAGTTTATTGTTTGAATTTCAACTTTCAACTGTGTTGTTTAAAATTTTCTATGAAATGGAGTTTGAAGTGATGTATTTGTATGAACTGAACAATATCATTTACACAATTAGGGGAAGTCAAGGACTTCATGACTTATTTCTGCCGATTCTCTGGACATTCTAAAGTGTTCAAAAAATTGTTAGTCCATATAAATCGGAATGATTTGTTCAAAATAATCCTCATTTCGCACTTGTATGGGCCTGGGTTCTATTATCAAAAGAGGTAATGGTCCAGCAAGATTATCCACAATATTTTCTACTATGTTTAGGTTTAGTGCGTCATCGTAAAAAAGACTTCAATTATATCATCCATTTTTATAATTCATATTAGCGATACTACACTTAACTTGAAACATGAAAATTTAAAAATTATTTATAATCAACAGTGTTTCGGCCCGAATTTCATTTCATAATTAATTTAATTATTAGCAAAAAACGTGGCAACGGCGCGCGACGGTCGTATCGGTGAGATAAAGAGGGTGGCGGCGAATATAGACTGATTTGTTTTAGTTTTTTTTCCTTTGATGGTTTTCGCCGGTATACTTGGACTATGATTTTGTTGAGTTGTTATTAGAACGCCGAGACAGCAACATTGATAGCGGCTGTCCGGCAAATTTGTTGAATAAGATGTTTATTTTACTGGAATATAGTATTACATTTAGAAAAGTTCGAGTTTAATTTTAAAAGAAAGAAGTGCAAAATACAGTCCACTGTTGTGTTGTATAATCAACAATCATAATAAAAACATGGTCCTTCGAGCCGGATGTTTTGAGATTTATGGAAAATAGTGAAAATTGGCAGGCTGGAAGTTGGAGATTAGTTTATTGCTGAAAACAAATCGATGGAACATCCTAAAGCTAGGTAGAAGCGGTAGAAAAGTTGAATTTCGGCAAGTAAATAGTTATAGGTAAAAAACAAAGACCAGTAATAGTGGGTAAGTCCTTTTGATTTCCAATTCTTGTAGTTTAGTTAGATTCGATTTCGCTAGTTGGTTTTGTTATTCGTTGTTAAAATGCCTACGGAATTAAATGAGCTTGAAAAATTAGTTGCATCGCGTGGGGTTTGCAAAGCACAGTTAACGAATTTTCAAAACCATTCGAAACTTTCGGAGGCAAAGCCTATTTTAAATTATGTTGATTTTCTCGAATTGCGGGATAGAATTTCAAAGATAGAAGATGTTTTTAATAAATACGAATCTCTTCAAGAAAAAATAGAAATGTTATCGGATGATTTCAATAGCAGGGAGCTTGAGGAAAGAGATAATTTTGAAAAACAATATTATAGTGCAGTAGCTCTAGCTAAAAACCTTTTAAAAAGGGATATTAACTTAGAGATTACTGGGGAATATTCATCAGAAATTAATGACAATGTTAGTGTCTATTCGGGTGGTGCAGGCAGGTCCAGACCTGCCGAAGGCGGAATTCTAAATTCGGTAAAATTGCCAACAATTACGTTACCCAAATTTAGTGGATATTACAACACGTGGTTAGAGTTTAGATATAATCACAAGTCTCATACATGAGAATAGCTCGTTACATTCTATACAAAAGTTTCACTACCTTAGGGCGTCCCTCGAAGGGTCCGCGGCATTGGTTATAAAATCTTTAGAATTTTCGGGCGATAATTACAATATAGCTTGGACAACTTTGTGTGCGCGCTACAACAACAAGAAATTACTAATTCATAAGCACATGAAATCCTTATTTGGTTTAGAGCCGATCGAAAGGGAATCTAGTTCAAAGATTGTTCGCTAATAGACAGTGTTTCAAAAAATCTTAGTGCGTTGTCTCAATTAAAAGAACCCGTTGATCAGTGGGGTACGTTAATTATACATTTGGTATCTACAAAACTGGACATTGCTACGCTCCGTGAATGGGAGCAACGGTCTGATTATTTTCAAAATGATAGCTCGGAAGGTGATCAAAATCTAAGTTGGGACAATTTTAAGGAATTTTTAAAGCGTCGCGCAGATTTGTTAGAAACCTTAGAGCAACGGGAAAGGAGTAGAGATGATCGTTTTAAAAGGGATAATAAACAAAAGGTCTCTAGCGCTGGTTTCGCTAACCGTTCAGGGGGAACTTTGGGTACGAAAGGTTTGTTAGCCTGTAGTGTGTACTGCTCCATGTGCAAAGGAGAACACACTGTAACCAATTGTAGTGAATTTCTAAAGTTGTCGATTAATAGCAGGATAGAAAAGGCTCGCGCTTTGAAAATATGTATAAATTGTCTCAAACCCGGGCATTTTGTAAGAGCTTGCAGAGCTAGCGGTTGTTCGAAATGTGGTTCCAAACACAATGTTTCTTTGCATTTGAAAACCATACCAAGAAATCCTGAAAATGTAGAAAAGCCAGGGGACACCAATGAAAGGGTGGAACATAATAATGACGGTATTTCTTTGTCTTCTTCTAAGTCTAGTGGTAATGTGTTGTTATCTACCGTGTTGATAGAGGTTCAAGATTATAAGGGAGATTTTTATGTGGCTCGTGCTCTTTTAGACAGTGGCTCACAATCTTGTTTTGCCACAAATGATTTGTGTGAAAGACTTAAGTTGAAGAAGGAGCGTTGTATGAAAAGCGTTGGTGGCTTAGGTCAAAAGGCTTCTCAGATCGATTCCAAATGTAACATTTTCGTTAGATCTTTACAAAACAAATTTAGTACTAATCTTAGCTGTTTAATTATACCAGAAATTACGGGGTTTGTTCCTAGTGTTAAAGTTGACATCAAAAATATTTCAATTCCTAAAAATATTTCATTAGCGGATCCGTCCTTTTATAAGCCCAATAAGGTTGAATTGCTTATCGGAGCTGATTTGTTTTATAGCTTGCTGTGTATAGGTCAAATATCGTTGGGGCCTAATCATCCAGTACTACAAAAAACTCGATTCGGATGGATCATATCTGGTCCTCTTTCTGCAGAAAATCCTTCACAAGTCTTGTGCAATTTCAGCACCAAAAATCAAAAGGAATTCGATTTGCAAAGGTTGTGGGAGGTCGAGCAGGATTTTGCGGATTCCTTTAAACCTTGGTCTTCTGAAGAAAGGGATTGTGAACAACATTTTTTTGGATACGTTTAGTCTTGATAAAAACGGTAGATTTATTGTTTCGATGCCATTGAAAGGATCATTGGAATGTTTAGGGGATTCTAGGCATGCAGCTGAACGTCAATTTTTAACGATGGAACGTAAATTAGGTTCTAATCCTGATCTAAGAGAAAAATACTTAGATTTTATGTCGGAATATAAATCCATGGGTCATATGACCGAGGTACCGGATGATAATGTTAATGTTGCTTACTGCATGTCACACCATGGCGTCCTGCGGGAAGAAAGTGTAACAACGAAACTTCGCGTTGTTTTTAATGCGTCCGCGACTACTAGTACCGGGTATTCATTAAATAGTTTGCAGATGGTTGGACCCGTTATTCAAAATGATTTACTTTGTTTGTTATTGAGATTTCGTCGATTCAGGTATGTAGTATCGGCAGATGTAGCCAAGATGTATAGGCAGATTCTTATAGACTCACCTAGTGAGCCTATCAAAACCTTTAATTTTAATACGGTTACATATGGGCAAGCGTGTTCTTCATTTTTAGCCATCAGGAGCATTTTTCAGTTAGCAAAGGAATGTGAAGTGGAAATGCCTGAAATTTCTGAAGCTATCAAAAATTCATTTTATGTTGACGACTTTCTTTGTGGTGAAGATTCTATACAAAAGGCTTCGCATTTGTGTGAGAATGTTTCTCAAGTCTTAGAAAGTGGTTGTTTTCCATTACGGAAATGGTTTTCAAATGAGCCACAAATTTTGAAAAATGTTGCAGATAAATCGGAAGAGGAATTTAATATTTTAGAGTTTGGTGAATCCGAACACGTAAAAACTCTGGGATTGACGTGGTCATGCTTTCTAGACTCGTTGACGTACAAGATCACTAATTTAAGTAGCAAAAAGGTTACAAAAAGATCAGTTCTATCGCACATTGCGCAGATATTTGACCCTTTGGGACTTCTATCTCCCTGTATAGTTATTGCAAAATTAATCCTTCAAAGTTTGTGGAAAATTAAGACATCTTGGGATGAATCCTTACCAGAGGATTTGCATAATTCTTGGCTTCGATTTTATAATGAGCTTCCTTGTTTGAATGGGTTAAAAATACCTAGGCATATCGTTTGTGTCAATGCAGTATCTTATGAACTTCATGGATTTTCAGACGCTTCCGAACGAGCTTATATGGTGGTGCTATTTATATAAGATCCATGGATGCAGCTGGAAATGTTTTAGTTCGCTTGTTATGTGCAAAGACAAAAGTGGCCCCGTTGAAATCGTTGACAATTCCCAGGTTGGAACTGCAAGGCAGTCTTGTTTTGGCTAGGTTAGCAGACAAAATATTCAACTCATTGAAACTAACATTTGACAGATGTGTATTTTGGACGGATTCTTCCATTGTATTGGGCTGGTTAAAATCCGAACCATCTACCTTAAAAACCTTTGTGTCCAATAGGGTTTCGGAAATACAGACTTTAACAAAATCCCATGAGTGGAGGCATGTATCAACTAAATCTAATCCCAGTGACCTGTTGTCTCGCGGCATATTTCCAAAACTCAGATAAATTGTGATGCATTACCTGAAACTCGTTATCAGGTATCAAATATAAGTTTAGTGTCTCGTGAATTTGACTCATTTATTTTTGGCAGATTTTCATGCTTTAACAAATTAAAGCGAGTAACTGCATGGTTATTGCGTTTTAAGGCGAATTGCTTCAAGTCGATGGGCGGAAGAATGCTTGGACCGTTAACTACTAATGAATTAGACAACGCAGAAAAATGTTTAATTATAATCTCTCAGAAAATCAGTTTTCCGGACGACTACGCTCTTCTTGAAAACGGTAAAAATTTGAGGTCGAAAACTAGCATTCTTAGTTTAAACCCTTTCATGAAAGATGGTGTAATAAGGGTTGGGGGTAGACTGCGTAATCCTACATTTAATTTTGATAAAAAGCATCCGATGCTAATTTGTTCTAAGCATAATTTAACAAAGATGATTTTTCAAAACGAACATTCGCGTCTTTTGCACCCTGGTGCACAACTACTGCTAGCCTCCATACGACAAAAATACTGGCCCACGTCAGGACGCAATCTTGCCAGGTGTATCGTGCGTAAATGCGTTCATTGCTCTAGATATAACCCATCTGTAGTACAACCTCTAATGGGTAATTTGCCCCAATCTCGTGTGACATCAGGTTGTGCTTTTGACTCGGTTGGAGTTGACTACATGGGTCCTATGAATGTCAAGGACCGAATTGGGCGCGGCTCAAAGGTGTCCAAGTGCTATGTTAGTCTTTTTATTTGTTTTGCTACCAAGGCGATTCATTTGGAGCCCGTAACTAATTTGAGTACAGAAGCCTTCATAATGGCATTTCGTAGATTTGTATCTCGTCGAGGACGCCCTAGTCATATTTTCTCAGACAATGGAACTAACTTTGTGGGGGCGGATCGGGAACTAAAGGAATTGTCAAGATTTTTGGATTTGAATAAAAATAAAATTTTGGACTCGTTTTCTACAGAGAATATTCAGTGGCATTTCATTCCTGCTCAATCTCCTCACTTTGGAGGATTATGGGAGGCGGGGGTTAAATCAGCGAAGCACCATATGAAAAGGGTAATGGGTTCAGCAAATTTAACTTTTGAGGAATTATGCACTTTACTAGCACAAATTGAATCTATTCTAAACTCTCGTCCTTTGTTTCCCCTTTCGTCAGATCCAAACGATTTAAACCCTTTGACCCCTTTCCCACTTTCTGGTCGGGAAAAGCCTATTAGAATTACCAGATCCCGATGTAACTCACGTTCCTGAATCCAGACTCAGTCGATATCAGCGAATACAGCAAATAAAGCAGCATCTCCAGAGATGGAGAAAGGAATATTTGAACGAGCTACAGCAGCGTGTGAAATGGAAGGAAAATGTATCTGACCTAGAGGAAGGCATTCTAGTATTAGTTAAAGAAGACAACTGTCCTCCATCGAGATGGAAGCTCGGGCGCATAGTGTCGGTAGTTCCTGGGAAGGACAAAATTAATAGGGTGGCGAACTTAAAGACTTCCGGTGGCTTAATCAAGCGGTCATTTTCGAAAATTTGTCCTCTACCCATGTGCGAGGACAAATAGAACTTTCGTAATTCGCAAGAGGTGTTCAATAAACATTAGTCATTTGCTTATTCGTATTTTTTTTTATAATTGTGATTATGACTTTAATTTGTGTTGAAGTGCACAGTCTTCAAGGCGGGCGGTATGTTTCGGCCAGAATTTCATTTCATAATTAATTTAATTATTAGCGAAAAACGTGGCAACGGCGCGCGACGGTCGTATCGGTGAGATAAAGAGGGTGGCGGCGAATATAGACTGATTTGTTTTAGTTTTTTTTTCCTTTGATGGTTTTCGCCGGTATACTTGGACTATGATTTTGTTGAGTTGTTATTAGAACGCCGAGACAGCAACATTGATAGCGGCTGTCCGGCAAATTTGTTGAATAAGATGTTTATTTTACTGGAATATAGTATTACATTTAGAAAAGTTCGAGTTTGATTTTAAAAGAAAGAAGTGCAAAATACAGTCCACTGTTGTGTTGTATAATCAACAATCATAATAAAAACAAACAGCATTACCGTAACCTCAAAACGTCACACGTATATTATGTCAAAATTCTCAAATTTCGATGTGGGGATCTCAGATGTATTCAGAAAAAGTAATACTGGTTATCGTCACGTGACCGATTTCTCATCGTTTTTGTTTTCTGAATGCGGCCACTGTTTGTGTTTTGTTTTAGTGGAAAACCAGCACTAGATCTTCCAAACGGTTTTTCGATTTTACTTATTTCTTCCGTTATATAGGTGCGAATATCTCATCTCTTTTTGCTAGTTCATCTGCAACAACTGAATTTCGTATGCACTAAGGGAGATGCATGATCCAGGATAGCTCGTTCTGCAGGTAACAAAGGAAAGATATTTTAAATTTTATTGTCATCACCGCTATAGTAATTAAATAACTAATGAATTTCAAAAGACTTCTAGATGATAAATAACAGCCAAATTATTTAGAATTTATTAAGATAATATATGGTTTACATTGTTTGGCAACAAATTAAATAGTACTGAATTCATCTACTAGACGATATGGTATGTATAAATAAAGACTGGTATACCAATTAACTAATGAGGCGAGGTTTCACCAAACTGGACTAGACCTGCGGCACTAGTGGCTTTGCCGCCGGCATAAAATTCAGCTGCTTTTTGCAGGCCTCAGCGATTTTGTCCCGGAACTAAATTCGACTACCCCAAACAGGCTAGGACAGTTCGTTGCTGGTCCTCGTCAAAAATGTTTGTCGACGATGATGGGTATATGGCACCCAATAAAAAGTATTACTGAATTAATAGAGGAAGAATGATGTATTAGGTTTTTGGCTTCAGTTTTTATTTGTTGGTTAACGAAACGACCTCTACTACTATATATACAATATCAATTATTGTGTGCAAAAGCAGAAATAACAAAGGTAGAGTGTATTCCTCAACCACACACAAAAAACTAATTTGAAAAAATGGAAAAAGTGTGTCTGTTTGAGAGACTACCCGCGGGGATTCGTTTGATCATCAACGACATATGGCTGCTGGCAACAGGTCGGCGGCCCGGACGGATATTATTATTTTCAATTTTTCGGCGGTAAAAGCCAATACCTAGCCCAGTTTGGTAAAGCCCCGGCTATAGATACGTCTTTAACCTCGATGTAGAAACCATTGAAGTTTGAAGTTGAAGTTTGCCAACTAAAAATGAAACAAAAACCCGAAAATCTCTAAAATGGTACTATACAATAACAAAGGGTACCTATAATGTGATTTTAGTTACAAAACACAAGATACATCCCTACAAATTAAGTGTATTTATCAATAGTGCGAACCTTACACATAAAATAGGCCAACAGCTTTTTTCAATACCCTAATTCGATTAACAATAAAGTTACATTTACTTCAACAATTATTGTACTACTTCTTGAACAACAAGTTACTAGGTTTATATAAATTCAAAAAGATGATAAAAATACTATTGTCATATATAATATAAATTATGTATAAAGGTAGGATCATTTTCTATATCTCATGGACAAAAGTCAGTTCATTTCAGTTTCTCATGTTGTTCCACAGTGCTCAATGACATTTAAGCAATAAAAATCTAGAAATATTAATATTACATTTAAATTGAAAAGGAACAGAAATGAAAAACCACTTCAAAATATGAAAAGGTTTAGATTTGCCCTACCACAAATTGTTTATTTACAAAACGATATAGATATGTAGTATCCAAATATATAAAATTAATATTCAACAAAAAATTTGTTTGCAGATCTGGCCACTTTTTTATTGGCCCTAGGACTTTAAATGCATGGGAAATGGACATCGCTGTAACGATATAACATGCTCTCATCTCAAAGTTACGTCAAGGAACATCGAATGGGTAAACAAACCGGTATGAGTGCTATCGTCACGAGAACGTAGAGGGAATACCGTTACCTTATGGTTGGTAAAAAAGTAATCAGATCTGTATGATGCAATCTACGGTGGAGCAGAAAGCATACACACTTGAGTGAATATATTCATGTAACCCAGGGTTCATATAATTTCGTGAATTACCATGTAATTCCATTATTTTTGTATGAATTCAAAAGCAAGATGATTAATTTATCCAAAATTAATGTGACTCAACAAGCAAATAATATTTTGGGAAAGGTTTGTGTGGTTTTTTTGTTCCCACATACTGAATTTTAGGCAATTTTTGATAATTGAGAACAACTTTTCATAAGTAGTATTAATAAACAGTTTTAGTCTATATGGGATTGATACCGTATCTATTCTTAACATTGTGTAAAGAATGAAAATGGAAGGAACATTGAAAGCAGGATTGTCTACTGAGAAGAAATCCTGATTTTAATGGATTTAAGAAGGAATTTTTCCCAAGTCCAGGAGTAATAGAAAATACAGTTAGGTCTACGGAACAAAGACCTGAAAATACCAATATAAATGATGGCATAAAAAATAAAAGCTTAATTATCACAATAGCCTCTCATCAATAAATATAGATCTTATCAGGTCAAATACCGAGCTAAGTTAGGGAAGGCTGACTGATAATATCGCTCTCAGCTTATATTACTAAGCATGGAAATTCCTCATTTTGAACCAGTTACAAAACATTCTGCATTTCTGGTATGAATCGTATATATTTTCAAAAAATTATTAAATAAAGAGTGAATTTTACTATTACATGTGTAGAATAATTTGCAATACTTATTTGCCTTTAAAAATTTTTCAAAACTCATAATTTTGTGCAATTTTTGGATACCGAAATACATTTTTGTTTAATAAAAATTTCAAGCCTAGTAAAATAGCATATTAGCTAGCGATAAAAGTTATTCAGCATTAATAGTAATAGTTTTTCCTTTGACATCATCGAATTTATCCATAGTTCTAATGTCCATCATCATTGTAATGCCAATTGTCATAATGATCAATAATATAGCAGTTACAAACAATCCAGACCAAATTGGAACAGTTGTGAAACCAACACAGTCGTATGCATCGCTGAATTTATTTGTTGAATTGTTTGCATCAAAGAACAGCTGAATCTGAAATCAATTTAAATGGTTATTTTTGAAAAACACTGCTATTGAATTAAATCATAGTCAAATGCACCAAAATTAATTTGTGAGTATGGGTTGTGTTTAGATTTGTATAAAAAAAAACAATTAGCAAAAAATATTTTTCCTCCTACCCTCAAATCAGTAATTTCAACATTTTGTAGATCCTCTATTCAGATAAAAATTAATTTTGATTGTTACTTCAGAGTTAGGTTTACAAATAAAGATTTCAACTTCAGGATTGTTAGATACGTTTTTTGACTTACGAATAAAACTAACATAGTATGCTATGGCTGGCTGACAGTAAACATTGCAATTGACTTTTAGAGTGTTTGACTTTTTGAGAAATGAAGAGCGATTCAAGTGATTTTTAATTAACAAATATTCTACCTAATATTGGGAAACAAGCCAACATAGCCTTAACCTTATTACCACATAAATCTATAGACAGATATGAAAAACAATATAAGCAATGAGCCAAAGACAACAAAATAAATAGTGATTCAGAAAAAGGTTTAGTAAGTGGGTAGGAGGAATAATTATATGAATTAAAGGAGTAAAGTGCCTCTTCCTCATTAGAATGGTTACTGCAAACTACACCCTGTGGCTTTTTCCTCCCTAGGAATACAGATAGCTATTTATGCGCACACATACCTGAAATATAAATGCAATACTTGCCATACAATCATTCCACAAAAATTATGTACTTTATAATATAAGTATTATAATTTATAGCCCAACGTTTTGCGTAAATAAAAATATGTACCTCCAGCACATATTTTGTATAAAGTAAGACATTTCACTATTATTATTATATATTATTATAATTATGATTTATTCATATAACCGTTAAGTTATTTATATTCAAGCTTAAAGAAATAATTGTTGTATTGTATATCCTACCTATAAAGAATTCATTCATTCATACACACCTCACACAACAAGAAATTTTCGTCATTGTAGCACTAATATGTATTTTTTGTATGGTAATGCCATATACATAACATATGTATGCCCAGCATTATCCATAATTACTAACTTTTACTCACCTGGAAGTCCTTTAATGTTATCGCCAAACCAACAGCATAAAAAGCTTGGTCACCACAGTGATAGGAAAAATTATCTAGTGCATAAATAGGTGCTGTTGAAGTTAGATTGTATGTAGTGTTTGCTACAACAGCAGTTATTAAATTTACTTGCTCCCAGTAGCCGTAGTTGAGAACATTGGTGAATGCCATTCTAAAATAAATTAAAGGAAATTTTGGTAGGTTGAAGAAAATGGTCGTAAAAATACACTTGTTAAAGCTCGAACCCATAATGTACCCCTTTAGACATTTATGTATTGCCGCATTTTTATGCATTTACCGTAGTATACCAAATCCTACTATGTACAAGTAGTGACAGAATGTGACCCTCTCTCACCAAAGATATTTCTCCACTGGGGCAAACTCCAAGTAAATGAAGGAGAAACCCCCTCCTTCAAACCCCTACAGATCGTAGACATGGGAGAATATGAATTGGGTGTATTTCAAGTGAGAGTGTTGTGAAATTAATATTCTTATAAATCACAAGTGCAATGCTACAAAAAGTTAATATAATTTTAGTATTTGTTTGAACTTGATAAATATTTTGGACTTCAATCTTTAAAGTTATTAAATTCCGCGACAATATTTATAATTTAAGTAAAATTCGTTCTCTCAAAAATTTTTTATTTTTTAAAAGTGACATTGTTTGCTCCTATTAATAAACTATTGGGTCATTATAATGATTATTCAGCTTCTATTTGTTTTTGTAATATTGGAATTGGTATATGTATATGAAATTGGTAAAAATGTTTCAATTACTTACTCGAATTTCACGTCGATTGTAGTATTTACTGCAGTGAAAATAAAATAACTTGAGTTGCTTGTATCTATATAGTAATCAAATTTTGTTGTGTTGGTGCTAAAAAGAAAGAAACGGTTTTGATTATAAAATTACAAATTAAGATATTATTTTACAACATAACAAGTCTCAAACACTTAATACTGAACAAAAAATTACATATCAATTCGTTACTTAATTTTTTATATATCCACAAATTCACTTTTGGGAAAAGTTTGCAGATTGTCGTTAATTTATATATACGCGCTACAAAATAAAAACTAAATTTGTCAAAAAGGCATCATTTAACCAAATTCCTCTCCTATGTTGAACGCTTGTGATCGCAATAAAAAACGGGGGCTTGTAATAAAAAATGTATCAGTGCAGGATTATACAATGTAACAAGTTTGAAGTAAGCGGTTTTTTTTAGATATACTTGAAAAACTGACTAACAGCTTTATCTTCAAATGGCGCAAGCTCCTAAGAAATAACAGATGTTGAGGAATAATTATTTTTATCCTAACAATTTATATAGTTTTGAAAAAGATTTTTCAAAAACAGTGACCGTTCAACTACTTCCCGTGCTATATAATAATAATAATAACGTTTATTCATAATTTTAACAAATACAGTGATAAAATACAAATAAAATTGAATAAACATCTAGACATCCACAGAAGTATTGTACATACTTGTATGTGGTGTTAAAAAAGTTAAAAAAAGTTAAAAAACAATATAAATCCATTTTTACATGATTGTATTTCAAACATACATTTATACATTTCGTATATGAGTTTACTCTTCTCTGTTTTTGATTCAGCATTCTATCATTTTGTGTATTTTTGTTTTGTCTGTTTTTTTAACAAATGTTACTAGTTGGGTTTTGAAGCATTTAAAAGAAGTTTCATCGATAATTCTCTGTGGTAGTTGCCCGAATAATTTAGGTGCCAAGTAGGAGTAACCTTTTTGACCTACTGTTTTAAGAGCTGTTGGTATACAGTATTGATTATTCGATCTTGTTGCGTATCTATGATTGTGAGTGGTAAGTTTGTATTTATTTTTATATTGATGGCATCCTATCTGAATAATGTATAATTGTCTAACATCTAATATTTGTGTTTCAGTATAGAGTAGTGAGCTTGAATACCTTGTAGGTTTGTTGAGAATCATTCGGAGGAATCGCCTTTGAGACACTTCGAGGGCATTTAGATAGTTCCTTGAAACTCCTCCCCAGCCAATAATGCCATAATTGAGGTGTGACTCAACCAAACTGTGGTACAGTATTGTTTTACATTTAAAGCTCAAAAATTGGCTTACTTGTTTAAATCGAAATAGGATACTCCGAAGCTTTTTAGTTAAATATTCCATATGATGGTTCCATCGTAAGTGATTGTCAATGTAAATGCCCAAGTATTTAATTCTGTTTGCAGGTTTTATTGAAAAATCTTGTTGGATATTAAGATTATATTTTGGCAGAGACGTTTCATGACTACTGAAGGGTAAATATACAGTTTTGTCAAAGTTTATTGAGAGTAATCTGCTGTCGAACCAGTCTTTGAGCTTTCCAAGATCATTTTCAATATTTATTTTGAGATTATACCAGTCATCATGTTTGTAATAAATCACAGTATCGTCCGCGAAGCTGATTATTTTTCCGATTGTTTCCTGTTCAAATAGGTTATTTAAGTAAATTACGAATAGCACCGGCCCCAATACTGTTCCTTGAGGTACACCACATTTAATGTTAATCTCTTCACTCACATGATTTTTGAATTTGGTTTTTTGTGTTCTGCTTGTTAGATAACTTTTGAATAAATTATGAGCTAAACCCCTTACACCCATATCTTCTAGTGTATCTAAAAGTATGGAGTGGTCGACAGTATCGAAGGCCTTTTTTAGATCCAAAAAAACCCCAATAGATGGAGTGCTTGAATCCAAGGATTCGTAGATGGTTTTTGTCAAGGAATGGATTGCATCATTGGTAGATTTTTTTTCTCTAAAGCCATACTGGGATGTAGACAGCAGATTATAATTTGATAGGTATGTCGTAAGTCTTGTTTTTATAATTTTTTCAAAGACTTTGCTTATTGAAGATAGAAGTGAAATAGGCCTATAGTTAGAAATATTTTCTGTATCCCCATTTTTGAAAATTGGAGTTATAAGAGATTTTTTTAGAATCGATGGAAATATGCCTGATTCGAAGGATTTATTTATGATGTCCGTCAAAGGTTCACATATGAATTTTGCAATAATCTTTAGAGTTTCAGCTTTCATTCCATCAAGTCCGGGAGCCTTTTTGTTTTTTAAGCTAATTATTGTATTTTCAACCTCAGTAGTATTTGTTGGTGTAAGAAAAAGTGAATTTTTATTTGTATATTTTTTACTTTTGTAATTGGGATTTTGTCGTATGTTCTTTGCCAAAGTTT
This sequence comes from Lochmaea capreae, assembly GCA_949126875.1. Taxonomy (NCBI): domain Eukaryota; kingdom Metazoa; phylum Arthropoda; class Insecta; order Coleoptera; family Chrysomelidae; genus Lochmaea; species Lochmaea capreae. The sequence continues at coordinate 14,380,867 of OX421402.1, read as the reverse complement.
CCCCCACATTCGCAAAGAAGTTGTTAAATATATCAGCAGCATCTTTTGGATCTGTGACGATCTCATTTTTTTCATTCCTAATATTATTTATTATTCTTCCTGTCTTGATATTCAAAATTTCATTAACAGTGTTCCAGAGTTTTTTACTTGCATTCTGTTCTTTTTCAACTAATCTTTTATAATAATTTTCTTTGGCAGTCTTTATTCTCTTTCCCGTTTCTTTTTTTTCGTTAAATAATCATTTTCCAAGTTTACATTATTTGGATTTTCTTTCCATAATAAAAATGAATGATTTTTTTGGTTGACGTGTTTTATCAATGATTTTGTTATCCAATTTTTCCTTTTACGTTGACTATTTTTTAATCTGAAGTATTGAGTTGATTTTTGTACACATGTGTTTATGATGTTAATGAATTTTTCTGTTGTCGATTCGATATCATGCATTGGGTACAATTCATTTTTCCAACTTAAACTATTAATTGCTTTTTGTAATAATTGTTCGTCTACTTTTTGAAAATATTTTTTGTTTATTGAATTGTTTTTAGTTTCATTCAGTACAATTTGTAACAACGTTATGTAGTGGTCTGTAATTGATGTTGATATAGTGAGAGGTAATATGTTATTGAAGTTTTGGTGTTTTGGTTTAATGAATATATGATCAAGACATGATTCAGATCCATTTCTCGCTCTTGTTGTAGTATTAATAGTTGATTGAAAGCCATGCTCACTCATCATATCGAGATAATTTCTTGAATCTTCAGTTATTTTCATCAAGTCGATATTTATGTCACCTACAAATAAGCTATAATAATGTTGATTACTTTCTTTATTTAGAATATCCCCAAGCTGGTCAAGAAAGTCGTCAATTCGACTTGCTGGAGATCTATAGAATGCTAAAATGCAAAAACTCAGCTTATCCATAATCATTACAATTTTCAATAATATACCTCCATTTATCTGAATTTGTTCATGCGAATGGTATGAGTTTGTTTTTGCAAAGACGATAACACCATCATTTTGGTTATAGCTACCTCCATTGTATAGGGTTGTGTAGTTAGCCATGTTGAGGAAGGACGTATCTGGGACCCGCCAAGTTTCTGTTAAAACTATACATTCGAAACATGCCTCAAGTTCCAAAAGATATATTTTTAATTCATCTATATTTTTTGAAACACTACAAATATTAGTATTAAGAATCTTGAAGTTATTCAATTTGTTATTCACAGACAAAACTTCTTTTGCTTCATTTACATCATTTAGGGGATATGTTGTTATTTTTTCAAACATAAAATTTCGTATATACTCATCCATGTGAATGCACCAACCAGTAAACAGTTTTAATAAATTATTTGACAGTCTTTACAATAATTATTTGGTTTCTATATAATAACAAAGTATGATGACATTTATAAGATTTTTGAAGAAGTTCTTTAAGACAGAAAGTAAAAATAGTAAATTAACATATAAAAATTATTTGATGCTTTGCGTAGAACCTGTGCGTGCTCTAGTATTTATTTTTTTTCCTCCCACAAATGATTGTTCTTCTTTTTTTCCGGAACCGATTGCTAATTCTTTGGGAATATGCACCGACGGATATTGAATTTCCCAAGAAATACTATATTTTATTGTATGAAGTAACTATTTCACGTTTTAGTTATTTTACAAAAAGTTCAAAATATATCTGCAACACTTACGATCCATTGTATGCATAGCTGACTTCAGAAACATACAAATATATGCTAGATGTTTTGTAGAAATTTGTGGAGTTGCCATATAAAGGGATTGGCTCCACCGACGTTTCAGTGGTTTCCAGAAGAGATCTCACTTGTCTTGATTTAATCAATTCTTCAGAGGCAACCTGCAGATAAAATATTTTTTTTTTAAATTGAGAGTACCCTTAAAAGTTGTGCCTGTCCGTCACTTAGTTTTCTAAAAACATGAAAATAAACCGAATTGTAACTAGACTTACATAAAATTAATAATGATGATGTCATATTCCATAATTAATTTTTCATTTAAATATTATTCCTATGAACAATTGTAAAACATTTTACATATAAAGAAAAACTTTAATTCGGAGAGAATTAAATATGGAATTACATGAAACTGAAAAAATAATTTATATTATATCAATTTGTATATTGGGGAAGTATTTTATTATGTAAAGTTCTGTAGGTATCTTGACTCTTTTGTATATTTTGTTGTTGCAAACTTTATCCAGTTAGTTAACTATTGTCATATTGATGGAGTGTGTTGGTATATTGGTGGCCTACACAATTACAATAAAGCCAGTAGCTTGTTTACAAGAAAAAAATAAATTCATGAGTGACAAGATATCTTATTTAGTCAGGTCAGTAGAAGATGAAGCTTTTGACGTAAATCTTGTTGTGGCTAATGCATTCACTGCTCACAGTCTTACATAGGTTCAACAAACCGACAAGTAGACACAGTTTTAAAAGTAGTGATTGTGCAACATTGTTTATAAAAAATTCATTACGATTAGCAACTGAATATATAAAAAAAGTACCTCCATGTAGTGTGAATTATTAAGACTGATACTCACCCATGATGTGTGATGAGCAGTATATAAAGCTACAACTTTATCACTTTTCTTAGATAAATCTTCGAAGATTGAAGCAATAGCAGCATCTAAAAAAGAGAATTTATGGTTATCAGCCATTTCATAAACAATTTTTGGCTAAATTATATTTGAAAGACATTTTTCATTTATTGCACATTATTTTACATGTTGAAAATATTTCAATCATTACTAGTAGTAACCTATAAATTAGATTAAAGTTCCACAATATTCACAAAATATGCCTACACTTGTTTCTCAGCCAAATTGACATCTGCAAAGTCAATTTACAAACCTATTACTTACTGTAGAAAACCCAATAAATATAAGAATAAAACCATTTATGTAAGCTATTTTATAAATTATGTGTATTCTCAATTTTGTAGTTCCCTTATGTAGTAAATATAGATTTAGGAAAGCCTGGGAATCTAAAAAGATTATCCTTAAGCCAAAGCTGGTTTTCGGTTAATATATATACAAGTTCTAAGAAAACCACATATGACAATAAGTGATTCTGTTATTTTTTGCCACCTTGATATCAAGTTAGCAGCATTTCCGTTTTATGAAGATTGGTTCAAGTAAAAAAATAGTATATTAAAATCAAAGATCCACCTGTTCCAAGATTTTTTCATACATAATTAAATTATAATATTATGTCAACAATTATCTACTATTTTCTATAATAATTTATAACATGTCATTAACAGAAATTACCAAATTTTGTAAATTGGTATTGTTTAATCAATATATTTAGTGAATAACTGTTTTGCAATACTTATTAAACATTCACTAAAAATATTTGTCATTAAATTTTATCAATTAAATTAAAAATTAAAATCAATTACCATGTCTCTTCAACATGTCTATCCTATTTTCAGACTCCATAGCATCATCAAGATTAATTGTAAGTATATCAGTATCTGGAATTTCAAAGCTTTTTTCAACCTTATCAAGAGGAACTTCAGTAACTGTGATATCTAGGTGTTTTAGAGCCTTAATTGGATTTTGCACATTGGGTAAATAGGAAATTTTCATTGACTTTTTGAGTTTAGCCAAGTTGGGAAATGTTTCAGTTGATTGATCATGCTTAACAAAATCTTCAGGACTTAACTAAAAAATAACATTTATTATAACATTTGTACCAACAATAAAATTAATCATTTATTTATCATTATATTAACAATTGTATTATAAAGTGGATATAATTGAAAACTAACATTTATAATTATAAATTGAGAGAAAAATCATTTACTAATAGTTTTTTACTCTAAGATACACACAAAACACCAAATTATGAGAACGGTGAACTGGCATATACAAAAAGATTGGTCATAAATTATATATGAACCTTACTTATTACTCACTGTACAAAATTACACTTAAAATAGCAGAAGTTGAATATTAAAATAAATTGTTTAAATGTTGCTCTTAAACAGCTCAATATTTTTTCATGAAATTTTATTACGGCATGTTAAATCACAATGGATAATTAAACCTGGGAAAGAGCAGTAATTTTTTCTCACTTTTGGTAGATTTTTGAAAGGAGTCACAAGCCATTTAACCCCCCCTATTTGTAACATCAAAAATGGAATGCAACATTGGTTTTAAAACTTTTTTGTTAGTTAGTATTTGTTCGTAAAATCTTTGATTTAAAAGATAGAGCCATTTGTTTAATAGATAATTTCAAAATCTAAATTTCAACAAGTTATACCTATATAACATATATATATAACAAGTTATACCTATAGAAATTAATTTCTATAATTTAATCCTAATGATGAAATGTTATTTGTGAAACCGGTCGAGTAATTTATATTATATCTGTTATGGAATTTGTAATTTATTGATTTTATTTAATAATTACATTAAAATTAACTAGAAATTATACAAAACAATGTGAGGAGTAAAATATGTGAAAGGTTGACTATATCAGAAAAAAACTATACAATCATGAAAATATTTTCCCAACTGAATGCAATAAGTTGCTTGATTTATTTTTGGTAAAATCTTCATAAAAATTTAAAATATCTATTTAAATTTTCCCAAATTATGTCAATATCAGTTTATCAATTTTCTGATCTGAATATGTATTTGAAAATTAGAGTCTCATTACATTTGGTTGCTTTTACCTTAATATACTCAACATAGCACAGGCTAATGGTAAAACAAGGTGATCAAGTTGAAATAAGATAAAACTGGGTATATAGATGACTGTATGAAGCAAATAATTACCTTTACAGACTTTGTTCAAAATAATTTTTTTGGTAACGTGCTATACACTGAAGCAAACAATTTGTATATTTGTTGGTATTTCATTTTTTCTTACAAATAAATTGTAGTTTTCATAACTCTGAATGAAACATGTGATATATGTACTTACAGTTTGTTCAGCAAATACTACTAATAAATATCCATCTTCCAAAAAGTGATTAATTTCATTTTCAAATACATCTTGGCTAATTTTATTTAGAGCTGGAATGTATTCGTTGGTCCTGAGAAATAAAAAACTTAGATTGTAGTAAAAGCAAATAGAAAGACGTATGGTTTAAGTTAAATCATGTGACTCGTGAATATAGAAAAATAACAGAAAATTGCAGCACAGCCGTTCGAGATGTAACAAATAATAAATTGGTTTTTTTACATATTAATAAATAAGGGCTACTAAACATGAGATAGTCAAAATTCAAACAAAAATTATACTGATACCTTTCATTTGACCACATGAGACAAGGGACAAATTCTGCACATTGGATTACATTAAACACAAAAAACGAAAAACACAAAAACAATATATTCCGACCCGCACTCATCTTTGGAAAATTGTATATTTTTTAATAATGGGATATCTATCTTTGATCACGTGAAAATACGGAGCAACCCAACATTTGACAGTGACAATCAGATGTTATAACTTGTCCGTAGGTAACTAAAATCTAAAACCATAGAGAAATAATAAGAGGTCTAAAAACATATGGAAGCAGCTGGAACAACGTTTGTGCGCAACCTGTAGCGCATGACGCTTCAAAGCAACTAACTGAACCAAGGAGTACAGTACACTGGAGTAGAATACACCAAACCTCCACTACGAAACTTGCCACTTGTCTGTTCCAACCATAGAACAGCAATTAGAAACGATGCTGAGAATAACTAGTCATAGGAAACAACGAGTTTACTTTCGCGTAATTCCTATATCTGTGATTCCTATCACTGATCTCAGTGGTCGACTATTCCCTGATCATTTCGTTTCTGATTGCTGTTGGAACTTGGAACAGACCTATCTTGCCATTTTTAAATTCATTTATTTTTATTTGATTGACTCTGACCTTTCTGTAAAGTTAAAGTACTTACTTATACTATTATTTAGTTACACAGACATATAAAAATATATGTCTGTGGATAACACCATTATCTGTGGATAACACCATTATCTGTGGATAACACTAGGGATGGCGATTCTTTCCAAAAAAGATCGATTTTTAAATCGATTCAAATCGTAACCTGATGAATCGATTCATAAAAAAATCGAGGTCCAAAAGATCGATTTCTAAAAAATCGATTTTATTCAAGTTTGTATTCACAATGTAAATATAAATCCATTTTATGAAAAACAAGAAAGATACCATAATAAACAATCTCTGGGATCTCTTATCAGTAAAATCAAGGTTTTTTTAGTTCAGGGAATTCGATAATAACAATTATTTTCATTACCATATCAAAATATCAGATGAGGTATAAAAGAAGACATTTATTTTCTAAATGTATTTGTTACATTGAAAATTTCAGAAAATAGATAATATAGCTTATAGTTCCCAATCCTTAATACCTAAGCTTTTTAAAAACAGCAGTCTGTCAAGAGTGTCAAGTCTACTAGCTGGAATCCAAGCGGTTCCGCTCATCACTTGCGATGTTGCCGGCAATTGATGAAAGCCGCTCACAAGGAACAGATGATCCCACGATACTCATATACATCACGGCTATTGAGTGAACATGGTGATAAATAGAGAAAAAATCGAATGTCGATTTTCAAGTGTGAAATATCGATTCATTGAATCGATTCTGTACAACATATCGATTAAAAAAATCGATTTATTTCCTCCGAGGAATCGATTTTTCGATTAATCGATCTCAGATCGCTATCCCTAGATAACACTATGTGTATACTGTATGTCTGTATATAATCTTTCGGGATTACACTCATCCAAATGCGGTAGAAAAACTGGTAAGTATGTTCAAATAGACGTTTTTATTCATGTATAAAAACTACAACATATAATATTACTATACTAGAATACACCGTTTAATGATTTTGTGAACGTTGCTCATCTTCATATTATGACAGCATGAAGGAAGAAATAAGGTCTGCTAAACTATATTTACGATAAAAATTATAAGATTTTAGAAAAGGCAATGGTCTATTTCTCCTAACACAATTTATTTGTAGTAATTGTAGATATTTTATTCCATTTCAGATATAATATGATTGTCTACAAGTTTTTGAAGATACATTTGCTTCAATAACCAGAGTACTATTTTTATTGGACCATGAATAAGGGCACTATAGAACAACAGATGTAGGACAATAAGCAATAATATGAGCTCCTCCAGTCTTAACTATTTCCTGTTTTATTCATAGTAGTCCTTGGTAAATCTTATTTGTAAATTCAAATAGTTCAAAAGAATAACATACTGCTGCTGGTCAAAATCATTTTAAAATTTGTTTGTTTTTCTGGAATATGAAAATATTAGGAGGATGCAATGGAGGAACTGTGTGTTTTGATAATATTCGACTGTGAGTATACATAATAATTGATATTTTAACATTATCTGGAAGTAGAAAAATTACAATGAACCTAAGCAAATAGTTTGTTTAATGAAAAATATATCTCATATTATAATACGATTTTGTACTTTAACTTTGTCAGTTGAATTTTTCCAAAATTTATCTTTGCTAAATCTAAAATGGAAGGTCTCTTTGTTCTTTATTTTTCCTCCAATGATTCAATTTCATTTGTGTCTTGAAATATTGTGGATTTAACTGTTAGGTATATAATTAATTGTTTCAACCTTTAGGTACTACATGGAATCTTTCCAAAATTTTTAAATAAAATCTATCATAAATAGGTTAAAATACTATTGTGTTATTTGTTATTCATTTGATAATTAACTGTTATAATTTCCTTTGGACACTTAATTTGTATTATAAATTAATAACTATAAGCAACAAGGAGTGGATCTGATGTGCTCTTTTTATTTTACATCAATCTGTTGCTGTTCAGCTCTGTTGAGATAATTATCAACTTGAGAAGGTGATGATGTATGTTATCTATGGTTATGATCAACTTAAGCGGAGCACGAAATCGGAACCGAGCCACCACTAGTGGTAGTGCAGTTAGTTCTAGTGGGCAAGCGACAGTTCATCTCGTTTCAAAGCGAGCGCTTAAAAAGAATACAGAAACGCATTTACTTGAACAGAGCAGCTGATTTGCTCGAGCAAATTCCGTAAAAAGAACACGTAACACAACAACAAGAAATGTAAATCACAGAATACTACGATAAGATAGAGAGGTCAATCAAGACATCTACTAGATCTCTAATAGGTACTCAACCAAACAAGCATTACTGCCTGTTCAGTTGCATACCTGCCAGCTGCATATAGTTATGATACTGAGTGTCCAAATGAAATTGTACTAAGCTATACAATGATTGATTGTATTTTAGAATTATGGAAAGATTCCACGTAGTAAGGGTTGAAACTATTAATTTGTTGTAACAGTTACATTCAAAATATTTCAGGGCACAAATAAAATTCAATCATTGGAGGAAGAGGATAAGACAAAAATACCTTCTATTTTAGATTTATCCAAGATAGATTTTGAAAAAATTCAACTGACAAAGTTAAAGTACAAAATTATATTCTATTATGAGATTTATTTTTCATTAAACAAACTCTATTCGCTTAGGTCCATTGTTATTTCTACTTCTCGGTAATGTTAGAATATCAATAATTGATTACATATTATACCAATTATATACACGAAATATATACAGTCGAATCTTATTAAAACACACAGTTCCTTCATTGTATTGTACTAATATTTTCATATTCAAACAAAATAAATTTACACAATTCATGAACATATCCATATAGACATTTTTTTCAATTACCTATACCTATAGATACAAATACAATGGGGTGTTAAACTTAACAAAAATATGATGTTTTCTCAATGTTAATAGTTAGTGGTGGACAAAATCTGTCAAAATCATAATGGGGAATCAATTATTTTTAATATTTTTATTCTCATAAGGTTTTTATGCCGATTTGAAAATTCAACTTTTGGATGATTTAAATAATCCGTCATTCCTGATGTGACGTATGCTCACCAAAAGAGTTAGCGACATAAGGGTTGACATAGGAGGACCACAATTCTGATGTGATGAAGTACTTATAGGTTATGCTTATGTCATATTGCTGTTATAGTGACTTAGGAGTTGTAGTATCAAGTCAGTTATTATCTGAAAATAACATTAGTTGTTCTCGGCTAGGAGATGACAATCAACGTATAGTGTCAACAGCAGTCAAAAATAATAAAAAGTTATTAAAATACAATTTAGTTTTATTACAAGCAATAACTATTATATTACATATTTGTGAAGGAGTTGAGGTATATAATATACTCCAAACATAGACGAATTTGAAAATGTAATTGGTGCATTTCAAAACTACTGTCAATCCAATATGATCGGTTTGTCTTTGATAGCAGAAGTTAAGGCTTGGATGAGCCTTTTGATCACTTTTTCACTGAGCTTAAAAAACTAGTTCAGAGTTGTGAGTATTCTGATCAGGAAGAGAGCATTCTTGTGGATCGAATAGTTCCAAAGTTGCAGAAAAAGCTTTTAAATATTCCAGAATTATCACTAGAAGTAAAGAGGAAGTCAGTGTATGAAAGCAGTCAGACAAGACAAGAATTTTCTGTTGAAACAGGATCATCCAAGCTTTATGATTGAAGAAGATTCTTACATCAAAATGATCTTCAAATCAATAGTAATTAGTTTTAGTTTGCTTATATTAATTTCTTCTAGCAGCCTCAAACCAAATTTTCTTTTAACTCTTACTGCAGGCACAGTTACAAACTTTTACCAGGCGTTATTGTAACTGTTGTGTTCGTGCAGTATGATACAAAATAAGATTTATACGATATTGACATTATTCCAACTTTAAAAATGATGGAGAATCCAAAAAAATGTTAACACAATTTTTTTATAACCTTTAAACGTCAAAGTAACAAAACCAAAACACGCATATATATATTAGAGTTTGACAGTTCTTCAAACTTCAAATTCGAATCGTCTTTTTGTAACTGGATATTGATTCATAAAACATCTAAATCAGAAAGTGGCTAACTTCATATGTAGTGAGGTGACGTATCTGTAGTGAAAGTTGCACACATTTAGGAATTCTTAATGTCCAATGTTCTCCTAAAATATTCGGTTTAAAAAATTTTTAAATTAATTTTTGGAAAGTAGTACCAACATACTTTAATAAAATACCAAAAGCCGGATATCGGTTTAACACCCCGATTGATGAAATATCATCAATATAGCCCAGTCCTAATACATACACCATAATTTTATTATTATGGTTTTATTTTCCTCTTTTTGAATTACAATAACTACAATAAATAATGCATCTTCGTCTTCTCCATTTCTTCAATCAAATGATGAATTATTCCTAACGATATCATCTAGTAGGTACCTACCAATAAACTGATGTTACATATTTAAATGCACCAAAACGATAAGTGAGCAACTATGTCTCTCGTTTATATTAAGAAATGTTTCTTAAGACAATGTAAGTACCTAGTTATTTAAATTTAATTGAATTAAATTTTACTTTAATTAACTTTAAATTCACAGCTCAATTAAAATTAAAAAAAAACATGTTAATGATGATGAAAAGATGAAATGTCGGATGCTAAATTTGAAAACGCCATTATTGTTTAGCAGAGAAAAAGTAGGAATGAAAATGTGCTTTAGTTTTGGGCTACCTTCCCAAATACCACAGAAAAAAATCTTGAATATCTATGGCGTAACTAAGAATTTTGCTTGATGTTAAACACCAAAAAGCGTAACCTTTTTCTAGTTGAACTAGCCCGTGTCTCTTGCGGTTTTCGAGATACCCTAGAGGTCATATTTGTTGGACCCCCTGATATATCCGGTTTTTATTATATAAATAAAAATGTTCTAAAGTAAAATTTAATAAGTTTTCCATCCTTTTTGGGCACCAAAACTGGCTTACTACCCTCTGGTATAAGAATTATACGACATGTATTGTCTGCATTATGTCATTCAAGCAAAAAATCGCAAAATGCTTTTACGCTTTCAAAGTCTATAATAGTTAGATATGTTAAAACATGTTACTTAATGTTGGGTTTAACTTGATTAAATACCTATACTTTAGCTATTTAAAAGCCAAAAAATATTCATTTTTTATATCTTTTTTAATACCAAAATTTAGAACCCGATTTATAAACTTAATAACTTTTAGATGCTAAACATTTTGTTAAAAATCTGAAATACATACCTCCATGTAACAGCTCCATTTGTAGGTATCTTAACAAATTATAAGAAAACTTCATACCAACTACACCAACTTTCATTAAAAATGATCCATATTTAATTTGAAATTTGACGTTTTACCCGACTTACAAAAGAATGTGTATTAGTTTTGGCCAAAAAATGATCCATATACGATATTACAGTGTGCGTCGGTTCTATATGGAATGGAATAAGGAAAATAATATATTGTTTGGTTCAAATACAGTTTTATTGGATATTTGAAGGTATCTACAGAAAATGTACACATTATTTATTTATATTACAATCATTTGATAAATACATCAATATATATACCTATATATAATTTATTTCAATTATTTTCTTGGGCATGGGTGAATAAATTAAACAAATATCGTCTAATTTCATTTGACGCTATGTTCCTTGGGACTACTCAAAAAACTTATTTTACAAAACAGTTACCGTTTTACGGTAAAGAAACAACTAATCTCCGGGCTATATGCCCCGAGGATATTTGTTTAATTTGTTAACCTATACCCAAGAAAATGATTGAAATAATTTATTCACATATATACAGTGTGTCCACATAAGTTAGCAGCATATGGGAAACTTTTTTATTATTAATTTTGCATAGAAAAATTATTCTCCTTAAAAAGTACTGTATGATCTAAATCCTTAAATGCAACCATTAAATATCGAAATTTCCAAGTCTTATACGAGGTATATCAGAAAATATAGACTTACCCAATAATTAAATACTTATTATTGACTAAATCGAATATTGTTACCAAAAAAACTAATTAACTCTTTCTGCGTATTTTCATAATGCTTCATATGGAAACCATTCAGACAAATAATTCTCAGCTTGATTAGGATTGTTTGGATAATTTTGTCGTGGACCGGAAAATTGTATTGAAAGAGACGGGTAGACTTTGTTTAACCATCCTTTGCCGTTACGTCATACATTGTCCAGCTTTATCTCTCATTCATGAAATAGATGAGACGGAATTATGACGTCATTAACGTATTTCTTAACTAATGTCGACGTAAATTTTATTTGTTACTTTTGACAGTTCAGTTGTCATATTTTGATTTGTTCAGTACTTTTGGTCATTTTCGCCTTTTTCAATTAATTTTTCATTGTAAAAATTCCTTCCCGGTATAATGAGAAGTTTAATTTTGAAGTTGATTAATTACTTTTCAAGAGAAAGAGATGCTGGAATGCCGCTTTTACGGTTAAATGCAGTCTACAACGTAATCTGAATGATCTGATCTGCATGAATCGGACTCCCACAATGATGAAGATAATTTTGTCAGTGATGAAGCTTAGACTTTGCATATTATTTCATTACATTTATGCTACTTCAGTTTACATTTCTTATCCGTTTGTTCGTTCCTTTTTCCTGTTTTTATTGGGAGTTTTTTCAGAAATAAATTTATTTATTGCCTGTCCTCTCCCATACATGTATTTTTTTGCATTTCTCCGGAATACTTACGAAATGACACAGACATCAATTACTATACAATTTTTAAAAATAGGAGCATATAAATATTCTATCCAATTTTAAATAACCTTTGGATTCGCCCCAAAAATATAATCGTATAATACATTTTTGATATACCTATATAATTCGAAATTTAATCATGATTGGGTAATCCGTAATTTTTTAAATTCAGTAAAAAATCATGCTCAGAGGCGTTAAACATCCTCAAGCTAGAAATTTGAAACAAATCAGTTAAAGAATACGGAGATTTCAAGTTAAAACAAAACTAAATTTTATAAATAGGTACGCAACGCATAAAGCAAAAAATAATTTTTGGCATTACCAATTCACTCATACAAACACACCTCAACATGCATCATTGAAAACAATTCTTAACATATGTCATAGATTATAATTTTGAGGTTAAGTGTAAAATAACATTCCCTAATATAAGACAAACGTAAAACAGCAGAATACGTCACCGATTATTATTTTTTAATTACCTACTTTAAAAAACATATTCTTATTTTTAAATATACCTTGTAAATGACTTGGAAATTTCGATACCTGATGGCAGCGTTTTAGATTTTAGACCATGCAGAACTTTTTATGAAGAATAACTTTTTTCGTAGAATTGATAATAAAAAAGTTTCCCATTTGTTGCGAACTAAAAAGTAGACACGCTGTATATTTAAATACTCGAAAGCTCGAAATAAACTCTTAAAAGAGTACATATACACTCTGATATTATTGCCACATCCCCACAAAATTTCTTAATCAATATAACAGCTGTTTCAATACTGGTTTACACTATCCATAGATATATTGGAGACTACTCACACGATTTCTATAAAAATTGGCATAGATGGAGAACAGTTTATGGAGAATTTATGGAAAATATTTTGACATACATGTCACTTCCGGTTATACCGAAAGTGGATGACAACTTTGTTATTTTAAATGTAACACCCCATATATTATTAACTTTTCGGATTCTACATTGAATTGTAATGTCACTTTGTGTATTATGCCCTATATCTAAAATTGATACTTATCGAGATACATATTAATTTTTTCAATAAAAAATTGACAGGTGAAGACCTTCATATTGAAAATTCTGTGTGAACATCCCGAATACCAATAGACAGTGTAAGCTCGTCGTGAAATAGCCTGTATTTACTTTTATATTTATTATGAAGAAATTTTCCTTCTCCTCCCATTTCCGGCCACGCGACCCCAACACATTTTTATTTAAATGAAACAACAATCGGTTCATATAGAAATATTCTTGAATTTGAATAATATTTTTAACTGACTATATAATTAAAAGTGAAACTGTGAATTTGCGAAGTTTCAATAATGGAGAAGTATGTGAATAAGTCAATATGTGATTAGATAGTGACACCTAGTACTTATATTTTAGGGCACAACAAAATCAAAAAGTGTAATCTCCAATTTACAACAATACATACATTTAATTGAAAGTGTGGAAAAAGTTGAATTTGGATAATTTAAAGTTATACCTAAGTCAATGACAGGGAATAATTTTATACAGTTTTATGTAGTGATTTGAATTTGAGAGATAGTTCATCTGTTTTATATCGTGTATGTATGCATAAATACAACTGTTACTGCAGAGTATACTTTCAAAAATATGATGTGTAAAACATGTGTATATGATAGCATTGTATGAAGGAAATGTGCCAGTCAATTTTTATTTTTATTTTCTCACATATAGTTTCCACCTTTGTAATGAATAAAATTTTGTTAAACTATACGAACACCCTTTATTTTTGGATAAACTTTTATTTTATGAGTTTATTGATTTTAGGGTTAAAAGCTCAAAAGTCGCTAATTTTCGCCTTTTCATAGGAAATGCTTATTCCTTTGTCAAATAAATTTGATTTATTATTTCATGTTTCATTTTCTACTAGTTTGTAGACATACGAGGATGTATTGATATCTAGTTAGCCTAGACCAGTTCCATGCATAAACAAAATATTGCGTTATCATAGCAACGAACAATAACTCTTTAGAAGTGTCAGTGTGAAGTTTGACGTCAAAAAAGTAAACCAGAGTTACGCAATAAATTAAAAGAAAAAAGATGCCCACCGAAATTGTGATAATCGAAAAATTGGAGTATCGAGCCATCATCAAGTACCTATATTTAAAAGGGTTAAGAGGTAAGCAAATTTACGAAGATATGCTTAATACCCTTGGTGATCAATGTCCTTCGTATGCAACCGTGAAAAATTGGACTGCAAGCTTCAAAAGAGGTAAATTTTCCATTGAAGATGATGACCGATCGGGAAGGCCAGTTTCTGTGACATGATTTTATCACACCGTCGAATTGGGCCAAAACGGATATCTGAAGCACTGAATATTTCATACGAACGCGTTCATCATATAGTTCACGTCAATTTGGACATGAGAAAAATTGCTGCAAAATGGATCCCCAAATGTTTGAATGTTGACCAAAAGCGTGCAAGGGTAGAAGCATCGCGTTCGATCTGTGCTCGATTTGAAAACGATGTAGACTTCTTAAACCGAATTGTTACTATGGATGAGACTTGGGTACATTTCTACGATCCAGAAACAAAGCAACAATCGATGGAATGGCGACACTCTGGTTTTCCAAAACCTAAGAAGTTTCGTGTCCAAAAATCTGCTGGAAAAGTTCTTGCTTCAGTTTTTTGGGATTGCCATGGAATAATCATGATTGATTTTTTGGATAAGGGTAGAACAATAACTGGAGATTACTATTCGACATTGCTGACCATTCTACGGGAAAAAATTAAAAATAAAAGACGCGGAAAGCTATCCAAAGGTGTTTTATTTTTGCAGGGCAACGCCCCTGCACACAAATCTCATGTTGCCATGCAAAAAATTCGTGATTTAGGGTTTGAATTACTAGAACACCCCCCTTATTCACCAGATTTGGCCCCGTCCGACTATCATCTCTTTCCTCAACTGAAAAAAAGTTCAAATGGTCGTAAGTTTTCTTCCAACGAGGAGGTAATAAAAGTCAGTGGCGGGCATATACACTTTGAGAGGGGGGGGGCATGGGCGATTGTGTGATACGACTGAACGACAGTAAAAATACACGGTATGCTAACTTGTCGACTCAAATTGTTCACGTCCTGCGCATGACGTCACCTTGGAATCAGAACCAGAAATTGTTGGATAGAGTTGTACGGGTTTAGTTTGTTTTTACTGAGCTTTTTCGATTTCTGCGTTAATTGATATTGTTTTATGCTAAAACCAGTGTTTAAAATTATTATAGAGTTGATCCAAGTGTTTAACTTTATTTTACTTGAATTATTAGACCATAATGCCGGGCTGTGCCGTGGTTACGTGCCAATCGCAATACGAAAGAAACGGTATAAAATACTATGGATTTCCAAAAAATGAAGACGGGGCTAAGCAGTGGATAAGTGTTTGCCGTCGTTAATTGCGAAATATGTGAATTGTATAATCTATGGTTTTCTACCTGCTTTGTTCAAGTGCCAAAGTTTAAAATTCGTTTATAAGATGAGAAAAGTATTTCGACTTATTTTATTTTAAAGTGTTTTTTAACTGTTAATTACACATGAAGATAATTATTACACGAGAATGTTATTCTTTTCAATTTCTGAGCAACTGCGGTTGTGCTAGGGGGGGGCCATGACCCCCCCTTCCCCTATGACCGCCACTGATAAAAGCTGTGGAGGTCTGGTTTGCAGAGCAAGAAGAAACATTTTTTTTGAAAGGTCTAGAGACGTTGCAGGTTCGCTGTAATAAATGTATCCCATTAAGAGGAGAATATGTTGGTAATAAAATATTTTGACATTGAAATTTTGTTTGGTTCTATAGTAGGCTAAGAATTTTTCAATATATTCTCGTATATTTAAATAACCCCAAGAGTTGACAAAGGGGCCAAGCCTGGGCCAGTACTGGGAAAACTAGCTTCGGCGTACCTGTATTGGCCCATGCATGGGCCAGGTTGTTTAGCCCAACTTCGGCCATGTCTATGATTATCCGAGCTTGGGCCAAGACTGGGTAACCCAGCCTTGACCATGCCAATGATTATCCAAGCTTGGGCCAAGAGTGGTTGACCCAGCCTTGGCCATGCCATAATTTGTCAGGTCAATCCGAGCTTCAGTTATCCATTCACATTTTTTATTATTTTTTACTAGTTAAAGTAACCATGTCTGCTGCGTATCTTAGAGTTCAAAGGTGGCGTGCGTTAAACAAAGCAGAAAAAGTGAGTTGTGAGGCAGGTTAACGATCTTAGTAGCATTGACTCGTGTAATCTACAAGCGTTTAATAATAATTTGGATAATGATAATAATAATGATTCTATCAGTACAAGTGGTAATGATTCTGACATTAGTAGTGATAACGATTCAAAAAGTAGTAGCAGTGATTGTTTGAAAAATAATAATAATATCCAGTCCTATGAATTAGGCATCGTCCAGTCCTGGCATTTAAGCATGGCCCAGTCTTGGCAACCGAGCCTGGCCCATCGTTATCACTCCAGACTTTTACCAAGACCGGGCCAAGCCTGGCTTACCAGCTTGGCCCCGTGGTACTTTTCTCTATAGGAAGCTAAAAAAGTTCTAAATAATCCCATGCGTAAATCGATGTTCGGCCGTGAGAATTAACGTCTTGAAACTAAGCAAACAATTAAAAAGTATAAGTTATTTGAAAAAACTTTAAGCAAATGTTCAAATTGATGACCATGTATGTATATAGGTACTGATATAATGTTCAAACCTTGTAAAAGCTGTTATATTTCGGGTGTTACGGTATGGACAAGTGTGGTATCATAATTTTTTTAAGCTTTATCCAAAAATGTCCCATTGAAAAAATTGTTGGGATCAATGACCGGAAAATATAAGAACAACGGAAGCCTTTTTATAACGAATATAAGCATCGATTTCGACTGTTTATAGCTGCCAAATTTCATACTTGACATGTGGATCGTTTTTTAGATATGCGATATGTCAAAATGACGTGGGTTACCCGGTATATCTATATCTATATATTACAATATTAAATGAGTTTAAATATTCAATATATTAACATTAAATAACGTTTTTGGTATATTTAAATAGTACATAAATACTGCAGAGTTCAAGAGGAATATAATAACATACTTTTCAAGTATGGGACCATTTCTCGACTAATTTTTCTCTGCTACTGCTTCCAATATTTTTACAATTCCATCCTGAATTTGAACAACGGAAGTGTAAAATAAATATTACATATTTGATCTATATATCTAGATAATAAAAAAACTGATTTACGATTCTTTTACCACAATAAGTTAATTATAATTTAAAAAATTAAGCTCACATACTACACAATAATAATAAATAGTTTACATTAAAGCAAACATAAATATAGAAAATGTTACAATAGCACCGATGTACGCTTCTAACGTTTTTGGTGTTATGAGTACAGAATGAGTTTCATATTGTTTCGTTATTATAAAGATCACCAAGAAAGCAAACATATCTTATATCGAGACACACTGTATATTTGGATATTCCCTAGTTTTTATAATATGTAGTTGTACCAAATAAAACAAAATTTACTTTTTTTTATTTAAAAATCGCTATTAAATAAATTAAATGAAACAACCGATAAATAAAAAATTCCTTTTGTATAATTTAAATTTAGTTTCATAATTATGATATTCGTAAGTAATATGGCAAAATTATTTCTATTGAGTAAATAGCCAAAGGACCAGTCAATAAAAATTGTCATTGAAGCAACCTAGAATAATATACTATCAACAAATATTCTCATCACAGTATTTTATAGATAATATCGGTAGCGTCGAGTTGTCTCCGAAGACCGTCAGGTAGATTTTTATTAGGGTCGAGTTGTCTCCCGTTATTGACACTTTATTTGAGGAAGATTACAAGCCAGAATCTCACTTGCTCCAAGTATTTGTTAACGTGTCCTTGCAATTAATTATTAACTTGTTATTGAAGAGTATTTTATCTTGTAGAAATAAAATATATTTTTCATTCATTTTTGGGTTTAAAAAAAAATGTTGGAATTGAAGAAAGTGAGACAACTCGGACATGACCCTTTACGATAACAGGTAATAACGTCCGGTTTGGGAGACAACTCGACCACGACCGAAAATATTCATAATGATCAAGTAAAACTTCTGGTAGAATGTGAAAAATAACAATTTGCATATTATTAACTGTATACCGGCTTCCCAGAAGCTCTAGCATCCACATCGCAGAATTATACTCAAGGCACTTTAAAGTAATTTTCTACCTTACAACACAAGTCGCTATACTATTGAGCACGAACTCACTTTCGTTGATTTAGTCGATGAAGTACATATTTTTTGGAAATCTACTGGTTTAAGCAAAAAGATGGGCTTTAGTTTTAAAGAATTAATGGTGAGGTGATTTGCTTAAAATTGTAGACGATTACTGCAGAGGAGATTTCATTGGGGCTCCCTTTACCCTTCACTTGACTAAAGAATTTGTCTTGGAAGATGAAGTATGTAGACATAGAACAAGCAATAGGTAAATATTTTTGACAAAAATCCTAGCACAAAACGGATGGTGCCAGCGTATAAAAGACATTACGTAGTATGATTTTGATATGTTTTGGACACGCAAATGTTTCAGTAATTTGTTATAAGCATTTAAAACGAAAAAAACCTCCTTTTTCTAGTTTTTTCCATATAACGCGAAAAGTACTGAAGTAATCTAAATGCTATGTATAGAAAAGTCATAGGTAATTAAAATACGAACAAAATGAGGGGTCGGGAAAATTCATCCGATAATTAGGAACCGAGGAAATTTGGAAAAACCGAAAAATTATTCAATTTTTTGAAAATTCATATTTTTGTCATTTTTCAATTGTAAGAGCTAAAACTTGGTACAAAGGAAGTTCTCATATACACTTCGTTTTAATTGTTTATAAGAAATTACTGAAACATATTATTTGCGTGTCCAAAACGTAAATAATGTGAAGTCGGCCAAAATAACGGAGTAGAGCAGCGGGGATTAAGTAGAGGCATACTATATAGATATACAGGTTGGCAAAGACGTATGCGGATTGCAAGAGCTCACTTCGCTGGCAGAATTCGTAAGCCTCACAACCTATAAAAATTTGCATGTGGAATGTATGTCGCCTGCTCTTCCGGGTAACTGCGCTTACAACGTTGTCAAGTTGTATGGCTTTCTCGCGCATCCTCAACTGCCAAAATTAATTTGCCAACCTGTACTGATATACAAGCACGCTGGGGCTCGGCGTAACCGGTCCTTTTCGGTGGTGTTTTTGGCCAGCTTTGAACTTTTATTTAGAGCCATATTTAACATGTTTGGTGCTAATATGTCACCCATTTTTACTTTAAATACTGATATTCGATTAAGGGGGAAAATGTTTAAAACTAGAAATAGACAGAATTTTCTCTCCAACAGAATATTTCCATACTGGAATAATTTACCTAGCAGTGTGGTCTGTGCACCGTCAGTTAATGCTTTTAAAAACCAGTTAGACCAATTTGTTCCGCATTCTTAATTCTTAATTTTGTACATGTATCTTTATTTATTTTCGTTTTTTTTCCATTTTTCAATTTATAATGGGCTATCGCCTATTTATAGCATGTGCTACCGATAGCGATAATTTTTACTTTTATTTTTTTTTGTTTTTTTTCTCATTTTTGCTATATGAGCTTTATAGAACTTCGGTTCGCAGCTCATAATTTATTGTAATAATAATAATAATTTCATTACAAATCGAAAATATACGTTTTGCTGCTCTATATCTATACTTTTCAAAACCGTTTTAAAATTCGTACAATCGATAACGCATCCAGAAACAATGTAAATTATCTCATCAAAAAATTATAATTGCAATTGCAATAAGAGTAACAGTCACCTGGCGTCTGCTCTTCGCACATAAGAAGAACTTCCTTTGTATATACCAAGTTTTAGCTCTTACAATGGAAAAATAACAAAAATATGAATTTTACAAAAATTGAATAGTTTTTCGGGTTTTCCAAATTTCCTCGGTTCCTAATTATCCGATTAATTTGCCTGACCCCTCATTTTGTTCGTATTTTCATTACCTGCGATTTATCTATACATACCGTTGAGATTACTTCAGTACTTTTCACGTTATATGGAAAAAACTAGAAAAGGGAGGTTTTTTTCGTTTTAAATGTTTATAACAAATTACTGAAAAACATTTGCGTGTCCAAAACGTTTCAAAATTATATTAAGTAATGTCTTTTATATGATGGCACCATCAGTTCTCTACTAAAATTTTTGTCAAAAATTACTATATTGGCATGCTCTATTGCTTGGCCTAACATAGTTACAATATTTGATAAGGGAGAGAGTAGCTTGCACAGTTTGATATTTTATTTTAAATATGGCTGATGTCTCGCTGATGGGGTATATAAGAGAATGAGGATATGAATAACAATATAAAATTTGTGTCGGTAGAAGATCGTTTGTAATCGGAGAAGATGTACGTTCATCCCAACAGAAATATAACATATAGTATTACTCTACCGGTTTCACAAATAACATTAGTATCTTCAGGAGTAAATCATATCAATTTTCAGCCTAATGAACAGTTATATGTAAAAGATTCCGAAGCAGGCCGATTTTTTATTTTCATTTACTATTTTTTAAAAGAATAATCTATTATACAGGGTGAATAACCTTTGGGTGATGCGTCAACACCAATTTTATCAAATAAAACCCCCTTTTTCCAATTTCTGGATTTCCCTTGCAGAGCTGAATACAAAAATGTATCACAAGTTGATTCAAATTGGTATAGGGTGGACAAATTTGCAAAAGTTTTTTGGTTTCAGTTACCCACCTTATTTAAATAAATTGTAAAGCTTTATTTATTATTAACTATTATGATCCTTAAGAATGTCTTCACTTGAAAATTTTGCTTAACTTAATTTGAGCTCAAATTCAAAAAACCTGATTGAATGAACCTTAATAGTTGGCACATTGAAGTATAGTATGTAAGCCTTAATAAAACATGTGAAATCTGTTTGACTTAATCAATATTAATTGTACAATGATCGTCTACTTTATAAATTTTTTTGTGTATGTGGATCTTCAAGTATATGGTTATAGGTGTTTTTTTTAAATACGCTTCGTACCTTAGTTTTGGATGAAGCAGAAATGTATCATTAGGACATCTCTTAAGTATTTAAAATCATTGTTTCATGTTACAACACCCTGTAAAATATATTGAGTACGGTTATAATTATAACAATTGGCACATGTCCTATTTACAAAAATACAGTAGATGATTTTTAATTATATCTTACATAAATATCCGCCGAAGATCAGTTGGAGCTGTGATCATACTACACTGGGGACATACTTTCTTGCTACCCTGTAAAAGAAATAAATTATTCATCACATTTCGTAAGTCAATATGAAGTTCAATGAAATGTATAGTTGTGAGTAAAATTAGTTTGCACCGTTTCACAATTTGTCGGCGAGATAAAGAAATCTGTAAGCAGAAGCAGAACCGGTTTCAGTCAAATGTTTCATTATTGCAGGATCCCAACGCACTAGCGATTTCTATGCTCTTTTTCCAATGAATAGTAGTTTTACCGATAACTGTAATAATGGATTTTTTTGAAACTTTAGTCAGTTATGTATTCTTTCAGCAGCTCCATGATTTGACCCATTATTTTCTTGTTTCAGTTGCCTGTCAATATTTTGTATAATTTTTTGCTTAGATAGCGATTAGAACATACCAAATTTCATTCTGTCTATTTTCTCAAATCCCTATTCTCCACTTTCAGAAACTTCAAAACCTTTCGTAAAAAATTTTAACAATAAAATATTCATGTTTTATACATATATTATAACAATCAAACAATTTATTATATTCACTGCGACATGGAATCAAGTAGAATAAAAAAAATAAATAAACTTTGACATTGTTTATGTTGGCATAGAATAATAAGTCTGTTACTCTTCTAGTATATTCATTGTTCGGAGCCTATAACAATATCTTCCTCTTCGAATGGTCGCCAAAACGCCATAATTTTGATTATTACCAACAAAATAGTTTTAGTCAATAAAACAAAATCTCAATTACAGCAACATCTAAGAACGGAAAGAACACAATATCTCGTAAATAACAGAAATGAGCTAAACCCACCCTGGGACGTTAACACTCCATGTGGACTAACAATTTGAGTACATTTTTCATAGACCAATTGGAAGCTACATTGCACCAATGAGAATCAATTGTTCGCTTGTGGGTCGAAATGATTTATGACTTGTTTATCTTTTCGGCTTTTTAATCCTCAAAGAGACCTGGCCGCATACTGTTATTTTATTGTGAAACAGTGCAAACTAATTCTACTCACAACTGTACTGTTACTTAAATTCTCACTACATCCTAACCATCCTAATTTAGTGATAAAAAAGGAACTCTAGCAACGCCGTCAAAGTTTAGGTATATTTTTTTCCAACCCTCCGACCCTCCACTGGCGATTTCTGCTGGCCCTCAACCTTAACCGCCTTAAAACAAGTGTTTTTTTAAGCACTTTCATATGATAATTGAACGCAAACCATAAACAGACAATAAAAGTGCATTTTATTATGACAATATTTAATTCATAATTAATACTTAGCCTATCTAGGTATATTTAAATATTTTCACCGAGCCTATTTTACAAATACCTAACGTGTGTTCTTTATACGTTTTAATACATGCAACAGTTTTATTTCAAAAGTCTAAACATGCATACATGTATAGTTTGTCTCAAAGTCTTAGCTTTTGTCGGCAATCACCTAAATACAACCATTTACGACCTTCTTAAAAGCATTTTTACCTGAAATGAAACACAAGAACAGTCGAGGGACAAGGCAAGGGCGAACCATCAGGATTGTAACGGGTGTATGATGGCTGCATTGAATTCATTTGGCAGTATTAAATATTCCGTTCTAGCGAGCGTTTTCAAAGAGCTTTCTATACGAGTATTATAAGTTATCATTAATTTTTTTCGCAATGTTGCGTCGAAAACACTTGTCATTAGATGCAAAGCAAATTGTGAGAAATGTGTATGATTGTTTTGTATGTATGTATGTATTTTGGGGTAGCATTCACTGAGACCTAAAAGATCTATTGTGCCCCCTTACTTCTACTTAGTTTCTGAGGAGAGTCTCAGAGACTAGTAGCTCCTTTAGTGATTGTTTTGTAAGTAGAGGATTTATTAAACAAGAAGCTTTAAAAGAAACCTGCTTATTTACAAAGACACCAATATCCTCTATAAAAGATATTATTAACAGTGAAAAATTAAGTGGAAGAAAAAACCGTAGTGATTTTCAATCTCATCGTCTGGACAATGGCCAACAGGATAGAATAAGAAGAAAAATATATTCCCTCTATAAGTGCAATTCTGTAAGCAAATGTTAAATTTTAACGTATGGTTAAAAATTAGACAATCTTCTAACTCTATTTTACTATTCTGTACGCATAATAATCTTTAAAATATGAACGGAAAACTCTTAATTGGACACCAAATCTGTTAAAATTAAAATCCTAATCTTGACTATGTATACATTAAAACATTTCTAATAGCGTAAACTTCGACAAATATAACGGCTTGCCGTTAATTTTTAACCACTTCTTATAGAATTGACCCCTATGAAAGCCAGATTGTTCCTACTTTGGACAATCTAAAAAGGACGCTAGAAGAAGATGACACCAATATAAATATTAGCTGGGCCACCCTCCATAGAGTTATTGGTAAAATGAGATTCACATATCGTAAAATTGACAAAAAACAAGTGGTAATGGAATCGCAAAGATTGCGCACTTGGATATTCAAATTTCTTCAGGACATTAAGAAGTACTGATCCGAAAACAGATCTATAAACTACATGGACGAAACATGGTTTGATACACACGATACAGTATCCAAAGGATGGGTTGATTCCAGTAAAAACTGTAAGACTAAGGCACCTTCAAACAAAGGAAAGCGCATAACTATTATTCACGCTGGATCAGAAAACCGATTTGTTGCATATCGTCTGCAAAGAATATTAAGGATTCAAGCTTGGATTATCATGAAGATACAACTGCAGAACACAGTGGAATTGTAATGGATAACGCAAGCTACCACAGCCGCCTACTACAAAAAGCACCAAACTCATCAAGAAGAAAGACAGAAATTCAAGAATATTTGTTACAAAATGATATTTATTTTGAACCTGATTACAAGAAGGAGCAACTTTTGGAGGCGTTAAAATGATATGATATTAAAAAAAAAAATGCATATGACAGTTTAGCTGAGGAACAGGGACATACTGTGCTACGTCTTCCTCCATACCATTGTATATTCAACTCCATAGAGCATTTGTGGCATCAAGTAAAATCAAAGTTGAGAGCAGAAAATGTTACTCCTACAATAATATACCCATTCAAAGCTGGAAAAATTCTGTACGAAACGTTATAAAAATTGAAGATTCATACATTCATATTCAAAATAATATAGAGCCTATTGTAATTAATCTTAATGATAAGACTGACAGTGAAAAAGAATTAGATTTAGAATGATATTAAACCATACCAATTGGATTGGATATCGTTTTTTTACCTTGTTCTTCTACAGCAGCTATTGGCCATATGATTTATTGCATTAATTTTATGATTGCTGGCAAAAGCCAGGACGATATACTTTGAGACAACCTATACCGTCAGCATGGCTTTTGCACTGTACGTGAGAATTTTGACGAAATAGATAAACCCAAATTTTAAAAAAATCTGCACATTTTATCCAAATTGAAAATTCTGTGGTAGCAAAAATGTATTATATGCTATATCTATAGTAAACTAACCAGGGTATGTAGCCAACATTCTTCACAATGTACATGCCAGCAAACAGTCGATATAACAGGTTTCTTGTAATGTTCCTGTAAAATAGAAATAATTATAAAATTGAATTCGTACGGTTGAAGATGAGAATTGATCTAGATAAATAATTACTGTCTTACATGGACTGTACACTTTCAGCTAAATTTGTCTAAATTGTGTACATCCTCCGAATATAACAAGAAAAAACAATAATGATGGCAAATAATAATTCTTTACCTTCTTTAGATGTTCTTATAAATGAAATATCCACAAAATATGAAACACACACTAATAGATCTTCAATGTTGAGTTAAAGCATTAAAAGTGGCATAGTAAAATACGATAGAGCTAAAAACATTTGTTCTATTTTGTTGTAATGACAATGAATTTAGATGCAAAGGAAAAAACTTTACCCCTCAGTTTTGAATAATAATAATTATCGTACAGTATATATAAACAAAGAATTTGGAAATATACAAAATAAATACAATAATAATAATTCAAGCTGGGACTGATTAGAGGCGCATATCAATATAAAGATTCATTAACACTATTTAAGATTTGTAATTTCTTCAACTTTCTTACATAAAGTTATTAATGGCTCAATTAATTGTCCTTGCTGAGTTGTTAGCACTCATTAACTTTAATGTTAATGTTCGAAGAACTAGAGGCAGTGGAATATTTAATATTTCATTTTATCAGACACATTACGAGCAAAAGGAAACCATTACGAGAGTTCTCAGATTTGCTAATAATAATAATTGTGATGTCGAACTTTTTAATGTTATTGTTATTGCACTCGAACGCTTATTTCACAAATATGAAGATGCACAAATACTTGAAGGATCTGCGGTATATGAAATATATATGCCCGGATCAGTTATGGAGTTAAGTTCTGAACAACTATATACATTTTTTCTTAAATAACCTATTAGGTAAAAAGTCAATGTTTTTTTGGTTACATCGATTCACAAACATATTTTTCATTCGTTAACCAGTAAATATTAAATATATTTTTAATTTGTTGTTGACGGTTCTATCTATTAAAGGCAAAATAAAAAAAATTGTAAATAACACAGATGTGGCGATGTTGTGGGTGGTTTTAATATTAAGTAATCAAATTATTACAATTTATATGGAAATGAAATAGCAGATGAACTAGCAAGGAGAGGGGCTGAAACACCCTTTTGGGGGCCGGAATAATTTTGCTGTATCAGCTCCAATATTGGAAGAAACAGGCAACGCCCAAAACAGGAGAAGATCTGAACATTGGAAAGGCTTAGATAATCAAAGATACTCCTGGACTCCAAATGAATGTCTTAAGACAGACAGAGTAAAACTGCACTAAGAGTTTTAACAGGTGTCCTGACAAAACACTGTCGCCCGAATGGGCACATTAACAAGCTCAAAATAGTGGAGCAAGAAGATCTGGATTCTGTGGAATGAAAGAAGAAACCTTCATCCACATACTTGTGGATTGCATAGCACTACAGAATCCTAAGGCACCACACCTAGGAGACTACTGGATAGAGAGGGACAGTTGTTATCTTACTAAAGCAGATATCCTAAAATTCCTTCGGAAAATAGGTCTAAAGATACTACTAGTCTCCGAGACTCCCCTTAGAAACTAAGTAGAAGAAAGGGGGCACAATACATATTTTAGGTGTCAGTAAATGTCACCCCATACGTACATACATACATACATCACTGAGACGTACAATAATCGGTTAATCCGTTAATATCTGAATTTTTGCATTCGTGCTGTTCTGCATTACTAAATAAATTTTTACTGAGTAGTTAATTAGGTCAAATCAAATGTTAATGATTTATCCTTATCAATTTTTCATTCATATAAATACGTTCACAAGAGAATCTTTTTCAATTTATTTCTGTTATTATTGGGATTTTTCTAAATGCTTTTGAACTGGCCTATGAATTAATTTAATTAAAAGGCTACAAATCTTACCAGACAAATTAAACATTTATATTCTTCAGGTTCCGTGCTACTAGCGAATTCACGACCTTCTGATTCTAATTGTCTAATTCTACTTCTCAGTTCCTCGATTATTTGCACCCTACTACTCGGCTCTGCGTCTGACGTGCTAACGTTGCTGTCACATGGTTGACCACCACTTTCAACTTTTAATTCCACATCACCACTTGAATTTACTGTAGCTACCTGAAAATTAAAGTCAACAATTTGAATTATATATTTATTTCTTGTAAAAATATTTTACCGAAAACTTTGGAAACATCTGAATATCATTTTTTTTGTTAATATTAATGAAATTAGCAATGTACCTAATGAGTAAAACATTAAAATTTTGCTTTTCAGATAACTGTGTTTGTGAAGTCGATTTCAACAAATATAATTTTTATGAACATAAAAAATTCTTCCGTTAACTAAATTCACACATTTGAAGTTAAAATGTGTTCATCATTTTACCTGTGACTGCACTCCGTCTTTATCTTTATTGTCATCAAACACTATATCACTTTCTGTATATTGTGAAGGACCAAATGAACTTTCTTCTGGTTCATCACCATCCACTATAACGTCGTCACTTTCATTGTCGACATATGTTCTCCCCGTGCTTGTTGGTATCATGATACCACCAACCGATGAACATACTCTTCTTCTTTGGGAGTCCTGCCATTCTTCTAATTCAGAGTCGCCTTCAACGTCTACTGTTTCATCTTCCTCATTCATCGCATTCTGCAAGAGAAACAACTAGTTCAAATAACAAACGTCCTTCGACAAAATAATATCAGAAATTATCAATGATGTGATAACATTTTCACATATTTTCAACAGTGATTTCTGTCACAATGGGCTTAGTTTTAATTGTAATAACAACTTCCAACTAGATGTTTTGACTACCCAATATCTTGAAAACTGTTCAGATCACAAGAATGAAATTTGGCAGTTATACAGTCGAAAGTCATGCTTACGTTTTAAATTTATTATAAGAATACTTGTGTTTCTCCCATCTTCTACGGCCATTGACCACAACATTTTTTTATATAATAATAATAATCATAAATTGTTTATTACAGAAGTTCGAATACCGAGTATATCAAAACAGAAAAGAAAAACAATCTCTTTAAAATGGGACCACCCATATATTATCACATATTTGGAAAGACAAATTTAACGACCCCACATTTGTCATGATTGGTATAAAGTTTTTTTAAATTAGATACAGAATTAACTGGTCCACATTTGGCCTTAAAAAAAAGTAATTAATGATAAATTATCAATAACGGGAAAATGTAACGGACAACCAGTACGGTAATAATAATATGGACCATTCAATTTCAAATAATAGTATCAAAAATAAATTATTTTATAAAAAACGTAACGTATGGATGGGCAATAATTAAAAAGTACAAGTAGTGGCGTAGCTAGGGGGATGTTTCCCTATAGGGAAAGAATCGGGCCCTCCTCCCCTCGTTCCGCGTAGTTTGAACTTATATTGGCCTTCAAAATTATTGATAGGAATAAGAATAGGAAACAGTGAGTTGAACTTATCCCTATTAGTAGGCTAAATCCATCATCTGTTTAATAGAAGAAAAAGGGAATAAATAAACAACGACGCAAATGACAATATAGAATATGTATTATACAGATGAGATTAATTAACGGAAAAAACGATTTTTAACAGAATTCCCCGTCTAATTCACAATCTCTTGCGCGCTTTAATTTTTGCGAATTCGTCTATAATTTCACTCAAATCCAAGTTTGATGCCGCCTCATTTTCTATTGCAATTAACGATGAATGTCGGAGGCGATCTTGTCGAATGCTGTTTCTTAAATAATTTTTTATAATCTTCAGTTTACTGAAAGATTTTCTGCTGCCGCGGAAGTAACAGGAATTCTATGAAACAGTAGCATCCTGTATACACTTACGTAAGGTCACATTCGAGCACGCCAAATTTCTTTATAATTTACTTGCAAAGCTGGCGAGTTGACCACGTCTCCATCAATTGAGGGAGGATCAGCTGATATACATTAAGAAATTGGAGCGAAAAATTGGGTCCAATTATATCGCAATATTTCTTCTGAAACTGATCACATTTCTTGAGTAAAATCGTTTCATTCCAGCTAAGCAAATTTCTTGGAATCGAACGATTTACAAACTGCACTCATACAATTAAAACGCGCATCTAACTGATTGATTATTATGTCGAGTACATTGTTGAAAATAGTTACTCTAAAGACTTCTTCCTGGTTTTCGAATCGGTTTGACGAACAGCTTTTGCCTAATATTCCGCCAAATTCGGTAATTGTTTCGCGAATATTAAATAATTATTTTTTTTTTCAAAGATGAGGTTAGAGGGCCCCCTGAGCTCCGGGGCCTTGGTGCACTGCACCACCAGGCCTTATGATAGCTACGCCACTGAGTAGGTAATTAGAAAAAAAATTACCTAAATGATTAAATTAATCACAATGTATAGACAGTAATTGTAAAAAAGTTAGACCGTCTGAAAAAGAGTAAAATATTGTATTTAATAAGGAAAATGTGAAAGAAAACATTGGTAGGTGAAATCTATTTATGACTTTTTTACCTTTTTACTTTGTAGTGAGATTAATGTTCGTAGTTACCTTTCTGACACAACGTTCTACATGCATGTTTATTTCTTCTTGAGTTCTTTGTGGATGACCAGTACAAATTGGACACATATCATCAGTTTTTCTTTTACGAATTTTAATTCTGAGTCGCCCCTGCCTGTTGGTTTTAATTCTTTGAAAAGTCTGAAACAAAATGATTTGTTGACTTAATGTTTTTTAAAATGTTTGTTTTATAAGGGAAACTTAAAATTATGTTCTATTGACCCAAAAGGTACAATTATTTCTATTGGATAATTTATGATCAATATTCCAAAGCTGTATTTCAGGTTTCAGCTTACGGCTGCTGTGGACAATGCCTATCTAATGAGCTGACGAACTCGTAGAGTAAATGCCATGATATTTTTTTTTAGTACAAATTTTTGCAACATATTATACACGCTATTTTTTCAAAAATTTATTATGCTATAATCATCGTTTATACTCGTACAACAGTTTGTAACATTATTACAGTGATAAACGTTTCTCTTACAAAGGCATTGTTTATTTTTATTATATTATTGCCAAAGGCCAATGTTTGCTATAATATATCATTATTCTGAAGCACCTAATCGAAAACTCATTCTGATAAAATACTATGTTAAAAATCATTGATGAAAATTTTCAAACTAGCGATAATAAAATAGATCTGTACCTCCCAACGACCCTCTGGACCACTGTCACCGGGTAAAGCTGAATGTCTTCCTAGCTCAGACCTATTTCTTTTTCTTGATGCCGCAATCACTGACCCACTTAGTTTGTAGAGCCGTTCCAATTCATGCATAAAATGAGTTTCTAAATCACCCAACGAAATTGTTAAACCACAGACTGGACAGCTAGATGGATCTCTCTTTTTTTTCTTAACAAAATCTGAAACAAATATAACGATATTCTACAGATAGAAAGAAATGAATTAAACTCTTGATTTCCTATAGCCTTCTTATTAAAAAGAAAATGTTTAATAATAATTTTTGAGCTATATTAACGTATACGAAATCATTCATTAATGACCCTTTTTTTATTAATAAACGATTTTGGTATAGATAACCAAACATACAGTCATATCGAATATATTAAAAAACTATTTTGTGTAATGCTGACTTCTCAGAATACTTCTAGTTTTTGGCTGACACATAGTTTTTGTTATATTATTCCACAAAACCATAAAAATTATTAGTGTTAAAACATCCAAATAGAATTAAAATAAAACGAAAACAGTGAAATTTGTCGACCTTCACTGTAGTATCCACATGCGTATTCCATTGTACCAAAATGCCCAACAATGACAGCTCCAAACCTAATTTATTAACAATCGCAAACATTAACGCTCTCGCTTCGCCCACGTGTTAAAATATCTCGATTGTTAATAGCCTTTATTAATACACTTGTTGGTTAAATATCTGGTAGTATCAAACAATCAAAATATTAATGACTAGCATAAATAATAAATGGAATTATTAATATTATTTATGTTTAGTAATTAAGAATCGACCGAATTAGCGATGGCGATTCTTTTTGGAAAGTACCTACTTGGTTCCGTATATTGTTTGTCTTAGATTTTATTTAAATTTTGTATATTTTTCCCCATAGAAATCTAATTCCATTAACGTGGTGGTGTTGGAATGTACATTAAATAACGACTCAAATTATCGTGAGCTTTTCGTTCTGACAAGACACCCAACTTTTCTATCTGCGGAAATTTTCGATCAATTGGTTTAGAACATGTCAACTCGGAAATTATCTAAATTCAATCGCTCTGTTAAATCTTGAGATAATTTAATAAAAAATACCCCACAAAATGGATTCGTTTGTAGTTTGTAATAATCATAATTAATAAATAATCAGCTCGTTTTTTCCATTGATTAGTTAATGGTTAATGACGATATTGTTTTACAATTAAATGGTATAATTTTCCTACTGTATGTTGTTAAGAAGTGATGTTATTTAAATATCCAAATAGGTATTCTCTAAGTGACAGTAAAACAATCTGTTGGTTTTCACGACGTTTGAATCAATATAATAATTAAAGTAATAATATAAAAAATCATTTTTTTCAAAAATCACATGCATAATAATAATAATTTATTTCTTCAGAAACATGAGTTTACAGCAAGGGTGTATGTGTACAAATTTATTATACACTAACAAACAATTTAACAATAATAAACTATAACCTTAATAAACACAAACAAATATATGTCGCCCTAAGACATCCTAAAAGACAATTACTCATTGACAATAAATGAACGTAACATTCCAGACATATTCACACATTTGCTGGCTTCAACGATTGTAATATTTTGTAGAGTTTTGATTACCTACCTAATGCTTCCAAACTCTGCAAAAAACAAATATTTTATTTCATGACGACGTAAATTGGACAATCAAAAAGAAGATGCTGGAATTATTCTTTTTCATTCGGATTACATAAGAAGCATATTTTAATATCGGGATCGTAAACAAACTATTTAGATATAAATAGGAATAATTAGAAACTAAAGACAAGTCAGATTCATACAACTGTGTATAATACGACTCAAGTATTTTTTTTCGAAAATTACATACATTTCGTATTATACTTCAAGAAGAAAATACAGTAATATTCAAATATTTATTTTATTCATTTGATCGCCTATAAATACGAAACAAACGTGAATTTTTACCATCTACAACATATCTCCATACATATAGACCACCATTTATTCTTATGGAGGCCATTGAAAATTCGAGCAAATAAATATAAAACTGTGAGAATTTGGGGCAATATTTTAAGAAAAATTGTTCGTTTCCAGTGGTTCTTGGTGTGTCGACAGGGTATTATGAATTCAAATGAGCTGCGAGAATGGAATGCCGAATATTTTACAAGGGTTTAGTGAATGGGCCGCCACAATAAGTATGTGAACATGTGAGTGTGGCAAACAGTTATGATGTATTGGGATTAAATGGTCCGCACTCCATTGCTTTTCACAGACCTCCAGAAAATCGCTCACTTAACTCCTACAACTACCGGATAGAGCATGGTAGATCTTACAACTTTGTTCCAAGATATTTACTATATTTGATGTAGGGTAATTATATTTGTGTATTCACAATTTTTTATTTATGCATACCAAACTATTGTCTTTTGTAACAGTACAAAAAGTCCACAGAATTCAATTTGGCAAATAAATAAGACGCAGAACATAATTTTTGTATGAATTTAAAAAGTAATTGCAATTACGTTTGTCTTTTATCTTTCCATTTGGATTAATCAGTTCTGCAAACTCAATCGCTACTCAATATGTTTACTTTCCCTAATTAGCTTTTTATTTAGTATGATTATGTTTAAACATTTTATTCATTACATTTGTTCGAAAGTTATGTTATTCGTTACTCTTGTTTTTTTCGAGCTGTAACATCATACGCCTTCACATCTAATCAATTTGATAGATTTTTGTCGTATTTTCTTAAATCATGTCAACCCTGTATACAATTGGGACACAATTAATCTAAAGTGTACTTCTGTATATGGGGTTTATCTAGCAGGAGAAAGCGAGAGATAGAGGTATCAGTCAGGGAAGCATCATTCATGGGATTAGCCAGGCTAACCTTGTTAATTGCTCGACTAGACCCATGCCCGTGTGTACCCCAAACGTAAATCAGCACAAGCTAAAAGGGGATGAAGTGGGCTTAAGTCATCACGAGCCACCGTTTGCTAAAATTTACACCCGGGATCGTAGTAGGCTGAAAAGCTAGTAGGGCTGAAAATATGCTGGCGTGTCTCATCTGATCACCTGAACGATATATACTTAAGATTAAAATCGGTTCCTATCTAGTACAGTGGTGAGTATTAAAGCGATCACATCTATTGGTTTCAAACGTTATATTAATAGTCTTATTATTTAGACATTATATAGTATTATATTTTACTACTCAGTAGATCTGTTATGAAAGATACAAGAAAAAGTTAATCATACAAACTGTAGGCAGCTTTAAGGTCTATATTTCAAAATTAATTACAATGTGTTCAATAACTTGATAGATCAAAAATCTGTTTCATACAAATTGTAGGCAACATTAAGGTCTATATTTCAAAATTAGTTACAATGTTACGGGTTGTTCAGTAACTTGATAGTTGAAAAATTTGGTTCGTACAAATTAGTTACAATGTTACAGGGTGTTCAATAACTTGATAGATCAAAAATCTGTTTCATACAAATTGTAGGCAACTTTAGGGTCTATATTTCAAAATAAGTTACAATGGCTAGAATGGATTCCAGCCCACTCTGGTTTTGAAGGCAACGAAGGGGCGGCTACTCCCTTTAACGGTCCGGGCCCGACCTTGTGCATTACAAAACAAACAATCCGTAAGGAGACGAGGAACTGGTTGAGAAACCAGCACCTTCCTCACTGGAGGGCTCTACAGGGTCTCAGGCTTTCCAAGCTCCTATTGAGGGGATGGACTGATGGACATGCTAGAGCTGCTCTCAACAAGGAGTAGGTTAAAAAAGGTAGCAGGACTCCTAACAGGGCACTGCTGACTGAGGAAACACCTCTGTAACCTAGGTTTAGAGGAAAGCCCCCTATGCAGGGGTTGCGGCATGGCTGACGAAACATCGGACTATGTTCTCCTCGTATGTCCACATTGGGCGAATCTTCGGAGTCCCAGTTATGACCTCTGGGGGCATAAGCAGGCATCCACTGAAGAGGATTGAGTCCTTCATCGAGGGACTCGGCTTCATGGTTGCATAAGTAGCAGGAATGGCACAATGGGCCCGCCAGTGGCCTCAGTGCCGGAACCTTGGATTGAGTTTGTCTTGGCTAAGGTTCGCCTGACTGAATTAGTAGTAGTACGCAGATTGAAGGTCTAAATTTCAAAATTAGTTATAATGTTACAGGGTGTACAGTAACTTGATAGATGAAAAATCTGGTTCATAAAAATTGTACGCAGATTTAAGGTCTAAATTTCAAAATTAGTTACAATGTTACAGGTTGTTCAGTAACTTGATAGATCAAAAATCTGTTTCTTACAAATTGAAAGCAGGTTTAAGGTCTATATTTCAAAATTAGTTACAATGTTACAGGTTGTTCAGTAACTTGATAGATGAAAAATTTGGTTCGTACAAATTGTACGCAGATTTAAGGTCTAAATTTCAAAATTAGTTACAATGTTACAGGTTGTTCAGTAACTTGATAGATCAAAAATCTGTTTTATACAACTTGTAGGCAGCTTTAAGGTCTATATTTCAAAATTAGTTACAATGATACAGGGTGTTCAGTAACTTGATAGATCAAAAATTTGTTTTTTATATATACTTTATATTTTACTTTGGAACTAAATCTGGTCCTTTCAAAAAAGGGTAAAATTGAAAAAAATGTGTTTGCCCGAAAAGCCCAGGAAAGTCGAGTTTTAAGGAAATATATTCCTTCTATCAAAAAATTAACACTATTATCCCAAAATTCGTAACGATATGATTATTTATTTATATTTTAATCGAAATGAAAAACAGTCAAAATTTGTATAATATTAAGACAAGAGTTTAGCACAGGACAACGTCTGTCGGGTCGGGTACTGTAACCTATGTAAAATAATTAAATGTTTATTCTGTATAGATTGGTTACTGTTTCTTGTAATGTATCCATATTTTTCGCCATAATATACCTACTTAAAATAAATGAATCTAAGTTAGGATACAATCCTTTTATTTGTAAATAAATACCTTCGATTTATGTCTCACAAGGTAGAGGCAAATAAAAAAAGAGCTGTTATATTTACTTATACTTGTATATGTTTAAGGTGACGGTGGTTAACTAGTTTTTTTATATAATTTTTAAATATTATTTTTCAAAACTGTATGAATTGTTGGAATATAAATAATTATTCTTCGACATCTGTTAATTTTTAATTACTTATTCCGTGGATGAAAAACACAGCTATAGTTGATTTATAAGAAAAGCTATTGTATACAAAGGTTTTTATTGAGAAAAAAATTTTGACCAAATTAATAAACGATTTATTTATAATTAGTTATTTAATCTTATGCCTCACCACCGCAAGTATAAGGCCTTTTATAAAATGAAGAAAACCCACTCTATTTTATGACAACATTTCTTATTCCATCTCAAGTTATTCCATTATTCCTCCTAAGTCTTTGAAACATTTTTTATTGGTCTGCCTCATTACCTTTGTAATATGTACTCTATTTGATAATTTATTACTCGTCTTTTCAACTGCAACAATTTTCCGTGTTTAATATTTCAATGAAAAATCATCTAGTGTTAATTTCGATGTAATATCCGAATAAAAATATTCCTTGTTTTTAACGGAAGCTAGTTCTCAGTGTAGATATTCCTCTTACAAGGACTACTTTAAGACAGTAAGTTTTAGAAACTAATAACTGGAACAATGAAAGGGAAACTCGTATTAGAAAGTGTAACCAGTTGGTGCTCTATCCAATTCATTTTCATATCACGTCCAAGCTGATCAGGCAAAACAACAAGATATTAACAAAGTTTAGTTACTAGACTGGGCAAGGGATTGGTTTTTACTTATAAACATCAGATTTACTTCCAGCAGATACGTGTAAAAAAATAAATGACAGATCGAGTGTAATCACGGGATTACATGACCTTGACAAAATAATATAGGATATAAATATCATATTTTGATAATATTAAACTAGATTTTGGTTAAAAGTGTAATAAGAGAAATATTTTATATCCCTGTTAACCATAATAAAAAGCCCGGCGGTAATGCTTTCCTCGAAAAATAGATCTCCAATCACATATAAATATCGCATATAAATATTTTTCCTGCCATGTAATCTTCAATTCCCAGAACTGCTAGCGACAAACTTTTCTCGTATGATTAGAGTAGAAAAAATGCTTTATTCTTAATTTTTTGAATTACAGGGAATCCTCGGATTGATGAGAAAAATCGGGAGCGTATTACACAATGATTTAATTCGTGGTTTTTTGTGTTAATATAAGGACTTGAAAGATTGCAGTATACACTTATACCGTTTCTGGTAGTCTAATTTAATGACGGAAGTAACAACCGAAACTCCTACACCTAGTTTCGAGGAATCTGTGCAGATTTGTGTGTACTGACTAAGTCTGGAAACTTTTTTCTTCGAATGCTATGCTGGGCTAATCGAATGTATTGAAATTTATGTGAAAAATAAACTTGAGTGCTCTAACGCACTTGGAATTTTGACGGTGGCGAGTCTAGATTGAGCAAAAAAATGTTCATGACTAGTACAAGCTCCTCACCACGAATATGTTAATGACGATGCTCGTCCTGGAATCCCCTGCACGTCAACAGCCGATCTAAACGTTGAAGTAGTAGAGGAAATTGTTACAGAGAATCGTTGAATCCCTATTGAGAAGTTGTATCAGCGAAGTTTGTTTCGACATTGCTAAGTTTTCACCAAAAGAACCATCGTATGAGCAGATTTGCTCAAAAAGATCCTAATTGGTTAAGAAACATGGGTATATGGTGATGACGTCGAAGCCAAAGCTCAATCATATCAGTGGAAGCGACCAGAAGAGCCAAGACTGAAAAAGCTCGCCAAGTTCGGTCAAATGTGAAGATTTTGCTCACTGTTCGAATGAGGAATTTGTGGAGAAACAATTCATGGCTTTGACATCACAATAATATATCTCACACCTCTTTGCTAGTTCGGTATTTTATGGCTTAAAACAACACCGTATTCACTGTTTCCACTTCCCAGAACTGGAATGATTTGCCACCATTAAGGAGATAAAGGCCGCATCGCTGGAATACCCCAAGATCAAGACCAAAAGTTGCATAAGGATAGTGACGGCTTTACTCACCGGTCACTGCACTCTAAGGAAGCACATGCATACAATCGGCATATATAGGGAGGAACCTATCTGTCGGTTGTGCATGGAAAAGGAGGAAACAGCCTCTCACATTATCTTCGATTGTGAAGCATTATCTCATTGGAGATATAGACTCCTAGGACTAGAACATCCAAGGGAGGATTTCTCCAAGAAGGACCTAGTGAAAAGACTGTTGAGCCTGATAAGGGCTGCTGGTCTCTTCACATAAACGGCACAACCAAGAGCACAAAAAGCCTTAAGGCTGAGGTGCCGAGGACATCAATCCTTTGACTGGTGTGCAGATCCAATCAATAAATCATTATATCCGAAGGAGATTATTTCAAAGGGGATGACAGCTAATAAAACTGAAACTGTCTCAAAGTAACGCTGACCTTTTATAATCAGATCAAAAATTGGATCGGACTTCTCACGAAAATCAACGTTGAAAATAATAATAACAATACTTTAAAACACATTGATTAATGTTTTGTGCAAATGACTGTAACTGTCACTAAAATACTACCTATATGTTAATTCCTTGTATAAGTTAACATTAATTCGTTTTAAAATATGATCAATATCGGCTTGAAGCGTTTAAATCACAAAACGTCACTCAAGAGGACATAAGTTTAATGTTAGTTATTTATAACGCATGTGTAGCCTTATCATCAAAGATATATTTAATAATTTGCAAGAAGCAGTGAATAATTGGAGAAAAAAAACTAAAAGAATATGCTTTACGAAAAAAGGGTCTTATAGGACTCGCAGGTGTTAAATGCGGGCTTCATCGACGTTCCAAACAAATCCACCAATCTACCCTCTGTGACTATTAACATGACAAATGCTAATATATTTCACGGCTTTCGCCGAATATATATAACACAGATTTAAACTCCGCTCACTGCTTTGATATATTTTTCTATCTTAGTTTTTTCCTTCGCTTGTTTTCTCTCCAGTTCAGCGCTTTAAATACTGCATTTACACAAAAGGTTGATGTGAAACTACAATACGTGCAAAACATGTATTAAAGTACGGAAAAATGAATTTATGACAAATTAACTGAGCAAAAAGTGGACATAAGGTTAATGTCAAATTGATTTTAAGTTTTAATTTTTCCACAAGAATAACTGTTTTGAAAATGTATTATTGCGTATATACCTATACCTTGTTCGTAGTCGATCTGGCACGTGTAAAAGTGTTTTTGGATGTATTCTAACGAACTTCTTGAACAGCTTGATGAGGTTGGTTGGTTCGGTTCTTGACTCGACCCATTGTTGCGATAGTCAGTCTCCCAATTGAGGGTGTGAGTGACTTCACCTCCAAAGTGGGTGACTTCCCTCTATAAATCGTTTCTCTCCTCTCAGAGTGAGATACGGAAGTGTGTTGATGTGGCTGTGAGGTTTCTTTTTTACGTATATCTGGAAGTTGATTAATTCTAGGTTAGGTGTTACTCCCCAGGTACCAATCTGAATAACTTCTTAACAATTTGTCTTAAGTATTTCAATATTATTTGCCGTACTTGTGAGTGAGTGCTGCGAACAAGTGTATATATGTTGTAAACTTATTGGTCTTGGGGTGTCGTAGGTGTAGAGAAGGATGGAACTATGGGAGTCGATAGCCAGTGAGATGAAATGGGCGACTTCCAGTTGTGTGGAGCGTTCAGTAAGATATGAGTAGATTAGTTTGGGAAGTCATTTAGTTATCTCACAAATCTAGCGTGCCAGACTTGGTTGAAAGCCAAAGACAAACTCCTGCTGGTGATTTGGAAATATACTGCGGCCGTTCCAGTGTTGCCAAAGTCGTTTCTCTCGAGTATTTTAAAGATTTTTCCTAAACTGAAAAGCAAAATGAGCCTGTAATTTTCGGAAATTTTAAAGTATTTGACGGGTTTCAGAATGAAAATAGTATGTTAGGTTTACCATACACCAGAGAAGTAGGCTAGAGAGAGGCAAGCGTTGCTTAAGATTTTAATTTTCATCCAGGGAGGAAGCTTCTGAGAGCTTTTCTGAAAATTAACCTGAACTAGGCTTGTGTATTTCTGTCTCTGGGTCAGACTGCTTGAATATCTTGAAGAATGGTTTTAGTGGTCGATCGTTTTAGGATCCAGTAATCTTATAAAAAAGACAAGAGCATTCGGACACTCAACTAGGTACAATTGCGCTTAAAAAAATCAAGGCAGTCAAAAACAAAACAAAATCTTATAAACCACAACATATTATTTGAGCATAATATTCAAAGACAAGCCCTTCTTGGTATTACCGGGGCAATGAACAGCACGGGGACGGCATCAATGGAAGCCCTTATTGGACTTCCTCCTTTGGAACTTTTTGTAAGGACGGAGGCAATGATAGCAATTCCTAGGCTGAAATCGGGAGACCTATGGTCACCGAACAATGTTCGAGAATGACTCACTTATACAACTGGGACAATACTAGATGAACCCATATTTCACATGAGTTTTGATAGCATGACACCGGAGAATATATTTACTGAGCGAGTGAACATCTAGGGAACAGATGATGCACCCAGGTAATTCTAGAGAAATCATCTGGTTCACTGATGGTTCCAAAAAAACCATGGCACTGGTATAAAAGGACCTAGAAAGAAAATGTTCTTTAGCCTTGGCCGATATACGACTGTGTTTCAAGCAGAGACGATTGCCGCTATAGCCTGTATTGATGAAAATATCAGAACAGGATACACCGGACAAACAATAAAAATATTCACTGACAGCCAGGTTCTGCTTTAAGCTATCAGTAACCCAAAAACTAGGACCAGACTGATAAAAAACTGTAAAGAATCCCTCAACAGACTGGCAAGAGACAACAAAGTGTCTCTAGTGTAATGAAATGGCTGACCAGTTAGCTAAAGAAGGCTCTAAAGGAGACTTCGTAGGTCCGGAACCGTTTTGTGGAATCACAAAAGATTGCATAAGAGGGGAAATCGGGAACTGGCTAGATAGGGAACATCAATTCAAATGGAGGTCGACAGAAGGGCACCTCCATACAAAGAGTTTACTGTACTGAACAAGGTAGACAAGGAACTCTCAACCAGGCTATTGAAACTGGGTAAGAGACATTTGAGGACAGTTACCGACCTGGTGACTAAACACTGCACCCTGCGGAAACATCTGCACAAAATGGCAAAGTTAGTGAACTTATGTGCAGGAAATGTGAACTCTACGATGAAACACCTACTCACATACTCTGCTTCTGCGAGAACTTACATGGACTCAGACGGAAGCACTTTGGAGAGGAAATAATACAACCATTATAGCTACTGAAAGTCCCTCCAGTAAAACTAGTGGCCTACATAGAAGACACAAAGCTTCTTGAAAGGATAATATGGGAAATGGTACAAAGATTCAGTTTAAGTGCCTGGGATGTTGAGCACAACCCAATCGAATGAATGAATGAGCATAAAATATTAGTCACTACACCTCCATAAACATATATTCAAGCCACATCGAAAACAAAGCCTATAGATCTAAAATCTGGTCCAAATTCTTAAAGTTTGTTCATTTAGAATAGTTCCAGTAGAAAATAAATCTACCTGTCTTACCCTAGATATTAACAAAATCTATAAGTAATAACAAGTAGGCTCTGTAACTAAGAATCGATACGGGTTTTCTGTTTATAAACACCAAATTTCAATATCGTAGCTTAAAAAATAGACTATCCAATACCTCGCATATTTATAAATACTGAGTGTCCCCAGTATTTATAAATATGCAGTATTTATCTTAATTGACTTTTTCATGTAAATACTTTTGGACCATGAATATTTGAAACCGCTACCTCATACTATAATTACGACCCCGATAAATTATTCATTTCTTATAGGTACATAACTAAACGCCAAGAATAAATTTTCTTTTACGTCCAAAACAGACCAAGCGGAATTACAACGTGATTCTTCTTCTGTCATTGTTAATACATTTATATATCAATTCACTTCCAGAAAGAGCTCTTCCAACTTCCAATTGAATTAATGGCGGTTGGAAGCAAAAACGGTCTAATACACCTCGAAACGGCAAGTTCTAATGCAAGATTTGTTAACACCATTATGCACGCCACAGTAGATACTAAGTAGCGGATAAACGGGGACCATGAAAATTATTTTTCAAATCATTTAATTCCATGTGAAAACACTTTTAGTTAAATTGAATGCTCCCTTAGACCCACACAGTGATTTTTATTAATAATGATATCCTTTGTCGAACGGCAACATCAAATAAATTAAACAAAATCAACGATAACTGAAACTTGAATATATATTTTTTCAGTTGCTCACAAATCATATAATGGAAAATTACGTGAGCAAATTGATTTACTGGGTAACCAACAACCACTATTAAGTTATTCTGGAAGTTCGACAGGTCCGTATTAAACCTCATAATTCGTAAATATTGAAACTATTTTGGGGAAAGCTGGTGTAAGGAATTATATTTAATGGCCTATGCAGAAAATGTAGCCCAATTAACAAGTCTTCTATAATTCCAATCCACGCATTAACTGAAAAAATAATTTGGGAACGGTGCCCTATAATATTGTGCGGGTTCTCGTCTGCCCATACGTGATTATTATAAAAATTTATAATGGATACTCTGAAAAATTTGCCTTATCTGTAAAAAATGTGTATTTCGTCTGTCATCCTGTCACAAAATGTAACTCGCTGAAGAAAATCTCGTGGTAAATAAGAGCTTGAACACGTACCTGTAAGGGTACCATTGTAGACGGCTGATATTTAGAGCGTTAGCATCTTTTCTAGTGCTCGTTTCTGGGTATTAATCAATTTCACCCAGAACATCTTGTTTTACATTTCTAACTGTCCGGGTCCCGGTCTAACATAATTTGACCAGCCTACTAAAACTTGAATAAACATTAAGTAGACACGAATGAATTACCAAAGTGACATCAGCCTACTATTGCAATCTCATTCATTTGTTCATTCATTCATTCATTTGGGTTGTGCTCAACAGCCCAGACACATGAACTGAATCTTTGTACCATTTCCCATGCTATCAACTCCCATTCCAGAAGCTTCGTGTCTTCTATATAGGCCACAAGTTTCACTTGGGGGATTTACAGTAGTTGTAATGGTTGTATTATTTCCGCTCCAAAGTGGTTCCGTCTGAGTCATTGTGAGTTCTTACAGAAGCAGAGTGGATAGATGTTTCATCGTAGAGTTCACATTTTCTGCACATATAAGTTCACTAACTTTGACCATTTTTTGCAGATGCTTACTTAGGGTGCAGTGTCCGGTCACTACGTCGGCAACTATATTCAAATATCTCTTACCCAGTTTCAATAGCCTAGTTGAAAGTTATTTGTCTACCCTGTTCAGTAAACTCTTTATATGGATGTGTCCTTGTTTCAACCTCCATTTGAGTTGGTGTTCCTTTTCTAGCCCCCTCTTATGCAATATTTTGTGTTTCCACAGAACTGTTACGGCACCCATATTAGAGTTATCCCTTGCCAGTCTGTTAAGGGATTCTTTACAGTTTTTCACCAGTCTGGTCCTAGTTGATGGATTGCTGAAGTCTTTAGGAATAGCCTGGCTGTCAATGAATATTTTAATTTTTTGTCCGGTACGTCCTTTTCTGATGTTTTCATCAATACAAGCTATGGCGTCAATCGTTTCTGCTTGAAACACAGACGTATATCGATTAAGGCTAAAGAGCATTCTCTTTCTAGGTACTTTGATACCAGCCCCAGTGCCATGGTTTGTTTGGAACCATCGGTCAACCAGATGATTTCCCCAGAATTACCTGTGTGTATCACCTGTTCCCTAGATGGGATGATGATGTTCACTCGCTCAGTGAATATATTCTCCGGTGTCATGTTATCAAAACTCATGTGAAATATGGGTTCATCTAGCATTGTCTCAGTTGTATAAGTGTGTCCTTCTCGAACATTGTTCGGTGACCATAAGTCTACCGATTTCAGCCTAAGAATTGCCATCATTGCCTCTGCCCTTACAAAAAGTTCCAAAGGAGGAAGTCGAATAATGGCTTCCATTGATGCCGTCCCCGTGCTGTTCATTGCCCCGGTAATACCAAGGAGGGCTTGTCTTTAGATTGCAGTTAATTATGCTCACTGCGGAGGACACTTCTGTCCTTTTCCACCAGACTATTGTTCCATAGGTGATCGTCTGGCAAAGATACACCGAGGTAAGAAACACCTACTACAAGGAAATTAGAAAAGCTAAAAGAAATAGCTTCAGGAAATTCTGTGAAGATATAAACACAACACCTGCTGCGGCAAGAGTTTACAAAGTTATGGCGAAAAGTAGGGTCAACACAGATATGGCTTTGAGGAAGCCAGACGGTAAATATACCGAAAATGAGGAGAAAAGAGTGCGACTCTTACTAGAAACTCATTTTCCTGGAAGTACCCCAAACAGAGGAGATAATCCTCTCGAAGGTCATAACAGGCCTTCGAGAGAAAGTACTAAAATGGCCAAGCACATTTGTAGTAACGATAGGTTAAAATGGGCTATGATCACCTTTTCACCTTTCAAAACACCTGGAGCAGATGGGATTATCCCAGCATTGCTCCAGCAAGGACAAGACGAAATTCTACCACATTTGGTTAGAATTAGTCGAAGTAGCTTGGAACTTGGTTATATACCAGAAGCATGGAGAAGGGCAATAGTAACCTTCATTCCAAAAGCTGGAAAAAGGGACAGAACAAACCCCAAATCCTTCAGACCAATTAGCCTAACATCGTTTGTGCTTAAAACGATGGAAAAAGCAATTGACAACTATATTAGAACGGAAATCCTAGAGAGACTACCTCTCCACCCGTATCAGCACGCTTACCGGGCAGGCAGATCTACGGAGACTGCACTGGTACAACTGACGGAGAATATCCAAGGTGGCGTAGACAACCAAGAAACTGTAGTATGTACATTTTTGGACATAGAAGGAGCTTTTGACAACACTCCACAAGAGGCTGTCAATAGAGCATTGAATAGAAGAGAGAGCACAACATCCAAATGGATGTCGGAACTGCTCAC
The DNA here is from genome assembly GCA_949126875.1 of Lochmaea capreae. Classification (NCBI taxonomy): domain Eukaryota; kingdom Metazoa; phylum Arthropoda; class Insecta; order Coleoptera; family Chrysomelidae; genus Lochmaea; species Lochmaea capreae. Next base: position 14,335,908 of record OX421402.1, on the reverse strand, counting down.
CACCAGAGTAGCAGAGACGAGAACGAGCAAAGACATTGTCTCCATCTGCACAACCAGAGGATGCCCACAGGGAGGAGTAGCATCCCCATTAATGTGGAGTCTGACGGTTGACGAACTCCTGTGTGGTTTGACGGACCTCGGAATATCCTGCCAAACATATGCCGATGATATTGTCATAACAGCCAGGGGAAAATATGAAAACACCCTTTGTGACATCGTACAAAAGGGTCTGAATTATACAAATAGTTGGTGTAGGCAAGTGGGACTCAGCATTTTGATAGCCTTCACTAAGAAAAGAAAACTCAACCTCAAAACCATTAAACTTGATGGGAACGACGTTGAATAGAGACAAGAAGTCGAGTTTCTAGGTTTGACTCTAGACAGCAAACTCCTGTGGAACAAACACGAGAAGGAGATTACATACAAAGCAAAAATGGCTCTGATGGTGTGCAGGAATCTGGCAGGGCGAAACTGGGGTTGTAACCCAAAAAGCCTGAGCTGGATGTACACTGCCATAGTGAGACCAATTATCACTTATGGAGCCATGGCGTGGAGTAGTAGAACTAGAACTTGACGACGATAGAAAACCTCTCCAAAATTCAAAGACTAGCCTGTATAAGCATAACAGGAGCAATGAGTACATGCCCAACGGCAGCAATGGAAGTGATTCTCAACCTCACACCATTACATATGGTGGTGGAGAGTGTTGCAGAAAGAACAAGATACAGACTAAGTAGAGAGGGAATCATTAAAAAAAACCACCTCTTCATTTCTTAGAAATCAGACAACCTGGGACATGCCACAAGATGGTATGATGAAAAAGTATAACTTTTCAAAGAAATTCATTACGGAATTAAGCAACAAGAAGGAATGGGATCCAAATACCATTACCAGACTTGGAAATAATGCCATTCAATGGTACACAGACGGCTCAAAAGCAATAGAAGGAACTGGGATAGGAGTGTACGGGCCAGGAACCAAACACTCTGAAAGCATGTGAAAAACCCCAAGTATCTTTCAAGCGGAAATTCACGCAATAAGAAAGTGTGCCCAGTTCAATATTGACGAAGGATATAGAAGGCAAAGGATTATCATAATGTCTGATAGTCAAGCAGCCATTAAAGCTCTGAGTTCTTGTGTAATCAGTTCCAAAATGGTGTGGGAATGCCTAGGCAAACTTAATGAACTAGGCGAGAACAATATAGTCACCTTACTGTGGATTCCAGGACACACTGGAATAGAAGGAAACGAAATAGCAGATGAACTAGCGAAGAGGGGGACTGAAATACCCTTTTGGGGGCCGGAACCCTCTTGTGGAATCAGCTCCAATGTAATATTGGAAGAAATAGGTAAAGCCGAAGAAAAGAGAAGATCTGACAATTAGAGATCTAGTAGGGCTTAGGCAATCTAAGATTCTTCTGGGTGACTACAACCTGTTGAGATCAAATGCATGCATAAGTCAAAGCAAAACTGCACTAAGAGTTTTAACAGGAATCCTAACGGGACATTGTCGCCTGAATGGGCACCTTAAAAAGCTCCAAACAGTGGAGGAAGAAGATTGTAGATTTTGTGGAATGGAAGAAGAAACCTCCATCCACATACTTGCGAACTACACAGCGATTCAGAATCCTGGGGCACAGTACCTGGGAGACTACTGGATAGAAGAGGGACAGTTACCTAAGTTGAGGCCTGCAGATATCCTAAAATTCCTCCGGGAAATAGGACTAAAGGAGCTACTAGTCTCTGAGACTCTCCTCAGAAACTAAGTAGAAGTAAGGGGGCGCAATAGATCTTTCAGGTCTCAATGAATGTTACCCCAAAATACATACATACATACATACATAGGTGATCGTCGGCCTATACTATTGCATTGTATTTAAACAAGGTATCGCACAGGATATTGAAATTTTTTTCTCCATATGTATTGGTTCTATGAAAAAAAAGTTTTCCAAGACAATAGATATTTTAAATAATATTTCTATTTCACAAAATTCAATCTAAAAAAAATATTAAATAAAATGAGGTTTGAACATTTCCCTTCTCATAATGTAGAATGTTGAAAAAATACGGGCAATCACCCCCTGAATATTTTCTCATGAATTTGGAAACTATTATGAACGAATTTTATATACCTATCTGTAATTAATAATGCCACATTGCCTGTAAATCTTTATTTTCAATCAAATTCTCCAGAATACATTGCTTCCTTTTCTTCGTTTAATTTCACTAGGTCTGATGTCCTCTGCTGATAGTCTGTTAAATTATGGAACCAAAATCTCAATTATATTCCAAAAATAACACGCGAAAAAAACTTTTTGCGGGATTATACAATTAAGTAGTGGCTATTATCGGAATTGTCAGCAGATGCGCCATGCTAGTTACAATATTGCGGGTGTCCAGTGGTAAAAATAAGTTTTCCTGGAATACCGAATAGAGTATTTTTTGGTGGTAGCGACACTTGAAAATTTCTTGAGTTAAAATATAATTTTTGGCAAACATAGTTAAAAAGATGTAATAAACAAAGTGATAAATTTGAATATACCAAAAGATCAACACAATTCAATTTTGTTGTAACCTCCGCTATTTAACTCATTGTTCGTAGAGCTATCACAAACGGTTGGAAACTGAACGACTCTGCGCAGAGCCTCTCTGTGAACGGTTTTTATTCACTGCGCACGGTTTTTATTTACTGCGCGTGAGTGGTCCAGTTTCCAGCTAATTGTGATTGCTCTACGAACAAACCTAATTAGTGGGCAAACGAAATAATTCTCGATTTGTGTAGCAGGGAAATTGAGACTAAGAAATCGTACTGAACCTATTACTATTTTTTGATAATGGAATATAGGCAGGAGTCGAAGAGCCAAAAAAAATTTCTATAGATTGCCGTGTCTGAATTTTCTGGATAAATCGTTTCTTGAACGAAATGACAAAATATCCGAATTTTAGTTTTTGTTATTCTTTGGTCTCTGTCCACAATTGTAGTCACCCCCGACTTTCTAAACCCTACTGCAAGCTAACGTTGATACGGTAATCTCGCGGATAAGTTGTTGGGGCACCGCAGGGCTAAAGGTGGCTTGTATAGAGCAAGCACAGGGCGCAGGGATAAGCGATAGTCGGTGAAGGATTTATAAAATGTAATTGGTTCAGCTGGCTCAAACACGTTTAAATCATCAATAGCTCATCAGGTTTCTACCGACCAGCTTGACACCCTCACGATTTTCACCGAACCGTGACACCTTTTAACAAATAGGAAATTTGAAATGACTTTTATTGTCAGAAATACTCAAGCAAGTGTATTCCTGTAAGCTAGAAATCGTTTTTTTTGTTAATTTTCTCTGGTCATACGCTGTTTTAGTGAAAAGAGAAAAACATAATGTAAATATACATCGTAATCAGTTACATACAGTTAATCTCCTTTCATTTAAATACGGATATTAATCGTTGATAACTTATGATCGAATACTGCCTTTCATATAAATAAATGAAAAATAGAACAATCCAGATGCATTTTTTATGTTTGATATTTGAACCTATTTGTGCAGTATACTGTTAAGCAAAATGTAAATTTTGAGGTCCATCGTTATCAAAAAGATCCACGAATAGTTTTACTCAACTTGACATACACCAGAAATATATTACTCCATATCTGCTTAGGTGACTTTAGATCCAGTCCACAGAATCATTTTGTTGTGAGACAAATTAAATACTTTAGTGTCCACAACGTTTAATCGATTGTTATAGGCTATCAAGTTTAGTCTAGCTTTTCTCACCTGGACTAAGACATCAAAGATTCAAATTCTTCTTTCCAAAAAACTTTCTAGGCCTGATAGACATTGTACAGCTTGGCCACGTTAAATCCATGTTCTAAAAAGATGGTGCATCGCTCCACCAATACTATTCTACTTCCCCCACATACCCATGAGAATATATTCACTGAGCGAGTGAACATCATCATCCCATCTAGGGAACAGGTGATGCACTCAGGTAGTTCTGGAGAACTCATCTGGTTCACCGAAAGCTCCAAAACAAACCATGGCACTGGGGCTGGTATAAAAGGTACTAGAAAGAGAATGATGTAACCTTGGCCAATATACGACTGTGTATCAAGCAGAGACGATTGCCGCTATAGCCTGTATTGCTGAAAACGTCAGAAGAGGATATACCGGACAAAAAATAAAAATATTCACTGAGAGCCAGGCTCTGCTTAAAGCTATCCGTAATCCAACAACTAGGTCTAAACTGGTGAAAACCTGTAAGAATCCCTCAACAGGCTGACAAGAGACAACAAAGTGTCTCTAATATGGGTGCCGGTACACGATGGGATTGCAGGTAATGAATTGGCGGACCAGTTAGCTAAAGAAGGTTCTAAAGAAGACTTCATATGTCCGGAACCGTTTTGTGGAATCACAAAAGATTGCGTAAGAGGGGAAATCGGGAACTGGCTAGATAGGGAACACCAACTCAAATGGAGGTCGACACAAGGACACCTCCATACTAAAAGGTTACTGAACAAAGTAGACAAGGAACTCTCAATCAGGCTATTGAAACTGAGTAAGAGATATTTGAAGACAGTTACCGACCTGGTAACTGGACACTGCACCCTGAGAAAACATCTGCACAAAATGGGCAAAGTTAGTGAACCTATATGCAGGAAATGTGTACTCTATGATGAAACACCTGCTCACATACTCTGCTTCTGAGAGAACTTACAGGGACTCAGACGGAAGCACTTTGGAGAGGAAATAATACAACTATTACAACTACTGAAAATCCCCCCAGTCAAACTAGTGGCCTATATAGAAGACACTAAGCTTCTGGAATGGAAGTACTTAGATAACATGGGAAATGGTACAAAGATTCAGTTCAAGTAACTGGGCTGTTGAGCACAACCCAATCGAATGAATGAGTGAATGAATACCGATGATAGACATATATTTTAATAACTATGTAGCTCAGGAAATGCAGGTCATCACTTATACTCTCCACTTGCAAGGAGCCCATATCTTTCTTTATTATTTATATTTTTTATCTCGTCGGCATTACTGGGAACGAGGAAAGTGCTGCTACATTATCGCTGGTACCATTAAAAATATCTATAAGCAGCCGTTAATCTTTTTTCAAAACTCTTTCATGAACTAGTGGTTAGATAAGTGAAAATACTCTCAGAGTACATTATCCTTAGTCCAGTGAACCTCATCATATTGACACCAATGAAAAAAGAGGATGAGGTCGTCATCAGAAGATTTAGAGTACAACTCATGGATTTCGGTAACCCATCATCATTGTGTACTTTCCGCCTAAATACCGTACTCACAGAGAAGCATCCAACATATTGTTCACTTTATAGGAGATCTTATGACTAATTTGACCTAAGAAATGTTCGATTCCATGACCCAATTTATTTTTGTGCTATTTGTTTTGTATTGTAATTATTTTTTCATCTCTTGTAAACAGAAGCGGTGCAAGGTTAAAATACAGAATAAATGAAAAAAATTGTAATGATCCCATTATGGTGAGAATATTTTTTTAGGCTGTTCAACTAGAAGTTTACAATCAAAATTTTCCGTTGAGCACAAAACTCTAATTTTGAAAGATCTAGTTATTAAGATATATTTCCAAGATAAATCCAGGTACTAAGATTCTCTTAACTACATAATTTTCATTGTGAACTTTTTATTAATAATTATATCGTTACAACAGTGATAGTAAATGTATTTAACAGCAATGTAACTCATGTTATTAATAACCATCTTCATCATATTTTTCCTTATATCTATAATTTCTCTCCTTCCCTAATTGAATCATTAAACTAATTGCGACTAATTTGTTGTGCTTTATTTAACTTTTTGTAGTAAATTGTTATTACTTATAACTCTCAGTTTTTTGTTAGTTCGATGTATGTGAATGTATAACGATAAAAAATACAAAACATTCAAGCTATTAGGGGAACTTTTAATATTCCGAGCACACAAGGCTCTTTAAGACAGCCAATCACCACTGTCTGAAAGAAGCGGTCATTCCGACTTTGCTCTTTTTCGAACATTGTTAGCCCTATAAATCCCTGTGTCATTTTTTCAAAAGATTATCTCGCTGTCCAAGAAAGCCACTTACAATCATACGACTTTTTATGAACAGATGGAACTTATGTTGTTCGCTCTTCTTTCTACTCGAATCGTAAAAATATAATAAAATTGAGATGAATCGCAAACGTATTAAAAACAGCATTGTCTTTTTTTAGCGACTGAATACTTGCTGGTCGAAACATATGTTTAGTCGGTAGAAAATTTGTCTGTCGAAAAAATTTTAATACATTGACTACCAACAAATAGGTAATTTAAATAATCCCAAAACGGCTCCATAGAGGCACTGCATTATTAGAAGTAAAGTAATAACTAAATTTATTATATACGAGGGCAGTTTCACAAGTCAGTGATAAATAATGATGATTATCGAAGTCGTCAGGACATATTCGAAGAAAATTTGTATAATATTGTTACATGGGACCTGTACTGGGGAATATGTAAAGGCTACTACTAGCCTTCGTTTTAGATAATGTTTTAACGTGTGAACATCTGCTCATACGAATGCCACAACTTATACTAGACATTAATTCACGACTCTAGTACTTCAAAAGGAGTGAGAGTCTCAGATAAAGTAGATGGTGAGGTGCAGTTGAAACCGATTCCTAAAACTGTGTCGACTTTTCACATTCAGATCAGCGATCAGAATATGAACACAGTGGTCATGAGTCACAAAAGCAAACTTGAAGGCAGATACAGATTTGCAAGAAAGCGAAGAAGATACCAGCCAAAAAAATAAAGAATACATTACAGAGAAAGATTTCCTAAAACTTTTCGTATACATTACAATTTTGAGATATCCAGGAAATCGAGGGCCATGTTTCAGATATACCTACACTATCTGTTACAGTGAATCGTTCAAGAGACGTCTGCGATTACAAGTTAAGTAGGTAAAAATTTAGGTAATAATTTATAGCTATTTAATATTTTTATGAATGATCTTTGGTCTAAAATTGTGCACTCGGAAATTTTGCTTTTTGCTGATGACCTTAAGTTATTTAAATCGATACAAACATTAACGGATTGTGGAAAACTGCAAGATGTTAATGCTTTCAGTGACTGGTGCAACTTAAATTTAATGGAAGTTAATATTAGTAAATATAGTACCCACATTTTTTTTTAGAAGAATTAAAAATATATTATTCACTTATTCAATAGATGCTAATGATTTGAGTAACGTTCTTTCTATTCGGGATCTTGGTGTGAATTTAGATCCCAAACTTGATTTTCACCTTCACTAACGTCAATGTAGTTAGCATTAGTCAGTTTGGTCATCTTACCAGATCCATGTAAATAACAAGAAACAAGTCCAGAATAGATTCATTAGATATATGTCTTTTAAAATCGGAATGCCTGTAAAAACTAGTCCATATCAAGAGATAAGAGATATTCTCAGTTTAGACAAACTTTCAGATCGAAGATCTCAAGCTAATATCAAATATATATAACTTAATCTGCAAGAGTCGACAATTGCTATCCCGTATTGGTTTCCATATCCCTTATAGGTCATGAAGAAATAATCATACTTTTGCAGCTCCATTCCATAGCCATAATTATGGGAGGTTCGCTGCAATAAGCAGACTTTTATCCAGCTCGAAAAGTTTGGAACTGGAGTTTTTCAACATATCTTAGGCAATTCCTACGAGAGATGAGTACTTGTATAGGATTAAGATTGCATTATCTTAATATTGTAATTGTATTGTGATTTTGTTGTTATATTGTTCACTGAATTTTTGTATATCTAATTGTTGGTTCAAATTATTTTGTCTATATTTTCATAAAATATTAGGTGTTACATGTTAATAAATAAATAGTTTTGCAAATTAGCTTGAATAAATATTAAATTTTTAAAAAGAATTAGTTTTAAACATTTCTAATCGAAGCAATCTTTTATTGTAATAAACAAAATTATAAAAAATTGGTAAAGCTTGAAATTTATAACGCCAATGACACATTTGTAAATTTTTTCTAAGAAATCAGTTGGAACATTTCATTTATAGCCCATTACATCATACAATGTATTTCTGCTATCGAATACTCTTGCACAAACCTGTCCTGTAATGATTGAATGGGAGAATGGCAACAACCCGAAATTAAACTAGGAATATATTAAACTTCCACTGGCGTCGGAATCGCATTCTATTCTAAAAAAGAAACAAGTTTCGACGTTGGGGATTTTGTCGGCGTTTAATACTAAACGGATGTTCGCACCTCGAAAAGCGTACTAAATCCGTTCCCGGATTTGTAAACGAGTCCGCGCCTAAACACTTCTATGTATGACTGACCATTTATCATCCCTCACCCCCGGGTCCTTTACTTCACACCCTTAGACAGCCCTTGTTTCCACAGAATTTGCACTGCTACGGTCGCACTTTGGTATTCCTATATAACAGGAAAAGATATCGCTTCTTTTTGTTTGTCTGCCTTCATGAAATTTGACAAAGAGGATAAACTAAAAAATAGAATGCACAAAAGGATAACTTATACAAATGAAACTTGAATATTCTCGATAACATCTAAAGAAAATTAGAGGGTTACCAATTAGTGATTGCAAATAAACCAAATTTTTCCACTACCGGTAATTCGGTAATTTTCTAATTCAAAACCAAAAATTAGATTTAGCGGTGAAAATTAACATAGACTATAGATAGTATTTAGAACAAAAACAATTTATTAAAATAAAATACAATTTAGCATTCTAAAAATGAAAATGAGTATTACAAAATATAATATTATGAAATAATGACGAGTATTTTGATTTCATATTTTTTTAAAAATATCCTCGTAAAAAACATAGTTTGTCTCCTAATTGGGATCTAATTAACTATAATTTCTTACCTATGACTATGAATATTGAATTATTTTTGATTAGCCAATAAACATAGGTAGGTATTAAAAACATTAACTGCCACACTGCCAGCTGCACTACAAGCATACAAGAATTTACCAAAAATGTTGCGTATTAAGCGTTATTTGACAAAACTTTGTCTAGGTATGCGTGTAGGCGACTAATTTTAAAATTGTATCCTATTGGGATATTGGGAATGGTTTGTGGTAGTTTTAGAATATCGAGAGGAGTCGGAACAACTAGTGAGTAACGAGTCGTGACCGTGACTATTGATAATGGTAATTGTCGTGTTTGCGGAAAAAATGACACAGTTACGAATTTACCCGTAAAATATGACAAAATTACCGGTAAAATATTTGCAGTTATTTCTTCCGGCATACCGGTATTGCAATCGCTATTACCAATCACTGATAAACGTCATGAAATAATTGAAATATAACAATTGACGGGTTGAAACATATATGAAAAAGTAAATGTTACATTATAGTGAACAACCGCTAATTTATTTGCCGTCATAAATACGGTATAACCATAAGTTATTTCTTTGAATAAACACTCCCTATACTTAATAAATAGGTTCGTTCCAACCACCAGCAATTTACAGTAACGTTACTAGTACATATGCGCAGTTGAAAAAAACCACTCCTACTACCTGAAATTACTGGTTCAGAACTCTTGATTACTATCAGTTCTCTGTTCCGTCACATTTGCCGACCAGTCAAATTACCGTTCAAACGATTCTTGCTGGCTAGCGAGTACCGAAAGTTCTGAAATTAGGAAACATGCGCAATGGCAACATTTTTGTTTCAAACTGTCAAATTTCGAATTTATTTTTTATGGAAAGTATAAATAGGTTATGGAAGTGGGTTTTCAGTTTTTGAATTGTTTTGAAAACAGTGTTTTCGCCGTTTCTTACTGACTGTTTCTTATCTGTGACTTTTTCTTTGTGTTTCTTTGCGTAGTTGTTGATGTAAAAGAAAAAGGAAAGAATGGAGTCCGAAACGACAGAAAGTAATATCATGCCATGGGGATACCTATATTTCTGGAATCTTATTATTTTTAATGAATATTCTTCTTTTTAGAAGTAGGGCTCGAAGAATTTCTTGTTGTGTGGCCAAGAGATAATGAGGGTGCAAACACTTCAAGCATTGCTGCAGTCGGTGGTAAGAGTGAAAATTCACATAGTTCGGTGCATCTACTAAACTAGTTCAAAATACGTTCCAACCGTTTGGTAGAAGATTACCGGTAACTTTACTAATTTCTCTTACACATGCGCATTAAACAGTTCAATTACTGGTTACGTACAATAACAGAATAGTTGGTTGGAACGAACCTAATATATCAATCGATATAAAGATATTGAATGTTGCCTACATGAAAACAAATAAATTACAATGTACAAATCTCCTCCATACTTACTACTACTACTTAGTCAGGCGAACCTTGGCCAAGACAAACTCAAGCCAAGGTTCCGGCACTGAGGCCACTGGCGGGCCCATTGTGCCAGTCCTGCCACTTATACATCCATGAAGCCGAGTCCGAGTCCGAATCCTCTTCAGTGGATGCCTGCTTATGTCCCCAGAGGCCATAACAGGGACTATGATGATTCGCCTGCGTAGCACAGCCCAATGTGGACATACGAGGAGAACATGGTCCGACGTTTCGTCAGCCATGCTGCAGCCCCTGCATAGGGGGCTTTCCTCTAAACCTAGGCTACAGAGGTGTTTCCTCAGACAGCAGTGCCCTGTTAGGAGTCCTCCTTCTTTAACCTATTCCTTGGTAGTTCTAGAGCAGCTCTAGCATGTCCATCAGTCCATCCCCTCAATAGGAGCTTGGACTGCCTGAGACCCTGTAGAGCCCTCAAGTGAGCAAGGTGCTGGTTTCTCAACCAGTTCCTCGTCTCCTTACGGATTATTTGTTTTGTGAGGCCCAAGGTCGGGCCCGGGCCGTTAAAGGGAGTAGCCGCCCCTTCGTTGCCTTCAAAACCAGAGTGGGCCGGAATCCATTCTAGCCACACTGTGTTCCGCCTTGCTAAGTCAGCAAGGCGCTCACGACATTCAGCAGCAAGCTCATTGCCTTAATTGCCGCCTGACTGTCGGTGTATATGGTTATGCGTCGATCCGTATAACCTCTGTCTAGGTTTATCTGCCCACATTCCAAGATAGCGTATACCTCAGCCTGATATGCAGACACACCCTTACCCAATGGAACATAGACTTGTGTCCTTGGGTTCCTGGAGTAAATTCCAGCCCCCGCCCCATCGCTGGAGCATGAACCATCTGTGTACCAGACGATCCCATGGGGCTGTGAATTTCCCTCCCTTTCTCAGAAAATCTCCTCCATACTGAAATGGGAAATCTCAAACAATATTATTACCTATCGATTTTTTTAAAATATAAGATAATATATAACATTTTGAAAAATTACATATTATTTTAAATAATCAGATATCAACAAATTGAATTATCCGGAACGTAATGCAGTCTATGCATACCAAACACTGAGAGCATTTCGGGTAAGATACACAGAAGACGTATGCAACAGCTCTAAGCTTAGCAATTTATATGGATCATGCCGATATTGCTAGTATAATAAAACAGAACAGTGTCCCTAAGCAACGAGAAATCGAAACTATTCCGATATATCGTGAATATTTACAGGGACGTTATGTGATTCTGCAACTAGAAACGACACAAACCGTTGAAAATAAATTATTTTTTCTACATTCCTGCAAAAAACAAAACTTTATTGAACTCTATTTAGGTGAAAAACTAGTTCATTATTGCTCTAGTGCAATAATAGTATATTATTAAACGAGCAATTTATGATTTTCATACATGTGTATTTGACATAAGACGTCTAATAATTTTCTTGATCAAAACAAGCAGGAAGACAGTACACAGAGTCCTTCAGGAACATCTTCTCTACCCTTTTCATGTCCAATGCGTACAAGCTTTCAATTCTGAAAATTATCCACACCGATTGGCTCTCTGCCAATGGTTTATGGATCATGACGAACCTGAATTGTCATGAATATTGCTTTCGGATGAGGCATGTTTTACGCACGACGGTTATTTTATTAGCATTAACAGCCATATTTGGCTCCTCGAAGACACAACAACAATTTTCTGTAAACATGTGGGCTGGTATTTAATTATTGCGCAGTATAATAAGTACAAACTTTTTTTGTTCTACAGCCCAAACGGCTCATTAAACAAAAATGCTTATTTTGATGTCCCCTATAACCCCTTAAAGATTGTCGGTATCTTTTCGGGTCACCCCGTATTTTTAAAATTTGTAATGTTATTTTTCATATTTTTTTTACAAAGAATATATGTTGAATTCTTTAGATACGGCTTTAATTTTAACAACCAATAAATATATTAGACTGAAGGGCGTAGGGTCAGACAGCGACATCGGTAAGACGTATTTCCAAAGATGTCTTAAAGACGTTACCTTTTGTAACATCCGATGTCTTTAAGATGCCTTTCTGGCGAAAACAGACATTCCTAAGATGTCCTGTATGTCAAAATACGACATCTTAAAGACGTCTTTACGATATATTTGTGCTGTTTGGGTATAGCTTAAAAATAATAATAGGTACCCACCCCTGAAATGACCTGTCCCGACAGTTTTATTACCCGCACCGATTGCGATTTTACTTTAGGTACTAGGTACTGGGTACTGGGTACTATAGGTACTAGGTTCTGGGTACTGGTTACTGGGTCGGAGTCGTCACTTGTTTACATACATATTGCATATAAAACGTGATTGCATCAATGCAGGTTAAATTCATCTGATATGAAATTGTTGCCCTTTAGCAAAGTTGGAACTAATTATAATAAACTTGATGGTAAATTTGGAGACGCTATAAAATAGGTATTTTTGTGTACGTTTATTCAGTGAGGCGTCTCGGCATAAAATAAAATTTAAATTTTAGCTATTGATTCTATGATTTTACACGTATTTCAGTAGATTTTATCCGTTTTTATAATAAACTAACGGCTGGAGCCATTTGTGGCAAACCCTCATAATCGGAAGTAATTCCTCCATCTAGTAGGGTGAAACGTGAATTTGAAATAAAGTTGACTGTGATGAAAACCGCATCAATTTTAGCTTAGCAATTTTTGAATAAGATAAATTTTATAATATTAATAATAATTCATAACTGAAAGTGAATAGCGTCTTAAATCTGCTAAATTGTATAAAAACTCCCAGTTATATATTTTATTTGTGTGAATATGAACTTGAAGGATTTTTAGTGAGAGAGAAATGGTGATGATGATTTATTTACTCCAAAACTACACCAATTTCATACATAAATTTGAACATGTGATCATTGACCGGTTTAATTAAACCTAAACGATTATTGAGAGATGACATTTGAGGGTATCCAGTTATTTTCCATAGTGAAAATAAATGGAAAGGACAACCAATCGAAAATAATGACATACGATCGGAAAAATGTTAGTTGTATGGTTAAAAATGGACAAACATATCAAAATGTAAGTTTGATAAGAAATACCCGATTGGGTGGATCAAATTTCTGAGATCAGCTTTTTAGACAACTTTGTAATCTACTTAAATCAAGTAATATATATTTTTTAATACGAAATATAATTGAATAAACATGCTTATTTATATCACACAATGGCTCCGTAGCAAAAAGAGACTTTTAATACTACGCGGAGTACTTATGGAAATTAAGGTATATTATTTGACTTAAAACTTACCTGGAGCCGACATTTGGAAAAAGTAATAAGGAAAGTGGAAATCTGGAGGCTAAAACCTGAAATACAGTATTGACCATGCAACAAGGTGGTTGTAACCAGTGGCGGCTTGTGAACTTTTTAAGAGGCTGGACAGAAAACGTTTTTGTAAACATATACTTTTCAGCCAACTAATTTAACCTTTGCGCAGCTTCTTCAGTGACAAAATTAATTGTTGCCCAGCAAGAACCAACTTGGAGGTATATAGTTTATCTTGCCAACACATTTTTTTTGTTCGTTTTTTGTATTTTTATTTTTTTTGGGTTTTTAATTTTATTTTTGGAATCTTTCATATTTTGTTTTTTTTATAATCCTACGGTCTTTAGTTTGCGAAAAATGATCAATAATATTGTCATAAAATGTATCATTTTATTTTAAGCGTTTTACTAAATCTTTTTCAATAGATATTAAACTAACATTGTATACACGATTTTAGCCCATTGTATTTCGCAGGGAAGTTTTAATTCGTTTTAGAGAAGAAAATGATCTCTCCACCGATGCCGACGTGACAGGAATGGTGACTGTCAAACAAAGTAGTTTATAAAACTAAGGTAAAACTTGTTGCAAATCATTATTTATCATAAATTTTATCATATCGGCGTGACTGTCGTACTGACTCGGCGTGACTGTCGTACTGACTCGGCGTGACTGTCGTAATGACCTAAAATATATCTTTATCCGAGTATATAACGCATAATTCATTGTGCAGTGCTGTTTTATCAAAAAAATTATATTTTAGAACTAAGTTATCTAAAAGTGTATTGGGAAACTCTTTTGAAAAACATTCGAATAAGCTTTTATTCGTCAACTCGAAAAACTTCAATTCATGTAAATCGGAAAATCGTATCTCAATTTTACCTTTAATAGTATCTAAAATTTCATGAAAAAGTTGTTTATAATGTAGTTTCTTGTCTACCAAATTATATGCAACACGCAACACGATGTGCCTTGCCACTATTATTCTGTATTCGGAAGTTCGTGTATCATCGCGACCGCTAGAGGCAAGCCTCCTGAGAGTGTTGCCATTTCCGCTATTTTTTACGGTATTAGCAATTGGACTGGTCGAAAAAACGACAACTGTGTTGAGCAGCACGTGTTTCGGTATTGAGATGTTTGTAGAATCTAGCCTCAAGCCACTGTTGTCAGATTCAAAAATAACTAGGGAAATCGGGGAATTAATTGTAAAATTTAAAAATTATTAGATAAACAGGTAATAAAATGAAAAATAATCAACAAAATATTTCTGGTGCTATTTGCTGGATAAATTTTTGAGGAGGCTGAGCCTCGTTAGCCCCCTTCGAGGAGCCGCCAATGGTTGTAACGATATATGTAGTGATGCCGACTAGAAATAAACAAAACGATAACGACCTATGAGCTATTACGAAAGTCAACGAGTGTAAACGACATAGGTCCTATACCCAGATTAAGCGTGATGAACTAAATCGGAATCAAAATAACATTATTGTGTTGAAATATAAAGGGAGAAAGAGAGAGAGAGAGAGGGAGAGAAAGAGAGAGAGAAAGTCGGTGGAAACTAGCTTCGATTGTCATCGTCCATTTGGAAGTCAAACCTATGAATCGATGTACAGGTTGGCAAATTAATTTTGGCAGTCGGAAGTTTGGCAACGTCCGATGCGCCGTAGCAAAGACGTATGCGGATTGCAAGAGCTCACTTCGCTTGAAGAATTCGTAAGCCTCTGCTCTTCCCGGTAACTGCGTTTACAACGTTGTCAAGTTGTATGGCTTTCTCGTGCACCATCAACTGCCAAAATTAATTTGCCAACCTGTATATCGAACCGCACGGAGAAATCAACTGACTGTGCTAATTATAAAGACGTCTGTATCGAAATTGGACGTCCATTTACATTTAATTTTTACCCTATATCGAACTGAACTCACCTACCCGAGAACAGGGTTCAACCCTTACATATTGACGCTCGAGCAAATGTTCGCTTCCCTAAGAGATTTCTGTGCTTTTTTTCTTCTTATTTTCCCAAAATAAACTGCTTTTTTTTAAAGCTCCGTCCTACTTGTTTTATTCAGTCTCGCCATCAGTTCTTGTTTACCTTTAAGGTATTTACTCAAAGTCCTCTGACAAACACAACATGCTGTTATTTAATTAAAGCCCACTCTGTAAAAATGACAAAATTCCATAATTCCATCGTATCGTAATCCTATTCATGTAACTTCATTGTAGGTATATGGGAAATGTTAATTTTCCTGTAACATTTAAATTTTCAATCAATATTCCACACAATCTGTATTTCTGGTAGAAAATTCTACCAATTGTAATTCCAACGTAAGTTCAGCGATAATTTAGATAAAGTTATTCCTATCTCATAGATCTAGGTTGAATTAACGAGCATAGTTGAAGCTTACATGAGAATTGTAAGCAATCCATTATTTGAAAATCTATATCTATAGTTAGATACTAATGTAAGAGGTGTTAGTGAGGAATTACCTGTAATTCTCAAAGGCTTTAAGTGGAAAATGTGGTTCTTACCACTAATTTTCGTGCAATAAAAATAGATTATAGGAAGAAAAAGTATATATTTAAAGTAATAGTTAATGACTACAACATTCTGTGGTCATAAATTGTTTTGAACAAAAGGATACTAGTGCCTTAAAATTAGTTGTTCTTCAATTAATAACAAAATCGAGAAACATTTTTCAATTTGTTTATTCTATTATACACAGTATTTCAGTATCTTCTGTATGTACCTTGTGGTATACTCAGTATTTAGTTTGTTTCTGATTGGAATATAAATCTGTGAATGTACCTTAAGAAAATTTTACAATCTTTTACAGATTCATGCTTCGAAATATTTTTATTGATTAACTAGGTGACGAAGTAAATAATTCTTGATAACGGCAACTGGAGCGCTACCAAAATTTTAAAAATAAAAATCTTCGATAAACATTCCTATACAAAAAAAACCAAATTTATTTTAGATTTCTTTGTAATACATTATACAATCCACTCAAGTGCAAATAAGTAGACTATGATTTTAGTCTAGTTTACTGAACCGATCTACAGGGTGTCCTGAAACTCTCCTACCAAACGGAAACTACAGTTACTAGAGGTGATTTTAAGTCGATTTAGCTCAAATTACCTTAATCCGAAAATGCTTCCTAAGGGAGCTACAGCCCTTTGAAGAAGACGTCCTCATATGAGTTTTCTTCAAATTATTCAAAAATACCGTTACTTCAAATATCCAAACTTGGTATAATCAATAAACAGTTACAAACCAGTCGTTCGCTGTAAACAAATTTTTTTCAGATCCATCACAAGCGTGTCAGTCGGGGGGACCAACAGGTATTTTTATTAAAAAAAAAATATTTTCAAGTTTTTTATGTATCCGACATCAAATTTGGAAAATTCAAGATAATTTTCATAAAAATGTTCTCTTCTTTCAAATCGATCATGAACCGTTTTCGAGAAAAATAAATTTAAACTTTTTGTGTTTCTTAAATAAAATCATGTTGGTTTATAAAATTGTGTCTGTAATATCAAGTTGGCTTTGAAAAATCAACAAATTGTACAGATACTGGTAACAAAAGTAAGTATTAAGTTGCTTACATTGTTTTGGACATTTTAAATTAATTTTATTTCGTGAGAGTATAAAACAACAATCAACATTAAAAAAAAACGTTAGTTAGAGAAAATTACCAACAGAAATAAGAGAATCAATTTTACAACAGATGCTCTACATGACGACCATTTGTCTCAATACACAAATTTATTCTTTTCTCTAAAGATCGTCTAGTTTTTGCAAAAATTCCTGCATTATTTCTAATTTCAATACAAGCGTTTTGAATTCTTTGCCACAGCTGATTACGGGTTTCTATTGGAACAGCATAGACTAATGATTTTAAATAACCCCAAATACAAAAAACACAGGGGTTTAAATCTGGAAATCTTGGGGGCCAATTAACTGGACCACCTCTTCCAATCCATTTATCGTGATAGTTATTGTCGAGATATTGACGAACCTCTCTAATAAAATGAGCTGGACAGTCGTCGTGCATGAACCATAAATTATTTCGAATCATCAGAGGAACCTCATCTATTAAATCAGGTAAAACGTTTTGTAGGAAATTAAGATATTCTTGTCCTGTTAAACGGCTAGGAACCTCAACGGGTCCCAGAAGCTGATTACCGATTACACCTATTCAAACATGTATACTAAATCTTTGCCTGGTGCTTTTTCTTTACTGTTGCATGAGGATTATCACCAATGTAGGAATAATTTGAATAGTTTGAATATTTTAAGTAGGTAACGGTATTTTTGAATAATTTGAGGAAAGCTCATATGAGGACGTCTTCTTCAAAGGGCTGTAGCTCCCTTAGGAAGCATTTTCGGATTAAGGTAATTTGAGCTAAATCGACTTAAAATCACCTCTAGTAACTGTAGTTTCCGTTTGGCAGGAGAGTTTCTGGACACCCTGTATAGCAGACTGAACTAGCAAAAAAGTCGGCCTTGGGCGTGTATAGGTATTTATAATTTTTAACAATGCAAACACTAACCCTTTACACTATCCTACGCGCCTTCTTTAGAAACTGAAGGTGTTAGTGTTGTTGTATTGGTAGTGTAAACATTGTTCAGTGACATTCGAGTTAAGGATGAAACTTTATTGTTTATACCACTGAATTCACATAGTTTGTCACGAGGCGGAATAAAAAAAGAGAGATAGGTAGTTACAATTAATGTTTTTTTGGCAATTTTAATTATTTCACAATGGGAATTTATTAAAATTAACAAAAATATATTTAAAGTTTCATGTTTTTCGAAGTACATTCTAAGACGGAATCATATTACTCTCAAAAAATACTTAAATATTTTCTAAAGAAGTAACTAAGACTGTTATTGTCAGAGCCATAAATACTGGCTTTTTAATATCCCCATTAAAATAAATCCAAAAGAGACAAATCTCGTGATAAAGCGGTCCATAAAATGGACCATTTAAACAATTTGGAAAGTTATTATTTAAATAATCATTTTGGGAACAATACTTACGGGTCAGCTAGATTTTCTTCCATAATAAATGATCTGAACAAATTGTCCCCCATTGTGCCGACGTGAAAGCCGATGTAGGTTTTGCCTTGTCCAATTGATTAGTTCAGCACCAAAAGTCAGAGGCTCCAACTTGTCTGCGCTCAGCATTTAGGCTTTTCGTGCTCTTGGTTGTACCGTTTATGTGAAGATATCAGTAGCCGTTATCAGGCTCAACAGTCTTCCATTACGAGGATTGTAATGACAAAACTAAGATATTATTATTAATTTTTTCAAAATTATATGGATAAACGGCCATAAAGGGGAAATTTAGAAAAAATTACCACATTATTGATAACATCAATGAAAGAATCTGTTTTTCAATTTATCTTTCTAAAATTTATAAGCAATATGTGGATGACTACGGACCTGTGATTCAATAAATTGAGCTGTCGTCTCCTTACAAGTAATTTATCGCATTGTCTACGCTTATGATTCTCCCGTCGACCACTGTTTGATGTGGATTATGTCGGTTTAAGAGGTTTAAAGTTTTGTTCACGGACACTAAATTTGTCAAGATGTTATGAGAGAGGCACATAGGTGACAAAGTAACATTAGTATTTGAAAATAAAATAAAATATCTTGTGTTCCATAGCTGTTTGATAAATCCAACTCCAATTGCATATTTATCGAAGATGGTCTGTTTTCCACCCATGAATTTCATTTTTTATTGTTAAAGCAATTTACCAAAATATTCAATTGAATTTCAAATATATTGCCACTTCTTTTATTAACATTGGAAATCTGCAAACAAGGCAACAGCGTGAATCCGTGAATATTTCACAAGATAATTTTCAGAATGGAACTTGAGCTAATATACAATGATGATTTTAATACGAATTTTAGCCGATCTGAGCTCGAAACTGAACTGAAGATTGCCCCTTGAAAATCTCAAACGACTGTTCTTAAATGTTAACTGTGCCACTTAGTGTTTATAACAGATTTAATTAATTAATTCAGACGTTCTTACAGCCTTTTCGTAATCTTATAGCCAGTTATTACTTTGTAAGTATAATAACTGCAGCACTACTTGACAATCTGAGAATTAATATCTTCATAAAATGCCCCCTGGTGCGGTACGCCGTTCGCCTGTCACCCTTATAAGAGATTATGCCCTCATAATGCCCTTCCTTGCTGTGTTTCTCCATTCAATAATGTTACCTGTAGATTTTTTTGGTACTTAAGGTATTAACTTATATTAAGGAACATTTTTCAAACTTCCTCTGTGAAAGTATTTATAGGACAGAAAAAATAAATACGAATAAATTGCTATATTATCAACATCTGATAATCCTTGTTAATATATATTTAATCATAATATAATAGAATAATACCGAAATTGCATGAGCATTTACAGGGGGAGGGGAAATCTCTTGAAATGTAGAACAATTTGTATCTGTTTTTATAGGTCCTTTGGCACATATTATATCAAAGAATAATTAATTACCCCTAAGACTACAGGGACTGCCGAATAAAATCAATAAATAATAAATGCCATAACAGAAATATAGCCTATATTACTGGTTTCACAAATCACAAGTTTGCATCATCAGTATAAATGATAGAAATTTATATAAATAAACAAGTATCACAGATACCCCTTATTTTTATATGTAATATAGGATATGCCATACACTGTATCCGTAAAGTATGGAACAAATTCATTTTTAGCTAAACACACTATTTTAAGAAATAATCCTGAAACAGGTCGATTTTTGATTTTAATTTACCGTATTTTAAAATAATAATCTAATATATAGGGTGAATTACTTTCGAGTAATGACGTCACCGTCATTTTTTTTAAATGGAATACCCCCATTTTGTCTCAATTTTCAGATTACTCTAGCTGAGCTGATTCCAAAAATGTATCACATGTTGATTCCAATTGGTACAGGGTGGACAAAAATACAATAGTTTTGTGTGTGCTCATAAAGTAATCCTGGAGGTTTTGATGAAAGTTTATGGTTTCAACAGGATGGTGCACCTCCACATTATGCTGTAGATGTTAGAAGGTACCTAGATGAAATTTTTCCGAACAGGTGGATTGGTAGACGTGGACCTATTGAATGGCCAGGGAGGTCACCAGATTTCAATCCTTTGGATTATTTTATGTTGGGCCATCTGAAGAATGTTGTGTATCAAACGAAACCAGCAAATATTCAAGAATTAAAAGAGAGAATTCGGACAGCAATAAACAATATTTCTCAAGACACAATAAACAAGGTTCAACAAGAATTTGTACACCGTTTGGGTTACTGTCAAATACAGTAAGGGCTGCAGACTGAAAGTATTTTTGATAATATTGTTAATTTAACTAATAAAGAATGTTACGCGTTACTTTATGAGCACACACAAAACTAATGTATTTTTGTCCATCCTGTACCAATTGGAATCAACATGTGATACATTTTTGGAATCAGCTCAGCTAGAGTAATCCGAAAATTGAGACCAAATGGGGGTGTTCCATTTAAAAAAACTGACGGTGACGTCATTACTCGAAAGTAATTCACCCTGTATATTAGAATATTATTTTAAAATACGGTAAATTAAAATCAAAAATCGACGTGTTTCAGGATTATTCCTTAAAATGGTCTATTTAGCTAAAAATGAATTTGTTCCATACTTTACGGACACAGTGTATAAAAAGAATCTATAGCAATACAGAGTGAAGAGTATCTACTGCTAACTTATATAATATTGGACATATTACTTATATTTCTTAATTTCCAATGATTATAAGTAATTGAGTCGCTGATAATTTAGACAGCTATGTAAAAGTTTAATGGTATTACAAAGTGGGGTGATGATATAATCCAATTAAGCGTATAATTAGACTAGGCGTTGCTATTGGAATTTGTTTAATTATTTGAATTTACCTTTCAAAATTTTCAGAAACATTGGAATTAGAAAACCTCTTTGTATCATATACATATGCTGCAAGTTAATGTGACATACATTTGAGTTGAAAAGTTTTGTAATTTTAATATAATATATAGCAACAGTGCAGATACAAAGTAGAACACCAGTGAACTTGTAGGTACAGTGAAAATCAAACTCCTGATAACTCTTCCCCATGTCATTTGTAAATACTAACACTTATGAAATAAAAAATACGCAGAATTTTTTGTTAAATCTGATTATTGTATTTAAAATTCTCTTCGATTTTTTACAATTTTCAGTAATTAATTACGCCTCTAGCAGTGGATCTACGTAATTGAATAATTTTCATGTTTTTATCGAGGTCACTTTTATCATAAAAATTTTTGAACTATAAACGGATTGGTACACCCGGTACATCTAAAATGCATCAAATAAATTGTCGACTTCCCAATATTTGTTTATCAGCGGAAACATGCCAATAAATATGGAGACTGATATCGACAACACATTTGGTAGCTAAATTATGTTTTAAAGCGACCATTACACATACTTCACAAGCACTCAGTGGTCCGATTGTGGGATATCTAATAATAATATTTAAATACGATTTTCTAATATGTTAATACCATATGTTGCATCCTTCTATCTGTCATGTTACTTTTCACAAGTCAGATTAAACTTAATCCATACGTGTAGTGGAAATGAATACCCAACAGGTGGGTTCATCAGTAGCCTAATCTAAATTAAGTCGAATTAGTTGTTAGAGGAATCACTTGGGCCTGTCACGTCATATCTATCACTTTGTTTGAACTATTATTGAGAATCATATCACGGAACGATTACAGGTGCTAATAGATATTTTTCGTGCGCACTAACAGAAAATTCCACGCGTTAATCAATTTTTAATTGACCTTATTAATAAAATGCAAATGCTAAGCTTAATACCTAACTATATCATTTTTAGTTCGGTTTAAGAAAAAATTAATTAATATATATACAAGTAAACTAATACGTCTTAACTTATGACTTATAAATACTATATTTTAGAAGAACTAACCTAACTCAAAGAGTATACACAAGTATTCTTTCACGTTGTATTTAATGCAATGTTTCACGTGGTGAGAGACAGTTGTATTCTGCCTTGAAGAAAATGTGGAGGTTGCAATGCTGCGTGACGTTGCGCAACACAATGCTGCAGCCAGTGCTAGGGTGAAACACACCGACTGCAACAAATTGTTGCGCAGCTTTCTGTTGCGAAACATTTTGATGCACAAAAAAAATTAATAAACACAATGCTGCAACATTTTGAAATTGTTTAATTGCAAAATAGTAGTTTGTATTAGTGCGCATATCTAGCGAGTGGGAAAAGTGCTTTGCGTACAAGTTGTACACAATATTTTTTCTACAGCCACATTTATTAATGAAAGAAAAACAATAATTTATATAGGTATTTTATTTAAACTTTGAGCAGAAAGAACTTACAAAATGAAAATTAATATAGAAAAATCAGTTCAATGTATAGTTAATTTTTGTAAATTTAGTAAATTAAGATAAATAATCAAATAAATAGTTCACTTTGGTTTAAATTTAATATTTGTACACCCAGAAATTCACTATAATAAATATGCT
Organism: Lochmaea capreae; assembly: GCA_949126875.1. Taxonomy (NCBI): domain Eukaryota; kingdom Metazoa; phylum Arthropoda; class Insecta; order Coleoptera; family Chrysomelidae; genus Lochmaea; species Lochmaea capreae. Next base: position 14,312,648 of record OX421402.1, on the reverse strand, counting down.
GAATTGTCAAAAAAAGTTGACAGGTCATAGGTAGCTGTGTTTAACGATTCTGTGCGGAAAAGTACGATATAATGTACTGTTTGCATTACATTTCTAACGTTTATCAAAGAAATCAAGAGCTCTTGACCAATTTCGCTCCACACGACCTGGTTGTGATGATATTTTAAATTAAAATTATATATTGCGGTTAGAGCCTCAACAAGCACGAGTAGTCTATTCGCGTCAATATCCATATTTATGTTACAAAGTATAAAAACAGTAAAATAATATGATATATTATAATATAGACAATATATACAAACACATCTAGGTATAGTTGACGTAAAAGATGTAGTGCCAGCTATCTAATATTATCTTCCCTTTAAGTTATGTTGCGGAGCTAAACTCTGAAAGGTATTTATATTATTTTCGTGTACTTACCAAACATAATTCTATATTGTATTTGTATTTTGACCCATCAGTCCATCCTTTCTTAACCGTATCGTATGTATCATACGTCCAAATAGATAATTGCTAATACATATATATATGTATACTTACTTACAATTTCCACACAAAAACACATACACTTTCTTGATGTCAGACCACCGACTAAAGAGAACTCCTGCAACAAACTCTCAAAAATAGTTATAGTTCAGTCAAACCGTTGTCTAACTATTAAAGGCACTCACTGGCTAGCGCTCGTTCGTGCTTTAAACAGTTTCGTTTATTAATCGCCTTCATTAACAAACTGGTTTATTAAATAACTATTAACGATTATTAGTTGAAATTATAACATTAAATGAATTTATCGTCAACTAAGTAAGCGTTTTAAATAATTATAATATTGACTGGGCTATGACGGTATACTCTTAGCCAAACAAAAAGCCGGCAACTTTAAGTTCGCACTATACCTTTTACGTCAACTATATACGACTTTATATAATAATAATAATAATTTGTCATAATATATAGGACTGAGCGCTATGAGTGTTGTGAACAAACTGTTGCAGAGGTCTTCGGCAGAGCAACATCACCATCGTGCTGCGATTCGTTACGCAACGTCGCGAGTCATTAGACACTTAAGGCAGCACATACACGTAATCGTATTGACACGACGTATATCCAATACGTTTACGTATCCATTGAGAATTCACCTAACCCAACTTTATTGTGATATTTCTATATGGTTTTTCTTTATTTTGTGCGTGAGTTTTTATTTTTTGTAGAGTTTGTACTGTATTTTATGTCAAATATGCTAAACATTTTAATGATGAATGGCTTTGGTTTCACACTTTCTTAATGATGAGAAGAACTTGGGCAACAGCACACTCTACTTATAATAACAATTAAACAAGTGAAGTTACACGTGAACTAAATCGTTTATATTCGAGTGTTCCGAGTGCTTAGCTCGGCTCAATAAGCTTACGTTTACGATATACGTAGAAACACGCAAGTTTACGTTAAACGTATCTAAATACGTCCGAGAAGTACTTACAGCCATTGCCTTAAGTGTCTTATATTGCACGCAGTGCGCACCACTATCATTTGATTCTCCAGAAAATGCAGAGCGTGCAACGTTATACAACGTTGCGAGACGTTGCACAACGAAATGTTGCAGCCGGTGCGTTTACAGCTTAGTTAACGAACGTTAATGTTTGAGATTATTAATCATCCTTTTAATACACGTAAGTACTTTACACACCTTTTCCATCGACTGTACAAGGAATATCCATTTTTCTCAATCATTAAAAATTAAGAATATTTATTATGTTTTTAGGTACCTATATACCTACTGTGAAAAGTAAATCTTGTATTGAAATGTCAACAAAATCCTCCTAACCTGTCCACCTTCCTGGAAAGGACAGGATGGGCGATGACCTAGGAGGATAACTCCTCGGAAGAACGTACAATAGGTCACATGTGGCCTAAGCGCTGCGGCCCTAAACTCACCCTTCCTACTCTACACAATACAGAACAGCTAGAACAGAATGACCCAGATATAATAATTGAGACAGTGTAAAATTGTATAAGGTGTTCGAAGTCCCGGATTATTTCTAATGTTATCACAATGAAATCTTATCCTATCTGTCAACTAATTTTGTGTTTACACAGCCCTGTAGACAAGTAATAATTAAAGTTTATATAATTACTGTGTTATATGGAGAAATTCGGAATAAAAAGATCTTTAATATGAGCTGTTACTTACACGATTCACTTTACATTTAAAATTAACATGCTGCGCCAATGACGTAGATCATCAGATAAATCGAACGGCTCCAAAAGTACAATAATTTGATTATCGAGAACAGAACCGTAGTAAGTCACTAAAATGGCGATTACATATGCAGAAAATCATGCCCAATAGTTCATTCCAGAGTGCGGTCTGCTGCTATGAATCAGACAGTGGAGAATAAGGAGGCAGTTTTCAGATAGCGTTGTGTAAAGAGATGTTATGCAGTAGGAGTGAAATTTATAACCAGTGGACGTGACGTGAAAAATTAGGTAAAGTGGGTAATAAGTCATTACTATTAAATTAGTATACATATTGTTGATCAGTCAAGCAGCCATTAAAGCAATGAGCTTTTGTGTAATCAGTTTCAAAATGGTGTGGGAATGCCTAGGCATATTCAATGGAGTAGACGAGAACAATATAGTAACCTTACTGTGGATTCCAGGACACACTGGAATAGAAGGAAATGAAATAGCAGATGGACTAGCAAAGAGGGGGACTGAAAGAACCTTTTGGGGGCCGGAACCCTTTAGCGGTATCAGCCCCAATGTAATATTGGAAGAAATAGGCAATGCCGAAGAAAAGAGAAGATCTGACCATTGAAAAGATCTAGTAGGGCTTAGACAATCAAAGCCGTTGAGATAAAAGTCAAATTAAAAATACACTAAGAGTTTTAACAGGGATCCTAACGGGACATTGTTGCCTGAACGGGCACCTGAAAAAACTCAAAATATCTAGTGGAGGAAGAAGAATGTAGATTCTGTGGCATGGAAGAAGAAACCTCCTAGGAGATTATTGGATAGAAGAGGGACATTTACCTAAGTTGAAGCCTGCAGATATCCCAAAATCATCCTCCATAGAAATACGACTAAAGGAGCTGCTAGTCTCTGAGACGTCCCTCAGGAACTGAGTAGAAGTAAGGGGGCACAATAGATCTTTTAGGTATCAGTGAATGTCACCCCATCATACATACATACATATTGTTGATGAATTGAAATAAAAATGGATCCATTTTGTTATTATAGTTATATTTATAAACAATATTATACTAATCCTTCCGGTAACATTTCTATTGGTGCAATAATACATATTAAATAGTTTAAGGCTGAGGATGACTTTTAACTTGCGAACCGGCTCTGGTATAAAAGTGAAACTGGTTATGTTCTTTTTCGCTTTTGGTTTCTCTTAACTTCTGTTTAAAATGCCGACAAATATTCGAGTTTTGTTCACATCAGCTACCCCTGCCATATGCAAAGGAGAGGATTACGCACCGCGAAAAGATCTGAATTTTATTAGACTTTTTGCCTCATGTTAACGATCAAAGAAACAATTGAAAATCCTTTTACAGAATTTTCCTCACTTAAAATACGTTGCAGGAATGTTTCATTTTACCGATTTTCTTTTTCTGTAATGAAGTCAAGTGTTAAGGCTCTATGTTTGGGGCACTTTTCCGGTATTTGAGATGCCCTAATAAGTTTTTACAATGAAATTTGGCATTCAGCTTCCTTAGCAATTCTTTGATTCAATAATCAATTATTTATAAATAAAACCATTCAAATAAGTAGTGTGCTTTGAAATATTACTATGTCACTATATAATAGAAATCTATCACATGAATAAAATTTGACATATATGCCGAATTTCGAAGTCAAAGTATGCGAAATGAAAGTTAAACTGAGCTTACTATCTATTCTGTCTACCTGTGCATATTTCATGATGACCAGTGAGTGTGAATGAACTTTACATTGTTTTATAAAGTCTTTGTCCATTCTGTTGATGGATGTGAAAGCTGTTATTTCCAAAATAAAAAATTAGAGAAAACGGTCATGTTTGATAACCATTTACAATTTTCAGAAATTGAAGCTCTAGGTACACACTAAATTAAATGTCAACCACATATATTTGAATGATAAAAGTAAATTTTACAGGTGTTGTATAAGAATTGCAGTGGCGTGCATTTCATATCATTAAAAAAATCGATTTTCTAATAAAGTGGTATATTACATGAATGTGTTCAAAAATGGTGAATATGCATTTTAATTAGGGTAAGTTTTAATATTATTTCTTCATTTTCAAACCAGAAACGAATTTCTGAACACTGACTATTGAAAATTGTTAAAAATTATTAACTTCAAAGTAATTTGGAATCCCGTCAAAAGGCAGAAAATATTCAGCATTCAACCAAATTCTATTAAAAAAAACAGGCATATATACTAATACGTGTCGAGTTTCTTTGTTATTTATTTAGCGAGGTAGATACTGGTTTAGTTTTAGTTGGCAAACTATGTGTAAGTTGATTTTCTCAAAGTGTTTTTATTATTCTGCAAAGAAGTAACAATGAATATTACAACTATTAAATATAATAAGGAAGGTTATACCTGCAAATAATAATTAAATCACACGTGGACACCAATACAATTTATATTGACAAGATCTAAGACACAAATTGCACTGATGACATTGTGAAGCATTTCAAATACAATATGATTGAATAATGAACACGTTAGAATTTACATATTATGTTCAAATTAGAAAAATAGTGTTGAGTTATGATTTGTTTCATCGGAAGACTGTGATGTTATTAATAAAAAATTTGTAAATATAAAAAGCATTTTTAGTTTAAGTTGGTAGGAAAATGTTGTTTTAATAAACAAGTTATTTAAATGTGTATAAAGAATTGTTGATTTAATTTAACTAATTATTTTTTATTTACTTGAAGACTGTTGTACATTTGAGAACTGCTAGAGACCCAATAATTATGAAAAAATTAAGTACTACCAACTCTCCACATTTTATACAGTCCAGCTGTGTATTAAAAATAAGATTATCCTGACAATCTGACAACATCGCAATTATAATTTGACTTTTAAAGACGATCATTGGTTAATTTAACGAGAAGGGCAAGGAAGCTTTGTCAAACGTGTACTTTTTCTATAATAAGAGTTATTAAAAGTATCAAAAAACCACTGATTTCAAAAATTCCTCAGATACTTCCGGTGTCTAAAGCCTTGTCCACATTGGCAAATTTGTATCCGGATACATTGTATGCAGACTGCATCTTTTTGTATGTGGCGGTGTTTGGAGACAGTATGCACAGATTACAGTCTTCAGGCAATCCACATACAGTCTGCATACAATCGGCATACAAAATTTGTGTTTCTGGAGACAAAATTCAATGTTGTCTATTTCCCAACCAAATGGAAATCACGGGAACAAGATACAAGTATTTTGTCTCAAGTCTGCAAGTGTGGACGTGTCGAGAGGCATGATACGAGAGACAACCTGCTGTTTAGTCTGCAGTGAGCCTTTGACCGATTCAGTTGTCCAGTGCTTTCTTGTGATTTTGTAGTGCATTTATTTAGTGTGTAGTTTATTTATTTAGACAACGTGGACACCTTCTTCAAGAAATCTGCGGGTCCATCAGCGCCTTCTCCTTGGTAAGATGGTATAAAATTAAAAAACACAGCGCAAGCTAAAATCATATCTTCTTCGGTCAACATCTCGATAACGACTAACTTTGTGGCAAGTGTGGACGCCAAACCAGTAACATATATGTATGTGAAACAATGTTCGCAGACTGTATGCAGGCAATATACATACAGTCGACATACAGTCTGCATACAGTCTGTAAACATTGTATCCCCAGTGTGGACTAGGCTTGATAAAGAAGAGTTAGTTATGGATATATGTATGTGAAACAATTTTCGCAGACTATATGCAGACAATATACATACAGTCGATATACAATCTACATACAGTCTGTAAACATTGTATCCCCAGTGTGGACTAGGCTTGATAAAGAAGAGTTAGTTATGGATACTTGTCAGATATAATGACCACTGTTTGTGTAGTCACTTTTGTTTAGTATCGTATAATGCCAGCAGTTTCCAAATTTACAACTTAATTTTGTGTGAAGAAAATGTAGTAGTGAACCTTAAAGATCCTGCATTACTTTTCTCTAATGAAGTCAAGTGTTAAAAAGGGGAATTATTCTCGATCTTGGGTTTAAATTATGCATGCAAATATATTATGAATGCTCCGTTCTAGTACTGGTAACTTTCGATATTTAAATATGGAAAATACGTTGACACCTAAAAATGACACCATTTCAAATTCATAAAAAATTAATGCATAGGGTTGTGGCAGCCTTATATAAGAAAAGTGTAGATACCAGGATCTAAACATTATTCCAGATTAAAATAAAAATTTTATACATGTGCTTTTCAAAACAATTCTAGATTTAGTAACTTTGTTTTACAAAGTTTCGCCATTTTTAGTATCTTGCGTTAGTGTTTTCACATTTATTATAGTTATTTCTATCCGTTTTATTATATTAGCTACCTACTCTGTTGTTTCATCTCGCTGTCCAATATATTTTCCTATTTTTTTATTTTTTATTTTCACGTACACTGCGTCAATTATAATGTTTATTTTTGTACGATTCATTTACATTTACAGATTCAAAATTTTATAAATAAAAGGGTACAAATGAACGGTTAACCACGAAGTAAAACTAAGTTTACTTGTATGTGGTAAAACACATTAAACAATTTAACTGTATATAAATAAAAATTAAATGTAATATAACTTATTAATACCTTAAATCTAATCAAAACCGGAAACTATGAAAATATGGAATTATAAGAATTTTAAAATTGTAAAAGATATATAAATACTGAATATAAAATACTGAATATATAGGATGGGTAATATTTTCAATATAACTATTAGTACTTCTCTTTACTTTATATAGCCTTGCTTTATTCCAATCAATTAATTCATCTATAAAATCTCTCGGGTTACTGCTGACAAAATCTCTTAATTTTCTTTTGTATAGTGATAGTATGGTGACTTCTCTAACTTCGCCTAAATAGGTATAGTTTTTTTGACCAACAGTTTTGTGCATGTGTGGTGTAATAAATGTTGTTTTATTTCGCGTTTCGTATTGGTGGCCTGGAGTTCTCAGTTCCGTCTTATGTGTATGTTGAATGATACATACATTCATACAAAATATTTGCCTAGGATCAAATATTTCGCTTTCTCTATATAATGTGTTACTTGGACAATCATAACCTCGGTGAAGAATTGTCCTAAGAAAACGTTTTTGAAGGATTTCTAATGCTAGTAGGTACGTCTTAGAAACTCCGCCCCATCCTATCATTCCATACTTAATGTGTGGTTCCACCAGACTTCTATAAACTATTTTTTTTTGTTTAAAATTCAGTATTTTACATACTTTCTTGAATTTAAATAGTATGTAACGTAGCTTTTTTAATAGATATTGTATATGCTGATCCCATCTCAAACCATGATCTATTATGATACCAAGATACTTTACTTTGTCAACTGGCGAAATTGTAAGATTTTCAATAGTCAAGTCATAATTTGGCAGAGCATCAACGTAGGAACTGAATGGTAAGTATACAGTTTTATTGATAGAAGTCTATTGTCAAACCACGTCTTAACTTGTTGTAGATCTTTCTCTAAATTATGTTTGAGGTCGAACCAGTTGCTGTCATCGCAAAACAATACTGTATCGTCTGCAAAACTAACTATTTTGCTGAGCGTTTCTAGCATAAACAGATTATTTAGGTATACATTGAAGAGGATAGGTCCTAAGACCGTCCCCTGAGGTACGCCACATGAAATGACTTTTCCACTACTATAAATAATCTTTTATTTTCACTTTTTGTATTCTATTGGTTAAATAAGTTCTGAATAGGTCATGCCGAATACCCCTGATACCCAAGTCTTCTAAAGTGCTTAGCAGCATCCTATGGTCGACTGTGTCGAACGCCTTCGATAAATCTAAGAAGACTCCAATTGAAGGTCTAGATTTATCTAGTGCATTATAGATATTTTCTGTTAGATATCTAATGGCATCTTGTGTGCATTTGTTTTGCCTAAACCCGTACTGCGCAAAAGACAGCAGCTTGTGTTGTTCCAAAAATGTATTTAACCTTTTTTGTATTATTTTTTCAAATATTTTAGCCAGACTACTAATTAGGGAAATTGGTCTGTAATTGGCTGTTTCCTGTTTTGCTCCATTCTTATAGATTGGAGTTACGATTGAGAGTTTAAAAGCAGAGGGGAAGTGTCCCTTTTTATTTATTAAATATGTAAGTGGTTTAGCAATATCATCTTTAATTATTTTTAAAGTTTCTGCTTTTATGTTATCATACCCACCATATTTTTTAGTTGTGTTCGATGCATTCGATGGATGCATAAAAATGGAATAGCTGCAAGTTTTATTTTTTTCAGTGTAATTTATATTTTTGTTAATATTACCAGCCAAATTTTTACCTACTGATACGAAATGATTGTTAAAAATATCGGTTTCTGGGATCGTCAGGAATTCATTAATAGGTTTCCATAAACTTGTTGATTTATTATCGTGTTCACTGCAGTTTCTGTAATATTCATTTTTTGTTTGTTTTATTAATTTATGCATTTTTCTTTTGTTTTCATTATACATATTATTTTTTAATTGATTGTGTTGATAAGTTCATTGGTTACCCAAGGTTTCCGTTTTTTTTTCTTGTTTTTAACTCTTTTATATTTTGTAGAAACATCTATACATTTTTTAATTATATCAATAAAGTGGTTTGTTTGAGTTTCTATGTCATCATCGGAGTTGAAAACTGAATCCCAAGTAACTTGATGAATTTCATTTTTTAATTTATTTTCGTCTATTATTTTTATTAAATTATTGCTTGTAATATTTTGTTTTTTATTTTTGGAAGGAAGTACAGGATAGTACATTCAAAAGTAATTACATAGACATATATAAGGTCAAAAGCTTATAAATATTGATTATTTTCAAAAATTGTAGTTTTATCTAAATGATGCGTAAAAGCTGTTTTGATATTGTTAGAAACACCACACAAATTACGCAGATTACCAAGATGTAGACAGTCCGTTATAATATGCTTCACTGATTTTACACACTGGCAATGATCACACAAAGGAGATGCTTCTTTCAACATTAGGTATTTTTTAGTTATGCTGGTGTATCAAATGATAAGCTTAGTTGTCTTCACTTGGTCAGATCTATTGGAAGATAGTATCCCAACCAGCAAAGTTGTTTTATAAACTTTGACTTATATAGCAATTTTATTTTAATGTTGATTTATTGTTGCTTTCAAGAGTGCAACGTATTATATGTATAAAGGTTCTATAAGAGCCAGTTTAGCTTTTCGTTACAAAATTGTTTTATAAATTTATCACAAAAACAATTTGGCAACAATAATATTTATAAAGCAATTTTATACGTATTATGTAAGAGATTCATAAGACATTTATTGTTTATAAAATTTAGTTGTTTTATAACACTTTTTTCAGAGTTTGGTAGCATTTATAAATCAGGTATAAATACATTATAAAACTATTGTTATAAACACTTTTAGCAGCTTATAAAACAATTTTATTAAAGCAGCAGATGCCTCAATTTTATTGCCATTGAAAATTGTAGTTACAGTCACAGCTATGAAATAATTATTATCTACAAAATAAAGAAAAACTTTGAAAGTATTATGATTAGCAATAAAGAAATTTTAAATAATACGCCTGCATGTTCAGATAGTCATCCACAAGAAGTAATGATGAATCACTCAATAATAATTACAAATAATGATACTATGCCAGAAAAAGAAATCAAAGATAAGAACTAATCATTACAAGTGCCAAAAATGTTATACAAAAAGCTAAAGTAAATAATATAATCGTGTTGAATTTGTTTATCAATTCCTTTATTCATTATATTTTTAAAATACGGTCCTGTTCTGTAGGGTTCTTTTGAAAATGAAGTATATTTTATAAATGTTTTAATATTATCACAAATGTTGGTAAATTATTTTATAAGACCTACTTTGTCCACTAAACTGTTATATTACTGGCAACCATGTTACTAATCAGATATAGATAAAATTTTAATAATATCTCTAAAGATATTATTAAAATTGTACAGCGTAACCAGAACGCCTTGCCATATCAAAGGTACATTTGTTCAAACGGGACACCCTGTATTTTACTTCGAATTTGAATTCTGCTTGACTTCGCTATTGAAATTATATGAGGTTGTAGTAGGTTATCGTTCAATGCCCTGTGTATACTTTAATCTGCACAATTTAAAATTAATCTTCAACAGCCATACGTCTATGAAGTTCATCTAGTATCATAATTCACTAGACCTGCTTCCATATCTAAGAAACCGCGGGCGAGTCCAAACTCAATACATCAGTTTCACAATTTTTTTAAATGATTCACCCTGTATTTTATATCAGTAAATGAATGTTACTTTTCTATGCTCTCAATTTGATTGAGTATTTCTTATACCCAAACTGAATAGTTTTTGTTATTCAATAATTTATTGCTCGCAAAATATTTTTAGACTAACTTTTCCCGTACTTTTCCATGTAAACGATTAAATAAGACATGAAAATCAAACACGTCTGCGTTTTCGTCTTTAGGCGATGATTCAAATGACAACTCTCTTATTAGCAAATAAAAATAAAAAAACATGTATATACCTGGTAAAACGAATTCGAAAGGTAGTGATTACATTAGATGCATGTGATACGAAAGTAAAAAAGTGAGAGAAGAAGGAAAATATGAAACTTATAAACTGTAGACAGCTTACAATCCCGATGCCGATCATCAAACCAACGTGGCAGAAAAATGAAAAGCTAAATCCGGTTATCATAGCAATTTCCACGGCGTTTCGCGGCAAATTCGTTTGCCGACAACTCGACAAGTTACCTTTGCCTTGCATTCGAGCATTAAACGTAGCTCTAGGCTTCGCTGGATAAACCAAAATGCCTCAACCCGAAACCACACTTTGGATGATAAGCTCAGTGACGTAACAAACGAAAAATATATAGGAGATTAAACTATAAGAAAAAGTGAGAAATGTACTTTTATTTAATATTTTACGAGTAATTACGTTGTTGTAAGTTTTGACTACATAAGATAATCATTTCCAAAAATCCCAGATTTGTTTGTGCAGTGCATAATGTTTAACAGTTTTGCTATTTTCTGTACAAAACTAGTAAGAAATCTGACAATAACTTTCACTACTGAAAACATACCATCTTTTATGTGTAATAACTATCTGCAACAATTTAAATATACAAAGAGAAAATTGCACTTAAGTATACGTTTTTGTATTACAATTTTAAGAGCACTCGTTTGATAAAACTAGTTATAGCGAAACTAAGGATCGAAATACATAATAAAATGGTCGTAGACTATTCAAAAACAATTAATGCTTTTAATAAAACCTGATGAAAACTTTAATAAAAAGGATAACATGAAAAACCGGTGATATTTGTGTTATTTAGTAGCTTCTAGCAGAAATAAAAAGTCCTATGATTCAGTAATACCCACCGATACAATATTTCAGTACGACATTGGAAAATTGTGCCAGCACGAGCAAGGGCAAAAGCCTTTCAAATCAGTGACAATCTTTTGTCATCATTTAATTCTTGGCCCACGGTAATCGAGTCACTTCTTGTTTCTCTATACCTTTTCGTTCTTGTACGATTACCGATAGACAAAGAGATTTTTACTTGAGTTAGTTCAACAACTACCAGCTGAAAAATGAATATAATGAGGAATTATTCAATTAAATTCTTATTGTCTTATCACAACATCGATTAGGTATATAATGGTTCTGTTAAATCTAAGAGTTTAATTCAAATTACAACCAAATAATGTTAAGACCACTCAGTCAATCACAAATTATGGGGAATAAAGAAAAATATACAATCAATAATATTTTGAAGTTTAAGACTGCAATAAATTGTTGTTTTACATTTTATCAGGATCTAGTACATGGGCTGAAAAGTCCCGGGCCTGACACACAGATGACGCTAGTTTTATTGCAATCGCCTGATCAGTTAGTACTTCAAAATACAGCTGTTAAAATTTCATAATATTCTATTCGTTGGTTCATGAGTGACGCTACTTTTAATCTTTTCAAAATAGTGGATCAAAAACAATTTCGTATTTTAATTTTGCACTGCTTTTGCCTGGGAAAAATTACCGTTCAAGCAAATCAATGGCTTGAACAGTGTTATGGAGACTCTGCTCCATCAGAAACAACAATAAAACGATTGTTTGCTGCCTTCAAACGTGGTCGTAGAGACATCGATGATGCGGAACGCAGTGGACGTCCAAATGAAGGCCGGGCCACGCCGGCATCCATCCATCCGTCCGAGGGATGGACGTCATACCTTCGACGTCCACGGAGCGCTCCGATTCACACCGAAAGCATCCATCCAGTGGACGGATGTTTTCATGAATCTCTTCATCAACGAATATTTTGTTCACTTGTGTCAGTAGCAGTGCAGTCAGAGCATAAATAATGTCCTTTGATGTGCCTTGGTGTGAAAGTGATTTGTCAAAAAGTATCCCGTGGCTTGATGACTGTAGCTCTAGTGACGATGATGACCGGGCTCAAAGCTCATGTGCAGGAGAAACGTCCATGCGGATGCGAAGGAAAAATCGCTCCCCCGGCGATTCCAAAACATCCATCCATTGGACGTTTTAAACGTCCAGCGGACGGTCGGATGTCGGTCTGCGTTGCGCTATTTGCCAAGCTGGCGAGCAATATTTTTTGAACATTCCGAAGGATGGATGGATGTTTGGTGTGGCTTGGCCTTGAGATGGTAACACCAGAAAACATCAAAAATATCCACACAATCGTTTTGAATGATCGAAAAATGAAGTTGCTTGAGTTCGCTGACATCGTAAAGAAATCAAGAGAACATGTTGGTTTTATATTGCATAAGCAATTGACTATGAGAAAGCTCTGTTCAAAGTGGGTGCCGCGTTTGCTCACTGTTGACAAAAAACAACGATCGTCATCTGAGTGGATAGCAACTGGAGAACCTCGTCCAAAGCGCAATAATCAGCTGGAAAGGTTATGGCCTCGGTATTTTTGGATGTAGGTAGGTACGTGGTGTAACATTCATCGACTATATTGAAAAGGGAAAAACCATCAACAGTGAATATTATATAGCGTTATTGGAGCGTTTGAAGGACGAAATTCCAAAGAAACGTCCGCATGTGGCAAAGAAAAAAAAATTTTTTCATCAAGCACCGTCTCACAAGTCAATCAAAACAATGGCAAAACTACATGAATTGAACTTCGAATTCCTCCCACTTCTACCGTATTCGCCAGATTTGGCTCCCAGCGACTACTGGCTGTTCGCAGACCTAAAAAATGCGCGCTGGAATGATTGCGTTGTTCTTGATGGAAATTACGTTGAAGAATAAAACTAATTTTGAACAAAAAAAACGTGGTTTTTTCATTTGGTTTTGTAGGACAATGTTTAGTAGTATAAATAACATCCATAAGATTATAAGTGGCATTGTAATAAAGTAGACAAAATTGTCATTTATTTATTCGGTTCATAATCCAAGAAACATAATGATAACAATAATAATCAAATTATTTATGGAGAAAAGCGATTTAAACAAAATAAGAACTAAAACACTATATGATTAGAAAATAATTTCCTGGAATTTTTTTTATTGGTCATTTCAAGCCCCTTGCAAGTTTCTTAGCAAAAGTCTCCAAATGTAGTAGATATGAAACTTCCTGTAGTTTTCAAAATTCTATACTTATCGTCAAATCTCATTTCGACCCCAACTTCGAAATTCTGTTGTTGTCAAGCAGTTTCAGAGAGACCAGTATATAGGGTCAATTTCAGAATAATTGTTTGAGTTGTGGTAATGGTGTTCCTAAGTCGTGTCTATGTCTTGGGGTGTTCGTAAAACAACCGCAGCGGCAACAGCTGGTTAAACGTATGATTACACTATGACTATGCCATCTATCGACCACTAAAAATGAAGGCTTAAGATTTATAGTTCCTCAAAATTAACGGAAAGGGTTCATTCCGTTCAATTAATTTTACATTCAGAGCCACGAGTATAAGTATTAAACTAATCTGCTATTCTGCTCCTTTAGAAAGGGGAGATCTTTTAATTCTTACTTTGATTTGAATTGCAGGAATACTTTGCAGGCACTTTGAAGCTGAAATATTGCGACACTCTTGTGTTTTTTTGTATAATTATGGATTCCACTTTAAAAATAAATTATTAATTAATGATTTAATCCTGTAAGCAAGTGTAATTATACAGGGTTGGGATAAAGTATGGAACCAAGTAAATATCTTTTAAACGAAAAGAACGATATTTATGAAAATTTGCAGGTAAGTGCAATGGAACAAAATGCATCTGATGTACATTTTTTTGTTAATAATATACTTCCGGTTTAATCGGAAATGCCATCAACTTCTTTAATTTAAATGGGACACCCTATATATTTTTACAGATTTTGAAAGAGCTTGTTATTTTGAATTCATACATACTGAGTTTAGTGCAAAAAAATTTGTAAAAACGAGGAATAACTCACTGTTAGTTGTACAATAGGTGTACATTTCATTATTTTAGAAAAATGATAAACAAAATTACTTCAAATGTTCAAAATGCTCGCCGTTTACTTGCTGACAATATGCCATCCCATTCACAAATTCTTGAGTCACTTTTTCCAAAACTCCTCCACGTATTCGTTCACATTAATCAATAATTCTTTGTCTCAACTCCTGTAAGTTTGTTGGTCGTCTAACGTGATTTTAGATAACCCCAAAGAAAAAAATCTAACGGGCTAATATCCGGATAACGAGAAGGCCACTCGATGAATCCTCTACGTCCAATCCATCGATTTGGAAAATTCGCATCCAGCATACTACGCATACAAACAACATCAATTAGTTTATCTAATTAGTTTTTTGCTCTAATGCAAAAAACTCAAAGGAGATTGATTAAAATGCTATATTCCTCGTTTTTACAAATTTTTGTACACTAAACTCAGTATGTATGAATTCAAAATACCAAGCTCTTTCAAAATCTGTAAAAATATACAGGGTATCCCATTTAAATTAAAGAAGTTGATGGCATGGGAATATACCTTTTGGTTGCCGCGATCAGTTTTACCCAAATTTAATCCTTTCACTATTCGAAAGGTACAGACCACTTGGTCGCCAAAGCTGGATTAAGGGTTCCAAGAAAATTATGGGCTTATTTAATTACTCTAATACTAATATGGGTTTGTGACCTGTCGACAACCAAAATAAAAATATTTTTCATAAGTTAGTTGTCTGCATTCTTACTGAAAAGATTAATTTTTTTATTTGTTTCTCATCTTATTAATTATTCCATAAAAGAAGTTTTGAGTTTGTGTTGCAATGGAGTCGATGTTCAGTGTAAAAGGAAAAAAGTTGTTAATTGTAAAAAAATATACATTTGGAAATTACAAGGAAACAAAGTTAGGTGTATCATACAGGGTGTTTCTATATTCGACCGACAACGCTCTACCCCAGAGAGCTCTCGTTATTTGATAAATTTCGATATAGGAACATTAACCCCTAAAGGGCTTAGTTACCGAAATACAGGGTGTTGAAAGTTTGAAATCAAAATTCAAAATTTGCCATAAATCAAAAAGGCCTTGAAATTTTTTTTCAAATTTGGTGACTAATATGCTCTTTAAGAATGTAATATTTTGACATAAAGTAACTTTTGAGAAATGTAACCAGTGGCGCGCTATCGGGGTTAGTGGCAACTTTTTTCCCCTTATTTTTTACGCCTCTGGAACAAATTTTTTTTTTAAATTTGTTTTATATTCTTTGTTCATTTTTAGTTAAAAAAGGAATAACCTTTTATGGAGCTAAAATGAAATTTGCTTCTAAACAAAAGTCTGCAGGAAGGTACTTAAAGATAATAATTTACAAATTATGATTTGTAATGTAATTTGGCCGTCGGCGTTTTGCTAAACAATTCAATATTTACTTTAAACCATACTATTGAATTGATTCCGAATAATGAGTGAGCGTAAATAGTTGAAAAAGGAATTTAAGGTATTTAAGGGCTTAATTTCTGAGCCCAGTTGCTGCAATTTAATAGAAATAAAAATCAAATAACGCAAAAACTATTAAAATTAAATTTAAACAAACGTATTACAACAATTAGAAAATTACAGCAGTTGTTCAAACTGTCGGCTGTTTACTTGGAAGCACTAATGATGTGGAATTCGACGATTGCGGAATCTTTTTTGGTATGGTTGCCATTCTAACATTTTTTTTAGCATCCCCGTAGATTATTAACATATCGGTGAATGCTTCAAATGAAAAATTCATTTTGAAACAACAAAATTAGGTTAAAAACTAGTTTAAAACTGTATTGGTTAATCTACCAAAATCTGGTAACTGACAAACTATTAAAAATTTGACACATGCCTGCTACATTAGAATTTAGAAAAATTGAGTAGTTACAAATTAACTAAGTACTTGCAGACTTTTGTTTAGAAGCAAATTTCTACAATACCGTTTATTTTAGCTCCATAAAAGGTTATTCCTTTTTTAAATAAAAATGAACAAAGGATATAAAACAAATTTAAAAAAAAAATTTGTTCCAGTGGCGTAAAAAATAAGGGGATAAAAGTTGCTACTAACCCCGATAGTGCGCCATTGGTTAAATTTCTCAAAAGTTACTTGATGTCAAAATATTACATTCTTAAAGAGCATATTGGTCACCAAATTTGAAAAAAAATATCAGGGCGTTTTTGATTTATGGCAAATTTTGAATTTTGATTTCCAAGTTTCAACACCTTGTATTTCGGTAACTAAGCCCTTTAGGGGTTAATATCAAAATGAGTGTTGTCGGTCGAATATAGAAACACCCTGTATAAGTGTACTCGTCGTGGGTGTAAAGCGACTAATGGAGTGGACAAATCGGAAACTGTCTTATTGAAATCTAATAGTGAACCACCATGGAACCCCCGCTGACAAAACTGACCGCGGCGACCAAGTGGCCAACTTCCGATGGCATTTCCGGTTAAACCGGAAGTATATTATTAACAAAAAAATGTACATCAGATTCATTTTGTTCCATTGCACTTACCTGCAAATTTTCATAAATATCGTTCTTTTCGTTTAAAAGATATTTACTTGGTTCCATACTTTATCCCAGCCCCGTATAAAATGCATCTAATGTGCCGGTGTGAATATCTGTGTACAGTTAATCATATTTATTACAAATTGATGAGAATAGGAATAATAACATTTAAGCAAAATCATCATCGACAAAATAAATTCTGTCAATAAATCCTTGAATTTGCCTTACCAAAACTTTTTTTCGGATTAGTTCGCATTAATCTACTACTACTATCCTTTGTCTCAACTCTTATGGATATGCTGGTGGTTTAATGCAAACACGTGGTTTTAGTTAACCACAAAGAAATATATCTAAAGAACTAAGTTCTGAAGGAAGAGAGAGATAGACAGAAAGAGAGAACGGAACTAGCTTTATCGACAATATATACAGGGTGTTTATATTTAAACATCACAATAGAAGTAAAAATTCACTTGTCTAAGGAATTTTAAAAATATCGTTCATATAGAAAACGAATAAAACCCCTGTCACTCACTTAGAATTCCCACTTTTATTGTGTTTCTCATGTATTCAAAGTTAAAGAAAATTTGAATGTCAACAAGGATCACAGTCGACCAGGTCTCGCCCCCGGACCCATCGCTTTTTTGATGGGATCATCGGATCAACAACTGCTTCTTTAGCCTTCTCAAACGTCAATCAAAATTAATGGGCTTTTAGGGTATTTCTTTCTTCGTTTTCATATTTTTTTATTTCGCGCTATTGGAGTTGCATACACTGCAAAAGTTACTCGGTAGATTAATAGTATTAAATAAAACATAAAATTAAGCAATACCCACTGTAGGATAAATTATGTAAACGTTGGCAATTTATTAAATTCTTTGTTTAACAAGTTAATGATTTTAAGCTTCCACCATTAAACATACCTTAGTTTGGCAGATAAGCTTGCGCACTTTCATCCATGCATTAATAACGTTTTCGTGTTACGGTATTTAGGGCGAAATAAAGGCATCTTATTTAGGTGGATGCTATTTTGACGTCTTGGATGGAACACATGAATTAATCGTAAAACATTAAATTGATTATATTTAAAAGAAGAAATTATAAGCTGAATAAACTAGAGCACGAAAACTGGACTAATATAAACTATTCCACAGATATTCCCGTCTTTGTATTCTAGTTGATTTTTCAATGCATTTATTATTATTAGTAGATTTTTAATTAATCATCAGTATGTTTAAATGTTTTCTATAGTTTGTAGTTTAGATATACTATCAACCTATTTATTGTCAACGCCGGCAGCTTAATTTAGTGGTATGTGATAAAAATCAAAACTCAAAATCTCACCAACGTTAATATTAAAAAAGAAGAATATAACGTAACAACTTTTGTTATGCGATAACTATAGCTTTTATTGCAAAGTTCAATACCGTTATACGCTATTAACGTAAGAAAATAACGTTTTACGGTAATACCGGCTGAGCTAACAACACTATCTACTAAAAACACACTTTTTTGTAATCCACATCTCCGAGTTCAGAACAGTTTAGAATTTGTTTACGTGTAAGAAGACGTATTGTAAACACCACTTTTTCACAGTTTCAACAGTATATGAAAATAAAGATGAAAATTGACCATTTCTACTCTTATCTTCGAAGAAATTACCGAGCTTAAAATTTGGGTCAAATTCATACGTCTTATCCAATGTAAGAAACTCGTAGGTCTATAAGTCGTAAGATTTTTCAGTTCCAAGGAGTAAAAAAAGGAAACTGATTATAATGAATTCTATTCACAAAAGACAGGTTCAGATTATCGATTACCTTGGACGGACATGCCAGAATTTAATTAGTGATAGTCTTATATTAAATAAACACCCGTATCTCATTACGTTTAAATTGGAATTTAATCACAAACGATATTATCCCAACCATCGATCGAATTTATAAATTAATAAAAATTTGATATCGGTTGATGTTTAAGAATTTCACAAATTTATTTGCTAATCCAAAACGTTTTGCGTTTCTATTGGTGGACGGGTCATTAATATTTGCACACTTTTTCTTTACGGGGTCGAACTTGGTTTTCGCCAGGAAGAAATTACAATAGACGTTTTATTTAAGATATTTTTTACTCCTATCGTTAGTTTGGATACATTTTCATTTCAGTTTTGTTTAACTATTTTATGTGCTGCATGACTTTTGCTAATTGTTACTGTTAGTGTTATTAATTAATCTGCCTATAGGTATTATGTCCTCCACGGACATAATTGGTTCAAGTTCAGAGCAATATTTCAACTTATAGAGGAGCGGAACACCCCCAAATAGTCGTCTAGAAAATGAAAAACCGACCAACCTCGTTCTCTTCGCTAAGAACAGTCCATTGTTACATTTTCGAGAGCCCTGAACACGAATATGACATTTGTTTTTTTTTATAAAATTGGAGGAACATGGTCAAAATTAACTTTTTAACCGAAAATGCGAAAAAAACGATTATACGATTTTCGACGATCAACTCGCGGTTTCTCGGCGAATAATTAATATTTTTTCACGAAAATTTAATGACGTATTCTCCAACCAATTCTAGAGATAATGAAACTAGTCCGAAATCCCCAAAGCATTTTACATTCGAGCAGTAAATTGAGGAATTTTTTTTTTCGAATTTCTAACTTTTTACGTAGGTGGGTACGATCAAAAAAGTTGAGTGAGGAAATTTTTAATTGTTTATTTCTGAATACGTAGTATTAAAATTTAGAAATCGAAGAAGTTTTTGGGAAAGTTTGAGCTATTAATATGCAGTAGAAAAAAAGATATAGCGATTTGAAGATAAGTGCTCTCGCCGCGCGACTCTCGCAGTGGGCGCGCGGACCTTTGATATTTTCCGTGCGCGGATCGTCTTTGTGATAATAGATATTTATAGTAATCCTTAGTATTTTTAGTCTGATATATCCGATTTTATCAGAGATATCAAGTAAAATCGATTCCAACTTTACGAAAACAGACGAAGGTTCGATATATTTGAAGGAAAAATGAAATATAAACTTAAGCATCAGGTTTTATTTTTACGATTCATCAGATACAATATCATTTCGGTTTGTACAAGAAGTTTTGCAAGAACAAATATCGTAACATTATAAATTAGATTGCTTGCAAGGGCATACTTCCGTTGAACAAGGAGATTCTCCGGAGCAGGAACAAAAATACTTTTGTAAAAGCTCCATATAGCTGTGATACCTTCATAATAATTCGTAAGTACATAACCATTCTGAATGAGCCATCCATAATTTGTTATGTCTTCTGATTTTATTACTGGATTTATCGCTTGGTTCCACTCATTTATCAAGCCGAAAAAAATGTTTTGAATGTTTTGTTGGTACTTACTGACGGGCGAGTTGTTTCGAAGTATTTTAAGTTTATTCAATTAAGAGAATATCCAATTAACAAAAATATTTCATTTGATTATATACTATCCCTGTATAATTTCATTTCAGCATAAATGTAACTTGGTGATTTTATGTTATTTTTGAATAAATATTTAATGGGTAGTTAAATATTCATTGTACAATACAAATTATACATTTTGAATAAAAGTCACATAATAAAATAAATTAACTTTCAAAATTTGAATAATTCTTAAACAAAAAATATCAAAAGGGTCCGCGCTCACTGCGCGAGCCGCGCGGCGAGAGCACTTATCTTCAAATCGCTCTATCTTTTTTCTACTGCATATTAAACTTTCCCAAAAACTTCTCCGATTTCTAAATTTCAATACTACGTATTCAGAAATAAACGATTAAAAATTTCCTCACACAACTTTTTTCATCGTACCTATACGTAAAAAGTCAGAAATTCCAAAAAAAATTCTTCAATTTATTGCCCGAATGTAAAATCGTTTTTTCGCATTTTCGGTTAAAAAGTCAATTTTGACCATGTTCCCCCAGTTTTATAAAAAAATAAATGTCATATTCGTGTTCAGCACCCACGAAAATATAAAAATATACGGTTTTTACCGACTAGAACGAGGTTGGTCGTGTGTGAAGAAAAGGGGGGAGTTCCTCTCTTCTATTATGAAAAACGAAGAAATATCCACAACTCCCTCAAAAAAAGGTGATATTAAATAATGGTAAAAAAATAATTTGGACCACAACATGCTCAAAGTACATTTCATGTGTAAGCAGCATAAAAAGATGATGATATGATAAGTATGTGATGGATAAAGTGGCTAAACAACAAAAAAAAACAATACTTCGCCTGGTACCATACCATTATAGACAGAATCGAACTAATCTGGGCCGATGTTGATCAATAAGTAACCGATAAGAACTCAACATTTCAATTTGGAGACATGAAAATATTATTCTCCAGAAAAATCGAAAAGTTTGTCTAGCATGTGGGAGTTGGATAACACTAAAGGTACTCAAACAGAACTCGTGATTACAATTAATGAAGATAGTTCTCTCTGATTCATCGAGTAAGTTGGTATACCATCAGCTTTTCAAATTTCACGATAAATGCTAAAAACATTGCATATGAGATATACTAAGCCCACATTTAATTACTGTTATATACGTTAAAAATGACGTTATCGTTTCTAACGTTGAGCGTCTGTGAAAGCCAACGGTTTGACTTATCGAAAAACAGTTTGCACTTTCCATTCTCTCATAAAAATATCGATTGACATTAATGTTGGATCAAATCTATCAAATTCAACTGACGTTTTAAACCTCTTATTATCAAGAACAATAGCTTATCACGCTCCAAAAAGTTCATTTACTATTGATATGGTGTAAATATTGGAGAATTTGTGTAGTGCGAGAAAGAGCGGAACATCTGCAAAAACCGGTTTTGGGTCATTGCATGCAAATCTGTCAACTCGCAACGGTTGTAATCGATCTGTCTTTCTGTCGTCGCGTCGAGTTTGAAATAGGTAAACGGGAGGTAGAGAGTGAGCAGGATGTCAATCCTGCTAATGATACCACAGGACCACAGCAAATTACCCTGTAGCGGGGACCAATCATCAACAGAACCTCCACGGTTGTCGTCCTCATTACACCGAGAAAAAAGCTATCTGAAAATTGAATCGGAGATTGTCCCCAAACAGCTATTAGTTGATTTAGTGACTGAATTTTAGTTTTGTATCATCAGGAAGTAGTCCCGAAATGCATTTCAAAATCTGAAAACATAATATCTAGTAAACATATTTATTACAAAATAGTATGAAATATTCTAGAATAATTAGTTTTTTATAAGATTAACAAGATTAAAGTGAGGGCATTAGTTGTGCTCTTTCAGCATCTTCCTTATTTAACATATAAGAAAAATTTATACAACCTTTGATAGTTTGTATCAAAAAATAAAGTGTAAATTTAGTAAATTCATTAGAGTAATACCTTCTTTATCAAACTGGGCTTTGTTAACACGAGCTTCGTCGCGAGCATAAAACCTAGCGGACTGCTTAACTTTACCTACACCAAACCGGCTTGTTCAGTTCGTTGATGATTGGTTGTTGTCGACATCATTTGACGACGATGACAATCTTAGGGTGTATGGCCAAACAGTTATTATCGATAATAAAAAGCACAGGTTCTGGGTACGGCCTAGTTTGAAAAGAAACGTTTAAAGTGGAACATAACTTTCACATGAATTGATAAGTGATGATCTTGGTCCAGTGCCTGGTCAAGATAACACCAGAAGTTCATTTAAAAAATTTGTTATGATCAGCGAAACTGATTTTGAAGAATTAATTTGCCTAATTGGATCGAAAATTGCCTAATTTAATAGTCTTCAATTACACATAAACTATTTTCAATGAAAGTGTGGGAGTGCGTCTACTACTCGCTATCCGCTGGAGATTCGTCTGATCTTTACCGACATTTGGCCGCTGGCAAAAACAAGCATGCGGCGCGGCATGTGGCGGTGGTCTGAACAGATATATTTATTTTCATTTTTTTCGAAGGCAAAAGTCTGTGACATAGGCACAGTAACGAGGTTTTGTTATGCGGTGAATGATCCATGGGAACAATATGGAGAACACACGTTGTGCAAAAGTGTTGCAAACAGTTAATAGCCGGCTTAAGAATTCAATGATGAAACATTTCTGGTGGTCCTCGCATCATGAACCACAAGGAAAAGGTTTAAGCTAAAAGTCATTACACATAACAGGATCAAATATAAATCCATCTTTTTATCAGAACCTAGTCAAAGATACATTAACTCTTCCTTTCCGTCTTTGGATGTTCATGCAAGAAACTGAGAAATTAAGATTTAAATTAAAACTAAGAAAGATGGCCAGCAACCAACTAAGAAATTAATTTCTACCACCAATTTGACACAACGCATGCGTCAAGCACTGACGATAGATCACATAGTGCTGGTTAATCGTGTTAAGTTATTGTTTATATGAGCTTGTATTAGATGTCTTTATAGTTTGGAACAATATTTTTCATGAACAAATTGGTTTACGTTTGGAAAGTTGGAAAGTTTGATAGATACTTGAAAAGAGTGCGCATGTCCGGTTGGTTTATTAATTTCTTAATGTATGTAGCATGAACATCTGAATATTTTTAGTTAAAATTTAATCCCAATCTTAAATTAATTTTAGTTTAGTTGATGTTGCATGAATCTACCCTTTACACTTACACTTTTCAACATCTTACGCTTACGTTTCGATAACTTAGTTATCTTCTTCAGAGACTGTGTTCAGCAGTGTTACTATATAAAATAAAACTGCGTTACAAAAAACAATCTCCCAATGACTTCAAATTGTGAGTGCTCCCAGAGGACCAGGAGGTTCACATGCTTCAGTGGACTTCCCAACATCACAATATTCCATCATTGAGTATTGAAATATAATTTAATTCAATAAAACAAGTTTGTCTGCTACACCTGTAATTGTTCAGCAATCGATTTCGTTCAAGTTCATTCAACTTCATTAAAAAAATTTAATTCAATTCCAGTTGTCACCTTTATTTTTTAATCAATTAATATAAGCGACCCTTTTAAACATTGTTC
This sequence comes from Lochmaea capreae, assembly GCA_949126875.1. Taxonomy (NCBI): domain Eukaryota; kingdom Metazoa; phylum Arthropoda; class Insecta; order Coleoptera; family Chrysomelidae; genus Lochmaea; species Lochmaea capreae. The sequence goes on along the minus strand of OX421402.1, from coordinate 14,288,480 downwards.
TATTCCAGCGCTGAAGAAATCTTCAAAGAAATTTGATTAAAATACATTACCCATGATGATGATGAAAGAGCATGCAGGAAATTATTATAAGAAAACCGTTTATAGCCTAGTTTAAAAAAAAGTAATTCCACAAATTTTTTTGGCACTTACAGAGCCAACAGGCCTAATTGAGCAAAGCTTTCAGTGGTAACATATATATCACTGCTGGAAAATACTTTTCAAATTAAAAAGTTCTACAAAAATTGGGAATAATAACCTATAGAAACTAAATATACGATAAAAGTCACCATCCTACATATTATTTTAGGATATTTTACCTTAAGAGTCTTAAGACTATAAAACGAAAATAACAAATATATTGAGCATAAAACGTTTGTCTGAAATTTCCTTGCACCAAAAGTTGGTGATTTAGATCGAAATCCTAAAACACACAACCAAAACTTTATCTTAGTGATTTAACGAGCCTAATGTAAACCGTCAGGAGTGAAGCTTTGGCTTATAATATTATTTAAAAAATTCACCATTATCTTTACTGGCTTGATAGAGATAGATTTACAAAAAAACTATAACAAAAGTCACGTATGTATTGAACTAATTGAATTATTGATCAATAGATCTCTTCCTTTTCAAAATCTGAAGCATGCAATTGAATTAGTTTCATAAAGGAAAAATAACAATAGAAGCGGGGAGCATGATGGTTTGAAGTCATTGGAGGACCTCTTAAGTTTTCTTCGAGAAATCTTATTAATTATTATTCCCGCCCAGACATTCACTTCATCTGAATCCAGCGTGGATTTTCCACAGCTCAACACCGACAAAACCGACGAATGACATGGACGTTTAGTCAAATGTAGTTCCATCAAAGAAAAGAACAACGGATCTCTATTATTTTTTGTCCATTAGAATCATCTTCCATGAGTTCTTGTACAAAAGTTGATTTGAAAGAATGCCACTTTTTCTTTTTTAGCGTTCTAAGAACTGTTGAATGATCTATATCATGCCACTTGTCGTGAACTGGTATGGGAATATCTTTAAAGATTTTTTCAAAGAAAGTACAAAGTAAGAAGTTTCATTAGGAGTAATGCCCTTCACAAAATTTATTTTTGGGTGTCAATAAATACATCATAACAATAATAAATAAATTGTTTTAAGAAATCTGTTAAAATTTCATAAATACCTTTTATGTCATATACAAAAATCGGTTAGTAGATATACATATTAATATGGCTGAATAGACATTTAAAAGAGCTTGTAAATGATGTCTCACAACACCCTCATTTCCATTCAAAAATGTTATTGATCACGTCATCACGCTCACATAGATGACGACAAAAATAAAACGGTATCCTGACGAAGCGCCTGTTTAAAAAAAAGAAATCGGCGGGTTTCAGGATTTTTCCCAGATATCGTTGGTTTACGGAATAATGAATTTATTCCTTTCGTTTGCACCATACGTATATTATACGAGATTATGTTTGGTATGAATGGGTGTCTGGTACAGACAAGATTGTTGGTGTTGTGTGATTTTTTTGGTTGTGTTGATTTGTAATTTCTTGAAGTACTTTACAAACTAACAAAGTAAACAATTTATCTGTAACATATACACCAAACTCTATCTACAGCCAGTTTCACAATATTAGGTTACCTCATGGTTAACCATCGGTTACGACAAAATTTGGGTTTCACAATATGTGGTCAAGGGTATAAGTGTAGGTTAACTATTAAAATATCTAACAGCAACCCAAAGTACGGGTAACTGTGCTAACCAAGGAAATCTAACCTAATTTATGGTTGTCAACTGCATCAACTGTCAAATTTTAAGACTATATATTGTTATTTTTAATTACAAACAATTAGAATAAGGAACGATTACGATGTTTATGTCTATAGCAGCGACGATGAAGCCAGACAGCCAAGAATAATTATTCGTCCAAGACGTGATTATTTCGAAGCACTTGACAATCACGATTTTTTCTGCAGATTTCGTTTGTCCAGGAGGACAGAAAGTCTGTTGGAAGAAATTGAGGAAGCTATTTCCCATCCAACAGTAAGGTAAGTTTGATCAATTTATCAAGAGTTGAAAATCTTTTTTTTCATTGAAATTCTCTGCACGTTGGTATGTCAGTATAAAAACATAACCTCCAAAGGTCTTCTGTTACCTTTCATTTGAGATAGAACACCATACTATCGATAGTTTTCATACCAACGCAACAAAAGTTAATACAATTTCATAAGTTATCTGACCATTAGTTAAATGATGATTGTGAAACATGTTCATGGCTGTTACTGTTGAACTCTTCTCCAATGACCAATAAAATGATGTATTAGAATACATGCATCATACTTACCCCGTTATTATAAAAGATTATAAAAACAGTAACAAATAGATAATATAATATACAGTTATTTCTCACAATTTAACATCGTTATAATTTGATTTGAATTCGGTTTTTTAGTGTACATCGTACTTAAATGTTCTATTTGGCTCTTTACGAACCATATGGTGCAGGAGAGTTAGTTTTCCCGTTCGGAATATTCCTAATGACTTACACACGCGTTCACACACTGCGTACAGCATGAAAACACAACTTTTCCTTGGAACAGGAGAAAAAACAGAATATGGTGTGGGTTAGGGTGGAATAAAAATTTTAACTTCAAAGAATCGCAATGGGATGACTTCCGTGTGAGCAAATGTAGGTCAATAAAATAAAAAATGTACTGTGTATTAGGAGCGAAAAACAATACTCTCTTAAGTAAGGACGCTAGAGATTGGAATTTTCTTACAACCACAAACATTTAAAAAAAAGTTTTCATCTAAAATATCCTTAATATGAATTACTGAAGGAACAGATAACTCAAAATACTTTTTTTCACTGTCTTTTTACAGCTTGGAACAATGCTCTAGCATAATAACAGTTTGAGCTAGGGAAAAAAGCACAAGATGTGTAGCTGGTGATAGGTCCAGCATCTGAGCAACAAATTTAACAAATACAATTGGGTATAGCAGATGCTTTTATTTATACTTATTTTGAGAAACTTGTTTTTATATAATATTATGTAGTACATATAAATAATAGTAGATGAAAGGACATCAATATTGAAAGTAATCTAATATTTTCTGCTCCTCTATTAAGACACATCGATTAACTATAGTGGAACCTGAATTGTTCTTAAAATTGGCAAAGAAATTCACTAAATAATTCGGTCAAAATCAATGAAGTTGATGTAAATAGTAACTAACAAAAAGTATCAGAGTATTAGAATATTAGTAGGTGTTTTAATAAGTCAGGAGAATTACAGTGCAAGAGTGATATGTAAGGGTCCAAAACTATATGGACAAACCAGACAAGTTTTGGCAACATGTTGACTCTGTTGGAAGATTTTCGTTATGGAATTCGTGATTTTTACAAAATATAACACACCTTAAAAATAGCAAGCTGGTTGAATTTGAAAAATCGCTGGAAGTTTCATGCTTATTTCATAAAGTTAGATACACAAACTCCTCCATATCTCTTCTACAAAATCTTTTTACGGACAGATGTTCATAATGTGAACATTCGACGGAAACATCTTATTAATACTCTCAAATATCGAACAGTACAACTTGAAAATTCTGTCACGTATCATATCTCAAATTATTACAACCTTCTTACTTTTGATGACCTTTGAACTAATCTATCCTAAAACTCTGAACCTATATCGTAGCATCCAGGGTGTATCGTTTATTTAGATATTCCTATATTCCATTTTTCTTTATATTGTGAAAGCTTTTGAGGAAGAACAGTTTCACTGATCAGTAGTTCTTTTGACCAAATTATGATACTGGTTGTAGTATACTTATTGTAATCTGATTTTCTGGATCATAATTCTATTATTATTATAACCCAATCGAGGAACAGTCAATTTTTGATGCACTTGCTCAATTGTGTGTACCTTTTACATAGTGAGTCATAATCAAAATCAATATTACTGTAGGTTTTATCATCGATTGAAAAAATCGTTATCTACAACCACGGTTTCTGATACATTCAAAGATGGTTAATAAATACAGGATATTAATGAAATATACGTTGATTGATTGATTGATTGATTGGATCAGCACACCAGTCAAAGGATTGATGTCCTCGGCACCTCAGCCTTAAGGCTTTTTGTGCTCTTGGTTGTGCCGTTTATGTGAAGAGACCAGCAGCCCTTATCAGGCTCAGAAGACTTTTCACTAGGTTCTTCTTGGAGAAATCCTCCCGTGGAAATTCTAGTCCTAGGAGTCTATATCTCCAGTGATATAGTGCTTCACAATCAAAGATAATGTGAGGCTGTTTCCTCCTCTTCCATGCACAACCGACAAATAGGTTCCTCCCTATATATGCCGATTGTATGCATGTGCTTCCTTAGAGTGCAGTGTCCAGTGAGTAAACCCGTCACCCAAATATACGTTAATAATACTAGAATCATGTTGCTTAAATTGAATATTATAATTAGAGTGTATCAAATATTTATAGCATGTGCTTATATATTTCAACAATAATACTTGGCATTTATCTCTTTATAATATTGTGAGAGCAGAACAAGCAAGTCAACTACCAACCACTAACAGGAAGGAATCAAATATGTTGTTCTCTTTATTATTTACGTGCCTAATTTTGTCACTTAGACAGCGATCCCTTCTCCTATTGACCGGTATAATTGTCTTAAAACTAAATCATGCATATGATTTATGGTGACTAACATCTAAGATTGGCAACATGTCTGAAGTAGTGAGTTATATAGTTAGTTTGTGCTCGACCCTATAGAATGTAGAAAAGCAGAGTTGCTAGGGCTGAATAGAAAAACGTATGTGCGACGAGCGTTATTGCTACAAGTTAAGATATTATTCTGTTACTTGAATAGGATTATTAAAAACTCATAAATATATCAATATTCTTAACAAAGCTGGAAACTGGGTAAACATTTTGGACGAAATTCGAAAATCAATTATTGAATTAACTATGACACTTTTTGTAGCATAATTGTCATTTTTACTATTGCATACGAGACTGAATAAGCACTTAGTCAATTCAATGTCCTTGTATATTGTATCCACAATTAACTTTAAATTTTGAGCGTCCAGCTGAACATGGGGGAAACTATATTCAGCTGGAATTTTATAATTACGTAGGAATTTATAAAAGGTAAAAATAAAATAAGCTCATTAACGTATCATTCCGATTAAAGCACGAAGTGGTAATTATCCCTAAAGCTTGGAAACCACTGAATGAAGTATCATCCTACAGGTATACAAAGCCAACATAGACTACAGTGGAGGAACACTCCCAAGCAGGTACACAGTAAGACCTTCATAGGTGATATATGTGTAAAACGTGCTGAAGAACTACTGAATGTTAGTAGGAACAAGCTAAGAATTTATACAGGTTATCTAACGGGTCATACCTGCATAAAATGGGGCTATATAACGGGGATCTCAGCTGCAGACTTTATGGCATGGAGACCGAGACCGTAACCCATATTTTGTCCGTCTGTGAGGCATTGGACTCAAGGAGGCAGACAATCTTCGGAAAGGCCAACGTGCCGCCTGAAGCATATGGCATGCATCTAGTTGACCTATATCATCTACTCGAGGGTACGGGAATGGCTGGGTGGGTGGAATAAAGGTGGGAGTAGACTACAATAAGCCAACAGGCTGCAGTGCTCCCGGTACTAGAACGGCTCCCAAAAAAAATCATCCTACAGATCGATTTCCTTCCTTCTTCTAATCTTGAAGCTTTTTGAGACAATATTTTTTTCAAGGCAAAAACCAATTATAAACAATAATTATAGATAAGTTTGCATCAGAGAACAATATCCAACAATAGATCAAAGCCATAGGATCATAAGTATTATTGAAAAAGCGTTAGAATGCGAAAAAAAGTGTTCTGTAATATTTCTCGGTGTAGTGCGTAGCGTTAAGGAGAAATTTAGCAGCTTCTTACCTAAACAATTTTCGTAACTTGTAACATTTTATATATCAAATAGATCCTTCAGAGTAAAGCAGGAAGATACTTGAAGAAGTCGGAGCAGGAGAACTACTAGGTAGTGTATTAGACCCAGTACTTTATCTGATATACACTAGTGTACTCGACTGTCAGTGTCAGACTGTCAGTGACTGTGATGGTTATTTGTCTGGTTTGAACTAGGCTATAGTTAAAGTATTTGGAGAAGAAATTTGCGAATAGAACACAAGCTTGATAAAAAGTTCAAAATAATATAAATTAAGACATCCAAAGTAAATAGTATTTTTGACCAAATTGCCCGTGTATTTTAATAAAAAATTTTGAGCATTAGTAAATATGTACAAGGTATACATATACCAGAGATAAGTAATAAACAAGGTGGGCACGTCAATGCTGTAATTGGTAAATATATTCCATCATGGTTTTGGAATCAACGAGTAGATGGAGCTAGTGTCATTGATTCGAAAGAGAGATTATAGGTGTATCAGCTGCAGACTAGGAACTGCAAAAAAAGAAAAATATTTCTTCATGTGCTTTTTATAGGTTATATAATTCCATTCATTTGGTGCAGTGTTGGCAGATATGTTACAATTCTACCAGATCTGATATAACTACTCTGGTTAAGTATGCAGGGTTTACAGCTTCATGTTGGTGTACCACACCAGCGCTTCATCCTGACTGCATTTGGTACTTTCGGATTACACTTTATTTGTTTTTGGCTATCCAAATTATTCATTTTATAATTTATTCCATTTTCACCACAAAAGAAGTTTATTATTTCTTTCAAAATCTTTTGTTTCAATCAACAAATCTAACACTCTATCGAGTTTAGCATATGTATTTTGTTGGAAACATATGTTATTTAAACGTAACAAAAACAGTTTTCATAGCTTCAATCTGTACACAGAATAAATGAAAACGTCGATAGTGAGGTGATGAGTAAGCTCCAGCCGTTACCCCTACAACTTCCTTCACTTGTTACGAAATGAATTAAGTTTGTCGATTAGGCGACCCTTTTGTATATTGTGGTAGTGAAGTTCAAGAGAAACCAAATGGTTACTTTTAGTTATTTTTTCACTTTTTGGATACTGCTACTTTGACGTTGATACTTATATTTTTTTGATATTATAATGAAATATGGTTTTGTTAATATGTGCATAGGATAGACATAAACACATTATTATATGTCTAGCGTTAGGTTATGTTTATTATACAAGATTCCTTCACAAATAGGTCACTATACTTTCGACCACGACATCTCAACGCTCATTAAAATGTACCTGCTACTTAGGTGCAGAAATGTTAATTGGGGTTCTGGAAAGTAAAGTGATCATTTTAGGTATTTGATTATTTTTAAATGTTAGTGGAGACGTAGCCGTTATATTGAGCGTAATAAATTCAATTGCATTGTTACCTACCAAGTTTAATTAAAATTTTATCTTTTCGACTCTTACAAAGCAGCGGTGGAGTGCCATTGAAATCAGCTAGAACCGTGTCGGAATATTTAAAAATTATTATACGTTTTGGGATAATTCGAATCGAAAAGAGTTCAATAGAGCAAGTGAATTAAAAGGCGATACGTGAGAGTTTCTAGTGCTGATATTTGTCCCGACTTGGGATAATGTGATTGTGGATAACTGGTTGAGTAAAGTAGATAGTTAGTAGTGATCAGAATGGGATAACTATACAATTATACAGCTAGTTTCTGGACCGTTCCGAGACGACATTCGTCAATTGGATGACGAAAACATGGAGTACTACTTAAGTTAGGTTCTATATGAGTGGGGCCTTCTCGCCACCTCCACTGAGACCCCCGTTGGGTCTATTGTGGCTCACCCCTAGGGATTACAATTCACCCCACAAGCCTGTGCTTCTGATGAAGTCCATGGTTGTATTTGGGCATTAGGATAATATGTGCTCCGCAGTTTCGTCCTCCAAATTACAGAACCGACAAACCGAGGTCTGAACCAGACTCATCTTCTTTAGGTGATAATTCAGTTGACAATGTCCTGTAAGAAGTCCCGTCAGAATGCGTAGGTTTGTTCTATTCCATTCCAGGATCTTCTTATTTTTTGTACTCAAAGGGTTGTATATCTGCCCAGTACGTGAAGGTTTTCCTCTCCGCCCAGGTAGCTATGACTGATCTAGCAGTGCTTTCCGCAATGCCAAAAAATGGTTAAGGTGCGATAAATACAGACCTCGATCCATTTTTTGCCAGAGTGTCGGCCTTCTCGTTGCCCTCCACTCCTCGATGCCCCGGCACCCAGGTCAAAATGACTCTGTTCTCCTTGCCTAGTATTTCAGCTTAGATTTTATCCTGTTCGAGCTCAGTGCTTTAAGAGCAGCCTGGCTATCTGACAGGATGTGTATGTTCTTTTTTACAACAGGTTGATTCATCAGCTCTCTTGCAACCAGATCAAAGGCGTATACTTCAGCCTGAAAGACGGTGGCGTACCTACCCAGGTTGGCTGTGATTTCAACTCTGGATTTTCTGCTGAAGACCGCCGCTCCTGCCCCGTTTCCGGTTTTGGATCCGCCAGTGTAAATCATGTAGTCCGTCTAGGAAGGAGATTTCTTCGCTATCCCATTTTTCTCTCGTGGGAATGAGGACCTTAAAGGGCTTGTCCACGTGAAATTTTGAGAGTTCCGAGGGCATCCCAAGAACGTGGTGATTTTGTAGTTCCCTCAGTATTCCCGAGTGATCCCTCAGAATCTCTCCATTTTATCGCCTCTCCATTATATGAGCTGCTCTCCTGGCTTCCTTCTCCAACTGAATGTGGAGAGGAGTTAGTTGCAGGAGGGCTTCCATAGCTGCCGTTGGTGTGGATGACACTGCTCCGATAATGACCAGGCATGCTGTGTTCGCTGCAAGCCTTGCAGCTTTGCTCTAGCTGACTTTTGCAGACTTTTGGTCCACCAGACAGCTAAGCCATACGTGAACATTGGCTTGACCATTGTTTGGTAAATCCAGTAAATCTGTTTGGATTCATACCCCAAGATTTTCCACATATCCTTCTGAGATTCCAGAGGGATAATCTGGCTTTGTTTATCACTCTTTCCAAGTGGACCACAAGGTGAGTTGTTTATCTAAGGTTACCCCTAGATATTTCACCTCCGTCGCAAAAGGAATGCTCACGTCGACAAAAATGGCTGGCGGAGTCGCTGTAACTTTTTCCTCTTTGTGAAGGGAACAATTACGGTTTTGAGGGGGTTCACAGACATCTGTTCCCTCTCGCACCACCTATGCACCATATTTAGAGCCATTTGAAGGATATTAGAAATTATCTCTTCAAATTGGCTTCTAATAATTATTAATATATCATCGGCATATCCCTGCACAGTACTACTTAGTTTGGACTGAGATTAAAATATCTAGGTGCCAGTATTTCCATAAGTCTGCTCCATTTTCTAAGCTATTGAAAGACGTTGTTAAACATCAAACTAAACCTGAACAAAATTCAAGTTTCAAGAAAATTTTTGAGTTAAGGGCACTTTATATGTCCTACTTTCTTTTGCCACAAACTTGGTCATAAACACAATTCATTCCGTTTCCAGTCTCACCTCTTATGAAAACTAGACAAGATTATTAATTTTTCACTACACCTGCAACTTATCCCTTGTCTTCGTCTTAACAAAAACTTCTTGTGAAATAAGTAGAAGAAATATCTCTGGATATTAGGTTACTGTTACAGATCCATATTCTATTCAAGTCGATATTAATTTCAGTAAAATCCGAGACGCAAAATATCTGACGTCTATTGATTTAAAAAAGGCTTTACTATGAAGACCTTTGTCTGAATTTTCACTTTCGCTTTCGCTGTATACGTTGTAGGACTTTTAAATTCTTTGATTTATTCCTTATGGCTCACTCAACGCTCCCAAAACTATAGTTCGTCTAATCCCTCAGATCGTTTGACTCGTCTTTTTCTTAGGCTTTCACAGTTTAATTAAACACAGAAAAGGACACACTATGGTGTTTGGTGATACTTTATCACGTTCTTACTCAGAAATGTGTGTCACTAACGTATATTCTCTTAAATAAGATGCCTGGTACCCTACTACATTTCAGGAGATCGCAAATAATCCTGATTTATGACCCACTTTAACAGAATCGATTTATTACAATTATTATTTCATGATAATGAGTTAAATGCACATTTAGACATATCTTAAGCTATTTCTGATTCTAGAACATTTTTATATTATATTTATCAAAATACCTATAAGTAGTATATTATTATTTGTCCTGAATGTGGAAAGACGCGAATGGAAAAATATGCTTTGTTCTTTTAACATGAAGTTAGGTGTTATAACCGAACTCCTTTTTTCAAATTAATAAAGCATAATTTTGTTACTTTCTGTTTTATAGCATTCTCGTTGACAATCCTACGACATTTTGTTTGTTCGCTTTACTGAAAGAGCCAGTCGAATGTAATTGGGTGTTTTGGGGATGACATTGGCTCAGCGAGCAGCAAAGGAATGCAAAGACTAACGAATTCCTCGCTTTCATATTGTTTTATATCGGTAATTTATTGTATTGCTTTGTTGTATATGTCACGAGATTAAATTTTGGCGAGAAGGGGATTTGGCTGTAAAATGGTGTAATTTAGCGTATATTTGTTGGTGAATCGATTGGATCAAAGCGCTTATTCTGGTTAATTCTGCATTAAAATTAGAGCATCGCACTGGCTAGTTACAAGTGCTCGTAACGCCGCTGTGACGCAAATGCAATGCATATTAAAAGCATATACCTAGTGGAACACGTGTTCGTGCAATCAAAGTTACAGAATAAGTAGATGCGGTCAAATTTTCCCAAATAGGTAGTTTGTTGAATAATTTCATATAAAATGAATTGGTGATGGTGACAAAATCAACCCAGGAACGTGTTTTCCGCAATATAGATTGTTTGAAAATAATGATTTTTTAATAGTACATTTATTCTAGATTTCAAGGTTTTTTTCTGAATAAATGTGATTTTAGAATTACATTTCGTATCTCTTTGAAATTTTGATTAATTTTCCAAACTAACGTCAATCAACCAAAAGTATGCTCCTTATGTTTCACATAAGAAGAAGCCACGTGAAGTTACGCGCAAACTTGTCAAAGCCAGCGCCATATTGTAAAACTGATATTCGACTTCAAATCAGTAGCGTTACGTTTTCACATTTTGTAGGTTAACACAAAATTAGAATCTGTCGGCCTTGACTGTGGATAATTTTTCCTTTAACACCAACAAGTTTTTTAGGAGGTATGGTTTTAGATCACATAAAAGACACAACACACATATAAACCAGCTAAACGTCTTAAAATATTCAAAAATCAAAAATACTCTACAGTAAATGATTGCTTCAAACACTACCGTTTGTAACGCCAATGGCATGAAACGGTCGTTACGTGACGACATAAATAAACAAGACCGATTTTGGTTTCTGCGCAAGTCAGTTGGCAAACATCACTTGGCTTCTTCTTATGTGAAACTTAGTCTACCTACTCCATACTAACTACTATCTTTGTTTAGTTCATGCAATAAAGATATCTTCAATTTAATAATAAATTTGGCAAGGAAAACTAATACTCTTGTTTCTAAACAAATGGTAAATGGTTAGAGCTGATGCCGTTTTACTCAATTTACTCATTTCATATTTAAGTTTCGACGCAATTTTATGTATAATAAGAGGGGGTATAGTAAGGAGGAGAGAGTGGTGTCCTCTGATCAGCCTATCGAGTAACTAAAATTTCGTAACGCAGTTGGTACTCATTTACAGTTACTTGCGTATGTTTAGCTAACAGTATTTATCATCATCGAAAAAGTCAATGTTCAATTTAATGGTGAACGATTGTTTTACTTTTCCTAAAACCTAAAAACAAATTACTGAATTAGTTATTCCTTTTTACAATTTTATACTTCTAAGGTTCCTAGCCAGGAAAAACAACAATGTAGGGTTTGAATTTTCAGAAGATTCATCTCTATGAATTCTATCAGCAATGTTTCGATTTTGTTCTTGGGCATTAATATTTCAATTTTGAATTTGCTGGTTCAATTTCTGAGCCTTTTAAATACTTATGTGATTCTGATAATTTTCCAACATATCTACTCAAGGGATTAGTATTATTGATTGGACCCTTCGAATTAGAAATGGTGTGCCATGTAAACATGGTCTTAGGCACGTGGATGACGACATCTTTAAAATGCCAACAGACCACATGACCGCCAGATATATCTTTCGGTATTTAAAGTAGAGGTTTATGCAATACTTGCATGTGCAAGGGCAAATAACATGAGAGCCTACAACAACAGGCATATCAGGATCTACAGTGACAGTCAAGCTGCCCTTAAAGCACTTCAGAGCTCTAAGGTAACATCTCGGCTGGTATGGGAAAGCGGCGAAGATTTTAGAAGACTGGCAACCCGGAACAGTGTAACACTGGAGTGGGTCCCAGGTCACAAAGGAATCGCTGGCAATGAAAAAGCTGACGAACTGGCAAGAGCTGGATCGTCAACCCTGATGAACGGACCCGAACCATCTGTGGGCATTCCCAGATGCTCCACTAGGTAATGGTTAAAAGGGTGGGTAAAAGAACAACACAATAAACACTGGAAGAATACGTCCAGGCAAACACATGGGAAGAAATTCATAAAAGAACCATCAAAAAAAGTAGCGAAAGAACTGCTCCCAATGAGCAGGAACAAACTACGCACGGGACACTTTCCCACAAAGGAGCACCTGATCAAAATAGGGCTGTATAACGGAGACCTTACGTGCAGAAGATGCAAAAAGGACTCCGAACCAGCTCTGCACATATTATGCAACTGTGAGACGCTGGACCAAAAGAGGCAGAAACTCCAGAAGACTTCTACAACCAGTAAAGAACCTGTATGAGCTAATACAGGGAACGGATTGGCTGAATAGGCTGTAGTAAGAACACTAGGAGGATCCAAAATAAGCACAGGAGGCTGAGGTGGTGCCGGTGAAGGGACGGCTCCTTTAAAAAAAACATGGTCTTAATTGTGACCTCTAGTTCTTTCTTTTTTGATGATTGAATAATTTAATTCAGCTTTATTAACTGGTTGGTTTAGATTCCCAATTGGTCCTGGTAGGTGGCGTTGCAATCGGATTCACTCTCCATAACCACAGCTCTGATTTTGATAAAATTTGGCATAGGGGTTTTTTAAGCACGACAATTCCGAAATATGGGTTGATTTCTCGAAAAAAAAATTCACTAGCCCGAAAAATGTATTAAAAGAAGCAGAACCGTCAGCCCCAAGAAATTATTTATCAATTTATTGAGAACTTACCTGAAAAACAAAAAAATTACCTAATTAAAATATTAAACAATATTTGGCAAAACCTTACCTACCCGACACAATGGAAGGAAGGAACCATGAAACCAATGCCAAAACCAGGAAAAGATCTTGAGTCTGCATCTTGCAACCGCCCTATCTCTCTTACCTGTTGCATGGGTAAGCTACTGGAAAAAATGGTAAAAATAAGGCTAATGCGGGAACTAAAAAAAAATGTATTCAGTCATTGTCAAATGGGTTTTCGTAAGCAGCCTCCTACAAACGACTAACTAGTTTTACTTGGAAATGCTATTTAAAACCCCTTTGCGAAAAGATGCCTCTGATTGCAGTGTTTTTTTTTAAACGGATAAGCACTTGATCAAACGTGGCAATTGGGTATCCCACAAGTATCAATTCTGAATGTGATTCTATTCGCCATAGCAGTTGATCAGCTTATGAATGTAGTTGAGGAAAATGGTGGAAGAAGCATACAATATGTGATATAATTATTTATTACTACCTAATTTACAAGAAATACTCGCAATCGCTGAATAAATAAACACAAAGTGAAGTATTAAATGAAGCCGTTAATTTTCTAACCAAACACCCCGCACAAGAAAATCTCCACATTACCCCATAAGTCCTAAAGATCTCAAAACCTACAACAAAGCTATTGTTCTATAAAAATAGCAAGAATAATGGACCCATAGAGACGGAACTGTAATAGGTACTGATCACTTCACCTCCTTAGTGGTCGAAGGCAGTCTAGATGTGGATTTTCAACACTGAACTATCAGTAAAACGACTTTTGGTTTATATGTACAATATAAAATGGACTAATAAGTAAGTCATTGTTTATTCCAATTCAAAAATTGACTATTTACACATGTACTGTGTTCTAGCGTTGGGTGGGCTCTAGTAAGATTCTGAACGTATGTGTCCAATATCTTAAGTTTTTAGAGTTGACCTCTTCAGTCGAAGTACAAGAAGCTTTATCTGTGAGAACGATTTTTTTTCATTTGTATTCAACAAATTAAACATTGTTTCACTAAAATTTGTCTTTATATTCTTCAAAAAGGTCTTAGTAATTTGTGTGGTTTATCATGAAACTATTGTGCACGATTCATTGAAGTGCCTAGAGTGGCACTCTGTAATTTACATTCTCAACGAAAGCGTAAAGAATAGAGAAGCGAGAATAGACACTTAAGGCAATTATTAATACGTAGACGTAAACAATTGACAATAGCGCGTGCGCATTTAGATACATTAAACGAAAATTTACGTGTTTCTAGGTATACCATGAATATCGGTAGGCACTGGAAACACTCGAAAATAAAGGATTTCATTCACATGACATTTGTTTATTAAAGGTGTAACATAACCTCTGTTTTCTGGTGAGTGTATTATTACAAATTTAATGCTTTTTTTATTTACGAACAAGTCGCATTATCTCTGGGGTAATTAGCGACAAAAATATACACATATACATTTAATGTTATAGTACGAATGATAAACTTTACGTTCGCGTTCAGTTCGTCGTTGGCAGTTGGCAGTTCAGTTCAGTTGAAGTTAAACTAAAGAGATCACACAATTACGTTTATAAAGTCAGTCCGCGTTCAGTTCGCAGTTTCCATTACGCTGCGTCCGCGTTCGAGATGGCCAAGATTTAAGTTCGCAGTTGGCAGTTCAGGTATAAACCAATCAAAACGAAAGTTATGCACCATGTGAGAAACGTCATTTGTCAACTGTTTACTGTACTCTTTCAGTCTTCCATTTTCTTTTTTGGCTTGGCTTTGGTTGAAGTATTTGTTTGTTTTGGTGTGTGCAAATAAACTGAACGCGAACGTAAAGTTTATAATTCCGCCTTGTAATCACTAATATAATAAATGAAGAGCAAATTATCCCATAATGTTAAATTCATTTATTCGGGCAAATTATTGTGCTCTCTTTAAAATAATTCAATTATTATAAGTAATACCTACATAAGCTCGCCTTTTTATTTTATTTTGTCTATGTGTTGAATTAAACTTTTATGGAATAAGTTATATTTTTATTTTATCAAGAGACCTCCTATAATCTAGTTAGTCTTAACACTTATATACCAGCATTTCAAATAGCTTCACAAAATTAAGAATATTTTGAGACACAAACAATAAAGTTTTTGGTACAAAAACAAAACAAGCATCTACAATACTAACCAACATAAACATTCGATATAAGCGAGTTGGGCATAATTACTGAAAAATGTAGAAACGTTCATATTCATATACTGTAAACATTCACCCATATCTATTTGCGCAACGTAACTAGAACGAGACGTAGTATCGTCGTAAAAAGTAGCATATTTCGAGAGGCGAGTAGAACGCAATTAACCAAACCAATAGAATCGCAAAAAAATCAACAAAATGAGCCAAAGAATATAGACAAACTCGAGGTGCTCATAGTACGGATAATCGAGGCGCGTGTATTAAACTAACTAGTGTGAACAAAAGTCATTTAGGGACAATGAGAGAAAATGAGGAGACAGTGCTTAGTGCTGAGTATATTATGTCAATTACGACAATAATGCTGTGGCAATTATGGCTGAGATGGAAGTGGCAATACGGAAATTACATAAGTGCCAATTATGGAATTTGTCCAACAGAAGCAAAGGGAAAACAATACACAAATAAACAAGAACAAAAATCTTTGGTGGGGAAAGCTTCATTTATATTGGGCTGTACTATATAAGGATAACATTGAAATTGTGAAAAACGACTTGGTAGTCTTGCAAAACTTATCATAATAAATGTAAAAGGTTGAGGTTGTTGTAGTGACACATGATCATTTGTGGTGGTGTAGACCGGCAACCAGGCTATAGGTAATTAATTATTGTATTAAAACTAAAAGAAAAAAAAATGTTTTCAGGTCTTTAATTAAATAAATACTTAACAAACACAATAATGGTTCAGTCTGCTTTATTGACTATTTTAGTTTAAAGGAGAAGGGGAAAGATACAAAAAGTGATTATAAAGAAAAATTCAATTATATTTTCCAGGATGTTCTGAAAATTCCCAGGAAAATTATTATTGCAAGTAACCTATTCCCAACAAAATAAAAACATTTTTATTAACAAAATAAAGTAGGTACGTAAACATATAACTAATTATTCTTAATTTAAAATTACTACACACAATCACAATATCACAAAATAATGTTATATAAAGGTAGGTACCTACTTGTACTTATCAGATTCGACTATAAAGAGCAGGAACAAATAGTAAATTCCCCGCGTGGTGGTGAAGTAGGTATTATAGTTATTCCAATGTTAATGTAATGACCCATATTTTTAATCCCTTTGAAGGAAAAAGCCGCCCAATGGCGTGCATATACATTTTTTATAAATTCGAATATTGTGAAATAATGTTAATCTACTATTTCGTCGAAATAAATTATAGCTCTATTTGAATCACGGTACCCTTTTATTTTGCGCAAATACTCCTGTCTAAGTTCAACGATACATAGAGAGTCCATTATTACCATTCGATTATCTAACTTCTTATATTTAAATCCACAATTCAATAAAACCGCGAGCAGTGTTTCTAAAAATTGATATTCAGGAATACCCCGCAATTGATCACGAATCAGTTCTAAAGTTGGTATATTGTCCTTGTCAAACCCGTACACAATTTTGATTTGTTCGTTTTCGCTTTAAAGAATGATCCGTAACAGTACCTAGTTTAATTACTCTATAAATCGTTGTAAACCCGATTTTCGTTAATTTGTGAATTCTCGCGATAACCGCATTACCAGAAATTTCAGAATTTTCTTTTTTCAAACACGCGTACATATTGAAAACAACGCGTTGATACTGAACATGTAAACTTTTTGTTTTTAAATTCGGTCCTATCATCGGTATCAGTCAATTGTATGTGGCGCCAAATTATTAGATTCCCGCGCATCATCTTGGACTGTCGTTTCGAATGGTCTCCAAAATGCCATTATATTAATTATATTATAAAATTTACCCTAACGTTTACGAACAAATAAAAATTATATTAATATCAATTCACTGACGCCACTTAACCACTAAACCATCAAATAGGTATTATATTAATGATACTTTTCTACACTTTCCTATATAACAATTCACTAAACTCACGCAACCAAGAAATAGATATTATATTAAATATTTCTTTAAAACAAAATTCACACCCGACACTGAATGAAAATACTGGATTATAACCCGAACTCCCTCAAGACCATAGAATTTTTTATGAGAGAGTGGCCCAGCTCTAGTATACACGGGTTATTTCGTTATATTACGATAAAATACTGTAGTTGATGATTGGATTGTTTGGAAGTCTTGAGTTAGGTATTGACCACCTGCACCTACGTTGCCAACTCTTCTTAAATATAGTAACATATATTATATAAAGTGGTTTTAGTTAATTTTTCTTTTTTCAGCAATTTCAAGCGACTTATTTTAATGCTTACTAATAAATTAATATTATGTATTTTTTTAAAAAATATTTCCAAACTAGCTTCCTAAGAACATCACGAACTAACAGTTTACTGAAGTAAGGGGAACATTTGTGTAGTGAGCCTAAGAATTTTATAAAATATATCTGACAACATTGCTTTATTTTATGGTCATTACACTGACATTAGTTACACTATACCAACATATCAAGTGCTTAGACGCGTTCGAATTTATAATCAGTGGCGCCCGAAAATTAATTTAAACAGAGGGAGCCGAAATATCACACAAGATATAAGTGTATGTGATTAACTGAAGATTAATAATATTAGGTTGTTATAATGATAATTTATTTCAGTAGATTATGAAATATTTCAGTAGATTATGAAATATTTCAGTAGATCAGTAGATCAATATGCAAATCAGTAGAACTAACAACACCAATAATATTCTTAACATGTCAAATCGATAGTGAAAGTTTGTTTACAATGGGTAAGGAAGCTATCATATTTTATATTCGAAGTGATCGACCACAAGTTTTATTTTATAAACATAAAAATAGTGGCACTTAAAATTATTTATTTTTTAATGGTACCCACCTAAAGTTACTATTAAATTATTGTAAAATATTTCGTAAATTTTGAGTACAAATCTGTAATATCCGTTAAACACCTGTAGGTTAGGGGATTATTGCATTCCAATACTCTATGTACTCGTACTTGTAGAAATAAACCATATAGATACAAGAAAATGTTTAAAAGGGAACCAAACACAAAACAGCCTCGTGTTTAAAAACACACCGTCCAAGCGATCAACCCAAAATGAATCTTCAGTGATTTCAACGGAAGCTCCCTTCCAATACATTTTAGTAACCAATAAAAACCGTCATAAATTTTTCGGTCATTCGCTTAAAACCAATAGTATCATGAATGTTGAGTGCAGTAAAAAAGTGTCAGTGACAATAAACACGTGCTAGGTTCATCAGTTCTCTGAACGAATGGATGATATATTATTAAACAAAATACAGAATTTAACGGAAATCAGTTTCTCCTATAAACTTTCACAGTTTCTCCAGCCTTTTCAGGTATTCTAAAGAAGAATTGTGGGATCCTGGAATTTTCGACTGAGGGCGTAGACAACTGCACGAGATTGCATTTTGAAATCTCGTTGAAAAAATAAATATAATCGAATTACAGTTTTGAAATTGTGTTGAGTAATCACATTTTGTACATATTTTGTTGGCTCCTTTTTTCTCCTTATAATTGAAGTTTCTAGTGCAAATTGATTTCATACAGACCGAATAGAGTAATTTTTTTATAAATACAAAAGTTTTTTTTGTTTCACTCTTCATAATATTTTTAAGCAATTTTTGCTATCATGTCTCAATAAAATTGTCTGATCACGAAAGGGACGTATCGCAACCGAAAGATATAAAGTCTTAAACTATAGTTAAATTACAATTTAACCAGAAGCCTTAATAATTTGTTAAATAATTCCAATCCTCTTATAACGTCACCTATGTAGCGAAATTATCCCACATTTTCAAAACACATAGAAATATCAAACTTCCCCAAAACAATAACATTAGTGTAAGCTCAAGCACGTGTTGCTGCTAGACAATTATTTCGTTTCATTCAGCATGATGAGAAGCATCTGGTCGCTCCGAAAAGTATAAATATCCAATCCAAACAATCAGAACAAAATTTACCGCCATACTTCGAATAGAGTCGTAAGTCATTAATTGATATTTACACCCTTAAGTTACTTACTTCAAGAATTTGTTCATAGTAATTTATAGTGGCATGAAAGTGAAGTGCCATAAAAAAGTGGTAACAATAAACACACGCTGAGTTCATCAGTTCGCTAAACCTTTAATTTTATTACTGTACCTAATGATTTGTTTTGAACCTTACGGATTACTGTGTAATGAATGATAGATTAAATAGAAATTCATAATTTAACTGAAATTATTTTCTCCAATATACTGTCCACAGCTTTTCCTGTCCATTTATTCTAAATCAAGAATAATATTATCAACCTAAGAAGCTTTTAAGCACACGCCTTTAATTTAGAAAACTATTGCTAATTTAATTTTAAACACATATGAACCATATATGAAAAGTATGCATGTGAATCAGAGAAAATAGTCGTCCAATGACATGGGCGTACGCAGGGAGGGGCAGGGGGGAGAAAAATGTTCCTTATGGTGTTAACAATAAGGCGCTAGCTTGTACCACAGCCACCGTAGAGAGGTCATTCAGCACTCTCCGAAGGGTTAAAACGTGGACCAGATCTACAATGGGCGAAAGTAGGCTGAACCGGCTGTGTCTACTAAGCATTCACCGAAACATGGTGAAGCAGCGCCAAGTGGAAATTGAACAATTAATAGTTAATAAGTTTGCTAAAAACCCCCTTCGTCTTCTTCTTTCATAATAATTTGTAATAATAGATTTTTTTGTATTGTTTGAAATATAAAAATTATGAATTTAAAACAATTGTATTCATTTATATTTAATTTATTTAGTAGAGAGAATAGGGGTGCCTTACCTCGCGACTGGGGGCCAGCCACAAGGGCTCATGGGGAGATAATAAGTAGCGAAAAATGTAAAAAATTTAATAAATAATGAAATTTCCCACGGTGGAGGGAGGCTTGTAAGGCTTTATTTCCTTGCCTTGGGTGGTCGCTGAAACCACCCCGGCCTGTCCCCCCCCCTGCATCGATTCCTGCGTACGCCCCTGTCCAATGACCCTCAGCTCATGAAACTATTCTCAGGTGGTATGGATAAAGTCAAATTAAACAAGATTGACTCAAAGAAGGTCTTGGGGATTACCAGGTATACTTCAACTGATCAACTTAATGTGGATCTGCATAACATCTTGAATTCAAGTATTACTGCAGCAAATATGGATCCTAAAACTAAAACCCAAATTTATTATGAGGCAAAGACTTGTTTGAAAAGTTGACTTACGAGTGCATATTTTCAATAGAGAACAATCGCGTAGCAGTCTTAAACCACCCATTTAAGTATTTTTGTGGTCTGATTCAATAATAAATCTATCCAGGAGATTTGAAATGAGAGCTCTTTGTTTTAAATAGGGTGAATGGAGTTCGATCTTTGACAGAATGAAATCCCATGTGAACTGACATATTTATTAGTTTGATTTTAGTCGAAAATTTTTATGGCTTTGATGTTCAACTATAGTTCTCCATCTTTCTTACCATTGCTGTTATGTTATATTGTCAGTGAATTGGAGAGTTTAATCTTCCTGTACCATAATTTCATTTAAAGTTCTGCTATAGATATTTCAATCAAAAATTATTTTATTTCTTCTAATTATATTTATATAATAGCCACTTAAGGCTGAAAAGATAGTCTGAACGGCGAGAAGAGTGGCGAATATCGCATAGAAGAAAGCGATGATGAAAGTCGCGGTAATTAGAGTGTCGTATGCACATAGTGACGAGTTTAATAGCAGAGCTAGGAGTTTAAGAGCTAAGATCGTTTTATTTTATTAGAAATTTCCTCCTTGAAAATTTGGTATTTTCACAGCGAACAGAGCATATAGTACAAATTTGCTTGAACGCTCCACTCTGCTCTGTAAATGAAGCTTTCCCCACCAAAGATTTTTGTTCTTGTTTATTTGTGTATTGTTTTCCCTTTGCTTCTGTTGGACAAATTCCATAATTGGCACTTATGTAATTTCCGTATTGCCACTTCCATCTCAGCCATAATTGCCACAGCATTATTGTCGTAATTGACATAATATACTCAGCACTAAGCACTGTCTCCTCATTTTCTCTCATTGTCCCTAAATGACTTTTGTTCACACTAGTTAGTTTAATACACGCGCCTCGATTATCCGTACTATGAGCACCTCGAGTTTGTCTATATTCTTTGGCTCATTTTGTTGATTTTTTTGCGATTCTATTGGTTTGGTTAATTGCGTTCTACTCGCCTCTCGAAATACCTATGCTACTTTTTACGACGATACTACGTCTCGTTCTAGTTACGTTGCGCAAATAGATATGGGTGAATGTTTACAGTATATGAATATGAACGTTTCTACATTTTTCAGTAATTATGCCCACATCGCTTATATCGAATGTTTATGTTGGTTAGTATTGTAGATGCTTGTTTTGTTTTTGTACCAAAAACTTTATTGTTTGTGTCTCAAAATATTCTTAATTTTGTGAAGCTATTTGAAACGCTGGTATATAAGTGTTAAGACTAACTAGATTATAGGAGGTCTCTTGATAAAATAAAAATATAACTTATTCCATAAAAGTTTAATTCAACACATAGACAAAATAAAATAAAAAGGCGAGCTTATGTAGGTATTACTTATAATAATTGAATTATTTTAAAGAGAGCACAATAATTTGCCCGAATAAATGAATTTAACATTATGGGATAATTTGCTCTTCATTTATTATATTAGTGATTACAATTACAACGGGCCAAAAATACTGACAGTATAATATGCGGCATGAACGACAATGCCTAAAATATTCCGAACGGCAGGAATAATGCGACCCTGAACGACCGACAGGGTCTTGACACGAACAACAGTCGACAGATAAAAAGGACTAAGTATTTCAGCAATTTATTGTTTAATACAAACTCAGTAAGAAATCTATTGAGAAATAATTAAATAAAATACATGTGCAAAGGTAAATTCGGTTTGCCCGTGAGTAAACTCACCTAATTCGTAAGACAGCCATCACAACCACAAAAAGTCACAATTATTATAAATCACAACCAATTTTTAAATAGAACAAAATCAGTTTTACTTGATAAAGTATTAGGGCAAAGAATACAGGCGAAAATCCTTTGATGTTGAAGGGCCAAAAATACATAACCTTGAAAGTGACAGCTAACTCTGGTATACACTGAGAATCATAATAGATGCTTACAGCTTTACTCAAATCCCACTTAGAAAAAGTATTTTAGCATAAAGTTGTGTTTTATCAAATGTATTATATAGTAGCTATTTCGGCACTTTTCGTTGACAATATACCTACATGTGAAATACCTAGATCATTAAAAAAAATAATTTCAACCTACAAGTAAACTTTAATCTAATTCATGAATGTTCAATAAAATAAATTTATTCCCCAGTTCAATGATATTAATAAAATTTAGGCAGTATATTTACCTATCCACGTACATAACTCGAGAACCTCATATCGCATCGTGTTCTAGTTTGCATCATTCGAACATGAGGTTATTTTATCCGTTTTTCCAAATTATTTTTCTCAACTTCACTATTTACTGATAGGTATCCATACTTTACACACTGTTTTTATTCATTTATTCAAATGACATTTACTCGCTACAAAAGAATATCAAATGAAATCAACACGCAAAAACTAGAAACTCTGTAAATATTCCATTGAATTTAAAATAACGTGATGTATAGTACATTTCACAATATTTCGTTGACTCGGTAGCTAGTAATAAAAGTATATATCCCTTATTGTACAGTGAACAGTAACAGATCCGTAGTCGGTAAAATTTAGATATTACAACTAAATGTTATGTATGAGTACGTATACGATACGATATACTGTGCTATTATTGTTATCGGATTAACGACTATCTGTTGTGGGTTTTTCACTGGAATCAATCATGTTGGTGTAAAGTTAAAACGAAATATTTTAAATGAGGTTTTTTCCGAAACATCAATGTCTACTGAATTTTCCACTAGGTATAATAATTTGAAGTTGTATGTATTCACTCTAGTTAACGCCGACAACGGCAAGAGAAAGCGAAACTGTGAGCACTGGAGACGCCTCTGGAATCTGGAAGCGTGCAATTAAATTATGAAGTATCGCTCACTAGCCGCATCTCATCAAAGCCCGTCTTCGGTGCTAAGTAATCACCATGCCAATCTGAATAGCGCTCTCACTTAAGTAGCCATATATAGAAGACGTTTTGTAAACATCTGGACTAGTTTTATAAGGAGGGGCGGTGGTAGAGGCGTGTAGCCGTTCCCACCGCGGAGCCACCTGAAACCACGCCTACCCGATCGAACTAACACCTGAGCAGTAATCATAGAATAAAAGTTTGTTATTTTTGTTTGAGATCTAATTTAACCTAATGCTATCTACTGTGCTACACTTATGAGTTCAGTTTACGCTAAGAACTATCCCATATCTTGATGTCCAAGACATTCTAGTGGGCGTTCCTAAAAAATACCACCTAAGAAATTTGTACCTGAATTATCTCAAATGCTCCTGGAATAAGGTACAAAGAATGCTTTAAGATTACTATTGCCTCCGGTAATCTATTGCCTTGCAAAGGGGTCATCAGATTGTAATAATAGGGTAACGTTCACTGGAGGGGAACATGAGACTAGAATATTTTATCTTGAATACATAAGTTCACGCTTAAAGTTTTGAACTAGTGAATACCTACCTTATAAGAAAAATATCTTTTGTCCTACATCTACATTTCAAATAAAATTCATTTTTCAAATTTGGTTGTTGTATAAATTTTGTTATTATCTCTTCAACGCTATTTATTCAAAACAGGAATTGGGCCTAGGTATAGATACCTACAGAGGAAGATAATGTGTAATAAAATATATTTTGATTATAATTATCCATTCCCTATTAAACTATCAAAGAAATTATAAGATAACGCCTGCTACCACTGAATATAAAGTACCTATTTTATATTTTACAATATTTCGTTATCTGGTCTTAAGTATTTAATAATAAAACTTTATAAATCCCTCATTGTACAGTAAATAGCAACAGGTTTGTAGTCGGTAAAATGTATGTACTAAAACTAAATAGATACCTGCTGTGGGCTTTTCTCCTGAATCAATTGTGTGGGTGTTAACTTAATACGAAATATCTTGGAATGGAGTATACCTATTAACTGAATATATCTCAGACTTCTTGTGGATTAAATTGATTCTAACGGAAACTATTAATATAATTTGTGGTGATCTGTTTTCACAAAATGTAATGAAATCAAAAAGTTTTAAAATCAACAGTACTTGCGCAATGTTGAAATAAACAGATCTGCTCCCATCTCTAAATTACGTCAAGGCACATCGCGTTTTCTTCACGAAAATGTAGAGGTGAGGTAGAATGGAAAAGCGGCAAGATCTGAATAAGTATAAAGTGTAAATTAATTGATCCAGTGTGGGAAAACAATTATTGCAATTTTCATGAACTTAGTTGGTTATCTCTAGCATTTAGATAGGTACATTAGAGTCTTGACTGTGGTCCTGGTAGTATATTCTTCCTCTGGTTCTTATTCATTAAAAGTAACACTGAACAGATCTGCTCCAATCTCTAAATTACGTCAAGGCACATCGCGTTTTCTTCACGAAAATGTAGAGGTGAGGTAGAATGGAAAAGCGGCAAGATCTGAATAAGTATAAAGTGTAAATTAATTGATCCAGTGTGGGAAAACAATTATTGCAATTTTCATGAACTTAGCTGGTTATCTCTAGCATTTAGATAGGTACATTAGAGTCTTGACTGTGGTCCTGGTAGTATATTCTTCCTCTGGTTCTTATTCATTAAAAGTAACACTGAATAATTGAACAAGCGAAGCCATCCTTAGGAATTGTGTTTTGAGATACTTCAGTACCTACCCATAGAATGTTTTTTTTAATGTTATTTAACTATTGAGACTTATATGTGAGATTGACAACATTTAAAAGCATGTGCACACATTACGACCACAAGAATAAGTGGAGAAGGTTCAAAATAATTTTATCAGATACATTGGTTTTAAATGGCACAATCAAAAATGCCATACTATACTCAAGCATTCGCTAAGGACACATGCTGACATAATATTATTTTTATACAAACAGCTTAACTCTTAAGTTAACTGTTCTGATCTGTTAAATGAGCTAAGCTTATATGTACCTTCAACTCAACAATTTACAGTTGCATTTCATAGATGCAATAGGGTATTCAACTAAAAATATATTCTTGTTAATGATTAGCAGGTCGTTAATTCTAAGGGAACAAATTACGTCGCACCATATTTTATCAGATTTAATAGTGTTGTTTTGTTTTTATCCCCGTTTAAAAATTCTATTTTATAAATTCCTTAAAATCCCTCTTTTAGATTTTGACGTCACTAGTATAAATTGAAGATCGTCACATATTTTGTCATGGAACAAAGTAATCATAAGAGAGGGTAGAAGAAAAGAAGAAGTTTAGGTTAGAATGACAATGAGATGTTTGCATTTGCCTTTTTATTAAGAAAATGCTTCAAATTAAAATTGAAGAAGGTAAACAACAGAGTGATAGCTGTCAGATGTCAACATTTTTGTCCTGAACAAGCTCAAACATCCCAATGAAGGAGAACCAAGAAGAAGCTTAAACATGGAACAGTAAAGGAAGTCTATCGACAACTTCACATTTAAATTAGTGACGTATCTGCATTATAAGTTGCATCATTTTAGTAAATGTTTGTTTCCATTTTCTTTTGTTAATCTATAGACTAAATTTAAAATAATTTTATATTTGAATTCTTGATTTCTATGGATGTGTGTTAGGGTTTTGCTTAAATCAAAAATGGCACGCAATCTTGAAAAGATTGGTCTTGTTTGGCTAGAGATATACTTCAGAGGATATAATAGAGGTTTTTGAATTAGTGAAAACCAAACCATCCTTAGACTAGCAAGACCAAGATCAAGATGCTTTCTCATGTGTTATTCATAACAGTAGTTATAATAGTAAAGTATAGTAAAATATAGTGGGAGTCAGAGTCACAAAAGTATATTTGATCTAGAGCTACTGAAATTATCAAGCAATTCTATCTGTACATATATATAGATAATATATTGGTTAATTTATGGAAATAAAAGGTATAAGTAGACGCAATATAGAATGAATTTATGGAGTGTTCATTGGAAATGATATTAAATGGTAGAATACCCTACTACATTAACCTTTTTGATCACAATACTTTCTCCTCAGCAAACCCATTTATCGTTAGATGGACAGATAAAGAAAGTTCTTACATATTAAAACTAAAGCTTCCATGTCGTTCAATGTTCGCGGAACTATTCAGCGTACACGAATCCACACATGTAACGAATTCCCGAATAATCCTGATAGGTATTCCTGATATCGCAAACATATATCACGACTTCAATTCGAATATAAGCCGTTGACAAATGCAGAGAGTTTTTTCGTTGTAATAGATATTTTCTTTCTTTTTTTTCTTGCTTTTGTTTTCCTTTATTGTTTTTGCTTGCCAAGAATTTATTTTTTTATATAAGTATTTAAATAAACAGTATCAAAATGTTTAAGCAGTGCTAATTAGTGTTGTATGGTTTGCCAACACTTATATTATTAGTGGAACGGAAACTGTCCTTTTTCGTTAGACACCTAATTATCCTGAATCCTCAGTAGAAAGTACGCTTTACCGACCACAGCAACGAACAATGCAGTTATTTGTATTAATAAGAGCTATTAAAAGTCGAGATATTTTAATGTGCGAGCAAAGCGAGCATGTTAATCGCCCTTTCAATTCACGTGTCAGTTTAAAAACTTTTCTGTCGGGTTTACGGGATAATAGTCTAAGAAAGTCTAGTCTAAGAAGTAGTTTATTTAAACTTTTATACGTCATTTTTGCAAACATGGATTTTCAGTGTAGCTTGGTTGCCTCTGCCAAAATCGTTTATTAGGTTATAAAAAATCATTAGACGATTTTTTCTTGCATGTACCAGGCATACTTTGGTATCATTAGGGTAGGTACGTCGACTGTACTATGCGTATGACATATAATCTGTCATTCCACAGAATAGTGAAATTTCTCGTTCATTCACAAGAAGATTTAGGTCCATTTTTTAAATTACCCTCCACTTTCAGCCATAAACAATAAAGGCATAAACCATAGACTACTGGAATAAACACAATATCGAAATATTTTTGTGGTTATGTACCGTTTAAAACCACAGAAATAAATATTAATTGCAACGTTTAGGAAAATTCAATGAAGATGATAACAAAAAGAAAGGAGAAGAAGTGATCTAAGCGAAGTGTACTAGACTCCGGCGCTGTGTATGCTTTGGTCACATACTTCTGGTATGGTTTCGCAAGTACCCATACTAGGTATACCGTAGTATATGTGGTATACCAAGAACAAATCTAGAGATCAATACGGTTCATTAATGAATGAGTGTGTTCGGTTGCCTCTACCAAAATCGTTATTAACAGAAAATCAATTAAAACGGTGTCATCAATTAAAGACTTTGTGTACCTATAGTTGAGAGTAGAATTAATTTTCACCGTTTCACCATTTGTCGGCGAGATAAAGAAATATAAAAGTAGAAGCGGAACCTGTGAAATTTACAGTCCACGAGGACTAAACCTTCTTGTAAATTTTGCATAAACCAATCGGAAGCTACATATTGCACCAATGAGAATCAATTGTTCGCTTGTGGGTCGAAGTGATTTATGGCTTGTTTATCTTTTCGGCTTTTTAATCCTCAAAGGGACCTTTGCCGCATACTGTTATTATAACGTGAAACAGTGCAAACTAATTCTACTCTCAACTATACATGATTATAACTCAAAAATGCAATCATTTTCCATTGAAAGCAGTAAAATTTGGGATTGCTTTATATTCACGTTTATACCAGTGTAGAATTAACATAGTACCTATAAATAACTATTTAATAACGTTTGGTTTATTTACTGCAAAATAAAACTATCAATATTAATTTTCCACCTATTAATGAAATTAAACAATAATACCTAACCGTTAAAGATTTATTCGAATTATTTATAAATTCTCATTGGTAAAATTTTGAATTTGCTTTACAAATGCAAACAATGAATGACCACAAAGAATGAGTAAAATGTATGTGATAATAACAAGCTGTCACCATATTTAGTCATAATATGTTGTGGCGATATTAAAATTTGTCATGATTGATGGTACTTAGATAATAACGGTTAGAAGAGTGGAATAAAGAGGGACTCAAAGTCGTTTACCAGCTTTTTTATTGTGGAAGAGGAAGCCCTACTCAGTATTTTTTCCTATCCGCCTATAATTTATTATCTTTGCTTTTAATGCTCTGCGGGTTTTCAGTTTTTATTACGTTTAACTTGCTCGTATATTTTTTCATAAATTTTTAAATCAGTTATAATAGGTAGATTGTCAACATTCACGTTGGACGTAAAATAACCAAATTATTGTTGCCAATCCGTTGGACGTGATTTATAATAAAAAACGGCTGATATATCGCAGGACTGTATACGTTACCTCAATTAGAACACTTTTCTCAAAACTCGTCGAATGAAAAGAGGTCTTGTTAATATTTATATTGTTAGAGTTATTCCTTTTCTTCTTAATAATGAGTGAAATATGCTGAATAATCGTTATAGTGACGAGGTGATAAGAACAATCAATTTTGGTTGTCAGTTTTGATGGGCACTTATAACACCTCTTAACGGACCTCAAGAAATAAGAAGTAAGCGTGTAGTGAGGAGGTAAGAGTAGAATCGTAGTAAGAAGTAGGTAAGCATTGTAATAAAAAGTGGAATACCTATATTTCTTAAACGAAAGGAAAATATTGAAATAGCAATATCTAATAATTAAGATAGAATGGAACCTTTCACGAATGGAAATATCACCCTTTAATTTGTTGGAATTTACTTGACACATACGTTGTCTTCTTAACCAAATATTTTCGAAATCTCATCCTAGGCCCCACCCTTACCGTACGAAACGTGTGTACTGTAATTTTTTTATTTGTCTTAAAGTGGACAATGCTTAATACCATTTAGTATTCATTTGGTTACATAAATTATCTCACCCCTCCTCTAGTGTATTCTAAAATAAGGGCTGATTGCGGCGACAGCATATTGTTTTTTCTTATCAATGTAAACTTGTTTCAGTGGTTAACCATCTGGACAGATTATTTTTTCTCAAACAGTTTATAATTTTATTACATTCTATGAAAAAATTTTATAATTTGTAAAAATCTACTAAATCTACTGCAAAATCAGCACAGCTCAAAACCAAAATTTTGAACAAAATCGTCCCTATTTCCAAATAAGACGTAAGTAGAGGAAGACAGAATCGCAGATCTAGAAGTCATCTTTATCAGAACATACGTAAGATGCTAATACGTGGAATCTTTCCATAATCATCAGATAAAATAAATAAATAACAAATTCCATAACAGAAATACAAACTTCTGACGATGCAAATGTAATTTGTGAATCCGGTCGATGTACGTAAATCACAATATACAAAACTTTAAAGATGACCATGTAGCAACGATTTAATTCAAATAACTTCAAAACGGATTCCTGTACCTCTGTACCCAATCAAATAACATGAATGCGATTTTGAATTTGTGGTTATAAGCGGCTCGTTTGGGTGGAAAATTGAGTTTAATTGTTCATAATTTTTGTCACTCAAAATGTCGTCTTTTAATACAATTTAACAATTTAACAAAAAAATTCTGAAGTGTTTATGACGAACCTTTTCATGTGCCTATTGACCAACAAATAAATTTCTAAATTATGATAAATGTCTGTGATAAAAATACATAATACCCCATCCAAACGAGCCGCTGCGGACTTCAATTAAAAAATTTTATTGGGCACATTCCAATTCCATTTGAATAAAATCGATGTTACAGGTGTCTGAGCTCTAGCTCCCTTAGGAAGCATTTTTGGATTGGGAGATTTACGTAAAATGGATTGAGCTCTATATTTTGCAGGTCGTTTCTTGATACCACATATATGTGTTATTTATGTTGTGGAATTTACTTATTTATTTGATTTGATAATGAGAGGCTAATGGTCTTTTTGTTTAATATGTAAAAACATTTTCCTATTGAAACAATTTTATGGAAGAAATAACAAACAAACTTAAGAATTCACCTTTAGAAATGAATCAATTTAAACTGGAATATTTTAAAGTACCTCGATGAGAATCCTAACGAGTTGAATATGTATGTATCTACGAGTGAATCACTTATTGCTCATTTTTACGATGTAAAATTTTTAAAATACCCTCATTTTAAATTCTACAATTTCAAAACTACAGGGTAATGGAGAATTACTGGTTAATATTCAGAATGTCTCTAAGTAGGAATATTGGAAGCAAATTTTAATTCGTAGTTTTGCAGATCAGGAGACGAAGTTTGTCTTAACAGAGATTTGTTCGCGCTAAGATAGGGGGAAAATGAAAAACCTAAAGAACTGATGGAGAAACAAATTATAGAAGAATTTTAAGAATGAAGGGAAAAATTAAGGGAAAACGTTAGATAGCAAATAAGGAAGGTCCAGGAAGAAAATAAAAAGGGTTATAACACAAAAAGGAAGGAAGCTGAAGAGAAAGAATTTAGTTGCCATTAAAATAACACCATTTGGACCTTAAAGCCCCTAGAGAAATATTTAGGACCTTACAATTTCAGTTTATATTGGAATAAGGCAACGTTTTACTTGAACTGGTATGTTAACCGGCAAAACATTGGATATTGGTCTTATAAAAATTCAAATTAGAAGCAAGAATGCCAGATACAAAGACCACAAAAAAAACAACGTATGGTATTGTGAGAAATACAATTATTGGTGGATATTTTTTTAAAGAAAATTCAACAGTAGAATTGTTTCTGGATTGTCTTCAAAATACTTAATAATAATAATTCCTGATTTGACGCAGGTTTTCCCTGATATCGGAAGACTTTAGTCCGCAGAATACGGTTTCAAAAGGATGGCGCTCCACCACATTTCACTATAGCTTTGCGTCAGTTTTTAGAGAGAATTTCCACATCGATGGGTTGGAAGAAGGGGAACAGTGGAATGACCCTCTAGATCACCCGATCCTTCCCAATTAGATTTATTTTTATGGTTATACACTAACAGACCTAATAATATCCGTGCCCTAAAATCCCGAATCAGGCAGGAGATGCAGAACGTAACAGAAATATTAAACTAAAATAAAAAATCCACCTGTTTCAAAATTTATTTTTCATATTAGTGTTTATTCAGCTAATAATAATTATTTATAGACTAGCAGACCCGACAGACGTTGTCCTGTCGTCTTATCATATTATACAAATTTTGACTATTTTTATTTTGAATGAAAAATATCACATTGTACTTATTTTGGGTGGCAAAATCAGATAGTATTGTTAATTTTTTGATAGAAGGAATATATTTCTTGAAAATTCGACTTTCCTGAATTTTCTCACAATTTTTCGGACAAACCAATTTTTTTAAATAACCGTATAAAAACTCCTATACTAAATGCCATCAAAATCGGCCCATCCTTATGGGAGTTGTTCAGTAAGAACCCGATTGCAGCGCCACCTACCGAGACTAATTGTTAATATAAACCATCCATTTACTTAATCAAACACACACCTAAAACTCCATCAAAATCGGTCGATCCGTTTAGGAGTTGTTCAGTATGAATCCGCTTGCAGCGCCACCTACCGGGACTAACTATGAATCTAAACTGGAGATTAAAATAATAATGTATTATATTTGATTGCCATGCAACCCTAAGGCTCATATTGTGTGGATGAAAAGAAAAAATATTAAAATCGCAATTTAAAAATAGGAGTTGATGGTAGAAGGGTGAAAATTTAGGGTTGTATGTATTTTTGTATGTTGTATCATAAAAAAATAAAAACAAAAAATTTTGTCCAAAAAAATAAAATAAAAATTTAGGGGTGGACCACCCTTAACATTTAGGGGTTTGAAAAATAGATGTTGTCCGATTCTCAGACCTACCCGATATACACACAAAGTTTCACGAAAATCGGTCGAGCCGTTTCGGAGGAGTTCAACTTCTAACACCGTGTCACGAGAATTTTATATATTAGATTACTTATTACTTAATAATTTATTAGGTATTATTTATATTCTAACCAGTATACGATCAGTTTTAAATTTGTGCTGAAAGCATATCCAAAATTACTATAATTTCTGTATTATAAAACAGAAAATTAAAATGGAAGATTCCATTAATCATTCTTTGTTGAGAGTTGAGGGCTTTGTTAACAGTCCCTCGACTTTTGCTGCAACGCTATTTAATTAAAAATACTTAAAATAAAAATTATGAAAAAAGTGTTTAGTGTACGTATATGTTATATTTAAATTTTTTGAAAACTGTAACTATAGGTATTAAGCATTTATTCAACACAAAAACGATATTCTCTTCGTTATTATTAAAACGTAAATTACGGTTATATTCTACCTAGTTTTGAAAAATATTTTCCTGTTTTCGTGAAGCAGTCCTTCACTCTAGGTAGTGTAATAAGAAGAAATTCACGTTATCTGTAATATAATAATAATCCCAACTAAGCCATTGCTATTTATTTAGAAAATTTATTGTTCTAGATACTCCGGAGAAAGCATCCGCAAAAGGAAATATACCTCGAGATTGGTGGCTGTCGGCTGTCACCGACACGACCTAATATTTGGTCACATAAATTCACAAAACATTGCAGAAATGAGTGAAATGATACACACAAAAGCGGGAGGCATTGCCCGACACGGTGACAGCGATTGTTAGGGCCCTATAAATATATTACTGCGATAACATTTGTAAAATGGACCTTTTATTTGGAAGAAAATATTGCAGTATTTATCATCGACGGGGAATGTTAGAGTTCAAGCAGATTATTACAGTATGTAATTCAGAATCGGACTCAAGCAAGACCAATATTCAATTCGATAATTACACTACAATTCTATATCTGTACTAAATTTAATTTTAAGTACATACACCAATTATCCAGAACAATAGATTTTCCATGTTCCAAAAACAAAATTTACAGACTTGCAATTAGGTCAAATATTTAAAAAAAAGTTCATGCCACAATTCACCTGGTGTGTTTTTCGGTAAAGAATAATGTTTATTTAAACTTGATTAATTATTAAATTATAACTTTTAGGATATTTCAATTAAAATGTGTACAACACCATAAGTTAACATTGCTACAACTTTTTACTACATTGTTATTGTCACTTCCCATGTAGGAAACCCCCAGAGTTGACAAAGGGGCCAAGCCTGGGCCAGTACTGGGAAACCTAGCTTCGGCGTACCTGTATGGGACAGGCTGTTTAACCCAACTTCGGCCATGTCTATGATTATCCGAGCTTGGACCAAGACTGGTTGACCCAGCCTTGGCCATGCAAATGATTATTCAAGCTTGAGCCAAGACTGTGTAACACAGCCCTGGCCATTTATTAGGGGCCCAAGCTTGGACCAAGACTGTTCAACCCAGCTTTGGCCATGCCTACAATGATTATCCGAGCTTGTGCCAAGACTGGATAGCCCAACCGTGGCCATGACAATGATTACCCAAGCCTGGGCCAAGACTGGATAACCCAACCGTGGCCGTTTAATGGGGACCCATCTAGCTTAGGCTATTCGGTTACATACGGCGTGATTCGAGTATTTTCGTTCAGCGCCCCATCTCCAGCCATACATGTTTTCATTATTTGTCAGGTCAATCCGAGCTTCAGTTATCCACTCACATTTTTTATTATATATTACTACTTAAAATAACCATGTCTGCTACGTACCTTAGAGTTCAAAGGTGGCGTGCGTTAAACAAAGCAGAAAAAGTTTTACATAAAAAAAACTAATACAGTTGTTAACGAGCAACGTTTGAATTACCCAAAAGCAAACATCAGCTTTGTGAGTGAGGTTAACGATCTTAGTAGCATAGACTCGTGTAATCTACGAGCGTTTAATAATAATTTGGATAATCATACTAATAAAGATTCTATCAGTACAAGTGATAATGATTCTGACAGTAGTAGTGATAACGATTCAAAAAGTAGTAGCAGTGATTGTTTGAAAAATAATAATGGTGCCCAGTCCTGGGAATTAGGCATGTTCCAGTCCTGGCATTTAAGCATGGCCCAGTCTTGGCAACCGAGTCTGGCCCAGTCTTAACAGCTAAGCCTGGCCCATCATTATCACTCCAGATTTATACCAAATACGGGCCAAACCTGGCTTACAAGCTTGGCCAAGAGTTTTACATATTTGGGCCAAGCCTGGGCCAAGCATGACCCCGTGGTACACTCCAACCGATATCTCGTGAAATGAGGTGACGATGTGCCGTAACAAATTTTAAAGTGGGGATCCAGCAAAGCCAATCGTGCGGTAGACGTTATGCAGTGGGCAGCTCGATATTGGCCGAATACATTCTCTCTCTCTGTGTACTGCAAGCTCCGCCTTGTCACGAGATACCAGTTTACTTGTACTTTCCTCTATATGGGTTTGTGTTACTTTTCAATGTAATATATTACCACCAATATGAAAACCTTTACTTATCACCAACTAACCACCAATACACAGACATATTTTAAAATGATTTCAGAATATAGTGATGAAATAATAAAAGTTCTATTGAAACAACGAAGTATAAGTTTTAAGAAGGAACTAAAGAGCCAGTTAGAGCCTGTAGTGAGATACAAATTATTCTGCATCAGTAGCTCACAATTTCATATGTCTAACCGCTACTATGAAAACTTCAATGCGCTGAACCGAATTTATAATTAATTTTCCTTGCAAATCAAAGCCAAAATGTCGGTTATACCGCATGATGAAATCACCCCACATATTTTTATTATTGTTATAATAATAAAAGCTTTATGTGCATTCGCAATACCCAATAAAAACAAAAACCGTTTTATATAATTTATTTAAATTACTTTCTTGGGTATAGGTTAACAAAGAGAACAAATATCGACTAATTTAATTTGACGGAAGCTTTCTTAAAAAAATTATTTCAACAAAATAATGACTTTTAATATACAGAAACAACTACCTTCCGGGCTATATAACGCGACGAGCATTGGATTACATTTTATCGAAAAACGGGATTCTGATATCTCATTTGGCTTGGAATAAGAAGGGGTATCAACACTTGCATACCGGTATCGGTGAAGTTACGCCATCATCAATGCTAAGCCGGATTGAAGACGACATTTTCGCTGTTGGATGGGAGTTCATTAAAACTACACTTGAATGTCGCAAGTGTAATTCAATACTTATCGAGGAATATAGGTAGCTCGGAGAGTAGTTGTTTGTTTACCGAAAAACGTTCACACTTTTTTCTTTTTAAAAAAGCTCCCAAGAATGAACATAATGTCAAATTAAATAAGATGATGATCAATTTATTAAGATCTATCTAAGAAAATAAATTAAAGATGGTTCAAGGAATGAAAATGTTGATACACTTTAAGAATTGTCGATACAGTAATTGAATATGAAGATTTAATCCAAAACACTTGAATAATAGTATATTATTAAACGAGCAATTTATGATAGCCATTATTGACGCAGGGTGACGTTTGCGTCCCGAGCCGTAGGCGAGTGGCGCAAGTCTCCCGAGTGAATAATGGCCTTAAATTGCGAGTAGAATACTATACTTTGTCCACGACCCTTGATTTCTTTATTAAATAAAAGTTCAGTAAATAATGCGAGTGTAGAACAAAAAGTAATAATTTGGTATTTGGTAGTATTGACAATTCTAACGTCAAATAATGTGACTATAGAGAGATGGGCGATTCTGTGTAAAGTATCAATACACCGTACCTACCGTTATAAATATATTGTTTTAAAAATATCAATACCTATTAGAAAATATCGTTTTGAAAAGTATCAATACTAAAAATTTCGATATTTTATCGATAGGTACGATATATTTCAGAAACAAATTTCCTAAACAAAATACGCAGATTCAATATTTTATTTCATATTGTACCACCATCTCTAGTCACCCATTTACCGAAATGTTGTGAGGGTTGAGTTGTCATGACATGTTATTTAAATGCAGAAGCGTGAATTATGAACCATAATAGATATATGGGTACCATATGCCTTTGGTAAGGAGGTAAAATATTGACTTATTATTAAGTGGTCGTGGACAAAATATTCCTTTTTGCCGAGATACAGACAGGATGTTTTATTATAAATATTGTAAAATGATTTTAGTCCCCTGCTTTGACACCTTCTAATATTTTTTTATAATACTTGGCAAAAAGTTTACACAATATTGGGAGACTTTGAATTGTGGTGAATTATAGTTTCATGCTATTACCAGAGACGTGCGGTAAGGATATAATAAAAATTATTATTATTTTTATTACTTGAAAATGAATATTTTATAATCGTCAGTATAAAAAATCACTTGAAATGGAATTAACCGGATCTGGGAAAATAGGCTGACGTAGAATTTTAGCGAGAGAGCCCATTAGGGCATCTTTTAATTGAAAAAGGTCATTTCTCAACTCCAAAGCAGGAGTTGAAACGTCGAGAAAATTATTTTTCTCAACGTGGTTTATCCAGAAAACCTAGTAACCATTTTTCTGACCATGGAAATATTTACGAACATAAAAAAGTTATCCTTTCTAAAAAGTTCTGCATGGTCTGACATTTTAAATATTATTTAATTCTATTCAGAGACAGTTTATTGGCTGGGCCATTTGTTATTTGTAAAGTTTTTATTAATTAAATAAATAAATATATTACATTGACATTGTTGTATAAAGTTTGTCTGACAACCAACTGACTTACACTACATCGTTGAGTGAAAAATTTTTCACTCAACGACTACATTTCAAAACATACAAACTTCAACTCCAACTGATTGGGGAACCCAGCCCAATATGGCCTCCAATAGTCTATAGTAGATAGGTATCTTGCAAAATCATCCTGTACATTTTGCTCCAAAAAAATATTCCAATTTTTCAAATACTAAAATTTTCCAACAAATATTCAAAATCTATTTATATCCTTTTTTTTATAATAAAATTATTCAGACGTAATTTCGAATCCCTATAAAATATTTCCAATTGACCGGTACAACATATAGCAGAAAAAAAAGTAACACCTCTACGCACCGTCTTACCGTCGTCTTCTTCGTAGTTTCACCTCCAGCTGAAGAAGTATGAATCACCGCGGGTTGGCCCACCCGCTACCGGCTTCTGCGGGCAAGGGTTTTACACGATGGCACCGCGCTCTCATCAGCAGTCCGCTATAGCCACAGATTATCTTTATAATCTGTGCTATAGCTATAGATAAGGATGGTTCTTCTTAGTTGAACAGACACTCTTTTGGAAAAATATTTTTCAAACCGTGTTAAGCGATAGAATAATAATTTATTCTTCGATATCTATTGGTAACACGCTTTACTAAATACGACAGTTTTACAGGAAACTGTAACAATACTTAATTGACAGTTTTCCTTATAATCGTCAAACAAATTCTCAACACATATAGAAAACGATAACGTGCACGTAATGATCTCATAACATACACGTGCGTTTAGATAAGAAAAACTTAAATTTCTTTGTTGAATCAAATTGCAATCACATTTTTATCTGCTTACTACTTTATTTGGCCTATTTACATACATTTAGTCAATTGAAAAACATAAAAGCTTTTAGCATTAGCGAAATATATATTAGATTAAAAAATTAAGCCCCTAAATGTCGGCAACACATTATACAATTCCCTAAAAAAATAAATCGCGGTGATCGCATGATATGGAAATAAACGTCATGTCATTTATGCTGTCAATTTTTGTAAAAAAATTTAGTATCCGAACATTTTCTCAACTAAACGTACGAATTATGTTAGTATTGAAAGTGGTGAGATTATGAGCACTCCGCCGGAGATATTAGAAAAAGCTCAAGCTGCCACACATAATATGTTACCGCTAAAATCCAAATAAAGGTACCAAATTACCTATCAAAAGCTTGGTGACACAAGCATAACGTTAAATCATTTTCGGAGAATGTTTTCCTTGCGTATTTTGAAGAATTATCAAAATCTACGAAACCATCTTCGCTATGGGCCATTTATTCCATGCTGAGAACTACACTGAACATCAATAATAACATTAACATAGCAAATCATCCAAAACTAATCCCTACTGAAACGGCGATCGGTTGGATTTAGAAGTAAAAAATTGAAAATCCTGTCTACAGAACAAATTCATAAATTTTTGAAAGATGCTCCAGACGAAAAACATTTGTTGTCAAAGGTAAAGAATTAAATAATTATCAACACATAAAAATGAGTTTTCATTCTTTGTTTTCAAGTTATCCTCATTATTGGATTAAGCGGGGCTTGCCGTAAACAAGAACTTAGAAATATATAAATGGAACACATTCAGGACACGGGAAAATATTTGGTAATTGATATTGCAGATTCTAAAACTAAAACGAGACGTTCAATTGTAGTACCAGATACGTTTTATACCATATGTCCTTCAGGGATAAACACAATCGGTAGTACACCACGTAAAATTGCTGAATATCTTCAGCTGCCGGAACCAAAGCAATATGGGTACTGGCCATTGTTTTAGGAGATCGTCAGCCACTATATTAGTTGATGCAGGAGGTGATATCCTATCATTAATGCGACTAGGTGGCTGGTAATATTCTACAGTGGCGGAAGGCTATGTGAATCACTCTCATAAACATATAAATGGCAACGCTTTACGAATATCGGAGGCCATTAATTATCAATCTTCATCTTCTGATGTACCGTGGAGTACTACAATTATAGATAACCGTTTATCACCGTTAAGTAATAAGGCACAAACAACTTACAATAATTGTTCAATTATTATTAACAACTATTATAATAAAGTTTAAATAATTGCGATTTCCTTTATTTCATAGAGGAAAATAGATGGGCGTAGAAAAAGTATAGTACGTTACACGAGTTGTAATCCCATTACGCACTCGTGAAATCTTTACTAACAACTTTTGTTGCGTAATATACTATTGTAAGTTTATTTGAGTGAAAAAATATTTCGCAAATCCATGACGAAATATTAAGCGTTGTTTTTACTGAAGTATTCTGGATAGGTCACCTACCAAAATGATATATCAACTCAAAGTTAGATGGAACAGATTTCATTTGCAACTAAATGCATCGTTAAAAGAAAACTCTGTTAGAGTTACAGCCCTTTAAGATAAGTACAAAAAACTAATTATTCGTTGAATAAAATTTCTCATTCATATTTTTGTCAAGCAAACCGTCCACATAAGTCAAATTCGAAAAACAGTTTAGTAGACTGATTAAGTTGCGTTAGTTGAGGTAATTGTGGAGGGCTGATGTCGCAGTTCCAGTTCGAAGTCCCTCTAAAATTTAGTTCAGTGGTGGTTATTAGCTGTCGTAATGTGTCGCCCTTTGGGGAGACTCGTACACTCCAGGATGTCAAGTAGTCGCTATTTGTTAATGCATTCTTGTTATTTGATTAGCAAAATGGAGAGTGATTATACGAAATTTGTCTCTAACAGGACGTGATTTTTGTGCATATTTTCACGTTTTCCATGATCTCTAATGTTACTATTCATTTAATTTGATTTTCAAGCTTTCGTAAATCTTT
Source organism: Lochmaea capreae (assembly GCA_949126875.1). Classification (NCBI taxonomy): domain Eukaryota; kingdom Metazoa; phylum Arthropoda; class Insecta; order Coleoptera; family Chrysomelidae; genus Lochmaea; species Lochmaea capreae. The sequence goes on along the minus strand of OX421402.1, from coordinate 14,248,378 downwards.
ATTTTTTCTCAGTTTTTTAGTTATCTGACGATGTAAATAAAGAATTACGAAACTTGGAAGCCCAAAAAGAATCACTTTTTCCAATTGCTGCAAACAAAATTCTATTTTTATATATATAGAACCCGGATTTTCATTTTAGATTCCATAAGCAAACTTTTTCTATGCTCTTCTGTTTTTAATAAATTTGTGCACCTTCCTCTCTTCCTTCTTATCTGTGATTAAGCTTATTTTACTCGGATTACCTGTCCTTGTTATTCATATTATGTATACTGGGTGTAAATGAGTTATGAGCCACCCTATAAGTTTTAAATGTGTTGATACATTTTGTTAAAATTTTGGTGGGTTGTATTGAGCAAATTTTGAATTTTTTCAACTCTAAAGCCAATTTAACGGGAAGTCATGTAATTAAAAAATTCAATGGAACACCCTGTATGCAGAGTATGCAGAATATATATTCTTACACATTCGGATTCCCAGGCTTAAGCTCCATCTAATCCATCAACGCCATTTCAATTTCAATTATCTTAGTTATCTGAAGTTCAAATTATGGACCTAAAATTATCCCTGTATTATTATTTTTTCAAATTATTCATTCAATAAAATTACGTTCAGTTCATAATTAAGTACTTGATAAAAAACAGTTATTCTCCTAGCCAAAATATTTTATTTTTGTAGATAGGTACAATTACCAGCAATATTCAAAACGAAACATTTCAAAAAATTATAACTGATAATGAATCAATCAGTATCACAAAATATGTTACTAAGAAAGAAACAATAGTATAGTATAACCTCTAAAATAACTGAATTAAAAGAAAAGAAAATTAATAAATTTGAATTTGTATGATGATGTTTGTATATACATTTTGTATAGTTAATAATTAGTAAGTATAATGTATATTTCAAAATACATTTTTGTTTCCTCGTTTTTATATTAAAGCGTACATTTTCATGTGATAAGAGCCAAAGTCATTTATAAACCATTTCATGCAGTGGCCGACAATCTCGGACTAGACCCGTAGGCTAAAAGAGCATGTGTTTTAGTGTTTTACCAAAGAATACACCAAACAATGGTGTATTCTTTGGTTTTACTAAATTCGAAAAAAAGAAGAAGTGTCATGGAACAATTAACGTGAGTAAAGGTACGGTCTATCTGCAGCGATTAATCGACACGATTAGACGTAGCGATAAGACGCGCTGGTTGCTGATATGCGTATGTGAGTAAGCGGTCTATTTTCTGTGACAAGTCGCTACAAGTCGTAGCAAAACGCCGCGTCTCACAGTCGAGTTGCTTCGGAGGCAACTTAAACGCGCACGTTTTGCTAATCGCCCTCGGATATATACGACAATATACTGAAGAACTGGCTCTTGGTGAGTCTAAAATATTCTTTAAATTTAGTGCCATCATCCATTAAGTGTCTTTGAATCAGTGTATTGAAACATCCCTCGCTTATCCTATTAAGAAAAATTTTATTCGTTTGGCATCGTGGTTAGGTTAGGTTAGGTTAGCAATAAAACCTCTTCTTCTTCTTCCTCTTCCTCCTCTATTAACGCTATTGCAGCCAACACTATATTGTTCATTATGATTTTCAAATTACAAACAACACTACATTGCAGAACACAACTAATAGTAATACTGACTCACACTGGAATGAATCGTTTCCACTAATCGTTGCAATTGAGACCATGCCTGAACGAATTATCGCTGCATTTACTCGTAACGTTTGTTCGCTTCGATTAATCGCTGCAGATAGACCGTACCTTAAGTGTATGTTTGCTAGCGTTTAGAAAAAGGTATAAAAATAGTTTGTCCACGTGCTAGACATTTGAGGAGTTAGCTGCTTATAGTTGGGCCCCATAATCTACGTGTGCATGTGATATTTCCGGTGTAGACAATCTACCTAGTCCATTAAATCGAAGTGGACGAAGTCGACTTATTTCAAGGTAAGTGGTTTGATATTTGTGTGGCTTTGGCTCTCACGATTTAATAGGTACATGTTTCAATTTAATTCTATCAGAAATATCATGAAACAATTTTAATGAAGTCAGTAGGTACTTTCTTTGTATTATAAAAAATTTATAATAAAACCGTTTAGCTTGTCGTTAAAATTTTATTGTCATAAACTGTTAATCCTCGACGGTAGGAGGATGAGGATGAGTATGAGTTCTTCTGATTCTTTCACGATTATTAGCTAAAGGTTTAAAACTTCTAGTTTCTTTTAAACGTCGATTCAAAGAAATGTATGCTCGGCGAGTACAAATTGTGATCAGGATATTACTCGATATTTCGCCTGACTGCATGTTCAGAATAACCGAGATATTCTCCTAGTATATATATATATATATAGTGGCTTAACACTACCGTAGGAGTAGCGCCGCTCTTACGAGCTTTCTAGATCCTTTTGTAATGATGGATCAGACCATATTTACTTTTTTATATTTTTTCTACTATTTGTAGCCATTGCTTCCTGTCCTGAGTTTTCTCTTCCCAGTGTTTAATTCCTATTGTCTTGAGATCACCTACTACCTCCTGCAACCAATTTATCCTGGGTCTTCCCCTTTTTCTCTTACTACAAGGCTTCCACTCTAACATTGAGTATATTATTGATCTCTTACCTGCTCTCCATATGTGTCCCAACCATTTTAATCTTTGCTCCTTAATTTTTCTTACTATGTCTTTTTTATCTCTTGATATAATTCCATATTTGTTCTTCTTTTATATTCTTCACCTATTTTTTTTTGGTCCTAATATTGTTCTTAGTATTTTTCGTTCTTGTATTCTCATGTCCTCTTGTTGCTTTTTATTTATATTTAATGTTTCTGCCCCATACATCATCACCGGTCTGATTATTGTATTATATATTCTTATTTTTGTGCGCTTGCTAATTATTTTATTTTTTAATAATTTTTTGTTTGCCTGAAATGCTTTGTTTGTTGCAACGATTCTTTCCCTTATCTCAGTCTCTCTGTCTCCGTCACTACTTATTGTTATTCCCAGATATTTAACTCTATCCACTTCTTCAAATTCATATCTTCCAATTTTCACGTCTTTTTGTTCACAATTCTTTTTGAGTCTTAATAATTTGTGTATTTATCTCAAGTCCAATTTTCGTTCCTTCCCTTATTATTTCCTCCAACATTTCTTCCATTGCCATTCTGTTTTTAGTCACTAGTGCTACGTCGCCTGCATACGCTATTATTTGTCCCCCTCTGGTTCTTAAATTTCCTTTACATATTTTCTCCTAGTACTAAATGGAAAACTAAACTGTAAAGTAAAGTAATTCAGTTCAACCAATTATTTGTATAATGCTATAATATCTTCCAAATAATAGAAAAAATATTCATTAAGCCCTAATAGGTACCACTTTTCAATGTGTTCTTTAGATTCCATAGAATGGGTAATTTATTCTCTTATTCAGTTTACATTTGAGTTTTAAGTAAAGTGGTCCTGTGTAGTTGGAAATTTTTTTTAACGACAAAAATTGCAAGTCATACGCGCCGCAGTTTCAAAAGTTTTGTTATATTTGTGGAGAATTTATGGTGAAGTCACAAGCCAGACCATTTTCTGAAAATGTAAAAAAAGCTTATTCCATGTATTTTGGTGAGATCAAGAAAACCAGTGTCTCCATGTGTGCTGAGTCAGCTGTAGCGTGTCATTGGTTCAGTGGATGAAAGGGAAGAGCAGCTCCAATGGTATAGCGAGAACCAACCAACCATTTTGATGATTGCTATTTTTGTACGTCAAAAACTGAAGGTTATTCCAAAAAAGAAAAGCGTAGGATAGAATATCCAAATTTGCAATCTGCCATAAGACTTGTTCCTCACAATGCAGTACCAGTACCGACGGCGCCTTTGGATTGGCAAGATATTGTTTTGGGAAATAATGGAGATATGAAGATACTTCAGTAAGCTCCGAGGAACAGTGTACCGACCCCATATTCACGCCTGTTTGCAGTTCCGGCGAGCCACATTTGATTGTTCAAAAAGAGTTAAATGATTTAGTACGTGATTTGGGGTTGTCAAAGCAGCAGTCAGAACTTCTTGGTTCCCGTCTCCGTTTCCAAAGAAACGAAAATTACAACTTTTAGAAAAAGAAATGCCGCGTTTTCTATATTTTATAATATGGAAAATTCGTTATGTGGATGTACTGAATTCGATGGTTTAATGCAGGAACTCGCGATATCAAGCGTTCTCCTTGTAGATGGCGCTTGTTTATAGACTCATCGAAATATAGTTTAAGAGAGGTTTTACGAAATATTGTTGTTTTATTTGTTTGTGGGACAGTCGTGCAGTGAATGAATAGTATATGTGGCAAATTTAGCCGGAAAGGTCCGTATTTCAACCGGGATCTCAAAATGTTAAGTATGTACCTCTTGTACACCCAAAAAATGTCCTTTTGCCACCGCTTCACATTAAACTTGGACAAATGAAAAATTTTGTGAAGGCTATGAATAAAGGGGGTGAAAGATTTAAATACCTAAGACAAGTCTTTCCGCAGTTAAGTGACACCCAGTAAAAGGAGGGTATTTTTATTGGGCCCCAAATTAGAAAGTTGCTGGACGTTATTCATTTTGTAGAAAAGCTTACCACGCAAGAACTTAGAGCTTGGAACTCATTCGTAAGTGTCGTGAGGGGATTTTTGGGCAACAATATGGATGCATTCTACGAAGAGCTAGTTGATGAAATTTTAGGTTCCTATAAATCGCTTTTCTGCCGAATGTCTTAAAAATTAATTTTCTCCATACCCACATCATTTTTTTCTGAGAATTTTGGAGCTGTCAGCGACAAGCAGGGTGGAAGATTCCTCCAAGATATCAGAACAATGGAAATTCGGTAACAAGGGCGATGGGATTCAGCCATGATGGTGATTACTGCTGGTTTTTGAAGAGGGAAGATATTAGCCCCCATAAAAGGAAAAAATAAAATGTGTTACAAATAAATATTTTTGATTTGTTATATGTTAGTTTAATATCAATTATAAATACAAATGTAGTCGATATGTTATGGACCAAGTTATTAATAGGACATTGTAAAAAGTGCCCACGCAGTTTGAAAAATGCCCAATATGAGAGGGCAGGGTGATACAAATTTTTGAAATAATCAAATAGTCCGGGCATGATGTATAATGTGTGTCACTTATGGGGCAGAATAATTAAAACGTGATTAAGTTCGTTTTTGAAGAATAAATTATAATAATTTTCAATAATAACCCAACCAAACCTACCCCTACCAAACCAACTTCGTATTTTTAGTCAATTTTTGAAGAAAACAATAAGAAAATAAAAAATACCTGCCAAATACACAGAGTATTATTATATTGCCCGAAAACTACATAATAATATTCACAATGTCTAGGCAACGTGATAAGTATGGAACTTCAAATTATAATTAATTACCTCGCCCTAAGTAGCTTGTCATTATTCATAATGCCCGGGCATTAAGAAAAATGTCCCAATTTATTACTTGGTCCATGACAGATACATAATATTAAAACTGGAACGCAACCGAAACGTTGAAATAAAAATATAAAAAATATTGTGGTTTAATCATCAAGTATTATTTCATGATATCTATTTATTTATTTAATCAATATAGCTTCATCCCAGGAAAACTAAATGAAATTATGAATTTCACAATATTATCTAGGTTGCATATTTCTTGAGTAAAGTAGGTATATATTTCTCTTCCAAATTTAAATTTCTATTTGGTGAAGAATTCTATTCACAATTCTCAGATTGATATAAAACATTTTTAATAAAAGCTATCTTATGTTTAGCGGTTTAAATGTACATATATATATATATAACTCTGACTACGAGCGAAGAAGCGGGCTGAGGCGGAGCCTCTAAAACTGCTCGAGTTGTGAATATCGACATCAAGCGTCGCGACGCCTGTTTAAAACGCCTTCCCTCCAGTCTGTTGGTTCGACAAACATGAAAATACAAGCATACCACAATATTGTACTTTATAGTATAATGCCTTTTATTACTTTCATCGTTTTTTAATGAAAAATAAATAAAATATTGTATTCATTCACACTTTTATATTATACAGGGTGAATCACGACCAACGGGATGGAGGTTTATAGCGAAACGGTAAAAGTTTTAAAATGTTTGTCACTTTAGTAGTTTGTATATTCATATAGGATACATTTTAAAATTATTTTGAAATATACAGGATGTTCCAATAAAGTGTGGCGTATCAAAGTTATATTTTTTCTTATGGGACACTCTATATTTTATTGCATTTTCTGATTGCCCCTAAAAAATAAAATACTCCTTCATAATGGTTCCCTATACCTAAATACAGAGGGTTCTGAGTTATGATGACTTTTTAAAAAATGTGAACATTTCGAAAAAAATTAATAACTCCTTGATATAACAAATTCTAGCAAATTTCCTCTTACATCTAAATAGTAGGATATTTCTTGAATGTATTCCACGATTGAGTACTAAACATCTCTTTACAGGGTGTTCAGAATTTTCAGTTTCATTATTAGATCATTCAATCCGTAATATTGGGCTTATTTTAAATAGAACACCCTGTATTTTAATAATTCATCTTGTTCAAAAAAATGTCCTCTATCGAATGATATAAGGGTGTCCTATACCTAGGTATTATACTTTTCCTGCAATTTACAATTTTCTTAAATTGTATGGTGAATCGATTTTAAAACATCAAATCTGCAGTTCTCTCTAAATTTTAAACTAATGATCTTGGCATAGTGGTAAAAAACAGTGAAGTTGCTAATAAATATGCACACTTGTAGTTGCTGAGGTACAGTAGCTCTTTTTTACCGATGAGTAATTGAGGACATAATAAAACAAAAACACATTTTTAATTAAGCAAATACATAAATACTACAAAACGAACAGCAAATTATTAAAAGCAAAAATTACTATAATGGATGCTCAAAAGGCTTGCCATCTTCTGCAATGCAACACGTGATTCTAGCTTCCAACGATTTACTTACATTATTCAACATATCGGGTGTTATAGACGCGAAAGCGTTCGAAAATCTTAATTCCATATCGTCTGGAGTAGTAGGGGGTGTAGCATACACAATATTTTTAATATAACCCCATTTGAAGAATTCCATCTTGGTCAATTCTGGTGACCTAGCTGGCCAATTATAAGGAACGCCTCTGCCTATCCATTTATTTCTAAATTTTCTATTGAGGTAGTTCCTAACAGCATGTGAAAAGTGAGCAGGAGCTCCGTCCAATTGTAGCCACATTTTCTTTTGGATGCTAAGTGGTAGGTTTTCAAAAAAATCAGAAATTTTCTTCCATCCAGGTGTCCATCAAAAAAATACGGGCCGATAACAGACTCGCCCACACTCCCTCCCCAAATGTTTACACTCCATCGGTGTTGGCGATCAACAGTACACGCAATAAATGTTTGTTTGCTGTATCGTAATCATGAAAATTCTAGTCTATTTACTAAACCATTATTGTGGAATGTAGATTCGTCAGTAAACAATCCATAATAAAAAAAATCAGGATCTTCTTCAACTTTATCCAAAGTCCATAAACAAAAATTTAAACGTATATCATAATCCTGTTGTGTCAACTGCTGGTGTAGTTGAATATGATAGGGATGGTAGCGATTTTTCTTGAGTATTTTACACACACTCATTTGACTTATTCCTAATTCAATTGAAAATTTTCTAGAACTGGTATTAGGATCTTCCGTAACCGACAGCAGTACATCAAATTCGTTGGCGTTGTCGCCAGTAACTGGTTTAGTTTTGTTCACCTTCTCGTATGCAACGCTACCAGTATCACGGAATCTATTGAGCAGTCTTTCGAAAATTTCCTTCTTTGGGTGAATTCTATCAGGGTACTTTTGAGCATAAACTCTAGATGCTAGGAGACAATTTTCTAAACATTCGCCAATGCAAACTATCATGTCGACTCCTTCGTTTAACGGGTACTGCTTCATTTTTAGTAGCAATAAAATTTGAAACTAACAAAAGATTGTTCAGAGAACTAACAGAGAAATGTCATAAAATGACATTAAGTTAGGTACCGACTAGATTATGTATGCATTTTTTGTTTTAAAATCGATCTACCATACAATTGTAAATTGCACGAAAAGTATAATACCTAGGTATAGGACACCCTTAGACCATTCGAAAGAGGACATTTTTTTGAACATGGTGAATTATTAAAATACAGGGTGTTTTTTTTAAAATAAGCCCGATATTACACATTGAATGATCTAATAATGGAACTGAAAATTCTGAACACCCTGTAAAGAGATGTTTAGTACTCAATCGTGGAATACATTCAACTATTTACATGTAAGAGAAAATTTGTGATATCAATGAGTAATTAATCTTTTTCGAAATGTTCACATTTTAAAAAAGTCAGCATAACTTGGAACCCTTTGTATTTAGGTATAAGGAACCAGTATGAAGGAGTATATTATTTTTTAGGGGCAATCAGAAAATGCAATAAAATATAGGGTGTTCCGTAAGAAAAAATATAACTTTGATACGCCACACTTTATTGGAACATCCTGTATATTTCAAAATAATTTTAAAATGTAACTTATATAAATGTACAAACTAATAAAGTGACAAACATTTTAAAACTTTTACCATTTCGCTATAAACCTCCATCCCGTTGGTCGTGATTCACCCTGTATGTATCACCCCCAAAAGGTGCTGAGTAAAATTAGGTTTTAATTTTTTTCTCAAATTGGAGTAAAGGTGGAAACCTGAAATTCTGAAGTTTCCGTGCACTTGAAACTACTGACCACTGGGATTTTTACATCCCTGTTACATTATAAGCGGATGAAATTATCAACCCTCACTTTATTTAATATCAAATAGTTTTTTCGAGATTGAGCTTCGTGAAATAAAAATATTTTTTAAAATCTGCAGTCTTGAAAAACTTTTTTTACTCCCAAAGTGACATTGGACGTCAGTTGTACTGTTCCATTCTATTCAGGATTAGGTACTCCACAGGACGCTATGCTACTGCGTCACCGCCGCGTTTCGAAGAATCTGCGTCCACTTCATTGAGATGCGGCAGTCAGAATGCAATTGGCGAACATGGAAAAAGTTATGTCATCGATCTAATACAAATCGAGTAAAGTTTTTGGAAAGTAGGTAGACAACATATAAATTACTTGGAAGATGAACTTGATTATGAAATTAATGAGTTTACCATTTAGAGTCAGTATCGAAATTAGTTCTGGTAATCTTTTAGACGTTTTATTAATATTTGATTAACTAACAATTTAACTAAATTATGAAAGTATTGTAAAAATTATGATCCTTTGTTTTATTCACAAATATTCTTTGTACTTAAATATATCTTCGGTTTTCTTCGTAAAGACGGCCCTGCTTCTTTTACAAAAGTAGAAAATTTACAATGGCAGTAGGATTGACAATATCCTATATCCATATACTGCCATCTGAATGTGAATTCCACTATATTTATAATGGAAGTGAAGGAGAATCCAGGTTTATCTTTTCTTTGTATTCTCATCTTACAAAACTTAATAAGTCTTTATATGGAAAACCCTCACACATCACTGCCATTCACAAAATCACCCTATCCAGTTTGTTGTTTGTGCTTTAGAATCCCGTTTGATTCGACATTATGGTAGACGAACGGAACGGAACAAATTATATAAATAGAAGCATCCAACATCTTACTTTTTGGTTGTCCAGCGGTGTCGACCTTTATTATATTATTTGTGTGAAGTCTTGGCTAGGTTAAAATATTTGAAGCTACACATAATGCGTACGAAAAATACAGGAATTTGAATATTACTTTAATGTCTCAAAAAATCTTTGAAAAAATAATGATCCCAAGAATGTATTAAGAAATCTAAATACATCAAATTACTCACATACAAATAAAAGTTTGGTGTAACCTATTCGAAATCTTCGTAATATTGATACTACTGTCTATACTAGACAGTCCAGTGGGGGCAGTAAACATTGGTGAGTTGAGAAATGGATGGATAGACAGTAAGGAAGTATTGTAGAACTCCAGTGAGTTTACCAAATACATCTAACGATTTTTTGGGAAGGAGAGATGGTTATAGATTAGAGTAATGAATTTCTTGGACAATCAGTAAATAATTTCTGGATATATTGGATGCAAGCGAGTCTGTAGAAATGGCAATTTTTTTTATCCAGTTGGTTTGATGTGTTTAAAAGATTGTAGAATACTATACAGCTGTTTGAGTCTACATATCTATGGGACCAGAAATGTATTTTTTACGGTACATACCCTTGGTATTATGGAAGATCTATTCGATTTACTGTCAGTTGAGTGGGTATAGAAGAGTCAGAGAACTATGGACGAAGCAAAATGTTGTTGGAAGCTCCTTTTTACATAGTTTTTGTTAAAAATGTTTTTATGGTGGTATGTTCTAATTAAATTTATTTTGTCCACGACCACTTAATAATAAGTCAATATTTTACCTCCTAACAAAAGGTATATATCCCATATATCTACTAGAGTGAATTATGAACTCATAATTTATTCATGTTTCTGCATTTAAATAACATGCAATGACAACTCAATACTCACAATATTTCGGTACATAGGTGACTAGAGATGGGGGTACAATATGAAATAAACTATTAAATCTGCGTATTTTGTTTAGGAAATTTGTTTCTGAAATATATCGTATAGATAAAATATCAAAATTTTTAGTATTGATACTTTTCATAACGATATTTTAAAATATTGATATTTTTAAAACACTATATTTATAACGTTAGGGTGTATCGATACTTTACACAGTATAACCCATCTCTATATGTCACATTATTTGACGTACTCCAGAAATTTATTAATTTTTACGTTAGAATTGTCAATAATACCAAATACCAAATTATTACTTGAATTTAATAAAGAAATCAAGGGTCGTGGACAAAGTATAGTATTCTACTCGCAATTTATGGTCATTATTAACTCGGGTGACTTGCGCCCCTCGCCTATGGCTCGGTACGCAAACGTCACCCTGCGTGAATAATGGCTATCATAAATTACTCGTTTAATAATATACTATTATTTGTCTACTAATATTGTCACGCAGTAGAATGAAGCGTGGTACTAGTAATGATCAACTAAATATGAACTGAGAGGGGTGGACGCAAGGCTTGATAAACAAATTACAGTTTCTGGTAAAATATTTAATAAGGTGTAGTCAACAAAACGGAAGGTTAGTTAGGTATTGATAAAAATCTCCAGAAGATACAATAACCTAATATCAATGATTGAAAGCAAATTATTTAGAATGGCTATATTTATTATTAAATTACCTTCCTATTTCTGTCCCACATGTATATTTTTTTTAGCTTCATTCCATCTCACTTGTCACTAATCATCAGTAGGGGGATTGAAAATTGGAATGAAAGAAGAGACACAACCATTTAGTTTTTATGAGGCATTTAGCAGTATCAGTGGAGCGTGGAAATTTATTTTATTAGTTTTTTTACGGGTCACATTACGCACATAGCACTCACAAAATAACAGAGTAATCAACAAAACAAGTGGTACGTCTTCTAGAAATTTTCACGCTGAATTGAATATCTGCGTAAAAATAGTGTTTTAAAGATAACACATTTTTTGATATATTTGATATGCTTAATGTTAGAGGACGTTCATTTCAGGAACTACACACATCTCCAAAAGTCTTGGCCCCCCTTGTTAACTTCTAGCTGTGCATATGTAAAGAGGTAATGTTTTGTCTGTAATGTGTAATTTTTTGGCATCTTATAAAAATAAAAAGAATATCGTAGCAAAAAATTGTTTTACCGATATTTGTAGCAGAAATCGGTTTTAACTTGAGAACAAGTTTGAAAATACCCATTAAAGGACTATGCTTCCATCTTATGGAAAATAAAAGGCCACTCAAATGCGGATATTTTGATACCAACATATTCGTCTTGAAAAATAGAACATTTGGTAACCTTGCGCCAATGTTGTAATTTAATTAATAAACCCACAAAATCAGTTCATTTGTCAGAAATTTTCCATTCGATTACAAAATCTAACCATTCAATAGGACACCACCAGCTGCGGTGAAACAGAGTCGGACTTGTGAATATAGTTGTACCTACGATGGATAGCTTCATTTTTTCGTGTTGGATGTGCAATAATTAATCGGCACTGCACAATTAGCTCAAACAATGAACGAATTGGAATTAGCAACAGATGAGAAGCTGAACGTTTGCACCTTCAGTGGGTAAACAATGCTGAATGAGAATAGTTATATATTCAAGACCATTTACAAAGAGAACAGGTGGACGAGTTTTCTTTTCAAGCTCTTTTGCAAGAGCCAGGTTTTCTGAGAGCTCGAGTTTATTCCAGATTTAGGCAAGCTACTAAACATCAATTGTAGATAGCATTTCGTCCACGATTAGGTTATGACGAAGACATCGAACCTAACGAAGAGATTCGACATATTGATGGCTATTACTGTACTTGCAAAACTGGAGCTCGAACACTTTTATGTTGTGCGCATGTAGCTAGCGTGATCTGGTATTTATTATATTTTTTTTTCAGCTACACTTCGCGGATAGAAGGTAATGAGATCCTCAGGCGTTGCTTGTGGGGAGAAGGTGGAGCGCGTAAAAGGGAATACTCTAAGAATTATACATTATCTTTTAGTATTTCCCTTTACGTTGGGTTCATTACCTACACACATTTCACAAGGATTTTAGTATTAACAGTTAATAAACATTTTTTCTTTTCCTCATCCCTATCCTATTTTTTTAAAGAGTTACCGATCCCAACAAATACACTACAAAATACTACAAAGAAAAAACAACATATAAAAATTAACTGATAAAATTAGGTCAGTTCAACCCTGTCTGGTTTTATTTATTCATATCTTATCACCGCTGATATCCTTACATCGTGGAATCTGTAATACATGTTTATTTACGTTTTTTCTCTCTGTCTTACTCATACAATCTCCGTAAGCGATTTTAAAAATAATATTAATTGTTAATTATAAAAGTCACAACATTGGCGCAATGTTATCAAATGTTCTATTTTTCAAGAGGAATAGCCGCATTGAGTGGTCTTTTATTTTCCATAAGATGGAAGCATAATCCTTTTGTGTAAAATGCGGGGTAATCTGATTTCTCAGTTTGAGCGAATACGCATAGTGGTTTTACATCAAGAGGGTTTATCAAACCACCAGATTGCCCAACGTCTGAATATGCCGCGGAATTTTGGGGCAAATTACATTTTTCAAGACGATAATGCCAGACTACATCGCACGCAAAGAGTACAAAACATGCTACAGGAAGGAGATATCCAAATAATTCATTGGCCAGCAAACTCACCAGACATGAACCCCATTGACCATGTATGGGATTGTATCGGAACAGCAATATCAAATCGAGAAAACCTTCCTGCAACCATTCAAGACTCGACTGTAACTCCTCAAGAAGAGTGGGGCAATATGGCTGACCATGATATTAATAACTTGATTCGTAGGATGCCGAGACGCGTTAGCTAATTGATAGCAAGACGGGGAGATCACACGGACTATTAAGTTGTAGTTTTATTATACTAAGTACAGTTGTTTTCTTAAAATAAATTTATTCCAATTTCAATATATTGTACCTACATTTTTCTTTATTGGGTTTATTGTATGTTCGTTGGTGAGTAAATTTAAAGGTTTCTGCATCATCTAGTTTGGTAATATAGTTAAAATTTAAAATAAAATTTATTGCTATTTTTTTTAAATACCGAAGTGGGTCAAGACTTTTGGAGGTTTGTATATTTATCTTTATCCTTTCAGAAAATATTTATTTTCCAACTACATCATATTAATATACTGTATATCTATAATTTAAAACCCTTTTTATACCCCAAGGTGAAAGGGTGCGTATTTATATTTAAATCTGAACAATTGGTCCATTAATTATTATTTTTTTGCTTCCCATTTTGTATCTCTTTTTTCCAGTTTTTCTGCAACTTCTTTGTTGCAAGTTTTCTAAGGTCTTCTTCTCTTTGGAATTTATTCGGGCCTCCCGCACATCCTTGTTAAGTTCCCTAGTAATTTATGCTTTTGGTTCTATACCCAGTACCTTTATTACATCCTCGCGTCTTATATGATTCATTCGTGATATTCCAGACATAACCTTAAGAAAGTCAGACACATTTGGCTAGAAATAGCTTAGAACTGGGCGAAGTACCAGAATCATGGATCAATGGTTAGAGGTGTAGACAGCACAACATCCAGGTAGTCAGAACTGCTCACTCTTTAAGTGTGAAGTCGGTCGAGTACCTAAAATATGTTATATTTTTGTTGCGGAATTTCTTATTTATTGATTTTGTTTGAGAATTATGAAAATATTCCAAGTAGAAAGGGTTGAAACAATTAATTTGATTATCGAGCTGTTAATCTAATTGTTTATCCAACCACAAAAGGGGTGGAATAGAATTCGAGCTCAATAGAAACGTTGAAGTCGTGAAAGTCACTACAACTTTTATTGTTCTATAAAAACACCCACTCAACCAATACGCACTTTTTCTAAAATTACCTAATTCATTTTCCTTAAAATTATTGAAAGATCCATTTGAATATATTTTATGTTATTGCTTAGTTTGAACTCATCTAGATTATTGGTCCTCAGTATGGTCTCCTCACTATGTTACATACAAAGTAAAACTAGAGACTTAACATGACTTTCTAACATACCTTGTAAACACTCATTTCCTTCAATTACGTAGAAAACAAATAGATCTGGTTTTATTAATTAAAATAAACAATACTTAGATTTATGAATTCATTGGAAAATCTTTTAATTTTTGGTTCATCCGTTTCTAAGTATAAAAAATGGCTTGCACTTTAATATTGCAGTGTCCGATTTTATTATTTTATCAACTTACTTTTAATTGTATCTATTACTATCAATGTCTACTGCCTTTTTGGATTCTATAACACATGGGCTGAAAAGTCCCGGTCCTGACACATAGATGGCGCTAGTTTTATTGCAATCGCCTGTTTTTCAGTTAGTACTAACCTAAGACAGCTGTAAACATTTCATGATATTCTATTCATTAGTTCATGAGTTATCGTACAAAGAGTGACGCGCTATTTTTAATATTTTCAAAACAGTGTATCAAAATCCATTTCGTGTTTTAATTTTACACTGCTTCTTAATAGGAATAAATACCGTTCAAGCGAAGCAATGGCTAGAAAAGTGTTATGGGGACTCTGCTCCATCAGAAACAACAATAAAACGATTGTTTGCTGACTTCAAACTTGGTCGTATAGACACCGATGATGCGGAACGCAGTGGACGTCCAAATGAGGTGGTAACACCAGAAAACATCAAAAAAATCCAACAAAATCGTTTTGAATGATCGAAAAGTGAAGTTGCGTGAGTTAGCTGACGTCGTAAAGATATCAAAAGAACGTGTTGGCTTCTTATTGCATGAGCAACTGACTATGACAAATCTCTGTTCAAAATGGGTGCCGGGTTTGCTCTCTGTTGACCAAAATACAGAACGCGTTGATGCTTCTGAGCAGTGTTTGACCATGTTTAAACGTAACAAACCTGAATTTTTGCGTCGATATGTAACAATGGATGAAACATGAATCCATCACTTCACTCCGGAATCAAAACGATCGTCATCTGAGTGGACAGCAACTGGAGAACCTCGTCCAAAGCGCCCGAAAGCACAAAAATCAGCTGGAAAAGTTATGGCCTCGGTATTTTGGGATGTACGTGGTGTAATATTCATCGACTATCTTGAAAAGGAAAATACCATCAACGGTTAATATTATATAGGGTTATTGGAGCGTTTGAAAGCCGAAATTGCAAAAAAATGTCCGCATATGGCAAATAAAAAAATGTTGGTTAATTAAGACAACGCTCCGTGTCACAAGTCAAACAAAACAATGGCAAAACTACGAATTGAACTTCGAATTGCACCCACATCCACCGTATTCGCCTGATTTGTTTCCCAGCGACTACTGGCTGTTCGCAGACCTAAAAAAATGCTCGCCGATAAGAAATTTTGCTAGAATGAAGAGGTTATTGCTTACACTGAGGCCTATTTTGAGGTAAAAGATGAATCGTTTCTTGGAAAACACAAGCTCCTCTTACATGTCAAAGGATATAAACTTCGTTCTGCACAGTTTGGTGGGAATTCAGAAGAAAACGGCGTTTTTCTGATATGTAATGATTATATCGCTTCTTTATTTTTCTCAGTATTTCACAAATATTTAACCATAAACACTGCATTACAATAATTCTGTTGATATCTAATGGAAACTACCACTTAATCAATTGTTTTCCAGCAGTAACTAAATTCAACATTGTCTTTTGATGAAACTGCTTCCATTTGAGGTTACAAAACAAATTCCAAACTCGGTTTAAAAACCTGAAATATTAGTTTCAGATATTGTGTAATTGGTGTTACTTCTAATGAACAAGAATCGAACAATAGTGATGACAAACGATAACAAGCCATTACATTTCGGTTCGTGTAAAATGCGGGGAGTTCTAAGCCACTGGCGTATTCAGGGTGGAAAAAACGGGAATAAATAACTGATTATTTAATTAAAGGAAGGAAGAATAGGAGCTTATATTTATTCATTGATTAACTCGAACAGACTTATGAACCTCCTTACAGAGACATTATCAATTCATTAATTTATATAAATAATTATGTAAGTATATTATACAAGCACGCATTCCTTTGAACCGACGCATTAAACGATAATAGTTTATTATTAAACGAGCAATTTATGATAGCCATTATTCACGTAGTCATATCTATAAATTTTCGTAATATGTCAGTTAGGCCAAAAACTCAGGTAGTTCCTAATCCTACGATTCAGTTGGGCCTAGAATATGAAATCAAGAGATTAACTACTAGCAACCCTTAATAATATTTTAATGCAATGTTAGGTAGGGTAGGTACATTTATCCATTCTTTGATTAAGATGGAATCATTCCCAGTGTATGCAATGCTTGGTGAGAAAGATTGTAAGTTATTGGTTCTAAAGCAAATAGATTATTAAAGTGCGGTAAGATACGTTGGAGATGTGTGAACCGCAAATGTAGTGCAAACATTAGAAGATTAAATTAACGTCATTGAAAGTAAGATTAATCATAATCATCAACATGACAAAACAATAAGTAAACAGAGTGTGAGTAAAAGCCTAAAAAAAAAAGCTATAGATGATCCAACGGAATTTTTGAAATAATGCCTAATGACGAACCCGTGATTATTATTTTTAATCTGTTCCGAAATTGGACCAACAGATTATATTATATTGAACCATTTTCAGCAACGGATTACAGCAGGTAATTTAGCCCAACTAAATTGTCTCCTAAATTTTGACGGAAGCTCAAGACCCTCCATTAATCCTAAGCATGAGATATTTAGCAAATACATAATGCCGCAACCGGTCGGGGTCGAGTTGTCTCCCGAACCGGACGTTATTACCTGTCTTCAAAAAAGATCATGTCCAAGTTGTCTCCCATTCATTTCAGGTATACCTACTTTCTTCAATTCCACATAAAACAAGTTAATAATTAATAATTATGAGGGCAATGAAACGTTAACAAATTAATACTTGGGGCAAGTGAAGTAATATTATAATGGTAGAATTTGTTATTTCTTTAAAATTTAGGTTCACTATCTACCTGTCAATAACGGGAGACAACTCGGTCCTTTTCTGAGACAATTCGGCTCCTCCCCAGCAACTTTATTCAATGAAATTTTATTAAAAACATAGTCAAAAATCTTTGCGAAATCACCAAACGCTAGTTCTGAATGAATAGTTACTATAGCTTAAAATATAATGCCAATAGAGAGTAGGAAATAAAAACCAATAAAAAGTATGTATACATACTGAGACTAACTAAATAAAACAGATTGTTTTGACCTTTGGAAAATGTATTCTGTAACGTACATGAGTGTAACAGCGACGACTGCAATTGTGACTGCAGTTTCTGACAGTTGACTTTGCAACCCCCAGATTAATCATTCACTCACAACCATGTCAGTCTCTTCATAAATAGGGTGATTCATGTTGGTAAGAATATTATTGTACTTTACAGAGGCAAAGTATCAAAATGCAGCATAGTTTCAAGTAATTTAGAATTAGTATTGTTAAGCGATGTCTGATTAAAAAGCCACAATTTCAATTAATAATAGATGAGTAGTATGTGACATCATACTGCTTGAATTCTGGTTGTAATTTCAGGATATCCGAAGGCAGGTTTAAGTAAGTGTACCTCTTCTATCCTGCAAAAATTTCTGTCAAATATTCCATTGATTGTCTAGTTGTAAAGTGTCAGGTAGGAACAAATTTAAAAAAATATATATTATTCTTGATAACGGTAGATGGAATGATACCGAAACGTTGAAATTAAAATATAGAAATAGATTATAGTTTAATTTTTCGAAAATATCAAACTAAATTGAGTGTACACAAATAATTGTAATGTAAAGCGGGTGATTAATTGAAGTACCTCGCCACTACTACAGTCGGCAGAAGCAAACATGAGCCCAGGGTGGGCGTGTTTATGTCGCTGTAGTTGTATTTTTGTAGTAACAATCGATATTTTGAATCGATAACCAAATATCGATACCATAACTGTCAAGAGATATGAAAACAAAGTCAAACTTGCTAAAAATTTAACTCTAAATATTAATAAAAAGATTTATATTGGACCAAAAATAAAACTACTATCTGCCCTAAATGTCTATATCTCAAATTTCATTACCCTGTAGTAATGTCATAAAAAAGAAGGGTCAAGTTTTTATTGAAAGCAACAAAAGATGCTTACACATAAATGGCAGCTGACATCAAATAGAAAATAGAATGCAGTCCAGTGTTGCCGATTCAAAAATAAAAATTAGCCGAACTTACGATTCAAATTATCAGAATTTGTCAAAATTACCAAAAGGACAAAGTGGTTCTCTAAATAAAGTATTCGACCCTAGTCAATATGGAGAATCCCCAAAAACAACAGCCATTTTATATATCCCTTCTGCAATATATTCGAAAAACTATTGGATCCAAATTAGCGAAATTTTCTAGAAACCGGATAATTATCCTCGCATTGACAACACTGATACATACACTAAAATTGATGTATGTTGATGAATTCACTCGGTCATATTATTTCGATTATGTTAACAATTACTAATGTACAGTCGTTAACATTAGCTCCTGATTGGCTCATTGCGATGACCTTCCTTTAGTTGGCATATTTTCCGGGTCTCATGTTTGCTTCTGTTAACTGTACTAAGAAAACACAAAAGTTTTTAACAAATTAAGTCAAAGCTCGAAATTGTGGGGTTATTCTATTCAGACCGGTAGAGTGGGACGGGGGGGAGCCAGAAATAAAAGAAATAAATGATTTCCAGGGCTCTTTATATTCCTCACACTAGACCAGGCACGTATCCAGGGGGGTCCAGGGGGGTCCAGACCCCCCCTAAATGTTTTCAAACACATACTAGAAAAACGATGATTCCATCATTTTTATGTAGGTACAGCAGTAAACTAAAAATGTATAGACATATTGAACGGCATACAGTTTTGAAAGTATTATTTTTAAAATGTCTAAGTTTAAAAATAAAAATCAATTGCTTAATTATTGGCAACACAGAGGAACTTATAATGAATCTACTAGATCGTTTTGAAACAAACTCAACCAAACTAATAGCTTTTCAAAGCTTATTACCAGGCTTTGCCTCAAATGAAAATGCAAGTCAGCTAGAGCAGCTTTCTATGTATATTGAAGATACTTACTCGCTGTCTGCTCTTCTTGGTGAATACTACTTATGGTGCATATGGTGCAATCAAGTGGGTGAAGGTTTAGACATAAATACCGAAACCCCAAAGGTTTTGGAGCACTGTAACAAAATTTTTTTCCCTGCTCTTCATCATTTACTTGTTATTCTTTCTACTTTACCTGTTGCTACAGCCAGAGTCGAGAGATCTTTTTCTACTCTTAAAAGGGTAAAAACCTTTCTAAGAAATAAAATATCACACGAAAGGCTAAGTTCCCTGGTTGTGCTCTCAATACACTGGGACATCGATGTTTTTCCTGATAAAATACTTGACATTATGGCTAATAAAAAAAAGCGAATATTGTCTTTGTAACCATTATTCTTACTACCTACTTATACTTTTTATAATTATGAGATTGTTTGTAACTATAGGTAATAATAATAACTCAATTTTTAACAGAAGATTAAAAATGTTTCTAACAAAACCTGTATTTTAACGTGTTGTTTTGTACCTTGACAATTTTCTACTTTTCATCTAATGCCTTTGACCTTGACCTCTTCAAAAATTTTCGTCTGCGGCGCCATTTCTTTTTCTCGTTGGACCCCCCCGAAACCAAATCCTGGATACGTGCCTGCATTAGACAGCTTATTTACCCAACTTATCTAGTTGCATATGTATAGATAATATGGCCCATGTAGTACTACACGGTGTACAAAGTGCTATAGATATAAGGTGATTCTAAATGATTTGTTGAAAGCAAACAAGATACGAGGATGTATTGATATCTAGTTAGCCTAGACCAGTTCCATGCATAAACAAAATATTGCGTTACCGTAGCAACGAACAATAACTTATTAGAAGTGCCAGTGTGAAGTTTGACTTCAAAAAAAGTAAACCAGAGTTACGCAATAAATTAAAAGAAAAAAGATGTCCACCGAAATTGTGAAAATCGAAAAATTGGAGTATCGAGCCAACATCAAGTACCTGTATTTAAAAGGGTTAAGAGGTAAGCAGATTTACGAAGATATACTTAATACCCTTGGTGATCAATGTCCATCGTATGCGACCGTGAAAAATTGGACTGCAAGCTTCAAAAAAGGTAAATTTTCCATTGAAGATGATGACCGATCGGGAAGGCCAGTTTCTGTGTCAGTCCCCGAAAATATTGATGCAGTTCATGATTTTATCAGACCGTCGAATTGGGCTAAAACGGATATAGTTCACGTCAATTTGGACATGTGAAAAATTGCTGCGAAATGGATCACCAAATGTTTGAATGTTGACCAAAAGCGTGCAAGGGTAGAAGCATCGCGTTCGATCTGTGCTCGATTCGAAAACGATGTAGACTTCTTAAACCGAATTGTTACTATGGATGAGACTTGGGTACATTTCTACGATCCAGAAACAAAAGCAGGAATCGATGGAACGGCGACACTCTGGTTCTCCAAGACCTAAAAAATTTCGTGTCCAAAAATCTGCTGGAAAAGTTCTTGCTTCAGTTTTTTGGGATTGCCATGGATTGATCATGATTGATTTTTTTGGATAAGGGTAGAACAATAACTGGAGATTACTATTCGACATTACTAACAGGAAAAAATTAAAGAGAAAAGACGTGGAAAGCTATCCAAAGGTGTTTTGTTTTTGCAGGACAACGCCCCTGCACACAAATCTCATGTTGCCATGCAAAAAATTCGTGATTTAGGGTTTGAATTACTAGAACACCCCCCTTATTCACCAGATTTGGCTCCGTCAGACTATCATCTCTTTCCTCAACAAAAAAAAAGTTTAAAAGGTCTGGTTTGCAGAGCAAGAAGAAACATTTTTTTTTAAAGGTCTAGAGACGTTGCAGGTTCGCTGTAATAAATGTATCCAATTAAGAGGAGAATATGTTAAGTAATAAAATATTTTGACATTGAAATTTTGTTTGGTTCTATAGTAGGCTAAGAATTTTTCAATATATCCTCGTATAAGGTGATTCTAAATTATTTGTTGAAAGCAAACAAATATAAGGTGATTCCAAATGCTATGTTGAAAGCAAACAAATACTAATAAGGTGATTCTAAATGGTATGTTGGAAGCAAACAGAAAAAAAATGGAAAACTCTTACTTCCTACTCCAGGCGGAGCGACTCTACCTTTACCGCAGGTTGTATATAATTTGTTATAGTATTAGATGTTACCAGAACTACTTTAGTTTGCAGGCTGCTGGTGAATAGTTGGCAGCTAATTATTTAACTGGTTATTCAAATATTGACTTAAAATTACGAATATTTATGATTAGAAGAGCATCTAAAGAAAGGTACGTAAATCCACAGAATGTGTGCATCAACTGATGTCAATCGAACTTTGATGTTACTTTCTTTGTACTAGGGCTCTTTAGATCCGAAATAAAATTCGATTTTATTTAAACCACATGGCCTGATTCAGCCAAGAAAAAAGAAAAAAAGACAGAAGGAAGAGAGATAGACAACCTGATAATTTCCTTGGCTAGGCAATTTTTGGTGGTAGCATCCAATCCCATATAGTACTCATAGTACTAGAGAAAGGTTTATGTTTTGTATTCAAGAAGAATTTTAGTCCAAGGTCAATCGAAATTAAACAATGTAAACAATGACTAGAGGTTATTCCAATAAATAGTTAGCTGATCTTTGTTAAAATTTACAATCAATTGTAAGTATTATTTTATTAATTCCCTATTCAGTCAAAAAAATATAATGAGCTCGTAACAGTAATGGAGAAATTTATTCGTTATTTTTCAAACTTACGAAAATTTATTATTGAGAGGACAAAGAACGTAGGGAAGCTATAAGCATTGATAATAATATTTTGAATATTTCATATCCCCCAATTGGAGCCACCGATCAGTTGTATCTAAATGTCGCATCATAAAAGTGAATTTTATGATGGGTGTTAATCAGTGTCATGTTAGTCAGTCCACGGACGCGACGAATTCCAATGCCTTATTGCCTACTATAACCTTTCTTTAAGACTCCTTTACTGGCTAAATCAACATATAAATTCCACTTATAATACGTCATTTCTTTACTTCTCAGCAATGCTTTATACTACACAAAGATACATAGAAGTTTGCAGAATATAACGTTACAAAGAAAATAAAAAAACTACAGTCGCTTTGATCCGAGCTGATCTTATGAGATATATAACCGGTTTTGCATGCTGTTCAGTTACATTGATTTAAAAAACGTCAATCGAATTTAATTTAAATCGAAGATTCGGCAATCACAGCTGTTCCACCGTTTCCCGTTTCCCGATAAATATCTATATGTAATAATGAAGATGTTTTTGGAAAAGTTTACTCGTTTCCCTATTCAGCAACAAAACTGGTGCAATCAGTTGAATAGTTCCAAGGAGAGCACAAGGTTGTTTGTATTTCAAATTTGTTCAATTAACCGAAATCCGAAGAATTTAGGTGAACGGAAAGGCATTGACGATCGTTTTGCATCCATACGAAAAATATTTCTCCAGCACTCAACCGTACAGCTGGCCTGTTGGCTCTTCTAGTGCCAAAACAAATTGGTAAAAATCACTAACCCATAACCTAGTGGAATTAGGTAAGCACCAAAGACATCCTAAGAACTATCCTTAGCATGTGAATCCACTATGGTACCACCCAGAGTAGACCATTTTTGCTTGGGGTATCGTATTATATCTCTTGCAAGTAAAAGTTCCTTAATTTTGTAACTCTCACACACTCATTCATTCACCGAAAATTATACGGTACTTCACTCAAATTTTGAAAACAATTAGTGTACAACCTGTTAAGCAAGAAAAAAGCAAAACATGCCGCAATTTCAGTACAGGTTTCTAGTTATACTGGGTATCCCAGGCTAATTCCGCCAAGTTTTATCTCGTAAACGAATACAGATATTTCTCCGTCAACTCTTCATGATCTTCCTTCAAACTAATGATAAATCAGCCCAGTCCTTCAAAATTGGTCAAGCCCAAGAATCTCCTCTTCAAGCAAATCTAAGCAGACAAGTTCTCTTTTTCTGAGCACCACTTTCACCTTAATCATAGAAGGATATTTCTTCATTCTCTTCTTCCAGGGTTAAATTCTCTAAACACCGCACAGCCACAAAGCAGAAAAGGTATATCTTAACCATTTTCTGCATTGCTCAAAACGGCATCTTCCTTACCAGACGTGACCAATTGTAAAAAATATCCCTTTGCCTAAAAAGACCTTCACCATTTTTTAACAGACATACCAACCTCATCAGAACACGGCCCACTAGCCACTTCTTCTTTCCTTCGGCATTTAACGAACACTCTTTATGGCAACCTTCCGCCAAACCAGGCTGGCTGCTCTCTCGAACAGAGTTTGATCAACGCATTGTCTTCCCCTGACAAGGTCAAGGTGTGCTTCATTTTTCTATTCTTCTTCGTCTTCGCCAAAGAAAGCATTCGGTGGATGAAGCTGACGGTGCTAGACCGACTCTCTGCTCGATTAGCAATGGCTACTGTGGCAACCTCACTGAGAGCTGGACGCGCGCTGTCATTTCTACGTTTCCCTGTAAAAGAACAATGGTACAGTTTCTCGCCCAAAAATTATTTCTTCACGTTAGTAAAACATTGGTCATCCCTTAGCTTTCTTCTTCATACCACTGTAAGAGATTAGCCATTCGCTTCCTCTTACTGCCCCTGTTGGATATTAGACGACACTATCTGTAATACATAGGTTTCCTTCGACATCAAAACAATCGCATTCGATTTCACCTTCCATTAACTCACTGACGACATCTTCGTCGTTTTTCACCCCCAAGCCTCATTTCACCACCAGCATCTTCCTTTCCTACTAGAGGTGGGGGTATGAAATTTAACTGGGACCCACAACAATCAATCAAAACCACTTCTTCATTTTCTTTAACAATTTGAAAATCTAAAATATCTTTTATCTCTAATATTTTTATTTTCAATTCATTTTCATAATACTGAAAGACATGAATTGTTTTATTTAAATTTTCAATAATCTAGAGACTAACAGAAACTTTAAAAAAATTTGAAATACCCTGTATAAATCTGAGATAAAAAAGTTAAACTGGGAAGTGGCTAATCTGCTGACGTACACATTTTAATAAAAGTAACTAGGCTATAATTAAGATATAATATTCGCAGTACTTTTCTTTTAATTTTAGTATCCTTGTATGCTACGAAGATATTTCATATTCTTCAAACTTCAATCATGAATGTTTGTTTCAAAGTGATCTAATTATTTATTCATTTTATCTTTTGTTGCCGTTTTATGAAATTAACTTTCAAATCTTCGAGTTGAAACATCAATTTTCACTGATTGTTTTGCGATGCTCCAATTAATAAATAATATTAGTGAGAGCTTTAAGCAGATCTCTTTAGCATGGAAAGATCGTTTATAAAAAGCAATCAGTCCAGGAGACCTTTATTCTGAAATTAAATTATTTAGTATTTATATAGGCAGTAAAAAGAATTTCGAAAATTCTGGATGAAATTAATTTGCGTCAAAATTATAGGTATAGTTGACGTAAAAGGTATGGTACGAACTTAAGGTTGCCGGCTTTTTGTTTGACTCTAAGACTAAGAGTATACCGTCATAGCCCAGTCAATATTATAATTATTGAAAATGCTTACTTAGTTGACGATAAATTCATTTAATGTTATAATTTCAACTAATAATCGGTAATCGTTATTTTTTTTTTTTAAAGGAGAAGTCCCTTCGCCGGCACCAGCTCAACCTCTTGGGCTTATTGTGGATTCTCCTAATGTTCTGACTACAGCCAATCCGTTCCCTGTATTGGCTCATACAGGTTCTTTACTGGTTGGTTGTAGAAGTCTTCTGGAGTCATGTAGTTTTTGCCTCCTGTTGTCCAGCGTCTCACAGTTGCATAATATGTGCAGAGCTGTTTCGGTGTCCTTTTTACATCTTCTGCATGTAAGGTCTCCGTTATACAGCCCTATTTTGTTCAGGTGCTCCTTTGTGGGAAAGTGTCCCGTAAGAAGCCCCGTTATGGTGCGTAGTTTGTTCCTGTTCATTGAGAGCAGTTCTTTCGTTACTTTTTCTGATGGTTCTTTTATGAATTTCTTCCCATGTGTTTGCCTGGGCGTATTCTTCCAATGTTTTTTGTGTTGTTCTTTTACCCACCCTTTTAACCATAACCTAGTGCTCCTTTCGATCTTTGATGACAATCTCGAAGTTCTTGCGAAATATATATCTGGCGCGCATGTGGTCTGTTGGCATTTTAAGAATCGTTATTTAATAAACTAGATTGTTAATGAAGGCGATTAATAAACGAAAGCACGAACGAGCGATAGCGAGTGAATGCTTTTAATAGTTTGACTGAACTATAACTATGTTTGAGAGATGGTTGCAGGTGTTCTCTTTAGTCGGTGGTCTGGCATCAAGAAAGTGTCTGTGTGTTTTTGTGTGGAAAATGTAAGTAAGTATACATATATTTATTAGCAATTATCTATTTGGACGAAACTCGGTATGATACACACGATACGGTTTAGAAAGGATGGACTTATGGGTCAAAATACAAATACAATATAGATAGTCCTATAAAGATCCCCGAGATTCTGCATGGGAGACTGTATGGTCGCGAGTACGTTTAAAAGGTTAGGTTAGGGTATTTTGAAGACGGGGAATCGAATGGCACTACTCGAAACATCCAATTTTCCCGGGAAACAGTGAAAATCGTGTAAATTTTTTTAAAATTCACGTTTTCTTGACAACTATTCGATTTATCAAAAAAAGTTTCAAATAAATATTGTAGAGCGCAAAATTTTATGTCGAAATACTACCTCACTTGTTGAATTTCATTCAGAATTATAGATTTTCTCGACCATTTCCGAATCCGCTGGAAGCAAACATTTTCATGATTTAATAGATCTAAAAATTACCAAAATAGTGAAAGCAATTACGTTTTGATAAACCAGTGTAAAAAACATTTGTTCATATACAAAAAAATGTTACAAATAATAAATCCTTAATCATTATTTTGCTACTCAGCGTCCATTTCCAGCGGATTCGGAAATGGTCGAGAAAATCTATAATTCTGAATGAAATTCAACAAGTGAGGTAGTATTTCGACGTAAAATTTTGCACTCTACAACATTTATTTTAAACTTTTTTTGATAAATCGAATAGCTGACGAGAAAACGTGAATTTTAAGAAATTTTCCGCGATTTTCACTGTTTCCCGAGAAAATTGGATGATAGTGCCATTCGATTCCCCGTCCCCAAAATACCCTTATAAACGTATTCGCCCCCATACAGTCTCCCATGCAGAATCTCGGGGATCTTTATTGGACTATAGAATTATGTTTGGTAAGTAGACGAAAATAATATAAATACCTTTCAGAGTTTAGCTCCGCAACATAACTTAAAGGGGATATACGATTAGATAGCTGGCACTATATCTTTTACGTCAACTATAATCTTACGAATTGGTAGTGATGCATATGAATTTTTGTGGGGGTATGGCAATAATACCAAAAAGTACTCTTTTAAAAATTTATTTCCAAGCTTTCAAACAACTATACTATGTGTTCATTTTCAAGGACTAAAAAATGTATAAAGTCAAATAAATTATATAGCAGATAAAATTAAATTATACTTTAATCCAGTACAGCCCGAAATAAACAGTAGTGAACCTGTAATTATTTTATTGTTTCAAGAAATACCTATTATTAACACTTCATTACATGTCCTAAATGAGCTCCTCCTCCCTCAAAACAGACTTCATACCGATGTTCCAAGTTTCTCGTCATGTTATGGAATAAGGGTTGTCTCAGGTCCGCGAAGAAATCTCTAACGGCATCCTTTAATTCATCGATGGTTTGTAGTGCCCGTGTAAAAACGGCAGTTTTAGCCATGCCCCAAATGTATGAATGTATGGATTTGTGAGGTCTGGAGAACGTTTATTAAACCGTTGTGTGAATTGATCACACACGTGTCGCAGACTTGCACCATTATGTCGGCGAAAATAATGCTCTATCAGAAACACTTTCTCCTCTGTCTTTAACACCAATTTTAACATTTAGGCCCTACTGATTGATTAAGGTTTACTTGACAGGTCTATACCAGTTAACTTGGGTTTGACAACGCGCACATAGAGACACCTATGTTTCAGTTTCAGTATTTCAGTACTGTTTATACTGTACTTACATACTAGTTGTCCAGAAACTCTCCTGCCAAACTACAGTTACTACAGGTGATTTTAAGTCGATTTAGCTTAAATTACCTTAATCCAAAATGCTTCCTAAGGGAGCTACAGCCCTTTGAAGAAGACGTCCTCATATGAGTTTTCTTCAAGTTATTCAAAAATACCGACACTTAAAATATTCAAACTTGGTATAATCAATAAACAGTTACAAACCAGTCGTTCGCTGTAAATAAATTTTTTTCAGATCCATCACAAGCGTGTCAGTCGGGGGGACTAACAGGTATTTTTATGAAAAAAAATTTATTTTCAAGTTTTTTATGTATCCGTTACTGAATTTTGAGAATTCAAGATAATTTTCATAAAAAATTTTCTCTTCTTTCAAATCGATATCATGAACTGTTTTCGAAAAAAATAAATTTAAACTTTTTGTGTTTCTTACATAAAATCATGTTGGATTATAAAATTGTATCTGTAATATCAAGTTGGCTTTGAAAAATCAACAAATTTCGTGAGGGTATAAAACAACAATAAACATTAAAAAAAAACAAAGCTAGAGATAATTACCAACAGAAATAAGAGAATTAATTTTACAACAGATGCTCTACATGACGACCATTGGTCTCAATACACAAATTTATTCTTTTTTCTAAAGATCGTCTAATTTTTGCAAAAATTCCTGAATTATTTCTAATTTCAATACAAGCGTTTTGAATTCTTTGCCACAGCTGATTACGGGTTTCTATTGGAACAGCATAGTCTAATGATTTTAAATAACCCCAAATACAAAAATCGCAGGGGTTTAAATCTGGAGATCTTGGGGGCCAATTAACTGAACCACCTCTTCCAATCCATTTATCGTGATAGTGAAATTATTCCGAATCATCAGAGGAACCTCATCTATTAAATCAGGTAAAACATTTTGTAGGAAATTAAGATATTCTTGTCCTGTTAAACGGCTCTATGGGTCCCAGAAGCTGATTACCGATTACACCTATCCAAACATATATGCTAAATCTTTGCTGGTGCTTTTTCTCTACTGTTGCATGAGGATGATCACCAACGTAGGCATAGTGATGTGCATTAAGTAAATTAAAAATTCCGTCTCTGGTAAACGTAGATTCATCGCAAAATAAAATATTGGAAAATAAATTAGGATCCTGATTGTTCTTGTTCCGCAACCAGTTTGAAAAATCTATGCGGGCAGGGAAATCACCATCTACCATGGCATGATCTTCTGGAAAATGGAAAGGATGAAGGTTTTCTTTTGAATAATATTCCATATGGAAGACTTGGAAATGCCAGGATACATAGCAGCGAGTCTTCTGGTGCTAGCCTCAGGATTATTTTCGATTTCAATCAAAATATCGTCTTCGTATTCCATTGTCACATCAGGTCGTTCACCAGTTTCAGTATTTTTAGGTACTACTGAGCCACCTTCTCTTAATCTTTGGTGTACGGCTACAAATGTCGCGCGAGGAGGATGCCTTCTGTTTGGAAATTTTTCCGCATACCTTCGCCCTGCTGCACGAGCGTTACATTGTACTTCCCCATAAACTAAATGCATATCAGCATATTCTTCATTCGAAAAATAAACCATACTGATCAAATTAACTATTATTTTTTTGAAAGAAGAGAACATTTTTTATGAAAATTATCTTGAATTTTCCAAATTCGGTGTCGGATACATAAAAAACTTGAAAATAAAATTTATTTTAAAAAAAATACCTGTTGGTCCCCCCGACTAACACGTTTGTGATGGATCTGAAAAAAATTTATTTACAGCGAACGACTGGTTTGTAACTATTTATTGATTATACCAAGTTTGGATATTTTAAGTTACGGTATTTTTGAATAATTTGAAGAAAACTCATATGAGGACGTCTTCTTGAAAGGGCTGTAGCTCCATTAGGAAGCATTTTCGGATTAAGGTAATTTGAGCTAAATCGACTTAAAATCACCTCTAGTGACTGTAGTTTCCGTTTGGCAGGAGAGTTTCTGGACACCCTGTATGTGTGTGTAAAATATGATCAAAAAATGTAATAATACATCGGTATATATAAAACCTCAAAAAACAATGTAATATAAAATTGTGATTTTTACTATAACACAGGTTACCTTTATATAGAATCTGTCAATATGATGCCATTTTAATATTATATTCACTGTTTTGCGCTTGACCCAGTTGCACTGGAACAGGAGGCTGTTGTATAACTCATTTTAATCAAATTCTATGGTTCCATTCTTATATTTTCACTTTAACTCATTCAACAAAATTCAACATTTATAAAATAACGAATATTTCAATTGGCTAATTATTATTTCAATTATTAGATTTATTTCTTTTCATGATACTATTTGTTGAACTTTCAAATCTAACATCTTGTACTTTGTAAGTTCAGTAATTGGACTTCGTTTATTAGTATGTAATTGATTATGGGTTGAGCATCTGTAATAAACAAGATGTGCTGATATGTAGCATTGTTGAATCTAATCCTATTTATAGTTTAAGGATTGTAAAACAAATTGTGAGGAGAGAGAATTTATAGCTGTGAGTATTGGAATGTTATCAGATTAAATAGAAGGAAACAAAGGGAAATTCCCCTATTTACATTTTAGTGATTTTGTGTGTAAAAAGAGATAGTTCAAATTCAAAAGTACAAAGCGGTGAAGGGATCCTGGAAAAGAATGTGGTGATATTTTAAAACGTTATCTCAACTGTCATCCATGTAGGCCAGTCAAAAACAGTGTTAGTCCTTAGTAACACACAAAGAGGGCTAGTATAGATATATATAAATATATATAAATAATTATTGGATGAGGTATAAATTTATAAGTAATTGTAAAAATGTATTTTTATTAATTTACTCTATCACAGGCATGACCAACCAAAACTCCAAAAATCATCGTTTTTTAAACATTACCAAACATGGTCATAAAAGCACATTTACTTGCTGGCGGGACTCGGGGGGGAGGGGCTTGCGATCATAGAAAACATTACCTTTCATGGTATTGTTTGTCGCGTTTTGCTGCTGCTATAAATAGATGCGTCGTGTGCAAATTTGAGTTAGTTTGTTTGCTACTTTCAAAATGAAAACTACAAGATAATAAGTCAATTTTTAATGTGCATTGAGTCAGTGTCAGGAGAACGTCGTTGTTTTCAAGACTCTAAAATGTATAAGTACTTTTTTATACAATTTAAGGAGAAACTAACTTGTCTGATTTGGGGCGATACGAATCTGGTCACATCAGTCAGGTAATGAGGATTTTGATGTACGAAACTGGTCACACTGGCCAAAAATGAGGGCTACGAATCTGGTCACATCAGTCAGGTAATAAAAATTGACTAAAACTACGAATGTGGTTTGGTAGGGGTAGGTTTGGTTGGGTTATTATTGAAAATTATTATAATTTATTCTACAAAAATTGACTAAAAATACGAAGGTGGTTTGGTAGGGGTAGGTTTGGTTGGGTTATTATTGAAAATTATTATAATTTATTCTTCAAAAATTGACTTAAAATACTAAGGTGGTTTGGTTGGGTTATTATTGAAAATTATTATAATTTATTCTTCAAAAATTGTCTAAAAATTGAAAATTGTTTTTACAAGCAGGTAGTCAGTGTCCGGTTGATGATGCTCCTACCTAATTAGGGTCGTAGTACCTGCGCTTGTTGTAACCACTTTCGTACATATTTATTTGTTACCTGCACTTACCGGAGGGTAAAAGTATTAAAATGTGACCAGATTCATTACGCCCCTGATTTGTCGTGAATCTGTAGCTGTTTTCAAAGAGTTCAATCACCGTCGCGTAGAAACCATCGGCCAAAATTTACAAGACCAGCTGCAAACAAAGGCATAAACATTTTCCTTTTTCGCATTGGCTTTGTTCCCGTGGGTTGAATCACCAGCAATTTCAAGCATTTTTGCAAGAATTCGGCAGTGAATTTTCCTATGTCCTTTACCACAGCCAAGTACGCTGGTAAGCCGAGACCAAGTATAGTATTGTCACGCATTTTTTAGCCTAATTTCTGAGATTGAGATACCCTGAACTTTCTGATGCATCGTGGCTTTGGGACTTGGCTTTTTTCACAGACATATGCAGCCACTGTAATGATTTGAATTTGAAATTATAGACTCAAAGCAAATTCATATTTGAACTTTTAAATGACGTGTCTGCTTTTGATCTCAAATTAAATCTATTTACAAAACAAATCGAAAATAGAAATGAAAAATTTTGTTCACTATGCTATAAAAAAATGCAAGAAAAGCATCCTACAGAATCCTCAATAGTAAAATTTTTGAAAACTAAAAATTGAGTTTCAAACGCGTTTTCAGAAACTTAAAGAGCAAACTGTGCTGTTTTGTTTGATTGAAAATCCTTTCCAAATTGATTAAACTACAGTTCGGGAAAATTTTCAAATTGAAATTATGGAATTAAAAACCAATGCTTATCTTGAAGACTTTTACGAAGAAAACCGAAAAAACTTTTATAAATCTTGCCAAGAGTTTTCCTGAAATAAAAAAAAACTACAAAACCTGTTTTTTCAATATTTGGGTACACATATTTGTGCGAGCAAACATTTTCAAGAATGAAGGGAATCAAGAGCAAAGAAAGGTCTCCCCTTACAGACGATCATCTTCATTACCTAATGAGGGCCGTCACTACAAAATTTGAACCTGACATCAAGAAGCTGGCCCTACAAAACAAATTCGTTTCGCATTAATTTTACCGTACTTTAATTATGTATTTTTAGAAATAAAACATTTTTCAAACCTTTTACCTCTTTTTATTTAGAAATTCTAAATTAGCTCAGGGGCCGCAGGTTGGTCATGCCTGCTCTATCAAATCACATGTTATGTGTATTTCTGATGTCATGTCCCCATATTTTGATTTTGTTGTAAATGATCTGTGTTGATAATGTCGCATAAGGTCACACTAAATTCATGGAGGTGAATTTGGTTGGTTACGTGCTGTATAGACCGTCAGTTTTCGTTTGAACCATCTTCGACCATGAAGCTTTGTGAAGTTTATCATTAAAACTGGTGAAATCGCCGAATTATATTTTAAGCAGGGCATTATAAACATCACATGTATTAGATTGAATTAGATTTGATGAGGTGGCTAAATGGCTCATTCGACTGCGACCTTTTCAAGATATCTTGTGGTCTTTAGATTGTAATTTACATCGTTCAGATTTCTTTCATGTAGCCAATTAGCCTCGAGACTGAATTTTCCATGTAAAATTTGGCCAGTGGCTTTTAGTGAAAGAAACCACATATTCTCCATGAATTTAATAAGATAAAGGGAGGGACATATATTATGAATAATCCTGTACAGAGTACATTGAACAAATGAACAGTATTTTTTGAAAAATTAGAAGTAGTCTGCCATAAAAACTGCCGACAGCAGTCTTTATAATACGAATACAGGATATTTTTACAAATAAATATACCCTTACTAAAAATTTTAAACATGCCAGTGATATAAAAAGTTTTTCAAACGTAGGAGTCCCTTATAAAAATTTCATAGTGTGTTCAAGATAGACGGAAATTTTTGTACAAAATTGAACTCCTTTTAAATATTTTATTGTACGTCCATGGTAAGTGGAAATGTTCACAAATAAATTAACCAAATATAAAAATTTCATAGTATAGTTCGTAACTTATAAATATCGTCTCACGTGATTAAAGTGCCAAAAAAGAGACGTTCGCTTGTATTATGTCATTCTTTTGCTGCTGTCAATCAGTATGTTTTACACTCTTAATCCTAATAAATATTGAAATTTATAGGTCGCATGTTATCAAAAAATATGAATATATGCTTAAAGAAAGGTTTCGTAATTGATTTCATATGGGTTACTTAATTATTAAACTCAAACTAACATCAGTCGTACTAAAAACTTTATATGTTGGCAAAAATGCGCGCTGTTGCCGCGATTAAAATTGTTTATCTGATTCAGTTGACGTCTTGAGATTTTTAGGGTTATGTTGTGACAGTTTAATATTGATCATTCAATTTTTCGATTATTTCATCTCCTTGTTATATAAAAAACTGCTAAAAACTGAGTAAATTTTCACAAGCAGTGATGAGTTGTCAAAGTTAACGTATAAATGAAACTTAATAACACTGCAATAGTTGATGTATTTACTATTCATCTATTCCTGACTATTTACAGCATGTATGAAGCAAGTAAGTATGAGTTTAATATTATACTCAATCAACTGTATTTATTGGATCTTACACTATTCATAATACTTAGCAATTATATTTGCACAATTTATTTACAGATAATCCATGTCACTTTAGAAATGTTACTGCTGCAATTGGAGGAAGAACAATTATTTAATGTAGAATGTTCCTAATCATAGTTTCCTAAAATATGACACACATCCACACAGTGGATTTCCAAGAAAAATAAACCACAATATGAATTTGTTTTTATTAAAAAGAATCTTGAATTTTCCAACTATTTCATACATACCTTTTCATGCTCAATAGGTTTTAAAATAATAATTTCTTACTTAGTACTTACTTTTAACATACAAATAAAAGTTTTATACATAAATAAAATCAAGTTTGTTTATATACAGTAACTATCAAAAACTAAACCTAACCTATAGCCAAATAAAAAGAAGAATATTTGATAACTTCATTTGACAGCTACTAGATTCTCATACTATTTCAAAAGCTTGGCAACATAGTCCAGTTATGACAGAAGTCACGTGGGTTGATATTTATAAGTTACAAACTATATGTCCTCATAGAAATTTGTGATATGAAATTAGTTGCTATAGGTAGATGTTGATTTTTCCAAATAAATTAGTCCCTCCTAAATTTTATAGTACGTGTATGATAGTGGGAAAATTTTACAAAAAAAGTAACCTCTTACGAAAATGTTATCACGTTCTTGTGATAAATTAAAAATAATTATTTTCTTTCCGGTTCGATCTACTATAAAATCCTGTTTTTGATCTTTTTTATAATATTTATTTCTACATATTTAGTCTGCAAAGAAGTTAAAATTTAGAAGAATTCATTATTTTTGAAAAATTGCCGCCCGGGTTTTAACCCAAGCTTCTCTACTAAAAGTGGTTACAGTTACAACTCCATAGCCTTATCATCTCTTCCAATTCCTCAGTAATTATGTTCCATTAAACAGGATGTTTCACGACGAGCTCACACAAAATATTGCGTTACCATAGCAACGAACAATAACTTATTAGAAGTGTCGGTGTGAAGTTTGACGTCAAAAAAGTAAACCATAAATTAAAAGAAAAAAGATGTCTACCGATATTGTTAAAATCGAAAAATTGGAGTATCGAGCCATCATCAAGTACCTGTATTTAAAAGGGTTAAGAGGTAAGCAGATTTACGAAGATATGCTTAATACCGTTGGTAATCAATGTCCTTCGTATGCGACCGTGAAAAATTGGACTGCAAGCTTCAAAAGAGGTAAATTTTCCATTGAAGATGATGACCGATCGGGAAGGCAAGTTTCTGTGTCAGTCCCCGAAAATATCGATGCAGTTCATGACATGATTTTATCAGAACGTCGAATTGGGCTAAAACGGATATCTGAAGCACTGAATATTTCATACGAACGCGTTCATCATATAGTTCACGTCAATTTGGACATGAGAAAAATTGCTGCAAAATGGATCCCCAAATGTTTGAATGTTGACCAAAAGCGTGCAAGGGTAGAAGCATCGCGTTCGATCTGTGCTCGATTTGAAAACGATGTAGACTTCTTAAACCGAATTGTTACTATGGATGAGACTTGGGTACATTTCAACGATCCAGAAACAAAGCAACAATCGATGGAATGGCGACACTCTGGTTCTCCAAGACCTAAGAAGTTTCGTGTCCAAAAATCTGCTGGAAAAGTTCTTGCTTCAGTTTTTTGGGATTGCCATGGAGTAATCATGATTGATTTTTTGGATAAGGGTAGAACAATAACTGGAGATTACTATTTGACATTACTGACCACTCTACGGGAAAAATTTAAAGAGAAAAGACGCGGAAAGCTATCCAAAGGTGTTTTGTTTTTGCAGGACAACGCCTCTGCACACAAATCTCATGTTGCCATGCAAAAAATTCGTGATGTAGGGTTTGAATTACTAGAACACCCCCCTTATTCACCAGATTTGGCTCCGTCCGACTATCTTCTCTTTCCTCAACTGAAAAAAAGTATAAAAGCTCGTGAATTTTCTTCCAACGAGGAGGTAATAAAAGCTGTGGAGGTCTGGTTTGCAGAGCAGGAAGAAACATTTTTTTTGAAAGGTCTAGAGACGTTGCAGGTTCGCTGTAATAAATGTATCCAATTAAGAGGAGAATATGTTGGGTAATAAAATATTTTGACATTGAAATTTAGTTTAGCTTTAGTTTAGTCTATAGTAGGCTAAGAATTTTTCAATATATCCTCGTACGTATTGGATACTACCCATACGATTTCTATAAAAATTGGCATAGATGGAGAACAGGTTATGACGAATTTATGGAAAATAATTTGACATACATGTCACTACCGAAAGTGAACGACAACTTTGTTATTTTAAATGTAACACCTTGTATATTATTAACTCTTGGGATTCTACATTGAATCTTAATGTCACTTTGTGTAAAATACCCTAAATCTAAAAATTTATACTTATCGAGATATTATTTTTTTTTAAAGTTGACGGGTGCAGACCTTCATATTGAAAATTCTATGTCAAGATCCCCAATACCAAATAAAAAATATCTTGTCGGGTTGATTAGTAGGACGACCAAGGGAATTAAAGACATGAGAAAACTTTTTTTTTGTACACAGGGTTGTTAAAAAATGATGAAAAGTTAAAGTTCAAAAATGTTAAATATCTTAATTTTTTTAAATGAAACAACCATATTTTTATTATTTTACTTTATTCTTAGACCGAAAATAATGGCGGTTTATGTTCACTTCCCTATGTCCAATTTTAAGCGTTTTTGAGATATTTACACGTATTTGAAAATATTAATTATTTTAGTCTCATTAATTCGTAGGCGTAGGCCATGTTATTTATTCTTTTATTTTAGCGAGCTGTGTATCTACCCGTCATAATTAAATAGTATTAATTGTGATAGAAATGGCTCTTCTGGAATTAAAGAATGGAGATTATCTAAATTTACTTTTAATACAAAGTGAATGTGACAGAGTTGTTACTAGAACATGTGTTTTATTTGCTACAAGATATCCAGATCGACCCCGACCCAGCCGTTACACAGTGAAGAGAATATTAAACAATTTAACGATGGGAGTTTAATGTCTTTTGTCGATCAGAGACAAACATGTTGTAAATCTTCACTTTTTTGATCGAAACTTGAACGGGTCAGAAATTGTGGAAACATAAATTTAAATTTTTTTATTTTCTAAAAATTACTTGATATATTGAGAGAATTAAAAACAAATTATTTAGATCGTTTGCCACCGCATGAATTTAGAAAAATATTTTTCCTGTACGATGGAGCCTCCTCACTGTTCCAGATTGGTAAGCCAATTTTTAGATGAGACGTTTGAAGATAGGCGGATAGTTAACAATGGTCCTTTTCGGCGGCCTCCTCGTTCACCAGATATAACTCCTTTATATTTTTTTATATGGGGCTACATAAAAAATGATTGTGAACGTAGAGTTCATAAGGCCTCCGTGCAGCAATGATTAGGCGTGCAACAAAATGTGTGATAAAAAGGCTTACTAAATGCTTTTGAACACTTGTTATAAGTTCTTGTAATTTATGTACGTGGAATTACATTAAAAAACACGACATTTTATCATTATTATTAATAACAGGCTTCACTTTATTAGGGCTGAAATAATTAATATCTTTAAATACATGTTAATATCTCAAAAACACTTAAGATTGGGAATAGGGAAGTAAACATAAATGGGGTGTTAAACTTAACAAAAATATGATGTTTTCTCTATGTTAATAGTTAGTGGTGGACAAAATCATAATGGGAATCGATTATTTTTAATATTTTTATTCTCACAAGGTTTTTATGCCGATTTGAAAATTCAACTTTTGGACGATTTAAATAATCCGCCATTCATAATGTGACGTATGCTCACTAGAACAGAAGTTAGCTACATAAGGGTTGACATAGGACCACAATTCGGATGTGATGAAGTACTTATAGGTTATACTTATGTCATATTGCTGTTATAGTGACTTAGAAATTGTTTTTTTTCCTCCCATCATCGAGTGCTGAGTATAATTTGTCCATGTCACTTTCAAACTAAAAATCAAACATACACACACGTATACAATTACTTACATAAAAATGATCTTCACAGAAATTTCTTTGCAAACGCTCCAATAACGCTATATAATATTCACTGTTGATTATATTTCCGTTTTCAAGATAGTCGACGGAATATTACACCACGTACATCTCAAAATACCGAGGCCATAACCTTTCCAGCTGATTGTTGTGCTTTCGGGCGCTTTGGACGAGGTTCTCCAGTTGTTGTCCACTCAGATGACGATCGTTTTGATTCCGGAGTGAAGTGATGGATCCATGTTTCATCCATTGTCACATACCGACGCAAAAATTCCGGTTTGTTACGTTTAAACATGATCAAACACTGCTCAAAAGCATAACAAGTTGTTGTTTTTGGTCAACAGTGAGCAAATGCGGAACCCATTTTGAACAGAGCTTTCTCATAGTCAATTGCTCATGCAATATAAAGCCAACACGTTCTTTTGATATCTTTGCGATCTCAGCTAACTCACGCACGCTCTTTTTAATCATTCAAAACGATTGTGTGGATTTTTTTGCTGTTTTCTGGTGTTACCGCCTCATTTGGACGTCCACTGCGTTCCGCATCATCGGTGTCTCTACGACCACGTTTGAAGTCAGCAAACAATCGTTTTATTGTTGTTTCAGATGGAGCGGAGTCCCCATAACACTTTTCAAGCTATTGCTTCGCTTGAACGGTAATTTTTCCAATAAAAAATCAGAAAATTAAAACACGAAATTGTTATTGATCCACTGTTTTGAAAAGATTAAATGTAGCGTCACTCTTAGCACAATAACTCACGAACTAATGAATAGAATATCATGAAATTTTGACAGCTGCCTTTTTAAGGTTAGTACTACCTTGTTATAATATAACCATGGCAGCCCTTTCAGGTACCAATGATTGAAAACCAGTAGAACAACCGACAAAAAGGAGGTGTGGTATTGGGAAAATTGGACCACAACTTCGAAAACTGTAGTTAGAACATTACCGGAACGTAGAATTAATAATATAAAAAAATATTAGATAGATAGATATTTATTCCACAAAATCACAATATAAAGTACAAAGCATATAGAAATTTAATAAAATACACAGAGATTTTAGCCTAAGCGTTGGAAGTAACAAAAAAAAAGAGAAAAAAAAGTTTTAGTTAAAATTTGTCAGAAAGAATTCTGAGATATTATAAAAAACATACTGATGTAGTAGTTGTTTCATTTTTCTTTTAAATTTTTTTCAAATCTGAAGGTAAATGGTTATATACTTTAATACCTGAAAATAAAGGGCCATTTCGAGTGCGACTATATAGTTTGGAGGTATTATGTCTTGTTTTCGAGTAGGATATTTATATCTGTCATTTGGGGTAAGAAGTTCATTTTGATGCTTGTGAATTAATAAAGAAGTTTTGTCATGGTCATTATTCTATTTACTTTAAAAAATGGTCTACAAGAAGTTCTAGATTTTAAGTTGTAAAGCGCTCTAATTGCTCTTTTTTGAGCCATGAATGCGGAGCCTGCGGATACAGCAGTCCCCAAAATTCAATACCATATTGCATTATACTATGAAATTGAGCGAAATACACCGTTTTTGCTACAAATAAGTTAGTATGTTGTTTTATTGCTCGCAA
Organism: Lochmaea capreae; assembly: GCA_949126875.1. Taxonomy (NCBI): domain Eukaryota; kingdom Metazoa; phylum Arthropoda; class Insecta; order Coleoptera; family Chrysomelidae; genus Lochmaea; species Lochmaea capreae. The sequence goes on along the minus strand of OX421402.1, from coordinate 14,208,590 downwards.
TGCAAATACATATTTGCTAAGAGATTTATTTAGTTGATTTATATGAAAGTTCCAGTCAAGCTTGTTATCAATGTGTATGCCTAAGAATTTTATGTTGTGAGAAGAGGTGATAGTTTGTTGACCTATATTTATAGCAATTTCGTCAGAGTCTCGATATAGGTTGAATGATATATTTTGAGTAATGCCGATGTTCAATGCTAGTCTGTTGGCGAGAAACCAATCCTATACGCCTTGCATGACGGTAGTAGAAGAAAGTAATAAATCTCTGTTTGTTCCGCTGACAATTATACTGGTATCATCGGCAAAAAGAGAAAAATAAGCATTGGGAAAATTTACAACCAAATCATTGATATATATAAGAAATAATGTTGGTCCCAAGATAGACCCTTGAGGAGCTCCGCATTGAACATCGACGCAACTCGAGTAGTATTGATCACACCTGTTATTGACGGTATGATTAATTCGTACGCACATTTTACGGTTCGATAAGTAAGACTCGAACTAATCATGTGGTGCACCTCGAATATCATAATAGTACAACTTTTCTAATAACAATTTATGGTCAACGCAGTCAAAGGCTTTTGACAAGTCAGAAAATATACCTAACGGATATTGTTTAAGTTCTAAGATTTCATGTAACTTCTCAATTAATTTTCCCAAAAAATCATCATCATCAATTAAATTTTCAAACATGGATATTTTGGAAAAACTATCATCTTAATAAATTATGAATTATTTATACAACTATTCATACGTTCTTAACATTCTTGTAGAATTTTAAAAACCCCATGCAATACACGTAGGAGAACGTTCATGCTCCAGTAATAAGACCATCAATATGCTGTTATGACATAATAGCTGTTGTAACAACCCTCTTAGAGTGGTGGTAAGAACCCCTATTACGATGGAAACAGACATAAGATATGCAAAGAACGATGTTTGTTTATACCGTATAGTCCTCGTTGTCGTATCTTTGAGCAGCGTATGTAACCATATGTCACGGTCCGCGTTATCGGATCACTTTGCAGCAAATTGCTACGATCCTCGCCAATCTTCCAAAGAAGGACGATTTTATATGCCGAAAAAGAGAAAGAAGGAGACGGGAAAATTTTCAACAGCCCGCGAACTAATATGAAAAGTTATTTTACTAAAGGCAATTTGGTGAAATAACTTCGCCACATTTCCTACATGCTTTCACGGGTTATTTTTTAGGCATATTCTATCATATTTTTCATCGAGGTGAGATGTCTGAAATATGCATTATATAAAAGTAATTTATTGAAATATGTATGCGGCTAAATTATGGAACAAATTCATTATTTTGCAAACAACTTATTTTAGGTAAATATCCACAAGTTGGTCGATTTTTAATTTTAAATGCCGATTTTTTTTTAAATGTGCGAAAATGAAGACGTCGCCAGTTTTGACACGGTTACCTAACCGTTAATTTTTTTAAATTGAAATGTGGTTCTTGTAATACTTCATTTTAAAGGTCTCTTAATAATGTATTCAGCAGTATCATACTTGACTGACTAATAATAGATTTATTCCTACAGGTCCTCTGATCAACAGAAGGACGTCAGACACATGCGCAATGAAAGTATTCCGTTCCACATCAGAATGGACTTGAAGGAACAAACCTAATCATAATTTGATTTAATCAGAGAATAGTTTTACAATAAACGAATTGCAATATTAAATTAATTAATACATCATAATTTTCAGCTAAATTAAATGCTCAAAATGCCATCCACCGGTCTCTTGTTAATAAGTAAATCTATGAACACATTTTTCTTGCACATTACAAATAACTTCTATTAACTCCGTCTCTAATTTGGTCTTGTAGCTCCTGTAGATTTTGCGGCTTGTTTACATAAACTTTTGATTTTAAATAACCCCATAGAAAAAACTCTCGAGGTGTAAGATGGGAGATCTTGGAGGCCATTCTATTGATCCTTGTCTACCAATCCACCTCACAAGAAAACACTAGTTTAAAAACTCGCGAACATCACGTGTATAATCCGGGGGTGCACCATCTTGTTGTAACCAGTTAGGATTGTTGTCGTTTGGTAAGGACTGGTATAACTTCAGTTCGCAGAAATCGCAGATAACGTTGGCCAGTAAGATTTTCTTCCAAAAAAAATTAGGACCAATACTTGTGTCATTAATTATTCCCGCCCAGGTATTCATTTTATGCTAGTGTTGAGTATGAACTTCGGTAGTCGGATGGCAGATTTCATGTTTCCACAAATGTAGGCTGCTGCAAGTTCATTGTGGTTTTTTGAACCATCTATAGATTTGCAGGGTTGGTATTTGGATATGATTTCCTTGTAGAGGTTTTTGTAAGAGACAAGGGTTAGTTGATTTTTTTTGGATTTTGGGCGAGGGACACTTGGAATCCACTATTGCTAGAGTAAGCAGAAATGTTTGCAGTGTAGTTTAAGGAAAGAAGTTGTCGACGTGAGTACAGTGGAGGTTCGTTAGCAATGAATGGGAAACTGCTGGCTAGACCGGTTCTAAAAGCGCCAAATACGCATCTTAATGAAGAAGTTTGAATTACATCTAATTTTTTTAATAATGTTTTCTTAGCGGTATCGTAGCAAATGGAGTTGTAATCTAATTTACTTCTTATTAGTGATTTCTATAGGTTCAATAGGCTGACTGCACTAACTCCCCATGTTCGGTATATTTTAATAAACATATAAAATAACTTATAATAACATATTTTTGTTTGAAGATATTCTAGACATTTGTAGAGTCCGACCACAATAACTTGAGAGACTGACGGTCAACGCTCAGAAAACACAAATTGTCAACTTTAAAAAAAGAACAGCACAGCAAGGCCTAAAACCACCAGTGCTAGGAGAAACAGAGATTCCATTTGCCAAAGAAACAAAATATTTTTTGATCATAGGCTCACTTGGAATACTCACATAGTGAAAACCACATAGAAAGCTATCATGTCTTTAGGCAGATGTAGAAGACTGTGCGGTAAGAACTGGGGACTTAACCCAAAAATGACCCTGTGGTTATACACAAAGGTTGTCAGACCAATGATAACTTATGGGTCCGTGGGGTGGTGGACAAAGACGCAGCTAGTAGGAGCAATAAGGCTGTTGAATAACACACAAAGGCTGGCCTGCCTGTATGTTACAGGGGCTATAAAAACTACTCCTACAGCTGCAATGGAAGTCTTAATGAATCTGCCACCTCTACACATATTCATACAAGGTGAAGCGAGATCTGTAATGCACAGATTAATACATAGCCAGCAACACATAAGCCAAACGCATAGTGCTGACAACTGGAAGCTAATCGAGGAGCTAAAGACGGACTACGTAATGGGACAGCCCATCGATGCAATAGCTACGAGATATAGCTTCGATAATAAGTTCAAAGTAACTATACCAAACAGGGAAGACTGGAAAAAAGGTGTACCCATATACATGCGGATGTTTTTTGGTATACAGACGGGTCAAAGACGTTAGACGGCGTAGGAGCCGGTATAGTAGGGCTAAAGCAAAGGATAGCCTTCCCAGTAAGTCTATCAAGGAACGTCACAATTTTCCAGGCGGAAATGACGGCGATTCACCACTGTGTGGAAGAAATTAAAAGGCATCTTCACAGACAGCCAAGCAGCGCTAAAGGCACTCAACTCCGTAGAGGTCAATTCTAAGCTAGTATGGGATTGTGTGCGGGCCCTAAATACACTGGGTGAGCGTAGCAATGTTACGGTAGCCTGGATACCGGGGCACGAGGGGCATAAGGGCAACGAAAAAGCAGATGAAATGGCCAAGCAAGGCTCATCCATGCCATTCGTTGGGCCGGAACCCTTCTGCGGCGTTGCAAAAACCATAACAAGGAAACAAACAAAGAAGTGGGTCGCCCATAAATCTCTGAAATGGTGGATGAACTCACCAGAATAGAGGCAAGCGAAACAGTTCATATTAGAACACTCGCCAAAATGTACAGCAGATCTGATGGCCAAAGACAGGAAAACTATTAAAGCTGTAGTGGGTCTGTTAACGGGGCAATGTAAGCTCAATAGGCATTTAAATCTAATGGGATTGACAAACGAAGATATGTGCAGGTTTTGTCACCTAGAGAAAGAAACGGCAGAACACATTCTATGTCAATGCGATAGCCTGGCAAATGTGCGGTTTTTTGCATTAGGCGAAGAAAAGCCATTGGCAGAGAGCTATATGAAAGGTTCCGTCTCCACGCTAATAGACTTTTTAAAAAGAGTCAGGCTGGAGAATGTAATCTAGAGTTTAGAGGACCACAATAGATCTGAAAAGGTCGCAGTGGATTAGGCCGAAAGCCACCTCATAAAATCTAATCTAATGTATGTTTTAACGTTAATACTGGCTCTTCTGATGAAAGTTTCTCAGATCTTGATAGCGACAGTAGTACACCTGCACCACCATTACAATCAGCTGATGACTCAGACTAACAATAAGATTATATTTCTGATAAGTTTAAGTTGACATGTTAGATACATTTGTGAAAGTGTTTAGGTTTGGAATATATTAACTTTATATTAGGTAAATTATTTTCTTCCTTGCTAATTATTTAATGAATTCAAAAAAGGACCAGCTTTAATCCCGTCGCCTACCTGCATAAAGCGAGTGATACCATTATGTAATTTTCTACAGGTATCCAAAACCATAAAGTTCGATATATATCTGAAATAAATTTCTAACAATAAATTTAGTATGAAAATTACATTATTATATGCAAGTCAGTAACGCCACTTGCTGATACGCCACACCCGCAACCACGTGGTGTCCCAAAGTTATTGTGGTTGGACTCTATCTTGAAAGTGAATGAATACCACTAGGAAATGTTTCACTTAATTGAAGTCGAAAATAAATAAATAATTATTGAAGTTATATATCAAATAAAATTAGATTATGTCGTTTAACCAAATTAGCACGTTCAGCAGAATTAATCACTCTAAAAATCGCTACCTGATCAACTTTGTTGGGATGAACCCGACCATTGTATTTGATTGTTCCCTAAAATGATAAAATATTGATAACCCCAAACCAAATGCTATCACGTTCAAATAAATTACATTCTGGATAATGGAAAAGAAATAAAAATATTAGCTGACAAATTAAATAAGTACCACTGTTACGCATGGGCATAATAAACAAAATTGAAAAATAATTAAATTTTAATCTGAAATGTTATTAACATATAAGCTTTTAACGTTATTTGAAATATTCGATACCTTTTTATAGATTTTAATGTCCAGGCGATAACAAAGCGGAATTGTATCAATATACAACATTGGCGTAGGAACAGCCTGGACTTCATAAAAATATATACTTTAGTAAAAATGACATTCACACTGGAATGTTTCAAACTAAAATAATTAAGATGATAGCATTTTCAAAAGTACAAGAGACCTTATTTTATTATTATCCTATTCTACAAATGTTTTAGCCAAAGTTAAAAGAAAATATGTCATTTTTGAATAACAACCTTCTAAAAAGTACAACTATATATAAACATAACTTTGATGCGCTACTTTTTTTGGAACGCCCTGTATAATCAAAAGTATTTTCATAATGTGCACTCAGTACCCAACTGTAACAGCTCGCACCCAATTTTAAAGTTCTTATCTTTTACACCAAATCGTTTTTTCAGTGTAACGAATTAATAAATCGAGTCTGTGCTTCTTCTTTCTATGGTCAAAAATCTTCTCTTAGATCTCTGATGAAATTAAATGCCGAGTTTTAATGTTCATTGGCTGGAAAAAGTTCATATCGTGTCTCCCTTACCGTGTGGCGCTACGTTTGCTCGACAGTCCGCCAAAAAGGGAATTTAATTAAGTAAAATTACAGTGCTTGTACTTTAATTATGTTAGTATCAGACTTTTTACGGCAGTAGAAGTAGGAATAAGCCCCTAAGCATTTACACCATAGGCACGAGGGTGGCCTCACGCACCACCGATCAAAAGGTGTCGTATCATTTTAAAATGTTCGCGAATCTGCCCAGTTCTGGGAATCACAGACAGTGTAGATGTCAAACGCAAAAGAATCCAGCATTTATAGTCGGGGCACTATTGAAAAAAAAAACAATTTATTTATATTATTTTCTTGGGTATGTTAATGAATTGAACAAAAAATTTAATTGTTTCAAAGCTTACTACGTGGACTCTCTCCATAATCATCAAATTCCACAACACCCTCACAATATTATAGAGCATCGTTTTCAAAATGTTTTTTCAGTTAATGTCTGGATTGAAATTATAGGGGGCTACTTAATTCGGCCACATTTTCTGCCTTATTTTACTTATCCGAACCGTTGGATTGGTCGAGTAGGATCGCAACACTGGCCTCCTCGATTTCCAGAATTAAATCCATGTGAGTTCTGGCTATTGGGTTACCCTAAGTGATTAGTTTACAACTAGTCCAATAAAAAAGACCGTGAATTGACTTTTTTTGCTTTCACTCCCCGATTAGGTTTATAATAGTATATTATTAAACGAGCAATTTATGATATGATGAGGGGCGCAAGTCACCCGAGAGAATAATGGCCATAAATTGCGAGTTGAATACTATACGTAGTCCACGACCTTTGATATCTTTATTAAATAAAAGTTAAGTAAATAATGCGAGTGTAGAACGGAAAGTAATAATTTGGTATTTGGTATTATTGACAATTCTAACGTCAAAATTAATAAATTTCTGGAGTACGTCAAATGATGTGACATATGGAGGTGGGCGATACTGTGTAAAGTATCGATACTCCGTACCTTTATAAATATATTGTTTTAAAAATATCAATATTAGGAAATATCGGTATGAAAAGTATCAATACTAAAAATTTCGATATTTTATCGATACGATATATTTCAGAAACAAATTTCCTAAAAAAATAAGCAGATTGAATAGTTTATTGCATATTGTACCCCCATCTCTAGTCACCTATGTGCTGGAATGTTTTGGTTGTTGTGTTGTCATAGCGACATATGCTATTTAAATGCAAAAGCACTCTAGTGAATTATGAACTATAATTCACTCTAGTAGATATATGGGTACTATATACCTTTTGTTAGGAGGTAAAATATTGACTTATTATTAAGTGGTCGGGGACGAAGTGTATTTTGGCATGAGGAATCGAATGAGCATACTCGTGGAGTCGAAATCGCTTGGGAAATAGCGAAAATCGCGGAAAAACCGTTCGGCATCCATGTTTTTCGCAATTATTTCAATAACCATAAACAACACCGAAAAAAGTTTTAAACAAATGCTGTAGAGCGGGAAATTTTACATCGTACCCTCAAGGGTGAAAATTCACTCAGTATTTCAGATTTTTTCGACCGTTTACGCTTCAAATGTAACGGTCAACAATTTCTGCACCTCACTATTTGCTGGTTCACTTTTTACTAGTCAGCAACGACTACCCTTGTTTACGTATATAGGGTGACCCGTAAGTCAGAAGAATGGTAGATCGATCGAGTAGAAAAAACTTAAATGCTATTTTCTCTAAACTTGTTTGTTCGTTTGTGAGATACACATTTCATTGCACATCTTCTCGGAAGATAGAAATATAAATTTAAATTTTTTGTGGGTTAGATTATCTTCAAAATTCATAAACAGTATTAATTTTGTCAAATTCTAATAAGCCAGTGGCGTGGCACCAGGGGTGATATCGTTGAGTTTGTAATAATATACCGATTGTCGCAAAAAACTTTGTTAGGTTCCCGTTACCGGAAATGAAAGGAAATCATCTCATGACAAACAAAAGCATAAATTTCAACTGTTTAAAACGGCAAAATTTCATTACTGTCATATGAACAGTTTTCGACTGTGAAAACATCGTTTTTTGTTTCATATGTACTGTACTCGTCAGTTATCTCTGCCTCTATACAAATATAACAGGAACCGAAAGAAACGTGATTTCTAAATGAGGTTACTTGGAAATATAATATAATAATAATACTTTATCGATAAGTTCTTTTCAAAAATATATTACTCTCATCAATTTATTGAAATCTTAGCATCTTACGAATCTGTAAACTGACTTTTTTGTTTCATTGTTTTTCAAGTGTGAAGGACCTAGACTATTGGAACAGAGCATTTGGCAGGCGGCAGCAGTTACAATTAAAAAGATAACTGGGGTGCAACAATTTCAAATCTCGATAAATCACTTGCGATAAGAAAAGAGAAAGAGCACAGTTGAACAGTGCCGGTCTTGGAAGCACTAAAAGTATCTTACAATTAAAAAGTTTGGATAAAGAACAAAATCGTAATTTCAAATACTATCAGAAGACAAAATTTGTGAAAGGTCGAAAAAAACGGCATTTGGGTTGCGACATCATATTATATATAATTAATAATTAGATTCGAGGTATAATTCACGTAAAATATATAGTGCCAGCTATCTAATCGTATATCCCCTTTAAGTTATGTTGCGTAGCTAAACTCTGAAAGGAATTTATATTATTTTCGTCTACTTACCAAACATAATTCTATATTGTATTTGTATTTTGACCCATCAGTCCATCCTTTCTTAACCGTATTGTGTGTATCATACCGAGTTTCGTCCAAATACATAATTGCTAATAAATATATGTATACTTACTTACAATTTCCACACAAAAACACACACACTTTCTTGATGTCAGACCACCGACTAAAGAGAACACCTGCAACGATCTCTCAAAAATAGTTATAGTTCAGTCAAACCATTGTCTAACTATTAAAGGCACTCAGTCGGTATCGCTCGTTCGTGCTTTAAACAGTTTCGTTTATTAATCACTTCCTTAACAAACTAGTTTATTAAATAACTATTAACGATTATTAGTTGAAATTATAACATTAAATAAATTTATACATTTTAAATAATTATAATATTGACTGGGCTATGACGGTATACTCTTAGTCTTAAAGTCAAACAAAAAGCCGGCAACTTTAAGTTCGCACTATACTTTTTACGTCAACTATACTAGTATTACAATATTTTAATATGATGAATTAATTCTGCATTAATCAGTTTTAGCTAAAAATTTGATATTATAATAATTGATGTAGGTAAAGATGTATTATCACCTATTAATATAAGGTATGAGTACATTTTTTTCAAATCCTCATATCGTCATTAAACTGTATAAAGCTAGTCTGGCGTGAAATTACATACCACCCACTTAGTTAGCGACATACATAGCTGTATCCATACCAGAAGGGGGCCACATGGACCAACACCCCAAATCGATTAGAACCATTAGCCAAACATATTTTCTGCCAAAAGGATTGGAAAATCACCGGATGGGCATATCAGACGGGTCGCCTTATGTAATTTACCCCTCACCAAACTAACAAATCGACAAAGTTGGCGTTACACAAGCTTGTTGAGAAAATCTCCAAGTTCCTCAATAACAGAGAGATTGCGACTAAAAGTCACAGTATTTTGGGAGTAGCCACTGTCATAATACCTCAAATAGAGATTACTGGGTCCTCCGTGAGGAAGAAATATTGAGCAGATAGCTGTTGGTACACATATGTCTCAAAAACATCCTTCTCTGGTACAGGTGTATACCTACCTAGGGTCCTATGCAATTGAATTTTTGGCGGAAATCTTCGCCATTGATTTATGTTAGCGGCTTGAATCTCTCTTTCGCCCGCAGACCTGAAATATAATTCACCAAATAAACTAATCGTCTTTGTTAAGGTGAAATATGAAAATATGTAGGCCACAATAGACTGCGTTTTGATCAAAAGCTTTCATGGTGCACTCACTCTCAGAAGACCACACAGAAAGTTACCACATTGCCATCGGTAGATGAAGAAAAATATGTGGAAGTAGTTGAAACATTTCGTTTGGGATACAAAGTAAATATAAAAAATTGGATGGCTTTTTTCACATCCATATTCGAAATATGTAGTATTGAAACTGAGCCACTGGCACCGCGACACAATCCAAGCAACGCCTCACTGCCCGAAAACCGCTTGCCATACGAACATTAAGACAAAAATCTAAGACACGCTAGACTCGCGCTCAACGCCTATCATCTGAACGACCCCATTGAGTTTGTTTTAGGATTTTCGGTTTCTCACGGTATCAAAGCACCGAAAAGATATTTTTTCATTCGAATCCTGTGCAAAATATTGAACATAGGTCAAAAATTATTTCAAGTCTTGAGGTGTTGCACAAATAACAATATAAATTGCTCAAGCAAAATATTCGTTTACGAGATGAAAACAGTCGAAAATCATGGTTCGAAAATGCCAAAGGTTCAAAAGAAGTTGACCAAAACCACTAACTAAATTTGACTTGTAAAACACGTCCACAATGCTAAAATCAACTTTTGGAAAATTTTCTGCACTACCCTTTGAAAATCCTGGCCTCATTTCTTCCAATAATGTACACAAACAAATCAAAAGTACAACAATATTCGAAAAGAAAATCAAATTAACTAACACAACATACAAAATTGTCAGCTGAGGCTCTTCTTCGTTGGATGTTTTGGCACTCTAAGAAATACTGCCAACATAATTCCAGACCTTATATAACGTCACTTGCCCCAAGGTCCAACGAGCGTTCAAATTACCCCAATATTTCTTTAACTGCTTTATTAAACTTTATGACATTTATATTCGAAACAAAATTGCCTGCACAAGGTGAAGAATTATCGGTAAGCTTTCAAATAAACATATTTGTTTTGAGAATTCACCTCAATGGAGATCATATCTTAACCATGCAGTGGAATATATTTGTTACCTTCTGTTATATAACATTCACGGAAAGAAATTTTGGATACTATTATTCCAGTAAGGTAGTATTACAATCAAATTTTTGATCAATATAGCGCCAATCCAAATTTAGATTAATATCGATAAATGATTCGATTGATTTATTTGTCAAGCTAAAATTAATCAAACCATGATAAGTAGCAGTAAACGAATTGCATTAAATAACAACAAAAATTTGATCAATATTAGCAAAAATAAAATTTAATTTGCCTACAATATTCTTGAATATAATTTATATCTTCTTAAATTTAGCTAGGTGTTAAATTGTATTAAGCAATTTTTAGATCAGTTTAAGTTAATTGTAGATAATATTTGCTAAATATATGATTGATTATAGAAAAAAAAATTACTAACGGTAGCAAATTTACGAATAATTAGGATTGAATTCATCAGATAATTTTATTACTTTTTGCAATAATTTGATGTAATCTATCTAAATTTTAAGTAATAAATGAATCGGATTTATCTAAATTTGGAATGTTTTAATCTAATAATTAAGTTCAACTTTTCTAATCTTTTGATTATTTGTATTCAATATTTGATTGCTGGCTGTAATATTGATTTTCATTATTAGCCGTGGTGATGGTGGGGAAATATTACCAAAAAAAACGAAGTTTCCGTTTAATTAATATTTATTTGGAATAATTGTACAAATCTGAAGTAAAATGAAATGAAAACTAAATTATTATATTCTAGCTACTAGTAATAACCTAAATAACTACTCAAAAGGCTGTATAATATACAATTTACCTAGTAGTTTGTAGATAAGGAAATGATAAGTCTTAATATGAAAGCAAATTAATCTAAAATTGAGACAGCAGATAAGAACCAAATTAAGGGTTAGATTCTTTGCATAGAAATTTAAAAAAAACAACTCCAAAAACCCTACTGTTTTCGCAGGTTTACCTAGCATACTTTCATACTAAAGATACCTTTCCTTCACAACTTTCCTACCATCTGCTAGGGTGTAAATTTGTATGGGCTTATAATGTTTTTTTTTATTGATTTCGTATTAGTAGGATTTTTTACAAAAAAAAACCCTAAAATGTTCGTTTCTACCAGAAATCTCTAGTACTAAAACGCCGACTGTCGAATATACTGAATTTCCACTTCCTTGACTTATCTTTAGAATGCAATAGTTTAAATACCAAAACGTCCCGTGCTGCTAAAATAAAAAAAAATTGTTGTTATATAACTAGGACCTTTATAGCATATTTTTGGAATCAAATTGATTTTATTAATTTAACTTTGTCACGTTTGCAAACCAAATAGAATATGTAGTATGTAGTATTATATCCATTTTATGAAAAAAAAAAGTCGAAAGAGTTGTTTGTTGCTTTACTTACCAATGTTTAGGTCTTCACTGTCTAGACGTTTTAATAATTCCAAACTTTGTTTGTCCTTGATTTTACTTTTGAAGTGTGGAACAATCTTAATCACGAAATCTTCCCACTTTTCATGGAGTTTGTTAATTTTTCCCGGAAATTGCAAATCAAAATCAATATCAATCTGTAACAAAACAATTTTATATAATAATGATAAATTCAATAAAAAAGGATTTTTTTGTCGATACAATTATTATTTATTTACTGGTATTATTTCGAGTTTCAAACAAAAAAAGAAAATACTTACCAGTCTCTGACCATTTTCTTCCCTGTAGGCTGGCCATTCACCCAACTGGGAGGTTATATTATTTTGATCGCAATTGATACATTCCGCCTTTCTTTCGTTGCTTGTCACTTTCCACTTTTCTTCAACTACAGACCATCAGGGTTCAGAATGATGATATAGCCAAGTTTTATCTTCTGATGGAGCTGACGTAACTACTGCAAAATATTATAAATAAAATGTTTTGTTTTTATTCAAAGTTAGGAACGTACTAGAGCGTGCCAAAAGGAAGCAATTTATTAAAATATTAAGCTAGTAACAAAACTGTATAACCAACATAAACTCGAATTATTATGCTTTAATTTTTAATATCAATACAATGACTGGGAGCCAAGTAACTATAACTTGATACAAGGCAGCAGCTATTAAAAAAAAATATATTTAATTTGGATGGTTACTTTAGGACTAGTTAATGTCTTGGCAAAATCCTCAAGTTAGATCTTTGGAATTGGTCGCCATCTTGAATCCGCCATTTTGAATTTTTCAAAACCAATATTAATTTTTAATATTAGATCATCAATAACCCCAAAATACCAAATTTCACCCAAATCGTAAGGAAATTAACTTTGGCTGCCATCTCAGATCCGCCTGACGGCTCGCTAGTCATTTCCTTCAATCGCCAGTAAAAACTGTTTTACCTGGCTAATAATGTAAAATACTATAACGCGTTGAATATTTAACGCGTCCGAACTCCTATAAGAAGTTTTCACTTCAATAAGATCAACAAAAGTTAGGTATGTATTTACTTCAACAACCTGTACGTAGTGTAGTATTAATAATTGCATCCTTTTTGCACTACTCATTAGTGTACATGAAAAAATTGTTTATTTTGTACTTACCTAGAAAAACTACCAGGGATCAAATAAAGACAACGCTCAAAACAGAATGGGATCAGTTATTGGTATATTCTCACCCAACCAAAAACTAGATTTGTTTTTTCCTCCGGCGCGCACAACGTGAGACACGTTCACAACACACCACCCTCCCCCGCGCCAGTTAAAATTGATAAGTAAAGTATGAAAAGTATGCAACCTGTCGAAGACGAAAGCTCTGGACATACTAAATGATAAACATTTCTAAATTCACGCACACAAATAGCCAAAACCGTTAAAAAGAAAATTATTTGCTTAATTTAATCCTTATATTACAGATTTTGTCAAAATAAATGCTTGATTCTAGAGGATCTTTATTGATTTAGTCAAATGTTTGATAATCGTAGCAAAAATTGGATAGATTGTATATTTGATTGTTTTCAGTAGACAGTTTATTTATTTTTTCTCTTCTTTTTCTAAATTTCGGTAAATTGTACGAATAACTTAATCTATAGACAGGAATACATTTATCTAAATATAATAGAAATTAAGCATTCATTTTATTGATCCCATTAAAACTATAGATCAAAACTACATTAATATATTAATCTGTGTGCTGTGTTAAAACTTCAAATATTTCAAATTAATATACCTAGCTACCTAGAGGTATTTACTGCTAATGCCCCCAGAACTTTCTGCCATGCAATTCATTCCTAAATGATTTTATTTGAAAATGTATGCAACAGTGAAACATGTAAAAAAATTCATTATGATGCTTGTTGAGATTATAGTAATTATGGAACTTATCGTACCAGGACCAAGAATCTTAATTTCTCAAATTGGATCTGATTGTTAAATCGGATATTATTGTTTGATAAAACTATAATCCAATAATTGAGCTAAAATAATATAATCTAAGAGTCAATTTGAGTAAATTTCTTGCGAAAATTAAGCAGCGGAGGTATATCAATCCAATCTTTAATGTTTGATTGGTTTAAGAAAGGCGTTTTCTGTAGTTAATCTAAATTTTGGTGTACCTATCAAAAAATGGATGTGATTTAGCAGTTTTAGCGTAAAAACAAGAAAATTGGATCTACTGATATTAGTTTTAATTAAATGTTATTAATCATAAACGAAATTAACAGATTAATCCTAAAACACTAAGATTTGTCAGTTTTTTTCTTGTTTTATTCTATTTTAGATTGAACTAATTTATTTGGCATAGATTAAGGAATTTCTTATTTCAATAAGTCGATTTGATTCACCTTATCAAAGCATTTCTTTCCGTGTTCATTTCATCAAATTACATTTATTCGTTCTATCCATTTTATCAAATCAAATTGGTATCAATTGTTTATTCCATATTATTTTATCAATACCAAGTGAAGGTACTTTATATAACTGGAAAAGTGTATTTGAATATTTTACAAGACATAATTGTATCATAAATTCTTGAAATTCTGAAATAGGTCCCACGACGAGTTAAAACTATCTGTATATGGCAAAATACTTATAGTAAAATCATGAAAATTCCTACGTTTGGGTTTTCGGATACGATATTTTTAACTAAAATATTTTCAAAGATGGCCGACTTCCGGTTTTACCGGAAGTCGACTGTAACTTTGTTATTTTAAATGGAACACCCTGTATATTAACACATTTTTAAAATCTACGTGAAATTTTAGTATACTGTTGTATGAAAACTTTTTTCGAAAAATGCATACTTTTTGAGTTATTAATTTTTTTGTAATAAATTTGACCGTTGCAGACTCTTATAAATTATTTTTTACGAGGATACCCTTAAAGATATGAAAATGGTTTCTGTTCGGTTGCTTTTAGCAAGGTCAGACGTATTTGAATCTATGTTGAAAAATTTTTCATTTTTTACAGGGTGTATATAAAAAGTGTTCAAAGTTTAATTTCATAAATATCAAATTTCTTTATTTTTTTAGCGCTAAGAAATAAAAAAGATTGTGTAAATTTGCTTTTAATACATGGTAAATATGGCAAATTTGTTACAAGAACATGTGCTTTATTTGCAGTAAGATATCCAAATAGACCACGATCGAAATCGCACATTGTTAAAAGAATACTTAACAATTTGAAGCTATTCGGTTCGGTTCATTTCTTAGTGCTTGTATCAACGGGTCAAAATAAAATTTAGACAATACCTGCATCTCTAAAAATTTGCAGAAGACATTTAATATCTGGATAACGGTAAGGTTTAGGTATATGAAAGTATACATGAATTTGTCTTATTTTTCACCCCTGAATGCATTAAAATAGAAAAAACCGGGTGGTTCTATGTAAAAAAATAAAGAAATTTGATATTCATGAAGTTAAACTTTGAACACTTTTTATACACACCCTGTATAAAATGAAAAAATGTTCAACATAGATTCAAATACGTCTTACCTTGCTAAAAGCAACCATTTTCATATCTTTAAGGGTATCCTCGTAAAAAAATAATCTATAAGGGTCAAATTTTTTACAAAAACATTAATAGCTCAAAAAGTATGTATTTTTCGAAAAAAGTTTTTAGACAAAAGTATACTAAAATTTTACGTAGATTTTAAAAATGTATTAATATACAGGGTGTTTTATTTGAAATAACAAAGTTACAGTCGACTTCCGGTAGAACCGGAAGTCGGCCATCTTTGAAAATATTTTAGTTAAAAACATCGTATCCGGAAACCCAAACGTAGAAAATTTCATGATTTTACTATAAGTATTTTGCCATATACAGATAGTTTTAACTCGTCGTGGGACACCCTGTATATAGAGGAATTTCATAACTTGAAATAACAACTCACAGACTATTTAGTGCAGTAAGATGTTTTAAGCTAAGGTATGGTAGATGAATGGCTTCACACCAAAAGATTTTTTTTCTAATATGACTATATCCAAAGATCACGCTACAGTTCTTATTAGTATTGACGTCCTAGAACAAAGAATTGTTGAGAAATGTTGCCAATTTTAAATGACACATTTAAAAGAGCTGGACAAAAGTACAGCAGTGGAATGTTTCACTGCCAGGAGATAGATTCATTTTGTGGATGGGACTTATTTTAGACAATTATGCGAATAGATCTATGCATGTTTGTTAAGCAAAATTCAAACTATAATTTTAGTGTTCATTTGATTTATCTATCTTAACCAACCTCAATACACTGCATGTCTACACGTTCCCACTATTAAAAGCTTTAGTCATATGATTTCATTACACTTTTTGAAACTATCAACCCAGCTCATCACAATATTGTCTACATGTAATAAACTCTAATTTTTCTGTTCCTCACACCGTATTCCATAAAAAGAAACTGATCTTATGTAAAAAAAATGATTGAGATTTGATTTCATTATGTGCTTTAATAAGAATGATAGGTAGGTGGTTGGCAGTCACTGCAATTTTAACAATTTTATTTGAACAGATATTACTGAACTATGCGGGAAGTTTATTACGAATTATACCTACCTAAGTAGCAATATGCCAAACATTCACAAAAATATTCGTCAGAGCACAAATCATCTAATCTTTAAACCAAAATGTAAAATTCAAATCCAATATCGGAGTATTTGAGAGATGTAACAAAATATGCAGGCTACATTTTAATTGATTAATTCTAAAACGATTTCTTGGGGAAATCATATACTTTATATGTATATTCTACCGTTCACTGTTTCTGGTGGTTAAAAACTAAAACGTAGGTAGGGTTTATGCTTTGAATATAACCCAAAATTATCACTCCTTCTACTTATCCCAACCATCCCACCGGTTGTCATATAATTTTCGCATAAATCTCACCTTATTTTATGCGACTATATTGAAGGTTTATACACGTTTGTATTTCCGATTATAATTACTTCTTTTTAACACACTTTACTTTACCTTGAAATATGTATTTAGTTTATAACAGTAAAAGTTAAATACTCCAATTTCCGTTTTTTAAACACCTGTGGTTTACCTTCTCAGAACATCCGGTTGTGTTAAGTATTAATATAATATTTGTATAGTTACCGTGATCGAAGAGGAAGGTGGTCTTGGCAAGCGCATGCGCTGCTGGTGGAAGACCTGGTACTGTGAATGTGTAAGCTCCATTGCCATTAAAACTTCCCCCAAATAGAGAACCTACTGAAACAAAAATAAATTAAACATTTATAAAAAAATTATTGTAGTATACAAGCGTAACGAAATGATGGTTCCATATTATTCGGTAATCTACCTATATAATATTATCTTAGGTGGAATTGAGAAAACAATAATCAATTAAAATAAACGAAATAGGTATGTCAGCCTAGAAAATTACACAAACGAATTTGGAATTGAAAATTGCTCGAAAACTTCAATACGTGCTAAATATAATTTCGTTCAAACAAATATAAGAACCGAAATTTATATTTGATGAATTACAAGAAAAATATGAATTAAAATGTAGACGAATCGTTCATAAATTACCGAACCACTTTTAAAAAAACATTAGGTACCACTGCATCACTCTGAAAATTTTATGAATAAAGAGAATAAATCATATTTATTGAGACGATCAGTTCATAGGTGTTAATTCCCGATCCTATCGCAAGCATAGGCGTGCGCAGACTTTTTTATTAGGGGGCCATTGATTAATTTGAGTATGCGATAATTAAGCAATAACGCTCCCTTTTCTATAACGCAAAAGTCCATTGCAGGTTCATCGGCGAAATAAAAAAACGGCATTGTCCCATTTCTAATTAAAAGATTTAGTAATTACGCAATTATAAGTAATAGAACCAAAAAATAAACTAGAAAAACAAAACGTAACATTCGTAACAATACATGGAATCCAGAGGAAAAAGATAGATAATGATAATATCCTATCAACTAATCTACAAACGCATTCGACGTGTTGCTTCGGATAACACTTTAAACTCGTCTATTACATTGTCATAATTCACATTCGCCGTTTTCTCTTGTTCTATGAATAAAAAGAGAAGTGAATCGAGTCTCTGTTGTGACGTGGTACTCCTCAGTTTTGATTTAACTCGAACCATTTTTGAGAACGAACGTTCACAAGAGCATCTAGTAACTGGTATGACAGCAAACATTTTCAAAACCGTGAAAAAGCTAGTGTATATTTTGTAGTTGTCTGAAGAAAGGATCCAAGCCATCCAATCATCAAGATTAACACCTTTATAGGAATAGAATTATCAAATTTTATTACACTCAGTTCGGCAAGCAATTCTTCTTTCTTTATTTTAAATTTATTTTCAATTAAAGTGAACGTTAAAATTTGAAAATTATAAAATATTTTTAATAGATTGATATTTTGAGGAATTGGGGAGGACCGATTAGGGTGGGCCATGGACCACCCTGCCTTTCCCTGTAGGCACGCCTATGATCGCAAGTAACTAAAAGTGGAAACCTTGGTGGTGTGAAAATTAGGGTTGATGAAAGCGGAGTCGTCTAGTTCCTCGCACATTAACAGGTAGGTACAAAATTTGTGTTCAGTTCCTCGCAGCATACGAAGGGTAAGGGATTAGGTATCAGGTAGCAAGGTCCACAATGACAGTGCGAGGGATTTTGATTAGGTAATATTTACATATTGCTAGTAAATGTTTCAATACTGCATCACGTCCATTGAAAATTATTATAATAATTTGTCAATTACACAATTCAATTTTTCGATTCGGATTAGGGTAGGGGGTAAGGTAGGGTGGTTTTGGTTGGGTTATTATTGAAAATTATTATAATAATCTGTCAATTACACAATTCAATTTTTCGATTCGGATTAGGGTAGGGGGTAAGGTAGGGTGGTTTTGGTTGGGTTATTATTGAAAACTCACGAATGCATAGATACATTTTCCCTAATGTTAGGAACATAGCGGAAGAAATATATAAATAAATAAAACAATAGTGTGAGGAACTGCAGACCTGTCTTAATCCTACCCTCCGTTCGAAAAGGGATTAACGCAGGTAGATGCGAGGAACTGCATCACGTCCGATGAAAGAATAATATACCCTAGGATCTAACGTCCTACACAAAAGATCCTGAGAATTAGTGTCAACCTTCTGATGATTACGTTAAAAATTTTCATTTTCACCACACCTTAATAAAAAATAAGTAAATAACAACAATCTGATAAAAATACTTTTTCCACATA
Source organism: Lochmaea capreae (assembly GCA_949126875.1). Lineage (NCBI taxonomy): Eukaryota > Metazoa > Arthropoda > Insecta > Coleoptera > Chrysomelidae > Lochmaea > Lochmaea capreae. The sequence continues at coordinate 14,189,206 of OX421402.1, read as the reverse complement.
CACTAAAGTTGCAAATATAAATACGGGATATGCAATGAAAAAGTAGCACACAGCTGAAAACACACCAGTGCCGGTCCATATTGAATGAGCCAGGATATTATATTTTTCAAATACCTTGTATGGTTGGATTCCTGTCGCGTACCAAAGCTTGAGTGCAAACGAGAACTTATGCCTTATTTGTTCTTTTATTAAATCTACTAATAAAAAATTTCCCTTATTGGAATTGATGTTATTTTTGCATTCCAAGTTTTTCAGTGAATTGTAAGTGTCACCTTTAGCGTCGGAATAAGTATGCAAACCATGATGGCCGAAGAGAAAGTTGTCCTTTAATGTTTACAATAATACCTGTGCTATTTTTTCGAAAACCGATTGAATGATAAGGTAATAACCAGACCATCGTTCGTCCGTCCAATATTTAAATACATGAATTATGTAGATCTGTACTTATTCGATTGGACATATTGATACTTCACTTCAGGATATTAATAGTCACAATTTACACACAATACAATACCCAACTCTGAATTCTACGTTTCAATAAAATTTATATTCAAATCCAATACATTCATTTGTGTAATTGTGCGAAGCTTCCAATGCGACTCTACCTTCACATCAACAACTCAAGTGGACATGCATTGTTCTTGTTTTTGTCTGTTTTTATTTGTCCTATCGCAATATTCAACGTGTTAATTCCATTTGTAGATACATTTTCCGGTTCCCTTACTAACATGTATCAGCAATATATAGATTTTTTTCGTTTTATTGGTACTAAGCTATTCAAGGTATTCGCAAGCAAATTAAATACATTGTGGTATGGCTTGACCGACAAATTTTTAAAACTAGAATGGTTGTCAGGTATTTGGCTGGTAAGTAAAGTTTTCCTTGGTTATCACTGGCCGTCATCACTTAAGTTCATACAATTTGGACGTTTGTCTATTTCTATTACCTCTCTATATTGTGCGAGATTTCAATTAGATTTTTAGGTATGGGTTTTATGGTTTTTAAGATTTTATTGCCTTTTTTATGGTGTATAGATCTAAATCTACATACCTACATTAAATCACTTGGTAGGGTATAGGTATAACCTTATTGAACTTCTCTAAAAATTACCATTATTCAGAACAGTTGTTTGAATTGTAGTCCACCTGCTGCAGCACACTTCGAATCGTTTGAGTGTTACAGACTGTTTGAATCATTGAAGGAGTAATTTGACACATGCTTTCTTATATTTCCCATTAATAAAGAATTGTGCGATTTTGATTGGTGAACACCAAAAGAAACTTTCAAGAGGTGAGAGGAAAATGAGTTTCTGCCCAACAGTCACCCAAATGGTTTTGTGGTTGGTTATGATTATAGCATTATATTGAAAAGCGCTATCTGCTGTCGCCACCAATAGATCAAGTTATATAATTCAAATACAAACATATTTTTTAATTGATGAACAAATGATAACAAAGCTTACCAGTAAATCGGTAGGTAAAATATTGTAGTTTTCCAGGAGTTCAAGTAGATAAAAAATTTTTTGTGGACTGTCCATTAACCTCGACACTTTCTGTTGGTGGGTGATAAAAGGAATTGTTTGTCCTATTTTAATATCTCGATTCTGTTTGGAATTAGTCTGGGACATCCTATACATATATATGTAAATATATGTCAGTTCAGACTTGAATAGTCGTTTTGAAATAGTTCTCGTAGACATTTCACCGTACTAACTGCCAAGTAGAAACTGATTTGACTTGCTGGATCTGAGTTTCTTACATCTACTCTCGTCTTACGACTATAACTATTTAAAGAAAAATCAATAACTGACAAACGACATTTCAACCAGCTATTCAAAGTAACAATTTATTTGCAAAGAGTATCTCTCATCTCTCTTTTCACATCAATGTATGCCCATATTTGTGGGTGTACTTTTGTTTTCTACTTTTTGTTTCTTATTCCATTCCACTCTTCGGTCGGAATTTGTGACATTGTAGACAATTTTTCAATGCTAAACTTGTACTACAAACTTACTCCAAGTAGGAATTAACTATCTTGTTGGAAGAGTTTAGAAACACTTTATTTAGTTTTGTATAATTATTACACATAAGAGTTGCATACACAATACTATACGTTTTTGTTCATCCCAGGCAAAACTCACCGCGAATAACTACGGGATTCATATCAGCCATTTCTGAGGAGTAGACAGGAGACCACGAAACCCTATCCTTCCTAACTGACTCTCTTTTCTGATTGCGGTTTATTCAGAAAACGTATCAGTCAGTCTTCTTACCGTCTACAGTAATATATACAGGGTGGTCCATAAGTAATGGTCCAAATTGAAATGGAAGAACTTACTTTATTAAAATATTTATAATAAGAAGTAAAAGATGTTTTTCACAGTTTCAATATACGAACGTTAAAATTTTTGGAAAATTTTGATATAGTAATCCTTTCGAGGCCACATTTGTAGCATAAATGTGTGTCAAACTTTTTTACCGTCTCCAACTTGGCGCAAATTATATGAAATAATATCAAACCTACACCATTTATTTGTGTTGTCATTGCAACATCATAATGTGTCATCGTCTGAACAATATGCAAAATTATGTTTACTTCATTCCATTATAAGATAAATATTTGAAAAAACTCTCAAATGGAGAGTGAAACGTCAAAAAATGTTTTAATTTATTTTTATCAATAACTTATTGACCAAACTCAAGCAAACAAATTATATAAAGTTTATAGATATACAGAGCATATATCAATGAAAACGGAAGGCGTCACTTTTATGAAAAAATGAAAAAACACATCAAAAATCATATAAAGGGGGACGTCTTTTTGCTCATAATTATGTAGACGTTAACTTTTAACGCCTCCCCCTATTTCCCCCCCCCCAATTTTTTAAGTAGAACACCCTATACATTATTGCATTTTTGGATTCTCCTCTACAAGAGGATTACAAAAATGAATAATACATATATAAGTAAAAAGTCAATTAGTTGGGAGTTACGGATAATTCCAATTATTTACTAATAGTAACATTTTAATTCGTAACAAATCAGACCAATACTAAATTATTGTATAAGGTGCTCAAATTGATTTCCGTTGGTTTCCATACAGTGATATAATCGATCCTCAAATGAGTTTAGAACATTATGTAACATTTCTTATGTTTGTTCTTATATTTGTTTTATGATTTTTGATGTATTCTTTCATTTTTTCATATCTGAGGCATCAGGACAACCAATGCAAACGTAGACTAAGTATAGAACACATGTAGTGCCACTCGTATAGTTTAATTAAGCGAGCGAGGTCCTGTAAAATGACACGAGTTACACAAAAAAGTATTTCATAACGTGTTTCGTACAAGATTTTATCTAATTTTGACAAAAATAAAATTTAATTTACCTACCAATAAAGCATTTCATACGTTTCATACAAGATTTTATCTAATTTTGACAAAAAGAAAATTTAATTTATTTTCTGCTTTTTAAAAATTTTGAATTAATTTTTCTGATTTGAAAATAGCAATTTTTGATTCCTACAAATTATGCAACCAATATTACACAAGACAATACTTTTATTTTATACATTAATTTCAGACTTTTCTTTATTATTTTACCATTAATATTAAATTAAAATCGAAAATACCTAATAATGCATGAAATAAAAAGTTCTAGTTGTTCTTATTGTTAGTAGTTCTCTTCAGTTCTAGTTGTTGTTATTTTTCTATAATATGACATTAAACTTTCTTCTTTTCTTTCTTGTTTTTATTAACTGGTGATAAAATTAATTTTTCATCACCAGTTACATAATATTTTGCATTATGTAACTGGTTACTAAAAACGTGACGTTTGCTAACGGAAGTCAGTTTTGAAAAATGTCACTTTATATGTCAAAATTAGATAAATACTTTTATAATATTAGATGTTTAGCAATAATGATATAAAAGTATTAGTAAGCATAAATATTATATTATTAGTTTTTGGTAATGATGATATTATGATATTACATTTTATAATTAGTGGCTTCCGAACAACAATAAATAAAGAGTATGTAATATAATTACACAATTTAATAATATACAAATGATAATTAAGAAGAATTTCAATCAGTCAAGATTCAAACCTTTTTACACACATTTTTAATGATCCTAATTATTATGATGTACAAAGAACCCTCCAAAATGAAGAATAATATTACAGATAAAAGTTATTTGAAAAAAAAATTCTTTCCTAAAGGTTTGACGAAATAGTGCTTTAATTTGAAAATTGAGCATAAGCTAATGATCGAAGCAGTCAAAGCTCATTTTTAAAAAGCTGCTGTTATATTTTTTAATTATGTATTTAACTTGTATCTTCAAGTAACAGAGGCCTGTTTAAGCCCTTGAAAAATGTCCAACGAATTGCCCTCCAGCTAGTACTTTTGAATCGATACTCTACTGCAAACACAAACTGTTTACTTAAAAAGTTGATCGCTGTTAATCCTTTCAAGCTCTTCGACAAATTCATGCTGTTAAAAGTAAACTTCACTGGCGGCTTATATATACAGGCTGTTCCACGTTTAGCTTACACTTTTTATGTATTGAAAATTACTAATGCAATTTTATAAAAATTAGTTTATATTGGATTACAAGTTATGGCAAATTCATGGAAAATATTTTTATCGGTAATTCCGGAAGTGAATTTCAATGACACTTTGCGAAAAATTTACATACCCAGTACCAAATGAAAAATAACTTAAATAAATAATTTATTACCAGGTCAAGTCATTATTCAGGGGTCGATGGAGAGCAATTCAATCTGCAAATTTGAAAAAGGGGAGTGCTCACGTCATCACTCAAGGTTATTCTTGAAAAAAAAAATAGTAAATTGAAATAAAAAACTGAACAGTTTCAGGATTTTATCGTAGTACTGTTTTTTTTTTAAGAACGAATTTATGCGTTACTTTATGGATGCACTATAAAGATAGTGTAAGCTCGTCGTGAAACCGCCTGTATATTTTGGTAACGTATTTATGGAATTTAATTAACCAACTGAGGCTTTAATACAAACATTTTAGTTCAATCATCCGTATTAATATATCTCTATCTACAATTTAAAGAGCATGTACAGCAACAAGCGGCACCGTGTTCCTGGCATTCTCGGTCTCGCGACGGCGACCAAGACCTGTAGACAACTTATTTATGTTTGAATTGTTTTCAAAATGCCGACATTTTCTCACTACCATTCGCTAGCTATTTTTTTGAATTTGTACACATGCGGATTCGTCCTCCTCCACTGATGTACGGAAATCCTAAATACTTATTTCGTTAAACAGGACCGGGCGATAAAGGAAAGGGAATTATCATACTACATACATACATAGGTATAAGTGAATTTAATAATTCACTATAATTTCTGTCAATAAAAAATAATGGGCATCTTGTAGTAATCATCTGAATTTAAGGAATGAAGCTCCGTCTCATTTATGACCGTTCATTCGATCCTTTAAATTATTATAGATTTTAGTTTGTTTCAATTATTTTCACTATTCTATTTTGGCTTAAATTTGTATGTCCTACATCAGTATAGTTGATTTTTTCAAATGAGGTGAACTTATTATTATTTTTTATTAAATTTTACGTTAACGTTTTTTATTTCATGCTAGTCTCTTGTAGGGGATCCTATTTGTTATTACTATTGTCACAGAATAACCCACGCACACACAAGCGACACCTTTGTTGTTATTGAAAAACAGGCGCGTCCACACTATGCCGCGATTTGCTGTTGGCAATGCCAATTGGCAAAGCCAGCGACTGTAAAAACGTAATATGTGTTGGTATTCATTTAGGTTAGTCGCCCAATGTTCACAGAAAAGGACGATCCCGGTATAGATTTGTCAAATTAATAACTTTCCCGTTCGTCCACTCCATTTGAAAGCACATGCTAACTGGCAGACAGTCTGAATCACAACTAAAGCCGCGAGAGGCCAGTAGTTGGCACGTCCCCGCTCTCCATTCTCTTTGCCTCCCTTGGAAGGAGAACGACACGGTGATTTTCATTGGGACACGGTAGGCTTATTGGCACGTGCCAACGGTCGCGTCTAAATCGAATCGGCTTTGCCAATTGGTAAAATCAAAATCGCGTACAATAACAACAATCCATTTCTTATGGAAATGTCAAAAGGTGTATCTTCTGTGAAAGTAGGTTTTTCTGTGTCAGGCTTGAAGGCCTTATAACATGTTAAACCAAGTATGTTGAGCATGTCCAACAGCAAAAATTCGACATGGTTTCTATTGACACGCTGGATTTGCATTTTATCAACAAAATGTACAGAATGTTAATGGAGTAATTTTTCTGTTGAAGTAAACATTTCTTTAATTGATTCTCTTGATCTTTTACATGTCTATATGCTGCTCTCATGTTTCAATTTATGGCTATAGTTATTCACTCTCTTTCTATTCTTCCCTGTTTAATGTGTATTGAATCATTTCTTCTTAATTTTTTTCAATTTAGAAGACATTGCTCGTTAATATAATACTCCAGAGTATTTCTTTTTCATACTGTACCTACATTTTTTATTTTCTTTTTAAAAGACCCTTGTTGATATATATTTTTTAATCAGTCTCTAGTTAGTCAATGTCCTCTTAACGAAGTGTTGACACTGTCAAATTATGAATTATTCATTCTTTCACAGAAAACAATAGAAGTAGGCATATATTTCTGCAACTTTTATTGAAATCCTGCGTAAGATAAAGTTATTTCTAAAATTAATTTGTTGCTTAAAAAACTGCTGATAAAAAATTGAATGTATAAAATTGAATATTATAAAGAATAAATGTAAGATATCAACTAAATACTCATTACGGTTCTGCCGTCGAATTTTAAACGATTTAACGAAATCTTGTTGAGACGACACCGCAAAATAAAATACGTTCTCAACATTCTCAAAGTATATAGGCTTTCTGTAAGTTCAATCCTCGAGTTTTTTTCATATTCAGATGGTGAATCTCTTTTATTGAAATGATTACTAGAATTAAAGAAAACGTTACAGCACGAGGAATTAGTTGCTAATCTTATTCCTGGAAAATTTGATTTTGTTTAAGTTATATTTTTAAGAATCGTAATTATTTTTCATTTCATTTAGTTAGTTTTTTTTACAATATAGTAACTTGTTTTTCTCTGAAGAGCTTCTATCGTGCGAGAAATGTTGAATGTAGCATATAGTAGGATGGTGTTACCAGTATTGCAAAAAATGGGTAATACCGTGAACTGACCCTGAACAACCAAATACAATGCCTTTCTCATCCTACACCTATCGAACTGGATTTCCAAATTATGGAGCTCTTTCTTTTGATACTATTCACCAGAAACGGTCAAGTATACGGGGTTAGGATAAAGTATGGAACCAAGTAAATATCTTTTAAACGAAAATAACGATATTTATGAAAATTTGCAGGTAAGTGCAATGGAACAAAATGCATCTGATGTACATTTTTTTGTTAATAATATACTTCCAGTTTAACCGGAAATGCCATCAACTTCTTTAATTTAAATGGGACACCCTATATATTTTTACAGATTTTGAAAGAGCTTGTTGTTTTGAATTCATACATACTGAGTTTAGTGTAAAAAAATTTGTAAAAATGAGGAATATAGCACTTAAATCAACCTCCTTTGAGTTTTTTGCATTAGAGCAAAAAACTATTTAGATAAACTAATTGATGTTGTTTGTATGCATAGTAATAAATAAACGAGTATTGTTTAGTACGTCTTTTGTTCTCCAAGTGTAAAATTCTAATTGACGGAAATAAATTTTACAATTTAGAATGGTTCAATTAAGTGAAAAAGAGCGTATTGAAATTTTAATGATGATCGTGTTAGAACTCATGAAGAAGTGTGTCATATTTTTAATAATTTGCATCCGGAGAGAAATCCTATATCACGCTCAACAGTAACTAAAACATTACAACGTTTTATTACAACTGGGATGGTAAAAATTTTTTTCTAAAACCTGGAAGACCGCGGACTGCAACGAACGAAACTGTTAAACAAAATATTGCAATCGATTTAGAAGAATCACCTCAAACTTCCACCACAAATTTGGCACTAAACCATGGTATCAGTCGACGTTCTGTAGGAAAGATATTAAAAAGTGAAAAGTATCATCCGTATAAGGTACAGTTGGTTCAAGAATTTTCAGACGATGATTTTGACCGACGGCTGGAATTTTGCGAACGGCTAATGGATATCTGTAATGTCGACGATAATTTTGCTTCTAACATAGTTTTTTCCGGTGAGGTAACTTTTTTTTAAATGGAACAGTTAATCGCCATAACTCAAGGTATTGGTCAAATGAGAATCCTCATTGGATTCATGAAGCACATACCCAGCATCCACAGAAGTTAAATGTTTGGATGGGAATATTCGAAAATAGGCTTATATGCCCATTTTTTATCGACGGAAACTTGAAGTGACAAGTATTTGGATCTACTAAATAACGAAATTATTCCTGCACTTCAACAGAATGGGCAATTGCCACAAAATGTTTGGTTTCAACAAGATGGAGCACCTCCCCACTATGATAGACGGGCTAGGGATTTTCTGGATGCGAATTTTCCAAATCGATGGATTGGACGTAGATGATTCGTAGAGTTCTCCGGGTCTTAGCCCATTAGATTTTTTTCTTTGGGGTTATCTAAAATCACGTGTTTACGTTAGACGACCAACAAACTTACAGGAATTGAGACAAATAATTATTGATGAATGTGAACTAATACGTTGGAGAAGTCTTGGAAAGAGTGACTCAAGAATTTGTTAATAGGATGGCATATTGTCAGCAAGTAAACGACGAGCATTTTGTACATTTGAAGTAATTTTGTTTCTCATTATTCTAAAATAATTAAATGTACACCTATGGTACAACTAACAGTTATTCCTCGTTTTTACAAAAAATTTTAACACTAAACTCAGTATGTATGAATTCAAAATAACAAGCTCTTTCAAAATCTGTAAAAATATATAGGGTGTCCCATTTCAATTAAAGAAGTTGATGTCTATCTAGGAATTTCTTTAAGAATTACATTTTAAGTAGAATTCATACATTAAGTGATTTGTACATTAACAGAATGTCTTATCAGATTTAAAGAGTTTTAAGGCGCCAAGCAACTGAAAATTATATTTTTCACTACTGAGTTATTCAAATTTCAGATGGAAAGAGGTAAAAACACATTCATGATAAAAAAAATGCAGTTTATAAATGGCTATGTATGTATGTATGATGGGGTGACATTTACTGAGACCTAAAACATCTATTGTGCCCCCTTACTTCTACTTAGTTCCTGAGGTTCATCTCAGAAACTAGTAGCTCCTTTAGTCCTATTTCCCTGAGGAATTTTAGGAAATCTGCAGGATTCAACTTATGTAAACTATTTTGAGCTTTTTCAGGTGCCCGTTCAGGCGGCAATGTCCCGTTAGGATCCCTGTTAAAACTCTTAGTATAGTTTTACTTTGACTTATGCATTAATTTGATCTCAACTGGTTGTAGCCACCCATCAGAATATTTGATTGTCTAATTCCTACTAGATCTTTCCAATGGTCAAATCTTTTGTTTACTTCGGCTTTGCCTATTTCTTCCCACTGGGGCTGATACCGCAAAAGGGTTCCGGCCCCCTAAAGGGTCTTTCAGTCCCCCCTCTGCTATTTCATTTCCTTCTATTCCAGTGTGTCCTGGAATCCACAGTAAGGTTACTATAGGTATATTGTTCTCGCCTAGTTCATTGCGTTTGCCTAGGCATTCCCACACCATTTTGGAACTGATTACACGAGAACTCAGTGCTTTAATAGCTGCTTGACTATCTGACATTATAATAATATTTTGCCTTCTATATATATTATCCTTTGTCAATATTGAACTGGGCAGTGTGTTCTTATGGCGTGAATTTCCGCTTGAAAGATAGTTTGGGTTTTCCCAAGCTTTCAGAGTGTTTGGTTTCTGGCCCTTACACTCCTATCCCAGTTCCTTCTATTGCTTTTGAGCCGTCTGTGTACCATTGAATGGCATTCTTTCCAAGTCTGGTAATGTTATTTGGATCCTATTCCTTCTTGTTGCTCAATTCCGTAACGAATTTCTTTGAAAAGTTATACTTTTTCATCATACCATCTTGTGGCATGTCCCAGATTTTTTATAAAAAGCTTTCCTAGTGAGGAACTGTAGGCCATTGGACTCTAGACAACTCCATTTTTTAAATTATCAGTTTATTTTTGAAATAGCTGAAGAAGTCTCTGGCTCTAAACTATTCCATCAAATCCCATTATAACCACAACACATACATTAATTAAATAAGTGTATATAAACCCTTAGAGAACAGCCGTAGTAAAACCCTGCTTATTTACTTGTGATTCTACTTACAATTCACACAATAATAATGATGATTCATATTTATATTTTATTTTATCTTATACCTAAATTCATTACAGCTGGAAAATTAGCAAAAATTGAAGAAAAAACGTCAAAATGTGTTGGTAATCAGTTGTTAATTAGTTCCCAAAGAATCGATTTAATTTTTCAAGCCGATTTTGACAATTACATGAAGGTAGCGGGAGAAAAAGCTAAATATTGGATAATTAAATAAGCAAGTAGATTACAATTTGTTGTTAATTTGTTGCTGTAATAACTGAAAAAAGCAGATTTGCAGCGATTGTTGACACTTCATACGTCAAGAAAACCTGTATTTTAACTTACATTTTTGATTACTTTATAAACATCTGGAAATTATTATATTGGTGGGTTATCATTTACCTGTTCTACAGCAAGTTTTTACCGCCTCAGAGTTGTTCCGGCTGTATTACTGACCGAACACATCGGACCAGAACCGTACTTCTATTATAGTTTCATTCAACATTTCACAAGCAATGAAAGCTCTTTTTATATTTACAGTCAGATTGAAATATTTATACATAAGGTGGTCAACCATTTATCGTGAAAAATACTATGAACTTGAAAAATAAAAATTCGGAAATATATCTAGAATAATTGAATAAATTTAAAAATTTGTCTCAAATATTATTTCACCAGCCAAATATTTCAGTTGTAAAATAATCATACTATTCTATGAGCCATTATGTTTTCGCTTTTCGAAGTACGAGTATGATTATGAAATAAAACAATAAAATTTTTTTTTTGTTTTATTTCATAGTTAAGTATGAATCTTCATCAAGTAAAAGCCTCATCTATTCAATACGAGTATGATACTGTGCTATTGTTATCGGATTAACGACTACGTGCTGTGGGTTTTGGTCCTGAATTAATCATGTTGACGCAAGTCAAAACGAAATATCTTGGAATGAAGTATACATGTAATGTTGTTTAAGAATGAGACTATTAATCTCAATTAAACTGACACATATCATTGTCATCTCTATCAAATTCTAATATCCAAATATGTTTCTTTTATAAAAACAAGTTAATGTTCTCTTTGTAATGCGGTTTATATCAGTGAAAAATAAAGAAATTTTGAAATAAGATATAGTGAACATCTCTGCTCTCTCTCGGCTCTGCTTAAAGCAATGATTACTGATTACAACTAGGACTAGCCTGGTAAAAAAACTGTAAAGAATCCCTTAACAGGCTGGCAAGAGACAACGAAGTGTCTCTAATATGGGCGCCGGCACATGAGGGGATTGCAGGTGATGAAATGGCTGACCAGTTAGCTAAAGAAGACTTCATAGGTCCGGAACCGTTTTGTGGAATCACAAAAGATTGCATAAGAGGGGAGATAGGGAACTGACTAGATAGGGAATACCAACTCAAATGGAGGTCGACACAAGGGCACCTCCATACAAAGAGTTTACTGAACAAGGTAGACAAGGAACTCTCAACCATTGAAACTGAGTAAGAGATATTTGAAGACAGTTACCGACGTGGTGACCGGAAACTGCACCCTGAAGAAAAATCTACACAAAACGGGCAAAGTTAGTGAACCTATGTGCAGGAAATGTGAACTCTACAATGAAACACCTACTCACATACTCAGCTTCTGCAAGAACTTACATGGACTCAGTCGGAAGCACTTTGGAGAGGAAATAATACAACCATTACAACTACTGAAAATCCCTCCAGTCAAACTAGTGGCCTACATAGAAGCTTCTGGAATGGAAATAGTTCAAGTGCCTGGGCTGTTGAGCACAACCCAATCGAATGAATGAATGAATGAATAGTGAACATCTTAGTTGCTTTAGAAATACACATCCAGATAAGTAAAATTATGCAAAACACTAAATTGAATAAAATCATCACCGCACGTGAAACAATACCATTGAACTTTTACATAGCTGTCAAAATTATGACAAACTTAATTTCTTAGAATCGTTAGATATTAAAGAATATAAAAAAGATGTTTCATATACTCTTATAAATGAACAGATAGATACTCTATATTCTCAAGTGCTAGATTGTCTTTTAGATAGCATATAAATATACAGATACATGCAATGAGAAACGGAACAAAGAGATTTTAAGCATTGTATCAGAACTGCTTTTGAACTAGTCGACCAATATCAAGCTTCAACAGATTAAAAACACGATTATTACAATCGTTCATTTGGATACCTACAAAATACCGTACAATTCCCAACACTCCGTAGTCTCAACTGTGGGCGGTCCTTAATTAGCGTCAGTAAACAGCAGTCGATATTCGAGTACCGTTCAAGCCCATAACTATTCCAAATAAAATAAATTCGTAGAGAAATCAGAATGTACACCCTTCAGGAAAACATTCAAATTTTATTGTGGTATTTTGGAGGTCACTGGATTAGGGAAATAGTAAATTTATTCGTTGTGGCTTTTTAAAACCGACCAGTCTACAGTTGATCGAATAATTGAAAAATTTAGTAAATGTGGATGTTTACAAAACTGCAACAAATGCAGTAATATCGGTCAACCACCTGTAAGGCAAATGAGTGAACAACGAATAAATAGAGAAATTGATGTTTGTGCAGTGGTTGAAAATAGTTAACCATGTTCGAGCAGGGAAGTTGCTGAAGAAGTAAACATAAATCAAAGTACAGTTTGACGTATTTTAAAAAGAAATGGGTATCGGTGCTATAAGGTGCAAACTACACAAGAGCTATTTCCCTACGACAATATTAAACGGATGGAAGAAATGATGGAGAAAGAAAATTCAAATAATAATGTTTTAAATAACGTTTTATTTACGGATGAATCGACATTTTCTCTTTACAGAAAGCACAATCCATCTGTAGTTCGGTAATTGGTCTCGGGAAAATAAGCACCTAAGTATTCCCGTTCGTACACATGAGGTGCAATTCTGTAAGCAAATGTTAAATTTTAACGTATGGTTAAAAATTAGACAATCTTCTAACTCCATTTTACTATTCTGTACGCATAATAATCTTTAAAATATGAACGGAGGACTCTTAATTGGACATCAAATCTGTTAAAATTCAAATCCTAATCTTGACTATGTAGAGATTAAAACATTTCTAATAGCGTAAACTTCGTCAAATATAACGGCTTGCCGTTAATTTTTAACCACTTCTTATAGAATTGACCCTAATATCCACAATAACTTAATGTGTGGACGGGAATTTTAGGAGATTACATCATAGGACCACATAACTAACAAATATTGGAAGGAGAAGAGGCGGGGTTTCTTACAGTGGTTCTGAATTCAGCTGCCCAGCTCAATACTTGATATTTGTTGAAGTAAATTTATAGAAATATTTTGTTGGTGGACTATTTAGATCGGAGAATACATTAAACTGCTATGTTCCGTTTCTCATTGCATGTATCTGTATACCTACTAGTGTAATCATGAAATATCTTAATATCACATTACACATCAAAAGGAAGTATTTTAGTTACTCGTTTATTTATATCAATTTAATCTTGATGATGCAAATTTGATATTTAGAAACTACTGACCTTGTTCTACAACTTTAGTTAGTCTCACCTATGCTGAAATGGTGATTGAAGTGTTCTTTCGTTGTAACTTCCATATGCCTAAACCGATTTTCAGAAATATAGACTCCATGCATAGGATATTAAAGATAGATTAAAGAAAAAATAACAATAACACTTAATTTTTCAATCGGCAACTAGAGGGCCCTATGTAACACCTCTATTTATGATTTTTTCTGAAAAATTTCAAATGGAATGCTATAACTCCAACTAGCTAACAAAAAGGCGAATAAGATGACTTATTAACCTGTCAAAACATAACATAATGAAACAAAGCTAAGGAAGCTGCTGATAAGAGAAATTTACAAAATACAACTATAATCATAAATACTCAAAATGCTTGCCATCATTTGCTATGCACAAATTCAGTCTTTTTATAGTGCAATCACTACTGGTTTATATTCAGCAAGGGAAATACTTCAAACTGCTTCCCGAATCCTATCTTTCATATCCCTCATGTGTGGCCAGCAAGGTCACCAGACCTCACGGTTTTAGATTTTCACTTATGGGGTAGAATCAAAGATTTAGTTTTTGAAACGTGTCCAACTACAGAAAGACCCGATTTGTGCATAGCAAATGATGGCAAGAATTTTGAGTATTTAAAATAATTAGGCAATATTAGGTGCATTTTGCGAATTTCTGTTATAAGCAGCTCCCTTAGTCAGTGGCGTAGCTAGGGGGACAAGGGCCCTGGTGCATAGGGAAAGAATCGGGCCCTCTTTCCGCGTAGTTTGATCTTATATTGGCCTTCAAAATTATTGATAGGAATAAGAATGGGAAACAGTGAGTTCAACTTATCCCTAGTAGGCTAAATCCATACGTCGTCTCTATTAGAATCTCCAAGTGTTTAATAGAAGAAAAAGGGAATAAATAAACAACGACGCACATGACAATATAGAATATTTATTATACAGATGAGATTAATTAAGCGAAAAAACGATTTTTAACAAAATTCCCCGTCCAATTCAAAATCTCTTGCGCGCTTTAATTTTTGCGAATTTGTCTATAATTTCACTCAAATCCATGTTTGATGCCGCCTCATTTTCTATTGCAATTAACGATAAATGTCGGAGGCGATCTTGTCGAATGTTGTTTCTTGAATATTTTTTTATAATTTTTATAAGATCTTTCTGCTGCTGCGGAAGTAACAGGAGTTGTATGAAACAGTAGCATCGCTGTATACACTTCCGTAAGGTCACATTCGAGAACGCCAAATTTCGTTATAATTTCGAATATACCACGTCTCCATCAATTGAGGGAAGATCAGATGATATACATTAAGAAATTGGAGCGAAAAAATGGGTCCAATTATATCGCAAGATTTCTTCTGAAACTGATCACATTTCTTGAGTAAAATCGTTTCATTCCAGCTTAGCAAATTTTTTGGAATCAGGAAGTCGAACGACTTACAAACTGCACTCATACCAATAAAACGCGCATCTAACTGATTGGTTATTATGTCGAGTACATTGTTGAAAATAGTTACTCTAAAGACTTCTTCCTGGTTTTCGAATCGGTGATCAGAAGCCAATTCATCGAAATGCTTTTTAGTTTTTCTTCATCGCTTTTCTGGAAAGGTAGGATCGATATCGTATTTTCTCACGGTTTCGGTGGCCTTGGATTTGGAGGACTCGAAGTAATTTCTATACTTTTTCAATTCATCCGTTGTCTCGTCCAAAGCCCAAGTTTGACGAACAGCTTTTGCCTAATATTCCGCCAAATTCGGTAATTATTATGGACAATGCGTCGAATCATTCGCGAATATTAAATTTTTTTTTTAAAAGCTGAGGTTAGCGGGCCTCCTGAGCTCCGGAGCCCTGGTGCACTGCACCACCTGGCCCTATGATAGCTACGCCACTGCACTTAGTTTTGTTTCATTATGTTATGTTGATATATATTTTTTTGACACGTTTCCACTTATTTTATTTTCAAAAGAAATTTATAATAGTTTCTCTTACAACTTACTGGGTGAGCCAACAATCATCAACACTCACCAAAAAATGCCAATATCTTTGGAATTACAAGAGATATCAGTTCGCGGTTCTGACATCAATAAGTCATCTCAATTGCCTTTTTCTAAGCCAGCTAGAGTTATTTGAAATTTCTCAGATAAAACCATAAATAGAGCTAGGTGTTACATAACGCCCTCTAGTTGCCGATTGAAAAATTAAAAGTGTTGTTATTTTTTTTCTGGAATCTACCTTTAATGCTCTATGCATGGAGTCAATATTTTTGAAAATCGGTTCAGGCATATGGAAATTACAGTCTTTTTCATGTCAACAAAAGAGCTTTTTCACACCACTTCAGAATAGGTGATATAGAAAAATGACTTCAATAAAAGTTGTAGAATAAAGACAGTAGTTTCTTAAGTTGATATTTTTTACCATCTGAATTGAGCGATATTTTGTAAAAGATCCAATTATATTTTGTAAGTGATAGATTGCGCCACCTATGCACTCAAAAATATTTTTAATCATGTTTTAGGACCGATTTTCTAATAAGAATTTTTCTCCCAAACTCTATAGGACAAACGGTTTCCGAGATATGGTACCTCATTAACCTTATTGAATCATCCGGTATATATATTTATTAATTAATAAACTTTGTAAATAAAATTTTAGTTGGAATGTTTAATTTATTTTTATTACAATTATTATATTTATTTTATTTAATAAAGTATCCCTATTTTCAGACAACTCTATCCATTTTCAGGAAAATGCGTAAAATGTCTGTGGAATCAAAATAACAAAACATAAAATTTTACTGCTACATAATTGTGTTAGTGACAAATTTTGGAATATAAAAAACAAAAAGACGACATGAAAACTCATTTTTGTAGTAAATATAATAGCAATAAAATGCAAATTGATTTCTCACGGGGCATCAGAAAGTTGATATTATTTAGGGGACGGGACTTTAATTCACAGCTGGAGAGGCAATATAGGCCACATATAAGACATGTTGGACGTGGCTCATGAAATACTTTTGCGACAGTTGGAATATTAAATATTTTAGTGTATACATAATTCCCAATTGAAGTATCTCTTGGAAATTATCTTAATCTCGACTGTCAATAAGGTACATATTATGTTTTTGTCCAAGGGTTTTTTTAGAATTACCCCGAAATTCATCAGGATAAGTTACCTACTTAAGAATATCTGACCAGCTAAACTTTTTTTCAATTCGTTCTCCAAACTTTCCTAAATGTATACTAATTTATACTATTATTGCTTATGGTATTCCACTCTCGACTAATTCTCCACGTTCCATTGCTGCCATTATCTTCTTCGTCTTCGTATATATACATCGGTTCCCCTTGTACTGTTAGGTGTCGGGGTTGCGGGTTCCGCAGTATATTTTCCATATTTTCCTATCTTCTGCTATCTTCTTTGCTTCCGCCCAAGAAGTTCCTCTTTCCTTCAGTACGTCCCCTATTTCTTGATTCCAGTTTTTCTTAGGTCTACCTATTTTCTTCTTTCCGTCACAACCTGCCTCCCATATTTGCTTAACTATGTTATCTTCGTTCATTCTTGTCAAGTGTCCGAACCATCTTAGTTGAGTTTGCTCTATTTTTGATATTATAGGATCCACCTTAAGTCTAGCCCTAATTTCTTCGTTTTTTAATGTGTCTAGCTTCGTTACTCCTATTTTTCTCAGTATTTTCATTTCCATTGCAATGATCTTTGATTTTAGTTTTTGGGTAAGTATCCATGATTCACTTCCATACGTTAAGATGGGTACAAAAACAGTTTTATAAATCTTTATTTTAGTTAATTTATTAACCTCCCTTTTGTTTAAAAATACTCCTTTCAGTGCATTGAATAATTTAGATGTGGCTTGTATTCTGTTATTTACATCTGATTCCAAGTTGCCATTACTTTCCAATATGGCTCCTAAGTATTTCAAGCTTTCTGTTGCCTTGATTGTGTATCCATCTATGCTGATTTGTATATCTTCGTGTTTCCTGGATACTGTCATTATCTCGGTTTTATTAAAGTTGATTCTCATCTCGTATTCTTTGAGATATTTGTTCCAGAGTTCTATCGCCTTTTCTAGCTCGGCTTTATTATTTGCTACAAGTAGCAGGTCATCCGCGTATAGCAGGTCTTTCATTATTATTGGCTTTAGTTGCCGTACTCCTACACTAACTCCTTTTCTATCCTTTCCTCATGCTTGTGATATTTCATCCATCACTGCAATGAAAAGTATGGGACTTAATATTCCTCCCTGTCTTACTCCCTTACAAGTGTTGAAGTTTTTTGTGTTTTTTGTCCGTACTCTTACTATGTTGCTTGTCCGGTCGTATATACTTTGTATAGCCTGCAATAATCCATTCGAAACTCCTCTTCTTGCTAGAGTTTCCCATATTTTTTCTCTTGGTAGTGAATCGTCTTTCTTTTACTCAAATATTTTGTTCTAAATAAGCTTCAAACACACTGAGGAAATAATGTTGAAATTGAAACTGAAATATCGTCAACTACACTACGCTCACGAAAAAATTGTACACAGTCAAGTCAATGGAATACGGTGGAAATCTACATTTATGGTGGAATTCTGAGAACATCTGTAAGATCTATAAGCCGAAATCTGTAAGAGTTACAGGAAATGCGATTCTAACCTTACCTGTTACTTACAGATTCGTAAATATTCACGGGCTAGACATCTGTCACTGTAACCAGTACAGGGTGTGGTACAGAGCGTTGTATTATTATAGACAAATAAAACACAAAACATTTTCAAACAAAACAAGAAACATTCTTACAAATAAATAATTCTCAATATTACTTAACTTTTATAAGAACACTTTGGTAAAAAACTTTGGTACTAAACTACTGAACATAGAAGTAATAAATATATCACACACTTAACATTATATTGACTACGAATTGATTTGCGATTGTTGTTGCCCTGTGTGTGTTCATTGTTATTTTCTTTTTCATTTGATGGTTCTGTATAAATGATTTCATAACTTCGGTTTACTTGATCACTTGTGCTCGGTTCACAAATTATGTCTGTTTCACAAATTGTGTTCTGTTGACATTGGGGATTTTCAGTGCCTTCATAGATTGTTACTTCGCTTGCCCCCGCTACTGCAACCTTTCCCCAAACTGAAAGGTCTCTTTCCTCTAAATTATTTTAGAGTAATGTTGCTCTGAGGTCCTCCACCTGTTCCAATTGACAGGGTTTTCATTTTTCTATATCTCGATTTTGTGACATAGTTCCAATCCAAAAATCTCTAAAAATTTACCAAGGTGAATACAAAAAGCAGTATAAGTGTATATAATTTTCTTACCTTCTTCCACTCTTCGAAAGAAAGAGAGGGGCCTTTTCCAAGGGCATTTAATTGCGCCACTAGTTCTTCCCACTTTTTTATTAAATAATTGGGATCTAAAGTAGGGTTTATAGTATTACTGCGAAAAATGTAATCATTTTTCATGAATTGTAAGTATAACTCCAATTGCTCTGGAGACGTATTTTTGGTACTTTTTCTTTTTACACCTTGCGTTCTACAAAATACGTATATTTAAATAAATAAATAACATGTTAAATATATTATTTCAGTAGTTTACATACGCCATTCTTTTTTTACAAATTGTAAAAATATCAATTAGTATTAAGGCTTACCAGGTCGGTATACACACACAGCTTTTATATACTTTTAATGGTTTTCAGGTTAGAATTTTGACATTATAAACAGAAATGAAGTTGAAACCTATAAGGTAAAGATCTGTAACTATGACTCTTACAGATTTGGTTCCAGAATAGCAAATTTTACAAATAATCTGTAAAGGTTCAAGTTACAGATCCTATATCTTACAGATTCTGTAGCTTATAGGTAAATTCTCAGAATCCCAACATTATTTTATTTATTACAGGAAGAAATCAATGGTTGAAACAATCTTTAAAAATAATTTATTTCATTTAAATAAATAAAGTTTTCTTGTTTTGATTCCTGATAGTATAAAAAAATAGTTAAATATCCATATATCAAATATACCAGTTTTCCTCAAATTCCAATGATCACAATACAAATATCTGTTTGGTTTTATTGCCAAATGATTGAACATAATAATTTTCATCAGCCAAATTTGTGATAACTAGATACCGGTAAAATTGTGTATTGGACTTATCATTATTTAATAAAGAATATTATAAATGAACAAAACAACTTCTTGCTGACCAAATGTTATTTTCTGATGTGACACGGAAAGTAACAAAAGTAATCTTTTTAATTTAACATTTCAATCTATTTGAAATAATGTTATAGTCAGGACCTCTTGATTTAATGAAAGGGAAATATGATGTGAGTGATATTGAATAAATTTATAATAGTATTTAAAACGAAATGAAATAATGCAATTATACATTTTTCGGGGAGTAAAGCGTGATTTTGTATTCAAGCGGTGTCGTTACTTGTTAGTGGTCGTGGTTGGTTGTAACGGGTGGTGGTGTCGACGCGACACTTAGCCTCAAAACGCGACTCACACCGCGACGCCAACACGTACGCACTAATTGCACTCTGTTGAGAACGTGCGCTTTATTCTTCACTACTGTTGTTATTGCAAATTTTCTACTAACAAATGCAGCTAATTGTTTTTCATCCCATAAATTCCAAACATTCACGACATTTGGTGTTTAATGTTTGATTTTTAATTTGACTTGTTTAATATTCACATTGGCTTCATTAAGTATATAGTATTCAGGGAAGGCATGCCAGTGCTTTTTGGCAACTGCACAGTTTGCTAAACCATGCAACGTTCTGATTGAAAATAACTTTTTAATTTCAAAAATGAAAAAATATTCAGTACGAGTCCAGAAAATAGGATTTTCCCGTGTCCGTGCGTGCGAAGTCGTGCAAGCACGGGAACAGCATTTATGGATGTGTAATGAACGGTACTTTTCATTATACGTTTCTGAAAACAAAAACAAATACCTAAGTATTGAATGAAAACTTTTATGTTCCAACATAATTGAACAAAAAATATCAGCCTATGGCTTATATAATTTTTACTGAAAAATACTTATACTACAATTTGAGTTGTTATTCAGTGGCGGCTCGTGAACTTTTTATGAGAGGAGGCTGGACATAAAACGTTTTTGTAAAAATAAACTCTATTCAGCCAATTAATTTAACCTTTGCGCAGCGTACCAGCTACTTCAGTGACAAAATTAATTGTTGCCCAGCAAAAACCACCGCGGAGGTATATAGTTTCTCTTGCCAGAAACATTTTTTCGTTCCTTTTTTTTGGGATTTTAAATTTTTCATATTTTTTTTATTGATTTTATTAACTTTTTTTATATACTAATGGAATCCTACGGTCTTTAGTTTGCGAAAAATTATCAATAATATTATCATAAAATGTATCATTTTGTTTTAAGCGTTTTACTAAATCTTTTTCTTTTTCAAACTAACATTGAATAAACGATTTTGGCAGGTATTGGTAAGTTTTAATTCGTTTGAGAGTAGAAAATGATCTCTCCACCGATGCCGACGTGACAGAAATGGTAACTGTCACCAAAATAGTTTATAAAACTGAGGCAAAACATTATTTATCATAAATTTTATCATATCAGTGTGACTGTCGTACTGACCTAAAATATCTTTATCCGAGTACACAACGCATAATTCATTGTGCAGTGCTATTTTATCAAAAAATTTATATTTTAGAACTAAGTTATCTAAAAGTGTACTGGGAAACTCTTTTGAAAAACATTCGAATAAGATTTTATTCGTCAAGTCGAAAAACTTCAATTCATGTAAATCGGAAAATCGAATCTCAATTTGACCTTTAATAGTATCTAACATTTTATAAAAAAGTTGTTTATAATGTAGTTTCTTGTCTACCAAATTATATGCAATACGCAACACGATGTGCCTAGACACTCGTATTCTGTATTCCCCGGTTCGTGTATCATCGCGACCGCTAGAGACAAGCCTCCTGAGAGTGTTGCTATTTCCGCTATTTTTTACGGTATTAGCCATTGGACTGGTCGAAAAAAACGGCAACTGTGTTGAGCAACACGTGTTTCGGTATTGAGATGTTTGAAGAATCTAGCCTCAGTGCAGTGTTGTCAGATTCAAAAATAACTA
Organism: Lochmaea capreae; assembly: GCA_949126875.1. Lineage (NCBI taxonomy): Eukaryota > Metazoa > Arthropoda > Insecta > Coleoptera > Chrysomelidae > Lochmaea > Lochmaea capreae. The sequence continues at coordinate 14,167,170 of OX421402.1, read as the reverse complement.
GTGAAAACGGGGAATTAATTGTAAAATTTGAAAATTATTAGATAAGCAGGAAATAAAATGAAGAATAATCAATAAAATATTTCTGATGCTATTTGCTGGATAAATTGTTGAGGAGGCTGAGCCTCCCTAGCCTTCGTAGCCCGCGTGCTTCAAAATTACTTTCTGCTTAAGAGCGCCAATAATGTCAAATTATGACAGCTCGCGGAAAACATCAACTTTGCAGTTGCTTTTCAAGGCACAAAAGACGACTTTCGATGGTGATAGTAGAAAAAGGTCATTTTCGGTACCCTAAATAGGCATGTTAAGATATATGGTTTTCAGTAGGGTATAATGAAGAGAAAATTTCATTTAAATGTTACAACAAATAATATTAAGTCCAGTGTACGCTTTCACACATCCAAATAAATAAAATAAAAACTTTTCGAAAAATATCTGGCCAAAATATTTAGAACCATCAACATGGAGTATTAATATTAATCATTGTTACAGTTGCATATTCAGTTTTAAGATTATTAATGGTAAAAATAATTCTGGTTAGTTTATGGTGACAACTATGTTACTCGTTATTCTTATTTTACCATTTCTACTTTATCGATGGTATCGGACTTAATGTATCACCCTGTATTCTAATACATTTAAAGCAAACTATAATGACTGAACTTCCTCGAAGTAGGTATGTGTGTGCGGCTGTGTGTATGTGGACTAAAACAGATTAAAGTGAAATTTGTTTGTTTTATACTGAACTTCATATTTATTTGGGCAGATGAAACCCAACTGCGTTCACTGACTAAACAAAAACTTAGTGAGCCATTGTTTCTTCTTCAGACGTGGCTTGCGTCCACCTGGCGTGAAATGAATCGTTTACATAAGGATATCCGCAAAATAATCACAGTAAATGATTGAAAAAACTTTATAAAATTAGATTTCACAACCCAGTTCTGATTGATTCATGATTTTCAAGTTTGTACATCTTTATGCTCACTTCTGTCAATGTATTGGAAAGAAAAATCTATTGATTTCGTTTATTGGATGATATAATAGTTGAAGAAAAGGGGATATACGGGGTGTTTACAAATTCATGCGACAAAATTCAGGAGGTGATTGCTCGTATGAAATTAAGATGGGTCTTTCCTATAAAAAAATTTTCTCAGCCCACCCCTTTCCGAGTTATCACCCAAAGGTGACTAAAATTGAGTTTTTATTTTTTTTTCTAAAATTCACAAAATATTTTCGAGCGTGTTTTCTTATAGTCAAAATACGTATTGTGATTATCAAAATACCAGTATAGTTCTCAGAGCAATACCAAGTTTAGTAAATAACCTGAAGTTTACACCCACCGATATATTTTTTTATAAATAATTCGATTGATTAGAAGGTCTAATTATTGAAGAATTAGACTGTACAAAATTAACAGGCAAAAAACCATACAACAACGACGCATTAAATGAAATACACAGAATTAGAAACAATCCCAATCATAACTAAAATATCAATTAATGGTAAAAAAAAATTTAAAAATAAGCTTTTATTCAATTGCCATAAAAAGAAAATAAACATTAAATTAAATCAAACCAATCGATTTAGTACATGTATTACACAATTTATTAAATGATATAAAACCTTGTCGCGAGATTTACCTGTGTACTAACTAGTCTTACTTGATATACTTATTATAAGTAATTCTATGAAAGAAAATGTTCCCTATAAAATAAATTGATAGTTTCAACCCTTACACTGTGAAATTCATACATGTCAATGTTTAAAAACACTCATTATTTTCATTTCACAATATTTTATAAAATAAGTTTTACAAAAAACTTAGACCCGACGGGTTTCGATGTTTATTCATCATTTTCAAGGGGTGGAATGAAAACATTGTTTATTATGTAACTAATAAAATGAAAGGAAGACTTTTAGGGTAGGATAGTAATAGGTATTATATAGATAGTGAAAAAAAAACTTATATTATAAAATATTGTGAAATAAAAATAATGAGTATTTTTAAACATTGTCCTATAAAATATGCAAATCTCGCGACAAGATTTTATATTCTTTAATAAATTGTGTAATACATGTTACTAAATCGATTAGTTTGATTTAATTGAAAGTTTATTTTCTTTTTATGGCAATTGAATAAAAGCTTGTTTTTAAAAAGTTTTTTTACCATTAATTTATTTTAGTTAATTTATCTATACACTAAATGGACAGTTATTTATTATGCTATATAATACAATATACTATATAACGCTCCAAATAAATACATATATTACTCAACTAATTTCAATAGATTAATATTAATTGCTTATTCTCTCTTCTGTAACAACCATAATATGGAATATGAACAACCTCATAAGCCGTGGTTATAGAAATCCCATATTCCTCCCAAATATTGGTGATCGATGTTGTTTAGCTTGTAAGTTTTATTTATAGACGTTGAAACCATGGAGCCGGTAAATGCGATAGCAAAATAAACTGTCGATTTAAACGGATTACTCTAAATTATGGACTGAATCCCCAAAATTTTATGTTGTTACCGATGGGGTAAATGCGATACTTAAAATGGTTTTATAAAAGTGGTTGAAATGTGAAGCTGTTATGAATTTTAAATTTAAACTTACCAAAATGAGATTTCTCAAAATTATTCAACATCAAGCTGACAATAACCAATTTAAGTCATTTTTGGTTGTATTTTGAACTATTACGAGGATGTATTGATATCTAGTTAGCCTAGACCAGTTCCATGCATAAACTAAATATTGCGTTACCATAGCAACGGACAATAACAATAAGTGTCAGTGTGAAGTTCGATGTCAAAAAAGTAAACCAGAGTTACGCAATAAATTAAAAGAAAAAAGATGTCCACCGAAATTGTGAAAATCGAAAAATTGGAGTATCGAGCCATCATCAAGTACCTGTATTTAAAAGGGTTAAGAGGTAAGCAGATTTACGAAGATATGCTTAATACCCTTGGTGATCAATGTCCTTCGTATGCGACCGTGAAAAATTGGACTGCAAGCTTCAAAAGAGGTAAATTTTCCATTGAAGATGATGACCGATCGGAAAGGCCAGTTTCTGTGTCAGTCCCCGAAAATATCGATGCAGTTCATGACATGATTTTATCAGACCGTCGAATTGGGCTAAAACGGATATCTGAAGCACTGAATATTTCATACGAACGCGTTCATCATATAGTTCACGTCAAATTGGACATGAGAAAAATTGCTGCAAAATGGATCCCGAAATGTTTGAATGTTGACCAAAAGCGTGCAAGCAAGCATCGCGTTCGATCTGTGCTCGATTTGAAAACGATGTAGACTTCTTAAACCGAATTGTTACTATGGATGAGACTTGGGTACATTTCTACGATCCAGAAACAAAGCAACAATCGATAGAATGGTGACACTCTGGTTCTCCAAGACCTAAGAAGTTTCGTGCCCAAAAATCTGCTGGAAAAGTTCTTGCTTCAGTTTTTTGGGATTGCCATGGATTAATCATGATTGATTTTTTGGATAAGGGTACAACAATAACTGGAGAATACTATTCGACATTACTGACCACTCTACGGGAAAAAATTAAAGAGAAAAGACGCGGAAAGCTATCCAAAGGTGTTTTGTTTTTGCATGACAACGCCCCTGCACACAAATCTCATGTTGCCAAGCAAAAAATTCGTGATTTAGGGTTTGAATTACTAGAACACCCCCGTTATTAACCAGATTTGGCTCCGTCCGACTATCATATCTTTCCTTAACTGAAAAAAAGTTCAAAAGGTCGTAAATTTTCTTCCAAGGAGGAGGTAATAAAAGCTGTGGAGGTCTGGTTTGTAGAGCAAACAGAAACATTTTTTTTGAAAGGTCTAGAGACGTTGCAGGCTCGCTGTAATAAATGTATCCAATTAAGAGGAGAATATGTTGAGAAATAAAATATATTGACATTGAAATTTTGTTTGGTTGTATAATAGTAGGCTAAGAATTTTTCAATATATCCTCGTATATCTTTTGAAGGGTGGTGGAAAAGGTTGGCTCTTTTGTAATTAGGATTCAGTATATTTTTACGACTTAATCTACCGCTGCGTCTCCATTGCACTTCGCCAAATGTCTCCATCCGAAGCCTAGCTTCCACCCTAATCCTGTTGGTATATTACACTATGAATTAACTTTTTAAGTAAATTTTAATTTGTATGTATTTTCAAACAACACCGCCTGGGTCATTGTTTCTAGGTACCCAAACCAGTTTAGTCCTCTTTTTTCTATTATTTTCTGCTTATCTTTAATATTCTAGTATCTCTGGAATGGATACTAGCTTTTCCGATTCCATCTTATGTTTTTTTTTCCACAAAGATTAATTGGGCTGAGCGCTGTTATATTGTAGATTCGATCCGGCTACCGTTGAATACAGACGTGTATTAGTCTGAAGGAGAGATTGGGTGGTATTAATTAACTGAAGCATAAGCTCCAACTCAAAATATTTGGAGTAGATGCTTCAATCGGAATTAATAATTAAAACGAAGCTTTTGCTCAAACTCGGTTGACTTTTAATTTTGAGCATGTGCTCCAGTGTGTATCAATAAACAAAAGTATTTGCTCAACCACTGGAGCATTTCATACATTTTGTTGGAGTCTAGTCAGTAGCAGTAGCAAGTAGACGAAGTAAGTATTATCCGTGGGTAAAACTGAAAATTTGATACAGGTGGTCAAAAATCTAGAGGATAGTAATTAAAAAGTTAAAGTAGGTCCTCTAAAACCGTTGAAACATTTCGTTTGCTTAAAAATTGCGACTTTGAAATAAAACTATACGTTACATGAAAATTTGGGGGAGAACCTGTGACATATAGGTATATTCTACTTTAAAGCTTACCTCCTAATCGTTTTATAATTGGATTCGAATCTCCTTCAAGTGGTTCGTGGAGAAGCTTCTGCCATTTGTTTAATACAATAGGTACATTCCCAGTTTACTTCAAGTCGGTCTTTTTTACCGGGTTTTCATGTTGTTCAGTTTTTTTAGAACTTCCGCCACTGTCATAATGTACTCCATAGTTTTGATGCAATACTTTTTTTATTTTTTGTAGACAATCTTCCTTTTTCTGTTTTGCGATTGGCACCTGCGATTTATTTAATATATCAGGGTGTTTTTTTAGTAACTGTACAAATGCCACATCAGATACATCATCGCTGTTACTTTCCATATTATAAAAACACACAACTGTGTGTCGCCGCGCAGAGCTTAGACACATCGAAACACGCATAGAGCATTTGCTCACGATACCTTAGCATAAGCAAGGGAGTTGAGCAAAAGCTCAACTTTTGTTTATTTTTACCAACACGAGTAAAAGCTCAGACTCCGACCTTAGGGTCCTATTAGACTTGGTCACCAGGCGACGTCACCGGTGACCTGAGTAGTTGGTGGTAACTAGTTCTTATGGCGTTTATTACATTATGGTCACCGGAGGCGTCACCAGCATTTGGTGACTGACCGGTGACTCTGCCCCGTGACCAGACGAGTAACCACTGGTGACCAAAAATTATCGCTGGATAATGAATAAAATGGCACCTATTACACACAGTCACCGATGTTGCGTCGCCACTGTATTTTTGTGTTCTGCAAGTTCAGATTGTTTGATGCCAGTATAGTGAGCGGACGTGATGTCGGAAAAATGTGAAGGAATGCTCCTTCTTGCTCTTTTGTTGAGGAAAAGAAGGAGAAGAGAAAAAAAAGGATTGTTTTATACCCTTTTTGATGAACTTTTAGCCGACGAAAACAAGTTTTTCAACTACATGAAAATGTCAAAATCCTCCTTTGTGGGTTGGCCTCACTCCTGGTGACTTTACTGGTGTTGCGGCTGGCTGCTCGTACAGTAACCGGTGACGTCCCCTGGCGACCAAGTCTAATACGGCACTTATACATTGAGTATTTGCTACGTGCCCAGACTCAGGTTTTATTAATACCACGCATGGACAAGAACTACACTTCCGTATGTAGACCGAGCCATACCGTAAGTAGAATTACAAAGGAACGAATGTTATAAACGAGATAGCAGAAAACAGAAAGCAGCAGTGAAGACACAAAGACAAAACACAAAAAAACTCATAGAAACAATACTTTTGAAAGCGTCACAGAACAGAATAAGACACAAAAAATAAATTCAGGAGGCAGTATGTAGGGGGAAAATCAGCTTTCTTAAGAGGTACAGAGAGACTGTGCGGGAGACTAGAGACTACAGACGTTCTCTGTGGATATACAGGACCTTAACTGGCACTGCAAGAAAGGAAGATATCTAAACTAAAAACGGACTTAATGGACATACATAACGGATACTGAACGATAAGAACATTACGATACTGACAGACATGCTTAGCAAACCAGTATACACGCAAAATACTCAAGACAGTACTGTCAGAAGACTCTACATGGAAAATACGCACATCAAAGCTGCTATGTATTTTTTTAACGATTGACAGAGAGTATTAAAATTTGGATGTAAGGAATTATCCAGTAAAAAATCTGAAAGCATAGAAAATTTTGATATCAGTTATTTTAAAACTGAAATTATTTTTCACTTATCAAGAGGTTTTGTAACAGATTATAATATCTACACAACTAAATAGCTTGTCTTTCCGTAGTGAATTTATAATTTATCGAATGTATCGCCTCTATAAATACAGTCTGAAGTTAGTATAGGCAGTGAGTGGTATAGATTCAAATACAAATGCATTTTAGCATCACTTGCAAGTGTTTTATTTTATTTTTAGAGACAGGCGTAAACAGAGCAATTTGAACGCATGCAGGATACACTAGTGAAAATGACACTGACATTTCAATTTTGGTGCTTGTCCGCTTTTGGTCGAAGTTGTGCGGTAACCTCACTATCGGACGTCGACGGGCGTTGGAATGCAGGGTGTTGAGCGGCTCCAAACCGACTGCAACCGATACTTCATTAAACGCTACGTTCAACTAATTATTCATATTAATTTTGTAATGGATTGACATATTCATTTGTATTTGTGTTTCCATATCTCCCTCCGATTTAAGCCAAGGGTCTCACGAAACTACCCATTAACATGTCACGTTTCAAAGTCCCGTAAATAAATAGAGGAATATTTTATGAAATTTTTAATGGTATTAACAATAAATTCATAGAATTTTGAAAATACTTTTTATTTATGAGAATACCGAAACATACAGGGTGTTTATAAATTCATGCGACAAAATTCAGGAGGTGATTGCTCTTATGAAATTAAGATGGGTGTTTCCCATAACAAAATTTCCTCAGCCCACCCCTTTCCGAGATATCACCCTTAAAAGGTGGTGACTAAAATTGAGTTTTATTTTTTTTATAAAATTTCAGTAAAGCTAGAAACTTGAAATTCTGTAATTTTCGTGCACTCGCAAAGGACTAACCACTGGTATTTTTTCAATATTCCTGTTACATTATACGGGGGTGAAATTAGCAACCCTTACTTTATTTCATATCAAAAAACTTTTTTTCTTGTTGGATTTTTATGAAATAAAATTTAACTTAAAATCCTCGTTTTACCTATTTAAAAAAAAAATTTTTTCCCAAAACCTATAGCTGCAGAGAAAAAAGTAAACACCATAATTTATATTTTTTTTAATAAATTGATTGGAAAACAGTGAATATGTAAAATGTAATACGATTCATAATTTTTTTCCCTGCAGCTATTGGTTTTGGGAAAAAATTTAGAGATAAAAAAAACTTTTAAATAAAACAAGGAGTCAAATTTTATTTCATAAAAATCCAACAAGAAAAAAGTTTTTTGATATGAAATAAAGTAAGGGTTGCTAATTTCACCCCCGTATAATGTAACAGGAATATTAAAAAAATACCAGTGCTTAGTCCTTAGCGAGTGCATGAAAATTACAGAATTTTAAGTTTCTAGCTATACTGAAATTTTAGAAAAAAAATAAAACTCAATTTTAGTCACCACATTTAAAGGGTGATATATCGGAAAGGGGTGGGCTGAGGAAATTTCGTTATAAGAAAGACCCATCTTAATTTCATACGAGCAATCACCTCCTGAATTTTGTCGCATGAATTTAGAAACACCCTGTATATGCTGTGATTCTATGTTTTTAATACTCACATGGAAAATAAAAATGAGTGATATATAATAGGATTGTATATTGGAGGGCAGTTAAGGAAACACGTAATAGAGAAAAAATATACTTAAAATAGAAAATTTGCAATTTAACAGATTTGATTTGAGCTCAAAATAATCGAGTGACGTTTATATCTGAGAGACAACTAGAGACACTATAAATTCATACAGACCGAAAAGGGAATATAAAAATGAACCTGATATGAGTACCAAGACTTCAAGGTCTAGAGAGAGAGGAGGAAGATGAGGCATTTGACGGAAGACGCAAATGTTAGTTGAAACTCTAGAAAGAGCTTTAATATTTGCACTACCCAAAAAAAAAACTGACATGTATTCGGTGGCTCTAGGAACTTATTAGTGAAATTACCACTTAAGTCAAAAATAAACTGACTTTGTGATTATCGTCCTGCAGAGTCAAATACCTACATATTTTATGTCTACTAAAAATACAATTTTTGGTTTATTGAGTAAATGTTTTTTCATGAAAATATACTGCTAGACAATTGAAATAATAAACCTTAATTATAATAACAATAGAAGCAGAGATATAGATAACGAATAGGTAGTTTGAACGTTATAAATTTTTTATTGTGAATCAGTGAAACTTATTTATGAAATAATAAAAATAAAGCATTATTTATTATACGACGAGTATTACAACAAACTTAAATATAAATATAAAATTTTGATATTTTCATAATGTAAAAGTAGTTTGTTCAAACTTATCAATATTTTCCGTCAAGTCCACCTCAAGCGGATACCACAAAAAGAAGTAAGGGTGATTATATATTCGGAAATTATTTTTAATTTTACACCCACCCTAGTAGATCATTAACAATTCAGATTGGACCTCACCGTGAATTCTCGCATCATTCTCATCCTTATTCATTTAAAAACCAAGCACTCCAAGCAGTGTAGTCGGTGCATCACTAAAACAGTTTTTTTTTAAATTTCAGAACATATTTTTTTCATATCAGAAAGAAGCTAAAATTATCTTTGTTTTGCTTTTGTTAATACATAAGTTTTTTTCACGTTATTATATGTTTGTCTATTGGATTAAGAACTAATAGCAGATTATCAAATGAATGTTCTCCCCAGGGAAGAAATAAGTTTCATATTACATAAATTACTAAAAGTTTCTGTTCCACATAAAAATAGACGAATGTGTGGATTCAATTTCCTTCGACACCTCTTTGGAGTAGTGTGGGTAGAAGTGAGTAGTTAAGCAGTACTACTTCTGCACTACTCACTAGCCGCTTATAAGTATAGTTGACGTAAAAGTTATAGTGCGAACTTAAAGTTGCCGGCTTTTTGTTTGACTCTAAGACTAAGAGTATACCGTCATAGCCCAGTCAATATTATAATAATTTAAAATGCTTACTTAGTTGACGATAAATTAATTTAATGTTATAATTTCAACTAATAATCGTTAATAGTTATTTAATAAACTAGTTTGTTAATGAAGGCGATTAATAAACGAAACTGTTTAAAGCACGAACGAACGATAGCGAGTGAGTGCATTTAATAGTTTGACTGAACTATAACTATCTTTGAGAGATGGTTGCAGGTGTGTTCTTTAGTCGGTGGTCTGACATCAAGAAAGTGTGTGTGTTTTTGTGTGGGAATTGTAAGTAAGTATACATGTATGTGTTAGCAATTATCTATTTGGACGAAACTCGGTATGATACACACCTTACGGTTAAGAAAGGATGGACTGATGGGTCAAAATACAAATACAATATAGAATTATGTTTGGTAAGTAGACGAAAATAATATAAATACCTTTCAGAGGTTAGCTCCGCAACATAACTTAAAGGGGATATACGATTAGATAGCTGGCACTATATCTTTTACGTCAACTATATCCCAAATTTTATTGAGATGACCTGATGTTAGGTATAGTCGCTAAGATTTCGAAACCAGTATCTCCAGATTAATTTAGGAAGCACAAGTGAAAAAACCACCAAATTATTTGTGAAACTAATCCAATGGAGTTATTATAGGTATGGAAACAACAAGTAGCTCGCACATGGGGGTATAGACAGCAATTGAATTGATTCTAATGGGAATAGATTAAAAGATTATTGTTTTTAATACTCTATAAGCTATTTTAAAAACAAGGAGAAATAATTTTAAATTATGTTGATAATTCTGTCGACCTCTGTTGGTCAGATTGCACTTATTATCAAACAATACTTTTAATCATTGGCATTGATAACTGACAGTTCTGACATATTTAATATTTTTATTTTTATATTCTCTTCCGCCCAAACCTAGGGTAAGCAAAAGTATTTTATTAGTAATCAATAAAAGCGTTATAGTTTCTTTTAAATAAAAATTAAACTTACTTTACGCACTAGTGCGTAAAGAAAGTTAATTAAACTTCTGTTTTGATAAAATTTTCGGTAATAGAAAAAATATTGTATGTAATTCGTTTGTAAAGTCCCTTCGGCTCATGCGACAATATTCACATTCGTCAAAAAGGGTTACTTTACACACTTGTTGCATAAATGACTATTTTATGATTGGCTTGCTCTCACGGGGCTTATTTAGTAAATTTTGAAAATTACTTTTTCGGAACGTGCTTTTTAGTAACTACTCTAGTAAATCTTAGTGATGTGGGTATAGTTTGAAAATAGTTTAAATGGACAATAGTAGTGAAACAAGGTATAACTGCATACGGAAAATATGACATTTTTACCATTTTGTGATCGCGTATGTGCTTATACAGATGGAGATTATTCGCCGTCGCCTATGTTTACTCGTTGCTGGACAAAGTTTTTAACTTTCAAACTGGCACTACAAATTATAAATATAGTTGTGAGTAGAAATAGTTTGCACTGTTTCACAATAAAATAACAGTATGCGGCAAGTTCTCTTTGAGGATTAAAAAACCGAAAACATAAAAAAGCCATAAATCATTTCTAGTCTTGATCTACCCACAAGCGAACAACTGATTCTCATTGGTGAAATGTAGCTTCCGATTGGTCTATGAAAAATGTTCTCGAACTGTTAGTCCACATGGAGTGATAATGTCCCAGGGTGGGTTTAGTTCATTTCTGTTATTTACGAGATATTATGTTCTTAGATGTTGCTGTGATTGACATTGTATTTTATTGACTAAAACGATTTTGTTGGTAATAATTGAAATTATGGCTTTTTGGAGACCATTCGAAGAGGAAGATATTGTTATAGGCTCCGAACAATGAATATACTAGAAGAGTAAACATAAACAATTATTCTACTTTATTCCATGTCGCAGTGAATATAATTAGTGAATATAAGTTGTTTGATTGTTGTATGTATAAAACAACCAAACAACAAAACAACCAAAGGTTTTGAAATTTCTGAAAGTGAAGAGTAGGGATTTGAGACAATAGACAGAAAGAAATTAGGTATGTTCTAGTCGATATCTACGCAAAAAATGATACAAAATATGTACAGTCAACTGAAACAAGAAAATAATGGGTCAATGCATGGAGCTGCTGAAAGGATACATAATTGACAAAAGTTTCAAAAATATCAATCATTACAGTTTTCGGTAAAACTGCTATTCATTGGGATCCTGCAATAATGAAAAATTGGTCTGAAACCGGTTCTGCTTCTGCTTACAGATTTCTTTCTCTAGCCGACAAATTGTGAAACGGTGCAAACTAACTTTACTCACAACTTTACGCATCTACAATAATTATTGTACTTGAAATATTTCTAGTCATTTGGTAGAGCAAAAACTAAATTGATTAACCTACACCTCGACCAAATTTATTTCAACTCTGAGATGCGCAAACAAAGAAGCGAGAGGGAGATATCTCAGTCACGCGGAATAAATGCATGTACACTCGGCGGAAAAAGTTTAGTTAGTTAAATAATTTCCTAAATAAAATCCTGAGAATTTGGCAATAAATTCCATTTTAGTTATTAACTGTGCACTATTTCACGACTTTGTGCACACAAAATCTTGTGCTTTAGCACCTTAAATTCCATATTAAAATTTCTACGCGGACTGTACCACTATCAGTTCAAATGGATCTTTACAGTGCAAAGTTCTGCCTAGGACTGGTAGTTGCCGACATAGTCGTACGCGTGATCTACGCGTATCCGAATCTCACAGTTGAATTGAATTTGGTCGAGTTGTAGTTTTTTTTAAAATAGTTATTTATGAGACAAGTGCTTGAAGTTATACTTTTTCGCAACGAGTGCGCAAAAGTACTTCACGCACAAGTGTCATACAAAACTTATTCTACGACCACATGAAGAAAAAATAAAAAAATGTGCTCTGACGGGTTAAGAAACATAAAAATAAGTTTTCTATAAACAAACATATACACAACGAATTCTAATTATTTAAATTAATATTTACAGTAAAATGAACAATTATTTAAATTACTAATTATAACATTGGGTAATTTGTATTTTTTTAAAGTAACTTGGTTACAAGACATTAATTGGAATGTTAAATTTGATGTTGAAGGTGTATCAGCTGTGAGATTGAAGAATTTTCTATTACAACATTTTCGAAGTAATTCTTGACTTTTTTATTGTTACACGAATCTAAAAAATCAGCATAAGATTTCGTGTAAATTTTTGAGATTTCTGTGGAACCAGATTATTAATTGCATTTCCGGCAATTTCAGGTGGTGTGCAATCCGAAGAAATGCATTCTTCTCGAAGTTCTTCCATTTAAAAAAAGTGTAATTAAAATTTTAAATATAAGAGAAAATATTTTTCACTTTGTCTGACACTTCTGTCAAATTTACTGACAGCACAAGTTTATACAGCAAACGACTAAATTCAAGGCAACTAGATAATTACGTAGCTAAAAAAGTGTTAAAATGAAAACCCCATTTAAAAAGCATTGGTCCTATATAAAAACCTTTGTTCATTTACGCACGCTTTTTAACGGATGTATAATGTATGATTTCACACAGTTTTTTTGGTTCGTAAATGCCAAATTTTAAAGGTGGTCGTAGATAAAACTATTTTTAACTATTCTATTACAAATGGATAGTAGTAATGGAAACCTCGTGTATCTTATCTTGCAGACATAACTCATCATCTTCCCTCCAGTTGCTGTTTCGTTGCCCGAATAAAAAAAGTGCTTATAAATATAATATATAATAAATGAAGCAGTGAGGTTCGCAATCCGTGAAAAAATTCAATAAAACTGAAAATATAATGTAATACAAGCGACATAAAACTTAATTAAGGAATAAATTACCTAACTTTCTCCTTTCTAATAAGTTTTTATTTTCAAAACATTTTTTCACTCATTGTTATCTTTATTTCAAGATGCTTTTCGTGAGTGCGGTAAAAGCTACGAAAGCAAAAGTTGTGAAAAGACCAAAGGAAATTAAAAGTGCTGCTAAGGACTCTCAACCTGATACAATATAATTACATAAAGTTTGGGTATAATTTTGTGGCAAGAGTATTCATTAGCTCCACCCATTTACTGTAGACTGTGAATATCAGTGGCGTAACTTAATGCCACGAGTACAAGGAATATTTATTTGGACGAGGTTGGATTAATAGAATAAAAATTGTTTAATTTTTTTTACGTTTAGCGCTACTTGTTTGGTGGTTAAAGTCTTGTGAAGTAATAAAATAATTACAATTGTTACTAAAGGAAGTGGTTATGAATAACAATAAATAAATAAAATAGCTACGTTAAAATTATATACGTAAGTACTTACTTAAGGATAAAATTTATGATATACAGTTCAGAAAACTAGAGAAATACAAAAAAGGTTAATGAATTTAAAATGTCAATTATTTCATCTTTGACCCAAACTTTGAATATGGTAGGTAATTAATTGTTACTTTATTTTATAATTGTAAATTTGACTAAAGTTCTTAGTATCTTGGTTATAGCTAACTGCATTTTTCACTTTTTTGTAGGTGTCATTTCTTGAATTGTTTATTTGTGGTTGTGGTTCATTTGGAAGAAATTCAGGTCACATGTAAGTTGAACATGTGCCATAAGAGACAATGTGTAACAAGCGGGTATATTTGGTAGGAATACGAGCATACCAGAATTTGGGTTAACAGGAGAACATAAAATGCGGAAGGGTAGTTTGTTTCTATATAACAACAGATTTGGAGAAGAAAAAGATTCCTAATGTATTTTAAAACTCCCTGTATATATAAGTTTGTTTAAAAAATAGTTCGAGGTTACCGGAAATCCTACACAAAATTCCGGATGTCCCAGAAATGTCTCAACCATTTTCATTGCAAATATTTCCGAACTCACAAACGCTAGAGAGTGAGTAATTAAAAAATAATAATTCTTTAAATAAATGTTTATAATATGTTTTTATTTAACGTAAAAGTAGCTCTTCCTTTTTCTAAAAATAAACTGTTATAGTTTATTCGAACTATGAGAGAGTTATTTGGTTTTTAATGAGGGGGTTGTATGTAAGAAACACAGGCGTTAATGATAAAATGTGCATTGGAATACTTATAACTTGGAACTGATAAAACTAACTGTCAAACTAATTAGTTCTGGAAATATAAAAATAATACATATCTGGAAAAATATTTACTAAACTACCAATGAATGATTAACTAAAAAGAAACAACTACTTTCCGGACTGAATGCCCCAGCGTACATTGAATTTACCATTATCCATGACGATAATACTGTTGGGTGAAATATTTGGTATGGGTTTAATTTGGAACTGGTCTTCAAATAATTCGGGTGTAGTATAATCATGATAATCGACTAAAGAGTCCTTAATATTCTTTACCGATAAAGAGACAACGCATTTGGTATAAAACCATTTTCATCTCCTGCGTGAATTATCGTAATGTGTTTTCTTTATTAGATGGCGCATTAGTTTAGCACAAGTCAGGTGATTAAACCGGACTGTAGAAACCATTCCTGCAGAGCATATAAGGTAATGTCTGTTAAGACTACACCAATACACTGCAAGTACGCCATCTTCACTTCAAACCAAAAGCTAAATAACGATACAATCCGAAAGGGTTGCTAAAACACATTACAGCTCCCAGTAAAATATTTAGTAAGGTACAATTAATTAGAGTATGAAAAGAACGGTTTTAATTGATTTGAAATAATTATTTTCAAACTAACACATAGCTGAAAGGTCCTGGACCTGGCGTTTTTTTTGTTCAAAATTAGTTTTATTCATCAACGTAATTTCCATCCAGAGCAACGCAATCATTCCAGCGCCGCTCTAACATTTCAATACCACTTTTGTAGGAAGATTTATCTTTTGCCTCAAAATAGGCCGCAGTGTCAGTGTTAACCTCTTCATTAGAGCGAAATTTCTTACCGGCGAGCATTTTTTTTAGTTCTGCGAACAACCAGTAGTCCCTGGGAGCCAAACCTGGTGAATACGGTGGATGTGGGAGCAATTCGAAGTTCAATTCATGTAGTTTTGCCATTATTTTGATTGACTTTTGACACGGTACGTTGTCTTGATGAAAATTTTTTTCTTTGCCATATGCAGACGTTTCTTTGCAATTTCGGCCTTTAAACGCTCCAATAACGCTATATAATATTCACTGTTGATGGTATTTCCCTTTTTAAGATATTCGATGAATATTACACCACGTACATCTCAAAATACCAAGGCAGTTGATTGTTGTGCTTTCGGGCGCTTTGGACGAGGTTCTCCAGTTGCTGTCCACTCAGATGACGATCGTTTTGATTCCGGAGTGAAGTGATGGATCCATGTTTCATCCATTGTCACATATCGACGCAAAAATTCTGGTTTGTTACGTTTAAACTTGGTCAAATACTGCTCAGAAGCGTCAACACGTTCTTATTTTTGGTCAACAGTGAGCAAACGCGGCACCCACTTTCTCATAGTCAATTGCACATGCAATATAAAGCAAACACGCAACAAAAATTTACCACCAAAAAACAGCAAAAAATTAGATACTGTTTGTTCCATTTTATGTTCGTTACCGCTGTGTTTGGAATTTAAAGATTTTAATTAGACAAGCTAATTTATTTTGTTAGTTTTTATTAAATTCTGGTAATAATTTTTCGCAGTTGTGGTGTTATAATATCCGAGTTCCTAATGTTGAAGAAACCGTCTTATATAAAATGGGTATTTTAAATGTATTAATTAGCTGTTTCTCCTACATTTGTAAAATTCAAAGAAGATCAGAATCTCCACCAAATGAACGGCCATCATTAAATACCAAATAACTCGTTCATTTTAAATTTTTTTTTATAAACAATGACCATAAAATAAGGTATTTCTTTTTATTTTTTTAATTAATGATACTTTTTTTATTGTATTAGTTAGAATCAACCCTTATCAATAAGAACCAATAACTGTCTCTACGTTTGTAATTTCTATAGTCATTAATCGTGTTTGAGAATCATTTCTTCGATCTAACTGCAAACAATTTCCCATTCCCTATTCGAGAATGGAGAAACGAAAACTACGACGCAATTGATTCGAAATTAGAGTAATATACACCCTGTCGAAAAAGACTGTCGGCACCATAAAAATACTTTATTATTATTGTTTTTTTTTGTAGTGCCAGTTAATTCTTCTAATTTGCTAATTATCATTGTATACCTGAGGAAGTTTGACATACTAGTAGTCGATACGAGTAAAAGAGTGAAGATAAGACAAGTTCTAAGGAGCCATCGTTCATAGACACAACCAGCGGCGTTTTATCCTGCAAGACCATGAAACTCACTCGCAGATCTGAATTATACTTTACAAGGGAATCACAATAATTTTGAAGGATTACCATTTGAAAAAAACGTAGAATAGGAAAATTTACTAAGTCAAAATTTTAAGGTGCGAGTGGTCTTTTTTGTTGGGGACTATAGTGTTTTCATAAAGAAGAGAGAGTAATAAAACGATGAAAAACCCATTTTTTCGAGCGTACCATTGGCGTAGGTGTTTTGCCAAAATTTGATGAGTCAAGAAAACATTGTATTCTTGACTTTCTAGTCATGTGTACTCAGCTATGAAGATTTTCAAAATTTGATAAAGTTTATGCCTCAATAAAACAAGATGGTGGGTTTCCAAATATTGGAAGAACGAAATTGTGAAAAACTTTAAGAGAAATTAATTTTTCTTGGGAAAAACATAACAGAAAGGCGGTTTTAATAGAAAGTGACGAGATAGTTTGCTAGAGAATAGAAGATCATATTTAAGACAAATTAGGCAATTTCGAAGTGAGGGCAAAAATATATATTTTCTTGATGAAATTTGGGTAAATGAAGGTCACACTGTTGGCAAACACTTGCAAGACAAAAATGTGAAAAAGGCCACACAGGCATTCATGGAAGGTTGGTCGACAGGGATGAAGCCGCCGTCAGGAAAGGGAAAATGTTTGATAATTGTCCATATTGGCAATGAAAAAGGATTTGTAAAAGTAGGTCTTTTGGACTTTCCGTCAAACCATACTGGCGATTATCTCGAGGACATGAATGGCGATACATTTGAAGAATACTTTCAGCAAATGTTAGACCTAATACCTCCTGGTTCAGTAATAGTAATGGACAACGCCAGTTACTATTCCAGAAACCTTGAAAAAGTACCAACCACAGCATGGAGAATAGTTGATATTTGTAAGTGGCTTACAGAAAAAAACATAAATTTGGAGGCAGATATGGTAAAAAAAGAAATTCTATCATTGGTAAATAGCCACAAAGAAAAATTCAATAAGAAAGTTGTCGATGATATGGCTGGAAAACGAAACATAACAGTATTAAGACGGCCGCCTTACCATTGTGAACTTAATCCAATAGAATTAATATGGGCTCAAATGAAAGGGTATGTAGCAAGGAATAATAATTCCTATAAATTAAAGGATGTGGAGGTGCTTTTTCAAGAATCAGTTAAAAAAATAATTCCAGATAATTGGCATAAATGTGTACAACATGTTTTAAAAGTAGAAGAAAAAATCTGGAAACTTGATTGTTTAATCGAAGCAACTGTGGAACCGTTAATTATTTCTTTGGACGAAAATGAGAGTGATGATGAGAGCATTCACTGTTCTTCTGAATCTGAGTAATTTATTCCTTTTTTATTTTTGACTGTTTTTAAAGAAACGTATCTTCCTATTTAATAACGAATTTTTTTGTAATTCTATTTTTGACTGTTTTGAGAGAAACGTACTGTTTAATGTTTTATTACATTTATTTATTCCTATTTTTTTGACTGTATTTAAAGAAACGTATCTACTTCCATTTCATTTTAATTATTTTCGTAGTTGTAATAATTGACAACCGTAACATTTTTTTTACGTACCAACCATTTGTTTAGCCTTCATTTAATTTTTAGGTGTGCTTATTAATTACAGTTATTTAGCATGAAAATTAAGATTTGGTGATAATTTACTATTCATTATGTATTAATTATTCTGGCTTGGTACAGTTTAACGTAATCTAGGATGGACTGACATGAGGTATTTGACAGTCAATGTTCCGTATTGATTATTCAGGCTTGATACAATTTAACTTAATCTAAGACGCACTTACATGAAGTATTTGACAGTGAATGTCAGAGTGAGTTAGTTTTTATAAAATTACAGTAAACATGGCAGCTTTACTGGCTTGTGAAGAAAAAATAGAATTAGTTTCAATTGTTGGAGAAAATTACAGAACACATAGAGAGGCAGCAAATATTTTCAACAACAGACATTCGCATAGTAACATTGGGTATTCAACAGTTACCAAAATAATGAAGAAATTCAAGACCAGTGGAAGTGTTGAAAATAAATTTAATAATAAACGCATAAAACGGGTTGCCAATGTAGACAGTGAAATAGAAGTAATGCTTTCTGTTGTAGAGGAACCTCCCAGGTCTCTTGATTTAACTTGAATAAAATAGCAATGACTTACTCCTAAATCCTCTAGCCTCTTCATGCAGTCCCGGTAATTCACTTTCATTATTTTGACCTTGCCCTTCTCCATCTTCAGAGATCTGAGCATCCAAACTTTCCTCTTTAACAGCCGTTTGTGGTTGGGGAGACATAGAAGCACTAGCAGGACTACACGAATCGGTCCTAGGACTAGGTCCCAAAACTCTATCTTCAGAAGGTGAGAAAATACCTTGGATGTGACTGGCTTGCAAAGAATCATTATTAGTTTCGATTTTCAGACATTTAGGAGGAGCAAACGCTGAAGGGGAGGGAAAAGATTTTAGATCCGTTAACGGCCGAAAGGCACCAGAACCTAGAGTTAAACCAGGGTGCAAAAATTGTGGTTGTAGGTGATTAAGGATATGAGCTAGTTTTTATAAAATTACAGTAAACATGGCAGCTTTACTGGCTTGTGAAGAAAAAATAGAATTAGTTTCAATTGTTGGAGAAAATTACAGAACACATAGAGAGGCAGCAAATATTTTCAACAACAGACATTCGCATAGTAACATTGGGTATTCAACAGTTACCAAAATAATGAAGAAATTCAAGACCAGTGGAAGTGTTGAAAATAAATTTAATAATAAACGCATAAAACGGGTTGCCAATGTAGACAGTGAAATAGAAGTAATGCTTTCTGTTGTAGAGGAACCTCCCAGGTCTCTTGATTTAACTCCCCTAGACTTTTTTATGGTGATACTTAAAATAGCAAGTTTATCAGCGAGGACCATAATTTGTAGACCATTTGGAAAGGATTATTTCTGAAGAATGCCAAAAGATTACTCCAAATATTATAAGGAAAATAATAAAAGAGTTTGAGAAAAACACAATTAAATGTTTACAAAGAGAAGGTGGATATGTCGAAGCTCTAGTAGATTATTAAAATTTAATTATGTTTGTTACTGTATAAATAGATTTTTGTTAAGTTGATATTGTTTGTATGGATTTTCCTATTTCTTAAATAAATAATTATTATGCATACATTACGCATTTAAATGAAAGATTATTTAAAAACATTAAGAAATAGAAAGGTTGTCATATTTCTATTAGATCAGAGAGATAAAGTCAGTATTGAAATTTATAACTGCAAATAATTTATAATGTAAAACGTAAATAATCACCAAAAATTAATGTTCATGCAAAATAGATGTAATTGCATATTTGAATATAACTTTTAATTTTAAATAACTTTACTTCTCAACATTTTTCTGTATTGTAAAAAATAAAGGTACTTTACTTTTGAGTAAGATTAATATTTTTTGACAAACCTCGTATAGGACTTAAAAAAATTGATATCTAATGATTGCATATCAGGTTTTGGATAAAGCAGAACTTTTTATGAGAAATAACTTTTTTTCCTAAAACCAATAATAACAAAGTTTCCCATATGAGCCCAACTTAAGTAGACACACTGTATAATTTATAAAATTTTTTTAATAAAGTAAATTGTTTCAATAAATTTCATAGAACTTTTTACATATTTACTATTTTCTTTACCAATACCTATATACCACGGTAAGTTTGCCCCAATTGCGGCGCCTATGAGAATAGTTTATCCCTTGCCTTCTATTGTTCTCGGTTTTGGGTTCTATTGTATTCTCCGGTCGAACAGGGTGAGGTATATAAAAATAAAGGATTTTTACCTGAGGTACATTAGAAAATTTTTAAAAGATAAGAAAAAGTGATTGATCACTCAGTACAAAATTTATCCAAATTTGCATTTTTATTACTCTCTCTTCTTTAAGAACATACTATAATTTTTTTTAGTTTGTAGTGTCATTGTATCGATTTTAGTTGGGCTGAAAAGTCCCGGGACCAACAAAAAAAACACGTTTTTTTTGTCCAAAATTAGTTTTATACATTAACGTAATTTCCATCAAGAACAACGCAATCATTCCAGTACCACTTTTGTAGAACAATTTATCTTTTGCCTCAAAATGGGCCTCAGTGTCAGCGATAACCTCTTCATTCGAGCGAAATTTCTTACCGGCCAGCATTTCTTTTAGGTCTGCGATCAGCCAGTAGTCAGTTATTAGGCGAATACAGTGGATATGGGAGCAATTTGAAGTTCAATTCATGTAGTTTTGCTGTCTTGATGAAACAAAACTTATAACTTGTTTGCAAACGCTCCAATATAATATTCACTGTTGATGGTTTTTCCTTTTCAAGATAGTCGATGAATATTACACCACGTACATCACAAAATACCGAGGCCGTAACCTTTCCAGCTAATTGTTGTGCTTTCGGGCGCTTTGGACGAGGTTCTCCAGTTGCTGTCCACTCAGATGACGATCGTTTTGATTCCGGAGTGAAGTGATGGATCCATGTTTCATCCATTGTCACATATCGGCGCAAAAATTCCGGTTTGTTATGTTTGAACATGTCAAACACTGCTCAGAAGCATCAACACGTTCTTATTTTTGGTCAACAGTGAGCAAACGCGGCACCCACTTTGAACAGAGCTTTCCCATAGTCAATTGCTCCTGCAATATAAAGCAAACACGTTCTTTTGATACGCAACTTCACTTTTCGATCATTCAAAACGATTTTGTGGATTTTTCTGGTGTTACCGCCTTATTTGGACGTCCACTGCGTTCCGCATCATCGGTATCTCTACAACCACGTTTGAAGTCAGCAAACCATCGTTTTATTGTTGTTTTTGATGGAACGGAGTCCCCATAACACTTTTCAAGCCATTGCTTCGCTTGAACGGTATTTTTTCCCATCAAGAAGCAGTGTAAAATTAAAACACGAAATTTGTTTTTGATCCATTGTTTTGAAAATGTTAAAAGTAGCGTAACTCTCAACACAATAACTCACGAACTAATGAATAGAATATCATGAAATTTTGACTGCTGTCTTTTTAAGGATAGTACTAACTGAAAACAGGTGAGTGCAATAAAACTAGCGCCCGGGACTTTTCAGCAAAAGTGTTAAGTTATATGTTTGGTTGTAATAATCACGTATTACATTTTTTAATTAAACTGTGAAACACAAAGTATATATATTTCCTCCATATTCTGCATACCATGTATTTTCCATAAAATGGACTATAAAATGAAGTAGGTTTTGAAAAACTTTGATTTTATTTTATATCATTGGGTTTCAGAACAAGCAAAACTTTTTATCAAAAATGACATTTTTCACTAAAATTACAAATAAAAAAGTTTCTTCTCTTGGGCACCCCATCGGTGGACACACTTTATGTATCTAAGTATATGAGGTTGAAAATTCGAATTTACCTTATCATCTATTATGTACTAGATAGAGTTTTCACACTGGTAATATAACAATATTTACGAACTTTGAATAAAATAGCAATGACTTACTCCTAAATCCTCTAGCCTCTTCATGCAGTCCCGGTAATTCACTTTCATTATTTTGACCTTGCCCTTCTCCATCTTCAGAGATCTGAGCATCCAAACTTTCCTCTTTAACAGCCGTTTGTGGTTGGGGAGACATAGAAGCACTAGCAGGACTACACGAATCGGTCCTAGGACTAGGTCCCAAAACTCTATCTTCAGAAGGTGAGAAAATACCTTGGATGTGACTGGCTTGCAAAGAATCATTATTAGTTTCGATTTTCAGACATTTAGGAGGAGCAAACGCTGAAGGGGAGGGAAAAGATTTTAGATCCGTTAACGGCCGAAAGGCACCAGAACCTAGAGTTAAACCAGGGTGCAAAAATTGTGGTTGTAGGTGATTAAGGATATGAGCTGGAATGCCTGAATAAGCTTCCATATGTCTAAGTCCGAAAGATGAAGTTGTAAAAGGTCTGTGTAGATCTTTGGATGCTTCAGACATTGCAAACTGAAAATAAACAATTTTACTGAATTAGTATTAGCAATATGAATGTTTTGCTTTTTTATTTTGATCATGCTTTAATATTAATTGCATGACCACGATCTAGTTCATAGTAAGAAACCTACGTTAATAAAATCCAACATTCCAATAACTTATAACAGTTAATATTTAATAATAAAATATTATATTATTTTAATAAAGGACATTCTCCATGACAATGGGATAGTTTCTTTGACCTATTTTATAATTTTTATTAAAAAAAAATTAGAAGGATTTCTTATCCCATTTTTTAAACGTCCAGGTGTAATAAAAATCATCTATACATTCCAACTTATATAGATGAAAAATGATGAAGTATATACTATTAGAGAATTTTGTTAATAGGTATTGCTACTTCTGCTTCTGCTACTTAGTTAATTGAGCTAGTAAAATAATACCTTAGTATCCAATTACATAATGATTATGATGAAAAGTAGGTGATGCCATTCATATTGTTTTATTTTCATTTTTAAGATTAACTATTCAGTTTAGACACTAATGGCGAATTCGGCTGAATAGCACGATCCGAGTACACGGCCTACCTCAGTTCCATTCGCATTTTCTCAGTGCCATGTAAAAGGTGCTCCAGCTCGGATCTTGGAGTTACTAAGCGGCACTAAAGAAATGCGAGCCACACCAGTGCAGCTCTTAAACCAACATTGATTCGACTGAGATTGTTCCTCTAGAGCTGTACTAGCAGCAGAGCTCTAAAATTTTGCACTAAGTGCTAAAAAACCGCACCGAGTGCAAGCCAGCCGAATTCTCGCCAGGAGCGCACTAAATTGGTACATGTCCGAGACGAACATAAATATTTCCAAAACAAGTGCAGAGCTTTGTCAGTCGAAGAGCCAGCACCAAGAGAGAGTGATTTCAGTGCCGCTTAGTGCGCACTTGTGCCGCCAGTCAAATTCGCCATAAGAAAATACCATTTTCTTTTTACTGACTTTTATCGTTTGTCACGAAACGTTTGCTCTCTATTCTTATACACTGTTGACACTTTAATATCTCTAGATTTTTTTTACAATTAACATTATCATAAGTAATTACTGAGCCTTTAAGCCATTAATAATTTATATCATTTGTTATTGTTACTAAATCTCCAGGTATTATATTTAAATATTTTGAAATTTTGTTCCTTCACTTAAGTTTCAAAATTCTTAGCACGATCAAAAGAAATTTGAAATATTTTTCTTATTTCTTTTTCTGCTTTCCAACCAAAAACTAGTAGATGTATAGTTATAATAAGTACTAGGTGTGATATAACAAAAACTATAAACTCAATTGATAATTGCAGCATAAATATAAATATATTATCAAAAACTTATTTTTAAACATTGTAAAGTTCATGTTTTTCACTGATAACCAGCATGGTTCAGATTGTGGATTTTTTAAAAAATTTTACTCGCTATATATTCCTAGATGCACAAGGTGCATTTTCCAATTTACAATAATTAATCTTAACAATTGAAAACATTGTAAAATTCATGTTTTTCACTGATAACCAGCATGGTTCAGATTGTGGATTTTTTTAAAAAATTTACTCGCTATATATTCCTAGATGCACAAGGTGCATTTTCCAATTTACAATAATTAATCTTAACAATTGAAAACATTGTAAAATTCATGTTTTTCACTGATAACCAGCATGGTTTAGATTGTGGATTTTTTAAAACATTTTACTCGCTATATATTCCTAGATGCACAAGGTGCATTTTCCAATTTACAATAATTAATCTTAACAATTGAAAACATTGTAAAATTCATGTTTTTCACTGATAACCAGCATGGTTCAAGTTGTGGATTTTAAAAAACATTTTACTCGCATATTCCTAGATGCACAAGTTGCATTTTCCAATGTTAAATAATTAATCTTAACAATTGAAAACATTGTAAAATTCATGTTTTTCACTGATAACCAGCATGGTTCAGATTGTGGAATTTTTAAAAATTTTACTCGCTATATATTCCTAGATGCACAAGTTGCATTTTCCAATGTTAAATAATTAATCTTAACAATTGAAAACATTGTAAAATTCATGTTTTTCACTGATAACCAGCATGGTTCAAATTGAGGATTTTTTAAAAATTTTGGCTCGCTATATATTCCTAGATGCACAAGTTGCATTTTCCAATTTTAAATAATTGATCTTAACAATTGAAATCATTGTAAAATTCATGTTTTTCACTGATAACCAGCATGGTTCAGATTGTGGAATTTTTAAAAATTTTGACTCTCTATATATTCCTAGATGCACAAGTTGCATTTTCCAATTTACAATAATTAATCTTAATAATTGCAAACATTGTAAAATTCATGTTTTTCACTGATAACCAGCATGGTTCAGATTGTGGATTTTTTTAAAAATTTTACTCGCTATATATTCCTAGATGCACAAGTTGCATTTTCCAAATTACAATAATTAATCTTAACAATTGAAAACATTGTAAAATTCATGTTTTTCACTGATAACCAGCATGGTTCAGATTGTTGAATTTTTGAAAATGTTGACTCTCTATATATTCCTAGATGCACAAGTTGCACTTTCCAATTTTAAATCATTAATCTTAACAATCAATGCACCTGCACTGAAACTTGAAACGGCCGAATTATATTACCTACAAGTACCTACTTATACAAAACCATAAAATGATAATCCCTCCGCTACTATTCCTAAGAAATCAGTATTATTGTCGTGAATAATTCACATCTATAGACAACTACAAATCAGAACTACTTACTGGACGCCCACCCAAACAACGTTACGCTACTGATGTCAACCTTCAAAAACCTATAATAAATATTTTAGCGAAATGCTAATAATTCCAGCCTCCTCAGTATAATTATAATTTAAAATGAGTGAGTCAGACGAATTTTTAAAATTAATATTATCCATGATTGTGATTAAATTTTGACAATACAAATAAATTTGGGAAATTTTGCTTTAGTATTACAAAAACTGTCGATTTTGTCATAAATTCATGTGATGTATTCGAATTGTCTGTTTTTTTCCAGTTTCAACAGTGATATTTGTGAATTTAATTTGCTTATTCAATAAGTTCGTCCTGTAAAC
Source organism: Lochmaea capreae (assembly GCA_949126875.1). Taxonomy (NCBI): domain Eukaryota; kingdom Metazoa; phylum Arthropoda; class Insecta; order Coleoptera; family Chrysomelidae; genus Lochmaea; species Lochmaea capreae. The sequence continues at coordinate 14,141,285 of OX421402.1, read as the reverse complement.
ATGATGAGATATATCCCGTTCCGAAACAAACTGTATGTTAATAATACATAATTTCACTCTACAACGAGATAGTACTAAATCAGAAGTATACATTTATGGAGTTGGGGAAAAAAATATAACCAAACAATATTTCTTTTTCTTTTGCATCTCCAATCACAGGATTGGTATTTATCTTTCAAGTACAGGAATAGTTTAATTAAAGCACAAAGACTAATAAATCCCAATTTATAATAATAATCTCAAACAATTATCAAAAATACATTATAAGACATTGGACTAACACTATAATGATACCAGAGTCAACTATCATGTACTTAGCATGTTATTGTTAAATGTCACTTACAAGGAATGTCTACAGTGCGATTTTTGACGTTTACGGACATGGGCGTAGAAAAATATATTAACTGCTAAGAAGTTAGGTATATTAGCGGTGCATAAAAAACGGTAATATAGTAATAGCATTTATTAAAAAGTCACTAGGTTCATGTTCTGTAATCAGTGGTATCCCATTGCAGCTACGCTGGCTCCTTACTCAATAAAATTTGTGATATACGAGTCATATTAAAATGGTGTAGTCATCATTATATTTAGGATAATTGTGTTGGGGTAATTGATTTGTTATTTTATCAATTAGTTCGTCTCAGCTACATATACAGTATAATTTATCTTCACTGATAAGCTGTATTAATTATAACTTATACGTTGTTACGTTTCCATTTCCACCAATAAAATCAATATCCGCATAATATGACGAATTTTGAAATAATCCAGAATCTAAGGAGGTTAGAATGTACAAATAAACGTTCTAAATTTTTCATATATTAATTTTATTATTAAAAGACCATATTTATAACAAAGGGAAAAATTATAATCAATCAATAAATTACTTTCAAAAACATTTATCTGTTAATAAATAGGTTGAATAGTAATTGCGAATAAAACAGGAGCAAAATTGAATAAAAACACAACCAAGCATAGCGTAATATGGTAGGTAATATTCGTAAACATTACTTGGGAAAGTGCAATGATATACCTAATTACTTTCCAATGTAATCATCAATTTATCGTCAAATATATTTTTTCGATTGCTCAAAAATATATTAAAACAGATAAAAATATTTTTTACAAAATTATACTAACCTGTGGATTGAATGGTCTCTGGAGTCTTAAAGCGTCCTGCAGTCCTCCAGCCGTTTGAGAGAACACTACCAATGCTGGAGAATTCAGATGAGCAGCATTTGGAACATAAGCCGAATTTTCCATTACTGAGAGAAACATACTATGTATTAATCGTAATGATTTATATTTCTTAATAAATAATAGTCAGTGGCGTAGCTATCATAGGGTCAGGTGGTGCAGTGCACCAGGGCCCCGGAGCTCAGGGGGCCCTATAGTCTCAGCTTTAAAAAAAAAAAAAATTAATATTCGCGAATGATACGACGCATTATCCATAACAATTACCGAATTTTGCGGAATTTTAGGCAAAAGCTGTTCGTCAAACCATCTTTCAAATAAATACTCAAGAAATATGATCAGTTTCAGCAGAAATATTACGATATAATTGGACCAAATTTTTTGCTCCAATTTCTTAATGTATATAATCTGGCCTATCCTCAAACAGAGACATTTTTTGTCGCATGCGAGATTATACTTTTGTCAATAAAGAATGTATACATAAAGTACAATCTCGCATGCGACAAAAAATGTCACTGTTTGAGAATAGACCCTCCCTCAATTGATGGAGACGTGGTCTACTCGCCAACTTTGCAAAGAAATTATAACGAAATTTGGCGTGCTCGAATGTGACCTTACGGAAGTGTATACAGCGATGCTACTGTTTCATACAATTCCTGTTACTTCCGCGGCAGCAGAAAGATCTTTCAGTAAACTGAAGATTATAAAAAATTATTTAAGAAACAGTATTCGACAAGATCGCCTCCGACATTTATCGTTAATTGCAATAGAAAATGATGTGGCATCAAACTTGGATTTGAGTGAAATTATAGACGAATTCGCAAAAATTAAAGCGCGCAAGAGATTGTGAATTGGACGGGTAATTCTGTTAAAAATCGTTTTTTCCCTCAATTAATCTCATCTGTATAATAAGTATTCTATATTGTCATGTGCGTCGTTGTTTATTTATTCCCTTTTTCTTCTACTAAACACATGGAGATTCTAATAGACACGACGTATGGATTTAGCCTACTAGGGATAAGTTCAACTCACTGTTTCCTATTCTTATCCCTACCAGTAATTTTGAAGGCCAATATAAATTCAAACTAAGCGGAAAGAGGGGAGGAGGGCCCAATTCTTTCCCTATGCACCAGGGCCCTTGTCCCCCTAGCTACGCCACTGATAATAGTCCAGAAGATTTCAACTACCCTTCAAAACGAAAGCTTGCATTTTTGAATGTAAGTTCGTTTTGATATAAGCATACATAGTTATTTGGTGGTAAAAGAAATTTAAAACCACCCCCAAAATCACTTTTTTTGAAATATCTCGAAAACATACGAAGATATGCAAAACATTTTTGAATAAAAAATGTAGATTTAAAAATGTTCCATAAAATAATTTTCAATCACTTTTGACGTATTTGCAATAGAAACCGAGATATTTGCAATAAACAAATTATAATTTATAGCTCAGCTGTATCAAATATTAAAAAATGGAAATTTTCTGTTTTTTTTTCAATCGTGTCTATAAAATGTAGTATGTCATCTCAGAGAAATAATTTTTATTTTATTTATTTACCTGAAAAATATAAACATTTTTATTCTACAAAAATTTTTTTATATACCTTAGATTTTACCTATTGAAAGATTCATATTTTTCTTAATAGCAGAGCTATAAATTAGATTTGTTTATTGTGCCTTTGGGGATAGTTTTCAATTTTTTTTTACCCCTTGAATATAATTCAATATTTTCAAATTTATGTCAAAACGAACATTCAAAAATGCAGACTTTCGTTTTGAATGGTGGTTTAAATCTACATTTTACTGGACTACAATGAATTATTAATCTCAAATAATATATCTTATAGTATATAATAATATTCCATTTATTTTATATGAATGTGTCTTTAACTGAACTGAACAAGTAAATTTATAATTTTAATTATTTCAGGAGAATAGATAAGTAACAAAAGTAGTTGTGAAGCAATTATTTAGAATTTTTTTCAAATCTTCATTATTATTTCATCTATGTACCTAATTTTCCAAAATAAAATCAATGTTAAATTAAACACTCCAATATTTTCCAATAACTATCCACAATTAACTGTTGTTTAATGAAGTTGTTGACTCTTTATATTTTAGATCTATAATACTATATTTCATTTATTATCATAAATTATTTGTATAGTGATGTTCAATACAATATTTAAAATTATTTGACTGGGTTTAAACATTTGGTAAATCCTTTTCTTTTTTCGTTACAAACCATAATAGGAAAAGTACATTTCACAATATTTCGTTGACTCGGTATCTAGTCTAACAGATTTAATGATCAAACTTTATAAATTCCTCATTGTTAGTGATGAGCAAAGCAAGAACCAAGACCAATATAGTTGACGTAAAACATATAGTGCAGCTATCTAATCGTTTATCCCCTTCAAGTTATGTTGCGGAGCTAAACTCTGAAAGGTATTAATATTATTTTCGTCTACTTACCAAACATAATTCTATATTGTATTTGTATTTTGACCCATCAGTCCATCCTGTCTTAACCGTATTGTGCGTGTGTATCAAACCGAGTTTCGTCCAAATAGATACCTAATTGGCCGGTTTTCTTCTCTATACTTAGTTACTTGTTCCAAGTATGTATACCGCATATCCACTATTCTTCTGCTTTCCATGAGTGTTTGATGTTTATTAATCGCCTTCATTAACAAACTACTTTATTAAATCCTATTAACGATAATTAGTTGATATTATAACATTAAATGAATTTATCGTCAATTAAGTAAGCATTTTAAATAATTATATACTCTTAGTCTTAAAGTCAAACAAAAAGCCGGCAACTTTAAGTTCGCACTATACTTTTTACGTCAACTATACCAAGACAGTCTTGGTAACAGTCTCGGTCTTGCTTGTCCACTTTTGGTGTTGATCTACTTGTAGTCTTGGTCTTGCATATTCAGTCTTGGTCTTGCATTTTCAGTCTTGGTCTTGCTCAAATACTTGTAAACTTTGTCTTGTGTACCTACTCGGTCTTGGTCTTGCTCAAATACTTGTAATCTTGGTCTTGCGTACCTACTCGGTCTTGGTCTTGCTCAAATAGTTTGCTATTCACTACTTAGGTTGTTTTGGAAAGTTTTCGAGTCTTTTGGTAGGTATAAATTATAAATGATCAACAATATATATTGAAATTAAGACGAATATTATCATATATATCCTGTTTAAAATGAAAGTTGTAATTTTTAGTCTAGTCTTGCACCTAGGTCTTGGTCTTGCATTCTCGGTCTTGTTCTTGATTATTCAGTCTTGGTTAGGTTATGTGTGATCTTGGTCTTGCAAAACCGCAAGACCAAGCCAGATTCTGCTCATCACTACTCATAGTGCAGTAAACAATAACAGATCCGTAGTCGGCAAAAAAATTTAAATACTAAAACTAAATATTATTTTACCATCCAAATATTTCAGTTGTAAAATAATCATACTATTAGGCTTTATCTTTTCGAAGAACACTGTGTTATTGTTATCGGAATAACGACTACCTGCTATTGGTTTTCTCTTGAATTAATCATATTGGTTTAAAGTTAAAACGAAATATCTTGGAATGGAGTATACCTATAAACGTAATGATTGCCTTTTTATAGAACTTTTCTATGATTCTCATTAAAAAAATATTTCATTCTACAACACAACAGACTCCAGTAATTTGATTTGTAGGAATGTAATTATCCGAAAAAATGCATTTTGCAGTCAGTTTTCTGACAAAATTTGCCCAAAATACGAGAAGTTTGTGCTCTTAACCATCACCTCCCTTGTACCTATAGTTTCAATTCATTTAAGCATTTAAATTGAAGTACATGAATGTAGATATTGATAATATGAAACTATCAAATTGTGATCATTTAAGTAGCTAGTAATTTCCGAATTATATCTAATAGGAAGGTATTATGATATTTAACAACTTGATTTTTTTAAACGGAAGTTTTCGCCAACAGTATATAGGGTGTATCACAATGTGGTATTTAAAACAAGATAAACATCTGAATTCTCTATACAGAAATTGAAATATTTAAATAAAGGATTTATCCTCAAATAATGCATATGAAATTTCGAGTGACATATTTATTAACTAATACCTATGAAACCAAATAAATAAACAATTTAATACATACCTGCAATTTTTTTCTAAGATGTCTAATCAAAAAAGTCAATTAATAAAAACTACACGTAATCACGAAATTAACGACGTAACGGGAGGTAATCTGTTACATCAGGTCAAACATCCCGCATCCCGATTGAAACTGATTTGAAGTTTTGCCCCACTTTTCGCGGGTCCACGTTTGCTCCCACCCCTGGCGTGCGCAGCACGTGGGTGGAAGAAGGAAAGAACGCCTTTATTTTGTAGTAGATGTGGCTGTGGGTGTATCTAATATATACTAAAGGTGTAATTAAATGGAACTATGTAGGTATGTTTTACCATTTTTTACACTTATTAACTTTGAGCAAGGGATTTGTTTCCAATTTGGTGGTATAACGCAGAATCAAAATGTATCTTTCGATGATTGGGTTGCAGAAAGAGCCGACATGCGGCAAAGAAAAGCTATAGCAAAAGAAATGGAAAGACTAGATAAGCTCTTTTTTTCAAAAATCAAAGCTTTACTTATCCCTAAGAACACCTCAACAGACTAGCGTAAGCAGAATTATAGGTTTCAACAGTGTTCAAGCTGAGGAGTTGTATGTCATAGGTTTCTGCCGAGTCAGATTCATAATAAGGATGAGACTTCTGTACCGAACTAAATTCAGTAAGTGATCGCTTCCAAAGGAAAAGGTTCTATTAACAAAGTAAAGTCTAGTGAAAGGAATCAGCAATGCTGTTTCAGTGCCAGTGGACATTATATCCCACAGCATTCATTTTTCCAAGGAAAAGATTAAAGTGAGGAGAATTGGTAAATCGCCCGATTTTTGTTCAGTCTAAGAAACGGTGCTTTCCTGCTGGCTACTGTACCTTCCACGTCGAAAAATGATAGTCCTCCAACATTTGAAAAATATCTACGTTTGCCGAATTCCGAATCGAATGACTGAAATGAAATGAAATATAGGTACTAAAACCAACAATATTCTGCTGTGACAGATTCAGAATCGGTTCCAGGATTTTCGTACATTTCTCCAAAGGAGCTCTTTCTTTCCCTATCCACGAATTTCGCATGAGGAAAGGTAAAAAATCGATAATACATATTACATACTTTTACCAACCCCCAACAAAGAAGAATTCGAAAACGAGAGAAGAGTTAAGTTAGAGAAAAAAAAATAGCCGAAGCTAGAAAGTTTAAGAAGAAACATAGTTGACAGCTAGTTGAGGTTTCACAAGGTGCGAAGTTTTCACAGATTCTCTATAATAGCGGATGACTGGATCCAATGTTCTAGCTGCTTCCTTCGGTGACATGACCATGATTTGTGACTTATGTACCGACTGAATTATTGATGTTATGTTTGAACTTCTAGATTTTTTCTCCAAAGAATCTCGTAATGATTTTATGCTTCAAATTTTATAAATTCAAAGTTTTCGATGTTTTGTTTCATTCATTCTGCGCATAATAACTTGTTTTTTTGTTATTTATAACTGGATGAATAAACCATGTTACTATGTAGTTTTATTCTTATATTAAAGCTAAGAAACCTGAAAATACTACATTCGGACTTTTGCCCGGACTTCCACATATTTTTACTTCTCATAGTGGAGCAAAAGTCAGGTTTGTTGGGTAACCAAACCTATTGATCTTGATTTTTTTTTGTTTTTAACTTCTTTATATCGGCAGAATGAAGACAAACAATGGTGCATGATGTATGAAAACAAAAAAACAATTGTGTTTATAAGTGCGTACTTTTGCCCGATCTTTACTCCAACAAAGATTCTAGCTTCACATATACTAAATATTTATCTTCTGTATGTTCCTTGTGGTGTATTCACTATTCTTTTTGTTAATTTCTGGAGAAATTAAACTACAACATTTTTTATATTTTTTTTCAATCCAACGTTTCGGTAGTGTTCCAGCTACCATTATCAAGAATAATTATATTTTTTTAAATTCTGGTCCGTATCTGATACCTACTACGAAAAAATGCAACAACTATACAATCAATAATATTTTGAAGTTTAGATATAACTGCAAAAAATTTATTGTCAAATTTTTTTAAGGTCCATTCACAGTAGATTTATTTTTGTTTTTAGAATATGTCTAAAACAGTTATGTGATTTTGTGTATTGAAGTGTGTATCGATTAACAACAATTCCAATGAAAAATGATAAGAAAACCTAGATAAAAACTTATGATACTGTCCTATAATAACGCAGGTAATTGATTATTAAAAATTTCTCTCTCTATAACATTCCTATAACCAAATTTGACGAAAAATCAAAGAAAGTGCTTCAATACAACTAAATGTGTAGCTAGTATTTCAGCCGAATGTAGTCAAATTTGGTTACCAATGTTAGAAAGAGAAATTTCCAATAATCAATTACCTACCTGCGTTATTAAGATAGTATAATAAGTTTTCATCCAGGTTTTCTTATGATTTATCATTGGAATGTTGTTTATCGATACACACTTCAATACACACAATCACAAAACTGATTAGACATATTTAAAAAAAAAATAATCATATCACAAAAAAGTAACACCCATTATTTCAGAAATAAGCAAAAAAGCGCTATCCCAATAAAACCCTTCCTGAAGCGTGAACTTCACTGAATCCCATTCCTAGTAAACTATAATATTATTAGAATGTCATACAATAAAATATTCTATTTCACATTTTACCCATCAGGATATGATTTACTGGAATGTTTTGCAGTCTTAAACTTCAAAATATTAGATGATTGTCTAGTTGTCGAGTTTTTTGGTAGTGTCAGATAGGGACCAGAATTTTAAAAAACCGAATTATTCTTGATAGCTGGATCGCTACCGAAACGTTGAATTAAAAAATGTAAAAAAAATTTGGTTTAATTTCCGAAAAACATTGCTATGGGTAATTTGGGCTTCAATATGGAATAACCTCGTCCAAATATACGTCCGCTCTCAATCATTTTCCGGAACAGCTGCAGGAAGAAGGTCATAACATTATATGATATATTTTTATTGAAGTGAATGATTCCATTTGTCATTTAAGAAAATATAGAATTTTGATTAATTTCCGATCATCCGTTAAATATTTATAGATTAAAAACGTTTTTAATTTGTGAATATAAATGCCCATAGTTCGTTGACGAAGAGAGTACCTAAGGCACACATTTTATGAAGTACTATCATTATTCTTAGCCCCTTTACCATGGCCCAAGTTTTTAGTACAAGCTCCTGGGATACCCTGTGTATCAAAAATACACCTACGCCAAGACACATTTGTCTAAAAATGTTAGTCTTACGCACTTATTACTTACCTAATTAATTGTATTGTTATTGATTTACTCTCAGTAACGAAAAGTAATTACCTACCTATTATCCAGTTAAAAAAAATAAGAATATTTTCGAGGATGCTCAACATTCACTGATCAGAGGCAAACACATTGAGAAAATGTAATCGGAAGAGAAATGGAATAAATGGAATAAAATTCAAAACCACAAAACACACGTATATACCACTATACCTATTTAAATCACGCATAAAGCCCAATTTTCCTCATAATACCGCGCATTACGTTAGCATTATCCAGACAGTTAAAATCTGTTAGTAAAAGCTTACATATGATTTGTTATTGCGGCTTTTCTCCCTACAAAACGTGGTAATGTTTAGTAATTTTACTATGAAACAGATGCAGATATGTTTATACTTAGGTACATATTCATACAGCACAACAAATTAATATAATTTAAGAGGTTAGCCAAATAATTTTTCTGATAAAAAAAATGTTTGTAAAATATATTTTGAACGTCCATTCATTTTATAACGAAATGATGAAAGTCGAACTGACCTTTCTGTGAACTCATATTATTTTCATATACATTCACCCAAACACATCCAATATCCTCATATGTCATCACAATGCTAGAAAAAGATATAATTATGATATTTTAAAATTTAATTCAGTTATTTTACAATTCTTATTAATGTGTTATACCACCTCTACATTTAGTGACGAATATACGCATAACGGTTTGTTAGACCCTTTCCTTCGTGCCTTTCCTTTAACGTCGATATGGCTCGACGTAACTTAGATATGGGACCATGTCATATTGGCACACGGAAGCCCATGCCTTTCAGTTCATATGGTGGGTAAGAAAGTAGCCAGATCTGCATAACTTATTAAAGAACGTTTCACAATATTTCGTTGACTCGGCGTTTGGCCTTAAGGATTTAGTAATAAAAGTTTATAAATCCCTCATTGTACAGTAAATAGTAACAGATCCGTAGTAGGTAAAATTTAGATAGATAAAACATAAATTAAATTTATTTTGTGAAAAAGATCACTACACAGAGAAAACAAGTCCAAATAAAAAAAGTTTCTAGAAAAAAATCGCTTGCGGCTAATAAATGTTTATTAGTGGTAGAAACATTATTCATTAGTAGTTGAAAAAAACAGATAGCTATAGTTTTGTCCTTAAAGCGATCGACAAACCTTAGTCACCAGGTAATTTGTACTTAATAAAAAAAGTTTCTAGAATTGAATCATTCACCCTTAACTATCTATCGTTTATTCTAAGATGAGCTCAATATTATCATTAGCTATCTAAGTACTTGAAATCAGGTCTTCGACACATTCCGGTAACATCTGGGGTTGTTCGCCTGTACGTCAAGTGTGCAGACAAGAAATTGCATCATTTAATTTTTGAAATTCGGAAAGACAGCACGTGTGAAGTGTACCTAGTGAAATATTATCTTAGGTAGTGATAGTGATGTCTGAACAATGGAATGAAAAGTTATTTTTTAATTAGGTAGTTACTTGAAAAAATACAAATGTTCATTTTTCATAAGTTTAAATTAAATGTTTTTCATAAATTTGCTTTTTTTTAACCCCTTTCTGAGTGTCGCAAATATGGAAAACTAATGAGGGAAAAAATTTGTATTCCAAGTCTGTTAATTTGTACTTAATTATATTTTATAAAATACATTTAACATACCTGGTATATAAAATTTCAACTTTTGTATTAGTTTTCAGTACCGGGTGTCCATTTATTATATTTTCCCCTATACTTTAAATGTTTATAAATTCTAAGCGGTGCAGGATAGAAATATACGATTTTTACTGAAATGTTTCATTTTAGTACAAGTTTTGGTCGAATAGATTGAATGTTTTCCATCGCTTCCGATTACGTCAAAACAAAATTGGCGGATTTTTACAATTTCGGTTATTTGCTAACCGATTTTGAAAAGTTTCCATCGCTGGATAGGTGAAGATCACTTATCAAACTACAAAAAATATACTGGTCAGTTCATTAAGAAACTCAATAAAAAAATTGTCACAAATGCGCCACTTTTGTTGTGACGTAAACGAAAACGATAGAAGAAAATCAATCTAATATTCAAACAAAACTTGTAGCTACTAAAATGGAACAATTCCGTGAAAACCGAATACTTCTCTCCTAAACCGTTTAGAATTTATAGGCAGTTAAAATAGGGGAAATATAAGTGGACACCCTGTATAAGCCTAAATGCCAAGATTTAGGTTAATGAATAAATCGATTACTGTAAATAAACTTTTCAATTAGCCCTAATATAACCTGTATTACTGAGGTAAATACACATTTAATATATTATAGGTTATACAGTTATTAGAGATAAATGAATAAATCACTGAGGATTGGTGTAGAACAAGTTATCGAAGTTGATAACTGTAAGTGACTAAAAAATGTATGGTAAATAAAATGGACTACTTGAAATATATCTATGATAAGTAGTCTCTATATTAACTGTAAATGTTTAATTTTAGCAATATGATTTTTTTCTGTGGTAAATGAATGTCATTTGTCCCCTATTTAATCGAACTTTTTTGCTACTGCAAGTGAGTATTCGCTAATGGCTAGCGAATTTTCTTCTCTGTGTAAAAAAAAACATTATTTTTATTTTTCAATTGGTATTGAACAAATTAAAATGTTGAAACATACATGGTGGCCCAACTTTACGCTTGGATTTATTACATCTAATTGGCAAATGTTTCAAATAAAAAATATGTATAGTTTTGATAATAATAAAGGCAACAGTAGGGAAATGTGGAAATCAATTCAAAGATTATTAAAGGGAAAAAATACGAAAGGAGTTGAAGGCATTAATTTTGGAGGGGAATTGGTGGAAACTGAATCAGAAATAGCTTCTAAGTTCAATGTTTATTTTACTTAATTAAGTCGGATAAAGCCATTTAACGGTACTCATGAGTACCTACGTATTGAACTTCATACAGCAGCCAGACATTTTTTTGGAGCACTTCAAACCACTAGATTTGTGTCAGTTGAAATAAATTACTTTAATTATTTAAAAAAAAATACTGCTGACAACAATGGTATAAATTTGTATGTTATTTGTATGTTATTATATGTATGTATGTCCCTAAGTTCAGGAACAGTACCAGATAAATGGAGAATTTCAACGGTTTACGAAGACATATTAAAAAATTGCGGTTAAAGATCAAATAATGAACTTTGTATATCAAAATAAGTTATTAGTTCAGGAACAGTTAGGTTTCTGAAAATCACACTCATGCGAAACTGCGTTGCAATTCCTAGTGCCTTCTTGGAAGATAAACAGTAGCGGTGCAAGGCATAAACTTAACGTGGACAAGGTACATTTCGCGAGGCCCTCTGATGGTACAAGAAGAAGGGAATATAAAATAAAAAATCGCTTAAAATTGAACAGTTTTTTATTCATTATGAAACTAACCTAAATTTTTACATATACAAACATACTTCTTTGGAACATTGAACAAAAATGAAAAAAAATAAAGAAAAAATTAAAGATTAATGATTGGTTCGTAATTTATCTCAGATGCTATATCTGCTTCAATAGATAAAACTATACCAATGCTGAAAGTCTTTCTTGGTCCATAGCATTTCTTAAATAATTTTTAATTAGTTTCAATTTTGAAAAGCTCCTTTCAGCGGAAGGGTATTGTTAACAAAATTTTAATGACAATGTAAACATTTGGGTAAATTTCTTTCAAATCAGAAACATCGATTATTTCATTCACATTCATTTCTTGAGCCGAAGTGGAATATCTTGAACCTGAGAATTAATTCTATTGTATTTATTCTATGAAAAATCTTATTGCATGTACTTTTGGATTTTCCATACTTGTGTGAGGTGCGCTAGGCCGTCGGTGGTGACCCACACCGCCCACGCCTTACGCCGCCTCTGAAGACAGAGTTAGTTGAGAAGTGGATTATTGGTGTGGAATTTTTGGATATCAAGAGCATTTGAGACTGTCAATATACGGTTTTGAGAGTAAAGTATTGGATTGGTTGACATCTTATCTTGAAAATAGACAACAGTATAGAATTTTAGCGAGTTACTGGTCATAAAAACTTGAAACCGTTCAATTTACTACCACAAATAGTAAATACCAAAATGTCAAATCAGTGACCACGGTAATAACTTCAGTTACCATAGTCCAGAGGTAGGTAACTGGCAATGGTTCAAGCCCCTTACTGTTACTTTAAAACGTGAATGTCTCAACTGTATAATTGGCATTTGAATCTCTTAAATTTTTGGTTTTTATGTGCGAATATAATGATGGAGCCGGAGGAAATAAGCATGGTGAATATTAACTTATGTACCTAGGCTTCTTTGAAATATTCACTTTATATAACTTTGGATGACGAATATCCCAAGAGAATAAAGCTATTTGATAGTATATACCAATTATTGGACAGCCTCTGATGAATCAGTAATGCTAAGATACCTAACATATGCGACACATAGGTACAAAACATCTTTTAAGGTTATGTTGTGACATTTACAGCGAATTATCGTAACCACTTCATTTTAGCGAGTGAATAGCCGCCTGTTACCGCAAATAACCGCTGGGTTATAACCAACAGCTCGTTAAAAATGACCTTATGTGAAGTTTGAGTTCAAAAAGGTTCAATGAAACTCAAAGTCAAACCACAATATATACATACATTTGTTCCTGTAGGAACACTCAACTTGCTACTAGTTTCGGTATTACAATACATCTTCAGGCTATAAAATAGAAAATGGCATAGGTACTCAGTACAAATATCTATAGTTTAATCCTATGTTAAACGTACATTTGAAATGTCATGGTAATAAACACAAAGTTCTAATCTAAAATTATTGAGTAAAATGAAAATAAGTGATACATTCAATTTAAGTGATATTCAACAATTATACAGTGTGGAAACCACTTATGGAATAAAATTCTTTATGTCATTGTTTTAGAAAATTATAAAAAATGCCGAGACACGTCAACTTTTGAATTGAGTTGTGCGTTATGTAGACATAAATTTAAATGTACAGGGTGATTCACGCAAGTATGCCATAGTCGGTGTTGTTTTTTTAATGAAAGACCCTGTATATTTGCATATTTTTGAAATCCCCTTAATAAACCGATTTCAACAAACTAAATAATGTATGGTCAATTATGAATTATACAGGGTGAAATTTTTATTTTTACATTTATTAAACACATACATAAAATACCTGATGTATTTGATTTTAATACATTAAAATAAATGCTCAAAATGCTCTCCACCTAGTTATTGGCAATAGCATAGTCTCCTATAGAACTCCTCCTTAACTTTGTTTAAAGTTTGAGGTGAAATATTCCGTATTTCTGTAGTTATCCTGTGTTTGAGGTCTACAATGCTAGTTGGTTGTGTTGCATATACTTTGTTCTTGAGATAACCCCACAGAAAAAAATCTAACGGCGTAAGGTCTGGTGATCTAGCTGGCCACTCAATAGTACCTCTTCGTCCAATCCATTTATTGGGGAAGATTTCATCTAAATAAGTTTTTACCATTAAATCATAATGGGGTGTTGCCCCGTCTTGCTGGAACCAAACATTTTCATTCGGTAAGCTAGGATCTATTGCGTTGGGATATAAGTTTTCCAGCGCAGGAATAACTTAATTTCTAAGCATATTTAAATATTTTTCAGCTGTCAAATTTCCATCTATAAATATAGGACCAATAATATGGTCGCCTAAGATACCGGCCCAAACGTTCACCTTTTGAGGGTACTGAGTATGTGTCTCACGCATCCAATTAGGATTCTCTGCTGACCAATATCTACAGTTCTGTCGGTTTACCTGTCCATTCAATGTGAATGTTGATTCGTCAGAAAAAAGAATGGTACCAAGAGCTATCTCATTTCTGTTCAGCTTATTCATCAATCTTTCGCAGAAATCCATTCTACGATCTGGATCGTCTTCTGTTAACTCCTGCACAAAAGTTAATTTGTAGGGATGAAGTTTTTCTTTATGAAGACATCTTAGAACAGTTGTATGACTAACATTATTTTTACGGGCAATTTGACGTGTACTTGAAGTTGGATTCTCTTCGACACTTAACAAATTATCCACTTTCACATCATCTTCAACGAAGTGTGGTTTTCTTTTCAATGGTTTCACATGTCCAAGTTCTCTGAATTCTGCATGAATTTTAGACACAGTACTTTGTGAAATATTAGGCAATTCGGGATACCTGTGATTAAATAAGTTTGCCACTTCAACTTGACTTCTGTAGTTATCCCCGTACCCGATCATCATTAAAATCTCAATTCGGTGAGTCTTAGTTAAATATTTCATTGTTATGTCGACAAGGAAAGAGTGTTTGACAAAGATTTTACTTTTTCAGTATAAACTGTCAACACATCAACAACTGACAGAATAGAAAACAATTCACATTATTTACCGATTTTGTCTAATTATTGGCGTTTTTAGGCAATTTTTAGGTATTTATGATAAAATTCATGGGCGTAGCAGGTTTTGTTTAATATACAAATACGTCTAATAATTAGTTAGTTTAGATTTTTGATAAATCCATATTTAGCTAATTTAAAAAAGTACCAATATTTCAAGTGTAATAAATTATTAATTTAAAATTTCACCCTGTATAATTCATAATTGACCAAACCTATATACATGAAAATTGTAGTCCACAATATGAAATGGAAAGAATTTTATAAATGAAATCCAAAAATAACGAAACAGACAAATTTAAAACATAATATATGGAGATCATACAAAAAGTATAAAACCAAGTGTACAAAAAAAAGTGTCCAGAATCCACCAGAATAATCTGGCGTTGTTGAATTACAAGTCAACAACCAAAATACAAAAATTATTGTTATTATGAAGATTGCACACATTTTCAGTAGTAAAGTTGAGAGTTCATTCTCAGAAATGGGAGATGTAGACGTAGGAGTACCTACCTCAAGGTTCCGTTTTGGGGCCATTACTTTTCCTACTGTGGGTGTTGTGGGTGTGTGTGATCATAATGGATGACTGTGGAAAACTTATGCTACCCATTCACCAAACCGTAATGAGGCATGTTGTAAGATGTAAAATTAAATTATTTACAGATGACACAATGCAATGTACCTATTGGTGGTATTGCTGACGAAATAGAGAAATGCTTAAATGAGGACCTAACTAACAACTTTAACTGATTATATTATAATGGTTTGAGAATTAATAGCCTTAAAACTAAATTTATGCTATTGGGGAAAAGAGCAATATTAATAAACTTATAAGTCATTTAACATTACAATAAATGATGAAAGTGTTGAGAGTATTTAAGTTTAAATATTTGGGAGTTAGATCCATAATTAAATCTACATTAGCATTGTAAGTATATAGAGATACAAATTGCAACTACTTTCCTGAATAGAGTAGCTAGTAAAATTTCTCAATTTGCAAGGCTTACTATATATATAGATCAATTATATCCATTTTGACTATTGTAAAGTCCGACCACAATAACTTTGGGACACCATGTGGTCGAGTGTGTGGCGTATCATCCAGTGGCGTTACTAACTTACATATGAAAATGTAATTTTCATACTACATTTATTGTTAGGAATTGATTTCAAATATATATCAAACTTTATGGTTTTAGATACCTGTAGAAAATTACATAATGGTATCACTCGCTTTATGCAGATAGGCGACGGGATTAAAGCTGTTCCATTTTTGAATTCATTAAATAATTAGCAAGGAAGAAAAGAATTTACCTAATCTAAAGTTAATATATTCCAAACCTAAACACTTTCACAAATGTATCTAGCATGTCAACTTAAACTTATTATAAATATAATATTATTAATCTGATGTGGGTGAAACGTTTTCAGATCTAACTCTGGATTTTAGCTGATGCCACATGTGTTCTATAGGTTTAAATATGCAATAATATGGGGGAAGCTTTTATAATGTGTGGCACATATTTTTAGCGGTAATATCACAAACATATTATTTTTCGATATTGATCGCTGTTAAAACTTCAGGTTTTTTGTACGATTGCAGGACATTTGTTAACAAATAGGTAGGGGAGAGTGGGGAAATACCGGCCCCTTAAGGAAAGTCTCAATAAATATCATCAGGGTTTTATGATTTAAGCTGGAATTGGTAGGTGTAAATGAAAGATAAAATGGTTGGAAGCAAAATGCATGTTAAATTGAAACATACAAAGAAGTGGCCGGCATTGCCTCGCAGCGTGGGGGTAATAGCAGCCATTGGAGCAATCCTTGTGAGCCCAAACAGAACGGCTCACATATCTTAGCCAGAGTTCACGGTTCTTTCCAAACTCTCTGCAAATAATACAGATGTCCTCGGTAACGTCGTCATTTTTACTTCCTCCTCGCAATCAAGTTGGTGTTTTTATTCACTAAAACGCTGGAGTCGTCAAAGTTAGCAAAAACTTGTTTTTTACTATTTTTACTTTGGCTTGTTGAAGGCAACCTTTTATCTTCTGCTGCTTTTTCTGGTTTAGCATTTGTGCCGCACTGAGCAAAAAGTTTATTCAGCATCATTAAGAATTTAGTTGTAATAGGTAAAAACTTTAATACGTATTAGAACACAACAAATGTTTAATTATGACAATAAAAAGGGATTTAATTATTGTTATTAAGGTCCGTCAACTTAAGGTAATTAAAACACTTTAATAACCTACTAAAAACAGTAACCGCTAATGACCAATAAATCAATTCCTACCTCAGAAAACGAAATGTTTGGGAGTATTAACACATACCACTATTAAACCCGGAAATTATATCAATGGAACTGGTTGGTAATAGTGATCAAACCTGTTAATAACTAGCTAATAATGATAATTAAATAGATTATTAACAGTAATATAACTATGTGATGGTTAATTGAGGACTTTCATTACTTGATTGTTTTAGTATAGATAACGTTTCAATTAGTATTTATTTTATCTTTGTCATTTACTGAACGATCAAAGATAGATACTGATTAAAACATCATATACAATGCGGTCCATATGTATGGAATAATGGAATAAATTCAATTTTAGCGTTATTATGTACTATGTGAAAAATCCCTCGAACAGGTCGATTTTTATTCTTAAATTGACAACTTACAGTATGAAAATATTATCCCCCTCCAGCACCCCCTCTGAATTATAACTACCCCCTCGAAAATTTTAAATAGGAAAGGGGGTCGTGTGGCACCTTGCTGGAAAGGGATTTTAGTTATCTGCTCAGCAATATAAAGTTTTTTAAATTTGGTGCAATCGTAACTGAGAAAATTAATTTTATTGAAAAATAATAATTTTCTAGGTTTTTTATTTCAAAAATGTCATACAAAAACTATTTTTATCTAACATATCAAAGTTGACAGATCAAAACTAGATCATTGAAAAATTATAATTATTTATAAAATAAATAAAAAACGGTTGTCTTGTATATTATTCCAACACACCCCCTCAAGACATGCGTTCGAATAATAATCTAAATAGTTCTAAGCCCTAGTTCTTGAACACACTCCTCATGTAATTCTCTAGGTAGCGGTTTGGTTAAAATATCTGCAACCATTTCATTAGTTGATACATGACTCAACTTGATAATTCCATCTTCAACGGCTTCTCTCACGAAATGATGACGAATATCAATGTGCTTAGTCCTTGCATGATAAACTGGATTTTGACTCAACTGCTCAGCTCCACGATTGTCAATAAACAATTCTAATTTTGAAAATGTTTCTTGTTCAATTTCTGTCAATAATTCTTTTAAATATATCGCCTCTTTTACTGCTTCTGATAAACTGACATATTCAGACTCAGTAGATGAAAGTGCAACGGTTCGTTGTTTTTGTGATTTCCAGCTCACAGCACCTCCTGCCAAAATAAATACATAGCCTGAATACGATAGTCGATCTACAACACAACCTCCCCAGTCAGCGTCGCAATAGCCATACATAGATTTAGTTTGTTTTGTATAAATTATTCCAAGCTCTTTTGTTCCGGCCAAATATCTTAGTACACGTTTAGCTGCTATCCAATCTTGTTGACTAGGTTTATCAACAAATTGAGCTAATCTTGATACTGTATTTGCTATATCAGGTCTTGTTCCAACTACCAAATACATTAATCCTCCAATAAGCTCTCTGTAAGGCCAATCATTAAATTTGTTCACTTCTTCTTTTATAGAATATGTTTTACTTCGTAATTCTGCTGGTGTCTTTGTTGGATTACCTACATTCACTCATCTTAAATGTTTCAAGTAAACTAATAGTATATCTGGTCTGGTTCATGAAAATATATTCATCAGTTTGAATTATTTCTAGTCCCAAACACTGTTTTACAGGTCCTAAGTCCTTGATCTCAAAATAATCTTGTAGTTTGCGTTTAATTTCTTCTGTCCAGCTAACGTTACAAGCAATCAATATATCATCAACATAGATCAGCAATAATAAGATGTTATTATTACGTACAGCATAATACAAACAAGTTTCTGATTTTGTTGGTTTCAGTCCCATAATTTTCAATTTTCCTGATAATGCTTCATGCCATTCTCTTCCGGCTTGCTTAAGACCATAAAGAGCCTTCTTCAATTGACAAACATCCCATCCTTCTTCAATTCTCTTCTGCATAATTTTAGCCTTAACTTTCAATTCTTCTAGAACAAGACTATCATCGATAATTATTGACTTTAATGTTTCGTAAAACATTTCTGGAATTTCCATAAAAACGGTCTCATTCAACGTTCCATTTAAATATGCAGTTACTACATCAAATTGTCTAATTTCCAGATTTAATTCTATTGATAAAGCAAGTAAAAGTCTTATGGATTCCATTCTTGCAACCGGAGCAAAAGTTTGATTATAATCAACACCATATTCTTGACTATAACCTTTTGCAACAACTCGAGCTTTTCTTTTTTCAATCGATCCATCTGACTTATATTTATTAGTCAATATTAAACGACTTCCAACAACATTTAGACCTTGAGGTCGTTTCACAATATCCCAAGTATCATTTTTTAATAAACTCGTAACTTCAGACTTAATAGCTCTTTTCTAATCATCTCTTTCAGGAGACTTCAAAGCATCATCCAATTCAATTTCAGCTACTCCAGCAAATATATTAGTATTTTCTTCATCACAGTTAACTTCACTGTTACTTGCTGTTGAAAATAATTTTCTAGGGCGACCTCTCGATCCTGTTTTAATTAATCTTGGCCTTCCTCGTCCTCTTCTTTTATCATCTTCTCTTGATATGCTTTGCGGAGTTTGATTGATACATGGTGCAGTATCCAATGATCTTTCGTCTTCTTCAGCTTCATCACCTTCTTGATTCTCTTCAGATGGTTGAACTGGATTTTCTGTTTCATTTTTTTCAGACCCAGCTACCAATTCAACCGATGATTGATTTTTGTTTGCAAAATCATCATCATCATCAGCATTCAGCAACTCAATTCTATGATTTTTTAAAATCGTGGTAATATTATCTTCAATAAATTTGACATCACGAGCAATAATATATTTTCTATTTTCTGGTAACCAAATCCGATATCCTTTTGTTTCACGCGGATAACCTACAAATATTCCCTTGATTGATCTATCAAATAATTTACCTTTCGTTGGATTTTTATCTAGAACAAATACAGTAGATCCAAATGCTCGTAAATAATTCAAAGACATTTTGTCTGTGTTAAACCATCTTTGATAAGGTGTATCTCCTTTGATACTTTTTGAAGGACATCTGTTTCTTATGTGACACGCTGTAGCTATTGCATCAGTCCAAAGCATGTGTGGTAAATCTGATTGAAGTAGGAGACAACGTGCCATGTCAACTAAAGTCCGATTAAAACGTTCAGCAATACCGTTTTGCTGAGGTGTTCTTACAACACTCAATCGACGTTGGATACCTTGACTACGCAGATAAATATCCATCTCAGTATTACAATATTCCTTGCCATTATCGCTTTGAAGATATTTAATTTTCTTCCCTGTTACACGTTCCGCTTGAGTTTGATACATCTTGAATGCTTCTAAAGCGCTACTTTTTTGTTTAAGAAAAAATACCTCACACCATCGAGACCGATCATCAATAAATGTGATAAAATATTTAGCGCCACTAACTGATTGTGTTCTGAATGGTCCAACAATATCTGTATGTACTATTTCAAGGGTTTCTTCACTCTGTCGTTCACTTGTTGAAAATGGTAGTCTTGTCATCTTGCCTCGTAAACATACTTCGCATTTTGATAAACATGTCAACTGATCTGAGGTTACTTTACTTGTTGTGTTTCGATTAATGACCTGAGCTAGATCATTAGCATTCAAATGGCCCATGCGACAATGCCAAATTAAAACTTCTGAATTAGTCTTATCTTCAACGATACCAGCTTGTTCATTCACTCCTTGTACATAATAGAGATCACCACGCCTTTCAGCAATAAATTTAATGTTTCCATTCAAGTCCATAATCATTGCTGAATCTTTTCGGAATAATACTTCATGATTTTGATTAGTAATTTTGGAAACTGAAACTAGATTTGATCTTAGATCTGGTACAAATAATGTATTTGAAAAATCTACTGATTTCAGTTGTTTACCATCACTAACCGATAAGTTGACAGTCCCCTTTCCTTTAATTTCACTACTGGCTTGACTAGCTAAATTGATTCTTCCTCTACTGACACCATTGAAGGTTTTAAATAACTGTTTATCGCCACATAGATGTGTAGTACATCCACTATCAAGAATCCATGGTCGATAACTTAATGTACTACCAGCATATCCAGTATGATACACTGCAAAAGTATCATCGCCTGCTTGTGCACATTGTCGATCTTCTCTACTTCTTTTAACATCTGGCTTTGATGGTCTTGATAGACAATCTGGTGACTTGTGTCCTTTCTTTCCGCATTTATAACAATATCCTTTAAAAAAATTGGTGTTGTTATTGTTATTGCGTTGATTTCCACCTCCCACAGTTCCGGCTATCTCAACCACTGACTGTGATCCAATTTCACTCTTCTCAAGTATCTTCACTTTAAGTGCCTCAACATTTAACAGTTCATCACGTGATTCCATGGCACATTTGAAACCTTCATAACTATCAGGAAGACTATATAATAACATCACAGACAGTAAATCTTGATTAACCTCAATATCCATAGCACCAAGTCGATCAACTATATCAGAGAATTTATTAACATGATCTCTGACATCACCACCTTCACACATCTTATGAAGCATTAGTTGTTTAAGCAGTAAAGCTTTTCTCGCAGGTCCTTTAGAGGCATAAACTGACGCAAGTTTCATCCAAACTTCACGGGAAGTATTGCATCCACGAACATGTTGTAATTCCGTAGAATAGATCGCTAGTATCAACTCTGATTTAGCTTTACGATCAGCTTTGATCCATTGATTTCGTGCTTCAACACTCTCAGCATTACCATCAACAATAACAGGAATCAACTTATCACCATTAACATACTCCCACATATCATTCTTTATTAATAACGCTTCTACGTGAATCTTCCATGCTTCATAGTTGTCTTTATTTAAAAGCTCAAACCTTGTAGCATTCAACGTTAACGACATATTGAATTTCTTAGAATAAAATTGATACCAAGCTACTTTTTATTGTTTAGAAATCTGGGCCCATAACCTATTGAAAAATAATAATTTTCTAGGTTTTTTATTTCAAAAATGTCATACAAAAACTATTTTTATCTAACATATCAAAGTTGACAGATCAAAACTAGATCATTGAAAAATTATAATTATTTATAAAATAAATAAAAAACGGTTGTCTTGTATATTATTCCAACAAATTTTGTAAGATGTAAAATTTTGATGATACGTAGAATGAAGATAATAATGTCACATAATACATATTTAGAATGTATTTTTCAATGTACTTTACAATAATTAAATTAAATGTTCAAAATGACCATGCACCATTCACTTCTCGACAATAGCCGAAGCGATTTTGGAATTCTCGTATAACATTTTGTATGACCTCTCAGGGGTTATTTTGTTAATTTCTTCCGTTATCCTAACTTTTAAATCAGCAATATTGTCTGGTCTATTAAAATACACTTTAGAAATAATCAGGGGCCTATTTCACAAAAACACAAGTTTGTAAGTAACAAGTAGATTTTAATAACTATGGCAAAATATATTTCATAAAACGACAAGTGTACTCTAGTAATGACAGGCAATTTTTTACAATTTTACAAGTAAAGTACTTGTTATTTACTATGAATTTACTTGTTATTAACTAGTGTAGTCAACAAAATTGCATCTGAAACTTGTTATCTACTAAAGTTCTTCTACCTAACTTAAAAGGTAGATAGCTGACAAGCTTTAAAAATACATAGATTATAGTTGCAACAAAATGTGGTCTAGTAGTTCTTCGTCAGAAAATGAAAATGAAGAAATTATTCAAATACGTAAAAGGAGACTTTTAGGCCTAGAATTAATTCTGGTGTTCCACTCGTTATTCGAGTTTAATGAACGTTTCAGAATGAATTCTGTCCAAATGGAACAGCTTCGTATGGATATTCGACATATGCTTCTTCATCCAACTGACCGGTCTCAAGCACTATCCACAAAAATGCAGGATTTGTATAGCATTACACTGGTTAGGTAATGTAGGCCAATA
Organism: Lochmaea capreae; assembly: GCA_949126875.1. Taxonomy (NCBI): domain Eukaryota; kingdom Metazoa; phylum Arthropoda; class Insecta; order Coleoptera; family Chrysomelidae; genus Lochmaea; species Lochmaea capreae. The sequence goes on along the minus strand of OX421402.1, from coordinate 14,118,033 downwards.
AATACAATGTCATATCAGATGCACATGGGGAGTTAGTAAGACAAGTCTCTGCAGATGTGTAGTGTATGCAGTTAACCAAATTAAATTTTCCCAATGCGTTAGTTGGCCCGACAATATTTTAAACGTTTCTGCAGGATTTTTTGCTATAGCAGGATTCCCCCAAGTTATTGGATGTGTCGATGGGACATTAGTAAAAATAGATGCTCCAACCGAAAATGAGCCTGCATTTGTTGATTGTAATGGAAACCACTCCATCAATTGTATGATTACTTGCGGACCAAATTTGGAAATATATTATGCTAGTGCTAATTGGCCAGGAAGCGTGTTTTAAGAAACAGTACTTTTTTCAAAGAATGGAAGAAGGTTGGCGACCAATCGTAAATGCAGTTTTACTAGGAGATTTTGACGACCCTTTATTGGATTGGCTTATGATGCCCATTGAAGTAAACATAGATGTAGCAAGTGCTGCCTACAATAGCGATCATAAGAGAACAAGGCGTTTAGTTGAGAACAGTATTGGAATTTTAAAGGAAAAAATTTCCTGCCTTAATTATCTTCGTTTATCGCCTGTATATGCAGCTAATGAATTTAAGTGTTACACAGCACTTTATAATATCTGACGAAATGGGAATGTTAACATGGATGAGGCAGAGAATGAAACTAATGGAAATGATATTATCGTAGCTGCTGACCCCATTTCAGGGAATGGTAGAAGTAGACAAAGACAAAAAATATTAAACTTTTTTAGAAACAGTGTTGTTGCTGACAAGTTATTTCTCTTCTTGTCTATAACAAGTGTTACAGACAATTTTTACTAGTTGCGAAAAGGTTTTGTGATCGTTTATGAAATGCCTGTGCGTAATAATTTGTGAAAACAAGTGGTTGTTATTTACAATCAATTTCAACAACACTTGTACCTTTGTGAAATAGGCCCCAGGTATTTTTGTATCTGTTCTGCTAAACATCAGGAAAAGAATATTTGAAGATACTAAAATATTAGTCAAAAAGCCAAATAAACAATAATGAATCTAGTAGGCTGCTGTCATTTAGGTATTTAAAGTTACTAAAAGACGTCAGTATAATATTTGTGCGCGTATTAAAATAAATTATGGCTCATTTGTCCGAGACTCAAAGAATAGACAAGATTGGTTGTGGTAAGAACTCGAAAGGAGGTTTTTGAAATTTTTATAATAAATACCCTGGTCAATACGTTGCGCAGTCTACAGTTAGCAAAATTGAAAAATAGTTTCGTGATACTGGACATTGTATAGTAAAACAATCTAGACAATGAAAGTAGGTACAAAATTAGCGATAACATTTATTTTCTATGGATATTGAAAAGAAATAAAAAGCCATTTTTGAAAACAATTTATTATATAGTATATTGCACAAAAAAGTATAAATTGTGTGTAATAAAAGTAATTCAGATTCAGACTCGTATTCAGCGATCTCGAAAATATAAGTTGAAAGTGATTTTAGCAATAAGTTTTACTTAATTACAGTTTCCTGTTGTATGTGGGGGTGGCGCTGTTATGGCATTGTTAACATATCCTTTACTGACCACTACTTTGGGCAACCTTAGTAGACGATCTCCTCAATGAATTGTCCAAGGAAGATTTTTATATTGTCTAGGATATGCCGATGACATAGTAATTGTGGTCAAAGGTAAGTTTGCTGGAGTAATATCTGAAAGAATGCAGGTAGCTCTAAATATGGTAGACAACTGGTGTAAACAAGAGAGACTGACGGTCAACGGTCAGAAAACACAAATTGTCAACTATACAAAAAGAACAGAACTGCAAGGCCTAAAACCACCAGTGCTAGGAGAAACAGAGATTCCCTTTGCCAAAGAAACAAAATAGCTAGGGGTTTTTTTGATCATAGGCTCACTTGGAATACTCACACAGTGAAAACCACACAGCTATCATGTCTTTAGGCAGGCGTAGAAGACTGTGCGGTAAGAACTGGGGGGCTCAACCCAAAAATGACCCTGTGGTTATACACAAATGTTGTCAGACCAATGATAACTTATGGGTCCGAGGGGTGGTGGACTGCAAAGACGCAGCAAGTAGGAGCAATAAGGCTGTTGAATAACACACAAAGGCTGGCCTACCTGTGTGTCACAGGGGCCATAAAAACTACTCCTACAGCTACAATGGAAGTCTTAATGAATCTGCCACCTCTACACATATTCATTCAAAGCGAAGCGAGGTCTGTAATGCATAGATTAATACGTAGTCAGCAACACATAAGCCAAACGCACAGTGCTGACATCTGGAAGCTAATCGAGGAGATAAAGGCAGACTATGTAATGGGACAGTCCATCGATGCAATAGCTACGAGATATAGCTTCGATAATTCAAGTTCAAACAGGGAAGACTGGAAAAACGTGTACCCATACATGCGAATGTTTTTTGGTATACAGACGGGTCAAAGACATTAGACGGCAAAGGAGCCGGTATAGAAGGGCTAAAGCAAGGGATAGCCTTCCCAGTAAGCCTATCAAGGAATGTCACAATTTTCCAGGCGGAAATTATGGCGATTCACCACTGTGTGGAAGAAATTAAAAGGCAGAAGAGCATAGGCGTGCCTACAGGGGGGACAGGGTTATCCGAAGCAACACGTCGAATGCGTTTGTAGATTAGTTGATAGGAAATTATCATTATCTATCTTTTTCCTCTGGATTCCATGTATTGTTACGTTTTGTTTTTCTAGTTTATTTTTTGGTTCAATATATTTTGTTCTATTACTTATATAATTGCGTAATTACTAAATATTTTAATTAGAAATGGGGCAATGACGTTTTTTTTATTTCGCCGATGAGCCTGTAATGGACTTTTTGCGTTATAGAAAATGCAGCGTTATTGCTTAATTATCATTTTTAATAGGCAAACTCACATTAATCAATGGCCCCCCCCCCTATTAAAAAATCTGCGCACGCCTATGCAGAAGATGCATCTTCACAGACAGCCAAGCAGCGCTAAAGGCACTCAACTCCGTAGAGGTCAATTCTAAGCTAGTATGGGATTGTGTGCGGGCCCTATAAACCCACTGGGTGAGCGTAGCAATGTTACGGTAGCCTGGATACCGGGACACGAGCGGCATAAGGGCAACGAAAAAGCGGATGAAATGGCCAAACAAGACTCATCAATGCCATTCGTTGAAATGAAACAAAGAAGTGGGTCGCCCACAAATCTCTGAAATGGTGGAGGAACTCACCAGGACAGAGGCAAGCGAAACAGTTCATATTAGAACACTCGCCCAAATTTACACAGCAGATCTGATGGCCAAAGATAGGAAAACTGTCAAAGCTGTAGTGGGTATGTTAACGGGGCATTGTAAGCTCAATAGGCATTTAAAGCTGATGGGATTGACAAACGAAGATATGTGCAGGTTTTGTCACCTAGAAGAAGAAACGGCAGAACACATTCTGTCATGTCAGTGCGATAGCCTGATAGCATTTGACCAGCCAGGTATATAAAATTTAACGTTTTGGGATGCAACTCGCGGGTCGCCAAGAAACTGACCTGACCTGAGATGGGATAATGACATGCAATAAAGCCATAAAAGTATTAGCCGTGACAGGGTCGTATTTATTTTGTTGTTGGCGAATAATAAATTATTACCTGAAACCTCTATAAAACTTTTGCTTTTTCATCAGGTATAGTGTGCGGCCCTGCACGGTAAATCATCGTCAAAAGAACTAAAAGGTTATAATGAAGCGGGAAATTGGCTGGCAGGTAAGAAGTGAAATGTAGTTGAACCGATACTGGCGGTTTATTGCATATAAACATACTGTACTAATATTATAATAAAACTGCAAACCATTAATCTATAAGAAAACAATAATAAAAAGTTCATGGAAACTATATTGAATTAAAATTTATTATATTTATATTTATTAAATATATTTTTTTCAGTAGTATATTATTGGTTGGTGATATACTGCCGAATACTTTGTATTCATCCAAATTTGAATTGACGGAATTCGCGAGATATTTCATATCTTCTACTCCTTATTTGTTCAACATTTACAACAAAACATTTTTGAGACATGAAAAATGCTTAAAATTCGCAACCAGAAATCGACTGGCTTTTTTATAAAATCATTCGTTCACCTTCAAACAGAAAAAGATAAAACGCATTTTCAACATAAAAAGTCTTGAATTAAAATTTCAGGAGAGTATTCTCAAAAAAACCAGTCTACTTGGAAAATAATTTAGAAGAGCCCAACAAAAAGGGTTTCAATTTTATGAATAAGGTTTCAGTTTTATAAATAATAAATTTTAAAGTAGGGAATATATTCGAAAATCCACAAGAGAAACACTCACACCATCCTGGGGTAGGGAAGCACAGACACCAACAATATAGGCGAGTTACTTTTTGATTACTTACTTGGAGTATGGTCCGTATATATCTTTGGTTACTATCTGGGCGATCCGTATTTATTAAATCCCTGAAAAAGCGGTTCGTTAAGGCGGATTCTCATGCATCCGATATCCGACGATAAGAAAATCATTCTATTGGTTGAAGTTATGGTTTTGTGATTGGTTGAAGAATTCAAATGCTGGCATTTCTCATACATCCGATATCCGAAGCTACGACGATCCGAAAGAATATTTGTCAGGATCCGATAATCTCATCTCCTTAACAAATTGTGATATTTTCATTTTCATAGTATGTAATAACACAGACATGGCAAACGACCTTTTACACAAAAAACGAACAGTGAGGTTAGGAGACATACGATATCGGACAAAAGTTGAAATAATTTTAACAACCATCCGACGTCGTACGAACAATAACATTTTCGGATGAAAAAAGGCGCCAAATCATTCTGACCAATAGCAAGTTCATCGGATGCATGAGAATCCGCCTTTAAACTTCGGTGAATTATCTGTCACCAGAACAACCGTACTTTTATTCTGGGAAGTTAGGTAACTACTTGTCATTTCGGTTTATTGTTTGTTTGTTTCATGGAGACTCCATGGTTTGTTTAATGAAAATTATCTGAACAGAAAAAAATTTAAAAGTACTCGTCCAAATCACTTTGGAAGCTGCAGAAACAGAGACAACCTTGCAGGAACTTCAGAAACAGTGGTAAGGTAATATTGACAAATGACAATAAGTGGTCCGTATATACGAAAAAGGTTCCATGAAATCCGAAAAACGCTAGTAACCGCATTGAGACTATCGGGTATATACGGACCATACACGTATATATCTCGTAGTATGCAGTGGCGGCTCCGCCTCCTCAACAATTTATCCAGCAAATAGTTGCAGTAATATTTTGTTGATTATTCTTCATTTTATTTCCTGTTTATCTAATAATTTTCAAATTTCACAATTAATTCCCTGTTTTCACTAGTTATTTTTGAATCTGACAACAGTGCCCTGAGGCTAGATTCTACAAACATCTCAATGAAACAGGTGTTACTCAACAGAGTTGCCGTTTTTTCGACAAGTCCAATTGCTAATACCGTAAAAAATAGCAGAAATTGCCTTGCCTCTAGCGGTCGCGATGATACACGAAGGCACATCGTGTTGCGTGCGTTTTCGACTTGACGAATAAAGGCTCATTCGAATGTTTTTCAAAAGTTTCCCAATACACTTTTAGATAACTTAGTTCTAAAATATAAATTTTTTGATAAAATATAGCACTGCACAATGAATGTATATGCGTTGTATACTCGGATAAATATTTTAGGCCAGTACCTACGACAGTCAAGCCGATATGTTAAATTTATAATAAATAATGATTTGCAACAAGTTTTATAAACTACTTTGTTTGACAGTAACCATTCCTGTCACGTCGGCATCGGTGGAGAGATCATGTTTCCACTCTCAAACGTATTAAAACTATCTGCGAAATAGGTAATGGGCCAAATTTCGTCCAAAATTAAAAATAAAAAAAAACGAACAAAAAAAATGTTTGGGCAAGAGAAACTCTATACCTACACGTTGGTTCTTGATGAGCAACAATTAATTTCGTCACTGAAGTATAGCTGGTACGGTCGCTGCGCAAAGGTTAAATTAATTGGTAGAATAGAGTATATTTTTACAAAAACGTTTTATTTCCAGCCTCCTCTCTTAAAACGTTCACGAGCCCCCACTGGTAGTATGTTACTCTGGCGCTAACCAATCTTCGTGACAAGAAATTTATAAGCACAAAAATTGCTGTACCCCCTTGCTTTGATGACGGGTACTTTCGCTTCCGTATTTTTGCGCAAATAAAAGCGTGGTACAATTCCGTTACCCCCAATTAACAAACTGGAGTAGTTATAGGAAACCCCTTAAAAGCAGCTGGGGCTGGGAAGACAGTAGGTAGGTGTATCTATGCCTGTTTGGGTGGGTGCTTGTATGTATGTGTGAGTGATTGTAGAATTGCACTCCAAACTATCAGCAATGTATTAAAATGATAGTTCACATAGGGTTAAATAAAAAATTCCAGTTACAGGATGAAGGTAGAAATCAAACTCATATCTGAACATTTAATAAGTTCTTCACATCATTCATATAAATATAGTGAATGACCAAAAATAATAATAAATTATCACATCGTTTCAATAAAAGAATTTTTTTGTGTAACATATGAAACACACTGGCTCGAAGGCAAGTCAAATAATATTAACGTCAGTTTTTTTCTTTACAACTATTTCAGCCACATTCAAATGAGCAGCTTTCTCTTTCCTTTTTGGAGGAACGGATTGTTGACAGAAACGCTTAAATGCTTCTAATTCTAACTCTTCGGTGTCCATGTCATCTTCTAATACATCTCTAGGCGTAAATACACTTTCTACAAAAAAGACGAGCATTAAAAAATATAAGTTTTAGAAGTATGGCATCATTGCGTTACTCATTGTCTCAATATAATCGTAACATTAATCATTTTGTGCTCAGTAATTTTTGATAATTTCCTATCTATTTGAATTATTTATTTATAATTTTTCACAATAATTTATAGGTGACATTTAGACAAAAACAAAATTTACAGTTGAATATTTCAAAATGTGAATAAGGAATACGTCAATCATAGTAATAGATAGGCACAGTAGCGGATTTAACCCGTGAGGCCCGGTCTTAGGGCACCAAATTTTTAAGACTGCTAAAATTAAAAATCGATTGGGTTTTCTGTAAACTGTAATGTTTTAATTACAAGGAATTTATTATTAATTCTTTATTTAATTATGTTTTATGTTCCACTAAGTAATAGTTGATAAATTAAGTTATAAAAATAAAAATAGGAAAAACTGTACTAACCATATAACCAATCATCTTTGTCTAAACTGAATTTATCTCCACCATTCGATGCAGGTATAATAGAAACTTGGGCAGTTTGACAAGATTTGTTTGCTTCGGGTTCAGACTTCATACTCTTTTTATCGACTTTCGTTATTTCGATTCCTGGCAATCCAGATAGAATTTCTTGAGCATTAAAAGCCGAGATTACATCATCCACCTCTGGCCTTTGTGATTGATTGAAAACATGAGAATTTACAGTAGACTTTTGAATTTGAGGTATCAAGCTTGAAATTGAGGTTAAGGGAACGGGATTAGCATTTCCCTCATTGGACAGAGATTGATGTAATCGAGAACTACGAATAGTAACCATACCATTTTCATTAGTAAAAATTGCCGCAGGTGCACAATTCTCTGTATTTTTATGGTCTGGTTTAGGTTGCTGGTGATATGATTGAAATATAGGATTCTTTAATGTTACCATTTTTTTAACATCATCTGGAGTTGTAGATGAAACGGTTTCCAGTTTCTTGTTCTTCTTTTTCTTTTTCTTTGCATTTTTACTCAACTTGGACGGTAACGGGTCTGTATTTTGTTTTTGTTGTATTAATTTTTCAGTATCCACTACTATTACTCCCGATTTTCCTACATTTATTGTGGGTCCGCTTTGATCTTCCATATTTGTCACTTGATAATTACGGCTGGACACTGGAGATTCTACTTTCGTTATTGTAATACCTAAAACATAAGAGTGTCATTATTTCAAAATATAAACAAATAATCAAAAACTCTTTTCCAAAATTCTTAACACGCTTGTGAGTGAAAAAAAAAATTAACAACATAAAGGTACAAAAGCTTCAAGTTATAAAAAAACAAAATTTAGTGTATAAACAGTATTTACCTGGTGGAAGACGCAACATAGGAATTGGCAGATCATCCTGATGGAAAACATTTGTATCATTTTGTTTGATCTTTTTATCTACTAAATTCTTAGTTTTATTTTCAACATTTTTTTTAATAGCTGCAGAAGGGCTTTGTTGATTTTCATTCATATCGAGAGATACCGTTACCTTAAGTTCTTTAGTAACAACATGTGGCGTGGGTGATTTCGGAGGTTTTTGTTTTTGATTCGGTTGCTTCTGTTGTTTCTTTTTCTTTTTAGATAGCTTAGTGGTATTGGTATTGGGCAATTCACTTATTTTATTGGTAGCATTGTCAGCTCCATTAACAAGAGTGTAAAGAAGTTTATCTTGATCTGGGGTGGAACCTTTCAAAGTAATTGTTACAGTTGGAGTATTGCAGCCAATTTCAGCTACCCTTTTAATTGTTACCATGGCTGGTATAGTTTCCTCAACTACTTGTGATTTTTCCAACTCTAGTGCTCTAATATCAAAACTTTGTTGTTGCACCAGTCTTCTTTTTTCAGCTTGCCTTTCTTTTTTGGACCTCTTTTTCAGTTCTTTGAGTGCTTAAAAATATTAACTAAATTGAAAAAATACCTACTAGAATAATTATAATCTTTGTTTTTGTAATACTGATTTTCGTTTATTAAAAAGTTACCAAGCTTCACAACAAGATGTTTTAAAAGTATAAATGTGTAAGTATATTTTAATGTGCAAAATATAAAAAGGTTGGGATGATATAGTATTAAATTTAAAAAACAATGGTTTCCTAAATTCGTATATCAAGTCTACCCTTACAATAGCTTCAATTAATTAACCAACACATTTATTTATACATGACCCATAACTATTGATTATTCTGCATATCCACGGATACGGATAAAGATATTCGGAGCTTCACTAAAAATTTACATTGAAGTTGTATGGGGAAGTCAAATTTTATTCAGTTATTATTTACTAGACGCAGATTAGTACGAATCTACTTGGATGGGAAAGTCAATTTTCTTGAAAGAATTTTTATAATAGAAATTCATTTTTACTTGCATTTTTAGCAACACTATTTGATAACCTCATTGATACAACCTAGTTAATGGTGTTTTATAAGAATTTAATTTATGCGTTAATTACAGTATAAAAAAATTAGACAGCTTGTTGTATTTGTATAATTATTTGTGGTCTGCAACAGTTTTTATATTCATACATCAGACTTGTAAGTATATGTTTTAACATAGCGTTAAAATATATTTTTAAATATTTATTAGCATTTCAATTCAATGACGATAAAATATAACTTACCCTGCGCAGCTGCAGCTTCTGCGGCCGCCTTTGATTTTTCTCTTTCAGCTTGCTTCCTTGCAAGTTCTCTCTTTTTCTCAGCCTCCTTCCATTTAATTTCTTCTTCAAGTCTTTTTTGTTTTTCTTCAGCTTGAATCCTTTCTTCCTCCTTTGCATACAAGAATGATTTTAAGAAGCATAATTGAAAATGTTGTACAGATATTCATTCACAACAATAAAACAATAGGATAGATAAGCAGAAGATTATCCGTTTGAAACAATTCTTTCATACATTGCCTTTTTATACTATATAGTTCTCAAAAGACTTACCTTTTTCTTTCGCTGTCGAGCTTTTTTAGCAGCCTTTTTTTGAGCTAATTCCATTTTATTTAAAGCAGAGTTTCCTTCAATATAATTGACCAATCCGTGTATATCATCTGCTCCAGAAGTTGCTGATGATGTTGTGATGGAAGAGTCAGATGATTTGACAGATGGTGCGGGAGGTATGTTCGTGGGGGAAGAAGGTAATGGTACCCTTTCTTCTACTTTACTAATGGCAGTCTTAATTTTTGCTGAGTTAGTAGTAGTGGTACTTACATTAGTATTGGAAGAGATAATTTTGCAAGTATCTTTTGTTCTTTTTTCTCGTCTCTGGTGAAGTCGTATCCGTAACCTATCTCTTAGTTCATTGTTTTTATGTGTATGATTTGCTACGGTCTGACATGTACAAGTATGGTTAAATTAAAAGAAATTCATTTGTTTCAGACATTTTTTAATAATGTTTACAGTGTGATACGCTAAAAATCAGTATTGGTGAATAAAACATAACTTATCATTTTTAAATTTATAAAAGTAAGGCATCACCAAGTATTCGGTAATAAGGTGACATTTTTCGAAATGTATAAGGCTACTATTTTGTAAAGGCAAAATTCATATTTCAGGTTGATTATTTTACAGGTTACATTTATTTTTGTGAATCACACTTTAAACCTGTTTAAGTTAAATGGTTTCTTTAGTTAAAAACCATTGGTAACTTTAATAGTAAATTAATAGGATAATTACCGGTCCAAACACTTCACAGTATGTACAGTCACATTTTTTGGCTTCCTTTTGATGGTCATGCGCTCCACCATGACCTTGGCAGACAGCTAAATTAAAATAACAAAATAACAATAGGTATACGTTCATTTAACACCATAAACTACAACAGAAACAAACATGAAGTATTCTAGTAATGTCTCATCCAGTGCTATTTTCAGTTGATTTATTTAGTTACACATTGTTCCAGAACCTTGTTCTGGATATTGTAACAATACTACACAAACATTTGCGCCATTGTCTTTAAATATGCATAGAGAAACTCTAGTCAACGTATTTCGTAACCTGTCGAGTGCGTAATATGCCAGTATATACAGAATAAATTGGTGTTTCTGAAGTTGTGAACCACAGTTGGTCAAGTTTAATTTTATGAATGTTCGTTTTTTGCTCAAAAACGGGCTCTGATTTTTTAAAAGTGGCATATAAAACTTGACTGATTCACTGATGGAATGGATAGCAACCATGGGTTTGATAACCTGGGACATGCCACAAGATGGTATGATGAAAAAGTATAACTTTTCAAAGAAATTCGTTACGGAATTAAGCAACAAGAAGGAATGGGATCCAAATACCATTACCAGACTTGGAAAGAATGCCATTCAATGGTACACAGACGGCTCAAAAGCAATAGAAGGAACTGGGATAGGAGTGTACGGGCCAGGAACCAAACACTCTGAAAGCTTAGGAAAAACCCCAAGTATCTTTCAAGCGGAAATTCACGCAATAAGAAAGTGTGCCCAGTTGAATATCGACAAAGGATATAGAAGGCAAAGGGACAGTTACCTAAGTTGAAGCCTGCAGATATCCTAAAATTCCTCCGGGAAATAGGACTAAAGGAGCTACTAGTCTCTGAGACTCTCCTCAGAAACTAAGTAGAAGTAAGGGGGCACAATAGATCTTTTAGGTCTCAGTAAATGTTACCCCAAAATACATACATACATACATGGGTTTGATAATTCAAAACATAGAGCATAAACTTACTTTTATAAGAGAAAATCGGAATATTTTAAAGCTGTTACAATAACCAGCGATATTACAGCTGGTATTGATAGAAGAATGCATATTTAATTAGCCAATCCCAGGACTGCCCTTTCTGATTGAACTATTGTGAAATTTAAAAAGAGAATTAAGGTAAATTGCATATTCAATCAATTTTTATTGCCAATAATTTATCAATTTTGGCACCATGGGTTACATTTTTTTGGAAAATAAAATATACCCTATGCTACCCGCTGATAATGTAGCTTTCTATAGTTCAAAATTGTTTACGCAGTTTTTGAGTTTATCCATTACAATCAAACATACTCATCTTTTCTCTTTTTAATATCAGTATAGATGACGAGAGAAAAGGTGATCGAAAATTACTTGACATTCATGACACACTAGAAGATATTACAAATGATTGCTTATACTACTTATGATAACTAAAATTTATAAAATCATGATATTCACTTAATTTTGGTGAAAACAGTATATTTTTGAAAAAAAAGTTTTAATACTTACTAGCTGCTTCCTCAAATTCATTCAAATTATCACATGAATTGTTTGCTATCGCCGATTTAATAACTGTTATTTGAGGCCTAAAATATATCAAACAAATATATATGTATAAGCCAAGCTGGAGAAACTAGAAAAATTTATATTAAACATGAGAAATTAAGTTGATACATAAATTCCACGTACTTTTCGCAGTTGTGTGAAATTTTTGATTCATCTTTGAACGTATCATCTACTTCTCCATTCTTTTTAGTTAATCTAAAATGAAAAATCGTTACAAATTGGAACAAGAAACCATCCGTCAACTAACTTACGAACTGGGCGACTTTAAAATACTGTTATCGAAAACAACCTTTCCGGACAAATTGGTAGTGTTATTAAATATATCCTTCTTAATTTTGATAAAGTTCCGAACATTTTTATTAAAAATTGTATCACTTTCAGAATTTTCTTTTTTTCGTTGTTTAAGGAACTCTTCAAATGCTAATTTAGTACAATTCAGATCGTTGGGATCATGTTGGGGTTTAGAAAAATGTATGTCACATGTATTTCTAAAACTCGGCGCATCACTAGTAGTTTTGGGAGCAGGTGACTTTTTAGTAATGGTACCTTTTGATGAATCTTCACATATAGTCACGTCAGATCTATTTGGCAGTCTTACACAATTCGTTTTTTCTGATAGTATTCTAGAACTATGGATTCCATTAACCATTATCTTATTGTTGTCAGTGTTAGCGTGGCCTAAAAAACGGTTATTTTGAATTTTAAATTTTATCACAAAAATTAATACCATCGTGTTATCAAATTGTTCCAATGTAACAGTAACTTATTCTATTGTAACGCATCTCTTGACAAACCGAAAAAATAGTAGTGAGAGTTTTAAGTTTGACATTATTGGCAGATGTCAACTTACGTAACGCTAACTCAGTTTTAATTGGCGGAAATGCGAATCACGAATAATTATGCTGAAAAAAATGGAAATGACGAAATCCACGGTTTATAAAGAGATGTATGTGATATTGTCTGTTTCATTTCAAAAAAGCGGGAATTACAAACAACAGGGTTTATAAATCCAACTTAAGTATAACCAATACTGCATAAATTTAAAAACTCACGGTTAACGTGCCGATGAAAGTGATCTAGGTCTACAAGTCTCCGACACCTTCTGCAATATGTTAAACGACCTGTGTTCTTCAAAAATTTATCATTTGCCTGTTCTTCATTCGCGTCCAACATACATTCATACTTTGCTATTAAACATTCTTCACAAATACACTGACCATTTCTGTCTAATATAGGACCGGCTGGATGGAAAAATGGATCACCTAATAATCGGAAAAAATGATGATCTAGTCGTTTTAGGTCCAAGTCGTTCTTCCTAAAAATGATAACATTGAACACTTTTTGATCCAGGTAAAAATTTACACAGAAAAATGTGATTAATCACATTTTTTTATGATTATTCAATGAATAACTATTGTACGCATTTTTGTGTATCTAATAAAAACAAACAATGTTGACAAGTGTTTGTATATGAGAGATTTTACTATGCGTGTAGAATATTAGAATCCACGTTATTCCCGAAGAAAAATAATGTGCAGCATTAATCCGAAGTTCTTCAGGCAAAGCGATTTCAACTATTGTAAAAGTATGAGAGAGGAGAGTATGCTTTTGAAAATTACAAGCATTCTAGCTCTAAAGTGGACATTTACAGGTTTTCAGTTTTATATTCTTTATATTTAGAAGTTAAAAAAATGTTACTTACTCTTGTTGAGATCGTTCCATCCAAAAATTACAAGTTAATACTTTTTTATGATTTCCAATCATTGCTTCTTCAATATAATATGCTACTGTACCCTCTACCAAACTATGGTCATCGCTAAAATAGTTTATGTATTGTATCGTCAGAGTAAAACATAATAGTTATAAACTCTATTGAAGTAATCAAATTTACACATTAAAATAAACTTTTTTATATTTCAATGAAAATGTATAATATAAGTTTAAACTTAACTTACTTAATTTTCCGAATTCTTTTTTGTTCCCTAATCCACAAATTTTTTAAATCTTCTAATAGTCCAAACATGGCAGGAGTATCCCCAGGACTAATTTTACTCTGGAAATAAATTTGATAATTGTAATTATCTACTATAATAGACTTTTTAAAGTATAACTTTTTACACTTATTAAACATATGTGAATATTATATTAAAGATAATAAAAAAACAATGCATGAGTTTGTTAAACACCTCGTACAATGCCATTTATTGACAGAGCACAAATATTTCACTAGTCATAGTACCATTTGTCAAATTCAATTCTTATATATATTTTGTGTTTTTTTGGGGAAATACTTTGAAGTTCATACTTTCATTGAACATCATCAATTTCATGGGAACAGAATTAATACCCAAAATCTCAATTGTATAAAAAATTAAACATTGACACAAAAATTTAAAGACATGAATCAGTGGATAAAACTAAATTGAATACAACATATCAGCCTAAAAATAGCTACATACCAACACGATTTTATAAACATTTTCCTTATCACTTCACAATTTCAACTTCAGACATAAAGTAATTGTCCTTTTCAAACAAAAGGAACATTCAACATGTTTTAGAAAATATATTGAGTAAATTAAATCTATTAATATAAATTAAACCAGTGCTTTTATTGTTAATATGTATTTCAATTACACCTATAAATCATTTAGTCAGTAAATAATGCAGATTTCAATATATATTTTTGAATCCAACTTTCACTGAAAACTGAAAGTTCTCTCCATTGATTCAGTAATCGCAACTGGCTTTCTTTACAATAATTAATTTCATTATTGATTTACTGAGCAAATTTTATACACTTTGGATTAGCCCACAAAGTTAAGGTTGAAATAATTAAAATATTTATGTATTTAAATAAATCTAAAACTTTATTTTTTTAGTCATCAAATTATTCAAAAACTAACTTACCTTTAAACATTGGTGAATTTTATTTTGAACATAATCCGTTTCAAAAAAATATCGTATGAAAACACAAGTGTTGAAGTCTATCCAACATACTGAATAATTTTTATAAATTATAACTTCTAGCTCGGTAAATACAGAACTTAAATTTTTGGCAGCTGATAACATAGCCTCATAGTAATAAAATAATTCTGAAAAACATAAATTGTTAAATGCAATATATCCTAATTTGAGTGTTGAATTTTGGCTGCTAATTTGCAAAATATAGGGGTGGAAAAATGTAGTTCTAGCCAGATAAACAAAAAACAAATTTAACAGTTATGATAGTGACACCACTTTTAGATATTTAATGGGCCAGGGTGAAAAAAAATTAGTCAGGAACGGAAATTGCCACCAATATGCAACAAATAAGTCACAGTGAAAGATATTCATTATTATCCTAAAATGCACATTATTCCAATATTGTTACTTTTGAACCACTTTAAACTACTCTGACTTACTGGTTATGAGGTGTTCTCCTTCTGATTTACTATAGTTCCATTGCGCAAAAATACAATATTCTCGAAGTAAAGCTAATACTCTCAAATAGAGTTGACTCTCATCTTCTTCTAATAGCCTACAACAAAATGTGAACAGAGAACATCATCAAATTATATACTTTCCACTAAAACACTTTGGTCTTTATTAATAAACTCATGTACTTTTCTATTAAATAAATAAGTTTGGGAATGCAATGGAAGTTTGAATGATATAAAATGTCAAATGACTTTTCAGAACATTGATTTCACTTGCTTCTGATCAGTTGTTTGAGCTAAGATAGTGGATTGTCATTTTTTATATTAATATTTTCATTAAAATAAGTATAATCACAATCATAATGTAAAAATAAGTGATTTCTTTAGAATCTCTTTATTCTATACAACTATTTTAAATTATTATTTCAGTTATCCTTACTGACTGTCATCATACCTAATAGGCAACCATATAGATGAATGTCTTATTTTTTAGAAATTAAGCAGATTCAAAATAAACATGTTTAAAAAATTATTGTTCCAAACTTAATGCTTTAATTTAAATGAAATCATTTATGGACACCTATTAAAATTCATGTGTAGGTACATACATGAATGTTAATATTAAGTAGATAATATTGATTTAATCTATTTAAAAAAAACTACTATTTATGATTTTTTAAATTTTTTTTCAAAGGATATTGTAGCAACTTACGTTTTAACTAAGTCTCGCATCTCAGAAATAAAAAAATGGGATAATATTTCAGCCGATGGATCAGGATGTACACTAGCAAAGTTTCTATACACATAGTGCATATAATGGTGTAAATCTATCCACTTTTTTGAATTACATGGAGACATGTCTTTCACTTTGTGAAGGAATTCTAATAGAGTTCTTCTTTCATCATTTGAAAATTCCTTACTATTCAACCAATTCAAACCATTTGGAGATTTCACACTATTTGGATCATTGATATTGATTGTCTGAAACAACATAATCTTTATTACAAATTCAACATATTAAATAAAACAATAATAAAATTTTAGCTAATAACTGATAACATTTTAAAAAGTTAATAATTCTATAAAAATAGCTCTCCACATTTTGGTTGTTTTCCAATTTTTCTATTAATGTATATTAGTAAATTATTTTTTTTAATGTTTGACATATTACTTTTCAAATCTAGATATAATGTAACCACTATTAAAAAGTGGAACACTCTACACAAACAAAAACTGGGGTTTGGAGAACTATAGAGAACCAAAAGTTTTTGACTGATTTTGCAAAAAATCAATAGTACTCACCTATTTTGAATACTATTTAGAAACAAGCCAAAACCCTTCTGTTGATACCTGCTTAAGTGGTAGTATTGTTAAAATGTTAAGACAATGTAAAATAGTAAAATACCTTCAATAGCTTAAAAATGTTATCCCAAGGCTTATCATGAAGACATCTGAGGAATTCTAAGGAATATATTCCAGTGGCATCCCGATCTCCCGTAACCACTTGTGGTGTTGAAGAATGTTTTGATCCCATATCAAATTCGTGTGAAGCTCGTCGACACGTTTGTTTAACTACAAGTTCAATAAAAGATGAAAATTTACTCATGTTGTTCTTAAAGATATTAAATTGGCCAATTACAATAAAAAACTACACTAGTCAACCACTGCAACACATTCTACCACATAGTTTTTCCTAATCTAAATTATAGTTTTATGAGATATTGGAACTATTAAAATATATTCCTGTTGCCAGTTTCCCGTTGAACTTGAGTTTTATTTTATAGTACTTCAATTGTCAATGTCAGTATTGTCAGTTATGGTTGGTTATGGTACATTTATTTCTGTGACCTGGGTATAAAATTAAAGGAGAATGGAAATTACATGTAAAATTATTTCTATGTAGAAACTATGGAAGGTGACGGTCATGAAGACTAACTAAAACTGGTTGCGCAATGAGTGAAAAAGAGCGGGTTACTACATAGAGAAATATTTCTCTGTGGATTATTATTATTAGGTCTAGAAATCTACCGACCGCTTTCTCCAGTAGATAACTATTATTTCTGTCAATAGCAGTCAGTCAAAAATCTCATTATGTACACTGTAGACAACTCTTTTTCTGACTTATCACTATTCGTTGATAAATATTGAAGTTGTCATAAATTTGAAAATATAACACTGGTGTCACAGTAATCGTAGAAAACAACACGTCTACGTGACGTCATGTGATAGTCGCCCTAATGAATCTGACGATAAACAAGCGTTCTTTGCATTGTTAATTTTGATTTGGGGCTTTCTTCGACATTGTTTCAATTGTTTAGGTATCTGACTGTTTATAATAAAAAGGATCATTGAATCAATACAAAACAATCAAATTACAAATTTAAAAGCTAACCAAATAATTGTTTATCCTCAGGGCATCTGTCCGCTGTCGTTAGTGTCAACTGCAGTATATACCTTGTTTTTAAACCAAGAGGAGCGATTTGAATTTAAGTTGGAATTTCTGCTGCCTACTGATTGATCAGATTGCCGCCCGTTTCTCACAGCTCTTTTGATACGACGAGAGAGACAATCTCTGATATCACTGACAACGTCATTTGTCAGTTTTGTGTTTATTGTCAACTGGACATGCCCTATGCTCCTCCTAGTTTAAAAACAAGGTTTATATGTAAAACATTTAAAATTTTGGTTTTATCAAACAGGAATTGTTTTGCTGATGTGAGAATCTTACTATCGCTAATTGATTTGGTGAGGTATAACCTAGGATGATTGTATTTGGACTCTCTAGTCTCTGTATTACAACATAAGCAACAAGGAGGTATGCGACTGAACAGGCATTGATGCATGTATGGTTGCATACCTACTAGAGAGGTAACTTTCTGATAGATAACAACATCGAAAAATATTTGTAATGAGTGACCTTTCTATCGTATCGCAATATTCTGTGATTTACAGTAGTTCATTCAGTATTGCCACTACAAAATTTTCGAGTCTAAAACGACTAACATTTTCTTGGCCTTTTTGGGAATGATTCAAAGTCGAGAGAGAAATAATTTTTGATTTCAAAGATTTCTAGATGTTCCCGAATATCTGAACTGGACTATATAACGTTGTTATTGAAAAAAATAAAATAACCTAGAGGGAACTTAAATTTTTACGTTTGCTGCATTGACGAAAGACGAAACCTGTCAATTCAATGTCACATGTCTTGTTTTCGACATTTTAAATTAACGGTTACTGTTAATTTGCTCATATTAGCTCACAAACCAAACACCTTTCAAGTGTAAAACTGCATAGACTCTACTGAAATGGAATGGAAATCTTTTAGTGGTTACGTTTATGTACGGTTTAAAACCACAGAAATAAATATAGGGCATGTTACTAACTGACAGGAAAAGCCATAGAGATAATACACATAGAGTAGGCATGCCATAGGGGCTCGCGTAAGCGTATTCGTCCACCCATTAGAGAGAGATGGACAACCAGTTTGGTATTGCTTTCTTTTTCTAATAGTCATCTTGATAGTCACAATAAAATAATCCATGACAAACTGCTTCTAATTATAAAATACTTTTAGTAATATTTTCAAATAAATAAACAGAATTGATAAATATTTACGTAATATCCATATTTACATTCTTAAAAGGTTAGTAGTGTTGTAGTCTTCGCGTATGTGCATCACGCGATGTTAGAGAGGTATAGGTTGCCTACTCTATGTTTATTATATCTATGGGAAAAACAGAGCAAGTCCACGTGACGTCTCGCCCTGAGGAATCTGACACGGAATATACAACATGCTCCGTGAATCTGATGATAAACCAGCGTTTTTTGGTCAACACGTGGTTCTTAACATAGGTAACCTTAATAGTTTTTTGATTTAGTGCTTTTTTAGACGTTGTATTAAATGCTTAGGTATTTTGAAATATATGACTGTTTATAATAAAAAGGATCATTAAATCAATATAAAACAACCAAACTACAAATCTACAATCTAACCAAATAAATTGGCCATTTTTCTTTGAACTTAACCACGCAATCCGGACTAACAATACCATGACGTCACGATTAACTTTTATACGTAACCGTTTGTGGAAACCCCGAAATAAACAAACACCTAACCTCAAACTATCTCAGCGAGCTGGTTTGTGTGGTTGGTTAACTGTTACGTCATGGTTTGGAATACAAGTCGAGCAATATTGACTGGCTAACTTATAGTTAACCCGGTTTGTGTGGTCAAGTTCAAAGAAAAATGCATTAAGTTAACCAGTCAATATTCCTCGACTTGTATTCCAAACCATGACGTAACAGTTAACCAACTACACAAACCAGCTCACTGAGATAGTTTGAAAGAGTATTTATCTTATTGGAGGTTAGGTGTTTGTTTATTTCATAAAAGTTAACCGTGACGTCATGGTAATGTTAACCTGGTTTGCGTGGTTAAGTTCAAAGAAAAATGGTTTTTATTTCAGGGTTTCCACAAACCGTTGCGTCATAAAACTTAACCGCAACGTCATGGTATTGTTAACCCGGTTTGCGTGGTTAAGTTAAAAAAAATGGTTTTATAGTTATTGGGCGCGCTCAGCAGCGCTCTGTGAAAGCGCTTAAGGTAACGTCTATGCTTTGATGCTCTGCTCTGTGACAAACATTCGATCCATATTCGTTGGTATATTTCCACGCAATATTTTTCCATCAATATTAAATTCTACAATTGTATACGGTTCAATATTCTCCGTCATAATTAAACCTTATTAAACACTAATAAATACTAAATAACAGAAATTTATGTTAGAGGTTAGAATTGTTGTTTGTTTTTGTTGACATCATAGGTTGACATAACGAACCGCTGACGCTTAGCGGAAAATAAATTCGCTGGAAAAAATGGCGACCGCTGGAGCTAGCGCTGTCACTTAGCGGTCAAATTCGCCCACTGCTTACTCAGCGCTTGCCTAGCGCTAGCGTGGCTGAACGCGCCCAATGTTTTTCCTCAGTGGTATTCACAGCACACGGTGTGCTGTGAGGAGCGTCTAAATGTAGTACTCTTTACCAACGTTGCCAAGTGTAGTCCTAAACTGAAAGGGCGCCATCGAGTATCTCCGGTGGCGCTCGGCTTTCATGCGAAGCGCGCACGGTTCTAAAGCTTTTAACCTTCTATACGATATCATTAATGTGTACAGAGATTAGCCCAGCGTAAGTGTGCTGGGCTCCTAACACAGAGGTACCAGGTTCGAGTCGTGTCCGAGTCAAGATATTTTTATTTTTATTTTCTTATTGTTTTTTTCAAAAATTGACTAAAAATACGAAGAATTTTTCGATTCGGATTAGGGTAGGGGGTAAGGTAGGGTGGTTTTGGTTAGGTTATTATTGAAAATTATTATAATAATCTGTCAATTACACAATTCAATTTTTCGATTCGGATTAGGGTAGGGGGTAAGGTAGGGTGGTTTTGGTTAGGTTATTATTGAAAATTATTATAATAATCTGTCAATTACACAATTCAATTTTTCGATTAGGGAAAATGTATCTATGCATTCGTGAGTTTTCCTTTTTGTATGATAATTCTGTATTGTAAACTCGAACAATTTTCAGTACGTTTTGCTAAACATAATTTTAAAAATGACAAATATTGATTTCTTAACACATTGCTTTTTAATCAACTGTGATAAATATCATTATTAAAATATTTTTACTTTCCAAAACACAAACGTTTTAGTTTAGGACTACACTTGGCAACGTTGGTAAAGAGTACTACATTTAGACGATCCTGTGCTGTGGTGGTATTGTCAACTGTCAGTTGGTGGACATGCCCTATTTCTGTGCGAACCAACGGGGTAGATCTTATTTTTTAGTTACCTATGGCAAAACTTAACCTTAATAATTAAATTGTGCAATAAATCATTTTACAGTTTTTGCATTTTTTTATAATTTTAACAACACTCGACCTACATTTATGTTAATTATAAAACAAAAGTAAGTAAATCCTCTAATATAAATTTGTTTTGGGTTTTATTTTTATTTACTTCATTTTTTGTTTGTCGGTTATTTGGAATATACTCTTGTGTTTTGTGTTTTAGACCATGGATTTAAATTCAGAATTAAAAAAACAAAATCTTATAGCGTGTGTAATTACCTTTTTACAAGAAGAGCTTCTAAATGGCAATATGAATAGTGAAAAGAAGGAGTCAGTTGAAGTTGCAATACAGTGCCTTGAAACAGCATATGAAATTGACGAGGATGTCAAAACTAAAATGGAAACAGACAAAATAGACCTCCTTTCCCTTCTTCCTTCAACTAGTAAGGTAAACATTTATAATTCCAATAAAATTAGTTGTATAATAATACTTGAAAATAAAGATTTTTCAAGTTCATCACTGTTTGTCAAATTAGGTGAATGCTACAAAACAAGTTTTCCTTTTTATCCGTTTTCTCCAAAACAGTAATAAATAGAGGAACTTTATAATTGTCAAACATAAATATATACAAAAATATTACACAAGGTTACTTACCTTTGGACAACGTACAAAAAAGTATCCAAATACAAAACATCAGAAAATGAATATTATAAATATTAAATCTGAGTTCCAAATGCAGCTTATTGAAGTTAAGAAAAAAGTTAAGTCATGACAGTTGTACTATTGGTGAATATCACTTTGTTTCTTGTTTTATAAGAGTGAAAGTTTGAGTTATACTGAATTACATGGAAAAAGTAACTTGAAGCTGATATCCACTTACAATTTTTAAAATGTAGACAATGGATAGATAAAAATGGGTCTGGTGAACTATACGAAACTCATTACTTCTGCAAAAAATCGATAGTACTCACCTATTTTGGAGATTATCCATAGAAATATTTGCAATAAATTCAGAATTTCCAAAAAAAATTTCTTCCACGATTTTAATGGCAATGATTTTGTCAGATATTTTATATAATACACAGTTAACATGTACTACAGTGTACTGGAAACATTCAAAATGCTATTTTCTCATTAGTCTAGTTGGTTAGGACATATTTATATACAGTAGTTCCTAACTGAAGTGATACATTCTTAGAATTTTTTACACATATAATTGAGACATTTATCAAATAGCATTATATAATTGGAATCCCAGGTATTTCATCTGCAAAACTATTTTAATATGTTCATTATATCAATGGTCACACATAACTTTTATGAAACTTTACTGTTATTGTCACGACCCTGAAGCAATGTAGCAATGTAATACATAAGAGATCTTCACTCTTTGCTTTCTGCCATTTAAGTTCGTAAGCGAGCTAGAACAGTTCAATTTATGCCATTCTTTTTCAGTTTATCCAATCAAATATGCCTAACAATTGCTTGAAACATTTGGAAAAACTGTTACAATATACCATAGATTAATTTAATCTATTACAATACCTGCTTACTTCTATCAATTTTATTCTTAAATTTACAAACTGAGATTTGGATAGCTGCTACTCATCAATGCAAAGTCTCTGGTATAACACTGCAATTGGCTTTACATTATTTAAATCTCTACCCTATTTGAGGTATTCATAGTTATATTCATAATTCATATATAAAAAGTTTGCATTGTTATGTTGATAAAGTTGTCTAATTGTATGTATAAAATAATAATTACATTACTGATTTAAATACCCATTTTGATAAATGATTAGAGAGTTGTACATCTTTTATATAATAATTCATTTATGAAAATTTCCTTAGGATGAGGTTACAGAAGAACAAATTAAAGAAGCCGAAACATTTAAGAGTAATGGAAACACACATATGAAAAACTCAG
The DNA here is from genome assembly GCA_949126875.1 of Lochmaea capreae. NCBI lineage: Eukaryota > Metazoa > Arthropoda > Insecta > Coleoptera > Chrysomelidae > Lochmaea > Lochmaea capreae. Next base: position 14,094,764 of record OX421402.1, on the reverse strand, counting down.
AGTATGAAGAAGCTATAATAGAATATACAAAGTATGTAGTTCTAAAAAAATAAGTATTCAACCCATTTTTTGGTATATCACAACATGAGCTTCTTTAAATTTAAATTTTTAGAGTGAGGTATAAAAATTTTCATGTAGTTTACCTATTGCATGTTCTACCAGTATATGTTTGATAACTTTAATTACCTTCTATTTATTCTTCTGTATACAACAATAATAATGGTATAACGACGACTCCATTCCGTCTTACCATACCAGAAGTATGGGACCAAAGCATACTCAGCGCTGGACTGAAGTATACTTCGTTTAGTATCACTTCTCCTTTCTTTTTGTTTTGTTTTGTTGTCATCTTTATTCAATTTTTCTAAATGCTGCAATTAATATTTCTGTGGTTTTTAACCATACACAACCACAAAAAGATTTCGAATTTATATTTATTCCAGCATTCTATGGTTTATTCGTTTATTGTTTATGCTGAACGTGAATGGACGAGAAATTTCACTATTTTGTGGAATGTTCTCATAGTACAGTCGACGTACCCTATAATGATACCAAAGTATGGTTACATACATGAAAAAATCGTCTCATGTCTTGTTTATAATTAACCAGCTGATTGGCTAACATATTTAATCAATAACTGAATATTGATGACTACTTTTGAGTTCTCCTGTAAGCTTGTAAATATTCTTCTGTTGAAAGAAATTGTTATAATTAGATTGTTCAACAAACATTTTGCTAGCACCAAATCCATTAAAAAATAACTGTAATATGGTAATATTTTCAAGAACTGCATTAGAATCTAAATTACTTCCAACATTTGGTTGTTTGAAGCATTTTTGATATATTTTTTAGAAAAAAAAACTATTTATAATGTAATGAAAAAAAATTTGATGTTTCGCTTTCTGCTTGTGAGCTTTTTCAAAATATTTAGTTAATGTATGGCGATGAAATCAAATAGTTATAACTTACTATAGAATTTGACGAGTTACATAAAAAAAACCAATAATCACATATACAGAAAACAAGTAGAAAAACGTTAAACATTTGCTATTTAATTATGTTTATTATTGTATTGTATTATTATGAATGACTTTAGAAAAATGACGACTAGGTTGTCTGGATAAATTTTGAATTTTGTGGTCTCAAGGTCTCAGGTATTGTATCTGGCAATAGGGTGTTCAACTTCAAATTTTGATCACATGTTTTATTCGGTGATATTAATAAGTGAGAATTTTTTATATGGTGATATAAACAAAACACTATTAAATTTGATAAAATACAGTAAGACGTAATTCCTTCCCTTAGAATTAACAATCTGCTAATCATTAACAAGAATCTATTTATAGTTGAACACCCTATTATATCTCCAGGTCCCAATCTTCCTTCTTCTCATGGATAACCATCTAATGATTCGTCAGTTGTCTCTGGGAATAGGCAGATTGAGACCTCCTAAATAACTGCAGTACCATAAAATTGTGCTGGATGCTATCCTTCTTAACCTACCTTTTCTATCTTTTGATAATTACTCAAAGTGGTTTATCCAGAAAACCTAGTAGTCATATATACGGTTAATTTTAGAGCGATCCAATTCAATCCATGTAATGCTGTTTACTACTGTAATCGAGCAGCTGCATACAGTCGATTAGAAAAACATATGGATGCAATAAGTGATTGTAAAAAAGCTATAACGCTAGACCCATGCTATGGAAAAGCTTATGGGCGCCTTGGAATAGCATACTCCAATCTCAATAAGTATGAAGAAGCCTGTAAATCATATGCACAAGCATTGAAATATGATCCAAATAATCCCATGTATGAAACTAATTTTAAATTAGCTGAAGAAAAAATGTTTGCTTCCATGGGTATGTTACCATTGAAATGATTTTGTTAGTTATTAATAAAACTGTTTGTTACAGAAAGTGCTGCTCCACCTGAACATCGGCCTTTAGATATTTCACAATTTATCAATAATCCCAACCTAATTAATATGGCCACACAAATGCTCAGTGATAGTAATTTTAGAAATTTGTAAGTACTTAACTATGCATAATATTAATTCTTTCTCTTCAGCCGCGCCGTTGTAATGAATTAATTGTTTCTCACTACTTCCTAATCATGTTCATTATGGAGATTTTCATTGCCACAGTAATTGTTGAAAATGTTAGGAATAATAAGGTTCGCTCCAATATCGTAGGATGCTCCACTGTGCTTATTAGTTATCTTGGATGACAATCTAGATAAATAAACATGTTGAGTCCGAATTTAAGCCGGTTTGTTCATAATTGTACATAATAATGTGCTACAGAACGGAGGATAGCTTAGGCATTTTTCTCTTAAATATCTAAAAAGAAACTGTTCCTAACACCTATTTGCTTGTTAAAACCAATAGATAATTGTCTCGATGAGATATATTAATAAATGTTACAGTCCTACATTTCCAAATGTTTTTACTTACCAAGAAATTACCTGAATAAATTAAAGTACTTACCAATTGTATTATTAAAATGCACTGGTTATGGTGAATCAAATATTCATTTTCTGAATTCAATATCATCCCTTATAATAAGAGATATGTATGATTCAAAATAGAATTACAAGAAATTACAGGGCTTTTTTCACAAGATGAAATGTCACAAGATATTTAATTTTATTTATCAAACTATTTAAAAAATCCTGTGTAAGGGATTAGAACAATTTTTGCAACTACTCGCGACAGTCCTCAATCACTTCTCGGAAAACGCTACATCGTTTCAAGTAATGAACATATTAGTACCCGTATTAAACTAGCGAGGGAGTTTTAAAAGAAAATTGAATAAATTACGCAATCAAACTCGTAAAGTAGTCGCTGATGTATTTGAATACATGCAGGAAGAAAAAACATCAGGGGAACTCAAAATTCTACTTCATCAGGTATATGAACACGCCATTGCTGCAACAAATGTTTCTGAACGAAATATTTGAAAAGCTGTTGAAGAAAAAACTGGTACCAGTTCATTTACATCGGAAATGTAATACAAAAACTGACTTGAACGATGCAGATGAAGGTGTACGGCATAAAATAAGCGTAGATAAACTGTTGATAAAATTGTGCATAAAAGACAAACAAAGCTTTTAATGGAAAGGCAAGAGTGCTATATTACGTGCCATCAAAAGTTACATAAATGCGACAGATTCTATATGCTATATTTCTCAATTTCACTAATTTTCTAAACCGTGATGATGCAATAAATCATTATTTGCCAATAACCAATTAAATGCTTGTATAGTTAGATTTTAGTATTATTTTAAATTGATATAATTACAATAATACAATTAGAATTTTAAAAAGATTATTTTCATTTAACCTAGTGTGACTCTCTCAATTTTCCCCTTAGTAAATATCAATGCATGGCTTGTACAAACAACTTGTATTTCATCTTTCCGAATACTTTATTGGTCTAACACTGACTGTCAGCTACAAGTTTTCCCCGCCAGTCATAAAAATCAGTATTGTACAGTCTTTCAAAACTTATAAGTCAAAGTTTGATCCATTATAAATTTCGAAGTTATGTTGGGTTTTTTGTTAGTTCTATCATTTCAACTACATTTTTATGATAGATTTGTCTAGAACGTTTGTAGATTAGTTAATAGGATAATATCATTATCTATCTTTTTCCTCTGGATTCCATGTATTGTTACGAATGTTACGTTTTGTTTTTCTAGTTTATTTTTTGGTTCAATATATTTTGTTCTATTACTCAAATGAATCAATGGCTCCCCCTAATAAAAAAGTCTGCGCACGCCTATGATTAGATATAGTGGAATTCGGTTTTTTTTCTTTATGTCATTCCTGATGTATAGAAATAAAGCAAAGGAATGGGTGTAACGTCGACGCCTTTAAAAGTGGGCGAGTTTGTACCATCCATGTTTTGATTCCAAATTCTTTATTCACAGGATGTCCAGGGTTATATCAAGAAATCAGACCAGCGATTCGGACTTAGATGTACTAATCCAAGCGTAAGTTTTAAAAATCGATAATATTATATATTGTTTGCAATATTGTAAATTCAGGATTTACTAACTTGTTAATATGAAATTATCCCAACACGTGAATTGGTCAATATAATTCTTCCAATTTTCATTATACTAAGTATACAAAAATTATTAAATTATTGGGGTGATTTGAAAATGTATGTTATAAGTGTACAGGTTCATAATTGTATAGTAATGGGTATACCACTATTTTATTAGAATTTTTATTTTTTAGTGGCCAGACGTTAGCTAGCAGAATGGAATCAGCAGATCCTAACTTGTTCGAAAATTTAAGGCGTTCGTTAGACCCACAAAACCTCTCGCAACCAAGTCAATCAGATGATGTTAATAACGACCAAGCAAGCAATTCTGAGAAAAAATCAGATTGATACGAGTCGTCGGATATTGTAATAACAGTTTTTAATGTAATTTATATATTTTGTTGATCCTTTGTTGTGTTGACAGTTGATCAATATTGAGTTATAGCAGTTTTTGACCTTAATTCGTTGAAGTTGTTTTTAGAGATATTTTTTAAAATTACGATTAAAAATATAATCGCGAAACAATCAAGTAACTGTATTAGGCAATTTTAAACAAATCATCCCCAATTCTTCAAAACTAAAACCCACCTATTTGGTTACAGTATGTAGTTTTGTGATCCGGCCCCATGGGCGGGAATGATTGGATTCTTTCCTGATCCTTATGAACGATATACATTCTAGTATATAGTTCAGAATGGAGATGGAAGTGAACTTATTTGCCCTACCTTGATACCAAAAAACGAATTAGTAATTTCTCCCACTCTGTATATAGAAAACCAAGACAGACCAACCCTTTTTATAAACGACAATTTCCAATACTACCCCTTCCAATTAAATTTGGTTGTTAATACTTTTCCACTCTAGTGACATTACAAATAGTAGACACAAAATTAAATTTGTTTGAATATACCTACTTGCAAGACAATTTTGAGTAAAATAAAAAAAGAACCATCAACCCATGTACTCGAACTCTTCCTAACTGCCCGTGAATGAAATAATTATTTCATTTATTTATCACTAGAGAGCAACGCAGATATAAAAGCTGTCTTTACTACTGTGTAAGGATCTCCCATTTAATGTGAAATAAAAAGTCCTCAACGAAAATTGTGGTAAACATTAGATTCGTTGTAGTAACTATCCTCAAACTTACATAAGACTAACAAACGAGTACAGGACAGAACAATCCTTACAAAATAGGGTTATAACAATGTACGAGCCCAACACAATTCATAAACGTCTCGATGAAATGATCTAAAAGGATAGCTGCCTACAATTGTGATTGATTTGGAAACAATAACTCGCCCAACAGTCATTTACCGCCCATCAATTACCTACCATTGTCTTCTTCCATTTGTAACCCTATAAATACATCGTCAGTTATCTCTGAGGAGTAGGTGGGCTGAGAGCTAGGAGATATCTGACTGGTACAGTACAACCAGTGGAGAGGACATCTCAAAATTAATAATAATGAGTATGTGAAAAAATAAATTAAGTATACCTAATTATAAAACTGAAATTTTATCATTTTCCCCTAATCTACTTGAAGTAATTGAAGTTCTCATTAATGATCCTACACTCAAAAGAATTACATTAGTGTATAAAATATTGACGTATTTTACAATATAGAATTTTCATTTGTCTAATAATAATCATATTTTTTTTGTCTACAGTTTTTTTATAAATGAAACACTTGTTGAATATCGATTTCTGGTTTAATATTCAATAATTTCGTATAAAGTAACTTTTAAACTCAGAAAATGTACAAATGGTGCAATTGTTATAATTAATACATGAACTAAACAATGAAGACTAGATTTTTCAAATGCAACAGTTTATTATTTGTTTTCGATCTTAAATATTTTCATTAAAATTGCTTTGTATTAAATTTGTATTTTACATTAAAAACTGATTGACAGAGTAATATTAAGTCTTGCCTGATTTCTAAATGGAGCAGATATTTTTGACACATTTTGAGTTAGCTGAATGTCAAGACTGAATCAATCTTGGCATTCCTACAGCGTCTAGACTATTTGAGTCCATGCATTGATTTGTTGAGACGCAAAACCTTCTCATGTTCATAGGGTTCAAGAAATGCTGGAGGCGGTGTAACGTAAATCTCTTCAGAGAGGTCATCATACAAATATGCCTTCTGCAAGTCGAGATGGTCGACATCTAAGTTCCGTCGAGCGGCAACTGCAAGAAGAAATCGGATTGATTATATTACAAACGGTGAGGAAATCTTGGTGTAATCGATACCTGCTTTCTTTCATTTTTCACCTTGTATTGTATAGCAATTTGGTGAATTAGTTAGAAGATTAACCACGGTGAATGTGCTTTTCTTAAAGGAGCAGAATTCATCTGCCATCGCTGCAGGCTACTCTTCTGAATGATTACTATATTCTCACGATAAGTGGTTGGCCAATTAGGGCTTTTTCAGACGGTGCGACTGCGATGCGATTTTCCGTTTGCGACATCTGGTATCGTATTCGCAGAAAGCTTTCACACAAGACGATACAATTTTTTCTACAACGATTTAAAAATAAAACATTGTGCGCAGTGTTGTCTAGGTGATATTCGCAGTTAGTTGAGTGTATTTGTAGCATGTATAAACTTTCAACAGATTCTATTAAATCAATTATTACGTATTTGAATTTTAATTTCGAAGCCATTGGGAAGGCACAAACGATGCGGTGCACAAGCTGAAAACAACACTGCAATTTTATTTTTCTCGCGACAAGCAGCGACACGTCTGGAAATGTGCGTTTATTTTTGTGGTTGGTTTAATATCGCACGGAAAAAAATCGGGCGGTATCCGACCAACAAACGCACTATCTTGCGATATAAAAAAAATGCCGCACTAAGCGTCCGTATTTTTTTGTCGCTTCCGCATAATGTGAAAATTACACATATGATTACATATATTTTAATACTTTCACGATATCGTTGCGACATACCGCAAACGGAAAATCGCACCGTCTGAAAAAGCCCTTATGGTCTTCCTGTCGTCCGGCCGTTGAGTAAGTTTAAGATTGCGCGCTGATCGTCGTGGCGTATCAGGTTCCACAGGGGTCGATGGGGTGCCAGTGGGTAAAATGAAGTCACTCACTTTTATTATCAGAGTTGTCGTAAGCAGAGTCGTTGAAGCTTGAGTCATTAGCTGCATCCGTAGTAGGTTGGGGATCAAGGGAGCGTCACCTTTGGAATTAACGTTGTGGACGACGTTTTAGGATTGACAGCTTGTCGGGGATTGGCATCTAGGCTAATCTCCAGTCTAAGCGAAGGCAATTGCAATTTTTCAGACTCGGTCCCAATTGCTTCTACGATCGGTAGGGATGTGGACCATCGCATTGCAGCCAAATATTCTCAGATGCTGCAAGTTCGGTTTGGAAGCTTGCACCTTGCTCACTGGAGGGGAGGGCTTTACATCTACAGGGTCTCAGGAAGTCCAAGCTCCTATTGAGGGGATGGACTGATGGGCATGCTAGAGCTGCTCTAGAACTACCAAGGAGTAGGTTGAAAAAAATAGCAGAACTCCTAACAGGGCACTGCTGTCTGAGTAAACACCTCTGTTACCTAAGTTTAGAGGAAAGCCCTCTATGCAGGGGTTGCGGCATGGCTGACGAAACGTCGGACCATGTTCTCCTCGTATGTCCACATTGGGCTGTGCTACTCAGGCGAATCTTCGGAGTCCCTGTTATGGCCTCTGGGGATATAAGCAGGCATCCACTGAAGAGTATTGAGTCCTTCATCGAGGGACTCGGCTTCATGGATGTATAAGTAGCAGGAATGGCACAATGGGCCCGCCAGTGCCAGAACCTTGGCTTGAGTTTGTCTTGGCCATGGTTCGCCTGACTAAGTAGTAGTAGTTGCCATAATTCATAAGGCGTTTATATTGGAGAGTACGAGCAAGAGCCCTGTTGACCAAATATGATGACCCTCAGTTACACATCTTACAATTGCTATGGTCACCCTCCAATCGCAAGGAACAACCTCCACCAAAGAGCGATTTCTCATCGGTTGGGGACATCTTAGTGGTGCGATTGCTTAAATTTGTTTATTTGTATTTAATTTTTCAATTTTACGTTTAGTTAAAGCAGATCGAATTGTTTCTTTTATACAGAATGTACAATTGCAACCAAGTACTGACAAAGAGAAAGTTGAAAAAATGCTGCTCTGAATTCATGAATTGAATAGTATAGTATAATACATGTATATCGTGTCAGTTATTATTTCTAAAAAAATAAGGATTGAAAAAATTACGACAGATTTAGATAAAATATTTTATTGCCAACAATTTCCTTAAACGATAACAATTGGATAATATATAATAATAATAACCTCTAAAAAATTCAAAAAAATAGGAATGAAATATTTATTGTCTTGGGTTATACTGTTTCGTATGTTTTATATTACATTTTGGGCTTCCATACATATGAACCTGTATAATGGAAGTTGTTATTCAATAACAATTCATCAGCTTCCTTCGGCCCTCGACTTCCGTATCTGAAAATGAAAGTTCTCGTTCATACATGAAATAACAATTTTTTGAAATTGGATTTTCAAGAATCCATTTCTTTTTGGTTTTTATGTTGATAAGCAAATGTGGTACATAGTCTGTGGGATTCTGCTTCAACCATTCCGGTATCCTTAAGACTAATGGAAAGCAAAATGATGGGTTTTAATACAATCAAGAATTTTTGGTAAACATATTTGGTCCTAGAGCAACTGCCAGACAATCTGTCTGGTTTATTTATCCATATCGAATCTGAGCATTGGGATATTTTAATTACGCATACGTATTCATTGATTTTGTGAAATTTACGAATTCCAGTTCCAAGATGACGACGTTATGTTAGCAAAGGTATTATGAGACTGAAGCAAAAAAACTTACTTGTATGGTATAGGTTTCACTTTTTCGTTTTCAATATGATGTAATATGGGAGTGAAAATTCTCCACGCCTCACTCAACTCATCAGAACGAACAAAATGCATTTGGGAACCACAGAATACATCCAAAATTAAACGTTCATATGCATCCGGAAGTTTTACATTCTGTAACAGAAATGCTAAAATTAGTACAAAGTAGCATTGATCAATTTTCAGGATTTTATTAAATACATTTTTTCTAAACGTGTCAACTACTTCATCTATCCCTGCTTTCCAATCACTTATATGCCTTTTCTCCATTTCCTTTGATAATGGCTTCTCTACCATGTTTTTGTTATTGATTTTGGAAAGTTTGGATAAAAATAACATCATCATTGTAAAGAGCAAAGATGACGGATGAGAAAAGTATGAAGAAAGGGTTCAAGATTCATTCATTCGATTGGGTTGTGCTCAGCAGCCAAGGCACTTGAACTGAATCTTTGTACCATGATCAAGATTATGAAAAACGGCAATTCTTAAATTGAAAAAGTCTCAGATGAACATACCGCATATCTATTGCTGTAAGTGAGGTCTAGCTCTGTTTCTTCCATGTCAAAAGCCATACCTGGAGTTTTTACCATAAGTTTAACATATAATGCCTCTCCAGGTTGAACACGAATTACCAATTCATTTCTCTTAGGTTTGCCATCAAAAATATCACCAGGAACATTTTTAAATTGTATTCTCACTTCAGCTTTTCTTTCATTCAAAGCTAAAATGAAAAAAGTTATGTGAACTAAAAAAAACTATTTTCACTATAAGTACTGGGTATCACCAGGAACGGTCCATTAGAAGTTCTGGCGAACTATAGCAAGATTACGAAACTTTGGTGATGAAGTTCTTGAATAAATTTCATTACAAGTTAAAAACAAATTGAACTAATAATAAAAAAATTATTGATTTCTATGGACTAAATGTTCATCTAAAAATCGATTTAATAGCATTGATTGTTTGTTGTGAAGATTGATTTCACATAACAATGCCATTCTTCTATAAATAATAATTGGAGGGTGTACAGTCGGCAGAAGCAAACATGAGCCCTGGGTGGGCGTGTTCATGTCGCTGTAGCTGTATTTTTGTAGTAACAATCGAGATTTTGAATCGATAACCAAATATCGATACCATAAGTGTTAACTGTCAAGGGTGTCAAGAGATATGTAAACAAAGTCAAACTTGCTAAAAATTTCAGATTCCTCAGGAGTTTCAAATACCTTTACTTTGTCAAAAATGTTCAATTCTGTATCAGTCACTTTCAAGATTCAATTGCAAATATTTTGTCAACTAAGTACTAATACTAAAAATATTTGATTAGTGAAGACGTATTAAAGAGCTTTTTTATCTAAAATTGTTCGTTCAGAATTTCAACGAGGTTTTACTCGTTATATTAAAGAAGGGCAAGATATTGGTGCGCGCTATTAATTGAATTACTTTTGAATATTAGAAAAACAAAGAAATGAAAAAAGATGTTTTCTGAAAATTTAAGGAGGGGACTTAGCCTCCCTTGTCTATTCTGAGGAGTCGCCATTGAATTAAGAGAAGTAAGTTTCGGTTTTAAAATAAAATAAATATGTTTAGATAAACAACACAAAAATATTTCTCATTCAGATTAAATATTTGTGTTTAAAAGTTTTTCTAAAAATTATTCGAAGTTCTATGTGCTATATTATATGCATGTCATACTGTACCTTTTCCGCATCTAAGTATAAAAGGCACTCCTTCCCACCTTTCGTTATTTATATGAAGAACGGCTACTGCATATGTTGGCGTAACAGAGCCCTTTGGAACGGTTGGATCGTCTAAATATCCTAATTTAGCGTCACCTTCCCCTTGGGGATTTCCTATATATTGGCCTAAAACTACGTCTTTAAGTTGAATTGGAGGGATATTCCTCAATACTTTTACCTAAAAAATAAATCCAGCTTATACATTTTGGAAATTGTTACTGAAAGATGATACACAGCTTAAATTATTTTGAATCAATAAACTATATTTACATGTGAAAAAAAGCTTTAAAAAACTAAAATTAAACACAGATTCCAAAAAATAAAGGTGCTTTCTGGTTCGAAATTCCCAATATAAACTCCTAGAAATATATCCACCTACTCGAAATTACATAATTTGTTGAACAGGACGACGATTTTTTGATTGTAATGGATTTTTTTGTCTCTGTAACAATTTCACTTTCATTGTAACGATTAACACACAACCACATTTACATGCCAAACTCCATCTTGAAACATACCTATTGGCAACTGGAACAAGTAACTTTTTTTCTTGGTACTGCCCAGAATTAAAATCAGTTTGAATATGAGTGTGTAAATCGTGTAGCTAGGAAAAAAGAGGATCTACTAATTTGCCACAGCCTGCTGAAAAGTTGTATAAAAGGAAAAACATGTTACTTGGCGACTTATACAAATAAAATTCTTTTTACAAAGTATAAATACAGTTGATGTAATATGACCTTCAACTAAATGAATGTGAATATTTACCTTTTCGTTCCTTATATCATCTGGTTGAATAGACGCAGGCTTCTCCATAGCAACAAGCGTTAAAATTTGAAGAATGTGGTTCTGCATAATATCTCTAATAATACCAAATTCATCAAAATATCCACCTCTTCCTTCAGTCCCGAAAGGTTCTTTAAAACTTATTTGAATTGAAGCTATATGGTCGCTGTTCCAAGTAGGGTTGAAAATTCGATTTCCAAAACGGAGCGTCATCAGATTTTGAACCATTTCTTTACCTAAATAATGATCTATTCGGTATAGTTGACTCTCAGTAAAAAGTCGATTCAAATGTTCCGAAAGCTTATTTGAAGTTTCTAAATCACGGCCGAAGGGTTTTTCTATTATTATTCGGGTCCATCCCCTGAAACACGATTACACAAATTAAAAAATTTGATATATTGAAGAAATTATAGTTGTGTTGCCATTATAGGATATTTATGCTTGCTGAACTGAAGTGCCGAAGAATGGATGGTACTATCTGATGTCACGATAGCTTGTATATTTAAGTAGATTAAGAGAAGGTGAGTGGAATGTACCACTCCAAACCAAACAGTTGTTCAATGATTCACACATCTTTACTGGCTTCGATTTTTAAATTCCAAAACGTGGCTATAGTAATATTTCTTGAACGGTTTTTCGGAGGCAACAACAGCAGAATATTCGGCAGAACTAAAGACATTGTAAGAAAACTGCAACAAATCTATCTAAACATATACCAAGATATATAAAAGAACTGAGTACTAAAATTAAAATATTGAAAATGAACAGGAATTTTATATTTGTACACAGTAGCAACCTAAAAACAAGGACGCCGAATAAAGTAAAACATAATATTTCGATTGCACGTCCTGCAGAGAGGGCTACATGCAGGTTATAGAGCAGAGAGACATCTAATACCTATAAATTATGTAAATAAGCAACGAAGAGGAAAAGTTCTTTCATTTCAAATATTTAGGCAACTCAACCGAATGCCAAATAATAATTATCCCATTATAAAATGTAGAATGCCATTCTTATATTTAATAAAAACTGCGAGGTGTTTTATTAAGTGCGATAAACCAACCCAGTAATTTTATAACAGTATGGTTTGGATGAGTACAAGAATTTGCGCTGGCCTAATAGGATACTTTATGTCGGATATAATCATCAAGTCCTATAGGGTTATCGCCATATTTGGGTAACCATACAGGAAACTTAAAAATGCTGCGGTAATATGGAAGAGAAAAAAAGTCGTCAATACAACTTTTGCATGTTCTTTATGTTTGATAATTTCGGTTTCTATCAAATTCGTTTGGTAAACAATAAAATTAAATATGGGCAAACATTTTTAGTTTGTTTTATTTAAGAATATCCATGCAATATTTTAATAGGCAATACAATCGCACAATATATAATACTTGATGGAACATCCTGTAGTAATCAGGATACACAAAAAATGCCAACTCATGTCGATTGTTGAGAAACAATTTAATTCACTGACTATGTCAATTGGTCTTGGAACGACAATTTGTACCAGTTTACTTCTTATTTTGAAATTAAAATAAATATGAAACACATAGGTAGTTTGGTTTATTTACCCATTAGTTATTAACAGTGGCGGCTTGTGAACTTTTTAAGAGAGGAGGCTGGACATAAAACGTTTTTATAAAAATATGCTCTATTCATCCAATTAATTTAACCTTTTTGCAGTGACCGTACCAGCTACTTCAGTGACAAAATTAATTGTTGCCCAGCAAGAACCAACGTGGTGGTAGAGTTTCTTTTTTTTTAATATATATTAACGAAATCCTACGGTCTTTAGTTTGCGAAAAATTATCAATAATATGATCATAAAATGTATCATTTTGTTTTAAGCGTTTTATAAATATTTTTCAATAGATATTAAACTAACATTGTACAAACGATTTTGGCCCATTGTATTTCGCAGGTAAGTTTTAATTCGTTTGAGAGTATAAAATCATCTCTCCACCGATGCCGACGTGACAGGAATGGTGACTGTCAAATAAAAAAAACGGAGGTAAAACTTGTTGCAAAACATTATTTATCATATCGGCGTGACTGTCGTACTGACCTTTTAGTATCTAAAATTTCATACAAAAGTTGTTTATAATGTAGTTTCTTGTCTACCAAATTATATGCAACACACAACACGATCTGCTTTTCCACTCGTATTCTGTATTCGTGTATCATCGCCACCTCTAGAGGCAAGCCTCCTGAGAGTATTGCCATTTCCGCTATTTTTTACGGTATTAGCAATTGGACTGGTCGAAAAAACGGCAACTGTGTTGAGATGTTTGTAGAATCTAGCCTCAGGGCACTGTTGCCAGATTCAAAAATAACTAGTGAAAACGGGGAATTAATTGTGAAATTTGAAAATTATTAGATAAACAGGAAATAAAATGAAGAATAATCAACAAAATATTTCTGGTGCTATTTGCTGGATAAATTGTTGAAGAGGGTGAGCCTCCTTCGAGGAGCCGCCACTGGTTATTAATCCGGAGCATTTTACAATATGTTCAACTGCATTTGAATGTCACGTGTTTGTTTATCCAAGAATCAACGTATTCGCTACATTACTGATATCGACCTTATACCCTTTTACACTACTGAATGACGATAGCATACATACATTTAAAATTTTGTTATAAATAATTAATGATTTCGAGTTTATGAACAATTTACACATTGCCAGAAACAATTAAGTCTCCCATATTCCACAAAAATAGTAGTATACCTATTAGACTATTGCATCTCTGAGAAGCTAAATCTATATTATTTTCCTTCTGATTTTATTACAGAACATTGTATAACATTTTTCCGAGATAAACGTCAGTTATTTTATCATTCAAGAATGTTAGAATTAACCACAGAAATAATAAATATATATTATGACTTGTCCATAAATTCAACTTTGGTTTCCTTTAGTAAGTCTCCACATACAAATTCATATCTAAGACCCTTTATGTTATTTACCAATAAGGTTTTAAAAGTCTGTAAGATTATAAATTATACAGATCTGGTCAATTTTTAACCATAAGACTTGAAATGCATGGACATCGCTGTGCTGATATAACAAATTACGACAAGGCACATCGACTTGAACGGAAAGAAACGAAGAAAACAAATAGGTCCTACAAACCGATATGTGTGTATTAGTCACGATAATGTACCGGTGGGAATACCGTTCCCTATGGTCGGTAAAAAAATAACCTAATTTGTATATGTATACAAAATTTATCATTTGGATGAGTTAAATCAAACTAACATACATGCTAAATTCAATATGAGAAAAAAACAAAATATAAATAACAACAAATAGAAGAACACTAATAGAACGAAACGAGATATATCAAATAGAAGAGTTATGATACTTTACAGTATAACCTTCCAGGCCACAATCTGTTACATATATGAAACACCCAGTGTAAACTTAACCTAATCTCACTCCTCTAGCAATAAGGCACTCGAAAAATTAAATACGCAGCATTAAACATCTTCGCAAAACTAAAAAAAATTATCGCTTTTTTGTTTTTTGTAACACTTGACCCTGTAACAAGCACAGCCTCAACAAATGATTCAAAAATGATAGCTTAACTAGTGATATGGTCGAATCGCCAAACAATGGTGACCTTTCTTGATTTTATATGGTAATCATACATTGAATATAACACCTTCATCATTCCATTAATAGAACATATCAAACAGTTAATGATAGTATACTTGTTTCAAAATTCTGGCGCCAAACTAACTTCATTAATAGTACTAATTAAAAAACAATATTTTACTAATAGTTTGGTACTGTATCTAAATTATAAGGAAACCCAGCACAGAATATATTAACGTAGTAGAAGGTCATTATAATGACTAGACAAACCAATAACTCTAGATTTTCTGTTTTTTATTTTATTGTTGAACATGTTAATCAAGCCTTGAAACGTACGGAAGATAATCACCGTTTTCCAGACCCTAGCATTTTCAAACCACTTCAGCAATCTATTAGAAGTCAAGCAGATGCTTGTATTTTAACTGGAGGTGCACATTTTGAACCTGTATAAAAATTATTACAAGACAAGTTTCACAAATTACATTTGCATCATCAGGAGTAAATTATAGAAATCTTGACAAAGAAAATTAAATTGTGAAACCTGTTACCTAATAGATATATGTGATATTTATATTGTGGCATTTGTTATTTATGTATTTTATTTGATAACATAGTAAGGGTTGAAACAATTAATTAGTTCCAATATTTATTCAGTTCATCATGCAAAACATGTACTATTGGCTGTTCAGCTGAAACACTATTAGACATCTGGAAAAAAATATTATGACTTAACCACAGTTGATTTTATTATTTGATCTGACTGCCTGTCTTTTATTTTCTTTGAATCTATGAATAGTTCGTGAAAATACAAGGTAGCTCCTAAAAAATTATTACATTTTTTGAAAAAATCCAAAGTAGAAGACAAGTGATTAGAACCTTATCTCAAGATATAAAAATATTATTACTGTTTGTATATTATTTCTCCATGGATTCAACATATGGAACAATTTCCTTGTGTACTGGAACAATTTCCTTGTGTACTATCAAAAATAATAACATCTACTTACATACTAAAAATTCCAATTAAATTTAATTAAGACATCAGAAATGTTTATCATGATTTTTAAACTATTATGTTTTTAAGTAACATTCTTATCTAGGGATTTTGAATTATATATCAATTAGAACCATTTGGTTGAACATAAAAAACTAATTATTGATATTGTGATAAGAAATATGAAGTCTCAATTTTATTAAAAGAAAACAGTTGATTATGCAATATTATAAGGGCAGCTGAAACAATTAAGCATTACTAAATGATAGAGAAAAAATATAGTATTGCTTATAAAGTAGTACTAAGGATAAAAATCTATTTATATGAAAAAAGGTACTACTAAGAAACAGTATGTCAATAGTAAAGTGTAGAATACTACTAATAAATATTTTAAATTTAAATAAAAGTAAAAGAGTTACAAGTTAGTAGGTATTAAAATACAAGATACTTGAGAGAAAATAGGTTACATATTTATAAATCTGCAAACTTTAATAGCTGAGGAATATGTTTTGAAAATATAAATGTACTTACTTTTGTCCCATACAATTATTTTTAATATGAACTGTAACATCTTCATATACTGAAGGTGGTAGTGCTAAATAAAACAATCTGTTTGCAACTGGACCCTTTTCAAACTTATCAATTTCTTTGCTTAATAATTCAAAATCAGTTCTAGAAGTGTACTGGCCAGACATGTAGTGATTTATTTTCCAAAACTCTTCATATTTTTCTTGTTCACTTGGTTTAACTTTCATATATGGCTCGCATTTTTGTCGAATTTCATTCACAGAAGTTTTGCTTCTTGCATAACCATAAAAAATGGTATTAAGAGGTAGTACATTATCTCTGAATAGCCACCATAGAGTTGGGTAAATTTTTTTGCGAGCTAAATCACCCTGAAAGAAAAAAAATGCACATGAAAAGCAAATAATAAACCTACATTCAAATACTTGAAGAATACATAGTAAGACAGAATCTTATTGCTCAACACCTAGGAACTGCTGGATAGAGGAGGGACATTTATTCAAGCTGAAGTCTACTGATATACTAAAATCCCGCCAGGAAACAGAACTAAAGGAACTAGTACTAGACTTTCTTCAGGAACTGAGTAGAAGAAAGGGGGCACAATAGATCTTTTAGGTCTCAGTGAATCACCTTAATATACATACTGGAAATGATTTACAAAAAGTTGACTTTTTCAAATATGTGTGCTCCACAAATGGAAGACTAAAATATGGAAATGAGTAGATGGTCTTTCACTTAGGTGGAATTAAAAAACATTTAGTACATCTTGTTATTTTTTGTTACAGCTATTCCTATCTTAGCTGAATAGTTCTGGAGTTAGAAAAATAGTAACATTAAGCACATTGACATTGATAAAGCCCATTGCTTGTTAATGTTTAACCAGCATTTAAGAAGAAAAAAAAAATAAGTAATAGTTAAAAAAACTAAAAGCACACTTTTATAGTGGATTGAACTAAAAAGTACAAAATAACAAAGTCTTGAAATTATGTTAAAAAGATTCTGCTACTTATATGAAATTGTTCACTGTTAATTTAATCTGACATTTTGAAAATTACATTTGAAGATTCTGTTACTTACATACTCGCATACTGGTCAAGCTAATAATAATGTGATAAAAAACATAGTAACTTTGGTACCAAATTTGATAAATTTATAACACCTTCATTAATTCCTGGGCATTTGAAATGTGTGCACTCAATTATTAACCACTGAAGAAATAATATTGTTTGTTGTCATTGATATTTTTAAGGCATTAAAAACCTGTAAATTGCCAATGGTTGTAATAAAAATGATCAAAACATATTATAACAGTAACTAAGTAAATAAAGAGACAACTGCCCAAAAGTGAACAATTAGTATTACTATTTACAGATGTGGCATAACAAAATAATTATTAATGAAAATAAAAAATTATGATCAAGATGGTAAAAAGATTATTAGGTTTTATATTCAAAAGTTATTATTTACAATTTATTCTTGATATTATTGACAATGTACAAATTATCCATAATTCCAATCATCTTATTTCATGCAAACAAACCATATACAAATCACTTCATAAACACAGAAATGATTATCCAGAACAATTATTTGATTAAATAATTAGTAAAAATGTTAAGTAATGATTAGGAAAACTCACTAAGTGCTTATCTGCAGTTTGAAGTATTTCACACATGTCATCTCAAAAACATACTACATATTTTTTGAAGCCAATGTATTTATTTGATAAAATAAAACCACATTTTTGCTAAAGTAAGACATTCGTTATGTTAACAAAATAAATAACAGTTATTTAAATAATTTTCAATTAAATGTTAGTACCTACTTACAGGTACCTACAAAAAAATTATTTCAGAAGCAGCATAACTTATCTAATTTCAGAAATTGTAAAAAAAGATGCACGCTTAAAATATTCTACATTAATTTTAATAAAATTACTTACAGAAGCACCTAGTGTAACAAAAACATGAGGATACTGGCCATCGAAATGGGTTCCGCCTCGATCCATATCTTTGGATTTCATGGAATTTCTGTATAAAGACAGACATAATTCAGCATTTTTGGATTCTGAAAAAAAAAAAATAATAATGTATTTATAATGATAATATGGAAAAACTACCTTCTAATTCGGTTACGTATGGTTTCCGAAACATTTTAGATGGTAATAATAGACTTTTTGAAAGGTAGTCTTGGATTGTTCAAGCTGTTATGTATGGATGAAATTGAAATATACAAAGACTTCTTAATTGACGTTTGAATCTTTAAATACAGATTTTTTCTAAATTAAAGATAACTCTCAATTACGTTTCAATAACTTTTCCAATGACTAATGACATGACAATTTAAGTTAGGTTATGATTTACGATCTGGTTGACGTTTCTATTTTTAACCACAGAACGAACAGCCTAAAGCCCGGTTTACAGTTCGCAATACTTCTTGCAATATGTTGCGGCAAGGTCTTGCTTGCAACTATTGACAATCGTTTTACATTTCACAATTATTGCAATATGCAATTTTTAATGTGGATACCTACAGAATAATTAAATTTTATTTATGATGTTAGGTTAGTGTGTCATCTTGTGTTTAAATTGTTGATAAACTAACTTTGTATTAAAATTATTAGGTCTGTTCAAACAGCAATCAGAAACTTTTAGAAACGATCAGAGAATAACTGGTCATAGCAAACAACGAGTTTACTTTCTCCTAATATCTATCACTAATTGCAGTGGTCGACTATTCTCAGATTGTTATTTCTGTTTGCTGTTGGAACAGACCTATTGATATATACCTATTTATGATGCGTTTGGAAGTACACAATCAACTTTTGTTTTGATTGTAACAAAAATTTACCAACTTTTCCCCCAGAATTGCATGGAAGCTGCAATACAAATCGATTTGGCACAAGAAATTAAAATGGCAAGAGACTTGCCAAATTATACTTTACTGTTTTCGATCAAGAATATGGCATGTTGCAAGAAGAATTACGAACTGTAAAGCGGAATACCTCCTACTGTATTTGATTTTTCAATAGATGATTATTCGTGTTCAAATATCTCAAAAAATCACCCCCAGCCAAGTGATTTATTTATTTATTTAGGTTAATAGCTATACCAACACCCCTATTTCACAGGCACACATATTATTGCAATCGGTAATTTAATTTTTTTGTGTTTTCTCGACAAGTACTTTTTGGGACATTAGGTATAATATAAGATCTCAAATTATTATATTTTATAATGTTAATTTTTTATCCTACCTTATCTAAATCAAACAATTAATCTAGACAGCAGATTTTTTGATAGTCATTGCAAAGTAAAGTGTTAATATGTTAATTGCTTATAACATTTTAATTTTTCGAGTGGGCTTTTACAAGGTCACGAAATTTAGATGTCGGATCATAGTGGTACTTATCGGGATACCGATAAGGTAATTTAACAAATCAGTTTAATGAAACAAAAATATTTTTCCCAAATAATTTACAATGGCAATTAATTAATTCAACAAGCATAAGCCAGCGATTAAACTTATATTTATTTGAATTGAAGACGATATTGAAAAACATAATTTCTTATTCTTATTGCACCTATATAAAATATGAAATCACCCATGTGTATATAGGTACACTGGAAAATGGTAGAATCCTGACGACAAAATATGACGGTTGGATAACTAGTAATATGTGATGGAAAATTTTATGCGATCGAAAGACGAAACTTGCCAAAAAAGTGTGGTATCCTATTGAATGAGGATATCACAGGAACCATTGAAGATAGAATCTTTGTACCAAGTCTAGCAACAAATCAGGTGTATGTGCCGAATTCACTATTATTAGGAAGAACAAGCAAATAGTAAATAATATGTGTAAAACTTTTTTGTATCTGGTACAAGTATATGGCTAACATAATGATAAAAACATATAGAATACTTAAGGAGATTATATGACATACCTGTATTACAAGTCATTTTAAACGTTTAAAAGTAAACAAACATACCAAATTATGTAATCTCTATTAATAAAGTACAAAGTGGTATATATGTTTTATTTAATTGTATATTCAATAGTTTTACTGATATGGACAAAAAATTGATATACGGTACGTTTCCACTTAATTCTTTATTTCAATTGCCTGTATAGCGAATATTTAATAAGTTTAAATAAGGAAGTAAGATACAAATTTTGCAGCAATGAGAGGAACATTTTGAAATTATAACACGCGAAATAATTACATATTGCTACGCTGATGAATTTAGAATGAAATGAGGGAGCCTATAACACAAGCCTCACAATTGTAACAAATCCACAAGTTATTAGTAATTCGCTTTAGTATAGGTAGGATAAATAGGTACCCACCCGATTACCTGCAACTCAATATTATTCCATGTAGTTGTTGTTTCTAGGGAAATATTCTAAGAGCTGGGTAGATATTTTGTTTCTAAAAAGGTATTTGAAACAGAAAATTTAAAAATGACAGGGATACGGTGTTGTTTTTGGCCAAAAATTACGAACAAGCAACGATGAGTGAGCAGGTAGGTACATTATACAGTGATGCAGAAACCATAAATTGCGATCCTAGCAAGAACTCATTATAAATCCACGCCATATGATAATCGAAAATAAAAAAAACTGATGTAATTAAAACCTTCACATTTTACAAAATTTGTTGTGCTTTTTTCGATCTTGGCTCTTCTGACCACTTCCTCATCTGTGATGGTTGGACTTGGTTTTGACGTCTCAACACCAGTTATAAACCTTTTGGGCTAATCAGGATCATCGTTGATGTTATTAAACACCTTCTGAGCGATGCTCATGCGACGGTTGTTTTGGTAAAAATTGAGCAATTTTAGAACAAACTTCGCTGACACACGTGTCATACCCAAAACATCCAAAAAAATTGCATGGCATGACCCAGCCAATATACCGACATCCTCCAGCAGATTCTCAAAGTGGCAATTTGTTCACTACTTCAACGTTTTCATCGGTGGTTGTTATAATTTTTTTTTGTTCAAAATGGACTCGGAAAACGCCGCAGTCAACATTTCAAGTGCTTTGGAGCATTTAATTTTCCACACAAAACTCAATTTTTTTATAGTGTTTGTTTGTTGTAACTTTGGTTTTGCATTATTTATTTATACTTACGTACCCACTACCATTGTTTAGTTGTGCGAATAGAGTGAAAGAGCAACTGTCGTAGGACGGTTCGGTGAGAATGATTTGTGATCTTCATTTATTTTTTACTTGTAATATGCATAATAAATATTCTCAGAGAAGTTTGAAAATATCTTGCATGTAGGATTGCCGAAGTCAAGTTACGCTACCAACTGTAGAAGCAAGAGGTAGATCTTTTCATCTACCTACATAAAATCATTTAATATCTACCGAATGATATATAAATAACAAAAATTTTAAATTTCAGTGTTATATTTTAAAAAAACTAATCATTTATTCACTATTTACGCTACTCACTGGATTCGATGTAAGATAAATTTTTATCAAATGTCATTATCAATCTAACTAGTTTTTGCTAGTCATCATACAAATAATACCTCATCAAGAGATTACTTGCATTATTTTCTATAGTAGGTAACTGTAATTATTATAAATTTAATGTAAATACTCAATATTCTGATCAATTTCACATTTTAGATATTATTCAAAAATTGTCTATGTTTTTCAAAATATACCTACTATAACTATGAAAAAGAAGCTTAACCGTTACCTCGAGAACATTTTAGTTTGACATATAAAATATTTTGCTACGTCCCTGCATAAAAGTTTGTTAAAATATTGCATATAATAACCTTCATTTTTTCACATATTTTTATTATAAACATTAATTAGAAAAACAAAACGAAAAATTAATGAATGAAGAAAAAAAACATTGAAAAAGTAGTTTACATTTTAATCAGTCACGCCACTGTTTGGAAGGTACGATTACGATTCGAAGAATTGTACCACAGTATACCTAACAAAATACTGTGATTGTACTACATAAAACCATCATTCTTAGCAGTTGATAATAAATTTGATTCAATAACTTTTTCAATAGTTTGAAGAGTTCACAAAATAACTTACGTTTTGTAAAAAACGCCTTAATAACAAAGATCATTGAAAAACTTACTTGTTTGTCCGTTTTCCAGTGTAGACATACTTTTTGCTGTGGTTTAAACGTAATACAAAATGTGTGTTGATGTACAGGTATCCTACAATTACTCCAGCTTCAAATGATTCTGTGACGAGACACTAACTCTTTAAATAATACAAAATCACTGGCAAATCAAACGGTCATCTAGCGAAAAGTCAATTCGGCGCGATTCGTTACTTATTGTATAATAATAATGATTCCTAAAGTGACGAACGCAGAGTAGACTTTATATGTAGAGGATTTAAGGAACTATTGACATGCCATGACCGGCAATTTTTGTTTCAAATCTGAAGGTAGGTAGGTACTAAGCAACGAATTTGCAATATTAATTCAGTAGCGTAGCGCGATATTTATAGACTGGACTAAGAGTTGATATGTATGAGATTAAATAAAATCTATACAATGTGTTTTTTTACTTGAGAACTTATTTCCGTTTGAACTATAATAAAACTTTTAATAAAAGAAACTAACTGAAAATACTATTACGTACCTTATTAATATGTTTTAACAAATTGGGAACGACTATTTTAAGTATTATTTACATCCAAAATTATTTAATATACCTAGATTAAATGACATAGTTGGAAAGTTTCAAATATGTTTGTAGCGCCCTCACCTAGAACCACCTTTATTAATTTTACCCCTATATAGAATTCAAATTAACTGCGAAATTTCGTGTTGTATTGAAAAAGGCCTTATATAGTTTCTACTACCCATTCGCTATCTTTATTATATGTGTTTGTTGTTTGTGTCAGTATAAGATAAGACATATTCGTTATTGTCGGTTAGGTATCATGGTTTTCAAGACGTAAATATTTATTTAATGATTTATCATATGCGTGAATGTTAATTTATTCCTTCAACGTGAAATTTTATAATTCAATTGAATGGTGTCTCCGATGGTTTGGTCTACTTCGTCTGGTTTGGATGTTCCGATAATGGTTGCTCCCCTAAATTGTGCGATTTTTCAGCAATATACATATAATGTCTGTGATTGCCATAATTTTGCCTAAAGTAATTACAACCTGAATGTAGGTATTCCTAATTGAACGACTCATGAAAGTGAGCTTATGAAAACTGAGATTTAGATCAAACATATTTGTAGTTTTATTATTCATTTGGGATGTCTGGAAATGCACACACACTAATTTTTCATCAGAAGTCGTCTTCGAAATCAGCATAGATGAGCTAAAAAAGAAAAAAGACTGCCTCATGGTCACATTTCGTAATTGCAAGAGCAAATTAAAAAGCAGCGAAAAAAGTGGTGCTGGCACAAGTAATGTGTACATTCCCTACTGGTTTGCCTTGGTAAAAATGGCAGAATTTCTAATGTAGCATGATTGCAAAAAAAAAACAATTAATTCGGAAGTAAGACATTTACTTTATTTAAATTATTTTCACTATCAATATTTTTCCTGTCATGCAGCTTCACCTTCATTCATAAAATATTCCGTAAATTCTTCCCTGATAATTTTTGCTACTAAACTTGGTTTTCTTGGTACCTTTTGTAAAGGCAACAGGGATGTCATATTGTTTTGTTATGCACGCCAGGATCCTGGCACAACATTTCCCTCAACCTCTAGGCCAAAGTTCCTGTTGGTATGTAATTTGCCCGTGAACTTTTGCTTTTACGGAAGAAAATATGAAAAAAGCAAGTCATTGTGACAAGAGCAACTTTATTTGGCTGCAGGTTTTCTTAACTCGAAACACCGAAGCCATAATTCCAAATACATTCTCTACTATCCGTCGAGCACGAGAAAGGCGGTAATTAAATACTCTTTGTGTGCTGCCTTTCAAGTAAATACCTGGGAAAGGTTTCAAAATATGTGGACTTAGTCCAAAACGCATCATCGGCTACAAAGATGCAGGGTAAACATTTATTTGTTCCATTTACTTTCTCGTTCATTGGCAAATTTAATTGTCCGCTTTCGATTTTACTGAATAATAAAGAATTTTTGAACACAATCGAAAGTAAAACAATAGTTGGCATCTACCAAAGCTAATAATACTATGCTAAAGAAGTGCTTGTAGTTGTAATATTCTAAATCACTGTTTATTGGAGTCTGCATCATTATATGTTTTCCATCTATTGCTCCTAGGCAATGTGGAACATTCCATTAGTTTTATAAATCTGAAGCTATAGCAGTTTCCATTCAACCTAATATAATTTTCTTGCTTAGCATTGAAATTTTTTAGACTAGAGCATAGAAGTAGAAGAAAGTGGAAGCCAAAACATCGTAGTTACAGAAACGGAATATCCCGAAATAACTGATCACGATAACACAGATGTGTGCTGGCTGCAGCAAAAATAATAAGGATGGCAGTTCTCCCTAGTGCGTACCCTGAGACTTCCCTCAAACCTTGCTGGAGAACGCAATAATAGAAGAAATGTATGCTGGATGGGAGCATAAGCTCCAGTTTAGTGGCATACATTTCAGACCAGGAGTCGTTCTAATCGACTGTGAAACACCACAGACTGCAGAATGGCTCCGGCTGATAGTACCACAGCTGGAAAGCTGGAAGGGAGTAGAACTGACGGTGTGCCAGGGAGACGACATCCCAAAAATGCATACCGCCACGATCTTCCTCCCAAGAAGCAAAGGCGTAGAGGAAGGAAAGCTGCTTCGCTTGATCAAAGCGCAGAATGATGGTTTGGAAACAGACCAGTGGAAGGTCCTCAATCTTAAAGAAGAGGGCAAAGGCCTAGTCTTGAGGGCAGGAATAGACAATCTATCCTGCCAAAAAATCAAGAACAACGGGTTCACCATTCATTACCGGTTTGGGAAAATCCCCGTACATGGCCTCAGAAAGGAAGGGGAAGGAGACCTGGAGAAGGCATCCACTTCCTCCAAGGCCAGTGGCGACTCAGGTAGTGTAAAAAGCCTACACATTACCAAACTCCTTGGGGAGGAGTCGCCGCTGTCCGAGGAGGGAATGGAGATTGTGTCGGAGGAAGGGGACAGTACTCTTACTGAAGGGGACATCACCCTGACGAAAGAGGGAAACACCCAAGAAGATAATCAACAGGATGGCGGGAATTAACTTAGCTCAAGTTACTGCTCACCATGCCAAAGGAGCTTCGGCGGTGATCACAAGATTGTTCACCAAGGACCAATGGGGGATGTGTTTGATCCAAGAACCTTGGGTCAATAATAACCAGGTAAGAGGATTAGCATGTAAAGATGCTAAAATAGTATATCACACTGGTAGTGATATACCAAGAACATGTATTATGATAAGGAACAATATTAACTATTTTTGTCTTTCAGAATACATGACTCGGGACCTCGTTCCAGTTCGAGCACACCTCGAACACAAGAAGGAGGGCAAGGAGATAGTAATAGCATTATGCTACTTTGAGGGAGATGGGCTAGCACCACCCCCAGAGGTACAAAGGCTGGTGGAGTACTGTGAAGAGAAGAGACTACCTCTACTTCTAGCATGTGATGCCAATGCACACAACACCGTTTGGGGCAGCAGCAACACCAACCAGAGAGGTGAGCAACTTTTAGAATATATCCTTAATAAAAACCTTGATATTCACAATATAGGGAATACCCCCACATTTGTAACAAGGGTAAGGCAAGAAGTTTTAGATGTCACACTGGCAACTCGTGATCTAAAACATATAGTAAAAGATTGGAGAGTATCGGGTGAACCATCTCTCTCCGATCATAGTATCATAACATTCAAGTTAGAGCTAGGCATACCTGAGGTAAGCCTCAGGAGAAAACCAAGAAAAACAGATTGGGACAACTATAACACCTGTCTGAAAGGAAATCTAGCACATATCCAGAGGAAAGGAAGGGCTAAGCACCATCTCGACCTGGAAAATGAGCTTGAGGATCTGAACAGGGCAATAATCGATGCATTTGAATCGAGCTGCCCTCTTCAAGAACAACGAAGCAGCAAAGATGCACCCTGGTGGAACAAACATCTGTCAGAACTAAGATCTCAAACCCGGGACCTTTTTAATAGAGCAAAATTCACCGGAGACTGGCAGAGTTACACCGAGGTGAGAAACACCTACTACAAGGAAATAAGAAAAGCTAAAAGAAATAGCTTCAGGAAATTCTGTGAAGATATAAACACAACACCTGCTGCGGCAAGACTTTACAAAGTCATGGCGAAAAGTAGGGTCAACACAGATATGGCTTTGAGGATGCCAGACGGTAAATATACCGAAAATGAGGAGGAAAGAGTGCGACTCTTACTAGAAACTCATTTTCCTGGAAGTACCCCAAACAGAGGAGATAATCCTCTCGAAGGTCATAACAGACCTTCGAGAGAAAGTACTACAATGGCCAAGCACATTTGTAGTAACGATAGGTTGAAATGGGCTATGAACACCTTTTCACCTTTCAAAACACCTGGAGCAGATGGGATTTTCCCAGCATTGCTCCAGCAAGGACAAGACGAAATTCTACCACACTTGGTTAGAATTAGTCGAAGTAGCTTGGAACTGGGTTATATACCAGAAGCATGGAGAAGGGCAATAGTAACCTTCATTCCAAAAGCTGGAAAAAGGGACACAACAAACCCCAAATCCTTCAGACCAATTAGCCTAACATCGTTTGTGCTTAAAACGATGGAAAAAGCTATTGATAACTATATTAGAACGGAAATCCTAGAGAGACTACCTCTCCACCCGTATCAACACGCTTACCGGGCAGGCAGATCTACGGAGACTGCACTGGTACAACTGACGGAGGATATCCGAGGTGCCTTAGACAACCAAGAAACTGTAGTATGTGCATTTTTGGACATAGAAGGAGCTTTTGACAACACTCCACATGAAGCTGTCAAGAGAGCATTAAATAGAAGAGGTGTAGACAGCACGACATCCAAATGGATGTCGGAACTGCTCACCACTAGAGTAGCAGAGACGAGAACGAGCAAAGACATTGTCTCCATCTGCACAACCAGAGGATGCCCACAGGGAGGAGTAGCATCCCCATTAATGTGGAGTCTGACGGTTGACGAACTCCTGTGTGGTTTGACAGACCTCGGAATATCCTGCCAAGGATATGCCGATGATATTGTTATAACAGCCAGGGGAAAATTTGAAAACACCCTTTGTGACATCGTACAAAAGGGTCTGAACTATACAAATAGCTGGTGTAGGCAAGTGGGACTTAGCATCAACCCCACCAAAACCATCTTGATAGCCTTCACTAAGAAAAGAAAACTCAACCTCAAAACCATTAAACTTGATGGGAACGACGTTGAATGGAGACAAGAAGTCAAGTATCTAGGTTTGACTCTAGACAGCAAACTCCTGTGGAACAAACACGAGAAGGAGATTACATACAAAGCAAAAATGGCTCTAATGGTGTGCAGGAATCTGGCAGGGAGAAACTGGGGTTGTAACCCAAAAATCCTGAGCTGGATGTACACTGCCATAGTGAGACCAATCATCACTTATGGAGCCATTGCGTGGAGTAGTAGAACTAGCCTCTTGACGACGAGAGAAAACCTCTCCAAAATTCAAAGACTAGCCTGTATATGCATAACAGGAGCAATGATTACATGCCCAACGGCAGCAATGGAAGTGATTCTCAACCTCACACCATTACATATGGTGGTGGAGAGTGTTGCAGAAAGAACAAGATACAGACTAAGTAGAGAGGGAATCATTAAAAAAAAACCACCTCTTCACTTCTTAGAAATCGGACAGCCTGGGACATGCCACAAGATGGTATGATGAAAAAGTATAATTTTTCAAAGAAATTCGTTACGGAATTAAGCAACAAGAAGGAATGGGATCCAAATACCATTTCCAGACTTGGAAAGAATGCCATTCAATGGTACACAGACGGCTCAAAAGCAATAGAAGGAACTGGGATAGGAGTGTACGGGCCAGGAACCAAACACTCTGAAAGCTTGGGAAAAACCCCAAGTATCTTTCAAGCGGAAATTCACGCAATAAGAAAGTGTACCCAGTTCAATATTGACAAAGGATATAGAAGGCAAAGGATTATCATAATGTCTGATAGTCAAGCAGCCATTAAAGCGCTGAGTTCTTGTGTAATCAGTTCCAAAATGGTGTGGGAATGCCTAGGCAAACTTAATGAACTAGGCGAGAACAATATAGTCACCTTACTGTGGATTCCAGGACACACTGGAATAGAAGGAAACGAAATAGCAGATGAACTAGCGAAGAGGGGGACTGAAATACCCTTTTGGGGGCCGGAACCCTTTTGCGGAATCAGCTCCAATATAATATTGGAAGAAATAGGTAAAGCCGAAGAAAAGAGAAGATCTGACAATTGGAAAGATCTAGTAGGGCTTAGGCAATCAAAGATTCTTCTGGGTGACTACAACCTGTTGAGATCAAATGAATGCATAAGTCAAAGCAAAACTGCACTAAGAGTTTTAACAGGAATCCTAACGGGACATTGTCGCCTGAATGGACACCTTAAAAAGCTCAAAATAGTGGAGGAAGAAGATTGTAGATTTTGTGGAATGGAAGAAGAAACCTCCATCCACATACTTGCGAACTGCACAGTATTTCAGAATCCTAGGGCACAGTACCTGGGAGACTACTGGATAGAAGAGGGACAGTTACCTAAGTTGAGGCCTGCAGATATCCTAAAATTCCTCCGGGAAATAGGACTAAAGGAGCTACTAGTATCTGAGACTCTCCTCAGAAACTAAGTAGAAGTAAGGGGGCACAATAGATCTTTTAGGTCTCAGTGAATGTTACCCCAAAATACATACATACATACAACACAGATGTAATGGTTTTGTCATGTAACTCTTTAATTTTAGTTTAAATTTAAAAATCAAATGACTGTTTGTACCTATTCTTTATTTTAGAACAAAATACACCAAATACCCTTGTCCTTGAAAATAAAAAAGTTCAGACACGAGAACGGGATGGCATTATTTATGACAGGAAGGGCAGTGGTGAATCAAAGCAAAATTAAATGAGCAATAGACTCATTTGAGCCATATAAATCACCGGGACCGGACGGGATTTATCCAATTATGCTGCAAAAGGCAAACAGTATTATACTCAACAGACTGTGTACGATCCGTAGAGCAAGCATGGGACTAGGGTACATACCAAAAGTCTGGAGAAAAGTAAGGGTGGTCTTTATTCCTAAGCCTGGGAAAACAGGTGACAATAAAGCAAAGTCCCTAAGACCCATAAGTCTGATGTCATTTAAACTGAAGACATTGGAAAACCTGGTAGACGTGCATATTAGAGGAGGATCGTTGGTAGAAAGACCAATAGACCTGGATCAATATATGCATACAGACCGGGAGTATCCACAGAGACAGCGCTCCATCGCCTAGTACAAGGAATAGAGTATGCTCTCGAAAATAAGGAAATATTATTAGCAGCCTTCCTTGATATAGAGGGTGCCTTCGACAACCCCTCTCACGAAGTAATCACGAGGGCAATTCGTCAAAAACAAATTGACGAAACAATCGTCAAAAACAAATTGACGAAACAAGCTGCAGAAGGATAGAATGCATGCTGAAAGACCGAGTGAAACATCAGCCCGAGTGTCCTCAAGGAGTACTGTCTTCTCTAATATGGAACCTTGTAATGGACGGACTGATAAGGAGACTCAAAAAGGAACACCATACTGTCTTAGGATATGCGGATGATCTGGTCGTCATATCACAAGGCAAATTCAATACTACAGTCAGAGAGCACATGCAACAGGCTCTGAACGTAGTAGCAAAGTGGACGGAAGAGGTGGGTTTAAATATAAGTCCCACCAAATCAAACATAGTGCCTTATACCAAAAGAAGGGACCTGGTGGGATTGGGACCACTATCCCTTCAAGGTACGGAGATTCCAATTGTGATGGATATTAAATACCTCGGGCTAATTATTGACTCCATATTAACATGGTCCAAACAACTGGAAAAAGTAGCCACAAGATCGGAGACCTCATTAACGATGGCAATGATGGCGAACTTGTGGAAAAACATGGGGGTAAGTCCGCGCATGATACACTGGATATACAGTGTAGTGGAAAGGACTGGCAAAACCCAAGCAGAATGAAGTTTCCCCGAGGAGAGACCTGGTATACAGACGGGTCAAAGACTGGGGAAGGGACAGGAGCAGGGGTGTATAGTGACATGAGGAACACAAGGTGTTCCTTCTCACTAGGAGTACATGCCTCTGTATTTCAGGCGGACATTTATGCCATCCTAGAATGTGTCAGAATTAATATACATAGGACTGACACTCATAGGATAAACATATTAACTGACAGCCAGGCAGCCCTTGTAGCTCTAAATAGCCGCAAGGTAACATCCAGACTGGTAGAAGGATGTCAAAAAGAATTGAATGAACTGGCAGACCACAGTAGAGTAAGTATGGGTGCCGGGACATAATGATATTTCTGGAAATGAACAAGCTGATGAACTCACAAGAAGAGGTACAGCAACGACATATGTTGGACCAGAACCAGTTCTTCTGACCACAATGAAGGTAGTCCTAGAACAAATACGAAAATGGGTACAACGCCAACATAGACTACAGTGGAGAAACACTCCAAAGCAGGTACACAGTAAGACCTTTATAGATGATATATGTGTAAAACGGGCTGAAGAATTACTGAATGCTGGTAGGAACAAGCTAAGAATTATTACAGGTTATCTAACGGGTCATGCCCCGGTAAAGGATCATCTGCATAAAATGGGGATATATAACGGGGATCGCAGCTGCAGACTTTGTGGCATGGAGACCGAGACCGTAACCCATATTTTGTCTGACTGTGAGGCATTGGACTCAAGGAGACAGACAATCTTCGGAGAGGCCCACGTGCCGCCTGAAGCATATGGCATGCATCCAGTTGACCTATATCATCTACTCGAGGGTACGGGAATGGCTGGGTGGGTGGAATAAAGGTGGGAGTTGAGTAAAAAAAATGACAGAACGGAAAACGCATACAAGATGTTGAAACAAAACCAACAGAACGAAGTGAAAGTGCAATATATGGAGAATTAATAGGGAAAAGGCTCGAACAAGAGTTTATGTAATGTACCAAGCAAACATGAACTGAGAAAAATAGAAATGTAATCACATTTCCTTTTACACAATTAAACCCCAACTCCTTACAGACTTTACATGCCACAACTCCTTTTCCATCTACACAACTAAAATCAAACTCCTTGCAGATCTTACATGTCACAACACATTCTCTATCTCCTTCTACCTCTACAGGTATATAGTATTCGGAACAATCGGAACCGTCATCAGGAGAACCTTATATAGATGAATACATTGCAAAAGACTTTTATGAAACCTCCGAATAGGTAATCTGTTTTTATACAATTATGAATTAGTATTATGTTTTTGATTTTCGTGATACAGAATTAATTTTGTTCAATACCTACATACGTACCTATATTCTTAATAAATATTACTTTACCTTTATCAAGTCTTCAAGTTCTTTCAATAAAGCTGAACGTACCTCATGTATAATTTCCGATATAACTTGACAATCTTTTTTTGCAATATGTGGTTCAATTTTATGAAGCAAATATTCAAAATCCCCGAATGGCATACGACAAAAGTTTTCAAACAAGCATGCAGGTTCTTTAAGCAAATCGGCTAACATATCTGTACCGCGGTACCTGAAAAAAACTGCGAATCTTTGAAAATAAACCAATTAGAGCCACCTCCATCTTCATCATCTTCAAAATAAATGAACAATAACAAGTATCAATTTAAAATTAACATGTAAAATAACCTTATTTTTTTTAAATGTTGATTGTGAAATGGCTCTATAGATTCAATTTTATAAATAAATACATACATTCTATACATACCACGTAATGTATACAATATACTTGAACTCGGACAAGTAGTTGCCAAATTTATTTCAAGTCAAGTAATTCGGCAAGTATACTCTAACTAAAGTCAGTGTGATGACCATAAAATAAAGCAATGTTGTCAGATATATTTTCTAAAATTGTTAGGCTCGCTACGCAAATGTTACTCTTACTTCAGTAAATTGTTAGTTCGTGTTATAAGAAAGCTAGTTTGGAAACATTTTTTAAAAAATACATAATGTAAATTTATTAGTAAACATTAAAATAAGTCGCTTGAAATTACTGAAAAAAGAAAAATTAATTAAAACCACTTTTTATATGTTACTATATTTAAGAAAATTTTGAAGAGTTGGCAACGTAGTTGCACGTGCAGAGAAGACTTCGAAACAACCAATCATCAACTGCAGTATTCATCGTAATATAACGAAATAACCGAAGTATATTCCGTTTGACGATTTTCGCAGAAAAAATTCTACGGTCTTGAGGGTGTTCGGGGGGGTTGTGTTGTGGTTCGGCTTATAATCCATTAGTATCATTCAGTGTCGGGTGTGAATTTTGTTTTAAAGAAATATTTAATATAATATCTATTTCTTGGTTGAGTGAGTTTAGTGAATTGTTATAGGTATTTATAGGAAAGAGTAGGTGATCTAGTGTAGAAAGGTATCATTAATATAATACCTTTTTGATGGTGTAGTGGTTAGGTCGCGTCAGTGAATTGATGTTAATATAATATTCATTTGTTCGTAGACGTTAGGGTAAGTTTTATAATATAATTAATTAGAATGGCATTTTGGAGACCATTTGAAACAACAGTCCAAGATGATGAACGGGATTATTGAATTGTGGATTTAAATATAAGAAGTTAGATAATGGAATGGTAATAATGGAATCTCGGCATATCGCTGAACTTAGACAGGAGTATTTGCGCAAAATAAAAGGGTACCGTGATTCAAATAGAACTATAATTTATTTAGACGAAACTTGGTTTGATACACATGATGTTGTCAAGTGTTTATTCATTTATTTGTTATTCAAACAATACGGTTTCATTACATGAATTAATATATAAAATAAAATACATTTTAACTTAATATGTTTGAAAATAGTAGTAATGGTAATTATATTATAATTAAAACTGTATGAGGATATACACCCACCTTTAAAATATGGTTGGGTTGACGATACAAAAAACTGTTCTTTAGATACTCCGTGTTCTAGACGAAAGCGCTTTATTATTGTATTACAAATTTTATGAATTTTGTATGCAGGTTAATTTTTTTCATTCAAATTGATATAGTAGATTAACATTATTTCACAATATTCGAATTTATAAAAAATTTATATGCACGCCATTGGGCGGCTTTTTCCTTCAAAGGGATTAAACATATGGGTCATCACATTAACTTTGGAAGAACTTTACCACGTAGTGAGTAGTCAGCATTACATCTGACAACATATAGTTCGTTGCAAGGTATAGTAACACATGAAACGAAGAACAGCTAAACAAATATATGAAAAGTTTAGGGATGTTTAAGTCCCGTATAAATAAATAAAGACGAGCAACAATAATAATTAAAAATTATTCCAATAACAAATCATTTAAAATTAATTTCATAAAATTGTCTTTTTCATGTGCAAATATGTCCTTGACGTCTGTAGGCAACTTTTACCGACATTTCACGTACGTAGAGTGAGTATTGACCAACACAAGTGCAGCACCTCTTGGAGACATTATCTGTTATATGAAGAAGTCGCAGGCTGTTCCAGAAGCATGTACAATGGGGTCTACATGTTGTAGGTATCAACGCACCATAAAAAATAAAAATAGATTATTACTTATCCCTTGATTGTTTGGTTGAAGTGTTTTGTTCAGCTGCTATACAAATCTCCAGACTATTTGCACCCAGTGAATACGATAGAATTTTCTGAAAAGTTGTCATACACCAGTAAGTACCCTCAAATGGGATAATTTAATAGGACACACAGAATAAATATGGAGGTTTAAGGAATCAAGCAATCTTCATTAATAAATTTTTACATTTATTAAGCACTTTTAACAAGCAATTTAACCACATATTGTTATTGAAAGTTATTATTTATATTGGTATTTTTTATTAATCCTATAATTGCCTCCATCTGATAAATTTATTAAGTTATGAGATTAGGAAATTCAACAGATACCTTAAATTGTGTTTTAAACATTTACATTTTCTGAATATATATGTAAATAAGTCGGCCTTACTTCTATAACTACGATTTTTTTTCGGTCAACATTATGTGTCAAATTTTTATTTATACATGACACCCAGTAAAAAGTTCAGTAATTTTTAAATGGCTAAAAATGATTTTTTATTATTAGAATATGCATCGTGTAGACTAGGTATGCCCTATTTAGGATGCCACACGATGTTTTAGCCTGACAATATTTCGAAAACTTTAAACAAGGCCTGTTAAATTTGAAACTTAACTCAGTCAAAAATATTTTTTATACATAAAAATGGATAGTTTCTCATGTTTCCAGACCTCAACTTTTAATATTTATGAAACAGAGAGAAACGTTACTTTCGACAAGTCACAATTACTTCGCTTTTTCAAGTTTTCGATTTCAGCCAAAACGTCGTATGATACTATGTATAAATAAATTTGGAAAAATATATAAATATAATACAATTACAACAATTAGTATCAAACAAAAATAAATATATACATTACACCTAAATTATATAGTAGCCTTTTTGAGAAATTAGATAACTTCCATATCTTTTGTCCAGCAGAAGAGTATGTTTTTATTTTGTATTTGCTTCCAAAGTCAAAACTTTTTATTGAAAAAATAATAAACTCACTATTACAAAAATCTTAACATTATAGCAAATAACAAATAACTATAAAACTTGTCATTTGTCAAAGTAGGGTGATATGGTCACCGAGTGAAAACCATTTTAATTTTCGTATGTAGCATTTTATTTGATTGGTTATATTGGATTTGTTAACGTTGATAACTAGTTCTTAACCGACTTACTTTATACCAGCAGTTCAGGTGAAAAAGTCACTAATATAACGACAACAGGTAAATTTAGCGCAATAATTTCAATGAAAAGAAAGCGATGGCATGCATTTTTTAATGAAATATTCATAAATGTGTAATTATATGTTACATGTTAAACACAATGACGATTAGTAATTTAGAAAAAGTTCGCCATCTTCAAAGCTAACGTTAAATTTTTCAATGGGCGTAGTGTCAATTTAAAAATTTTGGAAAAATAAATAATTACAAAAATATGACAACATATATAATGACAGTATAAATAAGCAATTTATGTAACAATATTTTGTAGATCTTGGATTGTTGTAGATTCGCAGTTTTCGAAAGTAATACTGGATCCGTCATAGGAACGCCATATAAACCTCGTGAAATACTACAAACTAACAACTTGTTACACATATAGAACGTAACAAAGAATAATTATCACAATGCTAATCGATTAATAAACTAAAAATCTGGAAGTATTTCATAATATATACATTTTTTGTCGATCTATTATACAGTTTTACAATTACTTCATTTGCTATAATTTTTTGAAAATGAAAATCTACTAGGCACAATATTGTTATTCAAATAATCAAATCGAAATATTATTTACACTAAATAACAAAGTTACCCTTTTCCACATAATAAATATCTTATGATTCAAAATTAAATGATTAAAAACAGTACAAAACGATTAAAATGCAGATAATAAAATTTACATCTGCTTTATTAAAAATATGGGCTCAAGCCCTAACAGCAGAGAACAATAAATGGTGGACACTACTCAGTACATTTTGTTACGACATTAAAAGTTGCTAGAAACCATAGTTATTTTTTAAAACCTCAATAAACACCACACATACTTATAAATGATTCACAAAAACCATTCACATCCAAGTTACTGCTAGTTGAAACCAACTTTTATACGATATAGGTTATGTAGGTAATTTTGCTGTTTTATTTTATGCTCACATAAGCTAAGCTGTTGACAAATTTCGAGTACAAAAATAAATCTCAATGTTATTGCATCAAAAATTGTAGATTATGTTCAAAAATTACAATTAAACACGTTGACTGTGTTACTAATTTAAATGTGGATGTATTTATTATTTGAGTAAAATGTTTACCCATGCATTAAATGAAAAACTTACAAAAACAATCTTAGAATACAGAAATTAATTGAATCTAGATTATTTTTTTCAATCTCCGAGTAACTCACGTCAGTCAACTAGCAAAAATTATGATTTAGGGATTATTTATACAGCTGCGCTAAATCAAATATTTGTTGGTATTTGAAACTGATTTTTGGCAAAATGGCGAACTTGGAACCTAAAAAAACACAAAAAATGCTTTAACAAATTCAGGATGATCCATGAAAGTGAATAAACTAAGCTTGGTCGACCGAAAATGGATAAGCCACACGTAATCATTATTTCAGTTAATATTCTACCCAATACTAGTTGGAGATCTAAATCCATCCCGGAGGCTGATTGTATTTTTTGCTGTATACCCATAATCTAAGTAATTGGTCCAAAATTTTGCTAGATGATAATACATCCTACCCGGTTACAGAAATCAGCGCCAATTAATCTTATAAGCATGGAAGTTATACAGTTAACAGAAGCAAACACGAGACCCGGAAAATATGCCAACTAATAGAAAGGTCATCGCAACGAGCCAATCAGGAGCTAATGTTAACGATTGTACATTAGAAATTGTTAATATGACGAGTAATTTCATCACATACATCAATTTTAGTGTCTGTATCAGTGTTGTCAATGCGAGGATAATTATCCGATTTTTAGACAATTTCGCTAATTTGGATCCAGCAGTTTTTCGAATATTTTGCAGAATATATAAAATGGCTATTGTTTTTGGGAATTTTCCATATTGACTAGGGTCGAAGACTTTATTTAGATAACCACTGTGTTTTTTGGTAATTTTGACAAATTCTGATAATTTTTATTTTTGCATCGGCAACACTGGACTGCATTCTATTTTCTGTTTGATGTCAACTGCCATTTATAATCTGCTTCTATATTTTTATACGTTATCCTGATGTGTAAGCAGATAGATGTAGGAATAACCAGTTCATATTTTGTTGCTTTCAATACAAACGTGACCTTTCTTTTTAATGACATTACTACAGTCATGAAATTTGAAATTATGGACATATAAGGCAGATGGTAGTTTTATTTTTGGTCCAATATAAATTTTTTTATTAATATTTAGAGTTAAATTTTTAGCAAGTTTGACTTTGTTTACATATCTCTTGACAGTTAACACTTATGGTAGGTATCGATATTTGGTTATCGATTCAAAATATCGATTGTTACTACAAAAATACAACTACAGCGACACGCCCACCCAGAGCTCATATTTGCTTCTGCTGACTGTAGTAATATTTTTCTTTCAAAACTCAGTGTTGTCCAAAAAGACTGAGGTAACATTTAAATATAAATGCTGAAATTACATGTAAATAATAATTTACAAAAATAGTAAACTATATGTTTAAAAATGAGTTAGATAATGACGTATTTTGGTCTGTCTTAAGCAAAAAATATACTGAGAAACATTCCACGAAAATAACTCTGATAATCAAATACGGTAACCATCGCAGCAAATTATAATAAAGTGTAATCACTTCAAAACTGCTTTCAAGAATTATTACCAATCTTATATTTTATTATATTTTGCTACGAGACAATATCTGATGCCAATAAAGAAATATTACACAACAAATTTTACTTACAATCAAGATGACTAGTACAGATCGAGTTTGTGAAAAGTTACATTAATGGAAGAGGACACGATCGAAAGCAAATCTAATACTGAAATTAAGAAGCTTCTGCTTTCGATCGAGTTTTTTGCATAAGTTCAATCGATGACATCTAACAGTCCAGTTATAACAAAGAATGAACCTCTGCTAGAATATTATTGATAATTAGTGAATATGTTCCTAAGCGATGTACATGAATCGTTAGATAACTAAAAGCATCGTTATTTCCATTTTTAATTTAATTATTGATTATGATAGCAAAATATAACCTGTCAAAAGTTAATTAATGCCAAACATAGATTAATTATATAAAAAGACGATTATAAGTAAGAGTTATTTAATATAACTGCAATTACCGGATTTAAAGAACTATCAAATAATTATATTTATGTGAAAAGAATTTAAAAAATAAATTTTTGTATTTTGAACGGTAATCGAAAATGCTGCTCCTAAGGCATTGAAAAAATTTTGATTGATATTTTTTGTTGAAAGGTATGGTAGTGTATTAAGTTTTTGCGAGTATTGAAATTTACCATCAAACTGGTGTAAAAATGTTTCATTTCATGTATAAATTAAGCCATTAATATCGAAAAGGGTAATTATTAACATTTACTTTGATCATGGAATGTCTTTGGAAAGAACTATGAAAAAATAATGTTTCAAGTATTCTAAATACAATAATCTTCAAGTCAACGTTAAATTAAAATTAAAAATTTTTTGGATCCAAGTATGTATCTTGTAAAAATACGTGTTGAACATTTCAATTTGATGTACCTATGGGGTATAAAAGTCACTAAGACTAGATGAGCACGGTATGAAAAATTAAAGACTTGGACAATGATAACCGAAGTAGAAGTATGAGAAATGTGAAGGTTTTTCTATTAACGATCACTTTAGCTAAAGTAAGGAGTCTACTTTGAAATGAAACGGAATATAAGCTAAATTTTTGTATAAATCATGTTAAATGTCTCATCATAAGGTCACGTGTGAGCGTCCTTAGTTGTCAAAGGTTGCAAACATATTAACTATAAATCGGATATTCATTTGGTTAACTTTTTCATAAAAATAATGAAGTGAATTATTTGAGATATATTTCAATAATTATTCATAAAGACAATTATTTTATTTCAAGTAGGAAAGAAATAATGAAAATAGTTTTCAATATTTTTCTGTAGCAATCATTGTTCTTTACTGTAGTTATTGGTATGGAGCTAGTTTTGTTCCTCATCGTAGTTTTCTTCGCGGTTTATATAAAAAACGGTTGAACGTATAAAACAATTTTTGGGACAAAGTTTGTAAATAAATGTATACTATACAACTTTTGTAACAAATGCTGATGGGATTTGAGGAAAGAAAGCTTATTCCGTGATATTGCGAAGTGAAACCGTAAGGCAACTGAACTACTTTGACTTGATATACAAAATTATTGCCAAAAATATCTGATTAGTAATTTACACAATGTCATGTATTATTATAGATTTTATCAACTTTATATACACATGTTATTTGGAATATATTTGAAAAAATGTAAATGGTTCTTTTATTTCAGAATTAAACTATTAGCCAAACATTTCCTTCACCAATAAAACAAAAAATTAAATAATTGTATACTGTATAAGAAACTCAACTAATCAACAAAATCAATGTTGTTATAACTGTTGGTTTCTACACTACTGACTTTGAAACAAAAATGACCACATTTGAAACCAACACCGCATATAAGTATTGTTAAATATCAAGTATCCACCTTTTAATCTGATTAAAAATTACAGGACTATTAGATGACATTGACTAGGGAGTATATAATCAAATACTTAAAAAAGTAACCGATAAAGTTGCCATAAATCTATGCACCTATCACTGCTTGTATACACATAAATTATCTATTAACACTTAATGGTTAAAAATACAACACTATTTTCAATCACAAAACTTAACAGATACACCCAAAGTGGGAATTTAGATTAAAACAAAAAATTTCTCCTGCCAACTTAAGTCTTTCTAGTTATTAAAATTTATAATTTGTCAGTGTAGACAAACATTTGGAATATACTGTCACGATAGCCCAACATTATCAGTAATGTCAACAATATTTAGTTTTTTAAAATTTCTTTTATTCGAAAAAATAATGCCGGTTTTGGCTGTATCGTAGACTACTAATAAAATTAAATATATACTACTATAGAAAATAAATTAATAAAAAAATATTAGATCTAATTTGCAACACGATATAACAACATATAATTACAACCTTAAACAAAAATAGTGTTAAATATGCGTCAACCAAAATCTGAATATACTACAATTAAACAGCATTCAAAAATTTCATTTATTAATGTATATCAGTCCATCAAATAATCCAGATATGTTGATTTCTGCATTGGATATTTTTAACCATCAAATTCAAAACCCAAATCCTCCGTATAATTTGACAAATTTTATTTAAATAAAAATCTAAAATACATAGCTCAATTCAAAATTAGCAATGATCAATGTTATATATTGATATATAATTAGTGTGATAAATGTTTCAGAAATGTGCTACATCGTGAATGGCTACAATGGAGCTTTCCCTTTCCAGCGACGTGATGTTCCTTTTTTTGTACCATCCAGTACAGTATCGGAAGAAACAATTTTAAAAATTGATCCTACATAACACATCTCATTTTCTGGTTAAATAAAACATTTTTTGAAATTCCTTCGCACTTGGAAGATATTGTTGCCGACAAAACGTTAAACTTATTAGAAACAATTGAATATTGATTGAAAATGAACTATTTAAACGAAGATTTGGTTCGGTAGCTATATAATAATTTTATAAATAAATTGAAAAAGTGTACACAAACATTAACAATGAAAAATAAGTTACATATGGGCATTTATATGAATAAATCAATAAAATTAATTTACACTACATGTGTGCATGTATAACATTATATACACACATACATACATTATAATATATTTATTTATAGTATGTATATCTAAAAATTAGTCTCTCACATCAATGAATCTGAAAAATACAGATATTTGTTTTCTTTAACTATTGTTATTACACACAAAATTACCGTACTGTTGGTTATCTCGCCACGTGTTATTTGAATTTATTGAATCATTCGTATTCATGGATTCTATTGTGACTGTATTGGCATTTTTCACTATTTCACTGGGTATTCTGAAAGAAAAATATAAATATTGAAATGTTTGCTTAGACTAACAGAAGATAACGAATTTCCTTCCCCAAAAAAATATAGGGACCTCATAACAAAAATAAATATTCAAATCTAAATCATAAATTAATATACCCTGTTATGTTACAATCTAAAATTGGTTATTTGTCAGCGTGTTAGACTTTGAAAACTAGTCAAACAATTAAAATAAATGAAATTCAATATCTTCCTATGTTTCAATAACACGTTTTTCTTTGGTTGCATAATATCTTTTGTAGTTTTTAAAAATCTACTTCATCTACATATCAAAGGTATTTCTCACAGCTATTAATACTTACAAATTATCAACAATGTCTTTGGAAATTTTGGTAGTGCCATTTTCTTGCTCCTCTATTTTCGTACCATTCACTTTACTTTCCTCGTTACTCTTCATTTCTTCTGTGGACTTATTTTCGTTTTTTTCATCTGTGCTCTGTAATAGAACATCGCAAACAAAATTCAAACAATTTTACATTTTATAATAATGACATCACAGAATAGATACAGTTGAAACAGTGGAGATTTACCATCACGTGACCCAATCTACGATTTATGCAACACATATTTTCTACATACTATCTTCTTCTATCAATATAAATCAAACATAATAACGTACGATCGATTGTGTTCTTCACAAGACATACGTAATACTTTCTTTAAATTTGTGCATAACTGATCATACTAAAAGTTGAGCTTGGCATTACCGCATTTGAGGTTATGTTTATTGTCTTGATTTTAGCGAATTTTTGGATTGAAAGTGTATTTATTGTTAAAATCAGATCTTGTAAGAACT
Organism: Lochmaea capreae; assembly: GCA_949126875.1. NCBI lineage: Eukaryota > Metazoa > Arthropoda > Insecta > Coleoptera > Chrysomelidae > Lochmaea > Lochmaea capreae. The sequence continues at coordinate 14,052,403 of OX421402.1, read as the reverse complement.
GATTTGACTTTTTATTCCATTTGACATTAGTAACTACGAATACATATAATACATTATTCACTTGTTAACTTTTGACATTTCATAACACCTAAAATATGGTGTGAGACGGGAATATTACAATGCTTATTTTACTACTTATTAATTTTGGACTTTGTAACTTATTCACCTAGTGTATCGATAGTTTTAATAAATATGTCGATGTTAACCATACAAATGAAATAAATACAATTAAAAAAGTTGAATTTCTTGTTTAATTACCAATTCGCAAAAGGCCGATCTTTGGAATATTAGTCATAACGATGATCTCTATTAAGTTGACAGAAGTTTTGATTTGATTCATATGAATATTGTTGCAGACGTTAACTGTCACGTGATGGTAAAGCTCCACCATTTCTACTGAATTATTTTATTGAAAGCATTTTGTATTGTCTATAACAATGAGTATATATCGAATCAGAATACATCTGATGCAGGAAAAACAGGACTTGATCAAAATAAGGAATTACCAATTCGGACCTACTTACTATCCAGAAAACTTAATGTGAGCAAGTAATTCAAAATCTAATACTACAGTAATTTCAAATTGTATATTAAAAGAATAATATGTTTCATCAAATTGTAAATAAAAAGAAATATTTTTTACCTGTGTATTATTAGCATTTTTTCCTCTAGTCCTCAACATAATGGCCTCTACTCGCTTTCGACGAGCTTCCCTTTCTTTTTCTTCATTCTTTAATCGTTCTTGTAACTCGGCTTTCTGTTTTTCAGCATCTTCTTTTGCCTTTTTTTCTGCTTCTTCTTTCAACAATTTCAACTTTTGTTCCTCTTCTTTTTTCAATTTCTCTTCTTCCTCGCGCTTTTGAGTTTCCCTTATTGCCTGAAAGAAAAAATAATTTCTTAAAATTAGTGGCTTTCAACCACAGAGAAGATTGGGATAAAATAACTATTTTTTTAACTCAAGGTTAATGTTTTTGGCACAAGAAAGTAGCTAACATGAATTTACAGATGGTAGAGTTAAAAAGCCGCAAAAATCAAGTCTGGACAGCAGTATAAAATAGATGTTTCGTTTTGGCTGAGACCGCAAAGTACGTTGGCACACTTTTTAAAAAAACAAGGAAGCTCAAAGCAACGCATTGGTTAGTAATAAAGATACCAACTACAAGAAAAGGCGAAAAGTGCACGCTTAGTTTAAAAGTTATACGCTATGTCTCAATTCTCATCTTCCCTCCTACTGTTTTTACGTAAAATATCGTATCGGACATTACAATATAATTAATACTCACTTCCTGCAATCTTTCCTGTTCTGATTGCCTTTGTAGTTCAATTAACTGCCTTATTTGTTCTTCTTCCCGTTGTTGACGTTCAAATTCTGCCTTAGCTTCAGCTTCTAATCGTAATCGTTCCATTTCAGCTTGTCTTTCAGTTTCTTCTCGAATTAGTCTCCTTCTTTCAGCAAGTGCAGCTTTTGCTTCTTCTTCGGTATTAATTCGAACCTTTGTCATAGAAGTAGTCATTTCATTTTCTTGACCATCCATATTTACTTGACTTTCTATGAGACTGTGATCAGAAATAGATTGTGATGTACTGGTATTCAGTTTATTTTTCTCGTCTTCAAGAGATTTTTGATCTTTCACTGGTTTGGGTAGTTCCTTTTCAACTGGTGTGTCCTCGACTTTTGATTTTTCTAATTCAATTGCTTTCACTTCACTGCTATTGGGTTTAATAGGCTCAGCTATACCTTCTTTTTCTGGAACTTGAACATCGATAAATAACGTTTCAGCTTTATGTTCCGATACTGCTAGTTCATTTTTATCTAGTTCCGTTGTTTCTTTTGTATTTGTTGCAGTTTTATAGTTAATCTCCACTTTATTTAATTCTATCTTTTCTGTATTCTGTGTTTTTATTGTATCGTTTTCAAGTTCTATGTTTATTAAAATTCCTTCTGTTGCGTTATTACTTTTTAATATATTTTTTGATGTTACTTCTATATCACTCTTGTTATTTTGAGGCACATTAAATTCTCTAAAATATATAAAATACAATTAAAATCAAAATATTGAAAACATTTATTATTGTACCCAGGACACAACTATTATATATTCCGTTTTCCAATCGACAGTATCAACAAAATAAATGTTGTGAATTAATATTATTGCGAAAAATTAGTTACTTATTGAGGAAAAAACGATTAACAATTAATAACCCATTATCGCGGATAAAACTTATTTTGTATACTTACACTTCCCCGTTTACAGATTCTGGTTTAGTTATATTTGGAGGGACATGGTTTTCTTCAGACTTTTGATTAGTGGTAAGTTCTTCATGAAGCTTGTCTTCTTTAACCGCTACAGTACCGACCGTCGTGTTCTTGAAAGTTTTAGTAACGCTATCTACAGGAGTTTTTGCTTTATTTCTATTAATTTTATCGCTGGTTATCGTATTGGTAGTTGTTTTTGTTATCGTTCTTCTCGCTTTCGGAAGAGGGGGTTTGTTATCGTTTTTGGCGTCGGTTGATATACCAGTTACGGCAATACTCACTGGCCTTGGTTTCCTCGGTACAGTTGTTAGACGCTGTCTAATGCTCACCGAGCTAGCCAAGCTGTTTGTGCTCTGTTGACTGAGGGAACTACTTGGTCTTGATGATGCTGTGATAACAAGAGCAATGTAAATGTAAACGTTTTTTTGATTTGTATAAAAATACTACTAACATACCTCTCGTATTATTTTCCACAACAAGATATGGTACTAGTACAAATTTTCGTTATAATAATAAATGAACAACTTGCAAATATGGAAACTATTGAAAAAATGACATCACCTCACTTAATCCACATAAAAATATTGAAAATATTGTTCAAATTCCCCTTAATTATGGTATATATTCAATGAATTAAAAACCAATTATAACCGATACTTTTATATATTGACTAGCCTAGTTAAATCGTTTCTAGTGTTCGATAAGCATTATAAATATTTCTATATTACCAAATTAATAGCAATTGATTATGTTATCGAAGTAATATACATAATAAAGCTTAATACATTTTTTAATGGTTAGTAAGAATAAAGAAGCGTTAATTATTTTAAAATACAATGATGTGAAATAGCAGCAAACTAGTAAGCATACAAACAACTAGACAAAAGTTGGACAAACCCTCAAGTATCTTTAGTTGGCATAGCGAAAAAGCCACCCGGGTAGGTTTCGTGAGGACTACCGCTAAAAAACGTTATCACCAAAAAAAATGAACTTAAATTATCAAAGAAAATGTCTCCTTCCCGTAGGGATCATGAAGTTCTCCGAGTAATGAAGTAATCAAAGAAACTGACTTGACGTTCAAATATAAACAGTTATAATTGCAGGGATTGATACGAGATAGATGTAAGTTAATCTATGCTATATTGAACGTAGAGGTGTATTGGTAATAACAATTTCGTTAATGAACTTTTTTACAGCATAGAAAAAACTTCATTGTTTTCTATGTTTTCATTTTATTACTAACTTCTGATCTGCATTGCGGAGTATTAAAAGCTGTCCTGATGATTGGAAAGTTGGTCTCGGCTATAAAGGTACGCAAAAATAATTTTTAGTGCAAGATTTATCGAACGATGTATATTTTACTTTATAGAAGCATCACGTCATATAAGTCAATTTGCTGTACGGGAAATGCTCTTTAAATATAATTGGCAATGTAAGATGAAGTAGCTATTAGACATATATTAAATATCTTGAATAAATCCGGCAGAAGTTGTTCTTGTTCAATTAAAAAAAATAATTTCACACAAACAAAAATATAATATATATAATTATTATAGGTTAATGAAGCAAAGAAAAAGGATGTGCAATGAGCCACCATCACAGCTTACTCTATGCTAGAATCTAAAATGTGAGACATTTTAAATGTTAACCATATACCCTGATCATACCAGTTGTAGAAATATAATTCAGCATATGTTTTAGTCTGTTCAAAGTCTGTTAGAAATGGAGACTACATGTAGCCTGATACAAAAATTTGTTGAGATTCAAGTCAATGTATTGGGCTATTATCAAAAAGTGAAACCAGTCAGAACTACTTAAAAGGCATCTAGCAGGGTTTGATCAGAGTTTTTTCAAAAGCCCTTTGCTGGATTTAGGGGTATAATAATTAGTTAATTTATTAAATTAGAAGATAACTGTAAAACTCAAGAAGCAAAAAAAGAAGGAAGATTAGTTCAAATGATATTAAATATCATACATGATACATTTTCCGGTATATCTTCTCAGTGTCATTAATAATAATAATATTACTTTCGGCAGCACATACCGTAGAAATATTCTATTATTTCACTAGTAATACATTATATTGATGTACTGAATACCATATTATGGATGTTGTAATCTAGTAGGTAGGAACTGTTACTTCAATACTTATTTAATTTGGCGTTTAATTATATATTGCAATAATGTTTTAAGATGTACTCCTCCGAAATTAGTCTAAGTATCCTTTGGTTTGAAGAAAAAATAGTATATATTACTCGGGGAAAAGGGCTTATCATTTGTTTCGCTCAGATTACTCAGCCTCGGTTGTAAACTTTTGAGCTTAACACATAATAAACGTCTTGTAATATAATATAATATTTCCATCAACCTATTAATCATTTTAATTTTCAGATAAAAACTAGATTGAGAGAAGTTTTTATGAGGAATGAGTGACCATATAGATATCCATGTTCCATCTATCTAACTCAAGCTCTACAATTGCTTTTACCAAATGAGTCTATCGATACACAAATTGGGTAAACATGAAAATTATATTATACTACAACCTATATGAACAGAGTTTTATAATGTTATTTATCTACTTACCACTGAAGGAATGAATACATATCCAAACTACCATAGAGAAATACTGCATATTAGGTATAACAATAAGCTTATTATCTATCTTATAAAACATTGTTCAAAAATGTGTTAATTGTACCATCACCCACCGAAAATCTATTAAATGTGTTTCTTTCTTATAACGACTTATACGAAAACCACAAATCATTACTATATTCAGTGCGAGGCATAAATAGCGCTCAAATGATGACTCGACTACATACAAATTATCATTAATAGGGAACTTTCCAATTTTTTTATAATCAACATTATCATAAGTTAAGTCTAAAAAACCTATTTTTTTCTATAAAGTCAATAACACTTTGATAAACATAGTTTAAAGTTACGTGCTATTTAAAATAAGATTGTCAAGTTCCCTATTGTCCATTATTATTCTGACATAACAAAGTTCTCTTCAAAAACTGAAAACAAGCACAGTTTCTTCCTTTGATATGGGTCTTCTAAGAAACACCTAACTTGGTGAGAAGAGAAGATTGTAGATTTTGTCGAATGGAAGAAGAAACCTCCATCCACATACTTGCGAACTGCACAACAATTCAGAATCCTAGGGCACAGCACCTGAAGACTACTGGATAGAAGAGGGACAGTTACCTAGTTGAAGCCTGCAAATATCCTAAAATTCCTCCGGGAAATAGGACTAAAGGAGCTACTAGTCTCTGAGACTCCCCTCAGAAACTAAGTAGAAGTAAGGGGGCACAATAGATCTTTTAGGTCTCAGTGAATGATACCCCAAAATACATACCCACTACGTCCCACTTTCTCCTATGACCTCCCGTTTCTCTAAATATAACTCTAGTAGGCTAAGTTCTAGAAAAGATTCGAGTATAATTTAATCCAAAAAAAAGCTATGAGTAACCTGTTTTAGGGCCAATAAATCTTTTATCAGTTTCCAAACATTCTGTAAACTCATAGAAATTTATAATGATTTTTTATGGATAGATACTATACGCTGTTTGAGCAAATTTGTGATTTCGAGTTTTGTACATTGTTGAACAGTGTTTTACGGACAATTATAGAAAACATTAAATTTTAGTTTACCTGCCACCAACGTACGGGAAACTTAAACGTAAAAAATATTATTTATTTACTTTCAGATATCTCAAAGAATTATACATTTATTTACTGTTCTGAAAAAGTATACTAAGATAGTGATTAACTTAAAAATAAATACAAACAAAGAGTTAATATACTTTATAAATATTTATCAAGATTAGATATTAGCATGCGAATTTTGAGTAATGACATAATTTGATAATTATAAACATTAAGATGTATACATTATTAGAAACATAAAAAATCTTCGAATTCAAATCAACAAATAGTAGTTTTCAGGCATAAAAGGCATGATTACCCTGTTTTTAAAAATTAGGAGTCTCCCCCGTTGCTAGTTACTTTTACTAATAAAATGTTTTCAACTAAAAACCAATACATTTAGTTTAAAAATAAATTGACGAAGTTTCTCTCCCTTTAAATACAGTATATCTATTCAAATAGCATACATTTTCTATCGACTTGATAATTTATCGTATCGCTTGAATGCTGTTTTAATTGAAATATCCTTGACAGTTCCACAATTAGTAAGTATATTTAAGCAGTTTTAAAATTTGCATTACAATATAAATTTTAATAAAAATGTGTTTTTATAGGTTATTTAATTATAGGTGCCTAGAAAATTTTGCCAATTAAGTAAATGAATGTAGGTATTCAAGAAATATCCGTAATTTTTGGTATATATTACTGGTTTTAAAATTTTGAATATTTTGCATATTTATAGGTTCATCTCATTACTTTAAATAATTGTTACGTCTATCAGAGAGATAATTAAGCAATTTAACCAAACACTACGATGTAGAAAAACAATAATTTTCGATGATTAAAATTACCTACGTGATATCACTAACAATGGCGAATATTCAAGTTTGTGCGTCTGCAAACATTTAATTTTTTGTCTATGACGTCACGTTACAACATATGTACTAGGAAATTAAAAGGTCCAACTATGATTTGACAGTATATGTTTTTCAAGAACAGTAAATAAATTTGGAAAAGTTGAAAGCAAAGTGTAAAATTCATACCCTCACTGCAATTGGAGGATGTGAGCATTTTCTGCTCCCTTAATTGAGTGGCACGAGTTGTACGAGGCAGGCCAAGAGGTTTCTCAGTCAGCTGCTGCATGCTGCGACTGTCCGCCTTGTTCAACTCCCTTCTAGTTGGTGACGGTGCCGTTTTACTTACGGCTAAGTGGCTCATGCTACGGGTGACAGAAGAGTGACTGGAAGAGGATAAGGGACGAAAGGAATTGGTTTCGGCCAGTGATGGTAAATCGTGCCGTCTGCGTGGTTTGGCAAGCTGGTCTAAGCGGGTCATTGAATAAGCCCTACCTGGTGAGTGGTTTAAGGATTTACGGGATGAACTGATTGATTCTTTCAATGGAATGGTAGGAACTAGGTCAGTGCGCCTACGTCCTGAGTAACCGCTTGCACAGCCGGCTGGTATAACTGGTGCACTACCTGCAAAAAATATATAGCAAGTGCGTCAACTAAATTATTGCAAATGAAATATAATACAAATGAGGAAGAATTTTTATATGAACAGATTATTTTGCAAAAGTTTGGGATGGATATTCGATGCGATTTGAATTTACGTTCCCAAACCGAGTAGCACACTATATTTCTTCAGAAGCAGAAGCAATGTGTATGCTTTATTTCATCATTATGAATTTGTATAGAAATTTAGCACTAACGTTTATAGAAAATTTTACGGTAGTCTTACAAAAGAAATAGTTGAGAAATAATAAGCATTGAGAGTTGATGGTACAGTGAATAAAAAACTAGAATTGGTTATAAGAATATAGCATCTATAATTTTGCAAATAATAGGGAATTATTTCTGAGACTTTAATATTTGGATTTTTCCCCTTTAGGAGAATGTACTTCTACATCTACTTCTTCTGTCAAAAATTGTGAATATTATATATTGCTAAATAATGTATCAAATTTTCTGGATAATTTCCAATTTTTCACTTCAATAGAATGAGCAGCAATACTCCCATTTTCATGTATTCTATTATAACAAACTTGTGTTAGTCAGCCTATATACTTCAATAGATAACTGAATACAGAGTGCATAGTAACTATAATCCTAAACGACTAAAATTCTACATTCTATAATGTAAAATGGGAATAGTTTATAATCTATGCAGTGATGATGTATAGGTTAGAGTAAATTCGATATTTCCTAAACGAATTGCCTTTTAAAAAAATCTGAAACAAGTTGTTTTTTAATTTTACATTTTTCATTAAAATTTCATTATACAGGGAGGTCAAGAATTCCTCGTTTTTTTAACACTCTGTTTACGATTGAACAGGAAAATAAAAGTTAAGATAGGGACACGTAAGTGCTTTTGCCAAATATTCAATTGTTTTGTCAAAAAAAATTGAATTGAAAAAATTTTATTTTCGACACCCTATAAATATTCATTTAAAATCCTATGTATGTATTTTTTTGAAATCAGTTCTTCAAATAAACTTAGAGAAAAATGAATAGAGTGTTATATCTTCAAAGACTGCCGGTGACATATCACATTAATCTGTATCACCTTGTATAATGAAATTTTCAATGCAGTGTAGAACATTATAATTAAAAATCGATGTGTTTCAGATTTCTTAAAAACCACTTTTCGTTTAGGAAATATCGAATTTATTCCAACTTATTCGTTCTCACTATATAATAAGAAAAGAGCAGATATGACGAGCGAAAGTAGAAAAGGGTATCAGGCAAGGGTGCAGTTACTTTTCACGATTTACGTGGTTATACGGGTTGGGATAAAGTATGGAACCAAGTTAATATCTTTTAATCGAAAAGAACGATGTTTATGAGAATTTGCAGGTAAGTGCAATGGAACAAAATGCATCTGATGTACATTTTTTGTAAATAATATACTTCCGGTTTAACCGGAAATGCCATCAACTTCTTTAATTTAAATGGGACACCCTATATATTTTCACAGATTAGGAAAGAGCTTCTTATTTTGAATTCATACATATCGAGTTTAGTGTAAAAAAAATTGTAAAAACGAGGAATAACTCACTGTTAGTTGTACAATAAGTGTACATTTCATGATTTTAGAATAATGAGAAACAAAATTACTTAAAATGTTCAAAATTCTCGCTGTTTACTTGCTGACAATATGCCATCCTATTAACAAATTCTTGAGTCACTCTCTCCAAGACTTCTCCACGTATTAGTTCACATTCATCAATAATTCTTTGTCTCAATTCCTGTAAGTTTGTTGGTCGTCTAACGTAAACACGTGATTTTAGATAACCGCAAAGAAAAAATTTAACGGGCTAAGATCCGGAGAACGAGTGAATCCTCTACGTCCAATCCATCGATTTGGAAAATTCGCATCCAGAAAATCCATAACCCGTCTATCATAGTGGGGAGGCGCTCCATCTTGTTGAAACCAAACATTTTGTGGTAATTGCCCATTCTGTTGAAGTGCAGGAATAATTTCGTTATTTAGTAGATCCAAATACTTGTTACCATTCAAGTTTCCGTCGATAAAAAATGGGCCTATAAGCCTATTTTCGACAATTCCCATCCAAACATTCAACTTCTGTGGATGCTGGGTATGTGCTTCATGAATCCAATGAGGATTCTCATTTGACCAATACCTTCAGTTATGGCGATTAACTGTGCTATTTAAAAAAAAAGTTGCCTCATCGGAGAAAACTATGTTAGAAGCAAAATTGTCGTCGACATTACAGATGTCCATTAGCCGTTCGCAAAATTCCAGCCGTCGGTCAAAATCATCGTCTGACAATTCTTGAACCAACTGTACCTTATACGGATGATACTTTTCACTTTTTAATATCGTTCCTACAGAACGTCGACTGATACCATGGTTTAGTGCAAAATTTGTGGTGGAAGTTTGAGGTGATCCTTCTAAATCGATTGCAATACTTTGTTCAACAGTTTCATTCGTTGCAGTCCGCGGTCTTCCAGGTTTTAGCAAATTTTTTACCATCCCAGTTGTATTAAAACGTTGTGATGTTTTAGTTAATGTTGAGCGTGATATAGGATTTCTCTCCGGATGCAAATTATTAAAAATATGACACACTTCTTCATGAGTTCCATAACCGATCATCATTGAAATTTCAATACGCTCTTTTTCTCTTAATTGAACCATTCTAAATTGTAAAATTTATTTCCGTCAATTAGAATTTGACACTTGGAGAACAAAAGACGTACTAAACAGTACTCGTTTATTTATTACTATACATACAAACAACATCAATTAGTTTATCTAAATAGTTTTTTGCACTAATACAAAAAACTCAAAGGAGGTTGCTTAAAGTGCTATATTCCTCGTTTTTACAAATTTTTTTACCCTAAACTCAGTATGTATGAATTCAAAATAACAAGCTCTTTCAAAATCTGTAAGAATATATAGGGTGTCCCATTTAAATTAAAGAAGTAGATGGCATTTTCGGTTAAACCGGAAGTATATTATTAACAAACAAATGTACATCAGATGCATTTTGTTCCATTGCACTTACCTGCAAATTTTCATAAATATCGTTTTTTCGTTTAAAAGATATTTACTTGGTTCCATACTCTATCCCAACCCCGTATTAAAGAAACATTGGTTTCAACTGAAGGTGAAATACCTTGTTTTTAAACTAGGAGGAGCATTTTAGGAAACCTCAACCACACCACTAAAAGTTACTAGATTAGAAGTGTGTTTCGAAAGGGTCGTGTTCAGACTTTTTCAACTAAATAAAAATTACGTGAAATATCTATTGTACTGCTCGCTGTTGTCCTGACCAATGAGGGATCAAGGCATGTCTGAATATCGAATGATGATTGGCCACAGGTCACTGCGAAAGTAGTAACCAAATGTCACATTATTGTGAAAAGATGTAAGGTTATAATAAGTAGTTTATGTACAATGTTTTAAGAATTATAGAAATGCAATTGTATGATTAAATTTTTTTTTAACATTTGAAGCTTTGGTATAGCAAAACTAAAAGTGAACAGAAGTTTTGTTATCGAAAAATACCATAATATAGTAGGTACTGCAATGTATGTAAAACTTGATGTGAAACTTATATTATTAACAAGAAAAAAGAAGCAAAGATTTTTTTCATGAAAGGGAATAAATAATAAAAATTACAAATACCATGGGTAAAATATAATACTTTGTTAAAAATAAACAATAAACATCAAACGTGGTAGTAATGATTGAACTAATGACTATTTTTATATAAATAAACACAAAACTGACAAATGTCAGTGTCAGTGGTATCAAAAGAGCTGTGTGAAACTGGCGGCAATTTGACCAATCACTAGGCAGCAGAAATGACAACTTAATTTCAAATCGCTCCTCTTAGTTTAAAAACAAGGTTATAGGTAGATGATATATTTGTTATAGCTGAAATAGTAGAAGACCGAGTAGAAAACTGATAAGGAAAGAATATGGAGTTACATCATTCATAGTAGAAATAAGTAATAAGAGGAAGTAAATAAGTTCACATGTCTGGGAAGCATTATGAAGTGTGATATCAGAAATAGATTATCATAAGGGAAATGCGCGTCTCTTTTGACAATAATCTTCACATTGAGTTACACAAAATAAATTAAACATTAAAAAATGCACTACACAAACTATGTGACAGTGATATTATAATTTAAATAAAAATTCAATCATTTTTTAGGAGAAATATTACAATTTTTCTTATAAAATATGATAACAAAATAATTATAAGTTGCTGTCAAGCATTTTTACTTTTTTTTTAAATTGCTATATAAATAATTTGAACATCAATGTAACTCCTCAAACATTTTATTGTGAACTTTGCTTTAAAAAATTTTACAAATCATTTTCAACGTGCAAAAAGTGTGTGTAAATCATACTTATAATCAAAACTGTCACATGTCTCAACATCTCAGTTCAATACAAGTTACAACCCGCAATATTCGCCTGACCTGGAAACATGATGTAGATAACCCAAAATCAAATCTAGCGGCGGATAAATGTACATGACTAAATCTACAGTTTATTAATTTTGAATTTTACGAGAACGACCGTATAAAGGAAAAACTATCTAGAGTTTGTTTAACCATCCTTTGCCGTTACGTCATAATCGGTGACGTATTCTCCTGTTTTACGTTTGTCTTATATTAGTTGAATGCAATGACGTATTAAAGATAGACCAGCCTTCACACAATATTACCCACACAATGTTTTGGTCGCAACATAAATCAGGGCAAGTACAACGCACAGTAGCGTATATTTCGAAAGGGTTCATTTAAACTATTTTATAAAATTTATCTTTAGATTGTGATGCAAGTTATCAATTTTTTCGTTTGAATAAGTAGAAATTCTATCGATACCTTTAAAGGATTTTGAAGTTAAAATAAGTTTTGCACTACAGATTATAAACATGTTCATATGATATTGAAAGGTTTTTTGTTCAAATTTATTAATATTACTAGCATTTAAATTCATAGTAAGTGTTCTAGACAGTTTTCAGCTTCACAACCAACAGTAACTACAAATTTAGACGATTTTTTAAGTTTTCCAAAAGTTTTTTCAACTACAATCACCTTCTAAAAGTATAGAACACTGTTTGCCATTAATTTTTTTGTTAAAGATTTTTACTATGAATCCAAAAATATAAACAACTACATCCTTAGTATATTCACTCAAAAAATAAACCGAAATATAATCATGGTCACGAAGATCTTTTGATAATTCTAAGTATTCTTCAGAAACCTGATAATACAAAAAATACACAATATTATTATGAAAACAAATGCTGAATCCCTCGTCTTATACCTATACTACGCTCATGCTACTATAACCTTACCTGTGAAATGACAGATTATCGTTCTTATTCCATGTATGTTCACACATTATACATTTTCTCACCATCGTAAATGTCTTAAAAGCACCTTAATATACAAATATCAATCAGAAACCAAATAAAAATACAATTATAATTAAAATCTTATTGACAAACTTCACCAAAATGACAGAAGTAGTTCGAGGTTGCCAAGCTAAAAATGTATAAACTATTTTACTTATGTCATTAATAGAACTTAAAAAATAGTAACAAATAAAAATAGTGAGCTGGACCGTGAGTTGGAGATACCTATTTAAAATGCTTTCCACTTTTTTCTTACGTTTTAAACAGAAAATGCGGCTAAAATCTTAAATATATTCATCAATTAGGATTTTTGTTATACGAGATTTGGCATCATGTAAGAAGAGTCTCGTCTTAAATATGTTGGGTACAACCAAAATGTACACAAGGCTTGTCTATCTTTAATACGTCATTGGTTGAATGTAATTTTACACTTAACCTCAAAATTATAATCAATGGCATATGTTAAGGTGTGTTTGTATGAATAAATTAGTAATGCCAAAAAATTGTATTTTGCTTTTTGCGTTGCGTACTCTTTTACATAATTTAGTGTTGTTTTAACTTGAAATCCCCATTATTTTCTTAACTGATTTGTTTCAAATTTCTAGCTTGAGGATGTTTAACGCCCCTGAGCATGATTTTTTTACTGAATTTAAAAAATTACGGACCTATAATATATATTAAAAATGTATTATACGATTACATTTTTGGGGTGAACCCAAAGGTTATGTAAAATTAGATAGACTATCTATATGCTCATATTTTTGTATAGTAATTATTGTCTGTGTCATTGTGAGAAACAATTTCGTAAGTATTCCTGAAAAATACAAAAAACAGGGGAGAAAACATGCAATAAATAAATTTCTTTCCAATAAAAACAGGAAAAAGGAACGAATATAGGTAGATACTAACGTTGTAGACTGCATTTAACCGTAAAAGCGGCATTCCAATGAAAAATTAATTGAAAAAGGCGAAAATGACCAAAAATACTGAACAAATCAAAATATGACAACTGAACTGTCAAAAGTAACAAATAGATTTACGTCGACATTAGCTAAGAGATACGTCAATGACGTCATAATTCCGTCTCATCCATTTCATGAATGAAAGATAAAGCTGGACAATGTATGACGTAACGGCAAAGGACGGTTAAACAAACTTTACCTAAGTGGTGATTGTAGTTGATTTTGCAGCATTGGACCTAGTAATACTCTAATATTATTGATTACTATATTTGAATAGAGTGCGAAAAAGATTTTTTTAGTGATACACTAAACAGGTTTTGGAGGATGGTGTAGACTTCACAAATAGTGCCAGCACACACTTACCTACAGATCTTGTCATTCCGTTGTACCTATCCAAATTCCGACTTCTTGTTCCTTTGCTTTCTAACATAGAAAAACAGTAATTTTCATCATGGATTCAGTACAAAAAAATCAATTTGTACCATTTTATAGTCTCAACTATAATTCTGATGTAATCTTCGATAAGGGAATGTAAGAAAAATAAAAGATGAAGAAAAAGACGATACATGGAAATTTTACCTAAAATATATTTTCGAATTCCACTATAAAAAGAGCTAATTTAAAAGTCCTGTAGGTGGATTCCACAACACTTTCACAAGAATAAACTGTGAAGTTCAATCGACGTCAAAAATTTATTATTTTCCATGAAATCATCCGTTTCTATTTTCTATATCCAAAATTTAAATAGCAGCTTAACATTTACCTTTACAATAGATGATAGCAGTGTTTAAAATGAGCCCAATTTAAAAATTCGAAGGCATTAAAAAGACGTTTGATTCAATTCAATGCTATTGATAATAATTATTATAGCAAACTCTTCTTCTTTACGCGTGACTGACCAGATTAAAATAGCTAACAAAAAGAAGTCCACAATCCTACTCGCGTTTTAGCAAGTCATTTTTGCAAATTTTTTTAGTAGATATGTGAGTTTTCCCTAATTGCATCAAAAAGATGAAAGTTTTAAACTTTATCACATATTATTACAATCTACATCGGACTAAATCAAAGATTACAATAATAATTTACTCACTTTCGCCAGTTCTCTCTAATCCAGTAGCAGATGTAGCACGTTTCTTGCTCCCAACATCCAAGTCTCGTTCAGATTGTCGTCGAGTTAGTGTAGAAGTATTCGTCGAGCTAACAATATTTTGGATAGAAGTAGCTCTCCTAGTACCCCAAAACGAAGAAGACACGTAATTTGGATCTAACATTCGAGGTGTGGAAGAACCAAAAGCGAAAACAGCGTTACTCCTTTCATGTCTCTTTTTCGTTTCCAGTCGTTGTTCTCGTTGTTGGTTCTTCCTTAATATAAATTCTAATCTATCCTTTTCTGCTTCATTTATAGCTCGCTTCCGTTCTTCAACTTGCTGTCGTTTCGTGTCATCCCTAATTCTTAATTCATCGAACCGTCTACGTCTTTCCTGTTCTTTTTGATCTTTAAATATTTGTGCAGCAAGTGCTTGTGCCTTGATTTCCTCCAATTTTCTGTGTCTTTCTTCATTTTGTCGATCTTTTACGGTGCGGAATCTTGCTTCTTTGTCGACTGTAACAAAAGATAATTTGTCAAAAATATAGGAATCGCTGAATGTTTTTAAAACCTAATGTAAATAGATAATATTGAAAATTTTATGGTAAACAATTCGTGTTTGAAACTTTGTTTATATTAAATATATATGTTTTAGAAAATAATCCCAGTGTATGGCAGTTTTTTTCCGATTGGCAAAAACACACCTAGTGTGTTGAAAATCACTCTACAATGTGCAGTTAAAGCTGAGACTTATGATCATTATTAAAAGTCTTCTGTTTTTCTTCTCATGATCCCAAAAAATTGTTTAAATGGGACATCCGATATACTACTTTTTTGGATAAATCTTTGAAAAAATTCTACGTTACTACATTTGACATGATTGGGATTTTATTTTTGGGAGCCGTCCTCATACGGAGAGCACTGCAGCCTGTTGGCTTATCCTACTCTACTCCCATATTTAATACACCCACCCAGTCATGCACGTATCCAGGATTTGGTTTCGGGGGGGGAGGGTCCAACGAGAAAAAGAATGGCGCCGCAGACATCATTTTTTTGAAGACAAAACAACACGTTAAAATACAGGTTTTGTTAAAAACATTTTTAATATTCTGTTAAAAATTGAGTTATTATTATTACCTATAGTTACAAACAATCTCATAATTATAAAAAGTATAAGTGTGTAGTAAGAATAATATATTGTCAATGTCAAGTATTGTATCAGGAAAAACATCGATGTCCCAGTGTATTGAGAGCACAGCCTTTCGTGTGACATTTTATTTCTTAGAAAGGTTTTTACCCTTTTAAGAGTAGAAAAAGATTTCTCGACACTGGCTGTAGCAACAGGTAAAGTAGAAGGAATAACCAGTAAATGATGAAGAGCAGGGAAAAAAATTTTGTTACAGTGCTCCAAAGCCTTTAGGGTTTCGGTATTTCTGTCTAAATCTTCACCCACTTGATTGCACCATAAGTAGTATTCACCCTGAAGAGCAAACAGCGAGTAATTATCTTCAATATACATAGAAAGCTGCTCTAGCTGACTTGCATTTTCATTTGAGACAAAGCCTGGTAATAAGCTTTGAAAAGCTATTAGTTTGGTTGAGTTTGTTTCAAAACGATCTTGTAGATTCATTATAAGTTGATCGACGATAAGTTCCTCTGTGTTGCCAATAGTTAAGAAATTGATTTTTATTTTTATTTTCAAAACTGTATGCCGTTCAATATGTCTATACATTTTTACTTTACTGTCTGTACCTACATAAAAAATATGGAATCATCGTTTTTCTAGTATGTGTTTGAAAACATTTGGGGGGGGGGGGGGGGTCCGGACCCCCCCCGGATACGTGCCTGCACCCAGTTATCCCTGTATCATCGATTAGACGATATAGATCCATTAGATGTGTGCCATATTTTTCAAATGGCACATTTTTTATATTACAATTTATTTCAGTAAAAATATGACAATTCGCCATCTTAGCACCGATAACAAACGTGTGACGTCAACCTTTTGTATATCGTTCGAACTTTCAACGTATTTTCTGGTTTTGCTTCGTTTAAATGATATTCACTCATGATAGAATTCACGACTATATCAAACAAAATAAGTCAAATTAGTAATCAAAATAAAGTTTTAATTTGCAAACTGGGAAATATTTTTGAAGTATTTACAGATGTGATATCATCGAGACGTCATTAATATTCAAGTGGTTTGGTGCGAAATTTGAATTGAATTTTAAAAACGTAAAACCCTTAATTTTTTTCAAAAAACTATATTTTTTTGGATAAAGCTTACGCGTACAAACATCGTGGAGCCGTTTTTCAAAATCAGTCATCATGCCTATGTTCATCTCCTAGAGTCCAGTGCCTAGCAGTCAGATAGGATGTGGGATGATCTCGTTAATGTCACATTCCCGAATGATTTTGATTATTTAAAGGATAAAATCAAACAGGCTTGTCGTAGCGCAAACACCTGAGATGAATACAGCACCATGTACAATAAATAATTATTTAAACAAGGATTAAACATTCTGGCAATGTACATGGTCATCAATTTGAACATTCACATTATTTTTTTCCATTACGTGTGCTTTTTAATTACATATGTTCCGTTTTTTTATAAAAAAATTTAGGTTGGTACTATTATTTGCATCGATACAGCCTGTATTATCATTACTGTACAATAGCACCATCACAAGTTTGGTATCGTTGAATTTTTATTTACTATTATATCATTAAATTAATAAAAAAATGTAATAATATACTGCTTGTCCTATTTAAAAACATGTTCAATTAGAAAATTTATATAGATTTTACTCGAAAATCTATGACAGATGAGATAAAAATTGGGAGTGACGAAACCAATGGTTTATAATTCAAATATGCACCCTAGGAGGCATAATCTACAAATAATCACATGCTGCTTTCATTTCGACTATATATTCAAATAACTGTCTTATTTTTAGACTTACAGTGCAGTGAACATTAAAGCATTTTCAAAAGAATGTCATTTTGCTGTCTTACGAATATCTAAATATAGCTAAGGTCTCCTGTTGTACACGTGCTTTATACGCGGGAATCTCATGAATTATTGTCTATGTATAATGAAACTCCAATTTAATCCCGGAGGGTTATGTTGGAGTGGTCTTTTAAAGTAGGCATTGTAGGTTTTTACAAATAATATTGCATTGAACAACCAAATTATTTTCAATAAAAAATCATCAACATAGTAAGTATTTAAAGGGAGAGAGCTATTTGGTTATAATTTTGTTAAAAGTTTAATATGAGACACATATAATAGGTCGTAAATAATTGACGTGACAAAAAAAATGGGGGTTCGTAAGCGGGGGTCCACGAAAATGTATCTGGTTTCGATAGTGAAGAACTAAAGGTGAATCAATATTTAATGTCGTGAGTGATTTTTTTAAGGAAAAATCGATTCCATTCATAAACGTTATTTCGGTGGCAACAGATGGAGCTCCTGCCATCTTAAGAGAATCAGTTTTACAGTTTCTGGAGAGAGTAAAGATCCATATTTTTTTAGGAAACCTGATCAATTTGAAAGCAGACATCGCGTATTTGACAGAAATAAAAACAAAGAGTGTAATTTCAGCTTTTCTTGGAAAATTTAAATTTATGAAGCAAAATATTAGTCGACGCGAATTTTCCCAGTTTTCAAACTTATCTCAGGTAGAATGCTTTGATGAGGATATTCAGACATACGATCAACATTTAATTGCCCTGAATGATGGCTTGAAAATCAGATTTGAAGATTTCCTGTCGATGAAAATACCTCCAATTGCAAGAAAACTTCTGATAGCGTTTCCCACGTCCTATCTTCTCGAAAAAGTTTTAGTGTCGTTACAAACCTTTTAACAAAAAAAGGAGCAGATTGAAGATTACAGAACGAGGAGATTTGCGGTTATTCCTAGCAAAACTGAAGCCAAATATTGATAACTTGCTGCCAATCCATCAAGTACATCCCTCCCATTAAAATTATTACTATTTTGTGATTATCATTGTAGAAGTTAAATTATTAATGTTTAATTTTAATTATATTACGACTGTTACAATATAACAACAATAATTAATAGTCCGAATGAGAAGTTTTCTGAATAAAATACTCAAGTGAGAATTGATTGGTTTCTTGAGCTGTGAGCTGATTTCAAAAAAGTAAAGTTGGATGGAATCAATTTTTTGATTGGCCAACTTTTCTTCTTTGACATCCATTCACTCCTCAATCAATTAAATCAGGGATCTACCGGCCCGCGTAGTGTTTTTATAGGGCAAACTTATCTGATAAACATTTAAAATATATTTTGATGATAGGCATATCGAAGCTTGAGCCAAAATGGACTGACATAGTTGGATAAACAAAAAAACACAAGTCATACATATGTCAGACAGTCAAAACATGACAATCGAGAAAAACCTAATTGAAGCTAGGATGTGTATCTTAAATGTCAAAATATTAACAGTATTTATTTGTTTAACAAAATGTATTAGTATTAATTTTGAAATTAAGATGTTTATTACTAAATATGTCTTTAGATATAGCTGAATAAATAAAATTATTCCAACACTTCATAAGTTTTTTTTCACCTACATAAAAATTAAAAAAAAACGGACGATGACCTTCGCATCCTTCCAAATCTTGTTGGCCCGCCTGGCCTTCGAGAGTTTCCAATTTGGCCTTTAGGTAAAAAAGTTTGGAGACCCCTGAATTAAATAATTAACCTTATTAACCACTCAATTCTCAAAAACTGTTAGATCTTTTGTAGAGTTTTGATTTGGTAAACCAATAAAATTTTTAAAGTGGTTTATGAGAAAAAAAGGTTTGGGAACCTCTGCTTTAAAGTATCGTACTTACAGACTAGTTGTGAATTATGGAATATAAGAAATAATCAGCTGAGAATACATACAGCAGCATTAAGAAAGTACAACAGTAAAATGCAATGATTTTTTAAAGCAAAATACATGAACTTTATTTTTTCAAGTGACTACCAAATCCCTTCTCAATGATTTTGTTTATTGTAAATTATGATATTTTTCGTAACGATCCCAGCTCTGTCCAATATTAACCTTCTATTATCTTATGTCACTTTGCGAACACTAAATGTCAAGGACGAACACTTTTGTTTACGTTCATCTTCAAATGATATACACAGATTACTCGTTCCATATTATTTTACGTACTTTTATGTTTATTCTCATTATTTACAAAATATATTTCTAATAAATATTTGCTCTAACTATTTTTTAGAAGTTCAGGAAAGTTTACAATAATATTATATAAAGTGAAAAAAAAACTTCAATGATAAAATTTGCTAAAAGATGGTAATTATAGAGGCTTCATTTTTAAATAATACTGAGAACAAATACATCCGTTTACGTATTGGCCATTGGGCGATTGATTTTCCAATTAACAAATCTGTTACTTCCGATACGTTTTATCTAGAAGTTTTTGTTAACAGTAAAAATTTACAATACGATTTTTGTAAGCGACATTAACTTTCAAATAATATAGTTACGTTCAATACTTTAATTCGGGTAATGCCCGAAAAAATGCGCAAAACTAATTTAGAGTAACAAATATATTTAAACCCGAAATTGTACTTTTAAGCGGTGTTACACAATAGTCAGAACTAATATTGTAGATTTTAAATCGCGCAAAACTAGTTTTTTGCATCAAGGAATGAACAATGCTATATCCTGTTTTTAAACTAGGAGGAGCATTTTAAGAAACCTGAATCACACCACTGAAAATTGTTAGATTAGGAATGTGTACCAACTTTTTGAACTAATCGACAATCCCGTTTTCAAATTAATGTAAGTAATTCTGTACCCATCAAGACAAATAGCCAGGAGATAAGTTGTTTTTTGTTGTAAAATGGTCACTCTTTCCTAAGATAAATTTTTTTCAAGACAGCCTTCAAGAAGGAGCAGAAATAAATTATATATATATATATATATTAGACTATTTCAAAGAAAAGGATTATTTCTTTTCATTAAATACTACTGAAAATATTGTTGGACATGACGAAAATAAAATACTGTAAAATTTTGAACTCTTCATATTGATCATTTCTATTTTCCACTTAAATTACCTTGAAAAGAAAATTGCCTTGCGCTTTGGAATTTTATACCTATCGTGTACGAAATTTGACGCTCTACAAAAAAGGGCTACTCCTATAGTTTTTTGATATTTTTATTCCTTTCAAAGTTATTCAAGGTTAAAGTTGAATTGGTAATAAATTTTGCCGTTTTTTCAATTTTTGGACGCTACAAGTGGTCCCAAGATTGTGACTTTTTAATTATTGTGTATGTTATGACGCAAATTTTGGAAAAAGATTTCTTGTCTATGTTATATCTACAAAATATATTGGGGAAAATTCTGAAAATTACCATAAAAATTTACATTATATAAATTATTGTACTATAATAAATGCAGATTTATGGTGAATGTTACTTTCCGATATATAGTAGGATACGCTTTTTTTGACTTTATAATATGCTGTGTTGTAGAGTTTTGGTGATTACGTACTGATTATTGATTTAAAATCATACAGTGCTATTCAAAAGTCCCCTCCCCCCCTCGTATCTTTTGAACGGCTACACTTACATTAATAAAATTTGGAGGGTGCAAATAAAGTGTTGTAAACTTCTCTACGAATGGTAACAGGTGACGTAATAGTAATAGATGACGTCACAGTGCCACTCTGGCCAATAATTTTAAATAGGACCTTATGGCAAGTGATATCTCGTTTGAAAGGCATTGACATTGGCTACATAGCCATATTAATTTTGTTTGGGTTTAAACTAATTTTGACGGATAAATTAAATAAATACCAAAATTATTATTTCACATTTAAACATTGAAGATTTTTCAGTCCGCCTCTGGTTAGTTGTCAAAAAAATTGACGTTTTTAATTTAATAGTATTTGTTGCTTATTTAATTTTATTATTGTTTAACGAGACGTTTAAGAGTTTACATAGGTAAAATGGTACGTACTCAAGCCGACAAAGTAGCAGCTATCTTAATAATCGGTGAATCTGGAAAGAATCTCCATGAAGCGGAACGTTTATTTAATGAGAGATACCTAGATCGCCCTATCTCAAGAACTTATTTGAGGGAGCTTCTTCACAAGTTTGAAGCAACAGGTAGTGTTCAAGATGCCAAACGATCTGGTCGACCAACATTTAGTGATGATAAAAAAATTGATATAGTTCCTGAAATGGTAGTAAACCCTACTTCCTCTTCAACTAAAGTTGCGTCTATCTGTGAAGTAAGTAAAAGTACAGTACAGAGAGTGTTGGCTAAAAATAAATTTCATCCATACAAGTTAAAAATGGTGCACCACCTTTCGGATGACGACCCCGACAGAAGGCTCGAATCCTGTGAATGTATGACAAATAAAATTAGTCAAAACCCACATTACACAAAAACAATTTGTTTTAGTGACGAAAGTACTTTTTGCCTCAATGGAAATGTGAATACACAAAATGTAAGGTATTGGAGTGACACAAATCCTCACACTTTTCGTGAACAACATACCCAATTTCCAGGAAAAGTCAATGTTTGGGCAGGTATTTTGGGAAACCACATAGTTGGTCCTGTTTTCCTAAATTCAAATTTAAGCGGTGAAGTGTATCTGGAGATGTTACAAAATGCAATTGAGCCGTTAATTCTTGAAATTCTGGAAGATACTCCAGATGAATTTTGCCATCTGGAAATAACATTTCAACAAGATGGTGCTCCTGCAAATTATTATGGTGCAGTAAGACGTTACCTGGATGAAGAATATCGAGGTAGATGGATCGTCCGGCGAGGTCCTATAGAATGGCCACCTCGGTCACCAGATCTGACACCATTAGATTTTTTTCTATGGGGGTACTTGAAATCCAAGGTTTATACTACGGCACCAGATAGCATTGGCGTTTTGAAAGAAAGAATTATTGAAGAATGCAATGCAATTTCAGCTGACACATTCGAACGAGTACGACAAGAGTTTACTAATAGGATGTATTACTGTCAGGAAGTAGACGGAGCACATTTCGAACACATAAGAATCCATTGTTGATATTTGATTAATTAAATTTAAAAAAATAATTTCAATAACTTTGGTATTTATTTAATTTATCCGTCAAAATTAGTTTAAACCCAAACAAAATTAATATGGCTATGTAGCCAATGTCAATGCCTTTCAAACGAGATATCACTTGCCATAAGGTACTATTTAAAATTATTGGCCAGAGTGGCACTGTGACGTCATCTATTACTATTACGTCACCTGTTACTATTCGTAGAGAAGTTTACAACACTTTATTTTCACCCTCCAAATTTTATTAATGTAAGTGTAGCCGTCCAAAAGATACGAGGAGGGGAGGGGACTTTTGAATAGCACTGAATAATTTTTTCATGTCACAAACTAACTTCATTTAACCAGTCACATGATTAGAATCCTTCAAGTCTTTGTATAACACGCATAATACTGTATCACGGAAAGTTTGGTTATAGATAGTAAATTAATTTAGGATAGTAAACAAAGGAAACAAGATCTATTCCTAATATATACACTGACTGGCATAATTTAAATTTTAATATTAGTCCTTGATAGAAAGTTGGCTAAAGCATATTGAATTCTGTATTTCATTATTTCTTTGACTGGTTTTCTGAGTGCTTTTTGTACAATTGAAATTTAAAAAATATGAGGTCTAAATCCCCACAGGTACTGCAAAGATCAATTTCTATGATCTGTACAAATGTGCAAGATAGCAAGATGCACGACCGAATCTGAGTAGAGTTATAATTTTTTCACATTTTCAGAGAGAGATTATATTTCTGAAACAACATTTGAGTAGGAATTTCCTTTTGTAGTGTCCCATTTTTTCAAAACGAAGAGAATCATTGTTGCTTAAATTATTATTTACCCTGATACCCGTATTGGTACCCTCTTTAGCCAATGTGTCCAGATACTCATTTTCTTTTAACCCTATGTGTGCTTTTACCCATATAAAATGAATAACAGTATTGTATGATTAGAGTGATAATTAGGATACGAAAACTAATTAAGTGCTGTTAGGACAGACAAAGCATCAGTTAGCTTCTTCGATTCGACCTTCTGACGTGACCTAGTCCTTCAGCTATAGCAGTAAATATAACTAATCATTATTATTTACCAAGATTTGATTTATATATCGTTACAGATTCTTGAAAATGGTTTAATATAGATTTTAATAAATTATTACTGAATGAGAAACGTCATTTATAAAATTAGAATTGATAAAGATTGTATGAAAACGCTTCGGCTCTGGAAGTTTTCTTTTTAATGTCTGTAAATCTTTCATAGTTTATTGAATTATTGGTAATACTGAAATACAGAGCATAGTGGTGGTGACTTGTTCTTATTCCAATAGGTGTTTTTCACACCAAAAAAATGAAGTCTGCTTATGTTTGCATACAGAGATTTGTTTATTTTATGTTTCAAAAAGAAATTTAGCACATGAAGATCAAATTCTCACATTATTTTTTTAAATCATTGTGTGTATAATTAAATATGTTTATCATACCAAATAAGTACATTCAATTCGACGATATAATGAAGTAAATTTATAATGTATGAAGGTTAAGATTAGTATGATTCAGAAGTAAATTAATAGCAACAAACGACCTGTATAATGACTGTTTATTTTTAACAATGACATCTGAAAAACAATAAACTTACTTTGCAACAATTTTATTCTCACTGCTTGTAGAACAAAATCAGGACTCGTTTGCATGGTTTTTAATAAAAAAAACTATGGAAATCGAAGAAATAAAACTAACCATTCACATCTGCACGACAAGCTATCTTCATAATACAAGTTATGTCATGGACATTTTCAAGACCATTCCGTTTAAATCGTTATTAATTATCATATACTATATGTTTAAATTACTAAATAATTTGTATATAAAGATGGATACGTTGCGTTAAACAATGGGTGTCAACCTACTTTGTTAATGTACCAACCAACAGTTGATGAAATCACAATCATGACTAAAGCTAGAATTGTCATAAAAACCGAGTACTGGCGAGTTTGTTATATCAACAAACATATCTATTGGTAATCATTTATCACAACACGATTTTTAATAAGCGTACTACCAAGGAAATATCCTTAGGCAGTGAATCAGGATTGGATTTAACAATTTGTTAAAACCGCACCGGAAGCACTGATTACGATGTTTATCTTTTAAAACGTTTTGACAATGATATAAAAAGTATTTTTATTTTTAAGATGTTTATCCAAAGTGTTTCAAAAATAAGACTACTTTTTCAAGACGAACAATACCGAGAAGGACGAGAAGTAAAAGGTATTCAATATCTAGTGGTTTAAAAGTATTAATTTAGCACAGTCATATCAATAGAGTATTCTTCAAGAAGTGAAGTAGTTAGCGGACGAAATAATCGAGGGCAACGAGCTTGCAAAAAGGGGGTCAGAGGATACACAGCCTGAATCAGGAAAGATTCTTGGTATACCGAAAACCGTAGTATGAGGAACACATAAATTACAGGGTGAACATTCCAAGAGAAATACATACAGCGGAGATGCTCACACTGTGCAGGTATCAGCTGAGAATTATAACAGGTTTCATGACTGGTCATGCACCAGTAAAGGAACACCTAAATAAATTAAAACTACACATGCAGATTATAGGGTAAGGAAACGGAGACACATACTATATACATGCGAGAAACTTCGTGTCACTATTTGGTCAACCGAAAGGTGACGCAGAACTATATAGCAAACACCCAGCCAATAAATTGTACAAACTAGTGCAGTGGACAAATGAGTTGGACTGGATCCTATGAAAATGCACGAGGAAAAATACAATAAGCCAACCTGCTGCAGTGTTACCGCAGACTTTAGACGGACTCGTAGAAAAAAAAAACGAATAACCAATATTTTAATGAGGTGCAAAGAGTAAACTCAGCTTATATCTAATTTGTTATCATTTAGTTATATGTTGACGTTAAATTTAAAAATAGCGTATAAGACAGCCGACAACTTAAAGCAGATTGTAAGTTACTGCGACTTACTCCGGCACTGCATATGGTATTGAATTCCTCTCATTTCTACAAATTACGAATATCCTTGCTTAAATAATAACCTGCTAGAAATATAAGATTATTACACTGGGTGTATTAGTTCAATAGTGCTACTTGAAAAAAGATGGTGTAGATTGGCAAGACTATCAATGTTTCTTTTCATTGTGTAGACAATACATATTGAGACCTGAACAGTGACAACAATTAATTATTTATTGCTAGAATTTTGTTTTCAACAAAAAACAGTGATATTGAATAAAAATTGTAATGATTTTTTATGAAGTAATTTGATTAATTGATTTATCACTAATCAATAAAACTCAAACTGTAATAACTTGGGGATCCTAAAACCCAATACCAAACAAATCATGCATAGAATTCTTACCCCACTAATTAATATTTTTGAGAAATATATATAGTCAGAAAGTATTCAGAAATAAAAAATAAAACTATGACCAACAGTGTGAAACATTTTTGCAATATAATTTTCAAAACTACCTAAACATCAAATTGAATAACTATTGAAATGGTAGTTTCTATCTAATCGATTAGATGCTGTGTCTATGGTATGTGTTACAGTAAGGAATATAGTTAAGTTAGGTTATTATATGCTTAAAGAAAATAGTATATCGTATCACTAGCAGTAGAAGGTGCTTATTACTGTGGTGAGATCAGAAGTTTACTTCCAAGGCAGTGTAATTTAATCAAAACACAAATATAAACTACTTATTCTTCAATTTTGTTGATAATTCAAGGTGTACACAACTGACAAACACCAAATTATAAAATAAGAAGAACAGTCCCTACCTACTCAATTACAACACTATTAAGACACTGCTATCATTTCTCATTTCTACGAACCGCATTGCCAAAAGTAACATAATTATTAATAGAGCCTAGCCTGCTATGCAGACCGCAGACCTTAACAACTTTAAATGATGGATTATTGATATTGAAATTAGTTTTAATTCAAAATTTAGTTCATTCAATATGTATTAGTTACTACAAGTACTACAATATTAATTTGATATTTTGTCATTCGTTAAGCATTAACAGTGATGTAATGACCAACAAATTAGAGATAATAAGAAACTTTACACATATACTTTCATCAGTATTAATAATTCTATAAGAATACCTATATATTTTCTGACAATGTAGATGTCAACTTTATTATTTAAGTAGGAACAACTTCTTTTATGATGGTAATAAATATTTTGTATGCACATATTTTTGATCTAATACTAACTGTTTAAAATAATATATAACCATCCATGATGAATGAGTACTACTAGTATATTTAATTTGCACTAAGTAGTGAAATTCTAATATTTTAAATTTGGGATACCACCTAAGTTTTGTAATAAAGAAATATTTAAGAAACTTTGATTACCAATGGATGAGAATAACGCGATTCGTGCATTATTTATATTATGTTCAATATTTTGTATTGCACAAATGACTTACCCCAAAATTATCTATATATCGTCATTATTCATCTAGTTACTCATAATCAATAATCTAAAAAGATATACAACCTAAAAATAAACATCAAAATCATATGTGGAGGAGACACAGGAAAGTTATGAATAGTAAAAACTGTATTTACTGGATGTTTAGCAGTAAATATGTTTTTAATGTCATGTCAACGTAACAACAAATTTGGCAATATGAAGTGTTAATGAGTAAGAACAGGGAGAATATTTTTGCAAAAGCAGTAGACTGCCTTTATGACTTTAGATCAAACAACAGTTAGGTAAAGGTGGTTCACGATTAGTTACCAATTTGTTGCACCCACAGATGGTTGACTTTCAAATTATATAACAATCCCTCAAAATTAAAACAAATCCATTCAGAATCTTGTAGATATACAGATGCACTAATTAAAAATATCAATATTTAAACAAAAAATCTGACCTGTAGACTTGGATTCTTCGATAATTTTTCGACCATTTTCTGCCATTTTCTCTCACACCACCAAAAATAAACCAGCACTGCAAACACACGTCAAGACATTAGAAGAATTGACAATTGACAAACTTCTATAGATCCTTGACAGCTGTCAAAATTGAGTGTTTTAAGTTCCGATTTATGATTAAACCGTTCCTGATATAGAGATTTAAAAACATTATTTTCTAAACATGCTACTACTTTTAAAAATTTTTCTCAAACAACTACCAAAAATATTGTGTTTTCCCATATACCTATAGGCTATCATCTATACTTGAATGTATGATGAGTTGTCTGG
The DNA here is from genome assembly GCA_949126875.1 of Lochmaea capreae. Classification (NCBI taxonomy): domain Eukaryota; kingdom Metazoa; phylum Arthropoda; class Insecta; order Coleoptera; family Chrysomelidae; genus Lochmaea; species Lochmaea capreae. The sequence goes on along the minus strand of OX421402.1, from coordinate 14,024,207 downwards.
TCAAGTAAATTGCAAATCGGACTTCACTATCAATGAGATACAACTTTTGTATTTCTACAGACTTATCTATTAATTTACTTAAAATCAAGATCATTTCTGCCAATGGACTACAACAATTATAAACATTGAGCATATTCAATTTCTTAAATTGCAGTGATAGGCTATTAAAATACGACAAACAATAATTATCATTTGTAGTGAACATTTCAAATTGATCAAAAACAAATATTTGAAAATTATATTACGTCTTCTATTTTACAAATTAACTTTCTTACAAATAATAAACGAGGATTGTAAGATTTCATTCTGCAAACTGAAGAATTATCAAACCCGGAGATAGTAAAGCTCTCCGTAACGCCTCCAAGAAAAAATAGGCGACAGCAGGCACGACCCCCCCGAAATGTTTTCAAACACATACTAGAAAAACGATGATTCCATAATTTTTATGTAGGTACAGCAGTAAAGTAACAACGTATACATATTGAACGGCATACAGTTTTGAAAGTATTATTTTTAAAATGTCAAAGTTTAAAAATAAAAATCAATTGCTTAACTATTGGCAACACAGAGGAACTTATCGTCGATCAACTTACAAGGAATCTACAAAATCGTTTTGAAACAAACTCAACCTAACTAATAGCTTTTCAAAGCTTATTACCAGGCTTTGCCTCAAATGAAAATAAAAGTCAGCTAGAGCAGCTTTCTATGTAGGTATATTGAAGATAATTACTCGCTGTCTGCTCTTCAGGGTGCAATCAAGTGGGTGAAGATTTAGACAGAAATACCGAATCCCTAAAGGTTTTGGAGCACTGTAACAAAAATGTTTTCCCTGCTCTTCATCATTTACTGGTTATTTTTTTCTACTTTACCTGTTGCTACAGCGAGTGTCGAGAGATCTTTTTCTACTCTTAAAAGGGTAAAAACCTTTCTAAGAAATAAAATATCACACGAAAGGCTAAGTTCCCTGGTTGTGCTCTCAATACACTGGGACATCGATGTTTTTTCTGAAAAATACTTGACATTATGGCTAATAAAAAAAAGCGAAGATTGTCTTTGTAACCATTATTCTTACTACCTACTTATACTTTTTATAATTATGAGATTGTTTGTAACTATACCTAGGTAATAATAATGACTCAATTTGTAACCAGAAGATTACACTTTTTATAATTATGAGATTGTTTGTAACTATACCTAGGTAATAATAATGACTCAATTTTTAACAAGATTAAAAATGTTTCTAACAAAACCTGTATTTTAACGTGTTGTTTTGTACCTTGACAATTTTCTACTTTTCATCTAAGGCCTTTGACCTTGACCTCTTCAAACATTTTCGCCTACGGCGCCATTTTTTTCCCTCGTTGGACTCCCCCGAAACCAAATCCTGGATACGTGCTTGGACGACACTTTCAAAAATTTTATTCGATAGGTATAAATTTTATTATAAAAGTAAACACCACATGTAAATTAACTATTTTATTAATTACTTTGTCACTATTTTACAAAAATACACTATTGTCAGATAACATAAGCAAATTAATTCTATCTTTTAACAAGGAGTATAAAAATTTGTTAGAATTACACATTTTCATATACAATTGATAAATAGTAATTAGTAAATCCTGTATAATCTCGATTGAACAATAACAATAATTACTTACGACCATTTGTCCATGTTTTACAAATGCTCCGACATGCGTTCGTACTTAAATTTTTGTTTTGTTTGTTCAACTGTTCATACAGACTATACCATTTTTGCAGGCCCATCAAGTATGTCGCACATTCAATTTTTTGTCATAATATACACAACTTAAACGCTATTTAAAAAGATTAATGCATATATAAATAATCAAATAAAATATTGTACAATTTCCAAAAATCTTCGTCTTTCGGGTACCTGGAAAACCCAAAGTTTTGAGAAAATTGTAGCAAATACATCTCAGAATTTTTCTATCTCTGGTATAAAAGTATTAATTACGTAATTACTGACGCTATTTCGCGAATGACCTACATTTAATTAAATTATAAAAGGGGCATTACAAGCACAAAGTAACTTGTTGCAGACATCTAGATAAGAAGAACACTGAGTTTAGTGAATTAAACCAAGTAGTGATAAAATTGAAGAATGATCACTTAATGGGGTGTTAAACGGATATCCGGCTTTTGGTATTTTATTAAAGTATATTGGTACTACTTTGCAAAAATTAATTCAAATTTTTTTTTAAATCGAATATTTTAAGAGAAAACTGGAAATTAAGAGTTCCTAAATGTTTGCAACTTTCACTACAGATACGTCACCTCACTAAATATAAAGTTAGCCACTCCCTGATTTAGATGTTCTATGAATCAATGTCCAGTTACAAAAAGGCTATTCGAATTTGAAGAACTGTCAAAGTCTATAATATATACGAGTGTTTTGTTTACAGTTTATTCGGGCTTGACGTTTAAATATTATAAAAAAATCGTGGTCCTATGTCAACCTTTATTTAGCTAACTTCTCTTTTAGAGAGTATACGTCACGTCATGAATGGCGGATTATTTAAATCGTCCAAAAGTTGAATTTTCAAATGTGAGAATAAAAATATTAAAAATAATTGATTCCCCATTATGATTTTGTTCACCACTAACTATTAAGATTGAGAAAACATGATATTTTTGTTAAGTTTACCACCCCATTAATGAGACATCAAGACGTAGACTAGAATTTGAAATACTTGATAACGGTAGCTGGAACTCTACTTAAACGTTAAATTAAAAAATATAAAGAGATTGTAGTTGAATTTCCCAAAATGAATAACAAAAAGAACAATAAAACATTCTATGCTGTTATGAAATTTATTTTAAATACAACTCTTTTTTTTTCATGTAAACGTTAGCTCATTTTTTAGACGCCCTGTATAGAAAAGGTTTGTTTTTCTGTAAAACCACACTGTTTAAAACTTATTTGGTTTTCCTACGCATTTTTATATTTGGTTTGTCGGCTCTGCCTTCAGATTTAACTATAACAATATCGAACAAAAAAAATTACAGAATCTGACCAAAAATCTGATGAAACTGAACATCAATCCCAACGTCTTTCACTGACAAAGACAGAAGAATTAAAAGTTTCAGCTAATAAAAATGAAAATTCATATTCATATTCATATTAATGAGAATACCTCACATATTACTGCAGATGCAATAATGGGCGAATCTGTAGAATGTGTCACTGGCGATATAAGAGAACCTGTACTCATACTCCAGCACCTTTTGATTCCGATAGCGATAATGATATTGCTGACCCTTCGTATGAGACTGAAGAGGAAACTAATAGCGAGTCTTCTGCTTCTAACAGCGAGTCTAGGGATAATATAAATCAAAAAGTGGTGATGACTGATTTATAGAAGTGTTTGCAAACTCCTGATCTCCACAGCATTATTCGTTGAAACCCTGGACCTACAATCTGACAATTGACGACGCCACTTTGCAAAATTCATTCTGCATGTGGGATGAGAGCATTTTTGGAAGGGGAGGAAACGAAGTGGCGTCATGCACTGTAAAGTGGGCTCTTGAGAATGTGGGTGACAACATTAATCATCTTACATTATGGTCTGACAATTGCCCCAGTAAAAATAGGAATATGTTGGTAGTAGTTTGTTGTTTTTGGATAATGAATCTTAAACCTAAGCTTCAGATCATAACTCACAAATTCTTAGCCAGAGGACATATGCACATGGAAGCTAACACAGTACATTCTGTAATCGAGCGTGAAAGAAAGAAGATACCGCAATTCCAAATAATAACACCGTGGGATTGGCGACAGATTGTGCGATTATGTGGCACCAAAAAACAACTGAATGTTGTGTCCATGGAAACTGAGGATTTCAGACATTTTGGATGTATCTATGAAGGACCCAATGCAATTTATGTATTAAGAAAAAAGCGAATGTGGTACGAAGAGAAAGACCTGGCATCCTATATTATAAAACAGATAATTTTAACGAAGAATACTTTGTCAAATTTTGAATAGATGAGGCTTTTACTTGATGAAGATCCATACTAAACGATGAAATAAAACAATTTAATTTGTTCAAATCTTCATTATGTAATGAAGATTTCAACAAATTAGAATATTTTGTCGTAGAAAAACAAGATCTTTGAACGTGCCAAATGAACTCCCTTGTCCACGAAATGAATCGCATATGTCTTCAAAAAAGTATCAACACTTACAAAGATTGTTACCATGGATACCATCACAGTTTCACAACTTTTATAACAGTTTGAAACAAGAAATAGAAAATTTTCACGACGAAACAGGAAATTTTTAAGTTACAACTTCATAATCGTTTACTTTATAAAATTAAAGTCGGGAACAGGTAGTATTTGTTCAGATGAACTGATAGTTTGTATATATTATTATTTATTGAAAATCAGCTAAGTACTTTTGACATTTTACATGTCATCATTTTTAGGAAGCTCTAATGATGGCATGTTAGGAAGCTCTAATGATGGCATGTTAGGAAGCTCTAGTGATGGCATGTAACATGTCAAAAGTAAGTACCTACTTAGCTGACTTTTAATAAATAATAATAAATACAACAGAGACAACCCAGAGAGGGCCAAGTACATGAAAATTATTGTTTGATTGGCAAATAAAATAGTCCTGCTAGCTCTATTCTTGTTTAGCTCATAAGTTTAGGGCGTGTCACATCCTTGTCTTATTTTCGGTAAGTAAGTGCAGATGGCAGTAGGAGCATGGAATTTTTTACACAACGTCAAACCTTAGAAAACTAAGTTTGTTTGAAATTCTAAGCGGTAAAAGTGACGTGCCAAAGTCTTCATCCGTCTTTGTCGTTGTGATGTGTTTGCTTAACTTTGTTTTGTTTGTGGTGTTTTACTAAATTTAGTGTAATTTTAATAATCATCGCTCTTATCTATAAACTTTGTAACAGTGGGTTGCTTTACAATTATTTTAGACTTTTGTTTGGTGATTAGTTTGTGTGTAAACTGTTTTCTATCGCTATCGATGGCAATTGATTGATGGAAAGACGCGATTAAATTTTTATTTTTTAATTATTTTGACGACGTTTGTATCGCTTGTGGAAGCAGCGCAGAGGATAGAATAATGATACTACATCTACACATAGAATAACATAAGAGTATACAAAGCAAAACCAAAAAAATATTTCATATACACCCATTTTTTGTACTTTTCAATAAACTATGTTTTTTAGTTTCGTTTTTTTTTTAAAAGAGAAAAGAAAAATAAAACAAAAATAAACGAGAAGACTTACGCGCGGTTTTTTAAATTTTCTGAGAAGCGCGAGCGCCATCTCCACTTACTGTATAGTCCAGTGGACCAATTCATTAATTTAGAACAAAAACTTCACAAGTACTTGACCGTCTCTGGTTGTCTCTGATACAAACTATGAGTTTATCTGAGCAAATACTATCTGCTCCCGTCATCAAGTCCAATATTGTTAGTAAGATTGCAGCCTCGGCATGAGGACAATTCCATAAACGGGACTTGGCATAAGGACAAGTCCATGACTTGAAATTTTTCTCTTAGTCAGATTATGCCAAGTCCGTTTTACAAAAAAAAACCTTAAATGGTACAAATTTCAACTTTACATATCCAAAAACAACAAAAAACGAAAACAACTTAAAAAAAGCTGACAACTGCCTTAAAATAAAATATCTTCAAAGTGGAATTTCTCGTGAATGAAAAATTGGACTTTGAATACTTTGTTTCTGGGGTATAGAATTTAATAACTATTTCACAAACATCAACATAACACTGTTAGAATTTAAATGATACAAGAACAATTTAATATTGATCAACTTCTAACCTAACTTAATTCAAATATCTGAAATATTACATTTATTTCTCCTGATTTTAGTTTTAACTTCTTTCACCTTAGAAGCAAATCGAAGTGAATTTATACTCTCATTGAATGTGTCTTCGAATGGGGAAATATTAACAATCATCAACGTTTTAGAATTACCACCTAGCGACGATTGTAATAAATACGTTAACTTCGAATTTCTATAAGGGATGTGCTTATCTTTATTGTGCAGTGCAAGCATAACACCACCTAATGATGATAAGCTCTTGTTGATACTTTTTGTCTCAACTAATCTTGCACCTTTACTTGTTTTAGCCGATTCAGAACCAGCTAAGTCAACTAAACTAACTGAGCCTGTGTAATAGAGTTTGCAGTCTTCATTTTTACCTGACAAATATATCTTAGTAATAGCATGTGACCTAGAACTATGTTCATTAAAATCTGTTGCTGCCACCATCCGATGTTTCTGGGCTAGTTTCATGTAATATTCGAAATCTTCATAAGACGATATTGGTTCTATCTTCAAATTGGTTACTGTGGTTCCCCGTCCTTCATTGTAAAGGATGTCCAGAGTATGATTTGCATTTGGATCTAATAAATCTCGAATATTTTCGTTGTATATTTCCAGAAAACTTACTTTAACTTCATATTCCCAGTTATACTGTCTTAGGTTTTCAATTGTATTAAATATTAAATTTACACTTCTTGGAATCATTCCTAAAACAAATAAGATTTATGCTAATGAAGATATCCTTTACAAATAATAGTTTTCGGTTTGTTTTTAATAGGAATTGAGCCACAATCATTTTAAATATTCTTATTTTCCGCATTTCGGTAGCGTTGCAGCTGTCGTTATTAAGAATTATAGTATTTTCATTTTTTTCCCTGACACTTCAAAAATATGACAAACTAGACCAGTGTTTTTCAACCTGTGGGATCGCGGATCCTCTGTAGAGGTCGAGAAGTCGAGAAAACTTCAGTTTTTTTATGCAACATATAATTTGTGAGACTTAAATAAAAAGTCGATAAGAGTTAAAATTATTATATTTAACAAAATTTTAATCAATCAGACAAGTCAGAAAAATGTTAGTTTAAAACATGTTATTACAAAAAAAAATCAATATTAAAAATGTGTTTAAATAGAAAATGATTACATCTGTGCTTGCTTATCTTCGTTCATTTTTATAAGAAGGATGCCCTTGAGTTTGTTTAATTAATTTCTCCCATCGTGGATCCGTTTTTGCCACATTAAGTATTAAATCGTTTTCCAAATTTAAGCGATTTCTTAGTTTACATTTTATTCGCGCCATTGATGAAAATGCCAACTCGCACAAGTACGAGGTAGATAATGGAATCAAACACTTTAAAGCCTCTGTTGTTAATTCCGGGTATTCTGTTTTTCTTTTTAACCAAAACGTATCCATGAATTCCAAGTGTAACATCCCGTCGGCAGATAGTTCCAGCAAATTCTCTTTGAACTTAGTTGCTAAATTTGCCTCGTTTATAGCTGCATTTAAAAACGGATTTAAGATCCATCTTTGCCCAGTGTTCAGGCACGTATCCAGGGAGGGGGTCCGGACCCCCCCCCCGAAATGTTTTCAAACACATACTAGAAAAACGGTGATTCCATAATTTTTATGTAGGTACAGGCAGTAAAGTAAAAATGACATATTGAACGGCATATAGTTTTGAAAATATTATTTTTAAAATGTCTAAGTTTAAAAATAAAAATCAATTGCTTAACCATTAGCAACACAGAGGAACTTATGAATCTACAAGATCGTTTTGAAACAAACTCAACCAAACTAATAGATTTTCAAAACTTATTACCAGGCTTTGCCTCAAATGAAAATGCAAGTCTGCTAGAGCAGCTTTCTATGTATATTGAAGATAATTACTCGCTGTCTGCTCTTCAAGGAGAATACTACTTATGGTGCAATCAGGTGGGTGAAGATTTAGACAGAAATACCGAAACCCTAAAGGCTTTGGAGCACTGTAACAATAGCTATTTGTATAACAAGGCAGCGAAATGCTACTTTTCCTCCCGAGGATGAAGTTTACTAGTAATCATTCAAGGGAGGAAAAGGCATTTTACTCCCATGTTATCATATGATTTTTCCGCCTCCCTCAAATAACAACATTTTTTATTTATTTATTTATGAAACTAACAAACAAACTAAAACTGAAGTAGGTACAGTATAACTTATAGATACATTGTAGCGTAACACACTTTGAAACTGTTAATCTGTCAATGGACCATAGCATGCTATATAATATTCCTAAATTCGAAAACCGGATGTACCTATGAATTGAAGTCAAATTGTTATTGTAAAAATCGTTAAATTAAAATGACAATTCACTGATTTCTACCATTTTGCAAAATACAGGGTGTTATATGAATAAATTTATACTTATATAATATTATATAGTATAGGTCGTCAATGCCGTATAAGTTATTTCATTGATGACGTACCATGACGTAACTTTTACTTTTCCTCCCTAGGGAGGAAAAGTACGACTTTGCTCCCTACAATGAGGCCAGGAAATGTATACTTTCGATAGAGGTAGGCGGAAAAAATGTTTTCCCTGCTCTTCATCATTTACTGGTTATTCTTTCTACTTTACCTGTTGCTACAGCCAGTGTCGAGAGATCTTTTTCTACTCTTAAAAGGGTAAAAACCTTTCTAAGAAATAAAATATCACAGGAAAGGCTAAGTTCCCTGGCTGTGCTCTCAATACACTGGGACATCGATGTTTTTCCTGATAAAATACACTTGACATTGACAATATTTTATACTTACTACACACTTATACTTTTTATAATTATGAGATTGTTTGTAACTATAGGTAATAATAATCTAATTTTTAACAGAAGTTTAAAAATGTTTCTAACAAAACCTATATTGTAAATTTTGCCTGCGGTGCCCTTTTTTTCTCGTTGGACCCCCCCCCCCGAAACCAAATCCTGGATACGTGCCTGCCAGTGTTATCCGATATCTCTTGCAGTGAGAAGTAATGACACAATTCTTTCTTTGGCTGCAAGAGCTTGGTGATGGAGAAAGCAATGCATCCAACAAGGTGTTTGGCATCTGTTCTTTCAGTCTAGCAATAAATCCACTCTTCACACCAGTCATGGCTTTTGCTCCGTCACTACAAATAGCAATGCATTTTTGTGCCCAATCGATATTCATATCTTGCTTAGCTTCAAGGAACATGTCATGCAAGCATTGACCTGTAGTATTTTTTGGGAAGTGCCTTGCAAAATAGTATTTGTTCCATTATTATTTAATTGGATTCAAAACGCACAACTCGCAATATCCGTTGATTCATCAAATTGTAAAGGTTACAAAACTTTTCTTTATTTTTTCTATGACTTGATCACGAACATCAGTCGCCATATTGCTTATCCTGCGTTGAATGGTATTGTCAGAGAGAGGTATACTTTTGAGCTTTTCAACCTCTTGCTTGCCAAACATAATCTCTGCTATATCTAAAGTCGCTGGTAACATCAAATTTTCGGCAATACTGTAAGATTTCCCTGCTTTGGCCACACGAAAAGCTGCTCGATAACTAGCGAGCGACGCTTTCTCATTCAGGTTGGAAATCTGTCCTATAGCAGTTTTTTGATGTTCAAGAGCTTTTAATTTTCGCTCAAAAAATTCCACGGGTTTATTTTTTTCATTGGGATGTTTTGTGTTTAGGTGGCGTACCAACTTCGATGGCTTCATGCTTTCTCTTGACAAAATTTCAAAGCAAATTACGCACTGCGGTTTACTGTCAATCACAGTAAACCCAAATTTTAAATAATTGTCGTCATAAAGACGTTTTTTCTTTATTCCACTACTCCCGCTAGACGTTGATGGTTCTGATGATCTTTTCAGGAATTTATCCATTTTCAATTATAACAACTCAAATAAATGCGTACCGTAAAACAAGTGGTTCGCGCTCTTCAAACAACTAAACAGCAGACATGACCACGCGTGACTTACGCTCACAAATCAGTCTATAATTACTCCAACTCCAAGGCACCTTACAGTCCACATAACACCGAATTTACACTTCTGAATCGTTTCCACTTATCGGGATTGCTTCTGATTCCACTTGCTTCGCTGTCTTGCATCAAACTGCCATGGCCGCGGTGGATCGCCGTAATTATAGGCCAACGCATTCTAGCGAGAATTATCTCGAAGCTTAAAAAAACGTCTCGAAACATGTGGATCTTTCGTGGACTACCAGCGCCATCTCATGCTAACATCCGGGACCTGCACTATTTCCTAGTGTTACCAACATATGGCGCTGGGAGTCTAGGCCCTAATGATATATTTTATTTATATACATCTAATATGTTTGTTAGTTATCAATTGGCCACGTATTGACGTATTCAATTTAAAATTATATGTTTTACGTACTTAATACTTAATTATATGTTTATATCAGATTGCAAATAACGCAAACGCCTAAATTTTTTTAAGTCTTACATATTTTTAACATACATGGAAAAAAGGGTTGGGGGTCGCAAAAAATTTTTTGATACTAGGGAGGTCGTGTCATGAGAAAGGTTGAAAAATACTGAACTAGACAATCAATGGCAATAGTTTTATATAATAGGTCCTTACTACTATTGTTTATTATTGTTACACTCATCTCAATTCCAATGAAACTAGTTTCAGATTAATCAGTATACACTTACCAAGATTTACTGAATCATTAACACCTTGCATGGTATATGTTTTACCTGACCCTGTTTGTCCATAAGCAAAAACACATACATTGTATCCATCAATAGCAGATTGCACTAATTGTGATAATTCTTCGAAAAAATCGATTTGTGTAGCATTCTCATTAAAAACTTGATCAAATGTAAATTCCATTTTACTATCCATTGGTTTTCCACCAACAGAACTAATACTTTCTCGGGCGTTCCGAATTTCTAATGTATTTTCATCTGCATAATTTATCCAACATTTCATCTTTTCATTTTCTACTTCATTTATAGGTGGCCTGACTCTACAGAATACTCGAATGTTACCTTAAATAAAGAATTATTTCTGTTGTGAAAATAGTATAAAATACCCTTTTTGTTTCTTGTTTTCTGACAGTACTAGAGGTAATATTTTTCGGGACAGAAAAACAATCAACATCAAATTAGAAAAAAAAACTATTGATTACCTTTCAAGTCTTGGATAGTATTATGAAGTCTACGTCTTAATGTCTCATTAATTAAGTGGTCATTCTTCAATTTTATCACTACTTGTTTTAATTCATCATATTCAGTGTTCTTCTTATCTAGAGATGTCTGCAAAGAGGTACTTTGTACTGATAATTTTCTTATTTCTTCTGCAGATTTAATATTATTTGCTTCAATCTCATCCAACAATGTAATGTTATTAGCATTAAGTTCATCATAACTATCTTTTAATTTTTTTGCATCATCTTCAAGTTGTGTTATTCTTTGAGTATACTCAGTTATCGCAGACTCAAAATTTTCTCTCATTTTTTCGGAATCTAGAAATAAGCATCAATGTCTAAACAGTTTCTAAAAGTATGATCTGCAAATGGCTGTATTGCTCACGATTGTTAATATTTGGGAAACAATTTTTGAAATTTTCCCTGATGGTTGTGGTATGAAAAGAATATAATAAAAGAGCTTTTACATTGCATTGTTACATGCATGGACAAACATTATATATCATAACTAAAAAAATTGATTAAGTGCATTACCAGCACAATCTGCTTTAAGTTTCCCATGAACTTCCTGTAGCGTTTTATGCTTCTCTGTTAAAAGTTGGAATCTAGTTTTATAATCCCAATCAGGAACCTTTTGTTGTTTAACTACCTTGGATTTGGTTTCACCATGGACTTTACTGGTAGCTGCAGGTCTTTTGACACCTGTTCTTACTGCAGAGCTTGACGGAGGAGGCATATTCAGTTTTAAATTTGTCATTGATTTTGACCTTCGACAGCTAAATTTAGCAAGGGTAATTTCAGGTCTTTCTTTGGCTACAGTTATCTTTGGTACATTTGGTCTAGCATATTGTTTAACTTCTGTCAACGGAGTTGAAAGAGGTGTTTTTAGTTTAGAAGGTTTTGGTAGTTTAGATCTATTATCCATTTTGGGCCTACAACAAACATTCAAATTAATTGACAATATAAAGTAACAAATTTATGATAAGAAGCATCACAAGAATTGAATCAATTATCACTAATTTAAATTTTACTAAATTATTAATGAGTATCAGCTTGATGTGCATTTAAAGCACAAGATGCTAACAATAGGTAATCCAAACAAACAACTGAAATAATGTGATTTGACAACATTACAGTTTAAGTACTTAATTATTCCATTTAAAAAAATGCACACTTTTAATAACTTATTAATTATAAATACATTACACCAGTCAAACCCAAATATCCCTTTTTCTATTTATCCAAATGTTTTGGTACTAATCATTTAAGCTTAATACCTCTTGCACCCTTAATCTCATATGGGATTCAAGCACATAAAAATAATTTGTTCTTTGTGTAAGATAATTATGAATTTGATGGCAGAAAGTATTCAAATTATAAGAGTTTTTTGAAAAAAAATCCTATATATGAAGATCATAGATAACACTATACACCCACTAGTAATCCTGACATCGAATATACAAACCTCTAAGCTGCAAGGAGAACATAGTGCTGCTATTTTCCTAGACATTAACAAAGCCTTTGACAGTGTCTGGCACTGTGGATTGTTGTACAAACTACCTACAACAAATGAAGTGCCTGGAATACCTGCTACTAATAATACAGGTGGAGAATGAAGCCTAACCGTTTAAAATCTCAATTAATAATATTTAATCATACACAACACATAAAACACCATCTATTTATATTAACAACAACATAATTCCATGTACATCAACTGTAAAGTACCTTGGTATGACTATCGACAATAAACTAAACTTTAATAAAAACGTAGAGATAGCATAACATACCAAAACATGGACATAAGCAAGAAAACTGCAGCACACATATACAAAAGTATCTGTATACCGATACTCAAGTATGGCCATATAATATACCAGACAATAAGAAGACCCATATGGAAAACACTACAGGCAGCAGAGAACAACCTTAAGAGCCATCACAAAAATTAGACATCCATCAAACAAACTTCTATACCAAACCACAAAGGTATAGCCACTAAAGAGTAGATTGACAACAAAATGCCAATTTTCTTTTTCTTTACATTACAAATTAAATTTTTTCCCTAAAACAATTCCAGGCTTTTATTTTAATGCGTGTATCTTTAAAAGAAATCAAGATATCAAGGTGAAATAAAAAATGAAAGATAGCAAGAAAGATGTCTTTGTAATAAACTAAGTGTAAACTACAAATTTTCAGAACTGTTCCACAGGGTGTTAAGAAATTGGACTACAAATACATGGTTTTTTTTTCACCCTGTATAAATAAGCTATCAACCTTTTTAGAAAACTTTTCTGGAGCTTGTTTTAATTCCAAAAAAATGTATCTACAATTTGATGTAGAAACAATTGAAATCGATTGAAAATTATGAAAGTTCATGGACAACGAACTTCAGCAAAATTTTAGGTGGCCGAGTTTTTCTGCCGGTGAGTGTATTTATATGTGTGTGTGTTTGTCAATTTATTGGCACTGGTTTTAGAAAACCAAAAGGCCAGTTTAGTTTATTATTTTATTATGAAATTTTGTGGAACATAAATAGGCATACATTCACAAATTTGTTATTATCCCTATTGTTATGTTTGTGTATATATATTTTTTTTATTTTATTTTTATAATTATGTATATATATTTTTTTTATTATTTCTTTTTCTTATATTTATGTATATATATATTTTTTTTATTTTTTTTTCCTGTATTTGGTTAGGTTAGGAGTGTATTTATATAACATAAAAAATGTCATTTGACTCGAAGGATTATCTAATACAAAACCTAAATATCTAAATGTCATTGATTTATCATTAATATTATTTAAAAAAATTTGGCATTCAATTTTTCTAAATATTTGGTATCTAAGTTAAAATGATAAGAAACTTCTTAGACAGAAAGAAGGAGGTCATCTCAGGCACTTTTTATATAAAACTATCAAATCTAATAAACCAGTTTATAAATGATTTATGTACCTATTGCTGCTTTTTCAACAAAAGTGGCACAACTCAAAATTTGTCATTCTTCATTAGAAGCATTTGAAATGTATTATATTTTTTTTGGGTTTGGTTTCAAATACCATTGTTTTAAAATATCCAAAATTGACTATACATAAAAGAGAAAGGGTTTAGAATGTTTTATATTTTTCAAAGTATATTTTGGATTAGTTTAAAAAACAAATACTAAGAGATAAAAACATTTTACAATTAAGGTTTCATGAATTGTTTTTGTGTTACAGGTTGCCTACATAAAATTCTGTTTCATGTTAACTAAAAAAGTTACAAGACAATCAAAATCTGCAGCCTGTTTGAAAATTACAGCTAAAGTAAATATTCTTATCTCAGTGTAATTATGAGGTATAAAGATAAATTTGTATGATTTTTTTGTGGAAGAAGAAAGCAACAGATAATGATTTATATAGTAAGGTTAGAAAATATAAGATAGTAAGATTATAATATTAACATACAAATACAAATTGATTCTGTATAAATCCAGTCAAAATGTGCATTTTATTTGTGTTTACTGATCCTAATCCTGACAGAGAGGGATATAGACTAATTTTAGCATCAAATAGGGATGAACAGTATGCAAGACCTACAATACCTGCTTATCTTGATACAAATACCAATATTATTGGAGGACAAGACATGGAATTGGGAAAAGAAGGAGGCACTTGGTTAGCTTTAAAAACAAAAGATCAAAACAATGGTAAAGATAAAATATATTGTATTGGTACTCTTCTCAATCTCAGTGGAATAACAGAAGAAAATTCAACTGGAAGGGGCCATATAATTAAAAATTATTTGTTATTCAACAAAGAATTTTCTAAATATACTAATATTTTGGACAAGACTTTATTCAATGGATATAACTTTGTTGGAATTGAATTAAGTAAAGATAATGTTCTTATTAATCATCATAGTAACATACCAAATATCAGTTCTCAATACAGTGGAAAACAAATTGTTGGATTTGGTAATTCTCCTATAAACGATCCACTTAAGAAAGTTACAATAGGGACCCATAATTTTAAAAAGATTCTGAAGAGGAATTTACGTGGTAAAGAGCTGGAGCAAGAATTGTTAAATATGCTAAAGGATGAAACAAAACATTTACCCGATAATAATTTACAAGTATCTGAGCCTAAAGTGCACGAAGATGTGAGCTCAATTTTTGTTAAGTTAGAATCATATGGTACAAGAACTCATACATTAATATTTGTAGACTATAACTGGAATTTGCAATTTGTTGAACATACTCTAGAAGAACCAATTGATGTTAATAACTTCAACTGGAAAGAAACTAGAATTAATGTAACATTGTAAATTATTATATTGTTAAACTACTTATAAAAAATAACATAGATTTTTTTGATTTTACTCTACTTGGTATATAGCTTAACAGTTGAGCCAGATATTTAATATGAAAGCAAACACAAATCCCATAAAAAATTGTAATAGCAAACTTTAATACAAAATATAATTTTACAGATTATAAATGCAATTACACCCATAAGTATAAATAATTCTAAATGACAAAAAAAAATTAACTATAATTGTTAATAATAAATATAATTGAGGTAAAAGGTATAGTGCAAACTTAAAGTTGCCGGCTTTTTGTTTGACTCTAAGACCAAGAGTATACCGTCATAGCCCAGTCAGTATTATAATTATTTAAAATGCTTACTTAGTTGATGATAAATTCATTTAATGTTATAATTTCAACTAATAATTGTTAATAGTTATTTAATAAACTAGTTTGTTAGTGAAGGCAATTAATAAACGAAACTGTTTAAAGCACAAACGAGCGAAAGCGAGTGAGTGCCTTTAATTGTAAGACAATGGTTTGACTGAATTATAACTATTTTTGAGGGATGGTTGCAGGCGTTCTCTTAAGTCGGTGGTCTGACATCAAGAAAGTGTATGTTTTTATGGTGAAACTGTAAGTAAGTATACATATATTTATTAGCAATTATCTATTTGGACAAAACTCAGTATGATACACATGATACGGTTAAGAAAGGATGGACTGATGGGTCAAAATACAATATAGAATTATGTTTGGTAAGTAGAAGAAAATAATATAAATACCTTTCAGAGTTTAGCTCCACAAGATAACTTAAAGGGGAAATATGATTAGATAGCTGGCACTATATCTTTTACGTCAACTATACAAATATGTTGAGATGCATTAAAGTTCAAAAACAGGAAAATATGAAAGTAATATTAAAGTGTATACAAACATTTTCCTTTCTCAATTCATAGCAAATGGTCACCGATGCCAGGTTATAAGCATGTACTAGCAAAATTATTGTATAAACCTATTTATAACTTAGATGTGTCTTGCCTCTTTGTTTTATAGTATGCCACCAAATCTATACAGGGCATTATAGTCTTTTAAATCTCAGATTTGGTGAATACTTTGTGTATCTTGCAGTGTCTAATAGAAACACTAGTAGGCAAGGGCACTGAGTGTATGTTTGTAAACTTTTCCTAAGTTTGTGAAGAAGAGCAATGATTTCTTTCAGTGAATATTACAAGCTTTTTAGGAAGGAATGATTATTACTGGTCATTTTCAGCATAAACAATAAGTACCTAAATTAATCAATATAACGTTGTAGTGGTGTGGTTCCTTCGTATGAATTGAAAAATTCATATGTCATATTTTCTGTTCAATTTTTAGATTCGAATACAAGTAGGTATAGAGTCTACAAGTACAAGTTTCACTGAATGGTTGAAAATCAATTTAAAACAACCTGAACTATTTTTTCAATATTTTGAGGATTACTTACTTCGTTTTCCATAAAATGCCATCCATAATATGTTTCGTATCAATGACTCAATATTAAAAAACAAGCTATAAAAACTCACCCAAAGTGTATACAAACAGTATTTACTTAATGCACGATTGTTGTCTCTGATGCACGTTACAAACTTTTCATCACTTTATATTTCACGACATATCCAAAACTCACAAATGTTTGAGCAGCATTTAGCATTTCATTGAATAACGTATATTTTATTTAAAAATTCAAACTTCATTGATGTTTATGTGATGGCACTACTGTTTATTTCATCTTCTTTCAGATTTTTGACCTCCACCCTTTGGGTATCTAGCCAGCACGGTAGACTAGTGTAAACATTAGGCTACATTCGTAATCAATTCGCTGGCCAAGCCAAGTGGCACTTTGGCACGCAAGTAGGCACGAAATTTGCCATTCACTATAACTTCAAAGTCGACTTTAACGCAAGCGCGTTCGTACCTAAATAATTGTCAGGATTCATTCAACATAATATATATAGTCGAAGCATGGCTACATTCGTAACCAATTCGCTGGCCAAGTGGCACTTTGGCACGCAAGTCGGCACGAAATTTGCCATTCACAATAACTTCAACGTCGACTTTAACGCAAGCGCGTTCATACCTAAATAATTGTCAGGATTCCTTCAACTTCAACATATGGTCGAAGCATGATTCTGTCTGTATTTTGTATCAATTCGATGAAAATGTCAAACTATCAGACAGGTCAGATGTCATGAATCAAAAAACAAAAACAAATAACAAAGACTAATACGCATGTTCCATAGCCGGCACGAAGTGCAAGTCGAAGTGAAAGTTTGCAGCTTGCAAGAAATTTCGACGACTTCAACTTCAACTCTGACGCCAAATTGCGTTGTGAACGATCACACTGAAATAGATTTGCTTAGCTTGCGTGCCAAAGTGCCACTTGGCCAGCGAAATTGATTACGAATGTCGCCTAGGCACATCCCCAGTCAATTTAGTGGCGAAGTGCCACTTCGGCACACGTGCTAGGATGATGTTTAAACGTCGATAGGATCTGCGACCCTGCGAGTATGGTACATGAGGTGATGATTAAGCAGCCATTGAGCGCGTTCAGCCACGCTAGCGCAAAGTTAGCGCTAGCAGCGGCGCTCTGTGAAAGCGCTTGAAGGTGGCTGAACGTCTATGCTTTGATGCTGCTATGTAACAAATATTCGATCCATATTCGTTGGTATATTTCTCTACGCAATATTTTTCCATCAATATTAAATTCTACAGTTGTATACGGTTCAATATTCTCCGCCATAATTTTGTATTAAACACTAATAAAAACTAAATAACAGAAATTTTATCTTGGAGGTTAGAATTTAGAATTGTTGTTTGTTTTTGTTGACATCATAGGTTGAATAATGAACCGCTGACCAGCTTAACGGAAAATAAATTCGCTGGAAAAAATGGCGACCGCTAGAGCTAGCGCTGTCACAACGGTCAAATTAGCCCACTGCTTACTCAGCGCTTGCCTAGCGCTAGCGTGGCTGAACGCGCCCATAGATGTACGTTTTGTTCTGAAGTAATCGAAGCGTACTTTTGAATTAAGTCATCAGAAGCATAAAGGCTCGTTTTCAGAGACGCGAAATTCGCATAAACCTAACCATTAAAATTGAAAAGACATTTAAGTTAGGTCTCATAACAAAATTATAATCATAAAATCAAAAGAAAATGGTGTTCCGTGGTCATATTTAGCGATATTCGCAAAAAAGTTGAAATTAATTGAACTTTCAACGAAAATTCGCGTCGCCAATTGCGAATTTCGCGTCTCTGAAAACGAGCCTTTACACCTACATTGCGAAATAAATGAATCTTGAAATATCTCTTTTGCTTAATTTTGTTCTCTAATGTTGCACTCGTGAACCATATACTCAAGTGTCTGATAAAGTACAAATCCATTGAAAAAATTAAACCAAAAACAAAAACTCACAATGTAATTCGCGAGAAATGAGCTAAAACATATTCCATCGTAGGTTAGTATATCTACATGGTTATGGTTTCAAACTTAATTTTGAATCAAACATATTAACTATTTCATTAACTATTTTAATAAGTTATGATAAGGTATGTTTATGGCTAGCCTGCTAAATTTCATATCGTATTAATTTCAATAACTAAATCAAATTTTAAAGAAAGTTATTAAATATTGTAATGATATATATAAAAAGAAGCTTAAACTACCCGCCAATGCAATTTTATTGTCATGCGCATTGCGTATGAAATTGCGGTTACAGAATGAAAACGTCGGTGGATATGTCGGATTTCGTTATCTACCGCCGTTATTAGAAAATATAGGGTATAGTAGAAAAATATGACAGAATAAATTCGTCAAATTAAGTGACGATTGGTACAAACATATTTTAGCGTGATAGTGAGGTGATTTATTTAAACCAACAGTTAGATAAATATTCACACTGATAAGTGAAAAATGGCAGCCCTTCCACGCAGAATAATTAAAGAAACTCAACGTTTGATGGCAGAACCAGTACCAGGAATTAGTGCTGTACCAGCTGAAGATAATGCTCGTTATTTTCATGTAATAGTGACAGGTCCTGAAGGTTCCCCCTTCGAAGGAGGGCTATTTAAATTAGAATTGTTCCTTCCGGAGGACTACCCTATGTCAGCACCAAAAGTAAGATTTATTACTAAAATATATCACCCTAATATTGATAGACTTGGTAGAATATGCCTTGATATACTAAAGGATAAATGGAGTCCAGCTTTACAAATCCGTACAGTGCTATTATCCATTCAGGCCTTACTTAGTGCACCCAACCCAGATGATCCACTAGCTAATGATGTAGCTGAATTGTGGAAAGTAAATGAATCAGAAGCTATTAGAAATGCAAGGGAATGGACACGGCGATATGCTATGGATAATTAAGTGTGCTCCAAAAAAATATTGGTAAAAAACATAAATATTCTACTTTTATCTTAGTATATGTTTTGTTTAATTTAATATCCAAGTAGAATTTTTATGTTTTGTACATCTATAGTTGTATAAATTGTATGCTAAGGAAGGAACTTTCTGAAATTTACGATAAGTTTATCATTTTGATGGTTCATAACTAAAATTCTGTTATTTAATGGTGTATATTTTTTCTTGTTTAAAGTTGAATGTTTACACATGCATTCATATTTCCTCATTTTATACCTCATCTCTCACATGTTCAGTGCTATCTAGAGGATAAATGTGATGTTTTCACTGTAAAGGTCTGTCACTTAATATGGCTGTATGGGTTTATTTACTAGTTTAGTATTATTCACAATATCTGAAATTTAAACCTGCTGAATTTACTGAGGATAAATAAAATACCTTAAACACTATCAAAATATCAAGTTCTAAATTTTATTATTAATCACTCAAATAAAAAATCAAAAATATTCATTATAGAGTAATGGGTTAATGCTATTTCTAGAAATTTGCTACATCTGAGTATAATTTGTGCCTCGTACTGGTAAAAAAACGAAGTTCTCTTATTAAAAATGAGAAAATGAATTGTTTTTACTACAACTAGCTTAACTTATTTTATAAACCATTATTATAGATATTTCTTTGTTTATCTTTCATAAATGTGGTAACAGTTGGATGTCCTATTTTTGATATTCATATATTCATCCTATACAAGTAGTATATGACTAGTAATAGAATAGATATATATGATTAATATGTTAACAGTAAGTGCATTGTAATTTCGGCTGTTTGAAAGTTTTTTACACAGCAATTTTTAATTCATATTCTTATTGATTACATTTAAAACATTACCAAAATAAGTATACAAATAATGTAGGTACCTACTGTTAACATGTTATAATTTATGGTTACATAATTTGCTTATGCATCTGAAGCAATAGCAAGTAAATATCCTGCAGTTTCATATTTTTCTCAGTAAAGTCAGCTTATTTCAATCTTATAAAATAGAAATGTAATAACCAGGAAGTTAAATGTTGCCAATTCTGTATATTCATTCAAGTTAAATAGAAATTAAATCAGGTATTTATTCAATTTCTAAACGTAGTAAAATTTTTCTGTATTTTACCCTGAATGCATTATTTTGTTCATCTTTATATCAATAGTCTCTATAGTAGACCCTACTTCGCCATTAGTCTTGTCCCATAAGACTGAACAAAAACTTGATAGTTTATAATTAAAAATAGTATATATCTAACCCAAGATATATTCCTAGTTACACATTCTCATGGGATACAGAATAACGATATTGTTTACATATACAGTAATGTGTTCTTGTCTAAATCCATTCCAAATATAAGTCAATTATCTTTAAAAATAAAAGATTTGTGGTTTTCTATTTGCTGTGCTATTTTAATCAGGACTTCAGGCAAGTAAATATCTTCCATTTTATGCCCTTTCAAGCAGTTTGCAATTTGATCTTACAAAATAATTTTGGGAAAATGTTAATCTGTTTTTCATTAACTGACTTGAGATATTCTAGCTAATACAGCATTAGAAGAACCATTTTGGTGTTACTGTAGTATGGTTCATAATATTAATTTATAACAGTTTATTGAAGTTTTTTATTTTTTATAAAACATAACTTTTCTTTCTGTGTGTTGTTAAAAATAATACTGTTAACTGAGTTATGTTTTGTATTGGAATATATTTTTGAATATTCATAATGCAATAATCAACTAAATGAATCAATAGTGATAGTGTAAACAATGTGATGAATGTTAATGTGATTCAACAACTAAATTTTTGTATGCTTACTTACGTAGCTCTTTATTTTTCAAAACAACAGATTCATAATATACCCACAGTTAGTAATGTTTATCATTAGGAGGAATCTGCTTTTAATATTTCTTATATCTTTTAAATATCATTTAGTAGTTGAAAATATTCTATATATAGGGTGGACTGGATTTAATAGACGTATACAGAGATCTCGTGAACCACAATAGATACAATATTGATTAAATGGAGAAAAAGTTTGGTATATTAATAGGAAATTAGATGGTTCAAAAAAAATTGAAATATCTCGACTAGTTGCCGAGATATTTGTCAAAATCTGAAAATGGTCCTTTTCGTTTTTTAAATTTGCTGTCGTTATTATGAAAGATATCAATGTATGTATGTATGTATGTATGTATTTTGGGGTAACATTCACTGAGACCTAAAAGATCTATTGTGCCCCCTTACTTCTACTTAGTTTCTGAGGAGAGTCTCAGATACTAGTAGCTCCTTTAGTCCTATTTCCCGGAGGAATTTTAGGATATCCGCAGGCCTCAACTTAGGTAACTGTCCCTCTTCTATCCAGTAGTCTCCCAGGTACTGTGCCCTAGGATTCTGAAATACTGTGCAGTTCGCAAGTATGTGGATGGAGGTTTCTTCTTCCATTCCACAAAATCTACAATCTTCTTCCTCCACTATTTTGAGCTTTTTAAGGTGTCCATTCAGGCGACAATGTCCAGTTAGGATTCCTGTTAAAACTGAAAGATGAAAGATATCAAAAAAAGTATTCTCAACTTTTTTCAATAAACGAGGTTTTCTATAAATTACCATACCAAAAACTTCATTACTACGTTTCGTCTTTACAGGGTCACCATCAACTTCATTTTTTTAAATACGGACCTGGATTTTTTATTGCAATATTTTTTACGTTTTCTATAGATACATACAATGATATAGCATACTTGACGATTCTACCACGTTTCGTCTTTCAAAAATCATCATCTTTTTTGAGTCCGGTCATCTTAACTAAAGTGAAATTAATAATTTTAAATATTGGGTATTAAATAAGAATTTTGAAAGAAAATGATTGAATTGAACAATTTATTTTGAAACTTAATGACAATGAATAAAATAATGATGGATTTACAAATGACACTTTTAGGCATAATAAGTTAGAAATAAATTGAAAAATTCAATCAAAAATCAGTTATAAAAGTTGTTCAAACTGACGTCCGTTCTGTGCAGTACATAATTCGATCCTCCTTGGCAAATGAGACGCATATCTACTATACTATTTGGCATATTTTTGCTGGAAACTTCGTATGAAGCCCCATACAAAATAATCTATGGGGTTAAGGCATGGGGACTGAGGAGGCCATCTTGTCGGCCCGTTGGTACCAATCCAATTATCTCCAAAATATTAATATACTGTACAACTTTTCTCAAATTTTCAGAAGTTAGGTACTACTACGAAGTTATGAAACGATTTTATTTATTTCGGCACGTAACACCTAGTTCTTGTTAACCGATTTTCCATACATTTCCCGTTAACCAATTTAATTTGGACACATGTTTAGTGCACTTATTTTCTTTCAAATTTCTTATTTTAATGCCCAATATTTAAAATTATTAATTTGACTTGAAAAAGATGATGATTTTTGAAAGACGAAACGTGGTAGAATCGTCAAGTATGTTATATCATTGTATCTATCTATACAAAACGTAAAATTATTGCAATAAAAAATCCAGGTCCGTATTTAAAAAAATTAATATGATGGAGACCCTGTATAGACGAAACGTCGTAATGAAGTTTTTGGTATGCTAATTTATAGAAAACCTCGTTTATTGAAAAAAGTTGAGAATATTTTTTTTGATATCTTTCATAATAACGACGGCAAGTTTAAAAAACGAAAAGGACCATTTTCGGATTTTGTCAAATATCTCTGCAACTAATCGAGATATTTTGAATTTTTTTGAACCATCTAATTTCCTATTAATATACCAAACTTTTTCTCCATTTAATCGATATTGTATCTATTGCGGTTTACGAAATCTCTGTATACGTCAATTAAATCCGGTCCACCCTGTATAGTCTAGTGGTGAAAACAGGTAGCATGGGGACTTATTGATGCCAAAATTATGAATTGAAATATTTTGATTCTAAAGTTTACTTAGATGACGTGTCTTAAAAATATCAGGTCCATTTTAGATATATGTAAAAATGTGGTGTTATAAAATTTAAACAACCTCTACTAAACACTGCTATCATAATTTTCCCATTGTGCAGTGTAATGTTGAAATAACTTTCTTTTCAAAATAATTATTACCTACCCTACCAGTCGATACCTAGTATTATGTATTATAAGACTTTTTTTCAAGTTATATTCAAATTATATTTCAAACTTACAATACCTGTCCATGTCTAGATTTCTCTACTTGAAAAGGTTTACAAACTGGTGAAAATAATAAAAGCAAGGTAGTTTTAAATAATCATTTTTCATATTTATAGACTATTCACAATTATATTTCTAATTAAATAAATATGTTTTAATGATGGTTATATTACTTTTTTAAACAATTAATGATAAAACAACAAAAATTGATTAGTCATTTAGGTGAAAAGAAAAATTTTGGTCTTAAAATGCACTAGCCTTATGAGATTTGTATTTTCGTCTACAGAGTAAATCAAAGGATTACCAATAGCGAATATTAGGATGAGATATTTTTTCATGTTAAAAAATAGCAAATAAGTATGCTGGCATAATTAAAATGACTAGATTTTATATAGAAGAAAACAGCATTTGTATACCATAATATAACCATTGGTCAACACAAATGATTAATTTATAACTTTATATTTGTAAAATACCTCTAATATAATATTTGTAAGCAGCATATGGATTTATCATGATCCACAAAAACAGAAGTATTCAGTTACCTATATAATTTGAACATTCTCATTTGTTATAGTTTACTTTTCGGAAACATTTGACATGTATTTTTTTAAATATAAAATTTTTCTAATAATCTAAATCTCTCCATTGCTCCTGTATATTATAAAAAAGTTTTTTTCTAAATGTAGACCTATTTTACAAATTTCAAAGTGGACATGTACTGTTGATATAGTTTCATTATTATATTATATTTTAAATACAAGGTTAATCATGACCAACAGGGCGGAGGTTTAGGACATCACACCATTTAAAATGTGTTTTTTTTTACATAAAAAATTATTAAAATACATGGTGGTCTATTTAAAATAAGCACTATATTACATATTGAATGATCTGATAATGAAACTGTAATTTTTGAACACCCATGTTTAATACTCAATCATGGAATACATCCAAGAATTGCCCAATTATTAAGATGTAGAAGTAAATTTGTTATAACTATTTGCATTAGTAGATATTGGCTTTTCTTTAAAGTTTTACATTTTAAGAAAAGTTTCTATAACTCGGAACACGTACTTAGGTATAGGAAATTTTTATTAAAATAAAGCTTATTTTTCACCCTGTATTACGAATACCTAGGTAATTATATCAAACATTTACTGCCAAATTACTTTTTACAAGGAAAATATGGAAAATATCTTTCAACTCTCCTTATAGTTCATAGTATGTTAGAATTGAGATATTGATCAAATAAAGACATACCATTGCATACATAATTGGTCATTAAACAAGTGGCCCTTTGAAAGTCTATTGGTTGTTTCAGCTGACTTCATACAAACTTTAAACATTTTATAATTTTAAATATAGCAGCTTGTAGTTGTTTAAAAACCCAATAGGCATTTTTTAACAGTATCAAAATCATTTAAACATTAGACCGAAATGCATATCTCCAAAGGTTAGTGTGGGGTGAGAAGTATAGTCAAAGCGATGCTGCCATAAAAAAGAGAATTCAAGAAAACGTTGACAACCATAGCAATACAGGAAAAATGTACTGATAAATCAGAGAATTGGTTTAAATGCCACTTCCGGTTCAAGAATGGATGGATGATCCAGTTCAGCCATCAATGCTGTATATGATTTAATATAAAGAGGAAAGATGAGTATGTTTGTAATGGATAAACTACTTAACCCATTTTAAAAATTCTTCCACTTATACAAAGCTAAATGATCAGCGGGTAATTGTTTTTAAATTGGAGATCCCTACGAAAATGTCTATAATGTAATCCAAGGTATACAAAATTGGCACATAATGGTATATTATCAAACGAGCAATTTATGATAGCCATTATTCACGCAGGGTGACGTCACCTGTGTCAATAATGGCCATAAATTGCGAGTAGAATACTATACTTTGTCCACGACCCTTGATTTCTTTATTAAATAAAAGTCAAGTAAATAATGCGAGTGTAGAACGGAAAGTAATAGTTTGGTATTTTGTATTATTGACAATTCTAACGTCAAAATTAATAAATTTCTGGAGTACGTCAAATAATGTGACATATAGAGATGGGCGATACTGTGTAAAGTATCGCTACACCATACCGTTATGAAAAGTATCAATACTAAAAATTTCGATATTTTATCGATACGATATATTTCAGAAACAAATTTCCTAAACAAAATACGCAGATTTAATAGTTTATTTCATATTCTACCCCCATCTCTAGTCACCTATGTACCGAAATTTTGTGAGTGTTGTTATTTAAATGCAGAAGCGTGAATTATACGTTCATAATTCACTAGAGTGAATTATTAACTGATAATTCACTAGTAGATATATGGGTACCATATACCTTTTGTTAGGAGGTAAAATATTGACTTATTATTAAGTGGTCGTGGACACAAAACATATGTCCAATGAAGCGGGCGCAACTTCTGTATTAGTCAATCCTAGACTAGGGCCCAATTTTATCATGACGATTGGAGTCTGAAAGTTGCGTTAGGTGTACAAAGTATTGAATAATTCTACATTAAAAGTATACACGGTGATCCATTCAACAAATATACCTTTCTTTTACCTATACATGCCTTGAATCAGTATATTCGAGTATTAAAATTTTCGCTGTAAAATGTATTTATAATCTAACGCAACTATGCTGCCAAATCAAATTTTCGCCAGTGAATATTCATGACATTTTATTAAAAACTTTATATTATTAATGACCGAAGTATGTTCGTGAGCAGTGTGGAAAAGCCAAATTGAATAAATTTATTATTTCAGTTTCTATACACATATTTACGGAAAATCCCGCAACACTTCAAATTTAAATTGCTTCTTTATGCCTTTTCAATTGATATAAAAAGAATAGGTGCTGTTAAGGTTTACCCTTACTTTCTTATTATCAATGCTTGAACGGGAAATAAGTTTTTAGTGTGTTGTAGCGAATTTTGGTAATCAGATGTTTTTATTTTCTTTGTGTTTGTAATAAATTTGAATACGATTATATTTTTGAATAGGGAATGAAGAGACCTTTCAAGCGATGTATATAAAAAATAGAGTTTAAACTGTCATACTCGAATGGATTTTCTATAAATATCTACAGTAACCGAAATAATGAATTTAGTCCAGTTGGCGTTTCTACATTCTATGCCTACACAGTGTGTCAATTACTTGTAATGGACTGTATCTCGTGAACGAAAAGAGATGTTACAAAAGTTTCAAAGCTGTTTCTAGGATATACCTAGAGGTAGAACTACAATGACATGAGATCATGCACTCTTATCAACCCCTTATGCGACACCTACAAAAATTTAAATGGCAACCTACGTCTTTGGAAAGTGCTTGAAAAATGATTTTTAACGGTATCAATTATACAGGGTGTGACAATTAATTAAATAAATTAGTTTCAATTGGTTTGTAAACAATAGCATAATCTATTTTCAAATCCATACGAACGTTGTTAAATATTTATTTACTAATGTAACGATAGCCTTGAGTTATTCTTTGTCAATTGAGATCGGTTGAGTTTTATAAGCATTTTATAGGGGGTGAAATCTTGCCATTGCAGAGACTTGAGTTCATGGGTAGGATTTACTTCAAATTGTCCAAGGACTTTAATTTGAGACGCTTCGTCGAGTACTATTGGAGCAATCTTTTTTATTTGTTTAAATACGGTAACTGTTTGTAAATAACATTCGTTCTAGGAGCTAAATATTAAAATTATCCCCACACGTTCAGATATGCTGTAAACGTTCGTGATCACTGTAATTGAATTACAACGCACGTACAAATGATTAATCTGTTACTAATGGCACTGACATTTAGGTAAGTATCAAATTAACCAATAATTGACTACGGAAAGGGATTGCAAAGAAAGAAAAACAAAGTGTTTTTTAAAATTGCAAAGCAAAATACAGCTTAATTAATACATTTAACACTTATCTAGGCAGCATACTTGCACCTTTTTGTAGCTGTTCATTGTAGTATCGTTCCACAATTAATAATTGCCGGTTTTGATTCTAAAATTAATTTTTTTTGCTTTATGGTTACATCATGTACAATTGTTACACCTGTACCATTGGAAATCATTTTGAGGGGACTTCCAACGATGTATCACAATAAAATGGTAGGATATTCATTTAAATCATTGTAGTTGGAGCGTAGGTGGTGGTTGAAGGGAGTGCATATATAGTTCCCCCTCTCACGAGATATTTGTATCTTTTAAAATTAGCACACTGTATAGTGTGATTAACGTGTTAGACCAAGCAATAGGTAAATATTTTTGACAAAAATTATAATAGAAAACGAATGCACAGTGAATCTTTTTCAGGAACTTGTTATAAATATTTAAAAGGAAAAAACTTATTTTAGTTTTTTTTTCATATAGGTAACGTAGTATATAGTATAGGATAAAGCAATTTCAATATTAGGTATGTATTGAAAAAGCGTAGGTAATTAAAATACGAACCAAATGAGTTGTCGAGCGACTTGATCGGATAATTAGGAACCGAGGAAATTCGGAAAAACAGGAAAATTTGTCATTTTTTGAAAAGTCATATCTTTGTCATTTTTCAATTTCAAGAGCCAAATCTTTGTACAAAAGAAGTCCTTCATATGCATTTTGTATGTGCGAAGAGCAGACGCCAGGCGACAGTTACTAAATAAGTACGTTTTTTAATTGTAAATATTTATAACAAATTACTGAGAAACATTTGCAAATCCAAAACATCAAAATTATTCTTACATAATATCTTTTATATGATGGGACTATCTGTTTCTAATAGGATTTTTGTCAGACATTCTATACTTGCATGCTCTATCTATTTTGATCAATTGGTATATCTATATATAGGTACCTACTTTAGTGCTGAACATGCTAGATTTTTTATACTTACTTGATTAGGTATATCATTGAGGGGACTCTAGAGGTATCAAGGGATATTTTTTAAAGCTTTAACTGTGTACAATTTAGCATAAAATCTGTGCAGTTAACTTGAATGATGGATTTGTAGTTTGTTGTAAATACAGGTATGTTAAGGCTTTTTACAAATAAATTCTTTACACTAAAGGAATTATTTTCATTGAAACCATAGAATTTATCTCCTAATAACTAGACTTCGAAAATATAAAATAACAGAAGGTTTTGTAATTTAATTACCCAGATAACTCACGATCATACAATGGATGTCCAATGGATATCCACATTGGACATAAGGGATATCCATAGGATATCCGTTCACGTCCAGAAGGATATCCTATGGACATCCATTGGATATCCATTTGCCACAAAATTGTCCGTTTCGTACTAAGAATGGATATACCTTGTAAAAATATGGACATTCACTGGACATAATAAATATAAACCACGGAGAACTCATGGACCTGAACTTGATACGTTCTGTACATGGACAGGATGGCATATGGATATCCCGTGTACTTGTTATGGACGTGAACTATTTATTTGATAATTTTAACAATTTACGTGTATACTTCTTCACTTCACTTCGCATATATTGAAGATTATTCATATTTATACAAATGCCACAATTTATTATTTTAAAATTTTCACCGCGACGGGGATTCGATCCTATGTCTAAAATTACTCACTTCACCAAGTCAGCGCCTTAAACCACCATGCTATGCAGATACATGCAATAGTTTATCAAGCTGTGGTATATACAGGGTGTTTCAAAAAAAGGTAACACCGTCTCTAGGATAGGTAAAAAACTGAAAAATAATTGGGGTTTGCTTAGTAAAATTTTTTTCTAACGCCATCCGTTTTCAAGATAAAGGGCGTTGAAGAAAATAAAAAATTACACATTTCTTACGATTTTGCCGAAACTACTGGCACCATTGTAATGAAATTTCATACGAATATGTTTTGGAAGCTGATATATCCCATGAATTTGTTTTTATAACTAACTCTCATAGAGGGCGCTAGTTACACGATTCATACAACGTATTATTCAACATAACTTTTTTAAGGGTAGAATTATTAGTCAAAACTCCAAGTGAACATAAACATCGTTTAATTTTACACCAAAAAGGTACTCTTGGTAAAACTCGATATTATGTACCGTTTTCGGAATATTTTGATTTGAAAATTATAAAGTAATAACCGCTCCTCGTATAAGTTAATGATAAATTTATTAATTAAAAAAACTTACAATAAGAAAATTAAAATAAAGACAAAGAACATAACATAAAATTCAATTGGAGTAAATGTTCAAAATGTCCTCCGTTCTCACGAATACACAAGTCTATCCTTTTTTCTAAAGAATCCATTAATCTTCTTAATGGTTGGGGATCAGCTATGAGGTCATTAATGTGACGTTTAATTCTGTCTATTAATTCTTGACGAGAATTTACCTCTGTAGCATAGACTTTTTCCTTAATATACGACCAGACTGTGTAGTCCAAAGGATTAAAATCGCATGACCGAGGAGGCCAATGAATCGGAGCTTCTGCACCTCTACCAATCCATCGATTCCGAAAATTGTTACTCAACCAATTACGACACCTTCTATCAAAGTGCGGTGGAGCTCCATCATGCATAAAAAATAATGATGTTCGCTCATTTATCGATAAATCTTCTAATATCTCAAATAAGTGATTATTTAAAAAATCAAGGTACATATCACCACTTAAATTTCCAGGTAGAATATGATAACCTATTAATCTGTTACCTAAAGTTGCTGCCCAAACATTAACTTTAAACGTTGAGTGAAAAATACATTTTTCACTCAACGCTTTAAATGAGTGTTGGTAATGTGATACCCTTTTGGCTTGTGGATTCTCATCACACCAGTAGTGTGCGTTATGGGAGTTAAACATACCTTGTCGCGTAAAGGTGGCCTCGTCCGTAAAAAGAATACATTTAAAAAAATTTGGATTGAGGGCTGTCCTTTCTCGCAATGTTTCACAAAAATCGACTCTAACCGGTAGATCGTCCGGCAAGAGTTCTTGAACTTGTCTGTAATGGTAAGGATGTAGCTGCTGCTCTTTAAGTATCCGCCAAGTAGTTGAAGAAGATGTATTTGTTTGTCTTGCCATATTCCTTACACTTAATGTTGGATTTTGATCAACTAAATTTAAAATAATATTTTCTTTATTAATTGTTCTTGGTCTACCTGAATTTATTTTCTTTGGTCTTACATTCCCAGTTTCTCGACAACGTCGTTCAACTGCTCTAAATGTTTTTTTACTTGGTAAGTTTCTTCTAGGAAACTTTTCTGCATAACGCGTAAAAGCTGCACTAGAGTTTCCTAAACACTCGCCTAAAGTTAATAACATGTCGGTGTATTCAACATTTGAGTACATTTTGTTTAACAATATCTAATTTTACAAATAACAAGGTTTCAAAACTCTATTTATTGTTGACTTATTGTCATAACAATCAATAAATGTCAATTTTACATGGCAAACTTAGAGAAAAGCGAACTTTATCATTAGTTTATACCAGGAGCGATTATTACTTCATAATTTTCAAATCAAAATATTCCGAAAACGGTACATAATATCGAGTTTTACCAAGAGTACCTTTTTGGTGTAAAATTAAACGATGTTTATGTTCACTTGGAGTTTTGACTAATAATTCTACCCTTAAAAAAGTTATGTTGAATAATACGTTGTATGAATCGTGTAACTAGCGCCCTCTATGAGAGTTAGTTATAAAAACAAATTCATGGGATATATCAGCTTCCAAAACATATTCGTATAAAATTTCATTACAATGGTGCCAGTAGTTTCGGCAAAATCGTAAGAAATGTGTAATTTTTTATTTTCTTCAACGCCCTTTATCTTGAAAACGGATAGCGTTAGAAAAAAATTTTACTAAGCAAACCCCAATTATTTTTCAGTTTTTTACCTATCCTAGAGACGGTGTTACCTTTTTTTGAAACACCCTGTATACGAGTAGATCGTTTTATATGCAGTTTTTTATCTAGTGTGTATGATGTATATGTCAAAAACAAAAGTGACATTTTAAATAATTAAATACTTATTAAATATATAATCTGTTGAATAGCATAAGTAGCAATTAGTAGTTTTTTGTAATAAAGTATAGTGTTTTAGTTTGACCAAAAATGTATAGGTACCTAAACAGGTAATTAATAGTCGTTGACAAAATATAGTGTTCTACTCGCATATAATGGCTATTATTCACTCATCTGCGGTTCACGACATAAACGCACTATCGTGAATAATAGCCATCATTATATGCTTGTTGAATAATAATAATATAGGACATGAACTAGATATCTTTTGTACAAAAGCTCTCTACACAGTCTAACATCAAATTATTATTTATTTTTATGAAACCACAGATGTTCAGCCTTATTCACTCCTCCTCCTTCCAAATCAGATACAAATAGACATTTTATGTAATGCCATTTCCATTAGCCGCACTTGTCTAAGCTTTTGCTACCTTTAATTCTTTTTTTTTTTTTCATAACATGAAACTAAAAATATAATAGGTACTCATTATACGAGTGTAAAAATTTAATCGAGTAGCTGATGGAAGGTATAAGTATAAAATATAGCGGACCTAGTACATTTTTAATGAGTGTATATATTTCGATTCGACCAAAAGATGAATAATGGACGTCCATCACTCAAATAAATATTTACGTCCAGTGGTGAACGAGAATTGAAGATCCAGTGAATGTCCCCAAACGGATATCCATTGTACTAGTAGTAAATGGACATCCATTGGATGCCCATTCTGTGTCCATGTCCATATGGACCAATCGTGGACATTATATGGATATCCTGTGTTTACTGGGTACTCACCTATTTGATTGAATATAATTAAAACTTGTTCATATTGTTGTTGTGAAAATATTTATTTAACTATTAATTCAACACTACCAAATTATTTAAGGAGCCCAAAAATAAAATACAAACGTTCATTAATATAAAATAACATACGTATATGAAAACGAACTTTTCGGGCTTTCGTTTCCCAGGAAAACTAAAACTTTTTGACAATATCTAATATCACTTCATGTTCTTTAGAATAACAAAAGGTATATTGCGCCAACGGGGATCGTAAATAGTTTTTATTAAATAATTTTCTGATTATTTTTATTACCCCTATCTTTCCAATAATAAATATTTTTCCTAAAGATCAAAACTAGAAAAACATTTAAAAGCCGAAAACTAGATAGGTGTAATATTGCACTAAAATATACACCATCATTTATGTTTGGATTCGGTTGGATTTGTTTGCACAAAAAAATGTAGTCTATCAGTTCGTTCCCAATTTCTCATAACTTAACTTACTTCCATATATTTTGTTTCCAGTGTAAAATATATCTAACTATTTCAAAGGAACTACTTGGAAGAAACTATCAGCAGTTTTTAGATAACCAACTATAGAATCGAGTATTTCCTTGACAAAACCACTTTCTTTAAACTCGTCTTTAATAACATGACATCCAAAGGTTTATTTTGTGGATTGGATTACTGGATAAATGAAAAACGAGATATTTTTACACAAAATATATATTTTTGTTTATGAAAATCGAAATTCCTTGTTATTTTTTCAAGTTTAAGTAGTTTTAGACTAATCATAGGTTACAGAATACTACTTACTTTATTAGTAGAAATAACAGTTACTATGTCTTTACGTGATTCAAAAAGTAATAAATATTTATACTTCTAGATATATATACACATATACTTAGTACTGAATATAAAAAAAAGAAACTGAAAAACAACAAGCTGTAAAAACTAGGCTTTAAATTAAAAAATGAATAGCCCTTACACATCGTAATTCAGAGTACAGTAATATATTTCCATAGAGATTACGGCACCATGAAATAAATGGAGGATTTCAAGTGGTGAAATTGAATACTGAATAATCTATATAGGTTAAATGTGGGGATGTAACGATAGAAAAACGTAGTAGTTGTGAAATATACATACCTTATGAATCTCACTAAAAGTCATGTATCTAATTTTGTTTTCATTTATACAGCTCTAAACAATGAACATGTTTAATTACAACTAAATACCTACACATTTTATACATTTAACTTTGCACTAGAAATTGGCACGAATGTACTGGATTAAGGAAAAAAAATATTATTTAAATATCAATCATTGAAACAAATTCCATTTCGGTTTGGTTTCACATCGAGGGTAATTTTAAGAAAAATATCCCATTTCTAGTATACCGCGACCGGAATGAAATTTGTGCCATGTTCTATATAGCAAATAAAAAACATAAAATTACTAGGGAACCGCTAACATTTAAATGATTATGAATCTCCTCCACTACCGATAAAACGCCTGTAAAACCAACACAGAAAGATAATATAGAAAAATACTTCATTACCTTGAAAATGGGATCGTTTAGATTTTTATACAGCGTAGTTAAAGTAAAAATTGAGAAATTACAAAC
Organism: Lochmaea capreae; assembly: GCA_949126875.1. Lineage (NCBI taxonomy): Eukaryota > Metazoa > Arthropoda > Insecta > Coleoptera > Chrysomelidae > Lochmaea > Lochmaea capreae. Next base: position 13,989,892 of record OX421402.1, on the reverse strand, counting down.
CATACTGAAAGCGATAAAATAATAGTTTTCAAAGCATAACAATCAGCAGAAATAGCAAGAAATTCAGAAAATTATGGATAATTGTTGTTTGAAAGATTTTGCTTTCGTTTGGAAATTGAAATAAAGGGTTAGAAAAGTAAAGGCCGGCGCCCACTTGTTGCGTTTGCAGGTATCGTATCAATGGATATGGGAGCAGTTGCATAGTGACCTACCAAACGCAAAGAACTTAATCACACAATGGCGGTTTTTCGCCGAAACATCAAAGGTGTATGTGGAAAGAAAAATAATTATTATTCAAGCTACGCCGGTTCAGCTCGTATCACTTCCATTCGCGCAGTTGATACGGATACGCATTTACAATTGCACGCATAAAAAATTGGCAATACGTCTCACCGTATCATAAACTATGAAACGACATCGTGATATAATACGTACACGCGCAACTTATGGACACCGACCTTTAGATTTTGATTAATTTATACTCAAAATTAATTATTTGTATCTAATGATAGTTATAATTTTTTATCACTTGTGTTCGTTAATGCAACTTGTTATTGACACACATTATTGTGGCATTAGTAATAGATAAAAACACTAAGAATTATATAAATAAATCAAATAGTTACTTGAATAGAAACTATATTTAAAATATATACTAAATGTTAGCTTTTTACAAAAACAAAAGAAAGTGTGGGTACTTTCATTTTTGGAAATTTCGGTAAAGTAGTAATCAACTATAAGAACATACAAGTCACACTATTACACAATTTGTAAAATACCAACAGGCATTTTTGTTCCAAGAACAGCCGAGGGTACCAAAATGATTTCTCATTTCTTGAAAATAAAGCCAACTTTGTAACTCGCATACTATTGTGTTTAGCCTATAATTTGTAAATATGTATGCAGTAGTGAATTGCTTTTTTCTTTCCTACGTGTACAAATTCCCACTATTAGATTCAGAATAGCATATTCTTCAACGAGTGTAGAATGGTGGCTATTATTCACGCGGATGAAGTTTCCAAAACGAGCGAACGCAGCGAGTGAGTTTTGGAATCATCCAAATACAGGTAACTCATATTTTTAATAGAAACCTTTACATTTTTAAATAAAATTATAACATTATTAGGAATAAAAATAGAGACAAATATAGGTACTTAAACATATTAAATATTCACTATCGCTACTGTTGTCCGTTTTGTTCTCTATATATACGTAAAATTATGATTAATGATTATTTTGACGTTTCAAACGACGCGATTTGCTTAGTTAGGTATTTGACGTTTTAAAAGAGACAATTTGATTTATTCAATTTAGCGTGATTTCTGATAATCATCTAACGAGAGTGGATTCTTTTTCATTCTTCACTGGTGTGAAGAATTTATATCATTATTCAGCTAAATATGTAAAAATAATGTGTGCATTATTATATAGTATAGTCGTGGAGAAAATAATTACTGGTTTGTAATGTGTTTTAAAAATTCCTAAGGTTAAATTTAAAAATTAACATCAAAACTAGAATTAATAGAAAAAAATTGCAAATGTTAGAAGAAATATATTCATTTTATTATCATAAATATCCAAAGTATAGCAATGTCACAGTTTCTTAAGAACCTAATTATACATTTTTTTATTATTTTTCCTGATTTCACACTATCGACAATTAGTGCCACTAAAAAAAATAATATATAGTGTAGACTGAATAAAAAAATTTACTAATCTCATTTTTTTTAATGTACTGAAAATATTAGTCAGAAAATTCGGCATTTTGATCAGTATTTCGGGTATATTCAACAAAAAAATACTCGATTTGTTTTTTTTTATACAGCCTAGCAAACAGTGGGTAAATGTACAAAATTCACATGGAAATGAAAATTATAGCGTAGAACATAATGTTTCAATAAAACAGCCCAATTATTCTGCGTGTTACTATTTGTTTACGATATTTCAAGTTTATGGAGGAATTTGAATCGACCTACAGAAATACTTTGTTTTTAAATCAATTTGTACATATTTCTTTGAAAACTATAAATGTATAAAGATATTTATTAATAGTACTCGATTGAAAAAGAAAGCATCAAGTTATAATTAATAAAGTTTAGTGATAAGGGGGAATCCATAAATATATATATTTAGAAAAAAGAACCATTCTCTATAAAAACTAGGTTATATGCTAAATATCTGGAGGAATCTTAGGAGCAATGAAATACTAGGACTTTATCAAAATAAAAATTAACGGTATTCATTCCCTAAAATTCATACAGATACTTAAATAAAGTCACACTATATATCACTCAATTGGTTAATAAATGTATTTTTAAGTCTAAATTAAGTTATTAGAGCGGACCACATAAAAAAAGATCATAAAAAAGTGCTTCAATATATTTCAATTAACCGTATAAACGTTAAATACATTTCTTGTATAATAAATTACTTAACAATAACCAATAAATAACAAACATTTTCCAGCATGTTTTAAAATAAGAGGAGCACTTATACAAGAATTATTGCATAATATTATTCTTGTTATATATATATATACACAAACATATATACATTGTGAGGAAAAACTCTGGTCACATGGAAGTTTAATATGTGTATATGTGTTAGAAAGAAACAAATATATTTGATAAAGATACGCTATGGTTGTTAAATAATTAAGAATACATCAAACTAAAAGTTTAAATTATTTATTTCTCTCCGAATTCTCTCGATTTATAAGGAATGTTTTATGGGCACTAAGGAATTTTTCAAGGAAGAATAAAATTAAATGGAATTTCGGTGTACAGGTGGTAAAAGTGGCCTACTCACCTCAGTCCTCACGGATGGGTGTAGGTTATCTGTGAGTGGGAGCAAAGTTATCAAAGAGCGGGACTGAACACAATTAACACTAACACTGTACACTATCTTATGCGCGTTTCGATAACCAAGTTATCTTCTTCTGAGAAGATAACTTTGTTATCAAAACGCTCATAAGATAGTGAAAAGTGTTAGTGTATGTGAACTGTGTTCAGTGTAGAATAACGTAAACGGTTTCAAAATTCTCAACTTAGTCTGAGGGAGTCAAGCAGTGTTATACTCGGATCCTTACCAAATATACACATTATCTTTTATGACACGAGTTAAACTTTCATGCGACCAGACTCCCTTCCTTGTACTGTATATATACTTAAAACTCAACAGATATAGCATACCTACCACACAGCAATATTGTTACTATAAACATTTGATATTTGGTAGTCCTAAATGTATCACAATTTTTAGAGACTAAAACCAACGTAAAAGGATGTTTGTATTTAAATAATTTCAGTCAGTATATCTACTTACAATTTGATATGTAAAAAACTAAAGTTAGATTTACGTGTAAGAAAGAAGTAAATTTATTCACTTAATTTTTGTATTGTTTGAAAAAATATATATTTTAGTTGTGTTTGATCAACATGATTCCAGCTACAAGTATACAAACACAAAGAAATATATATGAATAAACTATCTCTTTTTCTCCCATGATTGGACTTTGATTATTTCACCTAATGTCAAACTGACGTTGAAAATTGAGTAAAAGTGGCAAATAAAATTGTATAAATAAACATTTTACTTATAGTCAGTTTGACATTAGTTTGATAAAATAATCACAATCTAAATGTGTTTTTATTAAATTTAGTTTGTATTTTTTTCAGACAATGGAGATTTTGCTCTGATGAACTTTGAGGTTCAACGAAATCTTGTCAAAATAAGTGTGTACTTTAAAAAAAGTATTTCTCTAAAGAAAACACAAAATCTAAATTCAGATACCTACATGTAGATAAAATTATCGTGAAGTTGTATGAATTCGTGAAAGGAAAACAAAAATTGTGGGAGAAACGAGAAACTATTTGCGGATTTTTGTTTTTTTTTCAAACTTCTCAAAGCATTTTAAATCAAAATCCTTTACGTCGGGAAAAACAGAAAAACGATTTTCATACTTCTGTGTAAAATATTAAAATATTACTATCTAAACCTGCTAATTCTACCAGTATTTTTATTCAAAGTAATCAATTTAAATATAATTTATAGTATCGTAATATTACTAGTTTGGTTAACCTGCAACCAAAAATAATAAAAATCTAATATTATTACTGACATTGTGATTGTTGGTAGAACAGAACACAACACTTAAATTAAAACTATCACACACTAAATATATCTAGTTAAACATTTGTTTGTAAATTAAAATATATAATAAACATATACAGGATGTTCCAAACTTCGGATGTCCAGTTTAGATAACTGAATCCTCTCAAGAAGTAATAAATAATATTACTAAGAAGCAAGTATTCAAAAAATTTTTTTAGATATAGAATGTTTGTAAATAAAAAGGATTGATTTGGACTAATCAGTAAGGATGCATAGAAGCTCAAGGAACTACCTAAAATTGGATGAAAAATGAATTGTTTTAGCAATAATGAGGAGTTATAGTATTTTAAAGCTATATGTTCAACAATTAAAAAATATTTCATAATAATGGGTTAAACCCATTAAAACAAATAAACAGTTTTGTGAAATGGGTTTACAGAAAATCCAGAAAAAAAATGAATACCACTTCTGATATTGCAGAAAGCATTATATAGAGGTAAAGTTAGAATTTGAACTTTGAAACAACCTATCAATATTAATTTTGATTATATATTTTTTCATTTAAATACTACAAAATACAGAATAAATTAATTAGAAACTTATCTTATATACACACAATAACAGATTGCTTAATAATCTAAAGATTTTTGCATTTTTAAATATTAAAATGAAAAATCTTACTACATAAAAACAATCAATTACAAACAATTAGTGTAAATATATATTGACGAAAATATTGTCTAGCTGTTTGTACAAAAAAATCTCATAATATGTATATCAAAGTTACTACAATCTCAAAATGGCCGCCATCTGCAATTATAGTTAGCACACGTCGTTAATTTTGAGCCCAGACGGCAAAACCTTCAAAACATACCAAGAGAGCCGTGTATACTCTCTGTATACCTAAACATTTTAATTATTAAATTTGCTCTGGCCCAAAATTAACAAAGTGGGCAATCTAGCATTGCAGATGGCGACTATCTTGAACTCACAGTACCTTTGCTACACCAGTTTCAGATTATTTTTTGGAATAGAAACCTTTACAAAAATTTATAGTGAAGCTTAATATTTTCGAACATCTACTATTTATATACATAATTTGGAATCTTCAACATTAACAAACAACACAATTTGATTTTTCATTTATATTTCCATCTGCTTTTTCAATTTCCATTAAAAGAACATGGAAGATGTCTGACACTGACTAAAAACAAGAAATTTGTACTTTAGTAAAAAAAGTATCAATCTGAACTAATTGTGAAAATTTTTGGCTACAAAATACCACTTACATAAAATGAGCAAAGTAAATAGTGAGAATTACATTTATGACAATAAATCAACAGAGACAACTGAAAATTAAGGTGTGGATGTCTGGCACAACTCTGTAAAAAAACACTTGAAAAGAATGACACTAACACTGCAAGAACTAAGTGTAGTGGTTCCCAAAAAGATAGAATACTAGAAATATCATTGGCATAATTAAAAATTCTAGATAAGAGCATAATGGATTTATTTTGTCGATTCCAATTAATTTTATGAATTAATATTAATGTGGTGAATATTTTTGATTGTTAGTAATAATTAATACAAAGTTATAAATACACTTACAGCATTTTGTTTTGCAGATGTTTCTAAAAATGTTGCTCTCCATTCATCTGCTAATCGTTTTCCTTCTTCTGTTGGGATTGTTCTTTCTAAATGAAGGTCAGTTTTATTACCAACCAAAACTACAGGTACACTACAATAATGGAGGAAAAAAAACAATCAGCAAACGCATACAAATCATACATTTGTTATTTGGGGTTGGGAAAAACTATAGCACCAAGGATCTTTGAAAAGGATACATAGATAGCTATGAAATTCTAGGAAGATGGTTAGGATTGTGATGTAAATTTTTTAAAGTAGGTACATGTCAAATTATTTTGACTTCAGGGTGTGGCGTACTGTCACCATTTTGATTTTTTTCAAATGGCAACCCAAGTCGAGTTATATATTCATTTATTTGGTTTGTGATTAACAGCCCAGGCACTAGAAGTAAATCTATGTTACACATCCAATGATTTCTACATCCATCCCAGAAGTTTTGTGTCATAGGCCACCAGTTTAACAGGGAGGATTTTGAGTAGCTCTAACAGTTGTATTATTTTCTTTCCAAAGTACTTCTGTTTGAGTTCTCACAGAAGAGAATGCAAATAGATGTTTCATCCCTTAGTTCATATTTTCTGCACATAGGTTCACTGACACTTCCTATTTGTATAGATATTTCCTCAGGGTACATTGTCCAGTGATCAGGTTGTTAACTGTCTTGCTCAGTTTCAATAACCGGGTTGAGAGGTTCTGGATCTTTAATTTTTTGTCTGGTATATTATTTCCCAATGTTTTCATCAATACAGACTATAGCGGCAATTGTTTCTTTTTGAAACACAGACACATATCAACCAAAGCTAAAGAACATTCTATTTCTAGGTGCTATCCAAACTCAATTGAAATTTGGGTTCATCTTATACTGTCTCAATTGTATTAGTGTGTCATTCTCAAACATTGTTCATCCATATGCCACCCAAATTCAGTCTGTGGATCGCCATCATTGCCTCCACCTTTAAAAAAAGTTCCAGAGGAAGAAGGACAATAAGGGCTTACATTGATGCCATTCCCACACTGTTATTCATGGACAGCACTGTAAATTTTCCTATGTTGATACAATAACACCATCATAGTATCCCGTATCAACACAGAGTGTCAGCACAATTACAACATTTAAATTGTTTCACATGCACAGCTAAGGTTTCAGGCTCATAGCTTCATACATTAAAATCACATATTATGCAAGTTGTGAAGTGTGCTAGCGGTCCACCGATAATACGTAATTTAATATATGTTGGATTATGACTGTTGTAGTACCAGTACAAATGTTTCTTTTTTGTTAGTTAAACAAATAAAATGCATTAACCCTTCAAAATTTTATTTGTTATTGTTTAGTGTGCTATTTTTTATCCCACAGGATATACATATAGTCTATTGAAACAGTTCATATAACTACCCTGATTTGCCACTGCGCGATGACGCCTATGAGAGAAGTAACTAGTGTGTCAATGTCATTCATCATTGGATGATGTCTGGTGTCAACACCCATGACACACAGAAAGGTGTCAGCACAAAAGTGCCATTCAATACAGTGTTACACATGACTTGGCCGTTTATTGCCACTGTAATACCAAAGAGAAATTATCTTTGGATTGCAGTTAGTATATTCACTGCAAAATACATTTCTGTCCTCCCCCACCAGACTATTGTTCTATAAGTGATTGTTGGCCTTATCACATTTGTGTAAGGCCATATGCCCCAGATTATACCCATAACTCTTCTGCATTGCCAAAAAAACCTAGTTGCCCTAGGAGAATTTTTTCCTGGAATGCCTTATTTGAATGACTATTCTTTCTGTATCCATGTTTAAATTTTATAATAAGAATACATGAACTGTTCAAACAAGAAACAATTCAGAAATACATGAAACCTCACATGAAACAAGTATCTGGTCCCTGCTTGATAAGTTTGTGTAGAGGGATGCTCTTAAGCACTCCTTACAAATGCATTTGGTTGAAGTTAGTGATCACATTTTCACATTGGAGAATGTAAATTTATTATTTTAAATTTAACATGTTTGTAATTTTCTTTAAATACGTACAATAACCAAAACATCATGAATTTACTCCATTTGGCTTTTCCACAACCTTTGAGGATTATTTGCCAAATACATTTTTTTAATTTCTGCACATTTTATCTTTGATTCAGACTTGAGCCAGTGAAAAATATGTACTGTTTTGTCTTAGCAATATATTAATGAAAAGTATGAGAATATAACCTATACACTTACTGTTCCTTTCCAGTGATATCTAATAATTTTTCATAAATTGACTTCACTACATCAAAAGATTTTGTACTAGTTATGCTATATACCAAGACATAGCCATGAACATCTATACTATATTGTGAAGGGAATATTGAATACTCGTCTTGTCCAGCTGTGTCAACTAATTTAAGTTCATAATCTTGTGAATTGATTCTGGTAGATTTGGTAAAAGCTGAAAACAAATTTATATGTTACACACAGTATTAAATCAGACACAAAACTTTGACTATAGCAGAAGTACAATAATCAGTGCTTTTCCAATGTTATTGTGATGTAAACTATATATACCTGTTATAACTAATATTCCCGTTAAAAATACTTACTATTTTCAATAGTTGGATCATATGAGTCTACAAATTGACCTTCTACAAATTGTATACTGAGTGAAGACTTTCCTAAAAAAAGTATAAGCACAAATATTTGCACACCAAACTTATAAAAACATTTTCTCACCCACTGATCTGTACCCCATTACAGCTATTTTCCGTTGTTTTGAAGGCATGTTGTCCTATTAAAAAATGACACTAAAATATCACAGATCACAGACCTCCTAGTTATTATACATATACTATATAGTGTATTCTTTGACTATAGTTAGTTTTGAAGTGTATATTTAAACAAAATCCAGAAATTAGATCAACGAAATACCAATCACAATACAACGTATATATAAAAAACTTTATATTTTGAAAAATATATGTAACTTAAGGATAAAATGTTATATATGTTTAACGTTGACAACTAACATTTAATAATTGCTGTTAAATACTTCTTAAATTTGTCATTGTCAGATTAAAATCAAAGTCCAAGGTTATCTTCAAACCATAGATAAATCATCACACAAAAATCGTGTGTCCTAGTGATGGGTTAATATTTTTATATTGATCTGTTACCTCACCACTGCTATGCAACTATTTATTTATTGGGAAATAAATTGACAGGTTAAAGAAAATTTTGACGGCTCATATAGTTTGGATTGTGAGGAACAATAATAAATGATCGATATCCACAATCTTTTACGCGGATCTCACTGCTGTCTGCATTAAGTATGTTATCTGTGGTCTGCATGTCCATCAACTGACAGTTGACAATACCCCTGAGGAAAAACAATTATTTGGTTAGATTTCAGATTTGTAATTTGGTTGTTTTGTATTGATTCAATGATCCTCTGTATTATAAACAGTTATATATAACTTTTAAAATACCTAAGCAACTAAAACAACGTCGAAAAAAGCACTAAATCAAAATCAAATAACTATTATGAACCACGTGTTGAGCAAAGAACGCTTGTTTATTATCAGATGTTGTATGTTCCATGTCAGATTCCTCGGGGAATGACGTCACGTGGACATGCCCTATTGTCCAACAAACCCAACAAAAACTAAAATATTTTAAAAATAATACAGGGACATCAAAATGTACATATACTTTGAATCATATGTCTCAAAACATAATATTTTGATCTCCTATCATCATCAAAAATTAGCACTATCAGTGGCGTAGCTATCATAGGGCCAGGTGGTGCAGTGCACCAGGGCCCCTGAGCTCAGGGGGCCCTCTAACCTCAGCTTTGAAAAAAAAAATAATTATTTAATATACGCGAATGATACGACGCATTGTCCATAAGAATTACCGAATTTGGCGCAGTGGCGGATCTTGATATTGTGAGGACCCAGGCGCAACTCGATTTTGAGGCCCCCTTATTTTATTGACCTTACTTGAGGGGAATGGATCCATTAAAATGTACAAGGCAGAAAATTATAACGTTTTTTTATTAAGAAACAGTAAACATTTTAAACATTTACCTACGATTATTTAATTTTGGTTGTTTTTTGATGATGAGGCCAACAATTCTGAGGCCCCAGGCAGGCGCCTCATGCGGTAATCCGCCACTGATTTGGCGGAATATTAGGCAAAAGCTGTTCGTCAAACCTTCTTTCAAATAAATCGGCTGTCCCTTAATTAATCTCATCTGTAATATAAATATTCTATATTGTCATGTGCGTCGTTGTTTATTTATTCCCTTTTTCTTCTATTAAACACATGGAGATTCTAATAGAGACGACGTATGGATTTAGCTTACTAGGGATAAGTTCAACTCACTGTTTCCTATTCTTATTCCTATCAATAATTTTGAAGGCCAATATAAGTTCAAATTATACGCGGAAAGAGGGGAGGAGGGCCCGATTATTTCCCTATGCACCAGGGCCCTTGTCCCCTTAGCTACGCCACTGAGCACTATGAGAAAATAATGTTTTCGCATTTTAGTTCCTACTCTACCACGGGCTATTAAGTATTGCATTTTATAATTATTTTTTCCGTTTTTTTGAAATTCTGTTAAATATTGCGTTAATAATTAATGATTACACCAACAACCAGAAGATAACTACAAAACTTGTTAGTTTGTATCTAGTATAATTAAATAATAGTTTTTCTATTATCCGCCCGCCCGTAGGAAAAATGCTGTTCCTAAATAGGAAAATGTTAGGAAAATAACTAAATGAAAACTATTACTAGAATATTTCAGCTATGGCACATCACATAATATTTTTTGTAGGACAGATGGACAAGCGGAAATTGAGGCGAAAAATATTTTACGGTAGTCAATTGACTATCGAGATCTAAACTCTTAATAATATATCTTATCAACCTATAACGAAAACTACAAATTACTAAATTTTTTCTCTTCTAGAGCTAATATTTTAAATTTTTCCAATTTTTTACCTCAAGTTCACGTAGCTGGGCCATAGGATAAAACAATCAGCAGGTTACCTCTTGGAGATATACATGGAACCGATCGGTTCGAAGAATTCGTCCTTAAAAGCAGCTATAGAGCATTTCCATCAACTGACAAGATGACTAATGACAGTCGCCCTGAGGATAAACGATTATTTGGATTTGTATTGATTTATTGATGCTTCTATTCATAAACAGTCAGTCATATCTTTTAAAATACCTAAGCAATTAAAACAATGTCTAAGAAAGCTTCAAATGAAAATTAAATAACCCAACACAATCAAATAACTATCAAGAACCGCGTGTTGTGCAAATAGCGCTTGTCTATAGGCTACATTCGTAATCAATTCGCTGGCCAAGTGGCACTTCGGCACGCAATTTGCCATTCACAATAACTTCAAAGCGTTCGTACCTAAATAATTGTCAGGATTCCTTCAACATATGGTCGAAGCATAATTCTGTCTGTATTTAGTTCAGTCTGAGGTTATAATATAATTTGGATTTATTTTTTATAGCAGTATATACTGGAGTTTGGTACTGATAGACAACGCGGAATATCAATTCAATGATAATCAATTCGATGAAAATGTCAAACTATTAGACAGATGTCAGATATATCAAAAATTAATGCGCATGTCTCATAGCCGGCACGAAGTGCAAGTCAAAGATCACATTGAAATAGATTGGCTTAGCTTGCGTGCCACTTGGCCAGCGAATTGATTACGAATGTAGCCTATCATCAGATTCATCAGGGCGACTGTCACGTAGAGAGTAAAGGCACGTTTTTCTATATCATTTATTCACCATTAGTTGACTGACGTCAGTCTCCGTTGCAACGACATGTCATCAGTGGCACATAAAAAAACGCAGTTGTTTACATCATTATGTCCGACAACTGACAATCGATACCACTAGAAATTTTTAATTTCTAACGCTGTTAATAGTACAGTCAAAGAATACCTTGGTGTCTTCATTGGTGCAGTCAATACTTAATCATCACATTCTAAATTGATTTCTATTTATGACCATTGTCTATAGCCGCTTCAAATCTTGACTTTTTTGAGGCTAAGCTGTCATTTTGTAAGCCACCAAATTTATCCACCACCTCAAAACAGCGGTGGAATGGTTTGCAATTTTGGTTGATGCAACAGTAATAAATGAACGCGTAATTTCTTCAATCTAAAATCCACCAATGAATATAAAAACGCAGTTGGTGGATCTACCGGTGAATAAAAAAACATGCCTTACCTGCTATAAAAAACATCTCACATTAATAAAAGAAGGTTATCAGTGTTTAGATGCAAATTTCAAATTTAAGTGGGATTTCGTTGTCCCACCCTGCAAAAATGTTTAGTCTTTAATAACTAATTAAATAGAATAAAAATCCCAATTTTCTCAGATATAATGTCGATAACGAGAAATTGAGTTTTTTAAATTCTGTTAAATTAGTTATTAGACTTAACATTTTTGCATGGCGATAAAAAAATTCTATTAATTTGTATACCTTAAATTATTTATTATATAACACTACAAACATTCGAAGAGATCTTAATTGTTAACTACGTTTTGATTCAGTCTGAGATTTGATTTGGGAGTGTTGGTAATAAAAGGTGGCACTTAACTCCTTCTGAACTTATTAATTTACCTTTATATTTGTATCTAATATTTAACAGCTACGTTCCTCTCAGATGTTTCAAGTCTTTATTCGAAACGCTGTGCAACTATAATTTGTATGAGATTACGTTGGAATACATTTGTTTCAATTTCATTTATGCGTCAAAAGAAAGGAATATCAACAAAATTGGTATTAAAAAAACAAATAAGAATAATAGTTTTTTTAATATCACACTTTCTCTTGCTTAAAAATACTTGAAAATTACAGAATATATAAATATTATACATCATCAAAAAAATATATATAAAAATAAACTGAGAACAATGAAAACTTGCAAAATTGCCGAAATATGTTTCATTTACTCAATTCGATTTTTTGTCCTGGAGTTTGCTGTTAGCAGTTCGAACTGATTGTAGGGAATTCATATTCAATCTTATTTTAGAAATCTAAATTGTATATGCATATCAAAGTATGGAGAAACATAATATATGTAAATTTAAAATCGTGAAACATAAAAGCATATAAATATAAGAATTATTTGTTCTCAAGTTAAAATAGAATATGAAACACCCTACTTATATTATTTTATAAAAAGTTATACCAATTGCTTTAATATACTACAATGTCTATAGGGCGTCTCACGATAATCTCTTGTTAGATATTTAATGTTAATACGAATTTTAAATTTAAAATTTCACAATGCATAAAATATTCAACATGGTGTATACGGAAGCAACGAAAGAAAAGCAGTGCTTATCAAATATTCCCACTCATCGTGAATTGCTACATAAATCGAAGACATATTGTCGAAAATTAATAAAACTTTTTATAGGTTTTGCTAATCTTCTTGAGAATGTTATTGGTGTACAAATTATTATACAGAAATTATTATACAGATGTTTGAGAAAACTGCCCCAATACTAATAAACCATTCCAGCGATTACATAATGTTAAAAAAAGACGTTAATTTATGGGGATTTCAATTGACTGACAAATACATGAAACGAGTAAATAAAAAACTATTGATCCGGAACGTCTTTTGAATACTTAAATTTTGCTTGATTTTGATCCGCATAAAATGGTTCCCAGCGCTTGTTTGTACTTTTTTCTTAATTGTAATTTAGATAAGTCGTGAAATTATCATTGGTCATAGCAGAGCAAAAAAGTTTCTCTCCTTCCCATAGAGAAAGTACACTTTCCTCATGCTCATACTTTCCCACATAGGGAGAAAAAGTACTTTTCCTTTATACGGACGAAACTACTTTCAAGTATGTTGTAAATGATGAGAATTGTAAATCTGTTATATTCAAATTGTTTCTAGAACAACTTGTATATCCTGTATTCTAGTAAAAATTAAATATGAATATTACTATTAAGTTAAATTATTAAATACACCTAAGTACTCCAACTTCAGAATTCATAGATACTTTTTAGAATTTTCCTCCCTAGCAAACTATTACAGCCCTTCTAAATAGCGATAGAGAGCAAAAGAAACGTAACTTTAAGATTCCAGTTACTGATCTACATTTTCCGTAAACATTTGACATTTCACTTAAATCATCAGTAATCTACAAACTCAACTCTCTTTTTTTTGAATGCTTGATAAAAAATAGTATTTTAAATTATATCACTAAAATAGTTTCATAACAAAAATTTCTAGTACTTTCAGTATTGATCATGGTTAGTTAAAGAAAATATGAAAACATGTAATAAAAAAATTGAACACATTTAATATAAAATTTGATGTTAGTAATATACTCTCGAACATAGATCCAATTGCATGTATACCATTGGTAAGTAAGCTATTAGAATAATTTAAAAGTATTAAGTACATATTGATTTATATATTCAAAATGAAGAATCACACATTCCTGGATCGCCAAATACATTTCAACAGCTTACAGTTTAATATGAAGTTTGTACTTAAAATTTTAGAACTAGTAAACCCTAGTAACAATTAGTAAATTTGGTAGATTAAACATTAAATAATTATAAGTTAACAATAAATTTGAACAATCAATCAAATTTCTCAACAGGCATATATAAGAAAAAAAAATTGCTGCTTCATAAAATTAAGAGTAATTAGTAATTATCTAGAATAACGCATATTTACAATAGCTCCTATGTTTCTACGATTGCTCGCGTCTACCAGTCAGTTATTGCAGTTCGAAAAAATGTTCATACCAATTCCTTCTCGAGCAGCGCGATTAAGTTTTTCAAGAAGGAGAAAGGAAAGAGCAGAGTCAAATGTGGCCCCAAGATCAGTGAAGTTTTCTAGTCGTTGAATGGGCAAAAGGACATAACGTTGCATTATGCTGGATTTAGTGAAGGATTCAGACTTCAATCCAGTAAGCTGGACAAACTTCATGTGATTTGAAAGGTAATAACAATTTGATATTCCCACAATTATTAGTGCACAGAACATAAAAATCTTTCGCATTTTCTGCACATGGGCCGTCGTGTTTCCGACCGTTTCTGATTACTGTCTGAAAAAGTCTATAATTTTGTTTATTTTTAACAGCCATTTAACATTATTTAAAAATGTATCTGTTGATCAATGAAAACGTATGCACATACCTACACATGAAAAGTTTAAATCCATTTTTCTCTAAAATAGTTCGTCATAGAGATTTCAATGAAAACGTATGCACATACCTACACATGAAAAGTTTAAATCCATTTTTCTCTAAAATAGTTCGTCATAGAGATTTCAAATAAGAGAATAATTTTTTATAGAAATGTCGAAATTCATTAAATATCATGTAATCATTGCGACATCTTGAGATACAATAAAATTACGAGTGATAATACCCAATACGTACCCCGCCCAAACAGGCCGCTACAATTGAAAAATCGCATGTAATTTGATCGGGCACATTTCAAGGAATAAATGTACAGAATATCATTCAACAGGAATCCGTTTTGAATTGATTTGAATTAAATCGATGTTACAGCGCCATCATTAAAGAGCTCTAGCTTCCTTAGGTAGTCTTTGATAAGGTGATTTATGTAACATTTCTGTCACAATGTACAATGAACTCTAAAACATATAAAAAATTCAAGATAATTACCAAATTAGTTCACCTTCTTTCTTCACACAGCCAATAAAAAGTCAAATTATAATGATTAACCTTGATAAATAATCAATAAAAAAAAGTTACCCATGACATTAAAGCCACACACATATTCCAAGCAGCATCATCAACGATTTCATCAAAACATAATTTCCAATACACAACACAAAAACTCCGAACAACAACAAAACGCTCTCCACAATATTTAAAGTCTTACATATTTATGATAGCAAACGAATTTTTGGAAAACTAGAAGATATTCGAAATATAAAGCACTGAATAAATACGATCTAAAAAATACTAGTTTTTTTCAATTATTCTTCATGAAATAGTGTTCAATAACATCAAAATATTCTGAGACTAGCAAGCATTCAAAAATGACATTTTTAACAGTTTATTGATCCAACAGTATTTTAAGTTAAATCAAGTATGTCATCTTGTTTTTATCAATTGTAATTATAGTGAAATTTAAACTTAAATTTCGTTTAATTGTGAAATAGCTATTTGAAAACCTATATAATATTAATTATTTATTTATCTAGCCATTCTTGTAAAACTTCAAGCAAATAAATTCAAAAAATTCTCAATATAGTCTGCAAAGAATTGTGTAAAGTTCACTCGTACAATTAACAGTCGTTTCGACTCACCCTTATTTATTGCTTTTGAATAGAAAAATCATGGATATTCATCAACAAATCAAAAATGATTTGATACAATGAAAAATATATCTAAAGATATTCGTGAGGTACCCCCACTCCTATTTCAAATATAAAGACATATATACAAACATTTCCTCAAGGATAAAAATACGTTTAATATAAGAGTACTATATACAGAAACGATGAAAATTTGCAGAAAAAAATATATTTCAAGGTGTATTTTGTTAACTGCTTCTACTTTAGTTCAAAAACACATTGGGGATAATTATTTAACAATATCCTCAAAATATCAATATTTTCGTATAGGTACCTAAATCCAATAAAACTCGTTCCCTTTATATTTCAAGTAGTTATGATGTCATCACGAATATAAAATCCTTACATAACACATAATTTTAGTAGTTTCTACCCATACATGTAACAAACAACGTAATTATCACATTAAGATCCATAATACTGGAAAACTTTGGTATATTTCCCATTTCTTTATTACATGGTTCATAAATACTTAGGTTAGGTTTGTGGTGAGTGAGTCTATTGATTCTTACACTGCGACACTAAAAAATGACTCTACTTTATTTCCATTGTTGTTTTAACATGACATGGTTTTAAATTTTTTTAAAAATATACTTCTGATTTCATCTTATTTTTAAGAAGGCTATAAGATAAATATGTGGCTTATATACTTCTACAAGCCTCTCCACTACGACCTTTGCAGATCTATTGTATGTGCCCTCCTGTTATGTTAGAGTTCCTTGTCTAAACCTGTCTTTATTATTAGACTTCACGTCCTCCGTATATTGGGAGGGTTGTGGTTTTTCCAATGGATGTACTACTTTTATTTTTATTGTTCCTACTAAACAAATAAAGGTTGTCATAATGCATCTAATTACAGTAGTTACACATAATGACATTTTAACTGTAAAAATGATAAAGGTATATAATATTGTTGTATTATACGATTAAAAATATTATGGCCAGCATAATTTCCAAATTAATTTTTTTTCAACGTTCGAAATATAAATTTTCTGTTATAAAAATATGTCTGCCTTAATTGCAATATAGTACTCTCAGAAACGCATAACACAAATGTTTATGTACAAAAATTAGTTGGATAGAAAGAGTCCACAAATTGCTTTCAATCGGATTATAAGTTTGATCATCATAATGCCAGTTTTGAGTGTAGATTAACTTTTGTTAAAGCAATTTACAGCATCTTAAATAGTCAGAGCAAAAGCTAACTTGTATACATTAAAAAGAAACATAATACTATATTTTTGCGTGACAAAATTAAAAAAAAAAAATTTAACCATGCACTTTGGGGTCAAATAAATTTAAAAAGTCATCATCTGATATCTTCAGATTCAAGTTACAGCAGCAGCAAATTTTGTGGTTTACACCATTCTTATAGTCTTTGCAATTTAATTCAATATAGAGTAAACGTTTTTCAGAAATCTGTTTCATAACTGAGAAAAATCTATAACATGGTAAACTTAGGTACAGATAAATAAAGTGAATTAAATTAACTGTTTCCACCGATCGAAGCTACATATGGAGTCTCCTAGAATGCTAACTTATAGCAAAAGACAAAATGTATTTGTCAGTGATGTATTTTTTGTCAGTAATAGTTACTAAAAATCGATTCCTTTTATATTGTACAGAATTGAGACCAAGTAACTAAACAAATGTAAAAATATCACCTTCAGTACCGTTTCAATAACTGCAGCATTTTAACCATGTCATGTTATAATTTGTACCATCATAATGTGCGTCTGTTAGTAAAAGAATATAAGAGTTAAAACTTGCACAACTAGAGAAAATGTATGGTAACAACTTATCTATAGTGATTTTAATCCAAAAATCGTTAGTAGTTATTGATTTTGACTACATTAGTTATGTTTAACAACATAATCATCAACTATTCTAATGGCATATAGTATTAAACCTGAGAAATATGTTTGATTACCTTTGTGCATTTAATATTAAAATTTTAAAAATCTGGGCACGTACAAGTAAAAAAAAATAAAACAATTCCGAAAAGCTATATGAGGTTTAAAAGGAATCGATTTGGTAGTAAAAATATGAAAATCTATTGCCTCGGTCCATCAATAGGCATTGTATGTAAAACTTCATCAAGAAGTTGCAAAGCTCGATGAAGGTGCACCTCAATCCAACATGGCGTTTCTTTTATTGACTGACGGGGGTAATCCGGCCCCCAACCTTTTACAAAACTTAACCTTAAAATACAAAGTCGGCGCAAATCGTCAACACCTATTCCAGTAGCAGCAGATAAACCTGAAAATTTTCAATTCAGTTACAAAAACTTGATAGAAAACATTAAGTGTGGCAATGTTTTTCAATGACATTTGTCAGATGAAACAATACTACTAACTTTATTCTAACAAGGTTCATTATTTATGTTCCTGAAGGAAAAATATTTATAAGCCAGAGGAGTATAATATGTAGCACATTGAACCACTGCTATTTAATAAAAAAATTGTTTCAAACTTTAACTTACTTATGGCTGGCGCTATTCCACCTACAGAATGAGGTCCAGGTATATGCCCAGCTACTGCAGCAGCTTGAGCAGCAGCAGCAGCTTGAGCAGTGGCGGCTTGAGTTGTCATTTGATGATGACACTGTCGTAAATCAAAGACCTATAAAAATGTAGATTTTTGTAATGTTTCATAAATAAGAACCATAACATAAGGAAAAATATGTCTATACTTTTTTATATAATTACCTTAATATAAGCTCCAGGATATATCTTATGTACAGCATCTCCAGGTTGTCTTCCAGCTTCCCTGTCCAAATAGTAACTTTGTACAAAGACAGAATGATCACTTAAGCACCTTAACCAAACATCGCCTTCTCCTCTGAGATCTAGCTGGACTCCTTTGCCAATATGTAGTTTTGCTCTCTCACTTTGTTCAGTTCGATGTACATTACTTAAAGCTCCAAGACAAAATCTATTTCCTCCAGAAGGGTCTACATATCCATCTATAGTGACATTTGGACAATTTGAAGGTACTTTGAAAGTTTCTCCCACTTGAGTATCCAATTCAAAGTAAGCCACTGAACACCAAAATTCAGGAGCAGGCTGAGATGACAATAAACCTGCTATACTTACATCTGAACTAATGTGATTAGGTGAGTTGATTCCTAAAAACAGTATCATAATATCTTATAATTGCATTTTAATGAAAAACTATGTACATACCTAAGCCATGAGGTATAGTTTCTTGTGGTGGTTGTCTCACTGGGTTTTGGCCTAGAAAAAAATTATGTTTTGTGAATGGATGAAATTAAACTCAAAACTTTGTAATAAAAAACCCTTGAACAAATACTTACCTAAGCCATGTGGTATAGTAGTTTCTTGTGGTGCTTGCACTGGATTCTGGCCTAAAAAAGTATCAAATCAAAAATAAATTATACTTTGGTTTGTAGATCATTATGATACACAAAAACACCTTTAGATAGCTCAAAAATTCACAGAACAGTTTGAGAAATGGAGCATTGAAACAAATGTGAGGAAAATTCAGTTGTGTTAACTGAAAGCACAGGATTTTCAATTAGAATTACAATTACTTAGATACAAGATAAAAATAAAACATGATTGAATAAAACAAGAGAAAAAATACAATGTATTACAAGTCACAGATTGAAGAAAACTTATAAATGGACATACCTAGGCTATGTGGTATATCTTCCTGTGATGGTTGCACTGGATTCTGATCTGCAAAAAAATACATTCTGATAATGCTTGATAGATAAGAAGTAAAGACGCATTGCACAACATTATAATACCAAATATTTCCAACAATTTTTAAATGCTACACTTACTTGTAGAAGGTGATTGAAGTCCACTCAATGTAAAATTTTGTTGTGGAGGATAATGTTGTATTGTAGGAGAATATTTGATTCCCATATCAGCATCAAATTCCATACTATTACCAGTAACAGCTGTAGGAGTGTATTCATCTTTCACCAATCTTGGAGTCCCTGATTGAAGAGTTAAACCTGAGAGATCAATACCAGGTGAAACAACCCTCTCGTAATGATAGGGATTAACACAAACTGAGTCACATTTCAAATCAAATGCGAACTGACAGTATTTGACATGCTTGAGCTCGTTTTTATGCAAGTCTGGCCATCTCCATATTCGAGCATAAATTACGTGAGGAAAACCTAAAAATATAGATTGTTAATACATTTTCTTGACTTATTTAGAAATTTAGCAAAACTGAATATATGGAGGAGGAATGAAATATGAATGCCAGAAAGGCAGGATATGAATCAAGAAATAACATTCATTTATAATACCTTTTCTTCCTGCAACTTGCAATCTACCATCCAATGTTCTTTGAATAGTAACACATTTACTAGGATGTGCTCCACTTGTTGTAATAGCAGTTATTAATGAATCCAGCTCATCTCGTTTTTCTTTCAATTTTTTCACCAAAGATTCAATGGCTCTTTTTGCAAAGCCTTCACTTTCTCCACCTTGCCTATGGCACATCAAACTATGAACTATACTCAGACAAGCATCTGCTGATGAAGGAGCATTTGCATTTATTGCAGACATTCCTCAGCCTGAAACAAAAATATTTGTATGTGATATAAAAAGTTTTGAGGTGATTTTGATACATTATTGCATACAAGACAGGGATGTAATAATGTGGTGTTACAAAACATTCAATAAAGAAAAAAAATAACAATATTACTCATAAATCACTATTTTGGGACATTGAAATGAAGTAAGTATTACACTAAAAATGTTTATAATATAAAATAAGCTAATTTTAATGCCTAACTACTTAATCATCTTATATAACAACATAATAAATGGTAGAAGTTTTAAAATATAGAAATATTGAGAAAAATCTGGTTAACATCTTCACATTCCATAATGTTATACTTTGCTTTTGTATATTTTGAATTATTGTTTTCAACAAAAATATCCAAGCTGTTGATACAGAAAAATAAAACTAAAAAAACAGCATGTATAGAATGATTTTATTTGAACTATTGGCATTAGAATATAGAATAACAACTCAGCACTTTTAAAATCCTCCTTGGTATATTTCATAATCCATAGTGCTTGAAGTACATAATACATTTTAAAAATATACCCAATTATAATAGTATTCTACATAATTTAACAATACTTTGGTAAATTCCCATCACAACAAATTTATACACTGAATATAACTTAATTATTAAAACAAACTTAAACAAAGAACCGACTCAATACAAAATTGAGTCATCGTAAGTATAAAATGTTGTGTTCTAGTACTTACTGATATTCTGCTCTTTACTGGAAAATAAATAGCCTCATTCGGAGGAATTCAAAATATTTAAAAACAATTCATATAACTAAACTCCTACATAGATAAAACTAGTTAAAGCTTCTCTTACACTTGTCATAAGTAACCAGTTACGAGAGTATGATTACGTTTTGTATACGGACAGTCCTGATTTGTATATACAATTATGTTACTTGGTTCATAACAATTCCTAGTATTTTTAGTGCCTAAAATACAAGTTTTATATAAAACCAGAAAACAATAGAATTATATATATTACGTTTACATACATTTACATTTGCTTGTAATTAGTACAATAATACTTCTATGCTTGTACTAGGTGGCAGTCACACGCATCTTTAAGAGTTAACCTTAAAAATAGAAGGAAACCTGCGTCAACAAGTAAACGTAACGTCCACAGTAACGTCAACGTCAGTATAATCACGGAACAGCCCACTCACACAGAAGTGACGTCTTCTGGATTCTCCATAAGAAATTGGTGTTAGGGTGAAGCCACAGATCTACGGATAAAGCTACCTACTCTCGTAGCGATCTGCAGGATCCCGGCGGACTTTCTCGTCTCCTGTCTCGTTCCAATTTTTTCACGACTTTCCGATGACTAATGCCAGTCTCCCTAGGGATAATATTTGGATAGATTTGTAATTGGGTTTTTCTTTTTCGTATTGATTTACTGGTCCTTTTTATTATAAACATTAAACAGTCAGATATGGCTTTTAAAATACCTAAGCGATTAAAACAACTTTGAAGAAAGCACCAAATAAAAATTAAATGAACACAAACACGATGAAAATTGAAAATAACTATTAAAAACCACGCGTTGTGCAAAGAACGCTTGTTTATCATTAGATTCATCAAGGCGATTGTCACATGACGTCACGTGTATTTGCTCTCATAGACATAGACTCTATCGATTATCGATGCTGTTCAAGCATGACAGAAAGTGCTTATCATAGACAAAATAAAAGCTATGGTGCTTATGCCATTCCTCTGTAAAGTAAGAAGCTTATCGCGAAAATATCATATTTATATGGCTTATTTATAAATGTATTTCCATAGAAACACTTGATAAGACTATAAGAGGTATTAGAATCATAGATAACCAACTGATTAGAATTACACTTGATGCCAAGAGTTAAAAGTAAGGATGAGATTCAGATTTTTATTCCCCTTGCTTTCATTTAGAATTCT
Organism: Lochmaea capreae; assembly: GCA_949126875.1. NCBI lineage: Eukaryota > Metazoa > Arthropoda > Insecta > Coleoptera > Chrysomelidae > Lochmaea > Lochmaea capreae. Next base: position 13,967,270 of record OX421402.1, on the reverse strand, counting down.
AAAACCTTCTTTCGTACCACAAATTGTCTTAGTTTGTTTCCTTTTATTCCCATAAAAGTAAGATTTCAGATCGGATATGTGACAACTGACGGCGCTCTGATAAAGATATTCCGCCGCTCGAGAAACCAATTAACATTTCTTCCATAGACAAATTATTTCTCTATGGTTTCTTCAACTTCAAAATGAAGAGAAATAAACCGCACGTATCCCTTGATCTGTGTTACTATGCTTGAATGGTGAGGAGCGAGGGGGGACCACTTATTGTCTGTATGTCTGTGTTCTCTGGAATTTGTGGGTGTTTAGACAAAAAAATGTTGTAAATCCTTAATTTTAATCATTAGGTAATACTAATACAAAAATTAGGTGCTCCATCGAGTCTATCACACATAAATATATGGGACGTTTTACCAGCTTTTATGATGTCGCCCATATGACAATAAAATGTTTATTTACTATCAACTACTATAACATTCCATTCATAAAGCAGTGTTTATTATTACTCATCCTGATGTAACGCAAAGAAGCAGGATTCTCGGAAATAATTGTAATAATTTTAAACCTACTAGTGAGTATTGTATACACTTTTGTCATACTATTATTTTAGATGATCCCATCAATAAAACTCTATAAAATGACACTGAATGAAGAGTTAAAAAATGTTCCAAGATTACCATTTAGAACTTATTCGTAGAGGTTAATATTTTTACATTTGACCCTCTAAATCTAAGTATTTTATAAACATGGAAATGGGGGTGAGAAAATTACCTAAAAAACGTAAATTTGATCTCTCAGAACTTGAAGAAAATAATCAACCATCCGTTTGTATCCCAGTGTCAGTGGTTCAATGTGCAAGTGTAATGTCAGCTCCTCAAGCTACAGCTGTAGATTATTCTTGTTCTACACGAACCACAACTCAAGAGGAAGTAATATTAACACAAATTACTTGTAAACAAAATGCTGTCATTGAACTCAGTGAATGGTGTAATCATAGAATATTAGCTAAACAAGGAGACTTGTACTATCCAGGTGTTATTCGAGAAGCTAATGGTTCCAATGTAAGTAAATATTTTCCAAATAATATGGATTTTAATGTTGAAGTATTGTGACTGTACAGAGAAAACATCTAATGACTTGAATCTGCATTACATTGTCACATGAAAAACACATTCCCATCTACTTTCTTTTATTAATTAAAGATACATTTATTAATAGGTGACTTGATGATTATTGTCAATTTGTACAACCACAGCAAAGGCAAATAGTGTATAATAATTTTTAATTAATGTCAAAATTATAATCTACTATATATAGTATAATTAAAGTGACCATATTTAAAAACTGTCAATGCAGGACAATCCTAGAGAAGAATGTTCCAATGTTGACACAAATTTTTTTTAAGTTGATGTGGCCTATTTCACCGCATATCAATATGAAACTGTTTAGAAAATTAACCTTAAACGGAGTCAAAAGTATTGTTAATATTGTATTGCACCCTTACCTTCCACCACGAGATAGAGGTTTGTAAAAGAATTAAAGTGGTACTTTTTGAGAGGCCGAGACATCGTTTCCAATGTACGGTCGTATTAAAATAAGTACATAAGGTCAGCATATGTATGATGAACCGTCATTAAGAAAACACATTAATTTATTTAAAATGTTATAAAATTTATCTCTGTAGTTTATTTCGTTATTCGCTAGTGTTGTGTAGTAAAATTTAGCATATATATACTCAACATAACTAAATCCGGGACACTGTCTATGTGGGACAGGTCTCTGAAAAACAGGACAGTCCCGCCTAATCCGGGACAAATGGTCACTTTAAGTATAATATACCTACTTTTGCTTTTATATTCTCTTAACTTTTATTTATTCATTAAATAGATATGTAATAAATATAAGTGAAGATAAGTATATTTCATAAATGTATTTGACAAATATGTGATATATTTTAGGGTGTTGAATTTTTTTAGATACCAACAAACCCTAATGTTATTTTCTACATTGCTTTAAATAGGAGGAGAGCAAGTGAAGAATTTACCAACAAATATAATATATTCTTTTATTTTTGTATTTGTAATGATGAGTCTGTAAGATATTTTCAGTTATTATATTGTTTTGGAAGTATCTTGTGGTATTGGGCTTAGCCCATTTCTGAGACTATAAACAAAATCTCAACATTCTAGTCTTCTTGTAAAGATTGTAAACCTTCATAGTTTAAGGCTTATAACCAAAAATTGAAACATTTTTTCAGAACTGGTAATTGATTAGTTTGGAACCACCAGTCAGAGGATTTGAGACCTTGGCACCTCAGCCCTTCACTATCCTTATCTGGCCCCTGCTGAGGTTCAATATTTCTTTAGTCAGCAACTCCGAGGGTTTTTTGACCAGGAGTCTATGTGTTCCTAAGTAGTAACTTCACTACATAAATTCAGTTGTTAACAGTTACCTTTAGCTTATTTTGACCAGTGTGTGTAAGCTTCAAAGTCTTTGACATACAGTTTTGAAAAATTGTGTATCAACATAAAAATCTTCTTTTCAGATAACAGTTGCCTTGGATGGGAAAGAAGAAACAATTACATATGTTAATGTTTTTGAAAATGAATGCTTTAATGTGATAAGTGATGCAAGTCCTTCAATCAACCAAATAACAGTAGGTACTAGAATCTGTGTTCGTCATAACCAGAGTGTAGAATTTATTGAAGGTGTCATTTGTACTATATTAGAAAGGCAGCCAATTCGTTTTGTGGTTGCTGTTATTGGCGAAAAAACTGAAGAGTTAACTGTTAAAAGAGCGGACCTAAGATTACTTCGCCCACCTTGGTGGGATGAATTAGAAAATATAGAACCAAACATAGACAATGTGATACTACCCACTCTAGATTTTTATAATAGAACTAACCAGACATCTCCAACACAATTGCACACTCCTATATCAGTTTGTACTCCTCTGTCTAATGGTAGGCATTATGATGAATTTTGTGAGAGTGAAGATGAGCTCCGACAAGATAATATCACATTTAATTCAGAAGTTGATGCTAAACTATCTGGAAGTAGTAAAAGAAGTAGTATGCATAGTAGAGGTAGTTCTTCTAGCAGTATTTCTCGATCACAACCTACTACTCCTAGAAGTCAAGCAACTACACCTCACAAGTATAGAAAGGGAGACGTTGTTTCTAATCCAAATGGAATTAGAAAGAAGTTTAATGGAAAACAGTGGCGACGATTGTGTTCAGTAGATGAATGTAAAAAAGAAAGCCAACGTCGAGGATATTGTTCTAGACATTTGAGTTTAAAAGGTAATAGTCTTCGTAGTGGGCATTTTCCAAGATCTAGTAGTAAAGGTGATGGTGAAGATACTTCAAGAGATTCTGAAACCTCCCCCAATTGTGGCGATCGACGAATGACTGGGAGATTTGATCAGGAGGAAACTGAAGCTGCTAATATGTTGGGTAAGTTTTTTCATTGTTTAACTGTCGTACCAATGGTTTTGAGTAAAATATAGAGGTTGTTTGTAGCTTTTATGTGTCCTAAAACGGATATTCTGCCTGATAAAACAATTTCAAATGTCCCCCAGCACTTGTGCTCTTCAGATGGTTCTCTGTTTACTTAATATGCGTAAATTATGGGAAATTGTAAAATTTTTAGACATATGTATTTGTTTCTCATTTTATCATTTTTGTTTAGTTTCATTAGGTAGTTCAAGATCAGCAACTCCTGCATTTTCACCAAATGGACAGGAATCATCACCACATACTATGCAGTCACCAATAACAGTAGGATCGAGACAAAATGTTTTTATGCCAATATCTAGTAGTCATTCTATTGGAATGCAAAAAAGAACATCCCCAGGAGTTCAAGGATATAATACAACATATCATCAGCAAGTTATAAGGTATATACATTATTAAGAATATATTGATTATTCTCAGAACTTTTTAGTTCAAATTTGCCAATATTTAGTATGTTTAGTTGGTAAAAAATTTTATCAAAATTTCCTGAATACAAAATTCTATGATACATTTTTTTACAGCAAAAAGTAAATTCTTGTGAATTTAAATTTCCTCTATCTTTATTGACCACAGTTTCTAAACATTTTATTTTATTTTTGATAATTTTTGAGAACCCCAAAATTCAACTTTTTTTTCTTATAAATCTCCAAAAAATTTACTTATCGGGAAAAAAATTTAAGGTTAACCAACAAGTACAGACCATTCCAGAATGACGTTAATGACAGGTCGGCCATATTGCTGTGGGTCCTCATGTCATATTCTATTTAGTTTTCATTGTTTACTGATAAAGAACGGATGATAGACTTTAATTAGTAAAAAGTTCTTGAAATGATCTAAAATGCCATCGTTTTGTAGTATTGTGTGGAAAGCGGGGAGCAAGAGATAAAGTATCATTTTTTCGATTTCCGGCTATGACTATTTAATTCATCTCTCTCTGCATCTGAATCTGTTGCTCTCAAATCACATAACTCCTTTGTTGTTTGCTTTTTTCATCATCTAATATTTTAATTATTATTTAATTCAATTCAGAGACAGTTTTCTGACTGCTCCATGTGTTATTTATAAAGTTCTTATTATTTAAATAAAATATATATTACATTGACAGTGATCTACAAACTATGTCTGACAACCAACTGACTTACACCACATGCCAAAACACACAAACTTTAACTCCAACTGATCGGGGGACCCATTCCAATATGGCCGACCTGTCAAAGTCAGGTGTTCTGGAATGGTCTATTCAACTACTACATCTAATTATTTGCAAAGTATTTTATAGGATCAAAATCGCACAAAATGTAGGTTACATCTGTAATTATCAGTACTTACTTGGAATTTTCTGTATCAGTTGGAGCTTTATTGTAAATATTGAAAAATATCTCACTAAATACTGAACCATATAATTTGTTCTTAGACCCAATATACACATACATAATATGCAAAATTAGTGAAAAAAACTATTGACAAAATTTCACTTGAGTATAACAAAATGAAAATGTATCATTTAAGTGGTAAGTAGTTTAAATACTGGAACATTTTCTATACAAGCACTAGTGACTGAGAGATAAAAACCATAATTTGATTCCAATAACAGCTTATTAAAAGTTGGAACCTTATTTGTAGTTGCATTATGAGTTTAACATAATGTTGAACAAGTTTAAATTAGTAAATATAAAGGGATTTTAATAATTATTCTTCTCTGTTGTGACTAGCTGGTGTATATTACATTAATTTAATGATGGTATACTACTGCTATGTCCTTAGTACACGAGTCTTGTAATTTAGTTATATTTAGAATATTTGTCAATTTTCGGCATGATTTATCAATATAATATGACATTACTACTATCCATGATTAATTAAAAAAACTAAAAATAAATTGCCCACAATGTGTAAGTTGGGTCTGACAGTACATTTACTCTCGTAAACGCTATTTTAAACTTTGATACAGGCCGGAAGCACGACCTGTGCAAAGTGTTACCAGTGTTATAAGGATATCGCCAAATCCGAGACAATGGTCAAATAATTTACCTGAACAACCTAGTGTTATACTACAGCACGCTTTAACTAGTCCACCTAATCAGCATGCAGAACCTGAAACCAATTCATTATCTCAAGGTAATTTTTTTCTTTATGCATATTTATTATTATTAATTAATTGTCCTCATAGGATTGTAAAATTTGGTTTATATTATGACTATCCTTTATGCATTAAATGTTGATCATATAAGAAAGAAATGAAAATTCATGAAATCAACCACAAAAAACTTAGAATACTTTTAATCTTCTTACCTTGGATGATGAGAGAATATTAATAAATATAGATATAAAAACCGAGTTGAAGTATTTCATCTTCAACTAATGAAAGGGAAGACACAGACAGATAACTGGAAGAAGTTAAGTTAAAATGGGATCCAAACAAGATAGTTTAAGTGACCATATTGGTATTCTCAAACTAAAGATACTGATGCACATACATTTATGATTATTAGAAAGACATAATCAAATATGAATATTTCTCCTGTTATTCAACCTAATCAAATACATTTTTTTTTAATATATTTATATACTTATATAAATTTCACTTACTGAAAAAGTATAATTTTAGTTCACTAAACCTTTTTATTCTAGGAACTCTTTATTGTGTCGTTCCTCCAACACATGAAAAGAGTATTATGATTGTGAAAAATGAGATAGAAAATAATGAGCATAAAGGACCTAAATCGTTTCCCAGACAGGTTAGTATGCTTATATTCTATCTGTGATTTTAACATCCTATTATGTAGATATCTATGATAGATAGAAACCACAATTTAATGTATAAATTTCCCGCTTTTTGCAAACATGTCTATAGATAAATAGAACGAGAACAATTAATATGTCAGTGTGGGAGAAATAAATATAATTAGAATTATACGGAGTGGATTGGGGATTGAAACGCAACGTATGCTGCTCTAGTGCCATATTAACAATAGATTAGATTAGAAATGTAGTGGCTATCCCACTGCGACCTTTGCAGATCTATTGTGGTCCTACCTATTCTTAGAGCTCGATATCTAGCTTTATTCTTTTTGTTAGACCTATTAGCCTGGATACCGCCTCCTTTGCGTAGCTCTCTGCCCTCGGTTTTTCTTCTCCGAATAGGTGAAACCGCACCCTTACTAGGCATTCGCACTCACTTCCTGGCAAAACCTACATAGGCTGTCATCTGCTAGGCCAATTGTGTGCACTCCGTTTATTTGCGGCTTTTGTAGACCTTGCAAATTTATCTTTTTTGTAAATGGTACGTGTAGTGTTGTGGGGGTTCACTGCCAGTTCTTCCTCCCTACACCAGCCACTTACTATATTAAGTTCCATTTGGGTGCGCTCTGATATTTTGCTTGGAAAACGTCCTCTTATGATGATAGCAAGATCGTCCGCATATCCCAGGCACTCAATACCTTCGTCGGACAGCCGTACTAGAAGCGTGCCTACTAGAATTGCCCACAAAAGGGGCGATAGAACGCCTCCTTGAGGACAACCCCTTCCCATCACTGCTGTGATGGTTGCCTCTCCCAGGGTGGATGTGATTATTAACAATAATTACTCCCTATAAAGATTGCTGTGAAAATTGTAGTAAAAGATTTTATGGAAAACTTCTTAGTGCACTAATTGTTCCATACAATTTATATCTGATACGAACCTAGACAGACTAGTAGCGAATAGTAATCTATCTTTTAGAGAGTTTAATACTTACTGTATTAATAATGGACTTCAGCTAAATTCAACAAAAACATATTTTTTGAGATTTTTGCCAAGAAATGTGTCACCTAATTATGACCTTTATTTAAACATCAATGGTAATTATATTCAAACTTCAGACACAATTAAATTTTTAGGTGTGACACTGGATCCAAAATTGACTTGGGAATCACACATAAAAGTAGTTTGTTTTAAATTAAGCACATGCTGTTACATAATGAGAAATCTGAGACATACAGTTTCATTTAATGTATTGATATTATTATATTTCGGTCTAGTGCAGTCAGTATTGCAATATGGTCTAATATTTTCATCTGCTCATTTAGATAAAGCTTTTGTAACACAAAAGAAAGACATGAGAACTATGTTTAATGTTCATCCATCTACTAGTTGCAAACAATTATTTGTCAACTCACAAATTTTGACATTACCCAGTCTATATATATTTAGAGTAATTCTTTCCATTCATAATAATTTAAACAAGTTTGAGAGGAATGAGGAGCTACATTTTCATAATACTAGGTTAAAAACGGATCTCCACCGGGCCTTCTCAAGGCTATAAATTTGGCAAAATTCACCTGAATATATAGGTGTCAAGTGATATAATAAAATTCAAACAATAATAGGAAAGGATAGCTTGACATCGACATTGGCATTTACATCCAATGTAAAAAAAGTTTTTAATTGACCAGGCATTTTACTCAGTGACTGAGTTTATTAATTATTATAAATAAGTCTTAAACTATTTTATTTTGAAGATCAAACATTTAAATTTTCCTACGGGATTTTGTTTAAAATTGTATTTTGTATTGTATCTGTATTTTGTATTATCTGTATTTTATATTATTTGACTGGTCTTATAAGTTTTATATATTGTGTATTTAATAATATGTAAAATTTTAATGACGTAATAATAAAATCAAAAACGTCAAAGAAAAGTCTTATTGTTTTAGGTAATCCAAAGTGACCACATACACCCGACACAATTAATACGTGTCACACCGAATAACAACAACACTAGTAATGTTAACAATCTAAATAATATACATTCACATTCCAATGGATCTGGATTGATTCAGCCAACTTCTATTAGTAGTGGACTTCCTGTTATTGTTAACCCGACACAATTGGTACCAGTGCTGCCATCCACATCTCAGTCTGTTTTGAAAAGAGTTATTCCTACTGCCACTATCCAACAAAATCCACCTCCTGTGATCGTTAAAACTGAACAAGGTAAGATGGTTTCAATAATCAACTATCTAAAACTACTTATTATATAACTATGTTTTTAAAAACAAAAACAAGTGCACATCTCACTGCACTGTACTCACTGAGGGTAAGCATGTCGTTGGTGTACAGGAGAGGACCTAACATGCTTCTTTTGGGTAGGCCAGAGTTTATAGTATAGTCATTTAATATTGAATAATTGTATTTTAACTGTGACAAGTATAACTTTAGGAAAGTTGTGAAAGTTAGTGAAAGTTGTTATTAAGAGTAGAGCAAACTTATATGCCATACTTTCTCATAGGCTTGAGAGACGTCTAGGAATACTTGCAAAACTCTTTCCTAAGTTTTGGCACTTTGGATGAGTAAAAGTCTAATAAATCTGTATGAAAATGTTTCTATCAGGGGCTTGCCATTTTTTAGGGTTACGGACCTTACTAAGACTCCGCTGTCCGTCCGTCTGCCTGTCTGTCACCAGGCTGTAAGCCTGATAGTTAGACAGTTGCAATTTTCACAGATTATGTATTTCTGTTGTCGCTATAACAACAAATACTAAAAACAGAATAAAATGAATCTTTAAGGGCTCCCATACAACAAACGTGATTTTTTGCTCGATAATGAGAACGGCAACAGGTAGACGCTTGAAATACTCACTTTAAAAATAAATAATTAAATTAAAATAAAACAAATGTTTAAGGGGGGGCTCCCATACAACAAACGTGATTTTTTTACTCGATATTGATAGCGGCAACAGGTAGAAGGTATACTCTTGAAATATTCACAGAATATTGAGTTCTATTATTCACTTTAAAAATAAAATTTAATTAAAATAAAATTAATATTTTAGGGGGACTTCCATACAACAAACGTGATGTTTTTATAGATAATGGTACGGAACCCTTCGTGCGCGAGTTCGACTCGCACATGGCCGGTTTTATTTTTAAATCACTAAACTGTGGACACATTTCCATATAGCTAACAGGAAAGTAGCACAGGGTTAACATGTGATTGTAGATTGTTGTTTTTTCACTTGCTAATATTTCTTAACATGAATAGGTACATTAAGAAATTATATTTCTAAAGAAGCAAAATAAACTTTAATGGAGATTTGCCTTTATCAACAACAAATGGAGAAAAACTGCATGAATTGCCTACTATATTTTATATGGTTCTAAGCTGTTAATAATTTTTCTAAAAACCTGCTTTTGATAATTTGATTTTTTTGTAGTGTCTCCAAGTGCATCAAATCCTCTAAAAGACTCAATAGTTTTACACAGCCCTATTCAAGTTCAAAGTCATTCACGAGCTGCAACAGTATCTCATATTCCAGTAACCCAGATGAGCCAACTTCATAATAGACCTGTTAATGCTAATCATCCCTTGAAAGTTCAGACAAACACTGCAAATACTCAGTCTGCATTTGTTATACCATGGCATTCAATAGTACCACTTTTAACTAATACCTCAGGTCCTATTTCACCACCTCTTTCTCAATTATCACCTCCATTATCTGCTCCTCCCAGCACAATCAGTGGACCAATATTAGACCCTCAGGATGATGATGGTGATGCAGAACCAATGCCAACACCAACTGAAGAAGACGACGATGTGTTTGAAAGTGAACCAAGTGATATAAATGTTGATGGTAACATCAACAGCAAAAGAAGGAGCCAGTCTTTAAGTTCTTTACAGAGTAACCCTAAAGAATTAAATAAGGTGAGCTTAAATATTTTTAAAAGTGATATTTATATAACATTTGTAGTTTTTAGAGGTGGTTACAATATTTTGATCCCTCCTAATTTAAGCTAAAAATATTTTTAAAATTTGGTTCAAGAGTTTTTAGGCCAGTCTTTATAATTTCAGAATAAAGAACGCATTAGAAGACCAATGAATGCATTCATGATATTTTCAAAACGGCATAGAAGTCTTGTTCATCAAAGACATCCAAACCAAGACAATCGGACTGTTTCAAAAATTTTAGGCGAATGGTGGTATGCATTAGGTCCCAATGAAAAGAAACAGTACCATGAATTAGCTTCTGAAGTTAAGGAGGCTCATTTCAAAGCTCATCCTGAATGGAAATGGTAAATATTTACAAAACAGTCCCCTTCTATACATTTATGCAATAAAAACTTACTTATGTACTATTTTTAAGGTGCAATAAAGATAGAAGAAAATCGTCTACAGGATCTGGAAGGAGTAAATTAAGTTCTGCAGGTGATAGTGGAGAGCCAAGTGATTTACCAATGAGTCCAAAAGTACAATCTCCTTCCCATAATACAGAACCTTCTAAATTGTTACAAGAGCAAGAAGGAGTAGGTGATATTTCTGACGAAGATCAAATGGTTATATGCGAAGATCCGAGTACTGAAATTGATCTTAAATGTAAAGAGAAAGTTACTGACTCTGATTCGGAATCTCAAAGTGATATGGATTCTTCCATAGAAAATCGCGTATTCCAGCGATTTAGTCCAGTTAATAATTCCAGTTGTCCAGAAATTACGTGTCGTCCTAAACCTATAAAAGCAAGATTGCCGACTATTGAAGTACCAAAGTATAGTTTAGCTTCAACTTCTACAGCTTTCCATTACTCTCCGGTGAATCCTTCGGGAATTTCCGGATTTCAACCAACTGGAGGAGCTTTTAAAACAATGCCAGCTTCACCAAAAGTGATAAAAAATGACGTTAAGAATGAAAACAACGAGAGTAATGAAAACTGGTCAGGTACATTGATCAATAAACCAAACGATGTATCACAGCGCTCTAATTCATCTAACATACAAACGAGCACAATCACGAGCAAAACTAACTCAACATTAGCTATACTAAAACCACAAATTAAACCAAATGTTATACAATTAAACGACGGTATTAACCAGAACTATCAAACACAACCTCTAACTGTTGTTATTGGTGGACAACCAACCATATGCTTGTCAAATGAAAATGAACGATCACCTTTTGTTGTTGTAGCTTCTACAGCCTCTGAAATTCCTGTTCAGCTGTATATGCAACCTTCCTCCTTCAACATTCCCGTTAGTGATTCGAATGGTAGAAGCTTGTCATTGCAGGGTTTACAGTTACTGAAACCAAATCATGCTCAATCTGTCATTGTTACGCAAGCACATAACAAAGTTTGTGTTTCCTCTCAAGCCGAGTATCAAGCAGTTCAAAATTCAGTTCTCACGTCTTCTAAATCTTATTTTAATAATACAGGTAATATTGTTAATGTACATATTATTAACTTGAACCAACTATTAATACTTTATTTAAAGTTTCAGGAGCTGTTTTACATATTCCCGAGACCAATGATATTAATATTAGAGAAGATACCAAATCACCTGTAATTGAAATGTTGCCGCCTGTATCGGAATCCTTGTTAGATAAACCAAGTCAGGAGTTCAAACTTGCTCCTACACCTGCTCAACTTGGTAAAGCCCCACTACAAAGACGACAATCCATGGGTAAGTAATATACTGTATAAACTATGAATATAAGCTATATTTACAAGTGAAGTTTTTTTTACAGCTAGTAACCATGAAGACAAACTGTTTTTTTGTTTATTTAGTCATAAAATTTGACAGTAGTTAAAAAAAGCTTCAGAATTTTAACCAGTTTTGTTTCCTTGAAATAGACATAAAAACAAATTAATTATCCAAAAACAGTGTTATCATTTTATACAAAATTTGTCTCTTTGTGCCTTTATTATTGAATCAAGAGAAAATATTTCTCCCTGGGAAGCTCCCTGATTTTTCAACTCCTTCATAATTTTCTTGATATTAAAAAGCCCGGGAGTAGAAAGGAGTGAGAGAATTCGTCAACGTTGTTGCCAGGTTTTAGTTGAAAATTCTGACCAATCACAAGTACTAAAAAATGATAGCATTCCAAGAGACAATTGACTTAACCAAGCATTTTTTGCTGTTAGTCATCTGTGATGGAGACTGCTTAAAATTGTTGCAAGGACTCGCCAGTGTACCTGTATAAAATCCTGTTCTTGTCTTATGTGTCTCAATTTCTATAGTACTTTGCCACGTCATTTTATTTTAAATATCGGTGTGTTATGTGTTGCTTAACAACTTTGGGGCCAAATACGCGAGTATAATATTTATTTATATACAAAGCCGAGTTCATAACAGAATTAAAACTAGAATGACACACACTTATAAAACAAGAACATATGTACCATCAAGAGCTTGCAACCATTTTAATGGGGTTCGTGTTTGGCGAAAGTTTAATTATAAAATATCTAATTAAATTTTCTTAATAAAAATTTCCACCACCTCAGTTACCATATCTTTGGACAGCCTAAAAATGTTTGTAATTTCTTAGGAAATAATAAAAATGTTCACAAGTATGAACTTAAAAAAATACACTACTACTCTCGACTTTTTTTTGCCACTCACTAGTTTCTGTTAGCTGACAAGAAATTGAAATTCTCTTAGGGAGCCACGTCTACTTTTACATCACATTCTCTCACAATTTCTACTATCTGATTCATTTGATCTTTTATTTCAGCTGCTTTTGTAAGTACAAATTCACAAGGAAATCAAGAAAACGTATCGGGTTCTTCAAATTTTTCTGTGATCGAAGAGAGCAATCAGGCTGACATCATGTCTCCTTCTACAAAGAAGAGCTTTTTCAAGAGATCGGTCGAGGATGGCATGGATAGGTAATTTTGAATTTAGCGTCAGTAATATCTATGTCTCTCTAAAAGTGTATTTTTCAGAGTCCTGGAGCAAGTCAATTTCGAGAAAAAGTTTACTGCGTTGCCTCAATTCAAACCCGAAGATGGTCAATCGCCAAGCGCTATCTCGATATCCAGTCCAGGACTGTTTTATAATAAAAAAAGGCCTCCACTGACTGCCTCTCATCGTACTTCAGTAGAAGATGATTCAGAAGTTGAGACTCCACAAAGTGTTCCAAAATCGGCTTCTACCAAACCGATTGTTGGAAATCAATTTTTTGGACCTGATTTTGATAATGTGAAGGGTAAGTATTATGCATTTTTACAAAATCGTTTGAAACATAGTTCGGTATTCTACTGTAGCCTAAAAATACACTTGAATCTGCTAATGTACAAAGAAAACAAATGACGATATAGATATATCTCTAAATGCTTATTGTATTCCATTATAACTTACAAATTGCAATAATAATATTATTTTCGATTTTCACAATTCTAAGTAGTTGTTTCCAGTTTTTGTTATTAATTCGTTATTTTTCTTTGTAATCAATCAACAATTAAATTATCAAATTAAAGTAGTAAAAAAATATATCTATTTTTTTTGGGGTTAGTGTATTAATATTTGGGCGTTGGAAAAATAATGTATATTACTTGTGTGGAAAGTTCCATTTCAATAAACTATTTCATTAAATACAATATTATTTGTATTTCAGCTGAATTAAATGAAATCGAGGAAGGCACTTCTCCTCGAACACCGAGAACACCAGGAACGTCTAGAGATACCGAAAAAGGTCACCGGAAAACATTAGAACAACGTCGTCAATTAGTGATGCAATTGTTTCAGGAACATTCTCTTTTCCCATCTTCTCAAGCGACTTCCACATTTCAAGCCCAGCATTCAGACGTTTTTCCTAACAAAGCAAGTTTACAGTTAAAAATTCGTGAAGTGCGCCAAAAGATGATGGCACAAAGCTCCCTTACACCTTCTAGTGCAAATAGTCCTTTAACCCCCGCTGAACCCGTTAGAGTATCTTCAAATAGTTAGCTAGTAGTGTGCAATAGAGTGTCTTCCTTTTCATATGTTATTGTCAAATTGACTGAAAATAGCACATAAGTATTTATCGATTTGACACAAAGTGTGGTGTAGATATCATAATTTAGGTTTATGGAATTTAAAACGGTCAACTGCTGGATAATTTCATAAGACAAAATTTCAAACAATATTATTCTTTGTGAAATAGAATGTACCAATTTGAAAATAAATGGTACAAAAAAAATTGCAAAATATATTGAAAGCAGATACGGTTTAAGCAAAGGATTTACGATAATCTGGCACTTATCGTAATGATTTTAAAGAAGTCGATCAGGTCTATTACTTTCAATTCATTCTTTGAACCGGTTTTTAGATCATTTAGCTTAATTGTTGTATTTCCCTTCCGATTTTTTCTTTCCAAACTATTATGGGGATTTCAAATTTCTATTGCAGCGCCAAAAACTAAAAACGTAGGAAATAAAATTAAGTACATTAAATTTGTTGGCAGATCGGCTTATATCTTGCGTTTTAATTGTTTTGTATGCGTTAAAAAATGAATTGTAAACTTTTGAGATTGGTTATGATTTAGTACAATTCTCTACCACGTCGGCTGGCCGATTGTTAAGTTTTAAGTATTATCTTGTACATATTGCACAGAAAATGTGGAGAACCAAAATTTTACTTGATTACAATAAATTTCATTAGTATTTGTTCTTTCACAAACAAAAAATATTTAGAATTTGTTATCTTGTCTTCATATCCAAATGAATAGACGAGAGGAAATGGTATTGTTTGGCGTCTCTTTAATAGTTTTCACGGTATTAAAATGTTCAGAAGAAATAATTAAACTAATTATAAAATTTTTAGCTCAAACTAATATTAAAATGAGATTGATATTATAAAAAATGAGATTTTTGTATTTAGTTTGAAATTGCATTTTTGGTACAAACAATTTGATACACATAAGTTTGAAAGGTGAATACTGAAAATTCCATAAATCTTAATGATCATTTTCTATATAGACGACTTCGAATTTTAAGCTTTTATGCTAGTTTTATTTCCTAAATTCGAACTATTATTTATTTAAGGTTGTATTTTGATTTGAGAAATCAAAGTTTGAAAAAATTAACTATATTTTGTTTCACTATTTTAAAACTTGATATTTGAAATCAAATTTAGATTACAAGACCAGTATTTTTTTACTTAGATACAACCGTCGGTCGTCAAGATTCGAATTTTTGATCTCAAAATTTAGTTTTCTGCCTATTGTAGACAAGCGTTAAACGGAAGTATAACGATAAAATACTTCTATTATTGAGGAACTTGAACCAAAAGATTAAATTGGGCCAATTGATACAAAATGGTGTAATCGCAAAAAACCGCCATCTCCGCTGTGAACTCCCACTTCGCCTTCTTTTTAAGTCGGTAATTCCTGCTTCTCACAATTAAAATTTAGAAAAATCCTTCTAAGGACATATTCTTGAAGGTTAATGCTTTGAAAAGATGCAAGAAAACCGATTCTTCTAGAATTCTAGACCAAAATTCCTTCATAAGAATCAGTGTGGGAAGTAGTGTAACCAATAGGGTTAATTAAACAAAGTCAGTATGAAATCGGAGAGTGAGGGAACGAAAATTAATACAAGATATAAAAGTAAAGTGATAAAATGAATAATCGATTATAATTATTCCGAAATTTTCGTTTATTATAAATTTCAACACAATACTACCATTTTTGTAATGATTGGTTCCGATTTTCGTATAGTACAAGTTTTTAAAGTGATCGTTTTCAATTTATTGTTATTTCATAGTGCAATATTTATTTATATCACTTGAACGCTATGAATATTGTTTTGTTTTTTTTATCTCAGTGAAGTAGTTTTATATAGGATTGTTGAAATCCATTGGTGTTCTAAAAAGTTGTTCACGAACCTTAAGCACATGGTTGTAACATATATAAGATTTTTTACGACGTTTGGACATACCTACGTTCTAAACCTCGGAATGAACACTACGAAATTTGTCTAATCTAGAACAAACATCCAATTTAATAGACAAAAGGATTAGCAAATTTTGTATATTTTCGTTTGAGGCATTGTAGATAAGAGTTCGTTATAACTAATGTATATGTCTCCCGCACTCTGAATTAGTCTGGTAATATATTCTAAAGTTACGCGTATAAAAGAGTCGTCAATAGAATTTATATACAGGGTGTTTCATTGGGAAAGGGCCTAACTTTAACTGTAGATGGGGATCACTTTGGTGCTTCCAAAAACCTATATTTAATGTGTCTTCTGCAATTTATAACCGAGATACAGGGTGTTTTATAAATGTATCCTATTTCTTTCAAACCTCATTATTTTGAAATTTGGTACACGTTATAACCATTACCTAGAAACTCCATGAAAAGCATCTCCAAAAAGATAATGCAGGTCCGGCTTAACAAAAAATTTCAAAACTTGTCGAAAGAAATAGGATAAATTTATAAAACCCTGTATCTCGGTTATAAAGTGCAGAAGACACATTAAATATAGGTTTTTGGAAGCACCAAAGTGATTCCCATCTACAGTTGAAGTTAGGCCCTTTCCCAATGAAACACCCTGTATTAATATTAAAAAATAGTTTTCCTCTTCTTAAGAATTGTTTTAACACTATCTTTATACTGTACGGAGTTCAGTAGATCCAATATAATTTTGAAGACTAGGATTTTAACAACCACTATAATTTTTAAATATTTTAAGCCGTTCCTGAATCAAAAATCAGTTTTTGTATTAGTGTGGTATATTTACGATTGTAATATCACTATTTCTTTTGATACTAAACCAATACATTATTTTCAGTTCAACAACAAAACACAGATATCTTAAGATATTCTCAATATCTTTATTTAAAGTTGAATCGTAAACCTGTCGCATGTTTCAAGGGTACATTCTAAGTCGATTTAGCCGAAAAATTACGTCTATACATATCTTCTGATCTAGGTTGTAGTTATCTTTGTGAGTTGTAATAGGATATGTAATCGATGGGTTGTTAGATTGATAAGTTTCTTGATATAATATTTCTATCGAGATAAGTGCCTGCGAAGTAAATAGCGATTTGCTTGGAGACATTCTTTGTTCTAAAGCGTTGTATGATAAAAATTGTATAATAAAATTAACGCCAGTCATTTAAAATATCGTAGGTTACAAATAATTGCAATATCCTAATTTTTTTGGGATGTTGTTTAATGATGCCCAGCCGTATTCTGGAACTTTTATTAAATAGACTAGGAATGAATGCGTCGGATCGTAATGTCCAGTGACAATTACAGTTAAGTACTTCTGCTGCGCTTCTGTTCGATTGTGTTGCAGGGTAGAAGCAGCCGCAAAAATAACAGTACACCTTCGAAAAAGAAAATCTATTAATATTTCCCCCTGATACCTATTCCAAATGGGTTGTTTCTATCCCTAATGGTCTGTTGTCTTTTCTTCAACTAACTTACCTTTTCAACCCATTTTCTATTTCTTCAGCAATTAGAATGTACATATTTAATTACAAATCAATATTTCTTCCTCTAAACGTGTCAAGAACGATTCCAATCTTAGATTTTGATTCAAACTGTTTTGAGACATTGGAAGCTATTCCGATCAGAATTTTGTGAGTTACAGAATCCCAATTCCAAAGATTCCGGCTTGTTCATTCCGATTCGATTTTAAACGTTCCTATTCGATTTCCAGTTACAGAATAACGCTGATTGTAATGTTTTCTATATTTGTGAAGAACCTGGTGTGCCACTCTAGAAGGTCAGGCGCAGGTTGGCCACCACTGATCCAGATGAAAACAATTTACTTTTTATCATGTCTCCAATTTATTGTTCTTATATTACCCACCCTTGTAAACTGGTGAAAAGGGTAGATATATTTCTAAGATTTTGTTGAATTCTCTATCTTCAACAAGTGTTGTTCTTTTACTGAAAGCTTGTCTTCTCTCAAAATCATGTTCTGTATTATTTTGATAACAAACACAATTCACTATTAAAATATATGGTTGAAGTTCTGCCAAAATAAATGAATTTTTTTCTAAATCTAAATTATCAAAACGATCAAATAGGTACACTGATTTTATTTTGAATGCAAGCTTTTTGTTTTTAATCATGTAGCTGTTGTTTCTGTTGTAATCTGCTAAATGTATTATACAACATATATGTAGGATATGTTAATAATACTTGGCTCTGAGTATTATACAGGATGTTTTCAAATTCACACATACACTTTTACAATTCAGAAATTTTACTTTCCACTTCATTGAATCTTTTTTAAATATCTTATTTTATTATTATGTAATCGTTTTATCATACTTTCCTTTAGTACTAACTTGGCAATATTTTCAATACTTCTTTAAAAATATTATCAATTGTTGCTAGCAATGTATACAATAAGTAGGTGCAGCAAGGTTTTAAAAGGAATCAAATAAAATTGTCACAGGCCTTGGAGAAATCCATATATTTTGTAAAATAATTTTCATTTTTCTTACAAGAGCATTCAATCTGATGTAATCATGGATTATGTAATGTAGACTTGTACTTTTGTGGCAAATTCAGGTTCCAAAAAATGCGGTGGAAAATATGGAAACACCTTGTATAATTGTTATACGTTATTTTTATCGAATTGTGAACTGTAAAATTTTGTTTTTGGTTCGTGACTGATGGTTTGGTTTTATCATAATTTTAATAACCCCTATTGCAATTTGTAAACATAACATTCTTATTTGTTACTATGAGATCGTTATTTTAATTATTTAAAAATGTTTTCTCTGTTCTATGTCTATAATTCGTAAAATTTGGTTGTAACTATTTTATTCTTACAAGTGTGTGTATTCATATGTTCTATACTTAAATAATATTTATTCTCTAGTTTACACTGAATATCCGCATTATTTTTAATAAAACTCAACAGTGCTGTGCCGTTAACAGGATTTCGTATTGTTTAATGCAGATGTTCATAATATTTCATTTCATTTCAATGATATAAATTTATTTGTTTAATGCTATTCAAAGGTCGCCAAGTTTAGCTGAAATAAATTAGTTTATTGTCCATAAAAGCTGTTTGGTATTTGGTAGGGCGAGCAACCATACAATATAGAAGTAAAGATTGTTGAAGTTGATTATTTGAACTATCGACAATTTTACGCCAGTTCCAATAATTACTGAACTTTTAAATAATCATCTACAATGATATAAGTTACGTGATCTGTGATCTTCAAAAATATATTGTTTGGAGGTAATACAGTCTGTTTTTTTTATCATTTCGCTGCTTTCCGACAAGAGTGAGACAACTTGTCATTTTTCAATGGAAGCAATTCAAATTTGCTATACTTACATAACCACTTTTTAATGAAACTTTATAATTGGGTTTGGTTGTAAATAAGTATATATAATTGAAATTAATTTAGCTCGTTTTGCTGGTAAAAATAAGTATCTTTCAAATAATATTGTTTTAAAAAACCCAAAATTGGAAAATTTTGAGTTGTGATGCTTTTGTCGGAAGCAGCGATATGGTAACATTACTGTATTCTAAATGGTATAATTAAAAACTTTTGCATTGCTAATGATTTATGGATGTTACTCGAAATGTTATTTGTTTGACTTGCTTTATTTTTACCGTTTACTAAGTTTATGATATTTTATATTTAGGACATCGTTTTATTATGAGTATCAGTTTATTCGTTCTTACATTCACCAGTGAGCGTCGGGATGGGCATATTTTCCGACATTTTAGTTTATCGAATTATTTTAATAGAAATTAAAGTCATCGTAAATGATTATTTGTGATGTTATGTTTTTTTACTGGATTAACCTGTTGTTTTTTATTACATTCTTTTAAAATTGGTTTTAATTTACATTTTTTTAAAAGATATGGTTAACCCATTAACGTATGTGCAAAGTTTAATGTGATTTATGTTTAAGTGGAAGTTTATGAAATTATATCAGAACTTATTGTATGTATATTTGATTCCCAAAGTGCAAAAAGAGACATATCCGCTAAAAACAATTTGACACATGTTGCGATTCATAGCTATATGAAGTTGAACACCACCAAGCAGTCTTGATTTGAGTTAATAGTAGAGTGAACAGAAACTGTCGTGAGCTGTGCGTCATCTATGCGCAGGGCGCTAGTTTGAGTTGTACACATCAAGTTGAAAATTCCCATTTCATCAAAATCGATGGGGATTATATAGCAAATAAAAAATGTCTGCTCTATATTTATGTTTTTTATCAGTACGTATTTTGTTCATTTTTCATTTGGTATTTTTGAAAAATATACGGCTAATTAATTGTTATTAACATACTTATACTGTTTGGTACAGAAAATATTAGTGTAGTATGTCTTTTATTTATAATCATAAAATGTTTCGATCTTACTTACAAAATACATGTGTGGAAATGAGCTATCCCTCAGATATTTGTACTAAGTAATGGCTCTGAGATTTCTATTACCAAACAATGTTTTTCGTCTCCACTTTACAGGTATTACATTAGAGTTCGGCAGCTAGATCTACTCAAAGTCACAGCTCACGAGAGTTTCTGCGGAGTCTAACTATAGCAAATATAGATCAAAAAAATGTAACAAAAGTATTGAAAAAGTTAGCCATCAACCTAATTTGTATAAAGTAGAAAATACTAGTTTTACAGTCTTTTTCACGACTGTTTTTTAAACTAATCAACGAAATACAGGGGAATATCATGTGTTAATTATTACCTACACACTATTAACCTTATTTGGTTGATAGGAAGATTCACATATTATAGCTAGTTACTTGTTTTGCTAAGATTGGAAGTCCTATAACTGAGTAAATAAGAATGTCAAATTTTCTTAACCAGTTACATTTCAGTAAGAGCCATGTTCTTCCGCTAAAACCTTTATTTTCAGTTTTTCCCACGGCAGTTTTATTACGAATATCGTTTAACAGCGGATTGCCAATAATCATAGCAAATCGTGGCAAAAAGTTTTTGTTTATAAATATATAAAATGTAGATATATTTTAATATTATTACCAAGAAAAATACCGTTATTATATTCATGATATATTTAGCTATAAACATAACTGACACTTTGGTTAAAACTCAGATATGGCACTTTTTGCATTTAGTAATTAATTTACATTTTATTAACACTGTAATAAGTGTTCATTAATTTTTGAGTAATCTAAAATCATGGTAAAGAAAAACCTCATTATTTTGATCCATCGCAAACAAAATTTTGTTTAAGATTCCTGTTATTTGTCGGATTTCCTAGATATAAAGTACAACATTAAATTGATTCGAATCATCCAATAGAAAAAGTTTATACAGTAACAGGAAGAACTTTAATACAATCAAGGCTCCAGTACTATACAAAAGATAGTATAAGTCAAAGAGGTACAAAATAGTAAAGTACCTATATTTCACAATATTTCGTTGGCTCGGTATCTAGTCTTATGGATTTAATAATAAAAGTTTATAAATCCCTCAATGTACAGTAAACAGTAACTGATCCGTAGTCGGTAAAATTTAAATACTAAAACAACATTATTTTCCCTGCAAAATATTTCAGTTGTAAAATAATCATACTATTAAGCATTATCTTTCTGAAGAAACGAGTACGATACGATATTGTGCTATTGTTATCGGATTAACTTGAATATCTTCTGTATGTTCCTTATGGTGGTGTATTCATTATTCTTTTTCGTTAATTCATTGTCGAATATTTTTGTAGTGTCAGAAAGGGACCAAACATTTTAAAAACTTTATTATTGTTGATAACGGTAGCTGGAACGCTACCGAAACGTTGAAATAAAAATACAAAAAATATTGTGGTTTAATTTCCCAATAAATTAACGAAAAAGAATATTGAATCAATCATGTTGGTATTAAGTTAAAACGAAATATCTTGGGGTGAAGATGATTTGTAGGAAGTTCAATGTAATAAATACTCTTCTCAATAGTCCAAGCTAAAAGTTTCTTTCAAGTTAGTATCCTTGAAATCCGATAAAATTTGTATTCATATGTTTAACATGGAGTACTCTTGATAAATGTAACAGAACAGATAAAAATTATACTAATGGAATAATAGTATTTGCTTATGAACAGAATAACTTGATAATTATTATTTGATCTGTTTTAATATAAGTATACCATAAAGATTATGTTTACATACAAATAACTTGCTTGTAAAAACAACAAAAATCGATAAATATTCTTTAAATATAGAACAAAATTACCCATTAAAAGCGAATATATACCCTTTCAAATTTTAATGTAATATTAAAAACGTTATAGTGTAATAAATGACCTGAAAGTTGTTTATCGTAAAAAAATCTGTGATTGATAGAAAAATATAGCGCATCTCTTTTTTTTTGTCTAAAAGTGACAATCAAGCCCCATATTCTTCTATAATTTACTTATATATCGTGTGTACTTATAAATTTATTTCTTATTATTCAGAGAAAAAAATATTTTCACAGTTATTTTATGGTAGTCTCTAGCGTAAACGCCTGAGTAAATTATGTTGCAAAATATTAAATTACGTATGTGTGCAATAGTTACATAATATTATGGTACATACTTTTGTTAAAATTGTAATATTTATTACATATAAAAAGTGTTGGTTTTATAATTCCATTTATTGTATTAGTAAATAGTTGATTGGAAAGAAATGGTGTAATGTAAGATATACATGAATTTTTTCCCTTATATTGTACTTCAATTGCACGATGATATCGGTCTAGTTTAACAGTGATTATGCTAGGAAACCTCTTTATAATTTTATGCTGCTGCATTTCTATTTTTATGTATTTACTTTTAACACATGGTCTGGTGTAGTTGAAGTTAGTAAATTGACTAATTTTGAATGTATACAAGAATAAAATGTTGACATTATCATAATAGGTTATATAATGGTTTCTAATCTAGAGGATGTGGTAGTTTCTTGAGTAATATTGTCTTTAAAATACCCAAAATGCAGTAATCAGTTTACTTATACATTTAAGCTATAAATACGTCAGTATAGTAACTGTTATTCATAGTATAAACATCAGTTTAAATAACTTCTTGAATCTCTACAAAAAAAATGAGCGAATATTATATTGTTCATGAGTTCCGTACTTCATAACATAAACCACTAATGTCGTCAGGATTTCATAGAAACATTACATTTAATGTCTTAAACATTATCAAAGAAACAACCTCATATATTAGGTTGAATGATTTTCAATATTTTGTATACCTCTTTTACTACTATACCTTTACAGAGACTTAATGCTCCCTTTACTTAACTCGTGTATGAAATTTGTTTCTGACTGCTGCAAATAATCGTAATTTGATATGTCGCAATGTTGTTTTGGTAATGTTATCAGTTTTTATTGAATAACAAAATCCCCCTATTTAATTACTGGATTATTATAATTTATTGAATCTTGGCTTCAACGTTGTTATGAACTAGTCATGTAATTTTATGGTAGTCCTAAGAATAAAATAATGAAAAACACTGCTATAAAAACAGTCCAATTCATTTTAAATACTGATAGAAAATATATCAAACCAGTGCCAGCGGTAATTGCGTTTTACACAGCCTTATGCTAAGTTATAACAAATTTTGGTATTTCTGACTCATTTTCTTGATACAATTTTGGGGCACAATATTTATCAGTGCTTCAACGATTATAAATGTTTAGAATATACATATTCTAGAAGTTTGTTCAAAATTTACAAATGAAAGAATTTATTTAACAGTTGGGAAGTCATTACTCAATGTGTCGTCGTACTTTGTTTAATGAAATATTTGAAATTCAATAATTTCTGTTTAACATTAAAAGTTTACATTGGCGGCTCCCACTGTGTGTATTTTACGTGTGATTTTCCCCTTTTTTAATTTATTATATTGAAATATTTTATTTATCTTTTTTTGAGGTTTAACTGCAATCGCTGAATTTTTTCAGTAGGTGACCCAATAGGGCATGTCCACCAACTGACAAGTTGGCACTAATGACAGTTGCCCTGAGGATAAATAAACAATTATTTGGATAGATTTGTAATTTGGTTGTTTTTTATTGATTTAGTGATCCTTTTTATTATAAACAGACCATTATAGATTTTAAAATAATGTCGAAAAAAGCACGAAATAAAAATTAAATCAACTCAAACACGAACAAAATAACTATTAAAAACCACGTGTTGTGCAGAGAACGCTGGTTTCTCATCAGGGCGACTGTCCCATGACGTCACGTGGACTTGTCCTACATAACACGATGTGATAAATATTAAATGTCTTAATACTCTCCAGATTTTATTAAATAAAAACTGAACATGTAAAACCAGGACCACAGCCCAAATCTTTTCGTAGCTCTTTGTATCATTACCAAACCATATCGCAAGTGATACCTATTACAGTGGGGGAGACCCTAAAACCCTATTAAATAATGCAAATATCGCAGTAGAGGTGTGGAGTGATGTGGACCGGGGTTTAAATCCCAGACCCGCCCGACTCAGTTTTTTTCAGAGGTTTTCTCGTAGCAATAGGCGAATGCTGGGTCAGTACACTCATCTCGGGCACCTACCACCGTTGCCTCAACTCCCATTCAATGAACCCAAAAATCCTCGTTCCTTCCAATGTTGGTTTAAGACGCTCTGGCAAGCCTATAGCGTCTCACTCCTCTTAAAGGGGGGAGAATGAAACACCATCCTTTTTTTTTTAAATACTGGTGATGAGTGAGGGACATAGTTAAGTAAGGTTACGTAACTTATGATTACCAGTTTTTAAATTTTTATACTGAAAATTCATAGATTATTTTTTTTATTACTCAGAACTATTGTTAAATCCAATGTTGGTGGGGGACTATCTCCAACGCTATGAAAATTAAAAACTACATTCATAAGTAACGTAACCTAACAACTGATCACCTGTACTGTGATATCTGCATAATTTGTTATGGTAAGTATTTTTTTTATTTTTATGAGTTTTGTTATGGTGTCCCCCACTATATTGTATTTAATAATATTAGTGAGTGATAAAAAGCGTTGGAAAAAATCCATGTATTTCCAGCTGCAGCCCTGGTTCTACATGTTTATTACATAAAATGACAATAAACAAAAATTGGTTCACTCTTAATAACTGAATATGTGTAAACAAACTTAATTTCCAACAAAGCGCTTTCAACTTGTTAAGTCATCATCAGAGCTTTGTCACAAATTGAAAATACTTTTCATGAAACATACCAACATTGTTCAAAATATTTTCCATTGATTAATATTTTTAACGATGTAGATGATATCTATAGTATGTTATAATCTTGAGAGGTATTATAATGGTGAGTTATAGTTCTCAAGCACTTATTTTTCTACTGGAAGTAACAATATTCATATTCTTAAAAGTGTTTTAAGTGATAATACATGACACCACTTTATGGTACCTAATGAAAGTTGTTATTATAAGTGTGTTTATTGTATTTTATCATTTTCGTTTGTAACTAATATTTTTTAGTATCAACATCAAAAGTGAAGTTGGTTTTTGAATTTTAAGAATTTTCAAATTATTTAATCAGGAGCAATATTTATCGTGCAAAACATCATATGGCTTTAACTATAAGTGTACTAGAAGTTTATGTCAAAAAATATACTGATCAAGTTGATACTACGTACAATTTTTGCAACCGATCTCAGTTACTCTGTTTCAAGAGTTAGAAAAATTAAAGTTGAATACATATATAAAGTAGAAAAAAATGTTATAATTTACCAGAGATATTTCAAATGGTATGGTTGTTAAAAATATATATCAAAGTACATTTTTATGATTGTTGCAAAATCTAGGCAGTTGCATAGCTTTCAAGATTAAACCTACTGTGATTGCACTCAATTTCCATTGGTAAAGTCCGAGTGCGGTTGAAGGCTACCTTTCGATGTAATTTAATTCATAACTACTTTGGTATTATTTTTTTGACATGAACCAGGTATTCTGAGATGTTTTCAATCTTGCACAGTAAATATTTCTAATGTAAAATTTTCAATGTATTAGTAATTTAATATGTCCGTAAAGGGAAAAGTGTAATGTTTCTTTTATTAATCGTTAAAACCACCATGTGTGTCATTAATAAAAAATTCTGTCACTGTTTAACCAATCATTGATATGTGATTTTATTAATTTTCTGCGTTATTGCCTTTATTTACATTAATTGGAATTATAAAATGTTACTTTTTGTAAACTTTTTAATATTGCAAATGCATTGTGACCCCCCGCCTAAATATATTGACGAATGCGAATAATACATTTGTTATATTTTGCCTTCATTATAGTGTTGTATTTATTAAGATTTAGCATTTTATAGTCAATGATCTCGTTAGGAAATTGTTCACGTATAGTGTAAAAATTGTGCATGTCACTGTTCTCTGAGCACATGTTTACATTTGATGTATATATAATACTTATTATTAGATACTATTTGTACTTGTCATATTCTATTTTATTGAAGATAAAATTAAGAAGGACACGTACAGCCACAATAAAT
Organism: Lochmaea capreae; assembly: GCA_949126875.1. Lineage (NCBI taxonomy): Eukaryota > Metazoa > Arthropoda > Insecta > Coleoptera > Chrysomelidae > Lochmaea > Lochmaea capreae. The sequence continues at coordinate 13,940,566 of OX421402.1, read as the reverse complement.
GTATTACTTATTACGGAGTTCTCTTTTTTATTTTCGTCTTCCAATTTCCCATTCATATTGCTTTCAGCAGGACGATACTTAGCAAGAATCAAAAAATATACGATATTGTACTACAAAGATATGGAAAAATACCAATCAAAGAAAACAATAAACGGAAAAACTATAAAAGAAGCAAATACTACCTACTGGAAGAAAGTATCAACAAGAGTCCAAAACAAGGATAATGTTAGTTATACCTATGCATTTAAATATGTTTTAAGAGCTTTGGCAATTGTGCAAATAAAGTGAAAATAGGTATTCCATTAATTGTGTCATCAACTTCTTGTCGTTCCCAAAAAATTGAAGTTAAATAAGCAGAACTAATAATTGATTCATCCTAAAGACATACAATAACATACAAGTCATTACAATTATATAATATACAAAATCAATCATACATCCGTTGGTGTGAATCTGGCTTGTGTTAGTGAAAGTGTCAAAAATAAGAATTGCTAATGGTGTGACAAGGGTGAGTATAGGATTAGTATCAGTTTTTAATTTATTGAGGATTTCAATTCTAATAAAGGAAATAAAAGTATGTGAACCCTAAAATGCCAGGTATAATTAATCATAGTTGTATCGCAAAAAATTGTAATAATACTTACATATTTTTGGTCACTTCGCAATTTGGAGTTAAAGAACGAAACATTTTTCAAATTTCCATCTTAATCAAAGGGAACAGTGGTACAAAATTTTAGAACTTACTAATGTATATGGAATAACAGTCCTATGTTTGATAAACAAATATTTTAGTCAATTTTGTTGTTATATTATGTGCAGGTTAATACAAATTTTAAATGTGTGTTGTTTTCTTATTTATCTAAATTATGTGTATTATAATTATTTCGTTACAATTTTGGTAATGAAATAATTATATAATAAACAATTTTAAGACAAATTGTAAAATTTACCTACCTATAACTCAAACTACCAAATTCAAATATCCTACCTGTAAAAATTAGTTCCGGTACCCCTTCTTTAAACAGATTGCGAAAAAGTTTAATAGGTCATACGATTTATACAAGTACGACAAGGATAATATGAACAATACTATTTGAAAGAAAGAGACAAGAATTATTCTATGTGTGAAACTCACAATTAGATCACTCTCTTCTACCAAAACAGGTGAGGATGTGCTCATTGCCCTTTTTATTTTTAATTGATGTGTTTTGGTAGAGGGGACTGATCTAATTGTGAGTTTCACACACAGAACAATAATTCTTGTCTCTCTCATTCAAGTATTCCTGTTCATATGATCCTTGTCGTACTTGTGTGAATCGTATGACCTATAAAACTTTTTCGCAATCTGTATATTATTACTCTATGGTAAAAAGTTTTATTTTCAAATACAATGACGGTTTCTTCTTGCATCTCTGTACCTATAGAGTAGGGAGGGTGAGTGTAGGCTCACAGTACTTAGGCCACATGTGACCCATTGTGCATCCTCCCGAGGAGTTGTCTTCCTAGGTCATTGTCCATTCTGTCCTTCTCAGGAAGGTGGACAGGTCACTAGGAGACATCTCCTTTATATCGGCAGGTGTAGGCCAAGACTCACCGAACACACACTCTCTTATTGACGATAACTCCGGACTCTCGCATAAGACATGCCTGACAGTTTCATCTTCCTGTTCACACATCCTGCATAGAGGTGTGTCCACTAGCCCCATAGTATGGAGGTGTTTTCCTAGTTGACAGTGACCAGTCAGAAATCCTACTGTTAAACGTAGGTTTCTCCTGGTCATCGCCAAATATTTCTTCGGCTCCAGCTTCCCAGGGTGATCCTGGCAAGATTGCATCCTTTGATTCCATCCCATCTCTTAAGGGATTGAGTATGGGTGTAGCGTTTGGCTAGTTCCGCAATTGTCGAAGTCGTTAGGCCGTAGGTGTCACTGGGTCCTAGAATTTTTAGTCCAGCGGCTTCCCTGGCTAAAGAATCAGCAATGCGATTTCCTTTACTCCTGTCGTGTCCTTTAACCCACCTCAGGATAATATTGTTATCTGCCGAGGCGTCAGCTAAATCTTGGTGGCACTCTAGTATACTAGCCTCGATATAACACGTTGTCTGTTTAAGGCTAATAGGGCTTGTCTACTATCAGTGCAGATTATTATGTTTTTGCCAGAAATTCCTCTTCTGGTTAGTTCTTTTGTGGCAATTGAGATACCAGCCAGTTCTGTTTGAACTACGCTGGTATTGTTTCCCATTCCCCACTTCATCTTTAGGCTTATAGTGCTCTTGAGTGAACTCCACATCCTGAGCCTTCTTTCATTTTTGAACCATCTGTATATATGCGTATTTCATTTGCAGCACCTGGCTCTGTGTTCTGTTTTATTTGAATTTTGTAGGGTTTGTTAAACAAAAACCTGGGTTCAATTGCATCATTGGTTGCCTGCAGCAGAGGTAGCGCAGTGAGCGCTTCTTGCATGTACCACGTATACTTTGGTAGGGTACTGTACTAGGCATATGACATATTCTGTTATTCCACAGAATAGTGAAATTTCTCGTCCATTTACAACGACAATTTTTTAAATGATTCTCTACTTTCAGGCCGTTTAAGTGAGTAGTCAACTTCTAACGGTATTAATTTATATTTAATTTGCTGTTTTTAAAGTAAATACTAACTATTTTATTGATATCTATGATCAGTCCATATTGGGCGAGAACACAAAGAAAGCTGGTTTCTCGCCGATAAGCTTTAAAAATATATTCATGTTGATACATGCAACCGCGTACAAAAGAAGCAGGTCTGAGCTTGTCGGCGCTAGTAATACGCTCCGATACCTATATCGGAATTAGCCAAATATTATTTTCCAGCGCGACACGTGCAGAGACCGCGCTTCATTCAGTCTGTTTACATACTTTGTGGCGTTTGTGGACAAAAATGGTTGATGCAGCTCGTAATTGCATTATGGGACAAAAGACAAAAAGTCCACGCAAATCGAAAAATTACAGAAAAATGCTGGCCAGTTTGCACTCAATATGCTAAAAGTACATTCAACAGTTTTTCTACACCGAGAAAAAACGTTGATTAAAACATTTTTCATCAATACCCAAGTTATCCCTGCTAAATGGTTTAAGAAGGTTCGGTAGAAGAGGGTATGCCTCGTCTCCCACAAACACGAATGGAGTCTTTACATTTGTTCCTGGTAAGAAGCTCGCCTCAGGAATATTAAGTCTGCTCTCTTCCAACAATTGATACAATTGTGATACGTGAAATGTCCCCTTGAGGTAGTCGACATTTTGAAATATAATCAACGAAACTAGCCGGCTTCCAGCTTTCTTTATGTCGGCTTCTATCGCGCTTGCAATTGGCGTTGGTAACCACCGTGCGAGAAACCAGCTTTCTTTGTGTTCTCGCCCATTGGTTTTACACCACTAAACAAAGTTAGAGAGTATTACATTTACAATCTTTGATAGCTCCTCTGTACTGACACCACTATTGAAGTATCATAGTGTAAGGTAAGGGTTCAACCAATCACTAATATCAACATAAACGAACGAATTTATTTAAAACATTAAATAATACAAGTCAAACTAAACATAAAAACGAAATAACTTTTGATACATGATTGCAATATGTAAATGTATCATTGCACGTACAAATTACGACTAGCATGAACAGATACACTTTACAAAAACTGAAATAATCTATCAAATCATAGACCATTACGGAATTGTTTTAAATAAATTATGCAGGGCTTCCATATATTATTTATATTTATAGTATAACAGTAACCCAAAGATTCATAATTTATCATTAACACAATTAAAATAATTAACATTTTTTATGGTTTCTAAATATTATTATAAAATCTGAATGTTAGAGTGAAAAGGGTAGCTATAATCTAAATGAGTCTAAATAAACAATTAACTGATTTAGAAAAATAACGTGGAGAATACATAATCAGAGTAGATGGAAGAATGGGGATAAGCTACATGTTACCAAAAAGCTGAAAACGCTCAAAAAAGTGAAGAGGGAAATATATATATTAACAAAAATAGAAGAAAATATGGAGCAGATGTAATAACTGATTATGAAACTACTAACATAATAAAATAACCAGCAATGGAGGAATTGTCAATGGCGATAACAAGACAAAACTTATTAATATATATACATAATTATATAATGCTTCTAAATACAATAAGGGCGACTTCCGGAACTATATACAGTACGTTATTAAGGTTTATTTTTGAAGTAGTCACCTTTTAACGTCCCTAGCCTCCACATTCCTTATATTACATAATGAAAAAATATACAGGGTGCATCTAGAGAAGAAACAGTTAATTTTATATCGACTTATGTTTTCTAAACAGGTTTACTAAAGAAACTAGAGCTGTATGAACATTCCTTCATTGAAATTCATCAATCAATGTCCATTGTTTCAGAAGCGCTTTGACGCCATGTATTTACAAGCAGCTCTGGTTCCTTTATCAAATATTCATTCAGCCCTGAAATAGAAATTATGTAAATAGAGAACACTATTGTATAAAATAGTTTTAAACATAACATTTTTCCAGATTGTAACAACGTCACTATTTTTACAACTATCATAATACCAGATTATACGAAACTACGTTTAATACTCATTCAAATAAGGATAACAATTTTACTACCTCCTCCCTTCTCTCTTGAAAATTAAGGTAAGCGCAGTTGTTTCAGTGACTTACTTAATCAATATCGCGTTTTCAGAATCTCTCGCTGCCCCTGTAAAACTTTCAAGTAATTTAATTTCACTTTATTATAACTACGTAGAGTGTGAAGATAAGTACATACAAATAATTTAAATATTTTGTGACAATTTCTAATGTCGTATTAAGACGGATCTCTACCAAAGTAACACATGATGATGACGACATTGGCGTCAACTTGTCTGTCAATCTAGTGTTTAGCAACATGTGGAATGAGGAGGTTCTCGATCGAGCTGCAATTCCTGTTTAAGAGGGATTACTCTTAGGTTTTCATAATCTGGAGATTCACTTACTAGCCTGCTAGTCATTTCATTTTTCATTATTCCACTCCATACTAGCCTTAGTGATAAATGCATTGGGATGGACGGATGATAAATCAGGGCCAAATATACTCAGTAGTAACTGAGGCTACATCCGATAAATTTCTTTTAATAATCAAAATGTGAGGGTGTCTTGTTATCTTAAGCAATATAGATTGGTAGACTTTCAAACAAAAATATACGGGACGGTAGAAACTTTTCAACGTGTAGGGCTTTTGAAAAGAAAGTAACAGTAGAAGGCATGCATTGAAGAAGTTACATAAATTAAATTCTACAAAGGAAAATATATCTAAGATAATTTTATAAGTTACAAGATACAGTTCCTTTTAAAAAGTTACTTTTGCCGAAAAATAAAGGAGCTAAGATACCGTAACTTAGATACTTTAAAATAACTAAGTTATTCTAAAGTAACTAAGATATTTTTTTTCTGACAGCTTTGGTAGCTAATGACGTAATTGCAAACATGTCTTATCGATGATTCACTATTTGTCATTATAAAATATATATATCCCATCTTGTAGGAATTTTATATGAAATATTGGATTTAGAAATAATAAACACAGCGGGAATGATAAAATTTTAAAATTCTGTGATAGACAATCAACAATTTTTAAATAAATAATTTAAATATTTAAAAACTATCAACATTAGTAGGCACTTATATAAGATAATAAAAAAGGAACCTGAACATTTTATAATATCATTTTATATCAAAAATACTTTGACTGGAATGAGTTTCAATGTTATTCGGAATATATATCACATTTATATTGCATGCCGAACATAAAAGAACCCTGCTGCTGAATTTCTTATCTGACTAATTTCATTTATTGGTTTGGATTGGCGAGTTATTGTCTCGTCATTAAATTGGTACCATTGTCCAAGTTTGTCATCTAATTTGACAGTTGCATAATAGTGACCATGAGTCATTCCACCTGAATGTTGCACGACACTGTAGCAACTATATCTGGAGGAACCAAATTTCAAATTTTGAAGAGGAAAATCAACTTCTACCTCGTTTTTACGAAATGTATCGCCAGCGGAGTAATACCTGAAATTAAAATGAAAATAATTAATGGCAATATATTCTATGTGCAATATTATGAATGCAACGTCCAACCACAAGGCATGTAGACTTTCCCACTTATACTACTCCATTTTAATGATTGCAGTAGTTTTAAATACAGGAATTGCTCAATAAATATCGTCCTACTAGCGCAATTCTGATAATTTATTGAACCCATATAATATACTTCTCCATACTTCTAGCATCCATCATTTGATCTTTCATACATTTGTGGTTTATTGGAATTGGAAAACCATTAAAAAAGTTGGATTACTTACCTTTTTAATACTAAAGCAAGAACTTCAGGTTCCACAGTTAGCTCCTTTCGATTCACTATGGTGCCTGTTGATTTGCAGTTACTACATGAATAATCCAGTAATCTATTATCTTGTAAATAGTCGTTTATCATTTTCTGTAACGAACAAGGTCTGTTCGGAACTGGTAACAATAAAAGTCCCTCTGTGTCAAATGACGGATTTATTTTATTACAGTTGCAACAAACTTTCATGTTTTTCAACTGAAAATAAAACAGATCTATCCAAAACGAAGAACGGCCTTGCAAATGGCCGAACCAGGCTTTTTCACTTTCTGTCATCACTTGACGAGGAATGTCTAATGAACAATCTTCACTAACTACGTTAAACAGAAATAAGAAAAATTCAAAGCAATCTTCATGTGTGTTCTTATCGTACATAGGTGCAAATTCACAAATTTTTTCTTTAAACTGTGAAATTAAAAAAATCTTATGCCGTTGCGAAGTTCCACCCCAAAGTTCCCGAAGGACCTGAAATATTAATATTATATAAAAAACTGTTAATAACAAATTGAACAAGGAAAAATTATATAAAACACTCACCGCTGCTAGATGATGATTAATTTTAGGAGGTTTTCTAGTCGTATAAGTCAGATACCGGTCAGACGTAATGTAAGAAGCCTTAATACTTGGAATTACTTTCAGACATTGTAATAAGCAATTCATGTAACAAATATTTTTTACATTCCTTAAGCCAGTGAAGCCTTCTCCAGTTACCTGTAAAATTATTAAACTATGATTTTCAACAAAAATACAATAATTTAGTATGTTGACACTGACAAGTGACCTAATTAGATATTGCATTTAAATTTGAAGTATAGTAATAAAGACTTACAGGAATTGGTTTGAAAGTACGATCTACAGATGGTGGTTTAATAAATGGGCTTCTATCTCTAAATTCAGTTCCTTCTGTATCTTCTCTTTGTAATGATCTTCCTCTGGTACGCTCGTCTTTATTTTCCTGTTTATCTTCTCCATGGAGTATTGGTTTAGCTGCCTGTCTGGCTTTTATAAGTTGTGCAGCTTTGTCTCCCTCCACCAATTCTTTTACCACTGCTTCATCAATTACATGTGATGATTGTACAGTTTGTCCAATTTTCTCACTCGAAGGTACTGACGGTTCTAGCTCAACAGTTTCTTTGAGAGCAGAGTCGATAAAAGCCACAGGTTCTTTAAAAACATCAAATACAGGGTTTTCGTATATGGTAGAAGATATTTCCGATTCATCCATTTCATTATGCTTTACTTGTTCTGAATTTGAGAGTAAATTTGAAGAATGCATCTTCAAATTAATTTGCTTCACTGCACCACTTTCTGGGTAAGTGATGCTCTCCAAGTCAAGCAATTCATCAATATCTGAATTAGTTTGATGTAAAAACAATTGGGAATTGTCAACTGCAGTGGGATACCATTCAACAAATTCTTTTAGCCCTCCATTCAATATAACTGGTTCTTCGGAATAATTTCGGATAGTATCCCACTAGAATATGATACATTCAAATTACAGACAACTACTACACTTGATAACTTGAAGTTACACACATGTTCAACTTTAAATGTTTATGAAAAAATGAAAATATAATGAATGGAGTTAACAACTGATATACCAAAAATGTACTATCATTGGAGCTAATATATCAATTATTATTTGAAATAAAAAGGTCTTACTTCTACAATAATAGTTCTTAGTCGTGCCAATATTGAACCAATATAATCATATTTTACTGTAGCTTCATCTAGAAGGATAATAATGTCAAACGTATCTCTTCTTTCCCATATTTCCTTTGTAGGAGGCTCTAAGCGCTGTCCTAAGGTATTTGCTGATAAACTAAATATCATAAAAAAATTGCAAAAATTAATATATGTAGAAAAAAATAATAGAAGCTGGTCATCCAAAACTATTTTTATTGCTTGTAAAATAAAGTAATAATACAGTTTACTTACCCCGGTACTATTAAATCTCTTGGAATATTAATAATGTCACCTTTACTTGGATTAATTTTAGTTCTCAAATAATCAGAAGCAGGTCGAATATCAACTATCAGAAAATTGTCTTCTGTTTGTAGGATCATAAACAAATCTCCAGGTTGAATAAAATTATCTGAAAACAATTAAACAAAAATAAATCTTTACTCAACTTTTCAGTTCCCAATTGGTAAAGGGAATTCTAGGGACATGAGAGAAAAAAGGCAACTGTGATAACACCAAATTTACTAGTAACGTTTGAGAGTTGACAGTTTCTATTTAATTCAATATGAATGTCACTGTATAAAATTACTGCAGAATTGAAATAACCGAGTTTTAATATACTCAATCTTCTAGCTTATACCACAGAGATGGTATACTATGACTTTCTTTCCAAAGATTAGAAAAAGCACCTGGTCAGACAAATTTTCCGGAACTAGTATTGACTTTAATTCATTATAGCATAGGATTGTATTTGAGTCTTATTATGAATATAATGGATTCTAGCCATCTATTAGTTTACACATACTTCAGTTCGCAGTACTATTCTATGATCAGTAAGTGTGTATGGTTTTTTTGCGGTGAACATTCACTGAGACCTAAAAATCTATTATGTTCCCTTCTTCTCAGTTCATGAGGAAACTATTGGAGACAAGCAGTTCCTTTAGTCATGAGACTAGCGGTTCTTTTAGTCCAATCTTTAAAGGAAGTATTTTATCCAGTAGTTTTTCTGGTGATGTGCCGGGGATTTATGATAATAATATCCCTTTATTTCGAGTAATGGTAAATAATCTAATCACAAAAAAACGTTATTTTCGCATCACTAACTAGCAAAATATATTTCTCAATACCAATAAACAGTACTGATTGATGGAAGGTTAGCCACTTCCAAAAAGTATTTGATATGAAAATTGTTCTATCAGAGCATTAAAAAGAAACAGGTGATGCAAATACAAGGGTAATATAAAGATGTTTTTGAATTTTAAATCTATTAAAGTAATTAGTTGAATCTTATGCTTGCACCTACTTATTTAACCAATATGAATGGTATTTGTTAACTATTAAATATAAAAACTTTAAATACACTTCACGAGTTATTAAATTACAAATATTCAAATAACATGTTAAATTATTTGAAGTCTAATTTCTTGAACTGGAGCTACCAAAGGGGTTACAAATTTCCTTAGAAGAATTTATTACATTCTATTCACTATTACTATAATACGGTTGTTTTAACGAGAAAAATAACATTACCAGCCATATATACGGTGTGTTCACAAGCTTGACTAACAGCCATATTTTCCAAATTTCAATTTTTCACTAGAACTGACGCACTGTCAACATATTGACCTTAACTCTTCTGTTAAACATTTACCCGCCTAAAGTCAAGAATAATACCCTCTTTTGTTTCAAATTATGACAAGGATAGCCTCTAATCAGACAATTAAGAGCAGAGTAGTGTTAATTTGAAAAAACTGAATGTAAAATCACATTTGAAACTTCCCCAAGGAGCGCGAAGATTAATTTATTTTACATTCAGAGCGCGTCATCTTGGTAACAGAAGTATAAGCACAATTATGAGTGGGCAAGTAGGTTATCTATGCCTGCTGCATAGAGAAATTTCTCTATGGCCTGTGGGTCCGCCTATGCCTGCCGATAGCAAAGAATACACCAACAAGAAGCGAAAATACGAATAAAACCCTGTCTACAGACGCCATGTTTTAAATTAGTTGTCTCTTTCTTATGGTCTATGGAGGGTAGAACTAAGGAGGACCATCTCAGTGTATTAAAAAGTGTCCGTTGAAAGGGAACAAATTAAGGTGGCGCTAGAGTAGCAACCGAAGGAATTTTAAAGGGAGCGCCACAAATTATTAGAGTAGGATACTAAATTAAAAAAGGACAGACTACGTAAATAGTTGAGATTTTAAATACTGCATATTTCTTAACTACGGAAGTCAAAAAAAATAGAGAGATTAAACACGTATATTTTCACGTGAAGTTTTACGAACACGTAAACGTGAATTTATGTACGTACCAGTAGCGTAAACTACCACAGTTTAAACACAAAAATACGTGAGAGAAAACGTATCTCAGCAGCTGCGCCGGCTGCTGAGTGTTTGTTGTTTGTTTGAATTTTCTAGGGTTATGGTTGCTTATTCAGTTCAACTATCAATTCAAAAATGGAAGATCTACTCTTAGGAGCCGCTATTGGAGAACTTGATAGTAATATGGGTGATGACAGCGAAGAATCCAGAGAATTATTTCCTTTTGGAAAAAAAGTTATCCCTCGAAATACCAAATCAAATTGTTACTGAAGGTCGGGATGCAGTGGAAGGTGGGTGTATGGCTTGCGTTAGAGTATAAATTATAAACTAAAAAAAGAAAACCTAAAATCAATTAACCTTATTTGATTCTGTCTATCAAAATAAAGCATAAAGAAAATCAAATGACTACTTAAGATCTTATTTTATTTTTATGCAGAGCCATAATTATTTCATTTTATTTAAACCAAGGAAATAGTATTGTTTTGGTTATGTCGATTATTTGTTTTGTTATTGTTACTTGATAGGTTATCTATGACTGTTACCTTTCCGATCCTATATATCTATATGATCCCGATTGGCGTATTCGGCTTGATAAGAATAACGTTTAGTCTGTACGCAGAGATACGTAAGCTTACGGAGTACGTGCGTACGTGAACGCAAATTAGCCATTGCTGCGCATGCGCAAAGTTCAAAACCTACGTTTACGTATACGCATAAGGACGTGTTTAATATCTCTAATATTAAATTTTTCAACCCAGCACACTTCACTCTGTTTATAACTGCTAAATTCACATCATTTCCAGTTCCTACACTAGCGCTATTTCGGTGAGTGTTCGAACAATAATTTGCTGTTTACAAGTGGACACTTTTTCAACTAATCCCCCATACAAGACGGTTCTCCTTACTTCTACCCTCGATATTATGGTCTTTATCTTTACAGACCCAAATTTAAGTTTGCTTGTAGGTTGAAATCAATTTTTTAAATGATCTATTTCACGTGTATATTGTCAACGAAAAGTGCAGAAGTAGCTACTAATGGAAACATACCTGTATGATACATTTGATAAAATACAACTTTATGCTAAAATACTTTTTCTCAATGTGATTCGAGTAAAGCTGTAAGCATTTATTATGATTCTCAGTGTATGCCAGAGTTAGCTGTCACCTTCAAGGTTATTTATTTTTGTCCCTTCAACATCAAAGTATTTTCGCCGGGCTTAACTTCTTGTTGTTGTGCTCAAGTACAAGTTACGACCAGTAACTGTCTGCATGTATGGTGAGTATTTTCAGTTTTTTGTCAAAGGAATTATCTTACAGTAGGTACCTATGTTGTTTTTTTTTACATTCACCATTATTCTTGAAATATTACTTTAAATCTGTCACTGTTACTTATATTGCGAAAGCTCGGATCGCGGGCGAGTCCATTGAAATACCGAATCTGCTCAACTGAGTAAAAAACGTTACAGTTAGTGAATAAGTGCAAAATGTAAGTGGTAAAATGGCTAGTTCAAATGTTAGTGTTCAGCAAAGGTCATCTGTTCGAGTATTCGTGAGTAATGAATAAGATGTTGTTTACAAAACGGAATACCTATGTCGTTTGCTATACTTTTTGGTTCGATAAAGAAGAATGGTTGACGGGTAGCGAGACTAGAAATAAAGAGTAGGTATTATTTGTTGGTAGGTATAGCTTATTAGGTAGCTGACTAGCATAGAGTGGCATAGTTTCAAATTGTTTAAGAGTAGGTATGTAGATATAAAAATATGTACCGAGGAAATTTGTAATTTCTGATCTTCAATTTTGTCTGCCACCTACTGCCAATTTCCACTTCTCTAAACAAGCAGAAGGTTACCTATGAGGCAGACAACGCAATTGAAAATCCCCACCCCCTTCTGGCACTTCTGACTTTCAATAAAAAATTGTTACTGAAAACTGACTGTATATTAAGTAAGGGTTGAAAACGGTAAACAAGGCCACAAAAAATTATTTTTCTCGTATAGTAGATGCTGTTAACCAATCGCATTTATCATACCAACTTATATAATAAACTGACAACCCGCCCACAATAAAATATTCACAATGACAAATTTCGTCTAGTTTGTCCATAGTCAGATTTCAGAAAGTGCACTAAATCTTAACTGTTGAATTGCACAAGAAAAAGGCATCGAAGTTATTAGAAATGGTACAGATCTTGCTCGATCATCCTGGATTATTCGAGAAGCCATGCGCACTTATATAAGAAGATTGAGTCAAACGGTACGGGCAGAGTTTCTGAAGAATTTTTAAGTGAAAACTCGGTGAAATATGTCTTGTTAGAAAAGAAAAACAACGAGCGAAGATGACACTATTTAATCACAAACAACAATAATAAACGTTAGTGCATTGTTTTTATCCAAGTATTATAGGTTTCCAAAGAAAATAATAGAAAACGACATGACGGTACGTTACACGAGAAAACGTTTAACCAATATACAGGGGAGTAAGGAAAGGTTATCATTATGGAGTATAAGAAAAAAAACCAAAACGACAAACATTTTTTGAAAATTTTACAATGTTGACGTGTGCAGTATTGCTTCTTAAGTAAATAAGTAGCACTGGAAAGGAATTGTCAAAACGTCAACTGTCCTGTTATACACTGTATTGTTCACCAATAGGCCTTATATGGAAAATACTGATGTCAAATGTAATGTGTGAAAATCAACTTCCTAAAATGTACCCATAATTTTTTGTAGTTTGATATTTTTTGAATAAATTAAAATAATTCAAATGCGTTTTTTTTCTTTTTATACTATACCCATTAAAACTCAATGATGAAGTTGCATGTGAAGTATTTTAAAACCTCTAAACTGCATTTTTTTAAAGTAGACTTTGGGGTACTTCCAATTAGACAGCCATGATGTATATTATATAAGTTTATATTTACTTTTTTATTTATGTGTTACAAGGTTCTCTTTAGGCTAAAGACATTGCTCTATATCTCCCTGCTTCATATAAAAAAATTGAATAAAATGAAGATATGTATAGACAGTTTTGTTTTGAACCATAGTTTATGTTCTAATAATGTAACCTATTAGCCAATACCATACCAAAATATTTGAAAAGCTCTTAAATACAAATATATTCCATTGTTATTAAGAGAAGCACTTACCTTTAAACGTAAAACGCTTTTGTGTAGTTGGTATTGCAATCATTTGCATTGTAGGAGAAGGTGCTTTTATTCTCTTTACCTCATTTTCTAAAGCCAAATTTTTATATCTAAAAATTGAGCATTAGTAGAGTTAAATTACTTTGACCCATATTCCAAATAAATTCTCCTGCTTAAGATAGTAATACTAACCAAGCTAATGATTTTGGTGGAAGAGTACTTTTATAAATATACTCAGGAAGTTTTTATAAACTGGCTAATAATGAAGAGCTATTTTAAAACATTCTGTCATTGTTTTGGACCATGTTAGAGATATGATTTGCAATTTTCAATAGGTATATCATTTATCAACAATAAGAAAATTTATTTGAAAGATAGGTTTGTACAAGATTTTTAAAATGTGATGTTTAGTGTAATTGAAAATTACGTTCCACTGGATAAATAGGATTGGAATTTATCATATTATATTAATCTCACCCCATAAGACATAATTTACATTTTGCATATAGAATTGTATGAATTTAGTGTTAGTCATTAAAACACAAACTATCCATATGAAATAGTTACATTAGAATCTACATATTTCCAATGGAATATGCAATCATAAATATTTTAAAATTTTGTTTATTGCTGCTTTTATTTTCATATTACTCTCAGTATATTTTGAAGTTATTGATAGGTATATTGTTTCTGATCTCTTACTTTATATTGTTTTGGTCAAAACAATACTAATATAAAAGTGGATTTGAAGTGAAGGAAGCTGTAACATGATTTATTTTTAATTTCAAAACAAAATATTAGTCAATTTTCAGTCTTTTACAATTTTTTAAAATTTAGTTTAAAATTACAAAGTCGATGTTCACTTAGTTAGTATAGATCTAGTGTTGGTGTACCTGACTTATCTAACTGATTCACCCAATTTAATTTATTAAAATTTACCTTTCTTCAAGACTTTCTCTGATTTCATTAATTAATTGAGTTACTTTACGGTAGTCGCTAGAATGAAGAGCTCTGGTATAATTTTGATCATCTGATATCTTGAATAGATGATCCATTAGATTAACATATCGCCTACATAAAATATAACATTTTTCTTGATCATCTTGGCACTGCAATAATTCACCCATCATTTTGTTTATAAAAGTACTGAATCTAGATTAAAAAAAATGTTTTTAATTATTTAATTATAATTAAAAAAAGTACAACATTTAATACTTTTTAGTTTAATTGGATTAACATTAATTACTTTTGTTTACTTAAGTCAAACTTTATTTATTCTATTGTTAATATAATTTCTTTTGTAATTTTATGAACTCTACTGAGTATAAGATTTTATAACTTCCAATACAAATAACAGATTTTCTTAATATTTTAAAATATAAGCAATATTTACAATAGAGAATTGTGTTGTAAAAAATATTAAGTTTAAATAAAAAGTAACCTGTGAGATTTTTTGAGACTTTGAATCACATCGTCTCGTTGGGCCAAACCTTCCAAAGTATTTATATTATCGGTAATGTATAAATTTCTCAAATTCATTTTCATTTAACTACAAAATCAAAATACAAAACATAACCTATGCTTCAGCCGTGACAGTGACACTACTCAAAGTGACACTTAGTCACTTACCCAATTCTTCTTTTTCTTATTCTTGGTCAAATCCAATAACAAGCTGAGTAAAGCCACATTAACGAATCGCTAATTGTCTAAAGAAATTAATGTATGAACATAACTATAAGTTTATATTAGGTATATCTTTGCCTTAGTATTTATTATTCTGTTTTCGATTATTTGTCTAAATACTTGTAAAGCATGTACAATACAAACTAATTGTTCTATGACTTACCGCTCTTCTTGTGTCACTCCATGTAAGTAGTCTATGGCAGAGACAACATAGTCCATAGATGTGTAGTCAACAGATAACATACTTAGTGTAGTCGACTCCGGTCCCGGCGCTGTGTTCTGTGTATACTTTGGTCCATAGAGAAAATCTATGCTTTGGTCCATAGATAACCTTTGGTCCCAAACTTCGGTATGGTTTCGCAAGTCGAAAACGACCCATAGGTATACCATACCGTAGTCAACCGTAGTATATGTGGTATACCAAAAAAAAAATCGTCTCTTGCTCTATTGTTTGTTATTGATGTACTATTTTGTTTGAGTCGAAGATTTGTTTCTACGGAAATTTAAATCGGCTTTGTAGTTTAATACTTAAAATTAATCCACTTGATGTTAGTATGGCGTTTACTATATTTCCATACAGAAGACTGGTCTTTTATAATAGTTTCCAGTAATGCAAACTTTTTGTTAAAATAGGTAACCTAACCTCGTAAATAATGTTACAAGAAAAATCAAGAAACATCTTTTTATTGTTGTATTTTTATGAAAAAGTAAGAAATTAAGAAGAAACGAAAAAAGTGGTCATAGTAAAGGAAATGCTCAGTGACAAATGATGGAGTTTCCTACAGACAATGAAATTATTCCTGGCAGTAGTTTTCAAAATGAAGAGGGTATTAGAAGTTGTAGATTTAAAAAAAGGCAAAGTGATCCAACTTGTTGTCCAGTATGTAGTGTAACTATAAGAGAATCTGAAATTAACTTACATTTAAATTCAGAAATTGATAAACTTAATAAACTTCAAAATACAAAACCTAAAGTTGGTACCAAAAATATACCAAGTTCGTCAAATGGGCCATCAAAAAGCAGTTCAGATAAAACCTGGGAAACTTTTCAAAAAGTTCGTTCTAATAGACAAAGTAGACATAGAACAAAAACTAGAAAAAGAAAACTGGAAGAAACATGCCCTGTGTGCAACAAAGAGGTGAATGAAGATTTGACTTTACATGTAGAATTGTGTCTCAAAAGATCTGAAACAAATGGTAGTGAAAGTGATGAAAATATTGATGTTGAAGCTTTTGAAGAATATGAGTGGGCTGGACAATCTCGTGTTCGTGCAACAAGTATGTTAGAAGGTGGAGTTTCAAATTTGGGAACTTCTATTAGTATGGCAGATGAAGATGAAGATCTAAATGTCGATGTTGATGATATTCAATTGTATGGGTCACCACAATATTCAGAAACTGATGTGATACTTCCATGTGAAAATCCTGAAAATATAGCTCTTCGTAAAGCTGTGACAGGCATTGATCCAAAAAAATGTTCCCCACATAGAACTAACCTTGAAGCTGCTGAAACAAATGGCGATCCTATCTTAGAAGTATTAAAAAATAGAATTAGGGAACTAGAGAGCAGAGATAACAAGGAAGAAGTATATAAGTGTTTAATTTGTATGGAAAGATATCGAACACCTGTTATTTCGGTGTGCTGCTGGCATGTTCATTGTGAGGAATGCTGGTTACAAACATTAGGAGTTAAAAAATTGTGTCCACAATGTAATATGATCACATCTCCATCTGATTTAAGGAAAATTTATATGTAGATATTTTCACTTTTTTCATATTTAATTAATAGTCAATGTTTTGCTTGTTATTTTCTATTGAAAAATAAATATTTTTTTACTGAACAATTAGTTGTCTAAACCTAAACTCCAGTCATGGTTGCAAAGTATTAATTTTGTCAACCAAATGCATTGTTATAAATTAATTTTAAAAAACCAATTCATTTTTTACAATATTTTTATTGGAAGACACTTCTTTCCCTTTGTATTTATACATAAAATAAAATAGTTTTGTATTAAATGTAATGTACATTTATTTTTATCCAATTTTAATTAACTAGTCATTTTTTTTAAATAATGAGCTTACCAAAATTCCAGTGTCATCATTATAAAAGATTCATATTGGTATCAATTGATAGTTAAAATATTGACAAATCCCATTCATTTTTACTGAGACACAATTTTTGAATTTTTTTAGGAATTATGTATTTACACTATCTATGTACTGGAAACTACCTGAATAATTTTTATGAAAATTGGTGTATATGTTGTATAACAAGTTATGGCAAATTCATGGAAAATATTTTAACACATGTCAATTCCAGTTATACCAGAAATTACCAGTAACTTTTTTATTTTAAATAGCTGCCCTGTATATTATTACTTTTCAGATTCTATGTTAAATTTTAATGTGTCTATGTATACTTTTTGAGATACTTTTCTTAATGAAAAATTGGCATGTGCAGACTTTATGTTGAAAATCCCCAATAACAAATAAAGAATAACTTGTCAGCTCAAATAGTAAGATGGTCAATGTAATTGTTGACATATTCAAACTGCTTTATTGTATGAAAGTTTCATAAAAAATTGATGAAATATTCAACTTAAAAAATGTCAAATATCTTAAATTTTTTAAATTGATCCAGTTTTTTTTCTTCTTTTTCAAATCTACTTCCAATTATGCTCCCTCACTCAGACATAAGCGTTTTTGAGATAATGACATACCTACATTTAAATTTTTTAATTATATCTGTCTTATATTGCTACTTATTATAATTAGGCTGTATTATTTATTGTTCTGTTTTAGCAGGAAGTGCATGTAGCTGTGATAATTAAATTTATAGAAATTGTTTGTTTTTAATTAAACAATGAAGAATGCTTAAATTTACTTTTTATATAGGGAGAATGTGACATAGTTATGACTAGAACTTGTGCTTTATTTGCTACAAGATATACAAATCAACCACACCTCAGCCTATTTTTTTCTTCACAATTGGAGCTCATTGTCCTAGAATGGGAAATTAATTTTTAGATAAAACATTTGAAGATAGGTGAATAGCCAACAATAATCCTCTCCAGTGGCTCCTCGATCACCAGACATAACACCTTTGGATATTTTTATATGAGGTTACATAAAAAGTTAAATATGTAGTATTAATAAAATAACCTAGTTTAGCATGTATTGCAAATGCTCGAAGTATGAGAACGGAGCCTGAGCTTCTTTTTATGTTAGTAAAAATAAACAAAAGTTCAAGTCTCTTGCTTGCAGTGCTCCAGGGGCGTCAAAATCATTGAATTATGCGACACAAAAATTTCGCGTTTACCCGGAATAAAAATCCCTGTCGGCACCTTATACTTTTGTCCTTTTGGTTGTACTGTTTATGTGAAGAGACTAGCTGCCCATATCAGGCTTAACAACAATCTTTTTACAACATCCTTCTTGGAGGAATATTCTCTAATTGCGAGATATGTTTCCCCCTTCCATGCACAACCGACAAAATAGGTTTATCCCTGTATATACCAATATATTATGAATCTGCTTCCTTACGGTGAGTGACAAGTAATCCTGTCACTTTCTTTATTTGGCCCCTACATTCTAGATTTAATTTGTTGATTGATCAGCGATCTCAACCGGTATTTTTACCAGTTGGAATTTTCTGTGTTTCTGTTTAATAATATTCAGCTAGTTAGGGTCCACGGAGTATATATTATATTTGTTTATATATATATGCTTAAATATATTTTTGTTGCTTATATGGCAGATTTCTAAAAAGTTACAGACTATGGTTATTTTCATTTGATAAATATATATACCTACCTGATTTTATCCGTTAGGATAGAGCACGTGGCGTGTCCCAAAATTCGTATATCTTTTCAATTGAATTGATTTGAATAAACTATTAGTATGATTACCTCATCGTTTTAAGTAATTCCACCGGTGTTTCGTCCATTCCAACCGTTTTCTTCGCAGTTCATTTATAGTACTTACGTTTTAGTTCGGCTAAGAAAATTAAAACTTAAGTCATTGGTGTGACATGAGATAATATAAAAAATACATGATAACAATAATAATAATTTATTGATAACAGTTTAAATAAATAATTATTATACTTATTTCTACATAACGGCAATGAACTAACATATACTTACTTAATATTAAAACCAAAAACGTTTTAAAACTAACCTATTAAGATATCACAGATGCTCAACACAATTAAAGATAAATATACATACTTATTATTTAATACTAAAAGATATGAATACCTACATATTTAAATCAGTCAAATAGTAGCATTATATATAAATGTATAGGTTATCAATATTTATTCAAAAAAATAGGTCATGTACCTATTATTGCATAAAACCGTTCATGTAACTGTACAAAAACTAACTACAAATAAATATAGGATAACTGTGTACCTATATGCAAATAACACGCAAATTAATAACAATATACACAACAATAACTAACAAATAAATTATATAAAACTAAACAACACAATAATTTGTGAAACAGTGAAAATTTCGTCTTATTATGTCTAGGCTAGTGTCCCGCAACTAATTGTTGTACTAAACAGTTTTTAAGATTGCTTATGAAAATTTTTCTGCCAAAATCTGAAAACACTTTGTATTTATCCTTCTTGGTAATTTTTGTTAATCGGTCGCTAAAAAACAAATATGGGTATAATTACAAGTATACGAGATGCGACTAAAATTTAGCAAACAAAATTAGAATTAATTCCGCGGAACGCACAAATAGAATGATGCCCAAACTTTAACCAAGCACATCCTCACGAACCTGTTCGGTAAGCTTGTACGCAGCTTTATTAAATTTCGCAAATATGAACATGCGGATTCAACTTAGTTTTTTTATAAAACCATCGATCATTAATCATTACTATTCTTATACTTTATACTTTTTCTGTGTTCCCCAAGGGTCTCACCTGGGACCATTATTATTTAACTTATTGATTAAAGATACAATCTAGGTATTGCTTATTTCTATATGTGGCAAAGCTTTGTTATTTGCTGACGACCTCAAGTGTTTTAAAATGATTAGTATAATAATAAATAAATAAATGCTATAGGTAATATAACTTACTAATTTCTTTGGAATCTATTTTGTTCCTGTGTAAATATCGTATACATGTCAATAACGTTACATTTCAGCTCTTCGCCTAAAACAAATAGAAGTTATATGATGGGATAAATCAGGTTATAACCACAACTTTGATTTGTTTGATATTGATCTGTTTAATGAAAAATACATGAAAATATGCCATATTATTGTTTGATCAGCTATTCATTAGTTTGACACAAATAAAAACAAAATTTAGACCCAGACAATATATACTTACAAAAGCTGTAGTCCAAAATGGCATTATTAAATATTTTCATTCGGGTAAAGAATATTTTGTTCATATTCATCATTTTTGGTGTAGGAACTAATGTAATTAGAGTGGTTCGAGTATTTCGTTTTTTTAATTCACTGACTAACATGCGTAAGTCGGCGATCATGTCGTTAACGTTTTGTCCCTAAAAAATATTGATAATATAAAGTATTTGTGAGAGTAACATAATGTATAGGTATTACTGTAGTAATTATAAATTATTTAATGTTCCTGTACCTATTTACAAAATATTACTTATTTCTACTCAATCCGTTCTCGGTTGTCGTGTTGCTTGGTTTAACGCATAGAGAAATAATTCTTTATGGTTTAGAAATCACAAAATAAATTGGTAATAGACGTAATAATAATACTCTGTAACAGAATAGAAAGGAAATTTCTTGTAAAGTTACTCCGTATATGTTTATTCGGAGATTTTCGAATAGTTTATGTAGGTAGGTGTATATCTACAGATTGCGTAAATTACATCGGAACCCTCGCCTCGGATTACACAAGTACGACAAGGATATATGAAAGAGAGAGAAAGAATAATTGTGCGCGGTCATCACTTTGTTTCATCTTAGGGGTGTATATATACTTATTTCCCGAGACTGGCCGAATGGTCCTTTACAGAGAGAATTCAGTAGTTGGTGGTATTCAGTATGCTCCCAACATGGAAGGAGTGAGGGTGTTAAAGAAATAAAAAAATACAATCGTTATTACGTAATCTGTACGTCTTAAAATTCATTTTTGTCAACATGATCATTTCAGACCAAGTTGACAATTTCTAACTACAATAGGATATTATTTTACCCATTGTAACTTGAAAATAAAACAACATTTCTTGAGAGAACCATAATTAATAAACTAAAAATCCCTTCCATTAATAAATTAAATTGAAAAAATAAAATAAGTAGGTATAGGTACCTATCCTACACCTATTCTAAACATAAAATATAAACTTCCTGAAAAAATAAAAATCCATTCTAAAGGTAAACATAATTTTAATGAATTAAGTGCTCAAATAAACCACCTTCCTGTGCCAGACAATAACCAAATCTGTGATAAAGATTTGATCTCATATCTCTCATATTATTTGGCGTAATGCTGGCACAAACGTGCTGTATTTTCACCCTCGAAAAAAGTCACGATAACGAGAGAAAAATATCATTTGTACAAATTAATCTGCGCTTCTGGCAACAGCGGTTAAAATAGGAGGGCAATGAGCATTCGGCCAGTCTCGGGAAATAAGTATACACCCCTAAGGTGAAACAAAGTACACGCCTTAATGACCGCGCATAATTATTCTTTCTCTCTTTTTCAGCTGTTTTTCTGTCGTACTTGTGTAATCCGAGGGTTCCGATGTAATTTACGCAATCTGTATAACCCCTTTTGCTATTATTTAATTATTTGCATTATTGGTTATTGAGTAGGATTATAGGTTCTGTAGGTAGGTACCTAAATATTGTTTATATTCAATTAAAAATGAATAGGTATTTTTTTATTTTGTTTAAGATAGATTGCTGGTACCTAATTAATAGTAATGGATTTTTTCGTCTACTCGTACTTTTGAGCTGATATATTAAAGTAAACAAAATCATTAAATGTTGACTAACTATATAACTTCTGACTTCTGACTTATATCTGTCGTTTTTATTATATTATTCTGCAAAACTATGATAAGTATTAGTGTTAAAACATACAAAAAATTGGATAAAAAACAGTGACATCTATAGGATTTGAGCCGGTAGAAGTTTATTTATTATTATCTATCTTGAAAGTTAATAAGCAAAATGATAAAAATACCTATTCATTTTTAATTAAAAATAAACAATATTCAGAACATATTATATACACAATAATAATAATATACACAATAATAAACATAAACAATCGCAAAACGGGATAAGAAAGACCTTTTCAGCCAATTCTATTTTTTTCTTCAAGAAATTTCCGAATACAAAAAGAAATTTTCTTTCTATTCGGCAGTGTTAACCTGCTGGTTTGTAACTACTTACTATAAATAATGTGTTTAAAGATTTCGAAGTACCTATCTATAGTTAAATTTGGAGAATTAAAAAAATCACGTGAAAACTGAAAACACCTTGTGAGCGAACAATTTTAAAATAATTAAATAGACACACAACTTACCATTAACAAATCAGTTAGACCAATCATGATGACAACTCTAGGAGCTAGGTGTTCAATTGTTGCGACTTTTTTTGTTAATTCTCTTATTGTTTGTTTTGAAGCGCACAATCCACATTCATTTGGACCTAAAATATAAACTTTTGAATGTAACACTGTTGGTAGAAAATCTATTAATATGTGGGAAAACCGCATTCTTAATTTCTAGGCAAAATAACAATCAAAATATTAGTTTAGATTAGATTACCTTCTTCTGGAACGTAATAGCCGAACTTAGTGTCGGCAATATCCAATAGAAAATCATCACCCAATGCCTGATGTTTATAAAAAAGTGGAAGCATACATTCCTGAAAGATATAATCACAATTTTAAGTTATTATAAGTAGGTACCTACTATTAATATTTTTCTCTTTGCAGATTTTGATAATCTTCTAGTAATTAATTTTTAATATTTAGAATATAAGGGATAAAGATTAAAAAATTAATTATATTTTCAAATCATATTTACTACTCACAGACTATAAGTTATTACTGAAAGCGTCCATAAAACAAACTAAAATAAGTAGCAGTCTTTATATAATTACTCTTATAAATGAAACTATAACTGTGTTTCTAACTAATTCCACTATTCAATGAAAAAACTACGAGAATTTTAAGATATAATTATTTCGATATTGACATACCATCGTCAGAATGTAACTTTTGTCATTTTAACGATGATATGTCGATATCGAAATAAATATCAATAAGTACCTACCTATGTCTTAGAATTTTTGTAGTTTCTTCATTAAATAGTGGAATTAGTTAGAAACAGTTATAGTTTCATTTATGAGAGTAATATGAGTAGATTTCACAAAGTGTAAGGGTCCAAACAGTAAAAAGCATATATTCTTTAAATTTGAAGATAGCTTAGATACATATGGGGATAAAGCTATTAAACCATTATTTAACCTATCTACATATAAAATACTATAGCTGACATATTAATAAAGTATTCATGAATAGTTAACTGATTACCTATTGCAGTTATATTAATAGCTACTTCATCAATAAGTGTATTGATAAGGGGTAGTAACAATCAAGCTAGAGTTAATTGCCCTTCTTTTAATACACATTTTCTTTACAAAGCTTTTCCGTCGACTGTGGACCATAGAGAAATTTATTTCTTCGTCTCTATATGCTGTGCGAACTGTCGATGGAAAAGTATTTTATATATTTATTAAACTAAATTTGTAAAGCATACTTGTGATGGCTTGTCCTATATGTTATTTTATGTCTTAACAGGGAATAAATTATTTTTGTCATCTACTTACCAATTTACTAAATTCTTCAAATCGAATACTTTCATTAAATGCTACCTTATTAATTGATTGATGAATGTGAGAATGATTCGGTGCGAATTTTTTAACACTATTTCTTTTAATTAAATGATCTTGTTTGTCTATTGACGACTTTTGTTTATTAATTAGCTGTTTAATGTGATTAGACTTTTTACTATGCTGAAACAGTATTTCTTCACCCTCTAAATCTTCAACTAAATATATATCCGGCAGAGTTAAAATCCAGGATCTTAAGCTTTCAACACCAAATTTTTTGTATGGAAGTGGATAACCACAATACATTAAAAATTCTCGTTCGAGATGTTTTAGTTTTAATCCTCGTTGGCAGTAAACATTTATAATTGCTAATATTATTTTGACAGTCTTCAATTGCTCATCCTCGGTCAAAATCATTTTTAAATTATTTTTAACAAACTGATCACAAAAGCTTCTTGTCTCTTGTTGCAATGAATAACTAAATTTAACTGAAACAAATCCACTTGCAATAATAAACTCCTTATCATAAAATTATTTTATTCAGCAAGAAAAGTATTGTACTTTTTTTTGTTTTTTTTTTCAGGTAAAATATTTCGTTGGCATGGTAACAAAACAAGTAATACTTTTATAATTAATTTGTAAATATGATTTTATAAAAACTTTGTTAAAAGTAGATAACAGGGCACATGTGAAGTAAACAATAATTTTTATGTTTGCCCTAAATTTATTAAGTGCATAGAAACACCATTTTCATTTTACAGGTACTTAAAAAATAGCCTTGTCTACATTAATCTTCTTGGTAAATACCCATAGACTTACAAATTAGATATTTGTACAGAGCTCTTGGTTCATATTGAGAATAAGCAATAGGTTTGAAAAATTCAGACATAATTTGTTCAACAAATATTTATTAATTAAAAAGTATAAAATAAAGAAATAAAATATCACTAGTAATGAAGTCAAAAAGGTCAAAGTGGTAATGTTATACAAACAATCAAATCAGTATGAAAGCTTTGTTACAATAGGATATAAAATTAATAGCCAATAAAAGCAATAACTGAAACAGTTTATAAAGTACCCAGACATATATTATAACTGCAAAAATAATATGTGGACTATGCAACAACAGCTTTAACTGCTGGGTAAATATCTAATATTTAAAAAATCAGTGAACAAACAACAACAATATTTTTAAATATATAAATTTAAATGTGTGAATAAATTTGAAATTGTTTACTATTTAAAGTTGTTAGTTGGAAATTATTTTCTAATAGGGATATAACAGTAACTGAAGTGTTCAGTATAAAATTGCATCATAAAATTCTCCAACTTACTGTCTTCTAGATACTTGAGGAAGATAAGCTATATAATTTATTGTATTAACTATGAGTTGCTTTTGACATGATATGCTCTACACGACTAGCTGTTTCACGAACAACATCTGATAGTTCTGGTAGTTCAGGAAGATCTAATGTTATATGTGCTGATAATCTTTTGTACACAGAATTTGTGTCAGATTTTTTTTTTCTAGATTCTTCATACTTAAGTTGTTGCTTTAGAAATATTGCATTCTTTAAATTATCCTGAATATTTTTGAAACTATCTTCTGCTTTACTCATGCTCTTAAGAGCCCTAAAATAATATATGCAAATAATTATACAGTGTTTACAGAATTTAATTATTGCATACATGTAGACTATTAGAAAAAAAGTATGACATGCATTTTTTATTTCTAAGAGTGGGGCAAATTTTAATACTAAAATTTCACTATTTCATATAATTTGTAAATAATTTCCATGGTTTTTATAAATATCTTCTTTAAATTTGATAGTATCTTACCCAATTGCATATTCTACATCATAACAGCGCCCTTGTAATTCCATGTGTAATTTATGTACATCTACTCGGCGTTCCACCATGGGGTTTAAAGCCTTTCTTACATGTTCTTGTAACCTGTAGAACGCTAGTGATGGCTCATTGGCAACTATGTGCATATTTTCAGAAATTCTCTCAGTTGCTGAAATGCAAAATAACAATTAAAATGTACATGAAATATGGTATTGTATATACATACATTTTCGAACTTTTGTCTCCAAATCTGTGTCAGAATTGAAAGACATATTTACAAGTAAACATTACTTAATGTTTTTATTTTGTACCTGTTTTGTACATTTTTCTTCTATGTTGTTTGTTTACAAATGACATCTCTTACGTTTAAAATTTGTCGCTCTGCGTCTTGACATGACATAAAAATAGACAAATGGCAATACTTTAGACAGTTTTAAACAAGGAGAAAATTTAGCGTAGTGGTGCTCATGCGCAATAAGGTTGAGTAAAATTTAGGCCTTCATTCTTTATATAAAGTACTACTTTGCAAAAATGAATTTAAACATTTTTTAAACCGAATATTTTAGGAAGAAATTGAAAGTGAAGAATTCGTAAATGTTTGCAACTTTCACTACAAATACGTCATATAACTAAAGATGAAGTTAGCGACTTTCTGATTAGATATTAGCCAGTTACAAAAAGGTCGTTTGAAGAACTGTCAGTCTATAAATATATATGATTTTTTTGTTTACAGTTTACACGAGCCTGACTATTGAATATTACAATAAAATAAAAGCATTGTGTTAATATTTATTTAGTAAAGTGTAGTTAGTTTTAACCCTTACTCCGTGGAATTACAAATAAACTTTGTGAAACTGGTAATTTTAATATTTACCTACTACTTATATTTTTTGTTACACCACAATTTTTCAAGTTACAATAATGTCAACATAAAATAAATCTTGTTTTGTAACATCCTGCACGAACATAACAGTTACAACTTACAACGCCTCATAAAAAGTTTGTAACTCCCAAAGGAGTATCACTTGAACGTCCCTACACAATAAGAGAACTGGATATCTTATTTTGTCTTCATTGCTCGAAAACATAAAAAAATCCTTATGAGACTTCTTTTGCAGTGGAAGAGAGTTTTTTTTTGTATTTTGGAACCAACACTTGGAAAAACTGACAAGGAAAGCGGATACCTCACTATAGTGGTCAGACAATCCTTTGGGAAAAATGGTGGCTAACACCTGACATACTTTATTGGCTATACAAGATGGTAAAACCCATCATAACATACGCTTCCGTATGGTTGCCGCAGACAGGCAAAGGAATGGCCATGAAGACACTAAGCAAGGTACGATGATTTGCATGTCTGGGAATCACGGGAGCCATGAGAAATACTCATACAGCTGCAATGGAACTATTTAGGCCTACCTTCCTTACACCTTGTAATACAGGGAGAAAGATAGAATGGACAACATGATGAGAAGCATTAATGCTAGATCACGGCACATGAATATCCGAAGATGTGTCTCAAAGAACGTACTAAGCATGAGAACAGACTATACAACCATACGATATTCCTTTAAATGTCCATTCGTACTCAATGCACACACTCACCACTACGTTGAATCCGTAATGCTATTTAAACGGTTTGTAGAATAATTTTACATGAAAACTCTGTGATGAAATGACTCACGTGTATTGATTTATTCAGCTGACATATGAATAAGAAAATGAGGTACAATATGTCAATTGTCAAATGGATAGATAAATTTGTAATTAATTTAATAAACAAATTAAATGTTGGCTATTTATAGTTTTAGTGAAAAATTTGTCGGAGCTGATTTTCTTTTTCAGGTAATATTTTATTTATCAAAAAATGGCAATCTTTAAATCCACCAACAATGTCTGAACAGGAATTGAATCCATATGAAAGTTAATCAAACGTAGTAATCACATTTAAAAGTGTTATTAGTTTTATAAATTTACTGAGAATAAAGCACGTGATAAGACGAATTCAATATTTTTGAAATATTTGGTGATAGTGATGAATTTATGCGTTCAATAATTTTGCTATTGACAGA
This sequence comes from Lochmaea capreae, assembly GCA_949126875.1. NCBI lineage: Eukaryota > Metazoa > Arthropoda > Insecta > Coleoptera > Chrysomelidae > Lochmaea > Lochmaea capreae. The sequence continues at coordinate 13,912,536 of OX421402.1, read as the reverse complement.
ATTGACTAAACATTGCGACGTCGCGAAAATCGGCGCATGGCGTCAAATTTCTGCAAATATATTTAAGAATAATTAGAAAACTGAATTGATAATGGTAGTAATTGTTGTTAAGTGTTATTTTTTTAAATTATTTAATTTTTTTTTAAAAGAAACCATTGACGGAGGTTGGCAAACTTTTGTATGTGTGCGCCGCCTCTTCCAATATTGATTTTGGGCTGGACAAACGTCTGGCAGTTTAAAGAAAATTGTGCTCTTGCATTAAAACACGCAAGAAAGTATCGCTGTGTAAATAATCTCCACTTAATTTTAATAAACATTAACTTGTTATTGTAACTAAACCATCCATTTGGTAATATGAAAATATTTGCAACGGTTTTTAGTGTTTCCTGACTATTGATTCATGTTGTATTTAATAATTATGTTATAAGTGTCAGTGAATGTTAAATGTTGTTAATGATTCATAAATATATAATTTTCTTGTTACTTTAATGTACAACTGAAGTTTGGTAAGATTATTTTATTTTACCACAGAAATGGAAAGCAACTATGGCCAGTGAGTTATCTTGAACTTTTCCTATTATAGTTTCAATAATTTTATATTTTTTCAAACTGCAAAAAGGGAATGGATATTAATTTGATCAAGTTATAGATTTTAATTGAATCATGTGCCATGGTTTTGTATGTATTGTTTGTACAATTATTGCCATTTAAAAATTTTTTTGGTAAGAAATTCTCTAATTAAATTTTTGTAATGCAATTTCTGCATAGCATTAAAGTGTTTATGATTCACCATTCATTGTCATAGATACCTGTTTATAGATATTAGTTCACTTGTAACTATTTTCTTATAGGTATGTACCAAATGTTATAATCATCCACTGTATTACTAACTTTTGTTGGTTTGCACACATCTTCTTGAAAATAGTTTCTCTGTCACTCACTAATTGTAAGGCAAATACATATATATCTTGGGTAGAAGTTATTAAATTGAACAAAATGTCATCTAATTTTATATGATATTCTGCTCTTTCTTGGGAGCTTTCTTAGAAAAATTATATTTTATATATATATATATATATGTATATAGATTTTTTTAAACCACAAATCTAAAGAACCGAGCTTATTATGTTTTGTTTGTAAATACAATGTAGTTATTTTGAAGGAAATCATATTTGCAAATTGTATTCATTCCTAAATATTTACAAAGTCACGATGGTGTAATATGGTATGCTTGTGGAATACTTTTTTATGCTAAATTGAATTGTCATTTAATTAGTTCTCGTAAAACTGTTTACCCGTTACTGTGGTAGTAGTATGTCTAGTTTTGTGTTTCCTCATGATGTTTGAAACTAATAGTATTGCCCATTTTCTGTTAATTACTAGATATTCAAATAAGGACCACAGAATATTTTAAAAATAATAAGATAAATAATTAATTTAAACTGCCACAACACTCCAATATCAACACAGCAGAAGTGATTGCAATAAGAAAAGCTCATAATGAGAAGTAACCACACCATGTATCCTAAGTATGAATAAAAATTACAAAATTGGATTAGTTAACAACCCAAACTGTTTATGTAGGGCCATAGGAAACCTAAAACACATTGTACTCAAATGCCCCAATAACAGTGTATCTAAAATTAATGAAGATTTGGCAAGTTCTAGTGCCCCTAGATTTAAAAACCAATAACTACAGAAAAAATGGATGGTTTGTCTCAAATTCATTCAAGTTTTAATCATGTTTTCTGTTGAAACATAATTTTTTGTTTGGGAAACGTAAAAAAACTTGCTTCAATCATATCACTCTCAGTATACAGTTTTAAGTCTATCATGTCATAATTTTTCAACAGAAGTCACAGGTTTGGAATTTGATATATTTACATAATTATTTTGGTATATATAACAATTGTTTATAATTCAGTGAAATAGAACCACATGGTTACCAAATATTACACCATTACATTCATTTTTTAAGTGAGTAGCAATATACCACATAAAATCTAAAAACTAAACTTACTTTTTGTGTTTAAATACATATCCCTTTCTTGCAGTTACCTACCCTAATAGTAGAAGCCTGTAATTATAGTATTATGAGAATGTTCTTGCAGAAGATTTGGATACTGTTATGTTCTGATAGTTTGATTTGGTCCCATTCTGTTGCATACATTGATTGTTAGTGTTTGTGACAACACAATGTCACTGCCTTAATTATTCTTTGAACACCTTTTTTGGTCACCTATGTTCTGTTTTTTTTGTTTACTGTTGTAAGTTGTAACCAATACCTTCCCTCAGTAATTTTCTGATATATTCCAATAGTTGTCAAATAAAGTAAACAAGCTATTTTGCTACTTTCCTCACTTTAAGTTGTTTTGTGAGGTTGTCAATGGCCAATATTCAATTACTAGAACCTTGGACTGTTTGGAATTGATTAATTAAATTGTAGAACTATTACTGAGTATTAAAAAAACATTCTTTCTTGTATTCTTTCGAGTATTCTTTTCACTTGTCACAAAAAGCTTTCTATAGAACATTACAGTTTATAATATCAACAGTTTCACATGTAGATGGATGATATTTCATATAGTTAATTTGTAAGAACATTCTTACGTTTTATGCTATTTGGATAGATATCCAGTTATGTCAGAAAATTTTGTTCGTAGGTTTACCTGAAGATTATGGCAATTAAATTTATAAATTCGAAATAGCAATGACCAGTTTGACTTTAGCATTAGATAATATTGATGTTACTGAAAATACAGAACAAATTAGTAAATTATTTCCAAAGTGCAGACCAAGAAGTGATATTAACTTAAATCCGATTATTCTGTCTGGAAGAGACCATGAATGTATTGAGAATACAACAAATACTGTCATGAGTGTCGACAGCGATAATGATAGGTAAACATTTCTTATACATTTTTCGATGTAACATTTTTTAATTCACTTTAGCGACATCTGCACCGAAAGTTTTCAAAGGATAATCATATATAGGAGAAACTGTCAATTCAATATAGTTCACCATACAAATTAACCTTTACCAGAAAACATCAACTAGTCATAGATTATCATATGTACCAGATATGATATAAATGTAATATCATAAGCATTGCTTGGTGATAATTTCCATTATTATTAAATATCTAAATTCTAACAATCATGCATAGTTAGCTGGTTCTAAAAAATAGATGTAGATGAAGTAGTATAAATAAGATTATTGTTAATGAACCCAAACTGAACTAGGTCACAACTTGTATATTTGGCCCAAAAAAGGAAACTACATCTTAATATACTGGAATTTTTACTAAATTATAGAATCAAATATCAATTAAAAGTTTAGTTAAAATATTTTAAATAGGAGGTATATTTCAGTGGGCCTGCTAAACACTAACTAATTTGTTTCCATCTTGTAAATAATGCATATGGAAAAATACAAAAAGTACCTACCTATTTTTAATATATCAGTTAATTCAAAACACTATACACACTAAGCTTGAAAACAGAAAAGGGCACAATTAAAATTAATTTTGAACATTGTTGCAAAAAATGTAAAAAGAAAGTTCAATATTCTACATAGTTCATGTTCACAGATGGAAAACTTTATAGGTTATCAAAAATTTTTCCATGACCATACTTACATTTTAAACAATAATTAGCAAGATATAATTGCCTAAACTGTTATAAAATATAAATCTAGACTTTTTTTCACTTTTATTAATAATGATAGTAATGTGAAAATTTTGGGAGATTTTTCTTTATGGTCTGTATTAAATATAACAAATTTTTTCTTATACATTTTTAAAAATAGTTTCCATTTTTATCAGATGGATAGCTGATAGTTCCTGTAATGTTAGTAGAGATAATACAAGTCAGTTGCAGTCAACAGATGATGATGATATTATTATTGAACATAAACACACAGGGGGAACATACAAATTACGTGATTCTAGGTATTTTAAGTCTTTTATCCCTTTGAATGTTGATGCATGTGTTCTTGTGTATATTTATAAACATTTGCATGTAAATATAAATGTTGCTATAAGTAATTTATCTCGATAATCTACTTACGTTTTTAGCTTCAATCTTTTTATTTGTAAAAATGCACGACAATCACAAAGACTTCAGAATACAACCAAATTTTTTCATATTAAAATATTCCTTAGTCCTTCCATAAACATGTACATTTTTTGTTTAATGCCATATAAAAAGGTGAATGAGATTGGAAAATACCTCAGAATTAGGACGAGAAGAAGTAATCAAGGAAATTAATTTAAGCACTAAAATATACCCAGGGTTAGATTTTATTAACGATAAGAGATATTATGAATTATTTGCTGTTTTACAATTTTCTAGTTTACATGCTTTATTTTATTTAATTTGTAGCTATTATTTTAGTAATATATCTATTTGTTTTTACACAATTATTCTTTACTAAAGTAAATGTTGTTAAAACTACATCTGGAAAAAAGTGTCCAGAAATGTTACAAGTTTCAAATTCTACCTCCTCATATTTTTATTTCAAAAGGAAATAATGTAGGTACCTACTTATTTTTCTCTAGTGCAATATATTGTTCATTACTTTTAAATAATTTCATACATAATGTATATGCTTGCCAATGGTTTGTATATTATGCGTGTTAAGCTATAGGTATAATGTTGTCCAATAACTTTCATCGCCTGTTGCTTTCCAATACTGACTTTTACTGCAGTGGCGCGATGATTTTATATATAATCCAGTTTTTGTGTACATAGATCTGCCACCGGGGAAAGAAAAAAATGATTATGTTTGTTCATAGGTGTATGTCCGTCCCATTGTAAGCTTTTGTATATAATCCAGTTTTAATGTAGATAGATCTGCCACCATGGATAAAAACAAAAATTCTGCTTGTTCATTAACGAGATATTAGAAGCGAAATATCCCCCCGTCCGCGGAATATGTTTTAAATACGCAATAAAAAATGTCACAAATGAGAGATCTCAATGGGCTCTCGGTGAGTGATTCGCGTGGACTCCCTATGCTAGATACGCTCACTGCACTTTGTCAAATTTTTTTTTCGGGCATAACTTGCAATATGTTTCTTGCCTACTTGGATGGATTATCTCTTCGATACATTTAAAAAAATTTGCTCCAATTTTGGTATATTGTTCCATAAGGTTTTTGGTAAATGAAATTACTATGGTTGTTCTTAGAAATGATTGCATAAGTACTGTTCATTCTTTGAGAATTTAGATATATAACTCTTAAGAAATGTACAAACATAAACTAAGCAGCGTTGGATATTTATTCAACTAGCATTGAAGATATTTATGAAAAATTTCTAAATTTTTTATTTATGAAATTAAGAATATTAAACTTCAGATTAAATAAAAGCTGGTGTATTATTTGTGAAACTAATGTATATACTTGTGTAATAAAAATAATGTTTATCATAGGATCATTGAAATTGCTGGAGGCCGAGAAATATATTCCCAGAGTCGAAGTAAAGCATTAAGAAAATCCCGAAATTCTCTAGTGGCAGAAGATGGGGAAAAAAAGGTCCAGAAATCGCCTATGAGGCAGGGTGTATGGGAATTACGTGCACGAAACGAAACGAAAAAGTCACAAAATTCCAGAGATTATACCGAGACAGTATTTTCGTCCGAAGTATGTTCAGTGGCTCACGAGAAAAATGCCGAGGGTGCTACAGATAAATCTAGTCCGATAAATATGACGTTTCCTGGAGAAGTAGTTGTTTTTGACGACATCGGTGAAAACTGGCATGTCGATGAAAATAAGAGGATACAGAAAGAACATTTACACACTGACACAAAAGTTTTCAATACCAGTGATACCGATAGCGAAAAAGTTACCAAAGTTATAGGAAATTTACCGATTGCTGTTTATGAAGGTTCTCCTAGACGATATGGACAGAGGCATACTGATTCAAATTGTACACACCCACAGCTTCCTAGTGCACAAAGTTTATTGGCTTCTCCTAGTGTTTACCCGCCTCGACCTGGCTTTCCACAAAGGGTTGTCAGTACTCCTAGTCCTGTAGAAAATGATTCCAATTTAAATATTGAAAACCATATCTCAAATGTAAGTATAATTAATTAATTCATATATTTTTTTTCCACACATATTTTCTACTTTCTCTTTTTAATCCGGCACTTTGCTAATTTCTGTCTATTATTCTGGATTCGAATATTCTTGTTACGTCTTGCTCACCCATCCTGTTCATATGTAGTCCGGGGAAGTAAGGATGTAAAATGGAAAAGATTTCCACCAGAGATTTGACTTTTTTAAACGAAAGTATATGTAGTATAGACTACTTTCCTAGATTTGTGACAAGATAATGTATCTCAAAGGACCAAAGTCCCCATTGTGACCAGGAACACAGTCTAGCTCTGGCTAAAGTGAACCTGCGCACAAACGTTGTATCTAAAAAATAAAACATTAAAAAAAAACATCTGTTGTACCTAAGAAAAAAAAAACTATTGGTTATTTGAGATACCTGATATTTATTCACGATTTATATTTATATCGATGATTTTTTTGTAAAGTGAATTGAATAAATATTATTATTATTCCGCTCGAGCTTGCGATGCAGCTTGCAAGCATAGCTTGGAGCACGTGAAATGCAACAGTTTTTCGTCCATAACTTTTTTAGATTTGATTGTACAAACAAATTATAGGGAATTTTATACCCTATAATTTAGAATTTTTTTCAACCCTTAATTTTTGAAAAATTGAAAAAAAATTTGCATAATGGTTTTTTAAGCGACAAACATAATTAGAATAACAATAACGACTTCATAATATATGAAAATATAGTAGTTCGGCACTCTACGTAAATGAAAAAATGTGAGTATTTGGAGTTTTTATTGAACAATTCAATGAGTCGATCAGAAACTCGAAATTTCTAATATTTTTGTTTCAGTGGCTATTGAACTTTGAATACTGTTTTCTCCGCTTCTAATGATCAAATCTGAAATTTTTTTTCAAAATACGTGGTTTTTGAAGACAAACGTTTTCAGAATATTAATGAATCCATTAATCATATTTTCCAACGTCAATAAGAAAAAGGGAGAGAAAAATTTTTTTTTCAGTTAAACTCGTAAAAAGGAGTGTAAAAAAATTCTTGTTATTGTTCATAAAACTACAACTTATTACCTATCGATTGCAGCAAACCGCGTTAATGTTCATGAATTGAGACAAGATTGAAAAAAATATATATATTGACATTTTGTAGCGTCGCCATTTTGAATTTTCGAAATCTGAAAACACCAACGTTTTCAGGTGCCGGACTACTATATTTTCATTTATTATGAAGTCGTTATTGTTATTCTAATTATGTTGTCGCTTAAAAAACCGCAAAAAATTTTTCAATTTGTCAAAGATGAAGGGTTGAAAAATTTTTTTTAAAAAAATTGCATTACGTCATCTTATAGGGTATAAAATTCCCTACAATTTTGATGCCTACAATTTTTTTGTACAATCAAATCTAAAAAAGTTATGGACGAAAAACTGTTGCATTTCACGTGCTCCAAGCTATGCTTGCAAGCTGCATTGCAAGCTCGAGCGGAATCTTGTCACAAATCTAGGAAAGTAGTCTATACTACATATACTTTCGTTTAAAAAAGTCAAATCTCTGGTGGAAATCTTTTCAATTTCACGACAACTTTCGGCCTAACTTCCCCGGACTAATGTTTGAATAATATTACTCACTTTCCTTCCTTTTTCTGTTCTAAAATTGTTAATGCTTATATTCATATACAGGGTATTTTCAAAAATAAAAACTGCAAAATCTAGAGATTCTTTTATGTCGATTTTACGAAGAGCTGGAACTCTTTAAAGATGGCGCTGTAACATCGATTTAATTCAAGTTACATATTTCTGTTAAATTATAAAATTTTGTTAGTTTATTCATTGGAATTTGTCCAATAACAAAAACATGAATGCGATTTTTTAATTGGAGTCATAAGCCGTATAGGTGAGGTATTTTTTATCCATAATTTCATTGTCTCCCAAAATGTCTCCATTATGACATGATATTTAATAAATATCGACATTTCTACAAATAAAAACGATGCTCTCATCTGAAGTCTTTTCGAGAAAAATCGATTTAAACTTTTCATGTGTCTGAACATACGTTTCTATTGGTTGCAAATAAACCATTAATTGGAGGTATCCCCAAACACAAAAATCTCATGGATTTAAAGACCTAACTGGCGAAGCAACTGAACCGGCTCTTCCAATCCATCGCTCTCGGTATTAATTGTCTAAAAACTCACTCACAATCCTATTAAAATGAACTGGACCATCATCCTGTGAAAGCCACACGTTCTGTTTAAGGTAAAAAGTAATATCATCCAAAAAATCCAGTAAAATATTTTGCGAAAAGTCAAGATAATCCACACCATTCAAACGATTAGGTAATTTTACAGATCGAAGTTGATTGTCACCAAGAACATTTATGCTAAACCGTTGTTGATTTTTATAACCAACACGGGAGAAGTAGTGTGCATTATGCTTCGTCACAAAATAAGATCACATATCTATCATAATTTAGAAATGTGGTTGTTGATCAAAGGAAACGTATGCACAGACACTTGAAAAGTTTAAATATATTGTTCTCTAAAACGGCAACCAAACATACATTTGCATGTTTGTATACCCCTATAAAGTTAGCAGAGCCACTTGCAAATAAATCGATGAAACCTATTCCAATAATTGTCGAGAATTTGTCGTGAACATAAAAAATTTGTCGCACTCTTAGTTTTTTTTATATGGGGTGGCTCTGCTAACTTAATATTAAGTTAGCAGTGCCACTCATAAATAAATATGAAAAAGCATCAACATTTTTACGAATAATTGTCGAAATCCATCTGACGTAAAAAAAACGCAAAAAATCCATTCCTTCTAGCATATATATACCTTTTTCTTGGAATTTCCTGGTTTTTGAAGAAATTTCGCATTTTTGGCAACAGCGCATAAGTATAATGACATTTTACGTCTTTCCATATCATTATTGACGAATATAAAGTTTTTTTAAGCAACTTCCTATTTTCCAGAACCAAAAAAAATTATGTTTCAAAGCTGAATGATAGAAATATTTCTTTTTCACTGTAGTACACTTATGTAACTTTGTTGATTTATTATTTTTTCAATAAGAATTTATCTGAACAATTGTCAAATGATCAAAACGTATTTGTCGTGGGGTATTTGAATTTCCTGAAGCAAAAAACTAAGTGATCGGTAAAATTTCATAATTTTTATTCTCTCTCAGTAGGTATCTACGCAACGTATGATGATTTATCATTATTTTTTGGTTCAGGAATCTATAGAACGTATTGTCCAATGATGAAAACGAATTTGCCGTGGAATCTCCAGATCTTCATGAGTGAATGAAAGAAATATTCCGATTTCTCAGTTATATTAAGTTAGCAGAGCCACCCCCTATAAAAAAAATTAAGAGCGCGACATTTGTTCTGTGTTTACGATAATTACATTACGCTCATTCGACAATTGTTCAGTACATTTCTGGATGAAAAACATTATATTTAACCAAGTTACAAGAGGGTATAACAGAAATCGGAATATTTCTTTCATTCGCTCATGAAGATCTGGAGATTCCACGACAAATTCGTTTTTATCATTGGACAATACGTTTTATAGATTCCTGAACCAAAAAATATTAATAAATCATCATACGTTGCGTAGATACCTACTGAGGGAGAATAAAAATTTTGAAGTTTTACCGATCACTTAGTTTTTTCTTCAGGGAATTCAAATACCCCAGGACAAATACGTTTTGGTCATTTGACAATTGTTCAGATAAATTCTTATTGAAAAAATAATAAATTAACAAAGTTACATAATTGTACTATTGTGAAAAAGAAATATTTCTATCATTCAGCATTGAAAAATAGTTTGTTTGCTTCTGAAAAATAGGAAGTTGCTTAAAAAACTTTATATTCGTCAATAATGATATGGAAAACACGTAAAATGTCATTATAATTATGCGCTGTTGCCAAAAAGGCGAAATTTCTTCAAAAACCAGGAAATTCCAAGAAAAAGGTATATATATGCTAGAAGGAATGGATTTTTTGCGTTTTTTTTACGTCAGATGGATTTCGACAATTATTCGTAACAATGTTGATGCTTTTTCATATTTATTTATGGGTGGCACTGCTAACTTGATATTAAGTTGGCAGAGCCACCCCATATAAAAAAAACTAAGAGTGCGACAAATTTTTTATGTTCACGACAAATTCTCGACAATTATTGGAATAGGTTTCATCGATTTATTTGCAAGTGGCTCTGCTAACTTTATAGGGGTTGTTTGTATGATTAGACCTATAAAAGTTATAAGCTGTTAAAATGAGCTACTCTCCACTGGGACACACTGGACGAAGAATTTTGTAACTAACACATGTATTAATGATTGTGATTATTATCAATCTCGATTTTTAATCGTCGTTGTTGATACACTGGTTGGTTAAATATTAATTGTTCCATGTAAAATTTTTCGTTGGACGACCAATTCAGTACTTTTGCAATTTAGTTATCACGTAATAGCGCTGCCGTAGTCTAATCAACATCGTAAAAATATCTTGTCTTGTAAACACTGTAAATTCCATAAGGTAACCGACTAAATGAGACAGTGATATATTTTTGAAAAGTTCAGAAGATTTATTTTTGTTTTCGTAGTATATAGTGTCAATCAAAACGATTAGCATTGTTTTAGAAAAAATATGCGTCTCCAAATGCAACAACAACATCCACTTTTGATTACTTATATGAATTTTCGGAAACTAGAAAAGTATTAGAAGAATTTTTTAAATGTCCTCCAACTGATGAAGAAAATCGACTGGAGGTAGAATTTCAAGATTTAGAATATGAATTAAGGCGACAGGCCAGTGATTCAGGTAATTCGTATGTTGGACAAAGACTAGCTAAAACCCTACCAGAAGAAAATGAATTTTGTGTTAGGATAGACAGTCCAAGGAAGTGTATAAACACGAATCTATCTAATCTAGTGCATGTAAGTACAGTAAACTAAAGGTGTCTTAACTTTCTTTTTTAATTTTTTTGTTGTCTTCATCCTCTGTTTGAACAAATTTAATCCATTTTGCTATGATTACAGTTGGAATTAATTCGTTTATTTTTGACTCTTTCTACTATCTTTCGTAGTTTTCTGTTTTATTACATTATTAACTTGTTGATATGCCTACTTATTTGTTTCTTGTACATTTTTCTGTTTATTGTACACAACTTTTTTGCTGTTTTATTTGGTAAATATATATTTTTTAATTTTCCATTTATTTTCTATCTACCATTTTCATGTAAATTTTTTTTATTTTTCATTTAGCTCTCTATTCTCTTTTTTAATTTATTTAATTTGTATGAGTATATGTCGTAATCTCATTGTGAAATACGTCTTTTCAAGAACAGAGTAGGCATTTAGTGAACTGCCGTCGTATTGTGTTATTCATCATTTTTACACAAACTACCTAGGAACTTCGCGAAATTCCGTTTTGAATTTTTTATACGATCTTTCGCATTTTAAATTTCGATGGTTCATAGGGTTACCAGACGTCCTCTTTTTACCGGACAAGTCCTCTTTTTGACCGTACTAAATTTGTCCGGCATATATTTTAACAATCCTCGTAAAGTGTCCTATTTTTGCCCCTACGGTTACAAAATTGCATTGCATTCAATTTTAAACACATGTTTTGCATATACTTTTATAATTATTTAATAACACAGAATATAAGCTTCTGGAAGAAATAAGCAGTTCTTAGAAATATGATTCGTAGAGTACCAGTACAAGTAGTTGAATAAAATAATCATAGGTAATAGGTACCCACTTTTTGACATGTTTATATTATTTTGTTGTATCGTTTTCTCGTTTTTTAAGTTTATTTTTGTTAATGCCATTACCTATAATTATAAATAAAAGAAAAGAAGAAAGTTTGCCCTTAATTTGGGGTATGTATGTGTGTGTGTGTGTGGGGGGGGGGGTAATTCCTGAACTTGTCCTCTTTTTTTCCTTGAAGAAGCTGGTAATGGTTCATTAAATAGCGACCCGTACCTACGTGGTATATAGTGTTCTCTTAATTAAACTATATAGGTATGTAAGATTTAAACTTAAAAAGCAATTGGAAATAAAATTCTTTTGACAATATTAACAAACACAAAAATAAACAGGGAACAGTTCTACAAATTTTTGTTTATGTATTAGCACAAGTACTGCTTTTGGGGCATCTCGATGTGTACTTTTTGCTTTAAAGCACTGGTATCTATTGCTTTTACATTACACCTTAGATGGTTGACATAAGCAATTAATGTGATTACCGTTCGGTCTCTCGTATTCGTCTTCTTCGGGAGTTATCTAAATAAGACTGTCGCCTTGAATTTTGACTTCTCTTATAACCAAATTTTCTTCATTATTATATTACGACCACTTATTGGGCTTTATGCAGTAATATTCTTCATAATGATTAGTGATCAGATATTTCTCATTCCAAACAACACAACGTATCTGCGTAATATGCCTTGCTCTACAGCGGCAGATTGTGAACAAGGCTTGGAGCATTATGCGCCGCGTCTAAAACGTCATTTCTCGAAGTTCCTAGGCAGATTGTGTAAAAATGAGGAATTCTACGAAACTACCACACTTCACGAAATGCCTAGTCTATTTATGAATAGACATATTTCAGAATGACACTACTCTACTACATACATTTAAACACACTAAAATGAAAATGGTGAGTGAAAATAAACATATAGTTTTACATTGTTGAAACTTCCCATGAATTAAGGTAATTTTCAGTTATAATAATCAATTGACAAAATTTCTTTTAGTAACAATAGGGTGAATAAAAGAACAGTGTAGATCTTTAATCGAATTTTGCTAAATTTCTTTCAAAATTGTTTTTCAAAATACCATGTTTACTTTAATGGATACTGCTTTTATACAGAGATGAAATGAGGTAAATTATATTTTAGGATCACGACATTACAGAGCATGAGAACAATTTTTTAGATCTGTCTATTGGTACCGGATCTAGTGGTGATTTAGGTGAGACCGAAGTAGGTTTACAAGTAGGACATAGTAGAAATTTTACCCTTTCTCCAGAAACTACAGACTGTGACTCTAATTGTGGAGATTTAGATAGTGAAGCATCTTTAATGTTAATGGAAAATGATATGGGACCTTCTGGTGGCCTCTTAGGTAAGTAAATACTAACTTATCAATTAAAATCTGTTGTTATTTGTCAACCTTTTTTAGGATCAAATACAGACTTAGTTATTCCTAGTGATTCTTTACGCTTATACTCTAGTATGCCAGTATTAGAAGATGGTTTATCATCTGGACATGCTAGTGATACAGATAACAATAACCCAACTGTAATGCTCATGAAGCGACAAATAACTGAAATAGAAAGGGAAATTAATCAAGGAATTTGTAAATCAAATTCAACCAAAATTAATGAAAACGGTTTGTCTCCTAAAAACGAAATACGTAATGCATCTCCTATTGATATTAATGGTTGTGTTAGTAGTTTTGAAGAACCCATGACGATATCTCAAACAGATTCACTTGGTAAGCCTACAGTGTACTGAAACAAAAAGCTTAATAACTAGTGCATGCTATTATAGTAACTTGAAACATATCTGTGTTTCTGAAAGTATCATCGACATCAATTTACCTAGCAACATCACATTTGGCATCTTTAATACGGTAATTGTTATTTAATTGAACAGTAATTGATAGGACCAAGAAATTTTTGGGTATGAACTCATATTTGATACACTAAGAAAATGTTTGGTGTGGTTTATTTTAAATAAAAAAATCTTCGACTGCAACCGTTATATTAAAGATAAAACATATTGTAGAAAAAACTCCCCCTCCTCCAGCTCCTGCACCGCATCGCTTAATGCAAGGAGAAAAAACAAATGATGTCGAAGCTGCTCTAAAAGACATTAGGTTAACTTTGCAGAGGACGAAAACGTTACCGTTACAGCGTCACCCTGAAGAAGAAGGCGAAGAAAATGCAGCAAGTCCTATTTGGGTACCGAGGTATTGACCATAATTACAGAAAATTGTTTTATTTTATATTCATAACAGTCATTTCAGGCAACGGGGTCTTTCTACAGCAAGTGGAGATTCGGAGAGGAAGGTTAATAGCGCAGGAGAAGAAGGTAAGCTCATTTTGATTTACTCAAATAATTTCTAATAACAAAAACGTACAAATAATTGCGTAAACCATTTTCTTTCGCACAAGATACAATCTATCATCTATCCCACCAAGTACTACCAGTCTGAATCTGGCGCAGTGTTTATTACAAACCGTTTTGTATTAATTTGTCAGGAAAATGTAGAGGTGGGAATACCATTCCGCTGTGGCCGACAAAAAAAGGCAGATCTGTATAATACAGAGACAAAAGAAATAATTTTGAACCCAATAACTATTATACAATTGATTAGAAATAATATTAGCATACCATCAAACTTTTGAGTGACTGTCCTGCACTGTATACGAACCAAGGTTTTTTTCAAGAGACCTGGAAACACAAACTGTTTTTTAGCATACAGATCGGCGATTATTTAAACGATTTATGTTTTATATTCTGTTATACTTTGATAGTACTTCAACTATAAGCGCCATCTACGTGTTAGCGACATTTTGTCAATAGGTACTATATTTATATACTAAATTCTTTAACTCAATATTATTATAGACAAGAATATTTCAACAGTAATTATTTATATTTTCCCTCTTGAAAAATATATTTTTTTTTCTTATAGAGGAAAATGACACCGATTTAGAAACAGATCGACTTCTGGGGCAACAAAGGACTGACGATCAGGGTTTTTATGATGATAAGGTATTGTGTTGTATTTCAATAGAAATTTCGTTGTTGTAGTTAGCTCAGAACCGGTATTAAGCATTAAATTTAATAAAATTTACATAAAATATGACACATTCTCACACACTAAAAAGCTATTTTTAACATTTCAGGAGTTTTAGATTAAAAAAATTTTACTAAATAGCGATTATGAAGTGGTAATATTTAAATGTTCTAAATTAACTAGTACAGTTGCCATTTTATTTCAAGTTTTTTTAGGACTGAGTATTGATTGCAGCTTGGATTACCAACTTTATTGTTACAATTTAAAACGCCTAATGATTATAACGAAACAAATTACTTGCAGCTAACTTAAATAGGGAGAATACCAACTTGTTCGTCTTGGTCTATAAAAATGTACTAAATTTAATTATCAGGAATCTTAGCTGCTTAGAGTAGTATTAACATGAAATGTGTCATATACTTGCTCATAACACAAACGTAGTTTAAACAGATTTTTATTAAAAGGTACTTAAAATGTAGAACTGTTTTAAAAATAAGCATGATTCCTAACATCTTTATTTATATTATCAGGGTTGGAGAAAACCTAAAAGTCGGACTATAATGCCTCCACTAAGTCTAGCAAATCCTAAAATTTTAAATAGTATGGATGAAGGTACCCTCCCCTTAGTCCCTTCTGAAACTCAAATTTCTGATCCTCCCTCCCCGACAGCTGTTTCAGAAAAAAGCCAATCGCCTCAAAGTCAAAAAGGATCCGTCTCTTCAAATAAAATTAAAAAGGTGTGAGATTGCGCATGAATAGAATAATATTTAGAATAGCTGAGGCTTTAATTTTCACTTTAACACTCCTCCATTACATCTATCTATTTTAAATAATAAATAACTCTTTGTAGACTAACATGTAGTTAAAAAGTTGCATGCAGAATGCCAAATCAAATTCTTTAACGTTTTAACTAGTTTGGGTATGATGTCATCTTTATTTTTATTTTTAAATTACATACACAAAAATCTAAGAAATAAAGTGTAGGTACGTCGAAAGCAGCCAAGAAGAAAGAATGAGTTAAAAGTTGTAATTTTAAAAATAATTTTGTTGAAACTAGAGGACTAATGCTTAAGATTGGCTAGTATTGTTCTGCCACCAGACGTTTGGTATAAATGGAACACTAACGCGAGCTTTTGCATACATTGCGTTCGTGCTCCTCGTCCATTCTTCATGGTTATGGCCTTGCAACCACTCGAGGGGTTAACCTATAGCCGACTTTGCTAATTTATCAAAGTATATTAGTACTAATTTCCAAAAAGATGAAGTTACCAACTTTCTGATTAGATGTTTTATGAGCTAACAGCCAGTTACAAAAAGCTATTAGAATTTGAAATTTGAAAAACTGTTTTCACTGTTGACAGTTTATTTGAAATGACGATTTAATATTATAATAAAAGCATTGTGTTGATATTTTTTTAGTAAAATTGGTAGTTTTAACTCTTACTCTGTGGAATTACAAACAGACGTTGTGAAACCGGTAATTTTAATATTTGTTAGTTATATTTTTATGCTTCATTACAGTTTCCTGTAAATTGTCGTATTTAGTAAAACCAATAGATATCGAAGAATAATAGTATATCTTCTTTTTGTTGATATTTTGGGAAATCAAACCACAATCTTTTTTATATTTTATAAAAAAGTACATAGAAAAGATGGTTTGATTTCCCAAAAAATTAACAAAAAGAATAATAAATACACCACAAGGAACATACAGAAGATAGTATTGAATCTATTTTTGTTCGATATCTAGTTATATTTTTTGTTACACTCCGCTAGTTAAATAACGTCAATAAGGATAAGGACAAAATTTGAAAAAAATCAATTATTCCCGATAGTTAGAACGCTACCAAAACGTTGATATAAAAATCTAAAAATATATTGTGGTTTAATTTCCCAAAAATAACAAAAAGATGAATGAATATACCACAAGGAACATACAGAAGATATGGATAATGAAAGAATCAGTATCGCACATTTTTGTTAACTTTAAAATACAGTTTTATTCTTTTGTAAATTGTTGAGCCTTGTTACTCCATAACTCCATAAACACAACTACTCTAGTGGAATTCACATTCACACGGTTATATGCTGCCATTATAAGATTTGCTACTTTTCAGTACTTGTCTTCTAGTGCGAGTTCCTTCATTGTATTTATTCTCACGGCTATTGTAATAACCAGTTCCTTTTTTTCTTGTGGGGTTAAAGGTTGACCATTTTCACAGTCTTCTCTATATCGGAATATGAAAGGCAAATAATTTTAGATGGAAAGTATAAACAGATGTCGAAGAATAATTATTTATATTCACACTTCATACATTTTTGAAAAATAATATTTTTCAAAAACAGTGACCGTTCAACTAAGAAGCAACAACTACTTCCCGTGCAATATGCACCGCCGGATATTGAATTACACTCCAAAGTCAAAAGGGGCTGGTATATCTACAAGATATTTAAAAACCAACCATGCTGGTTTGCGATTAGAAGGGATAACACAACTTGTAGACCGATTTCGGCATATTTGCGCCTCATCAGTACAAGGTATGTGCTATCCGTCCGAGAATCTCTAATCCCTAACCGAAAATTCCCAGAAACAAATGAAATGATGGATTAGTACTATTAGCTTAATTTATTTTACTACTATCGTAAATGTCGAAATTATGTAGTAAAATGCCCTCCTATAAAGGTTGATATGAATAAATGAATTTGTATATACTTACCTATTTCATTCACGCTTAATACAATAATTTTCTTTTAAGTACATACCCAATCTAGTTTATAAGAAACTAAAATTAATCATAGAACGAAACCTTTAAAACTAGCAGCAGCTTCAAACTTGTACATAGGCATATTTTTAATCCAAATTTAATATTTTTTCTTAGTTCCATATTTATTTTCAGGAAAAAGATAACAAAAAGAAAGGCAGGAATAAAGAAGGTAAGTCTGTTTTTTTAAATTTTGTAGTTCTCTTGTAAAAATTAACTTTATTTAATTTGCAAAACATTTTGGAATTTTATGGTAAGTTAATCGGAATGTGAAACAGAATGTTTCTATCAATATTCATGTTCACACCGTTGAATGGTCATACCAAATCTACAAAGTAGCACAGAAAGTATTTCAATCAATGCTACAAAATAGCTGGAAAATCATTTTGCAATACACACTTTCAATATTATTGAATGCATTTTAAAAATTTCATACACAATTTTAAATATTTCACTTTTCTCTTAATCTATAACTTGCCACATTGAAATTTATCTCTCTGGTGTAAATTTAAGTATTCATGCTAAATGAAAACTATTGTTCTTCAAAATAATAAATTGTTTAATAAAACAAGTTTTTGTGATTTTGGTAAAAACTCACCATAGTTCCATGTATATTGTATTGCAGTCTGTTTTACTCAATAGATGTAATCACGTTCGAAAATTCATCAAAAATATGTTAAATCTTGAAGCTTGTACATTTAAATGGTTTTAAAGATGAATAATTTACTAGATAATTGAAATTTTTTTAATAATAAATTTTCTAACAGTACAACATGCTAGGAGAGAATGTTACAAATAGTCGAAAAATAAAAAAAAATTATATAAATAATCGAATATTTTCTATTCTTTAACCATCATTAATAATTTATTTAAATTTAGTAACTTCCATAATATCCAATAAAACAATTTAAATAAATTATATATACAGTGTGATTTATATTGGTAACACACATGTAAAATTTGAAGTTATTTACCGATTTCGGCCAATTTTTTTCAAATGTAAAATAATAAAACATCTAGTTCGGGACAAAATTTTTAAATGTTTATTCCAATTTTCAGGGCATACAACGATACTTTTTCGTGGTCAAAAATAGAGAATTATTATTAGCGATTTGGTTATAAAAAAATCTGCGCCAGTGGATTTAGAATCCTGCTAAATAGTTGTCACCAAAATTTCACAAAACTATATTTATTAATAACGAAGACAACTTGAAGTTCGAAAACTTCCTAATCTAACATTTACAAAAGAACACATCCATCATCCAGTTCAGCTTCTAATTCCTGTGTCGTGTCGGTTGTCGGTTGTCGCTTGAAGCACAACGTTGCTTGTTTATTTACTGAAAAATAAATCCCTAAAAATTGCAATTGAAAGCTTAAACGCGATTGTTAACGATTAAAAAACTGCCGATCTATTTCCATACACTAATTCCTAATATATTTTTAATACAATTGCATTTCAATTTTTCTTCACTTTTGGTTAGAAAACACTGGCAATTATTTGACAACCCTGCTTCAGGTGTTTTGAAGAGTGAATCGAGTCTAGAGTAGTGGGTGTTTCGTAAATGTTGTTCTCTCTTGGACGTATAGAATTTTATGTAGGTATAGAGCTCACTGTTGTTCCTATATGAGATTCTACATATGGAAAATGAATATTTGTCGAACCTGTATACCTGATGATTATAGAATGAATTCATTAGATGTAGTTTCCATGTATTCAAATATTCCTAATTAACTAATAATTGATATTTTAAAAGAAAAATGGAATTCATATAAAAACCATACCAACCTTACATCTAGAGATTTCATCAAAGTAAGATGCTCAGGAAACAACTATTTTCAATATAAAAACTTATTATATAAACAACTCAATGCATGTAGAATTGGTGCTCCAATTTCATTAACTCTTGCACAAATTGTGATGGGGTTTTTAGAAGTACATGATACAAAATCAGTAAAATATTTTTATATGTATTATTTTTTACACTTTATGTTGAAATATATATTTCTAGATGCCTTCAATGAATTTCATCCAAATTATCGTTTTACAATAGAATTGAAAATACTAATAAAATTAAGTTTTTTGACATAGCTCTTGAAAAAAGCAATAACAAAATAAAAACTAAAGTATTCACCAAAGTAACAGTCAGGTTTTAACTTTGAACTTCAATAACTATCGATTAGCCATAGGGATCGCTTTATTTTTTCAATTTTGCTCTACACTTCTTTACAATTAGACGACACTTGCTTAATTTATTAACCTATACCCAAGAAGATAATTTAAATAAGTTATACAATAAAGGGTTGCATTAAATCTCCACAAGCATAACCATAAAATGTCAATTCTGGACAACTCTATTTTTTATGAATATTCGTAGCGCTGTTCCTTAGTCACTATTTTTTGTTAAAAAAAAATTGTCAGCTTTTGCCGTTCTTTGCAGATGTGATTCAACGTTCAGTGTTGATAGAAGGAGTACTCTTTCGAGCGAGATATTTGGGATCTACCCAACTAGTATGCGAAGGACAGCCGACTAAAACCACAAGAATGATGCAAGCAGAGGAAGCAGTTTCTAGGATAAAGGTAAAGCATGAAATGTTTCAAGTGCACCTTATTCTGCTATAACTAACACTGTTTCGAACGTTTATGTTATTTAGATTTTTAAAAATCTTACCACAATCCTTTTAATGTATCAAAAACGGTTATTACGATTTCTGTAAACTACTACAAGTTTTATTTAGTCCACTAGAAGCTTCATATAAGTTCTACACTTGAAATCCTCACTTCAATCTGAAAACTTCTTAACTCTATTTTATTAATATTGCCCCAACTAATATATGTTTAATTCTTCAAGTAGGTTATATCCATATATAAATCCAATAGTCACATTTACAGGTTTTAAAGATATTCCAGAGGATGTTATTATTTCAAAATTAGTCATTCTTTTTGGCACTGTGAACTTGCTAAAAGAGTTTAATTGTCTACGTTAGGATTGCATTTGTAACAACTGTAAAAGTACATTTGAGGCACCCAGAACCAGAACGGCCCAACCCCGTAAAAGCTGTTATGGAGAAAATACGAAAAGAAAAAAATGCATTTTTGTTGATAGTCTACAAATCAGCGAAAACGATTGTTATACAGTTTTTTTATATAAAGGTTTCGAGTATACTGATTCTATCATCGATCAACCAAAATAGGCCAGTAATACTAAGAAACTAAGAAATAATTGTGGGCTAGGCCACTTTGGCATTGAAGAAAATAAATTCTTCGACCAATCCAAAGTAAACTTTTCGTTCTAGGTTTACAGCAAAAATTATAAATATACAAAAAAATCGAGCTTATCGTTAAATGAAAAAAAATGTCTTCTCCAAAAAGCATATAAAATATTGACTTAAATTATTTAGAAACATAAACTTGTGTTTGTACTGCACTGGAAAAAATTAAAATTATATCCTTATAAAATAAAAATTATTTCATAATGGCATCCCCCTGCACGTTGTCAGATATATCCAAAATGTCATCTGCAGTGATGGAAGTTCTCAAATTTTTATAAACATCGTGGTATAGCTGAGGAATCATTGGTAGTAGGTCCAAATTACCTGCGAAAATATTTTAGCAGGAATGACTTTCCCTCTAGTTGACTGGTCGCTTTCTCCTTTGCATTTGGATCTTTTTCTCATATTTTTCTTCCACTAATCTCGGTGTACTTACTCGAGTTCTCTTTTTTTCCTCTCTTGATTTTCTTATTTTGTTCATTCAAATTCTTCTTGTTTTAAAGTTGATTCTCGACATTAGCAGTAGACAAGGGCTTAGCGTTTTCTGTTTCGTAATCAGACAAACGTTGAACTTCACTTCCAGCATTAGAAGGAACATACTCTGATCTGAACTCTGAAACGGAAGTTCTTCACTTACTAGAAAAACAATGTAGGTAAAAACACAACCCCAAAATCACTTACAAAAGATCTACGTTCAAAATATTTTGAAAAATTCTAAATATCAGATATACAAATCTACCATCTAAATCGCTTAAATTCATTTTTTCTTGATCTTTATGTATAAAAAAACAAATGTTACTATGTAAATAAACAAGTGCACCTGGTGTAGTTGGTGTCAGAGTGGCCTAACCCACAAAATTGTTGGTTAGGCCGTACTGGTCCTAGATTGAGTATAGCTTTTTTGAATGCCAAAACATACTTTGGTGTCATCTATTACCTACTATCGAAATGTGGGTTAGGTTAATTTGGACCTAATAAATTACTACTTTTAGTAGTTAAATCTGAATATAACTAATTTTTCGTTGATTTGTGGCTTAGGCTTCTGGTTCTAGGTGCCTCATTTATACTATTGTGTAAGTTGACCTCTTTAGTTCCATTGTAGCAACTGAACACAAATTTTCGTGTGGATGACATTTCTAGTTATACACAGAATGATCGACTGCATAATTTACTTTTTTAGACATTCAACAAACAGGTATAGGGGTAACTACTATTTTTTTGAATATTCGTATAGATTTTTCTTAAAAGCCATAAGTTATATAATGAATCTAAACTTGTAGTACTATACAGAAAAAATTGAAATGTTAATGTTGATTTGCGTAGTGCACCGAATATTTTGTGTTAAAATGTGTTGAATAATACAATAATTAATAAGATCATTTTAAATAAACTTGTATAATTGTATATAGTGTGGATATGATCCATACCGGATTATGAAACAAAACATTACTAAAAATCATTCTATTCAATTTACTTGTTATTATTGAAGTATGAATTAATTTTTGACTGATATAAGTATAACTTTAATAGGTTTAGTGAATAAATGACTAAGTTCTTCAATACCATTGGAAAGCATTTCATGTTTTATCATATATTCATTTATAATATTAATTTTTCATTATCATCCTAAAAACTTATAGCTAACTAAATTAGGAATATATGAACTATAAACTCTGCGTTATAAATAGCGCAACTACTGAGATAAAAGGCTGTTTTGGTTTTCATCTATTTTTTCGTGTGCCTTTGAGCTTTGACATAAGATGCAATGCTTCAAGGTTTATTTCCATCAACGTTTTTCCCTGATGATGGAAATTAGGACTTCCGAAAGTTAGGAAAACCTTTAAAGAGTTGTCTTTTACTTTGCTCCACACACCACTATTTACTAGTTCAGCTACGACTACATTTCTCCCCTACATATATAAAGTTTTCTTGAAATATTGATAAAACCACATACTTCAGGTATTTTATTTCATATAACTACACTTATGCTGAAATATTATAATCACATCTCTAGCGTTTGCATTTTAGAAATTTTTATAATAATATAAAAAAATCAGCATAAAAACGTTCTACCTAAATCAATTTAAATGTACATAAAGAAGCATGTTTAAATTAGTGTGAGCCATGAGAAAGCATTTATGTGTTTCCCAACTTTGAGAAGCTACTCCTTACCTAAAAAATATATGTGGAAACAGGCATTGAGGCATGTCATAACACGGAACAACTATATCAATTTTTAATTTATTGGGTTTTTGTTATTTTTCAACATATCTATTTTTGTTCAATAATAATGAAATCTAGTTACATAACTGATGGAAAAAAAAATTAGATATAATCTCAGATATAATATAGCCTTTTCATTTTTAATTTCATTTTGTGGAGTCCTTGGAATCTCAGAATACGAGACAACATATTTTTGTGCTTTTTGGTTGTTTTCTATGCAGTTTGCAAGTAGATATTCAATTTATTCAGCAACTAAAAAATGATATACGTTCAATGTGTTATTTTTTTGAATTAATACAGTGTTGTACTCCTCTCCCCCACTTTTAACTACAGTGCCTCTGGTGCACGCTTTACAGTTTTAGCGAATTGCAGAATTTCGTTAATAATAATATTAGTACTGTCTAAATGTATAGCCTTCAATATGTCATGTTTTCAATCTTGTATATAGCAGTATAATATTTAATTCACATTTTTAAGAGTAATTAATTATCTACACGGGAAAGTATAAAAATGACCATAATAAACATTTTTGAAGCACCTGAACCAAAATCTATTACGATGACTTGCAGCTTTTTCGACATATTCGCAAAAATATTTTGGATTTTGCAGTCAATTCCAGTTAACCGGCCATTTGAAAGGTTCTCCAGATGTTAAATGGGACTTGAATCAGATTAAGATTATGATAATTCGAATTTAGTAATATTCATAAGACAGTATTAACGTTATTGTTAAAATTTTCGTTGCAATAATAAATAACAATTTCATGTGAACAGCAGTAACACATCTTACGTTAATTTCCTTTGAAAGGAATGGAAGAATAAATTGAAATTGTGTTCAGGATGGAAAAATGGCCCATACTAAAATATAGAAACTTCAAAGATATTCGACTTGGACCTCCATCCAGGTGAGGATTAGAATCAATGGGAGATCTTGAAATGTGCCAATCGCTTAGCATCTACCAAGCAAACAATTATTTTCTTCTTGAATACATGGAGGTGGAAAAATGTTTGGTACACCATCAATATACCTTAACCATGCGTATCACATAGATAAATTAATTTTTAGCCTAACAAACAGATTGATAGAAGCTATAAGTATTATTTGAACCATCTTCCAGTGATAATGTCATTTATATTCTTTGTAATATCAAATATCCTTTAATGTTTTTCCTTTTCATACTTCACTAGCTGAACTGTTTCTAAATATGCCTTATAAATTGCTTGAAAGTTTCGTAAGTAAACATAACAGGGCTGTTCGTGATGATACTGGGTGGTCTGAAAAAATTTATTTTAAATGTCATTTGAATAGAACATAAAAATGTGTTTGTTTCTCAACGTATGAATCAAATGACAAAATATAGGATCAGAATTGTTTGTTTCGCTAAATATTGATTTATATTTTACATTTTAATAATGAGATGTGTTACTTTTGGTCCAGATTAGGTTATAAATCAAAATTGTCTCTTTTCCTGCAGTGGAGGGACACCTATGTTCTTTGGTTGGTTGCCTGTTACATGTTTTACCTAGAATTCACTATGTCGCACTCCTATTCCATGGCTTTGGATGTCTCTTTGAATGTAAATAGAAATGCACTAAAGGCGTTTTAAGTAATGACCTTTATTTAAGTTTACATGTACTATATGTGAAGGAGTTAGAATAGATCAACATTTAAAATATAAACGGAAGTGTGACAGAGGTAAACCTTGCAGGAGGTATCCAACCAAATGATTCAAAGTTATGTACCAAGCAGTCCTGAAAGTGGTAGTATCGAAGACGATTCACAGGTGGGGCCACAACTTGAAATGATTACACAACATTCCATACAGCCACAATCTATGGGTGAGATTTGTGTTTATAGAAAATTATTGAAGAGCGAACAAGTTCATTCATTTTTATTAGTTTAGCTAATATTTGTATGAGTGTGACTTCAAGTTAACATTCAATTTATTACAAGTGTTAATAAAGAGGGCTAGACAATATTTATTTTTAGTTCTTCTCTTTAAAACAAATGTGAATGGTAGTTGAATGTCTTACTGTGAGCAAAACTGAGCGGTAAATATTTATCTTTGATGTTTCTCTTTTTGACTACTTAGATGACATGGCTCACAACTTCTTATGGATGTTCCAGTCTTTGATTACGGTGAATAATGCCCAGTCAAAATTAATTCTAAGATTAATACTATACTCTTTTAAAAGCAAATAAGATTAAAGAAGATACAACTAAATACAAAATTTCAGGGAAAGTACAGTGGAATGCTATTACTCAGCAGTGAACAGTGTTTAACAGTTTTGCATACAGTATAGATGTTATAGTCTAGAATCAACATTTTAATATCTCCTTTAAAAATACAGGGCTTTAATTAATTCAGTTTATTTCAAAGATATTATACTGTCGATGTACAATGTGTTCCTTATACATAGATGGTCTCTAAATAAATATTGTTTGGCAAATAGAGTGAACCAAGGCAAAAGTTAAATATTCTGATAACTAAAGTTACCAGTAAAACTTCTACTCTCGTATGGATAATCAATTTTTTCAATCGATAATCATCTGTATCCTTTTTATGATTTACTAAAGGGTAGTTTCAAATAGTTGCTTCAAAATATATTTGAATTTACAAAAGATAAACGTCGCATGGTGTATCGTAGGTGGCACCGCACCGTTCCCAAAGCGAGTGTCGACCGAGTATTGACTGCAGCTCGGCACACCTATCCGTATCTCCGGTAGCAGTACCGATCTTGTTTTTTTTGCTACTGGCATCAGCTGTTTCGGTTAGGTTAGTTTGTGTTTCAATATTCTGATTGGGTGGACTCGGAAACAATAACTAAAAAGTTAAAAAACAACGAGTTAGCATTCTATCTTTATATTCAGTATTTGTATACGTTTCGCTGGTTTGGTCTTGGAGAACAGGATATTTTCTTACTTCTTCAATGAACCTCTAAATGTCAAACATATTTGCTTTTGTACTGGTAAATGTCGGCTCTATGTATTCGGATCGGGCACGGTACGGTTATGTGTGTCCCGACCTTAAAGGAAATAGTACAAAATAATTAATATTTCGAGTGTTTTATTAATCTGTGTTCATTCTATCTCCCAGTACAGTATTATCAACACTAGGGTGGGTCAAAAAAATCAACTATTTATTTTTTTACAACTAATACGGAAAAAAGGGCTGCTAGACACCTTAAAAAAATTCTCACCAAATATGAGCTCTTAATTTTAATAGGCAGATCCTCCGCATCGCAGTTTTTTATTTTTTTCTCAGAAAAAAATTCATACCTCATCATTAATTGATTGTACAGAAAAAAAATTTTGAAACATTTTGTAGGAAATTTAATGCTCTACAAAAAAAGTATCTTATATTTTTTCCGTAAACCATACCATTTGAATGATATTGAAGATTTAAGTTTGATTATTTTAAATCAAATGTCGTTTTTGTTTATGAATTTTATAACCCGACAAGAAATGGCTATTATAAAGTGCGCAATCGAAATTTTTGTAGGAAATTAACTACTCTATAAAAATGGTATCTTATGTTTTGACGATTAAATTAAGCGTTTAAAAGATATTCATCATCAAACTTTCATGTATACCGATTTTAAGAGTTTTTGATTAAATAATCAAAAAATTTCAATTTAATTTATGAATTTCATACAAATTTCATTTTTTATCTTTAATATAAGTATTATTTGAGTTTTATTTTCAAAATTATTGAAAATTTTTATTCAATAATTCTAAACATTTTATTTTTAATCTTTAGAAATCACGTTTTTTTTATAACGTCTTCAAAACGTCTTTAAAAATGTTTCCACTACAGCTGGATATTGTCCTTGGGAAAATTTCTCCTGTAGAGAATTTTTGTTTTGTATTTTACTTCTTGTTTCCCTTGTGAACCAGCGCCACCCACATTTTTCATCGAAAGCATCGAAGAAACTACCCTACTTGCAACAAAAAATTGTTTGAAAATTAATAACTCAGTTGAAAATTGAAATAAAAAACTTTCTTATAACAAATTGGACATTTTTTTTTCTCAAACTGAAACAAATCATAATATATTTATAATGAAAACTTTGATGATTAATATCTTTTGAACGCTTAATTTAATCGCCAAAACATAAGATACCATTTTTATAGAGCAGTTAATTTCCTACAAAAATTTCGATTGCGCACTTTATAATAGCCATTTCTTCTGTACAATCAATTAATGATGAGGTATGCATTTTTTTCTATTGGACTGAGAAAAAAATAAAAAACTGCGATGCGGAGGATCTTCCTATTGAAATTAAGAGCTCATATTTGGCGAGAATTTTTTGAAGGTGTCTAGCAACCCTTTTTTCCGTATTAGTTGTAAAAAAAAGTAGTTGATTTTTTTGACCCACCCTAACAAACACCCAATAAATATTTATTGCATCAAATTTAAGTTGTTTTATACTAAAATTAATTATTTTATATATAAATAGTTCATTTATGTTTTTATTTATACCTACTATTACAAATTTTTTTGTTAATCATATAAATGTCAAAAATCGGTGTAATGAATTTAAACGGTAAATTATATGTATAAGTATATATAAATTCAATGATGAATAATTGAATAGACCATTTTCTACACTTCAACGAGAATCCTCTTGGATCTACTGGGACTGTTTTTCGTCTCCATTTTCTTGGTTCAGTTGAAGTGGATGAGGAGGGGGGTAGGAAAAGAAGAAAAAGACTCAAGAAAAATATGGTAGAAGTAGCTGTTACCAAGATTAAGGTCTGTTTTATGCTTTATGTATATTTATTTTCTCATTGTACACAAAAGCTAACGTGACTTCAGAGATTATATGAATTTAAATAAAAATATTCTTACAAATTCCGTTTATTGGAATTGAATGTCAACTTTGTTATTTTCAATGAAATACCGAGTATATTTTTAGAAACTAAAGTAGCAATTTTTCACGTTTGAGAAGCTCTAATCTAATATATATTCAAAATAGAGCAGAATGTTGTACGTTTATGTTTCTATCCAAACTTTTTGAGTTTCATCTAATCACATATTTTTCGGAAACTGTTTATCGTATCGAATTAGAGAACAATCTGGAAGTACTTATTAGCTTTTTGTTTTATCACTGTAAAATTTTAGACTTCTTAACCAATGCGCAAAGTACGATCTTGATTCTATGCAACATTAAAAACAATAAAATCATATATGTGCGTGGCAGCAACACCTGATTTTTGTTTGAATATGTTTTTAACATGATTTCCACGGTATGGGAGAACTTTGAACATTTTCATCTAAACATGCATTTGAATCTTGTTAATTTTGACTAACATTTACTAACAAATTTATTTTGTTTTTGCAATCTTGCTTCCATGGATACATAGGCTTTGGTAAGCATTCTAATATATTAACGTAAATTGTGTTTTTAAAAAGTAGCACCATTTCAAAAAACTATTCTAATTTAATGTAAATATAATAATCTACATTAATAAAAGGCCATCAATTTAGAAAAGCACTTAATTGAAGATGTGATACTAATAGCTTTCCAGAATATCATGGCTTTGTATAAAACTGCATAAAGCGAACCTACCAATCATATGTTATGCGTCATTGTTTTCACATTTTAAATAAACCATTTCTAAATATTTACAATAGATAATGTTATGGCCTTTGCGAACCTGAATTTTTTTTTAATATAATATAGACTATGCAGTTGAGCACGTTATTGAGAATATTTTACTTTTAATCCAAAGGTTGTGAATAGTTTTTGTGCACTAGGTGCTCTTTTATAATCATTTGATTGCAATTTAATGTTTTTGGAGACTGGTATATAGTAAGTGGACATAACTTTATACACATTGGGGGCAGATATTTTTAATAGTAATAGAATAATTCAATACATAAGTACATACAGTTTCGTTTTCTTTACTTCTGAACCAGATCTAGAACAGGTGTGCACTGTAGTTACAACATAATAAGAATTAAAAGTGGTTGAAACCTACCTAGTACAATTTTCAAATGATCCAAAAAGAAAATTATATACTCATTGAACCTATGATATTCTTACTACATTTGTTTCTTTGTGTTTGTAAACCCATGTAACCAAAGTTATGTTCTCCAACTGTATAAAACTAAACAATTGAAAACAATTCACCTCGATTGTTGGCACTATTAGATTTTGATAAAATGCCGAAACTGGTCGATGTAGAATGTAGATATTTATCACAGTCCGCGTGCCTTCAGTATGCTGATTCTCATTCAAGAAATACTCGGCGAGTGGAAAGTACTTTAATCTCTGGATGAATCCTGACCAGGACGCAAAATTTTCCTGTTTAGATGTACTTACCATCGTTGTAATTTTGATAAAGGAAACTTGCTCTTTGTCACGCACACTTACCGATTTCTATTGAAAAGGAAAGACCTTGAAAATGAAACTATTCTCGATCCTTGTAAGTTTGTTGTTCGTAGGTAAATATTGTCAAAACCTACAAACTATTTTAGTGGAATTTAACTGCAAGGCTGGAAAAACACATAAGGAAAACATGCGTAGCACAAATTTTTTAAAAGGGAGCACTGTTTGAATTTATATAAAATTCAGCTATTCAGAGGATATACAAATACTGCAACAATTATTTATCGTTTGCATTAAAATAGAACTGCTAGTATTTTTAAATCCAATTATTACTGCCAAATATTGGGTTAATTGTTTTTACTAGCCCAGTCTGTATATAAGCACCAAATAAAATCAGAAATGATACAAACATGCGTTATTTTAAAGTGTTGCGATTTTCAAACGATTAATTTTCATTCAGTGATGTAACTGTTTTTTCATTTCTGACAACATATTTTTTGGTTAGCACCAATTTTTGTGTTTTAACTGTTTATAATGTTTGTGGCTTTATTACATGTATCGTTAGTTATACCTTCCATATAAACAATTTATAAATTTAGGCACCCGATGGGGAGAGTCAACCCAGCACAGAAGTAGATCTATTTATTTCCACAGAGAAAATAATGGTACTCAATACAGATTTAAAAGAAATTATGATGGATCACGCTTTGAGGACTATTTCTTACATAGCTGATATCGGTGACCTAGTAGTATTGATGGCTAGGTAAGTTAGACAATATGACTTTAGTGTAACTACTCCGTATCATAAAAATGATACACACTGAAAATTTATTTATTTTGTAAGGGTCTTTCCAATCCTTATTTCAATAACAATTTGTCTACCAAACAGTGATAATGACTATCGTTTTTCTTTTGCTTTTGTTTTGGTAACATAACCCACCTAAAAACCATTCTTGAACTGAATGAAAAAAGTTAGGACTTAATAACAATACATTAGTTCATACATATTTTAATTTATTTTAATCACCTACCATATTATCCTCTAAAAACATTAACTACTTTAATCAATTTCACATTATGTCAAAAATTCAACTAATTAGAATATATTACTATCTACCGATATGTTTTTGCTATTTTTTAAATTTCATTATTAGTGATTAATGTATATTGCTTTAAAATTACATCTATTAACCTAGGCGGCGCTTCGTCCCCCATGAAATGGAAGATGCTCCAAAAATTAATCGCACTCCAAAAATGATCTGTCATGTTTTTGAAAGTGAGGAAGCTCAATTTATTGCCCAATCTATTGGACAGGCGTTTCAGGTAGCTTATATGGAATTTTTGAAGGCTAACGGAATTGAAGACCACAGTTTTGTGAAAGAAATGGACTATCAAGAAGTTTTAAATTCGCAAGAAATATTTGGTGATGAGCTGCAAATGTTCGCGAAAAAAGAAATGCAAAAAGAAGTAAGTACAATTTTCGAGTATTGAAAATATATTATGTTGTCGCCTATAAATACTCCAAGCCAACAGTATTTTTTTTAGACAAATCTTGATCAATCAGTCATATTTAGAAAACCACATTTATGAGCTTTGTAGAACTATGCGGTGCATTTAATTTAATGTAAAAACAGCAATTTCTGTCAAAATGCTAAACCCAAATAGTATATTTGAATGTCGCGATTATTACTACATACCAAATTTTAATACAATGTTTAGGCTTGGAAGTAAGTTCCAGCATATATTCGTTCGTTTATTTTCTTTTTTGTAAATATTATTTTAAACCTCCAAAATAATCAACAATTTAAATAATTAATGCATATTTATTAAATTTAGTATGCTGGTAGCAGATAAATGCAGTTGAGATTTGAGATACGTGTTCATATTAATTAATAATTATTTGTTGAATAATCTTAACTTGTTTTTATTATTGTACCTCATCATTACAGTAAAAATGTTAAATACCTTTTACAGTGCGCTTATAGAATAAGTTACATGCTTTTCTATTTAGTTTCTCACGATCCGGTGTCTGTAATCAAATCTGCAATATACATTTTATCTGATCGGTTTCCGATTTAGCTGAAATTTTGCATACACGTTTAGTTTGGATTGCAATGGATTTAGTTAAGTGACGTCATTCTAAATCTAGTATAGCGGACTCCCAAAGATGGAGGACTAGTTATACTTATGCTCCCCATGGTATGGGTATTTTTAGTTATAATTGAAATTGAATATATCTAATTCTATCAGTATTACACTACCAGGTATCAAATGAAATGCTGAGAAGAATACGCAAAATGAAATTACATCACAGAAAGAGAAGAAAATAAGCTTTAAATTGAATAAAATTCATCAATTTATTACAGTTTATTTGATATAAAAGCTTGTCGCGAGATTTGCCTGAGTACATTTATTTCATGAAATACACACATTTTTTCTTAAAATTGCTTGTTTCAAGATCAAGATACAAATTGTATTCTTTTCTATGCACAGGTAAATTTTAAATCTCGAGGCAAGCTTTTATATCGTATGAATTAATAATGTAACAAATTGATGAGTGCATTTAAATACACTGATGTAACATAAAAATATATTTTTTAGGTTGTGGTGCCGAAAGCAAAAGGTGAAATTCTAGGAGTAGTTATTGTAGAATCGGGATGGGGCTCAATGTTGCCGACAGTTGTGATAGCTAACTTGGCCCCGGCTGGGGCAGCAGCACGATGTGGTCAGTTGAATATTGGAGATCAAATCATAGCGATCAATGGAGTCAGCTTAGTTGGACTTCCTTTATCGACATGCCAAACATACATCAAAAATTCCAAAAATCAAACTGTAGTTAAATTAACTGTAGTACCGTGTGCTCCTGTAGTTGAAGTGAAAATTAAGCGACCAGATACTAAATATCAACTAGGATTCAGTGTACAGAATGGAGTGGTAAGTTTTGTTTATTGTGTATATGTTTACGGGACAACACATACCCCTTTTGAAATTATCTATCAGTTTGACTGTGTTAATGACTTGATAAGTACTATTGTTAAAGTTTTTGGTAATCTAGAATATCGATTTTTTTTTCAGATTTGCAGTTTACTTAGGGGCGGTATAGCAGAACGTGGAGGAGTGAGAGTTGGACACCGCATAATTGAAATTAATAACCAAAGTGTTGTGGCCGTACCTCATGAAAAAATTGTAAATTTATTGGCCACCTCAGTAGGTGAAGTAAGTTGTATAATTTTCACCTTGATAGAGTGTTGTAAGACTTGGGTATAAAGAGTGTCCCAGTTTTCGACTGTTAATGCACTAGGACAACTTTTTTATTAAATAATTGGAAGAAATAAATGTTGATTGAAATTAAATGAAGTGTTCTGGTTATTGTATTAATCTTAATATTTTTTTCAGATTTTAATGAAAACAATGCCGACCTCCATGTTCCGATTGCTTACTGGTCAAGAAAATCCTATATACATCTAAGTTGATATTAACCAAGGTTCGAAAGTGCCTACTTGTAGTTGATATTGAACTGTCCTTGGGAATTGTTTTAATTTGGTCGTGCTTGAGTCGCAGATCAATATATTTTTTATTGTTAGAATAAGTTCAACAGACTGAAGACAATACAAGCAAAGAACTGCGCTCTGCACAAATCTTATTGCGCTGAGCTTTCGTGATAGACCATATCTCTACTTTGTCGCGTAATTCGCTCTATCATTTTAGCTAATACAATTGAAAAGGTACCGTTGTCGTTTGGGTTTATTGAATTTTACTTTTTGCTAAAAGATTTTTCGTAAATAAACAGGATGAATATGTCGCTCAGAAGCATTTAGAATAATCCGCAAAAAAGTACCACTAAACATCAGTGTTTCTAATAGTTTGTTTCAACAATGAGCTGAGTATCCTATTCCTGCTGATTGCAAACATTTCCATTGTCGTGGAAAAATGGCAGCTAAAGACGAAAACAAGTTTCTGCAAAATATCTAAGTGAAATAACACCAAAACTACAATATTTTTACTAGACAAGTACACATTTATGCAGTATGACAGATAATTGACTCGTCTTTTATGCGATGGTCTTTAAGTGTCAAAATGAGGCATAAAGATGGCTACGAATTGCATGTGAAGGTTATAATCCTAAACACGCTGTCCTGTGTTTGGATACTCTTCTTTTTGCCCTGTGATAGGGAATAATCAAAACATTTTAACGTTTCTTCCAAGATGACTGGATAAAAGTTATTTTGAGTGCCTTAAAAATTGAGAATAGTGCAGAGGAGTGCAGTAAAACGAGAAAAATTTTGACAGAAAAAAATGGGTCCAGTAGAGTGTATAAATATATAAGTTGAATAACCGTGAAAATAGTAATAGTGTTGTTTTACAGCGTTAGTATCACTAGAAGGAGCTTCTAAGATGCCATAGGATATTTTAATTTAGTCATACTACATACTGCAGAGGTATCAATAGAAAAAGAATAAAATTTGGAAGAGTTTGCTTTCATGCATAGGTATACATTCCGCCATTTTAGTTTGAGTTTTACACAAATATAAAGACATTATCATGCAGTGGATATCGATAATGAAAAAGAGGAAGAAATCAAGCCCAATTGTAAAGTTCACGTATATTTTCAAATATTTTTGCCTCACTTAGAAAACAATTCACTTTTGTAGAATGAAATAAAAATTAATGCTTGGGTCACTGTGCTTCTGAGCGACACAATTTTCAGCCCGATTAAAAATCTTTCTGTAAGTTTTACAGCACACACTATTTATAAAAAAAGCATTGGGTGTTTAAATGGAATTATTTAAATACTCGAAATAGCTTCATACAATATAGCTAAAAACTCTGCAACTCTCAGTATCCATAATTATCTCGTTTAAATATACAAAATTCGAATTTCAACAGGGTGAATTAAACTTGCATTATTATATAAACATTTTTTATGAATGTCTCATAAATATGTAGGTACTCTCATCACTTTTTACTATATTGCAAAATAACGTTGTTTACAAATATTCAATATTCCAATTATTTCGGCAAATGTGCACTGTATTACAGATCCTTCGGAAATAAACTCTTTCATTTAGTGACATATTGAAACAGGGTGATGAGGTCGAGATCGAGAAAAATATTAAAGCTGCTCCATTCCAGATAAGGTAAGTTTGTAATGAAACATTTTAAAAGATGGTTCAATCTTCTTCTTCCCTTTATGGGATATATCCTGAGGGGTAGATGGACCAATCTTAAGATTTTTATTCTATTATAAATGAATAAATAAAGTTATCCGCGAAAATGATGCATTGCTTCACACATTATGTGTTTTATTTATTTGACAATATTCTTATCTATCCATCTCATAGTTAGAAACTTAATGTATATCATTAATTTCTTGAATTGAATACAATGCCATTTGTACTGCTACCGATTTCCATAAAAAAATTGATAATGTTTGTGATCAACAAAACATTAACAGATGACTAACAACAAAAAACACAGTAGATGCATTGTTTATCACATATTTAACGATGTAATATTTAGCAGTGATGTTACTTTTATTTCCAGTAAATTGTTTCAATGATAATTTTTTGTGAAAAAAATATATAAACATTTTGTAACACATTATAATTACTTTTTTTTAGCAATGTTGCACAATTTTCTTTTGGAGAGTGTTGAATATAAAATAAACAATAATTATATTTATTTAAACTGAAGTAGGTATTTTAGATTTTTCATAAACTGATTTGTTTTTTGTATATTGCGTAAAATCTTTTAACACAAAGGAACTCATTAAGCCTAAGAAAATATCAACTTTCCTACACTTACTTTCAGAAACTGTATTGCTCAAATTAAGCGTTGTGAAAGAATAAATTAAACTTTTGTCCAATTCATATTATATGTATATATTTTTTTTGAATAACACTTGTAGCTCATTCTATGAAATAGACTGCACTTTGCTACAAAATTAACCGAATCAGTTTAATTTGAAAGTTGTGTTTGAAAGTTGTAATAGTTTTATCAAAGGAAGTGATATAAACAGCACAATTGAAAGGACTGTGCAGTTGACACATTAACTAATAAACCATTAGCTACACTTATCGACACTTTATTTATTATTGCAGCTACAAAAATTCTAGTCTTTATTTTACCATCATTTTTTTGAATATATCGGCTATTATTGAAACGAAAATCTATTATATTTACAATGATGTACGAATATTTACTGTTTTTAAAACACTAAGAGGGGATTATATGACGGAAATCATCGATACTTCATTTTGTATCAATAATCTGGCTCAGTAATTTTTGTGAATTCTGACGATACAAACAAGGTTTGTGGGACAATTGTCGTTTTTTATTGTAAATGCAGTGGAATTGGGTTTCAAACATTGTTACGATCTCAATAAAATTTCTTTAGATGCAATCTCCTACTTTCGTTGTAATTCAGTATTACAATTTCATGTAAATACTCGTAATTCAAAAACTAAATAAGTTGGAACTGTTCACATACAAACGAATACAGTAGTTTTATGAATACAGAAAATAAAGTACAAAATCGTTAATATGGAGAAGCTCATGGGCAGTGTTTTGTAATTGGAAAACATTTGTTTTGCAAGTTACCAAAGACGAGGAAGCATGCTAAAAGACTGTAATTCTGTCGAAATTATTGAAAATGCTTCTTTTCAATACATTATTAAAATCATAACATTAAACACTGAACCTTACAATTGGTATATATTTTAACCTCTCTCAACATAAATTAATTAAATTATTACTATCGGGATTTCTAACATCAATCATGATTTTTAACTAAACGAAAATTAGCATAACTTCCTTTCACATCCCAGGTTTTCCTGTTACTACAAAGTGTTGTATTAAATATATTCTCTGGTATGTTTTTAATTTGCTTTTAAAGGTTTTCAAAGTAAACTTCTGGAGTTTCAGTCCCTGTTCATTGAAAAAGTACAATTTACAAACCTCTGTTTCACATATTTTTCGTCGCACATCTAAAAGTATAATATTGAAACAACTGAATGTTGTTTCTCGATGAAGTTTGGAATACATCTTACTTTGTTATTGTCGTTATTGACCGCAACCTCATACATCTTTCATCTTATAACTTCTCCATTTATGTGACCGTATTATAGAGGAAAAACTGAGTTGCGCAAATCGATTAAAACCAAACAATTAAAAACAGTAAATTTTATTTAATCTGAAATGTATTGGAAGGATTTGGTATATGTACGTAAAAAGGGCGTAAACACAAAACTGGTGTCAAACAAAGTGACGATAAGATAATTTTAAGTTAAAAATTGATTCTTTTTATAATAAGCAATGCAATCGTATTAGTGTCGTGTTTACTATCTACTGCCTGCGAAAAACTGATTTATTGGTCCAGTACTTGAAACAGTTACTTCCTTTTCTAATAACCACGAAACTTTGATCTAAAATGACTGCATTACACCTATGTATTCGTTATTGTGAATGTGAATAGCATACCAAAGACTGTTGGTTGGCTTGAGAAATATGTCATCTTAAGTATTGTAAAAACATGAACAATGAAATGGTTCTATTTGTATATTCGTTTTGAAATATTTTTCATTTTAATGTTCCATCAATAAACAAAATATATATATAGTTTTTATTTTATATCAGTCTAAAAAAAACCTGAATCATAATTGGTTAAAACATATTATATACAGTACGAGGAATATTTTTTGGTTATATGGAGTTTAACATAGAATCCATAAGCGACAATGCGTTCGAATGAAAAAGTATAAACCGAAGAACCGCTCTCGAGAGGCGCACGCGCAAATCGTATTCGTATATTCTAGTAACATTATTTTAACTGTATTAATCTACGCTGACTTTAGATTGTCTATGTTGACTATGAGGCGATTATTGTTTTATGTTAGAATTAAATGAGAATTATTTCTGTTATTATTCAAAAGGAATTTTGTATGGGCACTTATACTTTGAACAAGTATATTGAAAATAAATAAAGGGGATGATAAAACATAGATGTTTCGGATAGTCGTTCAGGATTGAATATTTGCCATTTTATAATATGTACAGTACTTAATTGTTGAGTTGCAATAATAAATTATTTTAAAAGTAGCCTATTCAATGTCACTATCGTCGATTTATTGATTTTCATATTATAACCATTAACAATATTAGATTTTCAATTTTCTAATTATCAATGGCACGACTATTCGATTAGTTTCGCACGAAATTATTAATTTGCTGAAATTTGAAATATGAACGACAATAACAGACGCCTTATAATCAAGTGAAAAATTATTTCACTGTTTATGATATCCTGTTGAAGAAGGAGAGTAGTACACTGAATTTATACTTGTTTCTTTCTAACAGATTCTCGCTAATGGACTCTGTGCTAAACTCCATGTAACCAAAGAATAATCCTCGTACTGTACCTATATACAGATTGCGAAAAAGTTAGGTCATACACAAGTATGACAAGGATCAGATAAACAGCACTACTTGAAAGAAAGAGACAAGAATTGTTCTTTGTATG
This sequence comes from Lochmaea capreae, assembly GCA_949126875.1. Taxonomy (NCBI): domain Eukaryota; kingdom Metazoa; phylum Arthropoda; class Insecta; order Coleoptera; family Chrysomelidae; genus Lochmaea; species Lochmaea capreae. The sequence goes on along the minus strand of OX421402.1, from coordinate 13,874,525 downwards.
AAACTCACAATTAGTCAGTCTCCTCTACCAAAACAGGTGGCGTGTGTTCATTACCCTTTTAACGTTGTGTTTTGGTAGAGGAGACTGATCTGATTGTGAGTTCCACACATAGAACAATTCTTGTCTCTCTCTTTTAAATAGTGTTGTTGTATATATACACAGATACATGCAATGAGAAACGGAACATAAGGATGTATTCTCCGATCTAAATAGTCCACCAACAAAAAATTTACTTCAATAAATATCAAGTATTTAGCTGGACAGCTGGATTCAGAACTACTGTAAGAAACCCCGCCTCTTCTCCTTCCAATATTTGTTAGTTATGTAGATATGTGCGATTTAGTATTCAAGTGTCTTTTGATTTCTTTTGTCCATAACGGCTTCCAAAATAAAAATGAATTCGTAAATAAAACAAAATAAAATTCTTTAAATTGAAAATAAATTCCGAAAAACAACTTGAAATGCTAAAGCTAAAAAATTAATGAATTAAAGTTTCAAATAGTCCTCCTTGTTGAGCTGATTCGGTGTAATGTTTGCACAATGCTGGACAGTTTTCGCCCTTAATTCTATCAAATTTTGAGCTTCAATTTTCTCCTGAAGGGTGTACATTCTGATTTCTCTACGAATTTATTTTATTTTGAATAGTTATGGGCTTAAACAGTACTTGTATATCGACTGCTGTTTACTGACTGTCTGACGCTAATTGAGGACCGCCCACAGTTGAGACTACGGAGTGGTGGGAATTGTACGATACGTTGTAGGGGTCCAAATGAACGATTGTAATAATCGTGTTTTTAATCTGTTGAAGCTTGATATTGGTCGACTAGTTCAAAAGCAGTTCTGATACAATGCTTAAAATCCCTATGTTCCGTTTCTCATTGCATGTATCTGTATATATAATATATACAGTGTGCCTGTAAAATATGGAATGAACTCAATATTTCCTGAACGTGAACCACGTCGATTTTTATTTTTAAGGTTCTACACAGTACCTACAACAAAATGTCATTATACGGGATACTTCAAAATAATATAATAACATCATTGGCAATTTCTTAAAATACAACACACTGTATTTAGTGACATTTTTAGATGATTCTTAACTAACTGATTCTGATAAAGTACGACATTCCACCATGTATTTTGTAAATTGTTGCGTATTTGGTTGCATGGTTACATTTCTTCCGTTATAAGCATGTATTTTGTAAGTTTGTAGATACCGTACAGTTTTTTATGTAAAGGTGTCCGATAAATGTTGAGCATGTTTCATAAAACGGAAAATTCCATATTTTGTAATTTTTATAACGTCGGTGAATCACAAAAACAATTTGCCAGAGCACAATTTTTCTCTCTCATGTTTATGTTACTTTTAGTTAAATGACTGGTGGAATATTTATGAAAAATGTGTTCAAAATTGTTCCTTGGGTTCTAGAAATCCTGTAATTGCTGCATAATTTTAATATTAGCTTCACACTGTGTCTACATTTAAAAACGATATTATTTAATAAAGAGCTAACCACTTTTATTGAATTTTTATTCTTAATCGAATTATGGGTTATGTTTTAGGGAATCGATATCAATTTCTGATTTTATTAAGAACATATAACAGATAAAAAGAATTTCAATAAACATGAAATATTTTTGTACATATATATAGATCGTTGTACACGTATGAGCCACACCTCTCTGAATAACTTGTAGCTAATTCAATAAATTACAACTCAACCAAAATAACGTACTAAAGCCACATGATGAGCAGAAAACAGAAAAGTCAAAGCCAACTTACTTCATACCAAGTATAGTTGTCTATTCAAAAATAGTAACTACAGATAATAATAGTTTTCATCAATTGATTGTGATGATACTTAATGGGATTTGTAAATAATTTTTGAATTCTAATTTTAGAATATATATTAGAGATGAAAAATTCAGATTACATTTGGTAGGTAATTCCATGGATTTCTTATATTAATTTGAAACCTTTAGAAAATGTATATACACTTGAAGACACAAATAAGAATAATTAAAAAACAATTATCTTTTTTTCAAGTTTTTGCAGCTTTTACTGTTTATACCTTACTGATGTCAAGATGAATGCCTATTCGTTTCCTCGAGATCTTTTCTGGCGTGAATGCCCTATGAGCTTGCAGTTCGTCATTTCACGAATTGATATAAATTTCAAGAAAAGTTTGAATGATATGTATATTTATCAGTTTCGGCCACTTCCATTTCTACTGTTTGTAGGCTTAGCACTGTCAATATTAAATAATAGCTATGGTGTATCTTTTTTTATTATTTATAGAACAAAAATGTCATCTATTGTAATATTTACTATAATAAAAGAATTATCTTGTTTCGTTAAGTATAGTATTATTCTAATTTTAAATATTTGACGTACAATACACTAATAATACATTTTAAGATTTAAGTACTCCCAATGCACACTCTTGATTATTTTATTAACCTAAATTTTGTGTGTGGACTTTTTGCAATTATTTCAATTAAATTCATAGGCTGAATGTATTTATTCACTATTCAAAATTATACTATTGTATGTTTACAACCTTACATTTTTAAAACGAACAGTGCTCGATCAGTTTACGCTATAAACATTTTTTAAGCACTGTTATAATCGTAGAACTACTCAATAGTGATGGTCCGATATTAACTAGTACTATTTTTTTACACGATATCTTGCATATTTGCTCGGATTATATCAATCAAAATCAATATTATCAAAGGAAAAAGAGACATGAAATCTCTTGAAACTATCCCGAATTCCACATCTCAAAGGGAAAATATTTTAATTTACACAACGTTATGCACATTTTTATACCGATTCAGCTGATGATAGAAGCAGTTGGTTTTTTTTGTCATAAAACGTCTAAATTTGTTTTGATTTAGTTTTTCAAGATTTTAAATTTTCACTACTGTAATGTCGATTATCCAGCTTGTCTCTTGAGGAATAGACTTATTCTACTTGTTTTAAACAAAACTAAATGGTGAAAACGGCATCTATCCCAAAATAATGAAGACTACTCTGTCATGGGCTACAGATCTGATACGTAGATGTCTACTACCCTCGAGCGCCAGCAGTTTTAGGAGCAAACAAAAGCGCACTACAGCTGAATAGGTCTATTCACCACGGCTAAATGATTCAACGCTGAAGTATATTATTTGTTCTGTGTTCTAGTGTTATTTTTCATGTTGAATAAATTATAAATTGTAAAATTGGTTAGATATTTTATTTAATAAAATTATTAAACCGTTACAATTTTTAATGTTTTCCTACTTTTGGGACGTTTGCCGCTAATTTTTGTATCTCAACATTTCTGCAAATTTCCATCAATGGACATTGATATATTAATCAGGAGTGAAAAAAAGTTGAAAATGTTTTTAAAGAAAATTGTTTTTCTTTCTGATAGGTACGTTTGTCGGCGATTTTTGAATATAGCATGCTAAGGACTAATAGTACCTACCTACTAGGAGGGAGGGAAAAAAAGTTCAGAATAAAGCAGAGAAAAGTTATCATTTAACATTAACATAATATCGCTATCAATACGAAGTAGAGGAGTATGTATACAGTTCCTCGCATGACTCACCTTATATAACAGAAGTTTTTATAATATTTTATACCTACTACATGCAGGGAGTTTCTAAATGTATGCGAAAAAATTCAGATTATTGCCCGTATAAAATTATAATGGGTTTTCCTATGAGAAATTTTCCTCCGCTCAGTCCCTTATTCCCACATAACACCCTTAAAGAGCGCTGACTACAATTGAGTTTTTATTTATTTTTTCTTAAATTTAAGTAATGATGCAATCTTGAAATTTTTTTCATATATGAAAGACTCATTGCAATTTATTCCTCAATTTTTTCGCCCGAATTTATAAACACCCTGTATACATAAATAATTTTCTAACGCTGATTTTAAACATACGAGCTTAACCTTAAAAAAAAACAATTCACGAAAGGTCCATAGAGTAGTTCTGATTTTTGTCGATCTGGTGCTACGATTTTTTTGAATTTCAGTCGTATAGATATGGCTCGGGCAAATCTACCAGCCTAATATACGGGGGGAGGTTGAATTATTGTATTGAAATTTTTTAAAAAAGAACTGGTTTGTATCTAATAATATAATAGTCTTTCATATTCCATATTCAAAAATCGATGACAAACGTTACGAGGAAAACTACAAAGTTTTCTTTCATATCATTTATAATTTAATAATTATCTTTAAGAAAAAAGGTAGGTAATTGTGCAGTATTTACTTGTTCACAATTTCGAGAGTAGGATTTCAATTTAATAAATAAACATTACTGTTTGCGCCAATAGTTTTATTTAAAAATAAATGGTCTGTTGATTCCTGATCAATAGGCAACACACCTTGTCCATTTATGTACAATCATTAATGTCATTAATAAAAACGTCAGCAGTAAAAAAAAACAAAAATACGAACAACAAAAACATATATAGTTTAGAGAGTGAGTTATGTAGATTAGGTCGTTTGAATAAGTCAAAAGGTACGTGAAAACAATATCGTTAATAATAGTGAAATACTGACTGAACACTTGATTCGAATACGGATTTGTCAGTTTCCTTAAGTTTCCATATTAATCCCTACCTTGATTCCTCCTCATTAGACAAGATATAGCCTTTTTTCACCTAGTAAATGGGTGAGTTTTTCCACGCAACATTATTAGCAAATAATTAGAATTTACAGTCTACTAATAATTATTTAGATTTACCTATACAAAACAACCAATTACAAAATTGCCAATTCGTTTGAGTTTGGTTAAACGCCTTACTTTCCATATTTTCTACCGCTAGGATTTTTGCAACTGGCAACTGGTTAGGTTAGGTTGGAGAAAATAACATTATAAGTAAATAATCTTATGGAGACGGCTAATTGGAAATGAAACCAACAGTAGTGATTTTAGCATTTTTAATTTTTCAAAAAATATGTAGGTAATAAGTACGCTTTAATATTAGTTTTAAGAGGAGTTTCTCTGCTTGTTAAAGGAATAAACGATCGTTTTCAAACGAATTATCTCACATATAGGTACTATAGTAACTTATTGTAAAAATATATTTCATCCAAATTGTAACAAATAATATTTTAGCCTTGAAAATGATAATAAACCTTAAAAAAAGAATACATGCATATACAATACAACTGTATTGTTTGATTTTAATGAAAGCGTGGATTTCCAACTATTAAATATTTGTCAGAATGAGATACGGCTTGAAAAGTGCCTTTTCGATATTTTAAAGAGAAATGGACAACGTCCTTGATAGAATCCAAAACGAGAGATGCCTAGTTTACATGGATGACATCATATCAAGGTTCCTGAAATATAAGCCGCTTTCCAGTTAAGCATTTTGATCACGCAAACGAGCCCCCTCGCGTGCAAATGCTCCAGATGTTCCAGCTGTCATTGCGTTTGAAACACAGATTTTCTTCACCTTACCCCTGAAGTATCAACCGGATTTTTTGTGCGTGAATCCCGAAAACGTTGACGTTGATTAATATTTATGGAGTTATAACGCCGCATATTATATATTTATTGGTTATGTACTGTTCCAGCTCTCTCCACCGTTATGTCCTCGAAGCGCTCGTGTTTCATTCGACCGGAGTGAACTTGGCAGCCAATTCCCGAAGACACATGAACGACCATAGACGTAGGTAGATATTTTTTTTAAAATCAGCTTAATTATACATTGTTGAGAGAAATGAAAAAATATTGAGAATATACAAAAATGGAAAAAACTAGAATTTTATTAATACAATCATCAAATATATACTATAGTTCAAAATTAAAAATAGTGTATCCTCTCAAAGATAACGGAAAGTCAGATTATATGATACTGTGTACAAAAGGAAGATCACTTTGATGCCGTCGAATGGGTAGAAATGTTACTCACAATATTTAAAAAACTGATTCCAAACCGAAGGAAACGGGAAGACAGGTTGAAATTTATACAAAAAATGAACATACTGACAAGGATACCACATGCAAAAGGAAAATCGCTTCGTTGCCCTCGAATGGATAGACGTGCTACCCTCAATATTTAAAAAAATGATTTCAACTCGAAGGAAACGAGAAAAGCCAGGTTGAAATTTATACAAAAAATATACACTGATATGGATACCACAAACAAATCGCTTGGGTGCTGTCGCAGGGGTGGAATTATACTACCCTTAATATTTAAAAAATTGAATTCAACTCGAAGGAAACGAGAAGCCAGGTTGATATCTAAACATAAAATAGATATACTGACAAGAACATTATGTACAAAAGGAAAATCGATTTGGTGCCGTCGAAGAGGTAGAAGTACTACCATTAATATTTAAAAAATTGAATTTAACCCTAAGGAAATGAAAAGCTCGGTTCAATTTATCCGACACAATTCGCATATTATTCCATTGATTTTTCTGTTGTTCTATGATACTTCGTCTTCAATTTCAGACACAGAGCGCAAATATTTTTCATGAATGTATCTTAGACACGATTCGAATTGAAAATAATGATGATCTGTTTGAACTTCGTCTGAAGAGAAAAGACATGTCTATTAGACATATTGGTACTGTTTTTTAACAATGGACATGGACATACATATTATATCACTAGTTAGTTGCTGTTATTTGACAATTTTGATTTAGTGTTCGAAATTGCCAATTTTCAGTATCCATTTTTTTCATTCGGAGAAATTCTATTAATATAAAATGTTTCAATTATTACCTACCTCATTTCCTAGAGGATCTAGAAGTAGTATTTTTTCCGAAATATCAGGCATGACTAAAACGAAGTGATTTTGCCTTGCCACTGGAAGTACAATTTTGTTATTATTAAAATGAATATTCTCAACGAAACTCGAATGAAGAATGTCATTAATGAATATCAAAGAAGATTTGGCAAAAGAAATTATTTGAAAATGTTGTAGTTGTTAATTTATGAGACATAAACAATTATCAATAACAAAACTGCTTAACGATTCTCCGGGGTCTTTTGTTACAAAATCATTAATCATCAGCTCTTTCAACGAAAAATTAACATTATTATTCCGAGTTACGGTTATATCCTCTCTTTGTGTTTTTTAATTGCTTATAATAGATGATATTAGTAGCAAGACCATTATAAAAAAACTCCAGCTTTTCGGAAGTTGTCCATTTTCTCTCTTCCACAGACAATAATTTATTGGGCAATATGAGTGTAGGCAACATATAGAAATAATAGAAGCTCAAAATTAGATGAATTAGCCCTAATTTTTCTTTCATCTAATAATGTATGGTCAATTATGAATTATACAGGGTGAAATTTTTATTTTTACAGTTATTAAACACATACATAAAATACCTGATGTATTTGATTTTAATACATTAAAATAAATGCTCAAAATGTTCTCCACCTAGTTATTGGCAATAGCACAGTCTCCTATAGAACTCCTCTTTAACTTTGTTTAAAGTTTGAGGTGAAATATTCCGTATTTCTGTAGTTATCCTGTCTTTGAGGTCTACAATACTAGTTGGTTGTGTTGCATATACTTTGTTCTTGAGATAACCCCACAGGAAAAAATCTAACGGTGTAAGGTCTGGCGATCTAGCTGGCCACTCAATAGTACCTCTTCGTCCAATCCATTTATTGGTGAAGATTTCATCTAAATAAGTTCTTACCATTAAACATAATGGGGTGTTGCCCCGTCTTGCTGGAACCAAACATTTTCATTCGGTAAGCTAGGATCTATTGCGTTGGGATATAAGTTTGCCAACGCAGGAATAACTTCATTTCTAAGCATATTTAAATATTTTTCAGGTGTCAAATTTCCATCTATAAATATAGGACCAATAATATGGTCGCCCATGATACCGGCCCAAACGTTCACCTTTTGAGGGTACTGAGTATGTGTCTCACGCATCCAATCAGGATTCTCTGCTGACCAATATCTACAGTACTGTCGGTTTACCTCTCCATTCAATGTGAATGTTAATTCGTCAGAAAAAAGAATGGTACCAAGAGCTATCTCATTTCTGTTCAGCTTATTCATCAATCTTTCGCAGAAATCCATTCTACGATCTGGATCGTCTTCTGTTAACTCCTGCACAAAAGTTAATGTGTAGGGATGAAGTTTTCCTTTATGAAGACATCTTGGAACAGTTGTATGACTAACATTATTTTCACGGGCAATTTGACGTGTACTTGAAGTTGGATTCTCTTCGACACTTAACAAAATATCCACTTTCACATCATCTTCAACGAAGTGTGGTTTTCTTTTCAATGGTTTGACATGTCCAAGTTCTCCGAATTGTGCATGAATTTTAGACACAGTACTTTGTGAAATAGTAGGCAATTCGGGATACCTGCGATTAAATAAGTTTGCCACTTCAACTTGACTTCTGCAGTTATCCCCGTACCCGATAATCATTAAAATCTCAATTCGGTGAGTCTCAGTTAAATATTTCATTGTTATGTCGACAAGGAAAGAGTGTTTGACAAAGATTTTACTTTTTCAGTATAAACTGTCAACACATCAACAACTGACAGAATAGAAAACAATCTACATGATTTACCGATTTTGTCTAATTATTGGCGGTTTTAGGCACCGACTATGGCATACTTTACATTACATAACGCCCAACTCAATCCAACAGTTGACGTGCCTCGGCATTTTTTATAATTTTCTTAAATAATGACATAAAGAATTTTATTCCGTAAGTGGTTTCCACACTGTATAAGCAAATTTGATAACATTATCAAAATCTTTGAAATTTTTTTTAAGATTAATGCGGCTATGAGATCCTCAAAGAATGTTCTTTGAAATTCATTCTTTGCAATGTTATCGACATCTTTTGCAACCATTTTCATGTAATGCGCTCAACAAAGATGAATTCCGACCAGAAATTTGTCTTTTATTTTCATTTAAACCATAACATTGCTTAAAATATTCTATGAGAGAGCACCTATTATATGCTTTGCAGACAGCATGCAAGTTAGCGAAACTGAAATCAAATACCACACCACTAAAGGCCGGAAAGTATTGTTGTTGATTTCACAGAAATAGCGAAAATCATTCATTAATTTGAATAAGGAATTGGCATCATGGGTTGAAGATATCATAAAAAAAATACCTATCACGGCGGTATAAAAATATATTCGATTAGAATTGGGTATAGGACTCCGGAGTACGCCTCCCGTAGCATCAAAATGTATAAATTGCATACCATTTATAAATAGTGTTCTCGGATTTTAGAACTTCGATTTGCTCATTGCTATATAATTTAACATTAAATGGAACGCTCACTTCTTTAATAAATTCTGGATGATCCATTTGCATGAGAATTATATCAAGCAATCCATTTTTGGTTCTATCCAATTGGGCCATCACTTCAGGTTTTATTTTGCGTATTACAGGATCGGATTTGATTTGTTGTAAAGTCTTCGCTTCTTTAATCAATTTTTTATTTGCCTCCAAGAAAGTTTTTTTTTGTAATATTCATGATGACTGTTTTTTAAAAATTGCTCCACGATGTTGGTACGCATAAGCTTTATCCAAAAAAATGTTGTTTCTTGAAAAAATGAAGGTTTTTATAGGAGAAATTCACGTTTTTAAAATACAATTCAAATTTCGTACCAAAACGGTAGAATAGTAATGGCGTTTCTATGACATCACACATCTGTATATACTTAAAATATTCCACACAGTGTGGAGTCATGAAATCTATAAGTAGTATAAATATCATTTTCCTACAGTCGCGCGTAAAATGAGTAATTACTACATTCAAATGGAATCGTAAAGTCGACAAATGCCGAGGATTGTTACTTTACGCTCTAGCGCAAAAAAGGAATCTTTTTCGCTTGCTTATTTTATCAAATTTGGTAGGATTAGCCATGACGACGAAAAACAATAAATGAATGTTAAGTTACTAGATAATACACTATCTACTTTATTAACCATTTTAATCGGATTTATTAATTTCTGACAAAATTATGAAAATCTTTATAACAATCTATATAATTATTTAAAAGAAATTAAAAGGTGAATTTCAAAAGTCATTGTTATTGTTGATACTTCGGGCGCGCCTCTACCTCGAGTGAATCAAATGTCGACAGAGGAGGGAGGTCTACGCACTCTGTAGATTCTGACAAGTCTGAACCTGAACAATTCAGCAGATCTTTTTAACGCCATAAAGAGTAAGCATTCAAATACTGAAATTGAAATAGGTACTTAAATTGATAATACCTAAACCAGAAAAACCCAAAAAACTGTTTTAATTATTAAAAGTGCGACTGTAGAAAAAATTATGTGTGTTTTTCGAGCGTAAAGTAAAATTGCCGCTTTCAAAAGATCGCCGCGCTCGTCTCCGCGTCGTGCGGCAACATTCTTTTTCAAGCGGCAATCCGTTACTTTACGCTCTAAATACCTACACAAATAACGAGTCTCTACTATCACTACTACTACTTGAAAAGCAACTGCAAAGTTGATGTTTTCCGCTAGCTGTCATAATTTGACATTATTGGCGCTCTTAAGCAGAAAGTAACTTTGAAGCACGCCTAATTTTATTTATAGTTAAAGGAGAGCTAGTAGTTAATTTTGGTGTGATAGTAGAAAAAATCTTGTGTGTATTTAAAGCAGAAAGTCTTTTAGTAGTTTCGACAGATTACAACTTTTTGTCTCGACTACCAAAGTACTACTTTCTGCTCTTGATACACGAATAGCTATTTAACGATGCAAAACCAGAAAATACGATAAAAGTCGAACGATATGCAAAAGGCTGACGTCACACGTTTGTAATCGGTGTTTTAGCTAAGATGGCGAATTGTCATATTTTGTATCCTATATTTTTAATGAAATAAATATAATCACAGTTGTAATGTTAAAATAAGTTATTGTTTCAGAATCTTTGTAATCTATACAATAATTTCAAATGTTTATTTCAGTAATTCTTAGTGACTGTCATCATGCCTATTCTGAATCATCTCATGAATTAGGTTTTTTTCACTAATGTGCGTTCCACACATCTTACGTTAAATATGTAGGATGATTTAAATTAATTGAAGTGCTATATTTGTACTTTTGCTATACGTTTGTGTATAATGATTTTGAATTTCTTACATTTATATTTGTTGTGTTTGCATACTGCAAATATATTTGCTGATTTATTTTTCTTATTATAAGTACTTCACATATTTAAAAACGATGACGCATGTGTTATTTACATACAGTATGTCGCTAATGTATGGAATAAATTCATTATTTCCAAAATAAACGACTTTTGAAAAAAATCCAAAAACAGGTCAATTTTAATTTTTGAATCGTCATCACATAATGTAGATGTAACGAACATTGCGTTACCAGTATTAACGTGGTGACGTAATCGGCAATTTTTGTAAATGCAACCATGTGTCTCAAGACACCTCATTGGAAGGTCTTCTAATCGTCTTTACAACGATGTAATTATTTGAATATTTATTTCTGCAGGGTCGACCAAAACTGTTTATTTACTAAAGTACAGAGAACTGTTTGGTAAAAAAAAATTAAACTATATTAAATGTTCAAACTGATGACCTTCAGCAATAATACAATGAGACAGCCGAGCAATAAATTCGTCTCTAGCGTTTACGAGAACTTCAGGCGTTATTTGTGCAATCTCCGTTCTGATGCGATCCTTCAACTCTTCTATATCATTTGGGCGATTTTGATAAACTTTGCTCTTCAAGTATCCCCATAAAAAAGTCTAAAGGTGTTAAATTTGGCGACCTTGTGTAAATTATTATCCAGCGCAACTTAGTTGTCTCGTGCTGGTGTGGGGATTTTCTTGAAACTCAAGGAAAACGTCAACTTTTTTGTCTTCGGATATTGACTTTCTACCACTTTTGGGGAGATCTTTAACATGGCCCGTTTCTCGAAACTTTTTCTCGATTTTACTAATTGTTGATTGAGAAATGGTTCATAGTTCTCTGTATTTTAGTAAATAAACAGTTTCGGTCGACCCTGCAGAAATAAGTATTCAAATAATTACATCGTTGTAAACACTATTAGAAGACCTTTCCAATGAGGTGTCTTGAGACAGACACATGGTTGCATTTAAAAAAATTCCCGATTATGTCACCACGCAATGTTCGTTACATCTACATCATGTGATGACGATTCAAAAATTAAAATTGACCTGTTTTTGGATTTTTTTCAGTCGTTTATTTTGGAAATAATGAATTTATTCCATACATTAGCGACATACTGTATGTAAATAATACATGCGTTATCGTTTTTAAATATGTTAAGTACTTATAATAAGAAAAATAAATCAGCAAATATATTTGCAGTATGCAAACACAACAAATATAAATGTAAGAAATTCAAAGATATATATTCAATGCACCAGCGGGACCAGAAATGTAGAACCCTTTGTTGTACCAACTCAAAACGTAGCAAACGGTTTTCAGGTACTTCTTGATAGTCGGGTTCAGGTAGGCTGGTTAGTTTGTCTCCAATTAGGAAGTGGAATGGTTTTTTGTCCATATAGATTTTTGGTTAGTTGTGGAGATGTCGCTATTATCGCATTCTTATCATTCCCTTCACAGGGCTTAATGTATTAATGTAATTTCAGCGCTGTCTTCAGTCCAGGATTCTGCTCTTAGAGCTTCTGGACGGATATCTACCTTGTACTGATGAGGCGCAAATACGCCGAAACCGGTCTGCAAGTGATATTGTCCCGTATAATTACAAATACCACAACATAAACAGTACATAACAAATGCAATACACTAATATAGTACATAACAAAATACATACAAACATAAATACGGTCGACATAGATCGATCACGTTCCTTCGGAAAGGGGGCGGACGAACGATGGGCAGGGAAGTAGTAGGGCATAGCTGAGGAGAATTTATTTTAAAATTCTTCAATAGTTATTTCCGTTACAAATTAATTAGGCAAATCTGCAGTGTGTCTTTAAACGCATTAAAATGCCCAAGAAAATGGAACAGTAAATGCCGAGAGATGGTTCCCATGTCTAAGGTACATTCATGAAAAATGTTTACGCTCTGTGTCTAAAATTGAAGACGGAGTACTATGAACAACAACAAAATCAATGGAATGTGCGAATTGTGTTGGATACATTGAACCTGGCTTGTCATTTCCTTCGTGTTGAGTTTAATTTTTTAAATATAAAGGGTAGTAATTCTACGCTTTCGACGGCACCAAAGCGATTTTCCTTTTGTACATAGTGTTCTTGTCAGTATATCTATTTTATGTTTAAATTTCAACCTGGCATCTCGTTTCCTTCGGGTTGAATTCACTTTTTCAAATATTAAGGGTAGTAATGCTACCCCTTCGACGGCACCCAAGCGATTTTCTTTTTGTTTGTGGTATGCTTATCAGTATGTACATTTTTTGTATAAATTTCAACGTGGCTTCTCGTTTCTTTCGGGTTGAAATCATTTTTTTTAATATTGAGGGTAGCATTTCTTTCCTTTCGATGGCACCGAAGCGATTTTCCTTTCGTATGTGGGATCCTTATCAGTATGTATATATTTTGTATAAATTTCAACCTGGCGTCTCGTTTCCTTCGGGTTGAAATCATTTTTTTTAATATTGAGGGTAGAATTTGTACCCTTTTGACGGCCCTGAAGAGATTTTCCTTCTGTATGTGGGATCCTTATTAGCATGTTCAATTTTTGTATAAATTTAAACCTGGGTTCTCGTTTCCTTCGGATTTAAATCATTTTTTTGAATATTGAGGGTAGCATTTCTACCCTTTCGATGGCACCGAAGCGATTTTCCTTTCGTATGTGGGATCCTTATCAGTATGTATATATTTTGTATAAATTTCAACCTGGCGTCTCGTTTCCTTCGGGTTGAAATCATTTTTATAAATATTGAGGGTAGCATTTCTACCCCTTCGACGGCATCAAAGTGATCTTCCTTTTGTATATATAGTATCATATAATCTGAGTTTCCGTTATCTGTTAGTGAATACACTGTTTAATTTTGAACTATAGTATATATTTGATTGTATTAATAAAATAAAAACATCTATCGGAGTAATTTTACATTCTTGTTTTTTCCATTTTAAATTATATTCTCAATATTTTTTTATTCTCTCAACAATGTAGAATATGATGGCTTGTTGTGTGCTAATTTAAAAAATATATCTACCTACGTCTATGACCGTTCCTGTGTCTTCGGGAATTGGCTGCGAAATAAACTCCGGTTTTCATGCGCAGAGTGCTGCATAACTCCGTTACAAACCAAACATGATTTTTTAAATGAGAATCGCTGTATATTATACCGAATTCGGATTGCTTACATTTTTTTGTAAAGATTTTGATGTTTTGATATTCAAAAGATATGGACGCTACTTGAAAATCTTAGGTAAATTAACGCTCTGTAGCTCATTGTACGTTGAAGAAAAAACATGTATTATCCCTATGTAGGTAGGTATGCATTTTGGGGTAACATCCACTGAGACCTAAAAGATCTATTGTGCCCTCTTACTTCTACTTAGTCTCAGAGACTAGTAGCTCCTTTAGTCCTATTTCCCAGAGGAATTGTAGGTTTCAACTTAGGTAACTGTCCCTCTTCTACCCAGTAGTCTCCCAGGTACTGTGCCGTAGGATACTGAATAGCTGTACAGTTAACAAGTATGTGGATGGAGGTTTCTTCTTCCATTCCACAAAATCTACAATCTTTTTCCTCCACTATTTTGAGCTTTTTAAGATGCCCATTCAGGCGACAATAATGTCCCGTTAGGATTCCTCTTAAAACTCTTAGTGCACTTTTACTTTGACTTATGCATTCATGTATTATCCCTAACAGAGTTTCGCAATATCTCCGTATTCTATTCAATTTTAATTATTTTCTTTTTTGTATACAGGGTGGACGGAAACTCGAACCTGTCATTTTCTTTCTTCTTTCAAATGAAACACCCTGTATTTTATAGCAAAAATATAATCTTCGATTATGTAACTTTAATTTTTGTCAAGCCTTCCCTATACCCAAAGTTTATAAAAACAGAGTTATTTTGTAATATTTATTGTAAACTATAATAAATTATTGACCTATTATGTGAAAGCAATAAACGTTGAATGAAACAAAAAATCCTAAATAATAGTAAATTTCAATAAACAATTTATTTTAAACAAAACAAGCCACCAAAAGTATAATCCTAACCGTAAGATTCAACTAAAGGTTCACCGTTAACATCAATGCAATGCTACACAGTCTTAGTTCAAATGATTGACATTTCTCAGCATATCAAAGTTAACAGATCGAAATGCCCGCACTGATTCTCTCTTTCATGTCATCTCTAATAGAGCCGGGGGAGTTTTATAAGCTCATTTTTCATAAGACCCCAAAAAAAGAAATACACTTTTGTTAAATCGGGAGACCGAGCTAGCCAATCAGTTGGGCACCTCTTACAGCATTGCATTGATGTTAACGGTGAACATTTAATTTAATATTAAAGTTAGGACTATACTTTTGGTGACTTGTTGTGTTTACAATAAAGTGTTTATTAAAATTTATTATTATTTAGGATTTTTTCTTACATTCAACGTTTATTGCTTTCACATAATATTTCAATAATTACAGTTTACAATAAAGATTACAAAATAATAGATTGAATAGATTAGGCTTTTACTTGATGAAGATCCATACTTACTATGAAATAAAACAATATAATTTGTTTAAACCTTCATTTTAATTGAACTAAGTTCAAAATACAATTTGTGACGCGTTTTGCTAACACAGTAGCTTTCTCAAACGAGTGGAGGTATAATGAAAAGTTTTTAATTTATACAGTGTATTAATAGGGAGTTTTACGGATAAAAGTATTTACCTGGAAATATAAAGCAAAAAAGTTTCTAAATATGGGATTAACTAAAGTATTGAACAAGTTTACCTGGAAATTTATTCACAACAATCTTACAGGAAGTTTCTAGGTAAAAAGGTTTAATAAGGGAGAATTTTTGATATCTATTTGGTCGTTAAGAAGGTTATCTGAATATTTGTTTTTATTTATCTCAAGAGCTTCTAAAAGATTTAATTTCATGGATTTAGCTTCTATATGCAAAATTTCAAAATTTGAATCGAAAGTGTGTTGGTTTCCTAATAAATGATTTGAGTAGTAGGAATCTAATTTTTCGTTATCATGCATAGCTACGTTTGTGTTCTAAAATTCTAAAAAAACTAAACTAAAATTGAATCTTTTAGAAGCTCTTGAGATAAATAAAAACAAATATTCAGATAACCTTCTTAACGACCAAATATATATCAACAATTCTCCCTTATTACTAGTATATAGACTAGTATTTGGGAAGATTGCCGTAATATAGAAACACAGTGATAAACTTGATTATGTCCGAAGTTATTCGACAAGTTTTTCATTTTAATTTAATTTAACTTAGACACAATTTTACATCGTTTTCTGCTAAAAAAAAATTACCTACGTGATATTTGCCAAGACACCCGTCTCCCCCATATGATATTTAATGGATGCTCCCTTACCAAATTTTTGACATATAAAACAACGTAAGTATTGGGTTTGGAATATAGGGTCTAACTTTTTGTGAATAGAACGCTATTTTATTTTTGTAGGTTTTGGATTATCGTGAAAATTAAACTAGCTGGTATTTAAGATATCGCCATTTTGTCTGGTATTTTTATCACTCCTTCAGATTCTAATTTTCTGCATTTTAAATTATAAAAACTTGTCCGTTTAATACTTAAATAATACAAAAGGACTACTTTTTCAAAATTTTCATCAAGTTTCTTCACGACCAAGAACCGAGGAGTAATTCTTCTATTTTCCAGGTTTTGTGAGTTTTCGTTGGTCTAATTTTGCTAAATTTCAGAAACTTCCATTAAAAGTCGAGTAGGGTAGAAATATTAATCCACGCAGCAGTGCTTCCTTGCTGTAGACTCAAAGGACATCGTTAAAGACTGTACATACAAGTCAGCTACTCATTCCTTCAGCACGATAGTTTCCACTTGGAAATTCTAAATTTTTCATTGAGGTTAACTCATTTAGATCTTCGGAGATCAGAATGGTAGAAAGGAAAAGGTATAAGGAGTGCGGATAGCTGGACAGGGGTCCCGTGGTTTCATCAAACCCTTAGAATATTGTTTTTGGATGGGGTTAGTCCACCCAGGAAACAACATGCCCCTCTTCGAAGTGTATAGTAATTGTTAGTATATATATGTAAGACGCGCGCAAGTGCCGCAAGTAGTATGTATTTAGTATACATTATAGTTAATATAAAATTAAGTTTAAATAAGTTAATAAAGTTAGTCTCCAGTTAAATATAATCAAATATGTAAAGCACTAGTGAATCTAATAGAAGTTTCCTTCCATCAGTTAGATGTTCAATGACTTATCATTTCCTAGAGTAATAGGTATATTATGTAGGTGTATAGGTTTTAACATTAGATAAAACACGACCTCGCTAAGTCTTACCGTTCAGCCGGGCGGTAGTAGGTACACCATCTCCTCGATGGGTTAAACGCAGACGGTAGTTTATTTGTATTCTGCCAAGGAAACCCTTTAATTCGATAGCCATATTATACGAGTGCGTAAAAAATAACTGGTCCCTTATGATGGTCGGACTGCCATATTGGATTGAGAGTGAAGTCATTACGTTTTCCGTATTTTTTTTTGAGCAAACCCTTTCACTTGATACCCACATCATGGAAGTGCACAAAAAATAACTATAATCCGCCATCTTGAGCCGTCCGCCATATTGGATTTATAATGACATCATGCATGCATTGTCATCCAAACTAGACGTGCCTGCAAAATTTCATCTCAATCGGTTGAGGATAACTGTTTTAAAATTAAGTTGCAAGATTTGACTCGAACTTATACAAACATACAAACATCGCAAGTTAAATAAAAGCATATAAAAAGTAATTATCATTTTAGCAAGTTTATTAAAACAAACAATTGAGTTCTGGATACTTGTTGCTCCAATAATCTTGATAAGGTGAGCCACACTCCTATCGATCTTATTTTTGTCAGTGTGTATGTGCAACAAGTACGCTTGCGCACAAAAAGTTGTTTTCTCGTATTGTAGAAAACCTGAGGACAGTTTTCCAGTTGATATCAGAAACGTGTTTATGTGATGACTGCTGTACCGTGTTTTTCGCGCGACTGACATGTAAGTGTTTTTATAATTCAATGCAGTTAATGAAACTTGGATGTAAAATTTCAAATCTACATTGAAATTGATTAGTACTTTATGTCATGAATATTGTCTCTGGTTATTTTAGATGATGGATACTTTAGTAATTCTGCTTTATTTCATAGTTTGAATGGCTTTCTTTGAATTCGAAAACATGTAGATACTCTTTTACATATGAAACCACTAAGAATAACAAACTACATAAGTATTTTTATTTGTTATGATATTTAACAATAAATCTGTGGATGCTGATGCATTTGTAATTCGAAACAAAAATTTTGAGGACATTTATTGAAACATCGATTTATGAATTTAATTTTTTTTTCCTATTTTTACATATTTCAATCTACAGAGTGTACATTTACTTGATACGTTTATCTGCAGTTTGTTAAAAGCAACATTTTTATTTGGATTCTTAGACTCCACAAACTCAGCTGATTTCAATAAAGTGCCTTTTAATTTATACTCTGTGAGCAAATAAACAAAAATATTCTGCATAGGTATAGAATTTCTTGGGATATACATTTTATATGTACCTGATTATACAAAATAAAACTGATTATAGTAGTACTAACTGAAGAAAAGGAAAGCTCAAAATAAACATACCTACACCTATATTGTGCCTATAGAACAGGAATAATTGAAATACCAAAAACAATTTAAATTATAATAAATACTGTAATCTCGATGTCCAATCCACTGCTTATCAAATTTGTCCGAATCGTGAGAATCGTTTATAAATTTTCGATGCACATTTTCTCAAATAGTTTTGCACTTTTGCAAGTTTTGCACTTTTGCAGTTGATAAAATCTGCTGTAATAGTGAAAACTTTATTTCCTTCCGTTTATACATTTGATTTCAAAAGCTGCACATCTTCTGCATCTGGTTATGCTTCTTCTTTAAAAAAATAAAAGTAGTTCAAAGATACAATATAAAACATCGCGAAAGAGCTGTCGTATAGTACATCAAAGACTTTTCGACTTTTTCATATTTTCACATTAAGTTTGATTAAATTCACCTTAAATTCTCACAGCTTTCTGTCGATTCTTTTCTTTTGTGGCCATTTGTTTAACCATGGACAAAGGCAGATTAGCAGTTTTTTAATAAGCAAATACCTGTCGACGTCATCATATTTTTATCGTTGTATTATAAACAGGAAGATAATAAAAGAAAAAATTGGAACAAAAGAAACAAAGTACCTATGTATATTTCGAATTAAAACAATTTTGTTTGAACATGTTATAAAATTGATCAAACAAAAGACTATGTAGGAAAGTGCTGATATATTGGTATTTATATTAAATAAATCCCGTTCAGTTAATATTGAAACGAGATTTTGCAGTTTAATGTATTGAATATGAATATCAGAGAGTATACTGGAAAATTCAAAAGCCATATAATTTAGAGGAAAATCCAAACACAATGCACCAGCTTAATTTTTATCAAAATAGTGTAAACTGATAATCATATTTCAAACAATACCAGCTGACTCATACGTTTGTATTTTCTGGTCATTATGTGTCCTATTTTATCTAGTGTCGGTGTTCATCACATCAATAATTAGTATTTTGCCAGTTGCACGCCTATTATTGAGATTTCTATTATTCTGGCTTGTCATAATATCCCTTTTGATTAACTAAACATTAATTCATGAACGAAACACAAAATTTGTAACTATAAATATTAGAACTTGTTCATATTTTAGCCCTGGGAAAGGATTCAATTAGATCCGAAAGCTTGGAAGTAGTAAAAAAGTGTTTAATAAGATAATATAAAAATTGCAAATAAACAACAATAAATTGAATTTTTAGTAAAATCAAAGATAAACCAACAAAAAATATTTTACCAGACATAGTTTATGAATTTCCTTGCACAAATCTGTTTCTAATAGAATAACATTCCATAAGAGTAGCCAAAATTTGAGTGACGGAAACTAATTATTAAAAACGACTCTTTTTAGAAATAGCTTAGGTATTTAGCTCAGGAGGATCAATATATCAATAAGAAAACTTAGGTATTTAAATATTTATATTCTTTTTAATTGAAATGTTTCCACATAAATATTGTGAATTGACAAGGTTGACCTGGCAGGCGCTTTATCATGGCGAAGAAACAATTTTTTGTCTAATTACAACTATGGTATGGTTTGATACATTTTCTGGCGTAAGTTTTTTAAAATAAATTTCACTTTTCAATGACTGTCAATATCATATACCTTAGAAACCTAAAATATTTATTATTATTGTATAATGTAACAATACAGATATATGTATAATAGCTTTACAGGCCATGAAGGTCTAAGGCTTGATTGGCTATTTTCCTCCATTCTCTTTTACTTTTTGCCACCTCTTCCCATCTGCGTATGTTCAACAGCTCTAGGTCCTTTTCTACTGCTTCTATCCACTTCTTTTTTGGTCTTCCCCTCTTTCTTTCACATCCAGTTCCTCTTCTAAGTACTTCTTTTGTTGCTCTGCTATTTGCAAGTCTCTCTGTGCTAAGTATCTTATACGTTGCGACCTTACTACCGCCGATATCGGATGGTTTTCATATAATTCCATGAGCTCCTCATTTGTTCTTCTGATCCAGATATCTTCTACTTTTCTTCCCCCATATATTCTTATGAGTATTTTTCTCTCCCATATATCTAGTAATTTCTCTTCTTTTTTATTCATGATCCACAGCTCTGCTTATGATCTTTTTTTTTTGTTTTTCTTGATACCGT
Organism: Lochmaea capreae; assembly: GCA_949126875.1. Taxonomy (NCBI): domain Eukaryota; kingdom Metazoa; phylum Arthropoda; class Insecta; order Coleoptera; family Chrysomelidae; genus Lochmaea; species Lochmaea capreae. Next base: position 13,853,621 of record OX421402.1, on the reverse strand, counting down.
TTTCGATTTAAATGTCTTCAATAGTGCTTCTACGCACCTGTTTCCTTTCGTTATTCTTGTATTAATTTTTTCTGACTCATCATTTCTGTTATTGATATTAATTCCTAGGTAGCTTATTTCGTTTGTATTCTCAATAGTGTACTCTTTATTGCCTTAAATACTCCGGAAAGTCAGTTCTCTATCCAGTTGTTCATTACCTGTTCTCATTATCATGTATTTTGTTTTATGTTCATTTAACTGGAGACCCTTTTTTCTCGCACTATTTTCCAGACGTTTTAAAACTTCGATTAGCTCCTTCCTAGACCTTGCTATTATCACTAAGTCGTCAGCATAGGGTATACATTGATGTTTGTGACTATATATTGTTCCTTTTGTGTGAATATTGCTCTCTCTTAATATGTTTTCTAGTGTGAAGTTGAATAAAGTTGTTGATATTGGGTCTCCCTGGCGTACTCAGGTTTTTGTTATGAAGCTATCTGTTTGATGGAAACAGTGTTTGTTGTATCTGTTAGTGTTAATTTTGTTAACCTTATTATTTTTTCTGGTATCTTCAAGTTTTCCATACTTTTGTATATTTCATTTCTGTTCAGCATATATCATATGATTTCATAAAGTCTATAAAAACGACATGGGCTGCTAGATTGTGTTCGAAGCTATTAGACAATATTTGTTTTAGCGTGAATACTTGATCATTGGTTGACCTTCTTCTTCAAAATCGGCACTGGTAATCCCCAACTTGCCTTTCTTCGTAGTGATCAAGTCTGGTTTTAATAGTTTTTGCAAATATTTTATATACAACATCAAGCAGTGAAATTCCTCTGTAGTAGTTTTCGCAGACAGTTGGGTCTCCTTTTTTTAAAATTGGTATGATAATTGCTTCTGTCCATTGTTTAGGTAACACTTCTTTTTGCCAGATCCGCGCTGTTAATTGATAAATTTGTTGATCAAGTGATTCACCCCCTTCTTTGATTAGCTCTGCAATTATTCCATTTTTACCACTATTATTATTTTTCAATTCTTTTATTATTTGTCTTACTTCTTCTCAGCTCGGTATTACTGTAAGTTCATCTTCTACAATTTGCACTGTGTTATTATTTTTGTTTACTTCTTGATTGGTTACTTCTTCATTGTTGTAGGTGCTTTCGAAATATTGTTTCCACCGATTCCTTATTTCCTTCTCGTCTCCTATTAGTAGACCATTATTGTGTCTACAAAATGTATGTTTTCTTTTTTGACCTCTTGGTAGAAGTTTCGGATGTCATTATTTGTAAATTTTTCTTCTAAATCAGCCAGCATAGATGTTTCACTTTGTTTCTTAGAGTGGTATATTCCATTTTATTCTCATGTGAGTTTATTTGTAAGAATTTTTGTTTTGCTTCGTTTCTTTTCTTTGTTAGGTTTTTGCAATCTTCGTCACACCAATGTTTGATGTTCCTATTGCTTTCGTATTGTCTGAATATCTCTGCTGCTTGTTTTATTGCATTTTCTATCGATCCCCATTCTAAATCTACCCATTCACTTTCACTGTTTGGGAGTTGTTCGTTTAGCTTGTCTATATATACTGTCCTGTTTAGCTCGTTTTTTATTTTTTCTCTTGAGTATCTGATTTGTCTTTTTTTGATAATTTTATTCATAGTAGGTTTGTTTTCTTCTAAAATTATTTTAACTAAAATATGATCCGATCCCGCTTCTGCGTCTCTTTGGTTTCTTACATTTTTTATTTTTTTAACATGTTTGCCTTCTATAAGTACGTGATCTATTTGATTTCTTGTAATCCCATCAGGAGATATCCATGTTTCTTTGTGAATGTCTTTGTGTTCAAAGTAAGTGCTTACGATTTTCGTCTGCCGTTCCGTCTATATATTTGTTCTTTGCCTATTTTTGCATTGCAACACTATTTTGATGTCTTAACATACAATACAGATACAGAAGTTAAATATTATTTGTTTCTAATAAAAGGTTTCATTATTTCAGGTAAGCTATTCTACAGCAATGTTGAGTCCTAAGATGCAAAGAACTATTCGTGTAAATGAGAACCAACTTATTATGCTGTCTGAAAGAGCTCACTACGATTATTCTCAAGCTGGCTATCTTCACAAACGATCTGCAGATAGCAACAAATGGCAGATGAGATGGTTCGTTCTATATCAAGTAAGTCGCAAACATATTACTGGAAAAAAATATTGTGGTAGAGTGCGGCAATCAGTGGCGTAGCTGTCATTGGGCCAGGTGGTGCAGTGCACCAGAGCCCCGGAGCTCAGGGGGCCCTCTAACCTTAGCTTTGAAAAAAAAATAAAATAACCTTTCCTATACCTATAACAATTCACTAAACTCAACCAAGAAATAGATATTATAAATATTTCTTTAAAACAAAATTCACACCCGACACTGAATGTAACTACTGGATTATGATCCGAACACCCTCAAGACGATAAAAGTTTTTTTGAGAAAGTGGTCAAAGTGAGTATACTTCGGTTATTTCGTTATATTACGATAAATACTGTAGTTGATGATTGGATTGTTTGGAAGTCTTGAGTGCACCTGCACCTACGTTGCACCAGGGTCCTTGTCCCCCTAGCTACGCCACTGGCGGCAATACATATTTTTGCATTCAGATCAGCGTTTTTGCTGGCAGAAGTTAACGTTAGAAATAAGTATAGCAAACAAATCATAGCATGTCAAAAATAAATAGTAAACTTGAAAAAGTGTAAATAGTTCGTATATAAAATAACAACGATCGCGCGAAATAGGTTCGTTATTCCACTGGTGGACGCTTAGCCCGCATTTGTTTTGTTATTTAAGCTGTGGCTTGTGCTCGCAGTTTTTTATCATTACGACAATGCGAATGCCTTACAAAATATATTATAAATTTTATTTTTGATAAAAGTATATTTTAGTTAATTAGAGGATTTTTTGAGAGCTCTGCATCGCGTATCGCCACTGGATGAGATCCAACCAGATCTATTATATACTTCATTCTACTATGAGAACAAAAATTACGACCTTCTTTAGTGATCTTGACCGTTTTAATTAAAAAAAAAAGAAATTTTGATTTTTTTAAAATACATGTTCTTTCGTACATCCAGCGCCATATTATGTCAAAAACGAAGTAAGCTATCAACATAAAAAGTTTTACTTTTGTCTACTTTTTTAAAAAAAAAAGGTCATATCATGACGATGACGTTTTTGCCGTACAATGAGATTTTTTAAATCCAACATAAATCTCAACAATGGGGGCTTTTTCTTATAAGAATAATAATACATGATCTGTTTTTACAAATAAAAGGTTAATAGAATCCGTCGTTAGTAGATTTAGAAAAAGTATTTAATAACAATTTATAACAAAAAACTTAAAGGTAAATAAGGTTATTGATTATATCTACAAAATGAATTCAGTTTTAAACACAATAATAGTCTATACTGTCTTAGAATATTCGTCTCACTTGTCTAATATACATGTTTCGTCCAAACAAACCTCTTGAAAAGGAATTTGTGACTCATTTTTAATATACCTTCTCTAAAATCTCCATCGTTTGCTAACTATATGAGACTGTTCACACAATATTTTTCTATTTCAGTTTTTTTGTACTTAAAACCTAAATCTTTAAGTATTTTTGATACGATGATACATGTTGTATATAAGCTTCCTTATTGCGTTTTTAACGCCATCTGGTAAATCTTCAGTTTTTGGCTTGGCTCGGCTCGTTTTCTTTTATTCGTTTCTGCCGTTTTATGTAAGTAGATTATGTAAAGTCTTCTTTGATATTTTACAAAAATCTATTGTTCGGTCTTGTACTGCAAGTACAGGGTGTAGGTCCACCATTATCTTTTTCGCGTTTGAAATATCTGTCGTTGTTCTGGAGTTAAATGTTTTCCTTTCACCTGATTCACATTAATTTTTAATACACTGGATACTGTTAAATAAATATAAGTACCTTCGTAAGTACATCGATGAGAAATATTTCAAAATATCTAGACACAATTATTTAATAACTAATTTTATGGTGAAAGTTACATCATAAAATATATTGGTACCATTCAGAAAATACCACGGATATTATTAAAATGCTTCAAAGTAATTTCTCTCTCTATCTTATTAATTATTAAAAATAACGTTTGAGTACTACTAAAATTTCCGACGAACAGAACATCTTATCGCTATAACTTTCTAACCCGAAAGTGGTAAACTAAGACTAATAAATATCGATTTAGTGGGCTGTTCATTTTTTTTTGTTTCCTAGAACTAAACATTTAGACTTTTATTTTTATCTTTAAATTGGGTTTGGGCATTTTTAAAATGCTTCCTTTAGGATTCGGTCCTCAGTAATATTGAAATAAAAGTAAAAATATATTGAAAATTTGCTGAATTTCGACTTTTATTCAAAAATTGTGAAGAGTTTATAGTACGGGCATAATTTTTAAGCTTTTTAGGTACATAGAGAAAATATTTTACCTCCATGGGAAAAGAATAATTTTTCTCTATAGAAAGCTGGAAAATGTTATTCACATTGTATAACCTTTTGAAAAACTTTTTATTTAAATATTAGAGAGGACGATTACCAAGGAATTTTTCATTGAAAAAAATATTGCAAAAAATGGTCCATGAAAATAACTATAAAATCTAATATCCAAGAAACCAAGAAAATAGAAACTTTTCTTGGGTTTAAAAAAAGCTGCTACCGTTATCTAGAAACGCAAAAAAACGAAAAGAATGAACTTGAAGATGTTAAAAACTTGATCCAAATTTATCTTGATTTATAAGCAAAATATGCTCAATAAACAACCAGAATTATAAAATATCCTATGTATATTATCGTAAAAAGTTTATGTCTAGAGTAATTATCTACTTAGTTTATTGATAGAATGTTTTTAATAATCTATGAGTTTTACATAGTCTAGGAGGAATCGGCGCATGAGTACCGAAAACTATTTGACCTCAATTTTTTCATGCGATCCTCTTCAAATTGCCCTCCTTATGATATAAATGCATGTTGCCATGGCGCAACCCGGTGCCATATTGTTTAAACCGAAATTGTTTAAACAATTGCAAGGAATTGTTATTTTTTAACCGGACAAATTTTTTTTATATTCTTTATTGAAATACCAATAAAAAAGGTCCTATGACTTTTAACGATAAAGTTAATATTTTTAAAGATATGAATTTTTAAAGGTTCGAAAAATCTCAAATTTAGGTACTTTCGACCCATGAAAAATATATTTAAAAAAAACATAATGTCTAAGTAATATTTTTTTTAAATTCTCTATACAATTGTTAATAATATTGTTAAAAGAGATTTAAAAAAATTTCATTGTTTATATCTTTTTTTAATTGTTAATTCCGCGCGCTCACAAGTATGCGTCGCTTACCTTTAAGTATCGCTGTCTCTCTCTGACTCATGCGTTGCATCGGCCTCTCTGTGTCTTGAATCATAATTTATCATTTATCTTTAGTATATATATAGTATAGTATATTATCATTAGTATTATTAGTATATATAGTAATTTTTGCCTTTATATCAACAATAATAATAATAACAAAAAAGTAATATAAACTGATAAAAAAGTAATTTTAATTACATGTTTCGATTTATGCTTAAATAACTTTTGAAAAATTGATTTCAGAAAAAAATGTATTAAAAACAAATTGTAGACAATTTAATTATTAATAACATTGCTCTCTTTAACAATCTTGATAAAGTTGATAGTTTTCAAGATAAATGATAAATAATGATTCAAGACACAGAGAGGCCGATGCAACGCATGAGTCAGAGAGAGACAGCGATACTTAAAGGTAAGCGACGCATACTTGTGAGCGCGCGGAATTAACAATTAAAAAAAAGATATAAACAATGAAATTTTTTTAAATCTCTTTTAACAATATTATTAACAATTGTATAGAGAATTTAAAAAAAAATATTACTTAGACATTATGTTTTTTTTTTATATATTTTTCATGGGTCGAAAGTACCTAAATTTGAGATTTTTCGAACCTTTAAAAATTCATATCTTTAAAAATATTAACTTTATCGTTAAAAGTCATAGGACCTTTTTTATTGGTATTTCAATAAAGAATATAAAAAAAATTTGTCCGGTTGAAAAATAACAATTCCTTGCAATTGTTTAAACAATTTCGGTTTAAACAATATGGCACCGGGTTGCGCCATGGCAACATGCATTTATATCATTAGGAGGGCAATTTGAAGAGGATCGCATAAAAAAATTGAGGTCAAATAGTTTTCGGTACTCATGCGCCGATTCCTCCTGGACTAACAAGATTTTGAAGAAAACATTTTATGTTCATTCATTCAACAATGAATTTTTAAAAAGTTCCAGGCTCGGAAACGGAATGTAGTGTTTTAATTAATTAATTCTATGATACAATAACAATATAACGCAGAAGTTAAAAATATATTTTTTATAATGGTTAAAGAACATCGAGTACGAATGAATTGAATAACTAAAGTTATTAACACTGTTCTCATTTGATCATCGGTTTTAATCAATAAGCTCCCACTCAACATTATATTACAGTTTGGCAAATTTGGTTTTAAATTACTACAAAATGACGTACAATGTGAGAGCGTATAGTTTCATTAGTGCGATTTGTGAATTTCATCATTTAAGGTTTTATTTCAATTTTTATCGATTGAAGCAAAAAAAGAAGATTTAATTGCCATTAGCCAGAAAATACTTAGAAAAAACACTTTTGAATGTTTATTAATTTTTTAATATACTGGATCTCACTCTAACCCCTTCCAAAACCTATAATATTACTTTTTGGTTTTACTATACATTAATTATAATTTTGTCAAAGCAAAATACTTCGTCCACATTCATTTTTACATACTGTGTCCGTAAAGCATGGAACAAATTAATTTTTAGCTAAACAGACCATTTTAAGAAATAATCCTGAAACACGTCGATTTTTTTGATTTTAAAATAATAATCTAATATGCAGGGTGAATTACTTTCGAGTAATGACGTCACCGTCATTTTTTTTAAATACAACACCCCCATTTTGTCTCAATTTTCGGATTACTCAAGCTGAGCTGATTTCAAAAATGTATCACATGTTGATTCCAATTGGTACAGGGTGGACAAAAATACAATAGTTTTGTGTGTGCTCATAAAGTAATCCTGGAGGTTTTGATGAAAGTTGAAAGATGTTCGAAGGTACCTACATGAAATTTTTCCGAACAGGTGGATTAGTAGACGTGGACCTATTGAATGACCAGCGAGGTCACCAGATTTCAATGCTTTGGATTATTTTATGTGGGGCCATTTGAAGAATGTTGTGTATCAAATATTCAAGAATTAAAAGAGAGAATTCGGACAGCAATAAACAATATTTCTCAAGACACAATAAACAAGGTTCAACAAGAATTTGTACACCGTTTGGGTTACTGTCAAATACAGCAAGGGCTGCAGTTCGAACATTTATAAAGTCATGTGTTTCATCATATTCTGTCCGCTAGACAATAAGTATTTTTGATAATATTGTTAATTTAACTAATAAAGAATGTTACGCGTTACTTTATGAGCACACACAAAACTATTGTATGTTTGTCCATCCTGTACCAATTGGAATCAACATGTGATACATTTTTGGAATCAGCTCAGCTAGAGTAATCCGAAAATTCAGACAAAATGGGGGTGTTCCATTAAAAAAAAATGACAGTGACGTAATTACTCGAAAGTAATTCACCCTGTATATTAGAATATTATTTTAAAATACGGTAAATTAAAATCAGAAATCGACGTGTTTCAGGATTATTTCTTAAAATGGGCAGCTTAGCTAAAAATGAATTTGTTCCATACTATACGGACACAGTGTATAAATATTCTCTTGATATTCACGTTTGTTTCAATGACACCCAACTGGTTCAGAGTGATAGGTTGTCACCTTTAATTTATGACCATGAGCTTTAAGAAGAGCAGTTTAACAACATAATTATTGAGGCAGTCAAGAGTAACAACAGTAGCGACGACTACAAGTAGAGAGGAATTTTTTTAAGTACTCACTTGAACTTTTTGTCTCTGTTTCATAGAATTTATTAAAAAAGTCTCCTTTTCAATCCACCAAAATTTGAAGTTCATCAAATGTCCAATTTAAAGCTATAACTAGGTGCTGCGATCTTAAGTGGGTCACACTGTATATACATACTCAAATGTATCGCGTAAAAACAGAAAAGTGAGGTTAATTTCTGAAGCGTCAGTTCAGTGAGTAGAAGTCGACAGTAGCACTCAATCTATCTATATAGTGAAATAAAGTAGCTAATGCTATAGACAATATCTAAAGTAAGTTTATACAATTTTTGCAAGCGTTTTATTTCACTTTGAAATTGTCATTTATATACCTCACATTTTTGGTTGTTTCTTTCCCATTTTCCATTATTTTTGCCTGTCACTTTTACGACTATTTTCCAATTTGATTTGTATGGAAATATATTGTTATGTCTCATTTTAAATGTATGCATTGTATTTTCAATCATTTTTCTATTTATTTCCTACTAGGTAGTCGAAACATAGGCATGGTTTCTATATCTATTATTTTTTCAGTCTAGCTATTTTATTCACTTATTATGATGTTATATTAAATAAAAGCTTTTTGTCTTTGTAGATGGATCCAAGCAAACAAAACAGTGAGAAAAAATTTCGAAATGTATTGACGTAAGCTGTAGAAGTTTCTTTGAGCAAAATTAACAAGCTCAATAAAAATGGGTGAGTTTACTCTTTTTATAGATATACAGTGTAGGTATATTACATAAAATCTACAAACGGGTAAGTTGATATAAGATCAATTAAATGTTTTTGTCGACCTATTAGAAAATTTACGTTGGATCTTACAAAACTCTTTTAAATTGCGACTTACAAAAAAATATTAGTACTCCTCTCTCGTCTAATTCTCTTTACATATTTGTTAATAATATTCCGTTATTTTTTCCAACAATATAAAATGTAAACTAATTCAAATGTTCAGTGCTTTTATTTGATTTGGTAAGTGATTTTCAAGAAACAAAAAAACCTCATATATATAGGCACTCTCTAAAAAAATTATTTATATTATTAAATTATATTATTGCATTATATCCTTAGATACATCAGAATAGGCGTTAATCGTATGTATAAAAAACAAACCCCAGTTTACTATTACTGCATTGAGGAGACGGATCCAATTTCCTGATTATTGATAAATTTCCGGATGATCTGGAATCAGATATCATTTATCAATTTAGATGTAGTAGTCGAAGCTGTGCATATTTGGGAATTCTCCTTGGAATAAGATGTTTCGAAGCAATTCCAAGCTCTTGCTTTTCACCATGTTATTTTTTATAATATGGTTCGATCATTGAGTCAAGGAAATTTTGGTTTTGTAAACGAATTACCGTTTTAATGTGTGAACATTGTTAAATATGGAAATAAATGTCTTACATCTATATTTATAAGTCCACATAAACAACGTTTTTTTTTTAAAGGAGCCGTCCCTTCGCCGGCACCACCTCAGCCTCTTGGGCTTATTGTGGATTCCCCTAATGTTCTGACTACAGCCTATTCAGCCAATCCGTTCCCTGTATTAGCTCATACAGGTTCTTTACTGGTTGGTTGTAGAAGTCTTCTGGAGTCATTTGGGGTCTTCCATATAGTTTTTGCCTCCTGTGGTCCAGCGTCTCACAGTTGCATAATATGTGCAGAGCTGTTTCGGTGTCCTTTTTGCATCTTCTGCATGTAAGGTCTCCGTTATACAGCCCTATTTTGTTCAGGTGTTCCTTTGTGGGAAAGTGTCCCGTAAGAATCCCCGTTATGGTTCGTAGTTTGTTCCTGCTCATTGAGAGCACTACTTTTTCTGATGGTTCTTTTATGAATTTCTTCCCATGTGTTTGCCTGGGCGTATTCTTCCAGTGTTTTTGTGTTGTTCTTTTACCCACCCTTTTAACCATGACCTAGTGGAGCATCTGGGGATGCCCACAGATGGTTCGGGTCCGTTCATCAGTGTTGACGATCCTGCTCTTGCAAGTTCGTCAGCTTTTTCATTGCCAGCCATTCCTTTGTGACCTGGGACCCACTCCAGTGTTATACGCCAGTCTTCTAATTTCTTCCTCGCATTCCCATACCAGCCGAGATGTTACCTTAGAGCTCTGAAGTGCTTTAAGGGCAGCTTGACTGTCACTGTAGATCCTGATCTGCCTGTTGTTGTAGGCTCTCATGTTATTTGCCCTTGCACATGCAAGTATTGCATAAACCTCTGCTTGAAATACCGTGCGTCTGGCAACCATGAAGGTTGCCTCTGCCTTCTTGATCACGTGCTGAATGTGTCGGTTCCAAGTTAAACCTGGGTCTAGGATAACCCCAAGATGTTTTACTTCACCGGAGAATCGTATAGGTTCACCTTGAAGCGTCAGAGGGCCAAGGCCTTCCCTTTTCCTTCTTCTGGTGAACGCAATTATCTGTGTTTTTGAGGGACTTATGCGTTGTCCTTCTTTCACAGTCCAGCCTGTTACTACATTTAAAGCCATCTGGAGTCTGTCTCTGGTTGTACTGTTGTATTTACCTTGGGATATAATTACCAGGTCGTCTGCATATCCTATGGTGTTAAATCCTTCTCTCTGTGGGGTTCTAATGAGGCCGTCCATGACCAGGATCCACAGCAGCGGGGACAGTACTCCCCCCTGTGGGCACGTACGTCCATTGTCTCCCCCATAAGAGTTGTTTCTATTAGCCTGCTTCTGAGCATGCAGTCTATCCACCTGCAGCTCGTGGCATCGATCCCAATTTTCCTCACTGCCTTGGCTATGGATTCATAGGAGCTGTTGTCAAACGCTCCTTCTATATCTAGAAAGGCTGCAAGCAGCACCTCTTTGTTTTCCATCACGTATTCAGCCCTTTTTACGAGTTGCTGCTTCGGTTGATTTTCCCTCTCTGTATGCATATTGATCTCGGTGTAGTGGTCTTGTAGCCAGTATACCGTCTCTGACATGTCTATCGAGAAGTTTTTCAAGAATCTTCAGTATAAATGACATTAGACTGATTGGTCTCATAGCTTTAGCCGTGTCCTGTCCATATTTTCCAGGTTTTGGTATAAATGTAGCTATGATGCGTTGCCAGGTTCTTGGAATATGCCCTAGAGCTAGGCTAGCTCTGAGCAATTCACATACCCTGTAGTGTAGTGTGTTGCCTCCTTTTTGGAGTAGGATAGGATAAATCCCGTCTGGTCCCGGTGATTTATATGGTTTGAAGCTGTTTATAGCCCATTTTGTTCTTTCCACGTCTACCACTGCCTTCGCTATTCGCCAGTCTATCCTGGATGCCCATCGAGGTCGATCCAATTCTGTCGCTGGAGAGTTTTGCGATGGCATGATAGGTATTGATCCAGGGAAGTGTACCTTAAGTAGCCCTTCCATGGTTTCTTTCCCGTTTCCAGTGTATTGTCCGTTATCTTTTTTGATTACGTGTCTAGTCTGATTAGGATCCTTGGAAAGAATCTTCTGCAGTCTGGCACACTCGTGAATCTGTTCAATCTCCTCACAGTGCCTCCTCCAGGAGTCTCTCTTTGCTTTCCTAATCAGTTTGTTGTATTCAGTTAGGGCCCTCTTATAATCTGTCCACTCTTCTAAATTTTCTTTAGTCCTATTAAACTTCTTTCTTAACTGTCTCCGTATTTCGGCAAGTTCATTTGTCCACCAGGGCACATTCCTGTTGGATCTCTTCCTCACCGTTGGGCAGTTGTTTTCAAACGCTGAGATAATTGCTTCCTGTGTTAGGTCTGCTGCTATCTCTAGGTCTGTTGTGTTCTTAATTTTTACCATCGCTCGGTCTAAACTGTTACCTAGTTCGGCAGTAAATGCTTCCCAGTTCGTTTTTCGCGGGTTACGGTAGTATTCTGTTTTCGGTTCAGTTCCCCAAATTTGAAAATATATGTGTCAGAAAAACTTTCATCCTCGGGCACATACCAATTGCTCACGAAGTTACTTATGTAATGAGAGCCAATCGTGATACCAATAACCTCCTTTTTGTTTGAATTAACGAAAGTCGGTTTACTTCTTTCATTTAGTACGTTCAGATTATTAGCCGCAATAAATTCTAGTAATGAATCACTTCTTTCGTTGGTGTTGGTGCTTCCCCAGGCTAAATTATGTGAGTTGGCATCGCACGCGATGATCAACTACACACCTTTCTTCCTGGCGTATTTGACCAGTTCTTCGACTTCCCTGGTTGGTGGTGGTCTGGGGTCATCGTAAGGAAGATGGACCGATGCGAGAATTGCTTCTCTAGTCCCACTTCCTTGCCCCAGTGTGATGAGGACCGCCGCTAAGACCCTGCAACAGAAATTTTTTAGTGGTAAGGCTTTTATGCCTTTCTTAACAATAATACATGTTCTTGGTTGCTCAGAGGTTCTGTCGTAAATCAACTCACCAATGCCATCCAGTCCCATGATCTTACCTCTGTTAATCCAGGGTTCTTGAAGGAGGGCCACTTCGTATTTCCCTCTTATCACAGTAAGTTCCGCCGAAGTCCCTTACTGTAATGGAGGTTCCCCTGAAGTACCCTGAATGTCCCCACCCGACGAGCCCCCCCCCCCAGGACCCTGAAAGTAGCCATGTTGATCTTGTAATAAGCCTTTAACCGGTTTCCTGTCAAGGTCCCATGGGAGACCTCGTCGATGGAGCTTCCGCAAGCGTTCTCGCACCTTTTCCTCCTGATCCGCTGGTCCAGGGATAAATACAATGAAACTGGGTCGTCTTGGGAGGTCCTTGGCTTCAACTGCTGTTAAAACCGCCCCTTCCCATAGACCCTCCAGGCCCTCTGCACCACCCCTAAGCCAGTCAGCCGTCTTCTGGTTTGCGCAGGTCAGCCACAGGACGCCTCCGCTAAACGTTGTCCTGATGAACTGCAAATTCGTGTCGCTCCCTGAAGGGGCGGCATCGATTGCGTTCACCAGTTTTTCCTGAACCAGGTCTGCCTGTTCCTGGCTCAGTGTTATTTCCGGATGGCTTTTGTCAATAATCGCCAACCGTGTTTCCTTGGCGACCTCGCTCTATGAACCGGTCTGTGGGGGTCCACTCCTCGTTTTTTTGCTCGGTCATAGTTTTGGAGGGGTATGAGATTCCGAGCGGTTTCTCATCCCCTTTATGGATTTGGGCTCATGTTCCTTAGGAGTCTGCTTTTTAGGCTTCTCCTTCGTCCTTGTTCCGTCCGCCATTTTTCTCGCCTTTGTCTGCTTCCTTTTGAAGGCTCCCGAGGTCTTTCCTTTTTGCTGAACTTTTCCAAGCCCAGCGATCTTCTTTGTGATCGTATCAGTGGTTCCGGTTGTTCCCACTGATGCGTCACTTTCGCTCTCCACGATGGTCCTGTCTTCCTCGGCGAGCGTGCTCTCTGATTCAGACTCCCCGCCGTGGTCTGTTTGTTTATTTTTTTCCTCGATTGGTTCCATTTTGGTCCCACGAGTAAGGGGGAACGGGTGTGTCCAACCCTGTGGTGCCCCCTGCACAGGGTTAAGGCGAGATTACTACCCGGTGCCCTAGAGGAACCGTTCGTGACACTATTTGACCCTAGTGCCATTCATCCCTCAGCTCGGTATCTCACACCTTGGATTTGGGTTGGTTCGATCCGCTGTGTTCCGCATAAAACAGGGCCACCACGTGTAGGTACACAGACAGTCTTGTGAAAAGCATCCTCGAGGGTTTGCGAGTCCTTCTCTGCTGATCCCCTGAGTCGGAGGCTAGAAGCCGACATCTTGGCCCTATACAACGTTAAAAAATAAGTAAATATTTTTGCCTTTATACAAAATTACCAACTAGCTTGGGCGAAGATCAATAGTGATGGGTACTATCGAATTACTTAGAAAGTAACTATCGATAGTAGGTACCTACTTGAGAGTTCGAATAAAACGTAAATAGAATTATTTTAATCCTGCATCGTGCCCGGCAGCCAATTTATATCTGATTTCAGGTATTTTACGCAATGTTGATATAAATTCAAATTGTGCCATGAGTTGGGCATTACGCCACGAGATAGACAATCACTAGAATTATTCTGTGAGCACATAACCCCCTAGGATTAACGTGTGTTAATTCTTAAATATTAGCTACTCGGCAAGCCAGGAAAGTCAACTTTAGCGCCACGTTGAGATTGAAATAAATATTTTCGATAGAAACAACTACGTTAACGGAAAAGAGACATTGTCTTATGGTGGTTTCGACCTTCTAATGTCTCACAAATACACTGAAAGTATCATTTGATTACATCAAAAAAATACAGAACATTTTTTTCAACAAAAAGCACTTATTCCACATGATCTCGGCCTCTTGGCCGACAAGTAACTGTTTGACAGAGGTATATGGTAAGATAGGCTTCTTAGTTGATATTTATATGATCTAATATAACTTCACTTGCTGATAAATAATTATAATTGGTTGGTAGGAATAATAATATAAATAAAAAATAGAAGTTTGGAAACTCTTTATAGACAGTGAAAAATTATTTATGGCAAACTTTAACGTTTACATACCTACATGTATTCTTGTGTAAACAACATAAAATAAAACATCAAAAACAAATAAATAAATATTCTAGTTACAGGTACAATATATACGGCAATTTGCAAATATCACAAATGTAGTATTTAGTCTTCAGATGCAACCTCTACGAAGAAGAGAACAATGGTCACAGCTAATATTTTTCTCGGACTCTTCTTCTACCTCGCTAATTAATTCGTCTTCACAAAGTGAACATTTTATTCTCTATTTTTCTGTATCATAGTTCAATTTTGATTTATATTTGTTGCCTACGTTCTTTGGCTTTGGCTTTTTTGTGTATTTTGATTCAGTTCTTTCAATTCTTTCCACGTTCGTACCGCCTCCACTTTTTTCTCTTTGCTGAATATTTTTTTCGTAGAATTTTCCCCTCTTGAAATTGCACTGAGTAGCTTCTCTTTTCTATCAAAATTTATTTGACTCCTTGTTGCAGTAGGATAAAGCAAATGTTTACTGTACGGTGTTATAGGCGACTTATTCACTCACTCACATAACGTTGTTTGGAAGCGATGCAGCATTTAGCATTCTTTGTTACAGATTCAATTAAAAACCCTTTTTTAATTGGATAACCGGACTATCCCTTTTTCGCCATCGACGTCTATTATCGGCTGTGGAACCGTTTTGTGGACAGCATCACCACGTCTGCCATGCAATCTATCTTGCAGCCTGAATCGCCTCTTATTGAAATTTCACCTAATCTGATATGGTTAAGTGCTTCCTTCAATGTTTCTTCGCAGTACGTGAATAATTTCCTTTTGAGGACTTTGATTTGGATTTCTTTTTGACCACTTTCCCATGACCCGACATCTGGAAATGTAGGAACCAAAAAAATAAGTACCTATTTTCAAATGCTGAACAAGTAATAAAGCAGTGGTCGAGAAAAACCCGGTTGTCGGCCTGATAATTCAGGTCCCCACAACCATTAAATTATTTTTCTGTGGAAATAAATAAAGGCGGCCGCGAACTGGTCTAGACCATTTTCTAGTATATCTCGTCATTTACAAAAAATAGGGACTACAAATAACGTTACTAAAAAAAAACAGAATAAAAAATCCCACCCTGGCCGACAGCCGGTAAAATCCATTTTTATGAATCAGTTAAACGGCCTACTATAATATTTTTGATAGTTAAATAAATGCACGCATTTACTAAAGAATTCGTCAAGATACTCGCTATTTCCAACGCTTCCGTCAACTGAACAAAGGGGAAGTAATCGCAGTTGCTGCTGGAAAAATATTTTATTGTCTGTTAAATAATTTATAAACAGTGCCATTGGGCTCTGCGCTCCCGCAGTTTCTGACAAAAGATGTATGTATATCTTAGAACTAACATACTACTATTAGTTTCAGGTTATATGGGAAAATTTCCTATTGTATTAAAATATTGAGTTAGGATTAATTACGTATAATAATAGTTTTCATTACAAATTAAGCATAAGGGCTTTATGTCCTCACTAGTATCAAAATAAATAGAATTATTTGAAGTAGGTATCATTATATCTTATTCCAGCCGGTGTGAAGTATTAACAAATACCAAATATTGTTAAACATTGATTTTAGATGAAATAAAATTATTTCAAAGTGAGTTAGTTACAATATTTTTGAAGAACTTTTAAATATTGAGTAAATTTCTGAAATTTTTTGATTTCTTAAAAAAAGCAATTTCTAGTCTCTCACTTTTCTATGGGGCTTCATTTTGAAATTGAAATTTATATATATTTTAAGTTTATTCTTTGAAATGTAAATCAACTTGAATTTTAGTAAAAACCAAATATGGAAATCTTTAATAAAACTGAAAAATTAAAATATAACATGGTAATGTTATGGGTAAGTATTGATATTAAATTATGGCGATGTTTTTAATATTTAGTAATATTGTCTTTTATTTAGAAAACTGACACAATACAAAATTATCAAGATTTTAATCCAAATCGAAAGAAGTGATGACCAAAAATTTCGTGTTTTTTGTAAGTAAATAAGAATAAATGATAGAAAGTGTTTTATTTGTTGAATAAACATATTTTAAAAACATTTATTGTTTCATTGGTTGCTAAAAAATTTAGAAGAAAGCGAGAGCTCTGGTGCCCAACTTATAATAGAACATGTGTCCTTTTTAAGTAAAACTTGATAATGGAAGTTAATTAATGGAAGAAGAATTCTCCATTCACATACTTCCGGTATGCATAGCAATACAGAAGCCTAGAGCACAACATCTGGGAACCTATTGGATAGCAGATATCCTAAAATTCCTTCAGGAAATAGGCCTAAAGAAACTACTACTACTGCTAAGTAGAAGAAAGTATACGTACATACGTATTTTCTACTCCTTATCTAGTAAATAAATAAATCAAAATCACAAGCGAGCGAGCGAAACCCCGCAGTTGCGGGGGGCCCGAAGGTTACGAGCCTAACCATAGACAAATTAATTTATTTTCTCTATGAGCCTAACGCTAGGGATTGGAAGGGGCCGAAATCCTGGCCTGTAGAGGCCAATGCCCCAGTGGCTCAGACTCGATGTGTGTCTGTACTCTGTTTTGTCGTTTGAGGGAATCGAGTTATTTGTGAATAAATTCAGATTCCTATGACCCTAAGTTTTGATAACTTTGTCTGAAAAAGAATTATTTATGTCTGCAGAAACACTACAGCAGACATATTCCAGCGATCTGTCTGCGACTTTTCCTTTAGAGATAGTCGCGTTGTGTATGCCATTAAAGGCTTTGCTTTGTTTTTAATTGTGGAAAATAACACTTTATCATTAAATTTTCCAGAGGTAACAACGGCCTTATTATTATTTTTAACTCTTCCAGTAAGTGTTGCTACAGCTAAAATATCCTTTTCCAAATTAAAAATCAATAAAAATTATTTACGAAAAAGTTCCTCTCAGACAAGGTTAACCAACTAGGCTATATTGTCCATAGAGGAACAAGAGGCGGCCAAAATGGATAATAACCATTTAATAAAAAATTTTGCGGAGGCAAAAGCTAGAAAAGAACAATTTACCACCTTAAAGCAATAATGAGATAATGGCTATAGGTAATAATTGTACTAAAATAATTTTACATTATAATTATTACAGGCGATTGCCTCGCAAAAACTATTGAAATATTCAAGTTTTGATCGCTTAATTTAAAATATGTCTGTATTTATCTCACTGTTGCTTTCAAGTATTTAGTATCGCTACCTAAAGAAATTTTTAGTTTTTGTCCCTTTTAGTTTTAAAGATTATTTTTTATTTACTTGCTCCTTGTTTAATAGTCATGTTTATTATAACGTTCTTTACATATTGTGTATTGTATTTTCTTGACTGTTTTTATAGGCATTTAATTTAAATTTTATATTGGTGAGTACTTTAAATAATAAAAAAGTATTACCTAGTTTTGTTTGGTAATACAATCTTTATATATTATATTCTTAATATAGGCAAGGGAAGCCCTAACTCAATGTTCACGGGGGCCCATAATTTGTCGCTACGCCACTGGCTCTACTATGAATACCACGTTTTTAGAGTTGTCGTTAATTTTCAGAAAATGTGGAATTTTACTACTATCAATGTTTTTGTAAGACTGACGTTTTCACTATAAAAATAAAAAATCAACTACAGCGATTACAAATGATTTAAGCTGAAATAGTTAACCAAAATAATATTTTAAATTTTATAAATTCTGCCTTATGAGAATTTTAACTTACTCGAGGTGATAATATTTAAAATTTTATTTAGTAGGTTAAGTAATGCATTGTTTATCAAAAATCAGAAATTAGCAAAAATAATGTTTTACAGAATCTTCTCTTCTATTACGACTCCGAGCACTGTCATCGTCCTTCGGGAATTTTGATTTTGGAAGGATGTTATTGTGAGCGGTTAATAACAACAGGAAGTGCTTCAAAATCTAAAGATGGCTTAGACAGACAGGTGAGTTTCAAATATTTTATTCAATATACTAAAATTGGTATCTCAACTTGAGAAACCATTCGTTTTGCGAGTCGTCTAGAATTAGTTTCAAGAGTATTTGAACCATCAGTTTTTTTATATCCTTACATTTTTCATTGGTGTGGCTTCACGAACAATACTTATTTAAATATATCTTTATTGTTATTTGTGATATATTACAGATGAGAATAAAAAAATGATCACAAAAATGCATATCACACTATTTTAAAATTTTGTTCCAGTTCTGTTTTGCTATATCGTACAGACGGGAAAATATTCGGCAATATGAGCTACGAGCTCTTAGTGAAATGGAATGCAAGAACTGGATAGAGGCTATAAGAGAAGCTAGGTAAGTAATTTTTTGGTACTAAATTAATATTATAAACTACATTGAAGGAGACCGACCCTGGTCAAGATTAGTAACAGTCGTTGAAAATCGTTCTCAAACTTTGTTTACTTATTACAATTTTTAAGCTACTAAAATTGCTGAAAACTGCATATTTGATCAACCACAGTGAGTAGAATTCATTTTTTTGATCACCACTAATTATAAACGACATCATTCAACCGAAACCTCATAAGGTTAAACCAGTAAAGAAACTCGTTCTGTTCAATATAGAGACTTCAGAACCAACCAAATAATATCAATTATGATCATATACATCCAAAATGGATAGCAACGAAAATAACGCACCTGTATCTTATTCTCCAGCATTCTCATATGACGATACACTTTTGTACAGTGGACAAAGTTCACGATATGGTTTTTTCTTTTAATAGCATACTTCTGAAGGCAGCTGAAGCTGAGATAGAAAAAACTAAATTTATTGACAGAAACAAACAGAGAGATTGAAAATTCCTTGAAAACCACTAAGAATGCTTTTAATATTAGTAGAAGACACAAGAGCCAGGAAAATAAATTTAAATTACTACTTGCAAAAACAAGATATTTAATAAAACAATCTAAAAAGGCATCTTGGGCCAACTATGTATCAACAATTACAGCAGATACTCCAAGAAAGAGTATATATGGTAGAAAATTAACAAAATCAAAGGCGCCAAATCGTTTAACACCATTCACACAATAGTTCATGCCAGTGAATACATAGCCAACAAACAAAAAATTGCGGAGGCTATGTCAAAATACTATCAAGAAAATTCTAGCGACCATAACTATACGGGGTTGGGATAAAGTATGGAACCAAGTAAATATCTTTTAAACGAAAAGAACGATATTTATGAAAATTTGCAGGTAAGTGCAATGGAACAAAATGCATCTGATGTACATTTTTTTGTTAATAATATACTTCCGGTTTAACCGGAAATTCCATCAACTTCTTTAATTTAAATGGGACACCCTATAAATTTTTACAGTTTTTGAAAGAGCTTGTTATTTTGAATTCATAGATACTGAGTTTAGTGTACAAAAATTTGTGAAAACGAGGAATATAGCACTTTAATCAACCTCCTTTGAGTTTTTTGCATTAGAGCAAAAAACTATTTATAGATATAGATAAACGAATTGATGTTGTTTGTATGCATAGTAATAAATAAACGAGTACTGTTTAGTACGTCTTTTGTTCTCCAAGTGTCAAATTCTAATTGACGGAAATAAATTTTACTATTTAGAATGGTTCAATTAAGTGAAAAAGAGCGTATTGAAATTTTAATGATGATCGGTTAGAACTCATGAAGAAGTGTGTCAGTTTTTTAATAATTTGCATCCGGAGAGAAATCCTATATCATGCTCAACAGTAACTAAAACATTTCAACATTTTAATACAACTGGGATGGTAAAAAATTTGACAAAACCTGGAAGACCGCGGACTGCAACGAACGAAACTGTTAAACAAAATATTGCAATCGATTTAGAAGAATCACCTCAAACTTCCACCACAAATTTGGCACTAAACCATCATCCGTATAAGGTACAGTTATTGGTTCAAGAAGGATTCATAGAGTGGCCTGCTAGTTCTCCGGATCTTAGCCCGTTAGATTTTTTTCTTTGGGGTTATCTAAAATCACGTGTTTACGTTAGACGACCAACAAACTTACAGGAATTGAGACACAGAATTATTGATGAATGTGAACTAATACGAGGAGAAGTCTTGGAAAGAGTGACTCAAGAATTTGTTAATAGGATGGCATATTATCAGCAAGTAAACGGCGAGCATTTTGAAGATTTGAAGTAATTTTGTTTCTCATTATTCTAAAATAATGAAATGTACACCTATTGTACAACTAACAGTGAGTTATTCCTCGTTTTTGCCAATTTTTTTTACACTAACCTCAGTATGTATGAATTCAAAATAGCAAGCTCTTTCAAAATCTGTAAAAATATATAGGGTATCCCATTTAAATTAAAGAAGTTGATGGCATATCCGGTTAAACCGGAAGTATATTATTAACAAAAAAATGTACATCAAATGCATTTTGTTCCATTGCAGTTACCTGCAAATTTTCATAAATATCGTTCTTTTCGTTTAAAAGATATTTACTTGGTTCCATACTTTTCCCAACCCGTATATCCTTGTTTCTATAATACAAACGAGAGATGGTGACCAATGATATAACTATATATCACAAACAACGTTCATCCACTTAATGAGCCAATTACTTTGGACGAACTCAATGAAAGTTTATCTACAATGTTGACCCTGACAAAGTCCCACTCATTTTTATTAAAAAACGTCCTCTTTTATTGATATCTATACAATCGTATTTTCACCACGCACCAATTTCCATTTTTATGGTCTAAAACTCTTACCATTTTTAAAGCCAAATAAACCAAAAACTGCTATATCGGCATACCGTTTAATATCCTTAACATCAAATGTCTGCAAGGTAATGGAAATAATTATATAAAATCGCTGCATATGGTACTTGGAAAAAGAACATATGTATCATAGCACCAATGCAAAGCGGATTTCGATGCAATAGATCTACCAATGATAATATAGTTGCACTAGAAACTAAAATGCATGAGGCATTTATCCAAAATCAAACAGTGGTTGATTGAGAAGGCTTTGATACCACTCTACAAAATTGTGGCGTAGACGGAAACTTCTTAGCGTTGAGAAAAAATGTTTTAGACAACAGGTCTATTAATGTATGTATGTATGATGGGGTGACATTAACTGAGACCTAAAAGATCTATTGTGCCCCCTTACTGCTACTTACGTGTCAGAGACTAGTAGCACCTTTAGTCTTATTTCCCTGAGGTATTTTAGGATATCTACAGGTTTCAACTTAGGTAAAAGTCGCTGTGCCCTAGGATTCTGAATTACATTGGGGCTGATACCGCAAAAGGGCTTCGGCTCCCAAAAGGGTCTTTTAGTCCCCCTCTTTGCTACTCCATCTGCTATTTCATTTCCTTATATTCCAGTGTGTCCTGGAATTCACAGTAAGGTTACTATAATGTTCTCGCCTAGTTCATTGAGTATGCCTAGGCATTCCCACACCATTCTGGAACTGATTACACAAGAACTCAGTGCCTTAATGGCTGCTTGACTATCCGACATTATGATAATCTTTTGCCTTCTATACCCTTTGTCAATATTGAACTGGGGACACTTTCTTATGGTGTGAATTTCCGCTTGAAAGACACTTGGGGGTTTTCCCAAGTTTTCAGAGTGTTTGGTTCCTGGCCCGTACACCCCTGTCCCAGTTCCTTCTATTGCTTTTGAGCTATCTGTGTACAATTGAATGGCATTCTTTCCAAGTCTGGTAATGGTATTTGGATCCCATTCGCCTTCTTGTTGCTTAATTCCGTAACAATCAACCATCATTTATTTCATTTGTTTAATAAGATCTAAAAAAACACGGTAATCCATTTATGTTTGTATTCAATACACTTATTGTATTTTCTGTATTTTATTATTCTATTTTTTTGTATTATATTATATTATATTATATTATAATAATCCCAAGCGGTTGATGCGGTAAATAGTTAAATGAAAAAAAACTGTATTGAAATTCTTAACTTGTGCAGGGTACAATTTTGTAGTTATTGTATTGGTTGCTTAGCATGATGCGATTAAAGGGTAGCATCTGCTGATCTGCTCAGAAATGAATTTAGAATCACTAAATTACAAATTTAAATAACCAATTCAAAGATATTTGATTTCTTGCGAGAAAAAAAGCTTTTTCTCGCCACTGCCTAAAGTAACCTAATAATCTATGCTTTGCTTTTATTTTTAGCAGATTATAATTATAAACTACCACAAAATATATATTAAAATTTAAATTTCCAGTTTCAACAAGCTGTTGCTTCAAAAGGAGGAGCTGGAGCAAAAACATTTACATTTGCTACAAATCGTCGAATCTGAGAAAACAGCAAAATGGCAATATAGTTTACAATGTGAAGAGTTAGCAACTGAAATAAAAAGACTCAGAGCGGAAGTAAGTCGAGTAATGCAGTTACTTTTAGCTAATTTTATTTTGTCTTATATCCTTACTTTTGTTTATATTTAACTCTTCATTTTGTCTAAAAGTCTCTGGAATAAAATAATAAATAATTCTCAACAAATTCGAAGCAAAAATCTGACAAGAATAATAGATACGTGAGCTACTATTTATATTTCTTGAATACAGCTAAGAATCAGATATGTACCATCGGAAATGGCTTTATTATTTTTCAAAGCATCTTCCAAGAAAATTAATAGGTAAACCCTTCAACCAATTTTAGAACAGCTTTTCCTACACCGAGTAAAATCCCTTTAAAGCATGCCATCTGAATGCATTACCTTTTTCTTCTTACCACCACAATCCGCCATCTTAGCTAAAACACCGATCACAAACGTGTGACGTCAACCTTTTGTATATCGTTACAACTTTTATTGTATTTTCTGGTTTGCATCGTTTAAATTCATTACTATCACACAACGTACATTTCTTATTTAAAACCCTTGATTTTTTCAAGAAATAACGTTTCTTTTTATAAAGCTTATGCATACAAACCTCGTGTAGCTGTTTTTCGAAATCAGTCATGATGCCTTGTCTCGAACATCAAATATCTATTCATATTGTTTCAGTTATTTGCTCTAAAAAAGGAATGTAAACCTTTAGTGCATCACCAATCCAGCAGTAGCATTTCATCGAGTCAAAGATCGTGTAGCTCAGAAGTCAGTGGTCATTTTGCAAACTTAGATCAAGACTCAATAGAACTTCGGAAAATTAAAAAAGTCCAAAGTTTTTTTCGCGGCTGGCTGTGTCGTAGAAGATGGAAACAGATCGTAGAACAATACATAAAGAGCCCTCATGCTGAAAGCATGCGAAAAAGGAACAGTTTGGTCTTTCGAATGGTGGAAGATGAGGAGGAATATATGGAACAAATGGAAGTGCTGGTTACTTGTTTTTTGAGACCTTTTAAGATGGCGGCTTCTTCAAAAAAGCCTCCCTGCTCACATGAGGACATTAGCTCTATATTCTTGAACAGTGAGACTGTTTTGTTTCTACATCAAATCTTTTTGAAGGGTTTGACCTCAAGACTGGAAAATTGGCCTACTCTGGTGTTAGGTAAGTTTATTTTATTTAGATATTTATTTTTCATTGCAAATGTCTATAAAATATTTTGTGTTTGGGTAATATTGAAAACATTGAAAAATATCCAGTAGGTATTTCACAACTAAGAATATTTAGTTAATCTATTTTATTTTTGGGACATTTTAATGGGACAGTCTGTATATACATAATTTATTTGTAAAGTTACTTTATTCATTATAGCTACATTTCCCAACATGAGTACATTTGTTTTTTTGCAGGAGATTTATTTTCAATGTTACTTCCAATGTTAAGCATATACCAAGAATACGTAAGAAATCATCATTACTCTCTTCAAGTTTTAACCGAATGTAAGCAGTCAGTGCAATTTTCCGCTTTACTAAAAAGATTGGAAAATAAATCAGCTTGTCGAGGAAGGTCTTTGGAAGCATTTTTAACGTATCCTATGCATCAGGTAGTTGATTATTTTATCTCTATTTACTATCTGCAAAATATTCTACTTTTTTAAATAGAGTCAAAGTTTCATAACAATACGTTTGGCTCTACTTTTGATATTAATAAAGAACGCTGTTAATATTGCTTGGTACGAATTACCAATTTAAATTACCATTTTATTCCAGTAAAAACGAAAACTCTACTTAAGATTTCAAAAGTATGGCGAGAGTGGGTAATCTAGTTTATAAACTGCATATACACTGTGTCCGTAAAGTATGGAACAAATTCATTTTTAGAAATAATACTGAAACACGTCGATTTTTGATTTTAATTTACCGTATTTTAAAATAATAATCTAATATACAGGGTGAATTACTTTCGAGTAATGACGTCACCGTCATTTTTTTTAAATAGAACACCCCCATTTTGTCTCAATTTTCGGATTACTCTAGCTGAGCTGATTCCAAAAATGTATCACATGTTGATTCAAATTGGTAAAGGGTGGACAAAAATACAATAGTTTTGTGTGTGCTCATAAAGTAATCCTGGAGGTTTTGATGAAAGTTTATGGTTTCAACAGGATGGTGCACCTCCACATTATGCTGTAGATGTTAGAAGGTACCTACATGAAATTTTTCCGAACAGGTGGATTGGTAGACGTGGTCCTATTGAATGGCCAGGGAGGTAACCAGATTTCAATCCTTTGGATTATTTTATGTGGGGCCATCTGAAGAATGTTGTGTATCAAACGAAACCAGCAAATATTCAAGAATTAAAAGAGAACATTCGGACATCAATAAACAATATTTCTCAAGACACAATAAACAAGGTTCAACAAGAATTTGTACACAGTTTGGGTTACTGTCAAATACAGCAAGGGCTGCAGTTCGAACATTTATAAAGTCATGTATTTCATCATATTATGTCCGCTAGACAATAATTATTTTTGATAATATTGTTAATTTAACTAATAAAGAATGTTACGCGGTACTTTATGAGCACACACAAAATTATTGTATTTTTGTCCACCCTGTAGCAATTGGAATCAGCTCAGCTAGAGTACCTAATCCGAAAATTGGGACAAAATGGGGGTGTTCCATTAAATAAAAATGACGTCATTATTCGAAAGTAATTCACCCTGTACATTAGATTATTATTTTAAATTACGGTAAATAAAAATCAAAAATCGACATGTTTCAGGATTATTTCTTAAAATGGCATGTTTAGCTAAAAATGGAGCACGTAAAGGTTGGAACAAATTCGTTAAAAGCTTGATATGCCCATTGGGGAAAAAGCTCAGACACGTCAATTTTCTTTTTCATTTGCGCATGTCTTGGTCTACTTATATTTTTGATGACGTCATCATTGTTCGAGTTATGACGTCATTATCATTTTTTTAAATGACAATACCCTCTTTTTATAATACCTTCAAAAAGAACGCATTTTTCTGTGTATGGATGTTATATTTTTTCTTATGTTACATAACCGTATGTTCGAGAAATAAAAGAGATTTCATTCATGATAATGTAATTTATAAAAATTACAACAGGATTAAATAAACTATCAAATTAATTGCTCATATTGCAAGCCATTTGCCTCTTGACAATAAACAAGGCGATGTTGAAACTCTTGCAAAACATTAGTAGGGGTAGCAGCGTTTATTAAATTAATTTCGGTCCTAATTCTCTCTTTTAGTTCATCAATAGTATTAGGTCTGTTAACGTAAACTTTTGACTTAATGTATCCCCACAAAAAAAATCTAGTGGGGTTAGATCAGGAGATCTAGCTGGCCACTCTAAAAATCCTCGTCTACCAATCCATCTATTGGGAAACATATTATCGAAGTATTCACACGTACATGTCGTGCGTAATGCAGTGTCGCTCCATCTTGCTGGTACCATAGTGAATTGTCCGGTAGCTGAGGATTTTGATGATGGGGGTACAGAGCCGCAAGTGCGGGAATGATGAGACGTTGCAGTAAATCCAAATATTTGTCACCGTTCGATGAACCGTCAATAAAAAAAGGCCCCACAATTGTATTACCATCAACTATTCCCGCCCACACGTTGACTTTCTGTGGATACTGACTATGCCCTTCCATCGCCCAGTGAGGGTTCTCTGGTGCCCAGTATCTACAATTCTGCCTATTTACTGTACCATTTAAGCATAAGGTGGCCTCATCTGAGAAAACACAGTGCCATATTAATTGTGGATCATTATTACATCGATCCATCATTAATTCATATAATTCTTGTCTGCGTCTTCATTAAGTTCATTAATTACTTGCGTTTTATATGGGTGCCACTTATTCTTTTTTAGGCATTTTAAAACAGACGTTTGCCACATTGATTGCTCCAATGCAACTTGACGAGTAGGTTTATGAGGATTTTCTTGCAATGATAATAATACATCCAACTGTTGATCTTCCGTAACGCCTGGACGACCTTTCTTATAATTATCACCGACATTGCCAAAATTTCTAAATTTTGCTTCGACTTTGCTCACCGTCGAACGTGTAATAGGTCTATCGGGATATTTGTTGTTAAATAAGTTACAAACCTCAGCTTGCGTACCGGGTCTTGTCTCCATAACCTATTATCATTAAAATCTCTATGCGTTGCTTTTCGATTAAACGGGCCATGATGTCGATAACTTATTTATACCACAATTATTTGATAGCTATTATTGTGAATTCGCATTAATGTGAATGAGACATGTGTTGAATTTATTTATTTACAGTCAGTGCCGCCGTCGGAACGAAAATTAGGAACATTCGTATTTTCGTGCCCCTGAATTAATTTCTGGAAATGTTCTTATGTAACATAAGAAAAAATATAACATCCATACACAGAAAAAT
Source organism: Lochmaea capreae (assembly GCA_949126875.1). Taxonomy (NCBI): domain Eukaryota; kingdom Metazoa; phylum Arthropoda; class Insecta; order Coleoptera; family Chrysomelidae; genus Lochmaea; species Lochmaea capreae. The sequence continues at coordinate 13,826,369 of OX421402.1, read as the reverse complement.
GCGTTCTTTTTTAAGGTATTATCAAAAGAGGGTATTGCCATTTAAAAAAAATGATAATGACGTCATAAACTCGAACAATGATGACGTCATCAAAAATATAAGTAGACCAAGAAATCCGCAACTGAAAAAGAAAAGCTTTTTTTCCCCAATGGCCATATCAAGCTTTTAACGAATTTGTTCCAGCCTTTACGCGCGCAGTGTATATGAAAACGTATTTAACTAAATTTAAATGTTGTCTATCTCAACAACTAGCTTAAAAATCAATTTTCTGGCGATACCAAAAAGCAATTTTAAATTACACTACGAATATTAAAAATATGATAAGAGCTTTTGGGTACCTTTCCAATTTCATTATAGTTTAATCCTATTTAAAATGGTAACCATTTTATTCGTTTTACTATATTTGTTGTCAATTAATGTTGAGAAAACATTCATAATAAAAATATTACACGATATATATACAGTGACAAACAACAGGTAAAACCTTAGTGGTCATTTTTCAATTTAGATTTGGTGAATTAGAGCTTGAACTTTTTAACTACGTACCTACTTAGTTTTAGCCACGCTTTTGTGATTTCTTTAAAAATAAAATTCAACTTTAACGATCTCTAGGTTCCCAGGTATATAATAACTCTACACGAATTGCTGGCACATACCCCTCATGATCATGTTGAACGTAAAAGCCTAGAAAATGCCAGACAACAGCTGGAAGATTTATCTAGGCAAATGCATGATGAGGTAACCAATTATTATAAGCCTCGTACAATATTTTCAATCCAATTATTTCTAGGTTTCCGAAACAGAAAATTTACGCAAGAATTTGGCGGTTGAAAGGATGGTAGTTGAAGGGTGTGATATACTTTTGGATGTCAACCAAGTTTTTGTTAGACAAGGATCTCTGATTCATCTTCCCAACGAAAAACCTAAAGCTCAAAGGAGTAAACTTCCTTTTAAAACTGACAAAGAAATAGTTCGGCAATGTTTCTTATTCTCGAATCATCTAATCATTGCTTCCAGGTAGGTACATATATGTTTTATCTTCAGGTAAATAATTTCTGCAGAGAAGCAACTGATGTAGCTACGGAGATTCTAAATGAGCACAAATCGGTTGTTTTTCTTGAAATTTTCTTAAAATTGACTTTTATTACTTTTTTAAATGAAACTAATTGTTTCTAAATAAGTATTCATATATGAGTACATTCCATAAAGTAAACACAGTAAATTCAATTAACTTTTAATCCTGATTATTTAAAAAACAATTTTTTGGAAACTATAAAAAGTTTGCTTATGATTCTAGACTAACCCTGTTTATTTTTTTTTTTATTCAGAACATCAAGCGGAAAATTACATTTAGTACCTGACGTTGGAAAAATTCCTTTAGCTGATGCACTTTTAATAGAGGATCCCCATGATAATCTGGAAGACGAGGGTAAGCACAAAATTTCAATATATTGTTTAATGCATTCAATCAATACATTTCCAAACAGAATCTTCTATACGTTCAGTCTCTAGTCAATCCACAGTAAGTAACCCATCAGTTGGAGGAGCTGGGTATCACAACAGAGACTTCAAAATTATTGTAGAATCGAAGAATATTACGCAACCTAGTCAGGTATGTTATAATTTTTAATCACCTAAAGAAGATTCTATTTTTTTATTTGTACGGTATTCATTAACCACAAGTGCTATTAGGTTCTTAAGCTGCTGGTATAGTCCTCTTATTTTAACATTACCTTATATCTTCTGTCCACTTTTACTAGGGAATTTTAATGGTTGAGTTGCCTTTAGCCATTCTGCTTATTTTAATTTTCAACTTTTGATTTTCTGTGCTTAGTAAATTTGTTGTAGCTTTTTCTAGACGCAACTTTTTCTGATTCTCCAGCTTGACTGGGATCTTATATAAATGAGCTTAGATATTTCAAATTGATGGATCTAATATAATAAATACTTTTGCTCCCGTAAATCTTTGTTTCATGCCATTCATATTGGTTATGTTCCGATATTCCTGAACAGTACTGCCCAGTAAATTTTGTCATTCCGATTTTACTGAAATTCACCGGTAATGATTTGGCGCCACTGTTATGTATTTGTTAAGAGTAGGTGATCTGGGGTTGAGAGCGTTGAACCAGATTTTTTTATTAGTAATCTGTGCAGATCTGATTTTTCTGAATCAGTATCGCTATCGCTTAATATTTCATCCAATAAGATTTGATTAATTTCACTTCACTATGATAAATAAATGGGTTATGCTTTGTTTGTTCCTTTTAAAACACTGTTACTGACCAATACGTTCCGAAAATCTTCAGCAGTTTAAGATTACTGCTACTGTAAAGCGTTCCGAAATTGCTTGCTGTAACCAGTAATACCAGCAATATCGGAACATAACCATTGTCTGATATCTAGTAATCTCACTGCTAATCTTATTCTGGACCTTTCGCCATCTTTATTCAACTAACTAAGGGATATTTCATTCCGCTTTATGTATATATCTATGGAAGAGGAAACCCCCATCCACATACTTGCGAACTGCACAGTAATTCGGAATCCTCGGGCACGGTACCTGGGAGACTACTGGGTAGAAGAGGGACAGTTACCTAAGTTGAGGCCTGCAGATATCCTAAAATTCCTCCGGGAAATAGGACTAAAGGAGCTACTAGTCTCTGAGACTCTCCTCAGAAACTAAGTAGAAGTAAGGGGGCACAATAGATCTTTTAGGTCTCAGTGAATGTTACCCCAAAAAAATACATACATACATACATGTACATATTTAAACTCGTTAAAATAATGCATAACATGACTCATATAGTAGTTTTTCGATTTAAGATTGCATCCAACAGCATTGTCATAATAAAAATTACTTGAGCTAATTGTTGTAGTTTTCCATTCATCTTCTGGCATCATCAATACAAGAAAAAACAGCGTGGATATCTGATATAACTCAGTGTTTGGATAATGTTCAATTTAATGACATGATGAGACCGGCAATGCCAGATAGTAGTTCAATTAGTCTCCCTCAATCACTTAAAAACGATCCAAAATTATTTAGAGATGAAGCTGATATTCGGTTTAGTCGTACTTTGAATTCTTGTAAAGTACCTCAAATCCGATATGCGACACCTGAACGTTTACTTCAAAGATTAACAGGTAAGTAATATTTAAACGTGAAATAAGTTTTATTGACTCTATTTTTTACAGATTTAAGGTTCCTATCAATCGATTTTCTCAATACATTTTTGTTAACGTATAGAGTATTTACCGACGGAGTCAGTGTTTTGGAAGCTCTTAAAAAAGTTTTTTATAGTATTGATCAGGATCCTCAAGAACTAAGTATGTCCTTTGAAAGATTGCCGAACAAAGATGAAAATACTCTGCAGTTATACGACGACAGAAGAAGAAGTAGTTTTTCACCTAGAAGAACAAGTGGAGCCAGCTCAGTTTCGGGCTATGGTTCTGAGATGAGCGATAGAGACAGATCTCATAGTTATGATTCACAAGGTTATAGGGTTTGGAAAGCTACATTGCAAATGTGTAAGTATCTAGTGGTATAGTATTTAAGGATGCTGAGTGTTATTCTTACGTTACAGATGAAGAAGAAGGCCAAGAAACAGAAAAACTGAAAATTATTAAACACAGTCCTACAAAAGCTAGCGACACTCTTGCGCCACCAGGTACAAAACCTATTTCAATTAGAGTAGACACCGCTAAAGATAATGAAGACCAATTGTTAACTATACCAAAAGTAGCGGCGTCCAGTAGCAGTGAAACCTTGACAGGTAAGATATGTTTTAATTTTCATTCAATAATTAAATATAATTTTAAAATTTCCAGACATAACGGTTTTAAGTGCACAATACTCTCCAAGTAACCTAAGTTCAGTAACACTAGTTGGCTCATCCCCATCAGATAATAGTGGCCAAGAAAGTAGTTCATCCCCAACCAAACTGCCTAGCAAACCTTTATCGAATAAATCTTCACCAAAAACATCCCCGACTAAAATCAATACATCAAAAACAGTATCAGTAACAAGTACCAAAACATCACCATCAACAAAACCTTCTCCTACCAAGCCAACAGTGAAAACATTGTCTCCTACTAAAGACCAAGGAAAAGCTGAACATCAAAAACGACCGTCAATTACGTTGAAACAGGAGCCTGCGGATAAACTCAAATCTATACAGCGAGGTGCTTCTGTTGAATCAGAAGATCAGTCCGAAGATCACCTGTATTATAGCCATAGTCATAGAGCTTCATGTAGTTCTTCTAGATCAGCTAGTATCTCAACCTCAACTGGCATTATACAAGTATGTTCGTATATAAATGTCAAAAAATAGTTTTTGTAATTTTTTTTCATTTTTTAGTCACTTTTCTACAACTATTATGGATCCAGGCGATCCATACAAGATAGTGATGCGTCAACTGCCCGGTCAAGTTTCCAGCATGAATCTTCTTGCAAGCCCAGTCGTGCTGGTGTTGTTATTACATCTTTCCGACAATCGAAACGCAGGTAAAGTTTAAATCCTCTTAATTATCACATAAAAAATGTATCTAAAATAATAAGTATTATTATAATCTTCCTTCTAGGAGTAGTACATCTAGTGCCGCTACAGCCTTTGCAATTGCAACATCAGGATCAAGCAATCCTCGAGATATTTCTCCTGGCAGAGAACAAGAAGATTGTCATGCTGAAAGAGAAAGACAAAGAGAATCGGTTATGTCCACAGCTTGTACTATGAGAGTGTTGAACGTATTAAGGCACTGGATTTCAAAACACTCTCAAGATTTTGAAAACGATCTGCGTTTAAAAAATTTAACAATCGAATTTTTAGAAGATATTATTTACAGTCCAAATTTGCTGCCAGCAGAACACAAAGCAGCGACACAATTATTAAGATTACTTACGAAAGAAGAGTCTGAAAGTAGCAAGATCGATATTCAGAGGCTCCTCACACCAACTGCGGTAATACTATTTGAAAAAATATAATTCTAAGCAACGCTATAATTATTTCTACTTTTGAGAAATTTGGATTTTAATGACACGTTTGTACCTACTTAACGTATGTAACTATAAGTAGTGAGTACATTTTTCATCGTAAAGTTTTATTAAATGAGATTCAGGGGTCTATTTTGTAACACCTAACGACATCATTCGTGAGCGATTATCGTTTATGAACGACTTTCTCTATTTTATAGTCAACGATAGTCGTTGTTGGACGACAAAAATGGCTACCAAGTTGTCGTCCACCGACGATACCTTGACAGTTCTCGTTGAGAAAGTAAAAAATCGTTAACTAACCAATGGAGAAGGTCATTGTGCTCGCCTTTATTTATCTGAAGTATTCGTATTAATAAAAATTATGGCAGGTCAAATAACTAATTTGGTTTTAGATGAGTTACAAAGGAGGTAATGAATTGGATTGAATGGATTGTCTACATAAATATCTAAATGAAATGCTAATTTTTAATAACTTGGTGTCTACATTTAGAGAAGAAACCCGAGAAAGATTACATACACTGAGAAATACCAGTAATCCTTTTGAGCTCCCAGAGGAACTTTTCAGGCAGTTATATAGACTGGATGTTGTATCGGCAAAAGATTTATTTGAGAAAATTTTACCTCATCTATCTACTTCCTTTTTTTTAATTGAATCATTATCCTCAATAGAACCCAGAAACAGTCCCAAATTATCCAAAATGGACATTAGAAGTGACACTGGAAACACAAAACATCTAGAAAAATAATATTCGACGTACGTTTTCTGTCAATTTAATAATACCAACCTTAAAATTTACCTTAAAGTTACAGAATAGAGTTAAGAGAAATTGTCGTTGACAAATAAGTCGTATGCGTAACGATATCGTCTGGAAACGCTGAGTTGCAAAATAGACCCCACAATCTAGCTGCCATTTGCCATAAGAAACGTGGATTGCTCTTCAGTAGATCGACGCAAAACCATATACACCGACAGTTAGGCGGCAATTAAGGCACTGAGTGGATATACCATCAACTCAGGGCTTGCTGCTGAATGTCGTGAATGCCTTGCTGACCTAGCAATACGGAACATAGTGTGACTAGAATGGATTCCGGCCCACTCTGGTTTTGAAGGCAATGAAGGGGCGGCTACTCCTTTTAACGGTCCGGGCCCGACCTTGGGCCTCAAAACAAACAATCCGTAAGGAGACGAGGAACTGGTTGAAAAACCAGCACCTTGCTCACTGGAGGGCTCTACAGGGTCTCGGGCAGTCCAAGCTCCTATTGAGGGGATGGACTGATGGGCATGCTAGAGCTGCTCTAGAACTACTAAGGAGTAGGCTAAAAAAGATAGCAGGACTTCTAACAGGGCACTCCTGTCTGAGGAAACACCTCTGTAACCTAGGTTTAGAGGAAAGTCCCCTATGCAGGGGTTGCGGCATGGCTGACGAAACGTCGGACCATGTTCTCCTCGTATGCCACATTGGGCTGTGCTACGCAAGCGAATCTTCGGAGTCCCTGATATGGATTGAGTCCTTCATCGAGGGACTCGGCTTCATGGATGCATAAGTAGCAGGAATGGCACAATGGGCCCGCCAGTGGCCTCAGTACCGGAACCTTGGCTTGAGTTTGTCTTGGCCAAGGTTTTCCTGACTAAATTAGTAGTTGCTCTTCAGTAATACTACATGCCAGATTTGTCAGAAAGTTTTTCAAGATGTCCTATAAAATGAAAATGGGCTGTTTTCCATTTACAGATCAATAAGGGAATGTGAAGTATACCATGTCTGAATTTGCCAAAAAATAGACAACCCCATGTTTTGGCCCAAAATAAAACCAACAGAGATACAAAGTGCTCAAGATAAAGTTGGAATCTCCCCGCGGAAATTAGCTCGTTAATTTGACATTTCGCACATTACAGGATCTTGTTTAGACATTACAAATTTCGAAAAAGATGGAAGTGTCCCAAATACATAGTCGAAATAATCCCAGATGCTGCAGAGCATTTAGGTGACAGCACTATGAATTACAAAAAGTAATAGTTGCGTTCTTAGATGAAGGGCAATGATGGTTTTCACAATTCAAATAATGAAAATCTCCCAAATGAAGTAAAATATATACTGAGAACAAAATTCGCTGACAAGGTTTTTGATTTTATTGATAAACATCTCAAGAAAGGTGAAATAAAATGTTGGCCTATTTATCATGTCCTTATGCCAGAATAATAAGAGCATGAGGACAATTCCTCCGAATGTTCCGCAATCGCGTCTGAAGATTGTGTGTCCAGAGACTAATGGGACAAATTCCAAAAAAAATTAGGGTAATGGCACCCTACCAATCTTATATTCAACTTATTTCACTATCCACAAACGTCGACGTTTTCAGAATCTTTATTTATTGAACAGTGACCAAAAATTGATGGATTAAAATAACCACAGATTGCGTTAGGTACTATTGATTCCAAACAAACAAATCCAGTCCATGATCCTTGAAATACTCCAGAGGTTTGTAGATATGAAAAAATAGTGACAGATAAACGAGTGGTGTGTTATTCTTTTTTATAAATAGATTAAATATAAATCTGTATTTTCAATTAGGTAATTTCTTACAAACATATTTACTGGTCAACTAGCATGTCGATATAAAAGTGATCATTTTCAGGTACCTAGCAAGGAATCCATAGAAACATTGTCGGCGTTAGAGATAGCAGAACAGCTAACAGTCATAGATCATCAAATATTTGTAGCAATATCAAGCGAGTAAGTATTTTTTTCCTAAAAATGGAATATTAAAAGTTCTAACCTAGAATAGAGATTATTTTTTAGCTCTTCAGGACTAATAAATCCATAATGTATTCCTTCCTTCCAGTAATAATACTTTCTTCTACGTCTTCAAGTACTTCTTATTTTCATCAAATTCCACCGTTTTGGGTATTCTACTGTTACCCATCCTTATTTTGTGACCCGTCCGTCTTAATTTTTGCTTCTACTGCTATCACTCACCTCAATTTTGGTTTCAGGGAATTTTTGGGACAAGTATGGATGAAATTCGACAAAGACAAACGAGCACCTCATATTCTTATGATGACCAAAAGATTCAACCATGTTTCTAGATTAGTTTCATCGGAAATTTTGAGACGTAAATCAATCACAGCCAGAGTATCAGCTATTGAAAAATGGGCAGCTGTTGCGGATATCGCTAGGTGTCTTCACAACTTTAATGGAGTGTTGCAAATTTGTTCTGCTTTCACAAACACTTCCATATTTAGATTGAAAAAAACATGGGAAAAAGTATCCAAAACAGTAAGCTGACAATCAATATAAATATAAATCAATAAAAGAACGTTTTTTTTATTGTTTTTAGACAAAGCATACAATGGAGAAGCTGCAAAATGTGGTATCTTCTGACGGTAGATTCAGATCTCTTCGAGATGCTTTACATAGATGTGATCCACCTTGTATTCCGTATTTAGGAATTTATTTGACTGATTTGTCGTTTATAGAAGAAGGTACACCAAACTTTACTGCTGAAGGTCTTTTGAATTTTTCAAAAATGAGAATGGTAGGCACTGAATTATAAAAAAATGTAAAATTTATATTTTTGTGGATCTATAATTTTAACTTTTGTCATCGTTTTCAGATTGCTCACGTCATTCGAGAAATTCGACATTTTCAGCAAACTCCCTATAAAATCGAACTCATTCAAAGAGTAGCTAATTATTTGTTGGATCCGACAATTATTATGGACGACGAAGAATTGTATAGCACGTCTTTAGAATTAGAGCCTAGAACTTCGAGACTGGTCTCGCAGTCATCGACAACCACCATCAAGTAAAAACTGAACAATCATTTCTTATGTCGAAGACAATCGAAAGTAATATGGATGTATTATACTGATAGTCCTTTGGTGTTTGTTTACATCGGTTCACAGGGTCTCTTTTGACAAACTATTTGTAGTTGACTAACACTAGATAAAAATATATGTTCTTATTTTTTTTTTAATGAACATTGGGTATAGTAGCCATTAGCTCGGTGCTCAATTTTTAAATTAATACACTATTTTGTTGTATATTTTTAGCCTTCAGGTAGAAAATGTTTCGTCAATAGAACTTTTATTTTTAATTTCAGAGTCAATAGCTGTAATAGTTCTTTGTATATTATAATTAGGGCAATTCAAAAGGTGTTCTATACTTATATAGGTACATTTGCATTGGTTGCCCTTAGGTCAGTTGGCTATACTATTAGTTATTAGATTAGTGAGAATGGGTTAGCTGAGTGTATGGCCTATTCTTAGTCTGCATGCTACCACTTATTCTGCTCTTTTTAATTCTTTTGAGTAGTTCTATTTTTGAACGGGACCTTTAATTTCGCTCATGTGTGCTTTATAATAATTGGACCATCTGATAGTATTTTTTATCAATGCTTTCAGGTCTTCAAAGGGTACATAGGTATATCCTATCGTCTTGAGTGAAATGGTCGCTTGTTTTGATGCAATGTCTGCTATCTCGTTACCCGCAATCTTGCAATTTCCTACGAATCACATAACAATGCTTCATTAATTGTACGAAGGTGGGAGTTAAATTCCAGAATTCTTTGTGTTAATGGAATATTTTCAAGTGAATTTATTGCCAGATGTCGAAGAATAATTATTTATATTCACACTTCATGCATTTTTGAAAAATAATATCTTTCAACAACAGTGACCGTTCAACTAAGGAGCAACAACTACTTCCCGTGCAATATGCACCGCCGGATATTGAATTACACACCAAAGTCAAACGGGGTTGGTATATCTACAAGATATTTTGAAACCAACCATTCTGGTTTGCGATTAGAAGGGACAACACGACTTGTAGACGGGTTTCGGCGTATTTGGCCTCATTATAGTACAAGGTATGTGCTATCCGTCCGAGAATCTCTAATCCCGGACTGAAGAATACACTTCAATTACAATCAATACATGCCTTACAATAACGGAAATGTAAAGATTGTGACCGTAGCGACATCTTCACTTCCAATCGCAAACCAAAATCCGAACTTGAAGAAGAATTGCAACAGAAAAAGCAGTTTTGATAAGTATTATTAAATGAGAAATTCAAAATTGCTGGCCAATTGCAAATTAGTCGTGTATTCACCATTTTTTCAAAGATTTTGCCAAAACGGCTAGTTAACGAGATTGGTCAGTATCCATTGGGATCACTAGGAGATTTATTAGTATTCAGGACAGAAATAGGGATGGTTAAGGAAGTTTCTATCAACTTTACAAAAATAAAAAATTAAAATCTACGCGATGCAAATCTACATTTCAGTTCTCGGAGGAGCCCTCTTGAGGAAAATATATTCGGACAAAAATAGTTGACTGAATGGTAGGTATTTCTATTGGTTATTTTTTTAAATAAATCAAACACCTTGGGACGTTAAATAGGTAAATTATGTCACAATCATATTGATATAAATAGGAAACGAAAGTAGATTGTTATACATATACCCTAAATTGTGTTTTCCTAGACACTTTACAATTTTTTTCTAAAAATTAAATGATTGTTGTTGTTCTTAAGATAGAGCTTGGGGTTTATTACGGTGTAAAGTAAGAAGTTGTAAAGTGTTAACCACCAACTACTTATACAATATGCTGCCCAAAAAATATCTTGCAATTTAACTATCCTTATCACTAAACTTGTTAACATCTTTATTCAAAACAATCAACAAATTATTTCCTCACACGTGTATATATTCTATTCTACATTTTTATACTGTTATCACTTTGTGGTAAAGGAAAACACAAGATGCGAAGGAGGGCTGTACGATTTTAATCATATAAAAATATTACAATCATACTTATAGAAACAATCTAAAACGTTTAATATTATATAAATATCACTCTAGTCAGAGTTGTGCCGAATATTTTGGAAAATTTAATCACACTTATTAGCATGAATGACATTAAAGGGGGGTCACCTTTAAACTATAATTTGTAAATATTAATGTCTATCAAAAATTTGATGCACAAATATCCTTTACCTATTGTACCAAAGTAATATGTCTTTCTGCCCACAACGTACCCAAAACCCTGACAGTATTTTTACACTGGTGTAACTATTTTCGAAGTATTTAGTAATAATACGGAATGTGTGCCAAAAAAGTTATATAAGGACCTACAAAACAGTATTTATAAAAGTGACCCCTTTTGTGTAGTTCTTGTTAAGTTTGTTTTGTCATGCTAATAGTTGTGCCCCTATATTTGAAATTTTCCAACACAGCGTTGTCTGCAGCACACATCATTAACAAATGGTTACTTTAAAAATTGCACATATCAAATAATTTGATTATAGAAAATGGTAGTGAAATATATGTGAGTTTGAATGCAAAAATGTAATCAGTACATACTGTTGCCTTATTTAACATTAAACTCATGTAGTCCATACATATCAATTTAAACAAAAACTACTATTTTCGGAATAAAAAAAAATGTGAACAAATGTTAGCTTGCTAGAGAAAATTAAAATAATACAGGGTGAATCTCGACTAACGGGACGGAGGTTTATGGCGAAACGGTGAAAATTTTGAAATGTTTGTCACTTCAGTAGTTTCTACATTCATATAGGCTACATTTTAAAATTATTTTGAAATATACAGGATGTTCCAATAAAGTGTGGCGTATCAAAGTTATATTTTTTCTTATGGAACACCCTATATTTTATTGCATTTTCTAATTGCCCCTAAAAAATAAAATACTGTTTCATGTTGGTTCCCTATACCTAAATACAGAGTTATGCTGACTTTTTTAAAAATGTGAACATTTCGAAAAAAATTAATTACTCATTGATATAATAAATTCTAGCAAATTTTCTCTCACAGCTCAATAGTCGGACATTCGTTGAATGTATTCTACGATTGAGTACTAAACATTTCTTTACAGGGTGTTCAGAATTTTCAGTTAAATTATTAGATCATTCAATGTATAATATCGGGCTTATTTTAAATGGAACACCCTGTATTTTGATAATTCACCATATTTAAAAAAATGTCCACTTTCGAATGGTATAAGGGTGTCCTATACCTAAGTATTATACTTTTCGTGCAATTTACAATTTTCTTAAATTGTATGCTAATTCGATTCTAAAACATCTGCAATTCTCTTTAATTTTAAACTGATGATCTGTAAAAGAAACAGTGAAGCTGCTAATGAATATGTACACTTGTAATTTCTGATATACACTAATTTTTTTTACCGATATACGTATTTGAGAACATAATAAAACAAAAACAAATTTTTATTAGAGCAAATACATAAATACTACAAAACGAACAACAACAAATTATTAGAAGCAAAAAATGGAAAATTACTATAATAGATGCTCAAAATGCTTGCCATCTTGTGCAATGCAACACGTGATTCTAGCTTCTAACGATTTACCTACATTATTTAACATTTTGGGTGTTATAGACGCGAAAGCGTTCGAAATTCTCAATTTCATATCGTCTGGAGAAGTAGGAGGTGTAGAATACACAATATTTTTAATATAACCCCATTTGAAAAAATCCATCTTGGTCAATTCTGGTGACCTAGCTGGCAAATTATAAGGACCGCCTCTACCTATCCATTTATATCTGAATTTTGTATCGATGTAGTTCCTAACTACACGTGAAAAGTGAGCAGGAGCTCCGTCCAATTGTAGCCACATTTTCTTCCGTATGCTGAGTGGTAGGTTTTCGAGAAGGATCCAGAAGTCTTTTTTCAAAAAACTCAAAAATTTTCTTCCATCCAGGTGTCCGTCAAAAAAATACGGGCCGATAACATACTCGCCCACAATACCTCCCCAAACGTTTACACTCCATCGGTGTTGGCAATCAACAGTACGGAATAAATGTTTGTTTGTTGTATCGTATTAATGAAAATTATGTCTATTCACTAACCCATTATTGTGGAATGTTGATTCGTCAGTAAACAATACATAATTACAAAAATCAGGATCTTCTCCAACTTTATCCAAAGTCCATAAACAAAAATTTAAACGTTTATCATAATCCTGTTGTGTCATCTGCTGGTGTAGTTGGATATGATACGGTTGTAGCGATTTTCCTTGAGTATTCTACATACACTCATTTGACTTATTCCTAATTCACTTGAAATTTTTCTAGAACTGGTATTAGGATTTTCCGTAACCGACAGCAGCACTTCAAATTCGTTGGCGTTGTTCGTTTTAGTTTTGTTCAACTTCTCGTATGCAACGCTACCAGTATCACGAAATCTATTAAGCAGTCTTTCGAAAACTTCCTTTTTTGGGTGAATTCTATTAGGGTACTTTTGAGCATAAACTCTAGATGCTAGGAGACAATTTTCCCAACATTCCCCAATGCAAAGTATCATGTCGACTCTTTCGTTTAAAGGATACTGCTTCATTTTTGGTAGCAATAAAATTTGAAACTAACACAATATCGTTTAAAGAATTGACTGAGAAATGTCATAAAATGACATTAAGTTAGGTACCGACTAGATTATGTAAGAATTTTTTGTTTTAAAATCGATTTACCATACGATTTAAGAAAATTGTAAATTGCACGAATAGTATAATACTTAGGTATAAGACACCCTTATACCATTCGAAAAGGGGACATTTTTTTGAATATAGTGAATTATCAAAATACAGGGTGTTCCATTTAAAATAAGCCCGATTTTATACATTGAATGATCTAATAATTTAACTGAAAATTCTGAACACCCTGTAAAGAAATGTTTAGTACTCAATCGTAGAATACATTCAACGAATGTCCGACTATTGAGCTGTGAGAGAAAATTTGCTAGAATTTATTATATCAATGAGTTATTAATTTTTTTCGAAATGTTCACATTTTTAAAAAAGTCAGCAAAACTCGGAACCCTCTGTATTTAGGTATAGGGAACCAACATGAAACAGTATTTTATTTTTTAGGCGCAATTAGAAAATGCAATAAAACATAGGATGTTCCATAAGAAAAAATATAACTTTGATACGCCACACTTTGATGGAACATCCTGTATATTTTAAAATAATTTTAAAATGTACAAACTACTGAAGTGACAAACATTTCAAAATTTTCACCGTTTCGCCATAAACCTCCGTCCCGTTAGTCGTGATTCACCCTGTATATTCGAGACTGTTCTTAATATGAAACATGAAATACATTTTATAGCGATCAGCACACAAAAAATAGTTTGGAGGGTAATAAATTAAATATTTACTATTGGAAAGTTATTTTAAAATTCATATTGGCCATACTATTGAAAAATATTATATGGTTGTTTCATGCTATGACACAATTTGAAAACAACTCAAAAACCTGTACGAGAAAAAATTAAACATTATTTTAGTAAAAGAAAAAAAAACAATTTGACTACTTAATTGGAAGCTATTGCAGATGATTAACTTACTTGGTGAAATCCATCCCACTAATAATCAATTTTGATCAGTTGTAAATTTGAAAACATTTTGGTATAGGTAACCTAAAACGGTTTTATCAGATATTGAGTTAAGTTTTGCCAAATTTTCAGTGTCGTATTTGCGAATAATAATAAATTTAAAACAAAAAGACATAAAATATTACCAAGAAAATATTAAGCACATGTATTAATATCTATTTTAATTCACTTTCCTTGTCATTTTCGCAATAACAATCATTCACATGAATTATAATTTCTTTTAAAACTGGAAAAATTTGCTTCATGATTGTCAAATTTAAATTGATGGTTAGATGTGTTACTATATTCAACGAAAAAACGTTGAAAAAACAGAGGTAGGTACATATGCAGAAATAAATATTATATCAACCTATTTTCAATTAAATTATAGATGGCGACACCACATGAGATTTTCAAAACGTTGATCTAACTTAATGAATGTCAAATTTCGAAGTTTAATAGTCCAAGAACTGATGGTGCATCTTTCATGTGTTGGGTACATCGAAGTATCGTCGACTAGACGATGCATACAGGCAAGTTGCAAAAAAGGTAATTGATTCACAAAAAATCCAAATGACTGAGTGTATTAATAAAATAACAAACAACAGTCAAACGGCTTTTTTATAGAATTCTAAAGTACTTTTTCGTTAGCGCTTAACGACTGGTATGTCCCTGGTAATACTGCAGATCTCTTTCCACTCCTAAAATAAACATACACATACAAGCGTATACAAACAAACTGAACAGGATTGAAACTGAACATAAAACTTAGCTTTGAAGTAAATTTTGAATTAAGAACTGTCTATATAGTAACTCATCACTATCCGCACTGTATCTACCTCTAATTCAAGGAAGATTTATTTTTATGTTTGCCAATTATTTAGCCCCGGAAAATTTGTCTAGGTCTAGCTTTTTTGCAAGAATTTATTAATGTAGATAATAAACACATAATTTTCAGCAACTGGCTAATTTATTTTTTAATTTTATTTAAAGTTGAATTTCGGTTGACCTTTAGTTTTTTGTCAATTCAACATTTTTTTGGAGCGTACCTGGATTATACAGGTAGGCCAGCAGACCGTCATATATTCATCTAGTCGATTGATACTTATTCTGTTGGAAGGTTCATGATTGTGCGTCATCAGCTCTCCTACTATACCTACTAACCGCTTTAAGAATAAATATGGATTTGTTGTAAGTCTGCCCTCCATAATTTATTGTCAAGAAGTTCAAAAAGTGAAAAATATTCTATTCAAAACAAACTTAATGTATTCTTCGATATACATATTTATATGGAGTTATAATAATGAATTCATAACATTAACTTCAAAAATTATTTTTAAAATTAATTGTTTTCTTGTATTTTTGTGTTACTTTAATTTTAGTTTATCTCACTTACAATCTTGAAAATGTAAGCAAAGTTTTCCGAGAGCTTGGTAATGTATAAAATAGTTAACTTTAGTAAGAAATAATTAGTTTGTTTTTGTCTGCTTTCCCTGTCAATGAAGAAACAATTTTTTTGTGTAAAAAGATTTTTTCTTTGTTTTTAGAATTGATCATTTGTAAGTGTCCTATAACTTCACATCTCATAAACTGCGAAGCATACTTTGAGTTATAGATGGTAATAGCACTAACTGGAATTTATATAATAACCCAAAAATGTTCATAGTGATTTCTTATCATCTCTTTATAAATTTAGAAACGATTACTATATTATATTGTAAAAACCTTAGAGTAAACTGCTTTTTGTTCAATCGGTTTTAGAAAAACCTCTACAATTGATTGTGCAGAATTTACAGAGGATTTATGTAGATACTGGATAAATATGTATGTATATATTAACATTGTCTGTGATTACTTTCTTCTAACATTACACGTTTAACATTGCTGTTTCCTCGCATGAATTTTAATTATTAATTTGAAGTGCATACAAATTTGAAGAAGCTTCCTTCTGCCTTGTGAATAATAGACATTTGGGGCCATGACATGGGGCAGTCAAAAGAGACCTTGGTCAGTGTGGAATCTAACATTCGATAAATTACTTTAATACCTAAAAAGGGACTTAGCTTAATTAATTCGATAAAGATCCACCTATTTTAATGTATATCTCTAGACGTTTTAAATTTCTTAAAAACCATTAGGTATATTCTCCAAAAAGAAATATCTTTATATGCCAAATAATGCAGGACATAATGGACCTAAAATGTCCTTCAAAACACGACCGATGTTAAATGAAAAATTAGCTATAACTAGAGTCCGACCACAATAACTTTGGGACACCACGTGGTCGCGGGTGTGGCGTATCAGCCAGTGGCGTTACTGACTTGCATATGAAAATTTAATTTTCATACTAAATTTATTGTTAGGATATAATATATATTGTTATTATATTTATTGTTATTATATATATTGTTAGGTTATTTCAGATATACTTTATGGTTTTGGATACCTGAAGAAAATAACATAATGGTATCACTCGCTTTATGCAGGTAGGCGACAGGATTAAGGCTGGTCCTTTTTTGAATTCGTTAAATAATTAGCAAGGAAGAAAACAGTTTACCTCATATAAAGTTAATATATTCCAAACCTAAACACTTTCACAAATGTATCTAACATGTCAACTTAAACTTATCATAAATATAATCTTATTATTAATCTGAGTCAGCTGATTGTAATGGTTGTGCAGGTGTACTACTGTTGCTATCAAGATCTGAGAAACTTTCATCAGAAGAGCCAGTATTAACGTTAAAACATAAATGATCAAACGTATTATCGAGGATGTGTTCTCGTTGTATTTGTGAGTTTTCATATTCTTTGACGTGTCGACAAACATTCGTCCATTCACTAATTAGTGAATATGTTTTAAAGGAAGTTGAAGCATTATCCCGAAAAAGATTCGATTCACTTAAGAGGCAACTCGTCGAATCTTTTTCGGGATAATGCTTCAACTTCCTTTAAAACAAATGTAGTATTATAAGCTCTCACAAAAAGTTCCAAGGCACGAAAAATTCACTATTCGCAAACAACAAAATCGCACAAGAAGACCGAAAGCAAAGTACTGTCTGGTCTGCTATCAACACTGAAATGAAAACTAAGAAACTACATAAAATAAAGCGCCCGTTGCTCCGCCGCTGTCTCGGAAGCGCAGCCAGTCAGAGATCGGCATCGCATTCGAGGCGGCCCTAAGTTGAATCACGTGGTGTCCCAAAGTTATTGCGGTCGGACTTTACACATTTCCTCAGGGCACTCCTATTGCAGTTTACAGTGAAATGGTTATATTATGATAGTACCTATATGTGTCCTTGAAAATAATATTAAGGTAAGTAATTATAGTCATTTTATTAACTATTCTATTTGAGCATCCTTAAAAAAACGAAAAAACTATTTATATAAATCACAAATTTAGAGCAAAAATATATTACACTTAAATAAATTTGGTTATAAAAGGTCAGACAATTTATTTGCTGATGTAGGTAGTTGATGAAGTATAGCTATTATTGCGAAGATAATTATCTCTATAAGTGTTCATTTCACCAAGTTGTAGACTGTTCATTTGTCATTGCAGTCATTCATATTAGCCGGTTTTATAATTAACCAACATTATCTGCAAATTATAATAATAAAGATCGGTTCAAAAAATCTCTTCGTTCATTCTGCATATACTTTTTATGTCACTATAGTCAGTTGTTTTCATTTTTCTTTGCTACTAGTAGATAATTGAAAATTAGACTAATAATTTTATCTTTGAACTAGATTTTCAAACTGTTTGTCAACATATGTAATCTAGCTAATCAAAAAATTTGAATCTAGATCATCTAATGTGCCTTAAATTGTTTGGTTTAAAAGGATTGTTTTGAAAAAATTTCAAAATGCATACAAAAATGCACTAAGAAGTTTTAGAAATAGGCACAATAAATAACAGCACTGACTACTTAAGAACGGACGGTCTAACATGATGCCAACCACGCTCTTGTTATGAGCTAAATAGTTGTTTCTTACATATATACATACTTACATAAAAATAAAACAAAATAATGAACCGTATTCCTCAGAATCTTAACAACAGATGCAGATGATAGTAAACCATTTTTATAGTATTGCTTGTACAAGATAAATTATTACATCAAATTCTGTCCATCCGACGAGATTTAAATTCAGTACGGCGTACACACGATCTGTCTTTAAAATCTTGTTTGTCAAAACTGACCTGGTCTTCGAAGCCAAATGTGTTGTTTGAATACATTAATCGCCTATCGAGGTTTTATTTTTTAGATACCTACAAACAATTGCTCAATTTCGAATATTTCTCTCCGATTACTCTTATTTTACTTCAAAAATCACAATATACCGTTTTTATAGATGGATAATTTAAGAGAAATTATAGTAAAACGACTTTTATTTATTAAATGTGACAACTCCATCTTGATTACTAAAGCTAAGATAAAACAGGTGATCCATTACAAAAGTTCAACTACACAAACAGGGAAACAAGTACTTACTTTAAACTAATGCATGAAATTTAATCAATAAATTCCAATTATTGCAATATTGATATGTACACGTTAAAACAAGACGGTATAAACCAGGTGGATCAATACACAATGAATACTGGTAAAAAAGGAGAGAAATGTAATGACATAATATACAGGGTGTAACAAAAAGATTGGTAATAAATTATACCACTTGATCTGTCGATACGTCAATTGAATAGCACTTACCTATGTACAAATGTGCGCACAAAAAGTTATAAGGTGTTAAAGTTAAAATTTTGATCGATTTTCTTAACGTTGTTCTTAACCGCTAAATATTTTTTCATGAAATTTGATTATGGTGCGTTAGATTACAATGGGTAATAAAACCAAGGTATAAGCAATGTCACTAATTTTTAGGTTTTTGAAGGGGATCATTACCCTTTGCACCCCAAACGGTTTTGTATGAAAAGATATTCAACAGTTTAAGAGCAAAGTTTAAAAAAATATATTTAAATTTTTCACTTCAACACCTTATAACTTTCTTTTGTGCACTTTTGTACATAGGTAAGGGACATTCAATCGACTTATTTTTAACCACAGATTAAGTGATAATGTATAACCAATCTTTCTATTACACCCTGTATACATATCGACAGTGTGTAAACTTTACAACGTGGTCTATTAGTATATGAATGAACTGGTGACAGTACATAAGGAGTCAAAATAGAAGCAGACCACTCAAATCTGACCAAACAAGCAAATGTAGTTGTTAATGTTTCACGTGGTCGATCTATTCAAATAAAAAAGACGTAGTGCGAAAAAAGAGAGAACCAAATATTCTAACTAAATGACATAGGAATGAAATGGGCAGAAGAAAAATAGAGCTAAAATAACGAAGATTATTGGAGGAGAAAACACGTTAACGAATGCTAACATACTAACTCATCGAGTGTGGACATTCGGTGGTTAGCACGTGCAGACGTGAATAAGTTTTAAAAATTACATGAGTGCTAACTTTAAACATTATTTTAGTCATAAGTTGAATGGATAATTTTTTAATATTAATCCAATATATCTAGACTAATATTATTTTAGTTTAGTTTAGTTTTTCCATGCTTTCCTGTCTTTTGCTTGTAAAGTAAATAAATACTATATTTTTGGATATATTCGATTGCCTAAATGCTTAAGCGACATTCTACCATTGTTAGAAACGGATGCAATTACTGCGAATTTTACAATGAAAAGTTATTTGCGTTTTTACAAAATTTCAATTAATGGAATCCTACCCTGAACATTCCAATATTATGTTACGTACCTACACTCCATTCCAAGATAATTCGTTTTAACTTTACACCAACATGATTGATTCTTGGAGAAAAATCCAAAGCAGGTAGTCGTTAATCTGATAACAATAGATATCGAATCGTACTAGTTTCTTCAAAAGGATAATAGTATGATTATTTTACAACTGAAATATTTGGCTGGTAAAATATTAGTTTCAGTATCTAAATTTTACCAACTACGGATCTGTTACTGTTTACTGTACAATGAGCGATCTATAGTTTTATTCTTAAATTATGACCCAGTCAACCAAATATTGTAAAATGTACTTTACCAAGAGGGGTTATCAAACTAACTACTGCATAATAAACCATGTATGAGAGGTAGTTCAGTAGCTCCCCAAACAAAACTTCTACAAATCTATTAGCGAAGTCACACATAAGTTGAAGCATATAATTTTTTCCAAACTTGAATCAAAGCCGTTTGGGAGCTTACCGATATTTCGTAGTTTTTTCAAATTTAACATCCAAAGCTGCTGTACATTAGGCCATTGATTGATCGGCCAAATGTGGAAATACGCTGCTCAAAATTTTAATTATATTGCACATAACTTGTAAAAATATTAATTACCCGAATGTGGAAATAAGCCGCTCAAAATTTTAATTATTTTGCACATAACAATTTAAGTACACAATTTAGCGCAAAGTGGTTTAATTAATTTCAAATTAAATGATATATAGAACATTTTCCTACTTCTAAGGTGGTCACAGTCACAATAAGGTACGTACAAGGTGTGTCATTAAGAATTGTCCAATAGTAACTGGAGAAACCATTGCACAAAATATGAAGATTTAACTTGAAACACTTGAAGAAAATATTCCTGCTTGTCGAGATACAGAGCGTTTTATAATAAATATTATAAAATGATTTTATTCCATTGTTTTGACATCTTCCAATTTTCTTTATTATTTGCAAACGATTACATACAGAATTATGGTGTAAATGGAAGGAATAAATTCATTATTTCGGAATCTGTCGATCATTTTTTTCGTCAGGATACCTATTTATTTATGACGTCATGTGACACCAACCATAAAATTTTTTAAATGGAAATGTGGGTGCTGTAATATATCTTATGAAAGGTCTTCTAACTATCTATTCTGACAATCCATATGTACAGTAATTTAATCTTTGTATATGATCAAAACCAATAGTTTCGCACCAAGGCAGTATACTGTGGATGCACACCATTTTGCTACAGCCACAAATCATTTCTCCGAATTACGAAATAATTAATTTATTATTTTCATTTTCACCATACAATATATTAAGAAACTTTAAATATAGTTTTCAGGTATCACCAGGTTATAAAATTTATTATTATTTTTATTATTATTATTATTATTATTATTACAATAAGGTATGGCCAAGGACCATAAGATTCATAAGCCCTGAATTATAGAATACAAATATTACAAAAATTAAAGTAATTATAAAATTAACACTTGCAAGGAAAAAGTTTAATTAGAAAACAGAAAAGCGTCCAGTCTGTTCTTAAAAATATTGACAGACGGTGCCGTTACAATATCCTCAGGTAGATGGTTCCATGTTGAAAACACACGATTAAAAAAAAATATTGCCTTGCCCGACAAGTAAATATTTCTTTTTTCAATTTCCATTTGTGCCCTCGAAGCCGATTATCAGTGTCCACATTAAATATACTTCTTAAGTTACCATAATTAAAATTTAAAATGCGAAAGGTGATTATCATGTCCCCTCGAAGACGACGTTGTTGAAAGGTCGGTAAATCCATTATATTAGTTTCAGATAATTACAATTCAAATAATTTTTTCATATTGGTGTTTATCAAATTTTCACGACTGTGGTAATACCGGAAAACTATATTTTACCACCATTTCCAAATATATGTAAGCTGCTTGCCAAGTGTGAACAAAAAATATTGCAAGGTGTTAAAACATCGGACCAAAATAATTTTATAATATTTATAATAAAACACCGTGTATCTTATTAAGGAGAAGTAATTTATTTAAGTACAGAATATCTATAATCTCAGTAGGGTAAAGTAACAAGGTTCGTCTCAACTGACCATAGAACCGTTCTAGGTATCATTCGCGTTCTAACTGATTATAGTATCGTTCTTGGGATGGTACAAAAACTTTACCTTCTGGAAGGGATGATAAACTTTTTGTGTTAGTTCAAGAACCATCCCTAATTGGAGTTTGCGTACTATACAGTACCTACTCAATAAGATTCCAGAACGGTTCATAAATGCCAGTTGGAACAAACCTACATTCTTAGGAAGTTAAGGATATATCTAACTGGAATGCATGTGTAATTTGTTAAACCTGGTCAGAAACACTCATTAATTTCAATAGTTACCTATCTAGCTTCACTTCACTATTTTTAGTGGTTTCAAAAGATGATAAATGATGCTTTTTAGGCCAAACTTTGTTAGCTATTAATACACAATTCAAGTTTCAGATTGGACATTACTTTTTCATTTTTATAGCTACTGCAATCTTTCTAAACTAGAGAAAACTTGTATAAAGTTTAATTGGAACCGATTTTCATTACTTTTATCTTGAGATCTTCTAGTGCATCACCTTCCTGTACATTTCATGTTTTCCTAAAGTGCTCTTAATTTTTGCATTTTTTACATACTTAACAAGGCATTTTTTACTAAAATATATCCACCATGCCAGAAACAGTAAGAATCAGTTTTCCATCACTGTGTAAAAGGATACTTTTTAGGCCGAAATTTGCTAACAGTTGCCAAAAAACGGCTGCTCCTAGATTATCGGACAATTTAATAAACGTCAAGTTTGATTCCATTTGAAAATTTTCTGAAAACGTTTCAACTAGCATTAGTTATATCTTCAAATCGATCATATTATACTACGATTTTCTTCATCACATGGGCGCCCATACTCGGGGGCAAGGTGGGGCCGGGCCACCCCTAGCTTTTAATATCCAAAGCTTGTCACCCGAAGACTACTTCAGGGTTTCATGTTACAACCCCTACATGGACTCCATAATAAATTCTATAATGACACGGTTTGAAAAGGGTAATGATATACCATTCAAAGGTGGAATTCTTCACCCACATCTTATGAAGAAAGAGAAAAAAGATTTCATGAGCCTGGTTATGGTATGATGTTTGGGCAGATAAGGATTGTTCGGACAAAACAAGACTACTTGATATATTGGAAGAAACAACTTTTTACCTAGCTGTGAAAAAAGTTATGTCACTATACCTCCCACAACTTGTACTGTACAGCATTCTTTCAGCACTCTACGTAGAGTGAAAACTTGGCTGAGGAGTACCACTGACCAGGAACGTCTTTCAAGCTTGTGCCTGCTAAGTCTCCACAGAAAAAGAGCAAAGAGACCTGACTTCGAGGACAAAGTTATTGACTTGTTCGGCAGGAGGAAAAGAAACTTACAGTTTGCTTTTTTGATAAATACTGAACACTAGTTCGATCAATTTTGCTTAAGCTATTTTATTTATTTCTTAGAACTGGTTTCAATAAAAATTAATTAGAGTAATGTGCTTTTTATTAACCTTAAATGCTGCGGCCTAGTATTTAAATGTAGGGAAGTTTATCCAACATAGTTCAAACTAGAGTTTGTTAGGTGCTTAAAGCTACGTATTGTCTACTAAAGTATACAAAATGTAATATGCAATATCATTACGTCTAGCCCCCCCTGAAAATTTTCGTATGGGCGCCCTTGCTTCATCAAACATACTTTGTTAAAATGTTCTTTCTATTTTACCATCTGTACTATTATTCAAATATTTACACTTTTGAATGCAAGCGAAAATTCAATTGGTTAATGTTCAGCGTTGTTTGATTCTCCGATTAAAACTTCTCTTCCCTAAGAAAGTTTTGATAGTTGTTCAACTTCTATACATAAATTCTAGATGTTCAACAAAAAGAAAGTTGCACATTGAACCTAAAAATTAAGCTTAAGCAACTCCATTAAATTTAGTAGTTTATAATTCTTCACAAAAAAAATGTGTTTAAATATATTTATTGCATCCATTGTTCTTTGTAAACATAAATGTTAATGACTTGTGAGTGTCGATGTAAAATGAAAAATAATTTTCGAATATAGTTTGTTCCAAATGAAGTTTTAATCTAAATAAAATAAATAAAAATTTCAGCTAATCACAACTTTCATGCGGTCACAATTTCAACAATATTTGTTTGTCTACATACTGTAGAATTAATATTACATCGTTTTTTTTAAGTATTATTGCTAGTTGCCATGGTCACAAACATCTGTTGGAAATCAGCTAACTCCTGACCCAAAATCTCTATTCCTTGTCCAGGTCGTATAGGTTCTCCATCCTTAAGAGGTAAATTTGGTTTCTTTTTATCGGCTTCGCCACTTTCAGGCCTCCGAACTGTGGCTGGAGCCTTGGAAGGAATCACTGGTTTATTAGGAGGTATAGGAGGCGGCACTCCTCTGGCTGCAGCTGCATTTTTTTTAGGAGGTGTGTGAGGTGCTATACTTGGGGACTGAAATTGTCCATGAAAGCTGCCTACTTTAGGTGGAGTACGCATTAAAGGTGTCTGTGCTGATACTGGGATTGGTGATGGAGATGTGGTGCTTGGTTTTAAAGGTATACTTGGGGATGGAGCTACCGCTGTTTGCCGAAGAGCTTGTCCAGGTAAAACTGACTGAGCAATTCCTGTAGCTGCAAAGCAATTTATGTATTGAAATTAATTAATCTTCATGCTAATTAAAGTACATGATGATATACTAAAAGTTAAGATTCAGAGGCCCAACACAGACATGTATGTCTTTCCAACAGGTCACTCCAAGAATTGCGGAGAAATAAGTTTGCCAGTGGCCCTTCACCTTGCGACAGTCAAGATGGAAAAAATCCCCACAAAGCCAACCATACTAGTGAGCATGTCGTAGGAGCTGTTGAAAATTTTGGTGCTTATGATTCAAAGCAAATCCATTGGATATATACAGATTGCGTAAATTACATCGGAACCGTCCGGATTACACAAGTACGACAGAAAAACAGCTGAAAGAGAGAGAAAGAACAACTGTGCGTGGCCATTAAGGCGTGTACTTTGTTTCACCTTAGGGGTGTATACTTATTTCCCGAGATTGGCCGAATGCTCATTGCCCCCCTATTTTAACCGCTGTTGCCAGAAGCGCAGATTAATTTGTACAAATGATATTTTTGTCTCGTTATCGTTGACTTTTTTTCGAGGGTGAAAATACAGCACGTTTGTGCCAGCATTACGCCAAATAATCTTAGAGATATGAGATCAAATCTTTATCACAGATTTGGTTATTGTCTTGCACAGGAAGGTGGTTTATTTGAGCACTTAATTCATTAAAAGTATGTTTACCTTCAGAATGGATTTTTATTTTTATTTTTCAGGAAGTTTATATTTTATGTTTAGAATAGGTGTAGGTACCTACCTACTAATTTTATTTTTTCAATTTAATTTATTAATGGAAGGGATTTTTAGTTTATTAATTATGGTTCTCTCAAGAAATGCTGTTTTATTTTCAAGTTACAATGGCTGAAATAATATCCTATTGTAGTTAGAAATTGTCAACTTGGTCTGAAATGATCATGTTGACAAAAATTAATTTTAAGATGTACAGGTTACGTAATAACGATTGTATTTTTTTATTTCTTCAGCACCCTCACTCCTTCCATGTTGGTAGCATACTGAATACCACCGTTATACCACCAACTAGTGAATTCTCTCTGTAAAGGACCATTCAGGAAATAAGTATACACCCCTAAGATGAAACAAAGTGATGACCGCGCACAATTATTCTTTCTCTCTCTTTCATATATCCCTGTCGTACTTGTGTAATCCGAGGCGAGGGTTCCGATGTAATTTACGCAATCTGTATATATATAATTATTGTAAGACCAATGATCACATATGGGCTATTGCTTGGTGACCAAAACCTATACAGCAAACGGCCCTAAGTAAGCTCTCTGGTATACAGAGACAAGCTTGTCTGTCGATTACTGGTGCCACACCATCAGCAGCCATGGAAATCCTTCTGAACCTACCTCCTCTCAGCATGTCTTTCTATAAAAAAGGCTGAGTGGACAACATATAGAAGTGAGTATATTTCCAAATGCACAAAACAGGCTTGTATGGAGTGTAGCAGATTAAAGGTCACAGTATTCTCGGAGTGATCTCTGACATAATATGCCTTCAACAAGGAACTAAGAGTAGATGACTCAAAAACACCTTCAGCCTTTGATGCAGATGTGTATGGTCACAGACCTAGAATAACAATATTAACCTGCCTATTATTATAAGCAAACAATTCATGTGTGGAGAGATTGGAGGAAACCAATCTTACACATTAAACAATAAAAATTATCTAGGACATTCTGGTATGGATGGCAGTGAAAAAAGAGATTCCATTGCCAAAGTAGGTGCTGTAGGTGCTTTTATCAGACAAGAATGCGCAACTTTTATACTTCCTTCAAAGAATGTCAACAAACAAGTGTTACACTATAGCAGGCATAACCTACGTTGTCTAACAGGCCAT
Organism: Lochmaea capreae; assembly: GCA_949126875.1. Taxonomy (NCBI): domain Eukaryota; kingdom Metazoa; phylum Arthropoda; class Insecta; order Coleoptera; family Chrysomelidae; genus Lochmaea; species Lochmaea capreae. Next base: position 13,799,642 of record OX421402.1, on the reverse strand, counting down.
TGTCACCTGAATCAGCATATAAGACTTGGATTGTCAGAAAATCTGACATACTGTCTTTATCTGGAAGATGATGAAACAGCGGATCATATACTTTGGGCCTACCCCGCCTCAGCCCGGATCATGTATCTTATGTTTGGCAGGGAATATCTCTCTCTTCAAACCTGAAATATCATTCAGCAAATAAAATAATTGGTATGGTTAAAACGCTGAATTTGCTTGGTGAAAAATGAATAGGAATAGCCACATTAGACTCCGGCGAGTCACAGTAGAGGGCCGAATAGACGCACTCACCGCAACACAATATTGTTTTATTAGTCATATGTATGTATTGGGGTGATTCGCTGAGACCTAAATTATCTATTTTTTAATTACTTACTGGGGCCAGAAACAGGCACACTAGTTACAGTAGCTGTAGGCTGAACAACTTTAGCAACGCTGCTTATCATGGCAGCACTGCCATCATTTGATACGGAAGACCTGCCTCTCAATACTTCAATTTCCGTCTTAAGTCTGTGCAATTCCGCTTCTAGCTCTTGACATCTGAAATTTTAAAAAATGTAATATTTGGCGTAACTTATACATATGCATATGTATCTAGAAATTTACATTAATTATCTTTCTTGGCCTCAGTAGAAAATAATGTGGTGTGAAACCTAATCTAAACAGAAAATAAGATTGGATGTTACTTCAAGAAAAGTGGTAAAATTTGTACCATACAAATATAACTAACCTCAATTCTTTTTCTGTTAACTGATTTCTAAGAGATTTCTTCTCGATTTCATACATGTGAAGTTGTTTTTCCAGCTCTGCCTCCATCTGAAGAGACTTCTTACTTTCCTCCTCCAACCCCTCTGCCATTGAATCAATCCTAGTCTTTTCCTCGGATAATATCTATAATGAATAAAACTCTCATCTAATCATCTAAAAATATAGGGCATTAAAAAAACTAGGATAAACTTTCTTTCAAAAATATTGAGAATCTTAAATGACAATTGATTGATAACAATGATCGAGGAATTCCAAATATTTTCCAAAATGTCATTTACTTGTGTAAATTACTATAAAATATGTAAGCATTCATTTTTTTTAAATACTAGGGTATGGCTATAGTTGACATATTAGTGTGAAAAACAGGTAAGCAATTTATAGCAAAATGTATCATTAACCTGAGCTAAATCCTCACTTCGCTTTCTTTCTTCAATGTACTTTACAATAATTTTCTTTCGCTCTGCTACTAAAAGTAAAACAATCTGTTTTTGCCTTGCTTTTTCCTCATCTGCAACTTCCAACTGTCGTTTTACTTCTTTTTCTAATTTTTTTCTTGTGTTTCTTTCCATTTCTAATTCTTGTTTTAATCGAGTCCGTTCCATTTCTAGCCCATATGTGATGTCATCACCTTGAGCTGTGTCATGTTCATGCTTACATTTTTCTTCTTCTAATTCTTGTATAACCTATAAAGACACATAAAGATTAACAGATTTCTTGACACTATTTGTTATAAATATTGTCTTCTGTTAATAGTAATGTACCTATTTATAACATCAAGTATCTGAGTGGAGTTTCTTCAATAAACCTAGAGGAGCAATTAAAATTACAGCTTATACCTTCTTATGTTTATTCTCTGCTTCTTTCAATATATTCGTCATGTGTTGATGGGCCCAACGTTGTTGTAAAATTAGCTGACCAAATGCTTGTAGTTGTTGTTCAGCTGCCTGTGCCATTTCTTTTTCACTGACTGGGGATTTTGCATTAGGTCCTTCTGCAGTACTGTCCCTTAGTAATGCAGTGTAGGGATCTGATAATACTGCTGGTCTGTATCTTCCAACATTGACTACTTGTTTTAACCTCTCTGACTGAAATTATTTTCATAAAATATATAAACTGTTTTTGTATAAGTATAATTTTTTAATTATTGTAAATAATATAATAGATATCAAAAATAAATTATCTGATCTTTATAAAAAATACTATCCATAAATCTGAAGTTCCAATAAGATTAGAAAAAATTATTGGGTTCATGCGACAGGAAATAATAGGAAAACAAAAGACTTTTTATAATGAATGTACAGTTTTAACTATTTATAGCTCCCAAATTTCATACCTGTCATATGAACAGTTTTTGAGGTATTGTGTATATTAACTCAACTCAAGTCAACTAATCATTTATAGTATCCTATTGTTAAGCATGAATGCTATATACTAGCACTTGAATATAAATATTTTTTACAAATTTCAAAAGTAATTTTTTACTAACCTTTAGAGCTGCGATCACTATGTCTCTAGCTTGTATCTCTCCTTCAAAATAAGTAACCAATTTGATGAGATCATTTTTTGACAGTTCCATTTTTGGATTTCTCTGAAAACAACACAAATCATGGATTTCAAATACGTTTCTCTTTTGGAGTATATTTATGGTACTTGTTCTTGTAAAAACATTGATTCATATTTGTTTTTGCAAACTGATATATCTAAATATATTCATTCATGTCTCTACAATATTCTCAACAAAATAATACAGATTTAAATTCTTGATATATTTTATACTAAGTATCTATACTATTGCTCATAATAATCAATAATTTGTTAATGTTGTAATTTTATTTGACCATATTAATTATTGTTCAAACTGCAGAAGTTTATAATTAACAAGTTTATACAGAAAATTACTACTGTTAATGGAAACTACGTCATGAAAAAGAATATAATAAGCAAGTTTTTAATTCTCAATGTTTGGTGAACAACAACAAATGCTCGTTTTCTAGTTGATTCATAACATGACAGAATTAATTCTAACCTTTAAAGTTGCATTTGTTCTGTCCATTTGTTCATACTGATTCATATTAGAAGTTCCTGGATGATCAGAAGTACTATCATATTCAACCCCAACACCTAGGCTACCCATAGTCCCCAGCCAGTCAATTCCTATGTTGTTAGTAGCCATATTGGAGTATTTAATGCTATCCCTGGATTTTTCTGGGTTTATTATATACAGAAAGGCTTATTTCACATGTCATTTAATAATATAATCATTAGTTGTTCTAATTCCCTAATTACATTATCGCTTTTTGGGTACAAACTAAACGCTTTTTAGGTTAGTATAGACAATCGATTTTTGTCAGTAATTGTTAGGGAGTTTTGTTTCTTACAGAATTTTCAGGCTGCGCACCGCAAGTCTTCGTTTTCTGTAAGTGTTTTATTAAAACCACAGAACTACGCAAATTACCAAGAGAAAGGAAAAAAAAGAGAAGAACGTATGGAAGCAGCTGGAACCAAATTTATGCGCAGCCTCAGAGATAACCTTCCACTACGAAAATGCCATTTTTATTCTGATTTTCATCATTGTTTTTATTTATTTATTTGAGGTTGGTCGTTGCCATTTTCAAATTTAGTGTGGATTTATGCAGACACATTTAACAATTATCAATTAGCATTTGACAATTAACATTTATCAATTAACAATTAGTAAAACTGCCATCGTTTATGCACACAATTATAAATTAGGAGAAAATAGTAAGCATGCGCACGAGCCCGAGATTCTAGTTGTTTACAAGAACCATTAACCCTACATTTTCATAAATGACCGGAAATTGTCGAACAAGATCGATAAGAGTAGCATCATCCATTTTTACAACTTGAATATTAAAAATAAACAAACACACAATATAACCTGTCAACCACTTCTCTATGAAAAAAGTGAGATTAACTACAGGATCTGCGTACTAGTTGCGCACTAGATGAAAATTCGGTACAATTAATTTAAGAAGTTAAAAGTTGACCAACTTCGCAATTGTTAAATGATAAATGATTGTGTGCATAAATGGAGTCATAGTGAAATGAGTAGTTCAACTTATAATTGATAAATGCTAATTGATAATTGTTAAATGTGTCTGCATAAATCCACACTTACAGTTGAGTATTTCTAAAGTTTCGTGAATTGAACTGAACGGTGTTTTTGGATTAGACGAGTGAAATCACGAACGCACTCCAATCCAACCGCTCAGCTGACTGCCAGCGGTTACCCCAAAAAAATAAAAAACAAACATTCCATTTTAGATTTAATAGAAAAACATATTTGGCAAAAATTCAAGTGACAAAGTTATATTCTAATATGAAATATATTTTTCAATAAACAACCTCTATTTGCTCCTAAAGTTAGGTTAGGATATTAGAATATACACTTATGCCCGGTTGCAAGAACGCTAATCAAATCTCTCATCATGTGATGGTTGATTAAAAAATTATGAACCATCAATGGGAACCCGATTTCACGAACAAAAATAATGGTCGATTAATTGTTCATCATTGCAGGTACCTATCCGTTGCATTTTGATTGTGTAAATGATGGTTGATTTGAAGAATAAACGAGTTATTATTTCATTGATTAGCCGTTAATCATTCATCATTTTTAATAAGCGTTCTTGCAACCGGGCATTAGACTATTAAACACAGTTTAATAGTCTAAGAATATACACAACAATTTTTACATAGACAATTATTTCTCTATGAATTTTTACTTACACCATTTTTTAACATGCAGTAGCTCCATTGATGTTTTAAAATTTTCATAGACAATAATAAACCTTGAAGAATGTGGTGTTGATTTATTTTCCTGAAAACGGACAAATATTGAAATTATTTCAAATGGCAGTGTGGTATGTTATTATTTTGAATAATTTACAAATAAGACACTTACCAATGGCTACTAGAACTGAATCAGATAATAGTTAAGACTGGAGGAGCTCCTATTATTTCTCATTCTTTATCTATTGTTCCACACTACCCCACTGAAGGATGAATGAAGGACAAATAGTCAATTGGCTTTTCCAAAAGCTTATAATTTCAATCGGAAAATATAGTTTAGCAGGCCCTGCTTATTCTTTCGATGCTCTCTATCATAACATCGAGATGAAACATAGTGAATGATTAACTGGTATAAACATATTTTATGTCCTAGAAGTCAAAGAGAACGTGTATTCTTTGGTAGTAATTTTTATAGATGAATAGAATAATAAGTTATCAAATTAATATAGACGTATGCACGAAAATAGTAAATGATACAAACCGTTTTTTATGTAATTTTACCACGCCATTTAAAATATCTAGGAGATCTAACGAAATGATTTCTTCTTGGTATACATAATATATGTTCGGGCTCGTGCAAATTGAAGAATTTTCAACGATTGTCGACGTTCTTCCAATTATCAAATTTAACTGATGAATTGAAAAATATTATAGTCATTACATGTTATCTATGGTCATTACCATAGATAACATACATTACGGCTAAGTAAATCACAGATCTAGGACGTCCCGCTATCAAATACTGTCAAAAATGTTAGCTAGCTAATATTTATAAAAAATGCTCAGAACGCTCTATGATCGTTCGGGTAAGTCATAGATAACATAGCCTACTAATGAACTAGAACTAACCCACAAATACAACTAGCCGTCGTGAATCTCGTGGTTGTTAGGTCACAGACCACTTACCCTATAGACACCCCACGCCCGTTATAGAACGTCGTACCCATTATATAGTTCTAATCCTGATCATCGGATGTCGCTAGTAGTTTCTGGCACCTGCTTAGTAGGCAACTTACAATTTTAGGAGCGTCAAGATCCATCTGTTGTTCTTCGTCAAAAGTAACAAGAATGGCGCAAAATTCAAATCCAACGATGGCGCGAAATTCAAACCCAATAAGAATAACGTGAGAGTACGGAAAAAATAAAACAATTACAAATTTTCTTTTTTTATTTATTCGTTGCAATAATACAAATCTAACAAAGTATCTTAACACTTAGAAGTACATAGAAATTTAAACTACAAACCACAATTAACTTATATACAAAAAAAATCATATCTAGCTATTTAACTTCCAAGGAGCTGGCATCACTGAATAAACCCCTCTACATTGTATATAAAAAGAAGAAGAAAAATTAAAATCTATTACCTTTTTTAGCATTCTATTACGTTTTTGCGAGGAATTTTGTTACCAAAAAATTTTTCCTAGGAACAACGCAATGAGGAACGCAACACTTTTTGAATGAAGGCATTTTGTCTATTTTTATAATCACTATTACTTATAGTAGCTAGTAGCACACACAACTGGCAATAATAATAAAAAGTAAATAGTTCAAACAACGGTAAGCACAAACAAAAACAAGTCACAACTGACAATAACAACGATAAAATGGAACCACACCTTAACAGCGACATCACTTTAGATTCGTTTAACAAAAGAACTCCCGATTATGGCAACCAGCATTACAATCGTGAGCTATGATATTTGCCTACTCAGACTACTAGCGACATCCGATGATCAGGATTGTAACTATATTTTCGTTCAAGGTCTTGTAACCTGCGCGGGTTGTCTATAGGGTAAGTGGTCTGTGTGTTAGGTTGGGTTAGCAGTGGAAGTATCTGTTGACCTTAGATCTGTAGACTAAAATTAACTAACGACGTTATAGTTCTCATTAAATCCGAAATTTTAGTACCTACCCGACTATCTAGGTGGCAGTACCCTCGCGCGTTCAGAGGGTTATCTATGGTTCAGAGTGCCCATACCCTGGTTGTCATTTTTAAATTTATTTAGCTTTATTTGATCGACTCTGTAGCTTTTTTGTAAAATACTGCTTACATTTTTATTATTGGTACTATTATCACAGGATTGATTATCATTTATCATAAGTTGAAAACGTAGATTTTTTATTGTATACGTTTGAGGTTAAGTTTTCATGGAATAATGGAAATATTATATTTCTTATTTTTTTTTGTAGGCAAGAATGATGATTTCCCAAAAATTAATGACCCGAAATAATATGTAGGTTTTAGCACTATATATATTAATGTGATTTAGGATGCAGTTGTAAGTATTACTTATGTGGAAAAATGCATTGATATTTTGAAAATTGTATTTATGTGCTTATTTTGTTTATTTTATTTCATGAAAAGGGTTTTTTTAATCTCCTACCATCGTTCCCTATAATATTATATATACACAATGCGATATTTGCAGCTGAATGATTTAGCACAATAATGTTATTTCTTCGACTTGACTTGAAAGACTAAAGAACAAAATATTAAAGTTAAAATTATTTAGTTGCAAATATTGTACATTATTACGCGTATTCTGAATGTTTAAATATTCAAAAAGCCCGCGTCTTAAGTGATAGTTCATACCTGTAGCCAAGGTAGGCGCTAGTGGTACCTTTATACCACAGAACTCTGCACGTTTTAAGGGCTCTTATTATTTATTTTTCTATGAATTTCACACGGTTTCTGTAACAAATATCTTTAAATATATATACAGGGTGTCTCATTAAGAGTTATCCATACAATAAGATTTGATATAAAACACGTAAATAAAATATTCTTTTTTGACCAGATACAGGGTGATTAAAAAATAATTTTAGCCCGTTGCTTTGACAACTTTCAATATTTGTTGTTCGTACTGGTAAACAGTTTACATATATTATATTAGGTTACTTTCGATCGGAGATAAATCTATCTCTGCTTTCGATAGTTGTAAAATGTACACTTCTGCTATTGCCAGAGGCGTGCGGTAGGGATATAATGAAAATCATAATAATTATGAACTATCTCCAGCATACAGTCGAAAATTCGATAAACGTTAATATGAAAAAATCATTTGAAATAGAATTAACTGAAACTAGTAAATTTTATAACGAAATTGGTGATAGTGTTTTAAACAATCCATTTAAACAGAAATAACTACTTACTCTATCGCATAGAGACAAAAGGATGATATTTACTTACGAAGAAACGGCATATAAAAAACCCTGTTAAAATGATTATTACGACAGTGGCGTAGATTGAAGAGGGGAAAAGAACATTTTTATCCCTACCGCACGCCTCGGGTAATAGAGAAAAACTATATTTTGCCACTATTTAAAGCATCCCAATCAATGTAAATTATTTGCAAAGTACGAAAAAGGAATATGAGAAGGTGTCAAAACAGTGGGCAAAAACCATTTTAAATGTTTAAAATTAAACACCCTGTATACCACGGTAAAGGAGAATATCGGCGTACAATCCATGAAAATCCATACTTTTCGTAGTTCGGCAGCTGTTAATAGATACGTTTATCAATGAAAGTTGGCCAATCACAAATTACTAAGAATAATATCGACTTAATAATTCATTATGACGAGACCTGCAAGAATCGTGAAATGATTGAATAAATACTATTAGGTGTTTTTCAATAAATATGTGTTTGTATATGATGCCAATATTTGATCATTGAAAGCGGATTGTATAATATCAACAGTATTGAATTTTATATTTGGGGATGATGAAATATACAAGAATTAAAAAACACGTTTATTTTAAGAAAATCGCACAAAATATAAAAAACATCAACCATGAGTGGTATTGGTGTTTAAGGACAAATAACTTCTCAGAAAGTCACACTCAAAACATTATTGTACAACATCAAGTTATACACTGATTCGCCAAGAAGTCGGTTGTTTTCATTATTACTTATTTTTTCTTTATACATATGCCAATGATAGACAACTACAAAGCAACCATTTTTTACTTAATTTCAAGAAATCGCAGACTGAAAAAAGAATTATACTTGTTAATAAAGAAAAAATAGGTACAGAATGAAAAGGTTGAAAATCGCAAAAAGCTGTACGCAGACGTTACTGTATACAGCTGTTTCACCAGTTTCTGATAATCAAGGCGACTTTGCCCACACTCAAATCACAGACATCGCCAATTTACCTTAAATTACACATATTACTGTTATTACAATAAACAAATACATTTTTATTACAGTTGTATAAAAAAAATACATTTCTTGAGTAGATTCGGACATCAAAAAGGTCTTAAAAAATGCATCTAAATATGTAATTTTCAAGATATTGTAAGTTCCTAGATGACGTCAATAGTGCCTATCGGCAGTGCATTCGAAAAAGATTATTATTCAACAATTCGTACAATAGTGTAATTAAAAGTTTTTTCAATACCTTTCAGAATGATAAACATATAAAGAAAATAATAACAGATACTTATAACGTCATTTATTTGACTATAGTGTGAATTATTCATCCAAAATACATAGTTGCCGAATTATTTTAACAAAAACCAATGAGGTGTTTAGGATTACATCTACATATTCTTAAGAATGTAATTTTTCAAGTTATTAATGATACATTTTATATTTTCATATTTTGTTCACAATTGATTTTCTTGTATACCTATTATTTATTATTTATTAAAAGCAGTCGGCAGAACTTGAAATCTATTACACACTTACAATTGTTATGTTATCTAGAGAATATCATTAATAATGCATTTTCTGCCGTTTAGTATTTTTGACGTCATACAGGTAACATCATATTCGTTTCTGTTGTCAAACTAATCTTAATGAAAAGTATTTAACCGTAAGAGGACTACAGTATTTTTATATCGCAAAAACGGACAAAAATATATGATCTCTTTCCACATATATGTTTGAAAGGTTCTCGATATGCATTTTGTCGGTTTTTGCTTTGAACCAGTGGAGCTCACGTAAGTTGACAACGCCCTTAGATTAAAAATGTAGATAGTTCGATTAAAAGCACATATAAATGACACCAACTGTATAATAACATCATCGTAGATGTCTTAAGCGGATGTAGTTACAACGTTACATTGACAATATTTTTAACTTATTTTAATTGTAATTCTGGACCTTTAAAAGTTACTTACCCTTAAAAGTTAACTACATCCATTTTAGTTTTTTATTTTTTTGCGATTTGTCCAAGAGAACAGTTCAGTTCATGCATTCCTAACAGATGCTCCTACTAGGTTTGCATATTGAAGTACATTGGATTTACCATTAATTTTAAACATTTTGCTTGGTCTTGCCGAATTTAAGTCCAAATACAAAATGTATTGTATTTCCTCCAGCCTCAAGAAGGGCGTATACAAAATGAATCATCAACAATTTTATATAACCATAAATTATGTATTTTAAATGTATTGATTGACTATCTATTCTCAATTATATTAATACGTTACTTCAACGTGACATGACGAAATGGCACAGCAGCTTAGAAGAAAAAAAACTTGGTCGATGATCTGACACATATTTTTTCATCAGATGATCAAGATATTTAAAAGATTATGTGATATATTTTAATTCTAAATAGACTGTTTATTACGTATTTGGGAAATATTCCCCCATTTTTGTCATATTATGTTGCGGGCCAATTTTAGAGTAGTGCCAAACTTCAATTCGATCCATCCTAATAACCATAATCCACCTTATCTCTTCACCAACCCATCTACCAGGGCGACATGAATACGGAACACGGCAATACGTGGTAAGTTACCGATATGGTCAATTTGCTGGTAGCCCCATATGAATCCGATTTTTTCACTCCTGTCAATAAGAGGATGTAGCGATAAATCACATTTTTTAAAACAATCAACTTTTTGAATAAATATTTGGAATCTTTGCTCTAATACTGATTGATTTAATGAATATTTTGGGACTTTAATTAAATTTACTGAAAGCTTTTACATGTATGACTTCTATGATAAACAATTCTTATTTTCTAGCCTTACATTATTTTTCCGTTGATTACTGAATAAATGATACATAAATTGAAATAATTTTTTATATCCATATGTTTCTTTAAAGCAATTATTTTAAACGTCGTGGTCACTGAAGTTGTTCAAGTTCAAGTAGTACATCTGCTCATTTTTCGACAACCATTTTATTTCCACTACAAGCCTTAACTCGTACATTTTTCTCAATTCTTAATAAATTAAACTCATCTCATGTATTTAAAATATAATGAGCAGTATTTATAATTAAAATCTATGACGTATTTGGTGTTGGTTATTTCAATGTTTATTAATTGCCAGAACTATTTAAAACTATATCACATCTGAATTGGTCCTAAGATTTAAAATGTTTAAATAATTTGATCAGCAACCCAGCCTTTTCATATTATTTCACTAAATAATCTAATAATGTACATACTTCTTTCAAACAACCATATAAATATAACATTAAACATTTGTAATAAAATTCAAATAAAACTAATATTTTGTTTTCAGTTCAATAGCTTCAATTCGGGGTCTTTTTGAAGTGGTTACTGCTACTCACTTTTTTTTATTTATTTCCGTTACCGCAATTATTTACAAATAAAAACCCATTCGTTTTAGGCCAATTTAAATCATACTACAATCGTTTAAAACACTTCTGTATTGTTTGAACGTATACGGCTTCCTACCATTCTACTACCACATTGGTTTGGTAAGAAGTGAACAATTTTGGAATATTTCTATGTGACGACCATGAAAACGGTTCAAAAGTTGAGAAGTTTTGATACTGGCCGTCTGCTTTTTTGAGAGTTCAGCGAAGAAAATGTAGAGCATTTTATGTGGTCGTCAGCTGATCACATACGTGTTTAATAAAGGGTCTGAAGATATAAATAGTCAATGTAACTAATAAATTACCTGGTTGAAGTAGGCATCGGCTTCCTATTTTATATGGTTTAAATAAATTAATGTTTTAGTCAGTTGAAATTTAAAAATTTGTTATAGAATAGGAATGAACGAAAGTTAAGAGTAAATGTGACTCGCGTTAAATAAAGCATTATGTAACTGGCTCAAGCTAAAGCCCAAGCTAAAAAAATATAAACGATGAAATAAAACAATTCAATTTGTTCAAATCTTCATTATATTAGAACTACGTTCAATATATATTCGTGACGCGTTTCGCTAACACAGTAGCTATCGCAAACGAGGATATATATTGAACGTAGTTCTAATATAATGAAGATTTGAACAAATTAAATTGTTTTATTTGATCGTTGAGTATGGATCTTCATCAAGTAAAAGCCTTATATATTCAATTTAAAAAAAAATATATAAATAAAATGTTAAATAGAATAAACGTTAAAGCAGCTAAATATTTTAGAATGAATAAAAAATTTACTTTTCGTACTTTTTCTGGGATCTTAAAATTTAAAGTGGTAGGTCTCGTTATAAGATAACAATGTACGATTTATTCTAAAAATGAGGTATTTTCGGCTAACAGAAGTTTTTCTATGGAATTCAAAAATTACCACTATTTACAATCAAATTATACTTATATAAAATCTGTTATGATTCATCCTATACAAATTAGATGAAGAATGTGAGGTATGACAACTAAAAATATTGTTTTTGTTACAAATAAGAAAATTTACACAGCCTTATTACACATACACTAACAACATTGACACGACCTTGTGCATAGTATGTAATGTATAGATTGAAACATTCAATGATTGAAAGGTCGCAATTAAATACTACACCCTGGTGCTTCCTTCATTGCGGAAGACAATCTTTATGATTGTATTCAACTAAATATAAAAATATTAAATGTATAAAGGTACGATCATATTACAAATTTCAAAAAAGCATATATCGACAATATGGACTAATAGTCTAGGACCAATATTTCTCAAGCAAAGGCCTTTAAGTACAGTGATTTTAAAACATTTTTTTTTTCAATTCAGCTTAAATCGTTATAAACAGAAGAAAAATTCAATTGAAGTAACTTTCGTGTAAGAACGTCCAATCAAGAAGTCCTTCATTGGTAAAATAACTTTGTAATTTCGCTAAGAGCAAAATAAGTATAATTTACCAGAACATGATTGATAAGTTTTCAACCAAACTGAACTATGAACTTTATATACTGGTAAACTGCATTTTAACTCAAGTTATAATAGTCACATCTCTCATCAGGTTTGGGTTTTTCGTTAACAATGTGTCTTCATCATATCTGTATACCAAATAGCAAAATATGTTATTCAGACAAAATACTCTACATTAAGAAGTCAAATCAATAAAATATTTAATAGGCCTTGGTCACACCTCAGACAAAATTAGATTCTGTCCAGCCGTCTTCCTTCCTGAGATGACAGAAAATATAGTTCAGACTAGGCCATATCCCTTTAATGCATAGATGTCCAATTTCTTCTAAAGTCTACCTCTCTGTGTATACTGCAGCTGCCGTTACAACAATATGGTGCAAATCGCAATCTTTACAGGCGTTATCAAAAATATCCCCTGTATTAATGCGTATATCTTCTGAAAAATTGTAAACCATATATTATAAACTATCAACTGATCAAATCGATTCGATTTAAAATATAATTTATAGTGATAAAAGCTGTAGTTGTAACCGTATTAATTACCTGTTAGTGACGACCCACTGATTTTGATTCACCGAAATCACAATAAAAAATATTTCTAATAACATTGAAAGGGCATATCATCACGTTTGTCACTCTTGCAAAAGAGGACTCTGGATTACAATTAAACTTTAAATTAAATAAAGAAAGTACAAAATTTTGCTAGGTATTGGAAAAAACCTTAATTCTCATTGATTTTAAGAGAAAGATATGTAAAGCTGTCCCATGTCGTAAACGAACAGAAAGATATGACTAGAAATGCATACAATCATCATCGGTAATAAAAAATTTTAAAAAGTAGAATTAAAGAATAATCAAGACTCTTAACTTGGTACGGTCATATTGCCTTTTGAACAGATAAAACTCAATATAATTATGTTAAAGTGAAAATTTTCGATGCATATGGTCTTCCGTATAAACGAAAATTATATTATCTAGATTGTTAATCTGAAAATTAAAATGGGAAATTAAAAAATATAACTAAATTGTAGACATACATATATTTACATCAATGTGTTAGAACTGCACTCAGCAACTTTTTACAAAATATGTTTGTATTACTAAACAGTTAATTATGTTAGATTTCCTTGCTCGATTAAATAAATTCAACACCTTCTGTGCGTTACAGGTGTTATGTAATACTTTCATGGTCTCTTTTTAAATAAAATCAATAAACAAGTATAAAACATAAACCCTGTAATATGCATTAAAGAATTAATTAATTTCATATTACATCTCCATACTGTCATTTAATATAATTGAGTAATAAATTGAATATTCAAATATTTTACATCCACTAATTAAAAAATAAAGTGTAGGCCATATTGCCATAAAAATATTACTTGTTTTAAAATCGGTACACTTCATTTCTATGATATGTAAAAAATCAACAATTTGTCATAATTTATTTCGTAATAATTGCATGAGTAAAATACAAAACGACGTTTTATTGAGCTACGGAATGTGTAAAAGTGTCATTTAGTATTCAACTAATGTCCAAACATTACAAATACATTTTTAGGGGTCGATTTCTTCGATTTCTTTGCATAAATTATATTAGTCAGTCTTATGGTAACACCGACAAATGTTCACCAAAATTATAACTTTGTCATGCATTCTCATAAAATTGTACTCAACTTTAAACCAGAGCAATAAATATTGATATTACTACTATTTTTGTAATGGAATTCTGAAGGACAAAATTATTTGCTAAAATCACAACTAACTCGTATAAAAATAATTATTACTTCTCAAAGATGTTATTAAATGACAGTATTTCATTTCAATTAAATTTTTCAATATAAAATTCAATAATTTATTGTATATAATCAGACTTCCCGTATCTAAATTATAATTCAGACTTCTTATTACGTTTGACAATCGCATTACATTCTTTTACTTCTTTTTTCGTTGATGACAAGTTTTTAATATATATTATAAAAAATATTATTCTGGTTATAGTAATGAATGAAGCATACATGAGAGATTATTTCTGAGCAACATGATCATTTAAGAAACTTTTAAATTTTGTCCAATTTGGAATCATCCAGCAATTAATAAATATTGTAAGTATAATTAAAATATGAATAATAAATGGTACTGCAATTTGGTACTGGACAGTGAATTGCTTATGTATAATAATGATTTTTATAAAGTACGTTAAGTTATCGTCCAGATGGCAATTATTAAAGTAGAACATGTTGCGTCGTGAGTTATTTTTATAAATTTCAACCACTACAATTATCGAAGATGTTCTCTTGTTTCGCGAACGTAAATATATAGCTTGTTATTCGGATTTGGATTCAACAGCCTGTTTAGTCTGATTTTCAAAAATCACTTGCAAATATTGATGATCAAGTCAAAATGATATCAAGTTCAAATTCACTAATTCAATAGTCAAAAAACCTACTTAGTTTGACAATCAAAAACAAAAAATTATGGCAATTGGTAGAAAATGGGTTCAGAGAGACGTCTATTTCACTGAGATTAGGAAAAGTGAGCAGATGTATCTCAGAAAGTATTTATCAAGCAGTTGAGAATAAAATCAGAAGAAATAATACCGGAAATTATTTGCATTTCCTTCTCCGCTAGTTGTTTTATGTAAGAATTGTGAGCAGGTAGTCTTGGAAGCAGTATAATTTTGTTATGTACAGGTTGCAACTGAAAAGTGGAGCAAAAGAAAGGAGAAATTATTATTATTATTATTCTGGAATCATTTTTGTGACAATAGCTTGCTTGAGTTAGAAAGTGTATCTGTGAAGATTGTACAGTTTGATGAAAACATTCTATGGTAAACACAAAATAGAAACTTGGACATAATGCCTAGTATTTTTTCTTGTGCGATAAATTGTGTCTGAAATACAACCCTTGCGTTCCTTAGAAATTGTGAAATTCTTATTATCAAGTAAATCAGACACTTTACCTTAATAAGATTTGACTTCCTTTCTCCATGTTGCCATTAGTTTAATTTTCAACTCATAGTAATTATAAATTACCAAAATACTCATGTCTTCTCTTGTTCCAATGGACATGTGAATGTTCTTAACATTTTGATAGTAAAGAATAGATTTTCGATGTGGAAGTTTTCAAGGAAGCTTGCTCTGCAAAAGCAGGGAATTGTTTTATATTTATTGGTATATGTTACAGTGTTTTGATATTTTATTTCCATTAACAACGAAATACAAATAAAAAAAATTTAAAAACTGTCGGCCGACATTAGTTATGTCTGTAAATATATTGCTTGCATAATTGTCTAATATAAAAAATATAAGAATAAATAAAATTAAATTATGTAACAATATATAAATATCAATAATCTCAAATTTGTGTGATAAAAAAAAACAAAATAACAGCAAAAGTTGCTTCACCATGTCATTTACTTTTTTGCACGGTATCAATTTATAGTTTGCTGAATTCATCATACTATCCCTGAATTGTGCGATGTTCTGAACACTTCTATCTTCTGTTTACACAATTTATACAATTAGGTACATTATAAGTTATTTATAAAAAAGAAATGTATTAAAAGTACTGTACAAGAAATTGTGACGGCCTAAGCTTTCTTGAAAACGGGCCTAGACGAAGACGCTGACCTTCAGCACGGTAAAGCATTATTCTAATGTTATCATAAAAATATAGTACACATTTTTGGAGCTAGCACCGCACTCAATCTACCAGAGGCACTTTGAAGTCACTGAGTGAGCACTGCCCCACAATACACTGAACAATAATTGCACAACAGCAATCCATAACACACAAAAATGTTTTGATAATGGATATGTATATTTGGCATAAAACTTTTATCAGCAAGCCAGTTCCTGAGGTGCCGAAGGGAAAATAGGGGACAAAGGAGGAGCAGTGGGGGGGCACGTCAGGTCAGGCCAGTATCACGGCTGCCCCGACTCTGCCATTATGTTGTGAACTTGCTCTAATTTGTAGGCCAGTCGTTGTTTCTGAGAGAACTCATCCTCCTCTAAGGTAACTGTTAATTGCTCGTTGTACTTCATAGCGTATGTGTAGAGCTCGTGCAAAGCACAATTTGTATTGAATTCTGTTGTGTGAAGCTGCAATTAAAAAAGCAAACTTACTTTTCATATTTGAACAAATTCGATTTATTGGAGGTCTCAAATTTTGACTGCTGAATAGCTATATAAAATGCCAGATAGCAGTTAAATTCTTAATGGTATCTTTGAATTTCAAGTAATATTTAAAGAGTTTGTAAAAAATTTAGTCGAATGAATTTGGCTAAAACGCGAGCAACTCCCAATACTACTTGGACCTCTCATCATAATTTTAATAGTATTAATAAATATAAGTACAGATGTCATTTACATTTACCCTTGAATCCTCTGCTAACATGGCGTTCATGTCTTGGTCAGATATGGCTGGCATCATTTTAATATCAGAATAATATCTCTCTACCCATTCTTTGTAACACGGAATATCTTTTGCATACAAAAGTTTGGAACTGGGCGAGTCTTTTCCTAAAATTTAAAATTCTCCCTTAATAACAGAATAGATTCTCGCAGTAATGGTGAAAACAATACAATAAAATAAATAGTACTGTTGAAGAGAAAATAAGTTCATGTTGAAATATTTACCTAGTCTATGATCAGACGTTGAACATGAATCCATAAATGTTTGAGCAACCACAGATAAACATGAATCTACTATATTAGACTTGTGTATATCAAATACAAAATTGGGATTTTTTATAAGATTCACCCAAAACCTCAATGGGAGAGAATTACTCTTCCATGTATGTACCACTTCAGGATCTGATATTCCGTGTTGTAGAGCTTGATCATCCAAGAAATCAAACATATATTTTATCGCCAGAGGTAACGCAGATCCTCTATGAGCAGTACTGAAGATGGTCTCGAATAAATCATCTACGAATTTTTGTAGCGTACCTGAAAAACAGACATGGAATAAGATAACATTTTGCATTGGTTTCTCAGCATAAACCAAATTCTACATATTTCGTCCTATTATAGAATTGTTGGGTAGTTAAAGTTAACGAGTTCTATATGGTTAAAATATATACCTTTTGTTGCAAGTAATCTGGTTAGATAAATTTCCGAAACCATCTTGTTTCCTCTTTCTCCTTCTTTTTGATTATCATTATCATGATGTTTGACGAGATGCCAAACCTTTAGTCCTTGATCGTGGTCATGGTTTAATGGACTAGTTGCTCGACTGAGTGGAGGGCTTACTGAACTAAATTTACTGAGATTTAAAGTTTCGTACTTGTGGGACTTATCGTTTTTCTCAGAGAAAATACTTAAATTATAAATGGAACTTTGCTTGGATACTAAGTTTAGACATCCTCCGTCAGGTACTCTGTAGTGCTGTAACGTATTCCTTCTTTTCCAATCTCCTTCTATTTTAGTAGTGCTATCTTCGTCATACAAAATCAGTCTGCCTGAGGTACCTGTTCTCCACTCTGAAAATGAAAATAAATGTTCATACATAACTGAAACAAAAATAAAAGTATTGTGACAAACTAAATACATCATAAAGGTTGATTATGGCGTTATTATAACTGAATTTCATTGCTAATGTACCTCTGCTTCACTTACTCAAGACATTTTTCTTATATAGCCGCACATAATAAGATGACAGTTAGAACATTTTTTGCATTAATAACTGATTGTTAGAAGATACTAGTGTACATGGTATAGAGTTTAAAGGCGATGTTTCAATAGAACTAATCTTTTTAAGAATGTATACGTATTTATTTATTACAAAAAAAAATTATTCTTAAAAAATTTACCATCAGATTGCATTTTTTTACACAAGTATTAGATTAGACGATATTTCTGTAACATATTATAATAATAAAAATGATATTAGTATTTACCTAGATCTAAGTCGTCTTTTCTTGGTCTCTGCGAATAAGGTGTGGCTCTGTAAATAGTGTCCAGTGATTTTTCTTTAACCTGACTAATAGTATCACAGTCTAAAACTTTTACAGGAACATTGTCTGTATTATGATCCATGCCTCCAACAAACACAGTCTGTTGAGATATGGAGACATAGACGGTCTAAAAAATAAAAATACAATTAAATTGTGGATTGTTTAGCATGTCATAAAAATTGTGATTTCATTTAGTATCATCTGTAATAAATAGTATCAACAGAATATGTAAGTATAAATTGTAAATTTAATATCTTACAGAAACTGTAACGTTTACCTCAAAGGTAAATTATACGTATACATTGAGAAATGCTGGCGCTGTAGTTTGTAGTGTACAAAAAAAATTCGGATGCAAAAAATATCAATACTATTATTTCGATCATAATTCAGTAAATATAGTTTGTCCACGACCACTTAATAATAAGTCAATATTTTACCTCCTAACAAAAGGTATATGGTATCCATATATCTACCAGAGTGAATTATGGTTCATAATTCACGCTTCTGTATTTAAATAACATGCCATGACATCTCAACACTCACAAAATTTCGGTACATAGGTGACTAGAGATGGGGGTACAATATGAAATAAACTATTAAATCTGCGTATTTTGTTTAGGAAATTTGTTTCTGAAATACTTTTCATAACGCTATTTTTCAATATTGATATTTTTAAAACAATATATTTATAACGGTACGGTGTATCGATACTTTACACAGTATCGCCCATCTTGCGCAAGTCACCCTGCGTGAATAATGGCTATCATACATTGCTTGTTTAACAATATACTATTACATCACAAATTAAACTATTCTCGATAATTTATGGAATTGGAATGTTTCTTTTGATAGACCTTAAAAATTAATATTTTAGGGGTAAAAAATGAAAATTGGTTAATTATTAATAGGTAGATGAGTTTCTGCCATTTTTGTTGTGTCAAACAATACTTTAGTGCCCGAAGAGGTTACGGAAAGAACTCAAAGCTAAAGAATGTAAAGTAGAACCAGCAAGATGATACGGGAAAGCTATCGATGTCACATGAAATTACAGTGTGTTTATGCAATCGGGTTGTTCTTGAAGGGTTGCATTGCTGGATAAATCATTCAACTGTTGACATTATACTCTATTAAATGACGCGAAAGAAAGTTGAATACATCATTCCATTTCATTTGCCTCTGTAATCAACTTTATAATTCAGTTAAAAAATTAAAAACGCAAATAAAACAAATTTAGTCGACCATACTAATATTCATGTTATAAATTACTAGTTTTAAAATATCATACTTACCATTGGCTTAAAATCTATTGATTGTCTTATCAGTTTCTCTTCGCTAAGCGAATATCGAGCTTCCGATGTAATGGCATCTACTGGTCCTTTGTCAACTTGTTGCTTAACAGCCCTAAACAGCATGAATAGGGGCTCCCCTGCACACTCTCTTAAAAACTTATACAGAAGAAAGGTAAACCAAGCACTAAGCATTTTCTCAGCAACGCTTTCCGTTCTACGCAGCAATAATTTGGGGTGACTCTTTCCCTCCATGCACTTCTCTATCAGTTCTGCCAAAAGAGTTTTAAGAATGTCTGTACAATATTCCATCTTGCTTTGTAAAGTAACCATGATCAAGCTTGCTACATTCACTCTATCCCGCATGGAGAAATATCTATTACTTTCTAAAGTCCTTATGAATAGTAATAAGAATGTTTTGTTCATAATAAGTTGCCCAAAAAGTCTTAGACCTTTTTCTTTGCATAGCAATTCTGGACGTTCCCACTGAAGAACTATATGATCATCAACGTTTGGAAACAAAATTTTCATAGCGTAAGTTCTATAATCAAGGAAAGGTATACCACCGGAAGTCAAATCTCCTGTTAGATCAGTCATTTCAGTTTGCAGTTCTGCGAATGCTTCTTTGCATTCGGCTGCTACTCTAAGCTCCAGAATGTCCATTTGTTCCTGCATATTCTTTAATACCCTATTACTTTCAGTAGACTTTCTACGATAGGCTATTAAGAAGACGATGAAAACAATGACGATGGCAACAGCTACGCATATTATTGAAATAAGTGCGGGTTGTGTAATTGAACCATTTAAACCTGGAATAATAAATCATATTTCAGAACTTATCTTTTACATTCGTATACACAGATCTGGCCACTTTTCTACCCACCATAGGTGAAAACGCAGTTTCCATATGTTCTGTAAAAAAGTCACCTAATCTGTAGGTATACACAAAATGTAGTTCAATTGTATAAAATATTTAATAAACTGATTTAATTCAGCCAGTATAAAACAAAAAACATATACGAATTCAAACTTTATGTTAATGTTTAGTCGTTATTTTGGAACCTATCAAAAATTAGTTTCTTAATACAAAATCGAAAGCAACTACACTAGACATCAAAAATGTGGTCAATCCACTTTTAATTACCTATTTAAAATCATTGCTGGGGTAATAGATTATTCATTTTCTATATGGTTATGCGCAATAGGTATAGCAACTTACATCTCGGCCGGCTACTATCACTCCAGATTTTACTTTTACATTTTCCAGGTAGTCTAAGGTGGTTCCTACTTCAGTTAGTGACAATGTTGGATTATCATTTTTATAAATATTTATTAATTCCAATAATCCACAGACATTCGAGAATTTGGAACAGATCTGTCAACTTATCAGTATCTATTTTTCAAATGTATACCCTAATTTTATATTTGTAAAAAGTATTCAAACCAATGCAACTTTTGTTTATATGGTCTTACGTAAACTATTTTAATATCTGGTCCTTATAATTGTTTAAACGTATTTATTGTTATTAAGTAATAATTATTGATATGCCATTGACTCGGGTAAGATAACCTTTAATCTGCCATATGATGTAAACGATTCATATAATTCTCAAAATATACTTTTCTTGAATTCAAGATGGCTATAACAATATCAGTTATGTTTATACGTCTGTTCACAATTTACGAGATCTGTTGTACCCATCTCTCGGTAATTTTTGAAGTTTTCTGCTCCAAGTTAATTATAAGCCCAATCTCCTCTCACCTCGTTATTTATACATTAGTCTAATATCCTCACATACTTGATTACCTCTCCGAAAGATACAGCGAATATTAATAGCTAAACATTTTTTGGTCAATAGTTTAGGCTATTGTAGTAGTTTACTGGTAAACCTGCTGGCTTTTATGTCATATAATTTGTTCCATGGCGGCTTTCCTAGCCAACGTGTCAAAGAAACTTACCTTTTGTTTCACAGCCATTGGTTCTTCCCAAGGTCAATATTAATATGAATCGCACCATATGCAACTACAGATGTACTTCCATTACTTTAGTTGGGGTTTTGTAAATCAATAGACAAATACGTAATTAGTGATTGGATTTTAACGTTTGTGGGCAGAATACATCCTGATAAAATCAAATAAATTCGCTGATTTTGGCAAATCAAAAACTTATAAGTGGGAACGATTTATTATTTTTGACGTAAGTAACCTAAAACCGGGATGTTTCTTTTGGCTTTTTATTTTTTGCTGCTGCATCCAAGTGTTCTATTTGTAAATCAAAATTTATCTAGCTTATGAGTAGAAACTAATATCAATTCTGCGGAATAACACACCGATTATTTCTCAAATTATTTTCATACAGCCTCGAGACTTTCACATCATGATTCGTTTTAAGATTTACTTTGTGGAATATGTCCAAGATAAGATTTAAATGAATTCCACTGAATTCAATGTAGAATATAAACTTTATCTATATTTACATCATCACAATATAAAATACCATGACGGTAATATAATTAATAATTCAGGATCATACATCATTCAAGTTCTGGAAACTTTATCTATTCTCTACTCATTATTGAAGCAACTTTGAATTAACATCAAATATTAGCTCCAATTGCAGATAACATGGCGTAGTCGATAGATCATATTTGTATTATTGTTGTGGCATAATCAAGTTTATTAGTTGATTTTGTTAGGAATAAGCTGCTAAAGTGAATAATTTGTATAATTTTATAGCGATGGAAACGTTTTGTGAAACTATAGTATGAAGTATTACTAGTAGTTGCTATAAATACATTCGATACATGACGTGTAGTAGTCGTGTGTACTTGATAAGAAAAATTTAATTTTTTCCGTCATACGGAACTATGGTAGATGATAACTATCATTTATATGGTTTTTGTTTTACAACTGCTCACAAAACAAATAAAAGCACATATATTTCTCTACAAACCTAATAAGACAAAGCTTTCCCAAAAAATTTAATTTTACACAAGCAGATTATAAATAAATTAGACTGCAATTAGATATTAGTAACTACAAAAAAGAAAAACGATAGCTATATACAATATCATACAAAATTCTAAGTCTATAACTATTAAATTTAGGACCTTGTGGTGAAGAGTACGAAAGAACTCCAATGTTGTAATGTAGAGAGCCACCAACTATAACGACGACTTCTGGTAGTGCTTCGCCGTTTGGTACGTCTTGTTCGTTAATGGCAGGAGGTTGAGTTTGAGGAGGGAGACATGTAAGCTGTTGACGTGATAAAGAGGTCACGTTACAAGTACTTTTCCCTATGAGTACTTCCACATCCGATTCTTGGCAAGCGCGATCTATATTTTGACCCTAAATAATTTATAACGATTATAAACAACGTCAAAAAACTAAAAGTTCAAAATAAAAATATACTAACGATAATGTTAAGATAATCTGACTTGTAGTATTTAACTTCTTTTTCAAATGGAGTAAATATGGGATTGGGATATAAAAGGAATCTATTAAATTCTTTGTTGAGTGTTAAATTTTGGACACCAGTTACATTGTCCATACGGAATCCATACTCTAATTTTAACGGGTTATCAGCATCTAATTTACCATCTTCGGCTGCATCAATAACTGGACTAAGGCAAACCATACTTGTATTGCTTAAAACGGCACATTCCTAAAAAATTTAAATGAAATTAACCATTTAAAAACAGAACAGATATTTCATGGATAGAAGAGAATAACTAGATAAATACTTACACTGATAAACATTTTTTGTTCATAAAAAACATACATCTGTGGTTTTTGAATGAAAGCCAAGTTTCTACCAGTTACTGAAATCTTTATACCCCCAGCTGGTATGCCCTTGGGTACTTTTATTTGACTAGCTACACCAGATTCCGCCGATTCTATGACAGGATCATCTACATATTCAAACATCATACTATCTAAAAATCGATCGCCTTTATCAAATTTCATTCTCAGCTTTCTCTTGGTAGTACTTTCTGATGCACTTGTTATACATAACGCTTGATTTTGATCGGTGCTAAAAATAAAATCATTTATTATAAAACTACCAATTAGCTATGAAATAAAACAATATAATTTGTTTAAACCTTCATTATAATTGAAGTAAGTTCAAAATACAATTTGTGACGCGTTTCGCTAACACAGTAGCTTTTCATTATGCCTCCACTCGTTTGAGAAAGCTACTGTGTTAGCGAAACGCGTCACAAATTGTATTTTGAACTTAGTTCAATTATAATGAAGGTTTAAACAAATTTTATTGTTTTATTTCATAGTTAAGTATGGATCTTCATCAAGTAAAAGCCTTATCCATTCAACTACCAATTAACTGAAACCTCAGTACTAATATTTTGCAAAAAGATAATCAACGCACTACTCAATAATTTACAATATTTGATTACTTACGAGAGAATCCTACATGGAAGATCATCTAAGAATGCTTGAATATTACTACCAGCATTCATATATTCGCCAGTAATTTGCAGCATTGTTCCTCCAGATTTTGGTCCACATCTAGGGGAAATGCCAGTTATATTGGGATTCACAAACCTATAATGCATTTTAGATTCGCCACGATAATCTTCAACTTTTACAGTAACAGGTCCTTGACGCAGTTCTTTTGTGCCCGGGCCATCGACCTAGAATAAATATGTTTAAAAAAATTATTGGAACTAAGAATATATCAAAAGAATACAGTACATAAAAATGCTGTTTTTATGAATACTGACCTGACAAACAATCTGCTTAGTTTTGATATAAAGATGTTCATAGGGTTGACAATTGATACCAGCAATACTAATTCCGGAATATATATCTTGGAAGTTTTTACCAAGGTTAATACCTTGAATAGTGATATTGGTTCCTCCTTCCCAAGGTCCCAATTCTGGACTAAATGATGTTACTTCCGGATTCGGACATGTTTGACTTCTATTCAACCAGACAGCCGATCCTTTTTCGCACTGATCTTTTACTTCACATCGATCGGAACTTTGGCACCAGCCGCAATCATACTTTTCAGCTAGAGCCAAGCATATGCCACAGTTGTCTGCCATATCTCGACAGCGATATATCACAACTAAAAATAAATATTTGTTAGTTAATACAGTATTATAAATTATTTGTTGTAAACCGTTTTATGGTGCAATATTTGAGGATACTTACTATGAATATTGTCAGGATTATCAAGAGGTTTAGATCCTCCCCAAATAACTGCAAACGTTGCTGTGATATTTGGTGCCCGAGAAGTATATGCGAATTCCATTGGATCGCAATAAATAGTATCGCCAACTAAATGAGCATTTACGCTGGTCACTCGTCCTTCAATATTAAATTGACAAACAAACCTTGTTTGGACAATAAACTGTCCAATTATGTGAACTTTTACTTTAATTGTTTTCTTGATGCCAGAAGCAACTAAGATTTCTGGAGAGTTTCCTACTGTGGCATTTATCGTTGGGCAAAACGCTGGACCTGATCTGTAACTTGGTCCAGCCCGCTGTAAAAATATGAAAAATACTTCAATGCCAAATTTGATACTTTTAATCGTACGAAAATGCAGGTGCAGCTGCCATTTAATATAGAAGTAATTTGATGTTTCGTACTGTTTTGTACAATAATGACTGGGAAAGTAATATTATCTCCACAAATAAATCAATTATTAGAAAAAAATCGTTGATGGTACTTAAATTGCTCATAATTCAGTTGAAGCTCATAAATGTTAGCAATTAAAAAGTTGGTTAAATACCATGGCTTTAAGCGATTTACCTATACCGTGTATCACTCTTGTATTCTTCATAACAACAACCTTTCATTCTCTATCATAGTTCCCTTTCGTATAGATAATATAATAATAATCTCTGAGAATGTATTGTTCATTTTATTTTTTCCTTAGTTTTTTTTTCAATAAATATTATTTATTTAATACTTGTTGATATTGATTATTTGTACACTGGTTTTCTAACATGCTTGTTACAAAAACATTATGAAAAAGCTGGCTGACACTGACGCATCCACACACAAAAATTTATGATGACTTGCAGTTAAATAACATAATAGCCCTATTCTTATTCAACCCTTAATCTGTGGAATTTATCGATATTAAATCAACAAAACATATAATTGTGTATTTCAACAATTACACTTTTATCTGCAGTGATTTATAAGTCCCGCAAAAGAATATAAATGAAATAAAATAAACTATTAGCCAGTAGTACAAGTGATGTCTGCCTGCGCAGGTACTCATTCGTAACCCCCTATAGGGTGAAGATCCGGAATAGAGAATTCTGGGAAAGGGAGGGAAATTCACAGCCTCATGGGATCGTCTGGCACACAGATGGTTCATGCTCCAGCGATGGGGCGGGGGCTGGAATTTACTCCAGGAACCCAAGGACACAAGTCTGTGTTCCATTGGGTAAGGGTGTTTCTGCGTATCAGGCTGAGGTATACGCTATCTTGGAATGTGCGCAGATAAACCTAGACAGAGGTTATACGGATCGACGCATAACCATATAGACCGACAGTCAGGCGGCAATTAAGGCACTGAGTGGATATACCATCAACTCAGGGCTTGCTGCTGAATGTCGTGAACGCCTTGCTGATATAGCAAGGCGGAACACAGTGTGGCTAGAATGGATTCCGGCACACTCTGGTTTTGTTGGCTACTCCCTTTAACGGCCCGGGCCCGACCTTAGGCCTCACAAAACAAACAATCCGTAAGGAGACGAGGAACTGGTTGAGAAACCAGCACCTTGCTCACTGGAGGGCTCTACAGGGTCTCAAGCAGTCCAAGCTCCTATTGAGGGGATGGACTGATGGACATGCTAGAGCTGCTCTGGAACTACCAAGGACAAGGTTAAAAAATGTAGCAGGACTCCTAACAGGGCACTGCTGTCTGAGGAAACACCTCTGTAACCTAGGTTTAGAGGAAAGCCCCCTATGCAGGGGTTGCGGCATCGCTGACGAAACGTCGGACCATGTTCTCCTCGTATGTCCACATTGGGCTGTGCTACGCAGGCGAAGCTTCGGAGTCCCTGTTATGACCTCTGGGGACATAAGCAGCACTGAAGAGGATTGAGTCGTTAATCGAGGGACTCGGTTCATGGATGCATAAGTAGCAGGAATGGCACAATGGGCCCGCCAGTGGCCTCAGTTCCGGAACCTTGGCTTGAGTTTGTCTTGGCTAAGGTTCGCCTGACTAAATTAGTAGTAGTAGTAGTACAAGTGAATAAAAATGTATTCACAAAGTTTATGGGGTTACCATTTACATTTCCAAAACAGACATTTATAGACAGATATTTATTACTGAAAATGGTCCAATTTCTTATCAAAATATTAGTCATTAAATCAATACAAAGTGAGTGCGCTGAGAGTATTGGAGGAAATGAGAAAATAGACAGTCTGTAGTATTTTTTGTTGTGGTTCAACAAAAACAAAATAAAGCAGGAATTTCCGCAAACCGGAAACAACAAAATTATAGACTCACTGGAAAAACACTCCAGGATTAAAGGTGTAAAATGCTTAAAAGGGGTAACGGTACCGTTCCAACATCTAGGTAACTTTATAAAAAGTATAAATTTTTCATAATATCAAGATATTAAGATTATGGGTTCTAGCTATAAATGATTATAGATTGATATTATTGCAAATATTATGTTATATTGAATTTAAAATACTTACACTAATGCCAGTAACGAGAATATCATTTCGACAATTTTCGGCAGTATCATGTGTACACCTGTGCCCATCAACACACCAATCGCATGGAAATGAGGAAGAAACACACTGAGTACAGGAACTGTACGTATTACAGTCAAAAAATGTGAAATTTGTAGCTACGAAATCAGGACCAGAGGTCATCCTGACAGACAGCTTGGCAGTAAAATGATCTGAAACAAAATAAGCAAACATAATTTATAATATTGTTTGGGTGAAGTACAATTCGATTTTTTTAATGATCTACACATTTATTCAATTTTATGTATAATTCAAATACAAGACAAACTCATCAAATTGAAAATATATTCTGGGTGATTCCAAATTTAACTAAGGATACCTACCTATTTCTCTTTATAATATTTTTAAGCACGCTGAGAGTGTTAAAATTAATTTTAGAGAAAAATGTGCCAAATGTGCTATTGAATTAAAAATGGCATCACTATATCCTGCTTATCTAATTGGATTTAATGTTTTTAAATGTTACTGAAGATTAATACACCTGGGAATATGAATCTTGAATATTCCATCTTCTGTAACTATGCCCCAAAAGGTTTCGAAAAATATTTGCATTTCAATAAACCCTTTTACTGCATCATTAACTACCAGATTCAAGTTATGAGCAGCACAATTTTTATAAACAGCATTAATTTGGTTCGATACACCTTTTTGAAATCCATCGGAGGTGCCTTTCGTCGTATTTGCTCCATCATTATCTGTAGTACTCTTGATAAATATTATATCACGGAACATAGCCAGTGCGGTGAGAATTATAAAAGTTAATCAAGACAATACCATTTGTATAAATAATAATTAAATATGAAGACATATTTATATAATTGTAAACTAGCTTTTGTCCGCGACTTCGTCCGCGTAGAAGTCGAAAATGATTCTAATAGGATTTTTAATTAGTTTTTCATGTTATTATGAATGTCAGTAACCAAGCACCAAGCTTTTAGGTGAGTTCAACGTTTCTTGAATAAAATCGGATTAAGTTTTCAAATGTGTCAAAATAAAATGTACCTAATTTAAATCAAAAGCCTTAAGTAGTATTGATATCAACTTCGATGCAAATCACCCCCAAAATAACTTTCTACTCCTTTTTAACCCCGTTAGGCGACGAATTTCAATAAAATACGAAACATGTCTTCCATCAATTCTATTAAAGAATATTTATGCAAAATTTGAAGTATATTGGACCAAGGAATCACGTTGTCCCATACAAACTTTGCCACCGTTTTTCACCCCATTTGGGGTAGAATTTCGGAATATCCTTTCTTTTCGGATGCTTACGTCATACAGAGAATACACCCTCCATGTTTTAGCGGTTTAGGATGTGTGTTGATCCGTCAGTCATTCAGGACAAAGTATTTTATATGTATAGATTAAAGGAATATGTGGCGCAGTTAACAGAGTCTTTATTTCTACAAAAAATAATAGAGAGTGGGGCTTCCCCAATTGCCACTAGACCGCGGTAAAAAAATGAACTTAGCCCAATGGATGTAACGAATGTGTTGATAATTTAATTGTATAATTCCTGTATGCACTTGAGTAAATACCTAACTTAAATTGATTAAATATATAATTAATCTTGTTTACCAAATGTTAGATTCCTCCTGCTGTTGAGATGTCCAAAGCAGTATCGAAACCGTAGTTATCAAGTTTTTTCAAGTTCATATTCATCAATTGCTGTTATGCAAGAACTCACTTGATTTTGTTTCCAAGATAAATGAAAATAAACGTTTATTTGATGGTCAAGATCGAATTTTAGAAGCTGTTAATTAGTTTCAACATAATTAAACCCTGTGTCTTCGGTAATTTTAAATACAAAATTAAAACAAGCGAAACGATTTATTAAGAGCCCAAGTAGATACATGTGATTTAATTTATGTCTAACACTTTGGAAGCACCCTGTACACTCCGAATTCCATTTTCAATTTTTCATGACTGTATTTTCTGATAATATTATGCACAACTAAAATACAAGCTTATAAATGGGAAATTCTAACAAATCAGGTGATGTTATTTTACTGAGCACTATAATATTCCCAAGATATGGATCGTTTAAATTCCCAACACCATATTGATTTGATTATACGGACAAATAACCACGACATATTCTAATTCGCTCGAGAGTTTGTTGACTTACGTTCGTAGTTATTGGATACCATTATTTTTATTTGCATGTTTTTGTTAATTCTGCTGTATACGATTATTTTGCACAATACCTACTTGTAATTTAATGCAAATCAAAAAAATTTGATCGATTTATGTACTATATCCCTTTCTACTTAATTTACAATCTACTTAATTAGTAAATAATATAAAATAATCAGGAGGCTTTATGCTATTTTTATTAACAAAATTAAAGGTGTTGAGGATACCAGATCTTCTGATGGAGTATATATCAACAAATTAACATTTTGGGCGAAATTCAACATTTTGTTGTTATGGAAAATATGGAACGAACAAAATGAAAAAACTTGACACTAATAACGTGTATTCCCTCCTCTTGCATTGTTGACTGCTTGAAGTCGGCGCGGCATACTTTGAATTAAGTTGCGGATCACATTCTGGTCGTTGTTATCCCATTCCTGCAACAGCAATCTTCTCAGCTCCTGGGCAGTTCTTGGTGATGGTGTGTGTCTGTGGATCAGTCGTCCCAACTCGTCCGAGACATGTTCTATGCGATTCATGTCTGGGCTGCGGGCTGGCCAGTCAAACCGCCTAATTTCTACCTCATCCAGATACTCCCTGACAATTCTGGCTGTATATGGTCTCGCATTATCTGGCATAAAAATGCCACGTTCCCCCATAGTCACCATGAAAGGCATAACATGGTCTTGTAGCACCTCCGTAACGTACCTGTGAGAGGTTAGGGAGCCAGAAAATGGCTCTGTACGAGCTTGTGCACTGATCCCCGCCCAAACCATAACTGACCCACCGCCAAATGGAAGACGCTCGTCAATGCAAACTTCAGCGTATCTTTCCCCAGGTCTTCTCCACACTCGTCGACGTCCATCTGACCCAGTGAGGCAAAAACGCGTCATCATCATCATTCCAACGAACGTGATCTCTGGCAAATGTCAATCTTGTAGTCCGATGCTGGCGTTGCAACGGGGACCTGTAGCCATTCTTCTGCATGACAGTTCAGGAGCATGAAATCTTCTTCTAACGGTCCATTCACTTCTTCCAACTGATTTTGCAGTGAAACCGCAGTAGCTGTCCTATTCCGTAAACTTGTGGACACCAAAAAACGGTCATCTCGTTTCGCCCAGACCCTGGACTTCTAGTGATCAGGCCAGTCTCCAGAAAGCGCTGGTACACCCTTTGCACACCACAAAGACTAGCACCAACAATTCTTGCAGTTTCACGTTGCCCCCGACCATCTAGTAACAGCGCAACAATTCTTGCCACAGCAATATGATCTAAAGGCATTATGGACCTGTTAAATCACTACACTTTGCAATCGTTAGGTTTTACACAAAGAATCAACAGTAAACTGGAAAACAGGCAAGGGAAATGTGAATGTTCAATTAGAGCAAAGGCACATTTTTCATAAAAGTCGTACTCTAATAAATCGAATGACAGCTGTCAAGTCTCGGAAAAAATTGCTTTAACGCCTACCAATACTATTATGTCCTTATCAATATTGACGCTAAAATTATTCGCAATTTCTGAAGTGACCTCAATTTTTTGTTCGCCAGTGTATAAGTAATTTCATATAATCGTAATGTTTTAAAGAACATTTCTCGACATTTTAATAAAAATGGATGCTTCCTGTTTGAATACACTTGAACTGACGCAATTAAACAATTCGTTAAAGCATTTCAATTCATGTTTAATTCTTTAAAGAGTTTCCATTTAACATTCGCGACTTCAATGAGTATTCAAAACAAATTTTTTTTCAATTGTCGTACTCAGATTCTCAAAAATCACTTTATTATTTTTATACAGCGAAGTAACTTTTGTTCTATCAATTTATAATTGGTTTTTAGCGACATTTGTACTTTTTCAAATGCCTGACAAACACATCGTTGTTAATTTCAGATTTAAACTTTAGGATATTCGGTAAAACAATCAGTATAACAATGCAAGTTTTACCTAGAAATGAATTACAAGCATCTGTTTTTTGCACGAATGGAGGTGTCTATTTAACCAAATTGAAAAAATCGGCAGTTGCTATGAAATGATTACAGAGTACCCCTTATTTCGTTTCGATTTTTGTTGCCATAGACTCAAAAACGTGTCAATCTTAATCTAATAATAAAGTCGGAAACAAGTATATCAACATTCCCTATTTCACCTAAAATGATAAATTCCATTTTGTTTTCAACACGAATTTGCTTATATTGTCAGTAACCATAAAATATTTTATGACTTTGTTAATAAGGACAAACCTGTATTTTTCCCGACGAAAAATGTGATGAGCTTTTATTCCTGTATATTTTTGGAAAAAGTATTTTGAAATAACTAGATTTTTTCAAACAAAGTGGTTCTAAAAAAACTTTTTTGGTAGAACTAAATGCCTGCCTATATCAAATTGTTTCATCACGTATTTACACCTGAACGTCGAATTATTGATGTATAGAAAGTATTTCATTCAAGTTTGGAGTATACAGGGTTGGGATAAAGTATGGAACCAAGTAAATATCTTTTAAACGAAAAGAATGATATTTATGAAAATTTGCAGGTAAGTGCAATGGAAAAAAACGCATCTTATGTGCATTTTTTTGTTAATAATATACTTCCGGTTTAACTGGAAATGCCATCAACTTCTTTAATTTAAATGGGACACCCTATATATTTTTATAGATTTTGAAAGAGCTTGTTATTTTTAATTCATACATACTGAGTTTAGTGTAAAAAAATTGTAAAAACGAGGAATATAGCACTTTAATCAACCTCCTTTGAGTTTTTTGCATTAGAGCAAAAAACTATTTAGATAAACTAATTGATGTTGTTTGTATCCATAGTAATAAATAAACGAGTACTGTTTAGTACGTCTTTAGTTCTCCAAGTGTCAAATTCTAATTGACGGAAATAAATTTTACAATTTAGAATGGTTCAATTAAGTGAAAAAGAGCGTATTGAAATTTTAATGATGATCGGTTATGATGATCGTGTTGGAACTCATGAAGAAGTGTGTCATATTTGCATCCGGAGAGAAATCATATATCACGCTCAACAGTAACTAAAACATTACAACGTTTTAATACAACTGGGATGGTAAAAAATTTGCTAAAACCTGGAAGACCGCGGACTGAAACGAAACAAAATATTGCAATCGATTTAGAAGAATCACCTCAAACTTTCACCACAAATTTGGCACTAAACCATGGTATCAGTCGACGTTCTGTAGGAAAGATATTAAAAAGTGAAAAGTATCATCCGTATAAGGTACAGTTGGTTCAAGACTTGTCAGACGATAATTTTGACCGACGGCTGGAATTTTGCGAACGGCTAATGGACATCTGTAATGTCGACGACAATTTTGCTTCTAACATAGTTTTTTCCGATGAGGCAACCTTTTGTTTAAATGAAACAGTTAATCGCCATAATTCAAGGTATTGGTCAAATGAGAATCCTCATTGGATTCATGAAGCACATACCCAGCATCCACAGAAGTTAAATGTTTGAATGGGTATTGTCGAAAATAGGCTTATAGGCCCATTTTTTATCGACGGAAACTTGAATGGTGACAAGTATTTGGATCTACCAAATAACAAAATTATTCCTACACTTCAACAGAATGGGCAATTCCACAAAATGTTTGGTTTCAACAAGATGGAGCACCTCCTCACTATGATAGACGGGTTAGGGATTTTCTGGATGCGAATTTTTCAAATCTATGGATTGGACGTAGAGGAATCATAGAGTGGCCAGCTCGTTCTCCGGATCTTAGCCCGTTAGATTTTTTTCTTTGGGGTTATCTAAAATCACAAACAACAAACTTACAGGAATTGAGACAAAGAAGTATTGATGAATGTGAACTAATACGAGGAGAAGTCTTGGAAAGAGTGACTCAAGAATTTTTTAATAGGATGGCATATTGTCAGCAAGTAAACGGCGAGCATTTTGAACATTTGAAGTAATTTTGTTTCTCATTATTCTAAAATAATGAAATGTACACCTATTGTACAACTAACAGTGAGTTATTCCTCGTTTTTACAAATTTTTTAACACTAAACCCAGTATGTATGAATTCAAAATAACAAGCTTTTTCAAAATCTGTAAAAATATATAGGGTGTCCCATTTAAATTAAAGAAGTTGATGGAATTTCCGGTTAAACCGGAAGTATATTATCAACAAAAAAATGTACATCAGATGCATTTTCTTCCATTGCACTTACCTGCAAATTTTCATAAATATCATTATTTTCGTTTAAAAGATATTTACTTGGTTCCATACTTTATCCCAACCCCGTATTTTTGTAAAACTTTAATGTGCAGCATACACGTTAAAAATAAAGTTCAACACGCAGTAATTATACGAAATTAAACTATAAAATACACAGCCTGTATTTAGTGAAAACTTTTGATTACTAATTTCACAATTATCATTAGCTTCAGCAGAGCTTATCGGTCGTATCGACAATGTAAATATTATCTTGCTCTTTATCAAATAGTCCCCAATATCAATATTATTATAGAGGAAGTTGATAATTCTAAATGAATCGGGAATAATATTGTCAGTAGAAATAGAAATATTTATAAAAACCCCGACAATAAAAAGTTAGTTTTTATATGAATGAACACATTTCATTTTAATTTAAAACAATTTATTTATATTCTTCTATTTCTAAGAAGTACCAACTAAAATAAACGGAGCAGTCTTTTTAATATTTGAAAATTTACTGATTTTAAAAGATTTTACAATATGATAGCATATGCATGTCATATGACTTGTAACTACTTTTATTTTTTGAAAAAAGCCAATATCTCTTTAATTAGGACCAAACCAAAAGAGTGATTGAATGTTTTGTACTTACGTTGTCCAGGAGGAATCGACGGTAAAGCATCAGTTCTTGGTGTTGTGCAGTTCACCCCTGATCCTTTTCTTGTAGCGTTTGTTATCAATGTCTTATCGAGAGCTGTAAAGGCACACAAGAAGTGTCCCTGTAGAGTTGGTAAATTATCGATAACCAGATCCAACTGCAAGCAAAAGTAGAATATAATAATCGATGAGATCATTGTAGTAATGGATATATAAATAATTTTGGCCATTAAAAATGTAATAAGTTACGACTTACCGTTCTCGCTGTTGTTCTTTGCAACTGGTTGGGAATAACTGATGTTATAGTTGTACACCTTCCACTCTTGTAACTAATCCAATATAGAGGATCTTTGGCAGCATCTTGGCAGTCAGAACGTAAGCTACATCTGAAATTTTGGAACTATGGTTACTATTTCATCGTACACAAAATATGTGAAATATCCTTCAAATATAACAAGATTGAATAAAATTCAGTTAACATTCAATACATTCCATAAGAACATAAACCGATGAAAATGAAAATACACTATTTATATGAGAACCAAAACTTACTTATTTTCTAAGGAACACCAACCGCAGTAAGGATCTTTCACACCCAAGCATTCTAAACAGTTCCTGTAAACGGTGCATTCTTGTACTTTGACTTTTGATACCTGCAAAGAAATTAATTTATTTTAATACGATTTTATAAGCTCATATTGGTAACCGATAATAGGTTCGATTTTGGTTTGTTTCGGCGACAGTTTGGGTTTCTGCCATAAACTTGTCGAATCTCAGGGTTCGTATGTTATTTCTATTTGTCTGGGCCAGTTTATGACTAGTATAAGGGCCCTATTAGACTTGGTCACCAGGCTACGTCACCGGTTACTGTACGAGCAGCCAGCCACGACACCAGTAAAGTCACCAGGAGTGAGGCCAGCCCCCAAAGGAGGATTTGTTTTCGTCAGCTAAAAGTTCATCAAACAGGGTATAAAACAATCCCTTTGTTTCTCTTGAAGATAATATCGGATGCACGTGCATTTTCCTTGTCCGTCTCCTCCTTTTCCTTAACAAAAGAGCAAGAAATAGCATTTCTTCATATTTTCCGACATTACGTCCGCTCACTACACTGGCATCAAACAATCTGAACATTTGTCCGTCTCCTCCTTTTCCTTAACCAATGAGCAAGAAGTAGCATTTCTTCATATTTTTCCGACATTACGTCCGCTCTCTACACTGGCATCAAACAAACTGAACTTGCAAAACACAAAAATACCGTGGCGACGCAACAAAGGTGACTGTGTGTAATAGGTGCCATTTGATTCAATACTCAGCGACAATTCTTGGTCACCAGTGGTGACTCGTCTGGTCACGGGGCAGAGTCACCGGTCAGTCACCAATCGCTGGTGACGCCACCGGCGACCATAATGTAATAAGCGTCATAAGAACTAGTGCCCACCAACTAGTCAGGTCACCGGTGACGTCTCCTGGTGACCAATTCTAATAGGGTCCTAAGTACTTTGTAAACAATTACAGGACGCTAAATTACAATTTTACAAGTCTTACTGGTACCCAGGCCGAATGTACGGTTCCGGCTGGAAATCCTGTTCCAGTCGGACAAAGTATTGATTTTGAACCACAAAATCCTTTATGGAGCATTTTGCCTAACCCACTGTTCCAACCAGTGGTAGGGTTCTTTATCGATCCCAACATCCATGGACTCGGGAACTCGGTTTTACGTCTCTTCCGAAAGACATTATACCTCGTGCTCATTGGTATAATGCCTGCCAGCTGTGACATGCTGCTCCGCTGCAGGCTGTACGGGCTATTTAGACGACGGCCCTTTCCCGATGGGTCACCCATCCAAGTACTAACCGCGCTTCACTGTAATTATCGCATCATAGGCGTTCCACTACAGTGCTGGGCCGACGCCCTAGTTTAAAGTAACGGGTTACAGGATTGATAGAGGTAGCTCTGAACTTTCGAAATGATTTTCAAGTAAAATATTACTTAATTAGTAAAACCTACAACACCAAATGATCAACTATTATTACAGAAACAACAGCATTGCTGATATCTGAACTTTGTTGTTTTCTTTGTATTTATAGGTTAACCATTCACATTTGACGCAGGTGAAAGCTAACTGTCACTCGATACAAAACCAGATGTGAAAAGTCACTAATAAATTACTAGATTTTCTCAGTGTTGCCGTGTACGCAATGCGTTAAGTAGCTCGTTACTAAGTAATGCTTAAGCTGAAGCAGTGTAGCAAGCGAAAAATTTAAGGTCTTCTTAAAGTTAAGAGCAACTTAGGAGAGGCGTGCTTAAATTGCAAACGGGCATAACTCGCAAAGTAAAAAAAAGTAACTCACGTATAGTGGTTACAATGACAATATTGTTTTTTAGCAAGGTAAAATCGCAAAAAAGTCATTTTGTCAAAATGATATTCTCTGTGAAGTTATATGTGATTTCTTCTATATGCAAATCTTTAATGTATTTTATATAAATCGCATTACCTTTTTCTCTGTCATCGCATATAGA
The DNA here is from genome assembly GCA_949126875.1 of Lochmaea capreae. Classification (NCBI taxonomy): domain Eukaryota; kingdom Metazoa; phylum Arthropoda; class Insecta; order Coleoptera; family Chrysomelidae; genus Lochmaea; species Lochmaea capreae. Next base: position 13,762,498 of record OX421402.1, on the reverse strand, counting down.
TGCATAGACTGTGAATCAAAGTGCAAATCCGGATTTACGGCAGACCCTTCTTCGACAATCAAATCTCCATATTCCAAAGCGGAGGTTGACAACTCGACGACAACCTAAAAGTAAAAAAATATATTAATTTCAATTTCCTACTGCTATAAGAAATAATGACTATCTCAAAGAAGCGGTTTCATTCATATTCAAGATAATTAAAGATAAAACTAACAACATGCGTTAATTATAAGCGAATTTACGGTGAATGAAAGGGGAAAAGACTATTATGAATCACTCATCGCTACTCTCAAATGATTTTTGCGATGTTAATTAAAACTAAAAAATATTCACTCTTGGCTATAGAACTTCCACACAAGCTGTCTTATTTAACAATGAGCAGGAACTTTGCATATAGTCTCTGAAAAAAACATCAACATGCATATTGCGCAAACTCGAATTAGGTATGGTATTCTTGAATTAACACTTCCGCCAATTTGTGGACCAAGCAAGGAATAGAAATTACGGTTCAGGAATCGTTCTATTGTCATCCATCCACTTTTAGTCGATACACTTTTTGTACAGACCCAAGTACGATACCTTACCAGTTGAGACGATAAATAAATACTGCGCTTGCGCAGAACGAAGCCTAGAACAATTTTATCCCCAGTTGAAGCAAACCTATGATCAAAGAGGATAGAGGTGATATTATAACAGTTCATATGCCAATTTAAGTAGTTAAACGCTTTGAATTTCACAACAAAAATATGCAGATTGCGAAAAAGTTTAATAGGTCATACGATTTACACAAGTACGACGAGGATAATATGAACAACAGTATTTGAAAGAGAGACAAGAATTACTCTATGTGTGAATCTCACAATAATTAGATCAGTCCCCTCTGCCATTCATTCAGTCATTCTCTGGAGATGCCCCCACCAGCTAAGTTGTCGTTTTTCGATTAATTCCAGCATTGGTTCTATTTCGAGGTCTTCTCTTATTTGTGTATTTCTCATTTTGTCTCTTTTTGTGATACTCCTGACTCTTCTAAGATACTTCATTTCTACGGCCTGAATTTGACTTTTTTGCCGCTGTGTGAGCACCCATGATTCACATTCAAATGTAAGGGTTGGTCTAAATATGGTTTTATAAACATTCATCTTCGTTTTCTTTGATATTTCTTTTTTGTTTATAAATGACCTGTTCATTGCATAGTATAATTTCAAAGTGTTTTGTATCCTATTATTAATTTCAATACTTGTTTTCCGTTTTCTTGAATTTCAACTCCTAAGTATTTGAAGCTTTTCACCTACTCAATATTTGTTCCATCTATTGCAATCTTCATTTCTCTACTGTTTCTACTTATGTGCATCACTTTTGTTTTGTTAATTAACATGATTTACTTAAGATCCAGTTAAAGTATATTTCACAATATTTCGTTGACTCGGTATCTAGTCATTCTAGTCTTAAGGATTTAATATTAAAAGTTTATAAATCTCTCATTGTACAGTAAACAGTAACAGAACGGTAGTCGGTAAAATCTAGATACTAAAACTAACTATTATTTTACCAGCTCAACATTTCAGTTGTAAAATAATCATACTATTACGCACTATCGTTCTGAAGAAACGAGTACGATACGATACTGTGTTATCGGATTAACGACTACTTGCCTGCTGTATGTTTTTCTCTTGAATTAATGTTGGTATTAATTTAAAACGAAATATCTTGAAATAGAGTATACCCATATTATTAATAGTCTGCCACAGTTAATATTTCTAATTTCTTTATAAATATAAAAATATTTTACGAAAGTAATATCAATAATAGTATCCAGGATTCATATTACTAGTTATTATTCGTTTTATTTGTAAACAATGATATAAATGTTGAACAATGTCTGGTTTAATTTGCTACCAACGACTCTACATAAAATTTGCTCTCAGAAATTTTTTATAAAAATTTAAATTAAACTCCCTCTCCTTTAGACAATGTTCGTAAAATTTAATTTAGAATCTTGGAATTATTTCATAAGAATGCGAAAAATGTATAAAATCTCATCATCTGCAAATTGTTTCAATTTTTTCTTGAATAATAACGGGGATTGTAAAGTTTTCATAAAGAAGTAAATATGGCAATAATGAATCTAATTTATACTGAAACTAATACTTGATATTTCATTAAACCATGGAGCATTGTTTTGTTGTGGATGGTTCAAACACTTAAATCGATTACCTTGGATTGACAAAAATCCTTCTCACTATAAAATAAAGTTATTCCAAGTATTTTTGAGACCAAAATGTTATCATAAGTTCTAGGAAGTAATAAGATAACGGGCATGATGACAGCCATCTTATATCATATCATATCATCCGAACTTTCAACGTATTTTCTGGTTTTGCTTCGTTTAAATTATATTCACTGATTATAGAATTTATGACTATCACACAAAATAATTCAAATTAAGTCAAAATAAATTTTTAATTTGGAAACTGTGAAATATTTTTCAAGTATTTACAGACGTGTGACATTACTATTCTAACGTTTTAATGCGAAACTTGAATTGTATTTTAAAAACGTAAATTTTTCCTTTAAAACCGTTATTTTTTATATTTATATCTTTACTATTAAACAAGTAACCGAGAAGAGACAACTACAACAGAAAAATATATATCTAGCTTTCATAGACCTAGAGAAAGCTTTTGACACAGTACCTAGAGACAAAGTGTGGAAAGGTCTGAAAGAGAGAGGAATAGGAAACAAAACAATAAGAGTAATACAAGATCTATATAAAACTAACAAAAACTTTGTAATAAAAAACAATATGAAGTCAGAAGGATTTAGAACCGATAAAGGTTTAAGACAAGGTGGAGGACTCAGCCCAACGCTATTTAATGTACATATGGACTGTATCATCAAAAAATGTGAAAGAAGGGTAAAGAAAATGTATATTGGACACAAAAATCTAGAGAGAGTAGATGTATCTGAAGGAGTCTTTGCAGATGATATAATATTATTAGCAGACAGCGAAATTCGACTGCAAGAAAACTTAAATATATGGAAAGATGTCATGGAAGAAGAAGGTATGAAAATAAATGTGAATAAAACTAAAATATTGATAATAGGAGATCAGAACGTTAAAACCAATATACAACTAAACAATGTCAAAATAGAGCAAATAAAAGAATTTAAATACCTAGGAGCCATATTTGATGAAACATGAAAACAATATGCTGAAATAAATGAAAGAATCCAAAAAACAATAAATTTATATTATGCGATGAACCTTAAATTTATTAATAAAAAAGAAATTTCCAAACAAACCAAAATTAAAGTGTATAAAAGTATATACAGATCAGTATTAACATATGGATGTGAATCGTGGACCCTCACAAAGCAACAAAAAAGTAAGATACAAGCTACAGAAATGAAATATCTCAGAAGTACGCTAGGAATATCTAGAAAAGACAAAATTAGAAACACTGAAATAAGGGAAAAACTAGGAGTACAACCAGTGTTAAAATTTATAGAACAACCAACGACAACTTAGTTGGTGGGGACATGTTCAACGAATGAATAACACAAGACAAGTCAAAAAGGTATACGAAGCAAGGGTACAAATTAAAAGAAAAAGAGGTAGACCAAGACAAACATGGAATAAAGTATTGGGAAGCATATTACAATCAAGAGGTAAATCTTGGAACGAAGCAGTCACTCACACAAAAGACAGAAAAAAATGGAGAAGTTTTATTTATAAGGACTGAAATTTAAACCCGACACCTTTGGTAAAAGGGTATATGATTATATAGGTATATATATATATTTTTTTTTTCAAGAAACAATATTTTTTTCATAAAACTTATGCGTGTAAACATCGTCGGGAAGTTTTTAAAATTCAGTCATCATGCCTATTTATACCTTTTTTTTGCAGCAGTGACTTGGTGAACGAAAATAAGATTAACCATAAAAAATCAACATTATTATTAATGAAACAATTGTACAAGTAAAATATGATGTGCACTCAGGCCAAAAACTCGTTTTCGGTTTCGGCTGAAAATCCTGTTTCGGTCGGATACTAGTAACAATTCTTTTATTATATGATTTCCTTTTCCCAGATTGTCACTTCAAAAAGTTCCTCTCAGAATGCTTCAGACAGTCTATAGAGCAAAAACTAATTTTATTTAATACTATCCAAGACGAACTTATTCGTTTGAATGTATTGAAATTTAGTGATAGTGTAGGATTTATTCAAAAGGTACGCTCTCGAAATACGATACCAACCTTTTTTAGCATGGATCTTAGAACGTCTGGCAAAAGAGGATATTCAAAAGAAAATAAAAATACACAGGATAGCTATCAAACATCGAATTAGAGATTATAGTGATTCAGAAACGTACGACGGAAAATGTTTCCAGATTTCAATCTTTTTATATAAGTAGTTATCGCTGCATTGCATTTGTATGTTTTTATAATTTTTTCAAGACGAGTCTGATTTTTTGTGAGTAAACAATACACTTTGCAATAAGTTTCCATTTCCAGTCAAACGAAAATAACCAACGCATTTACCTTTATTAAAAATTGTTTGATAAAACCACCGCGAGGTAGAATCGATACACATTGGATTTCATGCAACTATTTCAGAGTGTTTAATAAAATGTGTCAACGTTATTGAATAACAATGATGGAAAAGCATGTTCCATTTTATAACATTTCCGCGAAAATAATGCATGTCTATATAGACTATGTAGTACGTGACAAATGCTATAAAATATTCTTTGAATTTTTCAACCAACCAAAATCGACTTTGAAATATTTACCGAAAATCAAACATGACATGATAAAATTTGCCGAAAGCGGTCACAAGCATCGGATATTGTGTACGACCAAACTGTACAATTGAAATTGAAATAAATTAAAAAAATATGATTAAATTTTAGTGTATCCTTCTATTATTGCATCAAGGGTTTTTAATATTTTTTTCAGGGAGTAATTCAACGAAATATCAAATTATTCTATTTTCTGGTATTTACTGATTTTGTGATGATGAAGTAATCCAATATTTAATTTTAATTGTATCTACAACTACATTTTGTTCGTTTGTTGACTTTACCTTCGTGACATCAGCGTAGGTAAATCAGAAGACATCCACTTTTTAAATCGCACTTAAGAAGTCATAATATGCAATAAGTTTTATTTGTCCAAATATGTTTTTCCACTATAGTTCATTTAAAAACCAGGAGGAGTAATTTGAAAAGCCTTAATCACTCCACTAAAAGTTACCAGATTAGTTACTAAAGGGTGTGTCCCGAGAAAATAGTCAACAGTCGTGTTCCAAATCTATTAAATATGCCTTGATGGACGAAGAAATCAGCCACGCCACCAACTGTTTGAGACATTTTGGATTTAACATGAATATTTTTGGTTTTTCATCCAATATATTATATTTGTTTACAAGCATTTATTGTACATTGTTTTTCTGAGAGTCCTAAATAACCTATGATAAGCGTTTACATTGTTTTGCCGGCCTAATAAGCGAAGAGCTTTTCTCGAAGTAGAAGGATCCATAATTGCAGATATTCAATACAATTGCTTACTGAAGGTTTTAAAGGAACAGTTTTAACGGGTATGCGGTGAATTTATCGAAAACAATTTATCGAATGACAATTGACCGAATGCAATTTATCGAAAAACAATTTATCGAATAGGTGAATTTATCGAATAGGTGGCAGGTACCTAATGGTGATAAAATACGAAGGTGGTTTGGTAGGGGTATGTTTGGTTGGGCTATTATTGAAAATTATTATTATTTATTCTTCAAAAATTGACTAAAAATACGAAGGTGGTTTGGTAGGGGTAGGTTTGGTAGGGGTAGGTTTGGTTGGGTTATTATTGGAAATTATTATAATTTATTCTTCAAAAATTGACTAAAAATACGAAGGTGGTTTGGTAGGGGTAGGTTTGGTTGGGTTATTATTGGAAATTATTATAATTTATTCTTCAAAAATTGACTAAAAATACGAAGGTGGTTTGGTAGGGGTAGGTTTGGTTGGGTTATTATTGAAAATTATTATAATTTACTTTACAAAAATTGTCATTCGATAAATTCACCTATTCGATAAATTGTTTATTCGATAAATTGTTTTTCGATAAATTGTATTCGGTCAATTGTCATTCGATAAATTGTTTTCGATCAATTCACCTAGATCCGTTTTAACGAAATAGAGTGGAAACTAAGTAAAAATAATAAAATAACAACAGCGGATGCAATGACAAAAATAAACATATTCATCTGTGAGAATTGTCAAAAATGGAAATTAATAAATTATCAGCTGATGTCAATGCTACGAAGTGTTGTGTGAAACTGGGCGGCATCTGACCAATCAGAGGTCTACAGAATTGCCAACTTAAATTCAAATTACTCCTCCTGGTTTTTAAATGAGGTATATTAGCTGTGAAGTTGACAGTATTATTGCGTTAAATTTGTCTATTAGTGGTTAATAATTTTTTCTATTATTAGCATAGGTCAATAATGGACCAATTAAAATGTTTTGAGAATCCAGGGATAGTAGTTCAACAAAAACTTGTGCAATATAATTCTGTTTTCCCAGGAGATTGTCTTTAACATATTTAACTTATTTCTATAAAAATGCCATTACTTTAAAATTCGCGATCAACCAAAAATAACTGATGACGTAAGGAGTGCGTTCATAAACTATGGAATAGATAAGGAGCGAAAACCATAGAGAGAACAGACAGTGTACGTGTTAGTCAGACGACTGGGTAACCGCCTAGGGAGAAATCAGCTTGAACGATTAGGGCGCTCCCTACCGATTTGTAGATCGACACTGTCAAAATTTGATTCTGACATTGAAATTGCATCGATCCAGGAATGTTTTTACCAGTCGAATTTGAAAATCTTCTATTTTAAAGTTCTGTTAAAGCCACTCCATATAAATCATAATAAAATGACATAATGACTTTCAAGGAGTGGAAGAAACTGTCGGACTAGTCGGACAGTGCCACTGACCAATAGAACTATTTACTTACAGGTTAGGAAAATTCAGACTGTTTTTTTTGCAAATTTGGCATTGACGAACCATGATTTTCACAAAAAATATTGTTTTAAATTTTATCTGTACGCACACAAACAAATATCAATTGAAAAGACGAAAACCAGAGCTTAAATAAACTAGGAACGTTGAAACTTCGTAGTAAAATCAGGTAAAATTGATAGTAAAATGGTTTCCGCCCTTTTCTTGGTATTGTCATATTTCAGACAGACAAAATTATTAACAGGCATTTGTTTCGTTTAAACCTCAAAAGTTTGAAACCAAAACATATTTTTATTACATAAACTACTTAGGATAATTATTTTAAAGTCGTTTTTATGTAATTTCTTAAAAGTAAATTTTTATTTTGTACGTTTCTATCGTGTCCTATAATTCAGTTGTCGCAATTCCAAGGAAAAGTAAGACATCTGGTAAAGGGTCGGCAAGTTACCTTAGAATGTGATGTAAGGTTGGGTTCACTTTTAAATGTAAACATATGTATCTTTTTAATGTATTAATCTGAGGGTTAGACTAAAGAAGTGGAAATTATATTAGAATTTGTTTGCCAGAGTAATTTGGTAAGAAGGATCGCCAACAGAAATCATTTTTCACCATACAATGTTTATTTGACCGTCCAATACGGCGGATTGATGGATCATCCGTCATAATGGTCCTGGTCCCGGCTGCTTTTTATTCTCGGTTTCAATCGAATGCATATGTTGTTTATAGATATCAATGTTGATGATAATCATCTGTTTTTATTCTCTATATCCGAAAAATAAATAACATTTTATAGACAAATTGTAATTGGCTGAATGACTATTCGATTTTCGTATAGTTTATTAACCAGGAATACTTTCATAATACATATTACTTATATCGATCAAATAAAATAATTTTTTTGGAGACAATCCAAAAAAAATATCCATTTATCACTCCCATAAAATAAGGATAATTTGTTTGAATGGAACTGGACTGCGAATTAATCAGTTTTAAGTGATTTTAAACGGGAGAGATCTGCGTGTTACATTTACGGGTGTAATTACAAACCATTTTTAAATCTTCATTTTATTATTGGTAGTTTGCGTATCCGTGCAAATGAACTAAAACTGGCTGGTATTCGTTCATCTCTATGGTCTAGAATTCTAGAAGATAGTAAAATATTTAATAAGAGAGGATGTAATTAAAATAATAAAAAAATGTTGCCCATTATTTCTTAACATTGGAAATACTTCATTTTGTCGGAATCAGATTAAAGTTTGTCCAAAATCAATAGGCATGATGACTGATTTTGAAAAATGGCTCCGCAATGTTTGTACGCATAAGCTTTATGCAAGAAAATATTGTTTCTTGAAAAAATAAGGGTTTAAATGAAAAATTAACGTTTTTAAAATAAAATTCGATTTTCTTACCAAAACGTTAAAATAGTAATGGCGTCTCTATGACATAACACATCTGTAAATACTTCTAATAGTATTTTATGCAACGATCATGTAATGATAGCCATTAAGACACGAGCATGTTGTAGGATACGAAACGAGCCGCAGGCGAGTTTCGTATATAATATGCGAGTGTATTAATGGCCATTACATGAAAGTTGCATACAATATTTTTTCTACTTCGATTAATAAGAATTATTGTTTGTATAATTTTTCATAAGTTTCCTTCGATTTTTCTGGTAATATGTTTGTCAACTGCATTTTCGGCTCTTTCTCTAATTTCTGTTATAATTCTTCGTTATCACTCATTATTTTAACACAATTTAATTATTTAGTTTAATTAATTTTAAATATAGTTACTTTTGAAAATCAAAATTATTTGACAGCTGTCAAATTAAGTGTCACTTAATAGGTCTGTTCGCCTGCAATAAAAGTGTAGCACTGAGCTATATAATTTTGGAAAATTCAGGTCTATCTGTGAAAAAATGCGTGTAAAATTGCTAAATTTGGGACTATCTATGTATCTGGCATTTGTATACTGCAAGAAGCATTAAAACATAATTAAAATAAATAAAATCGTATAGCTCAGTGTTACACTTTTATTACAGGGAACAGACCTAATATAATTAATTTCAGAAATGTCAACCAGGTATCCATGGCTACATTAAATATTGTGCGAATGTCGCATTCCTATTGGCTTAAAAATCTGTATCATAATGAAAATCTGTATCATAATGAATATCATTATGATACAGATTTTAGTATTTTAATAAGTATATTATAAAACAGGAGTAGAAAAAATATTTTACAGTTTGCAAATTAAAAATGTATTTTGATTACTAATTTGAATTATTTTGTGTGATAGCTATGAATTATACTATAACGAGTAAATATCATCTAAACATTCTAAACGATGTAAAGCCTGGAAATACGATAGTTCGGATAAAATACAAAATATTGACGTCACGTTTGTGATCGGTGTTTTAGATAAGATGGCGGATTTTCTATTTCTATGTTCAATAAAATAAATATAATCACAATTGCTTTAGAATCTTTGTAATCTATAAAATTATTTCAAATCATTATTCCAGTTATTCTTAGTGACTGTCATCATATCTATTGCAGAAGTTGAAGCTCCTGCTTGTCTCCCTTGCCGACGTTTTCCTTTGATTGGGCATATGCAGATAACTAAAAGAAATCAGCTCAGCAAGGGAAATCTACAAATTGAAAAAAGTGGAATGTTACATTTACAAAAAAAAACTGGTGCTGACGTCATCGCTCAGAGGTTGATGATAGATTATTATTTTTAAAAATAATAAATTAAAATAAAAAATCGAGCGGTTTCGATTTTTTTTTATATCACTGTTTATTTAGCTAATAATGAAGGATTTGCTTTTTACCAATAATTAGAGTGAACGTTTTACTCACTACACATTTTTCTAGTATGATACATTAAAAAAAAATAAAACGGTGACCATTTTCTTTTGGTCACGTTACAGTACAGGAATTAACTACTAGTTTTATGATGAATATTTGAAGTGATTTATTTTCCAAAGCAGAGGTGGTCAACCTTTTTGTAAGCTATGCCACTTTTGACTCAAAAAACTTTGCACTCATTGTGTCATGAGACTGTATTCTTGACTAAGGAAGTAGAGCTCCCTCTTTCATCGCAGTAACAAAGACAACATATCTGTTCCAACGGGTAGCTTCACTCCCTCAGTCAAGAATACTGCCCCTGGAGCATATGATGGTTCTCAAATAGGGGATTTTTGATTTTTTGGTTTAGTTTACGGTTATTAAGTTTAGGTTCAACCATATTGTAATTTTTATACATTTGTGAAAAACCTGCGTGCCACTCAAGTCTAGAGGGTCACGCGTGCAGCGGGTTGGTTCTTGAGGGACCCATTTTATTTAAACAGCAAACCGTTAGTTACTACACCGATGAAAATCGCACGCAAAGGCCATAAAAGGTCAACGTTTGAGCCGGTATTGTAAGAAATATTTATTCGAGCGACATTTATCCAATAACATACATTAATTTGTAACAATCTAGAACGCAGATTGGAAGAGACTGTGGAATAATTTCTCAACAGATAACACTAAAAGACAGTGTAATTATACACTGTGTCCGTAAAGTATGGAACAAATTCATTTTTAGCTAAACAGACCATTTTAAGAAATATTCCTGAAACACGTCGATTTTTTATTTTAATTTATCGTATTTTAAAATAATAATCTAATATACAGGGTGAATCACTTTCGAGTAATGACTTCACCGTCATTTTATTTAAATGGAACAACTCCATTTTGTCTCAATTTTCGGATTACTCTAGCTGAGCTGATTCCAAAAATGTATCACATGTTGATTCCAATTGGTACAGGGTGGACAAAAATACAATAGTTTTGTGTGTGCTCATAAAGTAACGCGTAACATTCTTTATTAGTTAAATTAACAATATTATCAAAAATATTTATTGTCTAGCGGACAGAATATAATGAAATACATGACTTTATAAATGTTCGAACTGCAGCCCTTGCTGTATTTGACAGTAACTCAAACGGTGTACAAATTCTTGTTCAACCTTGTTTATTTGTCTTGAGAAATATTGTTTATTGCTGTCCGAATTCTCTATATTAATTCTTGAATATATGCTGGTTTCGTTTGATACACAACATTCTTCAGATAGCCCCACATAAAATAATCCAAAGGATTGAAATCTGGTGACCTCGCTGGCCATTCAATAGATCCACGTCTACCAATCTACCTGTTCGGAAAAATTTCATCTAGGTACCTTCTAACATCTATAGCATAATGTGGAGGTGCACCATCCTGTTGAAACCATAAACTTTCATCAAAACCTCCAGGATTACGTCTGCTGGGAAACAAATTACGTAAAGTAGGTACGAGATACCCCCTTAAAAACTCAAGGTACGTTGCCCCGTTTAAATTACCGTCGATAAAGTAGGGTCCGATGATTCGATTTCTTACAATTCCAGCCCATACATTTACCTTTTGCGGGTATTGTGTATGATGTTCACGCATCCAGTGGGGGTTTTCTTTTGCCCAGTACCTACAATTCTGACGGTTAACCTCGCCAGAAGTGTGCGCATCTTCTTCAAAACTAAGTAAAACATCTAATGCTGTATCAGCATTTGCAGAGGGACGACCTGATTTGCGTGCATTTTCAACCGTACCAGTTTCTCGAAATTTATTTTCAATCTTACTGACTGTTGAACGCGTTATAGGTCTTTCTGGATATTTATCATTAAACAAATTGCACACTTCCATCTGAGTTTGCGATTCTTCTCCATATCCAATCATCATAAGTATTTCAATTTTTTGTTTTACACTTAATTCCATTTCTACTTCAAATTAAATCTAAGCAATAATTAAAACATTCACGAATACTAAAAATATTGTAGTACTAAACTGTCACTGAACATCAATAAATTACTAAACAAATAATGACATTTCACAAAAAACTAGACGACTATGTTTTTTTTAAATTTATAAGAAATTTCTTTCATATTCTGTCTGCTAGACCACAAGTACCAAACATGTTTGGAAACAGCTCATTTTTATTAATCTAAAAATGTAACAAACTACGGGGTGTTACATTTAAACCAATTGCCGCTAGACAATAAGTATTTTTGATAATATTGTTAATTTAACTAATAAAGAATGTTACGCGTTACTTTATGAGCACACACAAAACTATTGTATTTTTGTCCACCCTGTACCAATTGGAATCAACGTGTGATACATTTTTGGAATCAGCTCAGCTAGAGTAATCCGAAAATTGAGACAAAATGGGGGTGTTCCATTTAAAAAAATGACGGTGACGTCATTACTCGAAAGTAATTCACCCTGTATATTAGATTATTATTTTAAAATACGGTAAATTAAAATCAAAAATCGACGTGTTTCAGGATTATTTCTTAAAATGGTCTATTTAGCTAAAAATGAATTTGTTCCATACTTTACGGACACAGTGTATGATCAGCTAAAAATAAATTTATGCATTACTAGATGGACAAATTGTTTAGGTCAGTTAATGGCTAAAATATTTGGAAAGTTGACCGCCCAAATGAGCTTTTTCGATTTTTACTTTGTACCTTACATGTCATCAGTGGTTGGTTCATTTGTAAGGCTGCTAAATCTATCTTTTCTGTGATGCTACTACCAAGCCAATAAGCTTATTCTGTTAGTATTTATTACATTTCTTGGGGCTTCTTAATCTCTTTATTTTTATTGCTAATTAATTCCATCCATCGATAGAGGTTATTGATGTAATAATTAAAATTGATTTTGTGATTTCTGTTGGAAAATTATGTTGCTTGTGCGCACATTATTAGTTGATGGGCGATGAATTGTCCATTTGCATGGAAGTCATAATTTAAATTAGTTCCGTGTTGGGATTACTATTCAATAATCTGTAATGCCGGAAGTCCCATTCTGATAGTTAATAACTTTTACAAGTGGTTATTTATTTACTGTCTTCTCTTTTACTGGGCGTTACTTAAATTTGTAACATTCCATATAGAGAACACGTTTTGGATTTTATAAAAAAATTACATTTGATACTCATGAAGAGACATATCCAGCCAATATTAGTGGATAAGCAATGTTCAGAAATATTATGCTGGAGGGGACGATTTGTTTGACCTATATAAATTTTGGGACAATTACAGCGAACCTCATGTTCGCCTTGATTTTCATCAGAGATTTTATTTTTGCTGATCTAACTAAGTGGGAAATACGAATGCCAAGTATAAACGTTACTCATTTGTTCCTTTGATGAGGATATTCAGACTTACGTTCAACATTTAATTGCCCTGTATGATGACTTGAAAATTAGATTTGAAGAAAATACTACCATGAATCATAAATCCATTTGATGAAATGGAGAATGTTATATTACAAGAGGAGCTACTCGAACTTGGCACTAATAAGGAGCTCAAGGTGAATTTTAAAAGAGGGTATCAAAAATTTTGTAACAACTTGTATATTCCATGTTCTGTACAACGTGTCGAGACTTGCAAATGGCCGAATGGGAAGTTTTCTAAATGAAAAAAGTGAGAATTGATTGGTTCCTTGTGCTGTGACTAGATTTCAAAAAAGTGACGTTATATGGAATCACTTTTTTGATTGGCCAACTTTACTTTTTTCTCATCCACTCACAGCACATTCAATTAAATAACTAACCTCATTAACCAATCAATTGTCATCTTTTTTTTCGAAAACTATTAATTCGTGGTTGGAACTTATCCGCAATGCAAAATTTCCATAGCTAGATTTTTGTCGAGTTTTGGGAATATGGTAGAAATGTAGCTGCAAGGGATCCACCTAACTAGCAAAATTTTGAAAGTGCTCTAGGAGAAAAAAAAGTTTGGGAACCTCTGCTCTATATCTAAATTACATTCCCCAGACCGACTCTTTATCAGCCTCGAGACTAAACCTTTCTTGTACTTTCTCGCCTAGTTAGAAAACCGCACAGCGTCAGGCAGTTTCCTCCTCTAGGTGACATCATCTGTACGTGACTTTGTCTGTCAATCTGATTAGCTTTGCTTATCTGTTAAGCTTACAGTATCCTGTTAAAAAAACAAATACGGTTTTGATAGTTTTCCTATCTTGGCTTATTAGGTCCACAAATGTAGGTGAATGTTTTCTAATGAACTGTTTCGCCTGTCCATTCCATAGATTTCTGTGCCACCCACTTTCTTGTGGCCATGTTTATTGTCGATTTTGCGACGCCGCAAATCATTATTGCAATATTTATTTACATAGTTTTAACGGGTGGGATATGATTATTATACACACTACTATGGCTAATTACTATTGATTTATTTATAGAAACATACACTGTATTAAACTTAATGTCTACTAATTTATTAACAGACGGTATAATAGTTCTAATTTATTTTTACCACGTGAATATTACACTATTTATCTTAAATAATTCATTTCATTTCATATCTGTGAGCTGTCTGTGGACTAACTCTGTACTAAATGTTCCTTGCGTTGTTGCAGGTATTGCCTTTTATATATTTCAACACTTTCCAGAAGCTTCTCGAAGCCGGTTCATGAAAACAAAACGACCTTCTTAGAATCCTCTAGAATGCGCATTTGCCAAAATTTAAAGTTCAGAGACAGGGCCGGCTTCTGACTTCGTAACATTATATACCTTTGCTTAAAACTCACGTTGGTATAGAAGTAGAAAATTGGGAATAAGTAAAAACCGCCTCATATTATTTTCTTTGAGTTGCCGGATCCTATTGGGATTCTATATTACTTGCAGCACTAACCTAGTATATCAAAAGATTGAATACACTTCACAATCCGTTATTACGTTTTTCTACGCCCATGTCCGTAAACGTCTAAAATCGCACTGTAGACATTCCTTCTAAGTGACATTTAACAATAACATGCAAGTAATGAAAATCTCATAACATACACGTGCATTTAGATAAGAAAACTTAAATTTCTTTGTTGAATCAAATTGCAATAAAATTTTTATTTACGTACTACTTTATTTGGTTTAATCAATTGAAAAACATAAAACCTCTTAGCATTAGTGGAATACATTTTAGATTAAAAGAGTGACGCCCCTAAATGTCGGCAACACATTATACAATTTCTAGAAAAAAATAATTCGCTTTTTCTTGATATGGCAATAAACGTTATCTCATTTATGCTGACAATTTTTTTAACAAATTATAGTATCCGAACATTTTCTCAACTTTACCTACGAATATGTCTGTTAGTAGTGAGAAAGAAAAGAATTATGAGCACTTAGAAAAAATTAGATGGGCGTAGAAAAAGTATAGTACGTTACACGATTTGTAATCCCATTACGCACTCGTGAAATTTACTTACAACTCTGGGTTACTTACATCTCTTGTTACGTAATATACTATTATATTTGTCTAGTTATATTTATTCATCAACGTAATTTCCATCAAGAGCAACGCAATCATTCCAGCGCCGCTCTAACATTACAATACCACTAATGTAGAACGATTTCTCTTTTGCCTCAAAATTGCATTCGAGCGAAATTTCTTACCGGCGAGTATTTTTTTAGGTCGGCGAATAGTAAGTAGTCGCTGGGAGCTAAATCTGGCGAATACGGTGGATGTGGGAGCAATTCGAAGTTCAATTCATGCAGTTTTGCCATTGTTTTGATTGACTTGTGACACGGTGCGTTGTCTTGATGAAACAAATTTGCCATATGCGGACGTTTCTTTGCAATTTGTGCCTTCAAACGCTATATAATATACACTGTTATTCGTATTTCCCTTTTCAAGATGGTCGATGAATATTACACCACTTACATCCCAAAATACCGAGGCCAGCTGATTGTTGTGCTTTCGGGCGCTTTGGACGAGATTCTCCAGTTGCTGTCCACTCAGATGACGATCGTTTCAATTCCGGAGTGAAGTGATGGATCCATGTTTCATCCATTGTCACATATCGACGCAAAAATTCCGGTTTGTTACGTTTAAACATGGTCAACCACTGTGCAGAAGCATCAAAACGTTCTTCTTTTGGTCAACAGTGAGCAAACGGGGCACCCACTTTGAACAGAGCTTCCTCATGGTCAATTGCTCATGGAATATAAACCCAACACGTTGTTTTGATTCTTTACGATGGCATCTAACTCATTCAAAACGATTTTGTGGATTTTTTTTATATTTTCTGGTGTTACCGCCTGATTTGGAGGTCCACTGCGTTCCGCATCATCGGTGTCTCTACGACCAAGTTTTATTGTTGTTTCTGATGGATCTGAGTCCCCATAACACTTTTCAAGCCATTGAACGGTATTTTTCCCATCAAGAAAAAGTGTAGAAGTAAAACACGAAATTGTTTTTGATCCATAGTTTTAAAAATATTAAAAGTAACGTCACTCTTACCACAATAACTCACGAACTAATGAATAAGATATCATGAAATTTTGATAGCTGTCTTTTTAAGGTGAGTACTAACTGAAAAACAAGCGATTGCAATAAAACTAGCGCCACCTATGTGTCAGGCCCGGGACTTTTCATCCCATGTGTTATATATAAGTTGAATTAATGATGACTGCTTTCCTAAGGGGGAAGATAAAATTACGAGATGGTTCGATATGTACATTATTTCTAGTTTCAAAAAAAACGTGTAGAAGTGAGATATAAAATAAACTTTCTATAAATTTTGTTATAAAAATACTATAAAAAATTTTTTTTTTGGGCTACCTGTATAAATCCAAAACCAATCACGTGTGTGTGTATGTTTTATAACTTCCTTGTTTGTACCAACGATGATAGAAATTTACGCTAAAAACGTCAAACGTCAGATTTGACGTGGTAACACTAATGTCACCAAAGACATAAATAGTTTTTCAGTTGACGCATTTGATTTTAAAATTTTTTCCATGATCACTAACGGGATAGTTTGTGTAGGTATTCATTTATAAAGTAAAACGTATCAAGTAAACTTTCTCTGGGTGTAGCTACCGCAGTTTACGGTATTGTTGACCTTGGTATCTTATATTTCAATCACAAAAAAATCCTGTTTAGTTATTTACTGTATTTAAAATGAAAATACTTTCTCTTTATAGCTGCCTTTTTTTATTTAATCGAGATGTTTTAATTATTATTAGAATATTGCCAGAGCTTCACGGATTCTTAATAGCGGACGAAATATTATATAACATCAGTATATAAAATATCTTCAATTAGCATAAATAATAAAACGAAAATTAATGGAGAAAAAATTTTATGGTATAAATGAGTATATACCACCTGTAAACATTAAAAAAATATGGTGTCTATCAGATATGGAACCAAAACCACCGCAAAACGATGCCATTATTCTTAAAACTGAACTCTAGTGTAATGTTAAGTGGAGATTGGCAGTTCTGACCTTAGAGTAATACTACAAAAATAGAGTCCGCAATAAGTCATTCATGAAACTATCCGAAAAGACGGCTAACATTCTATCGCCATGCATAATGTTTTCATCAATTACTTTCAAGGAGTGGGGAGAAACTGTCGGACAATGTGCTCTTACAACGCCACTGGCATATAGAACTATTTCCTAACAGGTGAAAAGAGAGGTTAGGAAAATTCTTACTGTTTTTTTGCAAATTTGGCACTGGCGAATCATGATTTTCACAAAAAAGTATTGTTTTTAATTATATCTGTACGCATACACACAAATATCAGTTGAAAACACGAAAACAAGAGCTTAAATAAACTAGGAACGTTAAAACTTCGTAGTAAAATCAGGTAAAATTGATAGTAAAATGGTTTCCGCCCTTTTCTCGGTGTTGCCATATTTCAGACAGACAAAATTATTAACACGTTTAAACCTCAAAAGTCAAAAACAAAAACATATTTTTATGTAATTTCTTAAAAGTACACTTTTATTTTGTACGTTTCTATCGCGTCCTATAATTCAGTTGTCGCAATTCAAAGGAAAAGTAAGACATCTGGCAAAGGGTCGGCAAGTTACCTTAGAATGTGATGTGATGTTGGGTTCACTTTTAAATGTAAACAAATGTATCTTTTTAATGTATTAATCCGAGGTTCTGACATGAAGGTCTGTTAATAAATGCTATAAAGTAACTGTTGATTCGGATAGTCTGTGAAGACTTCAATAATTGAATCAATATTATCAAAAATTGGTACTGGGAGAAGAATTAAGGATTCAGCGTGAAAAGTAAACTACAGTTTGCTTTCTTTAATCGGCAGAAGCTTCTTAAGACACTTAAACACTACGAACTTTGCCCAAAATTTATAAGGATCAACTAGGACTACATTTAGGGGCAATGTATCAGACAATTTACATAATTTATAAAGGGTTACAAGAACTGTAAATCGCACAAGATGGTGTAACAACTTGAGAGAGATTAGTGGTAGGAACTTAGTAACTGTCACTATATAGTTAAAAGATTCACTAGTTCAGAAAACAAAAAAAAGTTAGAAAAAATCAATTACCGTATAAACTACTACAAAATTACATAGATATACTAGAGAATGTAGTAACGATATACAGGGTGTAAAAAAAACGATACAAAAATAAGTGAAGCTAATTAGATTATTGGCACTAAAAATATTGCAATAAAAACTCAACTGACAGATAATAATATACTGTTGCAGTGGAAATAATTTACACCGTCGTAGAAGAACTCATTTGCTGTTATTAAGTCGACACGCACCAAGATTGTTATTATATTTAGTACTTACTTTTTTCAAATGACCCGTGGATGTTCCAATAAAAACTACGGTAAAATCTCCTGTAGAAGTAGCCACAACAGCTGTCAAACGAGTATTAAAAAGAAGAACTGGCACTGCTGACAATGCTTGTTCACCACCCAATGGAGTGTTGACATCAAGACCGCAAAAATCTTCTCCGATTGTTTGTAATTTCTGAAACAAAACGACCAAAGTTTTGAAATGGCATGTATATTTGAAAACAATAGACCAAATGTGTGGAATAAAGACATATTATGTAATATGTTTGTTGCCAGATGTCATTCTACCCTTTTATTGTATCGTGAGGTATGTGTTGTTAATTTTTTTTAGATTAATGTTTACTGCTATTTGTATTTGTTTATATAAAAAGTATGTATAGAGTATTAGCTATTTAAATATAAGATGTTATATACTGTGTTAAAGATGGCCGATCATGTCGACAACGGGCATGATGAGCCAATATTTCATAATATGGAATAAAGAAAATTCAGACCATCGAAATAAATTGATGATATAAAATGCATGGGCAACCATTGCGTAGATCTATTTATAAAAATGTTTATTTGTGTGTATTTAAATTTTAGTTTTACTAACGAGCAGAGCCAGAAGCATATACCATTGTCTAGCCCTATTATAAACCCTGTCTCTTATTAAATGAAGTTGTGGTTTTATCTTCCGTAACTCCTGAGCCTACCACTCAGGAGGAGAGTAAGATGCATGATACTCCAATCAAACTGGCCATTACTGGCTATAATATGTCAGAAAATAGGGAACATTTCAATCCAGAAAGATCAGGCTCTCGTTCTACAGGTACGCTGAGTAATCTACGAAGAGTAAAAAAGAAAATAGTAAGTTTCCTGCATATGCCTAATCAAAGGAGAAAGTCGGCACACGTTCGCCGCTTCTGCTATTGATTTTGGATAAACTTATCTTTACAGACTTTAATGTAACTTCTATTCTGACAATTTGGTATGGGTCTTATAATAAATCCTGTTCCCTTTTGCATCAATCTAATAATGTAGTATCCTTCCGCACTATTTTTCGAAATTTCCACATACCAGTTTAATGGTAATTTCGGCAATGATACAGTTTATGGTATATACAATATATTAAACACATTTGATCAACATAATCTTGTTAAGGAATTTGTATAATTAAATTTTTTCAACTATTTTACCAATTTTTATACCCATTAATACATTTAGGACGATTTGTGAATGAACATCTCCGAATGAAGAGAAAAAACGATAATAGAAATACCCTATGAATTATATTTTGTTTGTAATTCGTCTGGCCTTCGAATAAAGTGAGCCTTGTATGCCACGTTTTATTTTTCGAAGGTTTGTACAACAGTTTGTGTAGGCCAAAACAAATATAAAGATTAAGTAAACTGATGGGCACAGCCGCAGAATGAATGATTTATTTTGAAAAACAAGTTTAGACACACATTTTACGATTCACAATATTTAAATTAACAAAACGAGTATTTATACTTGACCGATTCATAGTTTTTGTAATTTCTTCAGACCATTTTGTGCAGTCACCAACATCTCTAATATTTTCATATAATTTTCAAAGTTTTTAGAGGTAAACTTCGTGATTAATATCATATACCATTAAATAACGAAATTTTGCCACTTACAGACGATTCCAATTGTGTGTAAAACATCCTGAATCGATGAATTCACATCAGATTAACTTGTAGGATTTTGTTGTTTACTCTTTATAGTTCAAAGCTGTTAATCCGGGGAAACACTAGTTTCCCAAGTGATGCTGGGGACATACTGTGCGCAACACAGAAAGCTCCGACAGCTATTAACCAGGAATTTTTTAAATCGGGACTTGGGCGGTCGATAGAAACTATCTAGGTACATTCTTGTTTTATTAGTTTGAACGTGTTGGATATATCCCGAATTTTAATCTAAACCCTCTATTTATCAGTTTTTCAAAATAAATAAATAATATTGATTCATACTTTATGTATGATAATGGCTTATCGTTAGGTTTTTTCTGATCGCTCTGTAAGGGCTGAAATTCATTGTTCATTTAATGCTGAAATTATTTTAAAAACATCAAGACCGTGGAAAATATGATGCAGCACGACAAAGGTTAATTGAAAATCGTCATAATATATCATAATATAGAAAAATTCAGGTTTCGCCAAAGCCGGGCTCAGACGACTCGTGTACTTGGCGAATAATCGCTACTTGTGTATACTTGGCATGTCGTGTGAGTGGATTACTTGTACCTGCTTGTACAAATAATTGTCACTCGTTGGTTTTCCATTTCGGGTCGGTAAAAATGGTCCGAGTCAAAGGGATCACGATTATTCGTACACTTGCCAAGTACATACTTGTCTATACTTGTATAGGCGCTCAAACGAAATGCACAAATAATTTGCTTTTACTAGTGTGACTATTCATTTAGTTTTCAAATACTACCAGAAGCGCACAGACGTTTTTTTTTATTGTTCTTTTTTTATTCAAATGGAGTGGACAAATGAGATTGTGTTGGAATTTCTTGTTTTTTATGAAAATGAGCCGGTCATTTGGATGGCTGAACATAAGGAAGCGGAAGCAACAACTAAATTCTCCGGACAACCGCTATCCATAATGACAGCCACACCACTGTGCTCTATTCATTTGTACGTCAAGTTTTTTTTATTTAGCCAAATGTTCGCACTCGCGTACTTGTACACGTCGTGTGAGGGCTCTGCTTGCTATCGCAAAGCTCGCATACTTGCCAAGTACGCAAATAATTGTGTATTCGCCAACTATACGAATCGTCTGAATCCGACTTAGTATTGAAAGATATACGGGATTAAATGTTCCTAATGCGCTGACGATAAGTGAAGCTGAATATCGAGTTTATGGGAAATTGTAGTAAAAAAGTTCATGAAATATGTTCATATTTCCCAGTTGTGTTGCAAACGAGTCAGAGTTAGATTAATTTCAAGCAGGGAGGGAAAATTTCGTTAATCCTCAGCGAACGTGTTTAAAAGTGTCCTTTTAGTAGCCGGGCATTTTATCGAATTTAAATTCCACTTGATAAAAACCGATATCGAACAGATATTAACGGGTAAATTTAAAGCCAATTATTCAAATTTAATTTGATGTAGTGGAAATATAGCGGTTGTTTCTATAGCATATACTACTAATGAGGAATTTCAGATAGCGATAATAACATAAATGGTGAATTTCTGTTGTTTTCACAACAAATTTTGCATTCCGTTTTATACATTTTTCGGGTAACAGGATATTTCAGCTATTTTTCAATTTTATTAGGTTAAAATGTTATACAAATGTTTTTTAATCGCAAGAAATTGTTGGTAGACCGGTCAGTTCATAAATTATACTAGTTTTCTTACCAGTTTTTACAAGTAAAAAATTTTCTAATTAAATCTGAACAAGTTACGATCAATGAAATCTCCCAAAAAACGTTTTTTTATCAATAAAAATATTTCGGTTCAAGAGAAAATCGGAATGGTCTATTTTTTTCGAAGACCCGATGGATTTTTTTTTATTTCTTGTCACAACTCTTGTGGGAAAGATTTCAACAATTTAAATCGGCTATGGAATGAAATGGCAGTTGAAATAGTGAAAGCATAACTTTACATACGTTCTAACATTCAGTTCTCTTGTTCAGAATTGTATTCATGAGTGAATGACACAACAGATCGAAGATATTAACCCGCCAAAATCAAACAGCAAATGTCATTTAGAATTTTGATTAAAAAGAAAAGAAAATAAGAAGATTACTAACAAATTTTTTGCTTTGGCGTGGTTTGAACACTATCTACCTACGGTATACATCGCAATTCAATAATTTTTTTTTTCAATTTTCTGTATTTTTCATAAAATATTTGAGAATTTATTTTCTTTTCATGGTATTCCAAAATATTAAGCCACAATAGGTTTTTCCAAAACTGAGATACGATATTATTTAGAGGTCACTCACAAAACCTGACAACACTTGTCGTTGGTTAACCTCGGTATACATATTGATATCAGTAAGATCACATTTCGGTACAGACGTTTTTGTTATCGCCAGTAATAAATATGCAAAACACTGCATTTTTGAAATAAGCATTTCTAATATATTTAGTATAGTTAACGTAACAGATATAGTGCGAAGTTAAAGTTGCCGGCTTTTTGTTTGACTAAGAGTATACCGTCATAGCCCAGTCAATATCATAATTGTTTAAAATGGTTACTTAGTTGACGATAAATTCATTTAATGTTATAATTTCAATTAATAATCGTTAATAGTTATTTAATAAACTAGTTTGTTAATGAAGGCGATTAATAAACGAAACTGTTTAAAGCACGAACGAGCATTAGCGAGTGAGTGCCTTTGATAGTTTGACTGAACTATAACTATTTTTGAGAGACGTTTGCAGGTGATCTCTTTAGTCGGTGGTCTGACATCAAGAAAGTGTGTGTTTTTGTGTGGAAATTGTAAGTAAGTATACATATATTTATTAGCAATTTGGACGAAACTCGGAATGATACATACGATACGGTTAAGAAAGGATGGACTGATGTGTCAAAATACAAATACAATATAGAATTATGTTTGGTAAGTAGACGAAAATAATATTACCTTTCAGAGTTTAGCTCCGCAACATAACTTAATGGGGATATACGATTAGATAGCTGCACTATATCTTTTACGTCAACTATACCTCGCATCATAATTCCCACTTATACCATTTAGATTTTAATTTTTTTTAAATTTAAATTCAACTATGGCAATTGACAAGTGACAATTTTACAATTATTATGAAAAATGTTTGCATTCACAAATAGCGATATAAATTATAGTTTATAAAAGAGGTGGGCTTCATTGAGTAATTGGAGTACCAAGTAAATTTTATCAGGGCAGTTCAAAATGTCGCTGATGTATTTGAATTTCAACTGGAAACGTCTGGCGGTGTACAATTGACAATCGTTGATGCTCCACTGTAAGTGGAGATTTGCAGATGTAACATGTAGGTCTATTATTAGATGCTATTAAGTAACTGTAAGTCAGTTTTGTGTGGCCGATTCGCGTTTTTCTGACGATGACAAATTATTCTCTAGACTGGCAGGGGAAGCATGCCCAAGTGTGTGCTGAATTTCATGGAGGGATGTGTTTAAAGAGCTTCAGCAGTTTTGATTTTCTTTTGTTCATAGATTCAAGATCGCTGCAAATTTCAATGCTCGTTGTTGAGTGTTGAGGT
This sequence comes from Lochmaea capreae, assembly GCA_949126875.1. Classification (NCBI taxonomy): domain Eukaryota; kingdom Metazoa; phylum Arthropoda; class Insecta; order Coleoptera; family Chrysomelidae; genus Lochmaea; species Lochmaea capreae. The sequence continues at coordinate 13,738,574 of OX421402.1, read as the reverse complement.
AGTAGATGAAGCAGATCCGTCTTCGAGGGGATCAGCGAGTCCGTTGCCGGAAATACCAATGTGTGAGGGTTTCCAGATTATGGTATCTTGGGAGAGGAGATGCTGGTAGGAATCATGTACGTTTTGAGCCAAGGGAAGGTCGGTGAAGGTGACATTCAATTGAATCGAAGCGAGAGATTCAGTACAAATTGCGACATGTTTGTTGGGTAGAAAAATTGACATAAAGGCCTGGAGGAAGCAGTTACTGAGCAGCCTATTTCAGTCTCCCTTTTAAACATCAGTATAGAGTACTAGGCTATATAATACTGGTGTTGACTATTACTTTCTAAGAAAACTTTTCGTATGAATTCATTTGGGGTCTCGTGTTTGTTGTATTTGCAGAAAGTAGCGTTTAATCGTGGGAGATGTTTTATCCAGTGAGGAGTAGGTGGGAGTGGAAGGGGGGTTGTTTGGGTGAGGTTATTAAGTGTTTACGTCTTATCCAAAGAGATGGTTCTGTCATATATACAGAGTTTAATCTATTCGATGTAGATTTAGATGCGTAAACAATTTTGGAGCGAATGAGAGCTTTATAAAATGATAAAGCAACGTTTTTATCTACACCCCATTAAAAGTGGGAAATAGTTTTGATTATACCATTACCTTTTGTTTCAAAAATGTTCTGTATCCAATTCAAGCGAGACTCAAATATAATTCCAAGTATTTTGCAATGATCCACAATGGGAAGGATATAGTTATGGAGTGAAATGTGAGGGGAAAATTTTGAAAGTTTTTTCTAATGAATTAAATTATTTTTGATTTAGATGTGGATAGGGGTAAATCTAGGGAGTTCACCTTATTGGACAGGAGGTTAACAGCAGTTTGTTTACTTTTTAATCAGATTTCGTCATTAGTTTTGATTGTAAATCTGCAGCAATGCGAGATGAATGTTTATAGAAAGAAATTTTGCCTGAAACGGGAATGCAAATTCACAATAAATGTGAAGTGTTTTGGTTGATATTACGGTGGTTAAGACTGCGTTTTTGAATTAAACAACGTAAAATTGAGAGCTTTGCTCTAATTTCAAGCACGTTTCAATAAGAATTTATTCAGAAAGGTCGGTTTTATATCAAACTCGAGGCGCTTTTAAATTAAACATTTTGCCCGATGAAATTAAGAACGTGTCTCTCAATTTTCAGCACGTTTCCATAAGAATTTCTTGAGAACGACCGTTTACAAATTAAACACGGAGCTCGCTTAAATTAAACCCCTTACCTGATAAAATTGAGAACATATCTTCTTGATTATACTCGTAAGTACGAATAAGAAATTGTTCTTTTTCCACTACAGTTGCTATATTATATTTCGAAAATTAAGTAAAATTGGCTCTCCCTGCCCACTTAAATTGTGATCTCTTCGCCGTGTCGTCATTGACAATATTTTCAATGGATTTTTAAGAAAAGAAAACTCAACCTCAAAACCATTAAACTTGATGGGAGCGAGGTTGAATCAAGACAAGAAGTCAAGTATCTAAGTTTGACTCTAGACAGTAAACTCCTATGGAACAAACACGAAGAGGAGATTATATTCAAAGCAAAAATGGTGTGCAAGAATCTGGTAGGGAGAAATTGGGGCTGTAACCCAAAAATCCTGAGCTGGATGTACCCTGCCATAGTAAGATTATCACTTATGGAGCCCATATTGCGTGTAGTAGCAGAACTAGTCTATGGACGACGAGAGAAAACCTCTCCAAAATTCAAAGAGTAGCCTGTATGTGTATGAGAACATGCCCAACTGCAGCCACGAAAGTGATTCTCAACCTCATACCACTGCATATGGAGGTGGAAAGTGTTTCAGAAAGATCGAGATACAGACTAAGTAGAGAGGGAATCATTAAAAAAACACCTCCTTACTTCTTAGACATCAAAAAACCTGGGACATGTCACAAGAAGGTATAATGAAAAGGTATAACTCTTCAAAGAAATTCGTTACGGAATTAAGCAACAGGAAGGAATGGGATCCAAATACCATTACCAGATTTGGAAGGACGCCATTCAATGGTACACAAACGGCTTAAAAACAATAGAAGAAACTGGGGTAGGATAGGATAGGAGTGTACGGGCCAGGTACCAAACACTCTGAAAGCTTGAGAAAAACCCCAAGTATATTTCAAGCGGAAATTCACGCCATAAGAAAGTGTGCCCAGTTCAATATTGACAAAGGGTATAGAACTATAGAAGGCAAATGATTATCATAATGTCGGATAGTCAAGCAGCCATTAACGCACTGTAATCAGTTCCAAAATGGTGTAGGAATACCTAGGTATACTCAATGAACTAGACGAGAACAATTAAGTAAGCTTACTGTGGATTCCAGGATACACTGGAATAGCAGGAAATAAAATAGCAGACGGACTAGCAAAGAGGGGGACTGAAAGACCCTTTTGGGGGCCGGAAACCTTTTGCGGTATCAGTCCCAATGTAATATTAGAAGAAATAGACAAAGCCGAAGAAAAGAGAAGATTTGACCATTGGAAAGATCTAGTAGGGCTCAGACAATCAAAGATTCTGATGGATGACTACAACTCGTTGAGATCAAATGAATGCATAAGTCAAAGTAAAACTGCACTAAGAGTTTTAACAGGGATTCTAACGGGACATTGCCGCCTGAACGGGCACCCGATGAAGCTCAAAATAGTGGAAGAAGTATAATGTAGATTTTGTGTCATGGAAGAAGAAGCCTCCATCCACATACCTGCGAATTGCACACTAATTCAGAATCCTAGGGCACAGCACCTAGGAGATTATTGGATAGAAGATGGACATTTACCTAAGTGGAAGCCTGCAGGTATCCTAAAATTCCTAAGGGAAATAGGACTAAAGGAGCTACTAGTCTCTTAGACGTTCCTCAGTAACTAAGTAAAAGTAAGGAGGCACAATAGATCTTTTAGGTCTCTGTGAGTGTCACCCCATCGAAAGTTGAACAGGGTATTTATACTATTACCATAGAAGCATTAGAAATAAATAGGACTAGGGGATGTGAGTGAAAGAAACGGAATATGACATCTTAGAGGTACGCACTGAACCAGTATTAGCCTATTGTTAAGGAAAACCCAAGGGAAAACCTAAAAAAATCTTATTGCAAATTTGTCGAGTGCTAGATCGAAGCATTACCACATCACCATTCATTGGATTGCGCACCACAATCTGACACGTTTTGAAATTTTGATTTTGACCTGGATATTAATATTTCCCAACAGGTTTCTATAGTAGGCATGATGACTGATTTTGAAAAACTGCTCCACGATGTTTTCACATATATACTCTATCTACAATAAATGTTATTTCTCTGAGAAAAAAAGTTTTTAAAGAAGAAATTTACCTTTCAAAAATGCATTTTAAATTTTGCGCCAAAAGGCAAGAATAGTAATGGCGTCTGTCTGTGGCATCATCAATTCGTAAATACCATTTATAGGTGATCTGTGTCCTTCTTAGAACATAAAACAGACTGTTTCATGTCATTGGTAAAATCGTCAAACTTCAAACACTTGACAGCTTGCAGGTTAGAAGTTTATTTTGATACATAATTTGAATCACACAAACAAAGCAAATTCAAAACAGAACAGATGTTCGGACTATAGATAGTTCGGACTTATCTATGGTTCGGACGGAAGACAAAATATCAAGGTCAAATTTGCGAAAGTACGACGTCACTCTATTATGATTGGCGTTTGAGCTAAGATGGCGGATTGTTAAAGTTTGTGCTTATATTTTTATTAAAATATTGGTCATCACACATGTAAAAAAAATTGGGTAATTTTTTTAGAATCTCTGCATCATATACAATTATATACAATCAATATTTTAGTGATTCTTAGTGACTGTCATCATGCCTATTCTTGTTTTATCTTATATCCTAAACACATTTCAACTTCAAATCAACCGATGAATACTTATGTACCCCAATTTTATTATTACCTTTTCTTACCATTGTAGTGTTTATTTTTGATCTATTAAAGATTGATTAAATTGAATTTACAGAATTGTACTTTCTTACTATATTCATGTGTTTTGAATAAGTACCAATAAAATATCTACAGCAACTGGTTGAATTTTTTAAGAGATTGAAGTCTATGTTGATAAACAAATGTTAAAAAATATCAAAAGGCAACTAAGCTCTTTGAAGTTTCATATTCTTTACTTGAAAATCATCAAACGAGAGCTCTCAAAAACATATTGAAAATCAAGTACTTAGAATATGTGGGAGAAGAAAATCCAACTTGAAATTGATATGAAAAAAGTCACTAGAGGGAGGATATTGATGAATAGTTGCTCATGAAAAAATAGAACAATGAGAAATCAAGGAGTTGTTTACAAAAATGCAATTATGATTCAACTGGTAAAGAAAAGCGCGTAAGGTATCGACATTTATTCTGCATTCGATATATTCCCACAATCATGTACCATACAACAAATCTCAATAAATAATAGTTGTTGAAGGTCACTCACGTTCATTAATCGCCTGTTTGGGCGTAGGTATACTGTTGAATATGAACGTATATCTACCTACCTACATATATACGTTTAGCGGTTACGCAAATTGTCCTAGGTATAAAAGCTACATCATCAGTATATATGATGAAGAAATTACAGCTGGCAGATTAGTACTTTGAATTGCTAGTGTGGAATTATAAAATTACTTTTGCATCGTTGCAATAAGTTTCAAAAGAAATATCACAATATTTCTGCTTTAATTTTAAAGTTTCAGTTACGTATATGTAGAATTAATAATAAAGACCCCTTCGTGGTGAAATTAAGAGTGACTCACTTCTGCCATAGTGACACAGTCACATGCAAAATGCTTTGTGACAGCAATCCTTACTCTGTAGGGGTCTTTTAATTCTACCATTCACTTTGCGATGCTTTGCGATTTATTCTGAAAATTAATAAAATTATATTAAAAACTTTTATAAATACAGAGTGTCCAGAAACTCTCCTGCCAAACGGAAACTACAGTTACTAGAAGTGTCGATTTAGCTCAAATTACCTTAATCCGAAAATGCTTCTTAATGAAGCTACAGCCCTTTGAAGAAGACGTCCTCATATGAGTTTTCTTCAAATTATTCAAAAATACCGTTCGCTGTAAATAATCGATCACAAGCGTGTCAGTTGGGGGGGGGGGAGGGGATGTAACAGGTATTTTTATTAAAAAAAATCTATTTTCAAGTTTTTTATGTATCCGACACCGAAAATTCAAGATCATTTTCATAAAAAATGTTGTTTTCTTTCAAATCGATATGATGAACCGTTTTCGAGAAAAAAAACTTTTTGTGTTTCTTACATAAAAGTATGTTGGATTATAAAATTGTATCTGTGATATCAAGTTGGCTTTGAAAAATCAACAAATTGTACAAATACTGGTAACAAAAGTCGTAACTATTAAGTTGCTTACATTGTTTTGGAAATTTTAAATTAATTTTATTTCGTGAGGGTATAAAACAAGAATCAACATTAAAAAAAAAACAAAGTTAGAGATAATTACCAACAGAAATAAGATAAGATAATGACGACCATTTGTCTCAATACACAAATTTATTCTTTTCTCTAAAGATCGTCCAATTTTTGCAAAAATTCCTGCATTATTTCTAACTTCATTACAAGCGTTTTGAATTCTTTGTCGCAGCTGATTACTGGTTTCTATTGGAACAGCATAGACTAATGATATTAAATAACCCCCAAATACAAAAATCACAGGAGTTTAAATCTGGAGATTTTGGGGGCCAAGGAGATGTCTTATAGTGACTTGTCCACCTTCCTGGAAAGGACAGGATGGACGATGACCTAGGAAGACAACTCCTCGGGAGGATGTATAATGGGTCACATGTGGCCTAAGTGCTGTGGGCCTAACTTACCCTCCCTACTCTACAGATACAGTTACAGGATCCTGATTTTTTTGTTCCGCAACCAGTTTGAAAAATCTATGCGGGCAGGGAAATCACAATCTACCATGGCATGAACCTTTTGAAAATGGAAAGCATGAAGGTTTTCTTTATGAATAATATTCCATATGGAAGACCCCCCCCCCAACTGACACGCTTGTGATCGATTATTTACAGCGAACGGTATTTTTGAATAATTTGAAGAAAACTCATATGAGGACGTCTTCTTCAAAGGGCTGTAGCTTCCTTAAGAAGCATTTTCGGATTAAGGTAATTTGAGCTAAATCGACACTTCTAGTAACTGTAGTTTCCGTTTGGCAGGAGAGTTTCTGGACACTCTGTATAAATAATTTTTTTAAAACTAAGTGACAAAAATACTTCCATTTCTATAAAGAAATATAAAAAAAAAGCATGGGTCAAAACATTTTGTATGAGGACACATTCTAGCAAATTTTGATTGAGATTTGAGGTTAAATTCAAAATCCATGATGGAATTGCCGAAGATGGGAACCCATAAGTCATCCGTAAATAACCCAAATACCAAACATTTGGAGTTCACGCAAAACATTAGAAAAGAGAATACATTTTTTATGACTTTTCACTTTAGTTAAAAAACCTCTGAACTTTCGAACCGATTTTGATGCGTAGGGTGTTGATGAAAAGGTCTAGACTAGTACATTATGATTATTCAATGTAGTCTGGGGCGACTGCTATAATACGAGCTGAGAAAATCGTCAGAAGGAATCCTGAGATAGTCGGGCTAAACTAATTTTGTTCCACATCTTAATTTGGCCGAGAGTTAGCGGAAACTTGGTTCGCTAGATTGGCTACTGTACCACCTACCTAAATGACGATGAAGTTAGCCGCGACATTCTAGCCGAGTTTGGAAAAAAATCTTCGATAAAAAAGTTTTCCGCAGCCTGGCGGGGTCGGGCATGACTTTTTTCTATAATATAGGTCTTTAGCTATTAAAAATATTAGAGCATGATTAGAGGTGGCAGGAAAAAGTTTGAGGCGATCGAAAAAAAAATCGTGCAACTTGACGTGTTTCGCTTCAAACTTTTCCTGCCACCTCTAATCATGCTCTAATATTTTTTATTGAATAGCTATATAAAGACCTATATTATAGAAAAAAATCATGCCCGACCCCGCCAGGCTGCGGAAAACTTTTTTATCGAAGATTTTTTTCCAAACGCGGCTAGAATGTCGCGGCTAACTTCATCGTCATCCTGCCTAATATAGTTTAGCGTCTTGTGTTGCTAGTGTTTTTATCGGATACGAGGTGAATTTTTAAGCGTCACTCGGAAAACTCAAGCGTCACTCGGAAAACTCACGTTTTACAGGATAACTTTTCTTTTTATCAGGAAGGTGTTTAGTAAAGTGAATTTATTAGAATAATTAGCAGCTTACAATTCAATGATACATAGAGCATTTTCAGTTCTTGTGAACAAATATAATTTTGATAGAAAAATTAATACAATTAAGCAAATAGCAACATTCAACGGTAATCCATTGCATGTAATAAATAAATAAATTAATAAAAAGGAGAAAAAAGTTGCATTACAACTAATATTTCTTGAACAAACTAAAAAGATACAAAATTACAAAGCATATGCTGGAAATATTTTTAATAATAGTCCAGAGATTATTTTTTGACGTTTCTTAAAACCAATGAAATGCTTCTTTATTTGTCACAAGGGTAAGTTTCAACCAAATATGTCATTATTATAGTGGGAATAAATCTCTTGTGATTATTCTCGGGAATAATCACTGTGGCTTTTATTTGCCTAGCAAGTGTCAGATAGTTGTCAAAATAATTACCTAATTGTGTCAACGCGATATATTAAATGGGTGAAAATTATCGGTTTAGTACCTTTTCTGATGCAGAAATAACAAAAAAGATTTTAGAAACTACTTCGAATCAAAAAATAATCTAGTCAAATATAACTCGCGAGTTCAATAAATTAGAAAATAATTTGACAGATTTTGTTCAAACTTTTTCAATTTATTCTCACCCTCTTGTTATATTATTACTGATAATATATTTAGCAACAAATACAACAATTTCTTTTAAAACAGAAAGCCATGTAAGTGAAGTTTTTTTCTTTAAATAGTGGTATTAATTAGGAAGACTTCGTTTTTATTTATAACAGTAATATGAGTAGATTCCATAGAGTAAGGGCCAATTAGTAAATTTTTCATTATTTATCAAATAAAATGTACATTAAGTACTTTAATTTGTAAAAGAAGCGATGTTTGTTGAAGGTATTACTTTTGATATGATTGAAATTCTTTCGAATAATTAATGTTTTAAACTCTATTTCCCTTTGAAAGCGAGTAAAAGCATTTTAAAATTGTGGATTTTACGTTTGTTGCTGTAAACCGGAGAGTATAATTTGTTACGTCCATCAATATATTGCATTTTATGGAACTAATCGGATTTCTTTACCTACATTGGCCAACTTTTACTTCACAAGATAAAAGTAAAATAGAAAACACCACAAATAAATCAATTATACTAGCTATGTTTACTATCTTCCGGAAGAGAATAGCGCTGTAGACTGGATACGCTGGGAAAATTAAATGTTTAGTTTTTCCATTACCCGAGTGGTTTTGACGAAGTTATATGTACTTAAAAAAATATGTCGTCTGGGGTTGTAAAGGATACAAATCTGTTTTATTTTTACAGTTCGATACGAGAAATTTTTACTAGAATTTAGATGTTACTGCAAGAAAAATAAAATAATTTATTTCCCCTTCCCCTTCTTCTTCTCAGTTCATAAGGAAAATCTTAGAGAGTTCCTTCAGTCCTATTTCCTGGAGGAGGCTTAAATTTAGATGAGTGTGTCTTCTAACCAGCAAGGCTGGGACTCCTAGGTGTTGTGCCCTGGGATTCTGTAAGTATGTGAATGAAGGTATCTTCTTAAACTTAATTTCTTGATCCTATAGTTTGAGCTTCCTGATGTGCCCATTCAGGAGAAAGTGTCCTTTTAGAATACCTGTCTTACTCTAGCTTTTGATCTCACTTGGTTGTAGTTGCGATTGATATTATGAAATTTTTATTATTAAAAGATTATTGATATCATTAGAGCCTAACGTAAATTCATTATAATTTTCATTTCTTATTTTGTAATTATTACAGTTTCCTGTAATATTGTCGTATTTTACAGGAAACTGATTTGCGGTTGGAGGTGAAGATGTCGCTATTGTCACAACTTTAACATTTCTATTACTGGAAGACATGTATTGATTGTGATTTTAGTGGCTTCTTCAGTCTGGGATTAGGCTCTTAGAGCTTTTGGACGGAGAACATATAGGTACCTCCTACTGATGAGGCGCAAATACGCCGAAACCGGTCTGCAAGTTATGATGTACCTTCTAATTGCAAACCAGAATAGTTGGTTAAATCTTGTACTTCATACCGACCCCGTTTGACCAAGAAGTCTAATTCATGGTCCCTCGGGGTCCATAGCCCGGGAAGTAGATGTTTCTTCTCAGTTGAACTGTCAAATATTTTTGAAAACTTTGTAATTGATAGAATAATAATTTATTCTTCGATATCTATTTTTATTTTGGTCTTTGAATCAGAACTAAATCTGTATACCTGTATACCTTATAAAATAAAAATCATGGTTTTTTCGTTTCCTCTTCCTGAAAAATATCAAATACACGGTAACTTTCACATGAAAAGAGAAATAAATAATTATTTTGGATGAAAAAAGAAAAGCAGACATTTTCGTTTTCCTCTTCTTGGAAAATATCAAATTTTTTGTATTCTACATCAAGTGTTTCAAGAAACGAAAAGCACCGGTTGAAATCTTGGCATTTTTCTGGTGTCCCTTTTGGAAAACATCAAATATTTTGAATCTCACATCAATTTTTTTCAAGTGAAGAAAGATAAATGTAAAAATCATAGTATTTTCCCTTCCCCTTCTTGAGAAATTTTTTCTATTGCATTCATTTCAAGAAAAGGTCGAAAATAATTGTAGTTTTTATGTGAAAGGAAATATATAATATTGAATTAATTTCTGTACTTTAGAATGTGGAGGCAAAATTTTGCACCCGTCCATTCGGAGGCCATTGTGTACACATCTAACTTTAATAGAATTTTGGATAGAATAATGATTATTGGTCATAGAATAAAAAATAAGTATTGATTTTTCTAAATATCAGTAGAGAACGCCTGGTATACATACGTTTGTTAACCAAAAATAATCAGTAGGTAAATAGAAATTTAGTCATATTATAAGATATAATTAAAAATCGGCAATGGTGAGTAATTTTATCACTATCAGCAACGTGACAAATAATTCCCAGAATCTAGTAAAACCCCTCACACTCCCATTATTTTGGAACTTTAGTTATCAACAAAATGTTTAGCTCTTTATTTAAATTAAACCCATCTTGCGAAACGTTTAAAAAAATAATTTTATAATTTATTTTGGATTTAAATTACCAGCGTAACATAAAAGTTCAGCAGGTTTATATAACTTAATCCGGAGCTTCAGTTTTCTCCCATTCTATTCAACCCTGCGCATCTTAAATCATAATATCGAATTACTAGGGTTGAATTAAATGCTTCGCTTGCTCGAAATTTCAATAGCGTAATACTTCAAATGTATTACATAAATCTTGTATACCTATGAGTCATCGATTACTATATATATGTATATATACGCGGCGTTTGTAAGTTCGTTCCATTAATGTGTAACTCTGTAAAGGGTGTAATATAGGGTGACCATTCAGTCGGTTCATACCTTGGAAATTACGGATCGACTACAAAAAGTATATAAAAGGTATTGATTTTTAGTTTCCCCATGTTACTTATATTTTGTTTTCCTACAGAAGCGGCTAGATAATTATTAAAGTCGGACGAGTCAAATGGTTGCGACATTCATCAACAATCAAGAAGAAAATAAAAAATAATTCACATATACCTTCCCTCGTAATATTCATGTTTCTAAAAACTCGATTTTTATAATTCAATTTATTACTCAAAGTTCAATTAAAGTTTAATAAACAATAATCACAGAATTTTTTCTTGCCAGATGTAAGTAGTAGTTAGTATAATATTCCAAAAAAAGTCGCCGAAACTGAGCATTTCCACCAGTTTCCACACATTGTTGAGATTGTTACTGATATCTGGTGAGTAGCGATGGATCACCAATGGTATTAATATAATACACTGTGACCGTAAAGTATGGAACAAATTCAATTTTATCTAAACAGACTATTTTAAGAAATAATCCTGAAACACATCGATTTTTGATTTGAATTTACCGTATTTTAAAATAATAATCTAATATAGAGGGTGAATTACTTTCGAGTAATGATGTTGATTCCAATTGGTATAGGGTGGACAAAAATACAATAGTTTTGTGTGTGCTCATAAAGTAACGCGTAACATTCTTTATTAATTAAATTAACAATATTATCAAAAATACTTATTGTCTAGCGGCAATTGGTTTAAATGTAACACCCTGAAGTTTGTTACATTTTTAGATTAATAAAAATGAGCTGTTTCCAAACATGTTTGGTACTTGTGGTCTAGCAGACAGAATATGAAAGAAATTATTTTTTATCAATTTAATAAAAACATAGTCGTCTAATTTTTTATGAAATGTCATTATTTGTTTAGTAATTTATTGATGTTCAGTGACAGTTTAGTACTATAATATTTTTGGTATTTGTGAATGTTTTAATTATTGCTTAGATTTATTTTGAAGTAGAAATGGAGTTAAGTGTAAAACAAAAAATTGAAATACTTATGATGATTGGGTATGGAGACAGATCGCGAACTCAGATGGAAGTGTGCAATTTGTTTAATGATAAATATCCAGAAAGACCTATAACGCGTTCAACAGTCAGTAAGATTGAAAAGAAATTTCGAGAAACTGGTACGGTTGAAAATGCACGCAAATCAGGTCGTCCCTCTGAAAATGCTGATACAGCATTAGATGTTTTACTTAGTTTTGAAAAAGGTGCGCACACTTCTGTGCGTAAGTTAGTCGCGATATCCGTGTTAGCAAAACAACGGTACAAAAACTATTGAAGCTTGATAAGTGGCATCCTTATAAAATCAAACTTGTGCAGGATTTAAACGAAGATGATTCCGATAAAAGAATTCAATTTTGCGAAAAAATGATGGATAAATGTCACCGAGACCCTCTCTTGATACAAAACATTATTTTTTCTGATGAGGCCACTTTCACGTTAAATGGCGAGGTTAACCGTCAGAATTGTAGATACTGGGCAAAAGAAAACCCCCACTGGATGCGTGAGCATCATACACAATACCCGCAAAGGGTAAATGTATGGGCTGGAATTGTAAGAAATCGAATCATCTGACCCTACTTTATCGAAGGTAATTTAAACGGGGCAACGTACCTTGAGTTTTTAAGAGGGTATCTCGTACCTACTGTACGTTGTTTGTTTCCTAGCAGACGTAATCCTGGAGGTTTTGATGAAAGTTTATGGTTTGAACAGGATGATGCACCTCCACATTATGCTGTAGATGTTAGAAGGTACCTAGATGAAATTTTTCCGAACAGGTGGATTGGTAGACGTGGACCTATTGAATGGCCAGCGAGGTCACCAGATTTCAATCCTTTGGATTATTTTATGTGGGGCCATCTGAAGAATGTTGTGTATCAAACGAAACCAGCAAATATTCAAGAATTAATAGAGAGAATTCGGACAGCAACAAACAATATGTCTCAAGACAAATACAGCAAGGGCTGCAGTTCGAACATTTATAAAGTCATGTATTTCATCATATTCTGTCCGCTAGACAATAAGTATTTTTGATAATATTGTTAATTTAACTAATAAAGAATGTTACGCGTTACTTTATGAGCACACACAAAATTATTGTATTTTTGTCCACCCTGTAGCAATTGGAATCAACATGTGATACATTTTTGGAATCAGCTCAGCTAGAGTAATCCGAAAATTGAGACAAAATGGGGGTGTTCCATTTAAAAAAAAATGACGGTGACGTCATTACTCGAAAGTAATTCATCCTGTATATTAGATTATTATTTTAAAATACGGTAAATTAAAATCAAAAATCGACGTGTTTCAGGATTATTTCTTAAAATGGTCTGTTTAGCTAAAAATGAATTTGTTCCATACTTTACGGACACAGTGTATATTTGTTACTATATTACAATATTCTATTAATACATGTATACAAAATCAATACAGTTTATTCATTATTGAACCACAAACAAGAAACACAATAATTATATTGTCAAAATGTAATTTAAAACCTCGTTTAAAACCATCTTGGATTGTTAGATTATTAACAAAGTTTAATAATATTCAAAAAAAGCAACTACCAAAAGAAATACCATTAGTTGGTCTAATTTTAAAACCAAATTAATGAAACGAGCAGATAATTATTGGTGAAATTTACAAAAAAAATGTTCGAAAATATTCTACCTCCAAGATGAAAATATAAATTTTCTTGAGTCATTTTATTTCAGCTTCATCAACTTTTCATTTCTAGTTAATAACATTAGAAGTTGAGTAGAATTTTTAAAGTGACCGCTAAAGAATGCTAACCATTCAACCATTTTTAACGAAAAAGTAGATGAAACCTTATAGGATCACTCGCGTGATTGTATGTCTGCCAGATTGCTTCGAGTCTACTGAATGGATTGGTTAAAATTTGGTACACATATAAATTTGTGACTCAAACACGAGTCTCCTAAACCCGACGTTATTACCTATTTTCGAAAAGGTGAAAATTCGTACTTCCGTAAAAAAATCGTTCCGGTACTGGTGCAGAAACGGATGATTTTGTACTCTCCCATCACCGATGGAAACAACGGATACTCTCCCATCACCGATGGAAACAACGGATTGTTAAAAACACATGAAGACTAATAGACTCGTTCAGACTTGCCTATATTACTTTGTTCCGATAGGAAATTTATTTTCAATTTGCTACAGTGGTTCAGTTGTGTTCATAACTACGTTGTGTGACAAAATTGTCATCCAGAAATAATTGAAAAATGCTTGCCCATCGGCCAATAAAAAATTATATAAGGTATTGAAGGAATCCACATCCTGTAAGTTTTTGAAAACACCAAAAATCTTCCATGGAGGTACTTTGTCGATGGTAAACCAAATACATGATTAATAATTTCTAGAGTTCTACTTCTATAGTGTACTCGAAGCCTGCTCACTACGGGTGTTGGTGATTTAGTTACAGCCAGGTAGTAAATTAGATATCAATTTAAGATGCCTGCCAATAATATGTAATTTGGTTCCCAGTCCCAAAAAGGTCAGTGGTAATTTGGTTCCCGGGCATTGCTGTATTAAAGGCACAACCTGCGTAATCCCTTTTTATTTTATTAGTTTTTTGCAAAGTAATTATGTATGTACTTGTCAGTTTAATTTTAGATTGTGCTTGCTCATTCACTTTTCTTCAAAGTTGTGAAATACTTTTGAGTGGACGAGAAAAACAGTTATTAATTATTAATAACTAAAAATGGGCTTGTACAAACAGAAAATGTGATGATAACAGTTACAAAACATTTTCATGATGCAGTTGTGCAGGACTTGAACCGTTAATTCTTACTGCAAACCAATAGAGGACCTGTCAGAAAAACCTGCGAAGATTATTTGAATATTATTACATGAGAATGTGCCGATGCATATGTATCTTTCTATTCTGTGTTAAAGTACATATGTTTTATGGAAATTTTATGTTATAAATACTTTGTCTATAATAAACAATCATAAAAACTAAATGGGGTTTCATTGCTTTCCGGGAACCAAATTACTAATAGACCAGGTAAACTGAAAATGTCGTGAACCAAATAACACATAAAATGTAGGTATCGGTACTTAAAATATTGACCCTTCCTAATATTACATGTACCCCTCACTACTATACAGCTGCTCGACTAGATCTAACGATTTCTCCGGAAAAGTATGAATGATACACGTTATACTACCGGTAATTTCACCAGCCCGTTAAAAAACGGATAATGTGAAGCTGCTCCTATAGTACTTTTTCCTTTGCCTTTTCATATTTCTTGTCTTCGATTCCTTTTAGTACCAGTTTTTTTATTCTAATCACCTGTTATTTCTTTTTGGTTTTCCTCCTGCTCTTTCAACTTTGTATTATCCACTTTGATAACACTCATCGTACGAAATCTTATTCAATGTGTATAAGCTTATGTAGTAAAAAGGATCCATTGTTTCTCCAAAATTAATTATAAATACAGATCAATTTCAATCATAACAAAACCAATCTGGCCACAACAAACCCTGATAGCATGCTTCTATAATCGTATTGATAACTGAATTTGAGAAAAAAAGTTTGAAGATGTGTGAGATGAAAATTTGTTTTCAAACACCCTGTGCCTCATCAACAATTCAAAACGCATGATATAACGTTTTCTCAGAGGTAGAGCGAATGTACAACGACTTCGACGAGACACTAAATTTAATAATCAAAGGGTTCATTTTCTCCGTGTATATTTTCCGCTCCACCCCGGCTAATACATTTGGCACTCCATTCATTTTCTTTTTTTATCTTTTGAACATATTTGTAACATTTTTCTGGTGGGTCCTTTGTGCTTTTATCGATTTGTCAGTGTTAACCCTCGTCGGGGCTAAGAACAATGGCATTACAATCCACATTCTATGAAAAATCGGAACACATTTCAATTTAACTACTTATTGAACTTGATACACATCGAAAGGTGCGAACAGCATGAAAATAGTTGTGAGCTGTGCGAAAACGAAAAGAGAGAGACAACTATGCGGATCTAGTTTGTTGTTATAACAGCGTTGCCACATCAAATGTAATTAAATTTTATTGTAAATAAAAGTATAACTATATATTTATTTTCAAATATTAAACTGTCGCCCGTGTCTAAATCCATAACAATAACCTTGTTTGTAGGATATACGAGGATATATTGAAAAATTCTTAGCCTACTATAGAACCAAACAAAATTTCAATGTCAAAATATTTTATTACCCAACATATTCTCCTCTTAATTGGATACATTTATTACAGCGAACCTGCAACGTCTCTAGACCTTTCAAAAATGTTTCTTCTTGCTCTGCAAACCAGACCTCTACAGCTTTTATTACCTCCTCGTTGGAAGAAAATTTACGACCTTTTAAACTTTTTTTCAGTTGAGGAAAGAGATGATAGTCGGACGGAGCCAAATCTGGTGAATAAGGGGGTGTTCTAGTAATTCAAACCCTAAATCACGAATTTTTTGCATAGCAACATGAGATTTGTGTGCAGGGGCGTTGTCCTGCAAAAACAAAACACCTTTGGATAGCTTTCCGCGTCTTTTCTCTTTAATTTTTCCCGTAGAGTGGTCAGTAATGTCGAATAGTAGTCTCCAGTTATTGTTCTCAAGTCTCATCCATAGTAACAATTCGGTTTAAGAAGTCTACATCGTTTTCAAACCGAGCACAGATTGAACGCGATGCGGTCAACATTCAAACATTTGGGGATCCATTTTGCAGCAATTTTTCTCATGTCCAAATTGACGTGAACTATATGATGAACGCGTTTGTATGAAATATTCAGTGCTTCAGATATCCGTTTTAGCCCAATTCGACGGTCTGATAAAATCATGTCATGAACTGCATCGATATTTTCGGGGACTGACACAGACACTGGCCTTCCCGAACGGTCATCATATTCAATGGAAAATTTACCTCTTTTGAAGCTTGTAGTTCAATTTTTCACGGTCGCATACGAAGGACATTGATCACCAAGGGTATTAAGCATATCTTCGTAAATCTGCTTACCTTTTAACCCTTTTAAATACAGGTACTTGATGATGGCTCAATACTCCAATTTTTCGATTTTCACAATTTCGGTGGACATCTTTTTTTTTAAATTTATTGCGTAACTCTGGTTTACTTTTTTGACGTCAAACTTCACACTGACACTTCTAATAAGTTATTGTTCGTTGCTATGGTAACGCAATATTTTGTTTATACATGGAACTGGTCTAACTAGATATCAATACATCCTCGTACATAGTTACTAGGTAAATTATTAATAATTTAAACATTTCGCCTGTTAATTTTTTGAATTAAATAAACAAACCATCCTAGTAAGGTGTGAGGATGGTATGTTCCTGCGGATTAACCAGTTTGGAGCGATTTAGTATACATGGATGACGAAGCACCATAACGTTAAGATAATAGTATCATACGATTATAACGCTTTACAAATTTGGAAATCAATTTTCAAAAAGTAGAACGTTCATTAGGAAGCAACATCTAGTTCTCGGGCTATATGCCCCGACAGACAATGAATTACACTTCCAAGTTAAACGGGGTTGGTGTATCTGCAAGATATAACCAACCATTCTGGTTTGTAATTAGAAGGGACAATATCACTTGCAGGACGGGTTTCGGCGTATTTGCAATGTTATAATCAAGTAAATAATCGTAGTGTTAGTTTACCTTCAGCCTCTGAAGAATATATATAACTTGGTTATCGAAACGCGGGTAAGATAGTGTAAAATGTTAGTGTTGGTGGAGTGGTAGTGTAAACAGTGTTCAGAGTACAGAAATTGTGCCTTTGTTGCTCATAATATAATTTATTGTTATTTATAATAAATTGCAACATTAATTGTTATAATATTGTATTTTTTTTCGAAGCAATTTTAAAAAGTTCAAAAATGGGTTAAACATTCGACAGAATAATAAATCATGAATTATGTTTTTATCCAAGATAATTATTGTTGGGTATAATGAATTTCATTTCGAGGTAATATTTTTGTATTGCTTGGAAAAATATTAATGTTTTTGGGTAATTCATATATTTAGTACTCATCATTTATTAATAACGTTTATGACAAAAACTTCAAACTGAGAAAAGTTTAAATACAAAAAATAACAATTTCTACTAAATATTTATTCCTTCATAAATTTTTTATGTCTTCAATAATTTGATAGTTTCTCTATTTGCATCATTAGAAAATCATTATTAAAAGTTAGTTGAAGTGGTCTGGTTCCGTGTATGGGTCAATTACATTTTTCAACATATAATATATTATGTTTACGGGGTTGGGATAAAGTATAGAACCAAGTAAATATCTTTTAAACGAAAAGAACGATATTTATGGAAATTTGCAAGTAAGTACAATGAAACAAAATGCATCTGATATATATTTTTTTGTTAATAATATACTTCCGGTTTAACCGGAAATGCCATCAACTTCTTTAATTTAAATGGGACACCCTATATATTTTTACGGATGTTGAAAGAGCTTGTTATTTTGAATTCATACATACTAAATTAAGTGTAAAAAAATTTGTAAAAATGAGGAATAACTCACTGTTAGATGTACAATAGGTGTACATTTCATTATTTTAGAATAATGAGAAACAAAATTACTTCAAATATTCAAAATGCTCGCCGTTTACTTGCTGACAATATGCCATCCTATTATCAAATTCTTGAGTCACTCTTTCCAAGACTTCTCCACGTATTAGTTCACATTCATCAATAACTCTTTGTCTCAATTCCTGTAAGTTTGTTGGTCGTCAAACGTAAACACGTGATTTTTTATAACCCCAAAGAAAAAATCTAACGGGCTAAGATCCGGAGAGCGAGCAGGCCACTCTATGAATCCTCTACGTCCAATCCATCGAATTGGAAAATTCGCATCCATCTATCATAGTGGGGAGGTGCTCCATCTTGTTGAAACCAAACATTTTGTGGTAATTGCCCATTCTGTTGAAGTGCAGGAATAATTTCGTTATTTAGTAGATCCAAATACTTGTCACCATTCAAGTTTCCGTCGATAAAAAATGGGCCTATAAGCCTATTTTCGACAATTTCCATCCAAACATTTAACTTCTGTGGATGCTGGGTATGTGCTTCATGAATCCAATGAGGATTCTCATTTGACAAATGCCTTGAGTTATGGCGATTAACTGTTCCATTTAAACAAAAACTTGCCGCATCGGAAACTATGTTAGAAGCAAAATTGTCGTCGACATTACAGATGTCCATTAGCCGTTCGCAAAATTACAGCCGTCGGTCAAAATCATCGTCTGACAATTCCTGAACCAACTGTACCTTATACGGATGATCCTTTTCACTTTTTAATATCTTTCCTACAGAACGTCGACTGATACCATGGTTTAGTGCCAAATTTGTGGTGGAAGTTTGAGGTGATTCTTCTAAATCGATTGCAATATTTTGTTTAACAGTTTCGTTCGTTGCAGTCCGCGATCTTCCAGGTTTTGGCAAATTTTTTACCTTCCCAGTTGTATTAAAATATTGTAATGTTTTAGTTACTGTTAAGCGTGATATAGGATTTCTTTTCGGATGCAAATTATTAAAATTATGACACACTTCTTCATGAGTTCTAACACGATCACCATAACCGAACATCATTAAAATTTCAATACGCTCTTTTTCACTTAATTGAACCATTCTAAATTGTAAAATTTATTTCCGTCAATTAGAATTTGAACTTGGAGAACAAAAGACGTACTAAACAGTACTCGTTTATTTATTACTATGCATACAAACAACATCAATTAGTTTATCTAAATAGTTTTTTGCTCTAATGAAAAAACTCAAGGAGGTTGATTAAAGTGCTATATTTTAACAAATTTTTTACACTAAACTCAGTGTGTATGAATTCAAAATAACAAGCTCTTTCAAAATCTGTAAAAATATATAGGGTGTTCCATTTAAATTAAAGAAGTTGATGGCATTTCCGGTTAAACCGGAAGTATATTATTGACAAAAAAAATGTAAATCAGATGCATTTGTTCCATTGCACTTACCTGCAAATTTTCATGTATATCGTTCTTTTCGTTTAAAAGATATTTACTTAGTTCCATACTTTATCCCAACCCCGTATAATTTTACCTTACTTTTTAATTTGCTTATACGTGTCGACCTGTAAACGCCAGCCAGACGAACCATTACCTGTACAAGTAACTTAAACTGTATTTTTAAGCTATATAGCTACTTATATGTTCAAATTTACTTTACGCCTCCTCAAAACAATATCCCCACCTGACAACAGCTCTAGCGAGAAAAGTTTTGCGTTTGTATTGGTAAATTCGTTGCACTCCCACCAAAACGTCTGCTTAGAACAAATCCATGGTCTAAATGTGTTTCCAGCTCTTGGACTATGGTGTCATCCTTATTTTCAATAACATAATACACAACGCAGTGGATTTCATGTGTGTCTGCAGGATCAGGGTGATATTTTCTTTCATTTTGCAAACTGCAGCAAGTGACATATCAAATTAAATTGTCTCAAATATATTTCTTTGCATAATTTTAAAATAGTTTTAATATTATTTAAAAAAATAGATCAAAGTTGTTACTTAACAAATTTTATTTTCTAATATTTTGCTCATGTTTTATTTGACACTACTTTGACTCATCATTTCACACAATAAGCCCCGACTGTAGATAACGCATTAGCAGCAAACTGTCAACTACTGCCATATACATTTGATTAATTAAATTTTTGTGAATAAAGCATGTTATTGATCTGTAAAAATGACTTTAAGCGAGAGATAATTGCGAACAGTGAACTAATTAATCCTATTTCATTTATCTCTGCAACTCGACAAATGAAGATTCAATTAAAGATATCAAGTGTCAGATTAATCACCTGCCGTACGATAAGTACATCAATTTATTTGATGTGTACATCGAATGTTGGATTGTGTCAAAGCAACTTTCAAGGGATTGTTGATTCCCGGATATTTATTCAACAGAAAATTGTAATCAATGCAATTAACGTTTCATTTGTAGATTTTTTGAAAAGTAGGTATGTTTAATTTAACTTTAATTGGTTCTAGTTGTAGGTACAATCCGATTTTTTTATAGGGACAATTACTAGGTTTTCAAAATAAAGTTTAAATGATATATCCTTTCCTATTTCTACAATGTATACATGGAAAAACAGCACGTCGTTCTGGAGATTTCGGTATTTTTCAGTAAACGCGACAATGTAGTTTTTAGCGAAGCTCACTGACTCAAATTGACATTCGACAGTGTGAAATTTCTTGTTTTTGAACAATAATAGGGCTTGTTTATTTTTTAATCGAGAGCACCCCGGTTTTTAGGAAAAAAATTCAAATTAATCTTGGAAATGTATCTTTATATACAAATGAACCTCAAAGATTTGTATGAAACTAAAAATGTGATTTTGTGACCGGTGGTTATCCGAGTTGTACGAGGATATATTGAAATATTCTTAGCCTACTATAGAACCAAACAAAATTTCAATGTCAAAATATTATATTACCCAACATATTCTACTCTTAATTGGATAAATTTATTACAGCGAACCTGCAACGTCTCTAGACCTTTCAAAAAAAATGTTTCTTCTTGCTCTGCAAACCAGACCTCCACAGCATTTAGTACCTCCTCGTTGGATGAAAATTTACGACCTTTTAAACTTTTTTTCAGTTGAGGAAAGAGATGTTAGTCGGGCGGAGCCAAATCTGGTGAATAAGGGGGGTGTTCTAGTAATTCAAACCCTAAATCACGAATTTTTTGCATGGCAACATGAGATTTGTGTGCGGGGGCGTTGTCCTGCAAAAACAAAACACCTTTGGATAGCTTGCCGCGTCTTTTCTCTTTAATTTTTTCCCGTAGAGTGGTCAGTAATGTCGAATAGTAATCCCCAGTTTTTGTTCTACCCTTGTCCAAAAAATCAATCATGATTACTCCATGGCAATCCCAAAAAACTGAAGCAAGAACTTTTCCAGTAGATTTTTGGACACGAAACTTCTTAGGTCTTGGAGAACCAGAGTGTCGCCATTCCATCGATTGTTGCTTTGTTTCTGGATGGTAGAAATGTACCTAAGTCTCATCCATAGTAACAATTCGGTTTAAGAAGTCTACATCGTTTTCAAATCGAGCACAGATTGAACGCGATGCTTCTACCCTTGCACGCTTTTGGTCAACATTCAAACATTTGGAGATCCATTTTGAAGCAATTTTTCTCATGTCCAAATTGACGTGAACTATATGATGAACGCGTTCGTATGAAATATTCAGTGCTTCAGATATCCGTTTTAGCCCAATTCGACTGTCTGATAAGTTCATGTCATGAACTGCATCGATACTGGCCTTCCCGATCGGTCATCATCTTCAATGGAAAATTTACCTCTTTTGAAGCTTGCAGTCCAATTTTTCATGGTCGCATACGAAGGACATTGATCACCAAGGGTCTTCGTAAATCTGCTTACCTATTAACCCTTTTAAAAACAGGTAATTGATGATGGCCCGATACTTCAATTTTTCGAGTTTCACAATTTCTTTCAATTTATTTTTTCTTTTAATTTATTGCGTAGCTCTGGTTTACTTTTTGGTCGTCAAACTTCACACTGACACTTCTAATAAGTTATTGTTCGTTGCTGTAACGCAATATTTTGTTCATGCATGGAACTGGTCTAGGCTAACTAGATATCAATACATCCTCGTAAAACATTCAAACATTCACCAGCGGGTACTTCGAGATCATCAAGTTTTGTACAATTCAGGTATCTATTATTAATTTTTGTTTGTGAATTTATACCTAACTCACTAGAGATGCCCTTCCGCTTTGACTTTTTTCTTTACATAATCATTTTTCATCTGTTTATAGGAAAATAGACAATATTACAGTAAATAATGGGTTTTGTCCACACATTAGGTCATAAAGCATGATAATTTAAAAAAATAAACATACAGTGCATCTATAAAGTAACACATGTATTGATTACTAGCTAATTTTAATTTGCCATCTAGTATACCAAAAATGTATGATACATTGATTCAAATTGGTAAACTAAAAGTTGTAAAACTATTTTTTGCTTACCGTTAGCACACACTGATGACTGGGCGAGATGAAATCGAGTCCTCGTTGTCCTTTTCCACTAAAACAGGTTTTGATATTTTGCATAAACTTTCGTCGAATAGACTTAAGTGAATAAACGCAAAGCGCTGAGAGATCAGAAGGTTTGTTTGCAATCACTGGTTCACTTTCACTAAACACCGCAAATAGAACATCATCTTGTGCCGTTATACCCAAGTCTGAGGCAAGATCAGAGCCAGCTTTTCCAACGTATGCAGCCTGGACCAGATTATACTTTCTACCCCCTTGTGCCTCACTAATGCAATCCATTGGTATTTCCGTATAAGAATAGTAATTTTCGTCGTCGTGGCATACTCTCACTAATTTGCTGATGTACTGGCTTGAAGTGGTATGTTTCATTTGCGTTGTCAAGAAATAACTAAAGCCTTCTGAGGCGAAGCCATATACATACGTAATTGGATATCGTTCCCTAGCTAAAGAATTAACGAACATTCTGGTACCCGTCGTTACGGCGGTTTGAGCTATTGAAAACATTTTGTCTTTATCTAAGGACCGACTGCTCACCGCCGGTACTTCGGACCGGTAGGGCGATCCTAACGTAAAAGTCACCCCGACATACATTACTTGTGATACTGGAGGAGTCGGCGGACCTGGAGCAATAAATGCCACCGTAGATGCTGTTGCGTTGTTAGCCACAACAGCTTCCCTAACTTCCATACTTCCTTCAGATATGTTTTGTAGAGGCCGAACAGAACATATGCCTTGTGAAAGACTTCCACAAGATATCAATCTGGATGTGGTATAATCGATCACCAAAGCCTTGTTAACGTTGTCTGTGAGTTTTTTGTTGATCGCATTGTTACATTCTAGAACTGAGCAATCGTCGGAGTCCAGCTTAGGACCCGTTATTTCGGTGATTACCGATTCTAGATCTGGGGAGAGTTGGTATAGTCGGTTCACGGCTCCTATGTACACGCGGCCTGTATTCTTGTCAATAACGAGGTGGTTAAAAGCTTGTACTTTTGGATCTGAAAATGTTTTGACTATTTCTTTGGGAATGGCCGCTGTTGCTGTAGCCATCACCGTGGCCAGGAATACGAGGAGAGGATAGGACCGCTTCATGGCGGCACCAAACTGATGTCCACTTTCACGTCATGGTCCTATAACAAAAATAAACAATTAGATATGAATATCAAAAAACTGTCGGGGCATATAGCCCGGAGAATAGTTATTTCTTTATCTTAACTTTTGTAAAATTCATTTTTTAAGGAAAGATCAAAACGTCATATTTTTCTTAATGGTCCATGTTCTTTGAGATTTCGTGACTGATTTTAGTAGGAAATAATTTTATGAAAGACCAAATCATCCAGGCATTTTTTATGACTTTCTTTGTGAATGAAACTTGTAAAACATTTTTGAATATCATTTTATTGGCGAAATTTAAAAAACTACTGTCAACATTTCTAGAGGAAAATCATTATAATAGCAGAAAGTAATAGCTTACCCAAAAAGGTATAAAAATCGCGCAGACGATCAAGACATAAAGCAAATTTTAGAAATATTTGGAAATATAAGAATACATTCAGTCTTAACTATTGGAAAAATAATTTGTAGTGAAAAAGAAATTTCTAGGCAAACTAAGTTTTTTTTCTAATTTAACGGAACTTGTTTAATTAAATATAAGTGAAAATTTTATTGCTCGTTACTTTCTTCCACCTATTCGCTTTATTTATTCAATTTATATATAAAGTGGTACACTTAAAACCGCAACTTTTCCTTTTTAACCGACGTGATAAACAACTAATTCAACAAAAGCAGATTTTTAATTAATCATTAATTATTGTATCTTACAGTTTTAGTAACCACATCACAAGTTACAAGAATTTCAATCTCCCTCGTTGTGTAGCGGGCGGCTGCTATAAGCTTTCCTAGCCTATTCTGCCGCTTTCGTAGGCATTTTGTAGGATTCAAGGAATGGGTGCGAGGGAACATTTTAGCTTTAAGTAATTTTTTTGTATGTAAATAAAATTGTGTGTTTGTATTTAGCTAGGAGCTAAATAAAGATTACTTACTTACTGGATTAAGTTGAAATTTGGTACGCACATGAGACTCTGTGACCCAAACATGGACTTGTAACATAAATAATTGAATTTTAGGAAAAAATGAAAAAGTTGCGAAAACTGTACCGTATGATATATCAAGTATGTTAGGAAGGTTTTGTACATATTTTTTATAACGTAATCCGGTCCCATACACATATTGGGAAGAGAAGCTTGCGAATATTTACTATACCTAGTTTATTTCAGAAAGGTATAGGGTAATAAAACCTCATTAGGTATGCAAAAGGAACACAGAGTGACCCAACGAATATTTAAGCCACTTTCATAGTTTGGCATTGATTTCATTGTAAAATTCTTTCTTTTTATCAAGTGCAGGTAGTACTACCCGGGTTGGGGTCAATATATGGATTTAGCCTATTGTTATCCATTCACAAACACTGAAAATAGTGTGCCAAAGGCGTGCCGGTAGGATACTCGTAAAAAGGAAATAATTATATAACAGAATAAAAATTAGGCATTATGTACATAGTATTAATGGCTTGATGAAACAGTAGCTTAACGTCTTTCATTTTGAATGTCGTATTGTGTCTTGCCACAAATTCTTTCACTTGCGCCCATATAAGTTCTATAGGATTTAGTTCGCAATGATATGGCGGTGTGCGCATCACAGTTACACTATGTTTTTCTGCTATATCTTCTACGGCGTATTTCATAAAACGATGTTTGTGTAAATAAATAATAAATAAATATGTCCTCGTGGTAATCTCCCGTATGGCACGACTGAAAAGTTAGCAAACCTTCTTTTAAAAATCCCTCTTCGCTTCCAACATGGTCTTTTCCCTTTACCTGAAGGCACCTTAATATCCGTTGACAGGCCTTCCATGAAAGCTTGGCGAGCACTGGTTATATTTTTGTCCTGCCACATTTTTGGTACTGTATAACCTTCATTAATCCACGTCTCATCAAGTTAAAGGATTTTCTTCTGCTCTGTTCTGTATTGCTTTATACTTCTTAAGTACTTTCGTCGCCAGCAAACAATTTCATCGCTTTCCAGTAAAAGTGCTTTACGGTTATGCTTTTCCCAGGCAAAATCCATATTTCTCAAAGTGGTCCATAACAGTTTTTTAGTTATCAACGGAATACTGTTATCCTGGCCAAGCTCCATTAAAACCTTGTCTAGGGTGGGTATTTCTTTTTTAAAATAAAAAGAGTGAACTTTTCTTCGAATTACACTTTTGGTGTTTTACTGGTCTGTCTGGACTTTTCTTGGGAGGCTCCACTTGGCCTGCTATCTTTCTCCCCCGCAATAATTTAAAAACGGTGGACTTTCCAACTCCAGTCATTCGGGAACATCGGTCGACAGTTTCTTGTACAGTAAATTTACTATGCAATCGTGTACATTTAAAATAATAAGTTTTTAATTCACTGATAGTGGAGAATTATTGGAACATCTTTTCGTTGGTGTAAATGTCGCCATTTTATTACTAATCTTATAATACTGTGAACACTATTTACGGCTTAACAGCAAATACTGATGCGTTAAACTAAACAAATATACTTATAAAGGTCTAAAAATTTTGGGTAGGGCACCTTGCGGCGCATGGTTAAGCCGAATCTGAAATAGGATTGGAATTAGGCAGAGGCACTAATAGAAGGTTAAACGGTACCTGTTAAACGCAAAACGTAACTGTATAATCTACTACCTAAGTAATCCCTACACAATATTTCGATATTGACACTTCAGGCCAGAAAACATGCTTTTCCTAATTCTCTTACGCAATTACTTGAAATTTTAATATTACAAACAATACTATTTCAAGACCTACGCCTATGGCCGACACCGATATTGAGCCGAACTGGACGGAATTCCCCATTTTATTACCCTATACCTTTTCGAAATAGACTATAATCGCACTCGCGCTTGCCTATATTTAATTCTTATACAAAACATATCAAACCATATGTTTTAGGTCTCCTTCTTTTCGAGTTTACATATGTATGCCTTCCAAACTCTCTACATTGGATTATATTCACTCAAAGATTTGATCATTTGTTAACCTATAAGCAGTTTTTTGTAAATTAATTGTAATTTCTATTTTATCTTCATTTTCCGAGTTTTCCTTTTCTGTTTCTAGATATCTAAACATCCGACTTTCCACCCCTCCATTATAATTGCTGTTTGCCATCCATTACCGTCGACTTATCTAAATTCACCCTCTTACCATATTCTTTCAGTGTGTGTACCAGATGTTACGATAGTTTATTCCAGCTTTATACGGGTTTTGCATATAAAAATAAAATTTAAGGTGACTTCCGGATGTAATTTCCCAGTAAATTGATTATTTTTCAAAACGCATAATCGCAATATTTCGTACCAACAAACTGTTTCCTATAGGAAATTTTCAGTATAAAATTTTCTTGCTTCGAAAGAATTGCCAGATGCTTTTTCGTACTTTAAAAGCAAATTTATTGAGCGTAAATTCTGTCATTTCAGGTATTACAAAAGTAATGAAAATTTTTTTATTCAACTGGCAGCATGATAAATATATTGACAGCTGTCTACATGATAACATTATATTTTCTGGAGAAAGGATTATGTCTATGACAAATAAATTGAAAGATGATTACCGTGTAAAAGCACAATATGGAAATAATAATAGTCGCTGAATATGCTATCGCTATGTGATGTCTCTCAAAATTGTATATTTCTAAAAACCCATTTTATCGAATTGGAGAACAATTTTATATAATACATAGCACCTGTGCGGGTTACTCTATCCATTACTGAAAACTGCATTAAAATCCGTTAAGTAGTTTAAAAGATATAAGCTAACAGAGTTTATAATATACAGAGTGTCGAGAAACTCTCCTGCCAAACGGAAACTACAGTTACTAGAGGTGATTTTAAATCGATTTAGCTCAAATTACCTTAATCCGAAAATGCTTCCCAAGGGAGCTACAGCCCTTTGAAAAAGACGTCCTCATAAGAGGGTGAGAGGGAGAGAGATTTGTTAATTCTTAACAAATTAAATAACACTTGTTTCATACTCCATTTTCAATATAACTAAACATATCTTCAACAACATCTAACTTACATTTTACCAAAAAATTAAAACCGTCACATACATAAAATCTACAAATTAGTAATATATTATCATATACTAATTAATTATAAAATTACTTCCAATCACAAAAACAATGCCGACTATACAACGAGACGTTGGCAACTGATTTGAGTATTTCGACTTCTTGAACTACAGCTTTTGTTGATAACATTGCATTGAAACTATTTTAAAGATAAATTCGAAAATATCAACAAGATAAATTCGAAAATATCAACAAAATAACACAATCTATCCAAAAAATATTCAAAACTACTCGGTGTACAAACAGATTATCAATGGTTGATTAAAATAAATGTCACAGGTCATTGGAATCCTACTCAACGTTTTCAATTGGACAAGAGTTAAATAATGATCAATACATTTAGGTTTTCATGAAACCCACTTCCGACACGTCTCGGAGAATACAGAAAACATAAAAAGTTTGTCAAAATGTCAACTTGACCAATTACTACTAGAACTATACAGGCCTATTGGTAAAGTTTGTCCTACCTGTCCTACCTTTAATTTGTTAATTCTTAACAAATTAAATAACACTTGTTTCATACTCCATTTTCAATATAACTAAACATATTTTCAACAACATTTAACTTACATTTTAACAAAAAATTAAAACCGTCACGTACATAAAATCTTCAAAATTAGCTTTTGTTAATAACTTTTCTTGACCTCAAGGGTCTATTCTAGGCCGAATTCTATTTATTATCTATACTGCTGACCTGCACAGGTTGGGAAATGACAATATTAAAACCATTCAATACGCAGATGATGTATGGTTTTATTTCATCCGTAATTCCTTCGAGCAATGTGTTGACGACTTGAGGATGTTTATGCCTGTGCTGCATGGATGGTTGTCTGACAACGGTTTCTCCATTTCATACGAAAAATCTGCCGTGGTCGGTTTTTCTAGACACCGTCTTAAAACAACTAGGGCCCTTACTATAAGAGAACAACAAATCCCTTTTGTTGAAGAATTCAAATACTATTATTAGATAAAAAGTTGCTTTGGACCAGTCACATTCAGTATACGAAAAAAAATTGGGGGAAAGGAATTAATCTGCCCCGCAGTGTGTCAAATAAAAATGGGGAGTGGATAGTTCAGTTTCACTAATGTTCTACTGGTTCTACTAACTAAGTTAACTAAAACCCTTAACTCTTAAAGCACTGAGCTCGAACAGGATAAAATCTAAGCTGGTGATTAACTGTCTACAAGCCCTTGAGTTACTAGGCAAGGAGAATAGAGTCATTTTGACCTGGGTGCCTGGGCATCGAGGAGTGGAGGGCAGCGAGAAGGCCGACACTGTGGCAAAAAAGGGATCAGAGTCTGTATTCATCGGACCCGAACCATTTTTTGGCATTGCGGAAAGCACTGCTAGATCAGCCATAGCTACCTAGGCGGAGAGGAAAACCTTCACGTACTGGGCAGACATACCGGGGCTCTCTCACTCGAAGGCGTTCATATACAACCCTTTGAGTACAAAAAATAAGCAGATCGTGGAATGGAATAGAACAAACCTACGCATTCTGACGGGACTGCTTATAGGACATTGTCGACTGAATTACCACCTAAAGAAGATGAGTCTGGTTCAGACCTCGGATTGTCGGTTCTGTAATTTGGAGGACGAAACTGCGGAGCACATTATTATGCCATGCCCAGCTTTGGACAGGGTAAGATATAACATATTCGGTTTTAGTACTTTAGACCCGAACCCCCGAACGACTTCAAAAAAGTATCACCAAATACAACCATGGACTTCGTCAGAAGCACATGCTTGTGGGGTGAATTGTAATCCCTAGGGGTGAGCCACAATAGACCCAACGGGGGTCGCAGTGGAGATGGCGAGAAGGCCCCACTCACATAGAACCTAACCTAAAACCCAATCATTTTCAGATATAATAAATAGTTACAAAAAAATGGCCCGCATACGTTGGAAAAAGTATTATAAAAATATCGCAAAAACAAACGGCAATCAGTATTTCCATTTATATCCTCAAGTCCCCAGTAAAAGTAACCTCTTAAATTTAGATTATAGCAAAAGACACCAGGGGAATTCTCACACGTTTAAAAGTGAATCATGGACGTTTTCGGGCTCATCTACACAAAATAGGTACTTTCAACACACCTTTTTGTACTTGCGATAATATATCAATAGTTGATCTTAACCATTTTTTTGCATGTGAGGATCGACTGGTAGAAAGAACAGAACTTTATAATTCCCTCATCTCCTACAACTTTCCCATGCCTTTTAATTTATGTTCACTTCTGGCGAAAAACGAAAGGGCTATTTTTGACCAACTTATACGGTTTATTACTAGAGATGTGTCGTTGTTTAAGTAACGTTGTTCTGGAGCGCTGCGACCCGCTCCACAATTATTAATAAATTATTACTGATTAGTGATTCTATATTGGAAATATAAGGTTTGTTCCTACAAGTCCATTCTGATGTGGAACTGACTCGTTCTTGGACGCGTTCGTAAACTAACAAGTGCGCATGTCGGTCAATTTATTCGTACATTTTTGTGTCAGTGAATTGTACTTGTTGGAACGCAAAGTTAAATGTGAAGAAGACTAAAGAAGTGAACCATCACAATTGAACGAAAAACGCAATGGTGGAAAACAACGAATTATCCGAATTTATAATTATTGAAGGACCTAACTTAAACCCCCATGAAGTGGAACGGGAAATTTACAAAAAAAAACGAGATAAAAAATTTTAACCTTAGAATGCGTATTTTTATTAAAAATGAACAAATTGTTATAAATCTAACCTAACTTGAGACAATAACAAACAGCACGATTCTACGAACGAAAAGAGCGCTCAATTGCGCATGTGCTGACAATTTGTACAAGTGTTGAATCGCTGATTAGTTTGACAGTCCTTCGACACATTCATGTACGAATCAAACAATTTGTTGGAACGTTTTTCTGACAATTCATAGGATTATCCGTGGCATTGTTGGAACGGAATATTTTTATTGCGCATGTGTCTGACGTCCTTCTGTTGATCAGAGGACCTGTAGGAACAAACCTATTGACTTTTCCTTCTGATTAATATCAAGACCTTCTATTCTCCCTGTGGTTAATGGACACCGTCCGAGACCATCTCTCACACACACACATTTCTTGCAAGGAAACTATTTTAAAGATAAAAAGATAAATTCGAAAATGTCAACTGTTAAAAAATAACACAATAATAAGCATCATAATATGATACAAAAATATTTTGTTTAACGGGAGAGTAATAGGTGAGTTCACTCATACAAGATGTAATTCAATGAAACGTAGATATTTTTGTCGATTAACAGTCAACATAATTTTTATCTCAGTATTTGGAAAAGTTGTCAAAATAAACAGGGTAGTATATAGGTACTTTTTTTACTTGGACTTTTCCTGTTTTTTTGGTGTCAGCCTAAAAAAACTCCCTGCGAGAAATAAAATTAAAAAAAAATTATTTGAACAATTTTGTCAATATCATTCATGCCTGCGTTAAACTAACAATGTATACGATGTGTACGGGTTCAGTAACTTCATTAACTCCCTCGATTTAAATAAACTGACAAAAATTTAATGTGCAAAATTGTCATCTATTCAAGTTTGCCAACCGTTTTCGAAAGGCAATAGTGAGGTTAGTCCGAAATCATGATGACCGTAGTTGTGTAGTTGTTTATTTGAGGTATGGACGTTGTGTATTTGGACAATTCAAGTGGGTATAACGTGGAGAATCTAGATAAATAATTGGGAGTATTTCTAACCCAGTTTTACCTAACGATGAGTAAGACTGACTAAAATAAAAAATAAGGCATGGTGAGCAACAAACTTGTTATGAATTTGCATAACCATGACGATGTGTTTAATACAAGTTTCAATAAAATATTTGTTCGGTATAAATGAATATTCAATGGAATTATTTTAGATTAGCGATATGTAGAAGAATAAATTACTTTATTCGGAACAGGGCTAAATTTTTTTGTAAATCTATTAACATTTGTACAAATAATAAAAATTTCAATTATGTAACAACAATTTGTCCATTAAAAAATCATTTTTATAAATTAATCAATATATTTATAACCTATATATTAGGGTGTGTCATTTTGAGGCGATATTTTTTTTTTAACTGCTATACCAGAAAATCTGGTAGTATATAGAAAATAAAAAATTATGCCGCTGGGCTAAAGGTTTTAAGTGCAATAGCGGCTTAGCTCATCAAAAAATTCGATTTCCCATTTAAATAACACAGGAAAAATTTTGTTTTTTTTTCAAGTGGACTTTTCGTTATTAAAAAAATTTTTTTTCGAAAAACCTTCTTATGGCTTTTGTAGGTAATTAAATTCTCTACAAAAATGTCTCTTTGGTCGAAGACTGTAGAACCACTAGTTTCGAAGTTTGGAACTCCCAACTGATTTTTTAAATTTACATCCTGATCAGTGGATATCTGACAAAAGTTACAATACATGCCTAAAAATTTACACGTTGTTAATGATATTGCGGAACGGGCGGTCCAACTGATTGAAGCCTACAATAAAAGCTTAACTGCTGATGAATGGCAGAAACAGTACTTATTACAAGTTGTAGCTATGCACAGGAAAAAATTTCCAAATGCTAACAAGCAGACGTTAATGTTACCATTTTTAGATAAATGAAAAAATGGAATTTTTTGTAATTGTAACGATTAATTAATAATAATTTGACTTAGATTATTATATTGAAACGGGTCAATACTTAAATTAAAAATTTTAATGCTCAAAAATATACAATAAAATTAAATTATTAATGTAAGAGTAAATAAATTGAAATGGAATTTAATGTGTATTTTTTTAAATGTTACCGTTTAACGGGCTATAACTTCGAAACTAGTGGTTCTACAGTCTTCGACCAAAGAGACATTTTTGTAGAGAATTTAATTACCTACAAAAGCCATAGGAAGGTTTTTCGAAAAAAAAAATTTTTAATAACGAAAAGTCCACTTGAAAAAAATACAAAATTTTTCCTGTGTTATTTAAATGGGAAATCGAATTTTTTGATGAGCTAAGCCGCTATTGGACTTAAAACCTTTAGCCCAGCGGCATAATTTTTTATTTTCTTTATACTACCAGATTTTCTGGTATAGCAGTAAAAAAAAAATGTCGCCTCAAAATGACACACCCTAATATAATATATATAGGACAAACATACCGTGTCGGAATAGGGTCTGCTTGATGTCAACTTGAAGCTTTTAGATTCTATGATTCTATGTTTGCGGTGAATCACTCTGCATTGATTAGCATACTGGATATAAAATGTGTTATTCCGTTAAAGTATGTTAAGTCTCTTCACGCTATTTATTGTTTTGTTCCACAGCACTCTGTCCTTAATAGTCTTCCTCTGGTCATTGAGGTTTAGTCTTTTCACATCTTCGTATACCTCCTCTAGCCATCTGAGTTTTGGTCTTCCTCTTGGACGGTCTATTGTAGGGACCCAGTTTGTAACTTTATCTAATACGTTTTCTGGGTCTCTTCTTTGGATGTGCCTGTACCATCTGAGCCGCTGTGATTTTATAAATGTGATTATATCTCCTCCGGTTAGTATGTTTTTAAGCTCCAAATTCGTTAATTCTCGGTATTCTCCATCTGTAATCTTTTTTGGTCCCATTATTCTCCTAATAATTTTTCTTTCGAAAATTCTTAGCTGCTCTTCGTTCCTTTTGGTTAGGCATATGATTTCTGCCCCATAGGTCTACTACTGGCCTAATAGCTGCTTTGTAAAGGTTTATTTTCGTTTTTCTAAGATTTGTTGATATTTCCAAAAAGCTCTGTTTCCTGCTGGTATTCTTTGCGTTACTTCAATACTTCTATCAGGTTTCTTGTTAATATTGATCCCCAGGTATTTAAAATTGTCTACTTTTTGATAAGTTTTGTCTCCTATCGTGATTTTGTTTAAATTGCAGTTTCCGCTTCTGGAGCTTAGTAAGTATTTGGTTTCATCTTGATTGATGTGCAGACCTCTTTTACGAGCTTCGTTTTCTAGCTTTAGTGTTATTTCTTCTAGGGCTTTTTTAGTTCTTGCGATTAGGGCTATATCATCCGCGTAGGCTATGAGTTCTACCAAGCTTTGTGCTATAGTCTTCTGGGTTCCTAAGGCATTGATTGCGCCTTCCAGAGCAATATTGAATAAAGTTGTTGAAAGAGCGTCACCTTGTCTAACTCCTTTTTGTATATTTACTTTATCTGTAACATTGCTAGGTGTTAACACTCTTGCCCGCGATTTCTCCATGGTCATTAAACACAGTTGAATTAATTTTGAAGGTATTTTCATTTTATTCATTTCGCGTACTAATTGCCCTCTGCATATGATGTCGAACGCCTGTTTGAAGTCGATAAATAGTATATGAAGGTCAATACCATATTCGTAGCATTTTTCTGCAGTCAGAGTGAGAATGTGGGCTTCGTCAATCGTCGATCTACCCTTTCTAAACCCTTGCTGATACTGTCCAATTGCTAATTCAGTGTATTTTTCTAATCGCTGTCGGATGATCGATGTGAGTAGGTATTTTGTATGAGGTATTTAACAACATTATTCCACTATAATTACTGCAAATTGAAGTGTCACCTTTTTTGAATATTGGTACCAGAAGCCCTTCTTCCCATTCTTTCGGCATTTTTCCTTCTTGCCATATTCTACTTATTAGAAAGTGAATTTCCTCTAACACGGAATCACCTCCACATTGAATCAGTTCATCAGGGATTTCATCTGGACCTGCGGCTTTTCTTGTTTTTAGACTTTTTACAATTCAAGAGGTTTCTTCCATTGACGGTATGCCTTCAATTTCTTCTTCCTCTTCTACTATCACTTCGACCTCTTCTATAGCTTTCTTTGTAGAGTGTTCTAAAGTACTCAAAATTTAGGAGGTGATTGCTCGTATGAAATTAAGATGGGTCTTTCTTATAACAAAATTTCCTCAGCCCACACCTTTCCGAGATATCACCCTTAACAGGTAGGGTAGTGTCTAAAATTGAGTTTAGAGAATTAGTCCCGGTAGGTGGCGCTGCAATCGGGTTAATACTGAACAACTCCTAGACGGATGGACCGATTTCGATGAAAAGATAGACAGATAGATATATAAATAGATAGATAGATAGATATAGATAGGGCGCTGCAATCGGATTCATACTAAACAACTCCTAAACGGATGGCCGGTTTTGATGAAATTTTATGTGTGTATTTGAGTAAATAACTGGATGGTTTATATTAACAATTAGTACCGGTAGGTGGCGCTGCAATCGGATTCATACTGAACAACTCCCAAACGGATGGGCCGATTTTGATTGCATTTAGTATAGGAGTTTTTTATACGGTCATATAAAAAAAATTGGTTTGTCCGAAAAATTGTAAGAAAATTCAGGAAAGTCGAATTTTCAAGAAATATATTCCTTCTATCAAAAAATTAACAATACTATCTGATTTTGCCACCCAAAATAAGTAACAATGTGATATTTTTCATTCAAAATAAAAATAGTCAAAATTTGTATAATATGATAAGACGACAGGACAACGTCTGTCGGGTCTGCTAGTTATTACTATAAAAAAATGCTTTTCAGTTTGAGTTTATGTTTGTCAAATCTCCTTTGATTCGGTTTTGCAATTAAAAAGTTAAAAGAAAGGATTTTGATCTCGTACTGTATATAAAGTTTATTCAGCCCTCGGTGTACATTGGTTTTATACGAAAATTACACGGAGGAGATTTTACACCTGCTACCAAAAGGAAGGCACGTACTCAGTTTAAATTTCTTTAAACATTTCTATGGTATTAGTTTTTTATATATTCCGGGTGGATAAATAAGAATGCTTCAAGTGAAAAGTACGTCGCTATAAAAAAAAATTGTTGAGAAAAGTTATAGTCAGGGTTTTCGCAATTTTTTTTACCGCATCCTCTATATTCCAGGTTTGAAGCTTAAATAATAATTCCATGAAAATCAACTAAACGACAAAATCTAACCAAGTTGTAACCCTTTGTGAATTAATCATCAAATAAGATGAATTGTGCTCATAATATGTAAAAAGGTCTGAAATAATGTGCAGCCAGCGATTTTTCTCTCGAAGAATTTTTTAAATTCCAGTCCCTAGGTTAAAATTCCGTAATATTGCTCCTATTTGTAGTTTTTAGTTGTCTACTTTTTTGTAATGATACATTTTCTATTAGAAACTTCTACCTTGTATCTATTCTGTTCGGAAAAAAACAAAGGAAACGTCTACGTCGGTTATTTGTTCAGCACATAAAAAACCATTTTCCCATTACATCCGTTTTTCTTTATTTCAGAACCTATAGAAGTTCCTTTGTAAATTTTTTATCATACTTTAAGTAGTATTTCGTTATATCAAGGGTTAAATTTCCAACCAGATCTGGACATATTTAAGTGAATGAACCTATGAAAACATGCTAGATTATGTAGGAGCCGGATTAAAAAGGAATGTGATAACGTTGGCAACGTCGCAGTCTGTAGAAATAAAATAAGTCTCAACAAGCATTACACCAACTGGCAATAAATTTGGTGAATTACCTCTCCAGGCATGAATGACCTTGGAAATTCAATTAAAAACTACTTCTAAATACCTTTAAAGTTCTTCATTTTGCTATTTACATCTGTTTTTATGAACAAATCACTATTTATAAATAGTACAGCAAAGTAATTCAATTATAGTGATTTGGTTAGTGTTTAATTTTCTAATCAGATCAATTAAACTGTCGCTTCAAAGGTGGTAATCCGGATGAAATTGCTTCGAA
The DNA here is from genome assembly GCA_949126875.1 of Lochmaea capreae. NCBI lineage: Eukaryota > Metazoa > Arthropoda > Insecta > Coleoptera > Chrysomelidae > Lochmaea > Lochmaea capreae. The sequence continues at coordinate 13,701,872 of OX421402.1, read as the reverse complement.
TGGATTTTTAGAGATATAAAGAGACTCTCAATAAAAAAATGTTTATTTCAAGACTATTTGAGCTTGTTGCGGAAATTAAAAATGAAAGTTGTTGGCAGTGTAGTTTTAACGTGTTCAACATTCTTGGCTGAAAATAGTTTCTTAATGGGGCTGTATTTCTTGAATGACAGGGTAGGAGTAGTAATATCGGAAGTCGTACCTAACATTTTGCTAAAGTAAAATTACAAATTAAAATTATAAATATTTTTCGTATTAAATATTTCATTCTACAATTTTAAGCTGTAGATTGAAAACGCCATAATACGGCATTTGCGATGATAATAAAATTATAGGCTTCAGATTTCATTTGACTAAAGCTTGGACTCGTAAAATTTAAAAACTCGGATTTACCATGCAATACAACGATAAAAATTCTGAAATGCAAGCTTGGCATCATAAAATTTGAATTAACCGAACAATACGGCGATGAAATTTCAGACATTGGGAAATGGCTACGGTACTGTTTTGCATTTTTTTTTCAATTATATTAACCAAAACAACAACTCTCAATTTTACCGATTAATTTTTAGAAGCACATCTCACAAAGGAATTATGTTTCCACCTCACATTTGGGCGAATGCATATCTTCTAATGCTTGAGATTTCCCGTCTCATAGGCTATATCAGTAAGATTTTCCAGCTAGTCAGCTCGATGTACCAATATAGTAGCCCGAGTTCTATTTATAGTGGATCCAAGTTTTTGTGTAGTGTGTATATATTCCATCAGCTCTTCTAATTCTCCACTGATCTATCTACATCATTTTTTAAAAATTACCATCATTCCCGATAAGTAATGGTTCAATTGCTGGTGTCGCAACCACGACTATGTATATAAATGTAGGTAAATGACCAACTGCTCCTTTTTCACAAGTATGTGATTAAGACGTCCAGTAATACTATTGTAGGTACAAAAAATATGAAAAATGATAACCAAAAACCAACGTAACATTTATTCTTTTTACATGAAAAGTCATTCTGACATTCAACAACAAATCTATGTACATATATATGGCGTTGCTAACTAGAGTCAACGCATGTGATTGATATAATAAGTCTATAAGATATAAATATTATTCATGCTACGACAAATCACTCATTTATAAGTATTAGCACAAAGCATATAAACATTAGTACCCAGTTGATGATTTTATTACTATGAAATCTCAACATACTGGGGGCTCAACAAAGAAAACAATTATAAATAATAAAGTAATAAAGCGATATTTTGGATAACCAAATAAATCCCAGCAAATTTAATTAAATATACTAATTTAACCAATAATGCATACTCAAGGCTCAATAAATAATATATGGATATTAAAGTGGACTGTATTTCAATGAAAAGCAAAGTAAGGTAATGTTAATGAATGGATTCACTCATAATGGGAGCAACAACAAAAAAATCATCATCAGCAGAGGATGATAAACCTGGAAGTATACTGTTTTCTGAGGTGTTGCCTTTTAGCATCCACGGTAGCCATTGGTCACCGTGCAGAATATTCATTCTACCACCAAATCATCAACACCGCGGCAGGCAATGATCATTAATAATTACACCAGAATGAGTAAATAAATGAACAGGGTACATTATAACAAATTACATTATATATCAGTATTAGTTTCATCAGGTGCATGTAAATTGTCAATAATGGGAAGAGGCGCTATTTTTACTATAGGCCTTAGATAAGTACCAGAAGACGTTCGAACCTGGACAGCACGAATCTTTCCATCCTTCCCAGTTATAATATCCGTAATTCGTGCTAATGGCCATTTTAAAGGTGGCGAGTCATCATCTTTGACTAACACCATTTCGTTAACTTTGAGGTTTTTACTCAAGACTTGCCATTTTGGCCTATTCTGAAGTTGGTTTAGGTAATCTACTGTCCAACGCTTCCAGAAGGTTTGTTGCACTGAAGTGCAGTGCTGCCAAAACTTAAGTCTGTTGTCAGGTATGGACGAAACATCTTTTTCGGGAAGACACATTAAAGATTGTCCGATTAAGAAATGACCAGGAGTCAAAGGAATTAAGTCAAAGGGATCGGTGGATATGGGGAAAAGCGGTCTAGAGTTCATGATTGCCTCAACCTGCGTGAGAATTGTAGAGAGCTGTTCAAAGGTATAAACAGAGTTCGAAGTATTCGGAAAAGATGATGCTTAGCACTTTTAATTGCCGATTCCCATATCCCTCCCCAATGGGGAGACCTCGGAGGAATAAACTTCCAATTTATGGAACAAGATAGTAAAAATTCGTTTATAGAAGACAAATGATTTTTTAGAAACATCTGTAATTCTTTCAATTGATTCTGAGCTCCAACAAAATTTGTACCATTATCGCTATATATGGATAATGGTAGCCCGCGTCTAGATACAAATCGTTTAAGAGATGCTATGAAGGCTTCAGTAGTCAAGTCAGAGACTAGTTCCAAATGAACTGCTTTCGTAGTGAGACAAACAAAAAGTGAAATATAACATTTTACAATAGGAGCTTTTCTTAGATTATAAGATTTAACATTGAAGGGTCCACCAAAATCTATTCCCACATGATGGAAGGGTCTAGAAGGGGTAATTCTGATCTTAGGTAAGTCAGCCATCCTCTGTTGAGCAGTTATGGCTTTGAAACGGTGACAAGTAATGCAATTATGTATTATTCTTTTTATTTCCCTAAGGCCGTCTAAAGGCCAATAGTTCAATCTGACACTGTAAAGTACGTTTTGTGGACCACTATGGCCAAGTCTTAAATGTTCTTTGCTTAGAAGTAATGAGGTGAAGTGATTTTTAGCTGGTAATAAAATTGGATGTTTTTGGTTGAAAGGTAGATCAGCGTGGGTAAGACGACCACCTACTCTTAAGATATTGTTTTTGTCAATGAAAACATTCAAGGAAGCCAATTTCTTATCTGACAGACTTTTATTTGATCTGAGGGCTTTGATAATATCAGAAAAGAAGGTTTCTTGTACTTGTTTTACTAAGAATGTGATTGAATTATCCAATTCTGTCGGAAGAAGAGGTAATGATTCTTTATTTAGTGACCTAGTGTTACTCACAAAACGACGTACATATGACATAGATCTAATTAATTTGGTGAAAGAAGAAAATCTGATAATGAATAACATCCAGGGATTCATAGGATTTGTTGTGGTCACTAAATATTTTTTTCTTTCTTCTGGTGGGCTAATTATAGCTGAAAATGTATCATGACATTGAGTGTCTTGGGATGATTCCCATAAAAAACTAGGTCCAAAAAACCAAAAAGTTGCAGGGGGATCCAAAAACTTACCCCTGGAGAGTAAGTCTGCTGGATTTGAATGAGACTTAATATGTCTCCAAGATGCAGAAGACGTTAATTGCTGTATTTGAGCAACCCTATTACAAACAAAGACTGCCCATCTATTAGGGTTTCCTTTAATCCATGATAATGCAACCTGCGAGTCGGACCACATAATTGAGTTGGAAATATTAAGTTGTTGAGTGATGATGTCTGTGATACGAGAATATAATTTGGCAAGGAGAACCATGGCACAAAGCTCAAGTTTGGGAATGGTTATAGGTTTGTTTAAAGGAGCTACTTTTGATTTTGAGATTAATAGTTGAGAAGAAGCAGTATTGTCAACATAAATAGCTCGTAAATAAATACAACCCCCATATGCTAATGAACTGGCATCACAAAAACCATGAATCTCTAATTTGACGACTTTTTTATTCAAAAGGGTATATCTGGGAATTTGAAGTTGTTTGAGACATGAAATACTGTCTACAAAACTTTTCCAATTTTTAAGTATTATGGGGTCACTAATCTTCTCATCCCAAGAAAGTTTCAGCAGCCAAAGCTGTTGCATAATTAGCTTGCCACTAACCATAACTGGGTTAACAAGACCAAGGGGATCATAACATTGTGAAATTGATGACAAAATGTTTCTCTTTGTTGGATCAGTATCTAACTTTGATGAAGGGGAAGACACTTGAAAAAAGTCATTTGTGGGATTCCACTTTATTCCTAAGACTTTACAAGGATATGCCTCAAGGTTTAAGTCTTTAGAAGTTGGAACTTGGAAGGAATGATTCACTGCAATTTCTAAGGAATTTGAACAGAACTTATGAAGTTTGAAACCATAGTTTCCAAGAACTCTAATCAGGTTCAGATAAAGTTTTTCTAGATCATGAATGGAGTCGGCTCCTGTAAGAATATCGTCTACATACGTTTGACGCAAGAGGGCTGCTTGAACTTCAGGATATTGATCATTTTCTAAGGCAATTTCTTTAAGGACTCTACAGGCTAAGTAAGGCGCACTTTTTTGACCAAAGGACACAGTCTGAAGCTGCATACAAGAAAAAATATCATTAGGAGAATCTCTCCATAAAACATTTTGTAAAAAATGAAATTTAGGATTTACTTCAATCTGCCGGTACATTTTTTCAACGTCCGCAGTCAATGCATATTTGAAGTTTCTAAAACGAATTAAAATGTCTATAAGTTCAGGTTGTACTCTGGATCCTTTTAATAACACATCATTTAATGATAGTCCTGTAGAAGATTTAGCTAAAAAATCAAAAACGATTCTGACCTTGGTACTGGTGCTCTGTTCCCTGAAAACACATAAATGAGGCACGAAGTAATTGTGTTCATTTTCTAAATTATGGAGAGAAAGTGGCACGATTTTTCCATGGCCTAACTCAATATATTCGAAAAGTAAATTTCTATATTCTAATCTTAAACTATGGTCTTTGGAAAGTTTTTTTTCTAAACATAAGAAACGATTTTTGGCTGTCACAAAAGAATCTCCTAATTCTTTGTGCGCATGCGGATTTACTAAAGGTAGGTCAACTTGAAATCTTCCATTTTTTAATCTCTTCAAAGTTGTTTTAAAAAAATTTTCTGTCATAATGTCTTCTTCTGACTTTTGTGCAGCAGGGGTAATTTCTTCTTGTACCCAAAATTTTTCCAACAGCGCATCCACAGACAACTCTTCTGGGGGGCATGATGAAGACATATGAAAAGAATGGGTATGAAAAGTGGAAGTAATGCGTGTTTTGAGACACTGAGGAGGAACTATACCTGAAATTACCCATCCTAAGTATGTATCAATTAAAATAGGTAAATTATTTCCAAGTTTGTGAATATGTGGTTTTAATAGAGAGTGGTAGATGTCTGCTCCCAGCAGAATATCTACGTTGGAAGGTTTAAAAAATTCAGGATCTGCCAGGCAATTTAAAAAGTGTTTAGGTAAGTGTAGTAAAGTCATGTCCACGTGTAATTGAGGAAGCTGTTGAGTTATTTTATTTACTACTGCACATGATGTCTCAAAACTTCTCGAAGGATCAACCAATGAGTGAAATTTAATATCTGTCATCAAATTTATACTTTTAGATTCATTGAAAATACCTGAAATTTCTAATGGTTGATTATAGGTATTACACTGCAACTCATCCACTAATGAAGAGCAGATAAATGAATTTTGACTTCCAGAGTCTAACAAAGCTCTGGCTATAATAGGACGTCCTTTATGAGAGTATAACTGAACGGTTGCAGTTGCTAAAAGAACATGACTACCATTTAAATTAAATGCTGACAATTGAGAAACGTTATAATTTGAGTTACTTTCATTTTTATGCTGCGAATTACTCTGGCTATCCGTGTATGACTGACTACTATTTTGATTGGTATGTGCTTGATGGGAGAAAGACTCCATACCTACATTGTTTTCTGTACTTTCCAATTGCGAATGAAGGAGAACATGATGTTTTTTCCTACATATTGAACATGAACCTGATGATAAACAATTTGAAAGCAAATGTTTGTATCCGAGACATCCAAAACACATCTTATTATCTTTTACAAACTGTTGCCTATCCTTAACTGACATCGCTCCAAATTTTGGGCATGAATATATACGATGACCTGAACATTTACAAAAGTAACAATATTCTGATCTAGAAGAGTTAGAGTAAGAATGTTGTTTATCATTGTCTGGACTATTGTGATTCTTATTTTGCTTGTGGTTGGAATGTGACTTCTGATGTGAATGAGCATTATGTTGTGATGTTAGTAATACTGTGTTTGTATGTGAATTTGATGCATTTGCATTATGTAAAATTTTTTTATTTTGGAAAGATTTTGAGTCTTGGCTTATTAAATTTTCCAAGATATTACATCTGTTTTCAAGAAAATTGAAAAAGGCATCGTGTGAAATAAAATCTGTTGACATTTCACTTTCCTCTAATGTGCGTTTTGTGTTAAAATCTAATTTTTGCTTTAAAATATGGGTAAGTAGCGCATCAAATAAATCATTTTTTTCTATGTTCAAATTAAGTAGTGCATTGATTTTTGCTTTGGCAGTCGTTGTGAATTGTCGTAACACTGAAGCATTACATTTACTAATTGTATTTAAGCCTAAGACATCATTGAATAACGCAGAAATTATTTGCCTTTTATTATCATACCGCTTTTTCAATAATTCTAATGCGGTTTCAAAATTTTGCTCCGTTACTTGTAAATTTTCGACTAACTTCAATGGTTCACCACTTAAATAAGACTTTAAGTAAAAAAATTTCTCTGCATTCGAGGTTAAACTATTATTATTTACAATTAATGCATTAAACAAATCTATGAAGCCGTGGTACTCTTCATAACTTCCTGTAAAAGTTTTAATATTTATAAATGGCAATTTAATTTTGGTACCATTAGTAACATTTTGACCACCATGAATAACATTCGCATTCATAGGACTCTCTAGTCGTGCTATTGCTTGCTGCAATTTACAATTTAGTTCATAAAACTTATTTTCAATAGATTCTCTATTCTCAATATCTGCTGTTTCATCACTTAGTAGAGACTCAATTGAGTCCTGAATTTCTCCGTATTTTGCAAATTGAATCTCCAAAGTATTAAGTCTAAGTTTATATGCGTTTTTATCAGTTTCTATTAAATTAAACTTATCGAACCAATTAGTGATTCTTGTGAAATGGCCTTTGCACAAAGCACGTTGCTTTACCAGTGACTCCATTTTAATATACAATTTTATTCTAGCACCAATTGAATTCAAATTTATGAATATTACAGTAACAGAGCAATTTTGAAAATAGGTATTCCAAGTCTATAGTCCCTTTAATCGATAAATATATATTCACTCCCGATCAAACAACGTAATATTTGAGCATTAGTAAATGACAACAGAACTTTTATTTTATATATTCTTCCTATCTCAGGATTACCTGAAATACAATAAAGCAGCCCAAGAAAGAAAATAGGACATACATTTACAAAAAATGGTTACGTTGATATTAAAAATATTTGGAAAATAAATGCTCAAATATAAAAAATGTTACTTCCAAAAAAATTTTAAACTCACGATTTTTCTTAGTTTCTGACAATGCGTTTTCTAGTTTCAACCACTAAAAATCTTCTGACGTAATTGCAATTCCACTTACAGGTTATATTCTTCCATTTCTCACAAGTTAAAAAAAGTATAAAGGTAGCTACTAAACTCTCAAGGTGAGTAAGGACCATTCCACTTACTCGAAGGACCATATGTCGCAACCACGACTATGTATATAAATGTAGGTAAATGACCAACTGCTCCTTTTTCACAAGTATGTGATTAAGACGTCCAGTAATACTATTGTAGGTACAAAAAATATGAAAAATGATAACCAAAAACCAACGTAACATTTATTCTTTTTACATGAAAAGTCATTCTGACATTCAACAACAAATCTATGTACATATATATGGCGTTGCTAACTAGAGTCAACGCATGTGATTGATATAATAAGTCTATAAGATATAAATATTATTCATGCTACGACAAATCACTCATTTATAAGTATTAGCACAAAGCATATAAACATTAGTACCCAGTTGATGATTTTATTACTATGAAATCTCAACAGCTGGACTACTAATAGTCTTTTTGAGTTCTCTTAATCTGCTCAGCTCATTGTTAGAATGGAAATTCTAACAAGTTGGTTCCCGAGCTCTTTCTCTTGACAAAGTTTTTATCCAGAGAAATGTTGTTTCTTGGGGTCACGAAACTTCAAAAGGTAATTTGGTTCCCATGGCTGACAGGTATAAATTCCCTACAGGTAATTTCGTCCCTGCAATTAAGTAGGTATATGCTTTCGGTTCAAAGAAAAAATAAAATCAGACATGAAAATAGTTTAAAGGTTTTAATTTCAACTGTATGGCATGCACTTATAAATAATTTTTACAAAAATGGAAATTTCAAAATTTTATATACTTAAATGAAATGCATGTTAAAAAATGAGTTCTATCTATTTCAGAGTTTTTGTATTTTTCTATAAGGTTTTCAATAAATTCTTGACGATTTCTAACTTTAGGGTCTATTATATTATGTTTCAAATGAAGACTTTGCAACTTGATATAAATTACGATTTGGAATTCATTTAAGGTTAGGTTAGGTTTAACGTTGAAATGTCCGCAACATGGCAGTGTTCGGATGAAGTTTTAGTCACAAATATTGCACTTGCACCTAGTGTATAGGACACAGGCCTTACATTTTCTGTTGGTACATTTCCAACATAATATTTTAATTTGGGGGCGAAATTACCAGTCGGATTATCGAAATGTTTGGGTCAAAACTGACATGAGTGTAGTGAATTTATAAACAGAATGAATTATATGTATTTAATTGGAAGGTCCCAATTGAAATGTCAGTGATAGCAATCCCAAGACATTTCACCTTTTCAATTTTTAAAATTTTAATATTGTGATTAGATAACTTATTCGTTTCTCAAATTAGGTCGGCGATAGATCAACGTCAGATTATTATTATGATGTTGCAAACAAAATAAAAGCATGGTGGAGTCATAAGTATGAATTAAAAATATTTAATTTCAATTCTGCTTAGGGCTAATCGACTGGTTTTAAGTGCTATTTCATTCTAAACCTTAATTTCTTAATAAACATATTTATTTAAAAAAAATGGAATTAGCTAGTGCGTTTTTTAGCAATAAAAAATGTATTTAAAAGAATATTTAAACGACAAGTGGTTAACATTTTCTAGTTAAACATTTTTTTAGATTCCATTTCGAATCGAATGTGCCCTAAATAATAATTTTCACTGATCCAGGTCAGGTGCATCAAAATTGATAAACTAAATCATTAGTCATGGGGATCGTTTGGGTTTATCCAAACAATATAATAAAACAAACAATAAGATACAGAAAATTACTCATTGTCAGAACGTTATCAAATAACTTTGATCACTTAATAATAATTTCAAGAATTGTACATATTTGGAAATAGATATAAAAGAAACAAGTATCAATTCCTATAATACCAGTTTACTAACATATTATTGGATTTCAATTTAAAAGTGTAGCAGAAACGATAGCAGAAAGAGAGTTAAACACTACATGTGTTCTAATAAATAATTATATCCTGCCATTTTTAACTCAAAAATTAATATTTGTATGTTTACTTTTATTTTCGAAGCTACAAATTCAAATTGATTTCTATACCAATTTTAAATTTGAATACTCGTAGATAATTCTATTTATCAAAAAAGGACAAACTTGATTCACTTCCTGCGAACATTCTTATCTTCTTTTGCTTTGGGCATGAAATAATTAGGTAAGCTCCAATGGATGCTTTTTAAACTGTTTAAAAATGCCAAAAACTTTGTTTTGAAGAGAAGTTTTCAATTGCTTTTTAAGATTCAATTTGAAACTTGGCAACGTTACATGCTTGAAGAGTACTCTACTATTCACAATTCAGTCAATTCACAAACAAGTCATAGCAAGTTAAAAATATATATTTACAGAGTTTGTCCACTTGAAGGTTGAAGAATAATAAATATTAGTGAGCAATAAGAGACAAAAATTGTCACACATTTTTCAAATCGAAAAGGTTTGAGACGTTCGCATATTTATCTGTAGCAGATGGCAAATAGGTCGGGTAAGTAACAGTCGTGATTGCAAATGTTTCTTCAAAATCAATCCTGTAAATGGCAGCTCTTGTTTCTGCTATTTATACGATTATCGTTATATTTTATATTTTCTAATAAAATTTTGTTGAGTAAAGTTTCTCCAAAATCAATTGCAGAAGCTGAAGCATATGTTCGTCTCCCTTGCAGACTTTTTCCTTTGATTAAGCATATTCTATAATCTGGGCATCTTTCTATAATATCTTTGTTCTTTTTTTTTTATTTGCTTCCAAAGACAGTGATGTTATAAAACTTTAAAACTACCGTGGTTTTTATATCCTTGTCCTATTAGTAACTGTGTGAACATATCCTAAGTTTACTGATTATGATTAATGATGTTCAAGTTAAGCAATGTTTTGTTAGTTGTTGCCTCGGTTTAGCTCTTATAACAGTCTACCCTGCCATTATTGTTATATGCCATTCCAAGATATTTCGTTTTAACTTTACACCAACATGATTGATTCAAGAGAAAAACCCACAGCAGAAGCGTTAATTTGATAACAATAGCACAGTCTCATAAAGTAATCGTTTCTTCGAAAAGATAACGCCTAATAGTGTGATTATTTTACAACAGAAATATTTGGCTGGTAAAATAATAGTTGATTGATTAGTTCGGCACCAACAGTCAGAGGCTTAGAGACCTCGGCACCTCAGCCTTTTTGTGCTCTAGGTTGTGCCGTTTATGTGAAGAGACCAGTAGCCCTTATCAGGCTCAACACTATTTTCACTAGGTCCTTCTTGGAGAAATCCTACCTTGGATACTCTAGTCCTAGTCTATATCTCCAATGGGAGAATTGTTCACATTCGAAGATGATGTGAGCGGATGTTCCATGCACAACCAACAGATATGTTTCTCCTTATATATGCCGAATGTATGCATGTGCTTCCATAGGGTACAGTGGCCGGTGAGTAGTACTGGTTCAGGACCAGTGAATACAGATTCAGACCCTAGCTTTGCTAGGGTGTCTGCCTTTTCATTGCCTACAATACCCTTGTACCCACTTAAGAGTTACTATATTATGGTTTACCAGGGTTAATAGTTTTTGTAGGCAGCCACAAAATAATATAATGCAATAATAGTTAGTTTTAGTAAATTTTACCGACTACGAATCTGTTACTGTTTACTGTACAATGAGGAATACCGAATCAACGAAATATTGTGAAATGTACTTTACCTGATTCGACTCAAGCAATAAGTACCTATCTAAACTTTCATTTAATGTAAGTATTGTAAATCCTTAATACATCCGGAAAAATTAAGGATAGTTTACAATCTTGCCCCTTTATGGTTCCAACGCAGATGTTTGTTTGAAAGCTTGGTATTCACTCTCGAAAGTATGCAAGTATGCGACCAAGGAAATGTTGGATATATATTAATTAAACTGAGGTATTTAAAAACCCTTGTTTACTACGCAACAAGTCTAAAAAAGTTATAACCACAAGGTGTTTACAATAAATTACTGGTGAGGAAGCAGTATTTTACAATCAAACATTTGTTCACATGGAGTGCAGTTGCAATACTTGCAATGGCCCTTGTATATTTGAAACATAATCACTGTGCTTAGCCACTACCCAATTGGTTTAAAAATCAAATAAAAATAATGTTTCCTTATTTAGCAAATATTGACGTTATTATAAATAAGAGACTTGTCCCTCTGGCCTTATTTACATGTATAATCATTATAATAATAAGTGTCATATCAACTAATAAGATTTTAATTGCAGATGCAACTTTGAGACATGCAAAATTTATGTTTTGGGTACTGTACTTTTATAGTCGATGTACGTATTGAAATTCCAACGAATAATGACGAATTTTAAATATTGCATGAACCTATCTACCTACCTGCTGGTTTTATTTACTGTAAATCCAAATGTTTCATTCAGTTTATAGTCATTTCACACATCAACAAGCACATCAGTAACGCGTTAAAACTTATTGATACACAACACACACGAATGCACATTATTTTTGACAAAACGTAAATTTTTTTTCTCTAAACAAATCTTAGTAGTACTTTTTCGAATTTCAGTTATGCTCTATTTTGTTTAAACCGGCAACGCTGTTCTCGAGAGGCGATCGAACATCGAACGAAAGAAGTCTTATACTCGGAATAAATGAACAGTGGGTAAAACAGAATCGTCTGCGCGCAACCCAACACAAATTTGTACACAATCTTGCAACATCCTTCCACGACCGTCCGTGAGATACTGGTACTGTACCGCTATTGGCAAGCTGCTAAACGCTCGTGGAAATTCTAGTTGGGCTGGAATTTTTGTTTCCTCTCCGAATGTAAATAAGACGGGGCTAGGTTGGCATGTTGTGTTAGGGACAGTAACCTTTTTATCAATGGGAGCAACTATGAACGGAATAGACGATCCTTCCCTTAAGAATTTCAAATTATTGATTTTTCTCCACAAATTTTAAAAATAACGGTTTACTTTATTACAAAGAGTGAGCTACGTCGAGCTTAATAGATTTATATTTACTCGCAAAGTGCCGTCCAGTCTGAATGAATAAGTCAATAGAAGTATCTTGGGAGTGTGGACTGATTCTTTCAAAATGGCTGTTTAAAAAATACTCCAAATTCACGGGTTTTCGAGTTTACTCGTCATTCGAGGAAATTATTGGCATATGAAACGTTATTACTATAAATTTACAGTTCTAAGGACACCTCAAGCATTTAAATCTGATCGCCCTTGAAAGGTTTGTTATTTTGATCCATTGTTTGGCATTTACGGAGCAAATTAAAAGTATTTATGTTTGTTGGGGTGACATTCACTGAGATCTGTTGTACCCTCTTTCGTCTACTCAGTTCCTGATGGAACTCTTAGAGACCAGTAGTTCCTTTAGTCCTATTTTCTGAAGGACTTTTAGGGTATCCGCGGGCTTCAGTTTAGGTAATTTTTCCTCAAGTATCCAGCAGTCTCCAAGGTGTTGTGCACTAGGATCTGTAGTACTATGAATTCCGCCGTTCCGCATGTAATCTATGATCTTAGCCCTACTGATTTTTCGAAAGGTCACATATTTTTTTGGGCGTTGCCTATTACATTGGTGCTGATACCGTAAAAGCGTTTTGTTCCCCAAAAAAGGTGTTTCAATCCCTATAGTTGCTAGTTCATCTGCTATTTCCTTCCCTTCTATTCCAGTGTGTCCTAGCAGGGCCCGCTTCAAGGCCGGACAACCCGGACATTTGTCCGGGCGGTATTTTCACTGTGAGAATGTGAGAAAATATAAATATTAAAATAAAAATATTAATAATAATAGCTTGCCTGCCGCCTTTCATTTGTAAAACACTGTTTTTACAAGAAAGTTAAAATACTTGTTCTTCATCTACATAGTTGTAAAGAAAATAGGTAATTACGAAAAAATAATTAATTATTTCAATTATATTTATTAAATAAGGAAGGCGGGTGTTATTTACACTACCTAATATATAAATGGTTTTTATATAATTTTTATTTTATTTAAAAAAACTGGCGGCAAATTGTCTGTTTGTCCGGGGTGACATGAAGGCTAGAGCGGGCCCTGGTCCTAGAATCCATAGTAAGCTGACGATGTTGTCCTTGACTAGTTCATTCAGTATTTCTAATTATTTCCATACCACTTTTCAACTGACTTTTTAAATATCATACATCGATATTGAAAGTCAAAATTATTCAAATCTTGTTTCCCTGTACAACTTCAAAATCTTTGCACATTTTTGATGGCACTTCATCGTCAAATGTCACATTTCATAGATGCACTAATATATCTCAAAATACTGTAAAAAAATGCAAAATAAAAATGTCAAACTTCACGATAGAAAATAATGTTAATACTTTACTTCAAGATATCTAATATCGAAGAATAATCTCTTAATATCGATTTTGAATTAATAAATGACGAAATTGATGATTATGCTGTTTGCAATAGCGTAGAAAATTCGATAACAGGAAAACTAATTTCAGAATTTGTGGTTAATGTTAAAAAAAAACTAATAATCTTTGAACGAAATGTTGAACTCGCCACACCAACTGTTACAGGAATAAAGATATAATTCTTACACAGTTCGTTGAAAACGGACAAACTGATTGTAATAAGTTTATATTATTTTAGTTCGAGATTAGGTTATTTGTTTTATTATTTCTGGAAATTTTAAAATATTTATGTAAATAATTTATTTCTCTCGATATCTACCAAAAAATTGGTGTATACTCCGTGTACTTAGCTGTAAGTAGTTGGCAATGGGATGGAGTGAATTATATGATGGTATGGAAGATAGTCTTTTCTAGTACTGGAAAACCCATGAGCGCGAAGAGTAATCTTAGAAAGGAACGAGTTAAATGTTAAGAGTATAACCAATTTTTATAATTTTGAATTGGTAAAACGTATAAAATATACAGTAGTTTTGTATAAATTTAGTAGATCCAGTTTTTATACGACGAGGCGCCACTAAGGTATATTTTGAAGGTTTTGAAATTGTCTCTCTTCTCTAGATGTGCATTTCTTAAGTGACAACATATTTGTAATAGATCATTTCACAAATAACTTGTGCTCCCATCTGCTGGTAAGGTAAACTTACAACTCAATTTGTGTACTATACTTTTTCTACGATTATTTTCATTTATAAAAATAAAAAGCCCAACAAGTAACTTATATTTATTTAATATAATTAGGGTACAGTTTAAATTAAACATTCATTTATAATAATTAATTGTAAAATTTTGACAATTATTATTTATAACTATACCCTTATCTTATCCGTGTTTGGCGGTTTGTTCAATAATACGCGGTGACTGGTGGTATGACGTAAACTGAACGGTGTGTTCTTTTTAAACATTTTCAGTGTATAGTTGTGAGTAGAATTAGTTTGCACTGTTTCACAATAAAATAACAGTATGCGACAAGATCTCTTTGAGGATTAAAAAGCCGAAAAGATAAACAAGTCATAAATAATTTCTAGTCTTGACCTACCCACAAGCGAACAATTGATTCTCATTGGTGCAATGTAGCTTCCGATTGGTCGATGAAAAATGTACTCGAATTGTTAGTTCACATGGACTGTTAACGTCCCAGGGTGGGTTTGGTTCATTTCTGTTATTTTCGATAATGTTCTTAGATGTTGCTGTGATTGAGATTTTGTTTTATTGACTAAAACTATTTTGTTGGTAATAATTAAAATTATGGCTTTTTGGGACCATTCGAAGAGGAAGATATTATTATGGGCTCCGAACAATGAATATAGGTACTAGAAGAGTAAACAGATGTATTGTGCTATGCCTACATAAATAATGTCAAAGATTATTTGTTTATTCTGCTTGATTCAATGTAGCAGGTAATATAATTAGTGAATATAAGTTCTAAAGTGGAGAGTAGGGATTTGAGACAATAGACAGAAAGAAATTTGGAAAGTTCTAGTCGCTATCTAGACAAAAAATGATACAAAATATTCAAAAAATACAAAATACAAAAGTTTCAAAAAAATCCATTATTACAGTTATCGGTAAAACTGCTATTCATCGGAAAAAGAGAGCCTTGGCCATTTATTGGGAATCCAAGCTTGGACCAAGACTGTTTGGCCCAGCCTTGGCCATGCCTATGATTATCCGAGCTTGTGCCAAGACTGGGTAACCCAGCCTTGGCCATGCCTATGATTATCCAAGATTGGGCCAATACTGGATAACCCAACCGTGGCCGTTTAATGGGGACCCATGTTGGTTAGGCCGTTCGGTTACATACGGCGTGATTCGAGTATTTTCGTTCATCGCACCATCGCCAGCCATAGTACAGTTGTTAACGAGCAAAATTTAAATAATCCAAAAGCAAACATCAACATTATAAACGAGGTTAACGATCTTAGTAGCATAGACTCGTGTAATCTACAAGCGTTTAATAATAATTTTTGGATAATGATAATAATGATTCTATCAGTATAAGTGATAATGATTCTGACAGTAGTAGTGATAACGATTCAAAAAGTAGTAGCAGTGATTGTTTGAAAAATAATGATGATGACCAACTTCCAGATGCTGCATATAGTTTTTCACAGCATAATAGTGAAGAAAAGACAACAAAAAAGACATTAACTGAAAAACTTCGCAGTTTGACATAAAATAATCTGAATAATTTAACATTAAATGTCGTAATAGAATTATTAACAATTTTGCAGTCTTGGCAACCGAGCCTAGCCGATCGTTATCACTCCAGACTTCTACCAATACCGAGCCAAGCTTGGCCCAGAGTTCTATTATTATATTTGGGCCAAGCTTGGCCCCGTGGTACTTTCCTCTATGGG
Organism: Lochmaea capreae; assembly: GCA_949126875.1. NCBI lineage: Eukaryota > Metazoa > Arthropoda > Insecta > Coleoptera > Chrysomelidae > Lochmaea > Lochmaea capreae. The sequence goes on along the minus strand of OX421402.1, from coordinate 13,685,615 downwards.
ACCTTCTGATCTTGTTAAATAACCTCGCAATGTCGGGTAATTTTCAATATTAACATTATTTTTCAAAGTTATAACACTTCTTAACATAGGATATATTGTCCATAATGACAATGATGGTTTAAAATTCTCAGCGGTTTCTCCAAAATTAGCGAAGAGTCAAGGGCGTACCCAGGATCCAAACTAAGGGAGGGAAAAACCATAGTCGTTCAGGTTGTAACATTTTTATCACGGAAAAGATGAATGAAACCAAAATTTTAAGAAAATTATGTATGATTATAGCAGTGCTTTATCAACTAAGTTGCATGAAAAAAAAGTGTATTCTGGATATACAAGGATATATTGAAAAATTCTTAGCCTAGTATAGTCAAAATATTTTATTACCCAACATATTCTCCTCTTAATTATATACAGTTATTACAGCGAACCTGCAACGTCTCTAGACGTTTCACAAAAAATGTTTCTTGCTCTGCAAACCAGACATCTACAGCATTTAATAACCTCCTCGTTGGAAAAAAATTTACGACCTTTTGAAGTTTTTTTCAGTTGAGGAAAGAGATGATAGTCGGACGGAGCCAAATTTGGTGAATAAAGGGGTGTTCTAGTAATTCAAACCCTAAATCACGAATTTTTTGCATGGCAACATGAGATTTGTGTGCAGGGGCTTTGTCCTGCAAAAACAAAACACCTTTAAATAGCTTTCCGCGTCTTTTCTCTTTAATTTTTCCCATAGAGTGTTCAGTAATGTCGAATAGTAATCTCCAGTAATTGTTCTTCCCTTATCCAAAAAATCAATCATGATTACTCCATGGCAATCCCATAAAACTGAAGCAAGAACTTTTCCAGCAGATTTTTGGATACGAAACTTCTTAGGTCTTGGAGAACCAGAGTGTCGCCATTCCATCGATTGTTGCTTTGTTTCTGGATCGTAGAAATGTACCCAAGTCTCATCCATAGTAACAATTCGGTTTAAGAAGTCTATATTGTTTTCAAATCGAGCACAGATCGAACGCGATGTTTCTACCCTTGCACGCTTTTTGTCAACATTCAAACATTTGGGGATCCATTTTGCAGCAATTTTTCTCATGTCCAAATTGAAGTGAACTATATGATGAACGCGTTTGTATGAAATATTCAGTGATTCAGATATCCGTTTTAGCCCAATTCGACGGTCTGATAAAATCATGTCATGAACTGCATCGATATTTTCGGGGACTGGCACAGAAACTGGCCTTCCCGATTGGTCATCATCTTCAATGGAAAATTTACCTCTTTTGAAGTTTGCCGTCCAATTTTTCACGGCCGCATACGAAGGACATTGATCACCAAGGGTATTAAGCATATCTTCGTAAATCTGCTTACCTTTTAACCCTTTTAAATACAGGTACTTGATGATGGTTCGATACTCCAATTTTTCGATTTTCACAATTTCGGTGGACATCTTTTTTCTTTTACTTTTTTGTGTAACTCTGGTTTACTTTTTTGACGTCAAACTTCACACTGACACTTCTAATAAGTTATTGTTCGTTGCTATGGTAACGCAATATTTTGTTTATGCATGGAACTGGTCTAGGCTAACTAGATATCAATACATCCTCGTATGTCTTATACTATTATCATTTTTATTGGATTTGTAGAAAACTTGTTCAAAACTCTCGGGAAGCTGCCCCCCACCCATGCCAAGAGTACGTTTTCAGAAATTGAATATACCTTTTCATATCTTCCTCTTGATTTTTCATTTAATATGTTCTCGGTAGTGTTCGCAGCTATAGTTTGTTTCAAAATGTACATAGGATATTGGAATACAATAATCTTTTAACAACCAAATGTTTATCGAATATTACAGAGCTGTAGTGGGCAAGGTAATTTTATGGTATAATATTTTATAGCACATAATTTTATATGATCCATCACAAGTTTTCTTTTATAAACCTAAAAATTGTGTCATTTTTCAATAGTACCTACCTAAAGTTACTAATACATTATTGTAAAATATCTCTAAAATTTTGAGTACGAGTCTGTAATGTGCGATAAACATCTGGTTGTTAAAGGATTATTGCATTCCAATACTGTACAGGTTGGCAAATAAATTTTGACAGTTAACGATGCGCGAGAAAGCCATACAACTTGACAACGTTGTAAACGCAGTTACCGGGAAGAGCAGGCGACGTACATCTGCCAGCTAAGTGAGCTCTTGCAATCCGCATACGTCTTTGCTACGGCGCATCGGACGTTGCCAAACTTCCGACTTCCAAAATTAATTTGTCAACCTGTATGTATTTTATGACTATAACTATAACTGCGTAATATTGGAGGCTGTGCTACTAAATTCATCTTCACTATTCGATGAACTCATCTTATTTATGTTTTTGTATTTAGATTCACTATATTTACATACAGATTATTAATCTAAATGTATCAAAATAACGTCTATTAATTCGTTTCCATGGTAACCAACTGACTTAAGTACATGATATATAACAACATTTTTATAGATTGAAGCATAATTTTTTTATCACGTGTCAATAACTGTATGATATATTTAATTAGGTAATATACAATTTAGTAGTAAGATATTAGAAAAAATATCTTACATTTTCCTGATGTAGTTAAAATATTACTTAGGAAAACAGTTCGAATGTCAAGGAAAATTATTAACAGAAGAAGTGTGTGTGAGTGTATGGGCTATTTCGGACTCCCAACATAATCCACATGTTTATTATAGTTTACATATGAATGAAATAATTGTGTGGAAGGAAGTTGCTGGCTATTCAACTAACGATCGTTTAACCGAAATTTCGCGTTTTCGTCCGAAAGAATTTCATTGTTTCAAATGTCAGCAGCAGCACAGAACGCACCATAATCCTACACGTTTTCCTTGAAATTAAGAAAGAAATCGAGACAATTCAAGCTAGTGTATGGACGATTTTTCACGCATACGAGGGTACAGAGCAAACATTTTACAAATAGATTTTTTTAAATTATGAAGTAGAGATTGAAATAAAAAGTTTAGGAGAAAACAACATATTTCCATGAAATAATTTTTCACTTTAAGCAGTTTTTTAATAATCCCGTGCACAGGAAAAGTATATAAGACACTATTCAAAATAAAATAAAGTATTCCAACACAGATGTAGAAAATTCTAATAAATAACTTACCTAGAAGGAATGTTTAGTATGGTTATTCTAATGTTAATGTAATGACCCATATTTTTAATCCCATTGATAAGAAATGCCGCCCTATGGCGTGCATATAAATTTTTTTTTACAAATTCGAATATCGTGAAGTAATGTTTTTCATTGAATTTAATATAGTAGATTAAAATTAACCTGCATACAAAACTCATGAAATTTGTAATATAATACAACTAAACTCACTCAACCAACAAATAGATATTATATTAATAATATTTCTCTACAACACAATTCGCACACGCCCCTGGATGAAATTAATGCTTCTTTAGGTCGTTAAATTTTTTTATGAAACAGTGGACCGTGTTAATAACTGACCAGTTACTTCGTTATATTATGCCAATTACTGGAGTTGGACTATTCGACTTCCAATCCACCTGCTGTTACGTTGCCAGCTATTCAAAATTTTCTTAAAAATAATAGCATACATAAAGTGGTTTTAATTAATTTTTCTTTTTACAGCAATTTCAAGTGGCTTATTTTAATGCTTACTAATAAATTCATATTAGGTAATTTTTTTCAATATTTCCAAACTAGCTTTCTAAGAACATCATGAACTAACGGTTTACTGAAGTAAGGGGAAGATTTGTATAGTGTTCCTGACAATTTTAGAAAATAAATCTGACTACATTGCTTTATTTTATTGTCGTTACCTTCACATTAGAAACACTATAAAAAGTTTACGTTTAACATGCCAGAATCATCAGGAAGCAAGTTTCAGATACATTTTGTAAACATAATTTTATTGGTTATTGTTCAACAAGAATGCCTAGATTTGACACGGAGCTTTTACTTCTTCGAACACGAAATACAGTTGCCGAGAATCTGTCTGCAAACACTGTCAAATGTAAACGTTAGTTTGTAAACGACAGTTTTAATTAAAAGTGTGTTTTCTGATTGTATCCGGCGAAATAATTTTAGAAATATTCCAAGTTACCTAGGACCCTATCTTAATAATTATTAAGAATGTTTGTCTAAAGGTTTATTAGAAAGACAAGTAGTATTACTGACAGCCGAGGACATTTTAGGTGTTATTCAGTTCACTCAATTTCGTAATATATTTTCCTTTTTAAATTTTTGATTAATAACATTATTCGGCGATTAATACAGCTTTGAATAAAAGTTTTCTTGTGTACCAGGTTCAATAATTTACACATGTCGAAAAAGCTATATAAGCCTTAATAAATATATTATAGGGTTGGGATAAAGTATGGAACCAAGTTAATATCTTTTAAACGAAAAGAACGATATTTATGAAAATTTGCAAGTAAGTGCAATGGAACAAAATGCATCTGATGTACATTTTTTTGTTAATAATATACATCCGGTTTAACCGGAAATGCCATCAACTTCTTTAATTTAAATGGGACACCCTATATATTTTTACATGATTTTGAAAGAGCTTGTTATTTTGAATTCATACATACTGAGTTTAGTGTAAACATTTTTGTAAAAACGAGGAATAACTCACTGTTAGTTGTACAATAGGTGTACATTTCATTATTTTAGAATAATGAGAAACAAAATTACTTCAAATGTTCAAAATGCTCGCCGTTTATAGTTGAGACTAGAATTAGTTTGCACTGTTTCACGTTATAATAACAGTATGCGGCAAAGGTCCCTTTGAGGATTAAAAAGCCGAAAAGATAAACAAGCCATAAATCACTTCGACCCACAAGCGAACAATTGATTCTCATTGGTGCAATGTAGCTTCGGATTGGTCTATGCAAAATTTACAAGAAGGGTTAGTCCACATGGACTGTAAATTTCAGAGGTTCCGCTTCTACTTTTAGATTTCTTTATCTCGCCGACAAATTGTGAAACTGTGAAAATTAATTCTACTCTCAACTATACTTGCTGACAATATGCCATCCTATTAACAAATTCTTGAGTCACTCTTTCCAAGACTTCTCCACGTATTAGTTCACATTCATCAATAATTCTTTGTCTCAATTTCTGTAAGTTTGTTGGTCCCCAAAGAAAAAAATATAACGGGCTAAGACCCGGAGAACGAGCAGGCCACTCTAGGAATCCTCTACGTCCAATCCATCGATTTGGAAAATTCGCATCCAGAAAATCCCTAACCCGTCTATCATAGTGGGGAGGTGCTCCATCTTGTTGAAAAACATTTTGTGGTAATTGCCCATTCTGTTGAAGTACAGGAATAATTTCGTTATTTAGAAGATCCAAATACTTGTCACCATTCAAGTTTCCGTCGATAAAAAATGGGCCTATAAGCCTATTTTCGACAACTCCCATCCAAACATTTAACTTCTGTGGATGCTGGGTATGTGCTTCATGAATCCAATGAGGATTCTCATTTGACCAATACCTTGAGTTATGGCGATTAACTGTTCCATTTAAACAAAAAGTTGCCTCATCGGAAAAAACTATGTTAGAAGCAAAATTATCGTCGACATTACAGATGTCCATTAGCAGTTTGCAAAATTCCAGCCGTCGGTCAAAATCATCGTCTGACAATTCTTGAACCAATTGTACCTTATACGGATGATACTTTTCACTTTTTAATATCTTTCCTACAGAACGTCGACTGATACCATGGTTCAGTGTCAAATTTGTGGTGGAAGTTTGAGGTGATTCTTCTAAATCGATTGCAATATTTTGTTTAACAGTTTCGTTCGTTGCAGTCCGCGGTCTTCCAGGTTTTAGCAAATTTTTTACCATCCCAGTTGAATTAAAACGTTGTCATGTTTTAGTTACTGTTGAGCGTGATATAGGATTTTTCTCCGTATGCAAATTATTAAAAATATGACACACTTCTTCATGAGTTCTAACACGATCATCATTAAAATTTCAAAACGCTCTTTTTCACTTAATTGAACCATTCTAAATTGTAAAATTTATTTCCGTCAATTAGAATTTGACACTTGGAGAACAAAAGACGTATTAAACAGTACTCGTTTATTTATTACTATGCATACAAACAAAATTAATTAGTTTATCTAAATAGTTTTTTGCTCTATTGCAAAAAAGGAGGTTGATTAAATTGCTATATTCCTCGTTTTTACAAATTTTTTCACACTAAACTCAGTATGTATGAATTCAAAATAACAAGCTCTTTCAAAATCTGTAAAAATATATACTGTGTCCCATTTAAATTAAAGAAGTTGATGGCATTTCCGGTTAAACCGGAAGTATATTATTAACAAAAAAATGTACATCAGATGCATTTTGTTCCATTGCACTTACCTGCAAATTTTCATAAATATCGTTCTTTTCGTTTAAAAGATATTTACTTGGTTCCATACTTTATCCCAACCCCGTATTTAAGGCGCAGTTAATGAAATTCCAATGATATTTCGTATCAACTTTTTATAAAATTACTTTTAATAAAACTCCAGAAAATAATTAAAAGAACCAAACGCCATCTTGTGCTGACTAAGATAAGTTTATTTCTTTATATGTAATACGTGAGTTTCAAAGAGGCTCAAAATTGTAGTTTCACCAATGGAAGATGATACCAAAATTAAAATTTCTAAATTTATCTAATTGAATGGATTATATTCTTTTTGTTTCTCTATTTAACGAGGTGGGGAAAAAGCAAGAAAACTATTATTTTTGTTATGGGTTTAATTCCACAAATATCAAATGAACTACATTTAAAAAAAATATCTGATGTATATGTGGTTAGCCTGCAGTAATTGAAACTGTCGTCATAATAATATAACCGTCACCGCTAAAGGGCGCTATCTAAAATGTAATTTGAAGTTTGCACACAAATTTTTGCTGTGACTACTAATAAATATTAGGTATAAAGCTACAAATAGAATTTTTTATAATGTTCAAATAAACAGAAAAGTTATCACTTATGGAGCCATTGCGTGGAGTAGCAGAACTAGTTTATGGACGACGAGAGAAATCCTCTCCAAAATTCAAAGACTAGCCTGTATATGCATCACAGGAGCAATGAGAACATGCCCAACGGCAGCCATGGAAGTGATTCTCAACCTCACACTACTACACATGGTGGTGGAAAGTGTTGCAGAAAGAACGAGATACAGACTAGGTAGAGAGGGAATCATTTTAAAAAAAAACCACCTCCTTACTTCTTATAAATCAAAGAACCTGGGAAATTCCACAAGATGGTATGATGAAAAGGTATAACTTTTCAGAGAAATTATTTACGGAATTAAGAAACAAAAAGGAATGGGATCCAAATACCATTACCAAACTTGGAAAGAATGCCGTTCAATGGTAAACAGACGTAAACAGACTGAAATAGGAGTGTACGGGCCTGGCACCAAGCACTCTGAAAGCTTCGTTGGTTGGTAAACAGACGAAACAGGCCGGGTTAGTGGGCTCCAACACTGCAGCCGTTGGCTTATTGTGTTCTCCTGTCTGTCTGCTAGTCCTTGAGAAGATTTGTGATCTTGATAAGATCTAGAAGTCTCTTCACAGTATCTCTTTTGGTGATGTTGGATACAGGTCCATCCGGCCCTATCTGTCTTTACCTCCACCAACGTAAAGCCTCACATTCGAAAATTATATGGGTGGCTGTTTCGTCCTCCTCACCACATAATCTACAAATAGGTTCTTCTTGGAAGATCCCCATTGTGTGAAGGTGCTTTCTTAGTCCGCAGTGTCCGGTCATAAGGCCAATTACCAGCCTGATATCTCTCCTATTTAACTTTAGCATTTCTTCAGTAAGTTTTGGTATTTTACTGTGTTTGAGCTTCGGAAATGTTTGCCAGTATTTGAGGTGTTGTTTGTGCACCCACTGGTTTAATGTGGTTCTTACCGAAGCCTTTGTTACACCGGTTGCCGATCCTTTTCGTGCTAGGGCGTCTGCTTTTTCATTCCCTTCAATACCCTTGTGACTTGGCACCCGTTTCAGGGTTACCTTATTTGTGGCACTGAGTTTATTGAGGTTTTCTAATAAGCACTCCCAGGCAAGTTTGGATTTTATTGTACTACTATTAAGTGCTTTGATTGACGCTTGACTGTCTGAGCAATTAAGAATGTTTTTACCGCTGCGCTGTATCCCTTCCTTATGTTTTCTCTCAGACATGAGTCAATTGCGTAGATTTCTGCTTGGAATACAGTGGTATTTACTCCCAGTGAATGACTAATGTCACATCTGGGGGATTGACCGTATATTCCAGCGCCAGTACCGTCAGTGAACCAAACTATTTCTTGTTTGGGTGTTTCCTTGAATTCTCCTATCCAATCTATTTCGATGTTAAAGGGTTTTTCTAGTGATGCGGTCGGCGTCATATAATCAGTACCCATCATAATCAGTACTCTGAAAGTTTGGGTAAAACCTCAAATATCTTTCAAGCGGAAATTCACGCCATAAGAAAGTGTGCACAGTTCAATATTGACAATGATATAGAAGGCAAAATATTATCATAATGTCGGATAGTCAAGCAACCATTAAAGCACTGAGCTCTTGTGTAATCAGTTCCAAAGTGGTGTGGGAATGCCCTGGGCATACTCAATTAACTAAGCGAGAACAGTATAGTCACCTTACTGTGGATTCCAGGACACGCTGGAATAGAAGGAAATGAAATAGAAGATGGACTAGCAAAGAGGGGGACTGAAAGACCCTTTTGCGGTATGAGCCCCAATATAATATTGGAAGAAATAGGAAAAGCCGAAGAAAAGAGAAGTTCTGACCATTAGAAAGATCTAGTAGCGCTTAGACAATCAAAGATTCTGATGGGGACTACAAACCCTTTGAGATCAAATGAATGCATAAGTCAATAAAACTGCACTAAGAGTTTTAACAAGGATCCTAACGGGACATTGCCGCCTGAACGGGTACCTGAAAAAGCTCAAAATAGTGGAGGAAGAAGAATGTAGATTCTGTGGCATGGAAGAAGAAACCTCCATCCACATACTTGCGAATTGCACAGCAATTCAGAATCCTAGGGCACAGCACCTAGGAGATTATTGGATAGAAGAGGGACATTTACCTAAGTTGAAGCCAGCAGATATCCTAAAATTCCTCAGGGAAATAGAACTACCAGTCTCCGAGACGTTCCTCTGGAACTAAATAGATGTGAGGAGGCACAATAGATCTTTTAGGTCTTAGTGAATGTCACCCCATCATACATACAATTCTGATTGTTTTCAATAGATTGCCAAACTACAACATTCCATAAAAGATATATTATCCAAGAATATTTTTGACTGATGACTTCATCTCTATTCCTATTTCTTCTATATTTTTAATCAACTTTCCATTACTTTCTCAACATTCTTGTCTGATTTCATCTTTAGTTTAGTCAATTTTCTAACATAATCATTTTACATTCTATTAGTATTTCTGTATCTGTAAGCTACAGTTTGTGCTGTAATTGTGTTGTAAATCTTTATTTTAACGTCTACAACTTAGTTAAGTGTACTACTTAAAATCTCTTTCCCTTTTAGAGTATTTATTTTTTCAAGAATACATTCAATATTTCAGCGTTACATAGAACTTTGTATGATATTGATAATTTTCTAATAATTTTTTCATGTTCGTCTTTGTCTCCTTTGTCTATTTCTTCTTCAGCTGCTATTAAAACTACTTTGATATGTTCATAGTACAAATTGGTCATTTGTAGCTTTGATTGTTCTATTCTATGTATTAATTGAAACCCTTTTTATTTTTAGTTATTTTTGTTACTTTATTTGCAATTGATTTTTCCACGCAAATATTTTAGGCAATGATAGTAACATGAAGAAACTAGGGTTTCGACTGTCCATCTGTGTCTATTGTTGTTTCTTTATATTCCACATAAACATTAATAATATGGATTATTTGATTTTCTCGTAAAACCCATCTGTTGGTCCGTTAATTTCTATACAATATTTATTGTGCCTACGATAAAATGAAAGTATCTTAACGGTCTGTTTTTGAGAATAATAAAAATTAATTATTTACCTTAACTGTTGTCGATAATCGAAATAGTATACTTCTACCTGTCGTTATTTAACAAAAAGGAGAAGAAAAACTATAGAGAAGTCTGATTCCCTGGACAATTTATAACAATGACATAATTAAACTGGATATAAAAAATTCCTATCAAAGACGTCAATGCAATTTACAAAATAATTATTAACGGACTTGAATGGTGAATCTATATTTTTAATTGCACTTAACGCAAACAGCTCTTAAAACGTTTTTCACAAACAAAACAAACAATAGATAGTTGAGAGTAGAATTGGAGAACTGTTTTCTTCAACTTTCTCCTTCACAGTATTACGAGGATGTATTGATATCTAGTTAGCCTAGACCAGTTCCATGCATAAACAAAATATTGCGTTACCATAGCAACGAACAATAACTTATTAGAAGTGTCAGTGTGAAGTTTGACGTCAAAGAAGTAAACTAGAGTTAAAAGAAAAAAGATGTCCACCGAAATTGTGAAATTCGAAAAATTGGAGTATTGAGCAGTCATCAAGTACCTGTATTTAAAAGGGTTAAAAGGTAAGCAGATTTACGAAGATATGCTTAATACCCTTGTTGATCAATGTCCTTCGTATGCGACCGTGAAAAATTGAACTGCAAGCTTCAAAAGAGGTAAATTTTCCATTGAAGATGATGACCGATCGGGAAGGCCAGTGTATGTGTCAGTTCATGACATGATTTTATCAGACCGTCGAATTGGGCTAAAACGGATATCTGAAGCACTGAATATTTCATATGAACGCGTTCATATAGTTCACGTCAATTTGGACATGAGAAAAATTGCTGCAAAATGGATCCCCAAATGTTTGAATGTTGCCCAAAAGCGTGCAAGGGTAGAAGCATCGCGTTCGATCTGTGCTCGATTTGAAAACGATGTAGACTTCTTAAACCGAATTGTTACTATGGATGGAGACTTGGGTACATTTCTACGATCCAGAAACAAAGCAACAATCGATGAAATGGCGACACTCTGGTTCTCCAAGACCTAAGAAGTTTCGTGTCCAAAAATCTGCTGGAAAAGTTCTTGCTTCAGTTTTTTGGGAATGCCGTGGAGTAATCATGATTGATTTTTTGGATAAGGGTAGAAGAATAACTGGAGATTACTATTCGACATTACTGACCCCTCTACGGGAGAAAATTAAAGAGAAAAGACGCGGAAAGCTATCCAAAGGTGTTTTGTTGTTGCAGGACAACGCCCCTGCACACAAATCTCATGTTGCCATGCAAAAAGTTCGTGATTTAGGGTTTGAATTACTAGAAAACCCCCCTTATTCACCAGGTTTGGCTTCGTCGGACTATCATCTCTTTCCTCAACTGAAAAAAAGTTCAAAAGGTCGTAAATTTTCTTCCAACGAGGAGGTAATAAAAGCTGTAGAGGTCTGGTTTGCAGAGCAAGAAGAAACATTTTTGAAAGGTCTAGAGACGTTGCAGGTTCGCTGTAATAAATGTATCCAATTAAGAGGAGAATATGTTGGGTAATAAAATATTTTGACATTGAAATTTTGTTTGCTACTGTAGTAGGCTAAGAATTTTTCAATATATCCTCGTATAACACAATTTGAATATTTATTATCCAGACTCCAGCTAGATCTTATAAATGTAAGTAACTTAAAAAACTAAAAACGTGTTTTTTTTAATTTGGCCAAGTGATTTCAATGGTTTTCCTGTACCCTATTTAGAAAAAGCTATTTTCTGTATTATATTTTTTAAATAACTTTCAATACGGTAAGTCCCATGTGTAGTTAGTTACATACTGGACCTTCTCAGTAGACCATGTGTACCAATATGACACAGCAGACGCCTGTGTCTAAACCATAGATAACCTACGTCTAAACTGCAGTGGCTCTCTCAGGCGCACAGCTAGCCTGATTTCTAATGGTGTATTGACTGGTTTGGGTCTGCCTACAAAAACTACGAGGATATATTGAAAAATTCTTAGCCTACTATAGAACCAAACAAAATTTCAATGTCAAAATATTTTATTACCCAACATATTCTCCTCTTAATTGGATACATTTATTACAGCGAACCTGCAACGTCTCTAGACCTTTCAAAAATGTTTCTTCTTGCTCTGCAAACCAGACCTCTACAGCTTTTATTACCTCCTCGTTGGAAGAAAATTTACGACCTTTTAAACTTTTTTTCAGTTGAGGAAAGAGATGATAGTCGGACGGAGCCAAATCTGGTGAATAAGGGGGGTGTTCTAGTAATTCATACCCTAAATCACGAATTTTTTGCATGGCAACATGAGATTTGTGTACAGGGGGCGTTGTTATGCAAAAACAAAACCCCTTTGGATAGCTTTCCGCGTCTTTTCTCTTAAATTTTTTCCCGTAGAGTGGTCAGTAATGTCGAATAGTAATCTCCAGTTATTGTTCTACCCTTATCCAAAAAATCAATCATGATTACTCCATGGCAATCCCAAAAAACTGAAGCAAGAACTTTTCCAGCAGATTTTTGGACACAAAACTTCTTAGGTCTTGGAGAGAGCCAGAGTGTCGCCATTCCATCGATTGTTGCTTTGTTTCTGGATCGTAGAAATGTACCCAAGTCTCATCCATAGTAACAATTCGGTTTAAGAAGTCTATATCGTTTTCAAATCGAGCACAGATCTAACGCGATGCTTCTAACCTTGCACGCTTTTGGTCAACATTCAAAATTTGGGGATCCATTTTGCAGCAATTTTTCTCATGTCCAAATTGACGTGAACTATATGATGAACGCGTTCGTATGAGATATTCAGTGCTTCAGATATCCGTTTTAGCCCAATTCGACGGTCTGATAAAATCATGTCATGAACTGCTTCGATATTTTCGGGGACTGACACAGAATCTGACCTTCCCGATCGGTCATCATCTTCAATGGAAAATTTACCTCTTTTGAAGCTTGCAGTCCAATTTTTCACGGTGGCATACGAAGGACATTGATCACCGAGGGTATTAAGCATATCTTCGTAAATCTGCTTACCTAATAACCCTTTTAAATACAGGTGTACTTAATGATGGCTCGATACTCCAATTTTTCGATTTTCACAATTTCGGTGGACATCTTTTTTCTTTTAGTTTATTGCGTAACTCTGGTTTACTTTTTTGACGTCAAACTTCACACTGACACTTCTAATAAGTTATTGTTCGTTTCTATGGTAACGCAATATTTTGTTTATGCATGGAACTGGTCTAGGCTAACTGTATATCAATACATCCTCGTATTAAGCCTGGCTAACCATAATAGAGTTACGTGGGTCCCGGGGCACAACGGCACTGTAGGAAATGAAAAGGCAGACATCCTAGCAAAGCTAGGGTCTGAGACTGCATTCACTGGTCCTGAACTAGTATTTGGGATATCTAAAACTGCTGCACGTGGTTGTACATCTCGGTGAACTCAAACTGAACATCAGTCGTACTGGAGACACGTATCAAAACAGGAACACAGCAAACTCCTGGTCAAAAAATCCTCGGAGACACTGACTAACGAAATGCCAAACCTTAGCAGGGGCCAGATAAGGATAGTGACGGGTTTACTCACCGGCCACTGTACCTTAAGGAATCACATGCATACAATCGGCACATATAGGGAAGAACCTATCTGTCGGTTGTGCATGGAAGAGGAGGAAACAGCCTCTCACATTATCTTCGATTGTGAAGCATTATCTCATTGGAGATATAGACTCCTAGGACTAGAACATCCAAGGGAGAATTTCTCCAAGAAGGACTTAGTGGAAAGACTGTTTAGCCTGATAAAGGCTACTCTGGTCTCTTCACATAAACGGCACAACCAAGAGCACAAAAATCCTAAAGGCTGACGTGCCGAGGACTCTAAGCATCTGATTGGTGGTGCTGAACCAATCAATCAATGGTGTATTAGAATCGAGTATTGTAAAAAATAAATTCACTTGGTCTGTTAAAATCACATGTCAAATTTTGTTAGGTTATTCCGTTGGCAGTCATTGGGTAAACATCGTTCGCGATACTTGTTTTATTTTGGTCACAGAATAACCCACCCAGGCATAAGCGACATCTTTGTTCTTATTTAAAACAGCCTCCAATATTAGGTGTTAATACTGTCATTTCATTGTTTAATGGTTGCTGTGGAAAGTAGATAAGCAACGCCATTCTCCTCGCGTATAAATTTTTCCTAAATGAATGTGAATATTGTGAATTGGATTTGTGGTTTTCTCTTCTCTTTCATTCCATTTGTATATTTTCCTGTTTATTTCCATTAGAACTATTTACATAGTTTTAAAGTGCATTTCTAATGGAAATGTCAAAAGGTATGATCTTCAAACCAACTCAAACTCCATATTGTTGAATTTTAACTAGTCAAATGTGTCTTATCAACAGTTTCATATTGAATGAATTGTTCGTATTTTAGACATCAATTCATCACAAGAAAACATTGATCAATTTATTGCTGGTAATTTTGCCCAAAATACTACAAATAGTCGAATCCAGCTGAGCGAGATGTGTGTTCCCGAAGATATAAATAATTTTGTGTTTATAGAAATTCCTGGATTAAACCGTGGAAACTGGAAGGGCGTGAACCAATCAATTTCTACTTGTTGTTAATTGACGATGTTATTCAAAATAGGTTGGTCGAGGAAACATAATAAATATGCCGAAGACAAAATTTGACGATGTTATCCAAAATAGGTTGGTCGAGGAAACATAATAAATATGCCGAAGACAAAATAATAGATGGAATTACAAAAGAATTTATCTCCAAACATTCACTTATAAAACAGTGTAAGTCAACAGATAAAGATAATTTAGCTCTTATTATTTGGATCGGGTTAGATAAGCAGCCGGGCTGAGCGATTACTGGAACAAACGTATCATTTACAAAAATTGTATTTCAAAAATAGATTCGAATTACTTCTATTTTTTTCGTATATGTGACAATGAACTGTGTCCTGCTGGTGACAGCCTATACAAAATTTCCGAACTTATACAAGTAATAAAAAAATGGTTGCAACAAATGTGTTTAAATTAAAAAATCCAATGTTATTCCCTGTATATTTTTAAATATTTTTATTTTCCGGCATTACCTAAAAATGCAATTTATTTTAATTGAAAAAATGTAATCCTAGATTGTTATGATAAAGTACCTTAAATTATCCCTAATATTTCTTCAAATTATTCATTTATAGTTTCCTAACGATTTAATATATAAAATTTGATTGAAACTGACTTTTTCAATAAGAAGTTTTATAGGCTATCCGGTATTTTGAATAGTGTTTTCAAGTACTCATAAAATGTTGTGTTTACAGGATTTTTCCTTAGGTCTAATACAACTTGCTCCTCTGTTTAAACGAGAAGTCGACCATATTGATTTTAGATGCGAAAAAATTTAAAATTGGCCCCAATACAAACCACCGAAATCTATCAACCCGTTTAAGGATTATTCACGTTACACCGTGCCGAGGCCGGGCCGTGTCCGAGCCGCATCGTTGCCGCATTCATGCTACACGGGGCTGTTATTTGAGTACAGAGTACGTGTCTGTAACGAATTTTGTCAAGCGTCCATCTTTTTTTCGCCGTTTTTCACTTGCGTGATATAGTACGACTTGTGTTTTGAAATGCAATTTTCGCAATTTGAATTGGCAGCTATCGCAATTGCCATTGATGACGATGTATTGGAATCACAAATTGCAACTTCAAAGAGAAAATGGGGTGTGCATCCAGCCTGGAGAAAACGAGAATTGGAAGGAGAGTTTGCAACGCTCTACAAGGAATTGATAGATGATGAGAGCAAATTTTATGGATATGTCGAAAGAATGTTTCACTATTTTACTTCGAAAAGTAGAACCTGACTTAACAAAACAAAATTCAAGATTTCAGAAGGCTATATCTCCCACTGAACGCTTGGAGTCTGTCTCAGGTAGTTAATAAATTACGGTTTTGTATTTGGAATCCAAATACTTGGGATGACTCGGGATGTCGTAAATGACTGAGTAGTTGCGAACGCATTCTATTAATTTTTCGTCGTCCATTTTACGCGGCACTGCTCCGTCAGCAGTCGTCATCGAAATGGTTCCGGGCATAGATAAAGGATGCGTTCGTTCAGTTCCGGGCACTCGGTGAGCCCATTCTTGTTACGACGTGGTGTGGCCGAGCCACGGACTTTGCTCGGTCAACTATGAATTGGTTCACAAAAAAGCATACTTCATATTTGTGACCGTGTCCCGCCTGGGGCACGACCCGGTCTCGGCACGGTGTAAAGTAAATAATCCTTTGAAAGGTGGTCCGTGAACTTTTCGAGGTAGATTGGGTTTTCACTCTATTAAATACGACAATATTACAGGAAACTGTAATAAGATTTAGATTGGGTTTCTTACAATATAGGTATACCTCGAAACCCCACAAATATGGCATACATCTTTTTAAAATTTGTATTACATAGGCCTACGCCAACTCAATTGAAATGTATGGTGGAAAGGAGCAACCAACTTCAAACTCTAGCTTGTATTGAAGCCACTTCTTAATACCGGTAGAAATTTTATACTATTATTGATTTTATACTCATGACTGAGATCAAAAGAAGTCTTTGTTCTAACAGATAGGGTCCAACGCTATTTTGTCAATACACATATTGGACAAACGTTTTCGGCACCAACGTTGGCTCTTATGTGTGGAGCTGGCCTAACAGTATCTGAATATAACTTTTAAATGGCAAACATAACAAAAGTACCTGTAACTTTTAAATGGCGAAAATAGACAACACATGAAATTTCAAGCCAATTATTTTATTCACACACTCATAACGATAATTCCTGTATTTTAATATAATAATTTTTTGTTCAAAATGGCGTTTGGTTACTTTTAAAATTAGAGATTGTAATTGTAGTATTTACCTTAACTATATAAACTGTGTTTGCAATTTCCAAGTCCGGTTTCACTCCTGAAAAATAAAAAACAATTATTATATACATGGAGCTTCTAATGAATGGTTTGAAACATTAAATTCTCCCAGTAATTTCAATTTTTCAACATATTTACAAAAATAATTTAACAACATGTTTAAAATGCTCTTTGTGATCATTCTTGTGTTAGTGTTTTATATTTGTGTAATTTGGTACTGCAGCATTGAATACACGTTTTGATTTAATGGATTGATAATTATTGATAAAATTGTACATTATTTGGACGATCCGAATACAGACAATGCCCATTGGATTCAAATCGACTTTATTTCAATAACTTATAATGGAATTAAATTCATTTTTAGTACAGAATTCGACACAATCCATTCCTTTTGTACATTGGTTACTTTTCAAATATTATAAAATACACTATTTCGGCAGCCTGTGAGAGGGCGCGTTTAGACTGTTTCTCGAGTGACGACACTGTCGCGTCACACCTGTGAGCCAGTATTCTAAATGCTTCCAATATACACAGCGCGAATTTCCTTTGACGTTGGTTGGCTCACCCCGCATCTGATTCGCGAGTTGTGGTTCGTACCAAAATGTCGCGAGTCAGATTCGAGTAGTCTAAGCGCGCCTTAAGAAGTAAAAAACATCTTTATATGGGGTTGGGATAAAGTAGGAACCAAGTAAATTTCTTTTAAACGAAAAGAACGATATTTATGAAAATGCATCTGATGTACATTTTTTTGTTAATAATATACTTCCGGTTTAACCGGAAATGCCATTAACTTCTTTAATTTAAAAGGGACACCCTATATATTTTTACAGATTTTGAAAGAACTTGTTATTTTGAATTCATACATACTGAGTTTAGTGTAAAAAAATTTGTAAAAACGAGGAATATAGCACTTTAATCAACCTCCTTCGAGTTTTTTGCATTAGAACAACAAACTATTTAGATAAACTAATTATTGATGTTGTTTGTATGCATAAACGAGTACTGTTTAGGACGTCTTTTGTTCTCCAAGTGTCAAATTCTAATTGACGGAAATAAATTTTACAATTTAGAATGGTTCAATTAAGTGAAAAAGAGCGTATTGAAATTTTAATGATGATCGGTTATGGTGATCGTGTTAGAACTCATGAAGAAGTGTGTCATATTTTTAATAATTTGCATCCGGAGAGAAATCCTATACCACAGTCAACAGTAACTAAAACATTACAACGTGTTAATACAACTGGGATGGTAAAAAATTTGCTAAAATCTGGAATACCGCGGACTGCAACGAACGAAACTGTTGAACAAAATATTGTAATCGATTTAGAAGAATCACCTCAAACTTCCACCACAAATTTGTCACTAAACCATGGTATCAGTCGACGTTCTGTAGGAAAGATATTAAAAAGTGAAAAGGATCATCCGTATAAGGTACAGTTGGTTCAATAATTGTCAGACGATGATTTTGACCGACGGCTGGAATTTTGCGAACGGCTAATGGACATCTGTAATGTCGACGACAATTTTGCTTCTAACATAGTTTTTTACGATTAGGCAACTTTTTGTTTAAATGGAACAGTTAACCGCCATAACTCAAGGTATTGGTCAAATGAGAATCCTCATTTACTTCATGAAGCACATACCCAGCATCCACAGAAGTTAAATGTTTGGATGGGAATTGTCGAAAATAGGCATTTTTTATCGACGGAAACTTGAATGGTGACAAGTATTTGGATCTACTAAATAACGAAATTATTCCTGCACTTCAACAGAATGGGCAATTACCACAAAATGTTTGGTTTCAACAAGATGGAGCACCTCCCCACTATGGTAGACGGGTTAGGGATTTTCTGGATGCGAATTTTCCAAATCGATGGATTGGACGTAGAGGACTCATAGAGTGGCCTGCTCGTTCTCCGGATCTTAGCCCGTTAGATTTTTTTCTTTGGGTTATCTAAAATCACGTGTTTACGTTAGAAGCCCAACAAACTTGCAGGAATTGAGACAAATAATTATTGATGAATGTGAACTAATACGTGGAGAAGTCTTCGAAAGAGTGACTCAAGAATTTGTTAATAGGATGGCATATTGTCAGCAAGTAAACGGCGAGCATTTTGAACATTTGAAGTAATTTTGTTTCTCATTATTCTAAAATAATGAAATGTACACCTATTGTACAACTAACAGTGAGTTATTCCTCGTTTTTACAAAAATTTTCACACTAAACTCAGTATGTATGAATTCAAAATAACAAGCTCTTTCAAAATGTGTAAAAATATATAGGGTGTCCCATTTAAATTAAAGAAGTTGATGGCATTTCCGGTTAAACCGGATGTATATCATTAACAAAAAAATGTACATCAGATGCATTTTGTTCCATTGCACTTACCTGCAAATTTTCATAAATATTGTTATTTTCTTTTAAAAGATATTTACTTGGTTCCATACTTTATCCCAACCCTGTATATTAAGGTTGTTCCTTTGTTGGGTTTTTACTTAGTAAACTAAACTAAAATGTCAATTAAGTCAATTTTTGCATAGTTTCGATTAAATGAAAGTATTTTTCGTCACAAAATTGCTATAAACAATTCATCGTGTCGTTTTTCACGTCTGTGAGGAACTTAAAAGAAAAAGAAAAACACTGGTTCACGCAGTTTTTATGTTGGTCGTAATGTTCGAAGATTAATTAAGGTTTTTTCTTTGTTGGATATAAAATTTGCTTTTACTGCATTGGAACGGATTGGATCTTGTTTCTTGTCACGGATGTGATTTTTCAAGTTGGTTCAGATTGAATTGACCCAAACAAATGCACCATGGCCTTGTCAACGAAGTTATACTATTAACCAGATTCACACACGTATATAAGAATTTGTATAATCAATTGTATTCCCAAAATTTTGTTTATTTATTTATTTTATTTTACGGGCCTAATTCCACATACAAAATTGAACATGAAAAAAATATTTTATAAATACATTATACATTCTCATTATAAAATACAATACAATGATAAAAATTAATACAATAATAAAAAGACAATTTAAATACACATAGTTACTGAAAATCTCTAGGCAGGAACGAGTGGAAAGCATAATTATTATTGTATCGATGGAAAGGCACATTAAATGTTCTCACCTGCCTGGTAGAGCGAGGTGGCATGGACAGGCAGATCTTGTTAAGAAGCTGTGGACAGTTACAAATACCATTTAAGGCGTTAAATAGCAATAAAAGGTCTTTTTGTTATCTGCAGCTCTCGAGAGAAGAGATGCCCAATTGATTCTGCCATCTCGATAAGCATTAAGCCTATACATACAGGGTGTCCCAGGAATGAGAGGCCAAAACTTGGGAATGAGTAGGTGGTGTTAAAATAATGTCAGTACTTTATATAACTTTTTTTTCTACGGACCTCCTTTGTTGAGTTATAGGACTTTAAAGTTAGAAATTAAAAATACAATTTTATTCATAACTCCAAAACTATAATTTCGAACTTGATAAAAATTTGGTGGATTGTCAAGTATATTAATTCATTTATTTTGTCCATATCAGTAAGTATACTAATGTTGCAGAAAGTCAGGATCAGACTTGGCTCACCGGATAAAAGGTCAGAACTTTTAAAGTGACAAGGCAACAAACTTTAAAATACTGTCAGTGTCAACTATTTTTGTGAAAAAAAGGTACCCTTTGTCCGAATCGATAACATCACTGGTTTCCGAGAAATATTTCAATTGCGATGCTATAAGTAACAATCCAGGAATGTTGTTTCAAGTACAACGAAACATTATTCGTAGGCTCAATAAATGTGTAGAGGTGGGAGGTGCTCATTTTGAACATTTATTAGATTAAAATTCTTGTTTGTATTTTTTTATTATGTTACTCTGGATAATTCTTACTTTTAATATACGTTTTTATGAAAATTATGAGTTTATTTGTTCGGCTGAACATTACTTAAAGAATGGTTGAGGCAAACGATACATACATTGACAGCTTCCTACTTGATAAAATAACATTTTTTAAGGATGGTTAATGGATATGGCAAATAATTGACGGTATCAACATCTATGCCATTATAAGAGCACCAAGTACACAGGTTAGTTAGCTCTACTTGCAACAATGAGGCATCTACAAAATTGTTGATCATTCTGAAACATCTGCAAATAGAAGGGCGTTGCTCTCATGAAAACAGTTGGTAATATCGTTGATAAAGAGGTTAAAAAGTAATGGACCCAAGTATGGGCTAATACAGGGAACGGATTGGCTGAATAGGCTGTAGTCGTCAGAACATTAGGAGAATCCACAATAAGCCCAAGAGGCTGGGGTGGTGCCGGCGAAGGGACGGCTCCTTAAAAAAAGTATACCCAAGTGAGACCCCTGGGGTACTCCCGAACTAACAGAAAATGCATGAGAATAGAAATGATTTATTCGTACCTGTTGAGTTCTGTCAATTCAGTAGCTATTCAAACACTGAAGCATGGAACCACAAATGCCATATGAATTAAGTTTCTTGACAAAAAGCTCATGGTTACTCTGTCAAAGGCATTGGAAAGTCAGTGTAAATTGAATACATTTATAGTTCCTTTACCAAGGCTTCAGACAAGTTAACAAACTCAATTCTGCTGATTTACCCGGAGTAAAACAAAATTGCTGTGAATTTAGGAACCTTTTGAATAGTGTTAAGGATGAATGTGAGCGGTAATTCTTAATGTCAGATTTATTACCATATTTATATATTAGTGTGACGTAGGAAAGTTTCCAAAACAAAGGAAAACAACCTATGCTTAGGGATTTATTAAAGATTTGAAAAGTGGTCGCGAAAATATAAAACTGAATTCTCTAAGAAAAAGGGGCGAGATACCTTCTGGTCCAAAACTGTACAGTTGCCGAAGAACAGTAATCTGCAACTTCCCAAAAAGCTGACGGGAGATTATAATAATCACCAAACAGGTAAAATTTTAAAGCAGAAAATTGTTCACTTAAGATCATCAGCTGATCTGAGTTAAACTGGTAAATGCTAGCTGGAGATTGAGGTGGAACGTATATTTTACTAATTTTACTAAAAGCTGATCAATCAATGGGTCAGAGTGGATGAGAGATGATGGAAATTTTTGTCAATACCGCAATCATTACGTCGCCTCCTCTAACCGATGCACTAGATTCGGGAGAATGATCCTGTCTATAGATCTGATGTTGTAGTTGTCTAGTCAAAGTTCAGCATACTGTAAAAAGTGAGGAGGGTATGTATAGTTTGGCAAGTTTATCTGAAGCTACGCGGCATCGGTAAGGGGGCGAGGAAACATGGCGGATATCTGTCAAAAATGTACCAATGGCGTACGGTATCTATTTTTATAAAAGTATTAAAAATAATAATAATTATTATATAATAATTATATATAGAAACTGATTTTTGCTTTGCTTTAAAGGTAAGGTATTTTTCAAAACACGGTATTTGTTAAAAACATATAATGTTAAGAATCGTACTTGAATTCAATATGGATACGAAATAGTTCAAAATCTGACACTGACAATACCAACGCCACTGGATAATCAATGTCAGTCAATTGACAAAGTGAGAGGGAAGAACACACGCACGCGCTTGCCAGTAAGAAGTCAGCTGGTCGCTAAGCAACGAAGGCCTTTCGATACATTTCACCAATTGAGTTAGTTCGGAGGGCGTGAAAATTATGGTTTTCGGACAACGCTGCCAGAGCTTGAAGAAGCCCCTAACAAATTTGGAAAAATGTTCATCTTTTAATATTCATAAATTGAAAAAATGATGTTAATAGACAAAATCCAAGACAACAAGCACATTAAAGAATTAACGTTTAATCACATAGTTAATAATAAAAAGTACATTTTCTAATTATTATCACTACATACTTAGCACTTTATCTTTTTCATAGTTAAACGTGGCAATATCGAATGTTTTCGACTGCATTCCTTTCACGACTTCAGATAAACTTGCCAAATTATATGTATTCGTATAAAAAAAATTATTGCATTTCTGGGTGAATTTCGACTAATTGTGGCCAGAAAAACAATTTGTTTTTGAAAAATAAAAATTTTGTGGGAGTGTCTGTGTCTGTATGTATATATGTGTGTATGCGTGCGTGCATTATTGGCTTCCGGGAAGTGGCCCTACGAGACCTAAACTTTTTTATTATTATCTCTACAATTATTTTTATTTTGGCGAAAACTGCGCGGTTCTAAATTAGATTATCTTTCCAACATCTCTAAAACATTTATTATTTTGACATTTCAAGATAATGATCCACATATCTGCATTTCACGTCTTTCTGCATTTACGTATATTTCAAAAAATTGAAAAATTAATGTATTGTCAAATATTATGAAAATGACCAAATTGACGGTCATTTGTCACAATGTTTAAAATGTCCGTCACTTTACATCACTGAGAATGATGATGTCGTAGGTACAATCAAGAACACTAAGGCTCTGACATTCTGGTAATATATAGAAAACATGCCCATGACAGAAGAGTTTAGTGATTTTTTTGAATAATTTTTGGTACGTTATTGAAATATATTTAAGTTTCGTTCACCTGCATTTTGTTAGAGTTCAGAGGGGACAGACTCTAACAGTTTTCTTTGAACAGCAGTCTGATCTAAAACAACAAATTTTTTTTACCGGTTGTTGGTTTGCTTGTTTTTAATCACACAGAGACTAGCTGAAGAAACGATTGGTTGGGACGATACCCGTTCTTATTCTTATTTACAAAGCCTTCGTTAAAATCGATTTGACTTGAATAGAATCATCTGAAGTATTACTTATTTCAGGGAGATTAAAAATCAGTATGCCCTTAGATCTTTTTTCTCGTCCATGAAGTTCGCTTACCACATCATCCATCGAGAAAGAAATAGCACTTTTTGAGATTTTATTTTCAACATACCCTGTTTCAAAACATCAATTTAATTTCTAATACTTTCCAATTCCCGAATAAGTTTGAGTTCACTTTTAAAAAATAAATGACAATCACTACTAAAAAACACCAAAGTTATTTTTTGAATAACAACAGCACGTAATTCAGAGGCACCTAACCCTGTAAAAGATTCAGTCTGGTGCATAGTAACGTGGCAAACTTATCACCAAGCGTATCTCCACAACTGGAACAATTGCTGTCCATTGTAGAAGTGTTATAACTGGACTATATTAAAAATTAATTGAAAATATAGACTTAATTCCTGAACTACATCAGAAAAGTATAAAGCCAATAACTGATTCAATCTTTTTATCAAATGATAATGACTACAATCACAAAAAATAGTAACAATATCTTCAATAATCTCTTTAAAAACCTTGTTCCAAAATTTCTCTGTGTCTATGTACAGGATGATTGAAATTTAGCGATGAATGTGAATTTCTCGGTAACCATTAAGGATAAAATCTTTCGCTCAAAAGCATTTAGAAGAGCAGAAAATTTGCACCTAGAGACACATTTTCCCGAGAGATGCGCCGTCACAAAGTCGAGAAAATAAGTTTAACTGAGAATTCTTAAGAAGTATTTTAAAATTCAAAGACGATTGTAAAGAGTGCAAAGACTTTAAACTACTCGATTTCCAAAGCTCTTAAAATATTTTTTGAATAAATCGTTAACCTCCCTTGAGAGTTAAAAGTGGCGTAGTCGAGAATAGTTTAATAAAAATTGATGGATACGAGCAATTATCTAAAATGATTCGTTTTAAAAAACGACAACTTTTTACTTTCAAACGATATCCCAAACATTACAATGTTCCCATATAAATCAAATTTGGAATTCCGCAGCTAGATAGAAGTTAAATCGATGGGACTTTTTAAATACAAGTTATTCATTCAAGTGTTCACAATTGGTGGACTATAAAATGAACATTATGTGCCGTCAGCGATTTCTTTACCGCTAGAGAATACACAAATTCGAATAGAGAAAGTTGTTACCAATTTTGAGATTCAAACGCTTAAAGTGTATTGGAAGTATATACGCTCAGATTTGCCAGAATTCTTCTATTTTAGTGAGGGAACTGGATATATATAAATCATGCGGAAAATATAAAAAACGACGGGAACTTATTTGCCAACCCGAACAATCAGTATAATTTATGGGATCTTGAGATGAATTGTCAAATAGGAAGTTGTGGTTTCATTTACAAATTAACCCATTAAGCGGTCGGCCAAATACATTTTCTTGTAAATGGACCAAAATGGTAAAAAAAAAAACTCACCAACGTAAAAATTTAGTAGGGATTTGATAAAATAATATACTCCTGAGAAACTACAACCAGGTAAGAACAAATGAATACCGAAGCCCGAGTAAAACCGCACTAAGAGTTTTGACAGGTATCCTAACAGGTCTCTGCTGTCTGGATGGGCACGTCATGAAGCTAAAACTAGTGGAGCAAGAAGTATATACAGATTGCGAAAAAGCTTAGCTTGATATACGAATTACACAATTACGACAAATATAATAAGAACAACACTACTTGAAAGAGAGAGAAGAATTGTGCGCTCAGTTCCCTCTACCAAAACAGGTGGGCGTGTGTTCATTGCTCTCCCATTTTAATTTGTTTATTGTCTGGCACAGCAAGGTGGTTTATTTGAGCACTTAATTCATTAAATTTATGTTTAGAATAGGTACTTATTTTACTTTTTCAAATCAATTCACTAATGGAACGGATCTTTAGTTTTTTATAATCACTATGTTTATATCAAGAGATAATGTTTTATTTTCAAGTTACAATGGCCAAAATAGTATCCTATTGTAGTTAGAAATTTATTGTCAGCTTGTTCTGAAACGATCAAGTTGACAAACATGACTTTTAAGATGTATAGGTTACGTAATAACGAGTGTATTTTTTTATTTCCAACTTTTCCATGGTGGGAAAATACTGAACTGAAAGAATCGTAGAGCAGAGCAGAGTGTTTGACATCTACTCCCAGAGTGGGGATAGTCAATCTGATATGAAAACAGCGTTGCCAGTTTAGAATGTTTGGTACTTATTAAATAACTTATTTTGCATTTTACTTCTAACACGGGATAACGGTGTATTTTGTGGAAGAAAATCGAGATTGGTAATATTATTGAATTTTGAAAAATAAGTAAGATCAACACAAATTGAGATAAGAATAACTAAATAGAGTTCAAAAGAAAATTTTGACAAATTACAATCTGCAATAAATAAAATCTGTACACTGCTTTCGATTGAACAATTATTGTTGTTTCATGAAATGCCGTTGAAAATTCTAAAACAACGATAGACAAAAATTGGGAAAAACATTTACAGATAAGTACATTTGGCAACACAACAGTTAAAATAGGAGGGCAATTAACACACGCCCACCTGTTTTGGTAGAGGAAACTGAGCACACAATTCTTCTCTCTCTTTCAAGTAGAGTTGTTTATATTATCCTTGTCGTACTCGTGTAAATCGTATATCAAGCTAAGCTTTTTCGCAATCTGTAGATTATGTGAAAAGGAAGAAGAAACCTCCATTCACATACTTGCGGAATGCATAACACTACAGACTCCTAAGGTATGTACAACATCTCGGAAACTGCTAGATGGAAGAGTATTTATTGGCTCCTGGTCCGTACGCTCCTATCCCAGTCTCTTCAATAGTTTGGAACCGTCTGTATACGATTTAATGGCATTATTTCCAAATCTGGTAATAGTGTTGTGATCCCATTCTTTTATGTTACTATAGTTTGTATTAAATTTCTCCATTCTGCGGCATGTCCCAGATTTTTCGATCTCTCAAGAGGAGGGGGTTTTCTGTCTGATGACTTAATCTGTATCTTTTTTTTTATTTTATAGGCAAATCTAAACAAATGAATAATATATCTTAAAGGATCACCTTGGTATTCAGCAAATTGGTTGTCAAAATACTTCATGAATAATTGAACCCCAATTGATTCTTTTTTATTATTTATTCATATCACTTTAATAACAAAATATGTGTTACATGTTACATAACTTTATTATTTAGTCAACAATCATTAATAAAACATTATTGTGATAGTGGCAACTTAATTAGATTATTTTAGAAACTCTATTTCCAGTTCAATTACTGACGTGTAGTGTTGGCCGGTGTAAAGGTGACGCGAGTTAGGCCAATAAAATAATCATATATTTTTGCAATTTGGTCTATTTTTTTTCGTGAAGCCTTGTGCCGTTAGAGGTTAGTATAGTTTGGCAAGTTTATCTGAAGCCGTGAAAGGAATGCAGTCGAAAACATTCGATATTGCAACGTTCAACTATGAAAAAGATAAAGTGCTAAGTATGTAGTGATAATAATTAGAAAATGGACTTTATTATTAACAATATTAACCATATGATTAAAAGTTAATTCTTTAATGCGTTTGTTTTCTTGGATTTTGTCTATTAACATTATTTTTTCAATTTATGAATATTAAAAGATGAACACTTTTCCAAATTTGTTAGGGGCTTCTTCAACCTCTGGCAGCGTTGTGCGAAAACCATAATTACCAGGCCCTCCGAACTAACTCAATTGGTGAAATTTATCGAAAGGCTTTCGTTGCTTAGCGACCAGCTGACTTCCTATTGGCAAGCGCGTGCGTGTGTTCTTCCCTCTCACTTTGTCAATTGACTGACATTGATTATCCAGTGGCGTTGGTATTGTCAGTGTCAGATTTTGAACTATTTCGTATCCATATTGAATTCAAGTACGATTCTCAACATTATTTGTTTTTAAGAAATACCGTGTTTTGAAAAATACCTTACCTTTAAAGCAAAGCAAAAATCAGTTTCTATAAACCTTTATAAAAATAGGTACCGTACGCCATTTATACGTTTATGGCAGATATCCGCCATGTTTCCTCGCCGCTTACTAATCTGAGTTTCTAATCCAGTGCACTGCGATTCATGTTATTGAGCTGCAATCTTTACAACTAATAAGTGTGTCTTGAAATATTTTTGGTAAATTTTTTATAGGTGCCATATAGCCATCATCGTCGTCACACAAATATTTGTCGAAGTTAGTTTGGTGTAGTCAAATTTAGTTCCGCGGCAAAGGCGCTGGGGTATGAGCAAACCGCTGAATTTTACACCGACAGCCTAGTGAAGTCCCACCTATAGTGAGATATTAATTTAGTAGAGACACTTATTAAAGAGGTAAACGATTTCGGTCTCAACAAAAAAATGAAATATTTTATTATCATTGATCACTTTTTAGCCACGCTTCTACTATGAAGAACTGAATCTTACGCTTTTATTTACAGTAACAACTGTATTGAATTTCGATATATTAGGAAAAGGGGGCTTTAATTATACTGAGTGAAGGTGATCTTTATCCTATTCTTTTCTTGTTTTCTTGACTGATGGATAGTGTTTTTCCTTCACAATAGTTAGTTGTATTGTCATGACTGACACGAAATGAAATAGTTACTGTTTTCAACCTTGAAATTTGTCTATTATAAATGAAACAAAGATTAAACTGATATTCCACTACAATTACAATAAATATTGTCAATTGTTTATCCAAATATGACAACTATATCCTGTTTCAACCTGATGTAATAATTTTTGATCGCCTATAGTATTCAATTAGGACATTTTCGAATGCTGATATATAAAACAATGAATCCATGATAAAAATAAAATAATAAACACTGGATGAACTACCGTGTGATGAATATTGTTAAGTTAGTCGGAACTTCCTATCTTTTCCATCCTTAAACAACTCCCATATCCTCTGTATACTAAATCCATATTATCCACCTCCGCTGACCATTCCTAAATTATTCCCGAAATATTTTACACAAGTCGTACCTCTTCCGCTACCCACGCACCCGCCTCTACTAACTGAACATGCAATACTGTTCCCGATGTATATACTCTCGAATAGTCGGAATGGCACTAGCGAGAGATCGAGAAAACCTCTAGAAGGCGGTCATTGAATATACAGAACAGTTATGAATAGTGACATAGTGGATATAAATATCCAAATAAATATTCAGTGTCGAAATTAATATATAAATGCAATTGTTAGTTTTATTATGTAAATTAGAACAGCGATTTAAAGTGAGAGTAAATTAGAATTGATAGAGTCGGAAAATAATTAAATTAGATTAATAAAAAACCTTACAATAAGTCATTTAAAAACCACGGAATTATTATGGTGTTTCCTGTAATCTGAGAGTTATTTCAAACTTATTGGATCAATTTGATGATCTCTTCATTATTATGTACAATTTAGTAGAAACAGAAAACAAATAATAAAATGGTATCACGTGAATAATAGGGTGAGACAAATTAGTGAATTATTTTTTACAGCATTCAATGATAGGCCTTTCACTTCATTATCAACTGATAATTAGGAATTTTGGACAACAAGGTTGTTTATGTGAAATTGTACAAGATATATCGGGAGAGGAGAAAGATATTGACATGAGGTCTTCGCCAGTCTCTTGCTAATTGGGTTCATTCCCATAGTCCATGATTAAAACTACATATTTTTCAAAGAAAACTAGATTTCAATAGTGCTATTTAATGTGCAAATTACTTAATGTGTTGAGTTGAGCAAACAACCTTTACATTGGTGGAAAATATCCGTTTTCAACAAGACCAGGGTGTCTAAAACGGCCAACAGACGATGGAATTTGTAGTACAATAAGTAGTACAACTTTGGTTGATCCAACCGTTTGACCGATAATTGCAACGTGTGTGGCGTTGTCGTTCAACCAATTGTACGACGCGGTCGAGTCTTATGGCAGTTCAGCATGTTTAAAATTCTACGATCTGTCCGTACGATTAAAAGTGCAGCCCATTTTAGGGATGGCGATTCTTTCCAAAAAAGATCGATTTTTAAATCGATTCAAATCGTAACATGATGAATCGATTCATAAAAAAATCGAGGCCCAAAAGATCGATTTCTAAAAAATCGATTTTTTTTTCAAGTTTGTATTCACAATGTAAATATAAATCCATTTTATAAATAACAAGAAAGATACCATAATAAACAATCTCTGGGACTTCTTATCAGTAAAATCAAGGTTTTTTTAGTTCAGGGAATTCGATAATAACAATTATTTTCATTACCATATCAAAATATCAGATGAGGTATAAAAGAAGACATTTATTTTCTAAATGTATTTGTTACATTGAAAATTTAAGAAAATAGATAATATAGCTTATAGTTCCCAATGCTTAATATCTAAGCTTTTTAAAAACAGCAGTCTGTCAAGAGTGTCAAGTCTACTGGAATCCAAGCCACGATCCAACCGGTTCCGCTCATCACTTGCGATGTTGCCGGCAAATGATAAAAGGCGCTCATAAGGAACAGATGATCCCACGATACTCATATGCATCACGGCTATTGAGTGAACATGGTGATAAATAGAGAAAAAATCGAATGTCGATTTTCAAGGGTGAAATATCGATTCTGATCGATCGATCAGATCGCCATCCCTAGCCCATTGTACGATCGGTAGTACAACAAATTGCAGCGTATGTGGACCGTTTTAAACGGCCCACAAACGCTGCAATTTGTAGTACAATAAGTTGACCAACTTTGGTTGATCCAACCGTTTGACCGATAATTGCAACGTGTGTGGCGTTGTCGTTCAACCAATCGTACGACGCGAGCATGCTTAAAATTCTACGATCTGTCCGTACGATTTAAAGTGCAACCCATTGTACGATCGGTAGTACAACAAATTGCAGCGTATTAGAAGTGAGAGCTCCTAGTAGAATAAACTCTAATAAAGTGCGCATGCTCTCTCTCTCTCTAAATTTGTTTTGAAGCTTTTAGGAGCTCTCACTTCTTAGTGAATAGACACCTAGGTCTGCGAATATCGATTAAACAGAACCGGATAGTTTGGTATCTATATAATATGTAACTAGCCTTGTATAATAAATATACCTTTTACAGAAATAAATACGTGTGCCATCACAGCTCATTTAAATAGAAAACCAACACAAACAAGAAATCAAAAAATTGCGAATGTGAGGCTAAAATCATAATAGTAATTAGAGTAAAGGATGAAATAAAACAATTCAATTTGTTCAAATCTTCATTATATTAGAACTACGTTCAATATATATTCGTGACTCGTTTCGCTAACACAGTAGCTTTCTCAAACGCGTCACGAATATATATTGAACATAGTTCTAATATAATGAAGATTTGAACAAATTAAATTGTTTTATATCATCGTTTAGTTGGATCTTCATCAAGTAAACGCCTCATCTATTCAATTACAGTAAAGCATCAACATGTTAAGATGAGAAAACAGACAGAGAGAAAAGAGATGTCTTCGCATTATTTTTTTGTATTTTGTTGCTTTAATATTCGATTCAATAATAAATGTGGGCAATCTTAATTTTGCGTATGAAGCCGTGTATTGTGTTACAGTTCGAAAATTACTAAATGTGAAAGGTTGAATGGATAAACAAACTTTAATTTTGGTGGAAATGAAACTTTCTGCATTTTAGCAGCTAATTCTGGATGTATTACATTATACTCTCAACAATGCCTATTTTGAGTATTAGGCGTTTTATTTACCGCTAGGCACAACAATAAATCATTAATTAGCGGCTATACTTACACTTGGTCCAATAAAAGTAAGAAACAAGTTTGTATCTTAGTGTAAGGAGTTTTGTACTTTGATTTTCTTTTACGCAGGAATTATTTGCACTCGTCTTCATTTCGCGCGACAAAAATTCGACTGCAGCAATGCTCGTGTAGCCGTACGCGGTAGCAGGGTTGGTATTTTTAGTACAATCCTACTAAATTTAGTACTTTTCGATTCCATTTAGTAGCCTAGTATCCTCAATGAAAATCTAGTATTCTCATCCAATATTCCAACATGCGCCATTCTGCCCCTGTCATTCATTCAGATATATGCATTTCCTTGGAATGAGAGCGTGAGATAATGGGACTTCGTAAACAGTACCACACCACAGATCTTATCAAAACGCAACTCTGTTTTGTACTCTGTGCTCAGCTCTGTGTTTCGTGTTCTGTGTTTTTGACGTTTTGCTTTGACGTTAGGATTATTTATTGTTATTGTTGTTGGTTTTCGCTGGTTTGCTGCAATGGAAAGGTAATTAATTGAATGATGAATTATTATGATTATTTCTAAATGCTATTTATCACTGCAGGTTTTTAATAAAAAAAGTTAAAAGTGATGCCAGTTCAATAAGAGTTGATGAGGACATTTGCAATGAAGCAAATTCAGTTCCTCAAACAGGAAGCTTCGAAGCTGTGGCTGGAAGCAGTAAAGATAAATCTTATACGATGAATATTGATGAGAAAAAAACCAGTAAGACGAAAAAGAAGTACAAACAGAAGTTCAGATCCGATTGGAAATCTCAATTCAAGTGGGCGGAACCATTTGGTACTGATGGTACAAGTACTAAGTGCATTGTGTGTAACATAAGAATTATTGGTAGCGTAACGCATTTGAAATTGCACGAAAAGTCAGTTTGCCACAGGATAAAGGAAAAAGCTGCAAGGTCGACTCCTTCCATGGAAGATATATTCAAACCAGAAGAAGTAGGAATTAATCAAAGAGTAAAAGAGGCTGAATTAAAATGTACAATGTTCTTAATAGAACACAATTTGCCATTTATGATAATGGACCATTTACCTAAACTTATATCTTCTGTGTGTCCTGACTCCAAAATAGCTAGCAAACTATGCATTAATAGGAAAAAAGCTACCCAATTAACTGTTGAAGTATTAGGGCCAGCAAATTTGAGAGACACTTCAAATGACCTCAAGGATAATCATTTTTCTTTAATAATAGATGAAACCACTGACATTAGTACCTCCAAATCCTTGGCTTTAGTGGCTAGGTATTACAAGAATAACCAAGTAGTTGATAGATTCTTAGACCTAATAGAGGTTGATAAAGCTACTGCGGAATGTTTATTTGGTGCAATAAGAGAAGTTATGTTGAAAAATGGCATTCCATTTGAAAATATTATTGGCTTTGGAGCTGATAATTGCTCTGTGATGATGGGGCATTTAACTGGCATGAAAGCTTTATTCAAGAGTGTGAACCCAAATATAGTTATCATTGGATGTACATGCCATTCATTCCACCTTTGCTCGTCCGCTGCATGTGAAAAATTACCTAAAAGTATTGAACAATTCAGTCGGGATGTGTATAATTATTTCAGTAACAGCTCAAAACGCTGTTCTGAATTCAAAGAGTGCCAAATTTTCCTTAAGGAAAAAACAAATGTGATATTAAGACCTAGTCAAACAAGGTGGTTGTCATATGAATTAGTGATCAATCGAATTTTGGAACATTGGTCATCATTAGATTTATTTTTTACAGCAGCATCTCTAGAAGACAATGTTCAATCAGCCCATGCTATTTTGAATGCTTTAAAAAACCCTGTATATAAATTATATTTCTATTTTCTATCCTATGCATTGGATATAATCAATAAATTAAATATCGAATTTCAATCTGAAAAAACCAAGATTCATGTTTTGTTGAATAGAGTTACTGGATTATACAGAATAATTCTAAAATCGTTCATTAAATCTACTTGCATAAAAAAATATGAAAACGACATAAATAATCTCAATGTTAATGATCCTGATAACTACCTTCCTCTGGAGGAACTGTATTGTGGTGCCAAAGCAAGGGTTTTTATAAATGAAACTAATATAGACAAAACAGAAGTAAAGAATTTCAGGATCAGAGTTCTAGACTATTATGTAGAGTTGGCAAGACAAATAAAAAAAAGATTTGATTTTAATGATAAAGTGTTGATATTTGCACAGAACTTCGACCCCAAGACAGTTATGACATGTAATGTAAATAGTATTTCTGAGGCTGTGATTTTATTTCCTTATTTAAATATAGATATTGAGAAAATAGACTTTGAGTATCGGCTGCTAAGTGAGACGAATGAATTGAAAAAGTGTTCTGATGACATAACAGAATTTTGGTATACTGTTTCAAGCTTAAAGAATAGTTTGAATGAGCATATTTTCGAAAACATATTCAAACTTTCAAAAATCATTTTGTGCCTTCCACATTCGTCAGCTGCGGCAGAGAGAATTTTTTCCCAGCTAAATTTAGTTAAAACTAGAGTGAGAAACAGACTTTTGATAAAAACTTGCCAATCAATTCTACAAGCTAAAGATATGTTAAGAATTGAAAACAAAAAATGTTTCACTTGGCAACCACCAGCCAATGTTACGACTTATTCCAATAAACGTGTAACTTCTACAGAAGTTTTAGAAGAAGATATATTTTAAGTTTGTCATAATTTTAGTTATTCATTATTCAAGGGTGTTATTTATTTCTCAAGAGTTTTTTATTTTTCAAGAATGTTATTTTTTTTATTGTTTTCAACAATGTTATTTATTTATTTATTTTTATTTTTCAAGAGTGTTATTTTTGTTTTATATAATTCCATGTTGTGTTTGTTTATTCATTGAAAAAATATATATTTAATCAGATTTTTTTTTAATTTCCCGCATTTTTTGTCCCAGATAGTCATTTTATAACTATTACTATAGAGAAACTATTTTTAATTTGTTTATGACTATTACCTATTGAGATATCTGTCTATGGTTATATAATGCGTAGACTGTATAGTTGAATTTTAGAATAAATGTACAAGTTATATAACTTTCATTTGAATTTCCCGCGCTTTGTCGGTAAAGAAGAAATTTAGTATTGAAGCTTCAAATTTAGTAGCCAACCAAGTCATTTTTAGTACACCTGGCAACGGAGGCCAGCGCAACCCTGCGCGGTAGTAAGGTATCTATTTCCCGCGGCAGCATGCACGAACGTGCCTCGTGCGGCAACCGCGCAGAATTGATACGCGGCTTTACCGTCGTCGCTCACTACGACTGCAAACCGCACGAACAAATAAATTTGTTTTTGATGGTATCCGGTAGTATACGGAAAAGGGAATAATACTAAAACATGAGACAACGGAAGAGAAACGAATAAATAAAAACCAAAATTGTATGGGAACTTTAGCAAAATTCAGTATGGACTTTTATTGTACAGAATAATAACATCACCTCGGATAAACTAGACAGGTTGGTGTAACCCCAGTTTGCCATCACCAAAGTGTTTTTGAAACTCATTCTGTCACCCCATCTAATTCTAATTCTAATCCAGTTCAGAATCCCACCTAACAAGTTTGGTAGAAATCGATCGAAAATAAAACCCCTCTCTCGAGGGTTAAAATTTTAAGATAGGAGTTTTGAAATAGTCAAGGAACTAAAAGTGTGTTTCCTTAAAGAGTACACACCACAGGGATTTAAAAGTATAAACGATCGAAGATGTAGGGTCGCAAAATGAAATAAAAGGTCCTAATAATTGGGGGAGGTTGATATATATCTTCGGAAGTCTGTATCATCACAGTATATTCGGATATATTATTTCCTCTATAATACCAGGGTCGGTACAAGGAATATATATATAAATATAAAACAGAAAAATTGCTAATAAAACTATAAAAACTATTAACCAAATTTTTAGTAAAACTAAAGATAAAGTGAAAACTAATGAACAAACTGGTATAATATATATAGTCCGAGAGCTAGCCACGTAAAACGCATGTTATACGGTTCCACCTAGATTTTTTTTTAATCGATGCTCTATGAGCCAAAAAACCCAAAGCCAAATTTCTGCCCACAGGTCGGACTGCAATAGGGTGTGGCGGAGGGGTAAACACGACGTTTTCATTAGGGCGATTGAGCACATGTGGTTCCACTCTGCAAGTTGTTTCTATGTGTAGTCTAGCCCTCCATTAGAACCGGAAAAAAATGGCAGAGCATTTCCGGGCTGCGAAGTGCTCGGCAGAGTGATGTAAACACGACGTTTACATTGTGGCGATTGAGGTCATGTGGTTCCACTCTGCAAATTGTTTCTATGTATAGTCTAGCCCTCCACTAGAAGCCAAAAAAAATGGCAGAGCATTTCCGGGCTGCGAAGTGCTCGGCAGGCCTCGACGGCGGCGGCAGCGGTGATCGAAATTCGATTAACGATGAAAAAAAAATCAATCGGTACCACTCTGCGGGTTTTTTCATCGCATTTTGCACACCCCGTAGACCAATATTTAATTATGGCAGAGTAGTTACTGGGCGGCAAACACCTTGCCAGGTCTCGGCAAAGGCAACCGAGGTGCAGAAGCGGTGCGCACACTTGGGTTCGGTGAAAAAAAAAAGAAACGAGAGTTGGTTCCACTCTGCCGTTTTTTTCTTCGCATTGTTTACCTCATAAACAATGTATTTGAGCCCCGGCAGACAGTTTTCCGTTGATCCGGGCCGCGGCAGACCCGACCGAAGGCGGTCACCCGGCGGCGCGCTTCGACCTTCAATACATTTTTTCGCTATAAAAAAGAAACGAGAGTTGGTTCCACTCTGCCGTTTTTTTCTTCCTATTGTTTACCTCATAAACAATGTATTTGAGCCCCGGCAGACAGTATTCCGTTGATCCGGGCCGCGGCAGACCCGACCGATGGCGGTCACCCGGCGGCGCGCTACGACCTTCAATACATTTTTTCGCTATAAAAAAGAAACGAGAGTTGGTTCCACTCTGCCGTTTTTTTCTTCCTATTGTTTACCTCATAAACAATGTATTTGAGCCCTGCCATTTTTTTTGGCTTCTAGTGGAGGGCTAGACTATACATAGAAACAATTTGCAGAGTGGAACCACATGTGCTAAATTAGCGATATGTAAACGTCGTGTTTACATCACTCTGCCGAGCACTTCGCAGCCCGGAAATGCTCTGCCATTTTTTTTGGCTTCTAGTGGAGGGCTAGACTATACATAGAAACAATTTGCAGAGTGGAACCACATGACCTCAATCGCCACAATGTAAACGTCGTGTTTACATCACTCTGCCGAGCACGTCGTGTTTGCCCCCCCGCCACACCCTATTGCAGTCCGACCTGTGGGCAGAAATTTGGCATTGGGTTTTTTGGCTCATAGAGCATCGATTAAAAAAAAAATCTAGGTGGAACCGTTTAACATGCGTTTTACGTGGCTAGCTCTCGGACTAATAGGTCAAATTTCGAGAAGACTAAAAGACCGCATTGTATCTCTTAAAAGTGATATAAGACTAGGAAAAGATTCATATGCATTAGCAAATCATTGCATAAGGAATGAAAATATTGCAGATTTCGAAAACACAAAAATCTTGAACCGTGAAAAAAAAATCAATACAAACGTTGCTTTTTATAAATGGTACACATACATAATGAACCTTTGTCTATGAATAAAAAACAGAAATTCAAAACTTAAGTACTATTTATGCTACTATTTTAAATTTTGAACATAAAAATAAAACAACGATGTTTTTATAAATTAAACGTGCTGTCTTTTATTTTAAATTTGAAAACCACTTCACCTCGTTACAAGAATACAACGTTGTTATGTGTTATACAGGGTATTTAAAAAGTTATTAACACATTTCTATGAAAATCGTAGCAAGTTCAATGTCTTGTCACTAAGGATAGTGACAGGTTTACTCACCGGTCACTGTACTCTAAGGAAGCACATGCATACAATCGGCATATATAGGGAGGAACCTATCTGTCGGTTGTGCATGGAAGAAGAGGAAACAGCTTCTCACATTATCTTTGATTGTGAAGCATTATCTCACTGGAGACATAGACTCCTAGGACTAGAATATCCAAGGGAGGATTTCTCCAAGAAGAACCTAGTGAAAAGTCTGCTGAGCCTGATAAGGGCTACTGGTCTCTTCACGTAAACGGCACAACCAAGAGCACAAAAAGCCTTAAGGCTGAGGTGCCGAGGACATCAAGCCTTTGACTGGTGTGCTGATCCAATCAATCAGTCAACGTCTTGTATAAAAGAAAAGGGGTACAAGAGCAATGATGTGTTGTAGCCATAGTTTTTAAATTATTGTCAAACTCCATAAAAATGATCGATTTCGCTAATACTGTTTAAATTCAATACAGGGTAAGACAAAACACAAATTCATTATTTGCTCAGTACTTTTTAAATGTATCTCCCTGTATTTTATATCACCATCATAAACTATGGGGTCAATGGGGTTTAATTTATACCAAGCATTCCCTACACCTAAACTTAATAGTTTTGGAGATATTTTAAATTGTATTGGGAAAAGGGATATTTCATGAATTAAATTTATTATTTTTATGTACTTTACTATTTCCAATTATCGACAAACAAAAAAACAATTAAATAAAACATAAGATGAAAAAATTGTTTTTATTGTAGAAGGTGTTCGAAATGAGCTCCCAAAACGTCAACACAGCCTTGAAGACGGTTTTCGAATGATCTGCATACGTTTGTGAGAAATGTGGCGTAACATTACGAAATGCGTTTGTAATTCTGACTTTCATGTCATCAATTGTTGTTGTAGGTTCACGGTACACTAGATCTTTAAAATAGCCACATACTTAATTCTGGTGATCTAGCTGGTCTTCTCTTCCTATCCATCTGTTAGGAAATTGACCAGTGAGTTGTTATGAGAAGGAGCTCCGTCATGTAACTACCATAACTGTTGACGGATGTTGAGGGGCAAGTAAAATAGGTAAATGGTTTACTAAAAAGTCTAAATAAACCTCTCCGTTCACGGTTTCCTCAAAGAAGAAAGGGCCTATTACATAATTACCTAAAATACCACCCCAAACGTTCAAGAACCACCTAGTTTGACTCTTTGTAATTTTGTGGTACGGATTTGTTGTAGAGTAATAGTGGCAGTTGTGCCGATTGACACATCCGTTTTTGTGAAACGTTGCTTCATCTCCGAATAAAACTAAATCGAAAAAATTTCTTTGTACAACTATTTGTTATTGTGCCCATTCACAAAAAGTTATCCTTCTTTCAAAATCATTCGCAGTTAGCTCCAGGTGTTGCTGGATGTGGTGTCTCGAGAGAATTTTCTGAACAGATCCGTAACTAATGTGTTGCTTTCTTGAAAAATTTCTTATACTTGAATGAGGATCTTCTGTAACGGCCAGTGAAACATTTAATTCGGTTTCCTCTGTTGTAACTGTTTTTGTTTTTTCTTTAGTCTCATAACACTGAACCATCCCGATTGAATCTATCTTATCTTATTCGGCGATCTGGATATCGCTCATGATAGACTCTTGTTGCAAGTAAACAATTCTTATTACATTCACCTAAGATTCATACCATGTGTACCAGTTCTTCCTTTCCAAAATTCATTGTTGACTGATGCAAAATAATCAAAATTCAAGACAATGTCAAAACAATATTATCTAAGACTGAATTGTCAATTTGTGACACATACCTTTATAGCAACCTTGATTTTAATGATATAGAAACTCATCTCGAACACCTTCTACAATAAAAATAACAATTTTTTATCTTATGTTTTGTTTAATTGTTTTTTGTTTGTTGATAATTGGAAATAGTAAAGTACAGCGGACAGACCGAGCCATGGCCGGTGAGAAGTATCGCCTACCAAATTCGTGCCGGCTTGAAGCTCCAGTTTGCAATTTGCATTTCTATTTTCCGAATACTTTCTCTGTCTAACACTGACCGTCAGGCGTCACTTGACGCACCTAAGACTTCACCCCACCGGCCATGGCTCGGTCTGTCTGCTGTACATTAAAATAATAAATTTAATTCACGAAATATCCCTTTTTCCAATACAATTTAAAATATCTCCAAAACTATTAAGTATAGGTATACGGAATACTTGGTATTAATTAAACACCATTGACTGTAGTTTATGATGGTGATATAAAATACAGGGTGATGCATTTAAAAAGGACTGAGCAAATAATGAATTTGTGTTTTGACGTACCCTGTATTGAATTTAAACAGTATTAGCAAAATCAATCATTTTTATGAAGTTTGACAATCACTTAAAAACCATGGGTACAACCTCAGATTAATACATTAAAAAAATATATTTGTTTACATTTAAAAGTGAACCCAAGATTACATCACATTCTAAGGTAAATTGGCGACCCTTTGCCGGATGTCTTACTTTTCCTTTGAATTGAGACAACTGAATTATAGGACACGATAGAAACGTACAAAATAAAAATGTACTTTTAAGAAATTACATAACAACGACTTTAAAATAATTATTCTAATAAGTTTATGTAATAAACATATGTTTTTGTTTGAAAGTTTTGAGGTTTAAGCGAAACAAATGCGTGTTAATAATTTTGTCTGTCTGAAATATGGCAACACCGAGAAAAGGGCGGAAACCATTTTACTATAAATTTTACCTGATTTTACTACGAAGTTTCAACGTTCCTAGGTTATTGAAGCTTTTGTTTTCGTCTTTTCAACTGATATTTGTGAGTGTGTGTACAGATATAATTAAAAACAATATTTTTTTGTGAAAATCATGGTTTGTCAGTGCCAAATTTGCAATAAAAGCAGTCGGAATATTCCTAACCTCTCTTTTCACATGTAAGTAAATAGTTCTATTGGCCAGTGGCACTGTCCGACAATTTCTCCCCACTCCTTGAAAGTCATTGATGAAAACATTTGTATGGCGAGAGAATGTTAGCCGCATTTTCGGATAGTTTTATGAATGACTTGCGGACTCTATTTGTAGTATTACTCTATGGCTACAACACATCATTGCTCTTGTACCCTTTTCTTTTATACAAGACGTTGAACTTGCTACGATTTTCATAGACATTTGGTAAT
This sequence comes from Lochmaea capreae, assembly GCA_949126875.1. Lineage (NCBI taxonomy): Eukaryota > Metazoa > Arthropoda > Insecta > Coleoptera > Chrysomelidae > Lochmaea > Lochmaea capreae. The sequence goes on along the minus strand of OX421402.1, from coordinate 13,645,034 downwards.
AAATTTTTAAATACCCTGTATAACACATAACGTTGTATTTTTGTAACGAGGAAGTGAAGTGGTTTTTAAATTTAAAATAAAATACAGGGTGTTTCATATGTTTGATGTGGTACAGTGTTATGGAAGACCCTGTATACTTTTAACTAATTTCAAAATGTGAAGCTTATAGCTGCCTCCTATTTTTGTAAATAACTTTTTTTGGTATCTCCTATAATAACAGATATAACGGACTTTGTCACAAAAGTTGATCACCCTGTATATAAATATATGGATTTTTAGGTAAAAGTTCTTTTGATAAAAATATGTGTCAATTTAACATTTAAATAAAATTTAGATGATCCATTATTTAAGACAATTAATAAAGTAATGCCAATTATCTAAAAATGGGAAAAAAAGATAGGATTGCGATATAAATAGAGGAAAGAATAGATTTTTTTTGAAAAAAAGAAAGGGTTTTTATATTTTGATATAATATAAAGCAATATTTTTTCAAGAATGAAAAAATTCACGAAATGGAATGTAATATATATTAAAATTAATAGTGAAACGAAGGGGTAGAGCTGTTGACTCTAATAGATAGAAAACATTGACACTGCTTCGTGGTATGAAGAATTAAAATCATTACCGGAAGCAAAATAAAGGAAAGCATAGGCGTGCCTACAGGAGGGGCAGGGTGGTCCATGGCCCACCCCAATTCCTCAAAATATCAATCTATTAAAAATATTTTATAATTTTTAAATTTCCAACGTTCACTTTAATTAATTTAAAATAAAAAAAGAAGAATTGCTTGCCGAACTGAGTGTAATAAAATTTGATAATTCTATTCCTAAAGGTGCAAATATTGATTATTGGATGGCTTGGATCCTTTCCTTAGACAACTACAAAATATACACTAGCTTTTTCTCGCTTTTAAAAATGTTTGCTGTCATACCAGTTACTCTTGTGAACGTTCGTTATCAAATATGGTTCAAGTTAAATCAAAACTGAGGAGTACCATGTCACAACAGAGACTCGATTCACTTCTCTTTTAATTCATTGAACAAGGGAAAACGGCGAATGTGAATTATGACAGTGCAATAGACGAGTTTAAAGTGTTATCCGAAGCAACACGTCGAATGCGTTTGTAGATTAGTTGATAGGATATTATCATTATATATCTTTTTCCTCTGGATTCCATGTATTGTAACGAATTTTACGTTTTGTTTTTCTAGTTTATTTTTTGGTTCAATATATATACTTATAATTGCGTAATTACTAAATCTTTTTATTAGAAATGGGGCAATGATGAACCTGCAATGGACTTTTGCGTTATAGAAAAGGAAGCGTTATTGCTTAATTATCATTTTTAATAGGCATACTCAAATGAATCAATGGCCCCCCTAATAAAAAAGTCTGCGCACGCCTATGAAGGAAAGTAACATTTTTTGTTGAAATTAGGAAAATTTTACTTGAATTATGAACAAGGTTATAAAAAATTATTTCAAAGGTATTAATTAATAGAAGTTAAAAACAATTTATCGAATTTATATTACTATAGTTTTTGGAATAATTTGGACCATTTAATTTGAATTAATATGATATATTAAACCTAAAATATGGTATTTAAGGTTATTTGACAATTTTATCAAGGGGAATAAGGGATAATATTGAACCACAACCTTAAAGAGTTTCGACTGGGGCATATAAACACATAAAAATAAACGTATATAAACCGCATTAAAAGTAAAATAAATAAATTCAAATAATCAAAATAGTATACAGTTCTAATTAAATAAATCAATAAAATATATTCTTTTAATTTATACTTGTTTGAAAAGTGATCATTAGTTGGCTATTGCAAACTTTCATTAGCAAATTATTAGATTAGTCTATTTGTAACAAATTTCATTTATATAATAAGCGTGAAGTAGAAAAGCATGAATAATTTTAACCGAAGTATTAGTATCACTTACGGTTGAATGAGTAAATATCCAACTGTGAGAGATTACTTATGCATGATTTTTAGAAAATGAATGTATTTACAAGATGAAACAAAAAAAAAACAAAATATGGGATTATTGAATGATTGTGACTGTTTTACAAATCACGTTTTTACATTTTAGAAAGTTTTTAACGAGAGAATGGTGATCATCAATTATTTATACAATAAGCAAAATGTTCAGGAGCCGTATCTTTGAACGTTCGACCAAATGCTCCCACGTATTTCATGTGATGGGAGTGGATTTGTTATGTTCGAGCAGTATCTTCGAAATCTCGAAAGTTCGACTTGCAAACGAATGAATTTATCAGTCGTATCAGTCCCACATGGGAGTAAGCGAGTAGAGTATTGCGCAGAACGTCAGAAAAACAAATAAACATCAAACATAACCTGTGGATATAGGGAGATAAAGGAATTACTTACAAAGTTTTTTGATAAGTAATACTACTGAACAAAAATGAACGCAGATGAAGCTTTTATGATTCAAATAATTGATGATTTGCAAGATGCTGAGGAAATGGCGGAAGATACGACAAGAAGGTTTTCTGATACACAAAATGGAAATAAACACAAACTACATACCTATAATCTTCTTCCTGTCACGTGCTTTTTACATTACTCTACACTACACTTTACCTAAAAAATGACGCATAAGATCTACAAAGTTGTTCGCCACTGTGTTTGGAAGATATTGCTATTTGAATTTTCGAGTACCGTTCGATTCGTGTGAATTCATTCGTACGAACAGAATCCATTCGACGTTCTTGCGAATAATCGAACGTTCAAAGATACGGGTCCTGGTATAGATTCGGTTGATAGTGAAACTGAGAATTTTACAGATCTTTCGAAAGTAACGCGCATATCGAATAGATCGCCACTATTGTAGATCTATAGGTCTTTTTGGTAGGCTCAGTATATTATTCATTTTTAGATTTTATGGAAGTATGTATGTATGTATGTACTTTGGGGTAACATTCACTGAGACCTAAAAGATCTATTGTGCCCCCTCACATCTATTTAGTTCCAGAGGAGAGTCTCAGAGACTAGTAGCTCCTTTAGTTCTATTTCCCGGAGGAATTTTAGGATATCTGCAGGCTTCACCTTAGGTAACTGTCCCTCTTCTATCCAGTAGTCTCCCAGGTACTGTGCCCTAGGATTCTGAATTGCTGTGCAGTTCGCAAGTATGTGGATGGAGGTTTCTTCAACCATTCCACAAAATCTGCAATCTTCTTCCTCCACTATTTTGAGCTTTTTAAGATGTCCATTCAGGCGACAATGTCCCGTTAGGATTCCTGTTAAAACTCTTAGTGCAGTTTTACTTTGACTTATGCATTCATTTGATCTCAACAGGTTGTAGTCACTCAGAAGAATCTTAGATTGCCTAAGCCCTACTAGATCTTTCCAATGGTCAGATCTTCTCTTTTCTTCGGCATTACCTATTTCTTCCAATATTACAGTGGAGCTGATTACGCAAAACGGTTCCGGCCCCCAAAAGGGTATTTCTGTCCCCCTCTTCGCTAGTTCATCTGCTATTTCGTTTCCTTCTATTCCAGTGTGTCCTGGAATCCATAGTAAGGCTATATTAGTATAGACTATATTGTTCTCGCCTAGTTCATTAACTTTACCTAGGCATTCCCACACCATTTTGGAACTGATTACACAAGAACTCAGCGCTTTAATGCTGCTTGACTATCAGACATTATGATAATCCTTTGCCTTCTATATCCTTTGTCAATATGGAAGTAAGAAAACTAAACAAATTCAGCGGAATTTTCAAAGTCAGGAAGGACCATGTGGAAGTCACAAGATGGTTTAAAATAAAGCACCCAAATGCCCATAAATCATCAATTTTTACCAAAATTTCATTCATTAACATCAATTAACGGTTTAGTATATTTTATCATTTTTAATATTGAAAATGGTTTTATCAAAAAGTGAAAGTATCGAAATTTTGATAATAGGCTTTTGATGACAGGATGTGAATAATTGGGTTAGCTTCAATTTAATAATGATTAAAACGCAAATGAATATTGATACGTTTGGCGAACGATTATTAATTTCAACAGTATGTGTGATACTTTTTTCGCATCAGGGATGTAAAACACAATAAAACTTATACAATCAAAATGTCCGGAAAATTATAATTATTCAACACCTTTGCGTGTCAAGCAATTCGGAATATCCTAAAAGCTTTTTCTCCACTGTCCCATTTTAATTCACTTAAATTCAAATTATACAGCGAAGTTTATTTTTGGAATTTTTTTTAATGCACTTGTCAAAGGAAAATACGTTCAAATATTAGAATCACTTGATGAAAATGAATGTACGCCTCATTTAGAAAAGATACCTAAGTAGGTACCTACTAAGATCTGAAATATCTGAAGATACATTTCTAAGCATATTTCGGGCAAATATTTATTAAAATAAGCAAAAATTAATAGTTGTTGTGTACACAATCCCATACATACAGAGTTGGGATAAAGTATGGAACCAAGTAAATATCTTTTAAACGAAAAGAACGATATTTATGAAAATTTGCAGGTAAGTGCAATGGAACAAAATGCATCTGATCTACATTTTTTTGTTAATAATATTCCTCCGGTTTAACCGGAAATGCCATCAACTTCTTTAATTTAAATGGGACACCCTATATATTTTTACAGATTTTGAAAGAGCTTGTTATTTTGAATTCATACACACTGAGTTTAGTGTAAAAAAAATTGTAAAAACGAGGAATAACTCACTGTCAGTTGTACAATAGGTGTACATTTCATTATTTTAGAATAATGAGAAACAAAATTACTTCAAATGTTTAAAATGCTCGCCGTTTACTTGCTATATGCCATTTTGTGGTAATTGCCCATTCTGTTGAAGTGCAGGAATAATTTCGTTTTTTAGTAGATCCAAATACTTGTCACCATTCAAGTTTCCGTCGATAAAAAATGGGCCTATAAGCCTATTTTCGACAATTCCCATACAAACATTTAACTTCTGTGGATGCTGGGTATGTGCTTCATGAATCCAATGACGATTCTCATTTGACCAATACCTTGAGTTATGGCGATTAACTGTTCCATTTAAACAAAAAGTTGCCTCATCGGAAAAAACTATGTTAGAAGCAAAATTGACGTCGACATTACAGATGTCCATTAGCCGTTCGCAAAATTCCAGCCGTCGGTCAAATTCATCGTCTGACAATTCTTGAACCAACTGTACCTTATACGGATGATCCTTTTCACTTTTTAATATCTTTCCTACAGAACGTCGACTGATACCATGGTTTAGTGACAAATTTGTGGTGGAAGTTTGAGGTGATTCTTCTAAATCGATTACAATATTTTGTTCAACAGTTTCGTTCGTTGCAGTCCGCGTCTTCCAGGTTTTAGCAAATTTTTTACCATCCCAGTTGTATTAAAACGTTGTAATGTTTTAGTTACTGTTGAGCGTGATATAGGATTTCCCTCCGGATGCAAATTATTAAAAATATGACACACTTCTTCATGAGTTCTAACACGATTACCATAACCGATCATCATTAAAATTTCAATACGCTCTTTTTCACTTAATTCAACCATTCTAAATTGTGAAATTTATTTCCGTCAATTAGAATTTGACACTTGGAGAACAAAAGACGTACTAAACAATACTTGTTTATTTATTACTATGCATACAAACAACATCAATTAGTTTATCTAAATAGTTTTTTGCTCTAATGCAAAAAACTCAAAGGAGGTTGATTAAAGTGCTATATTCCTCGTTTTTACAAATTTTTTTACCCTAAACTCAGTATGTATGAATTCAAAATATATATAAAGCTCTTTCAAAATCTGTAAAAATATATAGGGTGTCCCATTTAAATTAAAGAAGTTGATGGCATTTCCGGTTAAACCGGAAGTATATTATTAACAAAAAAATGTACATCAGATGCATTTTGTTCCATTGCACTTACCTGCAAATTTTCATAAATATTGATCTCTTCGTTTAAGAGATATTTACTTGGTTCCATACTTTACCCCAACCCCGTATAAATAACGCAAGTGTAATTGAAATTCATAGGAATTTTATTCAGACTTTTGAGAAACGTTCGCAAACTAGTGAACGGTGTACCATTTTGAAATTAATTTTCTAATTTGTAAGGCGTTTTAATAGATTTATACTACTATTTTGACTTCTATTGATAACACGCTTTACTATGACAATTGTTACAGGAAACTGTAATCAAGTAAATAACTACAAAACCCAGATAGAATTTTGGTTTATGGTTAGTTGTGGAGATACATTTATCGCATTTTTGGCATTCTCTTCACAGGGCTTAATGTATTAATGTGATTTCAGCGTTGTCTTCAGTCCAGGATTATGCTCTTAGAGCTTCTGGACGGATAATATCTACCTTGTACTGATAAGGCGCAAATACGCCGAAACCGGTCTGCAAGTGATATTGTCCCTTCTAATTATAAACCAGAACGGTTGGTTCTATATTTCATATATTATACCAGCCAGCCCCGTTTAACTTGGAAGTTACATTCATTTATTTAATAAAAGTATTTCTTTCTGTTCCTATCATTTCAAGTACCTACAAGTGTAAAAATATCAGGGCGTACTGTCAATGGAAACAATTGATTGAAATCATTTTAGAATATTATTTTTTGTATTCTTCCCAACAAACCCTTTCATTTGATACCCATATCATTGATATCATAACATAAGAGTGCACAACTATAATTTTTATTTTGAAATTGAATATAAAAAGTTAAACTTATATTAAGCCACACATTCTTAAACTAATATTACGTACGCTTATGGATTGATATGTTGCTCCTGAACATACATATACGTGCATATTCAGATTTGCGAGAAAGTTTAATAGGTCATACGATTTACACAAGTAAGACAAGGTTAATATCAACAACACTACTTGAAAGAGAGAGACAAGAATTGTCCTATGTGCGAAACGCACAATTAGATCAGTCCTCTCTACGGAAATGTTTATCAAAAATAATATACAATAAAAATATAGATACTTTTCTACTAGATGACAGTATTAACTCAATTTTGAATATGTTGTGACATTCTTATTTTTCTCCCGTCACATTTATGTAAAGCTGATTTTTTAATCCCTTACTTTATTTTTAAGTATGTAACAATCAATAACTTGTAAAAAATCACGCTCACCGGCTAATGAACCTGTAGTCCTGTACCGAAACCACGAAAGCGTTTGAATAAACCCAACATTTTGCAAGCTTAAACCTGCAAACTACGTAGAGGAGTAATATAATTTCACCACTGGTCAGTATTGGTATATGGCAGATAATAAAATTTATTTCACCACTGGTATTGATAAATAAACTTTGGTTTTAGGTATATTCAAATTTGTTGAATCAAAATTTAACTTGATGGCGCGTGGCGCCTTCCATGCCTTGACGCCGTCGTGCGTCACATGACCTTGCCCATATGGAACTCGCGTCCCTGGGGTGAAATATTTTCGACTTTGCTCTGCATTTTATCTGTTGTGATGCTTCTGTTTAGTCTGGTGCTCCCTAAATTTTTACCAGTTGCTGCCCTTTTTGTCAATTAAGATTTTCCCATGGCGCTCTACCCTAGATGAACGTATGACTAATCAATCATGAGAAGAAAAAAGTAATGAAATAATTTTTACATTTCGACGCCTACAACTGAAGGTGCCTTACGGCGTAGAAAAATGTTTCAAACTCATACAGTTTGCTTTTGCCTGTACCATCATTCATTTTATTTCTGCACAGCTTGAGTTTTTCTTAAGCGCCGATCTTTTTTCTCATTGTTCCGGTCGGCGATTGTAAACTGCTCACTAATGAGTATGTAAACTCGGCCGCCTCAATTCCAGGGAAGAGGAAGTTTTCATGGCACTTTATTTGAGGAAGATTACTTGCAAGAAATTAATTTGCCACAAGTATTGATTTGTTAACGTGTAATGTCCCTTGCCCTCAAAATTAATTATCAACTTGTTCTTGAAATAAAGTATTTTACGTTTTTTGTCTTGTTGATATAAAATAATTTTTTGATTTTAAAAAGTGTTTGGCAACATTGGTGTCATCAGTTTTGCGATCGGCCGAGATTACATACCGTATTTTGAGGCGTATCTTAATTGAGAAGATTATAAATCCTTAAGGATTATTCACGTTACACCGTGCCGAGGCCGGGCCGTGTCCGTGCCGCATCGTTGTCAGCGTGCGCCGACCGGGTCAGCCATTCATGCTACACCGGGCTGTTATATGAGTACAGAGTACGTGTCGGTAACGAATTTTATCAAGCGTCTTTTTTTTTTAAAGAAGGTATATTTTTCGCCGTTTTTCACTTGCGTGACATAGTACGACTTGTGTTTTGAAATGCAATCCATTTTACGCGGCACTGCTCCGTCAACAGTCGTCATCGAAATGGTTCCGGGCACCCGGTGAGCCCATTCTTGTTACGACGTGGCGTGGCCGAGCCGGGTCGAGGCCGGAGAAAAATACATACCGACAATTCGGCCGCACGTCGGCCGTGCCACGGACTTTGCCCGGTCGACTATGAATTGGTTCATAAAAAAGCATACTTCATATGTTTGACCGTGTCCCTCCCGGGGCACGGCCCGGTGTAACGTGAATAATCCTTTAAGCGGCCGAGTTTACATCTGCCCGTTCCAGTATCTTGGAAAAGTTTAACAATCAAGCTTTTGAAAAATCTCGAATAAATACCATAGTTTCTCCTGCATCTCCTTCCTTAAGGAAAATAAAAATCCGGTAGTTCAAAGGTACGTGATAGAACATCACGAAAAATACATCGTGCGTTGCCATAGTGCAATAAAGACGAGTGTTTGGCTTCCTTATTCTCACACAGTTTTTTAAAAACTTTGCTTATAATGGACGGGATTTTATAAAATTCACCAAACCTTGTTCAGGACAGGACTCAGATCTATTGACGAAGCTATGAATATTCAAATTTCGAAAACTACTATTACTATTCTAAAAAATAAAATATAAAGAGTTCTTAGTTTTATGTTACATTTGTATAAACAGAGTGGAAAGTGGAACAAATTCTGTAACTTGATAAATAAAGGTTTATCGCAAAACACGTCAATTTTTATTTTCAATGGGATATATCGGCGATATCGTTAGCGTTAGTGGCATAAACCTTGCTCTTTAGATATCCCCATAAAAAAATCTAATGGAGTAAGATCGGGAGATCTTGCTGGCCACTCAATTGGGCCCCTTCTTCCAATCCACCTATTTGGAAACCCTTCGTTAAGATAGGTCCGTACATTTTAAGCAAAATATGTTGGTGCCCCATCTTGTTGAAACCACATCCGTTGGTCAAATAAGTTGGGATCCAAATTATTGGGGAATAAATTTACTAAAGTAGGAATCAGTTCTTCTTGAAGCATTTTAAGGTTTGTTTCCCCGGTTACGTTTCCATTGAAAAAAAAAGGACCTACTATGCGATCCCCAAAAATTCCAGCCCAGACGTTTGTTTTTTGGCATTCACGCATCAAACAGGGATTTTCGTCAGCCCAATAACGGTAGTTCTGTCGATTGACATGCCCATGTAATGTGAACGTAGCCTCATCAGAAAATAGCACCCATTCCAAAGCAATTTGTCCACCATCGATTGTTTCACTCTCTTCACAGTAATTAAATCTAGTCAAATCTACAAAAGGTGCACCATCACATAAGAATCCGACTGGTCTACAAAAAAATCACAAAACCATCAAACTATAATGTACATTTTAAATTGATCTTCTGGAAAAACTATAAATTGAGATATATCTCAAAAATCCTCAATAAGAACCGATAAAACTGTCTTCTCAGTTAAACATTTTTATTGAACACTTAACTTAAGTATGTGTCAATTGATATCTGTCATTACAAATTTCTAATTATGTAACATGTTGTAGGAAATTGTTGATTATACGTAGAATGTCACGTTCCATATTCCAACAAACATTAATGCCAACTGTTTAATTGTTGTATGAAATCCTTGTATAAATATTAGATTCATTTGCCTTTATTACTTTATAAATGTATGTTGTCAAAACTTTGAATCGTTTTACTTTGATGCGGTTACCAATTAATTCACTTAGAACGACTCACCGTATTGTGTTGTTGTTTTAAGTCTATAATCATGGCGGTTGAACAGAGCTCATACTATATTGTCCTAACTTTCCAACATATCTCTTTGTTGTGGTTAACAATAATGCACTAAGTCGGCCCTGCTTCCTGTCGATGTTGAAGTTTATAATACTGCCTGAATTTGTTTTTGAAGTTTATTGCCCCATATCCTATCGATAGCAATTGAATGTAATGTACCTTTAATACCATCATTAGTTTGAAAAAAAGATCCTTTACAGTGAGTAGTAATAATGTAAATAAAATTTTTATATCATATACATAATGGACGAATTTTCTTTCACCACATTAGTGGTAAACCAAAGCACATTTCTTTGTATTGTGGTTTAACAAAATTTATACGAAAACACAAAAGTCTATTTGATGTTATTATAAGACTAGAATTAGTTTTACTGCAATAGGCAACTTTCATTACATTGCATTTTCTTTCTATAGCTGCGTTTGCAGGGGGTCAAAACAATACACGATAATTTCGCCCCGTGCGGCTATTCCCAATAGTAAAAGGAAGTCGTTTGTAGAAGAAAATATTTTCTACTCCCCTATTCATATGTCGAATGTATTTTCTGTTGGACTAATTGAGATTAAATTGACGGAGAGCTAGATATGTGGATACATCGCCAGACGTTGGAGTTTATTTTTCCTAATCGAATTTCTCTCCATAGAAAATACTCTGAACGAATCAAATGATTCTTGAATGAATCACAATTTAAATGAATTCTTAGTCTTTTAGGAGAATTTATCGAACATATAAACAACTTTTTGTCGGTATTACTTTTTAGGTAATGTGTCGGTTGTTTTCGACCTCCCTAAACAGTATTATAGATATTCATGCCCAAGTAACTTATATATCTTAGTTTTAAATATGTACGAACTATTTTTGATGGAATTTAAATACAGTCACGGACAAAATTATTGCATATTTTATTTTAGGTCTTTATTTTTTTTCCCTTAAACACTTTTGTGATTTCGGTTGCTAAGTTTGTTACATTGGAGTGTTCTACGCATATTGCAATTTATTACAGAGTAATGTATAGACATAGCTTTTATAACTGCGATAACGTTAAATAAGCGGAAAACTATAAACGTAGCATAGTGTGCCTTGACGACTAAAACAGTGGTTTCTCTTTATTTGACGTTGTCAGAATGACATTTTCAGTGCATTATTTCTTCAATCTGTAGTTTCAGTTAGTAAAATGCCACGTTTAAATAAGTTAGTTTCGGTTAAAATTGTTTGTTTAATCAATGAGGGGTACAGACAAGAAGACATTGCACAGAGATTGAATGTCCATCAATCGACTAGAGATGGGTAACACTGTGCGGTGCGGCACTTTTGTGTTAACACAGTATACTGTGTCGAGTGTGTTAAAACTCTTATATGATACACATAGCACACCGGCACTTTTAGAACACTCCGTTCGAATTTCGAATATAGTGTGGGGCGCGCTGGTCTGTGCCACTGCAGCACAATAGACAGGTAATTAATACATGATGCTGAAGCCAAATAATACGTTTGGTTTTGGTATATTCTTTGTTGAAGCTTCGGCACTTCGGCAGAACTGTGTCGCTGCGTGTTGCGTTTGCATTCATGTGTTGAGCTTTGTAGCACGTATTGGGTGAATATAATAGAGAACGTGAACGTAGGCAACTGATTATTATTGTAAATGTGATGGTTGACATTTGGGGTAGATAATAAAGTAAACTGATTTATCTGTGACTGATGATATGCATATGTTGTGTTTCATGTGCTGCGCTATAAATAGTGCATGCGCCATAGTAGTGTGTCATATGGTACAATTGTGTTAACACGAAGTGTTGACACACTTAGATGTGCGTGTGTTGAAGTGTTAACACGCGAAAATTTTAGGCGTTACCCATCTCTACAATCGACTGTTTCTCGCGTACTAAAACGTTACAATGAGACTGGAGGATACAAAAGGCGGCCTGGTCAAGGACGTAAAAGATGTACAACGCCAAGGGATGAGCAATATTTAAGAATTCAATCTTTGCGCTCCGCATCTAAAAAATCAACTACTAAATGCGAGGCAAGTCAATGTTTCCACCAAAACAATAATAAGGAGACTTAAGGAGGTCGATTTAAAGCCAAGACGTCCTGCTAGAGTTCCTCGGCTTCTTCCACGCCATAAAATCGGACGGTTACAATTTGCAAGAGCACATGCTGTCTGGAATGAACATCAATGGGGAAAAGTTCTTTTTAAAGACGAAACAAGAATACAATTATGGAAGCCTGATAGACGTAGTCGAGTATACAGAAGGCCAGGAGAACGTTTCGCAGAATGTAATGTTGCACATAATCTTAGCTTTGGTGGTGGTTCCATTATGATATGGGCTGGCATTTCTTTGGAGAGTCGCACGGAGCTCATTGAAGTGAATTTGAGGATGAATGCTGACTGGTACATACGCAACATCCTTGCAGAACATGCTATACCATATGTCGGCTTTATTGGATACGATGCCGCAAGAACAGTAAACCAGTACATTGATGATGTCGGGATTGCGAAGCTAGAGTGGCCACCATACTGTCCTGACGCAAATCTCATAAAACATGTATGGGACATCCTAAAAAAAAATATTCGAGCACGGAATCCAGCTCAATTGCAGAATTAAGGATTGCTGCACAGGAAGAATGGAATCGAATACCACAACAAACCATCGAAGATCTTTTGCGCAGTTTGCCTAGGAGGATGCAGGCTATCGTTAGAGCTAGAGGAGGAAATACTAAGTACTAAATTGTTATTATTTTGTATCGTGTCCATGTTGTTGTTCTTTCCTAATTAAACGTTATTATCAAAAACAGGCCACTTCGCTAATTTCTTCACGAATCTGTTCCTGTTGTGAAGGTTCAATATGTAATTAATTTGATTATTAATAACGTAAAAGACTCTAACCGAAATCACAAAAGTGATAAAGGGAAAAGAAGTAAAGAACTGAAATAAAATATGCAATAATTTTGTCCGTGAGTGTACATATATCAAGATTTTTTCTTAACCTACTGTTACATATATAAAAATTACTTACAAAAACAATTTAACGTTATCCTAATACGGTAGTTCCTAATCTTTCACACAAAAACTAGAAATATTGTCGATTACCCCACACAAAAAAAAACAAATTGGTCTGCACAGAGTTAATGACTCTTGATATCACAAACTTTACGACACATATTTAATCACAGAGATACGTACGAAAATGAAACTAAAATGATAATTTGAACAAGTGTATTGTGCTGATAAAAGTATTGTTGTTGTTGTAAGTTCGACTTATCAATTAATAATAAATAATAATATGGAAAGATGCATTTCCTTTATTCAAGCTAACAATACAGTGGGATATTTGTAGATTACAGACTTTTATAGAAAAGCAGATGTGACTGGCTAATGCAAGAAATTCTAAAATAAAAATAAGTACCTAGTTTCACTATTTTTTTTCTAACTGTCAATTGAATCTTGAGACTTACTGAAATCGTCAAAATTTCCAGAAATAGTTGACACTATGACAGTTTGCCGTAAAGTTCGAACTTGCTGATTACTTACTTACTGATATATAAAGAAGGAATCTTGTCAGATCATGTAGTAAATCAAGGAGATGAAGATTTGAATGATGAACACAACACTGAGTCAGAAATCACCGATATAAATGAGAAGCTAGTAGCGATACCATTGAAAGAACAATAAATAATTAAGAATCGAGGGAAGTGACAGGAATGTTCATATAAAATTCAATTGTTAGTTTAACTTGAAAATTTACACTATACATTTTGAATAATTTCTAAAAGTATAGGACATACATACCTACCCCTTTCTTTTTTCCATTGTTGCTTCAGAACATGATTACACAGATTTTCTTCTGTGACCTGGATATTTCAATTTGCCCATTTTAAGAACAGAATGTCTGTAAAAAAGTTAACCATTACAAATTTTACTAGATATAAATACTACTACTTTCGTAAAGGGTTATAGATTCAGATGTTTTCAACAACCTGTTATGTTGTGTTTTATGTTTTAAAATTTCAACTATTCTAGATATCTTCATTCATAATGAAAGTTCCAGAATACAGGAAATCGCAACATTTCAAGAGTGAGTTAATAAAAAAAATCCTTAGTGCTAACACAACTCTAATTTTAGTTCTAATAAGTTAAATGATAGAGGTTACGTTAAGTGGTCTCATCACAATTTTAAGTAAGACTGGTCGTTGAAAGTTCCCAACTTGCAACTTTTAGTACTAGGACTAAGGCAATGCTCAAGTGCCATCAAATAATGCAGGAGTTCCCAACCAGGGGGGCACGCCTCCCAAGGAGGGCGTAATGAGATGTCAAGGGGGGCGGAAAGCGTTTGTAATTTCTTTTTTTATACCACTGAGGTGGCAAACAGGCAAGAAAAAACAAAAATCCATGTGTGGAATTCACACGTGGTAGAAGCGAAACCTTCAAAAATAGATAGTGAGACGAATGTAAAATTTCGGAAAGAGGATAATTGTGTCGTTTCATTGCGAAGTTCCTATGGCCACCTTCCAGCTCCATCATCAGATCAGTACTATGATGATAAGTCATCATAATATTGCATTGTCACGCGGTTTACACATACAAAACACCACGGTTGTTGTGATGCCTTTTCTCAAGCTTTGTACTATGCATGCGCGCACAAACGTATTAACACAAGTCATACTGTCGCTTTTTCGTTTCATCGATTTTCAAATCACAACGATGCTAAAGAAGTTTTCATTTCAAAAATGAACAAATAACATTTCAATGTAATGTTTGATTTTCATTTTACACGCATAAAATTAATGAACATAAACATCATGCCTATTCACTTTTTCTGTCAACCACTGTTTTAAAACCCGACGTCGTCAATCGCAGTTTATACATTTACAAGTTTCGACAAGTCACAACATGAAACCCGCGCGCACTCCCTCCGCTTAGCTTAACATTTATCACTTAGAAAACAGTTGCGTGCCTACTGGAGCATCTGGAAAATTCATTTCCGCAAATTTGCGACAAATTTGACGTATCGGTGTACATTTTTTGTTGAAAAATCAGTTTGTGTGTGCAAAATTATTGCGTTAAAAGGTAAGTTTGTGTTTATAAACTTGTGTTTATACTTAATTTACTAAATTGGTGATAGAGCGGAGACGCTCTTTCGAATAACACAGTCAAGCGTAGAATCGATGACATTGCAGCAGACATTAAGTCACAAATAATTAACAAAGTAAAATTATCGCCATTAGTTGCGATGAATCCACTGACATCGTTAACTGTGCACAATTAATAGTGTATGTTCATTACATCGGCGGAAATATCATTGAAGAAGAGATTTTATACTTCCAATCTTTGACAGCAGGTACTACATCTGATGATATATTTAATTCAATATCAAATTTCGTTGAAAAAAATAGTTTGGATTGGAATAAGCTCATTGGACTTTGCACAGATGGCGCACCTGCATGGTAGGTGTACGATAGGGCTTAGCTAAAAAGCTCAAGGAAAAAAATCCCGCATTGGTTAGTACAGATTGTGTTATTATTAGGCAAGCTTTGGCTTCCAAAACTTTGCCACAAAAATTACGCCAGACTTTGGACTCAGCTATCAAAATTATCAACTACATCAAGAACAGCGCTTTGAACAGTCGGTTAATTACATTACTCTGCGAGGATCTCGATTCTGATCACAAAGTTCTTCTGTTCCATACAGAAGTACGCTGGCTGTCCAAAGGCAACATGTTTGCTCGCCTTTATGAATTGAAAGAAGAGGTAGCTTATTTAACTGACATATTTGGTGCCTTGAATGAGCTAAACTTGAAACTTCAGGGCAGAAACAGTACTATAATAAACAATTATGATTATATTCAGGGGTTCATAGCCAAGCTTCAACTTCGGAATCAAAAATTATCTTCTGAAAATGTTATATCTTTTTCTCGGCTGTTCGAAGCAACTAAAAATAACACACTGGACGCCAATTTGAAAGCTGACATAAAAGCTCATTTGCAAGCGCTGGAAGACGAATTTTGCCGATACTATCAAGACATCGATTCCGAGTCACCAATATGGCACATGACAAGAAATCCCTTTGTTGTCGATGTGTTACAGTTACCAGAAGAAGTTCAGGAAGAATTTCTAGAAATGAAGGATGATTCGTCCATGAAAGATGACTTCCATCTTTTGACATTGGAGCAATTTTGGATCAAAAGATTGCCTGTTAATTCGAAACTTGCCTCTCTTGCTTTATGAGTACTAGTTCCTTTTTCTTCAACTTACTTGTGTGAGACAGGCTTTTCTGCTCTAGTATTAATTAAAACTAAACAGCGAAATCGTCTTGATGTCGATAGCGACCTAATGCTCTGACAAAAACAGAACCTAGAATTAACCAACTGGTTCTGAACATGCAATCTCAAGTGTCTCATTAGTACCTACTCTTATTTTATTATTTTTTTTTTTTTTGATAAAACATTTATTATTTTAATTTCAAATTTTAAAAATTGTTTATTAGAATTCAAATAAAAGGCTTTTAAATACATAATGTGCGTTTTTTTGTATTTATTGAAAATGTAAAGGGAGAGGGGGGCATGAAAAAATTATTAATAGTCTGGGGAGCCTCAACAAAACAAAAGTTGGGAAACCCTGGAATAATGGAATATGTTGTCAACACTATTTGTCTATAAACGGACAGCTGATAGAATTAGTTCGACAATTTTCGGTCATATTAAGTAATAAAATAATACCCGCAATAAACCAATGGTGAAAAATGACTGGACGGCCATAACGGAAGTTATGCAATCGACAGGTATTATCGTCGACAATTTTATAAATTTTATTTGTGTATATTTACATTCCAGTAGAAGTTTGTAAGCAGCGGTGAAATGCCACATGTCATCGTTTTATTATTAACGATCGAAGGTTCAGCCAAAAACCTTCCCTATTATAAGGCATGCCTTTTATTAAATGTAGTTGAGGTTGCAAGGAAGTAAGTAACTAATGAACAATATCGAAAATGTACTTTTGTGTGCATCAAAAGGGAAGCACTAGCGATTCCAGCTGTTACACCAGCCCTAAATCTTCGTAGGAAACTTTCATGCAAATTGAATATCCCACAACTTCCGAGCCCACCACACAGAAAAAGAGTGATAGGCATATTACACTTATGGAACGATAATATGTCAGAATATTTGGAAAATGGACATCCTGAAAGATCGGGCTCTACTGCTACCAGTATATTAAGTAACCTAAAAAAATACCGTTCAAAATAAAAAAAAAGTGGTATAGACTCTATTAGCAGATTAAGTACCACAATATTTAATGCTTTTGGTATTGGACAGATGTTTTAGACCATGAAAATCTGTAGATTATGTCCTTGGGAGAACAGAACAGAACATTTAAAGGCTATAAAAGGTAGAAAAAAATGGAATCTGAAAGCCAAAATATTGCGTGAAATTTTTGAAGCTATCAGCGACAGGGATAAGCATTTTCTTTTAGTCATATTTTTGCATATATTACGTACATTCAAACAATCACTCAACCCTGTCATCTCTGATCCCCTTATTATTTATCAGAATTTAAAATGCTTAGAGAAACAATATGCACCTACTGTACAGGTAAACTGGTATCTCGTGACAAGGCGGAGCTTCCAGTACGCAGAGAGAGAACGTATTCGGCTGCATAACTGCATAACGTCTATCGCACGATCGGCTTTGCTGGATCCCCACTTTCAAATTTGTTACGACGCATCGTCACCTCATTTCACGAGATACCGGTTGGAGTGTACAGTACATTGGATATTTTGCTACAAATCCTACTTTTTGAGTAACTCACATTTCAATATAAAATGCCGTGAAATAGAAAACTATAAAAGTATTTGTTTATTTGATCTATGCACCGCTAGACAGTACCACGTTTCGAGCATTCAAACTTAATATATTTATTACCCATAAGAACTAACAAATGATACGAACTATAGTAATTGTATATAGTTTTCGCTTTTGGTATAACGGAAAACGAACGTCATCGTAGAATGTGGATGGACAACACGATCAACTTAACATTGCGAAACCAAATTTCTGCCCGCAGGACGCGTTTGCAAATGGCGGTCGAGTAAACACGACATTTTCGTTTCCGCAAAATAAGTCATAGAGTACCAATCTGCTGTTTATGTGTAGATCATTTTCCTAGTGAATGAGAAGAAAATAAAAACTATCATGAACGTGGAGTGAAATATTTTTTTTACCTTCGAGTTTTTTTAAATAAAAAATGCTCACCTTTTTTGTTACTGCAAAACTTTTCTGACAATTAAAGGGTAATCTTATTTTCAAACTGTTTTATTCCCATGGCGCGTGTCATATCAATAAATATGGTGCGTTACGCGTTTCTACTCCCACATGTATATATTTTGATTTCTTCACATTTTACCAATGTGAAATCGTCAAATATACGGGGGCATAAAGTATGGAACCAAGTAAACATCTTTTAAACGAAAAGAACGATATTTTTTATGAAAATCTGCAGGTAAGTGCAATGGAACAAAATGCATCTGATGTACATAATATATTTCCGGTGTAACCGGAAATGCCATCAACTTCTTTAATTTAAATGGGACACCCTATATATTTTTACAGATTTTGAAAGAGCTTGTTATTTTGAATTCATATATACTGAGTTTAGTGTAAAAAAATTTGTAAAAACGAGAAATAACTCACTGTTAGTTGTGTACATTTCATTATTTTAGAATAATGAGAAAGAAAATTACTTCAAATGTTCAAAATGTTCGCCGTTTACTTGCTGACAATATGCCATCCTATTAACAAATTCTTGAGTCACTCTTTCCAAGACTTCTCCACGTATTAGTTCACATTCATCAATAAATCCTTGTGTCAATTCCCGTAAGTTTTTTGGTCGTCTAACGTGAACACGTGATTTTAGATAACCCTAAAGAAAAAAATCTAACGGGTTAAGATCCGGAGAGCGAGCAGGCCACTCTATGAATCCTCTACGTCCAATCCATCGAATTGGAAAATTCGCATCCATCTATCATAGTGGGGAGGTGCTCCATCTTGTTGAAACCAAACATTTTGTGGTAATTGCCCATTCTGTTGAAGTGCAGGAATAATTTCGTTATTTAGTAGATCCAAATACTTGTCACCATTCAAGTTTCCGTCGATAAAAAATGGGCCTATAAGACTACTTTCGACAATTCCCATCCAAACATTTAACTTCTGTGGATGCTGGGTATGTGCTTCATGAATTCAATGAGGATTCTCATTTCACCAATACTTTGAGTTATGGCGATTAAACAAAAAGTTGCCTCATCCGTAAATTAGAATTTGACACTTGGAGAACAAAAGACGTACTAAACAGAACTCGTTTATTTATTACTATGCACACAAACAACATCAATTAGTTTATCTAAATAGTTTTTTGCTCTAATGCAAAAAACTCAAAGGAGGTTGGTTGAAGTGCTATATTCCTCGTTTTTACAAATTTTTTTACACTAAACTCAGTATGTATGAGTTCAAAATAACAAGCTCTTTCAAAATCTGTAAAAATATATAGGGTGTCCCATTTAAATTAAAGAAGTTGATGGCATTTCCGGTTAAACCGGAAGTATATTATTAACAAAAAAATGTACATCAGATGCATTTTGTTCCATTGCACTTACCTGCAAATTTTCATAAATATCGTTCTTTTCGTTTAAAAGATATTTACTTGGTTCCATACTTTATCCCAACCCTGTACTTCAGCCTATGACTTCCAATAAGGAATAACAAATGCTGGAACGCTACCGAAACATTGATATAAAAATAAAAAAATTAAAGTGGTTCAACTTCCCAAAAAAATAACAATGTTATGTAAAACTTCAAAATATAAACTACTGCATATGAAAAAAATAATGAACTTTAAATATGTCATTGAAAAAATATAGAGCAAAACTCGAGTTAATTGATACTATTCCTCTTCGAATAATTAGCACTCACCCTACGGCGACGTTGATGTACAAGCTCGTATCATATCGTATATTTCTTGCCATATTCTAAATAAAGCTTCTTATTATTTCCAACAGTTGAATTAAGCAAACAAATCATTTAATCAATATGCGAAGTGAAGTGTTAGGCAAGTGTGGATCATGCGGCCTAAGGGACAAAAATGTTAAATTGGCGCCATGCGGTGCACACGTGTCTCGCATATTTGTAAGAAAAAACTTGTGACCTACGACAAGCTTGGCATAGGTCAGAATTAATAGTTTAGAAAAACTAAAAAACAAACTTTATAGGTAATCGAACTAAAAAGTAAAAAATAATTCTGAATTTAAGAATAAAATGATTAACGAGAAAATTAATGTAACTATGGTATTAGCGAGGCAGGGGGCTAGATGTCAATTGTTTTAATTTCTTACCTCACACGGAACACCCTATATTCTATAATTCTACTACTATATTGTATTGTCATCGGTCCTTGACAAGTGTAAAAAGTTTAAATTAAATCTGTTAGTTTAAAGTGGGTCAAAATCGAGTCCAAAGGAGTCCGTTACAAACATACATACATACAAGTGAAGCTAATTTAATTTATTTAGCTGATTGATTTTACTTTTGCGATTCATATTCATAGCTTCGCTTATTATATAACGAAATAAAAAACACGAGTCCGGGGCATGATTCGAACTCGCGATCTACTGTATACCAGTTAGTGTATCTGCTCTAGTAGAACGTTTCAAGCAATAGTTAAAACAATAATATACCTCATGAATTTTTTTATAAAATAAGTTCAAGATTTAATAACACCCTACATTTTGTTACTATGTACTGTCATCGGTCCTCCACGAGTGTGCAAAATATCGAATCAATAATGCGTTTTGCATTCCATTCTCGACCCGAAACAATTTTTACTAGGGTCGAATTTAATTTTCGCCAGTCTTCGCTGTAATTGCATCGTTTGAGACAAATTAGAATCGACGTTTTATTCAAATTATTTACTCTTATCGTTAGTTTCCATTATATTATGTATATTTTTAGTTTACATCTGCTTGACTATTTTGCTAGTTAATGTGCTGCATGAATTTTGTTAGTTGTAATACTTTTAAAATACGGTTCTGTTCAATTTAACTGTCCATTTTGTAGGTATGGTTTAATTTTTTCAAAAATGCGTTTAAATGAAGTATTACGATGATTTTTTTTTCGTCGCAAAATTGATACCAACAATTTTTGTGTATTTTTTAGTTTGGTGGCTACGAATGTTTTATTTGGCAATATGTTTTCTCTTCATTTCTATATGCAGAAGTTTTTGTTAATGCTGAGTCCAATTAAATTATTCCGGTTAGTCCCCAACTTTAATTTTGGCTAAATTAAATTTAAATCAATTTCAAATGTCTGTGTAACAGTCCTATATATCTAAATTTAAGCAATAAAAAGAAATTTAGTGTAATTAAATGCAAAAATTATTGGAAGACGATTTCATACGGGACAATAAACTCAAATTATTGCCTTCATGTTCACAACCCAGCTATTTCATTTACTGCATCACCATTACATGGAACTCATTCTCCGTGACTGAGAGCTACACATAGCTTGTCTGGCAACAATGACTAAAATTGTATAATATACATACTTTAGCAATTGTATACTAGATGAGTGTCTGGATCAGTTTTCTTAGTCACATCTATGATATTAATTAATATTGTTTTGTTTATATTATGAAATTGACATCGGCTCTTACTGTACAAAATGTCAAATTATTTTGTACGTTTGGAAGTAGGTGAAAATTCCTTGAACAATAATAAATAATAAGAGTAATCAATGCATCAAGTCTCCTTTATTCTAAATAAAAATCTTCCTAGAAAATGACCTCCCTGCCAGTCATCAGTTTCAATATTATTAATTTAGACTAATGCAACGTTATTATTTTGGTTACCAGTTACATTGATAGGGCGACATTAGTTCTTTTTAGTTGATTGGAAGCTGACACCCTTAAAGTAATAAAAAAAACGTATTTTAAATTTACATACCACTTCAAGGTTAGGCAAAATGTTTGTTTTACAGTAAACACAATAATCAGCTTTTTTATTATTGTAACAGTGCAGTATTAGAACCAGTATACTATAATTTTATGTAAGTATTTTTAAGGCGTTGTTACAGTGATTCACCATTCAACACAACGTGCTATTAACAAAGTTAACTTTTTATAACATTTATTTTAAATCACCTGATACTGTATGTGTTGATACACCATTCAACATTGTTCATATGATTCACATATAATGACGCATAAATTAATTTTTAGCTAAACAAATTATTCTCTGGAAAAATCACACTTTTTAATGTATCGGAATGAACCAGTGGTGGCTCGTGTAGTTTGGAAGTAGTTGAGCAGACAAAACAGCAGAAATTGAAGATTTTCTTATCAAGTATTATACTTCTATAGGTATATACCTACATACATGTAAACAATTGAGGGGCCCAATCCGTAAACCAGTCATGAGGAAAAATGTTGGGGAAATGTAAAAAACATTTTTATTCTAAAATTTTTACATTGAAAATTTGTTGTTATTTTTTGATAACCGTGCTATACTATTTTTTAAAACTATCAACAAAAAAGTAAATAGTAACGGACTTGGACCGGTTTATGCAGAGTATTTCGATTTTTTAAGGGGGAAGAGCAGGAAAAAATATTTTTTTAGTACAAAAATATTATACTTTATTGATTAAGTGAATGAAATAAACAAGGATATGGTTTAACTAAACTTTTAATGCGAACATAGGATATTTTCAGCATTCATCATCACTGAATTCAGAAGCGGAAGTTTCTTTATTGTCTGATAGTATTTTCTGATTTCTTCAAAAAACCTTTGGCCGCACTGTGGTACGTAGTTCTTTGCTAGCATCATCACGTGATCGAATTTGTTTTTTTTAGCTTTCTTCTTCAACTATACAGCTTATTTGTAGAGTTTGGTAGGGTTAGGGGCTGCACATTCCTCTAATATGGGATTTCAAAAGCATTAAACAAATAGAAGGAAGCTGTTTCACTACATTTAAATGATATTTCATGAGTATCTACTTTTTCGTAGCGCATAACACGATATTTCTATATGGTATCTGTCTGTATCTGTAGAGTAAGGAGGGTGAGTTAGGCCCACAGCACTTAGGCCACATGTGACCCATTGTACATCCTCCCGCTGTCTTCCTAGGTCATCGTCCATCCTGTCCTTTCCAGTAAGGTGGACAGGTCACTAGGAGACATCTCCTTTATATCAGCAGGTGTAGGCCAAGACTCACCGAACACTCTCTTATTGACGATAACTGGACACTCGCAAAGATTTCTTTATGGTAAATTTATTGTTCTTCCTTGACATTTAAAAACATGTCCTGAGTTACATGAATAACTTTGAAGTTCTTGTTTGTGTTTTCAATGATATTTGATTATTCTTGGGGCAAGTATATTTTGTCACACCTTTTCATTTCTATTTCTATTGCCCCAAAGCTCCTATCACACGAAACGAAACTATGACCGGGTTCGGGGTTCCTGTGCTGTATTAGTTTGAATCTTCTAGTAGTTGCTAGTAGTAAAAAGAAACTGTACCAAAACGTAATTTTTTTTTGCGATGTAATAAAAATGTTGAAGGAGACTGGCCACATCATTTTGTCCTTTAGCTGCCAATGTTTCATCATAAACATAAAAATAACTTTTTCCAGTACTTCCCACATGAACAAAAAAATTGTACACCCAGGACTTGACCGGTTTATGCAAAGTATTAAAGTGTAGGCAACCAATTACACTCTAGTTTCCATGTTAGAGGTCTGGTTTATGCAGTGGAAAATTCAGAATTGAAAACTGTGTAAGAATATGAACCCAACTCATTTTGCCCAAAGGGAGAGGCGGAGATAGAAAGAAGGGCGGGGAGGATGTGCAGGAAGATTGTGGAGAAGATAGAGCGGTGCGGACTGGAAGTGGCGGAAGATAAGACAGTGGGGTTGCTAGTGAAGGGACGGAGCAAGACGAGGGAAGTTACGGTTATGGTGAAGGGAAGGAAAATTCGTATGGAAATACTTGGGGGTGTGTTTGGATAGCCAATTATCCTTCAAAATACACGTGTTGAAGGCGGCACAGAAAGCGAGAGTAAGAGCAGCAAGGCTGGGGAGATTGTTGTGTAATGTGAAAGGGCCTGGAGAGTGGAAGAGGAGGGTAATTGGTAGGACAATAGAGCAGAGTATGCTGTACGGTCCGGAAGTGTGGGGTGAAAGAGCGGGGGTGAATGCGAGAGTTAGGCCACTCCTGAGGGTGCAGAAAGGGATACTCCTGAGGGTGGTACAGGGATACAGGACAGTGTGTGGACTGGCATCAGTGGTGCTGTCAAGGTCCTACTCATTGGCCCTAGAGGCTAGAACCGGGAACAAACGCTGTAGGGGTGCGACTATAGAGGAAATGCAGGAATGGATAGAGGAGGAAATGGAGAGAAGATGGGAGAAGTATGAGAACGCGCTAAAAGGAGCGATTGGGAGTAGGAGAGAATGGATGGACCGGAAATTTGGGGAGGTGCTCACTGGGCATGGGTCGAGAGTAGGGTACCTCCACAAGATTGGGAAAAGAGAGACTGGAGTGTGCGAGAGGTGTGAAATGTGGGGCATGTGTTTAGGCGCTGGAAAAACGAAGACGAACTGAAAAAATTGGAGAAGAAACTAGGGGAGGCGGTGAATTGGGAGAACATGGTGGAGATAATGTTGAATGGATGGAGGTAAGTGGCGTAGTGGAGAGAAAGAATTGATATGACATGAGAGGTAGGAGTGATAGAAGGGAGAAGATGACGGATACTGATTCCGAGGCGGGATTAACGGCGAGTTTTTGAGGTGGGTTTGGTTGGTAGGCATCCCTTGGGATGAGTCCAACACTGTTTGGGTCATGGGATATGGCCCATTCGAACATGAGTTTCCCATCTCGGCCCGAAAAAAAAACTCATTTTGTCCAAAAAGTGGACTTGACGGTTTATGCATTGGACCCGTCAATTTGAAACTATGTCGGTCAATGTTAGTCAGCATATTTGCAACTCATGTTCTACAATACCAATACCACGCATGCCATTGTGTCTAACTTAATTGTAAATATAATTTATTTCTAGTCTCGCTACTCGTCATTTATTGAACCAAGAAGTAGCAAACGACCTATTCCCGGTTTTGTAATTAACTATTAAGTTCCCCATATTTGGACGGGGTATTGAATTATGAATAAAGAATTTGTTGTCCAAATTGAGGTTAAAAAATCTGAACACTAACACTAGAGCTTGTCATGATTAAATTTGCACTAAACCAAAAACCTAATGCACTTATTCATTAGCTAACGTTTTTTACAGTACCTAGATGTCGAAGAATAATTATTTGTATCCTAACGCTTTATTAGTTTTGAAAAATATTTTCCAAAAACAGTGACCTTTCAACTAAGAAGCAACAGCTACAAGTAAACTGGTATCTCGTGACAAGGCGGAGCTTCCAGTACGCAGAGAGAGAACGCATTCGGCCAGACTGGGATGGAATTTACCCGAACATTAGATATTAAAATTTATACAATGTTGTCAATATGTGGATGATCACAGTAATGTTGGGTATTTGATATTTAGAGAAATGAGTTTCAAATAATTTATACAACAATTTAATAACTAAAAGGACGAAGGAATGATTTTTGGTTAGGTATGATATACAGTGTGTCCCAAAAAGTTTTATACAAAGGGAGAGAAAGTTTATCTCACATTTCACAAAAAAATTTATTCTCGATAAAAAGCTCTGCATGAATTGTAGATCCATAATCAGGTCAAAAATTTTAAAACTGTGTACAATAGAAGGAAAACAAAAATAATTTGATTAAAATATATTTACCAAACAATACATAATAAAATTATGATGTCATTACAATACAATTATATAAGGGACTATCATTTTAAAATATCCTACTTGGAAAACTTAATTACTGGTAAGTATTTAACGTTTCAAAATACATATTTAAATAAGGCTGAAACTGAAAATTGGCATTTAATTAACAACTTATAGTATAGGAGTAGAAAAAGGTATTTTTTGACTACTTTCTATAAGATTCAATTTTCGTTTGTTCAGCTGAGACTCTGTAAATTGTACTTTCGGAATCACAACAAAAGCAACTTTAAATAACGCGAGTAAATGAAACAATGCAACAGTGTAAAAATATCTAGCTGCCCACTGCATAACGTCTACCGCACGATTGGCTTTGCTGGATCCCCACTTTCAAATTTGTTACGGCGCATCGTCACCTCATTTCACGAGATACCGGTTGGAGTGTACCTACCTTCCGTGCTATATGCACCGAAGGATATTGTTTTTTACAGTGTTAAAATTTGAACGTCAGCTAAGCAGCTAAATTCATTCGGTTTTTTAACTAATCTACTCGATGGGCTCACCCGAGATCTAATTCAAGTTCCATTTGCACTATGCTTCTAATTAAACAAAAGGCATATCCTTTTGTTACCCATCGCACTTTAGTGGAGACTTCATTTATAAAACGCACGTTTAGTTGACAGCCCATGTGAATTACTGCGGGAGAATGTATGATAACGAAAAGAGTGTTTTAGATTTCTATCATGTTCAGTTCCTACTTCCGAAAGTATTTATTATGTAAGGGTCGTTTTTATTGTAACAATTATTTACACAAATACAAAAGCTTTTCCAGAATTTTTTGGCAAAATTGGATATTTTTTTAAATCCACTTCCTAAATAATACATTTTTAAATGGAAATTACCAAATGGTAAACATGTTCAATTATTTATATAGTTTAGTATACAAAGAATGTAGTACAAGTTAATTGGGGCAAATCGTATTATCGTGGTCAGTTACACAAACCTGCATGACGCAAAAAATAATTTACTTTTCAAATTAATACGTTTTATATCAAACACTATTTTTTGTTGTTATTTTACCTCGTGTGGAGGCAACAATGAGAAAGTAAGATTAAAACTGAACATGACGTGAGGAATTAATTAAATTCTACTGCAGAAATGCCGTTTTAACTATTACCATATACAAATAAAAGCAAAATTTAGAGTCAGTCATGAGTGAAAAAAATAGAAATTTTTTAGACGTCCACTAATCCACCAGTTACACTTATAAATTGGACCACAAACATTTCATAAAATAAAATATATTTTTATGTAATACTCATCTACAAATTGCGAAAAAGTTTAATAGGTCATACGATTCACATAAGTACGACAAGGATCACATGAACAGTACTATTTGAAAGAGAGATACAAGAATTGTTCTATGTGTTAAACTCACAATTAGATCAGTCCCCTCTACCAAAACACAACGGTTAAAAGTAAAAAATGCAATGAACACACGCCCACCTGTTTTAGTACAGGGGACTGATCTAATTGGGAACACATAGAATAGTAATCCTGGTCTGTCAAATAGTGTTGTTCATATTATCTTTGTTATACTTGTGTAAATCGTATTACACATTTTTTTTGTAATCTGTATATGTCTGACTTTATAGTTCCCAGTCATTTTATGCAACTGATGAAAGATGCGTTGCGTATATCTGCATCTTGCAATTATAAAATGAAGAATAAGATTGACTTGATTTTATTCATTAATAAAAAACAACGGCAGCTCAGGACAGAGGTCCGCAGCTTATTTAATAAATAAAAATACCCAAGACTGGGAAATCCACAGGTATAAGCTCACGCAATACCTACAAGTCATCAACTTTACAAGACAGGCAGCACTACCAGCCCTAACACCAATAGTGCTAGGAGGAACGAAGATTCCATTGGTCAAAGAAACGAAGTACCTTGGAAGTATGTGTCGAACACAGGTTCACATGCAAAAAGTCACACAGAAAACAGCTATGTCTTTAGGCTGATGCAGAAAAATATGCGGTAAGAACTGAGACCTAAACCACAAAATGACCGTAAGGTTATAGGACCAATGATAAATTATGGCTATGTGGTGTGGTGGACAAAGACGCAGCAGGTGAGGGAAATAAGACTGTTAAGTAACACATAAAGGCTAGCATTCCTGAGAGTCGCAAGTGCCATAAGTACCACTCGTACATCGGCAATTGAGGTGCTATTGAGCCATGTGTAGATTCAGTTAGGGGAAGACATTCTATGCCAGTGCGATAACCTGGCGTTTCTTTAAACTATGGAACGAAAAGCTACTAGCAAATAACTATATATGCAAGGTTCAGTATTAAAGCTGGTGGACACAAGCTATTTATATTGATTTTAGTTAATAAAACAATTTATTAATAAATATAATTAAACATGGAATATTTCCAGTAAATGAAAAAAATTGTATCTGCTGTTCGGTTATTAAAATAAATATTTAATCCGTGGTTTTTCATATCTTTTCGATGCCAGGGGTGCGTTTAGATCCTTCGACAGGATTGAGAAGTTTGGGTTATGTTTACAAAATTACAATCAACATAATGATTGAAATTGATGTCAGCAGAAGCAAACGTGAGCCCTGGGTGGGCGTGTTCATGTCGCTGTAGTTGAATTTTTGTAGTAACAATCGATATTTTGAATTGATAGCCTAATATCGATACCATAAGTGTTAACTGTCAAGAGATATGTAAACAAAGTCAAACTTTCTAAAAATTTAACTCTAAATATTAATAAAAAAATTTATATTGGTCCAAAAATAAAACTACCATCTGCCCTAAATGTCAAATTTCATGTAAAAATAGGATAATTATTATCCTCGCATTGACAACACTGATACAGTCACTAAAATTGATGTATGTTGATAAAATCACTCGGTCATATTATTTCGATTATGTTAACAATTATTAATGTACAATCGTTAACATTAGCTCCGGATTGGCTCGTTGCGATGACCTTTCTTTTAGTTCGCATATTTTCCGGAGCTCATGTTTGCTTCTGTTAACTTGTAGATATGTGAGAATAATACGAGGGGTAAACCGCAAGTGGAAGTATGTGGAAGTTTTACAGAAATCAGACGATGTGCGGTGAAAATAACGAATTTAGGATTATTGAATAGGTCATTATACAGGGAGTTAATGAATAGTTGTTTCTAACTGAAAGAGCGTGTAGAAAATGCAAAAATTGGCGTAAAATTTCCTGTCGACATGGGTCGTTGGAGCTTTAGTTTTCGAGATACAGGGTGTTAAAGTTACCCATACAAAAGGTAAAATATCATAAAAATCAATGCTATTGAGTGTTTTCAGAAATTATAAATTTTTGTGCTCGTTATGGAAGCGTGTTGCACTACAAAAAGGTTGCATCGGTTCTTACATTGTCAACTATCTTGAAAACAGTGCGCCCTACAACAAAAACGTAGGATGACTTTTCTCCTTTAAACAAAATGAGGTACCTACCAAAATTGTCATAATTGCATTAAAGACAGTGACGTAGAAATTATTTAATAAAAAAGGTTACAACACATCCAGATCTCCGCCTCTAGATTGAATAATTTTTCGTCGGGAGTATCATAGTATAAAATCATGTACCTACTTCAATTAGTGCAACAACTGTGAACAATTTCGAGTTATTCTGATCAGTCAATTTTTAGATATACGAAAAATATTTTTCCAAGAATTTTAACATCCTGTATCTCGAAAACTAAATCTCCAACAACCCATGTCTACAGGGAAATTTTCATCTATTTTCGCATTTCCTACATGCCCCTTCAGTTTGTAACACCTATTCATTAAGTTGGAAGTTTGGTGGAAGTATGTGGAAGTTTTTTCAAATGTAGAAGTGTACATGATTTTTGCCGGCGGTTTCCCCCTCGGTATAATATTGATCAAGGTATCACAGTACTCACAAATTATCACAAAGGTTTATTCCTGTTAAAAGTGTGGTTAACAACAAAAGTTGAAATTTGACATCTAAAAATATTACACCAAGTCGTTCAGATGAATCTCGTGTCAACGACTACAACCAAGAAGAATCCTGCCATGCGTTTTTTCTTTACCAGACAAAGGATCTGGACGCACACCCCAGGTGTTGGTGGCTATCGCAAATTATTTAGGCAATGTGGAAAAAATCGAAAAAGGTTATTGAAAATTATTTTTTATTTATTTCCATGACATATTCCAATATCTATAACTAGTTGAGGTTAGGAATTTTTAACGTAGGTTTGTCCATTAATTACGTGCGTCATTTTTGAGTATTTTATTTGTTGAACATTAAGCCTTTAATGAGTGTAAAGTAAAAGTATGTTTCATTAAAAAAAATGATTTCTTGTAATATATAAAAAACGAGTTAAACATCAATTTTACAACAAATAAAGTCAAAAATAACATCAGTCACGAATATTAGATACCTATTTATTTATTTGTACAAATAAATTCGTTAGTCTAGCATCATCTACAAACAAAATGCGTTGTAGAGGGGCAGTACGACCGTCCAAGTATTGTGATTTTTGGTAGAGAACTTAATTTAATTCAAACTTTTATTCTGTTGTAGTTCTGGTAAATATTGTTGTTTACAGTATCTCTATTTGGCTCGTTAAAATCGTGTATATAAAAGTTATAATGAAATCCACTGAACCATGTCAAACTAATTCCATTTTGTTTTTATAATAACGAAATCATAAATTGATAAATTTGAAATTACCAACATATTGATTTTTTTGCTTTGCCTATTAGTATCTTATTTGGTTTGTTGAAAAAAACAACCCGGAAAAAATGCGAGTTGAGCCCGCGCGTAGAAGGTTCCGCATAATTAAAACGTTATCTACCAAATTCAGATCTCAATAGTGTAAGGGATTGTATTCAATTTTTGTAACTTCTCCCATACTTAAAATTAATTTATTTACATATTTTCTGTATGTTCCATGTGGTTTATTCATTATTTAAAAAACAATACTACAAAAGCAGAACAGGAATAAATTAATAATCTCAAAGATTCTATAATAATAATACATTTAATATTCACCATACAAGTTACATGAAGCACAAGTAGGTAAATAATAGGAGAACTGTTAGGCCAAGTGGCCAATTCTTCCACAGTTTCCTCAAAAATACAGAAAATATCCTAACCTAAAAAAACTGCACCAGCAGTAACAAAGGAAAAAAATATATATTACATTTTTTTTAAAATAAATAATTGGCAAGGAGAAATTTGGAGTATCCATTATATCACCAAAAGTGTAACATTATAAGAAAAAGTCCGTTTGAATAATTGTTTCTTGTGCTTGGGAATCATGAATCAATCATTATTTTTACCTGCTGACAAGGGATTTACTAGTGTAATTATGAACAAAATTGAGCGTAACAACATTAATAGGATTATTAAAATTATGTATAACGAAAACATATTTTCAATTCAATAACGATTTTTATGAACAAAAATTTGATCTTGCCATGGGCTCTTTCCTCTCACCAATTTTATCAATTATTTACTTGGAATATTTTGAAGCCCAAATAGAAAAAAATTAAAACCATTTGTCTGGTGGAGATAATATGTAGACGACATTTTCGCAATAATATGGCCTTATGATTTAGTATGTCTGAATGATTTTTTAATAAATATAAATGAAGAAGAAAAATTTATAAAATTTTAAAATTAAAAATTATAATTCTTTGCCATTTTTAGATGTTCTTATCAATAAAACATCTACAGGGTATGAAACAAGTGTTTACCGTAAAGCAACACACACTAATAGGTATTTGAATTTTGAGTCCAATCATTATATAAGTGTGAAAAGAGGGATATTAAAATCTTTATACGATAGGGCCAAAATCATTTGTTCTAATGATAATGAATTGATAAAAGAGAAAACTAGAGAAAAGTATTTTAAGTTTTTATCCCGGTTATCATTGGAATTATTGTTATAGTCTATTTCGGAAAGGTATAGGTAATAAAATGGGGAATTCCGTCCAGTTCGGCTCAATTTCGGTGTCTGCCATAGGCGTAGGTCTTGAAATAGTATTGTTTGTAATATTAAAATTTCAAGTAATTGCGTAAGAGAATTAGGAAAAGTATGTTTTCTGGCCTGAAGTCTCAATATCGAAATATTGTGTAGGGATTACTTAGGTAGTAGATTATACAGTTACGTTTTGCGTTTAACAGGTACCGTTTAACCCACTATTAGTGCTTCTGCCTAATTCCAACCCTATTTCAGATTCGGCTTAACCATGCGCTGCAAGGTGCCCTACCCAAAATTTTTAGACCTTTATAAGTATATTTGTTTAGTTTAACGCATCAGTATTTGCTGTTAAGCTGTAAATGGTGTTCACAGTATTATAAGATTAGTAATAAAATGGCGACATTTACAACAACGAAAAGATGTTCCAATAATTCTCCACTATCAGTGAATGAAAAATTATTATTTTAAATGTACACGATTGCATAAAATACGATTACCCGAAATTTACTGTACAAGAAACTGTCGACCGATGTTCCCGAATGACCGGAGTTGGAAAGTCCACCGTTTTTAAATTATTGCGGGGGAGATAGCAGGCCAAGTGGAGCCTCCCAAGATAAGTCCAGGCAGACCAGTAAAAGTCCTTGATGAAAACACCAAAAGTGTAATTCGAAGAAAAGTTCACTATTTTTATTTTAAAAAAGAAATACCCACCCTAGATAAGATTTTAATGGAGCTTGGCCAGGATGACAGTATTCTGTTGATAACTAAAAAACTTTTATGGACCACTTTGAGAAATATGGATTTTGCCTGGGAAAAGCATAAGCGTAAAGCACTTTTACTGGAAACCGATGAAATTGTTTGCTGGCGACGAAAGTACTTAAGTACAGAACAGAGGAGAAGAAAATCTTTTATCTTGATGAGACGTGGATTAATGAAGGTTATACAGTACCAAAAATGTGGCAAGACAAAAATATAACCAGTGCTCGCCAAGCTTTCATGGAAGGCCTGTCAACGGGTATTAAGGTGCCTTCAGGTAAAGGGAAAATATTAATAAACGTCCATATTGGAAGCGAAGAGGGATTTTTGAAAGAAGGTTTGCTAACCTTTCAGTCGTGCCATACGGGAGATTACCAAGAGGACATGGATTCGGATGTTTTTGAAGACTATTTTAAAATATCTTTCGGCTGATTCAGTAGTAGTTATAGATAACGCATAGAGAAGACTCCAACTTCATCTTGGAGAAAACAAGAAATTATTGACTGGTTAACCACCAAAAGTATTGAATTTGAAGATAATTTGATAAAAAAAGAACTATTAGGTATAGCAAATTTACACAAACATCGTTTTATGAAATACGCCGTGGAAGATATAGCAGAAACACATAGTGTAACTATGCTGCGCACACCGCCTTATCATTGCGAACTAAATCCTATAGAACTTATACGGGCGCAAGTGAAAGGATTTGTGTCAAGACACAACACGACATTCAAAATGAAAGACGTTAAGATACTGTTTCATAAAGCCATTAAGGAGGTGACACCAGAGAACTGGCGAAAACAGTCCAGCATGTCATTACAGAAGAGGAGAAAATGTGGGATCTTGACTACTTGATCGATCGGACCGTCGACCCGTTAATTACAACGTTAAGAGGAGATGAGAGTTCCTCAGATGACGAAGAATATGATTTTTTATAATTTAACTTCTGTATAATGTATTTTTTGTATAATGTTCAATAAAAAATAAGTGTACCTAGTACAATGTACTTAATGCCCAATTTTTATTCTGTTAAAATGAAATTATTTCCTTTTTACGAGTATCTTACCGGCACGCCTTTGGCACACTATTTTCAGTGTTTGTGAATGGATAACAATAGGCTAAACCCATATATTCACCCCAACCCGGGTGGTACCACCTGCACTTGCTAGTAAGAAAGAATTTTACAATGAAATCAATGCCAAACTATGAAAGTGGCTTAAATATTCGTTGGGTCACTCTGTGCTCCCTTTACATACCCAATGAGGTTTTATTACCCTATACCTTTCTGAAATAAACTATAATCAATTCACACTTCTATACACAAAATCACAAAACACAAAAAAAAATCATACCACAAAAAAAATAACATAAAACGCGTTTTATTAGCAACATTTCCGAAACAAGCAGAAAAGCGCTACTTATCCCAATAAAACCGTTCCTGTAGCGTGCACTTCACTGGATCCTATTCCTAGTAGACTATAATATTGTTAAAATGTCATACAAAAACGATTTGATTTCACATTTAATCAAGGATATGATCTACTGTGAATGGACCTTAAAATTTGACAAATAATATTCTGCAGTCATAAACTTTTGATTTGGAGAAATTGGGTTGTGAGAGACACAAGGAGCCATTAAAAGTGACTTTTTCAATGTGACTTAGGTTAAGTTAGAATGTTGAATAATACACCTGCTCGAAGGTGTAAAATCGAAATTTTTGCAATCTACTTCTAGTTTTAAATATTAGGAATTAGTAAAATTCTTAATAACGGCAGTGTTACAGTTTTATTGGTCCACTCTTATTCCCACCATATCCGTCCCTAATGATTCGTGCATCTTTGAATTTAGCACGTTTTCCATGTTCCCTTAGTTCTCACCACCACTGAGTTTGTAATTATTTTATATTTTTATAGACTTATAAAAATTGTCTTTAAAGACTTGCAATAAATATGTGTATACATTTTTCTGGCGCAATCAGTCAACTAGTGTTTGAACATAAAAATGTTTATATTTTTAACACTTCCGTATATAAATTTCAATCACTCGAACTTTATAGTCACTAAATACAGAATTTGTTTTGAACAATTTATCTGGTTAAAATAGGTAAACGTTATTAAAAAATAGCACGATCGATTAGAGTTAACTAGAGGTATGGATGAATTGCATGAACAAACATTATTTCAAATATAAATATCACACAAACCTTCCATCAAATTATTTTTGTGTGTATAATTACACAGTTAGGTGATTGAGTGATTTTATTTTATTTTTCTATTGTGTTTCAGATCTTTGAATTATAGCTGAAGGTTTATATACATACATATATACTCGTCAGTGAACTGATATATTACAATAGTTTTTGCGGCGGATCAAGAGCGTAGCCAGGATTTATAACAGAGGGGGCAAACCATGGTCCATGGTCGTCCAAAATGTAAAATTTTAGGATAAAAAGAAAAGGCAAATGAAAACAAAACTTTGAGATTTTAATTATACTTTAATTAAACTAATAACATTTTTCTTGGGTTTAAACTAAATTTATCCAAAACTTTCTTCACTATGCAGTCCTGATTTTCATTCAAAATTTTTCGAATGCACACTCATCATACACAACCCAGTGAGTCTGTCATCACCCACTGTACTCCTGAGCCAGGTTTTTACCCTTCGTAGGGTACTGAACAATCTTTCCATATAAAACAGATAACAAAAAAAAAATGCAGAACAGAAAAATATGTATATTTTAGATTTAATTTTTTGTTTATTAACATTTAAAAATTATTTAATTTATTTTTGCTTCCGGGGGGGGGCAGTATTCAGGATTTGGTTTCGGAGGGGGGGGTCCAATGAGAAAAAGAAATGGCGCCGCAGACGAAAATTTTTGAAGAGGTCAAGGTCAAAGGCCTTAGATGAAAAGTAGAAATTTGTTAAGGTACAAAACAACACGTTAAAATACAGGTTTTGTTAGAAACATTTTCAATCTTCTGTTAGGTTAGGTGATATTTTATTTCTTAGAAAGGTTTTTACCCTTTTAAGAGTAGAAAAAGATCTCTCGGCACTGGATGTAGCAACAGGTAAAGTAGAAAGAATAACTAGTAAATTATGAAGAACAGGGAAAAAATTTTGGTTACAGTGCTCCAAAACCTTTAGGGTTTCGGTATTTCGGTCTAAATCTTCACCCACTATCTGTAATGTCGACGACAATTTTGTTTCTAACATATTTTTTTCCGATGAAGCAACTTTTTGTTTAAATGGAACAGTTAATCGCCATAACTCAAGGTATTGGTTAAATGAGAATCCTCATTGGATTCATGAAGCACATACCCAGCATCCACAGAAGTTAAATGTTTGGATGGGAATTGTCGAAAATAGGCTTATAGGCCCATTTTTTATCGACGGAAACTTGAATGGTATTTCAATCTACTAAATAACGAAATTATTCCTGCACTTCAACAGAATGGGCAATTACCACAAAATGTTTGGTTTCAACAAGATGGAGCACCTCCCCACTATGATAGACGGGTTAGGGATTTTCTGCATGCGAATTTTCCAAATCGATGGATTGGACGTAGATGATTCATAGAGTGGCCTGCTCGTTCTCCGGATCTTAGCCCGTTAGATTTTTTTCTTTGGGGTTATCTAAAATCACGTGTTTACGTTAGACGACCAACAAACTTACAGGAATTGAGTCAAAGAATTATTTATGAATGTAAAACTAATACGTCGAGAAGTCTTGGAAAGAGTGACTCAAGAATTTGTTAATAGGATGGCATATTGTCAGCAAGTAAACGGCGAGCATTTTGAACATTTGAAGTAATTTTGTTTCTCATTATTCTAAAATAATGAAATTTACACCTATTGTACAACTAACAGTGAGTTATTCCTCGTTTTTACAAAATGTTTCACACTAAACTCAGTATGTATGAATTCAAAATAACAAGCTCTTTCAAAACCTGTAAAAATATATAGGGTGCCCCATTTAAATTAAAGAAGTTGATGGCATTTCCGGTTAAACCGGAAGTATATTATTAACAAAAAAATGTACATCAGATGCATTTTGTTCCATTGCACTTACCTGCAAAATTTCATAAATATCGTTCTTTTCGTTTAAAAGATATTTACTTTGTTCCATACTTTATTCCAACCCTGTATACTAAAGCTTGCGAATCTTTCGATCACAACCAACAATTTTTCAGTTTATTGAGATTTTAAATCAGTTACAAACAGAAGCTTGAATAAAAATACGGAGTTTAGGTCAAACTTCAACTGTATAAATTGGAAGTAAAAAATGTATTTAACTTTGAGATCAAATACGATGAATTTAATAATAATTTAAAGAAAAAAACTACCAATAAAGAAATAAAGAAATTATAACGGTAGAAAAACAAATGACAAACATTGAGATTGTATAACTATAAAAAAACCAAACCATTCGAATTGTGTAGTTAGTGCCCAATTTCGCAGCATCTCGAATGAATGAACACTTTTTTTTACAAACACGTGCTGGTGTTGTCTCGAAATAGACTTTTTTCGATTTTCAAATAGAGTGTGAAACAATGTTTGAATAATTATTTCAATCAACACATCTAAAAATTGCATTTTTAGTTTAAAATCTAGGACCTCGCTGTCCGTCTGTATCTCATGAACCGTGATAGTCAGACAGTTGAAATTTTCACAGATGATGTATTTCTGTCGCAGCTATAACAATAAATACTAAAAAACAGAATAAAATAAATATTTAAAGGAACTCCCATACAACAAACGTGATTTTTAAAAACAGCATCCTGGTGCCATCTATGTGAAAATAGCTAAAGCAGTATTCGGCTTAATTTTGCTATTCACAGAATATTGAGTTATATTATTGTAGTTAATGGTACGGAACCATTCGTGCGCAACTTCAACTCGCAATTCGGTTTTTTTTTTACTTTTTTCGGAATGTTACTTTTTAGCAGTACAGATACAAAATAATTTTCTTTGGTCAATCAGGCCATGACAACTTCATATTTTATCAGCACAATTAATGTTATTGTTATTATGTGCGAGTTTAGCATATTTGCAGTTTGTATTGCATGGATTTGTAATAGGAAAATCTGTAGTGTATGTGTAAAGGCGGATCTCCACTTGTCGGCGACTATTGTTGGTGAACTTTGTCCAAAATCAATTGCAGAAGCCAAACCACGTGTTCATCGCTCTTGTCGACTTTTCCTTTCATCTCTCCTTTTGATTTTTTATGTCGCAAATTTAAGTTGCTGACGCAGGAAGCTTACTCTATTCAGATTTAATTTAGACAAACACGCAGGGCATTATTTTCTGTGACGATTATTGGCAAATCCACCAATAGATACGCAAAACTCCTTCCGCTAGAGCTGCTGTCTGATATTTCCTGTTCATTAATAATAAGTTAAACACATTCAGAGTTTGGACAGTTTTTTGTTAATTTGATTTAAAACATTTTTAATCTCCATTTTGTAGCATATATGGCCATTACGGTTGTCTAAAATTTACGTAAAATCAAAAGTAATGCACACTGTTTGGTTTTAAAATAAAAGATCACATTGCCCACATGTGGCAACGACCCGATGTTATTCGTATAATGCTTAATTCTGGTCGTTTTCTAATTGTTGTTCTTCGCGTGGGTTATCATTTTTGTTTTTTATTCACAACATCAACATACATTCGTATTCATATCTAACCTCCTTCGCAATCTACAGAGTGGATTTTCATTAAAAGGGACGTACAACACACGATATAAATATAATTTAAAGCTTACGATCTTTTAATAGCAGCCTCACTGTCGATACACACTGTATGTGTTTTCTTTCTTGTTAGCGAGTCATTTTATCGACCTCTTCAAGCCCATTAATTTTATGGGGGAAAATCTTAATGACCTATATATATTTTTTTCCTTTTAATCATAAAAACGAAAAACATTTTGTCGGAAAATTATATTTGGTCATTCGTAGCGACAGACTAACAGCTTCTAGTCTACATGTTTATTATTGATTCCAGTTGGTAGAAAATTTGTGTAAGCTCACTTCAAATGACATTAAATTATTGCTTTTACCAGCAAAAAGTATCGAGCATATAATAATAGAAATGAAATCAATAAAACACAAGTATACATTGTTTCCATTACATGACAATAATTTCATAAATACGAGGTTCGATTAATAATTGGTAAAAATAACACATACAGGCTTAGGCAGTTGCACTTGTGGTTTTCAATTGGAAGAGGAGATCGCGCACTTGTAGATGTATATCGCTTCTTTCTTCAGAAACACGCCAGTAACCACAGCATCTAATATCACTACATCAACTATCACAATATCATGTCCGAGACCAGGACAACCAAACGCAATTCTCTTTCAAATTTCCAGCGCAAACTCGCTTTGTCCAAACGCACCTCCTTTCTACAATACTTCATAAAAAAAGATAATACGTATCTATAATAAGTTCATATTTGCATATCACTAACAAAAGGCCAAAATATTGTACAGGATGAGAGATGCAGGTCTTCTGTGCTTAGCCCGCATCATAATAGGAAGGAAGGATCGCGAATTTAGGTATATCCTTAAGACGGTTTTACACGAGAATAATTTTACATATATATTTTATATAAATTTTTTGGGCATAGATATATCTCGATGATCACTTTAATTGGAAAAAACATTGTGATGTTGTCGTAGCAAAATTACATTCAACAATCTATTTAAATAGAAATTTGAAGGATATACTAACCGAAAACCAATTAATTATGTTATATCATGCAACAGCAGAATGGTACCTCCGCTATGGCATTTGCTTGTGGGGTATATCTGTTAACTCTTCTGATGTATTAATTGCTCAAAAGCGAATCATAAGAACTATAGTTGGACTTTCTAGATTTGGTAGTTGTAAGGAAATATTTAGAAGACTTGGTATTTTAACTCTCCCCTCATTATTTATTTTTGAAATATCTACGTATGTCTTTATGAACAAAAATATTTTTGTGCGTAATGAAAATAATCACACATGACACTCGATTCAAGCAAGATTATATACTACCTGCCCATTTTTCTAAAATGGCGCATAACTCTCCCAATTTTATTGGGCTGACAATATTCAATAAAATTCCAAATGATATTAAGGATTGCCAATCGTCATCAAGCTTTAAAAATAGATTAAAAATATTCCTTTTGGAAGGATGCTTTTATTCGATTGCTGATTTCTTTTGTTCTGTAATCAAATGATGTTTTTTTTGTGTACTTTTATATTATTTGTTTGTAATATTGTATATATGTAATTTGACGTATCCCATAAATTGTAAAATGTCTTTTAGGGAATAAAATATTGTATTGTACCCTAGCTTTAATTTTTTAACGAACTTTAGTGATAATTTGGTTACAAAAATAAATAGAATGACTGCCTTAAAACCTATTCTATTTTTTTTGTTGATATTTCTGTAATACAACAACAAAAAAACGGCAAGTTACCTGGAGAAAACCAAATAGAAATAGAGCTGATAAAGTATGGCGGAGACTTATTAGCAAAACAAATCTACCAATTAATAGCCAACATATGGGAACAAGAAGAATACCAGAAGCATGGGAAACTGCATTAATAGTACCAATTTACAAAAAAGGAAAAAAAGACGAATGTGGGAACTATAGAGGGATTGCATTACTGGATACAGCTTACAAAATTATGGCAAAATGTATAGAAATTAGGCTGAAGGAATATGGAGAAAATCTGTTTGGAGACTACCAAGGTGGTTTCAGAACAGGAAGATCAGTGACAGACCATATGTTCACTTTGAAGCAAACACAAAGGATGGGATACGAATACGACATACCGATATATGCAGTTTTTATTGACTTCCAAAAAGCATATGACACTGTCAATAGAAACCATCCAAACCTTTGCACAGTTTGAAAAAAAATTAAAACAGAGATAATCTCAAGATGATAATTCGTAATTATACCAAAAAAGAACTGCAATTGATTGAATATATGTAATTCAAATTCATGTGGACTACACATAAAAAAGTTATTATTCCGCGCCTTCTAAAAATTCTGCCCCTTCCGCTTTCAAAAACTGGGTACACCACTTTAACAAAATATTACGCACACTTGTTTAATAATCTAGAAATGGCAAATATTTGACTTGTTGCTGTATAGAACTAAACCATCGATATAATTAACCACGGTGATGTTTTCATAAATTTAGTGTGATGATTCCAATATATATTTATAACCACCAGCATCATCTGCAATATTTGGCTGTATCGCTTTGAATATTATCCAAACACACATATACATGCATACATTTTAATTATTTATATTGTATACAGGGTGTCTCAGAAATGTAAAGTCAAAATAAGTACGAAGTATCGAAATAATAGCTTTTTTTCTAAAATATAGGATACTCAAGTTAAAAATTTTTACCTCATTATTATTTATTTTTGGATTAAAAAACTAATTTATTAGTCACATAATTAGTATCTCTAAGACCCGGTTGTACAAATGTAGTTTAGTGAAGGCTCAAGTGTGAACTCAGGTTCAGCGTCAGATTGCTGTTGTACAAAGTAAGCTTACGGTTGAGGTTGATTTAAACCTTAAGCTTGGTAAAACCTTCAATAGGACAGGTTTAATGTAAGTTTAAGCACGGAACATAAATTGTTATCACGTTCCGTGGCTTAAATGTAAATAAAGTGTATGCAAATATAACCTGTACTTAATTTATTTTCAAATTAAAAGTTTATCAAAGTTAAATATGGATATTTTAACCGATGATGATGATTTTTTGGACCTTATTGAAATCGTACAACAGCCGAGAAGACCTCGGGTGTATATAGAGATCGTATAAATCACTTTGAATGTTGGAGGGATCATGAGTTTATTCAAAGATTTCGTCTTTCTAAAGAAACCGTTCGCTTTGTGACAGATAGTATATCAGAGGAAATTTCCTCTGCAAAACTAATAGGTACGAACAATCTCCCCAAATGCCAAATTAGTTAGATGACACCTTTATTTGACAAACATATTTTGACCAATTTACTTCATACGCATGCGTCAGTTCGAAATAAGTTTTACCAACACTTGCAAATATAGGTTTAGTAGAGCTGCAACTGAACCATGTTTGTATACAACAGGTTCAGGGTTGAGCTCAATTTTAAGCTTCAAATGTACAACCGGGCCTAAAGGTATGTTTTCGAAATTATAGTTTATTTCAGAAAGGTATGGAGTCATAATACCTCATAAGGTATGCAAAGGGAGCACAGAGTGACCCAACGAATATTTAAGCCACTTTCATAGTTTGGCATTGATTTCATTGTAAAATTATTTCTTTTTATCAAGTGCAGGTGGTACCACCCGGGTTGGGGTGAATATATGGGTTTAGCCTATTGCTATCCACTCACAAACACTGAAAATAGTGTGCCAAAGGCGTGCCGGTAGGATACTCGTAAAAAGGAAAGAATTTTATTTTAACAGAATAAAAATTAGGCATTATGTACATAGTATTAGGTACACTTATTTTTTATTGAACATTGTCCAAAAAATACATTACAGAAGTTAAATTATAAAAAATCATAATATTCTTCGTCATCTGAGGAACTGTCATCTCCTCTTGACGTTATAATTAACGGGTCGACGGTCCGATCGGTCAAGATCCCACATTTTCTCCTCTTCTTTAATGACATGCTGGACTGCTTTTCGCAAGTTCTCTGGCGTCACCTCCTTATTGGCTTGATGAAACAGTAGCTAAACGTCTTTCATTTTGAATGTCGTGTTGTGTCTTGCCACAAATCCTTTCACTTGCGCCCGTATAAGTTCTATAGGATTTAGTTCGCAATGATATGCGGTGTGCGCAGCACAGTTACACTATGTGTTTCTGCTATATCTTCCACGGCATATTTCATAAAACGATGTTTGTGTAAATTTGCTATACCTAATAGTTCTTTTTTTATCAAATTATCTTCAAATTCAATACTTTTGGTGGTTAACCAGTCAATAATTTCTTGTTTTCTCCAAGATTAAGTTGGTGTCTTCTCTATGCGTCAAGAATGATAACTTGCGTTATCCATAACTACTACTGAATCAGCCGGAAGATATTTTATCATTTCACCAAAATAGTCTTCAAAAACATCCGAATCCACGTCCTCGTGGTAATCTCCCGTATGACACGATTGATAGGTTAGCTTCCAATATGGACGATTATTAGTCTTTTCCCCTTACCTGAAGGCACCTTAATACCCGTTGACAGGCCTTCCATGAAAGCTTGGTGAGCACTGGTTATATTTTTGTCTTGCCACATTTTTGGTACTGTGTAACCTTCATTAATCCACGTCTCATCAAGATAAAAGATTTTCTTCTGCTCTGTTCTGTACTGCTTTATACTTCTTAAGTACTTTCGTCGCCAGCAAACAATTTCATCGCTTTCCAGTAAAAGTGCTTTACGGTTATGCTTTTCCCAGGCAAAATCCATATTTCTCAAAGTGGTCCATAAAAGTTTTTTAGTTATCAACGGAATACTGTCATCCTGGCCAAGCTCTATTAAAATCTTATCTAGGGTGGATATTTCTTTTTTAAAATAAAAAGAGTGAACTTTTCTTCGAATTACACTTTTAGTGTTTTCATCAAGGACTTTTACTGGACTTTTCTTGGGAGGCTCCACTTGGCCTGCTATCTTTCTCCCCCGCAATAATTTAAAAACGGTGGACTTTCCAACTCCAGTCATTCGGGAACATCGGTCGACAGTCTCTTGTACAGTA
This sequence comes from Lochmaea capreae, assembly GCA_949126875.1. NCBI lineage: Eukaryota > Metazoa > Arthropoda > Insecta > Coleoptera > Chrysomelidae > Lochmaea > Lochmaea capreae. Next base: position 13,601,568 of record OX421402.1, on the reverse strand, counting down.
AATTTCGGGTAATCGTATTTTATGGAATCGTGTACATTTAAAATAATAAGTTTTTCATTTACTGATAGTGGAGAATTATTGGAACATCTTTTCGTTGGTGTAAATGTCGCCATTTTATTACTAATCTTATAATACTGTGAACACTATTTACGGCTTAACAGCAAATACTGATGCGTTAAACTAAACAAATATACTTATAAAGGTCTACAAATTTTGGGTAGGGCACCTTGCGGCGCATGGTTAAACCGAATCTGAAATAGGGTTGGAATTAGGCAGAGGTACTAATAGAAGGTTAAACGGTACCTGTTAAACGCAAAACGTAACTGTATAATCTACTACCTACCTACTATCTAAGTAATCCCTACACAATATTTCGATATTGACACTTCAGGCCAGAAAACATACTTTTCCTAATTCTCTTACGCAATTACTTGAAATTTTAATTTTACAAACAATACTATTTCAAGACCTACGCCTATGGCAGACACCGAAATTGAGCCGAACTGGACGGAATTCCCCATTTTATTAACCTATACCTTTCCGAAATAGACTATAGCATAAGATTGTTATTTAAATTAGCGCCACTCTTTACCATACTAATGATGCAAAATGAAGGGATAGAACTTGACTCGATTGTAAAAAAAACCAAAATATGTCAGTTTTTCAACCGTTTTCATTAAAAATAGAATTTGATACAATAGCATTTCCTTTTTTAATCCCGAACAACATGAAAGTAATAAAAAATTTGAGAGCACTTTCAACGAAAAATAATGAAATTGCTATTATTTTTTTAAATCAATCTACAAAATGAATAATTTCGAAATATAACAAATACGTTGGGAAATACGTACTATAACTTATTATGAAAAATTCTACTGAAGAAATTAAATTAACTCTTCTCTAATATTTAAATAATCAGAAATAAACTTTTTCGAACTCTTTTATACTCGTTAACAATGTGAATTGTCTTTTGTAGAACGCCTTACCTTTTGATTCGTTTGTTTTCCAGTATTCCAAACCCATTATAAATTAACTTTTGCAATTACTTTACCAAAATTGATTAATTTTTATAGAAAGAAAACTCTATTGTATTATTATTAAGTCGACGGCTTGGACTGGGAGCGACGTCGAGACCAAGACCCGAAGGGCTTGCATTGAGATTGGAGTCGTCGTCGACCCATCCCAGCAATCCCAACTTATTATTTTATTCTATAGTCTATTTCGGAAAGGTATAGGGTAATAAAATGGGGAATTCCGTCCAGTTCGGGTCAATTTCGGTGTCGGCCATAGGCATAGGTCTTGAAATAGTATTGTTTGTAATATTAAAATTTCAAGTAATTGCGTAAGAGAATTAGGAAAAGTATGTTTTCTGGCCTGAAGTGTCAATATCGAAATATTGTGTAGGGATTACTTAGGTAGTAGATTATACAGTTACGTTTTGCGTTCAACAGGTACCGTTTAACCTTCTATTAGTGCCTCTGCCTAATTCCAACCCTATTTCAGATTCCGCAAGGTGCCCTATCCAAAATTTTTACACCTTTATAAGTATATTTGTTTAATTTAACGCATCAGTATTTGCTGTTAAGCCGTAAATAGTGTTCACAGTATTATAAGATTAGTAATAAAATGGCGACATTTACACCAACGAAAAGATGTTCCAATAATTATCCACTATCAGTGAATGAAAAACTTATTATTTTAAATGTACACGATTGCATAGTTTTACTGTACAAGAAACTGTCGACCGATGTTCCCGAATGACTAGAGTTGGAAAGTCCACCGTTTTTAAATTATTGCGGGGGAGAAAGATAGCAGGCCAAGTGGAGCCTCCCAAGAAAAGTCCAGTAAAAGTCCTTGATGAAAACACCAAAAGTGTAATTCGAAGAAAAGTTCACTCTTTTTATTTTAAAAAAAGAAATACCCACCCTAGATAAGATTTTAATGGACAGTATTCCGTTGATAACTAAAAAACTTTTATGGACCACTTTGAGAAATATGGATTTTGCCTGGGAAAAGCATAACCGTAAAGTACTTTTACTGGAAAGCGATGAAATTGTTTGCTGGCGACGAAAGTACTTAAGAAGTATAAAGCAGTACAGAACAGAGCAGAAGAAAATATTTAATCTTGATGAGACGTGGATTAATGAAGGTTATACAGTACCAAAAATGTGGCAAGACAAAAATATAACCAGTGCTCGCCAAGCTTTCATGGAAGGCCTGTCACCGGGTATTAAGGTGCCTTCAGGTAAAGGGAAAAGACTAATAATCGTCCATATTGGAAGCGAAGAGGGTTTTTAAAAGAAGGTTTGCTAACCTTTCAATCATGCCATACGGGAGATTACCACGAGGACACGGATTCGAATGTTTTAGAAGACTATTTTGGTGAAATGATAAAATATCTTCCGGCTGATTCAGTAGTAGTTATGGATAACGCAAGTTATCATTCTCGACGCATAGAGAAGACTCCAACTTCATCTTGGAGAAAACAAGAAATTATTGACTGGTTAACCACCAAAAGTATTGAATTTGAAGATAATTTGATAAAAAAAGAACTATTAGGTACTTATATCAAATTTACACAAACATCGTTTTATGAAATACGCCTTGGAAGATATAGCAGAAAAACATAGTGTAACTGTGCTGCGCACACCGCCATATCATTGCGAACTAAATCCGATAGAACTTATATGGGCGCAAGTGAAAGGATTTGTGGCAAGAGACAACACGACATTCAAAATGAAAGACGTTAAGCTACTGTTTCATCAAGCCATTAAGGAGGTGACACCAGAGAACTGGTGAAAAGCAGTCCAACATGTCATTAAAGAAGAGGAGAAAATGTGGGATCTTGACTATTTGATCGACGGACCGTCGACCCGTTAATTATAACGTCAAGAGGAGATGACAGTTCCTGAGATGACGAAGAATAGAATTTTTATAGTGTAATTTCTGTATAATGTATTTTTTGTATAATGTTCAATAAAAGATAAGTGTACCTAATACTATGTACATAATGCCTAATTTTTATTCTGTTAAAATAAAATTCTTTCCTTTTTACGAGTATCTTACCGGCACGCCTTTGGCACACTATTTTCAGTGTTTGTGAATGGATAACAATAGGCTAAACCCATATATTCACCCCAACCCGGGTGGTACTACCTGCACTTGATAAAAAGAAAGAATTTTACTATGAAATCAATGCCAAACTATGATAGTGGCTTAAATATTCGTTGGGACACTCTGTGCTCCCTTTGCATACCTAATGAGGTTTTATTACCCTATACCTTTCTGAAATAAACTATAGCTAGAATGGTGATATTTCCTGACCCTACGAACTTACTCGATTTGCTTATACGTTAATCCGGTTTAGCACACATCAATATTTTTAGATATTATTTAAATAATCAATCAATTGGATTTAATCCTAAAGTATACAGGGCTTCATTTTTGAGTTTTGTGCGTGTAACAAATTTTATTCTCATTGGAACAGTACGGTACCCAATTTTTCGCTGTCTAAGCAACACTTGTATAAATAAAAAACGTTCAAAATCTCAATATCAATTATTAATATGTGTGAAGATAGCAGCTAACAAAAAAGTCATGCGGAAATATTTTTGATATTGGATGTTGCTGCACTAACGTATCGCATGCGAAAATAATTTCGATTACCATTCAGAAACAGGTTTCTCTATTTGTGAGCGAAAATTAATCGCATAATATTTTCGTTCAAGTCTCCTGATTTTAAATTACCTTCCCTCTGACATGTTGTTGAGTTAATAAAGAGTACGGATGAGTTTTATCCACGTGTTTACTTCTAAAATAACACTATCCGAAGTGGATATACAATTTTGATAGGTGCAATAACCTGTGTAAACACTATATTCTTGCTCACAGCAACTATAGCACACAGATCGAGACAATAAGACGGGGGGATAAGCCCCTCCTTCAAGATGCGTAGTATATTCTTACTGTATCATAAACAGGGATACCAGGGTTGCCACGTATTACGATATTTTGGTTAAAAATCACAATTTGGCTCTAAATCTAACAATATTTAAACGACTCATCTCATCCGACAAATGTCAACCAGTGTTACCAACTCAGTGGATTTGCCACTGAAACTGTTGGTGGTTTTTTCTAGTGGTTTATTAGAATTCAGTTTCAATTACTGAAAATGGTATCACTCAACCACTAAGCTACTAAAATGTTACGAAATATATTACGCTATATCAAGATTACGCTGTGGTTTAAGATTGGAAGGAAAATGCTGCAATGATTATGAAATTCCAACGGAAGTTGTAAAACCAATCGGTACCAAAGAATCATACAAATGTGAAACCGACTATGGTGCAGACAAAATTCATCTGAAGAAGACGAATTTTAGAATATTACTTTTTTATATAGTTATTGAATAATTTTTATGTTTTAGATTTTGACTTGTTGATTTACTACCATGATACATCTATGTTTACTACTAATATTTTAAGTATGTTGATTTACTGATTTTAAATATTTTATTACGTAATAATAAAGAACATTTTTCACTAATATTTTTTCCTTTTGTAAAACCCAAAAACTTGTTTAGTGGAAATTTTAGCGATTTTCACTCATTTTTGGAGTAGGACCGACTTCTGATATTGGTTTTCTGGTGGATTTAGAAATTGAATCTGGTGGAGAGCTATTTTATCTGTTGGCAACACTGATATCAGCGTTCACACAATCGCAATCGTTTGTTGGATGTGCTAGATAATGTCCTCCCTCAATCTAGGATAATTAATTTAGTGATTGTTATTTAACTAGTAGGTATAGTGCGAATTTTATGTTTGCAATAGATAGAATAATCAGTTTTCAACTATAGTCATTAAACAAGTGGTTAGATGTAACATTAATAACGGATGAATTCCCTTTTATAAATAATTATTTCAACTCCATGTGGATGGTGTGGGAATTTATACACTGACCAGATATTCATTAAATCGTTAAAAATTTTAATTCTTTCTCGAAAATGTTTTACTGTGTGTACTTTTTGTAAAATTATTGACTATGAAAAAGTTGTTTTGTACAAGGTATGATCGCAGAGATCGGGAGATTTATAACCCCTATAAAGTTAGCAGAGCCACTTGCAAATAAATCGATGAAACCTATTCCAATAATTGTCGAGAATTTGTCGTGAACGTAAAAAAATTGTCGCGAACTTCGTTTTTTTTATATGGGGTGGCTCTGCTAACTCAATATTAAGTTAGCAGTGCCACCCATAAATTAATATCAAAAAGCATCAAAATGTTTACCAATAATTGTCGAAATCCATCTGACGTAAAAAAAACGAAAAAATCCATTCCTTTTAGCATATATATACCTTTTTCTTGGAATTTCCTGGTTTTTGAAGAAATTTCGCATTTTTGGTAACAGCGCAAAAGTATAATGACATTTTACGTGTTTTCCATATCATTACTGACGAATATAAAGTTTTTTTAAGCAACTTCCTATTTTTCAGAAGCAAAAAAACTATTTTTCAAAGCTGACTGATAGAAATATTTCTTTTTCACAGTAGTACAATTATGTAACTTTGTTGATTTATTATTTTTTCAATAAGAATTTATCTGAACAATTGTCAAATGACTCTGCTAACTTTATAGGGGTAGATTTATAAAAACTTCTGCAATCCTACTATGTTGTACTAAACAAATGTTTCATTGTCAATAATTTTACAAAAGGTACAAACATGTTTGTATTACTTAGGACCGTATTTATGTTACCGGCAAAGCCCGTTATGCAGTCATACCTAGGTGTGTCTAGGCAAAGTCCACTTTGCCGGGCCACTTTAGGCAAAGTCCGAAATTGTTCGATATTTCGGACATTGCCTACACTGTGGAACGACATTCTTAGGTTTGCCAAATATGTAGCAGGCAAACTGTCGCATTACTATCATACTGTCAATATTCCATGTACGAGTATGAGGCACAGTTTGCGATAAAAGAAAAACAAATTAATTTGTATTAATAATTAATTGACTCTTAAAGAACAATCACAAATAAAAAAAGAAGGAAAAATCACAAATAAAAAAAAAGAAGAAAAAACCACAAATACAAAATAAAAACAAACTGAAAGCATATTGAGGTATAATCAGAGACAATCTTACTATCAGGGTGGACCAGGGTAAAATACACTTGGTATTGTTTATTATGTCATTTATTAAAAAAAAGCTATTCATAAAAAAAAACACATTCACAAAACCAACTAAATGAGGTAGAATCAGAGAGGTCTCTTTGGATAGAATTAGGGCTCCTACATGATATACTTTTTACAGAGTAGGTACATATTATACAGAGACCATTATAAAATACATATAATGTTAATGATGTCACTTATTAGTACAAGATGTCGAATGGCGACACTTGGAATTGCATAATAATTTTAATCTTTTACATTTACAAGAGTTAGTAGTGCATGTTTTGGTATAGTTACATCTTTGAAACCCTTGCCCTCCAAATGAAGAACTGTGCCCACTAATTTCGCGAAGTGATAGTTCTATTTTCGGGACGTCTTCGATTTTAAGAAATTGTTCTTTGCAACTTTGGATTTGGTTCCTTGCATATAGAGAATTAATTACACCATGTTTAGTACCGATTTTATAAAAACCATCTGTAGTTTTTTCCATTACAACTCCTAGTATATTACAGGCATATCCTTTGCCCCTGTCTAAACTCGAAACTGGCACTGTGTGTGACTGATTCCCCTACCTGAACTTCCGGAAACTTTTTTGCTATAGCTGCTTCATCTTCTCTGCTTGAACTCTCAATCCTTCGTAGGCTACTTCTTTGTTTACAATTGTAGAAATTGTCTACGCACAGCGAAAGCATAGAACTGATGCTCCAAAACCCTCTTCGTCATTGTTGGTGCCGGTACCACTAGTACTTTGAGCGCAATTGAAGTGGACAATTTCACCACAGCTTCTGCACTTGTGAGGAACTGAAGTTTCCTTAGAGCAAATAGCACATACGTTTTGTGTCGATTTTGTGTGGACTGAGGTTTTGAATTGTCGTTTTCAGAATCGCATTTTTCTTGCTCCACATTATTCGTTGTTTCACTTCTATTGGAATCAACAGTAGCAAGCGCTTTTTCCAATTCCTCTTCAGTTTTCAGTACCTTTTTCATCGAATCAGGTAAAGTCTGAATAGGAATATGATCTTTTCTTCCTAAAAATAACAAAATCCATTATTTGTCTATCTATTGGGTTAGATTTAGTTACACTCGATGATCCCCCTCCCCCCCAAAATTAAACGCTGGCTCTGCGCCTGAAACCAATACTCACCGAACATTGCTTCGAACGGAGTTTGTCCCTGACTCCAACGCTTGGTTTTATTATCTTCCATCTAGGCAAACAGTATGTTTTCAACATCCTGGTTAGGCCGCTCTACACTTCCCTGACTTTGGGAATGTCGTGGTTTTCCGTGGACTATACTCAATTGTGGCCACATCACTTTCAGCTCTTCAACAATGCGATTTGCAAATTCACGTCCGTTATCGGACTCCAACACAGAAGGAGCTCCCAAAATGCAAAAAATGTGTATTAAACAATAAGCGACCTCTTCTGCTCTTTTCGTTTCTAGTGGCCACAAAACTAGATATTTCGAAAGATGATCCTGGTAATTGAGGATATATTTGAAATCACCATCGGGGCAAGTCCGCATATCGATAAGATCGACTTGTCCTCTCGAATTTACTTCTCAGAATAGCAAAGGTTTTACGGTTATTCCTTTTTTTATGCTCTTTCTTCTTGTGACAGACTTCACATAGCTCTAAGTAAAGTGTAATGCATTCTCGAGTTTTTTTTTTTTTAAAGGAGCCGTCCCTTCGCCGGCACCCTGTATTAGCTCATAAAGGTTCTTTACTGGTTGGTTGTAGAAGTCTTCTGGAGTCATTTGGGGTCTTCCAGGAGTTTTTGCCTCCTGTGGTCCAGCGTCTCACAGTTGCATAATATGTGCAGAGCTGTTTCGGTGTCCTTTTTGCATCTTCTGCCTGTAAGGTCTCCGTTATACAGCCCTATTTTGTTCAGGTGCTCCTTTGTGGGAAAGTGTCCCGTAAGAAGCCCCGTTATGGTGCGTAGTTTGTTCCTGCTCATTGAGAGCAGTTCTTTCGCTACTTTTTCTGATGGTTCTTTTATAAATTTCTTCCCATGTGTTTGCCTGGGCGTATTCTTCCAGTGTTTTTTGTGTTGTTCTTTTACCCACCCTTTTAACCATGACCTAGTGGAGCAACTGGAGATGCCCACAGATGGTTCGGGTCCGTTCATCAGTGTTGACGATCCTGCTCTTGCAAGTTCGTCAGCTTTTTCATTGCCAGCGATTCCTTTGTGACCTGGGACCCACTCCAGTGTTACACTGTTCCGAGTCGCCAGTCTTCTAAGTTCTTCGTCGCATTCCCATACCAGCCGAGATGTTACCTTAGAGCTCTGAAGTGCTTTAAGGGCAGCTTGACTGTCACTGTAGATCCTGATCTGCCTGTTGTTGTAGGCTTTCATGTTATTTGCCCTTGCACATGCAAGTATTGCATAAACCTCTGCTTGAAATACCGAGGCATATTTACCAAGCGAGACGATTCCTTCATATTCGCTCGAGTTGCTGTATATACCCGCTCCGGTGCCGAGCTCATTCCTTGATCCGTCTGTATACCAAATCAGTTCATTCGCTCTGCTGAGTGGTGGTGCGTCCTCTTCTCAAGCTCCTTTCGATCTTTCATGACAATCTCGAAGTTCTTGCGAAAGATATATCTGGCGGTCATGTGGTCTGTTGGCATTTTAAAAATGTCGTCATCCACGTGCCCTATTTCTGTATGTCCTCTTCCATGTGCCACGTCATGGACTGATGCTTTTTCCAGTAGGGTTAGAGCTGCCCTTGCTTCGCACATGACACAATGTAGCGGAGGAAGGAGTTACGTTAGCATATTTGTTGCTTAATGCTTTAATGATAATATCTCTTCCAGCATGACCACACTCCTTATGAGCATTATCTAGCACTTCAAACAATTCTTCATTGGGCACAAAGTATTTTACTTCAGTGACTTGCGCAGACAATGGCAAAATTAACTTGTAACACATCGTAACGTTTAAGACGTCTGTATTGAAAAGTTGTTTTTTTGGCAGCATTCTTGGCCGCTTCAACTTCTTTAATTATTGCCTCGTACTTCCCTATCGATGGAATGTAAAAAGAATTTATTGGTTTTCACTTACTCTCTAATTTCTCCAAAAATCTCGCCTTTTACGTCGTGCGCGCGCCCCGCTGCGTTTATATGAACACGTCGCGACAAGTTTTGACCGTCTGCAATCGGGATATTAGCTTGTTTCGGAGTATGTCTGCTACACATTTGGCAAACCTAAGATTGTCGTACCACAGTGTGGGCAATGTCCGAAATATCGAACAATTTCGGACTTTGCCTAGGCAAACCTAGGTAAGTCTGTATAGCGGACTTAGCCGGTAACATTTAGATACGATATCTGCCTAACCCCCACAACAATTTTCAGCCTAATCAAAATTTCATAGAACCTCCACGACCGCCAGCTCTTAGTCTAGGTCTAGATTACAAGTCTTTGAACAACGGATGAAGTTATTTTGGAACTACAAACAAACCTTAAGGCACCTGCTCTGTTAATGATTGTAGGTGAAACGATTCCAGTCTCACTGGTGGAACAGTCCAGACAAAAACATTTATTCCCGCCTCATCAAAGAACGATAAGCAGTTTATATAGTTCTGTTATATAGAGTCGAGTATAGAGTTCAGTAGAATTCAAGTTATCCTTAACAACTTATAGATACGATTTACTATGCAACCAACTATCAATTATAAATGGATCAAATAAGAAGTTTTCAATTATCCCAAACCAAACATTAACTATGAATTTTCACTGGTGCCGTGCCTGAATTATGCCGTGTGAATTAACATCGTCCCACAAATGTAAATTATGAGTTGATTATGCCATTTCTCGTAAATCTCGCTTCATCGGTAAACAGTACTGATTAAATACAGTGTCGATTCTGTATTTGTGTGTAAAAACAGGCCACCTAGTTGGTAAAACCAAATTTCCTAAAGAATGACGAGAGAGCAGTAGGGGAACTAACTGACAGTATTTCAAAATTTCTTTATTTATAGTTGCCAAAGGGTTTATCTTTTTACCAATGGGCTAAAACCAATCCTGACTTTCCTAAACATTAGTTTATCTTCCCCACATATTTCCCATCAAAAACAGCCACCAACTATGATCTTTTTTTTGTTGAAATTGGATCATGGTTGTTTTTGTAGTAATATCTAAACTTTAATAAGTACTTGTAATTGAGTCTTGATGATTTGAGGTTGTTCTTAAAACTGATTCCAATAGATTGAGTAATTTTTGGGCTACTAACAGACTACCATGAATTCACAAATTCAGTAACTATGTTCCTAAATCAGGGTTTATGAATTTGAATGTTAAATAAATGCAAAGGATTTTTCATATTAAAGATAACTTTGAAGTTAACATACTAATTATTACAAAATGCAACTACTTTTGGAAATTTTGAAAATTCCATACAGAAAATTACAATTGCAAATTTTAATGTCAGCAGTATATTTCTCTTTATTGGGTCCAAATTAAACATTTTTTGTATTGGCTTATTCTTCAGCTCTTAAGATGAGCTATAGGGATAGGAAATGTTAATAGATAAACCTTTTAGTTTGTATAATTATTAGCAAATAAAGGTCAAAATGACATGGTGATCTATTTGGGTGATCAAAAGAAAGCCATATTAATAAAAACTTTTTAATCCTACTGACATGATTCAAAATTTGTCAGAAAGTTAAAGAGCTCCAAACAACTATGGAAGTGACAGGCTGACCCAGAGCATGGTATTTAGTATCAAAAAGCAACATAGTTGAATGCAATTTTTCTTAAATCCAAAATGAACGAATACGTATGGTTCAAAATTTTGAAAGCATAAAGTGCATAAGTACATGTATGTAACTTTTTAAGTTTGAACATGGATTATTATTCAGTTTTAACAAAAGACTTGGTTTCTTATCTAACCATAAATGTTACATAAACAGGTACTCAGTCAAAAAATGCTTTTTGTTATTCACAAAATAATTGGAACGATGGCTATGATGAGAAGTATCTAATGAAGACAATGTTAAGCCTGATAAGGTCCACTATTCTCTTCACATAAACGGTACAACCAAGAGCACAAAAAGCCCAGGACTAGAGACCTCTGACTGGTAGAACTGTACAAATAAATCAGTCAATCAAGTTTCCAATATAAATAAATATTTAAAAATAGTGAAGATGCCTTTTTCAATTGTAACACTCCAAACATTTAAATGTAGCCAATACTTAATAATAATAATGGCATTTGTACAGGTAATAAGTACCTACACCTAGTATTAAAACAAAATATTTACCAAAGCTCATTACACATAATGATGACTATAATGAGAAAAAGCTTTGATATATTTTTGGCACACAAAACAAAACTTTTAAATTTCAAGAGTTGTATCCATGGATGTTAGCAGGTTGTCATTGCATACAGCTAAGGAATGTATGTAAAGGCCTGATTCAATGTTTGTGTGGGTTCAAGAAGAGTGCTTGAAAAAATGAATAAAAATTGCTATAATCAATGTGGAGTGATTTAGAACTGTTTTTGTTGTATACAATTGACTTGATTCTGAGAAACTGAAATTGATTTTATTTCAAAATCAAATTCAGGTCAACCTGGACTGTCAACAAATAGGTAAATATTTTAAAAACAAATATTATATTACACTTAATATACCTTCACACTAATCTTTCAATTTCAATTATAACTTATTAAAGTAGTGGTATAGTTGTTGATAGACTCAGCATAACATAAAATAAATGGAATTAAAATTATTAGTAGGTACTAACTATATCAGAAAATTGTTTCTGAGCAACAGCAACTGGTTTTAGTCAACTTTATCAGAAATCAAGTGTATATGTATATTTTAAAGCTAAATGATCAAAGAATCTCATTCAATTTAGATTGTATAGTACTATCTGATTAGTGCTGGGTGCATTTAATTTTAAATGTTTCAACTTAAAGCAATGGTTTCAAGTAAAAACTGGTTACAAAAATAGTAAAATTTTAGTAAATCAAAATTGGCTGATCTTAATTTTCTACTTGTTTTACTTTCATGTTGTGGTAATTGATTCAATTCAATCTGATTCTTCATGCATATAGATATAGAATATTTTTTATTAGACTTTGAATTAAAATTATCACTTTATTTAGATAAGTAACTTTATAAAAAAAATAGTTTCAGTTTTTTTTAGCTGCATAGGTAATCAGTGATCTATAATTATAAACTTTACAGTAGGAAGATCCTTTCCAGATGAGACTGCATATACCTATACTATTTTTTCTAAGATTATGCAACAATGTAAACATTTAGTTATACTTACCCTGTGCTGGCATTGAAGATTATATTTAATAAAACAGTGAAAACAGAAAACATGGACATGCTGTGCATTAAACATTGAGGCATCCAAATAAAATGTATAAATAATTAACATTTCAATTTGCCATGAGTGCTAAATTAATCTGATTTATCATAGAAAACATATTTGCCCTTTAAATGCTAATATAGGTAGGCAGATTCAACTAAGATTTTATAAATGTTGGTTTTCATAATGCCTACTGTAAAGGTGTTTCATTTTTACACGCTTTCTTTAGTGAAAATAACTTTCATTGAACAATTACTGAAATTGCACTTTTGAAGGACACATATAAGTAATAAACAAAACATCTTTTAACACATAGTATGGTAAAATGATTCCTAAAAAATAACAGTTCACAACATTGCTTTAAAATTTAACCAATAACGAAAGTCACTGTTTCCATTATGAAACGTCAGTGATGGAGCTCTGGTTAAGCAATCCAACTAGATTATTAAACAATGACATACCCAACACAAATACAAAGCCTAACATAACAACATCTGAATCAAATAACATAAAGGATCTTAATCATACGGCTAATTTACACAAAAGATATATAATATGTTACCTTTATAGTAGCCAGTTGTTTACTTTTCTCATGTCATCAAAATATGCGATATATGAGTATTGTCCACTTTTTTCACTATTCAAAGTAAATAAAACAGTTAAGTTGAATTAAGTATATATCACTGAGCTATTCGTGGGGAGCTTGGAATCAGTATCTTGTCCACATTACACTATTTCACTAGTAAACTTTACTCGTAACCTGCCATTCTGTCACTTTCAGTTTGTAGAGGTTAGAATTGACCCAACACATATTGCTTTGTTATTCGATGTTCTTCTTGGCAAATTTCTTGATGTTACTGAAATGGTCACAAAAATAATAAGATAGTCAAGCATTAATTGGGTATTTTCTGTTGTTATTATTTCAAATCAAGTAATACCTATTCAGTAATAAAAATTATACACGCCCGCCCGGCTCGGTACACAGACTGCTAGAATAGTGGTGAAGTAGGTATATACCCCACCCAGCACCCCCGCATACGCACGCGCCTGCCGATCATGATCTTTTGATAGATCTACTGCACAGTCTATAACACTGACCTTGAGTCAAAAGGGGATGAAAAGGGAGGATGCTACCATTTTCAGAAAATTGTTATTCATAATAAGATTGAAAAACAATTAGTGTTATAATATCCACAATCATCTTCACATCTCAAATAAATGGTTAATACACTGCTTTAACAAATTGATGGAAGATTGAAAAATGACCAACAGCTTTTTTTATAACCCTCGAACGCGTAGGTAGGTACTTGGAAAATGCGTAGGTGTATTTATACATATACCTAGTCCAAGAGAAATTCATCTTTTATAAGAAAATCCATCACAATGGACAAAAATGACCGTTAAATTTTGTAACGGTGCGATAATTTCTTCGTATATTACCTATATACGAGGCATGTTTTTTAAGTAAGTACCGTTTTCCGCTACCGCAGCGCTACGGTCGGCTTTCCGCGCATGCGCGCTGGTTACCTACATCTCTTGTCTATGCACTGACGCCATTACAGTCTGATTCTTCATTGTATACGTTGTTTACTGAGTGTTTAAGATACCTCCGACAATCGTGAGTCCCGCCGATTGTGAAGTACGGGCTGTTATACGATTTCTTAGTGCTAAAGGCGTGAAACCGATCGATATTCATCGTGAGATCTGTGAAGTTTACGGACAAAACATTATGAGTGATGGAATGCGTAAGGAAATGGGTGAGAGCATTTAAAGATGGCCGCACAAATGTGCATGATGAAGAACGGAGTGGGCGTCCTCTTCGGTCGTTAATGAAGATTTGGTGCAGAAAGTGGACAAAAAGGTGAGAGAAAACTGACGCTTTACAATTTCATCATTGTGCGACTGCTTTCCTCAATATTCTCGTAGTGTTTTGTATCGCATTGTGACCGAGAACTTGAATTACCGGAAATTGTGTTCACGTTGGACTCCAAAAATGTTGACGGATTTGCACAAAACTCAACGTTTAGGCAGTGCATTGACTTTCCTTGAGCGGTACCACAATGAAGGTGAAGAGTTTTTAGACCAACTTGTTACTGGTGACGAAACATTGGTGGCCTACGTCACACCAGAATCGAAACAACAATCCATGGAATGGCGACATTCATCATCACCCAAAAAAGTGAAGTTTAAGCAAACAATTTCTGCCCGGAAAATTATGTGCACAGTTTTTTGGGACAAAAAAGGAGTATTGCTAGTGGAGTTTCTGCCTCGTAATGAGACAATCAATGCAGCGTCTTATTGTGAGACTTTGAACAATCTGCGTCGTGCAATCCAGAACAAAAGACGTGGCAAGTTGAGTAAGGGTATCGTTTTGCTGCATGACAATGTCCGTCCGCATGTGGCTAATCGGACCAAAGATCTTATCAAATATTTTCAATGGGAAACTAGATCATCCTCCTTACAGCCCTGATCTGGCTCCCAGCGACTACCATTTGTTCCTGCACTTGAAGAAGCACCTGGGCGGTCAGCGTCTTCAAGACGATAACGAAGTCAAAACATTTGTGATACAGTGGTTAACAAGTCAGGCGGCAGAATTTTATGAGGAGGGTATTCAAAACCTGGTGCCACGTTATGACAAGTGCCTCAATATTCACGGAAATTATGTAGTAAAGTAGATTAAGGTACAGGCTTTCATGTAAAAATAAAATTATTGCGATATCTTTGCACGTCTTTTTTAATTTTTCCTTTGGAAAACAGGTAAGTGTAGGTACTTACCTAAGAACTTTTTTGGATACATTATACAGCGCCTAAAGTATGGAAGGTGATTATTACATACTTTGAGTCACGTAAGATAAACACAGAAAAATATTAATCAGTGGTGACTATCTTTCGAAGCACACAAACAATTAAATATCAACAAAAATTGCTAATCCTATAATTATAAACATTACAAACATGTTTCACATTCATTAGATTTCGAGAAACACAACATACCTAGGCAAAAGACTATCATAATGTCGGATACCTAGTCAAGCAGGCATTAAAGCACTTAGCTCTTGTGTAATCAGTTCCAAAATGGTGTGGGAATGCTTACGCATACTCAATGAACTAGGCGAGAACAATACAGTAACCTTACTGTGGATTCCAGGACACACTGGAATAGAAGGAAATGAAATAGCAGATGGGCTAGCAAAGAGGGGGACTGAAAGACCCTTTTGGGAGCCGGAACCCTTTTGCGGTAACAGTCCCAATGTAATATTGAAAGAAATAGGCACAGCTGAAGAAAAGAGAAGATCTGACCGTTGGAAAGATCTAGTAGGGCTTAGACAATCAAAGATTATACAGCCCGTTGAGATCAAATGCATGCATAAGTCAAAGCAAAACTGCACTAGGAGTTTTAACAGGGATCTTAACGGGACATTGCCGCCTGAACGGGCACTTGAAAAAGCTCAAAATAGTGGAAGAAGAAGAATGTAGATTATGTGACATGGAAGAAGAAACCTCTATCCACATACTTGCGAATTGCACAGCAATTCATTCAGAATCCTAGGGCACAGCACCTAGGAGATTATTGGATAGAAGAGGGACATTTACCTAAGTTGAAACCTGCAGATATCCTATAAAATTCCTCAGGGAAATAGTCTCTGAGAAGATCCTCAGGAACTAAGTAGAAGTAAGGGGGCACAATAGATCCTTTAGGCCTCAGTGAATGTCACCCCATCCATCATACATACATACATGAGAAGGTGATTATTACGTACTTTCTTACAGTGACTTTCCTTCGAAGCACACAATAAATTAAATATCAACAAAGATTGTCAATCCTATAATTATAAACATTACAAACTTGTTTCACATTCATTAGATTTCGAGATTAGATACACAACATACCTAGGTGTTAAGTTTTAATATAATGCCTAACAACACAATTTCAATAAAACACGTTTACCCGCTTAGGTAGCTACAAATTATGACTAGGTACCTACACTACTGGTCTTCATTTTCTTTTTAATACCTGGAAACTGTATAGAGCATCCTGGGCAAATAGAAGTGAAGTTCGTGATAAAGATATTATTTTTTTTAAACCATAAATAGCGAAAATTATGAAAATATTCCAATACCTAAAATAGAGATAAAGGCGTTATGTTGAGAGACTCCTTTTGTTTTACATATCCCAGCTATAGTAACTCACTATTCATTTTTATTAGAGTAAAAAATAATAACGACTCTAGATCGAAACTAAACTATATGTTGTTTATTTTAGAAGAATAAACAGATACCTATACAAAGTAATCATGAAACCATTATTGAGGAATCAAAAATTCTACCGGGGTAGTAGCTATCCTTAGAACTTTAGAAAAAAGGTTTCTGAAACCTTTAAAAATGTATCCTGCGTAGACCAGAACGGTGTATGATACGCCCATGACAACTGCCAACGATCGATAGCCCACGCAACGATAATCAAAAGTTATAATAATCTCCAGCGGTATCCGCGATGTATCACTACCTGTCCTATCCAACCGTGTCGCTTTCCAGCTAACGCTTGAGCAAGTAGAGAGAACAAGTAGGTTATCTATGGAGAAAACTATTAGAATTATTCGAATAGTGCGCGCTTCGATGTTATTAGGTATATAACTGGCCAACAGATGATACCCCACGTTACATTTACAGAGTAGTAATGTGTTTAAATAATTTAAATTAAAAATTACCTAAGTAGAATGATGATATACCTAGGAACTGATCCGTCCGAGAGCTATATGAACAAATGGATCATCCCTTCAAGTTGTACACTACTTTATATTTCTTAAGAGTTATTAAAAACATCAACAATTGTAGAAAAAATAATATTACGTAATATTTACAATGAGCGACAATTAAACATATATTGGTAAGAAAATAAAATAAGGGATGCACTTTACTATTTATTCCTACAATTATCAGTAAGTATTTCTGTTTAAATTAAAATTAGAGTAATTGCAGTGATTAACCAGTCACTGATTCTATATTAATATAATTTACTGTGTACACAATACACAAATGTTGTTTTATCTTGCAAAGACGGCAAAAAACAAGGTTTATTAAAGATTTCTCCTCTACTACACACTACAAATTAGCTTAATTGACAATTACTGTTCTAAATTTCAATTAGATGACGTTTTTAAATAGCAATATTCCAGGCATAGGTACAACGTTCATACCAGGGAAATTTGTAGGCACGGATTACAAGTTATAGTGAATTTAAACAAAATATTTTGACAAATTTGGCTACGATCAGTTATACCGGAATAAGCGCACAGTACCTCTGTATTTTAAATAGAACACTCTGTATATGATTACATCATCCGAATTTACCTAAAATTTGTGTGGAATACGGAAGACTTTCAAGATATGAATCTTTTCATGAAAAAAATTACAAAAACAGACGGTTGCGCCTTAATATGCAGATCAAGAGGCAGAAGATTGAGAATGGATTCCATTGCCGCAGTCGGGATCCTTCTCATCGCACCCGTTATTCATAGACATGCAAGCCTCTGAAGTTTTGATAGCGGCTTTTCTCTGATCTATTAGTTTTGCATTCACAATTATACCCAGATACTTAGACACAGCTGCACGTTGAAGAGGATTGGCAGTTTTATTCTCTCAGGCTTCCTTTTTCTAGCGAATGGAATGAGCGTAGTTTCAGTTTTTGCTGAATGCATTCTCTCCTACACCATAACTCCACCGTTTCCAGAGCTTGTTGCATCAGCTCTGATATAACGTTAGGGTATTTCCCCAGTAAAAGGATTTTCACATCATCTGCATATCCCTGGGGTATAGATTCTCCATGGAATATTCAAATAAGGTTGTCGTTGTTGTCCTGTTGAAAAGCATGTTTATCATCCACCGGCAAGTGGTGTCGTCCACGACTTGCAACATCAGCTATCATGGAACCAAAGGAGGAAGGAGGTATGGTATGGTCGAACGCTCCCAACGTGTCTTTCAATAAATTTCTCCATTATTTTTAACAGAGTTATTGGCCTGAATGGCTTTGCCTGTGAATAATCCTTACCTGGTTTGGGAATAAAGACGATTCAGGCTCTTTTCCAAGCAGTTGAAATGTATCCAGTTGCCAGTGATGCTCTGAAGAGTTTACAAAGTAGGTACTGGCATTTTTGTGTTGGCTGCTTGGACCGAAGTCCCCCATTAAACATCAACGCACTACGCCTTACGGCATTAGAGAATATCCGATATAACCCAAATAGCGTCAGACCGTATTAGCGCATATGTTATTTTAACATTTAATCAATGCGCGAGTCGATTCTTAAAACAACGTCCCTAAATAACGTTACAAGCGTAGTTTACGGAGCCTAACGACAGGCGGTATTTTAAATAGCGCTTAATATTTACCGGGCATGCGCAGAGTTTTTCTATGTTAGAGTTAAAGGTTATGTAAATGTTTGTTGTGTATTTACCACTTATTTGAACAATGATAATACAAAAAATACCGGGCATGGCTCAGGCAACCACACAAATGTAATTAAAACTTACAAGACACAATATCAATAAAGCTAGGTTAAGTCACATTTTCGAATAGCTCGGGGCTCTGGTAAAATATCGTTTCCGATAACTATTAAATAAAATTGAAATATCGCTTGGCGGAAAACCAATACCACAGAACGTTAATTACGTTCACAGGCGCTATTCACTTTACCAAAGAATACACCAAACAACTTTTACCGATATCTCTCTATCAGTGATGGGCAAAGAATACACCAGTTGTTTGGTGTATTCTTTGGTGATGGGTAATGTTAATAACCACCAATGTTGTTAACCAGTTTTTAGCGTTAATTAAGGCTAAGTTAAAAATTGTTTGAAATTAACCACGGTTAACAATTTAGGCGGCCACTTGAAAAAGAAGAATTTTCTATAAAATTATTTTTATATAAAAGCATTTTCTTGCCCGCGAACATCAGGAGTTTGCGCAGTAATTTTTCCATGTCTATTCAATAGCATTACGCAGAATCCTGACGTCCGCGACTGTCGATGACTTCTGAGTTCTGGAGCTTTTATTTACATCTCAAATAAGCTTAAATTATCTCAAAATGTTTGTAATAGTGGGCAGAACACAAATATCTAATAAACAATTTGTTTTTGTTAAAAATTGATAGTTAATAACTAGTTATTAACTAGTGGCCGGTTAACAAAATTATTAACCGGTTAATACCCATACTGCCGGGCAGAGGTGGGTAGTTATTTGAAATATTTCTATTTCAAATACCTATCTAAAATAGAAATACCTATTTTGTATCTCTATTTTAAATAGATGCGTGAAACCTATTTTATATTTATCATCTTAAATAGCTGTTTTGACCTATTTTTTATTTTAAATAGGACCATCCGATTCCGATCCAGGATGTGTCAGAGTGGCCGATTAGGATTTCAAAGAGTTACAATTTATTCCTTTGTATTTTTTTCGGGTACATTTTGTGTTCGGTTTAGTACAATTTGCTTTTTCATTCTGGCAGCACTAGATGATATAGGCGTTGACAGTTGGCTGAGTTGACAGCGAGTTTTGTTTTAGCTATGACAGAGACCTATGTTTTTAAATTACCCTGTATAGATAGAGATCAAGAGATACTCAAATTTTGTGGACTCAAACGCCTAGATAATAATATTATATCTCAGAGACGACGATTTTATTCCACACTACTTCGTTTTAAACTTGGGTTTTGAAACAATTATAGATGTATGTATCTTCCAATAATTGTTATAGGTATATTGTTGTGTGTTTGTTGTTAACGCTGAGTTGTATTTACATATTAATGGTTTTTGCTTATAGCCATTAGATTTTATAAGAAATAAAAAAATCTGGGCCTTATTTATTAAATATAATACTCCATTCGCTTCATCCGCACCTGTTGAAAGGTTATTCTCATATGCTGGGATGGTGATGAGACCAAAACGAAGATCAATGACAGACCGCAATTTTGAGAATAAGAATATATAAAAATTGAATGTATTTAAAAAATACATTTATAAAAAGCAACGCATTTTTAATTTTTCATACCATTACACGAGACCTATTTACTATTTTAATATCTATCTGAAATACCTATTTTCTATCTTCTATTTTAAATAGAATTCTCAAATCTATTTTCTATTTATTATTTTAAATACCTTTTGGTCACCTATTTTGTATCTTTTATTTTAAATATGTTTTTAAACCTATTTTACCCACCTCTGCTGCCGGGTCTCTATTATGATCTGTAGTTCCACAACAAATCCTATTATGCGTTATATGCGTATTTCGGAACGCACTCATTGAATGAAGTATACGTCCATGGAATCGGAATATGTAACATCAATTTGTCAACAGTGTCAAGTGTCATTTTTTGTGTCAATGTCAATAATTAAGGGCTAGATTTTGAAGTCAACAGCAACAGTACACGAATTATACTGCCGCACCTTTTAATACATGATAAAGTTATTTTTCCAGGGTTTAACTATTAATCAACTATTTTATTAGTCATGAGGTTAACAGGTATATAGAAACAAATTGAAATTCGCAGTGTCATTGATTATCTTATTTTTCAGTTAATTAAATTGTAAACAAACACAATCTATCACTAGTTGAACTATGGCAGGAAATGAGAGAGTTTCCTTAAATGATGCCTTATCGAATGTGGAAGTATTGGATGAGCTTCCTTTACCCGATGAACAACCCTGTATAGAAGCCCAACCATGTTCTGTAGTATACCAAGCTAATTTTGATACAAATTTTGAAGATAGAAATGGATTTGTTACGGGCATAGCGAAATATATAGAAGAGGCAACTGTACACGCTAGTTTAGTATGTATTTTCATATTCAAAGTTATGTTAATATTATAAATATGCCTATTTTAGAACGAACTCTTAGATGAAGGACAAGAACATGCTGTTATGCTTTACACCTGGCGTTGCTGTTCAAGGGCAATTCCACAGCCTAAATCTAATGAACAGCCTAATAGAGTTGAAATTTATGAAAAAACAGTTGAAGTGTTGGCACCTGAAGTCAATAAACTGTTAAATTTTATGTATTTCCAGGTACTCATATTATATCTGTTAATTGTAACTACTAATTCAACTGATCTATATGCCTATATGTAAAATGTTAATCTTTAAAAATTTGCTATAAATATGTAATTATATTTTAGAGAAAAGCTATTGAAAGGTTTTCACAAGAAGTTAAAAGATTGTGCCACACAGAAAAAAGAAAAGATTTTGTATCTGAAGCATATTTACTAACTTTGGGAAAATTTATTAACATGTTTGCTGTATTAGATGAACTGAAAAATATGAAGTCTAGTGTTAAAAATGACTACTCAACATATAGAAGGTAAGTTTACTTAAACCCCACATGTTAAGTAAACCTATTTTATGATTGAAAAGTAGTTTGAGTTGACAATAAAGATACCACTTTTGAGGCAGTTGCCAAAAAGTTGAAAATAACATTAAAATTTCTTAGCTTGCAAATAATAGATTTGCACATTTTCAATATATTTTCAAAATGTATTCTTAAATTGTTTATATGAAAAACAAATTATTTTTAACTAATTTCTTAACCCATAATGTGAATAATTTTGTGTTAAAAAAACTAGTTTTTAAGTCAAAATAATGATAAAATTGTAACATAATTACAAAGCATATATCTTTTCAGTTAAATGTGCTAGAAACATTGAATATTGGCTTCACCTCTTTTTGTTCAGGCATTATATTTAAAATAAATTAATTTTGTATTAATTATTTTATTTTTAAGGGCTGCCCAGTTTTTGAAAGTAATGTCAGATTCACAAACTCTGCAAGAATCTCAAAATCTTTCCATGTTTTTGGCAACTCAAAATAAAATTCGAGATACAGTTAAAGAAAACTTGGAAAAAATTACTGGATATGAAGAGTTGTTGGCTGATGTGGTTAATATATGTGTGCACATGTTTGAAACAAAAATGTACCTCACACCCAGTGAAAAACATATGTTGGTTAAAGTTATGGGCTTTGGATTGTTTTTAATGGATAGTGAATTGTGCAATATTAATAAACTTGATACTAAAAAGAAATTGAGACTTGACAAAATTGATAGAATTTTTAAGGTATGCAAAGAAATTTAATAGTAACTACTTATACTCTATTGATTTATACCCTGTCAAAACAATATCACCACCTGACAACAGCTCTAGCAGAAGACATTGCATTTCTATTGGTAGATTGGCCATTAATCATCACTCTCGTCACAAATATAACATTTGTGACAAATTACAATCAAAATTTAATCCAAATTATTTACTCTGGTTTGTTTAGGCCCTGCTTAATTCAACTCTTCAGGTGGTTTTATTTATATTGGGAATAAATGAAATCTGAATGTTATCATATTTTCTTTTAATTTCTGAATAGAAAACAGTTTCATTTTAAAAATAATTTATATCATAGTTTTAGTTGATCATACATTTACAAAAGCTTAAATTGTAGGATTAATATTAGCTTCTTTATGCAGTAACCTAGAATTTTTTCTAGAATCTAGAAGTAGTTCCTTTATTTGGAGATATGCAAATTGCTCCGTTTAACTATATAAAGAGGAGCAAACATTTTGATGCCAACAAATGGCCTTTGTCAAACAGCAATACACCATCACCACAAGCTGACCTTATGGTCCATCTTCCTCAAATACGCGAAGACCATGTTAAATACATTAGTGAATTATCCAGATATAGCAATGAAGTTACTACAACATACAAAGAATGTGGTAGTGATACTGAGAATAAAGAAACTGCAGATTTGGCTTTGCGAGGATTGCAGCTTCTTTCTGAATGGACAAGTGTAGTTACTGAGTTGTACTCTTGGAAGTTGCTGCATCCCACAGATCATCACCAAAACAAGGAATGTCCAAAGGATGCAGAGGAGTATGAGAGAGTAAGTTTAAGAAACATATTACTTACATTTTTATGAATTGACATGTTTAAAATTAAAGTATATAGCCAGAAAGCTATAGCAAACACTTCAGATCTTTATATTTTCAGAGGAGAATTAATGTATTATGATTGATGTTGTTTTCAGGCTACTAGGTATAATTATACTGATGAGGAAAAATTTGCATTAATTGAAGTAATTGCCATGATTAAAGGACTGCAAGTACTAATGGCAAGAATGGAAACTGTGTTTACAGATGCAATAAGACGTAATATTTATGCAGAATTACAAGATTTTGCACAACTGACTTTGAGAGAACCTCTTAGAAAAGCAATCAAAAATAAAAAAGATTTGATTAGAAGGTAATTATATCATTCTAGTTGCATCAATTTAAAAACCTTCAAAAGTTGAGAATGTATTTCACTATTTTAACTTATCCAGTATAGTATTCATAAATTACACTTTCAGGTTTAGTGCTTAAATTTAGTCACTGACAAGTTTAATAATAATTTATATGTGATAAGGAGGTAATAATATTGATTTATGTTTTCAGTATAATTATGTCCGTTAGAGAAACTTGTGCTGACTGGTCAAAACAGTTTGATCCAATACAAGATCATGTATTAAAGGGTAAAAAAGATCCTGATACAGGTTTCCACATCAAAGTCCCTCGAAGAAATGTTGGTGAGTAATGGATTGCTCAAAACTAATGTCGTAGCGAAAGTTTTCAATCTGACTATATAAACTTGATTGAGTATACAACAAAAAATGTAGAATTATAATGTTTAGGTCCATCTTCTACACAACTGTATATGGTCAGAACAATGTTAGAATCATTGATAGCAGACAAATCTGGTGGTAAAAGGACTTTACGTAAAGATATAGATGGGCAATATTTAATGCATATAGATTCATTTCACAAAACCTCATTTTATTGGAATTACTTATTGAGTTTCAGTGGTAAGTACCTTTATATCATTGTATAAACATAAACTTGTAATCATTAACTAATATCTAAAATATTTATTATGCCTCCTGATTCTAGTCAGTTCCCGAGGAAAACTTCAGAGATTAGCAGTTCCTTTAGTTCTACTCCTCTATGGAGTTTTAGGATATCTATATGTTTTGAATTTTTGTCTCTCATGTGTCATGTCCTGGGATTCTGTAGTGCCTTGCATTCTGATATATGTAAATGGAGGCGTCTTTCATTCCACAGAATTTAGATGATATTAGATTGAATGAGGTGGCTAACTAGTCTATTCCACCACAACCTTTCCAGATTTGTTGTGTTCCTCTTTTTGAACTTTTCATGTAATTTCTTGCTGGTGGCTTCTCATCGTCAAATACAAGAAACTACACTGGCATAGGATGTGTTCTGCAGTTTACTCCTCAAGGTTACATAATCTTTACACTGCTTCATCTGTCAACTCCATTAGCTTTGCATGTCTATTAAGCTACGACTTTGAGATAGTTTTCTTATCTTTGCTTATTTTGTCCTCCCAATGAACCGTTTTGTTTGTCTCTGTCCTAGTGAGGTTTCCTATTATGCTTGGTATTTCTGTGCCACCCACTTTCTTGTGGCCATGTTTATTGTAGATTTTGAGATGCCGCTGAAAGGTTCTAGTCCAATATCTGGCCATTTCATCTGCCTTTTCATTACCCTTATGTCATGCTATGGTACCTAGGCTTCTGAGGCCTTGCAATGGTCTCCAAGTGCGTTTAAGGAACTTGTGCAATCCCTAACTTAAAATTGACCACTTCATTGGGATTTATTATATCTTAGATTAGATTATATACATATTTACACAATATAATTAAAAACATCTTAACTAAATTACTTAGTCATTATGATATTACTTTTAGATTAATACAAACATAATAATTAATAATATCACGATAGACAATAATGTAAGAATGTTATTATAAAAAAATATTTCTTTAATCACAATAATTTTTGTCAAAGATATAATCTGCTGTGAATAGACCTTAAAAAATGTCACAACAATTTTTTGCAGTCTTAAACAAAAAAATGTTAATTGATTGTCTAGTTGTTAAATTTTTTGTTAGTGTGTATCAGATAGGGTTTAATTTTAAGAGAATATATTGTCATTCTTGGTAACGTTATGTTAAACTGACAATTTAAAATAACCTTTTGGTTTAATTTACCATAAACAACAAACAAAATAATGACTATAAGACAAGGAATATACAGAAAATATCTGTTATTTCGTTTCTGCTGTTCTTGCCTAGTTCATAAAGTTTTTCTAGGCATTCCTATACAATTTTATAACTGATGACACATGAACTCTTGCCTTTAATGGTTGTGTGACTATCCAAATCAAAATAATCCTTTGCCTTCCAAGTCTTTTATATATATTGATTTGGACATACTTCCCTATGGAGTGGATTTTTGCTTGGAGTTTTTCACAAACTAATTACATAAATAAATGTTGAAATATTTTAATACAAAACAAAAAAATTCTAAATTACCTATAAAATTAAATATACGATTGAAAAGATGACCATTGATTGTTAATTTGATCATTGTTTTAAATTGAAATTCCTCATATAATCTATATTTTCAGAATACCTGCAAAAGTGCTGTGATTTATCCCAGTTATGGTATAGAGAATTTTACTTGGAGATGACAATGGGGAAAAGAATTAATGTAAGTTTTGCGATATTTACACAAATCAATCTACATATCTGTGACAACAAACTGAATTATTTATTTTATATCAAAAAAGTATGTGAATACCAGGTACTTGTTGCTATAATAAAATACCAATAATAACAGAAAATTACTTATACATGTTGAAAAAAGTTAGAGGATGATCCAGAAGACATGAAATCTTATAAAACATTTTGTGGTACTACCTTTACATTATATTTATACACTTAGCACTAAATAAAATGACATACTGAATTTTTTTATATAACTCTGAGGAGCAGATTGAGACCTCAGAGATAACTGCCGGTTACGGTTCGACTAATGGAGTAGGTGAATTGAGACTACGAAATCGAACTGAAGGATAGGGTTCATTAAAATTTAATTTAAAAATCACTATCCAACTGAATAGTTTCATAATCAAGGTTGGTAGTATACATGTAAATTTCTATTTGAATTAATCAAATCAGATCTTTCGTTTAGAAGTTAAGAGTATAAAAAAGTGGGCGTCACCGAGCAAACCTGGAGCAGATTGCAGGTTAATTTAACTTTAATTTTAGAAATGTACTGTACGTCATAACCACAATGAGGAATGTAATGATTTGATTACTATGGAAAAAAGAATACAGTTTCCCATCGATATGTCAATGCCTTGGATTCTTACTGATCATATTCTTAAAACTAAAGAACCTTCAATGATGGAGTAAGTATTTTTTTAAAGTTTACTTTACAACTTGCAATAATTCAAAAACCAGATTTATTACATTCTACTTGCCTACCTAACAGAAAATATATTTTGAACACATTATTATTTGATATAGTACCATCTTTCAATAAAACATAAAAGTAGAATACCGCAGATATATCATGGTATTTTTTTATGATTTCTGACATGATTTCATCTAAGTAATGTTGATGTGTTTTTATTTTAGATATGTTTTGTACCCTTTAGATTTATATAACGATAGTGCTTTATATGCTTTAACAATATTCAGGAAACAGTTTTTATATGATGAAGTAGAAGCTGAGGTAAACTTGTGCTTTGACCAGTTTGTTTATAAACTCAGTGAACAAATTTTCGCTTATTACAAACAATTAGCAGCAAGGTAAGCCAAATATTGGTTATAATAAATCATAATACAAAATTTTACCATTTTAAATTATTATATTTAAACACTATATGTTTAATCTGCAATTCGAAATAATTTAATTAAAACATTTTTTCGTTCCAACCTCCTAAAAAGTGTAATGTTTTTAAAAATTTGCAGTATATTTTTGGATAAGCGATTTAGAGTAGAATGTTCGGCAGTCGGAGCTTATTTATTACCATACCCAAGGGCAAATCGATATGAAACTCTTTTAAAACAAAGACATGTGCAATTATTAGGTAGATCCATAGACTTAAATAAACTCATAACTCAGAGAATAAATGCTGACATGCAAAAATCATTAGATTTAGCAATTAGTAAATTTGAAGCAGGGGATATTACTGGAGTTATAGAACTAGATGGTTTATTACAGGTAAGGATTATTTATCTTCTGTAAGTTCCTTATGGCATTACTTATTCTTTTTTCTCTTATTTTTTGGGAATCAAACCACAATAATGTTTTTATTTATTTTGACGTTTCGGTAGCGTTCCAGCTACCGTTGTCAAGATTAACTATGGTAAAGAAATAATTTTTGGTCCCTATCTGACACAACGAAAAAAATTGACAACTAGACAATCAATAATATTTTGAAGTTTAAGACTACAAAACTTTGTTGTCAAATTTTATTAAGGTCCATTCATAGTAGATCACACCTCTGGTAAAATGTGAAATAGAATATTTCATTTTATGACATTCTAACGATATGTAGTCCACTAGAAATGGAATCCAGTGAAGTGCACGTTCCAGGAACGGTTTTTATTGGGATAGCGCTTTTTTTCGCTTATTTTGGAAATTTTGTTAATAAAAACGCGTTTGTTGTTACTTTTTTGTGTATGATTATTTTTGTTTTCAAAATATGTATAACTCAGTTTGGTGATTTTGTGTATTGGAGTGTGTATCGATTAACAACCATTCCAAAGATAAATCATAAGAAAACCTGGATAAAAACTTATGATGCTATCCTGATAACGCAGGTAATTGATTATTGGAAATTTCTCTTTCTAACATTGCTAACCAAATTTGACTACATTCGGCTGAAATACTAGCTGCACATTTATCTGCATTTAGTTGTATTAAAGCACTTTCTTTGATTTTTCGTCTTTTATTATTGGGCTCTTTCAATATTATTTTTGTCGAATCCCATTGAATTTTATGCCCCTCTTCCCAAGCATGTTTGCAAATACCTGACTTAAAGAACTATCTTTGATATACTTTTTATGTTGATTTATTCGGACTTTCAATGGTCTAGATGTTTCACCTAAATAGAATTTGTCGCATTCACTGGATTCCATTTCTAGTGGACTACATATCGTTAGAATGTCATAAAATAAAATATTTTATTTCACATTTTACCAGAGGTGTGATCTACTATGAATGGACCTTAATAAAATTTGACAACAAAGTTTTGTTGTCTTGAACTTCAAAATATTATTGATTGTCTAGTTGTCAAATTTTTTCGTTGTGTCAGATAGGGACCAAAAAATTAATTCTATATTAGTTAATCTTGACAACGGTAGCTGGAACGCTACGGAAACGTCGAAATACAAAATAAAAAACATTATTGTGGTTTGATTCCCAAAAAATAAGAGAAAAAAGGACTATTTATTTCTGTTGATGTAAAATGTTTTGAATTTCATGATTCATGATTAATGTTCGTTGTTTCATTTATACATGCTTTATACAGCTTTTTCACTTTGTTTCTCCCTGTCATTAGTATCTGCTCTTCATCAGTTCTCTAGGTACATTCCAATTCCTCTTAGCTTTGTACTCATGCTTCTTACCTCGTTATTTGGTGTTCTTCTTTCTTGATTTGATTATTGATTTTTTTTATAGGTCAATCGGTTATGTCACAAATTACTAAGTAAATGGCTAGCTTTGGATGATTTTGATTCAATGTTTAGAGAAGCCAACCATAATGTTCTTGCTCCTTATGGAAGGATAACCCTACACGTATTTTGGGAGCTCAACTACGATTTTCTGCCAAATTATGTTTACAATGCAGCAACAAATAGGTAGGATTATTTTTTTAACAAAAACTATTCATTAATATTAATAAAATCATGGTATTATCATTTTTAGGTTCACTAAGTACAGAGGTATATCATTTGGAGCTGCTGTGTCTAGAGATAGACCCCCACAAATGTCACACCATTATCTTTGGGGAACCAAACAATTGAACTTAGCATATACTACACAATATTCACAGTATTCAGGTAAATATGCATAAAGTATATGCATATGAAAAATGCAAAATTTGTTGTTTGTTGTAGGTTTTGTGGGTCCTCAACATTTTCACACAATGTGCCGACTTCTAGGCTACCAAGGTATAGCAGTAGTCATGGAAGAACTTCTTAAAATAGTTAAAAGTCTGATCCAAGGAAGTCTTCTTCAATTTACAAAAACCTTAATGGAAGCGATGCCAAAGATTTGCAAATTACCTAGATATGATTATGGATCTCCAGGAGTTTTGGGTTACTATCAAGCACAACTCAACGATATTGTTCAATATCCTGATGCTCGTACTGAGTTGTTCCACAATTTTAGGGAATTTGGAAATATAATTTTGTTTTGTCTATTGATGGAACAAGCTCTGTCACAGGAAGAAGTCTGTGATCTTCTACAAGCCGCACCATTCCAAAATATCTTGCCTAGACCATTTTGCAAAGGTAACAATATAGCAGTCAGTATAGTGGAATTCACAATCAAATGGGAGCATTAGAGAGAAAGTATTTAATTATACTTTATGAAAGTAAAATTGAGGGAATATTGTAATATTGTGGGAAATATTTGTTACTGTAAAATAAAAAAAAGATTGCACTTTTTTGTGAAGGTGTTTGAATTGCATAATTTTTGTGCTGGTATTTTAAAACCAATTGCAACGCAGTAGAATTGGCAATACTGTAATCCTGTACCCAGTTACTGCCATCTGAATGTGAATTCCATTGAAAATTAGTAAATAGTGAAATATAATTAATATTAGCAGAAAATTGCAACATTAAAATTATTTATATTTTTACTATCAGAAGGCGAAAAACTTGAAGCTAAGCAGAAACGTCTCGAAGCAAAATATCAAGCCCTACAAATAGTTCCTAATATAGAAAAACTAGGTACTGCAAAACAAGCAATGATATCTAGAGAAGGAGACTTATTGACAAGAGAAAGACTTTGCTGTGGCTTATCAATATTTGAAGTGGTTCTTAAAAGACTGAGGAGCTTTCTGGACGATCCGGTTTGGGTGGGACCTCCACCGACAAATGGAGTTATGAATGTTGATGAATGTACTGAGTTCCATAGATTATGGTCAGCCTTGCAATTTGTCTACTGTATTCCAGTTAGTGAAAATGAATACACAGTTGAGTAAGTACAATTGTAGCATTATTATTAATTAATTTTTATTTACCACATCATAACAAAATCATAATTCAATACATTCCTTGAAAATTTGTGCTGAGGAATAGTTCAGGTTTCAATTACGTTGGCCTTAGCCTGGTCAACAGATCATTGGTTAAATGTTCTTGTTCCTAACGCGGTATAGAACGTAGTCAGGACAGGCGACCAATGCGATATAGTTTGTTATTGGGTTCTTAGAAATATGGCAGTGAGATAGCGCAACAACGCCAATGCGAGTTTTTACTTACCGATACTGTTGCAGAGTGAGAACAAAAAAATCAATCTGGGTGACATACGTTAGAGATCTTATTAAAACATCTACAACCTGCGATAGAAATAGAAGTTGGAATTTGATAGTTTAAGTCTAAGATATAAGGCTCAAATTAGATACAAAATACTGGGCAGTGATTTGGCATAAGTTATTAGCTTTATGAAAAAACTGGGACATTAACAAACTGGATGGTTAGAAGAACGTTTCCGAATGTTCAAAAATTAGCTTTTTGTATCTCAAGAAAGGGTGCTCGAGCAAAAATATTGCCAAAAATACTCCAAATGCCAATAGTATTCAAGTTTCCAACTGTAGGAATTGAACAATACTCTTGATGTACCCCTGGTAGTGGGAGAAGGGAGAATGGATACTCAAGATGCTTTCTAGTAGAGCAATAAGTATCAATGTAGAAGACATCACTGTGAGAGGACTGGTAATGAGGGGTTGTCCACAAGGAGGAGTCTTATCACCCCTCCTTTGGAACATAGTCCTGTATACCCTGATTAATCACTTCAATAAAAATGGATTCTACACAATTGCATACGCTGATGACATGGTTATTTACTACCAAGAAGACTGAGATGGTCCTTTTCACCAGGAAAAGAAGATTATCGGGCTTAAAACACCCCGAAATCTTCAAAAGCAAATTAAACTTCTCTGAAGAGGTGAAATACCTTGGTATTACCCTCGACGGGAAGCTAACATGGAACTCTCACCTACAAAGCAGAGCAAAAAGAGCATATGTCGCTTATGAGCAATTTCGAAGGACAGCGGGACGCACATGGGGACTTTCACCCTGGGTGGTCACCTGGATCTACACTGCAATCATAAGGCCAATGTTAACGTACGGAGCCATTGCATGGGGACCGAAGGCTCTACAAGCAACGGCCATCCAAAAATCATGTCAAATACAGAGAATGGCTTGTTTAAATATTACAGGAGCCATGAGAACAACACCAACCGCGGCAATGGAATTAATTACTAATCTAATCCCTCTGGACTTGTACGTTAAAGAGGTTGCGTTAATGGCCATGTTACGATTTCGCACGGCTGGTGTAAACACCGAAGTAGGAATGGGTCAATTAAGACTGCGACTGTGGCGGGAAGCGCTTACTGCTCTACCTCTGCTGCAGGCGGCCAGTGATGCAATTGAACCCGGGTTTGTGTTTAATAAACCCTACAAAATACAAATAAAACAGAACACAGAGTCAGATGCTGCAAATGCAATACGCATATTTACAGACGGCTCAAAAACCAAAGAAGGCTCATGATGTGGAATTTACTCCAGATCACTAAACCTAAGGATTCAGTGGGGAATGGGAAAAAACACCAGCGTGGTTCAAACAGAACTGGCTGTTATTTCAATTGCCACAAAGGAACTAACCAGAAAAGGAATTTCTGGCAAAAAGATAATAATCTGCACTGATACTACTAACCTTGAACAGACAACGTGTTATATCAGGGCTAGTATTAGAGTGCCATCGAGATTTAGCTAACGCCTCGGTAGATAACAATATTATCCTGAGGGGGGTCAAGGGGCATGACAGGAGCAAAGGTAACCGCATTGCTGGCTCTTTAACCAGGGAAGCGGCTGGACCTAGAATTTTTAGACCCGGCGACACCTACGGCCTGACGAATTCGACAATTGCGGAACCAGCTAAACGTTATAATACCCATGCTCAATCTCTAAAGAGATGGGATGAAATCAAGGGATGCAGTATTGCCAGGATCACCCTGGGCGACCCTGGGAAGCTGGAGTCGAAAAAATATTTGGTTATGACCAGGAAAAACCTACGTTTAACAGTAGAATTTCTGACTGGCCACTGTCAATTAAGGAAACACCTCCATACAATTGGGCTAGTGGACACACCTCTATGCAGGATGTGTGAACAGGAAGATGAATCTGTCAGACATGTCTTATGCGAGTGCCCGGAGTTATCATCAATAAGAGAGTGTGTGTTCAATGAGTCTTGGCCTACACCTGCCGATTAAAGGAGATGTCTCCTAGTGACCTGTCCACCTTCCTGGAAAGGACAGGATGGACGATGACCTAGGAAGACAGCTCCTCGGGAGGATGTACAATGAGTCACATGTGGCCTACTCTACAGATACAGATAGTATTTTTTTAAATATTTTATCTAGCAGTAGCGCGATTATGTACTATACCGTAGTGTATACACGTTTAATGCTGAAGTATATGGTATACTATGTAAATTTGCGGCCAGATCATACACCTTGGAATGAACAATATTCTATTCATTCATTTAGTGTAACTTGCTATAAACTCTGACAATATTATATTTGTGTATTTTTTAGAGAGATGTTTGGAGAGGGACTACATTGGGCAGGTTGTACGATGATAGTTCTTCTTGGCCAACAAAGGAGATTTGAGGCATTGGATTTCTGCTATCACATATTGAGGGTACAAAGAGTGGACATGAAAGACGAAATTGTGAAAAGAATAGTGAGTATCTAGAAGTTTGTTTGAATATTTTTGACTTAAGCACATTGAAGTACAGTCGACAAAAACAAACAAGAACCCCGGAAAATATACGAACTAAAAGAGAAATCAATGCAACTAGCCAGTCAGGAACCGATGTTAACGATTGTACATTAGTAATTGTAAACATAATCGTGATAATATGACCGAATTATTTTATCAATATAGATCAATTTTAGTGGCAGTATCAGTGTTGTCAATGTGAGGATAATTATCCGATGTCATTTGGTCATTTTGACAAGTTCTGATAATTTGAATTATAAATTCGGATTATTTTTATTTTTGCATCGGCATCGGCAACACTTGACTGCATTCTATTTGATGTCAGCAGTCATTTAAAATCTGCTTCTATATTTTTATAGGTTATTTGCTTCATACATTACACAAAAATCTATAACACTGTTAAGCACTTTAACTTTCGGCTGTTAAGAAAAAGGAATTTTTAAACAAAACAACGAACACTGGAAAAAGTTACAATTCTAAATATACCAAATTGGTCACACTAAAATTGGTTTTAGATTCAAAATATGGATTGTTACTACAAAAATACAACTACAGCGACATGGACACGCTCACCCAGATCTCTTGCTTGCTTCTATTGACTGTACACATCAATTGACCAAAATCACCATATCATTGTTTCAATAAAATAATGGTTTCTCTTTCATTTTTAGAATCTGAAAAGAATGGTAGACAGAATCCGACGTTTCCAGGTATTAAATTCTCAAATATTTGCCATTTTGAATAAATTTCTGAGATCTGGAGAAAGTGATGAATTATCCGTAGAACATGTTCGATGCTTTCCACCACCTATACATCCTTCTATCAATCCACAACAGCATTATCATGCTCCAGAACATCTGAGACAGTGTTGATTACCTTTAAAAGGAACCAACCAAAACAGTTTAAATTTTTGAAATTCTAATTTATAGTCAAGGTATGGTTTGTACAGAGTATGTGTTGTTTCGAAGATTGTTTAAATTAAGAGTAATTGGAGAATTATCGATTTCGAATTGGTTAACATAAAACATTTTTTTTACATTTGTAAAATCGAATACCTATACATTTCAAGGTTTGTATTGAATAATTTTTTATCTATAATAAATTTGCCAGGTGAGTAATAAAAGTATGAACCATATTTCTCCAATTTAAATTTAGCAATGCACTCTACTTTCTTTTGCCGTCATTATGAAAGTAAGATCTCCTATATCTATAAAATAGTAACTAACAATAATGAAATTATAGTCGAAGCGAAGATTGGTTGATTGGAGAACATTTTGGAGTCACGTTGTATCTTACATCAAAGAAAGTGGAATTGAAAATTGTGTAACATGAAAGAATGATAGCTAATTAGTGTTTTCGAACAAGTATTTATGCAATTCACTCATTGCAGCGGTAGCAAAAGACGTGTTTGGTTGATATACTTCAATTGAAAAATGTAAAATCTGACCGGATTCGACCGGTTAATGAATATTTTATATTTCTTTATTTTCGTTAAATATTTTTTCAATTAATTTTGTACGTACAAGCAAATGGAGGAATTTGCATTATTAGTAATTTATTATCATTTCAAAGTAGGTACAATCATTTAATTATAGTAAATTTATGATGATTATAAACAAGTATTTATTCAATTATCAAATAGTAAAGTAAAATCATCAGTAACCAATCTTTAATTACTTTTAGAAAATGCAAGCATGAATGTCGTTGAAAGCTGTTGCGTCTGAGAAACTTGGAAATATGAATATAAAATGTTCACTCTACATTGATTGTTTTATGTTGATATTTAGCCGTGAAACAATTTTATGAAATTGGCTATGGGATGCTGAAATAATAAAGTACAAAGTACTAAATGAGTTAAGAATTATGACATTGCTAATATAATCAATAACATCGATGTATTGCTTTTTTTCCAATATTAATTGATGACAAACATATTTTTAACACTTATTTTAGCAGGATTTGATTTAAATTAAACAAAGTTTATACAAAGCAAATATACCGATGTGTTAAAAGATTAATACACCTCATAACCTTATTGTATTATTTTTTATCATTATATTTTATGTTAGTATAGTCTAAACTTAGTCATTCCAAAGAAAGTGTATATTCTCACTGTATACTATGTTCTACAGGCCTCACTTAATTTTCATTACCACAATATTCACAATAACTGAATTCACAGAAACTCCTCTTGATTTGTCCACTCTACACAGTTAACAAACGAATTAATAAAATGACAGGCACAATGCATTAGTATCTCCTAACTAAGAAAATGTTTACACTGTAGTATATTTATTGACAAAATATAGAAAAAAATCGGGATGCATAAAATTGATACAAGTAGTAACGAGGGTGATACCTCTTTAGATAACTAATTTGTGTATAACTAGGTTGATGACATTAAAAGAGAAATTGACGAGGTTGACAGCGTTTGATTGACTCTAATTCTCAATTTATTGGTTACATTCCTTTAAATCCTTTATATTCAAGAATACAATTTGAAAATTGGCATTGGATTCATACCATTTTTAAATATATTTGTAACAGCTTTGGTAATAATAATCACTGATAAAGAAACATTATTTTAGTAGCAAAGTTTGCTGTAAGAACTTACACTTGAATTTGAATGTGAAAGCAAAAAATTATACCCTATAATTTCGCTACACGGGTTTGTTGGAACACGTGTTTTTCTTCTGCTTCTTTATATAAATTAATAGAAAAAATTTGTATATCCCGCAAATGTATCTCTATAAATATGTATTTACTTTAATATATCTTTTCATTAAGATTCGTTTTATTTTTTACAAAACATTTTAAATCAATATTGAATACTTGTCTAAAGTCTATGATAGGCAACAGAAATATGATAGTTAAGGTTTTTGCTTAGATTCGCGAACAAAATACTTTTTGCTCAAACAACAAGTATAAACAATGTATACCTACTAAATTCATTAAAACCGAAGGGAGAACTATCTGGAAAAATAAGTTTATATCGAAAGTGGTCACTTCTGACAGCGAATATAGAATACATGTGGTGGTACATGCAAATTAAGGTGGAAATCTTTCTATGGAGGTTATTAACGAAATAGACAGAAAAAATACGATAATTGAAAAGTCAGTCAAAAGTAAAAATTGCCGGACTAGATATGAAAATCATTATCAGATAAAATGAATAAATAACAAATTCCACATAAGAAGTATAACATAGATTACTAGATCAGTTTCACAAATTACATTTTCATCGTAAGGAATAAATTATAGGAATAGGTATCAGACACTTTTTGTGGGTACTTATACATTGATATGATATCTAAAATACAATTAAGGAGAATGAAGAGTACTATAATTTATCTGTCTGTTCATTTTGACAGCTATGCAAAAGTTCAATGGTATTATTCAATTCTTCAGCAGATTTAATATTTTTGTGAGATCAGAATACAATATTATTCTTTAAATTGTGTTCTATTATCTTCGAACTTTGAAATATTATATACAATATGATTGATAAAATGATAGAAAGAAAAATATATAAAATGGTTAATTGTTCCAAAACAAAATGAAAAAAACAGTATTAAATGAATAACATACTTTGGCAAAAATGAATTCTCCATTATCATGGTACTATGCTGTGATTATTATATATTATTGTATGTTGGATAGATATAAATGTATACCCACAATAAGTGTCTGATACCTAAAATACATCATGAAATATTACATATCCTATATTATATATAACAATGAGGAATCTTGTTTGTTTTTATCAATTTCTACAATTTACTTCTAACGACGAAAATGTAATTGCTGAAACAGGCTGTTATATGTTAAGTATATTTCTGTTTTGTAATTTGTTATTTATTGATTTTATATTTTCCACTAGTAAAACGAAGTAGTTGAGTACTCACAAATTTGTATGCCATCACCAAGAGAAAATGGTGTTATGGCATATAGTGAAGACGGTGTCAACTGAATTATTAATACTCCAATAATTTCCAAAAATAATTCCATAAAGCAATAAATCCAAGAAAAACTATTTTAACTGTTGGTAAGAGAGGTTCACATAGATGTCTTTATACCCACCCTGTATTTTTACAACCCTTTTTAATTAACTAAACGAATTACTTTTCCTAATTAGGTCAATATTATATAGATGGTTTGATCTATTTAGGTAGACTAGCCACGAGATTTACTTATTGATCAAACAATGTATGTCAACAAACATAAACTATCTAGACAGTGTATGATAAACTACCAGCTGTAATATTTTGAGGTATATTCAAAATGCTAACAAGTAGTATTCATTAAAGTGCCTTGAAGAAATATGGGTGATTTTGGAGAAGGTAAGTATGATATATTTAGATTTTTGGAGTGTAGTATGGAAAAATGTATTATTTTTATAGCATTAGATGTAAATACAGAACATTTATATGAGTAATAAAATATTGTTGATTCTTAAGAGAATGAGCTGTATAGATAGATTTAAATATTTCAAGTAAACGTTTACCAAATAAGGTTTTAAAAATATACTTTTCAAAATAACTAATAAGGTTCTAAGAAAATTTTCTTAGTAAAAATGTATGTTTCATTATGATTTGATACGCTGATCTGAAAAAGTGAATTTTGGTACGACGAAATATTTTTTTTAAATTAATCCATTATTTAGATTTACATCATCTTTGTTAATATCAATAGTTATTGACCAAGGTAAATATGTGTGTTGAATATACGGGGTGTTGCATATAATTGGATAAATACATTACGACAAGCAAACCCGTTAGAAGATATTTTGAAATCCACAAAATTCTTCCATTGCATGTGTCATTCTATTACCTTTTTTATTTTTAAAATTGTTCTCTGTCTACTCCTTACATTTCGTTGATTCAATAATTGTCAGATAATGATTGCCGAACGATATATAAATCAATAAATCTGCAATTACAATAAACGTATGCATTTTAAGTAATTGTTGCTTGTACAAAACCAAAATAGCTTTCTATTTCTCCATTACTTTCAGATTCGGATGACAGTGATGGAGAAGGAGGAATGGGAAACGTAAGTAGGATTATTATGCGACCTCCAGGACATTCTGGAAAAGCGAAAAAAGGTCATTTGTGTTTTGATGCTTCCTTTGAAACTGGTAATTTAGGGAGAGTGGATCTAATTAATGAATACGAGTATGACCTTTTTATACGCCCCGATACATGCAGCCCAAAATTAAGATTTTGGTTTAATTTTACAGTTGATAACGTTAAACAAGATCAGGTAAGAAAATATTAAATTTGGATGGGAAATAGTTTGCCTTAAATAAGAATTATTTGCGGTTTTCCAAGAGATACTGAATAAATTTCACTTGATATTTATAGAATAGAATATTCATGTATTATTAAAAATATAATATATTTGATTCTAGTCTAAAAAATTAAATGTAATGTATGATATCCTTTTATTGTTTAATCTTTTTGACGTACCTTATAATAGCAAATCCATTTATAATACTGAAAAAGATATATAGATAGTTATGTTTATTGTTTCCAGAGAGTTATATTTAACATTGTAAATATTAGCAAAGAAAGAAATTTATTTATGGAAAATATGACACCTTTAGTTAAATCTTCTAGTAGACCACAGTGGTAAGTTACACAAAATTACTTTAATGTGCCCGAGTTTTAAATATAAAACAATATTTTATCCAAATATCTAAAGGTAGTTTTTTCAAAAATTTATTGTACCTAAGTAATTAAATGACCTAACTTGCTTCGTGACATTTCGGTTTGACATACATCACCAATCTAGCTAGGAAAGACACTTTTTTTTTTGAAAATCGTTGATTTGTCTTCATATTCTTTTGTATCCAGGAA
Organism: Lochmaea capreae; assembly: GCA_949126875.1. NCBI lineage: Eukaryota > Metazoa > Arthropoda > Insecta > Coleoptera > Chrysomelidae > Lochmaea > Lochmaea capreae. The sequence continues at coordinate 13,562,327 of OX421402.1, read as the reverse complement.
TTTTAAATTCAGGATTATTCAGATTTGAACTGTATTACGAAAAGTTTCGAATAAAATATATTGTCCAGTTCATTTATGAAAATTTTACCCGTTTTCTTTAATTTGTTTACAGCGGAGGGGGCGAGAACTTTAATAACTAAATATAAAGGGTAAACCATCTGTGAGTAATGACGTTCAAAAGGTATTGCTAGGTACTTCAAAAAATATAAAAGATATCCGGTTCTTGGCTATAATTATGACTTCTCCTTTCTGAATTTGGGTTCCATTCCCTGCGCTAGAAGTGTGAAATAAACGGGCTGATATTCATTTTAATCAATTAAGTAGTGAACTGCTTAATTAACATGCAATTAAAAGTGGTATTTTACTTGGTCTTATGGAGTTTAATGTACAACGACCTGTCACATTTCGGTGTAACTTTTTCACATTCCTGTACCTGATACTCAATACTCAGCATAATTTTTATTGTCTTTTGTGGAAAATAATTTGTCTTATTAAACTAAATATGAATGTTATTAAACACCGTTTATATTGTGACAAGGTGTAAATAATTAAAAATGTGTATATGTATATTTCCTAGGCAAAGAATACCTAAACAATATGTCTTTTATCACAAATCTGCTCTTCATCATGGGCATTACGTACTTAGTTTTTCATTTGGGTTCGACAAAGAAGAGGATCTCTTCCAGTTTTGCTTAGCTCCTCCCTATAGTTATACTAAGCTTCAAACATTTTCGAACATTTTAGAAAAGAAAGCCGCTTATCTTACAGAGAATTTCAAAAGGGAGCTTCTTGAAAATTCTGTGGTACGTCAAAAAATATCAATATTTTAAATCTGTTTATAGAAATAAAAATATTTTTAGCAAAAACGGCGAATCGATTTAATAACTATAGGATCTTTAAACAAAAATAACCCAAAATCTAAAAGGAGAGTGATTGCTATAATGGCAAGAGTACATCCTGGAGAATCTCCGTCTAGTTTTGTATGTCAAGGTATGCGTTATATTTTATATTGACCGAAGGTTTTGTCATAGCTCAATGAAACAAGCAAGAAATAATTTTCAAGTTACAGTTAGGTACCCTTTAATCAGTGAAATTTTTCATATTAAATTGTAATTTAAAAAAAATGAAATATCTATTTTGTAACTGCAACAACAGGTATTAATTCTTAAATAGTTTCATGCAACTTCACATTTTAAAGAAAGTAAGAAACTGTCAGTATTTTGTATTGCTAGCTACTTGATTTGAATACTTTTTCATGCTTATACGAATTTCGTAAAATTTTTGCGAATCGAAAAATATTTTAATGTTCATACTCGTACTAAATAATTTGTTACCAATTGCTATTACCTACTGTTAATAAGTATATGTTTAACCTTACTACCTATATTAAATTAATCATGATATCAGCAATATATACACGATTCGAAGAACACGTCTGTATAGAGTAGAGTCTACCCTAGGCTAGGAGTAGACTATTACAGCAGTGGACTGTATTATAGTAGAGCTTTATTTCAAGATTTTATTATTACCATATAAATAATTTCTCACTGATGACCAAAACTTTTATTGATGTTTTATTGCCTAGTCCACTTTTTCCCGATGTTCGTATAAGCATTAACTAGAAAACTTTTTGTTATAAAACTATTATGGAAATATTTTAAATAACGTACATAAAGCAGCATCTGCATCTTTTAATACTGATGCGATAATTACAGTGAAGCAGTGTCGAGTGCGGTTTGTACTTGGATGGGTGACCACTGGGAAAACCGACATAAAGCCCGTACAGCCTGCAGTGGAGTAGCATATCACAGCTAGCAGGCATTATATCAATGAGCACGAGCTGTAGATATGCCGTCTTTCGGAGGAGACGTAAAACCGAGGTCCCGAGTCCATGGATATGTTGGGCTGAATAAAGAAAACTACCGCTGATTATGTTAAATATAATTTACGATATTAATGAACATGCAAACCGTTTTATTGCCTTTTAGGTTTATTAGAGCTACTAATAAGTTCAAATTATATAGCAACAACTCTTAGAGAGCATGTGATATTTAAAGTTATTCCAATGTTAAATCCGGATGGAGTATTCTTAGGTAATTACAGAAGCACCGTAATAGGGGCAGATTTAAACAGATCTTGGCATATTTCGAACCAATGGTGTCATCCTGCATTAAGAGCTGTGATTGATATGTTATTGAGAATAGATAAAAATAAAGTAAGAAAATATTATATGTAACATTTTTTAGGATGGTTTAGAGCGTATAACTTTTAAATGGAATGGAATAGAAACATTCATAACATTTCTATTGAAATACAATTAACTGAATATGCTCTATATATAATGAACGAGGAGTATTAAATTATTCCTAATAAGTTATCGTATTAAATATTCTAAATTAGAATAAACGATCAATTTCGAAAATATAAGTACGCCGTGGTCGCTCGGCATAATTTTAAATACCAATTTGTCTCGTTGTTGTTGAGACCTTCGATTAAACAGACTATACAAGTAATACACAAAAATGTAATAAAATTTTGTTTTGCCATAAATCATTATTAAACATTCTAAAGGTACCTTTAGACCATCGGCCGTGATGGCCGATCTCACGAACGTCCGATACTGTATTTTCGAGATCAGTCGAGTATAACTCGTGTACGAAATTGAATGAATTTCGCACGAAAATCGGTGAATCGAATTTTCTAGTCACTTTCGAAGGCTTCGTGCATGATTTGTTTCTCATGTGGTGACTCGAGTCGGTATACACCATTCGAATATATATTATAACCTTATTTCTGTTTAGTTATGTGTTATATTGTGAGTCACATCTGAAATGATTAACTAATTTTTGAAAGATTACAACTTTCTTGTGTTTTATTTATTTATGAATTACACATTATCAATATGTTTAAGCACTTACAATTTGCAATAGGATCAGTGGATTTCAAGTTGGACATTTTTGATAAAATATTTACATCGGTCTACTAAAACAGAAGCCTGCGGGGAAAGTTAAATAAACATGTATGTAGTAGGTATATAACATAATTTCCTTACGTAACAAATTGACAAAAACTATTTATCCGATATATAGCAACAAAACATTTCTTCTATTGTTTTAAATAATAGTTGGGTTATAGGTGTTAGTGATGAAAGTCGAAAAATGGTCTTAAAGGTCTCTGGTTTTTGTAGGGGAGTAATGGAATAGTCGAAAATACGGTATTGCCAATTCAAATATATTTATCGCATACGAATACATTTTCGAAGATAGTTCAAAATTAACTATAGCTGCCCTCGCTTCACTACGCTCGCTCGTTCATCTAATAGTCTCGGCTTCTAAAGTTCATTTTCTGCACTTATGACGCAATATATACTATTTTTAAACGGATATTAGGCAAATAAAATTAGATTGATTGATTGATTGGATCAGCACACCAGTCAAAGGATTGATGTCCTCGGCACCTCAGCCTTAAGGCTTTTTGTGCTCTTGGTTGTGCCGTTTATGTGAAGAGACCAGCAGCCCTTATCAGGCTCAGCAGACTTTTCACTAGGTTCTTCTTGGAGAAATCCTCCCTTGGAAATTCTAGTCCTAGGAGTCTATATCTCCAGTGAGATAGTGCTTCACAATCAAAGATAATGTGAGAGGCTGTTTCCTCCTCTTCCATGCACAACCGACAAATAGGTTCCTCCCTATATATGCCGATTGTATGCATGTGCTTCCTTAGAGTGCAGTGTCCAGTGAGTAAACCCGTCACTATCCTTATTTGGGCCCTGCTAAGGTTTAGTATATCATTGGTCAGCTTCTCCGAAGGTTTTTTAACCAGGAGTTTGCTGTGTTCCTGTTTTGGCACGTGTCTCCAGTACGACTGGTGTTTAGTTTGAGTCCACCGAGATATACAACCACGTGCAGCAGTTTTGGATATCCCAAATACTGGTTCTGGACCAGTGAATGCTGTCTCGGACCCCAGCTTTGCTAGATTGTCCGCCTTTTCATTTCCTACAATGCCCTTATGCCCTGGGACCCACTTAAGAGTAACTCTATTATGGTTAGCCAGGGTTTTAAGTTTCTGTAGACAATCCCAGACCAGTCTAGATCTGATCTGAGGACATGCTAAAGCTTTTAATGCTGCCTGACTATCAGAGAGTATTAGGATCTTTTGACCCCTGTACCCCCTTTCAATATTCAGTTGCAAACACATATCGATAGCATAGATTTCTGCCTGGAATACAGAAGCAAGATTCCCCAGCGGTGCATGAAAATTGCACCTGGGTCTAGCACCATGAACTCCAGCACCTGTTCCAATGTCAGTCTTTGATCCGTCAGTGTACCACATCAACGTTCCTTCCTGACTGCTTTCTTCCAACCCGTCCCAGTTTAGCTGGATTTGGTATGGTTGGGTGTCGTTGCATCTTGCCAACATGTTGTCACTTCTCATTTTAAGGAGTGAGTTTGTGATAACTTCTGTGATTCTGGAGTGACAGGGGGTGTTGGTTCTTTCATGCCAGTTCCCATTACATTCCAGTCTGTATGCAGCCATCCTCGCTTCCGCCTTGACATGCAGAGCAAGAGGCGGAAGATTAAGAATTGCTTCCATTGCCGCAGTCGGGCTGCTTCTCATGGAACCCGTTATGCACAGACAGGCAAGCCTCTGAAGTTTAATAAAAAAAAAAAAAAAAATTAGATAATCTATAAATTCTTTTTTCATGGTAATAGTGCGAAACTGCTTAATTTGAATACCGATTGTGCCGAACGATCAGTGGCTTCGCGTTAGTATCATGACTACGTAGAAAATATTGAAGTAGCTAAAAACAACAACACAAGTTTCATTAGGATTCACAAAATATTCTGCCATAAAAGAAATCATTTAGATATGGTGAAAGGTTTAGTATCTGTTATTTATTTGGAAAATATGTCATTTTGAGGGAGAAAATAACGGTGCAACTTGAAACTAATAAACAAGTTTCCTTACAATAAAATGAAATACTCAACTAGAAGGAAAGTGACTTAGCTAATTTCCAAGGTGTAGTTTTTTTTTATGGAAATATGTCATTTTGGGGCGACGAAAATGACGGAGCAACTTAAAATTTATTAGGTAGGCTAGGTTAGGTTTATGGTGAGTGGGTCTATAAGGCCCTCCACTGCGACTCGCAAGAGTATTGTGGCGCACACCTATTCAGATTTCACCAAACAAATTCAGCTTCTTAACAAAGCCGTTTAGTTTATTTAGTGAATGATATTTCAGTTCCGAGGGCGAGAGAGAATCCCTGCCAATCAGATACCTGATTCGAACCGCGGCGGGGCAGGCACAAATTATACGCTCTGCTGTTTCATCATCTTCCAGACAAAGACGGCAGGACGGATCTTCCGACAGTCCAAGTTTTAGCATATGATGATTCAGATGACAGTGGTCTGTTGGACAACGTAGGTCATGCCTTCTATAGTCTAACATTTGTTTGGAGACATTCTTCGAAGGACGTATGAAAGCCTTTGAATGAACCAATCCTGGTAAATTATGCCAGAAGTCTAAAGCTCTTCTTGCCGTCCAGGTATTCAGTGTTTGTTTGGCAAAACTTATTGCGATGCCAATTGTAGGTTCTGGTCCGATAGAAACACGTGCGGCACCCTCCCTTGCAAGAGAGTATGCCATCTCGTTTCCTTCCATGCCAGCAATACTTTATTGCGTTCTCCTATTGAGAAGAGTCTTTTTGGCAGTCTAAAACCAATTTCGACGTTACACGGTGATAGCTAAGTGCTTTCAAAGCCGCTTGGGTGTCCGAGAAAATTTTTATTGTTCTATGTATATGATTGGCCTGCTCCAATCTCTCCACACATGAAACAATGGCGTAAATTTCCGCCTGAAATACGGTTGCATAGGATCCTTGAGAGGTTGAAATGTCTGTCCTAGGTCTGCGCACGTATACACCTGCACCAGAGCCTGAGGGTGTTTTTGAACCGTCTGTGTAATTTATTAGGTAAGTCAGTTTCTTCTAGTTGAGTATTTTATCCATTATAAGGAAACTTGATGAATTTCAAGTCGCTCCATTATTTTCTTCACCCTCAAAATGACATATTTCCAAAATAAATACCAAAAAGTACCCTTTGGAGATTAGGTAACTCATTTTCCTTCTAGTTGATTATTTCATTTATTGAAAGGAAAGTTGTTTATGAGTTTCAGGTTTCTCCGTTATTTTTATTTCCTCGTGTTTGGATATTTAACTATACATTTCAAATTGCGTCAAAATTTGTTTTCTCTGAAAATTACCTGTATACAAAATAAATGACTGAAGCTTCCCCTTTGACCACATCTAAGTGATTTTTTTCCAGCTGAATATTTTGTGAATCCTAATGATACTTGTGTTGTTGTTTTTAGCTACTTCAATATTTTCTACGTAGTCAAAGATATTAATGATGCATTGATGCAACTGATCGTTCGCATTGTTCGGCAAGTGATGAGCTACCAGCTTTATTGGGATACCAACTTCACACCGGTAAATACCTCTCAAATAAACAAATACATTATATTTCAATTCATACATAATAATCTATTCCATGGCATTCAAAAGTGATTGAAAGTTCTTTTAAAGAGTGTTACGGTGGCCCGCTGCTAGGTAGCCAGTAGAATACTGGGGTTTGCTTAGTAAACAATTTTTGTAACGCATCCGTATTCAAGCTTTGATATAAAATGTGTGCACATTTTTTACAATTATGTCGCAACATTGTAATCGAATTTTGTATGAATATGTTTTGGAAGTCGACTGCACATTTCATGAAGGGCGCTAGTTACACAGTTTGTACTGAGTAGTTTTAAACATAACTTTATTGAGCTACCTACAGAATTATTTCTCTATGGTTACATCTATTAAAGACAAAACAAATTCATAAGATGTGTCAGCTTCCAAAACATATTCAATATATTCATACATATAATTGCATTGATGTCAGTAGTTTTCACATAACCATAAAAAATGTGTATGTGTATTAATTTTTAGTGTACTCTACTTATCCTGGCAACGGGCCACCTTTTTTGAATCAACCTGCATTTGGTAAAATGTTCAAAATTGTTGTTTCAGGAATTTCAGTTAGACTTTGTAATTGATATACATGCACATTCAAGCCTTAAGGGTTGTTTTGTGTACGGAAATAGTTACCAAGATGTATATAGGTTTGTATTTATTTATTTCGATTTTTAAATTTACAATCCAATTGAGATATGCACATTTTATAAATTCACAGTCAATGGCATTCCATTCAGGGCAAGAAAATCATACACTCTTTATCTAGAAAGACGCTGGGTTTGAATAAACTGACATAGAAACAATAAATCAACATTTCACGAAATTCGGTTCGATGATTTTCTTAAATTTTTTTAACTTTAACCACCAAGTCTAAGCCAAATTTTTCAAGTTTATATGTTGCTCATGAGATATAACACTAGAATGTTAAAATGGGATCCAAAGAAATGTTTCTGTATTCTGCTATGTTTTAGGTACGAACGACATATTCTATTTCCAAAACTTTTATCCAATACCTCAGATGACTATGTACCTGAAAATACAATGTTCAACTCAGATATTAGTAAAATTGGAACTGCTAGACGATACCTTTGTTCGATTTTAAGTGATAAAGTTAATTGTTATACATTTGAAGTTTCTATTTATGGCTATAAGCTGAAAACATCGGATACCGTAATTCCTTACACCGAAGATACCTGTATCCTTTAATATAATATTGGATTGATTGACTTAGATATATAATTGATTCCCGTTAGAATGTTTAAAATATTATTTCTTACATTTCCATACATAATAAACGATATGAGATGTGGTAGAAATTTGGTGAAAACTTTCTTAGAGTATTACCAGAACACCGGGGCAATTCCAATTCTAATAGGTTCAGAGATAGTCCAGAAAAAACGAAAACCGAGATTAAAAGACATTCGAAGAAGGAATAAAAAGAAACTTCAGCGACCTTTAACCAGTCGTACATTAGCGGAACTTCATTTCAAAAATTTGAAAATATGTGATTACGATACCTCTTTTGACGATTTAACCTTTAGTCATAGAAATGCAACTCCACACAGAACAACTTTTGACAGAATCACAGAACAATTATTACACACTACAGACGATAATCCGCAGAGAGGAAGAAACTATACTTCACCTCTATCTCCTACTACATACGTAGTTCTACCGGAACCTTCTTTATCTATCATTGATTTTAATTTAATTATTCGGGATGATATTAATGCATATATCAATCAAAATAAAATGAAAAAATACAAAGCAACTGTAACTTAATTTTTTTAAATATATTTATTTATTAAAATATTTATTTTATTTAATTCTTTAAGATTATAGAGACTGTGCTATTGATGACAATAAGAACTCTATGGACACATTCTACTACCCTTGATATTGTTCCTTATTAAATCCCTTATAAGTTCAAATTGGTGTTAATGCTTGGCCATGTAACGATTACGCACGGCTGGTGTAAACCCCGAAGTAGGAATGGGTCAATTGAGACAGCGACTGTGGCGGGAAGCGCTTACTGCGCTTCCCCTGTGCAGGCGGCCAGTGATAGAATTGAACCTAGGTTTGTTTTAATAAACCCTACAAAATACAAATAAAACAGAACACAGAGTCAGATGCTGCAAATGCAATACGCATATATACAGACGGCTCAAAAACTAAAGAAGGCTCAGGATGTCGAATTTACTCCAGATCACTAAGCCTTAAGTGGGAAATGGGAAAAAACCACCAGCGTGGTTCAAACAGAACTGGCTGGTATCTCAATTGCCACAAAGAAACTAACCAGAAAATGAATTTCTGGCAAAAACATATCTGCACTGATAGCAGACAAGCTCTACTGGCCTTGAACAGACAACGTGTTACATCAGGGCTAGCATTAGAGTGCCATCGAGATTTAGCTAACGCCTCGGTAGATAACAATACTATCCTGAGGTGGCACGACAGAACGAACCCTACCAGCATCGATAAGTACACAAAACGTTTGAAGTACGTTACCAACTGACAAAAGTTATGTCCAGAATACATACTTCACTGTACGAAGTACGTACACAGTACATTTTTGCAGTGCCGGATTTAGGGTACTTGCGGCCCTAGGCCAAATTAACCCGAGCGGCCCCCGCCCCGGCCGCCCCTTAGGTGGAAAATTGAAATGTGCCTTATTTCAAGCTCACGTCAAAACAAGTGAGTAGTTGAGATATCTTAAAGATAAACACCAATTGGAAAACATTAATGGATGCAGGATGCGGATGCTAGCAATAATATAAAATGGCTTATAATTATTTTACTTAGATTTTAGATTGTATTGTTTCAAAAGTCATGTATTCGATTTAAAGTTGCGGTAAGTATTAATTTAAGAAAATGAAATTCAATATTTTTTCTTAATAAATTTTTTTTTATGAAACGCTGCGGCGTGCGGCCCCCTTTTGCTTGCGGCCCTAGGCCGCAACCTAGTTGGCATAGTGGTAAATCCGGCACTGCATTTTTGGAGTGTACATTTTCCACAATGCAGTATGTCCAAATTACGTACCGGAATTACATACAATAGACAATAGACATACACATATACAGCTAATTAATAGTATGTATGTACATAAAACGTTTGTAACTTGTCTTGTTTGTATCAACCAGAAATACTGTACTGTACTGTACAAACTATGTTCGTCCACTGTACGTACACATAATTACTAATTTTTCAGTTTTTAATTTACTACTACCAGTTATTTTAAAGTGTACATGAATATATAATTTCAGAGATCTATTTTATATTTGTTTAATTATTACACTGTAATATTACTTTAACATAGCCTGAGAAAATGCCTACCAAAAAGGATAATCGTGACGGCGTCACATATCTATTAAAATAAATGATCAACATATTAAAACAACAAAAGAGTATCAATCAAAGTCCTAAAAAAAATAAAACAGTTGACAAAAAACAATTAATTCTTGCTTCTACACTGCTGTCGCCTCAAGGTAAAGCATCCAGTCAGCTCTCTGTCGGTGTAGTCTTCGCGTCCTTATAGCGCGCCATCTATGCGCGGGCAATTCATGCTATTTCCTGCTCTGCTTCCTTTGCCTCTGTATACACGTACCTACGTACACAAAGTACGTTAAAAGTTTGTCCTAAGTACGTACTTACTGCTTATCGTATAGTACGTACAACCAATGTCCTTTACTGTACGTACTTATTTTATACATATTTCGTTTACTATGGACAAGGACGTAAAGACTTAAAACGAGTCTAAAATGTACGTACACTGGACATATTTTGCTTTTTGGGAAGCAAAGGTAACCGCATTGCTGATTCTTTAGCCAGGAAAGCGGCTGGACTAAGAGTTCTTGGACCCGGCGATACCTACGGCCTGACGAATTCGACAATTGCCAGCATCACCCTGGGCGACCCTGGGAAGCTGGAATCGAAAAAATATTTGGCGATGACCAGGAAAAACCTACGTTTAACGGTAGGATTTCTGACTGACCACTGTCAATTAAGAAAACACCTCCATACAATGGGGCTAGTAGACACACCTCTATGCAGGATGTGTGAACAGGAAGATGAATCTGTCAGGCATGTCTTATGCGAGTGCCCGGAGTTATCGTCACTAAGAGAGTGTGTGTTCGGTGAGTCTTGGCCTACATTTGCCGATATAAAGGAGATGTCTCGACCTGTCCACCTTCCTGGAAAGGACAGGATGGACGATGGCCTAGGAAGACAACTCGTCGGGGGATGTACAATGGGTCACATGTGGCCTAACTCACCCTCCCTTCTCTACAGATGCTTGATAAAAGCTCCTAAATATGTTATTAACAAATTGAGATAAAAAAAACAGGTATTTAATTTTCGCTAATAATTAAAAAAACTAATAGAAAATTTTAAAAAATGTTATTAAAGATAAGAGGTCCTGAAACTCTTGTCATAATATCTTAGTTTAAATAAGGCTCCGCGCAGCTACATTACGGAAAATGATTTTTCTGTATTATCAGTTCAAAATACACTAGCAAACAAGAAGCGAAGCTGCCTATACTTTTTTGTATGCGCATGTCCGAAAGGCGCCATTTTTATTCAATTGTCCGGTAACTTACCACAGTTTTTTGATTTTTATATATATATATATGCTTATATAAAGTAAAACTGAGAAAAAATCTTTCCACACAAAAAATTGTTTCTTCATTCCCGGAGGAAGCAGCCAAAAACACAAACTAATTTTTTCTTACTAAAGTGATCTCTTTTATACATTACCAAAAGCTTTTGGAAAACAAAAAAGGCACGATATTTTTTAAGTACTATTTATTATTTTCAGCGTATCTCCCAAGTTTTGGTACGAACTCCTGTGATAAAAGGTTTATAGATCGCATGTCAAATTGGAGTTTTTGGTGTTTTTCAGTGAATGCATCAACTAGAAAGTAGTAAAACATTATAAAGTGCATTTAAGAGATTAAATTGATAATCAAAATAAAGGTGCAATAATTGAGAGATTCAGTGGACGAAATGGCGTTGATAAAGGTAGTTATTTAGTTTCAATACGTGGATTGAAAAAAAAACAGTCAAAATGATGATGAGCGAAATTAATATTCTTGACAAAAAAATACAAATATATATCTGTTCGCAACAAAGAATACACACAGTTCGCAATATAGTTTATTATACCTATACAGGAAAAATAAAAATTCTATCAAAAACTGAAATTTTATGAAATTTTTCTAATTTTACCTTTGTAGCTGTTTAAATCGCAGTATTTAGGTTACCAGTATTTTTTAAAACCTAATAGTTTCAATGATTATCCTTAATACACCATATTGTAAATACTTACGAATGTAGTTTGTTTGTTACGTTTTCACGTCTTAGAGAATTACTGATCCCGTGAGATAGAAATTAGTTTTATATGGTCGACTGGTATATCAATTCGGCCTCCCGACATTATTTATTTTCTATATTTTTCAGTTTTCTAAAGTAAATTTTATTCAAATCGTTTAATTTTCAATGGTCTCAAACAGGTATAATGACATCAACGCGAGTGGAGCCACAGTAAAACTAGTTTGTAATATTGATTTAATTCAAGAATATGTCTAGATCAAACGTATTTCTACTAAAATATCATTGTAATTTAAAAAAAACTTTAGCAAATTACTTGCCTTCATTGTTATAAATTGATATTATAAAAATATTTTGCATCATGTGAGAAAGTTTGCTTGAATAAAGATACGAGTGAAGGGTATGTTAATGCTAATAAAGAAACAACTAGAATACAGCTTTTATATTTTATTGTACTGAATTTTGTCAACATGGAAAAGTACAAATATTGCATAACACCGACTTCTAGCCTGAAATACACAATTGCTTTGTGTGTAAATTAATGTAGTCGATCTCTGTACAACTCGCAATATAAATTTATTGCAGTCGCCTCCATTTTAGTATTTGCTAGTGTCCAGTGTACTTAATAACTTAGTTTTGTTCTAAGTACTATCCGTATCCGACCTGGTTCCCAGCTTTACACAGCCCTTTTCTAGTGAATAAACCCTTTACACGAATCTGAACCGAACTCTAAACATTATCCATCTGATAGTGACCAATATGAAGGTGATAAAATATACCGAGTGTTCTGGTATGCGATCGCGGTCCCGTACACTATACAAATTTCTAAACGACTCAACTAATACTAATGTCAGTAGGTACTTATACAATTATATAATAAATAGATATAATATTAAGATACAAATAACCATCAAATGACAATAATACACACAAATGCGCATGTGACACTGGACAGTAAGCAAGAAAATACAAATAACAGATTAAAGATTAAATATAATATATAACTAACGCAAGCATATATATATACACAGAAGTATATATACGGAGAACTTAATCGAATTAAAGAGTTAAAACTCAGTATGGTTGTTACCTTCGTTCTATAAAAACTAGAGTAACTAGTTCAGTACGGAAGTCACAACGCTGTACGGTTAGAACGTGTCGCTTGGTATTTATTACCATAAACATTAAGTATTCATAATATAGTATCGGAAATGAGTGAATCAGTCCAGTTCCATCTATAGTCAATATTCCAATCCAAAGCCTGTGCCTCTCACCCGTACCCAATATGACCCTTAGTAATTTAGTATCAAAAATAGTCGAGTCGTCGCTCAACATTCTGCGAAATAATAGAGATTATACAGTGATTTTCGGCAAAGAACTAAACATGTGTAAATTTTCATTATATCTAAAGGCATATTAGAGAAAGTTTGGTGCATCTAATTACGTTAAGATTGCACAGATTTGGGAATGGTTAAGACTAACAGCGGGGTTATGTTCACCGACCAACACTCTTAGAATAAAAGTAATTGATACGGTGGTTTCGGTTGATATGTCATCTATCTCCTCCTCGCTACTATTTTACTCCTCGGCCATAATTTTAATCCGTCACAAATCCAATCCTTTTCAACTAACTTAAACATTAATATGTCTTCCTATGTAATATCGACAGCTCTGAATAGTTAGCATCAAAATTACGATATCTACTTCTACATCCTATCTATAGAAAACTTGAATCTTCGTAAAATTTGGTAAACATTTCTGTATTAATAGTTCTTGTAAAAGATTTTTTAATTGATCCCAACAGGACGTGCTTGTTTCAATCATTAAATATTCTACATCTACGTTTGTACCCAGTGAGTAGTGGAATTAAAATTATAATTTACCTATTTAATTTGTTAATTAGGATCATTTTTATGGCAATATTACCAATTGAAGTTTCAGTCATTAAAATGTAAACCTACATGCCCATAGTAATTATATAGCCCCTCATTTGGTAATATTTTAAAAACACTTACGTATCTGTTAATATCAAAAATCAACCACATCATATTTTTAGGTTTAAATGTAATAAAATATGTAATAGAAGGTTTTTTTTGGGTGGTTTTAGGAGGCAAATTTATTGAAAGCTCACACCTTATTTAGAATAATTTGTAGTTCCTTACTATAGTAGCAGGAAATATATCTCGTTTCAATTGCTTGAAAGTTTACTCTTTTATGCCACTACTATTGGGAAACTTATTTTGCTTGGATTAAACATTTGTTGGTTTTTAGGTAGGTACCATCATCGCAGAATGTTATTTGGAAAATAAAGTGGACCTTATCTGTAGCGTTTAAATCGACAGTTCCTAGGCCTCATTTATACATTTAACATCCTCATCACTTGGTAGTTTTATGTATAGTTTTTGATGTCGATGAGAAATGTTTTTCTTGTGGATTCTGATCTAATAATTAAAAATACTTTCAGTATATTAAATACAAGGTCAATTTTTATGTGTAAGGATTGGATTTGTGTTTAAGTTAAAAAATGTTATTATGTGGTTGGCATGAGGAGGAAGACGAGCCTTAGAGCCGCCCCGAACGGGTCTACCGGCCGTCAAACGGCAAAAGAGATCATACAAACCTCACTTTCTTATATACTACTATAGCTAAAGTATATTGTAATTAGAACTTTCTTATAATAAGTTATTGCATGAATTACAGTTATGAGGTACTGTATTTCCTAATATTTAACCTCTGTACATATAACTTTTGCACTCGATTTTATTTGTAATAATTAATAACCACAATTTTTATCAAAACAGATAGAATATAATAGGCATGAGTATATATAATATGTATATATCAATCGGTATTCTTTAAATAATGGAATGTATATCTCGTCACAACAATGTTTGAGCTATAAACCCCACTTCGTTAAGTAGGGCAAAGTATACGTCAGTTATACTGACTAGCTGAGATTTGAGTACTGACATAAAAAAAGTCTATGTCAGAACCCCTCTCAACACAACAGCTACACATTTAGAGAAAATAACCAATTGGAATAAGTAATGTACTATATTACACTTATTCTAGAAGACCTACACGACACACAAGAGTAAATCCTTATGTAAATATAGGATACGACATATATGCAGTTCTGCAATATAATCGACCTTGAATCGCGAATAAAAGATTAAAGAAATTAATATATTATATTTTGTGTTTCATTCTCAATGCCCACCGATGCTGTTTATTTAGATATTACAAACATTCTGAAGTTATATCATATATAATAGTCGCTTATTTCTAGGCAATTACCCGTATCGTTCCTCTCTCAATTTTGAGCTAATAAAATTGTACATACTTTATTATTATATACATTTAGGAACTTCTTTATTTAAGAAAGAATTGAATCAGGGTGGACTAATGTAATACACTATTAAATCCATTACACTGTGCGATTAACGTAAACATTTACGTTTCAAGTAACATATTGTACGATTTCATTTAGAATTAGAGCTATAAAATGTGCGAATTTGCTCCTATTTGCCTAGAAATGTGCGATTCCAACCATTAGATGATCCTTTAATATTTAACATTTTTTCAAATGAAAATCAGCATAATTTTTGCCCACTAGTATTAGTAGAAACTTTAGTTTCTAGTTTTTTTTAAAGTACAACCAAAATTATTTTCATTCTTACTGCATTTTTACATGGATACACTGACTGACATGTATATGGGATTCTTTCAACTATTAGTTTAGTTGTAGCCCCCATAAGCAACTGAACGTAGCTTGTGAGTATTAGGAAGACTTTTAACATCCATTCTAGATAATACATAGCACCATAATCCTTGGAAAGTTATTAGAGATTAAAACTATTCATAAGAATAGATTTTTTTTTATTGTGTTCACTACTACAACTAATTACATTGCATCCAATTAAAAAAGCATTTTTTATGCCACTACGGTATTCAGAGCACTATATTTAAATAGTCAAACACTCAACTGAACCCCCAATTCACCTCAAAGCACAAAGTAATACAACCGCCATATTTAAATTCTAATACCTATATAACCAATTCCTCAGCATCACATTTTATAAAACTCATGTTATCCATTTGTCACAATACCTCATAAAGCTGTATTTTTCTATGTAATTTGTTTAAAGTTTTAATAATGTATAGAAATGCCACGTATAGTCAGATATCTTTGAGATATAATTATTACATTTTCAACAAATATTAGTTTAATCATTTTTCCTAAAATGTATATTATGTATAGTAATCACTAATAAATTCCACTTCAAATAAACAAAAAATAATAAATACTGAATATTTAATAATTTTAATTTTTACAATTTTATTATATTCGTGTTTAAAGTGATTTTTTTATTACAATACATAATATAAAATTAAATTTTATCAAATAACTTTGTGCTTTGCGTGTTACAGGTTTTTAATTTTGCACGTATAAATATTGCAAATTTGATTCTTATAAACATATTTATTAGCACTTTGGTTGAACTTTAAAAATGTCTGTTTAAATCTTAAGTCGATAAAGGTTTGCTACAGCTTTTTCGTTAATACACTGAAGGGACCTACTTACATTTAAGCATTTTTAGTTATCAATTTGGTAAATCAACCAGTTATTGATTTGCAATTTTCGCATTTCTTGGGAAGTTATCAACAAATCATACCTACTAAATAAATAAGCAAAATTTAAGTGTGACTTGAGAGATTTCACCTCAGAACAAATTAGTATGTATGAGAATCGAGATCATAATTATTATATTAAATTTTACAATCATCTGGTACATAAACAAACTTTTTAAAGGTCCCATAATCATTGGACAGTATTTGCTAATAATACTAATATCCATAAAAAATGTAATTAATGTAAGTATTGATACAATTATTATAAAGAAAGTTATAAGTATGTACTACGTGATCTAAAATAAATTTAATAGTTTAATAAATATCAAATTCCAAAGGAATGCTTTTGAAATCAGGTATTGTGTGTATACAGTAGGTAAATATATATATACATACAGATGCACATATATAAATAGAAGCTAAGAATATGGTAAATAATAATTATTGACAGACATATATCATTTGAATAATATCGTTGTTCTGTATGTGGTATTAGTCTACACGAGTTTCGAATTAGGCCAGAGTAACCAATGTAACATCATCTACGTCGCTAATATATTTTGTGCTCAGAATACTACTCACTTAAAAATGTAAGATTGTACATTAACCCGTACGGAGTTATGGGATTGCGCGCTACACGGCATCGGCGGCCGCGTGTGTACTGGTCAGTGCTGGATAATTCTTCTTTAATTAACATTTTAATATTATATACTCGGTCCAATCAATACCTATTTTTGTATTTAGTCATATTTAAAATTACTTTATCAATTGTTACGTTTTCCAATCCATAATAAAATGTATATCCTTTGTGAAAATGTGATAAAAAAGTTTGTTTAACAATACTGGTTCTTTTTTAATACAAAATTGATTATCCAACACTGGTACCGCCATTTTCCTACAGATAATGCTCTAAACTTTAATCGGGGAATTATAATTCTTCACCACGTTCATTACTAGCCATTAGACTTACATAAACAAAGCTTTAAGCCAATAATTGACTCCCAGAATCGTAAAAATATTTATTTTGAAAATTTATTTTCGTGCGAATCCACTTGAATTATCCCGGAATTGTCCATTAATACAATCAATAACCTATGTTTAGCTTAACCATTGTCTAATTTCGTAGACAATGGCTCAACTATCATATTTGCCAGGATATATATTTTCAAGTAACGAACATGACAAATAATTATATAATAATCCTAAGCAATTTTTTTCAATCTGTCATATAATATCTTGCAAACAGTTTCTTTTCAATTTTCGAAAACCTTTCTCTTTTTTCGCAGAATTACAGATTAGGAAGAGCATACTTTTAGTTTAGGAAAATGGATGCTAAACTTTCTGGTTAAAAATTGCTAACATTACATGAGATCAGAAAAGAGTTAGAGGTAGAACAAATACGTAATGTTATTGATACGAACCAATTAAAATTTTGACCACATCAATCGGATAGACCCGATAAGACCAATAAAACGGGTATAGGAGGCAAGAGTACAGAGCCTCAGACAAAGAGTCATAACGAGAAAGACATAGAGGTAAGGGATAGCTATAATATTACAAAAACTTGGTCAGAAGCAGTAAAAATGACTAAAAACAAAAATCCTTGTATAGCTGGCATGTTGGCTTAAAACACCCTACACCTACGGGTAGATTGAATATTGATTATAGAAAAATTGCTAACATGCTGGTTAGAATGGCAAAGGACAAGACAAATGGAAATGTCAATTATCAATAGTTTCTTCAGGAAAGTTTCTGGAACAATCATTAAAAAAAACTGCAAGAGTCACACACAACGTTAACGACTGAGCTAAGGCATGTTAATACCGTTGGAAAATTAAATGTTAGAAACAATGTCTTTTTTCAAATGGTCGTGTATACATATGAAAAGAAAGGTTCCAGAATTGTCTAAGACAAGCTATTTGATAATCGAAGCCTCCATTTTAATAATAATTTATTTCAATGTGTGTAAAAAATAACAGTATTAATACAAGCCAGAAGCATCCTACAAATATTTCAGCATGAATACAAATTTCAAAGGTTCACTTCAATTATGATTGAGCATTTAAATAATATAATTTGTATTGTATGCACTTTATAAGAGTAAATATTATATGGTCCCTTACTTTACGGAACCTACTCATATTAATGTTAGAAATGAAACAACACTGTTCAATACATAAATGATGTAAATATATTAATAATTATTTCGATATTGACATATCTTCGTCAGAATTACAGAAGTTACCTTTATAACATTAATGTAATAATTATAGTTTTTTTTCCAAATCTGTATGCGAATTGACGTAGCTTTGCAAGATTAAATAGGACATCGTAATATTTGGATAAGTTCCTATCAAAAAGGAACTGTTGTTAAGTAACAAGCAGGGACAAATCTGCGAATATTACTTCGTTTCTTATTTTCTTTTGGATATGTCCTTTTTACTGCACTCGGGTACATAGTTCTCACTTTCTTTCTATATCTAACCTACTTAGAACATTTTACCTTCAAATTAATTTAAGATCACAGCTTTTCTTACAGTGAATCACACGCGGAGATACCTACTGCTTGATTTTGAAACATTTAAAATGGTGACACAATAGAATTAAACAATACTAATAGAACAATACAAATATCTATATTTATACATTTTACGAAGTGACGTTCAAAAATTCGTTAGTATATTATGATATACCGTTAACTAGTTGAAAATTTACAATGAATAGTTATATTATAGATTTATAATTAATACTATGCTTCTTAATTATGTTAAAAAATCCCATCTGACATATATTTTGCTTCTAAAGGAATAGCAGCCCCAGAAATATGGTTTTATGTTCTTTCACGAAGAACCCTACTCTAGTTTAAATATCTTAAACTGATTGAACGACAGCAACGTTGTATAGGTATAATGCATACTTGCTGTCGAGCCAGAGCGGAATAATTAATAATAATTTTTATTTACACTTTAGTTTTAATAAATCACAATAGCTATGGCCTATAAATTTATACACATATTATATTAACGATATTTAGCTTTGCATTGAAAGTTAGTACAGACGTGTATATTACAATGGAGGGATATAAATCCTAAAATTTAAGATCGTTTAATTCTATTGTATTTTGGTTGGTGGGTAAACAATCAAAGTTGAAGGCGAAAGTGCTGATACTAATGTTATATAATCACATAAAACGTAGAAAAGCACCGCCACCTTTAAAGCTATCAAGATTTCACCTAAAAAATTTTCTATTACAGTTTTGTCACTTCTATGTACAATTCACATTCAGCACTATGTGGTGGGTGTGCGTTCGGTGTGATTATTTTTTTAGACCATATCCTAGAACAAGAAACTGTACCTCAAATTAAGAGAAAACCCATACTTCGAAACGTTGTTTTTTAAAATTAGTACCCGCTAATTTCGTTTTAAATAAATAAATTCAGGGAATAAACATTTACCAATCACTTTGTTCAATTTGTTTTCCCAAACTTCTCAACAACTATTTCATACAATCTATTGAAGTTAAAGTCAAGTAACGCAAAAATAACATAAAAAGTATGTTCAGAAATATACACGTACACTGAAGATAAAATACATAAAGTATTATCATACTTCACAACACATCCATAGAATTCTTTTTCGATAATTTATTGGGAAATTAACCCATAATATTTTTGGTTTTTTTAATTTTAAAAGAATATATTGTTTAATCTCCCAATTAATTAAAGAAAAAGAATCATGAATACATCACAAGGAACATACAGAGGAAAGTTAATATCACTTAGAGCTACGTTGGTAAATAAAAGTCACCTTGGACCAACGCCCTTAGAGCTGTTGTGAAAGCACCATAGTGTACCAGCTGCCATACCAATGAACTGAAAAGTAAATCACAACAATCTAATTGAGCAACTTAACAAGACTCCTGACGTAAAAAGACTACAGAGAAGATGGTCTCAGCATCTGATTCAATAAAGCAGCCCCTGATGAGAAACATCAGCAGATGTTTCTCTTCCAAGCGTATCAAATTATCACAGTTACTTAAAATTCTGTAAGAAGTATATTGTAAATATATACAAATCAGAACGTCTTGTCGGTTGTTTTGCCATTGGTTGTTTGTTAGTTTTCCCTCAATTATTTGTTTGCTTAATGAAGTCTGTGAAAAAATTAGAGAATTAGGTATAATGTTTATGCTTCGAACATATCCCTATCAAAGGAATTGTTTCCCTTGTATGTCGTTTCTAATTATCTTGAAGAAATCATAACTGTTCCTATCGCATCCATATTTTTTGCTTTCTTTTTATCAATACTTTTGTCCAAACCTCTGATCAACAGGAAAATAAGGACAATAATTATTTATGTACTACATGGTAGCTGGAAACTACTTATATCTTTACTCAAGGGATGTATAGTCAAAATCAGATGTTGATTGTACACAACTGATATGGAAAGTAGAAGAAATATTGAAAAAAATGATTAGTTGCTAGGACGTTAGTCAAAAAATGAAAATAACGGATTGGCAAATTTTTTATTGAAAACATAAATTCATTTAAACTTTATAGGAGATTGGGATATATATCCAAACATACTTTGTATGATATTTAACAGAATATTCTCCATCATACCCGATTTTTAATTTGTGCGTACATCTTTCGTTCAAATTGATCACGTGAATGTATTTCAGTTCAACTGCCCAAAGGATATCCTATTTATTACGTGTATTTTTTATTGCTGCTTATCTTTAAACTGAAACAGATTATAGTTTATATCACACAACAATTCTATAAGAGAAAGTATCAAATAAATTCACTAAAACATAAAGACCGACAACATTGCTACTGATGTTTCGAAAATAAACGTTTATAAAAGTTCCACCAATCAGTCCTGGAGTTTTTATTCTTCATCAAAAGATAGTTCCGTAATGTATATTTCTTTGAGGTACTTTCAGTTTTTTTCATCCAATATGAAGATGTTTCTGTTTTTTTTTTTGTGGCGTTCTAACAAACACATTTTTTCACTGATTTTCTAGCTAGGATAAGGACTGGTTATATCGTCGGACAATGACACAACAAAAATTTATATTCTCGATTGTTTAAATGTAGTCAGTCTGCCTCGAGAACTTTATCGTTATACTCATATATAGAAATATGAGTATAATAAAAATAAAGTGATTTTGGGAAGTGGCTGGTTAGTTTTGAAGGGAAGGTTCATGACTGTGCTTGTAGCGAATGATAACAGTCTTGGTATATGAGACTGTAGTAAATTCTTCACAGTTCCAAGACTATTTTGAAAAATATTTAAGTTTCTCCTTAACTGATATCTCGATTTAAAATCCATCAAAGTATGGAAATGAATCATTACCATCAACCAATATTTTTGGCAAGGTTTACTAGTAGCATTAGTATTAAAAATCAAAATATGGTTCAATTTTTAAGCATTTTCAACATCTAGATACTTTTCTTGAAATGACTTTTAAATCTCTCACATTTTACGTCTGTAAACGGTATTGGTTTTTTGGAATGCAAAACCTTTTTTTGTAAAAAGTGAAAATAATGTACAATATATTTTTAAAAGATCTTGGAAATCTGAAGAATTATAGAAATTGTGTGAAAATACAAACACGCCATTTGTGCAAAACTTTAGACTAATGTTTGCAAACACTGCAAGACACAATAGCAAGTGAAGGAAAAAAGAAAGATGTAAATAAAAGTAAAATCATAAATAAATTTTAATTTGTATTCACAAAAAAAAATAAACATTAAATTAAAAAATAAATAAGTTATTTTATAAATTAACAAACCAAATTGATAAATTAGATAACAACTGAAAAATAAATCTGAATGGGAGCTGTTAAACTCTGTGACTTAGTAAAACTAAAGATGAGAATTAATGAAAAGCTAAATTAATGGAAAATGGATGAAGTAATCAAACAATATAGTTGTGATTTTGCTAGTAATTACCATCAAACTAAGGAAGGCTTTCGGAGCAAAACCACCGAATTCTAGAAAAGCCAAGAAAAATTGGGAAACTAAACACAACACACAAATGAAATAATGATAATCTTAAGTGGCAGGGGCGATCACCATTTAAAAAAAATCGTTAGTCACGATCAGTCAGTTTCTCAATCATCTACCTAGTAAAGTACACTATCACAAGGCTAGATGGCGCCCTTGCCACCGCCGACTCATCTAACACAAATAAAGGTACGCAACGACACTGAAAAATACCAACACTTAGTATTCAATATGTTTCCAGAATTTGGCCGTTGCGAGCGACTAGTCTGAATAAAATAAATACACAAAATTACTACATACAAATACATAAATTCATCTATTATTCAAAGACATTGAACTTAATATTAGAAAATAATATAATAAATATTACGTGAAAATTACTAATTAATAGAAGTATGAATCTTTGGTTCATATGTCTATTCGAAAAAAAAAAAACGCCGCTTTACCTTTCATTTTACATCTTTAATATCATCTATCTGTTGAAATACTTTTCTGCTTTTAACAATTACATAATAATTCGAAACAGCATATAGTCTTTCAAATTCAATTCATTTCAAATGCTTAACAATACTTCCATATAATGATATTTTCACTAATCACACACTCTTATTTGAACACAGCAAATTACAGACAAAATAAACAACTAAAATTGATATTTCAAGAATTATATGTATTGTATCTGCAAAACAGTGTGTGTCACCAATGAAAAATTTTCGGAGGAAGTCATTAATCTATGTAAAATATTTATTAACAATATATGGTACACAGAACGCTCAGACGGTACCTAAAAGTTGAAAAATATTTAAAACGGACATCAGACGACAAATGTAAAAACAAAAAGTAAATTGCAATGGCACAATAAATATAAATGACTAATACAAAACATCAGACTATATAATGGTTTGCTATAGGAAACGCGAATGCACTTCTGACTAGCTTCGTATTTTAAGTACTAGAGAATATTTAAATTACAAGGAGGTGCGCTTCTGTCTGGCAGGGGCACCCCCGAGTCCGTTGCACCCTATTCACACCCCGTAGTCAATTACCTAAAATCTAGTGGTACATTACCACAAAGAATAAATAGAAATAAATAATGGAGAGGCAGAGTGCATCGAACGCGCTGGTGTCTACGATTTCCCGTCGCTCTATGTAGTTTTGCTTTTATTCGTCTTAAAGCTGACCTGCAATACGCGATTGCCTAATGTGTATCCATTCAATGATTGGATGGCGACCACTGCCTCATCGTAGTTAGTCATTGTGACAAATCCAAATCCTTTACATTTGTTTGTTTGGAGATCGCGTATTACTTTAACGCTTTGTACTGCACCAAATGGACCAAATAGCTGCCAGAGAACGTTTTCCTCGGTCTCTGGGGCGAGGTTGTAGACGAAGATGCACCAACCAGAACCATTCATTGCATTTCCTGGCAGCATTGAATTTGCCAATAGGTCTCCAGCCAGCGGAGAATACCTAAAACAACATCATTTTCCAGAGTGATTCTTTTAACCTTTAATTTCTACTATACACCCAAGTCAAATGAGATTAACTTTTATTTAAAATTCTACCGTATTCAAATTATACTATAACAACATAGTTTTACAACAATAGCTTAAATACAAGTCGATAGTATTACTACTATTAATTCACTAATAATTTAGGTCAAATCAAGCTCTAGCATAGTCCTAGAATCAGTCACACCTATATGCTAATCGATGTAATAATATAACATTTAGTTTTTGGGAAATTATTAAATTACCACGTACTTACTATGTACTTTAATAGTAGTTAGGGGATACATAATTTTCAAATGGTATATTTTGATATCATGTCTTACCTAAAGCGTCCTGTTGGATGGTGAATAGGGCCAGCAAATCTGCGTGTTGCTTGTGGAGTAAGGTAAGCTGCTAATGGAGGAATAGCTTTGTTGTTGTTACTTGGGTTGTTCGCGAATTTAACAGTAATGGGCTCTGTAGATCCTTTAGGAATAGTACCATTCAATTCTTGGATAGCTCGTTCTGCTTCCAGACGTTGATCAAATCTGATAAATCCAACTCCTTTTGAAAGACCTATATAAATAGGCCATCATTTTAACATACGTCTTTTATTATGGAACAAATGAAACGGATTTTCAAGTAATTCAATAAAGCTATATTTTGAAAACCTATTATTGTTCCTTTTCTCAAACACAGGCCTTCAGGTATTTTTCAAAGTTTAATATGTATTTAAATATGGTCGATTACATGCAGAATAAATGTGTATGAAAATTTTAGTACTTCCTAAAAGCCTTTGTATGATGTTGATGACACAAGAAAGAAAGGATGTATTTAATGTGTATACAGCATTCCTTTCTTATGGATAGTGTGCTTGTGTAAATGTGTGTAAGGTAGTGATTGCTCTGCTTTTTAATCAAAATGAAATAAAACGAAAACGAACAAAAAACCAAATAAATCTACATGCCACGGCGCAAATAAAGACAAAAACAACAACTAAATTAATTCAAGCTGTAAATGAGCTGAACTCAAACGATAAGGTGTAAATTATTTTATGAACATGTGTTCGTCAATTGATTAGGGGGAGAGGTGCATTTAGTTCTTTCATTTTTGTTTCATTTTTCGAATAAATTTTGATGTCAGCGATTGGTTTTACATTTAGTTGATACACGACTCGTTAACAGAACAACCAAAGGTGGATCAATATACGCGATAAGTACAATATAATTCAAAGATGTAATAAGATAATTGATATTTCTATCAGTGTGTGGAAAAAATATATTATTGCAGTGCAACTTTTTACTATTTAGAATCGCAATCATTTTACCTATATGAACAGCAATTCAATTTGCTGATGAACACTGGTTAGGTAAGTAAATATATACTTTGAAACATAATACAATTTTAATTTATATATATATTTTTTTTTTAGATGAATCTCTTTCAAGATATTCTGTTTGACGTATACTAACATTAATAAATAATGAAGAATCCTCAGTAGGTGGCCAGTAATATTATATCAATGACATAGGTCAGTATGATTATTTGGAAAAAGATTTTCATTTGTCCCTTGAGAGATGACCAGTTTGGTATTACGATGAATAGCGGAGACCCTGTTACCCTGTTCTTGACATTGATAAATTCATACATTTTCACTGATAAACCCTCTTTTGGAACGTCATAAACCAAAAATTATTTTATATTGAAGTTAACAACAAAAATCCAGTGCTAAATTGGCATGTCCAGAGTACCTTGTTATCCGAAAATGTAGCAATTGTAACACTAATGGTGATGGATAGGTATAATGTAGCTTTATAGAGTAGAACCTTTCCCATACACGAATGACTGCTGTAGATTATTAGTTCATCTACTTATATATTTAATGGTTTCAAAAGTAATCCCTCCATTTGGATGTGAGTAATAGAAATTTTCTGCTAGTAGTTTTAGTATTATCTGTGGCGTGCTTATTTTAACAAATAAAGTAAATAAAAAATAATGTATCTTTTGGGAAAATTTAAGAGTACAATGTCTCTTTCGCGTATAAATGCTTCAATTTCAGGTGTTCGATAGACATTGCTATCTCTCCCATCCCTGCCACCACTAAATATGAATAGTCTTTAATAACTTAAGACACTCAATAAAATGTGTGGGAGCCGATATATTTTGTCCCCCTCAATGCACGCTAACTACTGTATGGAAAAAATACAGGGTTTCCAGATAAATTTTGAAAATTTTTCATAGAAATTGAAGAAGTCTGTATGTAAAAATAGACCGAAGGATTACGACATCAGAAAAGTATCTACAATAAAATTATAAAACACTTCCATATTATTTCGTTTGAAAGTACACCAGAAAGTGTGATGACCAATAACAAATTGTTTTTGGTCTCTACCTTCATAAATCTTAATTATTCAACAGGCAATTTTATTTTCAACTGTTTGGTTTAAATTTTATAGATTATATAAAATTCTTTGACATTTCCCTGGCTGACAGTTTCAATAAGAACCATAATAATATAGTAGTTGAAGTGGATATGGACCACTGGAAAAGTTGAAAAATGGGTACTAAAGAAAAATTAGAATACGAAAACTCGTAGATGAGCAAAAGTTCGATGTAAGTCAGCGAAAAGTAGACAAAAATACAAGTGCTGAAATATCTGTTCATATCTAAAATATTTTTCAATAGTTTTTGATATCAAAATAAATTTTGTTTTATATTTTCCAAATTTATATTCAATATATATTTTTTCACACTTCTATTCGATAATTTCCTTTGGTGAGTTTTTAAGAAGAAATGAGAATTATGTCCATGATGAAACACAAGAAATTAAAATAGATATTGTTAGCAAACGAATACAGATATTAAGAGCGCGATAAGAATTGTGTCACATCAAAACCTTCACCTGGCCGCAAGTCGATGTCATTATGTTTTAAATGCTTAATGGAGGACTTCAGCGTTCATTACTTTTTGTTTGATCGCAGATATTTATATATTGTACTTATCACGTATATCTGATTAGTAGTTGTGGGTGGTGTTTTTTGGGTGTTATGGTAGAGATATAGGTACGTACCAGGCAAATTTTCTCCGGCCCCCGAGACAAATTGACGTACTAAGGAAGAGAAGAAAAAACGCAAAATATAGGTACAGTAAGATAAAAATTAGGGTGAGTATTGGCAGTACGCGGGTTTTTGGACCCGTGACCACTTCTAATTTTAAAAGCCAAATTTCAACAGTAACTTGAGTAAAATCATACTATAATTAAATCAAAGCTACAACATCTAAAAATAATAAAAAACTAAATATTTACTGATTATAATAATCAATAAACAAACTGCAAGTATGTTTGATGTAGTTTGTATGTATGTTACTGTGATTGTGGCATACAATGTGTTCCACTATAGCTAGAAATCACATTTTTTGTATAATTTATTGCATTTTTTCTGTTAAATTCGCTCCAAGAAAACTGAAGTTTACGAAAATATAAAGCATATTTTATTGTAATAGTGATTTTCCTTAGTAAAAAAACACTAATAAACCCAATAAAATACGGTCGGAACCAAGTATTTTTCATAAAATATTCTTCGCGTTTAAAATTTTATGACCCTATACGATAAAGACTATTTATTATAAAATTAATAATGATAAAATATTGTTCTGTACGGTTTAAACTTACGGTCACACTATATATTGATAGCCAAAAATAATAAATAAAAATAGCCATTCTGTTTAAAAATGTTGGTAAGATATACCAATATTTTAACAATTACTTATATTGGAGTTAAGACAAATAATTTTTAACTTCAACATGTTTCTGTCTGTCACTGTTAATAATAATTTCGACATCTACCAATTGATTCATAACGGAAGTGAAAAAAATTTACCGATCCACTTACACAACACAATCTACCTGATTTAAGGATTGTTAAACGTGTATGTTTGGTTGCGTATACTAAAATTGCTCATTAACCTCATTAAGGTAGTTGTGTGCGATGGGTCTTGTATCAGAAAATGTTATCGTATATTATGATACAATCCCTATTGTAATTCGGATCATTAACATGGAGAGAAATGGAGGATTTATTTTTCAATATTTAACCAGTTTTTCAATTCTAGAGGAAAACTAACAATCAGAAATTTTCACAAAACTAACTGTTAATTGATTAATTTATTTTACAATTTAAATAAAATGATTGACCGTTTCATTGATAAGATATATAAGATCTATCAACGCAGAGTTTGAAAAAATATACATGCCGGTAAGTTGAACAGAATCCTCTGGCAACTATACGAGTATGACAGTCCCAGAAAAGCTACTTACCCCTTGAAAATTACAGTACACGATACTGTAAGTTGCCTTGTGTAATAATCAAAATTATTAAGCAGTCATACAATTACTATAAATACTAAAAGAATGGTCATCATTATAGTACCTCTTGTTTGGTTAGAAAACAATAAGTTTAAAGTGTTTCTTAAAACGAATTTTACTATTATTTTTGTACAAAAGTAATTGTGTTTCTAGTTTAAGTGTAACATATTATATTATTATAAACACAAGATACTTAGACCAAGTTTCCACGATTATTATTACTCTACATATTTAATGTACAAAAATTCAGATTAAACGTATTGGTCAATAGTACCTTAACCTTACAAAAAGTTGCTCGAGATGAAAGGTATATTAAACATTATAGAAGATTTAAGGAAATAAAGAAATAAGGTGGAAACATTTTTTTTATGATTTACAACTTTCATGATTGTCGCTATCTATACATTTATTAGTTTAAATAAGTAATAGTAGTTATTCACTATTGTCTTCTCTTTAAAATGTCTTAACGCTACACCTCTAGGCACCCTAATTAACTAGGTGGAAAAGTATACTAAGAGTAGTTTACTAGCAGAGCAGAAGTTGCTCGTTTTTGCAGGAGTACAATGAACCCAGTAAGTATCAACCAACCCTCCAAAAGTTAGATAGAAAACGATAAATCATCAAATTAAAATTTAGAAACTTTCAAATTAGAGAATCGACTTTATTTAGATGTAAGCATTTTATTTATCAAAAAAAAATAATGAAAATATTTTTGTAAAGAAGAGGATTACAACATTAATTAAATATTAAAGGAAGATCCAGATAACAACATTGTTTAATTGTTAGTAATTATTTAACCTACCCTCGTATTATTATTTTTCAAACACAAGAGTACAGTATAAAATTTTGAACAATGAAGGTTTCTATTTAACTGACCAAGTATGTGAAGTCGCCGGCAGATCCTATTAACATGGATACAATATAAAAATAGAAAAATTACGGAGATGAGCCGTAGCTAAATCTGTTTAGAAATTAATTTCCAGAATATTTATTGGAACTTTCAGCGTGACGTTATTTTTAGCACCGGAAAATAATTTTTGAATTCTGTATGAAGTACGATCAACAGAATTTTTATTTTTTGATATTCCGAATTTTATGCATTGTAAGGATTATTAATTAAAAATCCATGTTTTTCTTAAACAAACATTTTAATAAATAACATTATTGTAATAACCCATGTATGCTCCTTTGTTAAACAATACGATAAATAACGAATAATTGTATTTTTCCAATAGGAGCCATTTTATATTTTTCTTGTTAGTCCAAATTGTAAGATATCCTTAAAAAATAACGGTTGCTCAGATCGTAGTTGACATATTAATGTCATGTTGTTGATGGGTCCAATAACTCACACAACTGTACAATCATAAAAAACACAAGTAAATTATTGAACAAAACAGACTTGTGAAAAATGTTCGTAACAGTATTATAGTATTTTCGACAAGTTCTGCATGCATTTTAGTCCAGCCAATTCGTAATCAGAGTCTGAAGCTGAAAAAAATTGTGTAAGAAACTTCTTGTACTACAAATTTTCAACAGCGAGCCGTAGATGCAATTTAGTTTAGTTCAGTGAGCTTTGAGGTTCCGTCGAAATACAAATGTGAGACATAAATAAATGAATATGTTATACGAATTCAGACTAAACCAGTTTGCACTTTGCACAAAAAAGATAAAACACGAGCAGATGAAGACAAATTATACAGAAATAGAAAAAATACAATTTATATTCACTGCAATGAATGCGGATACAACGAAAGATTCTGTATTCGCAAATTCCGAATTTTTGAGAGGATTCCCCAATTTCACTCAAACAGGCGACTGGTATGTGACGGTGAAAATTCAATAGTATATATTTATACCAAGTCTTGGAACAAAGCCAAACAATAGTCTACATCTATTAATAACGTATAAGTAACCAATCAATTCCCTACATATTAATGAATTGAAAGTTTTTAACAAGCGCCCTATACTGAAGTAAAAAAAAATTAATACAAACAAATGTCCCAAAGAACGAATATTCTAAAATAATATACTCGGATTTTGGTTAAATTGTTTTTCCTATCAATAAACCCGTTTTTCTAAATTTCCTTATACCTGTCATGATACTCGAGTTCTTGAATAAAGGATCATTTAAAAATAGTTTGTTTATGCAAATTGTATTGAAACCATATATTATTTATAAAAACAAAAATGCAACGTACACGAAAAGAGGATACATAATTTACCTTAAAACAATAAACTGTGTATAGTTGTAAAATTTTGAGTAGGTACAACCAAAACGTAAAATAACTTGAAATAATTTTTTGGGGTGAACATTCACTGAGACATAAAACATCCAGTCTACCCCCTTCTTCTAGTCAGTTCAGAGAGTCTCAGAGACTATAAGCGAGGTTTACATTCAGATGGCTATTCACATATAACAGCGTTGCCAATCCTACTGTCATTGTAAGTTTTGCTACTTTTGTAATAGAAGCAGGGTCGACTTTACGAAGAACAACGAAATATGAATTTGGTAAGATTAGGATTGGTTAAAGTGAAAAGTTTTAGAATATTCGTCAATGTTGCATGTTGTCCAAAAATTGTTCTTTTTATGAGAAGGTGACGTATGCACATTGCTCTGTATTTTTTCAATACATTCAGAAATCAATGTTTTAACGTTGTTTGGATTGGCTTAGTTCACAGTGAAACATCGAATCGGTATTGTTCGTCACTTTGATCCCTGTATTTTTAAGCAAAGCACTATCATTTTGGTATTTGTCATAAATATTTTCAAGTGCATCAGCAGTTTTCAGAAGTTTATTTTTCAAGTAATCTACAAAATAATTATCCTTATTATACAGCCACCCCTAAATTTGAAGTTTCATCCAATATTGTTTGGGAATGCTTAGTTTTCTAGAATAATGAGAAACATTGTGGATTGCAATTACATTCATTTTATTTTTTGAGATATTTGGTATTAAAGTGTCTTTAAACTATTTCTAGACTTCAGCACTTTTTAGCATGAAGTCAATATTCATCCATATAAATGGCATCCGACTGCTTGATTTCTCAGTTTTTGATTTCTCGAGGATATTGGAACCTGATTGCTACATACAAAACCCATGTCGTGCAATAGTTTTCTCACTGTACTTTAAGAAAAATTCGGAAAATGTTCTCACGGCTATTCCAATAACCGGTTCTTTTTTTTTTCTTATGGGAGTTGTGAGTGTTTCATTTTTACTTTCTTCTCTACATGGGAATATTCTCGAGTATACCAATTTATATTTCTCTAAGGCAGTCATCTGAATGTTAATTCCACTATATTAGTTCTTTCAGTCCTATTTCTTCAAAGGATATGTAGGATATGCATCAATTTAGGCAAGTATTTTATCTAATAGTCTCCCAGGGGTGGTACCCTGATATTGTGCAGTGACATGCATTCCGCAAGAGCATGAGTGGAGGTTTCTTCTTCAATTCCACGTAATCTACATTCTTATTTCTCCACTTTCTATCACAACACCTATAAAAAATCTCAGTGAAGTTTTATTCTTACTTTTGCATTATTTTGATCTCACTTTGTCGTAGTCTGCCGGGAGTGTCTTAGCACTACCAGATTCTGTTTCTTTATCATTTTTTGGCGTCTAAATTCACATAAAACACTGACTAAATTAATGGTTTATAGCAAATTTTGCATAAACAAACCTGATAAAAATTAGAGTAAAATATTCTCTCTTACCTGTAATGTTGTCACAGAGAATACGAGATGTAATAATCCGACCAAACGGACTGAACAGGGTTTCCAAGTCTTGTTGGGTCATGTTCTTTGGTAAACCAGATACGTATAGATTTGCTCCCTTGATTGCTTCTGAACTTGGTCGGGCATACGAGACCTGCAAAAAGTCATTTGTATTTTATTAACTACTATGGTATATTAAAGAATAATGTTAAAATTGCACCAAGGATAAAATACTTTTTCTTTTATAGAATCATGCATGCATGGAATGGAAATTCATGTTTCATCCCATTGTTTTATTTTAATTTTATAATGCTGTAAGCATCTTCTATTGAAAATAAACGTACTGTATTTTGACTGAACAAATATAAAAATCGTAATGGAATGAATAAACAGTTTTCGTCTTGCGCATCTGTATTATCTGACTATTATGTTCTAATCGGAAAGTATTGCGATTATTACGATGTTCCATAGCGTCGGAATTTTACTTAATATTTATGTGATGCGTCCCATTGCAAGAATGTAAATCTGCGTTAGTCATATAAGATATTTAAAAATGTGACAAAATATTTTCCACTAGATCTTTTTTAAAAATCGATGTCAAAGTTGGAAATAATTTTATTTAAAATCCAATGGATTGAAATTTTGATGATAATAGGCTACACTTTAATTTTAATCCACCCGATGTTTGAAGATATCCAGATTTTTTATATAACAACAATAAATACGGCCATTTTGGTACCATATATGGGACGACGATGTTAATGATTATTTAGAATGTTCATGATACAATTAAATCAAGATGACTTGGAGATTCTAAAAAGAAATTTGTGGATGTGATAGTACGCTAGAGCAGATTGTTCCTTATATACATAGTACATTTTAAAAAACGCTGGATTATCATCTACGATTAAAATTAATGATGAAATCATTTACGGTTTTTACATACACTCTGTATATAAATATAAGAGAAATTATATTACTAGTTTTTTTTAGAAATAAATATAAATAAATGTATCTACGGGACCTTGTGATTGTTACAATATTTATTTAAAGTTTATGTCAAATGACAATTATTCATGTGAAAATAAATCAAAACAATATTAACATCAAACGTGATAAGTGACTAATTGTGTCGTTAAACAATATTTAATAAATAAATAAATAACCGCATTTTAAGTATATTTTTTATAGTTTTCACTGATGGATGGTTCAAACAAATACAAAACTAAATCTTTAACTATCTTTATACATTAATAACTCTAAATTAGGAACTTCTAGACCTCTTAGTTGACACATTTTTGAATGGTGATCAGAAAACGTGAAATTACCAGCAGAATTTTCTAAATAAATATATCATCGCAAATGCTCTCGAAAACTCTTTTAAAATCGGCGCCTAGTGTTTTGTCTTAATAAATTAAATCGTATCTGTCAAAACAAATCAGTATTTTAAACAAGAAAGTAAAAGTATCAGCTTGAGATTCATTAATTGTTTTTGTGTTGGGCAAGATTTCAAAATTTAAGTCTTCAGCTCGTTTAATGGCCAAGTTCATGTCAAATATTTGGTATTGTTCTCCAATGGGGAGATCCAGGTGCGATTCAGTCAACTCTATCAAGAGGAAATCGACTGGAAGAGATTTTTTTATAATATTAGTGGTAGATTTCTTCTTTCGCTTTGTAATATTTCACCATATTATTATTTTTTATATTTTTCGTCGTTTACACCAACATATTGACTGTTTTATTATAAAAAAGTTCAGAATGATTTTTTTTTCCATTATTGTATTCATCCAGCGAACGTCCGAGTTATTAAAGACTATTCAGCATTTTCAGTAACGCGTGGTGCAAAACAAGCTGATGATTTTTAAGTGTTCCCATATTAATCGGGAACACTTAAAAACAAAATACGTAGGTATATTATAGAATTTTTACAGTGGAAGCCCAAAGTCTATAAAAAACCTTATCAACAGAACTTCGGGAAGTACAACCCACATGACATGACATGGTGTCATACAAGATAAACCGGTAAATGCATTTTACGTATTCGTCTAATACATCTGACCAGATGGCTGCTAGATATTTTATAGAAGGAATGTCGTCTCACACATTTTTTCCCGACATTCCTTCTGCAAACCTCAAAAAAAATGTATTAGAAAAAAAAAGCATATAGATGTCGTTTGCCCATAAATACAAAAGTTGGATAACCTGAAGACATTTCAAAAGTATTTAAAAGATGAAGCTGTACTGGGACTCAGCACACAATAAAATTCTACCGGTCGCTTTCTACAGTAATATTACTACTATTATTCCATTAGACAGCAGTCGAAAGTCTCACTCAGTATACTGTCGACAAGTCTTCTTTTATTCCTGACTATGAAATATATTGAAGTTTTTATGAAGAAATCGTCGACAATAGCCGTGTGAATGTAAGTAGATAGTAGAATTCTATAGTGTGCAGAGTCCCAGTACTGGTGTCGAAAGTTTCTAGGACGAAATTTTTTTTGAAAGATAAACACAATAGGACATTAACATAGCTTTCGGAGCTTTTATTAATTTTCTGACGTATGGGGTTTCTTAAATAAGCGATTCAATTCGTAAATTGTTATAAATTTATATTTCCCATATTAGTAGGTGCTGAAAGAAATGAGCATTTCTATATGGATACACAACAAAAATCTTACCTTTATCGTTTTATTCTGTAACCTTAATCCGTTCAGCGTGTTAATTGCTTTCTCTGCATCTTCTGGTCGATGATAATTCACGAATCCATAGCCCAAGGATTGCCCTGTAAGCAATGGACTAGTCATAACCCCGGGAACTGCAGAAATAAAAATTTCCAAAAAAAAAACAAATGTTAATAACGAAAACAAAATGAAACTAATGTTAGAACGTTAATAGTATACTGAAGTTAGTAAAAAAAAAACTACTTTTAGTAAT
Source organism: Lochmaea capreae (assembly GCA_949126875.1). Lineage (NCBI taxonomy): Eukaryota > Metazoa > Arthropoda > Insecta > Coleoptera > Chrysomelidae > Lochmaea > Lochmaea capreae. The sequence goes on along the minus strand of OX421402.1, from coordinate 13,527,345 downwards.
ACCAGATGTCCTATATTTTCCCCAGATAAATATACAGTGTACCCGTAAAATAATATTCCATTCTAGTCAAACAATTTTAATGAAAACATCCGAGGTATAGGTAATCATTTTATTTTTATTTACTAGGTTAAAATGTAACATTTAAATATACGTGGTGAATTCAGATTATACAAATGTTACGTAAACATAGTGTGTTAAAATTAAAAATCTCGAGATTTCTAATAAAAAATGCGTTACATATTATGTGGGCACGTTTTTTGTTATTTTGTTTTGCAGTACTTTCCATTGTATTACTATGGGAGTCATTCCGTATTTTAAGCAAGGCTCAACATAAAACAAACCATCTGTCGTATTCTGATTATTCTATTCACCTAATAATAAATAAACCACTATGGAAACCACAAATCACTAATCTCTAGATATCCCACGCAAGTTACCGAAAGGTCAAACCAAATACATAGTTCAGGGACAGATCAGTAGGAGTCTCTAGCTGTGCTCTTCTTTTACTATTGTCAGTTGTCAATTCTACAAAATATATTAATCTAACCTCTTAGGAAAATGATTGTGTTGTTCACGTGTTGTTTCAATAATTCGTCTTTATTTAAAATAATAATAACATGGTGTGTGTGATGCGTATGTATTATAATCGTCGTCGTTAAAAAAGTGCCATAATTTTGGGACGAATTTATTTTTACTTTTTACCATATTTTGAGAAGTTTAAATATCCCGCCCTTAATTATTTCCGATGCAGAACAGCAGAGTGAGCAGAATCGGTCCAATTATATAGTATTGCCGTGGAGCTTCTAGAGGTTAGTGGTCTGTGGTGGAAACTTTAAACGTTTAATAAGAAAATTTTAAGGTGGAAATGAACAAGTAAATGATCAAAACATGGAACACAACAGAGGGGGGCTTGAAGAATTTTGAACAAGATCGGGCTCGACAACAATATTTAATAATTTATTTTGTCGGTCATAAAGGTTTTTCGATGGATATAACCCAGTGCAGTGGTTTATGCCCGATGTACCTTTTTGGACCTTAGATATACATTTTGATTATATATATTTTTTGTATGTTTGTATGTATGTTCAATACAAAAACTCCTCGCAATGTTTGAACCAATCAATTCAGAAGATTTTTCAAGAAATTTTCACAGGATCCAAATAATTGACAACCCATTTTTTGTGAAATAAATAAAGAAATCGGTCATTAATTGCGTGTGGAATCCAAAACGGATACATTTCTTGTCACCTCCTACTTTTTGAAAATGAGACCTTTTGGGACGTTTTAATCCACATGTATAATTCCTTAAACTATCTAATCGTTCTAGTGAAATATTTCCATTAAAAATAATATTATTTCGATGTCTACTGTGTCTACAGTTTGAATTTGGTCAAAATTACATCATTTCATACGGAAATTGTTAAGGAAAACCTACGGGACTTCTGGTATTAGTGTATTTTAATTTTTACTCAAGATGAAGCACAAATACACATTCTAGAAGTTATTTATTTTTTGCAAAAAACAACGTTAGTCCTGGTTTATAACGTCCAATAAAATATTTGGTAATACTATTTTATGAATTTAAGACTGTCAATTTCACAATTTTTTAATTTGCCAACCGATTTAGATTATATAAAGAAAACAAATCAAGTGCAGTCGTGGGACTGATGATGGAAGCTATGCTTATATATATACATATATAGTGGTAATTAAAAATTATATTTTAATATAGTCGTCATATAGATTTAATCTAGTCCACAAGTTAATTCTTGTAATAGCTCCTATTACAGCAATTAAAACATTTTCGAACTAGACTCCCTCGTTTTTCGTGCTGATTCGAGCCTCGACGGTGCAGGCACATAATATATGCTCAGCTTTCTTCCAGAAAAAGACGGCACGACGGACCTTCCAACAGTCCAAGTCTTACCACATGATGATTCAGATGACAGTGATGGTCTGTTAGACAACCATGGCGTCGATATGTTTTTTGGTGGAGGTAAAAGCTTTTTGGTATAGGTAATAAAACAAATCATATTGTATAGAGCCTAAAATAAGATAAATTAGAATTAGAAACGAAGCTAAACTTCTTTGGACAAACCTGTCTTGTTCTTTATTGTATGGTAGGTATCCCTAAAACTTCGGGATTTCTTTTTTTGCTCTTATTTTTACCAGATGTGGTAAATGTCAGAGTGACATAAACTAATTTGGTTTAGAGTTTTCAAGGCATTTATATGTAAAATGTCGGGTGAACCAGTGGTGATAGGGTTCAGTTTTTATTACTGATTGCTTAGGTTGTTAGAATTAGTGGAAAAATAAAAAGGCATTATTGTTTTCATAGAATCTTAGGGTTAACATTAATTGTTCCATTGGCAGTATAGCTACAATATAATAATTACCCCCTCCACATCGACGCCATTGTAGACAACGTATATTATGCTTGCTATAATCCAACAATAATTGGGAGACACTCTTCGATGGATGTCTATGGATTAACCAATCCCGGTAAATTATGCCAGAAATCCAAACATTTGTTTGGTAAAACTTGAAGTTCTGGTCCGATATATCATCCAAGGGATTCTGCCCTTTCGTTGACACCCATACGAGAATGGTTAGGGATCCAGACCAAAGACACTTTGTTGAGTCTTCCTGTTTTGGCAATTTTATTCCAATTTCGACGTTACACGGTAATAGTTAAGTGCTTTTAAAGCCGCTTGGCAGCGCGAGAAAAGTTTTATCGTTTTATGTATGATATTGGTTTCTTCCAATCTTACACATATATCACTGGCCTAAATTTCCGCATGAAATACAGTTGCGGAGGATCCTAGAGAGGGTGATATTTCTGTCCTAGGTATGCGAACCTACACCAGAGTTTGAAGGTGTTTCAGCGCCATCCGTGTACCTCCAATCGCATAACTCGAGTTAATAAGCATAGCTTCTAAAGTCCAAACACAACTAACAGTTAATTGAATTCCAGAGTTTCCAGAAATGTATGTGACTATGAGCATTTTTCACTTCAGGAATAAAAATTATCTATGCAAACTCGGGAAAAAAATAATATTAATTTTATACTTTTGTTTTATACAAAAACCACAATCAAAATCGGCCTGAATAGAACAGAACACCAGTTTTTCTTTTTTTGGTATTGTTCATGTTATTTTTCTGTACCTTGAGAATGCGTTGTATTTTTTTTGTACTGCCGAAAGATTAATCATCAGTTTATACCAAATACGTATACAGATACTGCAAGCGCCAAACGTGATGGCGATCCCGCCCCCATGCGCACAAACTCATTTTCAATGTTACCTCCCACTACAGCTCTTGCAAGACATATAAACGATCTGTACAAAGGCGTATCATTAGTTGTCCTCCAATTCTGTTGGCGTTTGGCATTGAAAAGAAATTACAAAGAAATCATAATTATAGGTACGACACTGACCGACAAGTGGCTTATCGTAATCCAATAGTAATTTAGTTGGGAGTCTATACCTGCGCGATCGCTCGCCAACACGTTTGGCGCTTGCTGTACATGCAATGAGAAACGGAACATAGGGATTTTAAGCATTGTATCAGAACCACTTTTGAACTAGTAGTCCAATATCAAGCTTCAACAGATTAAAAACACGATTATTACAATCGTTCATTTGGACACCTACAACATATCGTACAATTCCCACCACTCCGTAGTCTAAATTGTGGGCGGTCCTTAATTAGCGTCAGACAGCGCCTTCACAGTCTACAGTTGATCGAATTATTGAAAAATTTCGTAAAGGTGGATGTTTACAAAACTGCAACAAATGCAGTAATCTCGGCCAACCACCTGTAATGCAAATTAGTGAACAACGAATAAATAGAGAAATTGATGTTTGTGCAGTGGTTGAAAATAGTGAACCATGTTCGAGCAGGGAAGTTACTGAAGAAGTAAACATAAATCAAAGTACAGTTTGACGTATTTTAAAAAGAAATGGGTATCGGTGCTATGAGGTGCAACCTACACAAAAGCTATTTCCCGACGACAATATTAAACGGAAGGAGAAGAAATGATGGAGAAAGAAATTTCAATCAATTTTTTAAATAACGTTTTATTAACGCACATAACCACATAACTAACAAATATTGGAAGGAGAAGAGGCGGAGAATCTTACAGTGGTTCTGAATTCAGCTGTCCAGCTAAAGATTTGATATTTACTGAAGTATATTTATAGAAATTTTTTGTTGATGGACTATTTAGATCGGAGAATACATAAAATCCCTATGTTCCGTTTCTCATTGCATGTATCTGTATAAAGTTTGTCCAAAATCAATTGCAGAAGCTAAAGCACGTGTTTGCCTCCCTTGCAGACTTTTTCCTTTGATCGTCAAAATATGCTGGCACATGTTCGTCGCTCCTGAAATTGATTTTTTTACAAACTTATATTTTGTTATACCCCAGGACTAAAAGTTCGTTTAGCAACTTCCGACAAATCAAGTTCTGTATAAGAATGTATACAAATATATACAGTAACAAAAAATAAGACATTACTCCATAATATAAGCAAAAGAAATCATAGCTATTACAAACAAAATGCTAATAAAACACCTTGTATAACTTTACCTTATTTGATTTAGAACATTACGTTTGTTAACATTATAAAGTTAAACAAGGTTCAAAAGTAATAGTTTAAAACCATATTCAAAAATTGAATCAAAATATATATTATGTAAGTAAGTAATAATTGGTAGACACAGTTCCTATTTACAAACATGTATTATAGAAGAAGTAAACCTTTTGTATGTATGTAAAAGTTTTATTATTTTGTGCACGTTTTTTTTAACTAGTTTCGTTGAACAAAAATAACAATAATTTTTGAAGAAATTGAAAAAAAATATTTTTACAATTATGAAAAACCAAGCATCCTACCTATTTATCATATACTTAATTATTATTTATTACACTGAATAAAAATAATATTCTCAAATTTTTGTTGGTATTATTATTGGTAAATTGAAGTATTTTGTAAGCGGTTATGTAAGTGTCAAAAAGTACACAGATATTATATCAACCAGGAGATCCTACTAGTCACATCAAAATTATAGAAAGCATTACATCCTGAACTATGACAAATCCAGTAGCTCGGCCAGTAGATTCCATACCAAAAAAAATTACACTTTGTAACACCATTCGAAGTGGTATGTTTTAATTGAAAATGATTGATGGCACAAATTGTATAAAGCTATCTATAAATCCCTTATTAAAATTCTAAATCAATGCTCGGAGAAATATTAATTAATATAAAAATTTAAATATTAAAATAAAACGATAAAAGAAGCAAGCACATCTGTATTGTATTTTGGTTTAGTCTACTGTTGTTCGAGGAGGACATACTAAAAGTCCCACAAATCTTATGTAATCTGAGAGAAACTGTTGTCATAAACACTGTGTTAACAATTATTTTTAATGTCGTCAAAGAATAGATTATTAACAAGATACCATATCCAAATATATTATCTGGCATAAATGGAATGAGTACCTACGTAGATTCGCAGAAATGTGTATGGACGAGAGTTTTCGTGAAAGTATATCGGAGATTTTGGCAAGATCAACAGAATAGCTAAGGTGTGGGTTGAAAGAAAGGAAGCAAATAACCTTACCAATGAATAGTCCTTACCGAAATTTAACAAAAAGTTACCTTAAAGAAGGAAGTATATAATTGGGAAATCCATGAAAATATGCAACTAATATTTCTTTCAAATTATAATTAGTGTAGTGCATACATTATCAATTATTTATGAACCTAGGGTAATAATCAGTTGATGTCGAAAGAATAATTATTTATAATCAACACTCAGTGGCCGTTCAACTAAGGAGCAACAACTACTTCCCGTGCAATATGCACCGCCGGATATTGAATTACACTTCTAATCGCAAACCAGAATGGTTGTTTTAAAATATCTTGTAGGCATACCAACCCAGTTTGACTTTGGAGTGTAATTCAATATCCAGCGGTGCATATTGCACGGGAAGTAGTTGTTGCTCCTTAGTTGAACGGCCACTGTTTTTGAAAAATATTATTTTTATTTTTTGTATATACATAATTATTATTTCGACATCTGTTGATAAATCACTATATTAAATACGACAATATTACAGGAAACTGTAATAAGCTTTAATAATCAGTTGTTTATGCCTTAAGGGCATTATATGTTTAGTTGCATTACATTACAGCTTTTCTATAATTAGTTCTATAATTCAAACTAACTCAAGAAAATTATAAAATGGAAGAAATATAACAGAAAAGATAAAATCGCTGTTATTCTTGGCCAGGGGCACGTCAAAACCATTTAATGAAAACAAACACAAATAATTATACTACGCGGCCCATTTCAAGTTGAAAGTCGTATTTCAGAACCGGAAACTAAATCAAAACATTTACTATCGCACTAGGTATGGTCCTATTATTTTCCAATTATAAAATTAGTAGTTTTTATCCACACATTTGACATAATATTCCGTAACTAGGTGCTGATTGATTCCTAGGTTATGTTTTGTAGAAAGTAAAACAATAAAATCAAAAAACAAGGTCTTACCGTAGCAATAAAGGATCTTAATATAGGCAGAAACTAATGCATGATATCATGGAAAATAGTATACTGGTGACAATTCAACGCAAAAGCAATTAGTTTGATGTGGAGATCTTTGCGGCCACACTGATCAAAGATTACTGTAGACTCAATAGCTCTGACTTACTGTGGTTTAGCAAAAAGCTACGGAAAGCAAAAAATATATAAATAGGAAATGAAACAGCTGCAATTTCATTGGAAGAAGACTGAGACAGTAGTAAAAGTATTACTGGCCTTTTAAAGTACGTTAACAGTATTATGAGCTAAGCAGAACTGATCTAAAATTGCGCGGTTTTCTTATTAGACCATTTATATGAAATAGATACTCTAGCACGGGTAGTTGTTCGAAGAAGTTATTTGTTTTCTTACTCATTAGTGAAAATAAAAAAAATGTATGATTCAACTCTACGCAAATACTTTATGTAACAAAGGGTGGTAAAACTATAAATAAGTAGAAACGTCTATTTGAGATGGTGAATTAAATTTCGTTTGATTTGTTTAATTATGATTTAGGTATTAATTATACTTTCCATTTGAAGCAGCTACAATAAAATTGTGATACACTGAAGTATTTTTTGTAAAAATTATATTTGAGATGATAATGATATAATAAAAACTGGACAATGTAGTTTCTCAGTTACCTCGTTTAGATTGAACTATGTATACAGAGTGGAAAGTGGAACTTGATAAATAAAGGTGTTTCGCAAAATTCCTGAAACACGTCAATTTTCATATTCAATGGGGCATATTACAAAGAGATTTGTTCAACTTTTAAATTATCTGGGGGGTTACAGAAACCCCCAAGTTTTTTTTTAAATGGGAGGGTAGGTTGATTAATGTTTTATTTGAAAGCTTTTTCAATTGCAAATACAATTGCATTTTTTTTGTTACTTTTTATAGCAATGTGTCGGAAAAAAATGAAATAAGGAAATATTTACTGAAATTACTTTAATGTATAGGTACATTTTTTCTTACTTGATAAACCCAATAAAAAAACCTGCACGACAGTCAATTTGAACTGAATGTGCATGATTTGTTAGTACTTGTTTGCATTTCAACGTGTAAATTTAAAACGAAAAATAAGAAAATGCCCTATTTAACCGAGACGCATCGTATCGAAATTTTAATGATGATCGGATATGGGGACAGAAGTCGAACACAGGCTGAAGTCGCTCGTTTGTTTACTGAAGTTCATCCAGAATTACCTTCAATTAATCGAAGTACGATTATCAAAATTGAAACTCGATATCGGGAGTTGGGCCACGTAAGGGATGCTCCTCGACAAAAGCTTTTAAAAGACGACGAAGAAGCCCAGTTGAACATATTGTTGGAAGTTGAAGAAAATCCTGTTACTACAGCAAGGCAAATGGCCCGCGTTCATGGTATCAGTCACACAAGCGTTTTAAAACATCTTAAAGATGAGGCTACCGCTACGTTCACATTATATGGGCAATGCCATACCGAAATGCCTCAAAAAGCAAACGTCGGGGCTGGAATCGCATAGCAAATTTATTCCCCAATAATTTGTATCCAACTTATTTGATCAACGGATGTGGTTTCAACAAGATGGGGCACCACCACATTTTGCTCAAAATGTACGGACCTATCTTAACGAAGTGTTTCCAAATAGGTGGGTGGATTGGCAGAAGGGGCCCAATTGAGTGGCCAGCAAGATCACCCGATCTTACTCCATTAGATTTTTTTATGGGGATATCTAAAGAGCAAGGTTTATGCCACTAAACCTAACGACATCACAGAGCTTCAACGAGTGTTACAAAATATTTGGAATGCTATTTATAATCGATTAGGATATTGTCAGCAACAAGGGGAGAGCACTTAGAACATTTATTGCATTAAAGTAATTTCAGTAAATATTTCCTTATTTCTATTTTTTTCGACACATAGCTTATAAAAAGTAACAAAAAAAATGGAATTGTATTTGCAATTGAAAAAGCTTTCAAATAAAAAATTAATCAACCTACCCCCCCATTTAAGCAACCCCCCAGATAATTAAAAAGATAAACAAATCTCTTTGTAATATGCCCCATTGAAAATAAAAATTGAAGTGTTTCAGGAATTTTGCGATAAACCTTTATTTATCAAGTTACACAATTGTGCCAGTTAGACTTTCCACTCTGTATATTTATCCATCTTAGTTTTACAGAATGAAAATTCCTTGAATAGTTAGCAAAGCTAATAAATAAATCTGTCGTTGATCTGTCACACTGCGTTCAATTCCGATAATACCGTCGTAACAAAATAATTTAAACGATGTATTTATTATACAGTGCGTTCATAAAATGTGAAAATGATCCATCATCTCAAACTATTTCTGTACGTACTCGGACAGGTCGATTTTATCTTTGTTTTTAACGTTATTTTCAAAAAAAATATTATTACCACCTTATCAAAAGTGATGTCTTCCAATTTTTTTTTGAAACGGTATATTTCTTTTTCTAAAATTAAAAGCGCATATTTTTCTGAGTTCAACCATACCAAGTTCGTCACTTAAAATATTTCAAGCTACAACAGTATACTGGGTGTAATGGAAATCAGCCCTTCTATTTCTCAATACATACGTTATACGAGGAAAACAAAAAATGTCAATTTTTTATTTTTAGCAATAACTCATTTACTTTGGAAAATATCAAAAAATGGTAAAGCAAAATTGTATTTGGCTTGCTTCCAGCTTCCTTTTTTTCTACGACGTTTCGTGTCTTCAATAATCTTCATAATCTTTTTTTCTTGAATACGGACTTGTATTTTTCATCTAAATTTTGTGCATTACATCGATGTAACATTGTTGATCATTTATGAATTTCATATTTAATAAAAGATATGAGTAACAAAATACTCCTACCTATTTCTCTGATGTTTTTTTAAACATTTTAAAAGTCGAATACGTGATTTTTCAAAAATGTGCAGCCAATAAAACAAAATTTACATTTTTTGTTTTCCTCGTATAACTCTGAAAATAACACACATTTCAGATATTTTTTGGTACCAATTTTTGGCACCATTAGATTGGTGCCCTAAAAAGACAGCTTTATTCAACTTTTATGATTTCCAAAATTGCAGTACGATTTAAAATTATCAGTCCGTATCCGAAGCTCAGCATTGTCTTCGTAATCGACAGCTGTGCGGTCACAAATTTATTTTTTACTTTGTTTTCATCACATATAGTTGTGAGTAAAATTAGTTTGCACTGTTTCACAATGAAATAACAGTATGCGGCAAGGTCTCTTTGAGGATCAAAAAGCCGAAAAGATAAAAAAGCCAGAAGTCATTTCCAGTCTTGACCTGCCCACAAGCGAACCATTGATTCCGATTGGTCTATCCAAAATTTACTTGAATTATTAGTCCACATTGACTGTAAACGTCCCAGGGTGAGCTTAGTTCATTTCTGTTATTTACGAGATATTGTGTTCTTAGATGTTGCTGTGATTGAGATTTAGTTTTATTGACTACAACTATTTTGTTGTAATAATCAAAATTATGGCTATTTGGCGACCATTCGAAGAGGAAGATATTGTTATAGGCTCCGAACAATGAATATACTAGAAGAATAAACAGACGTAGTATTCTATGCCAATATAAACAATGTCAAAGTTTATTCATTTATTGTGCTTGATTCCACAAATGCTACCATGTCGCAGTGAATAATATAATAAGTTGATTTATTGTTGTATATATAAAACATGAATATATTTAATTTTTTAAAAATTTTGCCAAAAGTTTTGAAATTTCTGAAAGTGGAGAGTAGGGATTTGAGACAATAGACAGAAAGAAATTTGGTATGTTCTAGTCGCGATTTACGAAAAAAATGATACGAAATATGTACTGGCAACTGAAACAAGAAAATAGGTCAAAGCATGCAGCTGCTGAAAGAAAATATAATTGACAAAAGTTTTAAAAAGATACATTATCACAGTTATCGGTAAAACAACTGCTATTCATCGGAAAAAGAGAGTAAAGAAATCGCTGGTGCGTCGGGATCCTGCAATAATGAAAAATTTGTCTGAAACCAGTTCTGCTCACAGATTTCTTTATCTCGCCGACAAATTGTGAAACGGTGCAAATTAATTTTACTCACAACTATACCAGGACAAATAAATAACCTAAATCCAGATATATCAATTGCAAATCGCTATCAACGTCCTATTAAAAGAAGATTTATATTTAATATTGAAAGTAGATTGACGCCGCCTAGAATTAATAAAATAACGAATGTATGCATGCTAAATTTGCGAAAAGCATCAGGAACGCACACATTGGCAACGATGTAGAACGTTTTAGTAAGCTGAACGATGATATCCATACATTAAAATCCATATTATTTCTATTAAGCACGGCGAATGGCAACATCGTAAAAAAGCTGCGTGAAGGTATAACATCGCCCTTTAGTTTAGACAGATCGATAATGCAATGCATACTATCCCACGCAATGTTGATATCAAGAAATCAATGAAGCTACAGCGCAGACTCTGGATTTAGCCTAGATACAGGGGCGGGTATAACTGTTAACGAAATGAAAGGAGTTACGAGAGGAGCGAAGCATGTAGGGGTAAGTAGGGTACATGCGAATACTCCACAGTACAATAGCCAAAAAAGATTTCACTGGTTCAGGCAATTCCTATCAGGTATAGCTTTTTCTGGCTTCATGTCATTATATAATAATATTATCATATCACGTATTACTTTGTTATCAAATGAGCAGGTGCCCTAACTTTGAAAGAGTCCAGAGTAAAGCAAATAAGATTAGTGTTGTGCAGATCATAATTTGAAGACGAGGATCTATACACCGTGTCCGTAAAGTATGGAAAAAATTCATTTTTAGCTAAACATACCATTTTGAGAAATAATCCTGAAACACGTCGATTTTTGATTTTAATTTACCGTATTTTAAAATAATGATCTATATACAGGGTGAATTACTTTCGAGAAATGACGTCACGGTAATTTTTTTTAAATGGAACACCCCCATTTTGTCTCAATTTTCGGATTACTCTAGCTGAGCTGATTCCAAAAATGTATCACATGTTGATACTAATTGGTACAGGGTGGACAAAACTACAATAGTTTTGTGTGTGCTCATAAAGTAATCCTGGAGGTTTTGATGAAAGTTTATGGTTTCAACAGGATGGTGCACCTCCACATTATGCTGTAGATGTTAGAAGGTACCTAGATGAAATTTTTCCGAACAGGTGGATTGGTAGACGTGGTCCTATTGACTGGCCAGCGAGGTCACCAGATTTCAATCCTTTGGATTATTTCATGTGGGGCCATCTGAAGAATGTTGTGTATCAAACGAAACCAGCAAATATTCAAGAATTAAAAGAGAGAATTCGGACAGCAATAAACAGTATTTCTCAAGACACAATAAACAAGGTTCAACAAGAATAAGTACACCGTTTGGGTTACTGTCAAATACAGCAAGGGCTGCAGTTCGAACATTTATAAAGTCATGTATTTCATCATATTCTGTCCGCTAGACAATAAGTATTTTTGATAATATTGTTAATTTAACTAATAAAGAATGTTACGCGTTACTTTATGAGCAGACACAAAACTATTGTATTTTTGTCCATTTTGTACCAATTGGAATCAACATGTGATACATTTTTGGAATCAGCTCAGCTAGAGTAACCCGAAAATTGAGACAAAATGAGGGTGTTCCATTCCATGTATATTAGAATATTATTTTAAAATACGGTAAATTAAAATCAAAAATCGATGTTTCAGGATTATTTCGTAAAATGGCCTGTTTATCTAAAAATGAATTTGTTCCATACTTTACGGACACCGTGTCAAAATTATTATAATTTAGGTTAAATTGCCTCCTGTTATTTCTTATGTGATAGCATTTAGAAAATGTTTAGTTAATCATAGTTGATTTGAAATGTGCTTGATTTTTTTCAAGGATTACTTTTTCTTTCAGATAATTATTAACAATCGCAACTATAAATCAACTGGTTAACAATTTTATACAAATAAAATAAAGTAAGTTACCTGTAACTTTATCCCTAATTAGTTTGCAACTCTCAACTTCACCAATACTGGAAAATAGAGATCTAATTTCTTCTTGTGTCATGGTCTGAGGTAAATAGTTAACAATAAGGTTAGTCTTTGATTCTTCTTGCCCTCCTCCGACACTATTGCCGCTACTGCCATTTTGTTGTCCCACAACTGTAGAATCTAAACCGTTGGACATCATGATGATTTTTTCTTCTTTTTTTACTTAAGTCAAATGAAACGAAAAAATTTTGAATTTTTTTTAAAGAACTCGTCTATTAAAATAACTTATCCTGTACACTTAACTTAGTTGGTGTTGTTTGTTTACTTTAAGTCGAAAAGTTGATGATTATTTTTTTTTGTATTTTTGTAGGGTAAAGACTACCCTTATGTATAATCTGTAACAAAGAAACAAACTGTTAACATGATACATACATTTTAAATAGGTTATTTTCAATTATCATATCATCGCACTCTACACTTCTAGCTGTTCCGTGTCGAGCCAATCACTGTCATATTGTAATAGTAATAACTTATGATAATTATTCCATTTTCTTGTATTAAATCGTTTAATGCTGTTACTGTGTGTTAATACATTCGGAAAATGATACTTTTGGATCACAGGAGTCACGGACCCCCTAGGTTATGACCACCCGCTTGGCAGGTCATGCTGGTCCTGCTGTTACGCCAGTGTCCTTAACAAGTTCAACAGTGAGACACTCTAAGACCATTTTTGTCGAAAAAAAAAAACTTTGTTGAGTTATCGCATATCAATTAATACAACATACTATATTCCTTTTCTAATGTTAGGGCGTTACCTATATGAAACGGATGAATAGGATTGTGATTTACTTGATTACAGTTTCCTGTATCAATTCTCATATTTAAGTAAAGCGTGTTATGAATAGTAGTCAAAATAATAGTGTAAAACTACACTTACCGACTTAAAATTCGATCCATTCAAAACAATGATTTATTTAAAAATGCTATAACTTTCAAATGGGGAGGCTGATTTCTTTTTATTTTTTAGCAACTTTTAGATAAAATACTGTAGTTTTAAGGTTATTATTCGGACATCTAAAAGTAATTTAGTACTCGCCGCATATACAGGGGAGAAGAGAAAACAATTTTTTCCTCAACTTTTGACACACCCTGTAGGTTAATTCTGCTAGTAGATCTGCACACAATTAACTTTATCAAGAAGACTGGTTTGTTTCTAGCGTTTTATTTTTTTATTTATCCCAATAGCTTAATTTGTTTGTGAAATGTGACGGTTTAAAGAAAATGCAACATTTTAGAAATGGTCATAATTAAAATGACGGTAGAGAATAAACTACAAAATAAGTAGAGTGCTGTGGCCAACTCACAATATGACAACTGTCAAATATTCGTTACTTGGCAATTGCAGTTTAATTATCAGTATTTAATTTAACAGACGGTAGATCTCAGTATTATGCTTCTAGAATACTGGGTGTTACAAGGTGTAGCGTCCAGAGAGCTGTACAACGTTTCAATGAAACTGGTAGTTTTTCGAGACGAAGAGGATCTGGCAGACGACGTTCTACAAATGTTCGAGATTATCGTTTCGTAAAATTAAACGTTTTAAGAGAAAGACATACCACTGCTGTCATGGCTGGAAATCGTTTGGAAGAAGTACGCCAAGTAGCTGTTAACGAAATAACGATTCGAAGGCGATTACGAGAACATGGATTACGCTCCAGAAGACCTGCAACTGGTCCGGAGTTACTTAGGAATCACAGAAAAGACCGTCTTCGATTTGCCAGGGAGCATCAACATGGGAATGTCGATGACTGGAGTAAAATTTTATTTTCTGACGAGTCAAGGTTTTGTTTACGTTCTCCAGATGGCCATGAAAGAATATACCGAAGAAGAGGCGAAAGGTTTGACCAAGCAAATTTTTCCACAAGACTCAGTTATGGAGGAGGATCGGTAATGGTTTAGGGCGGCATAAGCATGGAAGCTCGTACTGATTTAGTCATTGTTGGCGGCGGAGCAATGACAGCTAACCGATATATTCGTGATGTGCTAGATCCACATGTAATTCCATTTGCACCGTTTATAGGAAACGAATTCATGTTAATGCACGACAACGCTCGACCACATATTGCGAGGATTGTATCTCAATATTTGGACGAAACAGAAATTCAAAGGATGAACTGGCCATCACGTAGCCCAGACCTCAATCCAATTGAGCACGTCTGGGACATGATGGGCAGACGAGTTCGTAACCGAATTCCTTCTCCAAGTAATTTAAATTTTTTTGAGAGATGCTTTGGTCCAAGAATGGGATCAGATTGACCAGATAGAGATTCGACATCTAATAGAGGGTATGCCACGATGCATTGAGGCAGTTATTCGCGCTCGTGGGGGAAATACCCGTTATTAATTTGTAATAATTATTAGTTTATTTGTTGTTTGATTTGTTTATAAAATTATGTATTACTCTGCTAAAACTGAATAAAAAAATTAAGACTGTTGTATTTTCTTTAAAGCGTCACATTTCACACACAGATATCGGGATAAATAAAAAAACAAAATGTTGGAAAGAAATCAGTCTTCTTGATCAACTTAATTGTGTGCAGATCTACTAGCAGAATTAACCTACAGGGTGTGTCAAAAGTAGAGGAAAAAATTGTTTTCTTTTCCCCCCTGTATATCCAGCGAATACTGAATTACTTTTAGATGTCCGAATAATAATCTTAAAACTACAGTATTTTATCTAAAAGTAGCTAAAAAATTCAAACAAATCAGCTTCCGCATTTTTAAATAAATCATTATTTTGAATGGATCGAATTTTAAGTCGGTAAGTGTATTAAAACGCTTTAAAAATTAGAAAATTACTTTCCATAGGATAGACCGTCCACTAGTAAGCAACATCTACTTCTCGGGGTATACGCCCCGACAGACAATGAATTACACTTCCAAGATAAACGGGGTTGGTATATATGAAAATATAGAACCAACCATTCTGGTTTATAATTAGAACGAATAATATCACTTGCGTATTTGCGCCTCATCAGTACAAGGTAGATACTATCCGCCCAGAAGCTCTAAGAGCATCCTGGACTGAAGATAACGCTGAAATCATATTAATACATTAAACCCAGTGAAGGGAATGCCAAGAATGTGATAATAGCGACATCTCCACAACTAAATATAAACCAAAATTCTATATTGACAACAAACCATTTCGGTGTTGTAGGTTATTTACTTGATTACAGTTTCCTGTATCGATAATTGTCATATTTAAGTTATGCGTGTCAGAATAAAAGTCAAAATAATAGTATAAAACTATTAAAACGCTTCACAAATTAGAAAATTACTTTCCAAAGCATAGACCGTCCACTAGGAACCAACATCTACTTCTCGGGCTGTATGCCCCGACAGACAGATTTGTAAAGCGTTTTAATAGTTTTACACTATTATTTTGACTTCTAGGATTGTGATGTTTTTTAGAGTACACGTCAAATATTTTTGATTTCTGCGTTTGGCGTTCTGCCGCAATATTTTTTTAAATGGCAGCCCACGTCGAATCATATATCATAGAAACCCCTATTTTACATCTATCCAAAAATATTGATAATGTTCTACTTTACTTAGAAGTTTTAAAAAATATCACTTTTATTAATATAAATTAGATGTTACTCTAATTTGCCCCTGGTAGCTTTTTAAAATTGAACAAAAAACAGGAGTGAGTGTTAAAAATGTCAACCACATCATTATTTATGTACAAATTGTTAAAAGTGATACTCATTTCAAATAGATAGCAAAGAGTTTAAAAGTAAATTAAGAATAATGGCACATTTATCAGGAAAATAAAAACCAACGAATACAAATGCTAATTTTAGTTTGATATAGTGTTGGTATAGTTACTATACTGTTTTTTATTGAAGTTACTATTGCCGGTGCTAAATATCTTTATTCGCTCCAAAATAAAATTACACCTGAAATAAACCACATATTTCCAAACTTGAACGTATACTTTCAACAGAATGCACCTCCGCACTATTATTTGCGTTAAGCAATACAATTTTTTTAGAGACGTAACTAAGATCACTCTGCTTGACACCCCTTCAATTTTTTTTCGGGGGTCCCCCCAGACCAAGTTTACGTTCAACTCAACAACGTAAAAATTTGAAGGACCGCACACGTCTCGAAATGCAGGCAATTACTCCAGATATGATCAACAATTCAATTCGTAGTTGTTTTGAAGATACTTTGTGTCATTGTCAAAAAACAAATGGCCAACAATTAGAGCACCATTGTTTTGAAGTAACTGCAGTTTAGTAAACTGTTTAGATATAATTTGTGTAAAATAAAATTACATTGACTGGATTGCTGTTTAAAAAAAGTCAAGATGGTTGCGGTACGCGAAACGGTGAAGTCCAAAAAATTTTACTAGTCCTCTAAAAGAAGCATATCACAATCCTATTCATCGTCTTAGAATTCCATAGCCGTTTCATAGATAACCCTTTGGTGCGATAAATGAATTAGGTGTACTTTTTTAAACAAATATGATGTGCACTGTACATCATATAAAAAAGGAAACACAAAGATAATATTGAATAGTTTTTTTATGCAACGGAAACAACTGCCAATTTCTATCTTAGCGCTCCACAGACTTTTTAGTTATCCACAGTATCTTCACATTTTAAAGCATATCAATAAAAGATAAAAACGTATTTTATTTGTAAGTAAAATGTGTATTATTTTAACAATTCTAATTAGAGGCCATAGGTGGTGTGCCATCACGCTGTTTGCTGTCTGGCACTGAGCCAACTTGGCAATGGACGACGTAAGATTTTTATACATAATGAAATAGATTTGAAGGCAGGGACGCCTTGAGCAAAAAACACTGGCGGTAAACTGCCTATGCAAAAAGTTGTAATTTATAACGTCACTATAGATTTAAAAAATGTTAACATTGTTTTTTAGTTTGGAAATGTAGGCAGTGATTTATTCTGAAAAATTGTAAATTACGAGGATGTATTGATATCTAGTTAGCCTAGACCAGTTCTATGCATAAACAAAATATTGCGTTACCATAGCAACGAACAATAACTTATTAGAAGTGTCAGTGTGAAGTTTGACGTCAAAAAAGTAAACCAGAGTTACGCAATAAATTAAAAGAAAAAAGATGTCTACCAAAATTGTGAAAATCGAAAAATTGGAGTATCGAGCCATCATCAAGTACCTGTATTTAAAAGGGTTAAGAGGTAAGCAGATTTAAAAAGATATGCTTAATACCCTTGGTGATCAATGTCCTTCGTATGCGACCGTGAAAAATTGGACTACAAATTTCATAAGAGGTAAATTTTTCATTGAAGATGATGACCGATCGGGAAGGCAAGTTTCTGTGTCAGTCCCCGAAAATATCGATGCAGTTCATGACATGATTTTATCAGAACGTCGAATTGGGCTAAAACGGATATCTGAAGCACTGAATATTTCATACGAACGCGTTCATCATATAGTTCACGTCAATTTGGACAAGAGAAAAATTGCTGCAAAATGGATCCCCAAATGTTTGAATGTTGACCAAAAGCGTGCAAGGGTAGAAGCATCGCGTTCGATCTGTGCTCGATTTGAAAACGATGTAGACTTCTTAAACCGAATTGTTACTATGGATGAGACTTGGGTACATTTCTACGATCCAGAAACAAAGCAACAATCGATGGAATGGCGACACTCTGGTTCTCCAAGACCTAAGAACTTTCGTGTCCAAAAATCTGATGGAAAAGTTCTTGCTTCAGTTTTTTGGGATTGCATTGGAGTAATCATGATTGATTTTTTGGTTAAGGGTAGAACAATAACTGGAGATTACTATTCGACATTACTGACCACTCTATGGGAAAAAATTAAAGAGAAAAGACGCGGAAAGCTATCCAAAGGTGTTTTGTTTTGCAGGACAACGCCCCTGCACACAAATCTCATGTCGCCATGCAAAAAATTCGTGATTTAGGGATTGAATTACTAGAACACCCCCCTTATTCACCAGATTTGGCTCCGTCCGACTATCATCTCTTTCCTCAACTGAAAAAAGTTTAAAAGGTCGTAAATTTTTCTCCAACGAGGAGGTAATAAAAGCAGTGGAGGTCTGGTTTGCAGAGCAAGAAGAAACATTTTTTTTAAAGGTCTAGAGATGTTGCAGGTTCGCTGTAATAAATGTATCCAATTAAGAGGAGAATATGTTGGGTAATAAAATATTTTGACATTGACATTCTATAGTAGGCTAAGAATTTTTCAATATATCCTGGTACTATGTTACATATTCATATAAGAGAAGAGGCATGCAATGAGGATTATTCCAAACAAATCTCAACGCAGAAAATCTTATGGCTATTAAATGCTAACGCAATGGAGCGTTTGTCATAATAGTATGAAGCTTGAAAATAGGGTAACAAACCACTAATCTGTATGGATCAAAGATTATAGGAAGAGTTCGAATAAAAGGTCTAATTACATGCTTTCAAAAGTTCTAGAACTCACACCTACAATCTTCAAAACAAGAAATTTGATGGCGACGAAAACCTTTGTCCAACAAACACAAATTTATATCATCGCCACTAGAGAGACTGCAAACAAAAGATAAAGCAAGATAACTTTTGTTATGGTTCTCATTACTTCAGAGAGGATTCTAGGAATGAGGAAGTAGAGCTGGTGTAACTGGTGTAACAGATTTTCTTACCAGACATCACTTAAAATTGACCAATAGAAAATTTACTGCTATAATCCCAAATCTTCTTAGACGTGCACATCTTGTTTGGTTATTTATCTCTGTTGGTAAAACATTTTTTGGAGCATTCAGTATTGGAAAATAGGGAAATTAGGGCGACAGAAAAACTAGTTTCGTCTCTGTATGAGGAGACACTATGCATTGCGAAGAATATAAAAAAAGATGTTTACTATGATTAATAAAAATAATTATTTCCCATTTTTTTACCGACAGTCGGCATCGACACCAGACAAAACAATATTGACTTATGTCGCCATTTGAATAACCCAAACAAGCCCATTTCAAAATAACTTGATTTTTGTTTTGTTTAAATATATTTTGATGCTGCCAGTGCCGAAATCAATAGGGTTATTGTTCTGTTTTAGAAAATAATATAGCTAGGTAGGGTGTAAATTAATATAAGAATTACTACAAAAATTGCAGACAAATCCAAGTAATCGGAGCAAAAGAAACTCATTTAAAACTTTTAGAGAAAACTCACTTTTTTTAAATTAGTGTTACACCCTCAAGCGGACATATTACAAACTTAAAAATTTTCAGCAATTTCTTGGTACCTTTCGTAACAATAATTTCTACTGAAAGGTCGTATGTTGAGCGGTTTCCGAAATATAACCCCTTACCACGCTATTTTAACCACTGGGTACACTTGCCATCCGGATTTTATTTACCATAGTTTGTAGAAAAGATAACAGAATAGGGTCAAACATATAGAATGCGATTATTTTAAAAAGAAACTAATTTCACTATTGTAGGTACCATGCGTGTGAACACAACCAAATGCTTTTGATAGATAACATTTTATATACAACAAAGCTAAACTTTAAGCCATTTACTTTTTTCGATGTTTATTATTGATATTGAAAATAATGAATCACTTTTTTCCTGTACACCCTACAAAAATTATCGCATCACTGGTATTTTAGGATATTTTTAATACATACATGGGCAAAAAATTATCACAATTTCTTACAAATTTTTTTGGAAGCAAAAATGCTCGAGTAAATCATTTCTGTCTTGGAGAATGCATTGAGATCGAGAACTTTCTAAGCAAATTGTGTTATTGTATAGTGAAAATTTAAATTTATTTTGTTAATAATGGATGTGCCTCAACGTTTAACAATACATGTGACGAATGAAGAAGCCGCTAGAATCATCGAGCTCATACAAGATGGCCGCAGTCAAAGATACGTCGCCGGGGTAATTAGAGTTCAACAAAGCACCCTATCCAGAGTTGTTATTCGCTACCAAGAAACAGGGCAGCTAACCAGAAGACCCGGACAAGGCCGCGGAAGGGTAACTTCGGTAGTAGATGATCGTTATTTGAGGTTAACGGTGTTAAGAATTAGGCATACCACCGCTCGAAGGCTGCAAACAGATCTGTTGGCTGCCAGTAATGTCCTAATAAGCCTACAAACAGTTCGAAATAGGCTGAGAGAAGCAAGTATACGAGCCAGAGTGCCAGCTAGAGGTCCACGTCTTACCAGAGAACATCGAGTAGCAAGATTAGAATTTGCTCGAGAACACGCAAATTGGAATATTCAAGATTGGTCCAATATTTTATTCACGGATGAATCAAGATTTAGTCTGTATTCATCAGATAGGCGACGTGGTGAACAGCACTATCAGGTTATTTTTTGTCAAACTGAAAGCTTTGGTGGTGGCTCTATCATGGTTTGGGGAGGAATTTCTTTCGAGGGTCGCACGGAGTTAGTACCTGTGAATGATGGAAGACTAAATGCTGACAGGTACATAACCAATATCCTAGAACCCCTATATGCCTCATATCGGTGACTACTCTGTGCTAATGCACGATAATGCTCGTCCACACGCTGCTAGAGTGTTTCGGCAGTACTTAGAAGAGGTCGAGATACCCACCCTAAATTGGCCTGCACGTAGCCCGGACCTTAACCCAATAGAGCATGCCTGGGACCATCTAGGATGGCAAATTCAGCAACATCCGGCACCAATAAGAACACTAGATGATCTTCAAAATATTATTTTTAACTTCTGGGAAAACATGCCGCAAGGGTACGTCCAGAACCTGTTTAGAAGCCTTCCAAGACGAATGGAAGCTGTAATTAGAGCGAGGGGCGGCAACACACGCTAGAAGAAATTCATTTAATTTAAGCACCGTTTATTTTTTTGTATAGATGTTTTCTATGTTTTGGTAAATCAAACTTTTTGTCCTCTGTAGATTAAACTGATATAAAATAAATGTTGCAAAAGGCGTATGTATTGGTGTTTTAATTCGTAATAATAATAAAATTCGAAAAACAGGCAACACATTTGAAATATTTGAAAAATAATGTGTGATGCGATAATTTTTGTGGGGTGTATATATTATGCCTACCATTGTTTACTAATATACAGAGCGAAATGAGAATTTTGACTGTAATTTCTTTTCGTCACTACGATTTTTGATATATTGGATCATTAAAACTAAAAATTAAAGAGGAAATATTTGACCAAAATGAACCAACACGTGTTCGTCGCTTTACTCCTCAGGTTGTGTATAATGGGATTTGAACACTTTTTAATGGTCACTTGACATTTCCTATAGGAACCTCAATACGAGATATAGGAATACAGTTCCTTATGACTCCTGTATAGTTAATAAAAATTGTGAAAAAACTAAACTATTAAAAATAAATTCGATTACATAACATTTTTGATTGAAAAGCGAAAAATAACTAATTTCAGGAGAAGATTTACTGATTCTCGATAAATGCGTTCAATACCTTGTTTTTCGTTTTTCAAAAGTGTTTAAATAATTTAGTTTATTCAATGTGTAATTCCATTGACCTTTAAATCTAAATGTATAGCAATAAAGATAGTTTATACAGCTAACTATCCAAACTGCGATTTGATACAAATATAAATTATTGTTTAATACAATAGTTAGGTTATTTATTTTTCAATAACGTTCAAGTTTTCATCGAAGTGGCCCTGGCTATTAGGAGAAATACTAAAAAATATTTAATAACCCTGAAAAAATAATCAATAAGTCGAATATTGAGAATTATGCTCAGGATTAATATAGATATATACGTGGTATCCGATATAATAAATATTAAATAATTGAAGACATCTTTATATTAAAATTACCACCTAAGTATCGTTAGCAGAGCAACAAAACATAATATATTTGTATTTAAAAAAAATTAAATACACCTTCAATCATACACATGGTTACTGTGTTTTTTACACTTTCTAGCCGAGATACGAGGAGTTTTATCAATTCAGCATATTTTTTTCGAACTCTATACCTTCCGAATTACCCTGTATATCATTTTGAAATTTTTTACACGTAATAACCATTACCTACTTGGAATTTTCAATAAAGTATCCCCAAAAAGATAGTCCATGTCCGATTTGACAAAAAATTTCAAAACTCGTCTATACTAAAAACATCACCTTGTATATAGATTTTTTTAAATTGCTCTTTATAATTGGAAAGAGCATAAAAAATTGAATCTACTCCTTTGCTTTATAATATTATATTTGCTTTATAATATTATATGAAAGTAGTTTTGAGAGTTACCAAATGGTATCCGAGTTTTTTTTAAATATTCTATCTTGAAATGTTTCTTGAGAAGCAACGTAGAAATTCAATTTAGTTTGTAGATTTACGGGTACCTACATATTACTGAAAAGTATGATTACAGGGCCGTACATTGGACATACTCATTCAATATAATTACTTAGTCAACTTAGTGTATTAATCAAACCCTATTTATTTCTATTTTGACGAATAATCCTACCAATCTTGTCATCTTTTAAAAACCTACAGTAGAAACGGTGGAGGTTTACCATCACGTGACTGTTACCATACGTATACGAATATACGTTACTATACGTAATATACTTTACTATACGTATACCTATACGTATACATATATACGTTACTATACGTACTATACGTTACTATACGTATATACGTATAGTAACAGTCACGTGATGGTAAAGCTCCACCGTTTCTACTGTATATAATAATAAATCAGCGACAAAATATGGTAGTACAGTCGACTCTCGATAAGTTGAAACAGAAAAATGTCAAATTACCAAGAGTTTGATAAAGATTTGAGATTTATTGTTTTAAAAATTCATACAATTATCAACAAATAATTATTATTTACTGAAAAGTAGTCCGTAATTTTATGTTGAGTAAGCGACTATAACGTTTGAAGGAAGATTGGAATGCGAACTACAAACTCAGACATTAATCGACAGGTGCACATATATGTAAACAAATGACTTATGACACATAACATATCATAACATACTGATGATAACAAACCCTTCAAATTATAGAGAGTATGGAAGCCCGGACTTCAAATTATTGCATGTTGGCGGGCAAGATGTAATATTCCTTAATTTGTATTGATTTTACTGTTATTTGTAGTGGTATATCATTTCGTGTCATTTCACCGGCGGCCTCGAATTGCGGACCGATTACCTGATTCCAATAATTCCGTACTCGAACTGCGGACCAAACCAAGAAGACCCCTCTTTTAAAAACCATGAATTGCGGACTAAGCAGAGATTAGCCCAGCGTAAGTGTGCTGGGCTCCTAACACAGAGGTACCAGGTTCGAGTCGTGTCCGAGTCAAGATATTTTTATTTTTATTTTTATTTTCTTATTGTTTTTTTCAAAAATTGACTAAAAATACGAAGAATTTTTCGATTCGGATTAGGGTAGGGGGTAAGGTAGGGTGGTTTTAGTTAGGTTATTATTGAAAATTATTATAATAATCTGTCAATTACACAATTCAATTTTTCGATTCGGATAAGGGTAGGGGGTTAGGTAGGGTGGTTTTAGTTAGGTTATTATTGAAAATTATTATAATAATCTGTCAATTACACAATTCAATTTTTCGATTAGGGAAAATGTATCTATGCATTCGTGATAAATATCATTATTAAAATATTTTTACTTTCCAAAACACAAACGTTTTAGTTTAGGACTACACTTGGCAACGTTGGTAAGAGCTACATTTAAACGCTCCTGATTTCAGGTGGCCCTTTCGACTTGGTCCGCAATTCATGGGTCATTAAAAACACATGACAAATTTTAAAAATCATTTATGGTTTTTGGTCCGCAGTTCATGTACGCCCCATTTCACGTTTAGGTGCGTAGGTACATTAATAACCAATTAATACATCACACACCCTAATTAATACATCGCGTAACTAACCTGAACGATAAAGGTGTACGGGTAATACTAAACAAATTTAACAGTCAATTAAATAACTAGATATTTTTATACACAAACAACATACCATTGTTATTATTTTGAGGTATCCAAAGGTCAAATTGTGTATACAGAGTGTTCTGTTAGATTGGTTTATGTTTAAAAAAAAGGTTCAATGAAACTCAGTCAAACCACAATATATATATGTATTTGCTCCTGTAGGAATACTCAACTTGCAACTAATTTCGGTATTACAATACCATCTTCAGGCTATATGAAATAAGTACAACCAATATGAAAGAATATCATCCTTAATAAACCCTAAAAAATCATATTTGTGTATATCTAATGAAATGGGAAATTTTTTAAAAAATATTTTGTGGTATGAAAGAAAATCGAATTGAAAATAGAAGAAGAACAACGAAATTACCTAATCTAAAAATTTTTGTTTTCCAGGAAAACGAAACGTAGATATGTGGAAATCATATAAAAAATTAAGTTTAAACAAAAACAAAAAAGTGTCCAAAATCCAAATACACTTTTATACATATCTACGTTTCGTTTTCTTGGAAACCAAAAATTTTTTCTTAAAATTTTATATAAGACGTTCCACTTTATACGAGAAAACAATTTTTAGATTAGGTAGTTTCGTTGTTCTTCTTCTTTTTTCAATTCAATTTTCTTTCATACCACAAAATATGTTTTTCAAAATTTCCCATTTCATTAGATATACACAAATATGATATTTGTTTAATATTGGTTGTACTTATTTCATATAGCCTGAAGATGGTATTGTAATACCGAAACTAATTTGTTCCTACAGGAACAAATATATATATTATGGTTTGACTTTGTTTTTCATTGAACCTTTTTTTGGATTCTAACCACATTGGAGATATGGATGAACTCTTGAAGTTAGTTTATGTTTATTTAGAACCGAGCCTAACGAGACGAATGCGTGTGAAACACACAATTTCAGGAACGATCTCACGCCACTGCCTAGACGAAAAAAAAGGAATTGTCTAATACTGCCTTAAACTAGTTAAACTGCGGCACTCACTTTGGCGGCACGCGAGGTGAACTTTGTTTGGCATGCCACATGCCCATGCATATATAATTGAATGTTTGGGTTTCTGTTTTCTGTATTTTGGATATAATACGTGCGAAGTTAAAATAAATATTGAGTTTTTCAATATAATTATCAAAGATTACAAAATAATTACTGTCACTATCGTTTGTCGGTTAATATCACTTTCAAATTTAGAATATCCCTGTTTTTGTTCTATAGATTAATTATTATAATATGATCACATGAACGAAATTATTCGGTGAAAATTCACGTTTTTAACTGCTAAATATTATTTTAATGATTCCCAAGTTGGCTAAATTGGATTAAGGTCAGGATGGAAGCCTTACAGATTCGTGACAACGGAATTTTAGCTGATTGATTCAATAAGATCCAAATGTGATTTAAGCAGTTTTATTAAATGGAACAATAGATATTTTAGGTCTCAGTGAATATCACCCCAATATACATACGTACATATTAACACAATTTTCTAAATTATGTACTATAATTATTGTTGATTTCATTAAAAGCATTTTTAAATATTACTACAATCCACAAATTTATTTTCATCACAAAGTAGTGACCTACCACAACAACATGCTGCAAAGAGAAATTGGTGCAGCTTCAAGATATTGTAAAAAAGTTGGTACAACTGTCATCTATACTAACGCGTCATTTAGTTTGTATACAGTCATTCATTTGGTCAGTTAATCTTTTTTGCGATTTTTATAATGGATAAAAATTTCGAACAGAGAGTCTACCTCAAATTTTGTATGTCGAATCGCTGAAAACAGACTTTATCAAAACCACACGCAATGAGTGACTTGTGGTGGAAGATTTGTGCCGCTCTGGTTGGCCATCAATGTCTTCAACTGAACATAAAGTCGATAAAATAAGGGAAATGGTAGATGAAAATCGTCATGCAAGTCTAAAATTTCTGTGTCATCATTTTGTACCAGTCTAAACGATTGTTTGGTCAAAAAACCATCGGAGTCGCTAACTAAGGAAATATTAAACCTCAGCAGGAGCCAGATCAGTAAAGTGACAGGATTAATTGCCACTGGTCTTTTCACGTAAACGGTACAACCAAGAGCACAAAAAACCTTGAGGCTGAGGTGTCGAGGCTTTCTAACCTCTGACTGGTTGCGCTGGACAAATCAATCAATTGAGCATGAAACGCGTTGCTACTCAGTTGGTACCGAAAAACCTGAATGCCAATTCAATCGCGCAACGTTATCTATAGACATGTTGGAACGAGTTATTTCTGATCCCATATTCATCAAGCGTTATGTCACTGGTGATGAAACATGGGTTTACGATTTTGACATGTAATCAAGATTCTGAATGGCGCCTTTCAACTGAGCCGAAACAAAAAAAACACATCCAAGACGATCAAATGTGAAGGTGATGTTGACAGTTTTTTTTTCAGTTATCGCAGTGTTGTGCAGAATTGAGATGATAAATAAGAATATTCTCTGAAAAAAAATTCAAATCACAAGTCACTAATTTCAGGCCAAAGACGAAACAAATAGTTTCAAACAACCCTGATATGGCTTCGGACGACATTTTTCTTTTTTTCCAAATCTCAAATTATAGGTTATCTAACCTAAGGGTGAAAAAAAAACTTTCACATTGAGTAAGTTACACAATGCCTCTTCAAGCCACGTGAAAAGAATTACTGAAATTTCATTAAAAAAAAATGTTTTCATTACTTGATTCTTCATTGGCGTAACTGTGTTATTTTGGATGGACGGATGGACAGTAGCGGATTTAGGCTGAAGCCCGGGCCTAGGGCGGCAAATTTTGACAGATTGGGTTTTCTGTAAACTGTAAGACCAAATTTTAAAGTTTATTAAAGTTTACTATATTGCGCTGTTACCATGCCGTTGAACATCAACCATCCTTCGCACAATCGAGCACTTTGAAAAGTACTGCTTTGTGGGTAATACCAGCCGAGATACCAGCTCAGTGGCAGAAAATATGAGAATTGTTTTTTCTTGCGTTGATAAGAATGTTGTTTATACTATTATTAATAGGTAATATTGTTTATTGTTGAAATAATTTCTAAAACTTTCGACATAATTTTTGGAAAAGATTAAAAACCGAATTTAGATGTGTTTTAAGAGTAAACCTAAGTATGGATGAAGGTAACGAACTTCTTGTTTCTTGGTATTATGTTTAAAGTGTAAATCATTTTCATTGGAATAATCAAATCGAAAATTGTCTATACAAATTTATTTCAGGAATATACTGTTGTCAGGCATTGCAATGGTTGCTAACTCAAATGATTTTTTTTTCTCACAACACTTAACCTTTTACACTCTGCCGGTGCCCTTGAAAACTAATGCACGTTCCAATTAAGCATTAACACACCTCGGCATTATGCGCTGTAATGGGGGACTTCGGTTCAAGTCACCGACCCAAAAAATTTCATATTTTTCTACCACTGGGAATGGGAAATTTCAGAACGATTTTGTCATGTGAATGTTCGTATTATTATTAGGTCTGTTCTAACCGCCATCAGAAACTGTCAGAAAGGATCAGATAATAACTGGTCATAGCAAACAACAAGTTTCCTTTAGCGTAGTTCCTATCATTGATTGCAATGTTCCACTATTCTCTCATCGTTTCTGACAATTTCGGGTAGAGGTTGGAACAGATTTTATAAATATCCGTAAACGGAGCCTCGGCTCTTCAAATTGGGTAATTTGTTGCAAATATCGATATTTGTAAAGGTCATGTATGATTGGCTGAAAGATGTGTTGGAGCATCTGATTCCATGTCAATTGCTACATATTCCTTATCCAAAGACGATATTGATTGGTAGATATTATTGACGTGAAATCAGGAGCACCAGCATAAATTTCAATCAATTGGACATCATTTTTGCAAATATCGAAATTTTAAAGAGCCGAGATATTTATAAATAATACGCACCTTCACATGACAAATTCGTTCTGAAATTTCCCTTCCCCAGTGGTAGAAAAATATGAAATTTCTTGGGTTGGCAACTTGGAACGAAGTCCCCTATTGGAAACCCCACGTTTATTATACATCTCTCGGGCTCTGAGTCCCAAATCTTCGGTATGAATCGCGTATGGCTAAGACTACCGACCGTAGTCAGCCGAATTATATTCGCAATATGTATAATCTACATTTGACAATATTTCGTTGACTAGTAGTCGGTAAAATTTAGATGATAAAACTAAATATTATTTTACCGGTCAAACATTTGTGTTGTAAAATAATCATACAATTTGGCATTACCTTTTCGAAGTAACAAGTACGATACGATACTGTGCTATTGTTATCGGATTAACAACTAACTGCTGTGGGTTTTTCTCTTGAATCAATTATGTTGGTGTAAAGTTAAAACGAAATACCTTGGAATGGAGTATACTTCATATGGTCCCCGAAACTGATTCGAGTGTAAGCTTTACGTGCGCCATGCGCCTAGCGCGCGGAAGGAAACTTTGATACCTGCCATTATTATAAAAAAAATGCACAATTAAATTACATGGGAATTTGTTTCAGTGTTTATCTAGGTGGTTGGGTCGGCCCGTGGACTTGTAACCCTTAGAACCTATCGACCAGCTACCTCTGAATACCCTATTAAATTTTCTTAAAAAGAGTATTTGTTAATGTTAATTTTCAAACCTATTTTTATCACACTAAATGACTATTATAAATTTGATATCAAATTCAAAGAGCCCTGTGTACCTATACCGTGCATGAGAGAATAACGTTTTTAAGAACATAAAAATAAAAAATAAACAGAAAGTATAGGTACCTATCCCTCATTAAATGTAAAATGATGTGCAATATTTCTACGAGCCTCTCATTGTATTTTATAAAAAAGTCTGGTGCTTTATAATTATGTAAACAAATTAGTACATACCTAAATACAAATTATTTCAACTAATAACTGCATGTATACCTACTTTCGTAGGCAATAATCTAGACTCACCAATTTATGCCACGATAGAAGTCTAAATAAATATTAGGCACTTGCATTGCATGCATAAAATAGGGTGTACTTAAATCCATTTGCATTATAATCAAGATCATTGTGAAAAAAGTTTGGAACCATATGACATTAAGTAACGGGAAACACTACGTTGGGGTGAACTATCGTCAATCTCTCTGACCCCATATCTATGGCTATAAACGTAAAACGTACGAAACAGACAATACAGCTGTCTATTCTACACACAGAAATATTAATTAAAACTATGAAACAGTGCAAACACTGCAAACTAGAGTATTTTATTTAAAATAACAATTAGACATCCTAATATGTACGATTTTCAGGAAACTTTCAGGGAAAAGAGCGTGGTATAAACAATTTTGGTAGTGATATGATCAGTCAACAATTTTTGTTAACAGCTGTCATTATGACCACCAACGAATCCGATGTTAAAAACAACATTACTGTCTGGAACGGTGATTTATAATAAAAAAGCATGAATAGCGTGGGCATATCAAATTACAAACTAGGTATGTAAATAAAAGCAGTTGGGAATGGTCTAGTTTTTAACACTTCGGAATGAAGTAACTTCCTACTGTATGCTTACATGAAATTAAATTTGGGTATTTATAGATACTGTAGCTATTTTCGTAAAAGGCATAACAAACCCTACATATTTAGGGGAATATTGGAAACACGCGATCACTTCGGTTTAACAAAATTATATCAACTTATTATCTATGTTCAAAGCCTGTCATTGATTTAAGCTATTTTAGTTTAAAAGTTACTGAAGTATATTTACATAAAGTTGTAATCGAATCGATAATAACATACCCTCTATCTCCTATTTATACTTTGTGGACATTAAAAACATCATATATAAGTATCCATGTATTTAATAAAATATCAAAAATAAACAACTAAGTAAATCAAACTCACCAAAATCCGGCAAATTAAACATGTGGAAAGTACCAACCGTTTCAAAATAACCTAACAAATTAAACTGAAATACTACTATAAAAGGCAAAATAAAAACAAACGAAAAGAAAAAAAAGAAAAAAAAAGTAAAAACCAAAACTACTCCAACCGAGTTCGGATTCGTACTACCGACGGGTCGGAATATTAAACTTGAACAGCTCCGTCCGGAACTGTCGATTGTGAGGGTTTAGACAGCACATGCGTGTACTAGAGAGCTAAGTATTATTGTCACTTTTTATTAATTTAATTATTTAAAAACAGATTTATTCAATATTGTAAAAAGTTTTATTGTTGAGCACATGCCTGATACAAAAATATTTTGTTTCTACTTTGCCAAAAAACCAAAATAAACATTTTAACTCCAAACATTGTTACGAAAAATAGGTGCCTATTGTTTGGTAAAGTACACAGATCTACATAGAATACATTTTATTTTAATGTTTTGTTATACTGGGTGTCCCAATAACAATATATTTAGAATTATTAAATTTAGTGACATGAAAACATTTACGTCAATAAAGTTTGCTGCACTTAAGTATACGACTAAAAATTCTCGCAAAAATTTTCGGATTGAAAATATAAAACGTGTTCTATATTTTCCAGACAAAATTTTATGTTTGACATTACACCCATTAACTACCTTTCAGGTAATTTATAACCTAACAAACAATAAATTGCTGTAACACTTTCTTGTTCACCATTTTTGCAAAAAAAAAATTAAAAATAAATAACGTTGGGTGAATGAAAGTGTGCTTGTTTAATGTTTGCTACGTTTTTAAGGGGATTTAAACGTCAATCTGTAACTGACATTGCGTATCGCATTTTTTATTATTTAAACGTTTTAAAATTTTTGGAGAAATTTCTGGCAACATTTTCGTGGTAAATTTCAGAGTAATTTTCGCCATAATTCTTTGCACTGCTACAGCTCTTGAGCATAATAAATAATAATATAAACAAAACATTCGAGTGAATATAACACTCATGTATGGTAATAAAAGAGATTTAGGCAAACTAAGGGTAACTAGCACTGAGTTGTTCTATTTAAATATAAATTAATTGTAAAGTCAATAGGTACAACACCATTGCATTTTGCAATGAGATTTCAAGGATAAGGATAAACAATTAGGCAAAGTTTGTCCAAAATCAATTGCAGACGCGACGCACACATGTTCGTCGCTTCTGCAATTGATTTGTCAAGTAAACCAAAACCCACAGCAGGTAGATGATTATTTTACAACTGAAACGTTTGGCTGGTAAAATAATATTTGAGACTAATTTTTTAATTCATTTAATTTTTCTATTATTTATTTGTGCTTCGGAAGATATATTTCTCAATTTTTACATTTTTTGATAACATCTGCCAATTAGATGTAATAACCCAAGCTTATACGGTGGGCCACCCTGTATGTTCAAAAAGTTAAATTTTTTTTTGAAAAATTTAGTGATTTTTTTGATTACAAAATAAATTTAATTTGTGTTTTAGTATCTAAATTTTACCGATTACGGATCTATTACTGTTTACTGTACAATGAGGGATTTATAAACTTTTATTAGTTAAGACCAGATACCGAGGCAACGAAATATTGTGAAATATACTTTACCAATAAAATAATATCAATTATTTAAATAGTTCTAGTCATAATATAGTTGATATTTTCGGTTGGCTATGATAATATGTGTCAACCACCAATACATTTAATTGTTGATCCATGAATTCATTACAAATTATTTAATTAATTATTACTTAAAGCTACAACTCTGGATTGTAGCGTAATCGGTGCAGATCATATTCATGACGGTTAAAAAATAATTATTTAATTTTCCTTATTTATTGAATAGTGAGTTCTCCCTAAAAAATGAAGTACAACGATACCAAGTCGGGAGATGTGGCAGACGATTAATTATCGCGTATGGTCCTTCCAATGTCTTCCCTATCTACTTACCTTCCTGTTTTTGTCATTCCTAAGTTTCATTCAACTTAGGGGTACACAAAAATCAGGATCAACAATGAACTTTCCTGATAGTGTTTTATTAAAAAACGTATTAGATAGTGTGTTATATTCTGCTGAATTCAAAGTAAAAACTACTTATCCTATCATAATGCACAACTCGTACGCCTGATGCTTTGATCGTTTTCTGATGATAGATCTTGGATCTTTTCCAAATTTTACGAAATATTAAATATAATAATAGGTAATATTTTCAATTTTAGCCGTTTTTGGCACTTAGGACAGCAAATAATGAATGATCTATAATTATGTCCCCAAAGAATATGAAGATCTATAGATAAAAA
Organism: Lochmaea capreae; assembly: GCA_949126875.1. NCBI lineage: Eukaryota > Metazoa > Arthropoda > Insecta > Coleoptera > Chrysomelidae > Lochmaea > Lochmaea capreae. The sequence continues at coordinate 13,494,480 of OX421402.1, read as the reverse complement.
GGTATTTTAAAAACTTGCTATCATCGTTATGACGATAAAATCAGATACAATTTGAATATAATTATATAATGTTTTTCGTCCAAAATTGGTTTCAGCCATTTTATATATTTCATTTTTGTTCTATTTCCTCTTTAATGAATTAATATACGTGGTATTATTTTGGAATATTTATTTATATTAGTGGAATACATAAATTATTGAAGAAAGAATTATAAAATGTTAAATCACCAGTTAAAATAATATTTTGAATAATTAAGAACTCCCGGTAATGTCAAAATAAATGACTGATGAGAGATTGATTCATGCCGTTTGCTGAGCAGATTCGTTGCAAAAACAATAGAAAGTTACTATTTCACTACATTACAAATACAACACATTTTCATTATTTTTTTTTGTTATTTGTTGAGAAATTATACCACAATATTATTTGTATTTTCATTTCAACGTTTCGGTAGAATTCCAGCTACCTTTATCAAGGTTAATTAAGTTTTTTTTATAAATTCTGGTCCCTATCTGAAACAACGAGAAAAAACTTGTAATCAAATTTGGTTACAAATGTTAGAAAGAGAAATTTCCAATAATCAATTACCTGCGGTATCAGGATAGTATCATAAGTTTTTATCCAGGTTTTATTATGATTTATCAATGGAATTGTTGTTAATCGATACACACTTCAATATACAAAATCACATAACTGAGTTAGACATATTTTGAAAACAAATATAACGTACACAAAAAAGTAACACCGAACATTTCCGAAATAAGCAAAAAAGCGCTATCCCCATAAAACCGTTCCTGGAGCGTGCACTTCACTGGATCCCATTCTTAGCAGACTACCACAATGTTAGAATGTCATACAATGATATTTTATTTCACATTTTACCGAGGATATGATCTACTGTGAGTGGACCTTAAAAAATTTGACAACAAATTATTTGCGTCAGATAGGGACCAGAATTTATAAAAAAACTTAATTAACCTTGATAACGGTAGCTGGGACGCTACCGAAACGTTGAAATAAAAATACAAATAATATTTCGGTTCAATTTCCCAACAAATAAGAAAAAGAATAATGAATACACCACAAGGAACATATACAGAAGATATTTAACACGTTTTCACTTACTTCTTATATTGACCTTCCAAAAAAATAAAAAAATTACTACTTCACAGATTTTATAATCACGAGTCATCTAAAATACAGCAGACAACTAAAAAGGTGCTGTAGTGAATTTAAAGGGTTCGGGTGAATGCACTCTGAACCTGACTGAACTCCAGTCTAGTAACATGGCTACAGTACACAAAAAAGCTAGGGGTTGTCGACATTACGTTCCCATATAACATCCCCTTCCCATTCTAATATCAGCTGTTCTCTCAGTTCGCTTTTCCTCTCATTCAATTCAACCACTGTTCACTTCTTTCTCTTTCTGCTTCTAGTTCTTCCTCCGTACAGTATCTCACTAGCCCCATAGGACAATGGTCAATATTAATGCACCCCTATTTCCTTGATATTAATTGAATTATGCTGTACTTTAGACAACTGCATTAGATACTGTGGATAGTATATTCAATTTATCAGCTTTTAAAATAATATATTTATATTACAATTCTCAGTTTTATCTAAAATACGTTTCCCGGAACATTTTTAATAATTGTCGTTATCTATTCGGCAAGGTCATCTTTAAAACATGTAGTTTGTTTTCTCTTCAGAAATTCATATTTTTACACTATAGATTTTTGCAAAAGAAAGATTATTAAAGTGCGATGTGTTAGTTGTTATGTTGAGTTAGTAGGAATGATGAAACTTATACCAAATTTGAAGATCATAAATATAAATATATGTGATTTTATGCCCAGAAATACAATTTATACATGAAAAAGGTGAATAGTATTGGTAAAGTAAATCATACAATTCCAAAATGCTTACAATAGTACTACTACGTCTACTTTGTACCATGGCCTGAAAATAGTTTTGTCAACTGACCTATTTAAACAGTAAAATTACGAATCTATTACTGGTGTTAATTTTTGTTTCAAAAATTTATCTCATAACATTTTTTAATTACTTTATATTGAGAAAACCTAACAGTTTACCATAATGAACAAAAAATAAGGATCGAACTTCAAACAATAAATGCGAAAACATTACAGTTTGCGCTTCAAACACTTTTATATGCATAGATCGTAAGATAATCTAACAATGGAGAATGAAGAGAATCCATCTGTTTATTTATAAGAGTAAGTATTTTGAACATAATTTCCAATTTTAAATTAATCAATGAAATTAAGTCTGTGATCATTTTTACGACTGTGTAAAAGTTCCATGGAATTATTAAATGTGGGGTGATGATTTGATTCACACATTAAGTGTTTTGTACATTTTGACTTATCTGGTTGGTTATTTTTAAAGCAACCAAGATGATCCCTAGATCTCATTCCAAGAATTATTTGTGTTTCACCAATATAGAATGAATGCATTACATTTGATTTTATAAAAACCTGATCTTTGTAAAAAAGTTAATTTAAGTACGAAATGGAATTTTATTCCTTGAATTAAGAAGAATATTTGTTGCCATAATTATATCTATCTTTCTTATTTTACACCAGAACATTTTTATAAGATATAATAAGACGAATACATTTTTTGGGTGGACTCTTTAAAACACTACCTACATCAAAAGAACTAATTTTGTATTTGTAATTTAACACCCAACGTTTTTTAATAGTGAATAGGCATGATGACTGATTTTGAAAAACTACTCTACGATGTTTGCACGCATACGCTTTATCGAAAAAATGTTATTCCTTAAAAAAAGGTTTCAAAGGAGAAATTTAGGTTTTTAAAATACAATTCAAATTTCGCACCAAAACGCTAGAATAGTAATCGCATCAAACATTTTTAAGTACAAATATTTGACAGCAAATTAAAAGTTTATGTTGATATATAATCTGAATTATTTTGTGCGATAGTCATGAATTATATAACTACTAAAATATCACATGAACGATACAAAACCAGCAAATACAATAGAAGTTCGAACGATATACAAAATGTCAAATGACTTTTCAAAAGGTTGAAGTCACGCGGTTTGAGCTAAGATGGCGGAATACCATTTTTTGTATTTATATTTTCACTCAAATAAATATAATCACAATTGTAATGTAAAAATTAGTTGTTTCTTTAGAATCTATGTACCTAATCTATATAATTATTTCAGTTATTCTTATAGTGACCGTCATCATGCCTGTATGATACAACTGGTCTAATAGGTTTATTTTGTAGTGTAATTGTATCGTAATGTATACTTTGGGTGATTGTGGGTTCTTCTGTATATAAGTGCCAGTTTTTCAGAACTTAAAAATAAAGATGCATTTTCTAATTCGGATCTAATTAAGATATAGTGACAATCTCAGTTGCTTTGAAATATAAGTGAAATTATGCAAAACACTTAAATTCATCAATTGAATCTAATCATCACTCCATATTGAATAATACCATTGAACACTTACACAGTTATCAAAATTACCACATAGTCAATTTCTAAGAATCATTAAAAATTGAAAAATATGTTCAATATACTCTTATAAATCAACAGATAGATTCTGTCTATACCTTATAAATGTATTTCTAGTTTCAGTGTCTTCTTAATATCACATAATTCTAGTTTACATAATATATAAAAAGGGAATCTTATAGTTACTTGTTAATTTATATCAATTTCTATAATTTACTATAATGAGGATCCAAACGTAGGATGTGAAACCGGTCGAGTAATAAATATTATATTTGTGTAGTGGAATTTGTTATTAACTAATTGATTTCATTTGATAGTGATCGAAAGAATCCACGTTGTAACGGTTGAAACAATTAATAGTTAAATTAATAAAAAATCATTTATATCATATTGCCTGAAATTCTAAAGGACACTGAATTAAAGGAAAATCTGGCAGATAGAAGTAAGGCTGTTTTTTAATTGCAATATATCTACTGATATCACTAAAAATTAATTATTTTGTGGGAATGTGTCAATAATACCAATTAACAAAAAGAAAAACTGCATGAAAAATACACTCCGAAAAATATGACTTTTATTTGGGTATGGTACGCAATTCAGTCGTATTTTATTATACTGATACGACCCTGGTCCGTTCTTCCTCCTGCATCCGGATTAGCGTATGTTCTATGGGTGACGTGTCGGCTTAGGGTTACAACAAATGCACGTGACCAATGCTTTATGTTCTAGATAATATATTTAATAAGAATATCGTGTGTTACACAGGCACACTGATATCACGCATAAAACGTACGCACTTATACAGTGTGAGCCAGACTTTTGGAAATCAGAAGGGTGAAAATGCTTCAGTAATTTTTTAGACAATTTTTATAGTGGACACACATCTAAAAGTTTACTTAGTTGTTTCAATAAGTTAGCCGAAAAAATACTTGTTTTTTAAATCTCCCTGTATAAATTAAATTTGGAAACTATCTACGGTGAATCAATGGTACATTTTGAAGCTAAAATACTTTCATGTTTTACTCTATATACAAACTTTATCAATGATCAAAATTTTTTATTAATACTGTGGTGAATAAAAAATCATTAGAATTATCAGAACCGGAGTTAGGGACTGAAAAGTCTATAGCATCGGGCCCTGTGTCAGCGGAGGGCCCGAGGGTCTCCGCCTATATCATCATATCTAGGGATTTACGACATTTTCCAAAAACTATTTGTCGAAACTGTCTAAACATTTAACTCCAGAGTCTTTCTGGAATTTCTAATCTCTTAAGTGAGTCCCGCCGTTTTTTAGTCCCGGGCCTTGGGTTAAATCCTACTCTTGATTTCTGCTGATTTAATTCTGTCAAATAACATTTGGATAAATAAACGTGTCCAACACCCATTTTAACGGTTTCCTCGAAAGAATACACGACCAATTGAATATCGGTGACAGTCGCCTTGACATAAACAAACGTTTTCTGTACAGCACGTGGACTTTAACAGTTATTTGATTTTAATTTATTGTTTTTTTTTTGACGTTTCAATTGCTTAGGTATTTTAGAAGCTATACAAAACAACCAAATTACAAATCTAAAATCAAAATAATTATTTATCGTCAGGGCGAGTACCAACTTGTCAGTTGGTGGACATTTTTTCAAATTTTCAGGGATTGTATTACATAAAATCCACTTGTTTTATATAGTATAGTTGTGAGTAAAATTAATATGCACCGTTTCACAATTTGTCGGCGAGATAGAGAAATCTGTAAGCAGAAGCAGAGCCGGTTTCAGACAGATTTTTCATTATTGCAGGATCCACACGCACTAGCGATTTCTGTACACTCTTTTTCCGATGAATAGCAGTTGTTTTACCGATAATTATAATAATAGATCTTTTTGAAAATTTTGTCAATTTATCTATTCTTTCAGCATCTCCATGCTTTGACCCATTATTTTCTTGTTTCAGTTGGTTATACATAATAATATATTGTATCGTTTTTTGCGTAAATCGCAGCTAGAACATACCAAATTTCTTTTTGTCTATTATTATATATTTGGTAAAAAATTTAACAATACAATATTCCTGTTTTATACACACAACAAACAATCAACTTATTACATTTACTGCGACATGGCAACATCTGTGGAATCAAGCAAAATAAATAGATAAACTTTGACATTGTTTATGATGGCATAGGATAATACGTCTGTTTGCTCTTCTAGTAGTTATATTCATTGTTCGGAGCCTATACCAATATCTTCCTCTTCGAATAGTCGCCAAAAAGCCATAGTTTTGGTTATTACCAACAATAACTATTTGTGTATCAAGAGCAGAAAGTAGTACTTTGTACTCGAGAGAGAAAGTTACCTGTCGAAACTACCAAAATACTTTCTGCTCTAAATACACACAAGATTTTTTCTACTATCACACCAAAATTAACTACTTGCTCTCTTTTATCTATTAATAAAATTAGGCGTGCGCCAAAGTTACTTTCTGCTTAAGAGCGCCAATAATTATGACAGCTCGCGGAAAACATCAACTTTGCAGTTGCTTTTCAAGGCACAAAAGACGACTTTCGATTGAGATAGTAGAAAAAATAGTTTTAATTAATCAAATAGTCTCAATCACAGCAACATCTAAGAACACAATGTCGTGAAATAACAGAAATGAACTAAACCTACTTTGGGACGTTCACAGTCAATGTGGACTAGTAATTGAAGTAAATTTTGCATAGACAAATCGGAAGCTACATTGCACCAATAAGAATCAATGGTTCGCTTGTGGGTAGGTCAAGACTCGAAATGATTCATGGCCTTTTTTCATCTTTTCGGCTTTTTTTATCCTGTAAGGAAACTTGCCTTATACTGTTATTTTAACGTGAAACGGTGCAAATTCATTTTACTCACAGCTATACATCATATATAGGGATTATTTATATGCATATAAAATATGAAAATGTCATGGTGTAATTAGTTAAATATACTCAAAAAAGGATATGCTATTTTTTTTCAAAAAATCTCCAATTGTAGTTCCATGCTTGAAGGGCAAAAATTGTTCAAATATGATTTCATTACTACTTCAAAATTAATTTCATCAAGTTTATACTGAAATGTGAAATAACAAAGTTTTTTTACGAATACATAAAATACAATGAAATAAATTATTTTTGTTTTGATTACTTCATTCGCAGTTTTTGCATCGGAACAGGTTTCTTATTTGATTTGATCAATAATATTATGGATTCGGGTTAAACAGTGGCTAATGTTTGTTTTTTCAATGTTTAGCCCGCATAAATTACTATTCATACACACTAATACTATGTAGCTTTTAGGAACTGATACCTACAATATTTGTTTCAGTCCAGGGACTATTGGCATGAGCATTATGCGGTTAATACAATTCTGAATTTTTAATAATAGGTTCGTTCCAACCACCTGAAATTCAGAACTCTCTATTACTGTCAGTTCTCTGTCTCATCTCGTTTGCGGACCAGTAAAATTACCGTTCAAACGATTTTTGCAGCGAGTACCAAAAGTTCTGAAATTAAGAAACTGTCAAATATAAAAAATTTTTATGGAAAGTGTAAATAGGTTATAGAAATGGGTTTCTAGTTTTTGAACTGTTTTTAAAACAGTTCAAAAACAGTTTCTTTGTGTAGTTGTTGATTGTTGTATACCTATATTTTTTGCTTGTTAATTTCAATGAATATTATTTTTTGTACAAGTAGAGCTGGTAGAATTTCTTGTTGTTAGGCCAAGAGATAACGAGGGTGCAAGCACTTCAAGCATAGCTGCAGTCGGTGGTGTTCTACACTGCGTGCATCTACTAAAAGAGTTCAAAATACGCCCAACCGTTTGTTAAAAGATTACCGGCGACTTTACTAATTTATCTTACGCATGCGCATTAAACAATTCAATTACTGGTTGCATACAATAGCGGAATTGTAGGTTGAAACGAACCTAATAGTTCGGTGTTCGCGGATCAGATAAGGTTGGTTCGATATCGATTCGGAATCGGTTCTCTGATTTTGGTAAGGACTGAAAGTTCAGTTCAGCTGCTTTAACGCAATTGATCGATATGTCAGTTGTTTTCTTATTTTAGTCACTTGTTTGGTTTCTAACATTGTAAGCAAATATCAAACTCGAACTTAACTGTCCACTCCAAGTGTAGTGTAAGGTAAATTTAAATTATCTATTCAATCTATCTTGGTTTTCTATTTATGTTCAGGTTCTTTAGAGGTGATATATGGTACGGTACGGTATAATTGAAATTATTTACTAGACATGCGCTCTAGACAATTCAGAGTTAATTCCGAACTGGTTCGGATTGAAACCCGCGAACATAGATAGTATCGTAGAGATTATTTCAAGTATACATTAAAATCCTCAGACGCTGCAAAATTCCCCCGGATATATCGCAAAATTTTGGCACAGTCACCCTTCAACGCTTTTCATATTATCAATGTTTATATTCTTTACCATATCGAATAAAATGTTCGAGGGTTGGAACCGTTCGCAGCATACGGTTTCGTGGCCGAGGTAGTCCCGGATTCGAGTCCTGGTGATGGTTTCGCTTTTTCAATTTTCTCAGCTCATATATTATTGCTTATTTTGAAAAATGCTGGGTTCGATAGGCCCACAAATTTCCAAAAGGTTCTGTGACTTCTCCCAATATTTCACCCAAAAATTTGTTATATAATGCTTTTATCGATACATCACTTTTTTATTCATCATTATTTACAATAAACAAAATCATTAAGATGGGATTTGTAATTTGTACGAAATATCAGGTGGATTTTGGTTTAACTGTATACTCAAAATTGTTATACAATAATGTATAAAAACGTCAGACTGAAGTACAATTATAATACAAAATTTTTAGAAAAACATTATTAGCTTTGTGAACGTTGTAGGGGCACTTCGCAGCGATATTTTCGTCTGTTTATTTTAATTTGTGCTTAGAATGGTCTCTGCTGCATTGTGTTATAACGTTAGACAAAGGTAAAACATATTTAATAAAAAATCACAAATTTTACAGTAACCTAATCTTCTGACTATTTACACACGTCATCAATGACGTCTGATGTGGCTTGTGCAAGGGCTCTTGGCAAAATCCTCGCAAATGGTATACTTCCTGATGGTCCCCCCAACCACCTCTCAAAATTCCAGCCTCTGGTATTCAGACTCTACGCCTGAAAGGAGTCGTTTATACGTAAAAATTACCAGCAAATTCCGTTACATCAATTTTCACATTACATCTTAATGATTTAATTCACATTATATTATACGGACATTGCCATTGTTTTCCAAATTCCACTGACAACTCTGAATAGTGCTGCATTTTAAACTTTAATCTGAAGCAGAAGCCATTAGATAAGAGCCCACTATATTATTTTTAATTTTTTGTACATAACTTTTAATGCTGATTATGACAAATTTGCTAATTTGAATGGTGTTCAACTTTAGCAAACTTAAATCTTGGTAGTGCAAAATTCAATTGTATGTATTTGGTTCTAAATAGAGATCCACCACGTTACCAAATAAACGTTGAACAAAGACATTTTATTTTCAAATGGGTACATAGAATGTTTATTTACGATTAGGATGGTGATAAAGGGTTCAAGGCAAATATTTAAACATCTAATACAAGAAGATTTATGCCTTTTTAATTTTAACATCAAGAATTATATGAAGGTTAAAAGTGTGTGCCGAGAGGAAGAAGAGCCCTTGGATTTGTTTAAACGGGAGAGGCAAGACTAGGTGTCCATAGACTGGAAAACACGATGAGCAGCATAAACGCTAGATCAGGCAAATTAATAGCTCAATAGTTTGTTATTATTTCAGGACCTCGATATTTTAAAGCTCATTTGAAAATTTGACGAACTAGAACTTTAACTACAAAATATCCAAGAAATTTCGTCTTATTCTTTTTCTTTCGATTTATTTGCTGTTTTCAGCTCAGTTCCAATAAATATCTATCCACTTTATTGCTTCCTTCTATCCGTCGCGAATCTGTTTAAATTATTTCCTTGTCGTCTCTTTTCATTTTCAAGTATCCACACCACAGTAATATAGAAGAGGTTAAATTTTGAGTGGTTTAAAACTATAAATATTTTAAGAAAAATGGGAATAATGAGTAAAAATTTATTATTTTGAGAATATTATAATTTTATGTATAAAGGAATTAACATCATTAAAATTTTAAATATTTGCTTTAGCAACTGAAGCAAATCTAAATCCACCCTACCACCCCAATTACATATTGATTATGAAATGTTTCCGTTATTGTAGTAAAAACCAGTTGTTCAATTTTTAAAACTTCTATCGTTTTAATGTAGCCATTTATCTCAAATTTAGAATCGTTATCCCTGGAAGGAACAGAGGGGATGTTCCCCCATTGTTGGTAGACTCGCTAAAATGAAGGGTAAAGTTGTTTGAGAATTAAAATTAAATGAAGCCGCTTTTTTGTTGCCTTATTCGTTGTTCATAACTCAATCATGATAAAAACTTCATCATCCAAATATCTATACTATCTTTAAGCTGTTGTCTCCATAGAATTACAGAACTGTTTTACACCTTTATATAATTAGTTCCATTTTTATATTAGGTATCTAGGTACTCACTAAAATCGAATATAAGTAAATCTATTTGAATATATTTGTCGATTGTTTTTATAGATAAACCATTAATGAGGATCTTATATACGTCTTGACGAAACGCTAAATGGTATAAATGATAATAATTGCAAACAATTTATATGTTTGTTAACAATTTCATTATTAAAATCATAGACTGCTTACGTCTGTCAATTAAAGACGGTCAGACATAATATTTCGTGTAATAAAGATATATATATATATATTTATTCTGGATTTTTCAACTGTTCCTTGGCTGGGGGTTGTTAACCACAAATTACTAAAGTAAATTCTAATTACGCACTTACCGAAGGGAAATATTTGATATACTTTGTCGTATCACTTTTTGAGATATTTTTTTAACTTCATTCCAATGTAAGACGACTTTGCAGGGTTTGATTGTCAATAGTGTTTTCTTAAATCAACGTTTTTGCATTAAGATGATATTTTAAAAGTTAATGTATATACCAGACAGATGATTGTCCCAAAAATTAGTTAAATGTGTCTCTCACCGATTAGACGAAAATATATTGTTATTGATAACAAGTTCTGCATGGAACCCACATTATCAAAAATATAGGATGATATATTAAGTAAGTAGCAATCACTAAAATACAAAAAAAGCATATTTAAATTGAAGTATAATCACATACAAAAGTTCTATATAGCCAATCGGTTTTGTAAACGAACCGGTATTTAATCTATTGGAAGATAAAATTGGAAAATAAGATTCAAATTTTTTTTATTGGAAATAAAATTATGAAGCTTTGAGGGTAGCTGCATTAATTTTAACAAAATAGAAGGATGAACATATAAACGTAATAAGTTTAATATTATTTTCGAAAATCTCTACCAGTATGGAATAATAAGTTTGTACACTCTCTATTAATTTGAAAAGTGTTGGGGATCATATTAATATTGTTTATAATTTTTGTATAGATATGGGAATAATTAATACCTGGTATACTTGAACCTAAAATATCAATAGTCAATGTAAAATGTATTTGTTAAAATAAATAATTGTGACTGCACTTTGTTTATATGTATGTATAAAACATTAATCATTAGAAATTTGATTTATCAATTAATTTGTTCCAAAGCCGGAAAAGCTTAACGAATTGGAGCGAAATAGCAGTGTAAATCATTTTCACAGATTTTGCGCAAAAAATAATCCAAACATGCCTACAACTGGAAAACCCTAACAAATATTTCCTATTTAAAATCGATTTAATAGACGTGAGTTGGAAATTCCAAATCTAGTAAAATAAAAATGGAAAAAGTATTGAAAAATGAGCGTATGTATGTAACAGAGTGCGGCTTGGACCAGGCGACCTGTAGTATTGATCCACAAGCAGCTCCCACCCTCACTCCCTTATACCGCGCGAAACCAGCTACTATCGCTCGCTGGTATAGAACATAAGCTCCCACACACAAAATTTTCGAAACCATTACAACAAATAATTAAATTACAAACACACTTCAAACATAAAATAATCGAAAAACTTTTTGTATGTAATTCAAAAAGTAAATAAACTTACCGTTTTGAGAGTTTTGATACTGTTGTAAATAAATCTGACGATTTGAAGTAGGTATCCACTAAATTGTTTGATGGTACGATGATGAGTATTGTACAGTGATGAGTATTTATAAACAAATAGTTAAGAAGATTGCACTAATTTTTAAGACTTTTAATTGGAATAAATAGTAACAATGCAATGTTATTTAAGCCAACCTAGTGTACCACAGGAACAGAACTTGAATAATAAACTTGAAATAATCCGTATATTATTACTATTGATTAAATATAGACAATAGTAGTGGGAATTATTATTAATAATTATAAATATGCAAGGAATTATATTATTACATAACGTACACTACCAAACGTAACACAAGTGTTATTCAGAGAGTGCAATAACTAAATGGTGTTGCATGGCATTCGCCGAAAGGGTGTCGGCCAGGGGTTGTTTAAATCGGTCGATATTGTGCGCGCGTTTCATACACCCCGGCGACGCCGACGGCGGTGCGGACGCTCAATCTTATGCTGATGCTTTATAATATAGGGTATCTACAGACGCGTCTAGGGATGGAAACATTTTTTGAAAAATCGATTCTCTATAATTATATTTTTACATTTCGATTCTTAAAATCGACAGAAATGAATAGTACTTATTAGGTTCGTTCCAACCTAGGTATTATTCGCGCAAGTGCTGTATTTCTTTCGCGTCCAATTGATTCTAGTATCGTTCTTGGGACGGTACAAAAGCTACCTCCCGGAAAGGGTGATAAAGTTGATATGTCGATCCTTGAATCGAGTTTGTGAACTGTCCAGTACTCGATACGAGTCCAAAACGGTTCCTAAGTGCCAGCTGGAACAAACCTATTATTTTTAATTTCAATATAATGTCGAGTCAAACATATAATACATTATTATAAAAATTACTTGTATAGGTGTTAGTTTGCACCGTTTCACAACTTGTCGGCGAGACGAAGAAATTTGTAAGCAGAAGCAAAACCGGTTTCAGACAAATTTTTCATTATTGCAGGATCCCGACGCACGAGCGATTTATGTACTCTCATTCTCCGATGAATCGCAGTTTTACCGATAACTGTAATAATGGATTTTTTTGAAACTTTTGTCAATTATGTATCGTTGTAGCAGTTCCATGCTTTGACCCATTATTTTCTTGTTTCAGTTCATTATACAATTTTGTATAATTTTTTGCGTAGATAGCGACTAGAACATACCAAATTTCTTTCTGTCTATTATCTCAAATCCGCAAATCCCTACTCTCCACTTTCAGAAATTTCAATAAAATATTCATGTTTTATACATAGGTACAACAAACAACTTTTTATTCACTAATTATATTCACTGCGACATGGAATCAAGCAGAATAAATAAATAAACTTTGACATTGCTTATGTTGGCATAGAATAATACGTCTGTTTACTCTTCTAGTATATTCGTTGTTCGGAGCATATAACAATATCTTCCTCTTCGAATAGTTGCCAAAAAGCCATAATTTTAATTATTACCAACAAAATAGTTTTAGTCAATAAAACAAAATCTCAATCACAGCAACATCACAATATCTCGTAAATAACAGAAATGAACCAAACCCACCCTGGGACGTTAACACTCCACGCGGACTAACAGTTCGAGTACATTTTTCATAGACCAATCTGAGAAATTATTTATGGATTTTTTATCTTTTCGGCTTTTTAATCCTCAAAGGCTTGCCGCATACTGTTATTTTATTGTGAAACAGTGCAACTAATTCTACTCACAACTATATTATGTATGAAATAAAGGTAGGTAATTTAGGAGTATTTTGTATACACCTTAATTTTTCTTCACTTTAGTAAAGTATCTAAACAGGAAAGTCGAATACTAAAGCTACGTTTACACTTGACAAGTTTACTGGCGGAAAGTACTTGTCGCCACTTAAGTTGCTTGTTGTCTACATATTTTCAAGTTTGTTTGCTAGTACTTAGTTAAAAAAAAAGGCTTCAAGTGCCGTAGTTTGTATTTCTGTTAAAGTTGTAACAGGTGAAATTTCCAATAATTCAATAGTCATGTTACAACGCAAGAAAAATTAGTTTGGATTAGAGATTGGATACGGCGCAGAAGTACTCTGGCTGATTGATTGGATCAGCACACCAGTCAAAGGCTTGATGTCCTCGGCACCTCAGCCTTAAGGCTTTTTGTGCTCTTGGTTGTGTCGTTTATGTGAAGAGACCAGTAGCCCTTATCAGGCTCAGTAGTCTTTTCACTAGGTCCTTCTTGGAGAAATCCTCCCTTGGATGTTCTAGTCCTAGGAGTCTATGTCTCCAGTGAGATAATGCTTCTCAATCGAAGATAATGTGAGAGGCTGTTTCCTCCTCTTCCATGCACAACCGACAGATAGGTTCCTCCCTATATATGCCGATTGTATGCATGTGCTTCCTTAGAGTACAGTGACCGGTGAGTAAACCTGTCACTATCCTTATCTGGCCCTTTGCTAAGGTTTAGTCATTGGTCATCGTCTCCGAGGATTTTTTGACCAGGAGTTTGCTGTGTTCCTGTTTGGGCACGTGTCTCTAGTACGACTGGTGTTTAGTTTGAGTCCACCGAGATATACAACCACGTGCAGCAGTTTTAGATATCCCAAATAATGGTTCAGGACCAGTGAATGCAGTTCCTACAATGCCCCGTGGCCCAGTACTCTGGGTGGGTCAGAACTATTCTTAAAGGAGATAGCAATTGAAGATCCTGATTCTCACAAAATTTCATATTTTACCTATATGTTGAAAAATGTAATTATCTGATTTCCATTCATTTTGCCCCTTATACCGGGGCACGAGGGGAATAAGGGCAACGAAAAAGCAGATGAAATGGCCAAGCAAGGCCGTTCGTTGGGCCGGAAACCTTCTGCGGCGTTGCAAAAACCATAACAAGGAAACAAACAAAGAAGTGGGTCGCCCACAAATCTCTGAAATGGTGGAGGAACTCACCAGGACAGAGGCAAGCGAAACAGTTCATATTAGAACACTCGCCAAAATTTACAGCAGATCTGATGGCCAAGGACAGGAAAACTGTTAAAGCTGTAGTGGGTCTGTTAACGGGGCACTGCAAGCTCAATAGGCATTTAAAGCTGATGGGATTGACAAACGAAGATACGTGCAGGTTTTGTCACCTAGAAGAAGAAACGGCGGAACACATTCTATGTCAGTGCGATAGCCTGGCAAATGTGCGGTTTTTTGCATTAGGCCAAGAAAAGCCATTGGCAGAGAGCTATATGAAAGGTTCAGTCTCCACGCTAATAGACTTTTTAAAAAGGGTCAGGCTGGAGAATGTAATCTAGAGTTTGAGAGGACCACAATAGATCTGAAAAGGTCGCAGTGGATTAGGCCAAAAGCCACCTCATAAAATCTAATCTAATCTAATCCATTCATTTTAAATAGAACTTTCACTTGACAGCGGACCCGTTTACACTCGGAAAGTAGAAACAAACATTCGGCGAGCAGCAAGTAAACTAGCCCGTCTATCAACTTCTAGCAAGTCCTAGCAAAGTGCACTTTCCTGTGGTTTACACATGACAAATTTAGTGGCCAAAAGTACTTTCCGCCAGTAAACCAAGTGGAAACGTAGTTTAAGAGTCAATTCTGGTTCGACTTAATACACTGAAGGTCGATTCTCAATAGTCGATTATTTTCGAGTAGAATAGGAATCGACATTGCCATCCCTAGACGCACCACATCTATGCACCACAAAACCATACCAATTGGTAGGGGAGACTGGGGGAATCGCGGCCCTCTAAGCAAAAACTTCTATAACTCAGTTCTGTTTTGTTAGAAAAAAGAGGTAGGAGGTCCAAATGAAAGACAAGACGATTAGGAACCAAAGACATGTTAAGTAAAATTGTGACAAAACATTTTTACATGAATAAAAAAGTTCAAACCACCATAGGGTTGGCCGGCATTACCCTGAAGTTTGGGCAGCCGGGGCCGCCGTTACCCGAAATTGGTAGGAATCACTGGCAGAAATCACAAACATATGTTTTTTTTGTTTCTCCGTCCGTACAAGATTTGTGAGCCCATTCAGCGCAGTACACACATCTCAACCATAGCTCCCAATTCTTACCAAACTCTCCGGAGAAATTTCGGAATCTGATTTCTCTTCTTCCTCCTGACAGTCATGATAGGCTACCGCAGTTTCATTTCTAAGATTTGGTTTCTCTTTTACATGTGTCTCGGTGTCCTCAAATGTATCAAAAACTCGTTTCTTCACTCTCTTAGCCTTTGAATCTTCCACACTCTCACGTTTCGTTCGCTTTTTTGTCTGCTTTGCACTTTCTTTTGCCTCCAAAATGTCTTTCATTGGGGTAGAGGTAAATATCAGAGAGCGCTGGTTCTTCCCTTCTTTCTTATGTTTAACAGTATTAGTTACAGAGCATCCTGGAATGGGTATTATTTCTCCAAATGAAATATTTTGTTTTGTTATCTCTGTTGCTTCTCCTTTTTGATCTTCCCCTTTCTCCACTGTTTTATTTTCAGCTGTTCGTTCTCTTGAAACAATTGGTTCATTTGATTTAGGAGTGATTTTTTCTCCCGGTTGATTCCTCATGAATTTATCACATTCTGACTTATACGCCGTCTTCAAAGGTCCATAAAAAGTTACATCTAGTCGTTGAACTCGATGGGATGTATGCGGCGGTATCGTGAGCATAATAATTCCTTGTTCCTTGCAGAAGTTAAAGGCACTCAGTGAGCAATGACTAGAGTGGTTATCTAGTAATGCCAGAACTGGATCTTCCTTCGAGGGTTTAACACAGACCTTAAAAAGTGTTGCAACCATTGAACGAACAGGTCTTCGGTGATCCATCCATTATCTGAGCAGCAATAAAGTGCTCCTGGAGGTCCATTTTTTTAAAGTGCTCAGCCATTCGCTTTCTTGCATAGATAAACGTGGGAGGCACGTACACTCCAGTTGCGCCAAATGCGCACATCACCGAGGTAGTTTTTCCTCTTTCCTAACTGGTTAAATAACCTACTCTTTTTTGACTTCTTTTAGCGTAAATTTTATTTGGTCGTTGCACCGTAGTGATGCCAGTTTCATCAGTGTTGAAAATTCGTCCCGCAGGAAATTTATATTTGTCCATTAAACTGCCAAGATTTGCGAAGAAAATTTCCATTTCTGCTTTGTTGGATGCTGTCACACGATTCACGCTTGTTGATTCTAGTTTTCTTAACCTAATCTGAGGATTTCGTAAAAATCCTTCTAGCCTTTTGCCGTCTCCTTTTCATCCTTAAATGGATTTTTTATAATATTTAATCTGGCAAAGGTGTAGGCGCTTTGCTTGATCTGAGATGGCGAAATCCCATAAAAGAGCTTCGAAGATAATCAAGGCGTAACACGAATTAAAAAGTAAAAAATAATTCTTAATTTAAGAACAAACTGATTAACGAGAAAATTAATTTTACTTTTTATTTCGGAAAGGTATAGGGTAATAAAATGGGGAATTCCGTCCAGTTCGGATCAATTTCGGTGTCGGCCATAGGCGTAGGTCTTGAAATAGTATTGTTTGTAATATTAAAATTTCAAGTAATTGCGTAAGAGAATTAGGAAAAGTATGTTTTCTAGCCTGAAGTGTCAATATCGAAATAATGTGTAGGGATTACTTAGGTAGTAGATTATACAGTTACGTTTTGCGTTTAACAGGTACCGTTTAACCTTCTATTAGTGCCTCTGCCTAATTCCAACCCTATTTCAGATTCGGCTTAACCATGCGCCGCAAGGTGCCTTACCCAAAATTTTTAGACCTTTATAAGAATATTTCTTTAGTTTAACGCATCAGTATTTGCTGCCGCCGCGCCTGGTGCGTTTAGTATCTCTTTTGCTATCGAAGCGTATAGTCAGTCGTGCGAAGTGATTGTGATTTTGTGTCTTTATAAGCGTTTATATTAGGGTGTAAAATATTAGTTTTAACCTCTAGTTTTTCTTTATATCATGTCGTCTTCTGAAGCCGGTCCTTCCGGTGCGAAACGCCCAAAAATAGGTTTAAAACCTAAGTTTAAAAAATATCTTACCGAGGAGGAGATAGAAACCATGTTATATGAGTCCAATGATGAGCTAGAAGATCCAACATTTATTGATCAAATGGATGTAACTGACTCAAGCTCTTTCGATTGCTCAGAAGAAGATTATTACGAGTTTCAACTCGACCATCAACAGCAGCGTCTACTCCGATTCCAGATGACAACATAGCTTCTAGTACCCAACCTCAATTTACTCAAGCCCCCATTATAAATTGGAAGGAAATAGAAAATTTATTAGTTTTTCCATTTACAAGAACAAACGAACTGCTGGTCCCAGATCCAGGTAAATAAATAGCAGATAGAATAATCAATTAAATTTTATTATCCATTTATGATAATTGGAGTTGTAACTTATATATATTCTGGGCCTATATTATCTTTTGTATTGTCAATGTCTATTTTGGGGAAATTTACAAAAATGTTTGTTTTAGATCCAATAGATTTTTTCAATTTGCTAATTACCGATGAATTCTACGAGTTAATCGTTGATCAAACAAATCAATATGCGATCGAACTATTCTTGAGTAAGGGAGAAGAACACTCTCGAATCAGTAAATGGAAGGCCATTTCTAAAGAGGAATTCAAAATTTTTCTGGGATTATTTCTACATACGGGAACCATTAAATTAAATCGCATTCAAGATTATTGGAAAACTGATAGACTTTTTAATTTTAAGTGTTTTTCTGATTATATGAGTAGGGATAGATTTTTATTAATTTTAAGATGCTTACATTTCGCAAAAAATCCCAGTGAGTGTGAGCCTAGACTAGCCGATAGGCTCTATAAAATTAGGCCTGTTATTAATTATTTCAATTCAAAAATGGACAGCTTATATTACCCAGATAAAAACCTAGCTATAGATGAATCGATGGTTCTTTGTAGGGGTAGGTTACAATTTAGGCAATATATCCAAAATAAACGCCATAGATATGGCGTTAAACTTTATATGCTCACCGAACCAACTGGTATAATTTTCAAATTTTTGGTTTATACGGGTGCTCTTGACGATCAGGGGGGGAAAGGTCATGCCTCAAAAGTTGTTTTAAACCTCATGGAAAATAAACTAAATATGGGCCACGCATTGTTTATGGATAATTTTTATAATAGTTACGATTTATCCTTAGATCTCCTTTCAAAAAAAACATATACCACTGGTACCTTACGCATTGATAGAAAAAACAGCCCAATAGAAGTAAAATCAATCAAACTCAAAAAGGGTGAAACAGTTTCCCGTTATGCCAATGATTGCAAAGTGGCATGATAAAAGAGATGTAAATTATATTTCTACCGAATTTTGTAATACAATGACACAATATCAAGATAAAAGAGGAAACGAGAAAGTAAAACCTTTACCCATAGTTCACTATAATATATCTGTGGGGGGTGTAGATAGGCAAGATCAATTCATGGCATATTATCCTTCTGCCAGAAAAACCGTACGATGGTACAAAAAAATTGGATTGCATATAATCCAACTACTTTTACTGAACGCATATTTTTTGCACAAAAAGTATCATGCACCTCGCAATTCATTTTATAATTATAGATTAGATATAATAAGAAACCTCTTACCGGAAGGAATGGAAAATAATAAAAATACTGAAACTTCTCATTTTGCTAGTCATTGTCCAAAAAAACCAGAAGGAGGAAAAACCCTTAGAAAAAGGTGTAAATATTGTTCTTCTCAGGGTAAAAGACAGGACACTGTATGAATGTAAAGCTTGTTGTGTAGGACTTTGCCTGGAACCATGCTTTCAGCTATATCATACTAATGTTAAAAATAATTAATTTTGTAAGCCATGATCTATATGTTACCTAATAAAGTTTTTTCTACATAAAAACCGGTGTTTTTATTCGTAACGCTCCTGGCGCGTCGCCAGCACTGGCGGTAAAAAACTTTGTACAATGCTGCTGACGCGCCTGGCGCGTTTTGTTTAAAAACCCTAGAAGGGCACTAGCAAAAAGTGAAATTTGCTCATAGTGTTATTTCAATGTTAGAAAAGTATTTATTTTTGCAAAAAAAACATTCAGCTCCTGGGAACGTGTAAGTATCATAATCAGCAGCCAACGTGTTAAGCCGTAAATGGTGTTCACAGTATTATAAGATTAGTAATAAATTGGCGACATTTACAGCAACGAGAAGATGTTTCAATAATTCTCCACTATCAGTGAATGAAAAAGTTATTATTTTATATGTACACGATTGCATAAAATACGATTACCCGAAATTTACTGTACAAGAAACTGTCGACCGATGTTCCCGAATGACTGGAGTTGGAAAGTCCACCGTTTTTAAATTATTGCGGGGGAGAAAGATAGCAGGCCAAGTGGAGCCTCCCAAGATAAGTCCAGGCAGACCAGTAAAAGTCCTTGATGAAAACACCAAAAGTGTAATTCGAAGAAAAGTTCACTCTTTTTATTTTAAAAAAGAAATACCCACCCTAGATAAGATTTTAATGGAGCTTGGCCAGGATGACAGTATTCCGTTGATAACTAAAAAACTTTTATGGACCACTTTGAGAAATATGGATTTTGCCTGGGAAAAGCATACCTAACCGTAAAGCACTTTTACTAGAAACCGATGAAATTGTTTTCTGGCGACGAAAGTACTTAAGAAGTATAAAGCAGTACAGAACAGGGGAGAAGAAAATCTTTTATCTTGATAAGACGTGGATTAATGAAGGTTATACAGTACCAAAAATGTGGCAAGACAAAAATATAACCAGTGCTCGCCAAGCTTTCATGGAAGGACTGTCAACGGATATTAAGGTGCCTTCAGGTAAAGGGAAAAGACTAATAATCGTCCATATTGGAAGCGAAGAGGAATTTTTAAAAGATGGTTTGCTAACCTTTCAGTCGTGCCATACGGGAGATTACCACGAGGACATGGATTCGGATGTTTTTGAAGACTATTTTGGTGAAATGATAAAATATCTTTCGGCTGATTCAGTAGTAGTTATGGATAGCGCAAGTTATAATTCACGACGCATAGAAAAGACTCCAACTTCATCTTGGAGAAAACAAGAAATTATTGACTGGTTAACCACTAAAAGTATTGAATTTGAAGATAATTAAATAAAAAAAAACTATTAGCTATAGCAAATTTACACAAACATCGTTTTATGAAATACGCCGTGGAAGATATAGCAGAAACACATAGTGTAACTGTGCTGCGCACACCGCCATATCATTGCGAACTAAATCATATAGAACTTATGTGGGCGCAAGTGAAAGGATTTGTGGCAAGACACAACACGACATTCAAAATGAAAGACGTTAAGATACTGTTTCATCAAGCCATTAAGGAGGTGACACCAGAGAACTGGCGAAAAGCAGTCCAGTATGTCATTACAGAAGAGGAGAAAATGTGGGATCTTGACTACTTGATCGATCGGACCGTCGACCCGTTAATTATAACGTCAAGAGGAGATGACAGTTCCTCAGATGACGAAGAATATTATGATTTTTTATAATTTAATTTCTGTATAATGTATTTTTTGTATAATGTTCAATAATAAATAAGTGTACCTAATACTATTTACATAATGCTTAATTTTTATTCTGTTAAAATGAAATGCTTTCCTTTTTACGAGTATCCTACCGGCACGCCTTTGGCACACTACTTTCAGTGTTTGTGAATGGATAACATTAGGCTAAACCCATATATTTACCCCAACCCGGGTGGTACTACCTGCACTTGATAAAAAGAAAGAATTTTACAATGAAATCAATGCCAAACTTGAAAGTGGCTTAAATATTCGTTGGGTCACTCTGTGCTCCCTTTACATACCTAATGAGGTTTTATTACCCTATACCTTTGTGAAATAAACTATAGTTCGATTATCTATAAAGCGTGTTTTTTAGTTTTTTTTTAAATACAGTTTATTTTTCACTTTTTAGTACGATTTACTATAAGGTATGTTTTTTTAGTTTTTTTCAAACTCCAAGCCAGATCAAAGCTGTTTTTTTTTAAATCGAACACCCTATATTTTACTACTATATTGTATTCTCATCAGTCCTTGACAAGTGTACAAAGTTTGAATTAAATCTGTTCGTTTAAAGTGGGTCAAAATCGAGTCCAAAGGATTCGGTTACAAACATACATACAAACAGGTGAAGCTAATGAAAGCGTGTTAATTCAACTTAGCTTCTCGCAGGATATTGGCGAGACATTATAGGGTATCAAAGACAGTACATAATTTGAGGTGATTTGATTGTTTAAAATTTTAAATAGAAATATTGTCATTGATTGTTTACGTCTGTTAATTAATGACGGTATATTAAATTCTTCTCTTAGCATAAACGTTCTGACTTATTATAATCAGGCCAGTGATGGTACTTTTTATAATATTGATACCTCAAAAATTTATTTTGTATTTTTTCTAAACATTCTAAATATAGCTGTGGTGACTCCATATAACCGAGGCAAATTTTAACTTCGATCTAACTAGAGTAGGTTATACAGACAAGCACGTATCCAGGATTTGGTTTCTGGGAGGGGGTCCAACGAGAAAAAAAAATGGCACAGCAGGCGAAAATTTTTGAAGAGGTCCAGGTCAAAGGCATTAGATGAAAAGTAGAAAATTGTCAAGGTACAAAACAACACTTTAACGTGTGGTTTTTGTTAGAAACATTTTTAATCTTCTGTTAAAAATTGAGTTATTATTATTACCTAGGTATAGTTACAAACAATCTAATAATTATAAAAAGTATAAGTAGGTAGTAAGAATAATGGTTACATAGACAATCTTTGCTTTTTTTTATTAGCCATAATGTCAAGTATTTTTTCAGGAAAAACATCGATGTCCCAGTGTATTGAGAGCACAACCAGGGAACTTAGCCTTTCGTGTGATATTTTATTTCTTAGAAAGGTTTTTACCCTTTTAAGAGTAGAAAAAGATCTCTCGACACTGGCTGTAGCAACAGGTAAAGTAGAAAGAATAACCAGTAAATGATGAAGAGCAGGGAAACATTTTTGTTACAGTGCTCCAAAACCTTTAGGGTTTCGGTATTTCTGTCTAAATCTTCACCCACTTGATTGCACCATAAGTAGTACTCACCCTGAAGAGCAGACAGCGAGTAATTATCTTCAATATACGTAGAAAGCTGCTCTAGCTGACTTGGATTTTCATTTAAGGCAAAGCCTGGTAATAAGCTTTGAAAAGCTATTGGTTTGGTTGAGTTTGTTTCAAAACGATCTTGTAGATTCATTATAAGTTGATCGACGTAAGTTCCTCTGTGTTGACAATAGTTAAGCAATTGATTTTTATTTTTAAACTTAGACATTTTAAAAATAATACTTTCAAAACTGTATGCCGTTCAATATGTCTATACATTTTTACTTTACTGCTGTACCTACATAAAAATTATCATCGTTTTTCTAGTATGTGTTTGAAAACATTTCGGGGGGGGGTCCGGACCCCCCCTGGATACGTGCCTGTATACAGATATTGAATAGTCTTAATGTTGAAGAAAACATATGATGTCTGCCTTATTAAGAAACCTAAGACCTGGTTTGCACTTTTAAGGGTTTGTACAGTCTGTGACAAAAAGGAAAGTTGATTGTTGTGTATAACCAAGGTCCCTAAAGTACATAGGAGTGATAGAAGGGAGAAGATGACGGAGTGTGTGTGTGAGGGACCGCCGCCCGTCTCGAAGTATGCTAGGGTAGTGATTCCGAGGCGGGAGTAACGGCGAGCTTTGAGGTGGGTTTGGTTGGTAGGCATCCCTTGGGATGAGTCCAACACTGTCTGGGTCATGGGACATGGCCCATTCGAATATGAGTTTCCCATCTCGGCCCGAAAAAAAAAAAGTACATAGTTCCCTACCAACCTTCAGCCAATCAGAAGCTCGATTAAAATTCGCGGAAATACGTCATCGTGCCTGCCCAATATTCAACTGCTTTGTTATTGAAACCTCACTATAAAATCAATAATTATTCTTCCTGAAAAATTCTGGGGGCTTCAAACTTTCTAATTTTATTTCTGAAGAAATATACTTGTTGAATGAAGATGGCAATCTTGGTATAGATGTTCAATTAGCCTCTGACTACTTAAAAAATATTCCGCTGACAAGCGTCGAATCTGAAAGATGGTTTTCCTCAGCTGGGTTAATTTGTTCGAAAATTAGATCTAAATTAGACGACAATACAATTGGCAAATTGATGTTTTTCTGACATTACTTTCAAAAATAAACGGAGTGGGTTTACTATATTGAACTGTTATAAATATACTTACGTTGTATTAATATAAATGTTTTTTATTGTTTTGATATAAGTTTAAAAACCAGTTTTATTTTGTTTTGCTTTTTTGCCGGGATAGCAAAAACCTTCCAGGATTGCAATCCTTATGTTTGACCCTTCGCAGCTAAACGAGTACTCGCTATTATCACAATTATCCAAAATGCATATTAGGGTGGCCCAAAAAAACAAAATAATTTTTTTTTTCGAGTCTCGCGTGAAAATATGTTAGTTCACTATGTTTTAAGAGCCTCCACCAAAGGACAGGTCAAAAAAAAATTTTTAAAAGGTCGCTCCAAATTTTTAAAAAATTCCAAAATCGCCGAAAATTGGATTTTTTTTTTCGTCATGTCACCTTTTTTAATGTAAAATAATATAAGGATTCTGAAATTTTCAAGTAAAAATTTTATTATCTAAAGGTCGCTCCGAATTTTTATAAATTTTCAAGGTAAATACTTTTTGAGCTACCTCTAAACAGAATATTATCGACCTTTAGATAATAAAATTTTTACTTGAAAATTTCAGAATCCTTATATTATTTTACACTAAAGAAGATGACATGACCAAAAAAAAAAGATTAAAACAAAAAAAAATCCAATTTTCGGCGATTTTGGAATTAGTTAAAAATTCGGAGCGACCTTTTAAAAATTTTTTTTTGACCTGTCCTTTGGTGGAGGCTCTTAAAACATAGTAAACTAACATATTTTCACGCGAGACTCGAAAAAAAAAATATTTTGTTTTTTTGGGCCACCCAAATGCATATAGTATTTCATGTATTACTGTGGCAATAACGATATTAACAAGCGTTCGTAAAGTTGTGAATGGTCAAGAATTTACCTACTGGATTGGCAGCTGAAAGGATTTTTTCAACAAAAAAAAAACTAATAAGTACTTGAATTTATCCAACTTTATTGGTTACGTGATGTCTTCCCCAGTTTCTTTGGCCTTCTTCGAATTGCTTTTGCAAATAGCAACACTACATATTTTTCCTCCAGGCATCTGGTAAAATAGAAAATAAAAGTAGATAAAAATATATATAAGGATCACATTGACCCACAATTTAATAAAAGACCATATATGTTACATGATTTTTGTTAATTAGTTGTTAACTACGTTGCTGAAGGACTAATAACTTAAAACACAATATACACTATTAATATAAATGAAATTATACGAAACTTCGATGAGAAACTACCATAAGCGCCAAAAACTGAACGAAAACAACACTGAACAATGATGGTAAACTGACATATACGTCAGGCACGATGACTCGCAATATGGCGACGTCAGAAGACCTTCAATAGTTTTTAGGCAACCTATGTACTTTAGGGACCTTGGTATGTAACGCCAAGATCTTTTATTTCTACGTCTTTCCAAAATTATATTATACATTTTATAATCTAATTTATAATATACCCTTTCTTCCGTGTTATTGATGGTATGAAATTTTTTTATATTCAACTTTAATTTATTCGATTTACTCCAAGGTTTCTGGAGAGCAACGCAGTCTCGAACTGTTTACTATTTTGTCCAGACGGTATAAATTACAGGTTAGTATTATATCCAGAATAATTGTCCGATACTTGACCTCCTGGCACGTTGAAGAGGCTTGGCAGTTTCTTCTCATGCTTTATTTTTCTTGTGAATTCCTCATTATACCATTTCTCCACTATTTTCAAAACTTTATTGCATTATTAGCAAAGGTTACAAAAGTAGACCAGGGTAGTTGGTTTACAATCTTTACAAAACTTATTTTGGAAGAAAAAAATCTGATACCATAAACATAATTACGTGATCCAATTCGACAATTTTGTTAAAGACTCGGATACTGGTTTGCACTTATAACATTTACTTTAGAATTAGTGAAAAGATGTTTATTTGCTATTTTCCGAGCATAAGATATGTGTTATAGTTTTATCAATAAATGTTTTGCAATATCTGCATAACCATAGAAATTGTGCATAGGGTACCTTATAACAAAGTTTATCTAAAAGTTGAAATGATTCATAAGATAATACAATATACAGGGTGTTCCATTTAAAAAATCAATCATTGCAGTCACTACGCTTTTCAGAACCACCCAGTATAAGTTTTCTCGTAACTTGAAAACATGCTTCTATGGCAACTTGACAATACGTGCTGAAATATTTTTCCATATTCAGATGTTTCGATACATTAAACTGTATATGCTGGGTGCCTATTATTTACAGCTATACTGCTATCAATTTAATAATATAATTACTTTACAATATAATCATGAAAGTTTTGTATCGTTGAATATAACAATAATAATATACCGGTTGTCCCTTTTTAAAAAAGTTGTTGTTACGTGACCAGAAATGAAAGGTAAAACGGAAGTCAAATATAAACATCTGTTTCAACTCTTTATAGCTGCAAAATTTCATACTTCATGTGAATAGTTTTCAAGATATTGAACTGTCAAAAGGGCGTGGAGCTTTTATTTACCCGGAGCGAAGGGAAGATACATTCTCGGCATTCTTTATCGCGTACATTAACTATCAACTGGTACCTACGTAAAGTTCTGCCTAGCCTACATATATTTTCTTAATTCAAGAAATTTCAAAACAATGCCTTTAGTACACTCCATTTTACTTTATATCTATTAAAAACAAAAAGAAAATACATACGTTTCCGTTTGTCTCTAAAAAGGAATGAATAATATAACGCAATAAAAGCAAAATCATTTATGCATTTCCTTTTTCCTTCCTCGATAATTACCTATAGACAAGTCTGCACATGGCAAGTGTAAAGTTCTTCCAAAGTTAAGGTGATGACCCATATTTTTAATCCCTTTGAAGGAAAAAGCCGCCCAATGGCGTGCATATAATTTTTTTATAAATTCGAATATTGTGAAATAATGTTAATCTACTATATCAATTTGAATGAAAAAAATTAACCTGCATACAAAATTCATAAAATTTGT
Source organism: Lochmaea capreae (assembly GCA_949126875.1). Taxonomy (NCBI): domain Eukaryota; kingdom Metazoa; phylum Arthropoda; class Insecta; order Coleoptera; family Chrysomelidae; genus Lochmaea; species Lochmaea capreae. Next base: position 13,467,586 of record OX421402.1, on the reverse strand, counting down.
AATACAATAATAAAACGCTTTCCTCTAGATCACGGAGTATCTAAAGAACAGTTTTTTGTATCGTCAACCCAACCGTATTTTAAAGGTGGGTGTATATCCTCATACAGTTTTAATTATAATATAATTACCATTACCACTATTTTCTTACATATTAAGTTAAAATGTATTTTATTTTATATATTCATTCATGTAATAAAACCGTAAGGATTGTTTGAATAACAAATACATGAATAAACACCTGACAACATAATGTGTATCAAACCAAGTTTCGTCTAAATAAATTATAGTTCTATTTGAATCACGGTACCCTTTTATTTTGCGCAAATACTCCTGTCTAAGTTCAGCGATACGCCGAGATTCCATTATTACCATTCGATTATCTAACTTCTTATATTTAAATCCACAATTCAATAATCCCGCGCATCATCTTGGACTGTTGTTTCAAATGGTCTCCAAAATGCCATTCTAATTAATTATATTATAAAACTTCCCCTAACGTCTACGAACAAATGAATATTATATTAATATCAATTCACTGACACGACCTAACCACTACACCATCAAAAAGGTATTATATTAATGATACCTTTCTACTCTATATCACCTACACTTTCCTATAAATACCTATAACAATTCACTAAACTCACTCAACCAAGAAATAGATATTATATTAAATATTTCTTTAAAATAAAATTCACACCCGACACTGAATGATACTAATGGATTATAAGCCGAACCACAACACAACCCCCCCGAACACACTCAAGACCGTAGAATTTTTTCTGCGAAAATCGTCAAACGGAATATACTTCGGTTATTTCGTTATATTACGATGAATACTGCAGTTGATGACTGGTTGTTTCGAAGTCTTCACTGCACGTGTAACTACGTTGCAAACTCTTCAAAATTTTCTTAAATATAGTAACATATAAAAGTGGTTTTAATTAATTTTTCTTTTTTCAGTAATTTCAAGCGACTTATTTTAATGATTACTAATAAATTTACATTATGTATTTTTTTAAAAATATTTCCAAACTAGCTTTCTTATAACATCACGAACTAACAGTTTACTGAAGTAAGAGGAACATTTGCGTAGCGAGCCTAACAATTTTAGAAAATATATCTGACAACATTGCTTTATTTTATGGTCATCACACTGACTTTAGTTAGAGTATACCAATAATTGTAATCCCTTTAACTTGGACAATTTTTACCGACAGAAAATGGAAATGTGACAAGTGACAAATAATTGCAGGTACTAGTAGAATAGGTAAAACACTCACACGACATGGCAAGTATATGCCAATAACAAATATTTGTCAAGTACACGAGTCGTTCAAGTCCGACTAGGTGAATTGTGACTTAGTTCTGCAAGACTGCAATAGGTTTTTTCCAACAACAATCGCAGATAGTCGAGCAATCAATGATAGGAATTACGAGAAAGTTATCTCCTTGTTCGCTATGACCACTTATTTTCTGATCGTTGCTGACAGTTTTTGATTGTTGTTGTAACAAACCTAATACTGCCATGGCACATCTCCCGATTAGTTTACTGATGGAGACCATGGTTTTACTCATGCCGCTTGATCAATCAGGCGTATTTTCCGAATATCACGCACTGTACATTTGTTTACGTTGGTGTCTCTTGATGTCTAATCAACTTTAGTCTTTATCGATTTAATAATAATCTTACTAATTGAAACTACAACCCTTTTGGTGCCCGCTGATTATTTGGCGTTATTAGGTGACGATCTATAATCAATATTGCGACACTACTCGTTGTGGTCGGTGTTTTTATTGGCAGCTGATCCTGTTTCAAAAATTCCGGGAAAAGCAGCATTAAACTGTCTAGCTGTGGCTCTTGCAAATTTATTGTTTTCGTAGTATAATCCTACAATTTCAATTCTATCTTGCAGAGTATATTATGTTAGGATCAAACACCGATATCGGCCAATGGTCGAAAAATACGCCCAAAACGCGTTCTGGCCCTCAGCATATTGCCAATGTCAGAAAAATCGTTTTCCGGTCGTTTAGTGTAGACCAGAACGCGTTCTGGAGCCTTTGCAATTGCCAGAATGTGTATTGACTTTCCCAAGTTAGTCTGAAAGAATTTTGTGATTCGTCTACGTATAATTCTGGTGACTTAATGGCATACTTAAAACGTCTACTTGTTTTTACACGAACTATTGTTATGACACTTGCTGTTACATAGTACCCTTTCCCTTACTTACAGAGGTAAAGGTAGCAAAAGCTTGTAAAAATAAGGGTAAGGGTACTATGTAACAGCAAGTGTCGTAACAATAGTTCGTATAAAAACAAGTAGATGTTTTAAGTATGTGTCGTTTGCAAGCTGAGACATGCACAAAATCGGTTTTTGGACGGTTTAATTGTGTGTTAGACGCGTTCTGGCAATCGCAAAAGGTCCCAAACGCGTTCTGGCAATCGCAAAAGGTTTCGAACGCGTTCTGGTCTACATTAAGCGGCCGGAAAGCGTAATTTCGGATTTTGGCAATATGCTGAGGGCCAGAACGCGTTTTGTGCGTATTTTTCGACCATTGGCTGAAATCGGTGTTTGATCTTATCATATATACATCATTTTTACGGTAGATAGGTACTTGTAAATGTTGATATTCGAACGAAAACTAAGCTACCTATTTAACACTTTATTTAAAAAACGTCGAGCAACAGTTTTTCGGTCGCTGTTTTTGTCCACAAGCAAAGCATTGTTTACTTAGTTGAGTAGAGTTAGTGCCGCAGTAAAGGCATAGTTTATACATTGGAATTATTCTTAACTCCAAAGTGATTGACTTTTCACTTATGTATTATACATTTTTGTAATTCTCTTGTAGAGGAAAATCCAACACTGCAATAATGTATAGGGTGTTCCATTTAATAAAGTGGGAGGGGGTTAAAGTTATAACGTATACATGTGAGCAAAAAGGCTCCTCCCTTTATATGATTTTTGACGAGTTTTTAAATTTGTTCATAAAAGTGAGGCCTTCAGAATTATGTGGGGTGGATAGTTTTCATTGTAATGCTCTGTATGTATATTTAGAATTTTCTGAATATATAGAAATATATCAGCATCTAGATGTCACTATACTTCCCGTAAAGAGAAGTACCTAATTATTAGAATATTAGTAATTCTCAAAATTATTTGCTTTCATTTTTATACAGTTTATTTTAAACATTAAATATAAATCAATACATAATTAAAGCTATATTTTACAATCTTCATTTCAGTTACATTATACAAGGTTGGCGATTCTTAGAAATGGCATGCCTCTTTCGCTTAACATAAAACAGAATAGTTCGCAAACTGATTGGATTGAATGTTTTCAATAAATCCGGATAAGATAAAAATTCAATAAAATGTTTCGTGCACATAATAACAATTTTAAATAATAACATATCGCAATAACAAGTGGTTTAACAATTTCACTAATCAATAGTTTGGGACCATTATGGCAAAAAAGGATACTTATGATTACCTATTATATACAACTAACAAATATTACCTACAAAATTAATATGTTTTAAAAATCCCAGGCTTAATTACTAGATTTCACTAATACAAACATCAAGTCATTTTTGACAAAGGACAATCCTGAAATTTGGTTTTACAACGATCTATCGCAGTTTATTTGTGTTTTTGTTTATCACCTCAATAGTTTTGTAAACAATGCAAAAAAAGTTTCGTGTTTTCATCAACCATTTTTATTTGAGAGACAAAAAAACCTGACTTCCCCATCTCACCAGAGGTGACACATAGCTTTTAAAACCCCGTTGGAAGGCAACTAAATCCGTTCCAACACACAGTTGAAACTTTATTCTTTTTTAAAACCATGAGATTTGATGAAAGTCTTATTCTAAACTAAACTCTAAGCATGTTCTGTATTAACTATACTGACCAACTTTTCCGACTGTGGTTTAATGGAACAAACCTAATAACACAAAAAACAGATAAGATTCCTTACTACAATCAGAAACCAAATATGTACAAAATTAAAAACTAGGGTTAAGCGCACATCAGACAATAATGCAATTCTGGAGCTAATCGATCCAAAATGCATATATACTAAGTGTTACATAGTTCAATTAAGAATAAAAAAATATCTTTAATATGAGCTGTCATATGAACTTATCTTTAGTTTCATTGAACGTTTTTTTATCTTTAGCCGTTTTAGATTATGATCTGTCTAAAAAATTGTGAAACACCCTATATATACACTCACCGGCACGAAAAACCCCCTATAATTTTTTATTAAAATGCCTAAATTTTCTATTTTTTTTATTGTAACCTTTATCAACAGTAGGCACGCATTGGTATATGTTTTTAAAGTATGCTTTCTTCAGAAAATGTTTTCGGAAAGCTTTTATTTCAAGAAAATGACGCCTGTTAACATTAACACAAATTCTTTTTTCTCTTATTTTTTGGGAATCAAACCACAATAATGTTTTTTATTTTGACTGGATTCCATTTCTAGTGGTCTACATATCGTTAGAATGTCATAAAATAAAATATTTTATTTCACATTTTTCCAGAGGTGTGATCTACTATGAATGGACCTTAATAAAATTTGACAACAAAGTTTTGTAGTCTTAAACTTCAAAATATTATTGATTGTCTAGTTGTCAAATTTTTTCGTTGTGTCAGATAGGGACCAAAAAATTATTTCTATACTAGTTAATCTTGACAACGGTAGCTGGAACGCTACCGAAACGTCGAAATTAAAAAATAAAAAACATTATTGTGGTTTGATTCCCAAAAAATAAGAGAAAAAAGAATAAGTAATGCCACAAGGAACTTACAGAAGATATTAACACAAATAAAAGAAATGTATTGGCAGTTATACAATTATCATCATAAACACAAAAAACAATTTAAAAAACCAGTATTTATCACTTCTCTGTCTAATTAATACCTCGTATTACCTCCACGAGCCTGTATAACGGCATTAATTCTTCTAGGCATACTGTTAATCAAGTTGAATACTTCATTCTGAGGAATCACTTCCCATTCCTCTAAAAGAGCCACTCTGAGCTGATCCAAGGTAAGAGGAGCGGGTACCCGGCTTCGAATTCCTCTACCTAGCATGTCCCAAATATACTCGATTGGATTTAGATCGGGACTGCACGCTGGCCATGCCATTTGGGTTATACCAACTTCGTTCAAATATACCGTGACAATGTGGGCGGTATGCATTGTCATGCATCAGTATGAAGTTGTCACCAATAAATGGTGCATATGGAACAACATAATCTTGTAGGATCTCATTTATGTACCTATCTGCAGTCACAGATCCTAGGGATCATGTACAATTATGTTCGCGCCTCTGAAGATATTCCAGCCCACACCATAACTGAACCCCCTTGAAAACTTACTCTAGGGCTAAAAGTTCACTCGGCATATCGTTCACCTTCTCTTCTCCAGACTCTTTCGCGACCATCTGGGGATCGCAAGCAAAAGCTGGATTCATCAGTAAACAACACAAAGCTCCAGTCGTATGCATTCCAATTTTGATGCTCCTTTGAGAAATGTAATCTGGCTACACCATGTTCTCTGGAAAGATATGGTCCTATAGCGGGTCTTCAAGATCTCAGATTAGCTTCATTCAACCTTCTTCTAACTGTTTTTAATCTCTACAGCAGTTGTATGACGATTTTTTAGTGCTGAAGATATCATAAAACGGTCATCTCGATGAGTAGTTCTTCTCTGGGGACCAGTTCAAGGACGTCGAGTGTAAGCTCCCGTCTCTATAAAACGTGTAAATACACGTTGCAAGGTATTGCGTGATACCGCAAATCTGTTAGCCACGTAAATTTGACTTCTTCCGTTTTGAATAAGAGCAACAATAGATGCAACAGTTTCTGCGCATAAAGACATCTTGAAATTCACACTAATTGACATAAGCAAGTAATAAACCATATAACATAAATAAACACTTAACCTTAAATGTCATCGTGAAAATAACTGAAAATGCATAGCCTACTGGGACCGCAGAAGTGCAAGATGATAACTTTTACATTATTGCGATTTTCGTACAATACTTAAACTATGTTCAATTTGGGAAGACATTTCTTTATAAAAATTCTGCAGGGTATTCTACTAAACCGTGTTCATTATTGGAAAAACAGAATTAAAAAAATTAATGCACTTCATCAAAAATTATCGGGGTGCTCGTTTTTCGTGCCGGTGAGTGTATATATATGGCGAATTAAGTACCTAATTCAATTTAACCACTTAGTGTTTCAATTGTGGTATTTCTTGAATATAAAGTTCGTTAGTAGAAAATTTGATGTGGCAGTCATTTATATAAAATAAAACGATTTTTTCCTCTTTTTTCTAGTCGTACTTGTGTTGCCTCAAGTTTTTAAAGTGGGTTAGAAAATTTTTAAATAGAAGCAAGAGTACCTCATGAAATTGGCTCTGGATCATTGCTATATAAAACAAAAGTAAATTCGAAATAAAATTTGTAAGATATGTCAACCAACAAAAAGTAATACTCTTATTTAAATCACAACTGCATTACAGAACTCTTATTTACTTGATGACAAAGTACCGCAGGTCTTTTTGATGACAGTTTTTCATCATGCCTGACTTGTCACCACAATAATAGATTACAAAATAATCGGTATTTAGACGCTCTTGTTCCAGCCTTCGATCATACAACAGACTATGAATGACTAACAACACACAATATTTTGAAGGCAACCTCTCAAAATTCAGAACTTGTTTACATGTGAAACGATGTAGGTACTTATTGTGAACACCACGTTTGCATTTTTTTAAACTTAACAATATCTTGAGACTGGTATATCGTATTATTCAAAATTAATAGTTAGCCAATGACTGCTTTTGTTGTGATTCCTTTTTATATATGATTTAGATAAGTACATAAAAAGCTAGTAAATAGGTGAAGATTTCGTTATTCTTTAGTAGGTAAATGACCAAGCTCCGCTTATATCGAATGTTTACGTTGGTCGACCAATGTTTGTTTCGTTTATAATAAAAATATTTTATTGATTGTTAGTTTTGTCAAGCAATGTGAATGCTGTCAGTATTGTGGGTTATTTATCAAGTTCTTTGACTAGATAAAGGAGCACATAATATCTAATTTGGTGTATGTTTTTGGAGTTAAACACCGTCCACCATATAGATATTGTTAAATGTTGTGCATTTCGCTGTATCACAGAAAAAAGATGAATTTGAAAAATGAATGGTGACAGTTTGCTTCAAAGGCACTAGTACTGATATCAGTCCTCCTTTTCTAGTCAAATATCTATTCTTTTTATGATCGAAGGTTCCATCTCAAGGGGTAAAGCAATAACACCGCATAATTGTTATGAAATCACAATTTAAGGATTCTATTAAAATACAAAATGAAAACAAATTTTCATAAAGAATTTGATGGTTTTTTATTAAATCTAATTAACAGGGAATAAATTAACTAACGTAAATATGAATACTGATAATCAGCTGTTTTATGAATAGAACCAAAGTAAAACTTCAATCAAACCATAATCTAAATAAAATACTTCTTGCAGTTTTCAATAACACATGTACATAAATTTACAAGTTACTTAGAATAATTGAAATTACGTGGATTTTAATATTCACATACGTTTAAACCTATGTTGTTCCAAAAACTCAAAATTATAAACAAATATTTCATTAACGATGATCACTATGTGTATTAATTAAAACTTTGTCAGGAGGTCTTCTATGTCTGATAATAATGTAGAAAATAACGGTCTTTCATGTGGATGCGCATTCCAGCAGGGATGAATTATCCTAATATATACAGCTGAAGGGCATTTAGAAGGACATGGAAATCTCGATCCTTTTTCTAATGCCATAAGCAAAATTTGCTGCTGTGGGGCTTCCACATCTTCATCCAAGTTTTGCAACATAGGCTCTTCTCCGAAGTTAAACATCTCGCAAATAGTAACACCATATGACCATACATCTGATCGTACTGAAAATTTTCCATCTCTTAAACTTTCAGGGGCATACCATTTAATTGGTAATTCTCTATTGGGAGTTCTGAGAATATAATAATCATTATTTCCCATAACTTGTGCTAGGCCAAAGTCAGAAATTTTAACATGATTTTCATCAACTACTAGAATATTTCTGGTAGCTAAATCTCTATGAACAATGTTTTTCATTCCTAGATATTCCATTCCTTTGGCAATATCCAGAGCATATTTTAACAGTTGGATTTCCGTCAGAGATTCTTTATAGATTTTTAAATAACACTGGAGAGAGCCATGATGCACAAATTCCATAACTAGAGAAATTTCTGGTTCTCTCAAAACTCCAAAAATTTGTACTATATTTGGATGATTTAATGATTTCATTATATTGATTTCTCTTTCAAAATCCTGTAAACATGAAGAAACAGCAGATGACTTTAGTTTTTTCACAGCTACTTTTCGAGGTTCGCCATTTTGACCATTAGCAAATTCCAAAGTTCCCTTAAATACTTCTCCATAAAATCCTTGTCCAATTCTGCCTTGTAAAACTACATTATAGTTGCCATCTAACTCAAAAACACTCTGCATTAAATTGAGACTATCAAGAGATGTCGTTGTAGTTGAGATGTTCAAGTCTGTTAATAAAGTTGACCAATCATATGATAACGATTCATCACTGTAATTCTTGAAATCATCACTATTTAGTTGAACCTGACGTATACTGCCAGACATGCTACAATTATCAGACACATCACTGCATGCATCACTAGCACTTATTAAATCATCAGTAACTATTGTGTATTCAGTACTATGGGATGAAAGACTATTTGTTGAAGTCCCTTCTACACTTTGTAGACCAGATTTAAAAACTTTTGCATAAGAATGAACTTTTCTAGAATTATACAGTTGATACAAGATTTGGTTAATATCTCTCATAAGAGCTTGTGGTTTTTTCCTTTTGTGTGGATCATTATCCCAACATTCCTTCATAAGACTGTACATTTCATGAGAACAGCTTGTTGGTTGTGGTAATCTTTTCCCACTTGCATACCACCTCATAGCTAGATTGTGATCAGTTGATTTTATTTCCTGTCCATACATAAATATTTCCCACAGGGTTGTAGCAAATGCCCATACATCAGCTTCCATTGATCTCTTAGCATAATTCAAGTTTGAGTAGCACTCTACTGGTATCCAGTGAACCTCTGATGAAGTATATTCAGTGTGAATGCCTGGATCTGTCAGTTTTACAGTAAAAGAGTTTTCTTCATGTGTACTAACCATTATTTTTTTACATCTAATTTTTCCATGAATGATGCCATTTTCAGTTAAATACCACATAGCTGAAGCAATGTTACTTGCTGCTTCAATCAAGTCCACAGGCTTCAAATGCTGTTTGTTTTCCCTTAAATAATGTCCAAGAGGACCTAACCGAAAATATTCTAAAACAAGTGATACATTACTAGTGAAAGCAATCCCATACAGTCTAACTACTGCAGCTGATTGTAAAAACGCCCATTGACCAGCAAGTGATAAAAATTCTTTTAGGTACTTTTCTGTATACTCTTGTTTGAGTACTTTCATGGCAACTTCAATTTTTTTACCTTTGGTTATTTTCCACATGCTTCGGTAAACTAATGTTAAACCTCTTGAACCCTCTTTTTCTTGACCTTTAAAGACTTGTAAATTTTTACAATTAATACAAACTGGTGTTGTAGGCATAGCTAGTGAATTCAAAGCAGAAGAGTCAGTCAATGAATCTCCTACTAAATTTTCACTTCGACAAAGAAGTAATGGTGAGACATCATATTCAGAGGGAGGTAAACATTCTTGTAAATAAATAGCACCATGGGGATCTTGATAAGCCTTCATTAACTGAGACAAATTTTTATATTTTCTTAAATCATTATCAAAAATAAATTCATTACCTGTTATCTTTTCCAATTTATATGTTTTTGGTTTCAAGCCATCTTTTACACACACATCTAAGTAAAAATCATCATATTTTGAATCACTCTCTCTTACAATAAAACACCCAAGCCTGTTACTCCTTTTTTCTTCTAATTTAGCATAAGAAAATTCTCCCCCTACAGGACCATGACATTTCATAGCATATAGTTTTTGTAAAGAAGGGGTATAAACATCTTTACAAATATTAAAAGTCCACTTACACGTAAGTCTGTAATACCCATCCAAAATGCTAATAAATGAATAAAGAATAGGTAATGAGTGAAATTTTAAATAAAAAGGTATTCCATTCTTACGACTTATTTCAGTTGTACCATCATCTCTAATAGAAACAAAAATTATATCTTCAATAGTACAAATTAAATGCCACTCATCTTTTTTGGAATCTAGACAATACTTCACACCAGGATCTGTGGGATGATGAGGTGAAACTTTTACAATAACATTACATGTAGAGCCACTTTGATCAACCACTGCTTTATATGATTCAGACAAATATTCTGGGGCCAGTATATCTAACTGCTTCAAATATTCTGTTTTCACATAGGAAGCATCATGCACAGACTTCTGTAATTTTCCAAGAGTATCATGAATGGGTTTTTTTATGAAGAATGCATGGCGTTTTATGACTTCCTTTGGAATATATTTCTTGTACTCATTTTCTACTGTTTCTCTTGGAATGTCCTTTTCTAACATTACCCTATACATGTCTGTAATACCCAATCCTACCAATTCTCTTCTGCATTTCTCATAGACAATATCTGGTATTTTATTTTCTAGAACATCATTTCTTGCTTGATGAAAATAATAGTTGTATGTATTTATATCTATTTTCCTTAATTTAAGAACATTTGCTACTTTAAATCTAATTCTAAAATCTAAAGTAGCATATTTCTCACTGAAAGTTGTAGCTGGCATCAGAAAAATGTTCTTTCCAGTTATCCTAAGACCATATACATGTCTAGTAAGATTTCCAATATTTAAGGATTTGCAAATGAAAATACAAACATCTTCTGCAGTGGTTTGATTAACTGTATAAGGGACTGCAATTGGTTTACTGTCCAAGACTATATTTATAGAGAGAAAAGAATCCATTATAAATTAGTGCTGTATTGGTCCTTTCAATATGTAGACATGGCCACTTGTTAGGTATAGATACCACTTATGATGAATTGTATGTCAACCTAAAATATAATCACTTAGAAAAAATCAATAATATACACAAATTTGACTTACTGCATTATAGCTTCTCGTTAGCTACTTGTGATAATTGTTTTACTTAACAAAAACAACTTTAAATTGTAGCCTGTCTACAACGAAATGATAATTTTAAGGGGTAATCCATAACAGTCTAGCCATTGGATACATATAAGGTTCAACATTTTTTTATTATAGTTTAACAAACATTTATAATCTTTATTTTACTGCGACTTAAACTATTTGACATTATTTATATTTGATTTATGGATAGTATGAAATTCGAACTACCAGCCATAGCTGTATCAACCACAGATAAGCATAGATAACTACAGATCATAGATAACATGCTACAGATAACCTTCATAGATAACTAATAAGACTTATCTTATCATTTTAAAAAATTAGATACTCCATCCATAGACCGAGATACAGTAAGTGTAACGTGTAACCCATAGTAATACTCTATGGTGTAACCTAATTCTATTTATTCTACCTCATGGGGCATTTCTACCAACTAACAAGTTGACAGTAATGACAGTCGCCCTGAGGATCAACAAATATTTAGATAGATTTTAGATTTGTAATTGGTTGTTTTGTATTGATTTAATGATCCTTTTTATTATAAACAATCAGATATAGCTGTTAAAATACCTATGCAATTAAAACAATGTCGAAGAAAGCAACAAATCAAAATTAAATGAATCCAAACACGATCAAAATAACTGTTAAAAGCCACGTGTTGTGCAAAGAACGCTTATTTATCATCAGATTCATCAGGGCGACTGTCATTAGTGTCAACTTGTCAGTTGGTGGACGCGCTCTATAACCATTTTTCTTTGAACTTGACCACACAAACCGGGTTAACCGGTTAACTATAAGTTAACCAGTCAATATTCCTCGTCTTGTATTCCAAACCATTACGTAACAGTTAACCAACCACATAAACCAGCTCACTGAGTTTGGACAGAGGTTATGTTCCGATATTCATGAACTGTACTGCCCAGTAAATTTTGTCATTTCGATTTTACTGAAATTCACTGGTAATGATTTGGCGCCACTTTCCAAGAGACCCTGTTAGACACTACTGTTACAGAAGTGGTCATGCACTCCCAGTATCCCTTCCCCAAATTGGAATAAGTTAGGTTATGTTGAGAGTAGGTGATCTTTGGTTGAGACAGATCTTTTTATTAGTAATCTATGCAGATCTGATTTTTCTGAATCAGTATCGCTATCGCTTAATATTTCATCCAATAAGATTTGATTAATTTCGGCCGTCATTTCACTAAATGGGCGATGTTTTGGTTGTTCCTTTTCAAACACTGTTACTGACCAATACGTTCCGAAAATCTTCGGCAGTTTAAGATTACTGCTACTGTAAAGCGTTCCGAAATTACTTGCTGTAACCAGTAATACCAGCAATATCGGAACATTGGCTTTTTTTAGACAATGGAGCAGTTTTCTATCTTATTTGAGTTTAGGTGTTTGTTTATTTCAGGGTTTCCACAAACCGTTACGTCATGATATTGTTAACCCGGTTTGCGTGGTTAAGTTAAAAGAAAAATGGCTTTTAATTGCAACGTTTAGAAAAATTGAAAGACGGCAACAAAAAGAAAGTGTACTCAACTCCTGCGCTGTGTTGCTGTGTATGCTCTGGGTGTCGTGACATCGTACAAAAGGTTCTGGACCATAGAGAAAATTAATTTGTCTATGGTTTGAACTATACAAATAGCTGATAGCTGGTGTAGGCAAGTAGGACTTAGCATCTACCCCACCAAACCAACTTAAGAGCCTCCACCAAATAATACATCAAACAACGCCTTCACCAAAGAATACACCAGTTGTATTCTTTGCCTTCACTAAGAAAAGGAAACTCAACCTCAAAACCATCAAACTTGATGGGAACGAGGTTGAATGGAGACAAGAAGTCAAGTATCTAGGTTTGACTCTAGACAGTAAACTCATGTGGAACAAACAAGAAAAGGAGATTTCATACAAAGCAATAATGGCTCTAATGGTGTGCAGGAATCTGGCAGGGAGAAACTGGGGAGGTAACTCAAAAATCCTGAGCTAGATGTACACTGCCACAGTGAGACCAATCATCACTTATGGAGCCATTGCGTGGAGTACTAGAAGTAGCCTATTGACGACGAGAGAAAACATCTCTAAAATTCAAAGACTAGCCTATATATGCATTACAGGAACAATGAGAACATGCCCAACGGCAGCCATGGAAGTGATTCTCAGCCTCACACCTCTACATATGGTGGTGGAAAGTGTTGTAGAAAGAACAAGATACAGACTAAGTAGAGAGGGAATCATATGCAGAAGGCAAGGGATTATCATAATGTCGGATAGTCAAGCAGCCATTAAATCACTGACCTCTTGTGTAATCAGTTCCAAAATGGTGTGGGAATGCCTAGGCAAACTCAATGAACTAGGCGAGATCAATATAGTCAGCTTACTGTGGATTCCAGGACACACTGGAATAGAAGGAAATGAAATAGCAGATGAACTAGCAAAGAGGGGGACTGAAGTAGACTTTTGGAGGCTGGAACCCTTTTGCGGAGTCAGCTCCAATGTCATATTGGAAATTTTGCCGAAAAAAGAGAATATCTGACTTATGCAAAGACCTAGTAAGGCTTAGAGAAGCAAATATTCTTCTGGGTGTCTACAACCTGTTGAGATCAAATCATTGCATAAGTCAAAGTAAAACTGCACTTGGAGTTTTAACAGGGACCCTAACGGGACATTGTCGCCTGAATGAGTATCTGAAATAGCTCAAAATAGTGGAGGAAGAAGAATGTAGATTCTGTGGCATGGAAGAAACCTCCATCCACATCTTGCGATTTGCACATCAATTCAGAATCCTAGGGCACATTACTGGATAAAAGAGGGACATTTACCCAAGTTGAAGCCTGCAGATATCACAAAATTCCTCTGTAAAACGTTTTCGTACGTTAATAGCGTATAACCCAAATAATTTTTGACCGTTGATTTTTAACATCCGAACTTATAATAATGTTACAAATTTTATTTTAATCCAAGTCTCAAGATTTATTTAGCTGTTATCATTAACCAAAAAAATATGTCAGAACGATTCTGCAAAAAATGATTTTTTGTTTGGTCGCAAATGTTTTGCTTTTCAAAAAGATTTTGTTTTAAATTTTTTTAATAGCTTGGTCTAAGGGAAATTCAGGTGTCCTAATTTTATTACTTGTATCCTACTGGTTGGTTTTTTTATAGCAAAATACTCAAAAATATTAAAAAGCCGGCCGGTATATATTCCTATACATGAATTGTCGATACTTTCGATATTTTGTAACAGTATGACACACAGCAAACTAACAAATAAATTTAAATATGGGTAGATTATGGAAGGTGAATTCACAAAATTTTCAGAAGTAGATGTAAGTTTTTATAACATTTTGCACTACATTTAATTGTTTTTTTTTCTGCTGATTTTCAACATATAAACTTAGTATTATGCTACCAATTATGTACTTGAATTTAAAATTGTTCCAAACCTACATAATTTTTTTTTTGGAAAATTACATATCAATCCGTATCCCATAAAGAACTATCGATTTTCAATAACTATTTTATTATCAAATAAAATAAATAAATAACAAATTCCACAACAGAAATATAACATATAGTACAAATAACGCACATTATGTGCATAACATTAATTTTTTCAAGGGGAAGGGTGAGTGGAATAATATTTTTCCTTCTTGAAGAACATTAGTATTGAAATTTTGGCAGACAAACATACTAACTACTCAGCTTTGGAACAGTTCAGTTCTTGATACTTTAGAAAACTGGATAATCCCATTTCTACTCATTGTTTTACAACTATTTGACATTTGACATGAAACATCATTTCAAGTCACTTATTAATAACAAATATATAGGTACCTTATAAAAAATTATACGAAGATCAATATTGGAAAGAAAATAAAGGAATTTTTCTTGAAGAAAAAAGAAAATATGATTTTGAATAGTTTCCTGTATAGTGTGACACATTTAATCTGTTTCATTTAAAATATCGGACGAAATAGTTGCCATTGAAATGTTGAAAAAAATTTGTAAGGAATTTTCTCTGGAAATTCTGAATAACCCGCAAATTTTTCGACTGATAATCTTCAAAATAGTTGTACTATCAGTCAAAAAGTCGTGTCTCCATATAGTTCACCGGACCCATTTCAACCCGTTAACTGTGCAAAAAATAATAATTTTAATAGATGACCTTCGAAAAAAAGAATAACTTTACCTGATATTTAGTCGTCTACTTTTTTGAAGGATTTTGTTGGTGGCTACATTTGAACGGTCACTTAAAAACTGTATAATTTATTACAAATCTCAATACATATCTACATTACAATTTTTATAAAAATGTAAAAAATACAAAAAAATACCCTGCCTTGTGGATATAATATGAAATACATCACAGATAATCTTTAAATATAACCGGACCTTACGAAGCTGCAAGGCTTAAAAACTATACAAGGCTGGGATTGAGTAAGGAAACACTTTGCAAATAAGTGATAACCAATATTTTGTTGTTACTATATTTCCTTACTAAATAAAACACCTTGTATAAAATAACATGAGCATTTCCTTTCAAAGAAATGTTGAATTAATGCAAAAACACTATTTTTCTAAAACAGATGCAATGTTATGATTTGGCAATTGAACTACGTGAAAAATTCTAAATTAAACTTAATCATACTATATGAGGGGTATAAATAAAACAGTTAATATTTAAAATTATTTCATGTTACTCTTGAATCAGTAACTAAATGGTATTAATTTTCGAAAAATGGTAAATCCAAATTAAATTGTCCTAATCACACCCACTACAGAGATCCTGATTATCGCTAAGATAATCAAATATATTTCTGGGAAACTACGACCTAGTGAAACAATGAAAATGCCAGAGTAAGACAGCATTAAGAACTTGATAGGCGTCTCAACATGCAATACAAGAATCCAATGGAGTCTATTGTATAGGAGAGGAAGACTTTCCCAAAACGGAATCTGCTGATATCCTAAAATTCCTTCAAGGAATAGGATTTAAGAAACTGCTGCTCTCTGTTACGTTAGTCTCTTCCACTGAGTGTCTTCAACAAAAATGTCGACATTTTGTAAATCATCAATCAATTTTACATTATATAAAAAAACGGCAAATATGTTCCGTATAGCAATTCTGTGAGTAGAAGAGAGGAAGCTTTAGAATAACAGAAGACAATGTCTAGAGAAGTGGTCGTTTCGTTGAGGGGGACTACGCTGTTTTCTCTTGGACATATATAGTTTAATTTTTAGTGCTCATTTTTACTCCTTTATGAGATTCTACATAAGGAAGATAAATATTTGCTGAACCTGAATATTTAATGTGGTGTTGATGATAAATAATCCGACTGTTGATTGTCCCAAGATAAGGCACTAAAGAGATGAGTATTCTCTTCCGCCATGTTGGTGCCTGAATTTTATTGTTTTGTGATGTGTCGAGTTGACATATTGTGTTGAAAAATTATTGATATTGAACAGAACATTTTATGTTACCAACTTTCCTTCAGACTATTAACACCAGAAAATTGAGAAAGTGCAACGAATGGATGCTGGCCACGTCTCTGAGTAGAAATACCGAATCTCATGCCAAATACTTGACCAACACAACGACGTCAACGTACAACAAAGCACCAAAATGGCGGACGAGAATACCTATGTCTATAGCGCTCTACCCAAGCTCAATTCCCACACAACAAATTAGTTATGGACTGACGTTTGATATGACAAACTTAAATTCGAATTTGAACACTTCATTAATCTAGGATTGACGTAACATAAATACATAAAGAGATATAAATCAATATATATATATAAAATATAAATATTACCGAGAGCTTTTCTCATAAATAATCCACAAGTTATGAAAATGTTTCCTCAGTTACTAATATTTTATCAAGTAAATAACAGCTAACTGAAGAAAATATTTTATGGTTAATACTAGTTTTTTAAAATGTGTCTCATTTAAGAAGTCTACTGCAAAAATTCGTAGAATGGAGTTCTCTGAATATTGTGTTTTACATCTGAAAATAAATCAAGGTAACTTATTTTTGTTACTTTTTGTTGATATGAAAACAAATTTCATTAAAATTATGAGGAGCCACTACAAAATCAGCAAAACAAAGAATTCAAATTAAAATACTTTTTGTATTGCATTATAGTTTGGAATAAATCTAATTCATAATGGAAGGTGTTTTCAACATTGGTTTAATCGTCAAACGTGATGGCGAGCGATCGCGCAGGTATAGACTCCCCCAACTAAATTACTATTGGATTACGATAAGCCCCTTGCTGGTCAGTGTCGTACCTATAATTATGATTTCTTTGTAATCATTCAGACAATGCTAAACGCCAACAGAATTGGAGGACAACTAATGATACGCCTCTGTACAGAGCATTTATATGTCTTACATTTGCTGTAATGGGATGTAACATTGAAAATGAGTTTGTGCGCATGGGGGGTGGGCTCGCCATCACGTTTGGCGCTTGCAGTATGTTATATGAATAATATTCTAAATTTACATCGAACGTTGGCAGTGACCTATACCTAAAGTTATTTGTTCAAAGGGCTTTTTCATGGTGCCTGCTGCATTTACCCAATATAATCATAAAAACTCACTCAGTATAAACGATCCAACATTTCCTGTTACAGAAAACTACAAAAAATAGTTTCCGCCAGAAATTGAATAGCTTGAACACTTACTGGTTGTTTAACACTACTTTTGTGTTTTAATTGACGATATCCACTTTTCCAAGTATTTATTTTGATTATCATCAAATATTTATAGTTTCACTCTTTACTTATTGGAATTTGTCGTTTACAAATAAAAGAAGTTTAGTTTAGACACTAAATGTAGTATAAAAATTGTTGAACATACTCTACATCTCATATATTTTTTGAGTAAGTAGATATGTTACAATTTAATTGCAAATATATTAACTTCAATTTCTTTGCAATTTATCTATAACATACACTCCAGCGAACATATTAAATAAAAAATAATTTGTACACAAATCTCATAATATAAAAGGTAAATTAACATATCTTAACCTTACACGCATCTGCAGACAGCTTTTACTATCAGACTTTTTCACTGAAATACTGAATTGCGATATTTCTGTGTACAGATATGTATAAATAAAATTATCATTTACATTAAACATCTGTTTGTGGAATACCTGATGGTACTTCGCGCACTTTGCTAAATTTTGGTCGTACATCTGGTGTACTTTTTTTATGTTGATGCGCTTCACCGTTTGAATTTTTATTTACAAAACCCTGCATTTCTTTCATGGACACACTGTGGAACGATGAAGGACTATTAGAGCTGGGAGGTGCTATGCGAGAACCATATTTTTCGATGTATTCATTGACTTCAGTTCTGCGGTTGTTTTCAATACCTTCGTTGTCTGTATCGGTGTCCGTTGGATAAAGATAAGGATTGTAATATCTGTCGGATGACCTGGTAAGTAAGCAATAACAGAATAAAAAAATTGCACGTGATAGAAATAATTTTTTTAAATAAAAAACGAGAGATTTAGTAAGTGAGGCAGAGAGCATCGCAAAATAAATACAATACAAAATTTACACTGTCATTGGTTGGTGTTTCAATTGGCAATATTGATATTAATGGTATAATATGATATGTCCGTGATTCGATGTTTTCGAGATAACGTGAAAAAATTGGATTTACTATAGAATCAGCTTTTGTTATTGGCTCGTTGAGTTTGTAATTTATGTACCAATAAAATTTCCTAACTTATTTGCTGGCTACTTCCAAACAGTATATTCTGGAAAGCAATGTAATAAAACCCCTAAGATATCTTGTAATAATATTAGGATTAATAATTATTAAATTTCAATATCTAGCATCTATGAAGAAATTTATAATCTAAGTAGGTTGAAAGGAACTGTTCTGGATGGTATCTAAAAACTTGCAGTTTTGTTATTGCATATAATGTTTAAATGAGGCTCTGTGAAATCAAATATATTTACCAATTTTTGGAAAATCTGTTACCTCTAACACCACTTTATACATCTGACAACAGGGCATATATATGTAATTGTAGACCTGTATGTAACCTCAATTGCATTCTAAACCAGTTTGAGTGTATCATCACAAAATATTTGACTTGATGGAATAATTTGGCTTTCAGAAGGCTAAGTCCACCGAGTTGAATCTTCTTTCATATGTAAATTTCTTGTCAGGGGTCTTGGATAAATATGTGGAAGTATATGTGATTTACACAGATTTTAACAAACTGGTTAAGTGGTGCGATTTGACTGACATGGAGCTTAATGCTGATAAAGAGTAGGACATGAAGGAACTTTAAAAAATTAATGATTTCAGTAATCAAGGTTCTGAGCGGCGTCGGCCCAGCACTGTAGTGGAACGCCTCTGATGCGATAATTACAGTGAAGCGGTGTCGAGCGCGGTTAGTACTTGGATGGGAAAGACCGTCGTGTAAATAGCCCTTACAGCCTGCAGCGGAGTAGCATATCACAGCTCGCAGGCATTATACCAATGAGCACGAGGTATAATGTAGGTATGCCGTCTTTCGGAGGAGACGTAAAACCCTACAAATGGTTGGAACACCAGTGGGTTCGGCAAAATTTCCGGTTAGGTGTAAATAAAATAAAATAAAAAAAAAGGTTCTGAGAGTAGTATGTATTGGTTCATCTCAAACATTTTCCTTCCACATTGATGATGTGGTATCTACAGCAATGAGATTACTGGGTTTTGTCAATAGATTAAATAATATTAATGCTATCCTATTACCATACTGTTTCCTTGACAGACCTATTATGTTGTTTTTTCAGTTTGGAATCCAGTATATGCATGTTAGATTCACTGAATAGAGCAAGTTAATCGGAAATTCTCACGCATGTAAATGAAATATTCCATCTTCTCTACAACAAATTAGAAGTCGCTTCTAAAAGCCAGAAGAGATGATGATGATGTTAAAAATCTATTCAAAATATTACATTCACTTTCTGACTGCCTATATCTACTAGGTATATTTGTTTCTTGTAACAAACTCTAGATTAGCTGTGACGTTTTGAAGTTAACGAAAAGAACATATAATTCACCAATTCTATTATAAAACATAATATATTTATCTTCTGTACGTTCCTTGTGGTATATTAATTATAAATTCTGATCTACTCATAGCCGCATAAGATCTTTTACTTAAAAAAACTAAAAATTATGTTGAAAGTACATGAAAAGAAAGAGATTAAGCACTTATATATTCAATAGCTCTATATTCTACTGATAAAAGCAGGAAACCTTCTACACTACCATGCTACTAGTAGTTAAAAAAGTTTCCATTACCTTTCTTACCTCTTTGCGTTCCTCCATAGCATACAGCAAATCACTAACAGTACAATAAGAAGTAAGCATATGCCAGAAATACTCCAAAACGCTATTTGCAAAGGTGCTCTCGGTTCCCACCAAAACTAAAAAAAAAATGTAATATTACATTAATATGATACAGAAGAAAAAACAGTAGTATACAGGGTGATTCATTAAGAATGGGCAATCTCTGAACTGGAGATACTACACACCAAAATATGGCGATTGAGCTTAACATGTCTTATACAAATGTTGCAGGCTTACGAGATACAGGGTATTTAAAGTTGGAATTTTAATTTAGAATTTCTTAATAATTTTGTGATTTTAAGCAGCATCGTCTTGAAAATTGGCAACTTCATGTTTTTTGGCATGAAAATTACGAATTTTATGCTGAATTTAGCACTATTCATACAGGGCGTTAGTTACACTCTGTTACTTAGGTAAATTACAACATATCTTTTTTGCCTAATGAGTTATGGCTAAAATGACTAGAAAATCTAAAAGGCGGTTCAATTTTTAATAAAAAAGGTCCTCTTGTTTATTTCACTTGAAAAAAAGTTTGCTACCTCAAGATTTACCAGTTCGCCTACAGTTTGCTCAATCTATGCTAGATAAACAAAACGAAAACGAGGATTTTCTTAATTATCTCCTTTTCACCGATGAGGCGACGTCTACTAGACGAGGTGTTTTTAATTGTAAAAACAATCATTTGTGGGACTCCAAAGATCCACATGCTCCAAAGGAACGACATTTTCAGCATGAATACAAGGTAAATATTTGGTGTGGTGTGATATCTGGTTTTTTTATTGGTCCTTTTGAGCTTTCACCTAATCTGAACGGGCCCCTCCATTTAAACTTCTTTGAACAACAGTTAAACACACTACTAGAAGATGTACCACTAGCTATAAGGCGGAACATGTGGTTTATGCAAGACGGGGCGCCGCCACATTTTTCTCTGCCAGTACGGCAATACCTGAATGAACATTTTCCTCATCGGTGGATTGGGCGTGTGAATTTGTTTGTCCACCTAGAACCCAGATTTAAACCCTCTAGACTTCTCAATATGGTCACAAATGGAGGACATGATTTTCAAACATACAATGAATTCCATCCAAGAATTACGACAGAAAATTCAAGAAGCTGCTAATATTATTGAAAATAATCGTCAAATGTTATTTAATGTTCAAAGATCTTCAAGGAAACGCCTTACAAAGTGTATTGAAGTGGAAGGCGGGCATTTTGAACATTTACTTTGAATTTTTCTTTTACTACTGTTACTGATTGTTATTTGTTGTCTTTACTGTTGTTATCCCGCATAGTAGTAATTTAAAGGAATAATTTCATTTCACAATAAACAAAATTAATTGAATGTTTAAAATGCAAATAACTCAAAAACTGATAGAGTTACATGAAATAAACAAGAGTACCTTTTTTATTCAAAATTGAACCGCCTTTTAGATTTTCTAGTCATTTTACCATAACTCATTAGGCAAAAAAAAGATATGTTGTAATTTACCTAAGTAACAGAGTGTAACTATGAATAGTGCTAAATTCAGCATAAAATTCGTAATTTTCATGCCAAAAAACATAAAGTTGCGAATTTTCAAGACGATGCTGCTTAAAATCACAAAATTATTAAGAAATTCTAAATTAAAATTCCAACTTTAAATACCCTGTATCTCGTAAACCTGCAACATTTGTATATGATATATTAAGCTCAATCGCCATATTTTGGTGTGTAGTATCTCCAGTTCAGAGATTGCCCATTCTTAATGAATCACCCTGTATACACACTGAGTAAACTAAAAAATGAGGCATGCAATGTTAGAGACAATTTTTTGATCACTTACTTCTGTAGTTGGTGGATATGTAGGTATAAGATGTCCAACTAAAGTAGGAATATACTGAGACCAGAAAGCAGTTTCAGTCTGTCTAAAATTCCACATTATCGATGAATTAAAAGTAGTATTCAAATTAAGATATTTAAGTTGTCCATGTTTTGACTCCTCAAAATGCAATCCTAATATTTGTGTATGTGTAGGATTTCCATATCTAGCAAAATCGCTGTAAGCTTTCATGAAAAAGTGACTCATGTTTCTATCATTTCTTGTCCACTGATCTCTAACAAATTTTTCATTGGATGGCAACATTTCAACATCTAAAAATGGTGCTCCACATAAAAGGTAATGTTCAATATTATGTGGTACTTTTTTCCATTCTTCCAAATTAAATGATTCTATTGTGGTGTTCAAAACGTACATGTAAACTGGTACGTTTTGTTCGATCAATAATTTAACTATTTTATCGTTAGGTGCGGTATATAAGAAATCGGAAAGTAGCTGAAACAGTGTAAATAGATTTATTATTGATTTAATATTACTAACACTACAGATGGTTAGGTTAGTTAAATTCCAATGAACTTTATCGAAAATCAAAACAGTGACGTCGGTACAATTGCTCATTAGAACATTATTAGGAATATTATACTCTTTAATCGCGAGCTTCCAATGCCGTCCTTTTTTCACGGGTCACGTGCGAAGCGACCACTTTGCTATCGTCGTCAAGTAGTCAGTACAAGATGGTTCCGTTTGATACGGACACGTTTATTGCAGAAAATCAGGTGAAACCTGTAATTTGGTATATAAAGTGAATGCAGCAATATAATTCAAAAGACGAAAGCTTGGGAGAAATATGTGGAGTATTCATGAAAACTTTTAAAAGTTGAATAGTAAGAAACTCGACCTAAGAATGGGATGGACCAAAAATCTCGAAGATTTTCTTTTTTCCTTTACCTCTTTGTTAATTCAAGGAAAGCATTGCAGCTCCTTCTTTGGAATCCATTATACTGCAAACTATTTTTGTACCCACAGCTAGATACTGAAATTTCCGCGTCAATAGACCTAAATTTTGACGTTGGCACAACTACAATGTGGCTGGGCTGACCGTTTTCAGTGGTCGGGACAGCTACACACAAACCGATTGTTGTTGTTGATATCAACTTTGAAAAGTGGCTCGTGGTCCACTAAGCCGCAATTTGAAGTCGACTGAACAACATCTTCATCATATTCTTGTGGTTGTTGGTAATTTCCTCAACAGCAACTTGCGGTATAAGATCAGATACATAATTTATGAAGAAATATATACCAACTATTTGTATGATAGGAATTTTTAAAAGTGGCAACAGCACATACTTTTCCAGCTATGTCTGCTCAGAATGCAGTTAGTTTGGATTTGACATTCAATTAACTTATGAGTTGTATTTGGTATGAAATAATATGAGTAATACACCTGATATTTGTAATATTATAACATTCAATGCTTACCTGTATGTATTCATTTCTGATGTGTGTTACATTAGTGGGATCAGGCCAATATGTATACATATATTTGATTGCATCAAATATTCCATAGGGATTAAGGGTATAATTATATCTTAAAACCAATTCCTTAACTTTTTGATCGAAAAATTCTTGAGATACAATAAAATTTGGTTCCAATGTCTTATTTGAAGCTTAAATAAAAATAAATCAATCTTTGACTGCTGAATTGTCACAACATAATAACTCTTATGCCAAAAAGCAATAATGTGAAATGAGGAAGGTAATTTTGGAAAAAAACAAATATGTTATTTACATATTTTTTGTATACCCCCTTGAGTATAATCAAAATAAATAAAGATACAAATAAAAACTTACTAATAAATCCAGCTGCTTCTTGTAAAGTAACACTCGACATATATCGCAGTCCTTGATTGAAAGCTCTTTTTTTAATTAATGTTTCAACACTTTCACTGAGAAAGTGCCAATCTTTTTCATACCATCCTTCATAAAATGGCATGGACACATTCATTTCTATCACAGGTGCCCATGGGAAAAGACCAACATCTGGAGGAAATTCTGCATTTCCTATTTCAAAGGCACTTCTGGAATTTTTAAGGCAGGTTACAAGCTTCCATGAAGATTCTATACTACATCCAATCTGGCGACCAAAAACTCTACTGGTATTTTGGGCCCTGTATTTGTCGAAAATCATTGCCCAGTCTGCTACTGCTGACCCGCTCTGTAAATACAACTCTTGATTAGTATCAGTTTTACTTTAAAAATAAATTTGAAACCAACGTACTTCAATCCTGTATTACAGGGTACATGTCTAAATTGTTTTTTCTTTCTTGTTATGAATGAAAATAGTGTTTTTGTTTCCCATTTGTTTTCCACACAAATTTAAAATTCTTTGTTACTTACTTGAGCAATGACTTTTGTTACAATATGACTTGTTTGAGGAGCAACCATGAGTAAACCTGCAGATGCAGCTCCAGCACCAGGCCCAAACAAAGTAATACTGTCCCTATCTCCATTAAACTTTCCAGCATTATCATATATCCATCTTAAAGCCATGGCTTGGTCCAATATTCCATAATTTCCTGGTGAGTTAACATCTCCTGTACTCAGAAAACCTAAGGCACCTAAACGGTAGTTAATAGTAACAACTACCACTTTGTAAAAAGTTGCTAATATGTGACCAGGAAAAGTATTAGAAGATCCATGTATAAAATCCCCCCCATGAATGTAAAACATGACTGGATATTTATGTCCTGTTCCTTCAGTCTATAAAACAATAATATTAATCTGTTAGATGTAGTTTAACAATTATTACAAAAACTCACCATATCTGGAGTAAAAACATTGAGGTACAAGCAGTCTTCATCCACATCTCTTATACCAAGATTAGCTCCTGTATATTTAGCAGGTTGAGGACATGCTGGACCAAAATCAACAGCCTGCATTATTTGCCATCCCCTATGAAGTCTTGGAGGCTAAAAATAAAAAAATCTATATTTTTTGTGGTCATTTTGACAAAAAATTTAAAATGATTATAGTATTCTGCCCAATAAGAAAAGTACCATGTGACTTTTCCATTGTACCTCACAATTTTATTTTTTTAACCCTTATACCAAAATTCATTTCAATATTTACATCTGTATACAGTGTGTCCACAGATGTGGTGCACAAGAGGAGAAACATTTTTATTTGTAGTTTTAGTGAAAAATGCCATTATTGATAAATAGTTTTAGTTGTTCCAAAACCCCATGAAAGGAAATAAAATTAAAGTTTTTCAAAACCTGCTTCATTTTATAGTCAATTTCATAGAAAATGATGAATTTTTGCACTGAAAAGTTTTTCAAAACCTGCTTCATTTTATAGTCAACTTCGTAGAAAATGATGAATTTTTGCACTGAGTTCGAAAATTTAATGACAATTTAGTAAGTGACGTCTACTTAAATAATTATTCAATATAGCCTCCACCAACTTTCTCTTTCTCTTTCTCCACTCTTCTCTTTTAGAAAAGCCAGCCATCCTCTTATAAGCAATGTCGAATTCAATGAACATCCATCTTGCTTAAATTGTATATTGTGTCACAAGGGCAGAAAATGAGCTTTAACGGCCCAAGACTATTAGATGCACGAGCGAGCGCAGCTGATAAATAAGGGCTGCTAAAGCGTTTCCTGCATACCTTACCAGAAAACCAATCATATCAGGCTAAAAATAGGGCAGAAAAGTCTTAACACCACGATTTTTGAAATTTCTCACCATATGTAACTTGTAACATTGACGTTTCACATAAATTTTTTAATTGAACGCCAGTGAATGTCAAGGTTTTTGATATATTTTTTTGATTTTTTGGTTTATTTGTTAGGGGAAAAACAGTTGTGTGTCACACATGCAGGAAATGCTTTAGCAGCCTTCAACTATCAACTGCCCTCGCTCATGCATTTAATAGTCTCAGGCTGCTAAAGCTCATTTTCTGCCATTGTGACACAATATACTATTTAAGCCTTTGCTCCAAGGGAAGGTTATCTAACTGCGGTATTAAAAAGTTGTCTAGCAAATACAAATATACATCTTGATTTAACGGTTTCTCCAGAAAATAGGACCTGAATATTCGATCTGGTAAAAAAAGTGCACTAAACATTTACTTTTTTAGCAAATTGACTATATTGTTGAATCCTGTAATACGGATTTTCAATATCCCAATACCAACAATTATGGGATGGAACAATTCCATTCCATTACACACAATGAGTACATTTGGATATTTCTCATTAAATAGTTGAATTGAATACTTGTACGAAGCAACCCCAATGCCATAGCATTTTACAAGATATATTCTCTATTGAAGTTAGCATTGTTGAAAAAGAACGACAATTTGAAAATTATTGACCAAATTTGACAGTTTCTAGATATTACGTTAATGTTGCAAACTAGATTATTGTAGTAAATGTTATGCACTAGGTTACTACCTTTTACATTTTTGACTTAGTTCAAAAACTAATTGTATTTTTTAGTTTCTCTTTTTGGACACATTGTACATAATAAAAAAATAAAGGGATTATAAACCAATAAATATATTTTTACCCTAAATCTTCCCTCAACAACTGGTGGTTGGGCATATGGTATTCCCAGAAAAGCACTAGCTATTCCAAGTTGCCTCTCAATAAATTCAGCTCCAGGTCTGTATGATGAATCTGGATCAGGATTGTCAAAAAGATACACTTGAAAACCTTGTACAGTACCATGCGTAGTTTCAACAAAGACATCACGAGGTTTCTCTCTAGTTTGTTCCCGTCTTTTACCTTGTAAATCTTCTCTCCAACTGCCTAGTATCCCAGGTAAAATAGGTTCAGCATTTCCAGCCTATCAAAACATTTAACATTAAAAAATATTGTGAGCAAGCACAGGGTGTGAGGAATAAAATAGAGACACAATAGCAATCTTTCAATAATACCCATTTTCAAGTTGAAACAATGACTAATATAAGCTTGATGAGAAGCTTGGTTTATCTTATTATAAGAACATATAAATGATTTAAAGTTCAATAGCTCAAAGCAAACTATTTACACATATTTGAAATCTCGTTTAGGTAAGATTTTTTAATTAAGCTAACAACTCCAGTTATTTTAACAAATTCTTGAAAGACTAAAAAACAAAGCTGTGGATAAATGGTGATATATTAATGTAATACAAGCTATTTAATTTTAAAATCAAATGCCCAATATAGGTACCTATATGTTATATCGAGGCTAGTACTAGAGTGCCACCAAGATTTAGCTGACGCCTCGGCAGATAACAATATTATCCTGAGGTGGGTTAAAGGGCACGACAGGAGTAAAGGAAATCGCATTGCTGATTCTTTAGCCAGGGAAGCCGCTGGACTAAAAATTCTAGGACCCAGTGACACCTACGGCCTAACGACTTCGACAATTGCAGAACTAGCCAAACTCTACACCCATACTCAATCCCTTAAGAGATGGGATGGAATCAAAGGATGCAGTCTTGCCAGGATCACCCTGGGCGACCCTGGGAAGCTGGAGCCGAAGAAATATTTGGCGATGACCAGGAGAAACCTACGTTTAACAGTAGGATTTCTGACTGGTCACTGTCAACTAGGGAAACACCTCCATACTATGGGGCTAGTGGACACACCTCTATGCAGGATGTGTGAACAGGAAGATGAAACTGTCAGGCATGTCTTATGCAAGTGTCCGGAGTTATCGTCAATAAGAGAGTGTGTGTTCGGTGAGTCTTGGCCTACACCTGCCGATATAAAGGAGATGTCTCCTAGTGACCTGTCCACCTTCCTGAGAAGGACAGGATGGACAATGACCTAGGAAGACAACTCCTCGGGAGGATGTACAATGGGTCACATGTGGCCTAAGTGCTGTGAGCCTACACTCACCCTCCCTACTCTACAGATACAGATATAGGTACCTATAAGACATTGTTTTCTATTTCACAAACAATGTGTTTCACCACTTGAGACATCTAATATGTTTCATAATATTTGTTCAGATAATGTATTTATTTTGCATATAATACACTATGTTTCTGCGTTTTTCTTGAAAAAATAGAAAAAAGTTTAATTACAAAAATTGGAAAATGATTAAAAATAAGACACTTAAGATGATTAAGTAATATGATTCATGTGATTAAAACAATAAAAGTTGATGATTTAAATTAATTAACTTCAATTTAACGATTAAATTGTTAATATTTTCATTGTTTTAAAATACATTTTTTTTGAACATTCAGAAAGAGTCTTTAAATTTAGTAATTTACATAAACTTACTCTATCATAAGTAAATCTTTCATCCTGTCCTTTAATTCTGGAATCGCCTGGTCTTCCTTCATTATTATAGTTTGAATTATAATTTTGTCCGTACCTTCTACCTTTGTATACATAAGTTGCTCTGTTATCGAAGGGATTACTGGGATTGTATGGTAATCGTGGCCCGTATTCATTATATGGATTCTGTACATTTGGTGGATAACCACTGGAATAGCTTGTGTATGGATCATATTGACCTAGCTCTACAATGTCACTTAAACAAATTATTATTAATGATGAAACTATTCTATTGGGCGGTGCCATTGTTCGTCACACATTTGTTGTATATTTTGTTGTTGTTAAAATTTTATTTTGACATTTCACTTGACATGTTTCTTCTCTTCTTACTCCAATTAATAGCTTGTAGCCTATTTCTAGCGTATTCCTCAGTACTTACATATCCTTTGGTGGTTGCTTTCTTCTGAGTCAGAGTCATAGATAACGTCTCAGAGTCACAGAAAGTATATTTCATCTTCCCACAGGGACACAAAACACCTTACTATATAACCTATAGTTAAGGTGTTCTGTGATAGAGATATTTAGTTCGACCACAGAATATCCAGCTCACACCGAAGCGACACTTTTACTCTTATTAAAAACAGAAATGACTAAATTAAGTCATTGAAAAACAGCCCCCAATATTAGAAACTGATAGTCATTTCATTGTTAATATCAAAAATAAGAAAGACTACCCAAAGTAGACAGCCCACGATTCTATTTTCTTGCGAGTCTTATAGAAATGTCAACAGGTGTCTCTTCTGACAGAACAAGGGTTCTGTGTGAGTAGGCTAATCTGTGGTGTGGTTTGACTTTGACAATCTTGTGACATTTTGTCAATTTTTTGACTTTATACAATTTATTGATGGTATATTTTACATTTTTTACCATTTTTTTACTTTAACTTGTCCATTCATACGTGGTATTAGCGTAATTATATTTGCGATAAAACATTTGGAAAGGTGTATTTTATTCTATAATTGTGTTTATCGTCTATCATTAGTTACACAACACAATGCCAAAAAAGTTCGCTACGGAAAATACAAAAGCTGTAGCTGCTAGAGAAAGAAAAAAACAAGTAAACGATGAGGCAGTAACTAAAAAACAAAAAGATTTGGACGATGCATATTGGAAGGATGATGATAAACAAATACAACGGAAGCAACAGAAAAAGGTAATGTTGTAGAATGGTGAGTTTATAAAAATCCCTAGTCATATCTTAGCCCTAATCTTGGTCCTAACGAGTTAAATGATATAGGTCACCTTATGTAGTTTATAAAAGTCGTAACTGGGCCAACTGCACCGTTTCTTCTAAGTAATACTTTCGTAAGTGAAACTCTTGGTGAAACTTAATTATAACTTGGTGGAATTCAACTGTGTACTGCTTCTTATTTAGCTAAGTCTCGTAAAGACAGTATGTTGATATTTTTTATACTCATTATATAATTAATTCTATAATTGTATGAATTTAATATTGATGTTATCAAGTGTGGAAATCCAGGTTAAGCTGGACTGATGTAACATATATTTTCCATATTTCACAGGAAATTTAATAAGACACAATTGTAGTATGAAAACATATTATTAATCAATACCAGCAGTTGAAAACACCTAAAAAATGAAAAATAAAATTTGGTATTAAATATTTTCCTTTGCTATATTATGTTATTAGGAAGCTGAAGAGAAGAAAAAGCAAGAAGCATTAAAGAAAAAAGCTGAAGCAAAAGCTTTATTGGAGAAAGAATCAAATGAAGTTGTTAAAAAGCCAACAAAACCACCACCTCCTATAAAAGTGACTAGAGCTCAAATTAGTGCCAGAGCAACTACAACAACAAAACTAGAAAATGAAGAAACTAAGGTTGAAACACATCTTGAGGCACCTTTAATTGAAAATGTTAATAGACTTGTAATAGATGGTGAAGAGGCAAGAACTGTTGATGAAGCTATTTTTATTCTCAGGTATGTTATACTCTTTGGAGAAATTGTAAAGTGTTGGTAAACATCATGCTTATTTTTAAGTCAGTATTAGCATTAGGGTACTCCTGTGGTTGTTACTGGTTCTGTTACACACAATATTTAAAATATATACTAGCATATTTAGTTATTAACTAAAAATAAGAAATTAATATTTTTTGTAGCAATAATGATGAAAATGACAAACATCCTGAAAAACGTATGAAAGCAGCTTATACAGCTTATGAAGAAAGAAGACTTAAGGAATTAAAAGAAGAATATCCAACACTACGATTGTCACAGTTAAAACAAATGATCTTCAAGGAATGGCAGAAGTCTCCTGAAAATCCTTTCAATCAGTAACTTATTTGTAATATGAAATTTTAATTCAATGAAATAAAACAATTTAATTTGTTTAAATCTTTACTATATTTGAACCAATACTAAACTTGAAATTATGACATGTGTCTCCAAAACAGTTAGTAGCTTTGTCAAACATATATAGTGAAGATTTAAACAAATTGAATTGTTTTATTTAATCGAGTTGGTTTAGATCTTCATCAAGAAAAATCCTCATCTATTCAATTTTTAAAATTTTTATCTTTATTGTATTGGTATGTCTATAATATCCATCATAGTCTGCAGATTTTAATTAACACGAAACTTATACTTTTGTTACTGTGTTGTCAGTGTTGGAATATTATCTGTAATGATCCCTTGCAATTAGACATTCAACTATCAAGATGAGTGTATTGAGCCAGATCAATACCACTTTCCAAAATCTTATAATTATGCTATTTAATCTTTTTTTCTATTGACCCTATTGTACATATTGAAATTAAAACCAATTATATAGTATGACTCCAGGGGCAGTTTATTTTATTTTATAGAAATAGTGTAGGAAGCTGTGCAACTTTTTAAGGAAAGACTGTATACATCATTCCAAAATCGATTCCAGTATAATTTTTAGTTTGCTATTAGAAATAAAGATTGTGTGTTATTGATTCATTTACATGGCACATCCAGTCAGAGGCTTCAAACTCTTGGCGTCTCAGTCTTGAGGCATTTTATGATCTTGTTTGTACAGTTTATGTGAAGAGACTAGTTGTCCATACTAGGCTTAACAGTCTTCACTAGATTCTTGGAGAAATCGTTCCTTGGGCACTCTAGTCCTAGGAGTTTATATCTCCTATGAGACAGTGCTTCACATTCAAACTTAATGTGTGAGGCTGTTTCCTTCTCATCCCCATATAAGATTATTATGTGCATGTGTTTCCTTAGGTACCAGTTAATAATCCAGTCATTTTCCTAATTTGACAGCTTCCGAGATTTAATATATCGTTAGTCAGCGACCCAATCTCTACTAAGGTATCCGCCTTTTCATTGCCTGCAGTACCCTTGTGCCCCGGGACCCATACTGAGGATTCACAGGGTTAAGAGTTTTTGAAGGCAGTTCCAGACCGTTATTTATAGCATGTGCTGTACTTATTGAATATGAACATATTGAACAGTGTTGAAGTGTTTGACACTGGATAACTGGGGACCCCCTTACTCCTGCATGCGGGGCTCTGCAGTGGTCGACCTTATATTTCGCTAGCTACTCGTGAGATCAGCTATGGACATTAAACAAAATCACTACAGGGCACAAGTCTGAGTAACCCATCTGCAATGCCCAAATCTACTGAAGCAACTTCCTCACACGCGAGTAATCCTAGTGTTGAGAAAGTGACAGAAAAACGGGAAAGGAGAACAGCAGTGGCACCCAAACCTTCAACCTCCTCTATTGCTTCGAGTTTTCGGGACAAATTATTTAAAATATAAGAGATTCGCATCAACATTTAATTAACTAATTCTTTCCATAATCCCACACATAACATTCTCTCAAAACCAAAGAATTGTTTAAAACTCGAATATTTATTCATCCTCACCACTTTATTCCCGACTCAAGTCTAACCCGCATAGCATATATGCAGCATCGGTGAAGGGGGAGGAAAAATCTCGGAGCTCACTTCAAAGTGAGTAAATAAAAAAGAACGCGCATATTACCGATGTGAGCTGAGATTAACTAGGATCTCGGCCAAAAAGAACGCAGCTTGATATAAAAAATAAGTGTAAACATAATCATATCTCACATCTCGGTGAATGCTAGTGTCTAAAAACGAAATTACAGTAGGTATTTACTAGAATAGAAAATTTTTAAAACAACTAGTACCTAACGTACATAAAATTCGTAAGTTTTTAGATTTAGCAGGTTACTTCAGAAAGTTTGTAAAATAATTCTGTATTATGGCCGCATAAAACAAAGAAAAATGTAAAATGGTCGTGGGAATATCAGCTAGATGAAGCTTTCAATAAACTTAAAAATTAACTAATTAATAAACCTGTGCTCGTGTCTTTTGATAATAGCTTAAAGACAGGAAAGTACATACCGACGCTAGTTGTAACGGAATAGGTGGCATTTTTTTTAAATGAAAATGACTGTACACTACGACCTATTCCATGTTACAGTAAACTAACTGACCGCGGAAAGGGTGTACTATACCTATGGTTTATAAACGCTAGCTGTCGTAGAAAGTCTCAAATACATTAGAACTCATCTTATCGGCTCGCAATTTAAAATTTTCACGGATTGTACTGCGGTACGTTATACTTTTGAAAAGCGAGAGAATAGACACTTTTAGCTTGTCGTAAGTTTTTATACGTATCTGTATATTGGAGTTACGTTGACGTAAAGAAATTGTCAAAAAACCTTTTTAGCAGAAAACGTATCGTATCGTTCTGTTTTTAATTGTATAACCTCAAAGTTTTTTTATTTTCTTTTTAAATTTTTTTAAAACGTAAAATGGGGGCGATATTAAATAATCCATTGTTGCTAGACGAGGATTTTGATAGTCACCAAAATTTTCATGTCAACTGATATTTTTTAGTTCTATTACTTAATTTCCTAGTTGCAGCAAATTTCAAAAAGCTTACTTGTATTGGTCCTTGTTTGCTTTTTCTTCATATTTGGAAACAAGCAGGTTCGCCCTTTCTCGTAGACTTCTGGTACTAAGTTTCTTCTCAGTTGCCTTTGCTAGAATTACAGAAATTTTAGACCATCGCGAGACTGGTCTTCAAAGGGGTTTTGGCCATCATAACCTCCCTCAGGAGGTGAAGGTCGTCCTCTGGTCCGTAAAAAAGACGCTTTGGTTTAACACTCATAGCTTAAAACAATTCTTTGGTAAGAGTAAAAATAAAATTAAAAATATTGTGGTTATAATTAAACCAAACCAATATCAAAAAAGAAGAAGATCTGTAAAATAGCACTAATAGCACGGAATACTGACTTTGGTCGGGATACGGATACGTTTAAGTATACGGAGTAGGGTACGTAACAATACGTTCAACGCATCGTATCGGCTGAGACGTAACGGGTCTACACATGCGCAGTTCGTTACGGATACGGATACGTGAGAAATTTAAGACAAGCTAAAAGTCTCTAGTTACGGAAAACTAGATGGACTATTACATCCCATTATCAAAACGGCCGCGCCAATAGACACTCCATATCGATCCCGTGGTGCCGTTTCCAAAAAGCATATCCAGGAACATGTATCTCTTACCGTTAGTTTTACTAAAATCTATTTTAGGCGAATAACAATCAATAACTGGTAAATACCAAATGCATTTATTCGATGTGGTTATTAATGGTTATAAGGCGATGGCGTCATTATTACTGAGCCCTTAAAGACGTCACTACCTTTGACATTTTTAACCGCGGTAATTATTCTGCTCTCGAGCTGTGTAAATACCGCAGTTTTAGTTGTGAATTCGTTTTTGTAAATGTTGTATGTCCTGTTATCACCTGGTTTCTCTGGATTCTCAACCTCACACCACTACATATGGTGGTGGAAAGTGTTGCAGAAAGAACAAGATACAGACTAAGTAGAGAGGGAATTATTAAAAAAAACCACCTCCTTACCTCTTAAAAATAAAAAAACCTGGGACATGCCACAAGATGGTATGATGAAAGGGAATAGCTTTTCATAGAAATTCGTTACGGAATTAAGCAACAATAAGAAGAAATGGGATCCAAATACCATTACCAGACTTGGAAAGAATGCCATTCAATGGTACACAGACGGCTCAAAAGCAATAGAAGGAACTGAGATAGGAGTGTACAGACCAGGAACCAAACACTCTGAAAGCTTGGGAAAAACTTCACGCCATAAGACAGTGTGCCCAGTTAGGATATAGCAAAAAAAGGATATAGAAGGCA
This sequence comes from Lochmaea capreae, assembly GCA_949126875.1. NCBI lineage: Eukaryota > Metazoa > Arthropoda > Insecta > Coleoptera > Chrysomelidae > Lochmaea > Lochmaea capreae. Next base: position 13,432,645 of record OX421402.1, on the reverse strand, counting down.
AAAGATTATCATACTGTCGGATAGTCAAGCAGCCATTAAAGCAATGAGCTCTTGTGTAATTAGTTCCAAAATGGTGTGGGAATGCTTAGGCATACTCAATAAAATAGGCGAGAGCAATATAGTAACCTTACTGTGGATTCCAGGACACACTGGAATAGAAGGAAACGAAATAGCAGATGGACTAGCAAAGCGAAAGACCCTTTTGGCGGCCGGAACTCTTTTGCGGTATCAGCCCCAATGTAATATTGGAAGAAATAGGCAAAGCCGAAGAAAAGAGAAAATCTGACCATTGGAAAGATCTAGTAGGGCCTAGACAATCAAAAATTCTGATGGGTGGCTACAACCCGTTGAAATGAAATGAATGCATAATTCAAAGTAAAACTGCTTTAAGAGTTTTAACAGGGATCCTAACGGAACATTGCCGGCTGAACGGGCACCTGAAAAAGCTCAAAGTAATGGAGGAAGAATAATGTAGATTCTGTAGCATGGAAGAAGAAACCTCCATCCACATACTTGCGAATTGCACCGCAATTCAGAATCCTAGGGCACAGCACATAGGAGATTATTGGATAGAACAGGGACATTTACCAAAGTTGAAGCCTGCAGATATCTTAAAATTCCTCAGGGAAATAGGACTAAAGGAGCTACTAGTATCTGAGACGTTCCTCAGGAACTAAGTAGAAATAAGGGGGCACAATATATCTTGTAGGTCTCAGTGAATGTCACCCCATCAAACATACATACATAAATACATATCACCTGGTTATTCACCTAAATGTTAGTATGGAATTAGTAGTTATTCAAAGTTATTTAGGCGGGTTTCGATGGTGAAATTTCTTGGTTGATAAAGGGCTAAAACCGCGGTTTGAACGATTGTGTTCGTCTAAAATCACTTTAAGTATTTGATAGGTCGACCAGTTAAAACAGTAGGATCAAAAGAAAGAAACAAATTAGTTGAAATATTTAGCACATTTTTTGGGTTAACCAGGTAGAATAATTTCAGACAATGGCAAGGCTGTCACAAGTCTTCAAAACAAATTAAACACGTTCTGGCACGACACGCGTGAATGGTCAAATCGAAAGATACCCCCGTACCCTTGTAGATTCCTTTTAAACCTCCGTTTTAATGATAATTATTGAGACACAAAAATATATTATGCCGTGTTGTGGGGTATAAATAATCAATTAACAGTAGTAGAAAACCAGTGGAAAAGTGGACAAAGTGAAAAAGTCCACAAAACCTTGGTCTATATTACCCAAAAATCGTCGTGATCAAGTGCCTCTAACTCGACTACGTTTAGGCCACATTTGGCTAACACACAGTCATCTTTTGAGAATTGATCCTGTACCAAAGTGTGACCCTTGCAATATTACGCTAATCGTTAAGCACCTTCTTGTTCAATGTCTGCAATAATTGGCAAATTGACAACAGACGCAGCTTCTTTCATGTGAATTAGTGAAAATTTTGGGGTCCTCATGTATTGTGCAAAATTCAAATGTGCTTCTTAAATCAACGGATGTTCTAAATATCCTATGATTGTAAATCCCATACAAATGTGAAACATTTTTTATTTTATTTCTTGTATACCTCAACGACGCTTATGATCTCCGTAGTTAATGCGTATTATTAAATAAAAAAATAATTTGTTCTTTTACTAACATAGATAAGGTAAAGAGAAAAAGAAGATTGACTATAAGAAATCCTCCAGCTAGACCGCAGATGCATGGTGCAGATTGACAGCTTGTTTTTTTTGGATGAGTCTGGGACAAGTTTAAAACACACACGCCTGCAAAGAGTAAAGTACGGATACATTATTAACACGTGTTTTAAAAATATCTATTACCCGTACACATTATTGTGATGTGTCGTCAGAAGCTCAAAACACGCTTAAACATGTCGCTTGTTATCACTATCTGGAGGTCCCAGATTTTCATCAGAGTGGAGTGGAAAAGTTAATAGAACAAGTACGAAAGTATAATTTTTTTCTACAATGCTGACATAAAAAAAAGACCAGAGGCTGAGAACATTTTCATGATGAAGTTGTGCAGGACTGCAGGATCATTAATTCTACCTGTAAACGAAAAGCTGTAGAAGACCTGTCCGAAAAACACGTGTTTATAATGTGTCCTAAGCTTAATTCATTATACTGACGGCAAACTGCAGCTAGTTATAACATGCTACGTACTGATGTTGAACATTACCATGACAAAGGCGATTAAAATGGCAACGAAAGTAACGGTAGTAGTGGCCAGACGTTCCTTTGGGAAAAAATGGGAGCTAAAACCTGACATGCTGTATTGGCTATACAACAAGGTGGTAAAGCCCGCTATAACATACGCCTTTTTGGTATGGTGGCCGAAGACTCAGCAAGGAATGGCTATCATGAGACTAAGCAAGGCGCAAAGACGGGGGCCATGAGACCTACCCGTACAACAGCAATGGAAGTACTATTAGACCTACCTCTCTTACACCTTGTGATAAAGGGAGAGGCAAGAAAACACGATGAGCAGCCTAAACGCTAGATAATTAGGGCACATGAATATCGTAAAAGTTGTGTCGAGGGTCGTGCTAAGCATGATATCAGACTACACAACCGTGCGATATTCCTTTGCTAGCCCATTCGAAGTGTCGATTGCAGACAGAAAGGAATGGGCTGACGAAGAACTCAGTACCATTAGACAGGGACAGACATGGTACACCGATGGGTCTAAAACTGTAAATGGCACTGGGGCGGGAGTATACTTCAAAAAACCAGGTAACAGCTATAGCTACGCACTGGGAAACTACACCTCTTTATTTCAGGCAGAGGTATATGCAATCTTGCAATGCGCGAGAAAAAACAACAGGTGCCGAAGGTAAGCAGATCCATCTCATATCAGATAGACAGGTGGCACTTAAGGCAATCTCAAGCAAGAAAGTGACCTCTAGACTAGTATGGGATTGCATCGAAGAACTGAAGACGTTACCCAAACGGAATAACGTCAAGCTGACCTGGGTATCGAGGGCAATGAAAAAGCTAACGAACTTGCAAAAAGAGGGTCAGAGGATACGCACCCTGAACCAGGACAGATTCTCGGTATACCGAAAACTATAGTACGAGGATCTGTAAAGACCTGGATCAGAGAACAACATAAAAATTTCTGGGTAAACGTCCCAAGGCAAACGCATGGGAAATCCTTTATAAAAGAACCATGCCAGAAACGTACAGCGGAACTGCTAACACTGTACAGAAATCAGCTGAGAATCATAACAGGTTTCATTACTGGTCATGCACCAGTAAAGGAACACCTGTAGAAATTAAAACTATACAACGGAGACCTTACAAGCAGATTATGCAGTAGGGAAACGGAGACAGTGAAACATACGTATATTGTTTACATGCGAGACTCTTGATCGCAAAAGACAGTTATTACGCTGAGCTATATAGTAGGTAAACACCCAGCTAAAAACTTGTACAAACTGGTGCAGGGGACAAAGTGCTGGACTGAGTACTATGAGTAAAAATACAATAAGCGATTAGGCTGCAGTGTTATCGGAGACTTGTCAGACGGGCCCGGGGAAAAAAACGGTACTTCTTCTCTATTGGTTTTCAGTCTATATACCCGTTCCATTAATATCCAGAAATTGGTCCAAATAATAATTTGATTAATTCAGGATAGGTGTTTATTTTACACAAATCAGTTTTGTAGGAACCAAACCATACTGCGGTTACGAATTTTTAAATATTTCAAACTTTTCCCTATACGTACGTAGGCATGTGAATTATTAACAGAAAAATGATTCTAGTCCCTATAACTCGTTGCTTTCAAAAAGAACAACACGGAAACTGTAATCGCTTTTTTCATGTGTTTACAACCGCACAGTCAACATGAAATTTTTCATGTTTTCATATATTCAGCAAATGTTTTGAAAGCCGAGTATAACTACCCATAATTATTTATTCAGAATCGTTTCCATATCCAAGTTTATAATAGTAAAAGTCCCATTGAAAAACAATTTTCATTATTTTCGGCCATTGAAACGTTACAAATTTGTTAAAATATTCGGTTCAATACATTTATTTGTACTTCTGCAGCAATTAATCCTTTGTCCCAGTAAAACTATCGACAATTATTGTTTTATAAAACAAATCTGTCGTCAGAATATGAAGTGACAAAGGCAGAGTTCAGTGTGAGATTCTTGACTTCTTATTTTTTTAAAGTCGAACAACATAATAAGCTTACAATAATTACTCATTTAATTTTCAATATCATTTACCAAAATTAGTGACTGATAAAAAATTACATACATATATATACATAAAAGACCGGATCTAGAATAGACTTTGAGAACACTGAAATACTTGACAAATGTAAAAATTATACAGAACGACTTTTTCCTGAAATGGCTAGAATATCTCAAGAAGAGCATTGCATGAATACCAAAACAGATACTGACGGACTAAATTTAATTTAGTCAAACCTTACAGACTTCGACTTGAAACTAAAACATAAAAGACATAATTATCATTCCGTAAGTATTACCACTCAAAACATTAACAATCCAAACATTACATCCAATGAACTAACGGACAATTAAATACTACCTTTAAAATTGCTATTGCTTAAATTTTACTTTTTTTTCTGGTTGAGAGAGCCCAAGATTAGCATTCATAAGTTAGTACTGCTCTATATACTGTAGTGTATTTTTTATCTTTGTTTGTTTGTATATTTATTTTTTATTAATACAATTTTTATTCATAGCATAGTACGGTTTACTTGTTTTTGCCGTTCGTTCATTTATTGTTTTCCCGTTTCGTCAAACATTAATCCTATGTATTTAAATTCTTCAACTTGATCTACTTTTATGTTATCTATAATTTTGATGTCTTTATTAATATTGTGGTCACCTATTATTAGTATCGTTGTTTTATTTGTGTTTATTCTCATGCCCCTTTCTTTCATAACTTCTTTCCAGATGTTTATGTTTTCTTCCTGCTATTAGTACTACATCATCTGCAAAAACTCCCTCCGCCATTTCTACTCTCTCTAAATTTCTATGTCCAATAAATATTTTCTTAGTTTTATGGTCGCTTTTCTTTATTACGGTGACTTTAGGTTGTTACGTATTATATCCTATGTCTTGGATAACTTTTATTATTTTACCGTGTATTCCTTTTTCTTTCAACCCTTCCCCTACTGTATCAAATGCCTCCTGTAGATCTATGAAAGCTAGATATATATTTTTATCGCCAAGATGTATTTTCTCTACTACCTGTTTTATCGTGAGTATTTGTGATCTTGTGGACTCCTTCCTGGTCTAAATCCACTTCGTGATTCTGATAGTTAGCTTTCTAGTATTGTTTTAATTCTATTATTATTTGTTCATATACCTATATTCACGATAGAATTGTGACATTGTTTTTCCCTTTCTTGTATTAATACTATTCCCCTTTCTTCTGGAATTTTTTCGCTTTTCCATGCTTTATTTACTATTTCGAATCTTGCGATTCCTACGTTCTTAACCATTTCGGCTGTAATTTTATTATTCCCAGGTGTTTTTCCATTCTTTAGTGCCTGGAAAGAATATTTTAAAGAGCTGCTATACCAGCCCACATAAACAACTGAATACAACACTCAAGAAGTAAAAACAGAAAATCCGGATGGAGATAAAGAAATCGAAGTAATACCTACAAATCGAAGAGTTACAGAAGAAAATTCTTACTTAGGTACTTTCACTTTCGGCAATGTACCTAAATGGTTAATTGACATTTGATGCCTTATAGTATCTAGCTTTACTTTCCTCCGTTAATGAGCTTTGTTCATATTGTAACACCTCTTATATCAAAGTAGTCCGTCAGTTGTGGAATATTAAGATGTATGTTGATTAATCAAATATGAGTCCGCAAATAGTTACGAATCACTAACAATACTGAATATACCATAACATTTAAGTGAAAGTGCTTCTTAAGCAAAACAGAAGTTTGATGTGACTTTAAGAATGTCAACGTCTACTGTATATAAACATTTGAGCGCCGATTATATACTTACTATAGATGTAAAATATAATTATAATATGCAATAATTGGTGTTGAGTAAACGAGTTCAAATAATACTAAAACCAAACACTATGGTTGAAATTTTAACACGAAAGATAAATATTTAAGTACTGTCGAAGTTAAAAAATATATATGCCTTCTGTGCTGAAATGTTAAATAATGACTTGTAACAGTGAGGTTAGTATACTTGTGTTGTGAACTGGATATAATTAAAACTCGAATTTTAATGTTTACTACATTTATGTATTTATGAAAAATTAAAATAGTATACAAATCTCGATGGAAAGTTTCTTTTCTGTGTCGAGCAATAACAGAAAAACTCTCATCTGGGTATGTAATCTACTCCAGAATTCTAGTAAGTCATGTACATTTTACAAACAAGGAGCATTTTATGAAGAAACACAGGGAGCCGTGCGAGGTCCAGTTAGGAAGATAAAATTTAACAGAGTGTACTGATACTTAATACCAATAAAGTCAAACATGTAGATATAAGTGTCGAAACTTGTGTAGATATAACCCACATAGCAAAATTACATGCCGTATATATACAGCCGTACATATTTTGATGGATATGGATATGCAGTCATGGACGTATACCTTGTATATTTTATGTATATGCATTTGGCAGTCCACGTCTATATCGTTGGTACATACATACAATCTTCTTATGTATATATGCTATGTATATTCACGGAATGTACTTGGTTTTGAAGAGAGCTAAACCTCTCAGTTTACTCAGCCACTTCTTCACTTCGAAATTGTACCTTTCGAAGATAATATTTTTTATTACTAAATTTATTATCGAAAAATAGGTATAGGTATTCATATATGTATGTGAAATGTACATCCATAGTATATACCTAGTAAAACTTATGTACATTTGTGTATACATAAATTAAGATTGTACATAGTACACAGTACATCATGATATATGCAATGCATTTACATTAAACAAACAGTATTGTACATCCATTACTGGATATCTATATTCTCTTTTATGTATATGCATGGATTTTTTTGATGTGATAATATATGTATATTCATAACATATACATCTCCAACGCATGCTATGTGGCAGGAATGATACCAAACTAAAAAAAATCTCAATAAAATAAGTCTCTTGAACGTATTTTGATAAAATTGCTACTCTTTCTTTTCAATATAAATGCCCAATATTGACTCGGTAACGATTTCAGCGGTGTCTTGAATTTTAATCTTTGTATTATATTGTCATCAAAACTCAATTCTCTTCTTGTTAATTTTGGTAACGTAAACCTTTCCAGAAAGTAAACTAAGTAGAAATTAACAGAGCAAATAAAATAAATCTTAGAAGATAAGTGAAAATTCGGAAAGTGTAAAGCGATCATATTTTCGAATAAAAAATCACAGGAGGTAATTTTGCGGGCATAAATTGGTTTGGAATTTGTAAAAGGGCCATAACTTGGCAAATCTTACTTGAAAACCACTTAACTTTGTAAATATTTAATTATTTTGAAATTGAAAAACGGTATTACAGGACCTCATTTTCGATTTATATATTATCCAAAGTTGGAACTTTGCAATAATATTTTTTCTAATTATTAAATGTTTCATTTGATTTATATGAACCTGTTTCTTAAAACTCGTTGTATATGTTTATTTTGTGAATATACTTGTATAGATCTATACAATATCTACAGTGAAGTCTGAAAAAACAACTCTTAATGATTAATGATCCCTAAATTTAAAAGTATGACAACTTCATGTCCAAATAGCTACCACAATTTCCCCAGACTATAAGATAATATTACTATATATACAAAATACATATTTGAATTCAATAAAATGAGCCGTGTGAGAGATATTTCCCACTTTATTAATGCACTACAGGCTATCCTTGGCTTTCGCCATGTTTATACGCATTATCTCGTTTTTTTTGTTCGAGAATGATTTTACATTTGAATTTTAAATGATCCTTCATTGGATATTGCAAAAATTTTTAATTCTACCCTGTTATAGGAGATTTAGTCCTCTTCAGGGTTTGATTGAATGAAAAAGCAAGTGAATTTACGGTCGCGGTAGGGACAGCTAGGGTGGACTCGTTAATTTCCACATTGTATCATTGCGGAAATTAAGATGCACGAAAAAAACACGGAAAACCTGCATCCATGATACCGGAATAGGAAAGGGAGGATGTTTGTGCTATTTTTCCATTTCAGGTACTGAAAAGTAGCTGAAGTGCACGATACACTTGTGTGTATTGCACTGAAAAGTGCGTATTTTGTTTTGTTGTAGCGGCTCCTGGAACTCCTCTCGTGGCAGCGGTTCGTCGATTGCTTTTTCATGCGCTTTCCCTGTAATTGTTCTAGTTTTCAGTGCACTTTTTCAGTGGAATTCCGCTTTTTCTGCGCGTGGTAGGTGAGGTGAGGGTGGAGTATGTGTCCGAGGTTAGGAGTTGAGCGTGAAGGTAAAATATGCCCTGTTCATCAAGTTATCTCGAGAATTTTTTGGACTTCCGTAGGGAAGTCGAATGGCGAGGGTTTTGTAAGATTATGGGGTTTTGAGAAGGGAAGTTGCCTTTTCGGGTATTTAGGATAGTGTGTGTGGGATAGTCGCCACCACAGTTCCTGCAAGAAGGTTTTTTTGCCTTTTTGCATTTGTGGGATCTGTGTTCGTGGCTACCACAATTAGGACAGACATTCATTCGGTCACTCAATTTTGTACATCGAGTACAATATATTATCTTGGGAAATATTTCACGGTAAAACTAATTTGGTAAGATGTAGAAGAAAAAAAAAACAAACAGTTTACAGGAATACTGGATTGTTCTTTTGTTTCTACCGGTATTTTTGACTACACCACGTTTACCCACAAGTGACAGTGAGTACATTATTTAAAATGGATTACCATGTATTTTATATTATTCTATTCTTATCGAGCATTTTCCATACCCAAGTTATTATTCTATGCAAAGTAGTAATTAGGTATGTAGTAGTTTACCATAGTTTACAGTTGAAGGCTTACAAAAATAATTCTTATAGGGAAATAAGTAACACTATTTTCACTAAAATGAAGTAGGTCTTAACTACATAATTAATAAATATTTGCATAGTCATTCATGAGTCGTTTGGCAAAATATTTAGTAGTTTTGTCAAAACAACGACCTAAAGTTGAAAAAATGTAATTTTTAACACCCTACATCTCAGTAAATATTTACTTAGAACCCTATATGTATGTACTACTACTACTACTTAGTCAGGCGAATCTTGGCCAAGACAAACTCAAGCCAAGGTTCCGGCACTGAGGCCACTGGCGGACCCATTGTGCCATTCCTGCCACTTATACATCCATGAAGCCGAGCTCCTCGATGAAGGACTCAATCCTCTTCAGTGGATGCCTGCCTATGTCCCCAGAGGCCATAACAGGGACTCCGAAGATTCGCCTGCGTAGCACAGCCCAATGTGGACATACGAGGAGAACATGGTCCGACGTTTCGTCAGCCATGCCTCAACCCATGCATAAGGGGCTTTCCTCTAAACCTAGGTTACAGAGGTGTTTCCTCAGACAGCAGTGCCCTGTTAGGAGTCCTGCTATCCTACTCCTTGGTAGTTCTAGAGCAGCTCTAGCATGTCCATCAGTTCATCCCCTCAATAGGAGCTTGGACTGCCTGAGACCCTGTAGAGCCCCCCAGTGAGAAAGGTGCTGGTTTCTCAACCAGTTCCTCGTCTCCTTACGGATTGTTTGTTTTGTGAGGCCCAAGGTCAGGCCCGGGCCTTTAAAGGGAGTAGCCGCCCCTTCCACAGCCAGGGCGTCCGCCCCTTCGTTGCCTTCAAAACCAGAGTGGGCCGGAATCCATTCTAGCCACACTGTGTTTCACATTACCCAGGCGACTATCAAGGTGAGCCTTCCATGTCAGCATCTTATCCAGGATCACCCCCAGATATTTCACTTGTTCAACCACTGGAAGTGGCACTCCACCAAGGTGCAGACCATCAGGTCTTATACCTCTCTTCTTGGTGAAAGCAATTACCTCAGCCTTGGCAGGATTAACTGCAAGTCCGTGGTCGCTGCACCACCCCTGTACCCTATTCAGGGCCTATATGTATGTAGTATTTCTGAAATCAGCTATTAAATGAAATTTATAAAATTTAAAAATTTATAGTGTTCTATTTACATAACATATTAATGGCGGCATAACACGATGGTGGTTCACTCTGAATATTATGTTAATTTTAAAAATAATAAATTAAACTCAGAAATCGACCTTTTTTTATAATTTTCTTAAAATTCAATAAATAACAGGGTGGATCGTAAAACAATCGCGGACAAAGGATTTGACTGCCACACCCTTTATATGGCACACTATTTTTGATCCCAAAGTTAAATTTCCCCTCAGCATCCTTGTATATGAAGCTTTTCCTAATTTCACTATCCTCTGTTGAGGACAAATAATGTTTTATAAAATTTAGCACGTTGCATCACATGCAAATACCACAAATGCGACTGTCACTTACTTGCAGGGATTTAAATCATGTTAAGTGTATTATTTTGGTCGGCTTTAACGCTGTAGCCTGTGGTGTAATACAATTTAGCAACGTGTAGTTGACCTCACCAACTTTGATATCGCTTTATTATGAAATGTTTGAATTGCTGAAATTCATTGTGAAAATCACATGTATTTTTATGAGTGTAGAAAACATCAGTTGATAGAGACAATTATTGTTGCATATATATATAGAAAGAGTGAATTAAGGAGGATGTTCAAATAATTATTTAGTTTATTCCAAATTAATTTCAGCCAAATGCAACGACATCCTTAGTATTAATGGGGCTCTCTACTTATTCAAGTAAATTAAAGTTTAGGTATGCCTGCGGACAGGAACCAAACACTCACACAGGAAAGTTTTTTTTTATTTTCATGTAGGATAGTCAAGCAGCGATTAAAGTAATGAGTGCTTGTGTAATTAGTTCTAAGATGGTATGAGAATGTCTAGGAAGGCTCAATGAACTAGGAGAGAATAAAATAATCACTTTACTGTGAATACCAGGAAGGAAATTGAGTAGCAGATAAACTAAAGGGGCGGGAGGACCCTTTTAGGAGCGGAATTCTTTTGCGGTAGGTTGTAATATTGGAAGAAATAGGCAGTATTTTATATTATTGTCAATAGATTCGATACCCCTTTTCACTGACACATAAATCATGTTTTATCGTTTGACAACATAATACTGTCGATGAAATGAACGAAATACAAATTAAAGTAAATGTCATACTTCAGTTTAAAAAAAAGAAACTCGATCTTAAAGCACATTAGCAGTATAAACGTCTCGTTATATGCGGATAATGGTTTACTATAAGGTAAATGAAGATTCGGTAGTGTGAAATCGACGTTGCAACCAGATATATAAAAATATAGCACGTCCAACATTAATAATAAAAGAAAGATTCCAGTGAGCGGAATACCAAAAATCAAGAAACTCCGCAGGGAGTCGCTCTGCTCCGGCTGGTTCAAACGTTATGTGGTCTTTTTCAGTGACGTGCTATCACACAACAACAGCAAATTACTATTTTATATTTCTTACTGAAATAAACAGTCGTGAGGCTGACTTTCGTCTTTTACACTCTTGTAACATCACATGCTACATCTCCTTACTTTATCGGCACTAAAAAAACATATTTCTGCACAGTTATTACTTTTTCGTCGAATAAGAATACATTGAAATAGTTTTTTCGACGAATTTATTGAAAATTGAATAGACATCTATTTAGAGAATATCTGTCACACTATTTCCAAGACTAATAGAAATACTTCACTTTTTTCACTGCAACCAATGATGATAATTATGTCCGTTTTGTAGTAAAATACAGTTTAGACATCTTGTGTAAGTTCCTTGTGGCATTACTTATTATTTTTTCTCTTATTTTTTTTTGGGAATCAAACCACAATAATGTTTTTTGTTTTTTTTTATTTCGACGTTTCGGTAGCGTTCCAGCTACCGTTGTCAAGATTAACTATAGTTAAGAAATAATTTTTGGTCCCTATCTGACACAACGAAAAAATTTGACAACTAGACAACTAGACAATCAATAATATTTTGAAGTTTAAGACTACAAAACTTTGTTGTCAAATTTTATTAAGGTCCATTCATAGTAAATCACACCTCTGGTAAAATGTGAAATAAAATATTTTATTTTATGACATTCTAACTATATGTAGTCCACTAGAAACGGAATTCAGTTCCAGGAACGCTTTTTTATTGGGATAGCGCTTTTTTACCGCTTATTTTGGAAATTTTGTTGATAAAAACGCGTTTGTTGTTACTTTTTTGTGTATGATTATTTTTGTTTTCAAAATATGTATAACTCAGTTTGGTGATTTTGTGTATTGAAGTGTGTATCGATTAACAACCATTCCAAAGATAATTCATAAGAAAACCTGGATAAAAACTTATGATGCTATCCTGATAACGCAGGTAATTGATTATTGGAAATTTCTCTTTCTAACATTGGTAACCAAATTTGACTACATTCGGCTGAAATACTAGCTACGCATTTATCTGCATTTAGTTGTATTAAAGCACTTTATTTGATTTTTCGTCTTTTATTATTGGGCTCTTTCAATATTATTTTTGTCGAATCCCATTGAATTTTATGCCCCTCTTCCCAAGCATGTTTGCAAATACCTGACTTAAAGAACTCCCTATCTTTGATTCCCAAAAAAAATAAGAGAAAAAATACAGTTTAGACGTACAGAAGTCTATTAAAAATGGTGTTTTCTTTACGATTATCGTTCCAATGCCATTTTCAATTTCACGTTTATAGCGTATCTGTACTATTCTATATCTATACTAATCTTTACTATCTATACTAATCTATACTTCTATACTCTATTCTAGTATTATAAAGAGGAAAGATTTGTATTCTTGTATTTTTGTATGTAACCAATAAACTTAAAATCTACTGGACCGATTTCAAAAATTCTTTTGCCGTTAGAATCCCTTCTAAAACCAACCCAAGGTGCAAAAATATATTATAAAATGAAGTTGCTTCCGTTCTCTGTTGCTTGGATGTTTTAAACGGCTGGACCGGTTCTGATGAAATTTTGTGTGTTAGTTTGAGTAAGTAACTGGATGGTTTAGATTCACAATTAGTCCCGGTAGATGGCGTTGCAATCGAGTTCACACCTCATGAACGGATGGGCCGATTTTTATGAAATTTTTTTATCTGCTTCAATAAGTATCTGGATGGTTTAGATTCACAATTAGTCACGGTAGGAGGCGCTGCAATCGGGTTCATACTGAACAACTCCTAAACGGATGGGCCGATTTGATGGCATTTAGCATAGGTCCTAACATACCTACTCATATGGAATTCTGAAGTGGACAAAAAGAGAACTGGAAGGTATTCAAAGAACAAAACGTACCATGATGACCAAACACAAATGTGACCACCAAACATCATCAGTTATTAGGAATCCATTACCAAGGAAAGAAGGAGGAAGAGCTCTAACGGACATAGTTAATTTACATCACAAACAAATAATCTAAACTCCACAAATTTCTTCGGTAAGGCTCAAACATCTAAATTGCATGAGCTGACCGCGTAAGTAGATAAAAAATATTCCCCTTATATCTTGTGAACCCTGATAAGAAACATGATATCGTTAAAGGCGAAGCGGTCTCATAAAGCACTTCATGGCCGATATCATCACGACCTCAATCAACCATCTATCGATAAGGAAGCATCACAAAACTCTACAAGACAGCCTCACCAAACTAGGTATTCACAAAAGCACATACATCGATCTGCAGATGGCTGCACACTGTCGTTAAATTTCGGGATAAGTGAAGATTACCAGCGAAGGCCGAGAAAGTGTACACTTAAGAAGATGATAATAATAATAAACGTCTTTATTATTTTCAAATAACATTACATTTTTTTTTTATTTGAATACATGATGTAGCAGTAGGTATTGAAAATAAAGGGCGAAGTTCATTTTCTGCAATGACACCTAGTATCATTACGAAGATGTTCTTCCACTCAACCCATAAAGGAAAGAAAAATTAATGTATGTCATACCTATTTAAGAACATAGAAAAAAAAAGTAAATATACTGTATAAGTAGGAGAGAACAATTAATTATGATTGCCTCTGAGGTAATATATTCTAAAACTTGGCTTTGAAAGTTGAATTATTACATAACCTGATTTTTTATCAATCACTAAGAAGAAACATTTTTCATAAACATAAAATAGTAACAGTGTACGTTAAAGTGGTTATACTGCAGAATATCCAAGCACGATCATTGCTTTGAATTTTTATACGGTCACGTCAGAGTTTACTTATATCTGTGAATGTCGAAACAACTTGTTAGAAATGAATTAATATTTAAGATAAATAATGTTGGGAAATGGCTTCGATAACTCAGTGTCACACAATTTATTTATTTCAACATATTACCTACACACAGAGTTTTTGGTTGAAGTGGAAAATAAGTCTTCTCTTAATTGTTTACTACAGTATTAAAGTTCTGTTCCGATAAATAATTATTTAATTAAATTCATGTTCTTTTAAGAAGCTCTATGTAACGCTTTAGTTCCTAATTATCATTATTAATATTTGGATGTTTTTTATTAAATCTCTCAAATGATCCAATAAATTAATTTCATAGATATCAAGAAAAAATCCTCATAGCTAACCACGAGTGAAATGTTCAATACGATGAAAAATAAATTGACTGAACATAAGGGTTGCATTCAAATTGTTGTAGTTTAAAATATTCTTTATTTATTCTCTAAACCTAATGTCGGAAAAAGGTTGGATATCGATACTACATCGCTTTATCTATTTCCAAGTTGTTCCATTTATCTGTGGATCTATACATCATTTTTAAATAGTCTTCTCTCTCTACCTTACAACATATACTCGTTTGATCCACTTTTACCGTTATGGTCTTTTTGCGGTAGGGAGCGCCGATTATTGAGTTGCCAGTAGAAGCGAGAGATGATAATATTGTGAAAAATTAAGATAATTTCAATGGAAAATAACATGAAGAAGTGCTAGGAATATAAAATACGGCGATAAGCTGTACCTAAAACTTTTTTCCAAAAACTCAGTTACATTATGTCAGTTCAGAACGTGGGCTAGGCTCACCGATAATAGGAATTTAGTTTACTACATCCTCGTTGTATTTACCTAAAACATCATTGCTAGTGATATCAGAAGCATCTACGGTTTTTTGTCAACATAATAATATCAGGTTGGTGAAAATGAGTACATGTGGAAGTTTACTAATCCAAATTTGTTGGCTGGCTAACTTTTGTTTGATAATGTTGCATAGTTGTCACTGTTTGATCCTGAATAGCTATCATAAATGTCTCTAGGAATACTATACCAACAGAAAGCCACTTATTTGACGATTCTTGGTTGGTTGGTAGGCAGACGAAACAGGCTGGGTTAGTGGGCCCCAACACTACAGCCGTTGGCTTATTGTATTGTGTCTGCTAGTCCGTTAGAAGATTTGTGACCTTGATGAGATCTAGAATTCTCTTCACAGTATCTCTTTTGGTGAGGCTGGATACAGGGCCATCCGGCCCTATCTGTCTATACCTCCACCAACGTAGAGCCTCACCACATAATCTACATAACCTTCTTGGAACATCCCCATTGTATGAAGGTGCTTTCTCAGGCCGCATTGTCCGGTTACCAGCCTGATATCTCTCCTATTTAACTTAAGGATTTCTTCAGTAAGTTTTGTTGTGGGTTGTTTAACCATCAGTTTACTGTGTTTAAGCTTCGGAATTGTTTGCCAGAATTTGAGGTGTTTGTGCACCCACTGATTTAATGTGGTTCTTACCAAAGTCTTTGTTACACCGGTTGCCGGCTCAGGGCCGGTGTAGTCGGTTGCCGATACTTCTCGTGCTAGGGCGTCTGCTTTTTCATTCCCTTCAATACCCTTGTGTCCTGGCATCTATTTCAGGGTTACCTTATTTGTGACACTGAGTTTTTTGAGGTTTTCTAAGCACTCCCAGACAAGTTTGGATTTGATTGTACTACTATTAAGTGCTTTGATTGACGCTTGACTGTCTGAGCTGATAATAATGTTTTTACCGCTATATCCCTTCCTTATGTTTTCTCTCAGACATGAGTCAATTGCGTAGATTTCTGCTTGGAATACAGTGGTATTTACTCCCAGTCAATGACTAATGTCACATCTGGGGGATTGACCGTATATTCCAGCGCCAGTACCAGTGTGCGTTTTGGAACCGTCAGTGAACCAAACTATTTCTTGTTTGGGTGTTTCCTTGAATTCTCCTTTCCAATCTATTTCGATGTTAAAGGGTTTTTCTAGTGATGTAGTCGGCGTCATATAATCAGTACCCATAGTTAGTATGGGATTTGTGATTATATTGATAATTGTCGCATGCCCATTAGGGCGAGGGTTTCAGTTATTGTTTAACTGTAGACGATATGCTCAGTTACATTATGTCTTCAGAAGAGTTCAGAACGTGGGCTAGGCTCACCGATAATACTGATCGGACTTTAGTTTACTACATCCTCGTTGTATTTATCTAAAACATTATTGCTAGTGATATCAGCAGCATCGGTAACGGTAACACGATGCTAGTTTTTATTTGTCAACATAATGATATCAGGTTGGTGAAAATGAGTATTTGTGGAAGTTTACTAATCCAAATTTGTTGGCTGGCTAACTTTTGTTTGATAATGTTTCATAGTTGTCACTGTTTGATCCTGAATACCTATCATAAATGTCTCTAGGAATACTATACCATCAGAAAGCGACTTATTTGACGATTCTTAATCGACGTTCAGTTGGTTTAGGTTGTGGTTATGTCGACTATGTAGAGCTGACGCTTATCAAAGTCTGACATGTCCTAGATTTACGTCAGCCGACATTTAAAGGGGAATAATTCTTATCTGCGTCAAGTTTGTGCAAATTTGTTAAGCTTTTGTTTGTGATGTAGATTAACGATTACACCAAGAATTTTTCTTTCCTCTTCTCTCGAAGGTGTCGACATAAAAATGTATGATGTCGAGTGGTGAAATTTGTATTTGGTTTAAATTATTAATTTTTGTTATTATGGTGATGTTATAATTAAATATTATAAATAATAAACAATTCAATTAAAAAGTTAGTGTCTGGAAGCAATTTTTTAATATTCAATAATACCGACATTAAAAAACTGAAACGGTACCTGCATTTTGTTTGCTCCGATTGTATACGGAATAAATTAATCAAGGCTAACATAGTTCGAATCCCATAAAAATTGATAGGGGTAAGCCCAATTACGGCAGTATGTAAATTACCCGATTGGTTGCCCATTTTAAACGTGTAACTTATAACTGGAGCTAGACAACTGAATATCCATGAATTTTTCAGAAATTACAAATTGCATATTAACTATTTATGTGATTCAACCAACAATACTGGAGTTGATCAACTGCTGTCGATGAGTATAGGAAACTTCAAATTGAGTTGTTCAATATTTTAATAAGAAGCTGTTTCAAACATACATTGGTATTTTCGATAATATATAATATAGTTTCCTGTATAAACGTAGACTCAATGTTAGTTGTCTACGGCTGAACTGTATTTCTAAAATGCACTAATTTTGGTGAGATATTTTTGAACGGAGTTTCTGTATCTGTAGAGTAGGGAGAGTGAGTGTAGGTTCACAGCACTTAGGCCACATGTGACCCATTGTACATCCTCCCGAGGAGTTGTCTTTCTAGGTCATCGTCCATCGTGTCCTTTCCAGGAAGGTGGACAGGTCACTAGGAGACATCTCCTTCATATCGGCAGGTGTAGGCCAAGACTCACCAAACACACACTCTCTTATTGACGATAACTCCGGACACTCGCATAGGACATGCCTGACAGTTTCATCTTCCTGTTCACACATCCTGCATAGAGGTGTGTCCACTAGCCCCATAGTATGGAGGTGTTTTCTTAGTTGACAGTGGCCAGTCAAGAATCCTACTGTTAAACGTAGGTTTTTCCTGGTCATCGCCAAATATTTCTTCGGCGCCAGCTTCCCAGGGTCGCCCAGGGTGATCCTGGCCAAACTGCATACTTTGATTCCATCCCATCTCTTAAGGGATTGAGCATGGGTGTAACGTTTGGCTAGTTCCGCAATTGTCGAAGTCGTTAGGCCGTAGGTGTCACTGGGTCCTAAAATTTTTAGTCCAGCCGCTTCCCTGACTAAAGAATCGGAAATGCGATTTCCTTTACTCCTGTCGTGCTCTTTAACCCACCTCAGGATAATATTGTTATCTACCGAGGCGTTAGCTAAATCTTGCTGGCATTCTACTACTAGCCCCGATATAACACGTTGTCTGTTCAAGGCTAATAGGGCTTGTCTGCTATCAGTGCAGATTGTTATGTTGTTGCCAGAAATTCCTTTTCTGGTTAGTTCTTTTGTGGCAATTGAGATACCAGCAAGTTCTGTTTGAACCACGCTGGTATTGTTTCCCATTCCCCTCTTAATCCTTAGGCTTAGTGCTTTGGAGTAAACTCCACATCCTGAGCCTTCCTTCATTTTTGAGTCATCTGTATATATGCGTATTGCATTTGCAGCATCTGACTGTGTGTTCTGTTTTATTTGTAACGGGATTTGAAGTGTCATAAAACCTGGAAAAACAATTTATTTCTCTTTAAAAGAAATTTTCCTATTGTTCTTTTTGTTTCCGACTATCTAAAATTGGTTAACAATGAATTAAATTGTAACAAAACTATTCTATCATTGTTAAATTCCGTGGAAGTTTTAGGAGCTAAGTCTTCTGCAAATGGGTTTTAATGTGGCTTTATTTATACGGAAATCTGTTGTGTATCAATCAATGGAGGAGGTGTTTTACTGCCTTTGATCTTTACCAAGTGTTGTTTACAGAGCCCCGGCTGTGACTCATCACAATTGCGCTGAACTTGGAGAAAGTTTTAAATATTCAGGAACTGTCCGCGTCCACAAACACATGAGTAATTAAAATTGTCGCATTTAATAAGACTACAAACCAATTAAATATGTTGAAATATGCAAATAGTTGGAATAGAATACTATCCAAAACTTACTTGAAATTAGATATTATTTAGAAATATGCCAGGTTTCCAAAACCCCAGTGACACAAATTGAAAATAGTTAATTTACTTGAAGAATAAATGGGTAGGACAGGTTTAGGTATTATTTAAAGTGACATAAACGAGCTGAATTGGGGAATATAGTTTCATTAATTACAGTAGAGTTCCGAGAAATATCTCCAGAAATTAAAGATTTTATTAAAATTTATGTTCATTATCACTAACGTATCTGTTGTCCAAAGCAATCATTAAAATTCAGATTTTATAGCAATGTGCTTTTACGTACCTAACTTAAAGATGGGAGACTGTTATATGGACATAGTCAGTCCTATGGAGGAAGGTTTCTTGAACAATAGTATATTATTAAATGAGCAATTTATGATAGCTATTATTCACGCAGGGACGTTTGCGACCCGAGCCTCAGGCGAGGGGCGCAAGTCACCCGTGTGAATAATGGCCATAAATTGCGAGTAGAATACTATACTTTGTCCACGACCCTTGATATCTTTATTAAATAAAAGTTAAGTAAATAATGCAAGTGTAGAACGTTAAGTAATTCTAACGTCAAAATGAATAAATTTCTGGAGTACGTCAAATGTGACATATAGAGATGGGCGATACTGTGTAAAGTATCGATACATCGTACCGTTATAAATATAGTGTTTTAAAAATATCAATATTAGAAAATATCGTTATGATAAGTATCAATACTAAAAATTTTGATATTTTATTTATACGATATATTTCAGAAACAAATTTCTTAAACAAAATACGCAGATTTAATAGTTTATTTCATATTGTAGTCACCTATGTACCGAAATGTTGTGAGTATTGAGTTGTCATGGCATGTTATTTAAGTGCAAAAGCGTGAATTATGGAACCATAATTCTCTAGTGGATATATGGGTACCATATACCTTTTGTTAGGAGGTAAAATATTGACTTATCATTATTAAGTGATCGTGGACAAAATATAATATGGTTGTTTACTGAACGTACCGAGATTAGAACGTACCAAATTTTCTTGCCTGTCATTTCAATTAATGAATATTTGTTTTGTTTTTAATACAAATTTTTTACTTGATGATAGTTTTTTCAAAAGAAAACTGAAGTGGGATTATGTGGTATGATATTATGATAAAGGAAGAAAAAATTCAAAGCCGTTTGGTTTTAAAATAAAAAAAATCAAATCCGCCAGTGCCATTTGGGACAAAGTAGTTAAGAATTGGTTCTTCAAAATGTTTAGAATAATAAATAATTAGAATTGGATCTATCTAGGTATGCTTACAAAATATTATCTGTGAACAGGCAGAAGTAAAATATTTGAAAAAGGGATTTGAAATCAATTTTAGGAGTAATGGAAAAAATAGTTTACTATTCGAATTGTGTTTAAGAAAATACGCACTTCTATTACTAACCACTTTTCTTTTTTCTTTCCCTCTTACAATTGTATGTAGGTATACATGTATTTTACATTTATCTCAAAATAAACAATAGAAAGTTTATGAATAATTCAGTAATTTTATTTTTACTTAGCTCACTATTTTTGTAAATTGCGTATTTCAATTTCAAAAATTGACTAGTACCTTTTTGCTAAAAAGTTTCAACTTTAAAGCAGCCAAGAAAGTCTGTTCCTCCAATCAAATTATCCGAAGTTTACAACTCCATCAAGACGTCAAATACGAAATAAAACGAATGACTGTAACATCATGGCAAAACCACTGGAGCAGCATAACTTTAAAATTACCTTCCATGCAACCCAATGTACATTTCCCTATCATGCCAAAGATGAACAGAAAATTCAGAATCATCATAAGGTTAAGACTTGACTGACTCGCGACTTTCTCATAGCCATAAAAACTCCATCTATTTGCGAATTATATCGCAACTCTCACCAACTATGTATAGAACATATTTTGATTAATTGTGATCAATATAGTGTTGTTCGGCATTGTGACAAGCATAGTGGCACCCTTAAAGTTATACCAAGTTCACCAAATAATTTAGTTCTGTGAAAAAAGACTACTGTTTATTTACGAAATATAAAAAAAGTACAGTGTGTTGATAAAAAATGTAAGCAAACAAACAAAAATCACTGAAGTTGTAAGTAGCTGGGCGCTTCTTACAGCTTGTACGTGCTCATAAATAGCTACATTAATTTAGAGCATTTAGGCTATTGAGGTCATCTGATTTTTTACGACATCGGGTTTTTTAGGACATCATCGGATTTATTAGGACATCATCAGGATTTTTAGGATATCGTCTGGCTTCTTAGGAAACTATCAGGTAAGTGAATAAATTACTCGTATATACAGATACATGCAATGAGAAACAGAGCATAGTGATTTTAAGCATTGTATCAGAACTGCTTTTGAACTAGTCGACCAATATCAAGTTTCAACAAATTAAAAACACGATTATTACAATCGTTCATTTGGACACCTACAACATAATATCGTACAATTCCCACCACTCCGTAGTCTCAACTGTGGGCGGTCCTTAATTAGCGTCAGACAGTCAGTAAACAGCAGTCGATGTCCAAGTACGGTTCAAGCTCATAACTATTCAAAATAAAATAAATTCGTAGAGAAATCAGAATGTACACCCTTCAGTTTGAAAATAAAGTGTTGTAAACTTCTCTACGAATGGTAACAGGTGACGTAATAGTAATAGATGACGTCACAGAGCCACTCTGGCCAATAATTTTAAATAGGACCTTATGGCAAGTGATATCTCGTTTGAAAGGCATTGACATTGGCTACATAGCCATATTAATTTTGTTTGGGTTTAAACTAATTTTGACGGATAAATTAAATAAATACCAAAATTATTATTTCACATTTAAATATTGAAGATGTTTCAGTCCGCCTCTGGTTAG
Source organism: Lochmaea capreae (assembly GCA_949126875.1). Taxonomy (NCBI): domain Eukaryota; kingdom Metazoa; phylum Arthropoda; class Insecta; order Coleoptera; family Chrysomelidae; genus Lochmaea; species Lochmaea capreae. The sequence goes on along the minus strand of OX421402.1, from coordinate 13,410,660 downwards.
TTGTCAAAAAAATTGACGTTTTTAATTTAATAGTATTTGTTGCTTTGCAAAGTTTTTCTAAATAGCTTAAATATTTAATTTAATTATTGTTTAACCAGACGTTTAAGAGTTTACATAGGCAAAATGGTACGTACTCAAGCCGACAAAGTAGCAGCTATCTTAATAATTGGTGAATCTGGAAAGAATTTCCATGAAGCGGAACGTTTATTTAATAAGAGATACCCAGATCGCCCTATCTCGAGAACTTATTTGAGGGAGCTTCTTCACAAGTTTGAAGCAACAGGTAGTGTTCAAGATGCCAAACGATCTGGTCGACCAACATTTAGTGATGATAAAAAACTGATATAGTTGCTGAAATGGTAGTAAACCCTACTTCCTCTTCAACTAAAGTTGCGTCTATCTGTGAAGTAAGTAAAAGTACAGTACAGAGAGTGTTGGCTAAAAATAAATTTCATCCATACAAGTTAAAAATGGTGCACCACCTTTCGGATGACGACCCCGACAGAAGACTCGAATTCTGTGAATGTATGAAATAAAATTAGTCAGAACCCACATTACACAAAAACAATTTGTTTTAGTGACGAAAGTACTTTTAGCCTCAATGGAAATGTGAATACACAAAATGTAAGGTATTGGAGTGACACAAATCCTCACACCTTTCGTGAACAACATACCCAATTTCCAGAAAAAGTCAATGTTTGGGCAGGTATTTTGGGAAACCACATTGTTGGTTTCCTAAATTCAAATTTAAGCGGTGAAGTGTATCTGGAGATGTTACAAAATGCAATTGAGCCGTTAATTCTTGAAATTCTGGAAGATAATCCAGATGAATTCGGTCATCTGGAAATAACGTTTCAACAAGATGGTGCTCCTGCACATTATTATGGTGCAGTAAGACGTTACCTGGATGAAGAATATCGAGGTAGATGGATCGCCCGGCGAGGTCCTATAGAATGGCCACCTCGGTCACCAGATCTGACACCATTAGATATTTTTCTATGGGGGTACTTGAAATCCAAGGTTTATACTACGGCACCAGATTGCATTGGCGTTTTGAAAGAAAGAATTATTGAAGAATGCAATGCAATTTCAGCTGACACATTCGAACGAGTACGACAAGAGTTTACTAATAGGATGTATTACTGTCAGGAAGTAGACGGAGCACATGTCGAACACTTGCTATAAGAATCCATTGTTGATATTTGATTAATTAAATTTAAAAAAATAATTTCAATAATTTTGGTATTTATTTAATTTATCCGTCAAAATTAGTTTAAACCCAAACAAAATTAATATGGCTATGTAGCCAATCTCAATGCCTCTCAAACGAGATATCACTTGCCATAAGGTCCTATTTAAAATTATTGGCCAGAGTGGCACTGTGACGTCATCTATTACTATTACGTCACCTGTTACCATTCGTAGAGAAGTTTACAAGACTTTATTTTCACACTCCAAATTTTATTAATGTAAGTGTAGCCGTTCAAAAGATACGAGGGGAGAGGGGCTTTTGAATAGAACTGTATATAAAGAGAACACAAAACACCGGGGTGGACAAGAAAGAACACTGCGAAGAGGAACCCGTCAATACGGAGGCGTCGCATGTCTGTTAAAGGAAGCTCGGGGATTCCTGAGGGGTCAGCTCTGAAGAAGGTGAAGGACCACTCATTCTAAGGTCTGTTTTACCAGTGCGGGTAAAACGGATTTTAAAATGAGGCAGCACACACACAACCGAACCGACACTACAACATACAAGAAGGACAAAGGAAAATAGCCACTAGAGCCTTGAGTCCCCCCCATGGAATAAAGGGAGGAAAGGGATATGCGATCGCGAAGAACGAGTGAGATCCTGGCGGAATGACGGGGGGTGGATGCTTTGTAGGACGTGTTTGTGTGTGCTATTAGTATTGAAGTTCTTCTGGTTATTTATCATTTTCTTCAACATATCTCTATTTAGAGTTATTATCCAATTTTTAATTTTCGATTTAAAATGTTTCACATTTCTTAAATTTTTTAACTTTGTAGGAGCTTGATTATAAAGTTTGGAACCCAAGTATTCAAAACAACCCCGGGACCTCTTTAATAGAGCAAAATTCACCGGGGACTGGCAGAGATACACCGAGGTGAGAAACACCTACTACAAGGAAATTAGAAAAGCTAAAAGAAATAGCTTCAGGAAATTCTGTGAAGATATAAACACAACACCTGCTGCGGCAAGACTTTACAAAGTCATGGCGAAAAGTAGGGTCAACACAGATATGGCTTTGAGGAAGCCAGACGGCAAATATACCGAAAATGAGGAGGAAAGAGTGCGACTCTTACTAGAAACTCATTTTCCTGGAAGCACCCCAAACAGAGGAGTTAATCCTCTCGAAGGTCATAACAGGCCTTCGAGAGAAAGTACTACAATGGCCAAGCACATTTGTAGTAACGATAGGTTGAAATGGGCTATGAACACCTTTTCACCTTTCAAAGCACCTGGAGCAGATGGGATTTTCCCAGCATTGCTCCAGCAAGGACAAGACGAAATTCTTCCACATTTGGTTAGAATTAGTCGAAGTAGTTTGGAACTGGGTTATATACCAGAAGCATGGAGAAGGGCAATAGTAACCTTCATCCCAAAAGCTGGAAAAAGGGACACAACAAACCCCAAATCCTTCAGACCAATTAGCCTAACATCGTTTGTGCTTAAAACGATGGAAAAAGCTATTGACAACTATATTAGAACGGAAATCCTAGAGAGACTACCTCTCCACCCGTATCAGCACGCCTACCGGGCAGGCAGATCTACGGAGACTGCACTGGTACAACTGACGGAGGATATCCGAGGTGCCTTAGACAACCAAGAAACTGTAGTATGTGCATTTTTGGACATAGAAGGAGCTTTTGACAACACTCCACATGAGGCTGTCAAGAGAGCATTAAATAGAAGAGGTGTAGACAGCACAACATCCAAATGGATGTCGGAACTGCTCACCACCAGAGTAGCAGAGACGAGAACGAGCAAAGACATTGTCTCCATCTGCACAACCAGAGGATGCCCACAGGGAGGAGTAGCATCCCCATTAATGTGGAGTCTGACGGTTGACGAACTCCTGTGTGGTTTGACGGACCTCGGAATATCCTGCCAAGGATATGCCGATGATATTGTCATAACAGCCAGGGGAAAATTTGAAAACACCCTTTGTGACATCGTACAAAAGGGTCTGAACTATACAAATAGCTGGTGTAGGCAAGTGGGACTCAGCATCAACCCCACCAAAACCATCTTGATAGCCTTCACTAAGAAAAGAAAACTCAACCTCAAAACCATTAAACTTGATGGGAACGACGTTGAATGGAGACAAGAAGTCAAGTATCTAGGTTTGACTCTAGACAGCAAACTCCTGTGGAACAAACACGAGAAGGAGATTACATACAAAGCAAAAATGGCTCTAATGGTGTGCAGGAATCTGGCAGGGAGAAACTGGGGTTGTAACCCAAAAATCCTGAGCTGGATGTACACTGCCATAGTGAGACCAATTATCACTTATGGAGCCATTGCGTGGAGTAGTAGAACTAGCCTCTTGACGACGAGAGAAAACCTCTCTAAAATTCAAAGACTAGCCTGTATATGCATAACAGGAGGAATGAGTACATGCCCAACGGCAGCAATGGAAGTGATTCTCAACCTCACACCATTACATATGGTGGTGGAGAGTGTTGCAGAAAGAACAAGATACAGACTAAGTAGAGAGGGAATCATTAAAAAGAAAACCACCTCTTCACTTCTTAGAAATCAGACAGCCTGGGACATGCCACAAGATGGTATGATGAAAAAGTATAACTTTTCAAAGAAATTCGTTACGGAATTAAGCAACAAGAAGGAATGGGATCCAAATACCATTACCAGACTTGGAAAGAATGCCATTCAATGGTACACAGACGGCTCAAAAGCAATAGAAGGAACTGGGATAGGAGTGTACGGGCCAGGAACCAAACACTCTGAAAGCTTGGGAAAAACCCCAAGCGGAAATTCACGCAATAAGAAAGTGTGCCCAGTTCAATATTGACAAAGGATATAGAAGGCAAAGGATTATCATAATGTCTGATAGTCAAGCAGCCATTAAAGCGCTGAGTTCCTGTGTAATCAGTTCCAAAATGGTGTGGGAATGCCTAGGCAAACTTAATGAACTAGGCGAGAACAATATAGTCACCTTACTGTGGATTCCAGGACACACTGGAATAGAAGGAAACGAAATAGCAGATGAACTAGCAAAGAGGGGGAGTGAAATACCCTTTTGGGGGCCAGAACCTTTTTGCGGAATCAGCTCCAATGTAATATTGGAAGAAATAGGTAAAGCCGAAGAAAAGAGAAGATCTGACAATTGGAAAGATCTAGTAGGGCTTAGGCAATCAAAGATTCTTCTGGGTGACTACAACCTGTTGAGATCAAATGAATGCATAAGTCAAAGCAAAACTGCACTAAGAGTTTTAACAGGAATCCTAACGGGACATTGTCGCCTGAATGGACACCTTAAAAAGCTCAAAATAGTGGAGGAAGAAGATTGTAGATTTTGTGGAATGGAAGAAGAAACCTCCATCCACATACTTGCGAACTGCACAGTATTTCAGAATCCTAGGGCACAGTACCTGGGAGACTACTGGATAGAAGAGGGACAGTTACCTAAGTTGAGGCCTGCAGATATCCTAAAATTCCTCCGGGAAATAAGACTAAAGGAGCTACTAGTATCTGAGACTCTCCTCAGAAACTAAGTAGAAGTAAGGGGGCACAATAGATCTTTTAGGTCTCAGTGAATGTTACCCCAAAATACATACATACATACATACATTCAAAACAACGCTGTCCTATAGTTTTTTTCCCATCTAGGTAGGATATATACATTTTTTTATAACGAGTATCATGAAGGTATTCTGGACAAATCAGGTTATGTTTATTTTTCTACAACAACAATTGCGTACAATAAATTTGTCTAGCATCAATAAAACCACTGAATAACTCATCTCTTTTGACGTTAGATAAAAATTGTTTACTTAAAAAAAAATTTGTTCCATGTTCAATTAATATAACTACTAATATTTTTTAGTAGTTATATCAGTTGAACGCTTATTCAACAGAATTTGTAAGCGAACTATTCTAATAAAATTTCTGAACGTTTCACATTACGCAAAGTGCATGCTGAAACTGACCAAATCAAAGCCACCAGACGTGATTCTTGGAGACTTGATTAATTTCGATGTTCGTATTCACATTCGAACTTGTTCATTTTCTGAATATTTGCTTTTTGAAGCATATCTAAACTATATTGCATCAAGGTTATAGCTCACAGAAACTCACTTCATATTGCAAAGACTACACCGGGAATTATGTATGTCAAAATGTAACTGTGGAAATTGTTATGAATGCGAATTGAAAGTACATGAAGCTGTTTGTCTGTTGATGTTGAATTCTTTATTAAAATGATTAATATAGAGAACCGCTCTAGTTATTCATCATATAATGAACACCGATTGTTTCTAACGATAATAAGAAACTAACTCCGAAGGAACGTTCCAGATGCGTGATTGGGTGAATATACACTATGCTCTCCTCAAAAAGAGCAGTACAAGTTAGGTATGCACTGGTTTAACATTTATATGAGTTTCTAGTCTTGCCTCTTCCTGTATTACCAGGTTTAAGGAAGGTAGCTATATTACTTCCATTGCTGCTACAGGACTATTTATCATAGACTCCGTGATCTGGGAAACATGATAGCCTTTGAGTAGCGAGATATAGTATCTTGTTGTATAGTCAATTCATCATATCCCATTTTTCCCAAAGGAGTGTCTGGACACTGCTAATGTGGTCTACTCTTTTCTCATTATGTTTTCCAAGTATTGTTATCAGGTATGTTTTATTTCTATTAATACCTAGATACTTAACCTTATTCTTAATTTTTACAATATTGCCATAAAGGTTCATAGGTCCAATCCCTGCCATAACAGTTGTTTTATTGAGACTAATATCTAGTCCTACGACCGTATCTATATTGTCACCAAGTCTACAACCTCCTGCATTCTATCTTTAACTGCGGAATTGTATACCCTCTGTGTCATGATAACTACGTAATCGAAATATCATAGGGCTCTGTGTATTTTATTTTTAGGCATTTATAATAAGCCATCAATTACTAGATTCCACAGTAGAGGAGACAGAAGTCCTCCTGTGAGTATCCTCTCACTACCTGAGCCATCAAGTTATTGTCTCCAGGCCACAAATGTTTCCTCGACGCTTCTGTGTCTCAGTGTGAATGGATGAGTATGAGCACGAATGTTACCCCAACCTTAAGGCCAGGCTAGGATGCTACAAAGTCTCATGTACAGAAGTTCTGTACCATCTTGCAGCATTATTAGATAAATTCCGTCCATTTACAGTGATGTATACGGTTCACAAGAGTTTATCGTTTATTTTAGTTTGTCCTAGTTCACTACATTTCCGTATATCTGACAACTTTCCCTAGAAGCTCTATTTTGAGTTTCCATTTCTTTTAAGTTCCAGTTATTCGATGCGTGAGCTATTCGAGTCCCAGGGAAATGATTTCTTAAAAGTTCCCTGATTGTATCTTCACCTGTTTTAGTGTACTCTCCTAAATCGTTTTCAAGAGAGTGTTTTCTATTTGGTATGACCTTCGAAAGACTAGCACATTCCTGAACGCTTTCTATCTACTGCTAGTGCTTTTTCCAATAGTTTCTTTTATTATTTTTCAAGTCAAGTCAAGATGCTCTTGTAATCATCCCACCAGCCAATTTTTTTGGATCTATTGAATTTTTGTTTAATTTGTCACCTTAAATTAGGATGATTTTTATTCCACTTTCACCAGAGCACCTTCCTGATGGAATCTTTTGTAATAATAGTTTTCATTGGATGTAGAGATGCCTATGTCGTTAAATTCATCCACAACCTTTTTTAAGTTCAATCAAGTCAGAGATTCCAATATTTTTATCGGCAACACTCCTTGTCATACAGATACATGCAATCAGAAACGGAACATAGGGATTTTAAGCATTGTGTCAGAATTGCTTTTGAACTGGTCGATCAATATAAACCTTCAACAGATTAAAAACGCGGTTATTACAATCGTTCATTTGGACACCTACAACATATCGTACAATTCCCACCACTCCGTAATCTCTACTTAATTAGCGTCAGACAGTCAATATCAGTAAACAGCAGTCGAAATTAGTAGAGAAACCAGAATGTACACCCTTCAGGAGAAAATTGAAATTTTATCGTGGTATTTTGGAGGACCCCCACACAAGATCAGCGGATTTGTCCCCGAATGATTTCTGTTTTTGGGGTTTTTAAAAAAATGAAATTTATCGTTACAATTTTGAACGGGCTTAAAATTTGATAGAATTAAGGGCAAACATTACACCGAATCAGCTCAGAGATTATATTTGTTCAATAGATTCGGTTTTTGTTTGGCTCATCAAGGAGGACTATTTGAACCTTTAATTCATTCATTTTTTAGTTTTAGCATTTTAAGTTGTTTTTCGGAATTTATTTTCAATTTGTTTTAATTTAAAGAATCTTATTTTGTTTCATTTACGACATTTTTATTTTGGAAGCCGTTATGGCCAAAATAAATCAAAAGACACTTGAATACTAATTCGCACATACGCACATAACTAGCAAATATTGGAAGGAGAAGAGGCGTGGTTTCTTACAGTAGTTCTGAATCCAGATGTCCAACTAAATAAGTACTGAAGTAAATTTATAGAAATTTTTTGTTGGTGGACTATTTAGATCGGAGAATACATTAAATCCCTATGTTCCGTTTCTCATTGCATGTATCTGTATATGCTATTCTGCATAATAATTACTCATATGTAATGAGACTATTTTTACATCAAGTATCTACATCCTTGTTTTTGTTGCAAAGGTTGGTTTAACTCCAGCAATAATGATGTCTAAATTATTTACCATGATTGTAGTAAATAATAAATATTTCATTTCACGATATACCACTTGTTCCTGTATAAAATCTAGGAAGTATTTGAAATTAAAAAAAAATGTAACTGGGTATTGGTATTCGTAAACACTGAATTTCTGTATTCTTAATTTGAAAATCTAATATTGTTTCAGCAATATTTTTGGGTTCACTGACGACTCAATTTCGATGTGGAGCTTGGCTGGAAAACTTATTTGTTCCCACACTCACAAAATTGCATAAATTCACTGAGCGAAGCAATGCCAAAATTTATTACAGATTTTATTCAAAGAATACTAATAAATGAAATATACATTGTGTGTTTATCTGTAACAGTTGTATAAACAGAGTGGAAGCTTTTACATAAGTTTTTCATGAAAAGATCAAAATTAAAAAAGACCAAATTTGCTTAACAATCGATTTTTTCTTTAAGATTCAAAAATTTGTGCAAAATAGGAACGAAGAAGGGAAATATTGGCTATAGAAAAAATACTTCATATGCTACAACTGAAACCATGAGAATGTGTTTAAAACAAGGGATTTATAAAAAATGTCTTACTGTTTAAAAGTATTCTAAATAAAACGTAAATGAAACATTTATTTTTTTATCTGACAATATCGTTACATTATTTTATAAATTCCTTCGAAATCCAAACTTTATTAAACTCGAGTACTGGTCGCTACTTGCAGAACATAAACTTAAAGCTAAGTCGTAACATAAATTATTGCACCTACTGTGAAAAGAGCAATGCAATTGCTTTGACATCTGCTTCTCACGTTTAACGTCAATTTCACGCCCAAAGGCAATAGTTTCAAATTAAAAGCATGTACAATTCAATCACTAACTATATTTAGGTACAGGCGAATTAAATTAACTATTGCTTAATAATCTGGAATAAATATTTTCACTGCTGGTATTTATACATTTTTTTAATGCTGATGCTTTAGCCTTTATCGATTGCAGGAGAGATACTACAATCTCTTAAGAGCTAGAAAAATAAACCTAGTAGAAAAGTAAGATCACAAATTGCCTAAAAACCAATATTAATTCATTTATTTTTCCGTCGCAGATTTATACAGGATGATTTATTAATAAGTTTAAATGTTTACACAGAAAATCCTGAGCCCAAGAGATGAAGATTTAAACAAACCTTAAACAAAGTATGTCTGTATTCTGATATACAGGATAAGGAGTATTTTATGTCAAAATTGTGTCTGTTTAATGATCGAAGCTGAAAAATATCCATCTTACTATTTAAACTACTCTTGGATCTTTAGTTGAAGAATCTAGATCTGAAATTTTTTCGGTAATCCCAATTGGAACACCTTCATGAATTAAATTTTTTTTAAATTGCTAGCGTTATATGAAATTTAACTCAGTTATATAATTTAAGATATTGTTACGAACTCAGTAATTCAGAAGCAGGTCCTGTCGCTATAAATTTGGGCGAATGCGCGAATTCCAGATTTTTCCAGTACTATACGTATTTAGGCACACGAAGAGCGTGGTAAATTCAAGAACGTTCGAGAATTGAGAAAAACTATATATACGCAAGTTTTTGAGTCGGTGAACTACAGTGAATCGAATAGTGAACCTAAATAGTGCAATATTTAAGTGTTAAAGATAAATTAGGACAATAATTATACCGAGTGTAGATAAATTAGTAAACATTAAGTAGTGTGTATTAAGTTTATTATAGTGTGTGAGTGTTTCTTCAATAAATCAATAGTAATTAGCCATAGTGTGTGTATAATTTTATCCCACCGTAAAAACTATTTAAATAAATAAGAAAAACATTACAATATCTTCCAGTCTGTTGATAAACCAATTCTAAAATCTTATACGTATTTTAGAATATGGATTAGTTTACGAAATATATCCTTGTTTGGAAATTTTATTTTCGAGTACAAGTTTTCCTACTTTATTGTCAGGCATTATTCATCAAGATGGCGTTCCTGTAGAGGGATCTGTTGTTTTATGCATGAGGACGATCGTGCGACAGGTAACTATTAAACTAGAGTACACTGTAGGTATCTCAGGACTCGAGAAAATATCGTATCATCATTCGAGCCAGTTTTTGTTTGTGAATTGTCCTCGTTTTTCGATCACATCACCAATTCCTTATAGCCGTGTACTACTTTTGTAACTTATAGTTCTTTTTGGATGACATGGCTAAGAACATAAATTCACTTTTAAATATTTGCCGAAAATATTTTCCATTTGAACTACATCCATGTAACAAATTAGTTGTTTCATTCCTCACTACGTGGAAAATTTCCATTATTATCAGATAAAATCAATAAATAAAAAATTCCTCGAACAGAATTATAACATATTGTCAGGATGCAAATGTTGTTTGTGAAACTGGTGAAGCATTACAGTATATGTTAAATAAAAAAAAAAGTTAAAAGGTGCTGCCTAACGAAAAAAACTTCATCAGGGGAAACTGACTGGATTACTGACCGGTTAGGTTAGGAAGCACATGCATATATTTGGCATATATTGGTACAGCCAAGAGCACACAATGCCTAAAGGCTGAGGTACCGAGTTCTCGAAGCCTTTGACTGGTGGTGACGAACCAATAAATCAATAAAGTAGTACTGACACTCATATAGCATAAACATATTAACTGACAGCCAGACAGCCCTTGCAGTTCTAAATAGCCGCAAGGTCTGGATGTTACTGGTTACTGGTAGGAGAATGCCAGAAACAATTAAATGAACGGGCAGACCACAGTAGAGTAAGACTAGTGTGGGTGCCGGGACATAATGATATTTCTGGAAATGAACAAGCTGATGAACTTGCGAGAAGAGGTTCAGCAACGAGATTATGTTGGACCAGAACCAGTTCTTGGCACCACAAAAAGGTGGTCCGAGAACAAATACGAAAATGGGTACAACGCTAACATAGACTACAGTGGAGGAACACTCCAAAGCAGGTACACAGTAAGACCTTCATAGGTGATATATGTGTAAAACGGGCTGAAGAACTATTGAATGTTAGTAGGAACAAGCTAATAATTATTACAGGTTCTCTAACGGGTCATTGCCCGGTAAAGGATCATCTGCATAGGTAAAATGGGGCTGTATAACGAGGATCTCAGCTGCAGACTTTGTGGCATGGAGACCGAGACCGTAACCCATATTTTGTCCGACTGTGAGGCATTGGACTCAAGGAGACAGACAATCTTCGGAGAGGCATATGGCATGCATCCAGTTGACCTATATCATCTACTCGAGGGAACAGGAATGGCTGGGTGGGTGGAATAAAGGTGGGAGTAGAGTACAATAAGCCAACAGGCAGTGCTCCCGGTACTAGAACGGCCCCAAAAAAAAAATCAATCAAGTTAAAAGATGAACTCTTTCTGTGGGGGTCTTTTAATGTCATTTTGGCAATTTTATGTGGTTACATTGACAACATCGTCATGTACAGAACTTTTCTATTGCCACCACTATTACGCAAGAAAATTAGATTGTATAGATTACAAGGTTATAATAATGGCTCCAATTAGTTGTTGTTTTTTTTTTGTGAAATACGTGTTTAGAAATCATGACTATTTCAGCTACATATGTGGTGAAAAGTACTGTGTAATATTAGGAACCATATTGAAATCGTCTACAAATAAATCCCAATCACAAATTATCAATCATATTATCCAGAAAATTCAATTTATTTTCTCTTTTTTCCCCTTAGCTCAGTTAGGCCGATTCGCCGAGGTTGGAATATAAATGAGAAAGCAGAAAGGGTTAAGTGGTTGATTTTATGTTTGAAAGACAACTTGAGATACAATTAATCATATATTTCTTGTCACTCCCTTTCGTACAGAAACCACTAATCTAGATAGAGCTTTATCTGCTAACGGACTGTTTAATCCACTCTTGAATGATCCCTACTGCTCTTTTCTTAACATAAAAACAATCGGACATAATTAGACTTCACAGTGTCCAAATTAAAACTTGTCAGATGATTTTAAGCTCGACTCAGATATGATAATTCCTTTATATAATTTTGTCGCAGTGTAAAAGACAAGCGACAGATACACTCGCTGTATGTTAAAAATAATAAAAACAAAAGCCAACGGCAAATTATTTGAATGTTTTTGTCAAAAATAAATTATGTACTGATAAATACTGTAATGCCGTATTAATAGTAATTACGTAACAAGAGTTGTAAGTAACCCATTACACACGAAGCCGCGCAGCGGCGAGTGCTTAAATTTCACGAGTGCGTAATGGGATTACAACTCGTGTAACGTACTATACTTTTTCTACGCCCATCTATTTTCTTCTGAGTGCTCATAATTTCATTTTTTCATTACTAACAGACATATTCGTAGGTACAGTTGAGAAAATGTTCGGATACTATAATTTGTTACCAAAATTGACAGCATAAATGAAATTCTGTTGCCGACATTTAGGGGCATCACTCTTTTAATCTAAAATGTATTTCACTAATGCTAAGAGCTTTTATGTTTTTCAATTGATTAAAAGTATGTAAATAAACCAAATAAAGTAGTACGTAAATAAAAATTTGATTGCAATTTGATTCAACAAAGAAATCTAAGTTTTTCTATCTAAACGCACATGTATGTTATGAGATTCTCATTACGTGCATGTTATTGTTAAATGTCACTTACAAGGAATGTTGTCAGTGCGATTTTTGACGTTTACAGACATGGGCGTAGAAAAAATGTTTATTTAGTAAAACAAAATTTATGTACTGCAAACAAAATTTATAAAACGGAAAGAAAAGGGTTTCTTGTGTTTATATAAGAGGAGGAGTGAAGAAGATCCTCATATTACAATCCAGCACCAACAACAAAAGTAAAAATAGATAATTTTTACTGTGATGTGATGAAATCCCCGAATGTATTCAAAAATTACGTTTTACTCACGGGGGTAGTTTTTTAAATGAGCGGAACTCCAATCACGTACTCTAAATGCCTAAAAACGATAGATTTGTTTCCACGTTGCTGACATTCGCCTTATTCAATCTTTAGGGGAGATTTCCATAGCAGCTGTATTGAGGTCAAATTGTGAACATCCTTGGAAGCATTATCCCTAAATTAGATCATGTCCTAAAATATAACGAATTATATACGAAGCCTGCTTGCATATATATAATGCACATTTTTTTTTGGAAAATACCTTATATTTTTTTATTTAGTCAAAAAACAATCAAGAGAAATTTTACTAAATTTTAAATTCACCGGTTGTACAATGTACCAAGTTTGAAATTTGTTTTTTTGGGATCTGCTTAAAAACTGAGCGTCATCTTCAAAGGGCGCTAGCTCCTTTAAGAGGGATAAAGGTCCCTAATTTAAGCAAGATGGCCATAAAATCACATTCATAGGCTTGCCTACAGGGGGGGCAGGGTGGTTCATCGGTCAAAACCAATTTCTCAAAATATCAATCGATTAAAAACATTTTAAAATTTTTAAATTGTAACGTTCACTTTGATTGAAAATCAATTTAAAATAAAAAAAGAAGAATTGCTTGCCGAAATGAGTGTAATAAAATTTGATAATTCTATTCCTAAAGGTGTTAATCTTGATGATTGGATGGCTTGGATCCTTTCCTCAGACAACTACAAAATATACACTAGCTTTTTCACGCTTTTAAAAATGTTTGCTGTCATACCAGTTACTAGTTGCTCTTGTGAACGTTCGTTCTCAAAAATGGTTCAAGTTAAATCAAAACTGAGGAGTATCATGTCACAACAGAGACTCGATTCACTTCTCTTTTTATTCATTGAACAAGAGAAAACTGCGAATGTGAATTATGACAATCTAATAGACGAGTTTAGAGTGTTATCCGAAGCAACACGTCGAATGCGTTTGTAGATTAGTTGATAGGATATTATCATTATCTATCTTTTTCCTCTGGATTCCATGTATTGTTACGAATGTTACGTTTTGTTTTTCTAGTTTATTTTTTGGTTCAATATATTTTGTTCTATTACCTACTTATAGCGTAATTACTAAATCTTTTAATTAGAAATGGGGCAATGACATTTTTTTATTTCGCCGATGAGCCTGCAATGGACTTTTGCGTATAGAAAAGGCAGCGTTATTGCTTAATTATCATTTTTAATAGGCATACTCAAATGAATCAATGGCCCTCCCCTAATAAAAAAGTCTGCGCACGACTATGATTACATTAAATACCTGTAGTTTGCACTTGGCAGGACAGTTACTGGACATCCTGTATAAGCATTTTATAGATTTAGTATTTAAGAGAATGTTAAAACTATGAAGTTTTAAGTTAGAAACAGCAATATTTCGACTTGAAAATTGTATAGTACTTGTGGAATAATAAACTAAAACTATGCTGCGCCCTTTTGCAGGTAGACATGCGTATTATACGACATTATATTAGTTTAACATAAATTGGATTAGTTAAGGTCCGTTCTCAACCTCGTTATTTAACTGTAATCAAAAACCTACATAACTCGGAACTTCTGTTGTGAATATTACCGTTACATTAATTGAATACAAATATGCGCTATACTTTGTTACTGAGATAGAGATACGAAGCAAGAAAGATAATGAAAATAACTGTTACAGTAAAAAAATCTGCAAGTCAGGTACCGGGTTTCTGATAGATAGAGGTATCCTTGAATCTCAGAAACTATTTATCTTACAGCTTAAAGAAAAAAATCTGTATTACAAACTCGCATACGAAAAACTACTGGGTATTTCTACTACCTCCGCTACAGGGCGCAGTTACGTTATAATAGCTATGTTCGCGGGTCACTATCCGAACCGATTCCGAACCAGTCTGGAATTAACTCTAAATTGTCTAGAGCGCATGCTTAGTTCCGAACCACCAAATAGTTTAAAGTATACCGCGAACGGTCTTAGAACCACGGATCACCTTTCAGGACTTGAACGAAAACAAAACACACTTCTGATAGCTAACAAATGAAAAATAATCAAAATACACTAAAAATAAACAAAATATAAAAACCAAAATAGACTAAATAAATAATTTAAATTTACCTTACACTAGACTTGGACAGTGGACAGCTAAAAATTAGAGTTTGATATTTATTTACCACGTTAAAACACAACAAAGCAAACAATAAACAAGTGAAACAACAGGTAACTAAAATAAAACAACTGACATATCGATCATTTGCGCATGAGCATCCGAACCGAACTTTCAGTCCTTACCAAAATCAGAGAACTGCTAGGACTGATTCCGAATCAATAACGAACCAATCCGATATGATCCGCGAACACCGAACTATTATTGAAAATTCAGAATTATATTAACCGCGAACGCCACTTTTCAGAATACGCATGCGAATAGTCCCTGAACTGGTTCGGATTGTGACCCGCGAACATAGCTAATACCACAAAATGTAAGTGTTCGTAATCATTAGATCATTTTACGTGAGTTTGCTGCAGTACTTTTTCCTCTATCTGGTAAAATAATTGGCAGGGGGCGAGCTGACTTAATAAAACTGATATAACTGTTGTTCCGCTTTGAAAGAGAATTCAATGCCTAATAAAATGTTATATTATCCTTTTATTCCAGTAGTTTTAATGGTAACTAGGTGACCGGGATTGAAAAATTGTTTTGTTTTCAACTTTTTTTGGGAATCTTCAAATGCGGATGCTATACTTTTAATCATTCACTTGAAACAGGATGGAATTTTAACAAAATGATAAAAATCGCATATCAACATCTATTTTTGAAGCGAAGATTGTTGAATTAAATTCTGTTCTATTTGTAGGTCTTGTCTGAAATACTAAACACAGTAGGGTCGGATATTTTGGCGTCCAGCGGAATATGCACGTATTCTCATATTGTTGGTTTAAAAAATGCATTACTTCGTTTGTAAAGTGGGCTAGGCAGCCACCTTATTGTATACATATATTTTGCCGTACTGTTGAAGGAACATCTTCTAATACTATAGGCAATTCATCTCTTAAGAATCTTGAGTGACGCTCGCCATTTAAATGTTCATCAAAAACAAAATGGCTTATAATTTTACCATCTAAAATACCACACCATACGTTAACTGACCAGCGACCCTGGTTAAAATCTTGTTGCATCCAGTGTGGATTATGATCAGACCAATAGTGTGCATTATGTCTATTTACAGATTCATTACTGGAAAATTTAGCTTTATCGGAACACATCATATTTGATAAAAAATTTGGATTTTCATTCAGCACATCCTTAAGCCAATGACAATGATCCAACATCATCGTAATCTGTGGCTTTTAATCCTTGAGAAGAATCCACAATACGAGTGAAAAGGTTTTTTTTTCAAATAGAGTGAACGCAATACCTAGAAATTCCTATCTCGCAAGGTAGAGTTTTCTTACACTAACTTGTGGATCTGCAGTAATTTATTCTAAAACATTTATTATCTGTATTCTGTATTGTTTCTTCGCCGTCGTGTAGAGTTTTTTTTAGATTGAATAGATCCGGTTTTTTAAAAACGTTTAGCCAAACGTTTGAACGCTCTTCTGCAAAAATGTTGTCGCAAGAGATATCTTGATGCATACTCTCTTCTTGCAATCGGAGCATTCTCAAAACAGTTAAAATACACCTTTAACAAATTATAAGCTTCGCTATTTGAGTAAGGCATTACGTATTTTTAAATTACTAACCGTTACAGGTTCATAAATTCACTCTACATTAATAGACGGAGAGCTGGCTACATAAAAAATGTTTAGATCTGGTACATGGTTCGTTTATATTGAAACAGGCACCTTTGGTGTAGCCGAACATAATTTTGCTTGTCTGGCATCGAAAATCCGGGGCATGAAGAGGGGGCGTGTAGTTTAAAATGTAAAATTTAGGTGTAAAAAAATTTATAAGGTACGCGGATTCTTATTACAGGAAAAGCTTTTATTCATATTCAAGATAAGCTGAAAAATATTGGCAGTCAGTGTTCTAGGGGTTAACGTGCCCCCAGACAACGCCAAAGGGGTGTAAAAGTGAATAAAAAAAAATCACAAGGTACATGAACAAATTTTTTTAATTTTATTATTTAAGCTTAAAAAAACAATTTACCAAATGGCAGACATAGACGTGGGTGCTAAAGCCTTGGCAGACAATTTGAAATAGTTCGTTATAATTTATTATTTTTAATTGCATTTAAAATTTCATTAAGGTATCAAATAAATATTGAGATATGAAAATATCCAAGTCTTATACTATTCAATTTCGCTAGCAGTATCAGACTCAGATTGAAAATCATCTTCGCTGTCATAAAAAGAATCTTCCTTGGACTCGATTTCTGCCTCATCGCCTGAAATACAGTAGGATTTTTAACATTCAAGTAAAATCATTTTTATATTCTTTATGCAACAGTATTTTACTTTCAATTATTTTAACATCAAGTACATCTTTTACTGTACTAGGCAGCCGGATTTTCGATGCCAGACAGGCAAAATTATGGCTACACCAAAGGTACCTGTTTCAATATAAACGAACCATGTATCAGATCCAAACATTTTTTATGTAGCCCTCTTAGACTATACTTTTATTATTAAGTTGTCAACAATTTACGACATCTGGAAGCCTAATCGATCTCGTAGTACCTATACCTATTTTTTCTCGTATTTTTGCTTAGAAAATAGATATTGATATTCGGTTTTTACCATTTTTTAAAAATTCCATCCTCTTTCAAGTAAATTCTCATATGGAGATTCCCAGAAAAAGTTTAAAACAAAACAATTGTTCAATCACTGCCACCTAGCGAGCGTTAAAACCACTGGAATAATATATTATTAAGCATTGAAATTCCTAAGTTTGTCATAAAACGGAACAACATTTTTAATGAGTCAGCTTTCCCACTCGCCCCTACCAGTTATTTTACAAGATAGAGGAAAAAGTACTGCAGCAAACTCACGTAAGATGATCAAATCATTACGAATATTTAAATTTTATGGTAACTACTATAACGGTACATTTATTATAGAAAAATGATGTCTTTGTCATATTATTGTGAGCTACACCCTCTAGCCGTGGAGTGAGAAACTTGAAAATTACTTCCAGCTCTTTCTCGTATGCGAGTTTGTACTACAGATTTTGTTCTATAAGCTGTACTATAAGTAGTTTCTGGCATACAGCGGGCTACCTCTCAGGTAGAGTCCGACCAGAATAACTTTGGGACATACGATGCTGACTGGCTGCGGCTTCGAGCCAGAGGCGGAGCAGCGTGCGTTTTATTTTATGTAGCTTCTTCGTTTTCATTTCATTGTAGACAGCAGACCAGACAGTACTTTGCTTTCAGTCTTCTTGTGCGATTTTGTTGTTGCGAATAGTGAATTTTTCATGTCTTGGAACTTTTTGTGTCATGTCTCCCAAGAGAGTGAAACAAGGAAAAGCTTTGCATAGTCAAACAAAGGAAAATATAGATCGGGCTGCTGCATTTATGCAAATAGAAACAGAGGAAGGTGATCAAATTCCTCTTAAAAACCATAGGCAAGTGATATATATATTATTTCGTTCTTTATAGCATCCTCTTGTGGCCTATTTTTCAAAAAAATATTTAATTGTCCTTGTAGACAATTGAATCTTGAAGGGCCTGAAGTCTTTCTTATTTCAATTTTTATTCAATTATTAGGTATGTTACAGGGAATGAATATTGGCTGCAACAGAAATAAGCAAAAATACGCTACTAGGAATCAGAAAAGAGGGAAGAAACGTACAAGTAAATCTGGCCACTACATTTTTTTCTCCCCATAGAAAGACTAGAAAAAGAGAAAAAAAAATCGTACAAAATAACCTTAACATCAACTATGAAATTAAAAACATAATTTACAACTTTTACGTCAAAGAGTATGAAAACTTACAAATAGAACAACAACACATCCTCGATAATACGTTGGATCATTTATGTTTTAACGTTAATACTGGCTGATGAAAGTTTCTCAGATCTTGATAACGCCTGCACAACCATTACAATCAGCTGATGACTCAGATTAATAATAATATTATATTTATGATAAGTTTAAGTTAACATGTTAGATACATATGTGAAAGTGTTTAGATTAGGTAAATTGTTTTCTTCCTTGCTAATTATTTAATGAATTCAAAAAAGGACCAACTTTAATCCCGTCGCCTACCTGCATAAAGCGAGTGCTACCTACCATTATGTAATTTTCTACAGGTATCCAAAACCATAAAGTTTGAAATATATTTGGAGTAAATTCCTAACAATAAATTTAGTATGAAAATTACATTTTCATATGCAAGTCAGTAACGCCACTGGCTGATACGCCACACCCACGACCACGTGGTGTCCCAAAGTTATTGTGGTCGGACTCTAGTCTAGTATTCCAGTCAAATATAACTGCTGCAACTGCTGGAGCTTAGTGCCGCTATTGCAGTCTGGCTGTTAGATTACTATTATGGACCTGTTAGAGTTGCCGCTCTTCAGAACCCTCCCAACACACTAATCAATGACGAAAATCGCTTGAAAGAATGCTGTCTCTCAACCGAATTAGACTTTGGTTGGCTACCTTGAATTTCTTTTTGGATACGTCTGAGAACCAGTTCATGTCCGACACAAGTAACGAATATTGATTACTCTTCCACTATTCTACAGTTGGAAGAATGTATTTAAATGTCAATAGCTAGGCATTTTTGGTTCGCATGTGATCTGAAGGCATGACCAACAACTCCGTGGTATCCAGCTCACATAGTATTTCCCTTTGCATTTCACAAACCATCAATTGGCTTCCACCATCCATTGTGTATATTCTGTAGGTGGCTACTGTCACCACTCTCTCCAGATAGGAGTGCTATGTTGAGAATGATTTCCAGCGTCCCCGTGGGAGTGATGCGAATTGCTCCTTTAATCGCCAGGCAATCTTACCTCTGAAGTCTGGTGAATCTAGCTTGCCTTAGATTTTGATGGCAGTTACCCCGTCAGACTTTATAAGTCATGTGTTCAGAGGACTGACTACCATCATATATAGTCAGTAGATCTGTCTGGGTGTCATACCCCAATTTCTTCCGCAAAGCCTTTCGTGAGTTCATAATGCAAGACTGCTATACTTTTACCAATGGGAAGTCCAGCTGAGCGTTTAATGCCCATATATTTTGCCTCTTTTACAAATGGAAAGCTGTAACCGTATAGCTCTTGAAGATTTAGTTTTTGTCTCCTCGTGAATTGTATAGTTATAGTTGTGGTGGGATTGACAAAGTTTTTTCCCATCACACCATCTGCAGACAATGTCTAGAGCTTTCTGAGCTAAGCAACAGGGCTCACAAAAGGGAAGATAGTATCCTACCCTGAGAACAACCTCTGCTCTCAACCTTTATATTTATAATACATGTACTGAAATAAATCCCCCTAGAACACCAATCAATTTTCGTACTACAATTTATAGTTGACCTAATTTTTTCAAAGTACCATTATGCAATTATATGTGATGACATTTCTTATAGTCGTATATGTTACCGATTTGTCACTAAGCGTTTGAAATTTTTCTTTTCGTTGACACTAAGTAGAACAATCGATGTTTTGTAGAAATGTTTATAATCTAAATTTCTTTGTTTTATCTCGAGATACACACTTTTTCACTTGGAATGTTTGCCATGTCTGTAAAATGCGTCAATCACTAACTCATCAAGTTTTTGTAGCTCTTAACATATTTTTAGGAAATAGAATCCGACGTCGAGAAAATGCGTTTTTTGCTTGGCAGTTATTTGACAAGTAAACAGATTTACAGTATGAGTACTTGATCTCCCCAAGGAAATAAAATCGACAGTAACTTGAAACGAAATTCTTTTGAATAGTTTTTCTTTTGTATCGATATTATTTCGTTTTGCAAGAGTTCTTTCACGTAAAATTGAGTGTCTATGTTGAATTCTTCTATCAGATCCACATGAAAACATGTTGTGTGCTTCAAGTTATGGATATGAACTGTCATCTCGTTTTTATTTTTTGACGAACATTCAGGTTTGTTTGAAGAGAAAATTAAGAATTATTAAGAAGAGGTGTATTGTTATGAATGTCACCGTAAATTGGCTAGATTTACCACTGGATTACCCAAAATATAGAAATATTTGCATTGTAAAATATACACCTAATAATGCACCACACAGTTATGAATATGTGATAATATTCTAATACATAATACATTCAAGACAATTTCCCCATACTATCAAATTAAAACACAACAATAAATGTCATTGAAAGAATTCCTTGTAATGTACTCCATTAGGTTTTTTTTTCATTTCGTTCTACATTCATCTTATTAACCTTGTGGCTTAAAATTGCTTGTTTCTTCAAATGTTGTCCGAATACGGTCGCTGGTTTAATGCAATATATCTCAAATTGCTGTTCTCCGTTTTTCCTCCTGGTGACGTTTTATTTCTTTACGGTACTTGGTTACTCTTTTATTAAGTCCTGTATCTGTCTAGTCTCGAGGATGAATGGCCTCCTGTTAATAACATAAATAAGAACTGTGTATAACAGTGGCGTTCACAAAGGGCACATTTTTTTTAAAGAAAGTACCAAATATGAAAAGTATTAGTATTCCTGCCAATCTCGCCAAAATTTCGAACTGTTACAGCAACAAAAATGGCTCATTTTTACCTAAATAAAGTTGACAACCTTGAGATTGGTATACTAAATTAGCGAAAGAAATACTATTCCTTGTGCACCCTACCAAGGTCAAGATCAAGATTAATCCGGGGCTTATGTGCCTTTCCATTAGGACCTTTGGAATTCCATTGTGTATGCCCTCATGTTATGATAGAGTTATTTGTATAGACCCGTCCGTATTTCTAGACTTCGTAGGCCGAACCTTGGGCCTGGTTTTTTCAGGGCAGTTTTTCAATTTGTCTCTTTGGGATTTCGGTAACTTAAATTCAAGGAAGGGTGATTAGATCGAATCTGATCTATCTATGGTCGGAGCATGAGGGCTTTTTGGATACGTGCCTATGTTATCACATGCTTTTTCTGTCGACATTGTTATATTGAAAACCTCTTTTCTTATTTCAGTGACAAAAATTGGTTTATTATCTACATTAGCTATTAGTAACCTCTTTGTTGGTATGAAATCTGGTGGTGACCCTCTTTTGGGGGCCGGAACCCTTTTGCGGAATCAGACTCAATGTAATAATGGAAGAAATAGGAAAGCCGAAGAAAAGAGAAGATCTGACCATTGGAAATATCTAGTAGGGCTTAAACAATCAAAGATTCTGATGGATGGATACAGCCCGTTGAGATCAAATGAATGCATAAGTTAAATTAAAACTGCGCTAAGAGTTTCAACAGGGATCCTAACGGGATATCGTCCCCTGAACGGGCACCTGAAAAAGCTCAAAATAGTGGAGGAAGAAGAATGTAGATTCTGTGGCATGGAAGAAGAAACCTCCATCCACATTCTTGCAAATTGCACCGCAATTCAGAATCCTAGTAGATTATTGGATAGAAGAGAGACATTTACCTAAGTTGAAGCCTGCAGATATCCTAAAATTCCTCAGGAAAAGAGGACTAAAGGAGCTACTAGTCTCTGAGACGTTCCTCAGAAACTAAGTAGAAGTAAGGGCGCACAATAGATCTTTTAGGTCTCAGTGAATGTCACCCCATCATACATACATACATCCTCTTTCATTAATATCTGTGCTTTGCCGTAGAGAGTATGGTGTGCATTTGTATCATATCCACGATTCAGTTGATTCAGTTTTCCTTGATCGCGTATGTCGTTCTTCGCCTATTTGCGGTAGTAGGCCTCATTGGCAGGGAAACATGCGGAGCCTACTAGCCAGCTATTGGCTCCTTCCACCATTGGTGTGGTCAGGATAGTCAGGATATTAGCGGTGCAGAGCACCGGAATTTGTACACAACTAATTCTATTACTATGTACGGTACATATAAGAGGTATTTTTAGATAGTACCTTATCTTGGTTAATGTGCAGGCCTGCAACTCTGCCTCCGTGTATCCAGGGTTCTTCCAGAAGGACCAAATCTAGGCCCTCCTTGCTAATTGTGAAATGCCATTTCTCAGCCAGTCTGCACTAGTGCGATCCGCGAACGTCAGCCTGGGTGGTGCGTGCATTTTGCAAAGTGCACGTGTAGTCCCTCAGGAATAATTGCGTCCTGGATTATGGTCAGCCTTTCTCGACTTAATTCAGTCTCTAAAAACCCAGCAACTTAGACTGAGGCCACCCTTTTTTTGCCTTGGCTTCTTCCTCAAGATTTTTTATTAAATTTACACAGGTGATAATTAAATTCAGTTGGATGGTTTTGTTTATAGTAAAAAACTCGGATGTTTGGTGTAGTTGGAGTATATAAAGAATGTTGAAGGATAAAGTGCTTAGCGGTACAGAACCACCTGGAATCGATATTAATGTGAGAAGATTGTCTTGTTTTGCTGGAACGTGTAGCATACTGACAGATGCGATTTTATTTTGGTACCAAAGGAAAGTAAGATGATTGAGACTATTCGGTATTAGGTTATTTATAATCAGTTACTACATGCTAATAAAATTGTACTCACTCTTCGCATTTTATCAGTCAATGTTAAACTTGCGTATGAAATATAAATTCCCCGTATTGTGTGTTATTATGCTTTATACTAATAAAGCTATTTAATATTTAACATGCAATAATTAATATTACCAGCACAGTTTTAGTTGATTTGTTAGTTCAAACATGATATTCAATGATAGTCCGTTTTATAAACGTGATTATTTATTTACTTACTATATAATAATATACTATACTAAGTGTAATAAACGTATATTATTTAAATATTTTGTCAAATTTCCTCTCTTATGTTTGGTTGTTCTTGGTTCTGTCTGCTAATTAATAAGCTGGCTCGTTGTTTTACCCAGAAAAGTTCAATAACAAGAAAAAACTAATTTGTCTTGTATGTACAACAATTTCAGTTCGCGTCTTATACGCTTTTCCCCACTTCGCTTAGGAAACATGAGAATAAATAAATTTTTATTTAACTGTACTAACGTTTTTCATTATGGTAGTCAGTAGCGGATTTACAAATAAATAAAGAAGGGCACTTTATAAATACTAAGCAAACTTTTATAAGTTATTTTTGAAACGAATCACAAAATTACTTACTTCATTAGTGTGTTTCTATCTGTGTGCAGCTCACAATATTTAGAAATCAGCCAATTTCCTAGAAAGCTTCCAAAATGACACGGAACAGGCCAAAATGTGTAGCTGACCTTTTAAAAATGTAGTTGGGTGGCGGACTGGGTCATGCAATGGCAGAAAACGAATGCCTGTACATATGTATTTACCTTTCTACACGAATTTTAAACATTTAGACTTTACGTAGAAAAGATCAAAATTAGGGTTGTTTTCACAAAAAGTAATTAATATTCAGGATGGACGTGTATAGAAATTTAAATTCATTTTTTTTATTTCATTCAAACTGGTGAAAATATATTTGAGTTGATAGTTTTCAAAAAAATGATTGCATATTGTATTGACAAATTCATGTATACTGCTATTATTTATAATGTATGCTGTTCGGAAAAGGTCGTAACAATTGAACATTTAATACCTTGTGGGAATTTAAAATGTAGGTAATTAAAAATTTACATTCAAACGATTTTGACCGTGAATATCTCTCGGGTGCTTTGGATAAGTTGACAAGTGGGTCTCTTGTGAAATAATATATACATCAATATCTACACTCGGTACAAAGCCCCGACATTGCTGCATATGTGCCATTGTTTGGCCAAATAATAGAAATCTCGCCTCTATCAAAATGTCACATTCTACTTTCGACATTCCCATGCACTTTTGAGTGTTAAATGAAATGTGTTTTGTACTCCAAGCAAATAATCTGTCCTCTCAATAGGTAGATATATGAATTTTGCAAAATATACGTGAACACTTAGGTAATTACAATACAAAAAGATTTTTTTTCATAGAATAGGAAAAATTAACCATACAATTGATAAAAAAATATTATTCGAGATCCAAAACTAGAGATGTATACAACGTGGCAAAATTCAGGATTTATAATATTTCTGGCTTTGGAACAATTAAAAAAAAACCTAAGCTCTATTTGTATATATCTATCATATAAATTTGGAATATAGTTGCACCAAGATGTTCACTATCGTTTTTTGTAGTAAAAAATATCGACAGTAGGAAATTTAAAAAAATTGAGAATCTGTCAGTCGGTTATAATTTAGAAAACAGGATTTGAGGTACATTTATTATTTAATCGTGATCCAAAAAAGACGAAAAGTGCAGAATATAAATTTGCTAAGCATTAAATGCATATACAGATTGCGAAAGAGTTAGATAGGTCAAACGATTCCCACAAGTACGACAAGGATCATATGAACAGCACTACTTGAAAGAGAGAGACAAGAATTGTTCTTTGTGTGAAACTCAGAATTAGATCAGTTAAAAGTAAAAAGGGCAATGAATACACGCCCACCTGTTTTGGTAGAGGGGACTGATCTAATCAGTGGCGGCGCCAGCTTTTTCTTTTCGGTTGGGCGATACCCGGCACAAAAATTTGGAGGGTGGGCAGTAAAAATTTGGATTATTTCGGTTTATACAGATATCCGCGTACCTAATTTAAATATTTCAGATTTGTAAAATTTCAACTAGTATTATTAAATGGGATAAAAAAACACTCTGGCACTATTTTAAAGTTTATTTTACACAGGAACACATTATTAGCAAAACGTTAGAATAGAATTGTAAAGAAATACATAACATCTATTTTATTAGAAACCCTTCCACTTTGTAACAACAATATTGCGACCGCACGAGTCAAAAAAAGTTCTATGTAGTACAGACTACCCTGACTACCGACTGGACCGACAAAGCGGGTGTTTATTTTATGATACATTAAAAGGCTTCCGACTGATAAGCGGGCGTCTTCAGACAAAGCATGCCGTAAATGCAATAAATCAAATAGACAGCAACAAGTAAAATAAAATAATATAGATATTTTACTTATTCAGTTTTTATATAGCTCAAAATAATATTTCTTATAGTACGGTCCAATATTGAAAGCGATGGTTTAAGTTTTCTTTTATTTTATTCATGTGGCTTGCTATTATTTTTCTCCATTTAACAGGTTGGGGAGACGGTTGGGCGAGAACAATTTAGGTTGGGCGCTCGCCCAACCGCGCCCACCCCTGGCGCCGCCATGGATCTAATCCTGAGTTTAACACATAGAATCATTCTTGTCTCTCTTTTTCAAATAGTGTTGTTCATATTATCCTTGTCGTATTTGTGTAAATTGTAAACCTATTAAGCTTTTTCGCAATCTGTGTGTATTTTTTATTGCATCCAATATTCAGTGTTTATATTTTGTAAAAACTGAACTAATCGAATGTATTTTTTCTGACGCTGCTATCTTTAAGTAAAATACGAGTAGCATAGATTTAAATGAACTTCGTCTTTGAACTCAGCCGGATCCATTAGAGCATAGTGCATTCTAATCTTTGTAATTGCGCTTTTGACGCCTTTTGCCGAATAAGGCTTATTCATATTACTGCTTCATATGTAACGCTGTCTTCATTCTCTTTGCTCCTTTGTTTTTATGAGATGCTTTTTCATAATTACTCGAAATTCGCGTTTTAATAAAATTTCAGATCTCAATGTTATTGCACAGCTGGGTGAGAACTAGCGTATTTTGAAGAGCGTTATTTTTATTCTACACCAAAAAAAAACAATGTAAAATTGTGTGATGTTTTTCGCTCTCTAAACAATAATTCTTTTCGAAAGCAGACACACGTACACAACCTTAACTCATATTTTTAATCTAGTTCATATATTTTCTGTGGTTAACATATTGTAAATAGTATTTAAAATTCCAACCTTTTTATATCTAAATCAAATTTTCATTTATCCACGAGTTTTTCGGATTATGATAGACTCATCGCATCGTCTAAAATACCTACGTTATTGGGTGCACACGCTCAAAATTTTAAAGGAAACCTAATGAAATAACGGACATACTTTAAATTCTAATTATAACGGAAGAAATAGAGTGCGGTGTAGAGATGATTTATATGTTTTGTGTGCATTTAATTTCATGAATGATCTGTACTTCGTCAATATAATTTAGTTTAATTTGTTGGGACTTGGAACGCAAAAACGACTATCGATGATCTAGGTAAATCCCAGTCGAAATTTTAGATATTTTAAATAGTTCAGCGAAAGCTTAGACAATACAATATTATTTTTTAATTTGAGTACGCAAGAGATGAACATAGTGAAAATATAATTTACTAATGTTTACTTTATTTATTTGTAATTCTATTTAGAAAAAAATTTTACCATCCTACTGACAAAGCCACATAATTTAAAAATAAATGGAATATAAAAATAAAAATTCACAACGAAATAAATAAAAAGACTGACTATATTATATTAATACATAATATAATATACAAATTTAATATATTACAATATCATACACATGAAGAAACATTTAGTAATAGGTCGAAGAAGAAAGCATCAAATATAGTTGAAAAGGAAGGAAATGAACATGAATACCATGCATTCCAAAGAGAAGAAATGGAAGAGGCTAAGAAACTTAAAATAGGAAAAGCCAGTGGGGAGGATGAAGTAGCGCCAGAGATAAAATGGTTAGGAGAAAAAGGAAAAGAATGGCTGTGTCTTATATGCAGGGAAGCATGGGAAACTCAAAAAATCCCCAAAGACTGGGAAAATAACCTTATACTGCCAATACATAAAAAAGGGGAACAGACACTGTGCAATAATTATAGACCAACATGTTTAGCCCAAACCAGCTTTAAAATCTATACGAGAATAATAGAGATCCGATTAAGACGTTATATAGAAGCAAAATTAGAAGAATGAATCGAATCGAATGATCTATTTCGTCTCGTTCCCAACTATATATGTATATCCTAGGTCAAGTACGTATAAACATTACGTGAGAGTTGCCTAACCTAACCTAACCTTGCCGACATCACATATTGTTATAGAGCGTGTAAACTTGAACTGACCATAATACAATTAATGTTTACGTAAATAAAACGTCTTGTTTTCAATTGGTAATCAATTTCAATGAATTTACTTCTTGCTTTTATGAAATGCCAAAAGACATTCTCAGTGTTAAAACAATGCCCGTTCGAGTCAGCCCAGGATTTAAAAGTAATGATTTCATAAAGTAGAATGTAAAGTTGATGGTATATCTGAACTACTCCAAGCTACACTAGTGTCATCAGCAAATAAAGTGAATTTACCCTTAATTCGTAAGACTGTGACATCGTTAATTAATACCAAACAAAAAGAATTGGACTTAAAACTGAACTCTGGGGTCCACGAATGCTAACTGCCAAATTTTTCTAAACTTCACCACTTCCTCGTATCAGTTGTTTTCTACGCTCAAGGTAAGATTCAAACCTTTTTAAAGGAATACCACGAATGCCTTGATATTATAGCCCAGGAGCCAGTGACAGATTTTCATGACCAAGTCCCTCCCAATCGAAAATTCGTGAAATGCATGAGGGATTTATACTATGAATATTAGCCTGAATATGGAATGTTAATAATATTAACAAAAGTATTAAACAAGTTTACCTGGAAATTCATTCGCAACAATCATACCGGAACCTTTCTAGGTAAAAAGATTTGAAAAAGGAGAATGGTTGATATATATTTGGTCGTTAAGAAGATTACCTAAATATCTGTTTTTATTTATCTCAAGAGCTTCTAAAAGATTTAATTTAAAGGATTTAGATTCTACATGCAAAATTTAAAGTGAAACGTGTTTAGTCGAAAAGAGTGTTGGTGTAGTAACAGTAACCTTTCTGTGTCTTTCGCAAAGCAAAAAAACTAATGTTCATTAAAAATTATTTAGTGAAGATAATTTAAATAAGTGCGGATATATTGTGTTTAACTGGTGACGTATTCTTCACGAAGAAATACATCAAGTGAAATGTCAGAAGATACCGAATCAGATTAAAACAAAAGACTTAATAGACGGTGAATGCGAAATTACTGAAATATTAATTAATTTTTATAGAAAATTGATATCTGGTGAAAATGATCGACGAAGATAAAACAAAAGAACAACAATTTTCTGAAGACGTAATTTATACTGTATATAATGGTCGAATTAAATTATCAAAACATAATTGTTTTGGCATGACTTTGAAGAGTTTAACCGCAGCAAAATTAATAAAATAAAGCATATTGTTATCTCATGTATGTGTACATTTCCTTTTGCAGTTATTATCCAGTTGTAATACCATTTGTATGAAAATATATTTATTTTTATTTTAGTATATTAAATTTTTTTAATGATATAAAGAATATCTTTTAAGTATATTACTTTAAGAAAGAGAAATATTGTACAGCGTACGTATTCATGTAATAAACAAAACGAAAGAAATGACTACTTTAAAGAAAAGTTCAAAGCTCTTTATTTCAATGGTATATTCTAGGTATAATGCGGGAGAAGTAAAATGGAATGACATAATATATCTCATCTTTACCGAAGAAAATGGAAGCTTACATAAAAGTTTGATCTTCTTAATAAATGTAGAACACATGTGTACTTTTTTTAACTGAGGGTATAAACAAAAAATGATATGGAAAATACTTACACAGAAAATGTGTGTAGATCTCAGTATGACGTACATTGATAAATTAGCGAGAGAAGCATACTACAGCAAGCGCCAAAAGTGATGGCGAGCGATCGCTCCCAACTAAATTACTATTGGATTACGATAAGCCCCTTGCCGGTCAGTGTGAGTGTGTTACCTATAATTATGATTTCTATTCAGACAATGCCAAACGTCAACAGAATTGGAGGACAACTAATGATACGCAAGGAAGGAAAGATCGATTTTCATTCTTCCCCCTCGAGGGGAGCGGACCGCTATAGGCTTTCCGGAGCCTCTTCAGCCAACATTGGAAGGAATAAGGATTGTTTTTGGTTCAGGGGATGGGAGTGGAGGGAACGGTGGTAGGTGCCTGAGAGGTGTGTACTGACTCGCCTATTGCTACGAGAAAACCTCTGTAAAAACTCATAGCAGGTCAAGTGGACATGGGATTTGAACCCGGTCCTTCCGAATGCAAGTCGAGAGCGTAACCACTCCACCACTTACTCGGTTAAATGATACTCCTCTGTACAGAGCATTTATATGTCTTGCAAGAGCTGTAGTGGGAGGTAACATTGAAAATGAGTTTGTGCGCATGAGGGCGGGCTCGCCATCACGTTTGGCCCATGCAGTACCTATATACCGATTGGGAAATAAGAAAGGCCATGTCATAAAAAGATTGGTGTATATACAGTATCCGGAACTGAATTTTATAACAATTCTAATCTATTTTCAAAGTACATTATACATAGTATTTAAGAAAAAGCATTTAATTCAACTTTACTTGTTTGGGTGTGGCGAATCTGGCTACTAAATTTCGAACCAGATAAGAGACTTAGTTGAAGTTTTTTCTTTGTTTTTGAAAGTGCTTTTTCCGAATAATCTAATTTTAATTGAAAAACGTGGATACAAGAAGTAAAGAAATATGCAGAAGAAATAGGATTAAGAATACTAGTTTTTGTTTCACTTTCGTATTTCCAAAATGTTCAAAAAGTGCTCTGGACCAGCTTGCACAAATAACAATATAAATTTCCCAAGCAAAATATTCGTTTACGTTCCACGAGATGAAAACAGAGAAAAATCATGCTTCAAAAAAGCAACGGTTCAAAAGAAGTTGACCAAAACCAGGAACATTCGCTGTTGTGAATAAATTGAAGGAAAATAAGTTATTATTCATTACTAAACGTTTTGTTTCAATTTTTCTGACTTCTGCTTACAAATAATCTAAATCTCGTCCACCGGTGCTAAAATCAACTTTTTGCAGATATTCAGCACTACCCTTTAAAAATCCTGGCTCTATTTACTCCAATAATATACACAAACAACTCAAAAGTACAACAATATTCGAAAAGTAAATCAAATTAACTAACACAATATACAACCACAAAAACAAAATTGTCAGCTGAGGCTCTTCTTCGTCGGATGTTTTGGTCTCAGCAATTGGCCAGCCACTCTGATAAATACTGCCAATATATTTCCAGACCTTATGATGTCACTTGTCCCAAGGTCAAACGAATGTTCAAACTACCCCAATTTTTTTATTAAAGTTTGTGACATTTATTCGAATCAAGGCTGCACGAGGTGAAAAATTATCAGTAAGCTTTCAAATAAACATATTTGTTTTGAGATTTAAGCATCTTCTGAAAAGACCCATTGTTAAACGTTTTCAGTTATTATTTGCGAAATTCAAATTTGTTATTTTATAAGAATTGATGAAAAATGCAGTTTTAAGCATTTCAAATTATAGTTCGTTTTTTTCTTTCAATAAAAATAATATAAACATTAATTCCAGGAAGAAACATGCATTCAATTTTACTTGTATAAACGAAAAGTGATTAATTCTTTTAACATTTGTTTATAAACAAAATATTTATCAACACATATAATAAATCTTGCCAAAAATTATAAAGCCCTGTAATAGTTGACTAAAAATTACTTCTACACGGTTGGTTCAAAATTCAATAAATTATCTTGTATACATTTGATAAAACTGAAAGTTTGTAATAAGCATTTTCATCGTACAGTATGCTTCATAAATCTCAACCGCTATTTCATATTTACGTATAATTAACGTCACAATTTATAAACGGCCAACTGCGGCATTAAGAGAAAAGTTACTATCTCTGTTTCCAACAGGATGATTTTCTATGTAACTAGGTTTCATTAGATTGGCCTATCCATAATCAACAAGAAAAGCTTCAAAATTTTGATGTTCATACCTGATTTAACTCTATTGTGCTAATTGGTTGAATGTTTAGAAATGTTTAGATTAATAAAACTGAAATGACCAGAGATTTAAAATAATAACGACTAATGAATGACTAACTATTAACACCATTTGTCATGAAAGGGAAGTCAGGCGGTGGTCTGTAAAAACGTTCTAATGGTGTGCAAGAATCTGGCAGGGAGAAATTGGGGCTGTAACCAAAAAATCCTGAGCTGGATGTACACTGGCATAGTGATACCAATTATCACTTGAAGCCATTGCGTGGAGTAGCAGAACTGGTCTATGGAAGACGAGAGAAAACCTTTCTAAAATTCAAAGACTAGCCTGAAAGTTTGGCAAAAACCCCAAGTATCTTTCAAGGCGAAATTCACGCCATAAGAAAGTGTGACAAAGGATATAGATGGCAAAAGATTATCATAATGTCGGATAGTCAAGCAGCCATTGCAGCACTGAGCTCTTGTGTGGTGTAGGAGTGCCTAGGCATACTCAATAAACTAGGTGAGAACAATATAGTAACCTAACTGTGGTTTCCAGGACACATTGGAATAGAAGGACATGAAATAGCATAGGGACTAGAAAAGAGAGGGACTGAAATACCCTTTTGGGGGTCGGAACCCTTTTGCGGACTCAGCCCCAATGTAATATTGGAAGAAATAGGCAAAGAAAAAAGAAGATCTGACCATTGGAAGATCTAGTAGGGCTTAGACAATCAAAGATTCTCATGGGTGGCTACAACCCGTTGATATCAACTGAATGAATAAGTCAAACTAAAACTTTACTAAGAGTTTTAACAGGAATCCTAACGGGACATAGCGGCCTGAACGGGCACCTGAAAAAGCTCAAAATCGTGGAGGAAGAAGAACGTAGATTCTGTGGCATGGAAGAAGAAACCTCCATCCACATACTTGCGAATTGCACCGCAATTCAGAATGCAAGGGCACAGACACAGACAGTAACAGACATATTCGTAGGTAAAGTTGGGAAAATGTTGGGATACTATAATTTGTTACAAAAATTGACAGCATAAATGAGATGACGTTTATTCCCATATCAAGAAAAAGCGAATTATTTTTTTGAAATTGTATAATGTGTTGCCGACATTTAGGGGCACCACTCTTCTTATCTAAAATGTATTTCACTAACGAGCTTTTATGTTTTTCAATTGATAAAAATTATGTAAATAAACCAAATAAAGTAGTACGTAAATAAAAATTTGATTGCGATTTGATTCAACAAAGAAATTTGAGTTTTCCTATCTAAACGCACGTGTATGTTATGAGATTTTCATTACGTGCATGTTATTACAAGGAATGTCTACAGTGCGATTTTTGACGTTTACGGACATGGGCGTAGAAAAAAATAGTTTTGTGACGACTGCAAAGATGCACCAATAGGAAATCAAAACGCCTTCCGCTGGATCTGTTGTCAGGTGGGGATGTTGTTTTGTCATAGTGATTTTTTGGAAAAATATGAATCCCAACACGCTTCCTATTGCACTTGAAGCTGGATAAGTTCGATAATTAAAACAACACTTTATTCTTGCCGGAAATGCTAGTTAGTCAAAACTTCTTGAATACTAATTGAATATTTTTGAGGTTTTTATCTGGAATTTCACAAAATATACAGTCTTTACGACAGTTGGAAAAAATTAACAAAAGCGATATAAAAATACACTTTTTCCGGTATAACTAATTGCGAATGTATTTCACTAGGACTTCATGTGGTCATTTGATTAGAATAAACAAATTTATAATGGTTTGGAAAAGCGATGCTTGCAACTTTACCCTTACAGTATTGAACCGTGTAAACAGTTTCTATGTTGCCACTAAATTGTTTCTTGCGATGTAAACAATATCACAATAGAATAATGAACCCTCTGAACTAAGTGTGGAATCAGCAAAATTTATAATATTGGTCTTTGATATCAAATTTTGGTGAATTATTGCTTTCTATTTCTACTAACGAAGGTTAAAGCTGAATGATTTGAGCGATGTGATCAATTTTATTTAAGTGTAATATTTTAGTTACTTAATATATGTTCATAAATCTCTTTACACCAGTTTACAACCAAAATGAAGTGAATATGGACAATTATTCTAGAAATTATTATATATAGCCAGAGAAGTAATTGTAGGTTCTTAGGGAACGGTCTGCTCTTTTGAGAAGTATTTTTCAAAACCTTTTTAAGGCGTTTTAATAGTATTTAACTATTATCTTTGACATATATTATTTTCTTACTAGTATCTTTATTGTTTTGATAGCCTCTGGTAATTATTACTTAAAGGGTGTTCCAAAAGGAAATGTATGACAGAGGAAAAAGTAGTTGAGATGTGTATTTTGCCGTACATATAAAGAGAATCTGCCAATTATTTATTTGTCAAAGATCAAATTACAGTTTCTAGTAAAATATTTGATAATACCGTTTAAATATTGTTTGAAAAAGATATTCAAGTCAGTAAAAAAAATATGTTTCAAACAATGTAAGTTGTAATAGTATTTAAACTCTTCTGTTGATAACTTTGTCGATTAAATATTTTACTGAAATCTCTGGTTTAATAGTCCGTATGGCTTGCATCATTGTTGAACTTTTAGTTTATAATTTGAAGTGAAGATGGCGCGCTTGCAGTGTGTTGGTTTAGTCTTGACAGACGATACCTTACATGCACTGCACGAATGTTTTCTTCAGTCCAG
Organism: Lochmaea capreae; assembly: GCA_949126875.1. Lineage (NCBI taxonomy): Eukaryota > Metazoa > Arthropoda > Insecta > Coleoptera > Chrysomelidae > Lochmaea > Lochmaea capreae. The sequence continues at coordinate 13,376,214 of OX421402.1, read as the reverse complement.
CCTAGAGATTCTGGATAGGATCCATCTACATTGCACTGATGGTGGCGCAACTGGGCAGGGATGAGTTGCGCGCAGCGGTCATTTTCTACCTGAATACGAGTAAGAACACCAAAATTAGGAGCCGAATTGCGCGCAACAAGATAAACACAAAATTGAGGAGATTAAGGAAATATAAAATAAATCTAAGTCTATTACATTGGTTTTTTATAGATGTATTTGTTGATCTAAAAATATCTCTTTTTTTTTCGCTTTCCCATAAAGCGGTTTATTAATATTATTATTAGCGCTTCTTATTTTAATATATGTATTTGTTTGATACGTTAAAAGTACATCAATAAAAGTGAATTTTGTATATTTTTTGGTAGAGGAGGCAAGAACGTACGACGTGCAGAATAAATATTCTTTCTTGTATAATCCAAGTCCTTTAACGACAGATTGCTCACCAATTCAGGACAGTTTTTCAACTCTTTATGGATTAACTTCATCGGTCGTTCAGAAATATCTTCAACAGCCTTTCTTTTCACGCTGTTACTTAGTTTTTGTCTATCCAGAGTACTATCCACTTCATGATTATGCACTAATTCACTTTCCACAATTTTATTTTCGCCCACGGTATATAGTTTTGCTTTGCACATTTTTGCTGTACAACGCCAATAAGTTTTGCCAGATGCCATCGGTCTATATTTTCGAAATTTTCCACGGTTTACCACTAGAAGAGTTTTGCCCTTCTCAATTAACATAACTTCACACTTAATTTCCATCTTTGTTGTACAACAGTTCGAAGACAAATAAAATACAACCCGTAAAATATTTGTTAAGATAGAATTCTAATAAAACCTCTGCCTACTCCCTACCCCCGCCAGGGTAAACTATTAGGGCAGTCCCGATAACAGAACATTTATTGGTTTGTTATTGTCTTGAAATTCTATTACAACAAATATATTGGTTTTTTCCTCATTTTATTAGCATAAGCACCCCTTTGCATTTTCGTCAAAATTACGTATTCCTTATTAAATAAGGTAAAACTTTAACAATTGCGCGCAACTCACCTATGCCGGCGCAACTTTTCCGAAGCCTGTCTGCAAGTAATGTGACCACTTATAATTACAAACCAAAAGGGTTTGAATCAAGTAAATATTGCCAGTTTTTCTTTGAGGTGTAATCATAGAGAAATAACAAGGGAGGTTTTAAAACTGATGGAAGGAGCTGGAACCACGTTTGTGCGCAACCTGTAGCGCATGGCGCTTCACACTAACTGAACTAACAAACCACGCCTCCCATTTTTAACACAAGGGCAGAAAATGATCTTTAGCAGCCCAAGACTATTAGATGCACGAGCGAACGTATCTGATAGTTAATTAAGATGATTAAGATGAAAATAAAAAAGAAAAGTTCTTATATTTGATTCGAACACACAAACGTACGCGAACACACACATATCCTGCTGTGAGTATAATAAATTATTTTATAAATGAATTATTATTTCTAATATTCCGTGCGTACATGAATTATTATCTTTATTAATAAATTAAATGAGAATAATGTTTTATAAGATTTATGTTCTTTTTCGTTACATATTTTATTAATTCAAAAATGAATAGATAAGTAACTATGAAATTTTGAATACAGTAGACATGTATATCGTCACTGTTCGTATGTATCAAGTCAAATATCCTTCTTAAAATTTGTGTGATATATCTTATTCTGTTTTTGCGTAGTAGGTATGTCCCATACATGATTTTTCGTATTCGTCTCATGTCTTTTTATGACTTGGTTTGTCCTTTTTCAGTTTATGATCATCCCGGGATCAATATTTTATTGCTTTCTCTTTATTTTATAGTTATATAAAATACGTTACAACTGCAATGTTTTATATAAAAATATATATACATTTTATTTATCAAGCAATAAAACCAACACAAAGATATTTGATTCGATTTTAACTGAGTCAGTTAAAACTACCTAGCTACAAGCTACTAGATCACCTATTCATTCTTTTGAATAAAATAATTTCTGTTTGATTTTTTTTTATACAACCTTTAAATATCTCATATCTTACATCGCAAGGATTTTTATGAGTGACTTGAATTTGACTTGGCAAATCTGTAAACTTCTGATTGGTCAGATTGCATCCCCGTTTCATCCAGCTCTTTTTTACAATATCTCCTGATAATTGACATTGTTGACAGTTCGGACAAATATATTCTTATTTTTATAATCGCATTGGTTTCTTTGTTTATCATTTGTGCTTAGTTTCCAATTTATTTCGTTACAACAGTTCATCATTCCAGTAAGCAATTCTATTGAATTTCCGCGATTGTGTATCCTTCTATTTGACTCAAAGTATCAATTTTTCGCGTAGTCCGCCAAAACAATGAAAACAACTAAGTTTGTATTATTTGTTGTTTGAAAACAATAATTGTGTGAAAAATTCGACCGAACATTTGCTTCCTTTTATATCAATGTTGGACCAGTCGCTATTGGCCCATTCAAACCTTTTTACAAGTTTGAGAAGTTTAATTGGTTTTACGCCCTGAAGACAGTAAAAAAAGTAAATAAAATTTCACAAACATACGATGGAAACAGTATTCCGAGAACCTAATTGATATATCGTGCATTAACAATGTTGAATTCATGCTTATGTGAAAGGCAGAAACAAAGAATTTAACAGTTTACTAGCTAAAGGACGCATAAAAATTATAACAGGTACGAATGTTAGTAAGCTACTTTGTATGTATGAATGTAGGATGGGGTGACATTCACTGAGACCTAAAAGATCTATTGTGCCCCTTTACTTCTACTTAGTTCCTGAGGAACGTCTCAGAGACTAGTAGTCCAATTTCCCAGAGGAATTTTAGGATATCTGCAGGTTTCAGCTTAGGTAAATGTCCCTCTTCTATCCAATAATCTCCTAGGTGCTGTGCCCTAGGATTCTGAATTGCTATGCAATTCGCAAGTATGTAGATGGAGGTTTCTTCTTCCATGCCACATAATCTACATTCTTCTTCCTCCACTATTTTGAGCCCTTTCAGGTGCCGATTCAGACGGCAATGTCCCGTTAGGATCTCTGTTAAAACTCTTAGTGCAGAATCTTTGATTGTCTAAGCCCTACTAGATCTTTCCAATGGTCAGATCTTCTCTTTTCTTCGGCTTTGCCTATGTCTTCCAATATTACATTGGGGATAATACGGCAAAAGGGTTCCGGTCCCCAAAAGGGTTTTTCAGTCCCCCTCTTTGCTACTCCATCTGCTATTTAATTTCCTTCTACTCCAGTGTGACCTGGAATCCACAGTAAGGTATATTGGTCTCGCCTGGTTCCTTGAGTATGCCTACTTTACTATGAATCATAATGGCGAGTGATAATTTTTTACAGCACTAAAAAGAAAATTTACTATCCTCTCTTAGGCTTAGTAGTACATTTTTTGAATAGCTGTTTAACGTTGGTTTGGTCTGGACCCCTTAGTTATATGGCCAAATGATTGGTGGTAGATTAAAAGAAATACATTTTTTTTTAAAACATTGATATGATTTCGGTATCGTATTGTAACAATAAGCACATAGCTTACACCTTTTATCCCAATCACTCAAGCTATCATTTATAAAGTGTCTAGTATAATCATTCAACGTTCTGTGCAAGATCTCACAAGTAAAGTGTTAGTGTTGGTGTAATGGTAGTGTAAACAGTGTTCAGTTCAATTCAATTCCCAGTTTACCAATTAGAGTAATACTACAAATAGAGTCCGCAAGTCATTCATAAAACCATTCGAAAAGACGGCTAACATTCTATCGCCATACATATGTTTTCATCAATTACTTTCAAGGAATGGGGAGAAACTGTCTTACTAGTCGGACAGTGCCACTGGCCAATAGAACTATTTAGGTTAGGTTAGGTTAGGTTTAATGTGATTGGGTTTATAAGGCCCTCCACTGCAACGCGCAAGAGTCTATTGTGGCTCACACCTATTCAGATTTCACCAAACAAATTCAGCTTCTTAACAAAGCCTATTAGTTTATTTGGAGAATGATATTTCAGGTCCGAGGGCGAAAGAGAATCCCTGCCAAACATCAGATACCTGATTCGAGCCGCGGCGGGGCAGGCACAAATTATATGCTCTGCTGTTTCATCATCTTCCAGACAAAGACGGCAGGTCGGATCTTCCGACAGTTCAAGTTTTAGCATATAATGATTCAGATGACAGTGGCCTGTTAGACAACGTAGGTCATGCCTGCTAGAGTCTAACATTTGTTTGGAGACATTCTTTGAAGGATGTATGAAAGCCTTGGAATGAACCAATCCTGGTAAATTATGCCAAAAGTCTAAAGCTCTTCTTGCCGTCCAGGTATTTAATGTTTGTTTGGCAAAACTTATTGCGATGCCAATTGTAGGTTCTGGTCCGATAGAAACACGTACGGCACCCTCCCTTGCAAGATAGTCTGCCTTCTCGTTTCCTTCCATGCCAGAATGGTCAGGGATCCAGACCAGCAATACTTTATTGAGGAGTGACTTTTTTGGCAGTCTAAAATCAATTTCGACGTTACACGGTGAAAGCTAAGTGCTTTCAAAGCCGCTGGGCTGTCCGAGAAAATTTTTATTGTTCTATGTATGAGATTGGATTGCTCCAATCTCTCCACACATGAAACAATGGCGTAAATTTCCGCCTGAAATACGGTTGCATAGGATCCTAGAGAGGTTGAAATTTCTGTCCTAGGTCTGCGCCCGTATACACCTGCACCAGAGCCTGAGGGTGTTTTTGAACCGTCTGTGTACCAACAGCTGTCTGCTCTTCATAGTTCATCCTAACGGAGGACCCATTCATCTCTATTTGGAATTAGGACGGTATAAGGCAGGTCGTAGTTTACCGTTGGAGGCATTATGTCAGAGGTCATTCCCAGAATACTATGACTTTCAGTGTCCTATAGCATTCGGCTTCGTTCTGTATATGCCTGATTTGTGCATTTAGAAATATGCGCAATTCTGTATGTTGTCCACCTAGCCTCTCTTTCCAAAAATATATGGAGGAACTATTTACTTACAGGTGAAAAGAGAAGTTTTTAATTATATCTGTACACACACACAAATATCAGTTGCCGAAAACAAGAGCTTCAATAAACTAGAAACGTTGAAACTTCGTAGTAAAATCAGGTAAAATTGATAGTAAAATGGTTTCCGCCCTTTTCTCGGTGATGCCATATTTCAGACAGACCGAATTATTAACATGCATTTGTTTCGTTTAAACCTCAAAAGTTTCAAACAAAAACATATTTTTATTACATAAACTACTTAAGATAATTATTTTAAAGTCGTTTTTATGTAATTTCTTAAAAGTATATTTTAATTTTGTACGTCGGTTGTCGCAATTCAAAGGAAAAGTAAGACATCTGGCAAAGGGTCGGCAGGTTACGTTAGAATGTGATGTAATGTTGGGTTCACTTTTAAATGTAAACAAATGTATTAATCTGAGGTATGCTATTTAATTTTATTGAATGTCATCTGATCAAATTTTTTCGACAATGCTGTATCTTTTAATAAGTAATTTGGAAACATCGGTTTATATTTATTAATCATCCAAAATATATTTTAAAACTACTAGAAGCTTCGGTAAATGAATTTCAATAAAATAATTGTTTCAGTTTAGTCATTCTAGATAGTACTTAGGTAATTTATTATTTTTTTAAGAAATAATATGTAGAATTCTTAATGTTTTCTCCATTTTATATGAAAGGGAAAGAAATACAATTTTTGGCTGATGCGAAAATATTGTTAGTGAAATAGTTGCCAGCTTATGCCTAGCGTAAAATCAGGAAAGGCTGCAAAACAAAAACATTTCTTTCGATACTATTCTTTCTGGAAACCGAATTACTATAACACCTTTGAAGTATGATAACCGCATTATGGTTAGAAACAAAAGTATCAATGGGATGTGATTGTCACCCAATACCACTATGAAATATATAAAGTTAAGTTGGGCAGAGATGAAAATACCTATAATCTTTGAGCCCAGTAGCGAGTACAGGGTTTTTCTTTTGGAAATACAACCAAGATATTATTTTGAGTTACAGAAATTCACGCAGAAAAACGGTGCTCCTAATAATCCCTCCATCCTCTCCCTATCTGTGCACTTTCTTAAGTACACTGTAGTCAGTACAATGATGGTATACTATAATCTCCGCCATCTACCCAAAAATTCTCGAACTGTTTTTCTTTTCATAATTTAATCTTAAAAATTAAGAATTTCACGCAGAAAAACGATGCGCCTAATTGTGGTGGTAAATCAAAAATTCTGTGGGTGGAATTAATTTCTATTTGGAAAAGGTGAATTTGTAACGAACAATTTCATTTTCAATTCCACGCATTTCCCAACAAGTTAAGACTACAAAGTGTTTCACTATTTAATGTATCGACTGGCCACCAAAAAGTCCTGACTTGAATTCGATCGAACATCTTTGGATTGGTTTGAAAATATTAAGTAAGGCATCTCTAAAATTGAAATAGTATATTAAAGTATAAGTGGATATTAAGGTCTTTAAAACACGCGCGATTTAGCAAGTGTTTTAGGGACCAGTTATCCACGAATACTTTACGCTATTTTTTTTTATTGGTGCTCTTTGAAATTATAAATATATACTGGTATCTATTACTACTACAACAACAAGAAATGGAAATCAGAACTAATAATGTAAAATGGTTGAATTCGTGATGCTTGCGTTGTCATGGAAATGAGAAAAACATAAACTAATTTGCATTTTGTCTTTAAGATTTATTGTTGTCACCGTGCATCAAAATGAATTCTAATATCGATTTTTTAAGTAGTAAAGCAGAATCGCGGTTAATACCGCAAAAATCTTCTGATGCGTATAAAAAAAAATTGAAATTGTTAAATATTGTTCGAATAAAGGTTTTGACGTTACAAAGTACTCCTGTCAGATCAATAATAAAAAAATTGTCATTTAGACTTCGTTTCTCGAGTTGTTGATGTTGCCATGGTAACTTTAAAAAACGCGCGTTTTTGAAAGTTCGATTTAAACACGCTGAGGCGTGCTTTAAATAGGTAAAATGGTTCACCAATAAAAAAAACACATTATCACTATTATAATGTGTTTAAAAGAAACCGAAACAGACAATTGTTTAAAAATTATATGGAATTATTTGATTGGTGTGTTAATTTTGAACATAAGTTCATAAAGGATATCATGACACGTACCCACGCTCATGATTGCTTCATTTACATATCTTAACTAGTTAGTAGCAGTCCAGCGAGGTTATGGCATATGCACTATAATTATTTTAAAATACTTTGCAGAGCAACCTCCACTAGAATGTTTGTTTATATAAAGTCAATTAGTGAGAATATTAATTTGTATAGTATGGAACTCGATGGAATACATTGTACAATTAATCTTTTTGCATAGTACTTCTAGGATAATTACTGAAAAAACTTTATACACTCAAGCATTAAGATGATTTTATAATTTTTCAATATATTTTCTTTTTATTTGTATCGTAAAGTAAAATAACATTACTGGATCTCCACCTCTATCCCAAACTTGGAATAGAGAGACACAAGTAAAGATGTGGTTTCGGTAGACATCCTACTAAATATGCAGGATCGGTGACACCTATACATCAGAGAGACCTGCAGGACTATAGAACAGTGTGCCGGGCATACAAACCCTCAAACGTAGCTCTTCTGGCACTGCCAACTACAGCATTCACACCCCACGATTTTCCACACTATCACTTAAATACCTACCTTACCCATTCGAACCTGTCATTATACACGGTCCGCTTGTTATTGAATTTCGTTGGATTAAAATCTCTTTTGCACCCTTGTAACTTATACCTTTGCATATTTCAGTTATCATTGTTATTATTGCTAGATATTAGTTTCCGTTCTTGTATTTTAGAACCGAAATATGGCCAATATTTTATTTGAATTTGTTTGTAGCCCGCAGTAACCCAAAGCCTTTTAATAAAAAAAAAACGTTTTGATGGAAACTATATTTTTGTACAACTGTCAAAAAAACTTGACGTTTCTGCATCTCTATTGATTCGTAAATGTTTACTTTTTTCACTGCCAAAATAATTCACAAAATAAACTTAAAATATTACTTTTTAAAGGAATTATTTTTAACAGAGTCAATTACTAATTGATTATTCATCACTAAACAATTTCATTTATTGGAATAATAATTGATAGTAAAGAAACTACTTGATGCTGTGAAATTGTATTGGAAGTATTGATAACATGTATAAAAAAAGAAGTACTGTTTAGTTATTTTGGACTTATTTTTTCATAACAACTTATCGGGACAAAAAACCACGTCAAGATGTATTGGAAGCTCAGATTAATACATTAAAAGATACAGTTGTTTACATTTAAAAGTGAACCCAACATTACATCACATTCTAAGGTAACTTGCCGACCCTTTGCCAGATGTCTTACTTTTCCTTTGAATTGCGACAACTGAATTATAGGACACGATAGAAACGTATAAAATAAAAATGTACTTTTAAGAAATTGCATAAAAACGACTTTAAAATAATTGTCCTAGTTTATCCTAGTAGTTTATGTAATAAAAATATGTTTTTGTTAGAAACTATTGAGGTTTAATAAACGAAACAAATGCGTGTTAGAATTTTGTCTGTCTGAAATATGGCAACACCGAGAAAAGGGCGGAAACCATTTTACTATCAATTTTACCTGATTTTACTACGAAGTTTCAACGTTCCTAGTTTATTGAAGCTATTGTTTTCGTCTTTTCAACTGATATTTGTGTGTGCAGACAGATATAATTAAAAACAATATTTTTTTGTGAAAATCATGGGTCGTCAGTGCCAAATTTGCAAAAAAAACAGTCGGAATTTTCCTAACCTCTCTTTTCACCTGTAAGTGAATAGTTCTATATGCCAGTGGCATTGTCCGGCTAGAGGTTTGTTCTCACAGAAAATCTCTGACAAATAATAGACAGTTTTCAAACTAATGTTAACACGCATGTCTGTTTCTGATCGATCCGGAACAGCTTCTATGAACAGTTGACAATTAACAATATATGGGCTAGCCTAGCAGGTAGGTGATCTGTGGCAAGAAAGGCAATATAACCTCAATTAACTACAAATTTTGTTTACGAGTTCTGAATCAACAGATGTCTCAAAATCATTGTTACATATAAACTTCTATGAAATAACGAAAGCCGAGAAAATAAATTCCAACAAACAATCACAATACAAATATGACAATCAAAATTTATTTGATGTTAAAAAAACACTGCGCATGATCCGGACATATTACTTGTAAAAGATCCGCCAACTGTTTTGACAGTTTGCAGACTATCCACAAAACGTGTATGAACTGCGGATTTCCAATCAATCAGAAATCTTTGTAAGAACGCTTTCGAGGCTGTGCGCCGAATCCGGATTGTCAAGAACTGTCTGTGATGCTTGTGAGAACAAACCTTAATCCGACAGTTTCTCCCCACTCTCTGAAAGTCATTGATGAAAACATATGTATGGCGATAGAATGTTAGCCGCCTTTTCGGATAGTTTTACGAATGACTTGTGGACTCTATTTGTAGTATTATCTACTCTAAGATTGGAAGTATTTATTTTTCATATATTTCAGGCGATGTAAATTCACATTCACAGCTGTACAAAATATGTTGTTTGTATTTCGTGTTTTCATAGAACACTCGAGATAATTTTTTAACACTCTAATTTGCCATTAAAAAAACTCATTTTACGCACTAAATACAAAAATAACTATGTTTCGAGTTTTTTAAAATATTTTTATTAATTTTTATTTTTAAAGAACTTCTGATATGGCCCACGGTTGCTGTTATATACAGGGAGGTTTTAGCTCTAAAATAATGAGGGGTTGATCTTTGAATATGATTTGATGCAATTGTAATGTGTAAATATACAGGATGATCTGAATAAAGTCATAGTTTTGTTCACATTAGTCCGCATTAGCCAACCTATAAGTTGAATTCTATACACACTTCATATATTTTTTTAGTTTTTCCTATTTATTAATATCGATTGGTACAAAATAGAATCAGTTGAATTAAAAAAAAAAATGATTGAAGTGTGTGCGTTTTTTCTTGAGTGGTTCGTTAGAAAATAATTGCTTTGGACAATATATATCTTTTCATTAACTCAAAGCTAAATGATTTCCTTTAGTTTCCTGTCCAGTCAGAAACAATATTTTCTCACATTTTCTCTGTCAGGGAAATGGTTCGGTGTAATCGATTTTCTTTTCAAATTAATTTTGTCTATCGAAAACATCTCTTCAGAAATTGCCACCGCACATGGATGGCATTGTGTTTATTTTTTGTTAATTTCTGGTTATTTATGAGCATCTATCGTTGGATTTTTCTCTATTGAATTTATATACTTGATTGTATATGATTTATGGACGACATCAAACTCCTGACCGTTTATGAAAACTGTACTAAAATGGACGCTCAATAAATTAATTGATGACATCTTTTTGTGTTCTGTTAACAAAAGATACGTTATGGCATGGTTTTATGAAGATATCATTAGAGCCGAATAATTTTGGCAATTAGTTGTTATTGTTTGAGCATGTAATTAATGTATCGACGTATCGTCATTGATAACGTGTATGGAAGGTGCTATTGTTCAGGAGATTCTGCTCGTTATTACATGTCATCCCTAAAATCCACAATCAGGCACGATCATCCCGATTATCTTCCAATATATGGTTCAAGTCACACTTTCAAATAATTATAAATTCGCTTTTACTTTTTGATAAAGATTTGTTATCTTATAACAAACTGCATTCGAACAATGTGTTATGTCAAACATAAAAACACCCGATTGCCTTGTACCGAAATTACGCTCTTTTATCTATTTAGTCTTGTATTTCCGAGTAACTATAAAAAGAGGTTTCGTCTTAGTACAATAAAGGTTATAAATAAATGTTAACCCCCTTGTTGGTATTCTTCTATGTTATACTCCTCATTTGGGCTCACAGTCAGTGACGGCCCTAGCCTTTGATCAGTGTAGAGCGAGATTGAGATTCAATGCTCTTTACTCGACGCTTTCACATTACATAAATTATAATTTGGCTTTATGTTTTATAAATAATAATTACCCATTTTTTCTAATCAGTCACTAAATAATAAAATCTGTTTTCTTTGTTGGTATTGTAATAAGTGTAATAACTAATTAAAGGAAACATGATATCACATTCGTTATATCGATCTAAATTTAATCTCTAATATATAAAATTCTCGTGTCACGGAGTTAGAAGTTTAACTCCTCCGAAACGGCTCGACCGATTTTCGTGAAATTTTGTGTGCGTATCGGGTAGGTCTGAGAATCGGACAGCATCTATTTTTCATCCCCCTAAATGTTAAGGGTGGTCCACCCCTAAATTTTATTTTTATTTTTTTTGGACAAAATTTTTTTATGATACAGCATACAAAAATACATACAATCCTAAATTTTCACCCCTCTACGATCAACCCCTATTTTTAAATGGCGACTTTAATATTTTTTCTTTTTATCCACACATGAGCAATAGGGTTGCATGGCAATCGAATATAATACGTTTTTATTTTAATCTCCAGTTTAGATTCATAATCAGTCCCGGTAGGTTCAGACTGAACAACTCCTAAACGGATGGACCGATTTTGATGAAATTTTATTTGTGTGTTTGAGTAAGTAACTGGATGGTCTATATTAACAATTAGTCCCGGTAGGTGGCGCTGCAATCGGATTCATACTGAACAACTCCTAAACGGATGGACCAATTTTGATGAAATTTTATGTGTGTATTTGAGTAAGTAACTGGATGGTTTATATTAACAATTAGTCCCGGCCGATTTTGATGGCATTTAGTATAGGAGTTTCTTTATACGGTCATTTAAAAAAATTGGTTTGTCCGAAAAATTGTAAGAAAATTCAGGAGAGTCTAATTTTCAAGAAATATATTCCTTCTATCAAAAAATTAACAATACTATCTGATTTTGCCACCCAAAATAAGTAACAATGTGATATTTTTCATTTAAAATAAAAATTCTTTAGATTTGTACAATATGATAAGACGACAGGACAACGTCTGTCGGGTCTGCTAGTCAATCTATATAAAGTTAACCTTACTTGCATTTGCACTGGAGAATTTTACGCACTTTAGGTATTGAATGAGCGATGTCATGTTCAATTGATAGAACTGCCATAGTCGATCTTAGGCAGGTTTTTATTAGTTTTAGTTTACAAAAACTACGCTCACCTTTAGCGACACTTACTGGAATAGTTTGTAGTATCCGAAGGGCAGTCCAAGTGTTTGGAAACAAATCAGACCAATTATTTTTGAGAACATCTTTCAGTTCACCTGGGTCTGTGTCTAAGAACTGCTTCAGGCTTAGTATTTTTTGAGCCAAATCTGCTCCAGAAATGTCGCTATGTGAATCATGCGTCAAAATATTTTGCAAATTTTAACACGATTGCTCAAATTCGGGCATATCGGCCGGTCATTTCAAATAATACAAAAAACTAACTCAAAAATTGTTTTCCGCTTTTCATTTTTTTGCGCCTAGAGCGACCACTTCTCTCGCTCTATCCCAGGACCGGCGTTGCTCACGGTGTACAAAACTGTATTCAAAGTTTTTTTAAATCTTTTTGAAAAGTAGTTACCTATTCAGATTTTGGGTAATTTCAGTCTTACACCTTTTTGTCACCTAGAACTGTCAAAAGTACATTATAAAACATTACTAAAGTACTTCAAGTACAATTACACACAATGTTGAGTTAACTTGAAATTCACTTGATTTTTGTCAAGTATATTATATCAAGTAACAAAACACTTTTTACTTTGAGTATACAAACGTAATTTTATTTATTATCCACTGCAAACACGGTTCTATTTTCTTTAACACACCAATGTAATTTGTATTCTTGTTTTTTCATTTTGTGGTCAGTTTTTTCGAAACATAAGGTTTTTGTTTGTGCTCTTCATCCTTGACTAAAGCCAATTTTGTGATAGTAATGAAACTTTCAATTTCTGTTGAGGCTTGGAAATGCTACCCGTGAAAATATGTTACTGCGTGCTAAAACATGTTAAAATTTGAAATTTTAACCCTATTTATTTATATCTACCTAAATATGATCGTAAAGTAAAGTAAAAACATATTTTATACCTACTCTCATCTTTTCACGATTCTGCACAATTTATAATGAAAGGGAATCCATAGTTCCTACCTATTTAAATAATGCATATTGGAAATATCCGTGAACAAAAACAAATGTCATTAAAAATAGCTTTATTGTTGTTTAAATCATTAACCACCCAGATTAATTTGGAAGTAGGCAAATAAAAAATGTAATTTGGTAGCAAACATAATAATAATATTGTTTATTTTAGCATCAAATATTTATATGAAATTTACAATACAGGGTTGGGATAAAGTATGGAACCAACTAAATATCTTTTAAACGAAAAGAACGATATTTATGAAAATTTGCAGGTAAGTGCAATGGAACAAAATGCATCTGATGTACATTTTTTTGTAAATAATATACTTTCGGTTTAATCGGAAATGCCATCAACTTCTTTAATTTAAATGAGACACCCTATATATTTTTACAGATTTTGAAAGAGCTTGTTATTTTGATTTCATACATACTGAGTTTAGTGTGAACATTTTTTTAAAAACGAGGAATATTGCACTTTAATCAACCTCCTTTGAGTTTTCCGTTATTAGCCGCTACAATAAAATAATAAAACTTCGGTTTCCACTAACAGCCACTAGATGGGGAGAGGATGCAATTTTATCAATTTGTTGACAAAATTTGGATCGTATATCCTTGATATTGGTGATTTAGTTGACCAAATAGGTGGTCGATGGTTGATTATTATTATCATCTCAAATAAGTACCTGTGCAACTGTATACCGGACAAATAACCACGTGTCGGTTCCCACTTCCCATGCCAGTATGAATCATTCGAGTGATATATTTACCATCGAGATGATACAGTTTTCGATATAATTTGGATTTCTTATCTTTTAACGAGTGTAAGTGTGATAGATCAATAACGTATTAAAGATAGACCCATAGATAACATGATAGATCAGCCTTTACACATTATTACCTACACAATGTTTTGGTCGCAACATAAATCAAGGTATTGGTCAAATGAGAATCCTCATTGGATTCATGAAGCACATACCCAGCATCCACAGAAGTTAAATGTTTGGATGGGAATTGTCGAAAATAGGCTTATAGGCCCATTTTTTATCGACGGAAACTTGAATGGTGACAAGTATTTGGATCTACTAAATAACGAAATTATTCCTGCACTTTAACAGAATGGGCAATTACCACAAAATGTTTGGTTTCAACAAGATGGAGCACCTCCCCACTATGATAGACGGGTTAGGGATTTTCTGGATGCGAATATTCCAAATCGATGGATTGGACGTAGTGGATGTATAGAGTGGCCTGCTCGTTCTCCGTATCTTAGCCCGTTAACTTTTTTTCCTTGGGGTTATCTAAAATCACGTGTTTACGTTAGACGACCAATAAACTTACAGGAATTGAGACAAAGAATTATTGATGAATGTGAACTAATACGTGGAGAAGTCTTGAGCTGAGAGCGAATCAAGAATTTGTTAATAGGATGGCATATTCTCAGCAAGTAAACGGCGAGGATTTTGAACATTTGAAGTAATTTTGTTTCCCATCATTCTAAAATATTGAAATGTACACCTATTGTACAAGTAACAGTGAGTTATTCCTCGTTTTTACAAATTTTTTTACACTAAACTCAGTATGTATGAATTCAAAATAACAAGCTCTTTCAAAATCTGTAAAAATATATAGGGTGTCCCGTTTAAATTAAAGAAGTTGATGGCATTTCCGGTTAAACCGGAAGTATATTATTAACAAAAAAATGTACATCAGATGCATTTTGTTCCATTGCACTTAACTGCAAATTTTCATAAATATCGTTCTTTTAGTTTAATAGTATATTATTCAACAAGCATATAATGATGGCTATTATTCACGAATGGTGCGTTTATGCCGCGAGCCGCAGGCGAGTGACATAAACACCTGAGTGAATAATAGCCATTATTTGCGAGTAGAATACTATATTTTGTCCACGACTATTAATTACTTACTTGTTATTACATTTTTTTTTTCGATTTTTCTGGCAGTAAATTTAAGGAGACTATTTGTGCTGCTTCTCTTATGTTTGGCGGGGTAACATTCAATTCACTGTCTGATTCACTTTCCATATTAAAATTTCTAGTAATATAAATTAAACAGTATAGTTATTGAAATTAGCAATAAATATACAATAAAACGTCACTTTTGCTTTTGACATATATCATACACACTAGATAAAAAACTGCATATAAAACGATCAACTCGTATATATTCAACAGCTTGATAAACCATCATATATATCTTCGTAGCCTGATGGTTTACGGCTCTGACTTGGTTAAATGAGGAATTTTAGACATAGGATCGAATCCCCACCGCGGTGAAAATTTTTAAATAATATACTGTGTCATTTGTATATTAATAATCTTCAATATAATTATTTGTCATGTGACCTTTTCATTATCCACACCCATTATCCACACCTATTATTCACTGGTGCATAATGTACGTCATTATACTTGAAGAAACACACGTAAAATGTAAAAATTATCAAATAGTCGTGGACAAAAGATATTTACTTGGTTCCATACTTTATCCCAACCCCGTATATGTCACATAAGTTTTATCCGGACAAATAGGTGGAATGCCCGAGGCAATGTGCTCACAGAAATTAGAATTAATTTTTGGTTTCAGGTAGATTCTGTTAAAATAACGAGATCACATCTACTTAGTGTGTAAAGTCACGAGAGGTGCAAGAGTGTACATTTAATTTGAAGCGAACATAGTAAAGCTTTTAGTTTGTAATATATTAAAAGCTTTCATTGTTTATTTACAGCATTACAATAACCATCATTAAGTAAGGATCAATTTTATAAGAAGTGGATAAAAATTAACGGCACACTAAAAAATGTTCCGGCAAATTAGCTGTTGAAATCCATAGTCAAGAGTAGGGTTTACATTTTAACAGGTATTGTGTAATATTGAGTGTTTTCCGTTAAGGTTTTAAAGCTTATATATGCATACATCAAAGTAAAATGGAGTTAGCGGATCATCTAATTTTTAACCATACTTTAAAATTTAATAGCTGGTTACAGAATTGGCGTTTCAAATACTCAGTACTTTCAATATCAATTCTAAAAGAATTTACTATAGTTGTATATCACATGGGATGAAACACGTTTTTTTTTGTTCAAAATTAGTTTTATTCATCAACGTAATTTCCATCAAGAACAACGCAGTCATTCCAGAGCCGTTCTAACATTTCAATACCACTTTTGTAAAACAATTTATCGTTTGCCCCAAAACAGGCCTCTTAATTAGAGCGAAATTTCTTACCAGCTAGCATTTTTTTTAGGTCTGCGAACAGCTAGTAGTCGCTGGGAGCCAAATCTGGCGAATACGGCGGATGTGGGAGCAATTTGAAGTTCAATTCATATAGTTTTGCTATTGTTTTGATTTTGATTTTGACGGTGCGTTTCGTCTTTGCCATATGCGGACGTTTATTTGCAATTTCGGCCATCAAACGCTCCTATAACGCTATATAATATTCACTGTTGATGGTATTTCCCTTTTCAAGATGAATATTACACCACGTACATCCCAAAATACCGAGGCCATAACCTTTCCAGTTGATTGTTGTGCTTTCGGGTACTTTGGACCAGGTTCTCCAGTTGATGTCCCCTCAGATGACGATCGTTTTGATTCCGGAGTGAAGTGATGGATCCATGTTTCATCCTTTGTCACATATCGACGCAAAAATTATATATTATATTGCTCAGAAGCATCAACACGTTCTTATTTTTGGTCAACAGTGAGCAAACGCAGCACCCACTTTGAGCAGAGCTTTCTCATAGTCAATGGCTCATGCAATATAAAGCCAACACGTTCTTTTGATATCTTTACGATGTCAGCTAGCTCACGCAACTTCACTTTTCGATAATTCAAAATGATGTTGTGGATTTTTTTGATGTTTTCTGCTGTTACCGCCTCATTTGGACGTCCACTGCGTTCCGCATCATCGGTGTCTCTACGACCACGTTTGAAGTCGGCAAACCATTGTTTTATTGTTGTTTCTGATGAAGCGGTATCCCCATAACACTTTTCAAGTCATTGCTTCGTTCGAATGTGGTTGCTAAATTTCTACAGCTTAATTGCAAACATACTTGTAATAGAGTGTTTCTCATATTTTTATAGTTTATCCTGATGAAGTTTGTAATCACAAACGAAAGCTTGAACTTGGAATAAAGGCAATAACTTAAGAACATATCTTAGAACTTTTATTGCTTCCTCTTCAGTACCCCGTTACTGTCCTTCCGTTTATATTATATATACCACCACACCCAGAACTGAGGTTATTGTTTTTATGATCCACATAAATAAAGAGCAACTCTAATTTCTTTACACGTACACTGTGACTAGTATTCAATGTTTACTAAGGTAATAATTATTGTGTAATTGAATTAAAAAAGTTTTCTTTGTATTAGATAACATAATTTTCAGTTGGGAGAGTTAATTTATTCCATAAATTTATTAGGATGTTATCACACAAGGCGAGAAAATCTAATATACGATTGTTTGACATGTAAATCGTTTGCACATATAGCTGGATGATCCAAAGGAGACTGAGAGGCGTTAATTCTCAGGTGGCGTTTCGAAAACTATCTAGAATAAGATACAACGCGACAACTACTTGCATAGTAAATATATGGTCCACTGACACGGTTAACTTTGGTTGAAAGTTGAAATCTATACATATATCACTTCCTCAATGAATAAAGAAATTCGAGACTACACTGTTGGAAACAAATATCTATTTTTTTATACACAATATTTTTTTGAACAATTCATTGAGTATCTACTAAATTAAATTAGTACAAAATTGTTGCCTCTTTTTTTAGGGGAGTTCCTGAAATATATATTTTCCCATTTTTCTTAGTGTAATGCGAGCAATTAAAAAGATGCGCAAAGAAACAAATTAACGAATTAACGAAGTTCGAATAGAGGGTCGCAAAAGCTCATTTTTCCATCTTCATATCCCTTTAATGTGTTTTCCAGGGCGCATTTGTTTTCAAAGCCAACTTTCAACCGAAAGTATTTAAAAAGCAGATATACGCTACTCTTGAAGAGCCTCTACAACTGAAGTGTACTTGTTTTTTAAATCTTCAAAGTTTCTTTTCGCATTGTGTTTACCTACGAAATTATCTCATTAGTCCCCGGGCCGTAAATAAAATGTGAAAAAATAAATTCCGAGTGCAATCCTCGTAATCGCTAAGATCATTTTCAATGCTCGCTTGGGTAAATACTTACGCACTCGTTTGGTTTCAGTCGCTGCAACTACCACTCGAAATTCACTATCCTAATTCACATTGCTTCCTAGCTCCTCTTTTTAGGCCAGGTGCGGATTTTCGGATGTACCATCATATTTGATCCAAGAGAACTAGATCGATCGTTATGATCTACGTAAAAACTTTAGACTAACGTTACATCTATCTTAGATTCCTTTAAAAAAATTTGTATATCCCTTGTCCCGACTTTCTTATCTGTCGTTCATTATCTCTTTAATTTGAGTCAGATACATCCTCTTTCTCCTCTCTTTCTTTTCATTCGATTGATTTTTGGCTGTTGTCATTACTAATTTAATAATTTGGCGAGATCTATTCCTATTCCAGCCTTGAAAAAGGATTCAAAAGCTTGGAAGTAGTAAAAAGTATCAGCCCAGATTCTGGCGAAATCCCCAATTTTACTATAGTTACTTTTTCAAGAGTTATTAAGGCAACAAGTTAAGGAAAATACCATTGCTATATACTTCGAAAGCCAAGCGACTAAAAAAGCAATCAGCTCCATGCATAAATCACAAACTCGTTCAGGACTGCTTTGAAACTTCACAAGATATAAATTGTCAGTCTGGGCACCAGGCCTCTCGGATCACAGAGGTAATTAAGAAGCATATTCTCTATGCCGAGTGCTATCATTGGTCTAGAATCTTTGTGTGGTATAGCGGAATCGTTGCAAGAAACAAATAGCAGTAATTTTTACAAAAAACAGTCTTAAGAATGGTGGAACAAAGTTCCTTGAATGAGACAAGCCAAAGACTTCAACAAAGAACCATCGCTAAAATTCACGGAGTACCTACTAAGCTAGAATAGGAGATTGGAGACTTAACAAACACATGAATAGCATCGCATTGGCAGACACAACTATATGCAGGTTTTGCCAAGAAGATGAGGAAACCTCAGCACACAATGCACACATACTGTGCTACTGCGAAGGCCTGACTAGGCTGACGTTTGCGACGATAGGGGAGATTATATGTAAGACCTGAGGTTTGGCCTACAGAGTATAGTAATAAGGATGGGTCTAGACAACGAACTCTAACATAACATGACGGTACATACGCAAAGGTCATAGTGGAGAGGCTGTTCAGTGGCGGATTTACAGATTTGCCGAACGTAGGCTATTCAATTTTTACCGCCTCTAAATTTTGATATCTTAGTCCACAATCATATCAATTTTCTAACAATAAAATTCCAACTTTATGATTTGTGCTCCATCATCCTCGTTACATCAACTTTTCCCGTAGATAATATTGTCATTGAAAACTATGGTACCGTGCTAGATCCTTGATTATCTTTACAGCAAAGAATTATCAAAAAATATTACTATAAGGAAAAAATATCTCAATCATGTACCACTTTTAAAGTTAGATGAGGTATGTCTTAAAACTATACAATAGTTACATGATATGAATTAAGCTTACATAAACAATATACATTTGGCTAACGTTGATAAATATTTATTATTACACTCACAGTTTAAAAACAATACAATAAATATATCTTTTCTTAATTATTTACTAGAATTATAATTTAAGTTAAATTATAAAACCATTACAATACCTTTTTGCGACACTTCGAATTCGCAAAATCATTTATTATATCGTCGTACGAAATCTTGTTCATTAGCTTTGACTCTATGCACAAGAGAGCTGAAGCGTTTACCTTTTCTTGGCTTAAAGTCGACCAAAGGTAGTTCTTTACTCTCTTCAAGCAAGAGAAGCTTCTTTCACCTGAACAATTTGTCGCTGGTGTACAAAGAGCCATACGAAGTACTATATCCAAGTTTGGATAAATGTTTCCTAGATTATGTTCTCGCAGGAATGAAGACAGACTTATTAATGATCCAGAAATTGGTTTTATTGAAATTCTTTTAGACGAAAGGTGGTAGCTTTGAAAGTGTAGGAATTCCTGAACTAATTCTGTTTCTAAATCATTAGGTTACATTTTTTCTAAAAAACTTGCTTTTTCTGTCAGAACTGATGGTAACAACTCACTCATTTTGGTAATAAATGAAAATTTGTCGTTAAATCCTTGATAAGCCTCTTGCCGTTTTGCTAACTCGGATATGAGTCTATCTATGACAACGAGAAACGTGTTAACCCTAAAGTAATCACTCGCAGCTATTCCAATATCTCCATCTGGTGTCTCATCAAATTTTTTTTTCTTTTTGGTTGTCTTTTTTTCATCTCTTTTGTATATTCTTTCGATACACTTAACTCGATCGCTTTTTCTTCGAAGTACTTGAAATTATCTCGTTCAGCTATGAAAAACTTACGGAGTGATTCGTAAAGATCAGCAACGGTAATTAAATCTATGTTAGAAGTCTGAATTTGAACATCCACTTTGTTTATTCTCTCCAAAAAAACATCCCATACAACAACCATTACCGCCGTTTCCAGTTTTTCTAAATTCAAAAGTATTCCCGTCGCTTCCTGTCGCGTTACAGGCTTTTCGGTACAATTATCGTGAAAAAATTATAGCAGTTATCAGTGAAGAAAATATGTGAAAATAACTAAATTTCGACTATAATATCCATATGCGATATTCTAAAAATTCATAATCATTAATGTATAATTAGTAAAGCGTTTAGGAATTGTTCATGCAGAGATGTTGAAATATTTATTAATTGGCTCTGTATATGAGACTATATTTCGATTTTTGTAAAATATTTTAATTTCTCTCCAATTTTCGATATTCGTATTTTGTGTGTGTATAATAATTTTTTTTAAATTTGTAACCCGAAATAAAAAATTTATGAACTAAATTTGCCGCTCTAGGTTCGAGCCTACTCAGCCTGCTGGTAAATCCGCCACTGAGGCTCTTAGAATATATAAGCCACTTACTTTGAATTTGAAGAAGTAGATATTTCCAACAGACCTGCATTAAGACAAAAAAGAGTATTTATAACAAATATGGATGATTGATGATATCGGAAAAATTTTTAAATGAAAAACGGAACGGTTTTCGATGAGGAAAGGCAGAATATCAAAATATCGTTTATATATTCACTACAATTTTAGAATATCATCCACTATGCAGTTGTTGCTTAATAAAGCTTGGCCATTAAAACATCGCTAAGCTGTAGAATCGTGCCTTCCAATGTTTACAAAAGTTTTAATTTTAAGTGCTTTTGGAACAGTAAAAAATATTTACACTGCAATGGAATTATCAACTACAAATTGAAATGTGAAAAGGCCCCTAAGATGAAATGTATTTGTAAGAAGACTGTTTCACTGTATAGCTTCAGAGGCGTTCCACTACAGTGATACAGAAGACTGTTGTGTTGTCAGATTTTGAGTCATTTTAAACGGTGTCATTTACCATCTGAAACGGTTGTATATTGAAATATAATTAATAGCAAATCGTATTATTTATATAACGTTATTGATATGAATACCACTATTGCTTCCATGTGAGAAGATTATAGAGCAAAGTATTTGAAAATCTGTCATTCATGGTGAAAGTTAATTACCAACATGAGTTTGATAATCCGTCCATCATGTTATTTTTTTTTCATCCACTAAAAAATTCTATTTTAAAAAATATTTTCGAAAACATTTCTAATTCATAGGTTTTTATATCCAATTGGTTTTTAAAACGTCTTTTTTTTACATAATTAACGTTCTATTGAGCAACAAGCCAACAAAAAAAGATAAAAACAATTCGTAGATTCTATCATGATTTTTATTAAAATTAAATACGACAATATAGACGATATGAATTCAATCGAAATATGCAAATATTATTTTATATGATTTAAACAATCAACTAATGGTTTTTATATTGATAAAGGATGTCACAAGCGGAATAGAATAAATTTTATATTTTTATGTGCTTTTATTTAGCTTGCAATGTTATGTATGTATGTTTAATAGACTGTAGCAAGCATTGTTGATGAGCACGCCCAAATCTCAGCCCGAATGCCGCCGTGTGTCGGAGTCTCCTCTGTGGCATACCAACTAAAAAATCTTCTGTTTGCGGCTTTTGTGGAGCCACCATCTGAAATCCCCCTCTCGGCGCCTAGCCCCATCGGTACTTTCAGTATTACTTCGATGGGGCCTGTCCCGATCCCAACGGACCCCTCTTCAAATGCTGCGTTTCTTAGCTTATCAGTCTTTTACTTCCTTCAGTCTCTTCTTCTCATTTCTCTCTCCTTCTGTTTTATTCCCTGTGAAGGTAGCTATTTGCTCCCACTTCTCTTGTGACGAGAGCATGGTTGTCACAATATTTTGCGGTGACAGCTCCGGCAGGTCTTCGTCCACTGCGAGTTATCTTCTATCTTTTTCGTGTGCAGAGAACGCAAACATTGTGTGCTCTGCGTTGTCACCTTCTTCCCCGCACAGTCGGCAGTTGCTGTTGGGTCTATGTCTTCTCTTAATAAAGTACTCTCCGAAGCACCCATGTCTGTGTCAGGCAGTAGTCTATCTCGCCTTGTTCTCTAACGACCCAATATTTGACATGCGGTATGAGTGCGTAGGTCCATTCGCTCTTCTTCTATGCGTTCCATTCCTCTTGGCATCTTCTTAACACCCTTTCTCGCGCTTCTCGTATGCCGGTTTCATCCTGTTCGGACAGTTCCCTTTGCCATTGCTGTAGTAGTTCCTGCTCGTGCCAAACTTCGCGTCTTTCAAGGGTCAAGACTCAAGAGTCTCACGGTCGGGGCATCTTTTGATATAGCACTGCTTTCCAAGATTATTTTGCTACTGCCACCAGTGCCAGGTCGTCTGCAAATCCCACCAAGTGTGCTCCATCAGGTAGCTTCAGTCTGAGAGAAAAGGTCCCTTGATCGAGCCTTATGTATGTATGTTCGGGTCAAATGAAAGTGTACGAATAAATAATTAAAAATAAGACCTCCAGTTATTTATTACAGAAATAACTGGCTACACAAACGGGAGAAAGTGCAGAAGCAGGAATAAATAACCACGCCAAATAAAACAGTTTGTTGAGTCTAGCGAGAATTTAAGGAAACACTATGACGACTGACCGCCAAGCAGTCCACATATAGGAATGTCCACCTTTTTCCATCTGGCAAGCCAAATGGCATAGGGTGCACGCGACTTAACTTTAAACTTTTCTGGGATTGCTTGTAGTTAAGTTGTAAGTCTGGGCACTAGGCAACACATGCCTTAATAGGCACCGAAGCTTTTTGTGGTTTAGTAAAAATGCTGTGAAAAACATAGGTATAGTTTTTGAAGAACTTAATAATGAATAACAGTAGTAGAATTAGTAAAAAAATAATAATTAATGAGAATTTCATCAAATACTTTTGTTAAGCCAAAACAATGATTGACTGGAAAAAGTTGAGAACAAAAATTGTCAATTTTGTAATATTTAACTAATTTATATGAGACTCTGTATTTCATGTTTCAGATCCTAAAATGATTGTATAGAAAATGACCCAGCGTATTTTTTATTATACACATCCTTTTTAAGCATCTTTCTTTTGAGTAGGTTTTTGATCAAAGCTGTTAATAGGAGAAAAGGATGGAAAGAATTAAAAAGCCAACTGAACCATGCGTTTCATCCAAAAGGATAAAAGGATGTCTAAACGCATTTATCCGTTCTTGTTATATTATGTATCATTCAGTGTAAGTCCCGAGTTTAAAAATGAACTTGTAGTTAAAAAGTAGAGGGTGAAATATTTAATTAGGTTTTATTTACGCATGATAGAGTTTTAAAAAAATCATATCCATGGTACATGCTTGATTGAAAATAATTTTTAGATATCTTCTGTTTGTTTCTTGTGGTGTATTCATTATTCTATTTGTTAATTTTTTGACAAATTAAACCACAATATCTTTTATCTTTCCTTAATTCAACGTTTCGGTCGAGTTCCAGCTACCGTTATCATTTAAACAATTCGAATATCTTAGCAAAATATTTTATGTCAGTGATTTAATTCAATTAGTAATTTTTGCTTTTTATTTTTCTATGTTTTACTCATAATGTCGCTTTAAGCCATTATTGTGTACATTTGAAGTTCGTTAATATATTTTTAACTGGCGTACACAACCTGAGCCAGCTTCAACATTCCTCAAGGGAAGGAATTGCGCATAAAATGTATTTAATTTAAAAAGTTTTACAGCACTAACATTTTTCAGAGATGATTGTCCTAACATGACGGTATGGTATAAGATAGACTTCGTAATGTCTGCTTGCGACAAATGTGACACTCTGTTTTAAACTGTTCATTTTATGCATGCTCAGTCAATTTTTTAATATTTCAATACACGCTTTTAAAAAATCTTCGATCAGGAATTTTATTAATACATGCAGTGAGAGTATTTACAATATATTAAGCATTTTCTAGAAAGGCATTACAATAAAGTTCTCAAGCTGATAAATCATTTGATGCGATAGATTTCAAATAACAAAAAGGTAGAATTGTTATTGGCATAGTTGTGATGCATGTTCAAGAAGCCAAGAAATTACACTTCAGTATCCATTACTTTTTTCCATAATAATTAAAAAAAATTGTATATAATTTTTTTGATCGTTTCTATAGGACTCTGACTCTTGGGTTTTGCGACTCTTCAATTAGTATAATTCGTAATGAAAACGTTAAGTTTCGAATTTTTTTCATAACTGTTACATTTTTTTAGTAATTCTGTCTTATGTCTTATAGGGCGCGTTGTATCGAACACCTAAACTCGGTTTAATTATAACTGATGTTTAGACTGATGTAATTGTTGATAATAAATAAATCAATATGTCACAGTCTAAACATCAGTTATAATTAAACCGAGTTTAGGTGTTTGATACAACACGCCCATAGAGGAAGTCAGGATAAGTATATTCAGCTAACAAAAATACTTTAACATAACCTATATGTATTTATTCATCGACACTCCGTCCAGCTAGGATTCTAGAAATATTTTATACCGTTTCATTCCATTTTTGTATTTTTTATGCTTCCAGCAAGTTTTTATTGGGTTTCTTAATAGTGCAATCTCAGTTAGTGTACCATTGTACATATATTTGATTCATTGTTACTTCTTCTATTTGTTCCACTGAAGAGATAGTAAGTAAGTAATCTTTATTTAGATCCAGGCTAATTACAAACATTTGTTCCACTGAAGAGATAGTAAGTAAGTAATCTTTATTTAGATCCAAGATAATTACAAACATAATTTTATTCACATACAAAAAAAACCTTAAAGCTAATACGTCTCAGCTCTAAGGAATAAATTCACATGTTTATTGACGGTGTACACATTTTTACTGTGTTAATATCAGTTGGTAGCAAATTGTAAAGTCGAAGCCCATTTGTAAATTCTAAATTATAATGTTGTTTTGTACGTAATAATCGGCCAAGGAGTTCGAATCTAGAAACTAGCAGATCAGTTAGGTACTGAGGTAATTTTTTATTAATTAATTTGTAATTCAACACCACGTTAGCTTTTTCAACATTTTGTTGGACTGACAACCAATTCAATTGTATAAACATATTTTCAATAGGAACACGCCTACCACATTTAAGTAAGATTCGCATGTATTTGTTTTGCAATATCTGTAGACGAGTCTGTTGTTCTTTGGAGCATGAAAGTAACAATGATGTACAGTGATTGACATGAGGAAGATTTATTGAATTGTATACTAATCTTTTTGACCATTCAGATAACTCTTGCAATTTTCCAAAAAAATTCAATTCTTTTGCCTAGGTTTTTACATAAATAGTTTGCTTACATTTCAAAAGTCAATTGAGGGTCAATATATTAAAGAAATTACTCTTTCGATCTGAACATTATTTGAAACGAACTTATGATTTTGTGCAATAAATTTAGAAAAGGCAAAGACTTCCAAAGTGTAACGCTTCATGCTCTGGGCGTTTATATTTTTTATCCACTATAATATTGCCCCCCCCCCCTAGTCATAAGCTGGCGACGCCCTTGGTGGCTCATCTTTTAGCACTATTTTAATGATTTTATCTAGGGGAATGGCGGGTAAGATGACATACTTAGTGTTTGTTTCCACAAAAACTACGTCTATGAAAAGATAAATACAAAATTTTATTGTAAAGTGGTAACTGATAGTATTTTCTATATGACGTTAGGCATTAAGATTACTAGTGGTATAAAGCAGTTTATTGCAAGTACAAAAAATAAAAATTTTGTTAAAAAACCATCTTGCCCACCCTTGGCGGGTGCAATTTTTGCACAGGTTGCATATAAAGATGTTTGATTTTGGAGACACACCTGCGCACTCTGCATGTGCTCATTTTTTACAAAATTGGCACCGTAACCACGATTCCTTAGATTTTGACCTACTGAAGAGGTCATTACAATAGATACATGCACAGTCATCTTCTTCGTCGCTACCAATGAAGGGATCTTCTTCGCCACTTCATTCTTCTTTCATTAGTTTTTTTCTTACTACATTTCTGTTACTTTTGTTTCTTCTCATTTTCTTTTTCGAGAAGGGTTTTGAGGTAGGGACTTTCGGTTAATACATCCTGATAGCCACCAGTTTTGCGCTTAACAGCTTTTCTTTTAATACTCTGAGGAACTGGTGACTGGTGAATTCAGCGTTACGTTGCCGAAAACCACGTAACCACCCTTTCCCAGCCATCTTATTCTCTTTATTAAAAGAATGTTTTATCTTCTTTTTGTCAGCAACCTCGTATGCAAGCTTTCTTACGTCTGTTGTTGTCAATCCAAAAAAACGGGATTCCAAGTCCAGAATATGGTTAACTATTGCAGCTTCCACCTCTCCATTGAGTACTGATTGTAAGGAGCCCAAATGTTTTGTAGCATTTGTTGCAATTTTGTTTTTGTTAAGACCTCGACGGCGGAGGGTGGCAGTTGGTACGTTCAAATGTTTATTTGCTTTCAACCAGCCCATTTCTCCATTACGAACAGCTTCTAAAGCTCGGGCCATGTCCGCAACATTCCAAATACCCCTAGTCGTCTTTCGTTTATAGGAGTAAACCATCTGAAAGAATTCTCAATTAGATATAAAGAAAAGGGCGGGAAAGATGACATAGTAATTCGTTTTACCCGCCATCTTGCTATGTCGTTTTACCCGCCTTGTTGTTTCTTACTACTAATACTCGTAACAATTAAACAATAAATAAAAGCAAAAAACAATTTACGTTGTATGTCGTGAACATCCGTACTATTACTCCAACCTATTCAAAGTAGTGTAAAAAACAATATTTATTGGTAAAACAGTAATTTGAACTATTACTTACATTGGAATTACAAACACCCTCAACACAGATAACGCACTAACTACGTCAAACGTGCATCTATGCAAATCAGACTACACTCAGAACAGTGTTGCCAATAATTACGCAAAATGGTAAGTATTAGAGAACTTGAAGCCGGTTATATTTTCTGTGGGAAACAAAACCCATTTTGCCCGACTATGTTGTATTACCCGTCGCTCCCTAATGTCAGAAGATTAATAGGTTAGCATTCTTCTGGTTTAGATGGACAGGACATTTTGTTTTTGTTTAAGCGCCAATAACCAATACTTTAATGCCATTGCTTTTTTATCTATTATACTGAATATTTTATATTTTCTCTTAAATCCTCCCGTATAGGTACCTTCGAGATTCAAGAATAATATGATTGAAACCATCTATTTGTATTTCGTTTTCATTCATATAAAAGATAAGTTTCGGTTACACTAGCAACCAAAGGATTTTTTCTAAACATATGCTCTTTTAATTCGTCCATATGTGAAGTTAATCCTTGAATATTTAAGTTTAGGATAGTAATGATCTGTCTGTATTTGCTATATGTATTGTGTTCTTGATTTTACTCTATCCAGCGGCCCGTTTATAAGATACACATTCCTTGTCAAACAAAGAGTGATGGAAATTAATCCCAGATATTTTTAAAGTATCATGAGCACACTTAGTTTGTACACTATTAGAGATAGAGACTGAGGGCATGTATCCTTTGGACCTTAACTTCATTCTTTGTTCACTGTTCTCACTTTTGCAGTTCCCATTAGAGTTTCCTCGAATGTTTTTGCTTGATCAAGTATGATTTCTTTTGGTATGACTTTTGGTTTTTAAAATATTATTCTACCTATTTTCTATTTTTTCATCCATGTATTGATTTTTCTAAAACCTATCTTGGTAGTTGCTTCAGCTGTATAGAAGAATTAGAAAATAGATCATTATAGACATAGTATATCTTCTGTAGGTATGTTCCTTGTGGTATAATCATTATTATTTTGTTTATTTTCTTTGAAAATAAAACCACACTCTTTTTTTGGTGTTGGAAATTAATGAACAGAAGACATTTGAATGTTTGATATCAGCGTTGCTTTAGATTAATCCTGTTTCAGCTACAAGCAAAGAGGGAGTGATAAGGTCCTATATATTTTGTGGGTAATTTGTTCTGGTTTGACTCCAAATCACCCAGAAACTACTAGGTGCGACTGAAATATATGAAACAAATATACTAATATTGAGATACGTCAATATCCTCCTGACAGGAAACGGAAAACGTAATTAAATATTAGACATAAACCATCCATTTTACTTGTAATTAAAAAAGTGTACTGTAGCACTTGAAGTATTTATAGATTAACGAAAATTACACTCAGTTATTCATAGTTAACTAAAAAACGGAAGGTCAGATAGGCATTTTTCATGTGAGGTGAGTCTATTTATGAACGTTGCAGCTGTCTAGTGAAATTGTCAATTCCATGAAAAGTTTGAACAATAAGTGGATCGATGCTAAATGCCGATATAAATGAGCGTTTCATCACATGATTGAGTATCTTTTATATTGTCGTAATAATTTACGTTGAAATCTTTACGATTCAATTTCATATTTTGACGGACACAAGAATTTCAAAACACTGTAAACAATATTTAATAGCATGTGAAAACCTAAGTCTCAAATTTGAAGTTAGAATCGTCAGATTTAGCAAAGCAGCACAGAGCTACAAACTTTCGATTCAAAATAAAATAAAAACAGTTGGTTGTTGGTATTTTACGACGTGAACTTTAGGAATGAATATAGGCCCGCAATTGCTTTAGGCAACTAAAAGTACTTTCATAACCAAGGATACAACATATTTTCTAATTATACGTTTAGGAAATCGAAATAGCTAGAATTTTTGCAAAGTAAAATATAGACTGTAAGATATTTAATAAACAGACAGTACAAATACAAATCGTAATATTCTACATATGCCAGAAAAATACTAAATATCCATTTAACTAACCTCAGGTATCATAGATCTGCAACAAATAGAAAGAGATCTGTTTATCTATGTAGATCCGATGACCTCAAGAGACCGTTGGTCTATATATGACAGAGATCCGTCGATACCTGGAGAGTTAGTGTCTGGAAACCCGTTGGACTATATATATACATATATATAACAGAGATCCATGATCTCAGGAGACCCGTTGGTCTATATGTGACAGAGATCAGTAGATCTCTGAAGATCCATTGATCTCAGGAGGTCCGTCGCCCTTTATAATACAGATTCGTCGATCCTTGGAGACCCGTTGATTTAAAACAAATCGTTAAAATACGTACTTACATTTTCACGGAAGCCTAAAAACATTAATTTTTAAAATTGAGTTTAAAAAAGGTGAGCAAATTTTCTTGCATTCTTGTCAATTTTGCTTAGCTTAGCTGGTAGTGTTTTCACTCGTTTGGGAATACCAATTTTTTCTATTTGAATCCAACTTGGAAGATAAATATTTAATAAAAATAGCTGTTAAGCCGCAATATTCTAAATTTTCACTTAATTTTAAGCCGCAGGAAGTTTATTCATTGTACACCGCGAAATACTTTCAGAGAATGTTTAATAACGTATCTATCTAATTAGAAATTTCACATCTTCAATATTATGAAGATAAGCTGAAGTAAAGTTACCAGACATAGGCATCCGCAAGGGGATGTTTCTTACATAAAATTGCTCAACATAAAATTTATTGGTATGCTCTGACAATATGGGATGTGTTGACAGTTTATAGCAAAAATGTTGTAAGGTGTAAAAGTGGTACCAAACAAACGTTCTTATACGTTTCAGTGTAGCTCGCAAGCGATTTACTTTGTGCTTGATCGTCGTTACTGATGCAACAATTATCGATACATCAAAAGAAATATTGATACGGGAGCTGTATACTCGGTACTTAGTCAAGACTCACAGGCGATGCAACATGAGCAGGGCAGCACAGGCTACATTTTTGTATCGTATATAAAGTAATGCATACTCGTATCAACACACAGAACA
This sequence comes from Lochmaea capreae, assembly GCA_949126875.1. Lineage (NCBI taxonomy): Eukaryota > Metazoa > Arthropoda > Insecta > Coleoptera > Chrysomelidae > Lochmaea > Lochmaea capreae. The sequence continues at coordinate 13,345,539 of OX421402.1, read as the reverse complement.
GAGTAGGAATGTGACAGACAAAACATGCGTGCAGTGTTCGACATACAGATTTCGCGTGCGCGCCTGTTTTGTGTGAATTGGAATACCTCTTAGGCAGGAAATAAGCACAACTGTGATTGAAATTTGACATTATGCTCTCACCGGTATAGCCCACGAGTTTTGTACACTGTGTCGAATAGGATGCCTGCGGTTGTAACATCGCATGTGCCTCAATGTGCTATTTTCCTTATTGTTTTCTGTATTTTACATAGAGATAAGGTTGTTGCAGTCTTATCGATGTATACCTTCCTTTATAAATGATATAATGTAGTGTAGCGGTGAAAATAATTTAAACAACGCCATTGGGTGAAAACTTAATGTAGGTACTGGCTAGTTTTAAAATTGTTATGGAACAAAGTTTCCCGTTACTCTAATTTTTAATTATTAGTTGTAAGCCTTGATAAAGTACTTTGATTTTTGGTATGAAAAATCAAAAGAAAAATTAAATTTGTAAAATTTTTAAGAATAAATATGATGCCTGCCAGTCATCCGATCTACAAAGCTTCTCTCTTTTGTTGAATATCGTTTCGATATATCGGCCTGATTTGTAATTCTAAGGAGACTGTGTGTTGTCTATGAGCACACTAACTCATTGAAATTCTGCTGTCTTTTATCTAAGTATATAAATATATGGATTTTGGTCGTCTCTCTTCCGTACTGTATTCTTTTAGTCGATAAATTTAACAAATTCTTAACATTAACCGGTTTGCTCCAACTTATACCATATACGAAATTAAAGATTTGACGTATAAATACAAATTATTTTCAAAATACGACAAGTTTTTTATGGTTGATTTCACTATTTCTGCACCATTTTCAAGGAATTAATAAAGCACATAAGAAACTTGGGATTTAACATGTTTTGATAATATTTAAAAAACCATATACCTACCTGATTAATATTTTAGAGATTATCTGAAGTGTTGTAAAAAGAAGTGTTAGTTGAAAGGAAAACATTTTGGTTACATTAACTTAAGTAATTACAACGTATGTATGTGAAATTTTATAATCGCTGGACTAAAACTTAACAGTACGGAGGCTTTTCCGTATACCCGAAGTGAACAAGACTGAATTTGATATATTTTCTAACATACAGGAAATAATGATACAGTACGTTCTTGAGATGCATATATACCTATTTTTTCTTATTTTTTGCTTCGGTTTAAAATGGTCCTCGATCTGTTGAACTGCACAAGTCGCAGGTACAGCCAACGTGATGCAATATTTGTTGCTTAGTAGTATTTCCATGTACAACTCCTCAAAACTGATGTTTACCAAAATAAATTTGCATTTAGAACCAACAACAACAAAAAAATCATCGACAAATGATTCATTTGATTAAAGTGTAATAGAAAAATATGTATTATTGAAGACAATATCAGTATAATGCAAATTTTTTTAGTAATGTTTAATCTTCTCGGAAACAATAATATCCGGAGCTTCCAATTAATATATCAATGTTTGTGTTGCACGAGCATTACATTGGCAGTTCGGAAAGAATTTTATCTATTATTATTATGACTGAATCGTAAGCAATTAAAAAATCTGACATACCAAAACAAAGATAAATTGAAATGGGAAATTTTTTTTGCAAAAATAGAGTGGTTGAAATAAAAATAAGTACAAAAATAGCAAATTATATCAAAAATACGAAAATCAAATTGAACGACAAGCAAATATCAGTTTTTCACAATTAGTATGAAATATAAAATGAAGAAATGATAGAGATAAATAAAAGACCTGAAGACATATAAAAACGCACAAGAAGAAAGCACCAGGCATCTTGGAACGAATATGAGGAAAAAATAGTTCTTTCAGTTAAACCAAATAATAATAGAAGCAAACGTTGCGATCAAAAGGGATAAAGGATTCAATCGGCGATACCTACAGGGGGAAGCATAGTACATCCTATACCAGTACGACTGCCTGGAGAATGTGCGGTTTCTTATACTAGGCGATGAGAAGCCACCGGTAAGAAAGCACTGACCAGTTAATATACAGTGAAACCTTTGTTCGATTTGGTACTGACGTTAATATTAGATCGAAAAAGGATATATTTCAATTCAAATCCTGTCCGGGTATATTTGTTACCCGAAAAGTAGTTGTTCCTGATTTGGAAGATTAAAAAGTGTATGATCTAATCATTTTTAGACGTACCTACATGAGAATCAAATTATGTCTCCTTTTAGTTGGTTGATATTTAATGATCAAGTTTCTCAGTTGCCGATTTCTTTTTCATATTTTTGGGAGTTTGTGAGTCCAAATAAAAAAATGGAACCCTTGGATTACCTTCCTTCTATATCTGTTAATATTGACAAAGGATATAGAAGGCAAAAGAAGATCATAATGTCAGATAGTCAAGCATCTATTAAAGCACTGAGCCCTTGTGTAATCAGTTCCAAAATGAACTAGGCGAGAACATTATAGTAACCTTACTGTGGATTCCAGGACACACTGGAATAGAAGGAAATAATATAGCAGATGGACTAGCAAAGAGGGGGACTGAAAGACCCGTTTGGGGGCCGGAACTCTTTTGCGGTATCAGCTTCAACGTAATAATATTGGAAGAAATTGGAAAAGCCGAAGAATAGAGATCTTATCATTGGAAATATCTAATAGGGCTTAGACAATCAAAGATTATGATGGATGGCTACAACCCGTTGAGATCAAATGAAAGTATTACTGCACTAAGAGTTTTAACAGGGATCCTAACGGGATATTGTTGCCTGAACGGGCACCTGAAAATGCTCAAAATAGTGGAGGAAGAAGAATGGTGATTCTGTGGCATGGAGGAAAAAATCTCCATCCACATACTTCCGAATTGCTCCGGAATTCAGCATCCTAGGGCACAGCACCTAGGAGATTATTGGATAGAAGAGGGACATTTACCTAAGTTGAAGCCTACAGGTATCCTAAAATTCCTAAGGGAAATAGGTTTAAAGGAGCTAATAGTTTCTGAGACGTTCCTCAGGAACTAAGTAGAAGGAAGGGGACACAATAGATCTTTAAGGTCTCAGTGAATGTCACCCCATCATACATACATACACAGATACATACATCTGTCACACCAAGATTGCTCCTAATTTACTGGACCAAATACGGATACGTAACATAAATAAATTTATTTTTGTTGTGGGTTTTTTTTTGGAGCAAACTGTTTATTGTTATTCCTTTCTCATCTCCGAGACTAGAATTTTGAGCAGCATACATAAAATATTAAAGGAAAACTTATAAGAACTCCATAGTTCAAAATAACATTATCAGATTTCAGTAAACACTTTTTTTCACCGAAAACTGTATTAGCTCAAATTAAACTAATTGAAGGTATTCAGTGGAATTATTTGGATTCACAATGACAGCACCATAGTGAGTTGATCGTCAAAACTCGAACTCGATATACTTCTATGAAACAAATTTTGTTTTTATCAACATGATAATTCAATTCAAATTCTAAGCTGAAATGTGCCTCATGGCGTTAGGAAATTCTGTCTAAATGTATCTTATTTTTAAAACATATACGAATTTTCACGGCTGTAGTTCTCCACTTTCAATTTTCATCTCTTCATATTATTATGTGTCTCTTGTCTCTCCATTAACTGTCTCCTTTCTATCTTCTTCATTTAAATAACTAAATAATATCAGTAGGAATCGGCTAAGAATTATTACAAGGTATTACAAAGTATAACGGGGATCTCTGCTACAGACTTTGTGAAATGGAGAACGAGACCGTTATCCACATCTTATCTGACTGTGTAGTAAAGGACTCAAGAAGACAAACACTTTTTAAGGTACCAATGTGCCATCTGAAGCATATGGCACATATCCGATGGAACTAAAACGTCTACTCGATGATACGGCGATAACTGGATGGGTGAACTAAATATGGGAGTAAAATACAACGAGCTAACAGGCTGCAGTTCTTCCAGCATGAGTACAGCTTCCAAAAAAATGTCCTGCGGCTTCAATCCTTTCCAGTCTTGAGCTTCGTCCATTTTCGTAGCTATTAATTCATCTGCTTCATTCTTTGTGACGACCCAAGTCTCTGATCCATATAATGAAACATCCTAGATGCATAACAGGAGCAATGAGTAGGTACATGCCCAACGGCAGCAATGGAAGTGGTTCTCAACCTCACACCATTACATATGGTGGTGGAGAGTGTTGCAGAAAGAACAAGATACAGACTAAGTAGAAATCTTCTTAGAAATCGGACAACCTGGGACATGCCAGAAGATGGTATAATGAAAAAGTATAACTTTTCAAAGAAAATCGTTACGGAATTAAGCAACAAGAAGGAATGGGATCCAAATACCATTACCAGACTTGTAAAGAATGCCATTCAATTGTACACAGATACCTCAAAAGCAATAGAAGGAACTGGGATAGGAGTGTACGGGCCAGGAACCAAACACTCTGAAAGCTTGGGAAAAACCCCAAGTATCTTTCAAGCGGAAATTCACGCAATAAGAAAGTGTTCCCAGTTCAATATTGACAAAGGATATAGAAGGCAAAGGATTATCATAATGTCTGATAGTCAAGCAGCCATTAAAGCGCTGAGTTCTTGTGTAATCAGTTCCAAAATGGTGTGGGAATGCCTAGGCAAACTTAATGAACTAGGCGAGAACAATATAGTCACCTTACTGTGGATTCCAGGACACACTGGAATAGAAGGAAACGAAATAGCAGATGAACTAGCGAAGAGGGGGACTGAAATACCCTTTTGGGGGCCGGAACCCTTTTGCGGAATCAGCTCCAATGTAATATTGGAAGAAATAGGTAAAGCCGAAGAAAAGAGAAAATCTGACAATTGGAAAGATCTAGTAGGGCTTAGGCAATCAAAGATTCTTCTGGGTGACTACAACCTGTTGAAACCAAATGAATGCATAAGTCAAAGCAAAACTGCACTAAGAGTTTTAACCTTAAAAAGCTCAAAATAGTGGAGGAAGAAGATTGTAGATTTTGTGGAATGGAAGAAGAAACCTCCATCCACATACTTGCGAACTGCACAGTAATTCAGAATCCTAGGGCATAGTATCTGGGAGACTACTGGTTAGAAGAGGGGCAGTTACCTATGTTGAGGCCTGCAGATATCCTAAAATTCCTCCGGGAAATAGGACTAAAGGAGCTACCAGTCTCTGAGACTCTCCTCAGAAACTAAGTAGAAGTAAGGGGGCACAATAGATCTTTTAGGTATCAGTGAATGTTACCCCAAAATACATACATACATACATACAACATCCTAGACTATGCTGCTGTGACTATATTTTTTGTTTCTTGTCTAAGTATTATATTTTAGTGGAGTGGAGAATTTGGTGTTCGTGTTATTATTCTGCCTTTATTGATTATTTCTCTAATTTTGTTTCCACTATTGCATTTCTTGTTAAACTCCACACAGTCGTGTTAGCAAGATAATGTTTGCACCCCTTTCATTCTTCCATTTTTTATGAAAAATTTCGGTGTTTCTTCTTTTCATTTTTAAATATTCATCGCCAGACCTGCTTTTAAAATACTGTTCTAAAATCTTAACGTTCAAATGGTGTCTACCTATCAAAAATATCAACCTTCAATTTTTCAGAACCACAAAAAAGAATCCTCAACATTTATGGCAGCAGTTAACGTGTTGACAAAAAGAACGATTATCAATTAATCCAGTCAGTCAATTATGTTGAATACATTATTTGAACATTGATAATTGTGTGTTTTCAATGTACAACTGTTTTTTAATTGTTATCTGTACAAAGCGTGTTTCGCAGACTCAGATTTATAAAATAAGTGGGAAGAGCTACAACCATTGAGTGATCGTCTACGGTGAAAGTTTGAAGTAGAGTTACTTGTAAATTTTCTTGTGCAAGTTTATAGATTTTTCCAAAATGGCAGAAGGTATATAAATATATATTTTTTAAATTTGTTATATAGTTAACTGTAAATATTTTGGGATCAATGATTTATAATTGATTTAATTTTTTCAAAAATATATTTAAAAATCATGCAGGAGTAATGTTACGGGGTTTTCCAATTCTAAGATGAACTTTGTAGTATTTTTTTTAAATCTTAATAGTTTTTTTACTAATTGTAAAGTTTTCGTTACATAACTGACACATTTTCCCACATATTTAAAAAAAAAATACTTATTTTGTTTATTTCCTAATTTTGTACAATTTTTTTGTTTTAATTTCCCATTATGTTTAGTTTTGGTTTTCTGATAATTGAACTTTTGAGTGGTTAGTGAATGTAACAAATTATTGAAAACAAGAGTTCTGCTTGTATTATTTGATCAACAACACCCTTAAACTGAGTATGTTCATTTTTTCGGAATTTAACATATTTACTTCATTCTTTTTCTTTTTTGTTGTTTTTATATACATATTTTATTTATTTTATATTACTCTATCACTCTAACTATGTTATTTTATTGACTATGGTCATCTACCCCTGGACCTATGCCGTTTTTTCTTGATTCTGATTGTATCTCATTCGTGTAATTGTTAAAGTCATGGAAATGCGTGTTACAGCTCTTCTTCCATTTGAAGAACAGGATAGTGGATATGCCAACTGTGATTATCAGGAAACATCAGTTGTTTATGTTGACAATTTAAATAGAAAGATTGGTAGCAAAGAGCTTTATAAAATATTTTGCGTTTATGGAAAAGTTACGAAGTGTTCTATCTTATTTAACGAAGAGGGTAAAAGTAGAGGATGTGGTACTGTCCATTACGAAACAGTAGACGCAGCTAGAAATTGTATCGCAGCATTTAATGACAACCAACCAGGACAATATTGTTTAAAAGTACGCCATTTTAGTTCGGAAGAAATAAGACAAAGCTGTTCTCAAGTAAACCAAATCCGTTTTACAAAACTGCACGTTGATAATTTACCTATAAGTTATAATAATGCAAAATTACGTGATATGTTTAAAATTTTTGGGATAATCGTCACTTGCAAAGTAATGAGAAATCATTTTGGCATTTCTAAAGGTTTTGGTTACATTGAATTCAAATATCCAGAAGTAGCAGCGGCAGCTATTCAAAGGATGGATGGTATGTATTTTATTTCAGAATTTTTCTTCTTTCAATGACATAATATTTGATCATCTTATTTTTGTTCTTTGATTCGTTTCAAGATTTGAAAATGTTATATTTTCTCCAGCATTAAATTTCCACCCTTCAAAATGTTCCCGATATCAATATAATTTTTTTTATATAAACAAACAGTAATAGTACTGTTTAAAATTGATGGACTAATTGTAGATCCGTATAATCTCATAAAATTCTGACAATTTCCGAATAGCCTAGCAACCTTATAGTTTTTTCCCTTGTAGTTAAGATCGATTGTGTCTTACATAAATTATAATTTTTTACTTTGTTGATTTTTCGAAAAATATCCTTATATTTTCTTTAAATATTTTTATTCAAATTATTAACACCCACGTCTATGATATAGATACATTTTTAGCCAATGCAATGTGTATTTAATATCTAATCGATAAGGTACACTATTTGCTATTGTCAATATTTATTCTTATCTCAACAAATTGCCACGACCTGGTCAGCAAAATTATTATTAGGTATAGTTTGATAATTTTTAAGGTCAGCAAATTCAATAGGCACTAGGAATGATAAAATAAAAATATTATTGTCTGGTTTTTATCAAAGAAATTTTAATTCATTTAAATTTGAAAATCTTCAGTATTTGTTAGTTTGAAATTTAGCATTTTAATGTTATCTTCATTGTTCCACTTGCTAAAGAATAAAATTAACCAATCACAAAATTTATGTATCAAATTGAAGATAAACGTCAAAGCAATTAATTAATCAGTGTTCTCTTATTCAAATTTATTTAATTCAGATGAGAATGAATCAATTAATGAATAAAACTCCGAATTGAATGGTATAGTTTATCTAAAGTCAGTGTGAATTGAAAAAATTTCAAACTATCACTTGTCGGCCGCCAAAACCATTGCTTAAAAATTTTTGCCGTCGACCGTGCGTTTATGAGCTTCATTAATGTACACAAAATCGTTCATTAATGACCCCTATTAATGCATGATTTTCATTAATCAACGATTTTTCTATAGGCAACCCAACGCACATCTTATACACTTATTTATATTGACAGTTACCTGTGGTGTAGGCAACCAAACATACAATAACATCTTAAGAAACCTATGAAACAAATAAATATTTTTAGTTTTTAAATATTGAGAAAAACGAATACAACTTGTACAGTCGACGGAAAAGCTTTGTAGCTAACACGAGTATTAAAAGGGCAATTAACAATCTCGAACATTAACGCACTCACTGCTCGTGCGTTAAATTATCTCGATTGTTAATCGCCCTTATTAATACACTTGTTGGTTAAATAACTTTAATGATTGTAGTTTCAACGTTGTAACTTTCACAAAACCTTTAATATTATTATATAGATTGCAAAAAAGTTCAATAGGTCATAGGATTTACACAAGTATGACAAGGATAATATAGACAACACTACTTGAAAGAGAGAGAAGAATTGTTCGCTGTGTGAAACTCACAATTAGATCATTCCCTCTACCAAAACAGGTGGGCGTGTGTTCTTTGTCCCACTTACTCTTGACCGTTGTGTTGCCAAATGTACTTATCTGTAAAAGTTATTCCCAATTTTTGTCCATCGTTGTTTTAAAATTTTCAACGGTATTTTATGCAGATAAGTACATTTGGCAACACAACGATTAAGAGGAAGAAGAGCAATAAGCACACGCCCACCTGTTTTGGTAGAGGGAACTGATCTAATTGTGAGTTTCACACACAGAACAATTCTTCTCTCTCTCTCTTTTAAGTAGTATTGTTAATATTATCGATCATTTTGTATAATAATCATGTAGATACTATAACTTCATACTCGCATAGAACAATAATCATCATACTATTTTATTTTCAGGCGTAATACTCGAAAATAACCAACCCATGTACGTGGCACGATTCAAGAGTGTTGCAGAACGAGGTGAAGAACAAATGATAAGACTGTGTAAACAAAGCTCCACAATATGTATTAGAAATTTGGATGTCGATATTACCAAAGATCGATTAGAAGGTGCATTTTCATTGTTCGGAACCATATTATATTCTAACATAATAGTATACACCGATAGAAATAGAGCACTTGGATTGCTTAGCTATTCGACCCCACAGGAAGCACATAGGGCTATTGAAGTAATGAACGGTAAAACCATAAAAAACAACAAATTATTTGTCACTTTATCTCGCGGCAGCAAACAATATACAAGTTCTACGAATAACTATTTCGGTGTTACAAGTATCGTAAAACCACCCGTTCATTATGGTTTGATGAACCAAACACCAAACTTGTATCAAATACCTTCATACCACAATATGTTACCAGGTCAAGTTTTACCTCAAACAACCGCTCTTCCCCAAATGTCTATACCACCGCCAATGATTGGGTGTCAATTGCCTAAAAGACAAAAATATGTTGAATGCCGCAAGTCTCATGATAAATACTAGATTCAAAATTGGGGACATTTTTCATTTTGTTGATTCTTATTTTTACCTAAAATTTTATTTTATGTTTATTATACTTTAAGTATTATTGTTTGTAGTTTAGGGTTAATATTTGTATTAGGATTATAGATGATATTTTTGGATTATTTACTCTTAGTTTTAATTTTTGATTATTGTTATGTTTAGTACATAGTTAATCCAGTTTGATTTCTTGTTCCATTTTTAATTTGTCAGTATTCTTCCTATGGTTTCACCCAATGATACTGTACTGTTTTCCTAAATCGCATGTTCAACGTTTTGTATGTTTTTCATGATCATTTTGTAATCTAATTCTTTCTTTTCACGTCCACCCATTTCGTCATTATTTCGTAATATTTACCTTATTATCTTGTAGCAATATTATGTTAAATCATAAATTGAGGTTATACTATTTAGATTGTATTGAGATTTAATATTCCATTATCATATACTTATATTTAGAGTTTTTCAATTTTTCTGATTTTCGTTTGAATAAAAAGAAAAAAAATGGCACCAGTTTTTTATCTCCTTTGTTGATCTACTGAAATAGTTACGTCATTTGAATCATTTGATAGATACATTCTTCCATTTTTGGTAGAAATAAAATTTGCAAAAAGGTGGGATTATACAGTAAATAAAATAAAATAAGGAACTAATTAAAATAAGTTAAGAAATAAGGACAAAAAACATTGGTTTATATAGTTGACTAAAATAAAACAAGAAATAAGAGTAAGCCAATAAAATTGCAGCTTTTTGACAATAACTTTGTTTGTGTTTTGTGCAAGTTTAGTGATTTCACTTTTTGTTTTGCTCTATCTACTTATCTACACCTCAATAATTATATGTTTATTTATTTGAATCGCGTTTCGTTTTTTTTTCATTAATCACAAATAATATTTTTAGGTTAGATGTTTAGATAAGAATAATTGGGAACTCAGACTCATGCGCAATATCGGTTTCCAAACAAAATAAAATGATATAAGACAAAAAGATAAAGTTGACCATCTTTTGTACTAACTCTTATTTCCTATTTTACCTTATTTCTTGTATAAACACTTTCATATAGATGCGTATGTTCATCTTTCTTATTTTGTTCCTTATTTTATTTTATTTGCTGTATAATCCCACTTTAACATAAATGATTTAATTATAATAATAGAATAGAACCTTAAATCCAAAATAACAACTCTAATTCTATTTACAAAAAGAAGGAAGTTAAATGCCAAAAAAAGTTATCAATGGTGAAATAACGTATCTACAAAAAACATGAATAAAATTATTTCTAAATAATAGATTTTCCTGTTTCAATCTCATTTTAAAATTGTTTATTAATATTACATCATTCATAGTTTTAAATAGCGGTTTTCATCCTACTTTGTAGACATTTTTTAATAGACTTCGTAAACAGGTAAAAATTTCTTATTTTTATGTGGCAAACTTTTAAAAAACATGATTAATGATAAATCTTTTATCGTTCAGTAAAGTTAAAATTTCAGAACTCATATAAGAAGCAGTTTAGGTATGGTAATGAAATTGGAGCAGAGATAATTTCGAATGTAAGCTGCAGGGGATAATCATATTTTCTTGTATAGGGTGACTTTATTTCTGTACAACGTCAATTCGATAAGGGTAGTACCTAACGATGGGTGCTATTAATAAGTATTAAAAAAATAACCTGTACCTGTCTTATTGTTTACATAATAGGTTACATAAGTTTAAGCAAATATGTATTATCTGCCACGGAACAGTTCTAGATTCACCATCGAATAAGGTACATTTATTGTGTAATTTACTGACGCATCCTCGTATTTTCGAAATTTTACTGTCTAATATATTGGATATTTCATCGTTTTACTTCGTTTTCGTATAAATGTAGTTGGGAATATTATAATGAAGGTAATTAATTCTCGATAACTTAATTGTAATTCTAGTAGGAGGTCAATGGAATTGACCTGTGATGTTCCTTTAATACCCCTACTATCGTAAAATATCTATTCTATTGCTGGATATCAATCAAAATGGAGAAGGAAGATATAGTGCCCACAATAATTGATACAGTACCAGCCGAAGTTATCCAGGTAATTAAAAAAAATGATATTTATTACTTATGTGATATCAATTTTGAAAAATGTTATTACTGTAATATTGCTTTTAATTATTTAATTTATGCAAATAATGACAAGGTTATTCTAGATTACTTTTCCCAATGGCCTAAAAGTTGAGCTAGGAAATGAACTTACCCCTACTCAAGTTAAAGATGAACCCACAGTAAAATGGAATGCTGATAGTAATGTATTTTACACAATTGTTATGATCGGTAAGTAGTTTTATTAGAAGTGCAACACACCTCCTAAAAGTCGATAAGAACAGTCTATCTTTATATTTTCGAAGGTGCTGAAAACAAATACGACATTTATTTTTTTTCTAAATTTGGTCAAATTTATTTTTAAACCGAAAATGAAACTGAAAAATCCCCAAAGCATTTGTTTTTTTTCGAATGTTTTACGTACGATGAAAAAAGTTGAGTGAATACGCAGTATCAAGTAATTAACATGGAATAGAAAAAAATATTTCAAGATGAGTGAATAAACTCTGCCATTTCATTATTGTTCATGGACTACAAACAGGCGTATGACTCAATTGACAGACAAAACATGTACATAGCAATAAGTAGACTGCCGGTAAAACTTGTAACAGTGGTAAAAATTACACTAACTGAAACTTCAAACAAAGTTTTGGTGGAAGGCACTGTATCTAGGAATTTTGATGTAAATAAAGGTTTAAGACAAGGTGATTTACTTCCGACAGTTCTATTTAATCTGGTGCTATAAAGTATAATAAGAGAGCTTAATAGATCCAAAAGCGATAATATATTATAAATAAAACCGGTCAAGTGCGAGTCGGATTCGCGCACGAAGGGTTTCCTTCCATTATCTCTAAAAACGGTAAAAAAACACGTTTGTTGTATGGGGACCCCTTAAATATTTGTTTCATTTTAATATTATTATTTATTTTTAAAGTGAATATATAACTAAATATTCTGTGAATATTTTAAGCGTCTACGTATTGTCCTTCCATTATCTCTAAAAACGGTAAAAAATACGTTTGTTGTATGGGGGCCCCCTTAAGTATTTGTTTCATTTTAATGTTATTATTTATTTTCAAAGTGAATATATAACTAAATATTCTGTGAATATTTCAAGCGTCTACGTATTGTCGTTATCAATATCGAGCAAAAAAATCACAAAATCTGTGAAAATTTCAACTGTCTAACTATCACGGTTTATGAGATACAGACTGGTGACAGACGGATAGACAGACAGACGAACGGACAGTAGAGTATTAGTAATAGGGTCCATTTTTTACCCTTTTGGCAAGGAACCCTAAAAATACCAAGTGATAGCCTATGCAGACGACATCGCAATCAGAACAGGATCACAAAAAAATAAAGCAAATCTTTAGAAATCTGGTAGATAAATCGAAACAGTATTTATATAAATGGAGGAAAAACTAAATATTTAGATATGGGTGCCAGCGAAAACACGAAAATCGATATAAAAAGCAATGGTAAAAACTATGCCTTTCAATAAGTAAGTTACTTTGAATATCTGGGAGTAACAGTGACAGATAAAAGCGATGAAGATGTGGAAAAAGACAAAAAGATAACGAAAGCCAGCAGAGCCTTGGGAACCCTATAAAATAAGATGAGATCAAAATTATTATCAAGATTAACAAAGATCAGACTATACAAAACAACCTACTCTGTTATACGGAAGTGAAGCTTGGAAATTGAATAAAAAGAATAAAAGGAAACTGGAGAGGTGGGAACGAGAGATTATAAGAAAAATTTACGAGGGAATTAAGGATGCGGGGCTGTGGAGAAGAAGAACAAACAAAGAAATCCATGACATGTATAGTAAAATAAGTAAGTAAAATTCAGGTAGGTACAGCGGCTTCGATGGTTAGGCCATGTGGGTAGGATGGATGACGGAAAGTATGTGAAGAAGATACTTCTTGGAGGTGAAGGAGGTATAAGAAAAAAAGGGAACGACCTAGGAAGAAATGGATAGATGCTGTTAAAGAAGACTCGAAATAATTAGGAATAGAGGACTGGAATAGGATTGCAAGAGATCGAATAAAATGAAGAAATATAACAAAACAAAGTGGAAGCTATGGGTCTGTGAAGCCTAACACGCTGTTCTGTATAGATGAGTGCTTTCGCCGCGCGACTCGCGAACTGTGCCATCGTGTAAAAGACATTACGTAGTATCATCCTGATATATTTTCGACTTGCAAATGTTGTTCACGAAATTATAAACATTTGAAAGGATATCCTGGATATATTGTTTCCATTTAATATCAGTATAACTGTGCAATGATATAGGAAACCAAAGAAAACTATATTTACTGATCTTTACAATTATGACTTAAGAAGACAGTTCAATAGTGGAGAGCTCCCTAGATTTATTTGTTCATTGACGACTTCATATTGTGGGTATCTTAAGTGTCTTCTAAATCTGAATTCTTTAAGAAAATCTAGTTCTTGTTTCGTATCACAAATATGTAGTACTTCTAGTTCTGTGTTAGATGGGATTTATCTATATGCTCGTAAGTGTTCATTTCAAAATTTCGACTAGTTTAACCAATATAGACAGCATTACATTTTGGACATTCAAGTTTATGTATTGAAAGTGAAAATGCTTTATATACGAGGATGTATTGATATCTAATTAGCCTAGACCAGTTCCATGCATAAACAAAATATTGCGTTACCATAGCAACGAACAATAACTTATTAGAAGTGTCAGTGTGAAGTTTGACGTCAAAAAAGTAAACCAGAGTTACGCAATAAATTGAAAGAAAAAAGGTGTCCACCGAAATTGTGAAAATCGAAAAATTGGAGTATCGAGCCATCATCAAGTACCTGTATATAAAAGGGTTAAGAGGTAAGCAGATTTACGAAGATATGCTTAATACCCTTGGTGATCAATGTCCTTCGTATGCGACCGTGAAAAATTGGACTGCAAGCTTCAAAAGAGGTAAAGTTTCCATTGAAGATGATGACCGATCGGGAACGCCAGTTTCTGTGTCAGTCCCCGGAAATATCGATGACATGATTTTATCAGAACGTCGAATTGGGCTAAAACGGATATCTGAAGCACTGAATGATTCATACTAACGCGTTCATCATATAGTTCACGTAAATTTGGACATGAGAAAAATTGCTGCAAAATGGATCCCCAAATGTTTGAATGTTGACCAAAAGCGTGCAAGGGTAGACGCATCGCGTTTGATCTGTGCTCGATTTGAAAACGATGTCGACTTCTTAAACCGAATTGTTACTATGCATGAGACTTGGTTACATTTCTACGATCCAGAAACAAAACAGCAATCGATGGAATGGCGACACTCTGGTTCTCCAAGACCTAAGAAGTTTCGTGTCCAAAAATCTGATGGAAAAGTTCTTGCTTCAGTTTTTTGGGATTGCCATGGAGTAATCATGATTGATTTTTTTGATAAGTGTTGAACAATAACTGGAGATTACTATTCGACATTACTGACCACTCTACGGGAAAAAATTAAAGAGAAAAGATGCGGAAAGCTATCCAAAGGTGTTTTGTTTTTGCAGGACAGCGCCCCTGCACACAAATCTCATGTTGCTATGCAAAAAATTCGTGATTTAGGGTTTGAATTACTAGAACACCCCCCTTATTCACCAGATTTGGCTCCGTCCGACTATCATCTTTTCCCTCAAATGAAAAAAAGTTTAAAAGGACGTAAATTTTCTTCCAACGAGGAGGTAATAAAAGCTGTGGAGGCCTGGTCATTTTTTTTTGAAAGGTCTAGAGACGTTGCAAGTTCGCTGTAATAAATGTATCCAATTAAGAGCAGAATATTTTGACATGGAAATTTTGTTCGGTTCTATAGAGTTTTTCAATATATATTATCCTCGTATAATTGAATTATATGCTGCTAATTTATGTGACATGGGATGATTGTAAATTGGAAAATATAGGCATTATTGACACTTTGAACTTTTAAATCAAGAAAATAAATTGAGATATTTTCTTCAACTTCTATTGTACATTTTTAATATGATTGAAAAATATATCTAATTGTCGTTCACTATCTACAAAACAAGCTAATGTGATACATACCTATACCAAAATGAGGTATTTTTTGAAATGTTACATTCAAAGATTTTTTTTTTTTTTGTCCAAATATTTATCTTATCAATAAGTTCTTTAGAGTTTTCATAAATTTTTTCATTAAATAGTGTAATTAATTAGAAACACTAAGTTTCATTTGTAAAAGTAATATGAGTAAGAGGCCAAACAGTAAATTCAATTACCGGTATATGATATTAGGCACTCCTAAGATCGATCGTACTATAAATAATAAATTTAGTGATACATTGTATCATGACGCACAAGAGGCATCGGAAACACATCAAGGATAGTGAACTTATTGATGGTTTGAGAATAGTCTAGAACCATGCAACAACTCTTTTTATGATCTCAGATTCTACGATTATGCCTTCTTTAAGCAATTTTTAAGCCTCTAGCAGAACTTTCGGTGAAAATCTTCGAGACTTTACAGTAATTGGATGACAATCAAAAGAAAAATTATCAAAAAGACTCGCTGCTCAAACGCTAGAAGCAGCAATACTGCAAATACGAATGGGAGGTTTGTTGCCATCAAATTGATATTCTAAGCGAGAGTTATTTTGATTCTTGTTGTAATTGTAATTCTTTTAGATCCAGACGCACCTTCTCGTCAAAATCAAGCTACCGGTCAAGTACTGCATTGGTTGGTAGGAAATGTTGTTGGAAATAATATTAAAAGTGGACAACTTTTAGCAAAATACATATCATCAGCTCCTCGAGAAGATACGGGGTTTCATAGATACATCTACCTTATTTATAAGCAACAAGGAAATATTGACTACTCTGAATCTGTAATCAGGTATGTTTGCTACTTTTCTTAAAAAAAAACATATCTACATTAATTGATATCTATTTTATTATTATTATCGAATAAATTTGATCAATCACGTAACAGTTTCTAAAATTGAACTAAAATTAAATTGAAATTAGACTTTCCTTCCCTTTTCCACGTTGATTTTTGTTATTTGTTAGTTTTTCACTGTGATTTCCAAAAACCCACAGATGCCTGAAATTGAAATTAAAGTTTACTGAGATTTACGAGTTGAAATAAAAGGATATTCATATTGTATTTGCTATTTTTTTGGCTTTATCCTCATGTATCGCCTCTTCTTCCAAGTATACCCCCAATCACTGGATTCCAGGCTTTGTTTGTTTTTACTATTTCTGGTTGACTTAGTTATATTGTATCCAATATTATATTCAGAGAAAGCTACTCTCACATTCTTGTTTTTTGTGTTTTAGCTCTTTAGATGATCGATTAAAATGGAACGTTAGGAATTTTGCAAGAAAGTATAATTTAGGACAACCTATTGCTGGTAACTTCTATCAAGCTCAATTCGATGACTACGTTCCAATACTACACAGTATGCTAAGAAAATGATTAAGTTGTTTTTCAACAAGATTTTCAAATTTTAGTGAGTGTTCTAAAAATAAACAATAGATCATAGTTTTTTATTCCTAATACCCTCTAAGATAAGATAAATATGGAGCTTATGTGCTTCTAGGCACATGAGGGGATTGCAGGTAATGAAATGGCTGACCAGTTAGCTAAAGAAGGCTCTAAACGAGACTTCATAGGTCCGGAACCGTTTTGTGGAATCACAAAAGATTGCATAAGAGGGGAAATCTGGTACTGGCTAGATAGGGAACACCAACACAAATGGAGGTCGACACAAGGGCACCTCCAAACAAAGAGTTTACTGAACAAGGTAGACAAGGAACTCTCAACCAGGCTATTGAAACTGGGTAAGAGACATTTGAAGACAGTTACCGACCTGGAGACTGGACACTGCACCCTGAGGAAACATTAGAAGACACAAAGCTTCTGGAATGGAAGTAGATAACATGGGAAATGGTACAAAGATTCAGTACAAGTGCCTGGGCTGATAAGCACAGCCCAACCGAATGAATGTGCTTCTAGGAGCCTCTCCACTTCGACCTTTGCAGATTTATTGTGTGTGCCGTTCTGTTATTCTAGAGTTCATTGTCTAGACCTGTCCTTATTACTAGAATTCGAATGGCAAACCTCAGGTCTTCCATATATTGGAGTGTTGTGGTTTTTCCTTCCCTATCGTCGCAAACTTCAAACTAGTCAGGAATTCGCAGTAGCAGAGTACGTGTGCTGAGGTTTTCTCATCTACTTGGCAAAAGCTGCATATTGTTGTGTCAAGTCAATCCTATCTTATTCACGTTTTTGTAGAGTCTACAATTCCCTATCAGGAGCACAGCCTGATTGTTCTCCTATTCTGGCTCAGTGGATACTCCGTGAATTTTAGCGAGGGTTCTTTGATGAACTGTTTCCAAGTTCTGCTATTTATTTCTTGCAGAGCTTTCGCTATACAACAGAAGGGTTCTGGACCAATGGGAGCACATCGGGCTAGCTTCCTAATACTATTTAGCTGAATCCTTAAAATTCTAGTTTTGTCCTGGTATAACTAAAGTGTACCTGGAAAATATTATGGGACTAGGTAAATTATTACAAAATGAGTTTAAAGTAGTGGAAAAATTGATAAATTAAATCTCATGAGGAATAACTAATTCTTTACGCTTCCGATATTTCCTTTCCTCGCCCAGCAACCGCTGTTCAGGCACTTTTAGTGTCACTTAATTAATGGCCGGCCTTTGAACGATAGTGTTTGTTATACAATGAGCTGACCATTACATGGAGTAGTGACAATAAAATGCATAATATACAGTGCGTGAGTTTCATTTGTAGTCCTGGTTTTCAAATATGCGATGTGTCTTTAAAGGTGGATGCAGTTCACATACAAAACGAAATAAATTTTTCCAGGGTAACAAAATAACGCAAACTGACGTCACCATTCTTACCTCCACCTCCACAACCCTAAACGTTGATTCCTCCGTTGTCATTCGTATGATGAGAGAGATTGCCGTTATTGGCGAACGAGTTTGAGTGGAATCCACAATTCAGAAGTTATAAATCGGTAATTTGAAACCGGAAGTAAGTCCTCTGAACTCGTTTGTGACAGTTGAACAATGTGATGCACGGCGCACCATGATAGTTATTAGGCAAAGGTAATTTTCTCGATAAGACACACAAGTCAGAGTGAAGTTGAATCATAATGAGAAAAGTTCTACTGATTTAATTATCTGTGACAGCGTGAAATCCAAATTATGTAAATTAATGTGATTTAATTTGATAATATTGAATTATGCAAAGGATATTAGTAATTTATAATTATATTATTTACAAATTTTCCCTGTTTCCACGTTTTCAACGACTATTAAAATTTAGTGAGATTTCTAATATTGTTTCCTAGATTATACAAATTATACTTTGCTTCCTACAAACTAATCGAAAATTGTGTAATTATAATTGAGAGTCATATTGTTACTTTTTCTAGCAATTTATCTAATTAATATAGTTAACTTGTCAAAAAAGGCATCAACCTCGGAATCTAACGAAATTAGCTAAGTTTTTGTATTTGATATTAACAATGTTGTTTCAAAAGTCATATATACCAATGTGTGAGCGTCCTTAGATATTCAAGGTCAAATGTCACAAAAAGTTTTTTGAGAATATCTCATTTTCTTTGCCTCCAATCATATTTGCATTTTATATGGAATTTGTAAAAGGTGAAATTATCAACATATCAATCCCGTCAATTCAAACTTATTAAGAAAATTATTTTTTTTTTATATAAAAGGAGCCGTCCCTTCGCCAGCACCACCTCAGCCTCTTGGGCTTATTGTGGATTCTCCTAATGTTCTGACTACAGCCTATTTAGCCAATCCGTTCCCTGTATTAGCTCATACAGATTCTTTACTGGTTGGTTGTAGAAGTCTTCTGGAGTCATTTGGGGTCTTCCATACAGTTTTTGCCTCCTGTGGTCCAGCGTCTCACAGTTGCATAATATGTGCAGAGCTGTTTCGGTGTCCTTTTTGCATCTTCTGCATGCAAGGTCTCCGTTATACAGCCCTATTTTGTTCAGGAGCTCCTTTGTGGGAAAGTATCCCATAAGAAGTCCCGTTATGGTGCGTAGTTTGTTTCTACTCATTGAGAGCAGTTCTTTCGCTACTGTTTCTGATGGTTCTTTTATAAATTTCTTCCCATGTGTTTGCCTGGGCGTATTCTTCCAGTGTTTTTTGTGTTGTTCTTTTACCCACCCTTTTAACCATGACCTAGTGGAGCATCTGGGAATGCCCACAGATGGTTCGGGTCCGTTCATCAGGGTTGACGATCCTGCTCTTGCAAGTTCGTTCGCTTTTTCATTGCCAGCGATTCCTTTGTGACCTGGGACCCACTCCAGTGTTACACTGTTCCGAGTCGCCAGTCTTCTAAGTTCTTCGTCGCATTCCCATACCAGCCGAAATGTTACCTTAGAGCTCTGAAGTGCTTTAAGGGCAGCTTGACTGTCACTGTAGATCCTGATCTGCTGTCATGTTATTTGCCCTTGCACATGCAAGTATTGCATAAACCTATTCTTGAAATACCGAGGCATATTTACCAAGCGAGACGATTCCTTCATATTTGCTCGACTTGCTGTATATACCTGCTCCGGTGCCGAGCTCATTCCTTGATCCATCTGTATACCAGATCAGTTCATTCGCTCTGCTGAGTGGTGGTGCGTCCTCTTCCTCAAGCTCCTTTCGATCTTTGATGACAATCTCGATGTTCTTGCGAAAGATATATCTGGCGGTCATGTGGTGTGTTGGCATTTTTAAAATGTCGTCATCCACGTGCCTTCGTGTGTCCTCTCCCATGTGCCACGTCATGGTCTGATGCTTTTCCAGTCGGGTTAGAGCTGCCCTTGCTTCGCACATTATGACACAATGTAGCGGAGGAAGGTCTAGCATTGTTCCCAGCGCCGCTGTAGAAAATTATTTAGAATTCCAGGGTTAGGTGCTGCCCTAGAGCCAGTAACAATACTTTTGCCACCCTTACCAGATGAACTGCTCACTTCAATATTCTGCAATGCAAGAATGGTTGCAGATCGTCAAGGATGCAATGTTCTTGAGCTTGTGACGAATGTAATGGGCATGCATGCCTTAATCCTTGAATATTTAGGATCGCCCTCTCGTTGGCATATGTGAATTTTGAGACAACATTTTTAATACCAATATAAAGGTTTGTACAAAAATTCAGCTTATTCTATTAGATATCAAGTTGAAATCCCAAGATGACATGAATATTGAGAACACACGTATAAATTTTTAAAAAATTTTGGAGGCTTGAAAAATTTAAAGCAATAGGCATGATTTTGTACGCATAAGCTTTATAAAAAAAAAATGGTGTTGAAAATAAAGGGTTCAAAAAGAGAGAAATTTAAGTTTTTATACAATTAAAATTTCACACTAAAACGCTAGAATAGTAATGGCGGCTTCATGACATCACACATCTGTAAATACTTCAAATATTCCCCGGTCTGCAAATAAAAATTTGTTTTGATCACTAATGTGTATTATTTTGTGTAATGGTCATGAATTCTATAACGAGTCAATATCATTTAAACGATGCAAAATCAAAAAATACGATAAAAGTTCGAACGATATATAAAAGGTTGAAGTCTCATGTTTGTGATCGGTGTTTTAGCTAAGATGACCGATTGTCATATTTTGTATTTATATTTTTAATAAAATAAATATAATACAATTATTTAAATTATTATTTCAGTAATTCTTAGTGACTGTCATCATATCTATTGCAAATCCAGTTTTCATTCAAAAAATATTCCAACGTTTTCTGCAACCGTTTAATATTTTTTAAGTTTTATATATTCCCTCCCAGTCTTTTAAACATTTCAAAAATATCCATGTTATACTGTTCACACTCCAAACAATTATAGGGTACTTTAAATTTCGATTTGTGCGTTTGTATGTATGTATGTATTTTGGGGTAACATTCACTGAGACCTAAAAGATCTATTGTGCCCCCTTACTTCTACTTAGTTCCTGAGGAAAGTCTCAGAGACTAGTAGCTTTTTTAGTCCTATTTCCCCGAGGAATTTGTGCGTTTAGCCTCTAAGGAGAAACATTACTCGTAACTATAGTTTTTGAGAAAAAAATTTGAATATAACCGCAATTACTTACACAGATAAAAAACAAATATAGTATTTCAATATACCACACCATTTAATTCCATGAAAGTGGAATCCACATAATATCGAAACGTTCACATTTCAATCTGCGAACTCCCAGCGTTCGCAGAGAAAATCGATGAATGGCATATTTTTAATTAAATTTGTCAAACAATCGTTTCTTGTTCTACAATCAGCAGGACAAATACCAAAAATTAATTCTCTATTCAAAATTAGTTACTGATCCTGGTTTGTTTATTTTAACAAACACCAAAGATTCTTACTTTCACGGAAACTATCGATTTAACAAAAGAAAAAAAACACCAAACTGCCCATGAAGTTAGAACGTAAGGAACTTGAGGCTCTCCTTCGTGACATGTCTTTTGTATGTGTCTACTGTGGTAGAAGCTGGCCGACCCATCCTTATTACTAGACCTTAGGTTCTCCTTATATGTATGTTCACTGAGACCTAAAAGATCGCTTGTGCCTTGTCCTCCATGTATTTTTGTCCTATCATCTTTGTCAGGCTCAGTAGATACTCCACACAGATTACTCCCCGGTACCTAATTATTAAAACTGATCATCATCTAAATTTCTTTCTACATTTTTTGCAATTTTTCGCAATGATAGTTTTATTAAACTTTGTCTAAAATACCAAGGCATTTCCCATGTATTTAGTAATCCGACAATAGTATCACCCAATTCTTCCTGAACTACCACTTCTTTTGTTTCAAATGAGATTCTTGACTTTCTCCCTTATGCTCTAACTATTTTTCACCCAATTTTCTTTTCCGACGTCAAGTGTTGAATTTTTGCTAAATTTCTTTCCAATTTGCTTATGATCTGCAGTCGTGAAAGTCCTAAAGTTGAATGCTTGTATTATTTTCTGGTATTGTCGATATGTAAACTCTCCTTTTATAGTGCTACTCAAGTAGGTACCTACTTTATAACCATTTAACATACATTCTGAGCCTCGTTTTCCTTTGCTCCAACCACTTTTCAATGCTAGTTACCATTAGGTTTTTGTTTGTTCGCAAAGGATCAATCGCTTTTTTGAAATTTATCAGATTTTTATTTATTCCGTCGCCTTCTGTAGCAATTGGTACATGTAGTTTTAGACAATGGCTGCTTCTGTAGAGTAGGGAGGGTGAGTTAGGCCCACAGCCCTTAGGCCACATGTGATCCATTGTACATCCTCCCGAGGACTTGTCTTCCTAGGTCATCGTCCATCCTGTCCTTTCCAGGAAGGTGGACAGTTCACTAGGAGACATCTTCTTTATATCGGCAAGTGTAGGCCAAGACTCACCGAACACACACTCTCCTATTGACGATAACTCCGGGCAGTCGCATAAGACATGCCTGACAGATTCATCTTCCTGTTTACACATCCTGCATAGAGGTGTGTCCACTAGCCCCATTGTATGGAGGTGTTTCCTTAATTGACAGTGGCCAGTCAGAAATCCTACCGTTAAACGTAGGTTTTTCCTGGTCATCGCCAAATATGTTTCGACTCCAGCTTCTCAGGGTGATCCTGGCAAGACTGCATCCCTTAATTTCATCCCATCTCTTTAGAGATTGAGCATGGGTGTACATGTAGTACATGTAGTTTTAGACAATGGCTGCTTACTGAATATAAATTGAAAATAGATGAATTTTATGAAATGTAGACAAATATTTTCAACGGAATGTATTTAAGGACTAATTCAATGTATGTATGTATTTTGGGGTAACATTCACTGAGACCTAAAAGATCTAATGTGTCCCCTTACTTCTACTTAGTTTCTGAGGAGAGTCTCAGAGACTAGTAGCTCCTTTAGTCCTATTTCCCGGAGGAATTTTAGGATATCTGCAGGCTTCAACTTAGGTAACTGTCCCTCTTCTATCCAGTAGTCTCCCAGGTACTGTGCCCTAGGATTCTGAATCGCTGTGCAGTTCGCAAGTATGTGGATGGAAGTTTCTTCTTCCATTCCACAAAATCTAAAATCTTGTTCCTTCACTATTTTGAGCTTTTTAAGATGCCCATTCAGGCGACAATTTCCCGTTAGGATTCCTGTTAAACCTCTTAGTGCAGTTTTACTTTGACTTACGCATTCATTTGATCTCAACCGGTTGTAGTCACCCAGAAGAATCTAGGATTGCGTAAGCCCTACTAAATCTTTCCAACGGTCAGATCTTCTCTTTTCTTGGGCTTTACCTATTTCTTCCAATATTACATTGGAGCTGATTCCGCAAAAGGGTTCCGGCTCCCAAAAGGGTATTTCAGTCTCCCTCTTCGCTAGTTCATCTGCTATTTCGTATCCTTTTATTCCAGTGTGTCCTGTAATCCACAGTAAGGTGACAATATTTTTCTCGCCTAGTTCATTAAGTTTGCCTAGGCATTCCCACACCATTTTGGAACTGATTACACAAGAACTCAGTGCTTTAATGGCTGCTTGACTATCAGACATTATGATAATCCTTTACCTTCTATATCCTTCGTCAATATTGAGCTGGGCACACTTTCTTATTGCTTGAATTTCCGCTTGAAAGTTACTTGGGGTTTTTCCCAAGTTTTCAGAGTGTTTGGTTCCTGGCCCGTACACTCCTATCCCAGTTCCTTCTATTGCTTTTGAGCCGTCTGTGTACCATTGAATGGCATTCTTCCCAAGTCTGTTAATGGTATTTGGGTCCCCTTCCTTCTTGTTGCTTAATTCCGTAACGAATTAGTTATACTTTATATAGTTATACTTTTTCATCATACCATTTTGTAGCCCTCTCTACTTGGTCTGTATCTTGTTCTTTCTGCAACACTCTCGACCACCATATGTAATGGTGTGAGGTTGATAATCACTTCCATTGCTGCCGTTGGGAATGTACTCATTGCTCCTGTTATGCATATACAGGCTAGTCTTTGAATTTTGGAGAGGATTTCTCTCCTCGTCAAGAGGCTAGTCCTACTACTCCACGCAATGGTTCCATAAGTGGACTAATTCAATAGAATGAATAGTGGAAAAAATAAAATTAAAAACAAAAAAACATCAATATATTTAACTTATGTATATTACATTATGAGAAACAATAACAATTTCCTAAAATATATAAAAAAAAATGCTTAACACTCTTTGTTTTTTAACAACATCAATGAATTTTAAGTATTAGTAAAAAACTTAATAAATTATATGAAAAACTATAAAAGTGCCTGTAGATTTTGTTTTATCAATACAACGCTCTTTAATATTATTATCTGTATCTCGTCTTGCTTCACTTTCCTAAGTACTGCACTGGTTAGTTTTGTTCGTCAACGATTTACTAGCTTAGGAGTCTTAATTAAACAGTTAGTTTATTTAATCCTTTTTCATCTAGTTTGTTCTATTTCCAAAATTTTGTTAGGATCTCTTTTGGTATGAATGATTATTAATAGGATTATGTATAATTTTGGTTACAGGCATAATATAATACATATATATTGTGCCAGTACAATTTAATAATTTCAAATTATTTATGTTATTTTATACACAATCATTATTCTGCTAATTTTCATGAATTTTTAATGTTATGTTAACAATCGTATCCATCTATGAAATATACAAATCAAATAAATCCAGTCAACTAACAAATCAGCAAATTATTGGCACAAACTAGATTTAATTATATTGAAAAATTGAATTATTTTCATCAATATAATTTCCAACCAAATAGTTACTTAAAAATCTAACCCAAATTTACAACGTATTCATTTTCCATTTCATATGTATTCGACCTTATACGTTACACATCCAGGCTTGTTCTAAATGAAATTTGAGGCATAGCTCGAAAATTTGGGAACTTAGTAAATTGCAATTTCAAAATCTGCCACAATGTCTATTGGGTTTAGATTTAAAGCGAAACAGTAATTTACTTGTGTGAGTAGCGAAATAAGTTACCTCGCATGGAACGAATTTAAGGGTAGATTTGTCGATGGCTATCTATTCGGGAATAGTTTAACATAGGTTAAATTATTAAATGAATAAAAACTTGTTTTTTGTTATTATCATCGAAGTTCGACAGGCATTATTTATTGCTTATAATTTCTACCGGACCAGCGGTTGCTGCATTCACCTAGCTGGACCCAAAACATAATCTCAAACAATTAATTGTGTTTGGGTCGACCCATCTGATTTACTTTCCTATGCTTATGTGGGATGAGATTACCCTTGTTTAAAAACTAGTAAAAGTTTTAAAGAAGTAGACGTAACTACAGAATTAATCAAAAAAGATACCAAAAACGATAAATTTGTTGTCGCCTAGTTTAATATTTGGTTTAACAAGGCGTCGTAGATAAAGTTATCAGTTTGTAGAAATTGGGATAAAAATGGAAAATAGACGTTTGTATTTACAGAACTATCTAATTTATATTAATTTCAATTAATTGTGAATTGAATAGACGTTTTTTCTGCTATGTTTATAAGGGATTTCCTCAAACTTTTGAAGCTCTAAAATTTATTAAATTTAAGAGATCTGTTCATGAATACCTATTCCATGGATCTGTCTTGCGCATGGATGGGTACCTACCACAACGTAAATGGAAGAGCAATTTTCGAAGCGCCTGTCGTTACGGAAGTAGAACTTCGACGTTTATTTTTAAATGTGAAATGTAAAGTTTATTTTATTTTGAATATTTTATTATTATTATCATTATTTTAAGTGTACACTTCCTCAGTCCTTGGTGGTAATGTGTAAACGCAAATGGGATTAGGCTTATCAGTTACATAATTTAGAAATTTACGGACAGTGTGACAAGTATTCAAAATTGCAGACTTCTGCACATCTATGTATGTGTTTTTGTGAAGACATAGTTTGGTGAGGCTGTCTTGTAGAGTTTTGGGAATTAGTGCCGTAGATGAAAAGATCACCGACACCACATCTATTTTCTCTGCATGCCAGATCTGTCCTACTTCAATTACAAGATCGGTGTATTTTTCAATTGTCTCGTTGTATTTGTCTAAAATTTTGTTATAATTGAGAACAGCAACATCCACTACAAGAACTGAGTTAGCTTTTTTATCCACAACTACAATATCAGGACTGTTATTCGCGTCATCCGTCTATCGGTGATAATTGACCTATCGTAGTATAGTCTAAAATCAGCATTCTGATAAGGCGTGTAGGTGTTAACTAATCCAAATTTGTTGGCCAACTTCTATTGGATGATGTTGCAAAGTTCATTGTACCTGCGTAAGTAATCAATGTTAGCTAATGCTGAACATCCCGACGTCATGTGTTGTATCGTCTCTGTTGTTTGTCGCCCTCTGCACTTGTCCGACACGATGTTTGGATCTCTTTTGACAAATTTCTGGTATTAATTACTTGGTCTTGAATTGCAATCATAAATCCTATTTTTTTTGGGAGCCGTTCTAGTACCGGGAGCACTGCAGCCTGTTGGCTTATTGTACTTTACTCCCACCTTTATTCCACCTACCCAGCCATTCCCGTACCCTCGAGTAGATTATATAGGTCAACTGGATGTATGCCATATGCTTCAGGCGGCACGTAGGCCTCTCCGAAGATTGTCTGTCTCCTTGAGTCCAATGCCTCACAGTCGGATAAAATGTGGGTTACGGTCTCGGTCTCCATGCCACAAAGTCTGCAGCTGAGATTCCCGTTATATAGCCCCATTTTATGCAGATGATCCTTTACCGGGGCATGACCCGTTATATAACCTGTAATAATTCTTAACTTGTTCCTACTAGCATTCAGTAGTTCTTAAGCCCGTTTTACACATATATCACCTATGAAGGTCTTACTGTGTACCTGCTTTGGAGTGTTTCTCCACTGTAGTCTATGTTGGCGTTGTACCCATTTTCGTATTTGTTCTCGGACTACCTTCTTTGTGGTCCCAAGAACTGGTTCTGATCCAACATATGTCGTTGCTGAACCTCTTCTCGCGAGTTCATCAGCTTGTTCATTTCCAGAAATATCATTATGTCCCGGCACCCACACTAGATTTACTCTACTGTGGTCTGCCAGTTCATCCAATTCTTTCTGGCACTCTTCTACCAGTCTGGATGTTACCTTGCGGCTATTTAGAGCTGCAAGGGCTGTCAGTTAATATGTTTATCCTATGAGTGTCAGTCCTATGTTTGTTAATTCTGACACATTCTAGGATGGCATAAATCTCCGCCTGAAATACAGAGGCATGTACTCCTAGTGAGAAGGAACACCTTGTGTTCCTCATCTCACAATACACCCCTGCTCCTGTCCCTTCCCCAGTCTTTGATCCGTCTGTATACCAGGTCTCTCCTCGGGGAAACTTCAGTCTGTTTTGGTCTTGCCAGTCCTTTCTGTGGGGTATCTCTACCTCATATTTAGGGCTGAGGAGAAGTTTAGTGGCCATATAGTCTGTTTTCATATCTAAAATGGCTTACGATGTTCTCAATGGATGTGTGTCGCGATCTAACTGTTTTGCAGCATAAATAACCCCATTCTTGCTTCTCCTATTATCACGATGTGCAATGGAGGAAGGCCAAATAAGGCCTCTAGTGCTGCTGTTGGCCTGCTTCTCATGCACCCTGCAATACTGAGACAAGCAAGTCTTTGCACCTTACCTAGTCTCGTCATTGCATTCTTTTGTATTGTCTTTGTCCACCAGACCAACGACGCACATGCGGAACAATGTTCCATCAGAGAGCCACTTATTTGATGCTTCCTTGTCGATTGATTGAGATAATGATGATGTCGACCATGAAGCGCTTTCTGGGCCCACTACGCCTGTTTGTACAAGTTTCTTATCAGGGTTTACAAGATCTACGGGGGAATAGTTTTTATCAGCTCATGCAATTTAGATGTTTGAGCCTTGCCATTGAGGAATTTTTGGTAGTGTAGTCCTAATAACTGATGATATCGGGTGGTGACATTTGTGTTTGGTCATCATGGTACGCGTTGTTCTTTGAATACCTTCCAGTTTTGTTTTTGTTCACTTCACAATTTTAAATGAGTATTCCAGGACCGGTATAGCGTAGGTGTTAATTACTTTGGTAATATTTCCTGCTTATTATTATTATTAAAGTTTCAATTCAAGCAGTTTTTTCAAAACTTAATTTGCGGATACCTATTTAATGTTTGCTAGTCAGTATACGTAGCACACTTCTTTTTTGATTTTTCCGGCTTAATGAAAATTTTAATAAAACTGTTTCCATCGTATTTATATACTATTGAAGTATTTGGAGAATTTGATTAATTATTATTTAAACCATTCAACGAGAATTTAAAGTTTTAAGTTACGACCGAATCACGCATTTTTTGATAGAATTTCCTGCTGCAATATGTAAAAATGTCAGAGTTGGGAAATAAAACAGTTGAATTTCGTTCATCGGTTTTGCTATGAAAAGGACCGTCCACTCGTTAAAACAATAGTTTTTATTTGCTTGACCAAGTTCAGATACGTTTATTTGAATCGACTAACGTATAACGTGTGCACTCCAAAAAAGAATTCTAAAATCGAATCTAATAAATTATAATAAAGAGGCAAAAGCTGAACGTTTTAATTTAAAAATTGCGGTAAATAACTGTGAGACATTCGAAACTTAAGAAAACATAAATTTCAACAATAAACAAAGATGTACAGGGCAGTGTTTTATTATAATTATAGAACAAACTTCAAGTAGTGAAGTTTATGTGTAAGATTTCATAAATTGATTTTCAACCAATTAGAAGGCTCCTTTTTGTTGACAGATTATCGCGATAATTTTGTTAGTTCCTATTAACTTGATGGAATTAATAAGTGACAATTTTTCTGTCAAAAATAAAGTGCCTGGCAAAAGTCACTCAGAATAAAGTCAAAATGCATTTTGTTTTGCTAACTTATAATTTTTATTGATACTAACCAATAATTATACCATGAATGTTTTAGCTTTTCTTTCCTGCTTTCCTTCTGAAATATACATTGTTGGACATATTGTAATTTTTTTCTAAAATTCTACAAAAACATATTTCCGGTGGCTTTAGTTAATTGTAAATAATTAGAGTTTTAGAAATTAAGTTTATTTTAGCCGTTAGTAACTCATTTTTATCAATAAAATGTGAGGAGCATGAATTAAAAAAACTGAAATCCAATGTTTTTATAGTTTTAAATTCAATATAATTTTAAAAAACATATTATTTTTTCCGATGAGTTTAGTTTAACATGACGCACTGTATTTTTACAATAGAACTTGATTTTAGTGGTTAGCAACTAAGGTTTATTGCTAAAATTTCAGGAACATTGAAGACATTAAAAAATTTGACATCTACGCAGAATAGGTTGTAGAGTTCATCTTCTCATCATTAAAAGAAACTTCAATTCATGAAATTTTTTTTTCGGTTTCACTCAAGTTTTTGTTGATAGAAAATTATAGGTAATAATTCTGCTGCTAGGGAGATTATAGTAAGTGATAATTACTAGCTCTTGAACCTTCCCACATTTAAATTAAATTCACTCTTTGATAGCTCGTTATAAAATTTTAAATAATTTTACATGATATATTTTAATTGTATAATTGAAAGCTTAAGCTAGAAATAAAATGTTCTTTAAGAAACCATGAATGCTTGTGAGATACAGATCGACATTCTGGAAGGTTATTTTCAAAAATTTCGTCAACTGTGTCACAATAAACAACTTTTCCTCGAAGAGACCTGGATAATAATATAAGATATATTTTTTATACATAATTAAACTGTAGGTACCTATATTATATACATCATGTTCAAAGAGTGCTAAGTAATAATTACAACTAATTAACAAAAAAGTTAAATGCCAAAATATTACAACTCGCTAACAATATGTGACATTGTTTTTCATTATTAAATAACACATTAATAATAAATATTAGTAATACTTCTTCTATTTCTATTTTGGCACTTCAAATAATACATGTTAGAAAAGAACATTTTTCAGCATCGCATCTGCAGAACAGCTTCTCATTGTTTTTTTTATAAAATTTAGAAGGTAAGTAATATTCTTATTTTTGCTGGTAAATTTTGGACAACTATTTCTTAGATACGGGGGGAATTAGTTTTAAATAAAGCAGAAAACAAACGCAACAGATAAATGCTCAAAATTTTTTACGTCTTTTTGGGATATGTTATATTCTTATTAACAGATAACGTATAAACATTTTTATCAATTTAAATTAGGAGTAAATTTTTTGAAATAATTTTATATTCGAAATATACTTACTAGAATTTGATATTCTTCTTAAGAACCGCCCAAATTGATAGACCAAAAGCTACCAGCAAAATTGTTTAACACACACAAATAATTTAAAACTATGATACAATATATACATACAAAAATGCCATCACAAAACTTTGGATTTAATTTAAATAAATCCTCTAAATACATGTATATTACATTAAGCTTTATATAATTTATATATACAAATATCTCTCTTGTTCATTGAATTGAAGTAAGGCATTCAAATCTAAATCACGTTTTTAGATTAATAACTCAAAACAAAAAGTGGAATGTGGAATGAATGATCAAATTGGTTTTTTCACTAATCTGATGTTGGCTTGTTAATTAATTTTTATTCTTTATACACTGTGTCCGTAAAGTATGGAACAAATTCATTTTTAGCTAAATATGCCATTTTAAGAAATAATCCTGAAACACATCGATTTTTGATTTTAATTTACCGTATTTTAAAATAATATTCTAATATACAGGGTGAATTACTTTCGAGTCATTTTTTTTAATGGAACACCCCCATTTTGTTTCAATTTTCGGATTACTTTAGCTGAGCTGATTCCAAAAATGTATCACATGTTGATTCCAATATCACAATAGTTTTGTGTGTGCTCATAAAGTAACGCGTAACATTATTTATTAGTTAAATTAACAATATTATCAAAAATACTTATTGTCTAGCGGACAGAATATGATTAAATACATGACTTTATAAATGTTCGAACTGCAGCCCTTGCTGTATTTGACAGTAACCCAAACGGTGTACAAATTCTTGTTGAACCTTGTTTATTGTGTCTTGAGAAATATTGTTTATTGCTGTCCGAATTATCTCTTTTAATTCTTGAATATTTGCTGGTTTCGTTTGATACACAACATTCTTCAGATGGCCCCACATAAAATAATCCAACGATTGAAATCTGGTGACCTTGCTGGCCATTCAATAGGTCCACGTCTACCAATCCACCTGTTCGGAAAAATTTCATCTGGGTACCTTCTAACATCTACAGCATAATGTGGAGGTGCGCCATCCTGTTGAAACCATAAACTTTCATCAAAACCTCCAGGATTACTTTATGAGCACACACAAGACTATTGTATTTTTGTCCACCCTGTACCAATTGGAATCAACATGTGATACATTTTTGGAATCAGCTCAACTGGAGTAATCCGAAAATTGAGACAAAATGGGGGTGTTCCATTTAAAAAAAATGACGGTGACGTCATTACTCGAAAGTAATTCACCCTGTATATTAGATTATTATTTTAAAATACGGTAAATTAAAATCAAAAATCGATATGTTTCAGGATTATTGCTTAAAATGGTCTGTTTAGCTAAAAATGAATTTGTTCCATACTTTACGGACACAGTGTATAGTTGAACCAATAATGACATCTTTCTAATGAAAATAATTCAATTATAAGTTTTTTATTTTACAAAATGGCTTCTACCTATTTAATTAAACCAATTATTAGAGAACAGTTTGCAGGCAAGTGTTCCAAACAAAATGAACATGTTGATAGATTTGAATGCCTTTGGTCTGGCCAACACATTTTAGGTATCTAGGTGAACGAGCATATAATATTATAATATTTCCTTTCAGTTCAAAAAATGCTGCGCAAATGTGTTGGTGGTCACAAAGGCGCATAGATATGTTTTATAATATGACGGTTTCTTTTGCAAATAAATTTTTTTCAGGCTTTCATCTTAGTCCAAGTGATCATTGCAGAATTTATTATCGAATACCAGTCAAATAGATTTTTTTACTTCGAATCAACGGTAACTATTTAAACTTTTATTATAACTTGGTGAATCAAATGAAGAGGTGAAATCAAAACACAATCAATTCATAGAGATCGTTGTCATAATGGCTATTTTCCGATTTTAGGTATCGACCTCGGCCCAAATGACTGCAAGTTTGGAAAAATTCAATTTAAAATATTTTCAAGACCTTTTCAACATTTCATGTCGGAAAACCTTGTAAATAAAATCTTGCCGAGCTCGATTTTCGGCGACTACAGTGACTTTATTACCTATTTTCTGGTCCCACATCAGTTTATAGTTTATACAGACTGGAAATGAAAATTTAATTTTAAACGCATAATAAGAAGACCCAATTTATTAACACTTCCAATTTAAGTTTACTCTGGTTGAGAGATTAGTCTATAAATTCGGCAATATACTTTCTTTGTAAAAATCAAAGTAGTGAAAATATTAGTTTATTTCTGACGCTGTAATTAAAATGAAAAGTTCGTTCAAAACAGCCAGTCTGTGTCATTTGTTGCCTTCCTTATTATAACACGTCTTTTAACAGTAAACCTTTGTGACTTTCCTATCGCACTATCCTTTAAAAATTCCTAACAAAAGCTGGGAAAAACACTCTGTTCAAGTGCTTTGAAGGAACAGACTTGTTTTAAGATTTTGTTCAATATACGAGTAAATATATTGTTGTTTTTTCATATATTGAGGATACTTATCGTTTTTGGTTTAATAATAGATAGTATATAGAAAAAATTGAATAGATGAGGTTTTTACTTGATGAAGATCCCTACTAAATGATGTACTCGTAATAAAACAATTTAATTTGTTTAAATCTTCATAATATATAATGAAGATTTAAACAAATTAATAGTATATTACGTAACAAGAGTTGTAAGTAACCCATTACGCACGAAGCCGCGCAGCGGTGAGTTCGTAAATTTCACGAGTGCGTAATGAGATTACAACTCGTGTAACGTACTAAACTTTTTCTACGCCCATCTATTTTCTTCTGAGTGCTCATAATTTCATCTTTTTCACATATTCGTAGGTAAAGTTGAGAAAATGTTCGGATACTATAATTTGTTACAAAAATTGACAGAATAAATGAAGAAGAAAAAGCGAATTATTTTTTTAAAAATTGTATAATGTGTTGCCGACATTTAGGGTCATCACTCTTTTAATCTAAAATGTATTACACTAATAATTCAACAAAGAAATTTAAGTTTTTCTTACCTAAACGCACGTGTATGTTATGAGCTTTTCATTACGTGCATGTTATTGTTAAATGTCACTTACAAGAAAAGTCAACAGTGCGATTTTTGACGTTTACGGACTTGGGCGTAGACAAATTGTTTTATTTCATAGTATAGTATATATAGTTCTAAGAAATAACAGTAATAAATTAAAAAATAACACAAATAAAAGCTTTGTTTCTTATCCACGGGTGATTCTCATATTCTTTGTTCGTCCAAGTTAAAACATAATATATTAACGTTGTAAAAATTATATAATTCTGCAATATTCACTTCGTCGATTATAACCGTCTCAATACTGGTATAGGTTTTAGTTATAATTGCACTACACTTTAAACCTTCATAATTTCACAGTTTTTCTCACATTTTAAAAATTCAAAAAATCATTCAAAATTTAACCAAAGCAAGTTTTCAAAAAGCCTAGGTTTTTGCGTCATGGTTCGAAAATGGCGAAAGTTGTTCCAGTAACTCATTTAGCGTTGTCACAACAAAATTTTCAGTTGTAAGGGTATTTTTTCTAATATTTATTTTCCAGTCCTTAATTCACACTGTAATGGTCAGGTAGATAAAGTGGCAGGCTTGCGAATTTTACTCTATTAAGGAGTAAGTATTAGCTAATTGAAATTACTATTTTTCTGCCACATTTGGAGCTTCAGATCAGTTATTAAGATTTTTTTGTAATAGTGATTATTTTGTGTTTTTAATGCTGGACGTAAAGAATGATAATAGTATATTATTTAACGAGCAATTTATGATAGCCATTATTCACGAAGGGTGACGAGCCGTAGGCGAGGGGCGCAAATCACCCGAGTGAATAATGGCCATAAATTGCGAGTAGAATACTATACTTTATCCACGACCCTTGATTTCTTTATTAAATAAAGAGAGTGTAGAACGGAAAGTAATAAGTTGGTATTATTGACAATTCTAACGTCAAAATTAATATATTTCTGGATTAGGTCAAATAATGTGACATATAGAGATGGGCGATATTGTGTAAAGTATCGATACACCGTACCGTTATAAATATAGTGTTTTAAAAATATCAATATTAAAAAATACCGTTATGAGAAGTATCAATATTAAAAATTTCGATATTTTATCGATACGATATATTTCAGAAACAAATTTCCAAAACAAAATACGCAGATCATTTCATGTTGTACCCCCATCTCTAGTCACCTATGTACCGAAATTTTGTGAGCGTTGAGTTGTCATGGCATGTTAGTTAAATGCAGAAGCGTGAATTATGAGTTCATAATTCACTCTAGTGAATTATGAACCATAATTCACTCTAGTAGACATATGGGTACCATATATCTTTTGTTAGGAGGTAAAATATTGACTTATTATTAAGTGGTCGTGGACAAATATATATTTTAACAAATAACAATATATATTTTAAAAAACGAATACAGTGATAAGTTGATAACATCATTATTTGTATCAAATCCAAAAAAATTAATTGTATCTATCCTGAATTTTATTCTAACAAAAAAATGCCTAAATTAGCTGTCGTTTTAGTCCCAATAGTTTTGTAGTGGCAACACTGGATAGAGAACTGGAATAGACAATAGTTGTCATGGATTCTACCAGAAATACTCAATTATTCATACCAACATAAGGATGTACAGAAACATTTTCAATATACCAGTTAACTGAACGATTTCTTCGTTAACACAATAATTGAACTTATGTGGAATTATACTTATAATTGCGCTTCCAATTGTAATTATTTAGAATATTTCAAATATTATGTTTATACGTTGATTAATATTTCAAAATGCAGAAATTATAGATAACGGTAACAAGGGTCAACCTTTAATAATTAATATATAATTAAAATTATGTACAGAAATAACAACGCTTTCAAATTAATAATGTACTGTATAAAATGAAATTAGAGTTATATTTCCGGTACATAGGTTATCTTCAAACAGGGTGGTTCAATAAAAATAAAAGATATCCATTTAAATTCCATTTTACAGTCTTCATGGTGGTTGTTATAAAACTCATTTGAGCTGGCAAATTTTCTGCCTGGTGAATTATTCTAACAGTAATCTTTACCAACTATTAACAATTAAAAATTGATCAAGACGAGTTGATCGTGGTTCAAAATGAGATGAAAGAAACGACACAATGACAAAAATATTGGAAAGAAACAGTTTTTGGTCAGCTCTCATCTTCTTGAACTAATAGTGGTATTTGCCATACTGGTACCAACATTGTCTTTGTAAAAACTATTCCATCAAATGAAATAAATCCGTCTTTAGATAAGCTAGAGGATTTGGTTAACGCCATGTTCATAGCGCAGAAATTACAAGAGAAAGATGAATTACCTGTTTCCAGTATGTCTGAACTTTAACATATTGAAATGCCAACGACCTCTCTAGAAGGTGGATAATTGCATGAACATCACTGGAAATTTACTGGTCAGGAAATGAGACAACGTGTTTGATGAAAAATGAGTAGAGCAGAAAATTTAGAAGTTTAAAATTGAAAACGTTGTAAGGTATTTTTGTTATCGTTAGACAGATGATGACGACGGACTTCTGGTCCAATTAAATATGCCGAATGGACTAGGAGGAATATTTTTTTTGATTATTTTGGTAGATGAACGTGGATTTATAGTTGTAGGACTAGTTTCAAGTATTATTTGAGGGTTGAGGTAAGTTCAAGACGATATTCAGGAAACGATCAGCTACTAAAAAATATTAATTTTTAAAGAAATAACTCAAGAGTTATGCCGTGATAAAGTCTAAAATGGTAATAAAGTGATGATTTTATCTCGTATGCATCTAATAAAATATTTTCTCTGGTTTATTTTCATTCACTTGTATATAATCCCTATATAAATTAAGAAGTTGGGATTAGAAAAAAGTGTGGCTCTCTTAGCAGAATAAAGGATTAGTAGTATATTATTAAACGAGCAATTTAGGATAGCCATTATTCACGCAGGGTGACAGGCGAGGGGCGCAAGTCACCCGAGTGAATAATGTCCATAAATTGCGAGTAGAATACTATACTTTGTCCACGACCCTTGATTTTTTTATTAAATAAAAGTTAAGTAAATAAAACGAGTGTAGAACGGAAAGTAATAATTTGCTATTTTGTATTATTGACAATTCTAACGTCAAAATTAATATATTTCTGGACTAGGTCAAATAATGTGACATATAGAGATGGGCGATATTGTGTAAAGTATCGATACACCGTACCGTTATAAATATAGTGTTTTAAAAATATAAATATTAGAAAATATCGTTATGAAAAGTATCAATACTAAAAATTTTATCTATACGATATATTTCAGAAACAAATTTCCTAAACAAAATACGCAGATTATTTCATATTGTACCCCCATCTCTAGTCACCTATGTACCGAAATTTTGTGAGTGTTGAGTTGTCATGGCACGTTATTTAAATGCAGAAGCGTGAATTATGAGTTCATAGTTCACTCTAGTAGATATATGGGTACCATATACCTTTTGTTAGGAGGCAAAATATTGACTTATTATTGTGGTCGTGGACAAATATGTTTTTCCTTGTCACCACTTTATCAATAATCGAATTTCACTATAACATATCTAATACTTTTAATGAAATTTAATGGTAATACATGCTATATTTTACCGAGTCATTTTCTGAAAATAACACGAATTATTCCTCAAAAATTCACCGTAAAATGGAATTCGCAATTTCAAATTCCAAAAAAATATTAATTAATAGGTTTCTTAAACCCAAGCAGCACGTATCTGTTATGGCACGTAATTCCTACGGCCCTATCTAGAATGGAAAAAGACATTATTTTTTTATGTATCAAATTTTTGATCAAATTCCTATATCTCAATATATTTTGAAATAACTTTAAAATTGCGGTTTTGTGACCAAACTAACTGTGTAGTCACTTTAATTGCTGAAACAAGTTTTAGTGACCCTTTTCAATGCCTATATACTTTCAATTGTAACCTCGAAAGCCTGATTTATATTAATGTTACCTGGAAGCTTCAGTAGTTATTTGTAGTACTAAAAAATACTTCACTATTTCAATACAAAATAAATAAACAACCTGTATACATATTTTATTTTGTAGTCAGCAAATAAATGGAGAGTTTTTAGTCAAACAGTACACTTTACAAATAATATAAAAATAACGTTTTTGATATTTCCTAATGAGGGTTTTGATATTTTTTTAAGATATGTATGTGCAGTATTGAGTAATTATTGTTGTAAATATAATTAAAACAATAGCAAGTGAATTTAAGAATGGTAAATTTAAACTAACAATATGGAATGTAAATCGAGGTTTAATAGAAAAGAAATATACTATACTATACTATAAATACCAAAAGTAAAAGATAGATAAAAGTTTTTATAATTCTCTTTTTTGAATGAAGTTTTTACTGAGATTTTTTGAGGCCAAATTGTATATACTATTACTTAATATGTTATTTTTATCTATCGATAATAATAAATAAACTACTAAAAAACTGACTTAAAATGTGTATTTGATAATTTCCAGGATGTTACACCGTGGTCTTCTTTGGATTTAGTTTCAGTTGATTCGTCGAGAAGAGTTTTCGTCCATGCCACTGAAGATGGCTGCCGCAGTTGCAGCCGAAACATTTGGGAGAGGAATCCAAAGAAGACCACGGCATAACAGCCCGGAAATTATCAAATACATTGACTCCGGCCGTAAAAGCCTACATTAATTCAAAAAAATCCTTTGTCCACGACCACTTAATAATAAGTCAATATTTTACCTACTAACAAAAGTTATATGGTACCCATATATCTACTAGAGTGAATTATGGTTCATAATTCTTCTGCATTTAAATAACATGCCATGACAACTCAACACTCACAACATTTCGGTACATAGATGACTAGAGATGGGTGTACAATATGAAATAAACTATTAAATCCGCGTATTTTGTTTAGGAAATTTTTTTCTGAAATATTTCGTATCGATAAAATATCGAAATTTTTAATATTGATACTTCTCATAACGGTATTTTTTAATATTGATATTTTTAAAACAATATATTTATAACGGTACGGAGTATCGATACTTTACACAGTATCGCCCATCTCTATATGTCACATTATTTGACGTACTCCAGAAATTTATTAAATTTGACGTTAGAATTGTCAATAATACAAAATTATTACTTTCCATTCTACACTCGCATTATATTTAATAAAGAAATCATGGGTCGTGAACAAAGTAAAGTATTCTACTCGCAATTTATGGCTATTATTCACTCGGGTGACTTGCGCCCCTTGCCTACCACTCGAGACGTAAACGTCAGCCTGCGTGAATAATGGCTATCATAAATTGCTCGTTTAATAATATACTATTAAGCAAACAAACAATTTAATAGGTACTTATTTGTCATTTTGTTTAATGTAAGTAAGTAATTATTGTTTATTAGGTAATTATTCTTTATAATTTTGAAGTCGGTACCAAGTAAGCGTCTGTCTTCACATCGCATCGCACAATTCGTCGGCACGTGGCAGTTTTAAATGTAAACTCGTCTTGAGTTTGCTATTATATTCGAGGTAGCAAAGTATAGAATTTTAATGGTTCAATTGGCACCGACTTTAAAATTATGAATCGATCAATAGTTACATAATGAACAATAATCTCTTGATGACATCAAGTAGTGCAACGAATATAGTATATTATTAAACGAGCAATTTGTGATAGCAATTATTCACGCAGGGTGACGTAGGCGAGTGGCGCAAGTCACCCGAGAGAATAATGGCCATAAATTGCGAGTTGAATACTATACTTTGTCCACGACCCTTGATTTCGTTATTAAATAAAAGTTAAGTAAATAATGCGAGTGTAGAACGCAAAGTAATAATTTGGTATTTGGTATTATTGACAATTCTAACGTCAAAATTAATAAATTTCTAGAGTACGTCAAATAATGTGACATATGAAGATGGGCGATACAGTGTAAAATATTGATACACCGTACCGTTATAAATAATATATTGTTTTAAAACTATCAATATTAGTAAATATCGTTATGAAAAGTATCAATACTAAAAATTTCGATATTTTATCGATACGATATATTTTAGTGTTTTTATGTTGTCATAGTAACATATGCTATTTAAATGCAAAAGCGTGAATTATGTAACATAATTCACTCTAGTACATATATATGGGTACCATATTCCTTTTGTTAGGAGGTAAAATATTGACTTATTATTAAGTGGTCGTGGACAAAATATTGAATAGAATATTTTGTATTTATTTTTATCACGTTATACCACGTTGTATAGCCGGGTGGAACTTTGTACATAATCTTAAACTTATTTTCCGATATGCAGTAGGGTCCATGAAATGAAGATGAATGTGAAATTTGCCGAATATCTTTGTCATTCTCATGAAAGTATTTAATAGTATATTGTGACACAAGGGAATAAAATGAGCTCTAGCAACCCTAGACTATTAAGATGCACGAGCGAGCGTAGTGAAGCGAGGGCAGCGATAGTTTCCTGCATGTGGTACACAACTGTTTTTCGGCAACCGAATAAACTAAAAAATAGGACAATATAAAAAAAACGTTGACATACATTGACGTTTAATTAAAAAATTCACGTGAAACGTCAAAGTAATTAAGTGACAGATGGTGAAAGGCTTCAAAAATCGTGGCGTTATGAATTTTTCGCCCTTAGGATGCTAAACAATATTTTCTGCCCTAACAGATGGGCTGAAAAGTCCCGGGCCTGACACATAGATGGTGCTAGTTTTATAGCAATCCCCCGTTTTTAAGTTAGTACTAACAGCTGTACAAAATTTCATGATATTTTATTCACTAGTTCGTGAGTTATTGACACTATCACATTACTTTGATTATTTTCAAAACAATGGATCAAAAACAATTTCGTGTTTTAATTTTTCACAGCTTCTTGATGGTGAAAAATACCGTTCAAGCGAAGCAATGGCTCTCCTATCCTATCCTATGGGACTCCTATCCGTCAGAAACAAAAAGATCCTCAAAGTCGGTTTGAATGATCGAAAACTGAAGTTGCGTGAGTTAGCTGACATCGTAAAGATATCAAAAGAAGGTGTTGGCTTTATATTGCATGAGTAATTGACTATGAGAAAGCTCTGTTCAATGTGGGTGTTGCGTTTGCTCACTGTTGACCAAAAACAAGAACGTGTTGATGCTTCTAAGCAGTATAATATATAATTTTTGCGTCGATATGTGACAAAGGATGAAACATGGATCCATCACTTCACTCAGGAATCAAAACGATCGTGATCTGAGTGGACAGCAGCTGGAAAACCTCGTCCAAAGCACCCGAAAGCACAACAATCGGCTGGAAAAGTTATGGCCTCGGTATTTTGAGATGTACGTGGTGTAATATTTATCGACTATCTTGAAAAGGAAGATACCTAAAAAATGCTCGTCGGTAAGAAATTAAGAGGTTACGGCTGACACTGACACTGACGCCTATTTTAAGGCAAAAGTTGAATCGTTCTACAAAAGTGGTATTGAAATGTTAGAGCGGCGCTGGAATGACTGTGTTGTTCTTGATGGAAATTACGTTGATGAATAAAACTCATTTCTTTGTTAGGCCCGGGACTTTTAAGCCCATGTGTTATTTTTGGTGTCATATGATTGGTTTTCCGGTAAGGTACGCGAAAAAATTATTTTCTACTCTTCAGTTCGTTTTAAAAGCGTGGTATATTAAAATTTGTTTATTACATTTATTATTTTTCGCTTTTCAGTTTGAGTGATTGGCAAATCTAGTAAGTCCCTGATCATAGTTATGTACAAAATACCTTATTTTGGAATTATCCTAAACGTAACAATACCTCAATCGCCATACAATTGCTATTTTATCCTGACTATGTGTATATATATATGTATATACCATTCGAATTGAAATAGTCCTTTTTTTAAAGCCGGTTAATAAAATAGGATCATAAAATGATATACGTCAATCCAATGTGTACTTATTGAACATTAATTACAGAATATAGCAGGGTATTCAACCCGGTGCTATCGGATACAATCAATTTGTATTATATTACTTTTATAGATATTAATGCCTGCTTGAAACTATTTTTTCTGGGATGGAAAAAAAACTTAAAATGACTCATCTACTTGTAAATACACTATCTCCATTTTTTTATTCTTTGGTTGGTTATTTTTGGTTTCTGGCTTTTAGATGATACACTGTGTCCGTGAAGTATGGAACAAATTCATTTTTAGCTAAACAGGCTATTTTAAGAAATAATCCTGAAACACGTCGATTTTTGATTTTAATTTACCGTATTTTAAAATAATACTCTAATATACAGGGTGAATTACTTTCGAGTAATGACGACGCCGTCATTTTTTTTAAATAGAACACCCTCATTTTGTCTCAATTTTCGGATTACTCTAGCTGAGCTGATTCCAAAAATGTATCACATGTTGATTCCAATAATTGGTACAAAATGGTCAAAAATACAATAGTTTTGTGTGTGCTCATAAAGTAACGCGTAACATTCTTTATTAGTTAAATTAACAATATTATCAAAAATACTTGTCTAGCGGACAGAATATGATGAAATACATTACTTTATAAATGCTCGAACTGCAGCCCTTGCTGTATTTGACAGTAACCCAAACG
Source organism: Lochmaea capreae (assembly GCA_949126875.1). Lineage (NCBI taxonomy): Eukaryota > Metazoa > Arthropoda > Insecta > Coleoptera > Chrysomelidae > Lochmaea > Lochmaea capreae. The sequence goes on along the minus strand of OX421402.1, from coordinate 13,302,944 downwards.
GTGTACAAATTCTTGTTGAACCTTGTTTATTGTGTCTTGAGAAATATTGTTTATTGCTGTCCGAATTCTCTCTTTTAATTCTTGAATATTTGCTGGTTTCGTTTGATACACAACATTCTTCAGATGGCCCCACATAAAATAATCCAAAGGATTGAAATCTGGTGATTTTGCTGGCCATTCAATAGGTCCACGTCTGCCAATCCACCTGCTCGGAAAAATTTCATCTGAGTACCTTCTAACATCTACAGCATAATGTGGAGGTGCACCATCCTGTTGAAACCATAAACTTTCATCAAAACCTCCAGAATTACTTCATGAGCACACACAAGACTCTTGTATTTTTGTCCACCCTGTACCAATTGGAATCAACATGTGATACATTTTTGGAATCAGCTCAGCTAGAGTAATCCGAAAATTGAGACAAAATGGGGTTGTTCCATTTAAAAAAAATGACGGTGACGTCAATACTCGATAGTAATTCACCCTGTATATTAGAATATTATTTTAAAATACGGTAAATTAAAATCAAAAATCGACGTGTTTCAGGATTATTCCTTAAAATGGTCTGTTTAGCTAAAAATGAATTTGTTCCATACTTTACGGACACAGTCTGTAATAACCCTTGATTCATAATAATTTCTGCTTCAAGTTTTTAACTATTTGTTTTCTAATTTTATGCAATTTTTGTCTGTGATAGCTAGCATGACTTAATATTTTCTAATTTTCTGAGTTTAGGATGACATTGCAAACAACAAATTAGGTACTATCAACGAGTTGATTGAATGGAAAGAAATTTATCAATTGTCTACGATTTTTTTTTTCTGGTCTCTCACTATATTTCTTTTATTCTAAAGGTCATCCTATTCACCGGAATTCACTGATTAATTGTGTTAACAATTTTACTAGCGAGCTGCATAAGTACATGTACTGTACATATTGTTGAGTATTACTTTTTGTTAGATAAAAACGGACCATAATTGAAATAACACCGTAAAAAAAATTAGAGCCTCAATAAATTTGTTACTTGGACTAAAATATATTTGGTAAGTATGTATATATGCATGGCAAATTTATATCTGATTTGACTAAAATTGCAGAATAAAAATTCACTTGCTATTGTTTAATAAACAATCTTGACACCTTGAAGAGTTAAAAGTCATAACAATGTTGAAAAATGGGGTCTAACAACACAAAAGCTGAGAGGCGAGATGTAATCTTGTTTGTTTCCAGATAGGATTACTTGATATGGTACATTAATTTTGAGAGAGGGAAAACGTACCCGACAAAAAACAGTGAAGAATCACAGCTGCAATCTGCGGCGCTGCCCACCTTGCCATGCTGACACATCCTGAAACAAAAACATTACATTATATTCTACAAATCGATATCAACTGTTACCACACTAAAAAGGCATTTCTTTATCGGATATTTTTTTTAAGATTAACTTTTCCGATCAGGATACGAGGGTCCAAATATAACTGCCAAAAAAGTATTTAACTGTAAAATTCAAAATATGTTTACAGGATAGCTAAATACAGTATTAGTGTTGATATGTGAGGGGTAAAGTGAGCATAGTTGCCATATACACTAGAAATTCATGCAAAACATTATTTACGTTTGTAGCATTGGTAAGTGTAACAATGGTTTTACTAGATAATTGTACATAGAGGAAATAAGGATATAGCAAGCGCGCATGTATAAGTTGAAACGTCCAGTTCAAAAAAGAAGAGGAGCACCGACTATTAGCAACTGGGCTGCAACTATCTTATCAGATAAAGTAATTACCTCTAACCTTACAGGTGACAGTGACAGTGACAGTGAGAGTCAAGCTGCCCTTAAAGTACTTCAGAGCTCTAAGGTAACATCTCGGCTGGTATGGGAATGCGACGAAGAACTTAGAAGACTGGCGATTCGGAACAGTGTAACACTGGAGTGGTTCCCAGGTCACAAAGGAATCGCTGGCAATGAAAAAGCTGACGAACTTGCAAGAGCAGGATCGTCAACACTGATGAACGGACCCGAACCATCTGTGGGCATCCCCAGATGCTCCACTAGGTCATGGTTAAAAGGGTGGATAAAAGAACAATACAAAAAACACTGGAAGAATACGCCCAGGCAAACACATGGGAAGAAATTTATAAAAGAATCATCAGAAAAAGTAGCGAAAGAACTGCTCTCAATAAGCAGGAACAAACTACGCACCATAACGGGGCTTCTTACTGGACACTTTCCCACAAAGGAGCACCTGAACAAAATAGGGCTGTATAACGGAGACCTTACATGCAGAAGATGCAAAAAGGACACCGAAACAGATCTGCACATATTATGCAACTGTGAGACGCTGGACCACAGAAGGCAAAAACTATATGGAAGACCCCAAATGACGCCAGAATACTTCTACAACCAACCAGTAAAGAACCTGTATGAGGTAATACAGGGAACGGATTGGCTGAATAGGCTGTAGTCAGAACATTAGGAGAATCCACAATAAGCCCAAGAGGCTGAGGTGGTGCCGGCGAAGGGACGGCTCCTTAAAAAAAACCTTAAAGGTGAAGAAATCGGCAGAAATTGTCCTCATGGCGGGATACTTTCCTCCCTCTTGCGGAACCAGCTGCTGGACGATCTGGAACTAACTGGAGCAGGCTCAAGCCTATGCTGTTGACCTAGCCTTGCTAGAGCCAACTCTAAAACTGCTTTCTTGGTAGGAACTCAGAAAGCTTCAGACATTGTATGCAGATAATGTGACAGAACGGAACTCTTGGATAAAACGCCCAACTGAAACTCACACTTGAAAAAAGTAATCCACAACGAGAGTCTAGCATTATGGACTTAACATCTCTTCATCTCCACCTCCACCAACTTCTTAACCAGCTGGGTGCAATCAATAAGGTTTTCCTCTAATGGATTTCGAGTCACATCGGAAACCTGGGTAACGAAGTAGTCCTTGCCAAGAAAGCAGGTCAGTCTAAGTTCATAGGCCGATTGGGAATCCCCCTAAATCTGAAAAAGAGAACTACCTTGGACCAGATATACCGCAAAGCAAGTGACTGCTGTACTGGAGTGAGATACCAGGGTTAAGGCAAACCAAAGTCTTTATCAAAAAACCTTCAAAACTTAAGGCAGAACCCTTTCTTAACATGGAAAGGAAGAAGATCAGGTCTGTAACTGAAATCCTGTTGGCTAAACCATCATCTATACAGAATAGGGCTGGTGGCTGGTGTTGTCACTGCTCAGAAGAAGATGAATCGGCGAAATACATTCTGTCCTAGTGTGTCAGGCTAAGGATCTACGGTTCTGCGACCGGAGGATGTAAATAGACATACCCCTTCATAAATTTTCAACTTCCTTTGGAAGATTGAACTTAAATAGGTGATCTGATTTGGATTGAGGAATAATAGAGAGTATCTGACCCTGAAACGACCAGTCACAGAAACCAAACCAATTCTCTCTCTCTCTACTACTATTACTACTATCTAAACCTGTGGTAGACATTTAATAGATCAGCTATTATGATCATTGAAATAATAATAGATTGTTAGTAAATCTGTACCCTTGTATTACATAATATGTGAAGAAAATAATTTTCATTGCAATATGTCTAATACGGTGTCGAGTTGTAGGACCTCTATTTCAAAAATATTTACGTAAGTTGAAACAATGTTTTTTCACTTGTAAAAATAATTTTACAACTCTTCGTGGCATATGGAAAACTTTTTTATTATTAATTTTACGAAAAAAATTACTCTTCATATAAAGTTCTGCATGGTCTACTGTCTACTACCTAACATGTCATCATATATCGAATCTTCCAGGTCCTATACGAGGTATATAAGAAAATATGAATTTTACCAAACAGTAAAATTCTTATGTTTTTGAAGAAATCGAAAACTGTTATCCGGTTTCCAGAAAATGGCATAAAAAAATGGTGCAACTGCTCTTAGCTTTGTAAACAAGGCTTTTGATATGTAGATAGTAGCATATTTTCTACAGGACGCGAAAAATTAGTAGCAGGTGTAGTAGGACAATACTATTGATACTATAACAATAATATTGGAAAAATAGACCAAAAAAAAGAGAATAATGGCCATTGGAAAGATTTAGTAGGGCTAAGACAATCAATGATAGTCATGAGAAACTACAATCAGGTGAGATCAAATGAATACCCAGGCCAGAGTAAAACTGCACCAAATGCTTTGACAAGTGTCCTAACAGGACACTTCAAAAAGCTCAAACTAGTGGAGCAAAAAGAATGTAGATTCTGAGAAATGAAAAAAGAAATCTCCATTCCTATACTTGCGAAATGCAAAGTAATTCAGAATCCTAGTGCACAACACCTAAGAGCCTAGGATGGAAAATATGGAGAAAAGGGGGCACGACAGATCTTTTTGGTCTCCGTGACAATAGATCTCTTAGGCCTCAGTGAATGTCACCCCAGTCTACGTACACAATTCCACAGCATCAGTGATGAATAATTACTTCAGTTTTGTGAAAATTCGAATTAAACATTGCTCAGTTTTCTGATTAAAGTAAACCATATTTGTTATTCCTTTAGTACTGTTTAGGATTTGTTAAAACACTTGCTTCCTGTAGAAACTAGTGATACATTGTATTTTTATTACAATTGGAAGAACTGAAATTGAAAAAAGGGCATAAAGATAAACAGAAGTGATGGTAAGATAAATCTTTTGAAAACAGAAGTTAAAATGAATGGGGTGATTGCCGCGAAAACCGAAAAAAGGAAGCTGCATCTCACCACAGAGTGCTCTACTAGAAACATTAAGTTGGGTAACGGCTAAGAGGTTATTTAAAAATCCATCTCCGTTCCAACATATTCAAGTACCTCTAAAAGAAGCATTTAAATGGAAAGCGAGTCGTTTAAATTTTAGTAATATAAACGGCAGAATGTCAATAAATGACTTGCACTGCTCTTTCACCTGATTTATTATGCATTCATGAATTTTCGACCAATTGCTTTCATAAATATTTTGCTTATACCATGAAAGCCTCGTTATAATTCAAAATTGAAGCAAACATCTTCAGTAATAGCCGGATAAAATCTTTTATACAGTGATAACTGAAACGAAACAATACCAGTAGGTACTACCACATTTTAGACAAACAATCAAACCGTTAATTTAAAGAAATATTGTCTTTCGGTGTTAAGGTGAATTTCCACAGATCCGAAATCCGACGTGACGATCGTCCGAAAGTTTTGTGATTGGTGGAATAATTCAAAATTGACAAGCCGCCAAATGTTTGTCTGAAAGTTTTAACCTATGTCCATCATGGGAAAAAGTTGAAAAATGTTCAGCTTTTATCCGTCATCGGATCTGATTTAATCTAACTTTTTCATGATCTACTTTTTTTTGAGATATTATTTCAGAATGAATAATAATAATTAGGTATTATGAAAGACGATTAAAAGCAACGAACAGTTTGCTGTTAATTTCAATTGTAAGTTTAAAACTCATATGTCGTTATTTTTGTTACTAAATCGTACGATTGTTTCCAATCGGACATCGGATGACAGATCTGTGGAAATCCACCTTTAACCTTCAAGGACATGAACAATGACTACGGCCATTGTAATAAATTTATTAATAACTAATATTATACAAATTTCTTAAATTGGTATTACACTAACATTTGTACACATATTTAGGTAGCCCGAGAGGTTTGGTCCTTTTCTATCACTGTTACTAAAATATCTAGTGTTACAGATCTATTTTCAGAAAATTAAGATACTAGGAACATGGAAGGGGTCTTGGCCCAAAATATTCTACGATTTCTCAATTAATAAAACAAATACAGAAGAAATTATGAAAATTCAATATTGCGATAATTTTGACTCAAAATGGTTGTTAATCCCGTCGCACAAAATTGACGTCTGTTACAAAAAAGGAATTGTTCTAAGCTTTCAATGGAAAATAATTTACCAAATATTTCAACAATTTTTAACATGCAGTTCAGCCTGTTACGTTTTTCGTTTTAAAAACTATTTTATTTAGTTAATGTTTGTGGTTCATTGTCACTTATTCCTTCCAAATTTCTACTTAATTTCTAAACATGCCGTTTCCTTGTCGCATTAGTCACTCCAAAATAAAATATTAATTTTTATCAAATTCCCGTCTGGTTGGTAAGTTAATTATTGTATTTTCCCTTAGGTTATCTTCTAGTGAGTGCTTACTGCTTATTTATGTTTATTGCTTATTTGCATTTTTTGTATGTTTATGGAATAAAACGAATAGAATAAAACAGATCCCTGTTAAGTTGTTTTTAGCACGTGGAGTTCGGGTTTTGTATGCGTTATAGCATAAGCTCCTTTTTTATTCGTTTCTTCCCTAATGTTTTTTTCTAGTTCCTTATCCCTGTTTTTCTCTTTTTTCCGCAGCTCTGCAGCCGGCAAGTTTACGAGTTTAGCGAGTTTAGAAATGGACAAGCGTTCCTACGGTTTGACTTCCTCAGATCTACGAAGAATTGCGTTCCAACTCGCTTTGAGGAATAATTTGCCTCATCCATTTTCTCGCGAAAAAGGAACTGCTGGAAAAAAATGGGTTAGAAAATGTCTCTATCGACATCCCAATTTAACGTTTAGAAAGCCACAGGGTATTTCTTCCGCCAGAGTAAAAGGTTTTACCTAAGGATACGTCGACAAATTCTTCGATATTCTCGAACCTGCTTTGCAAAAAATTAATAATAACCCGGCTAATAGAATATACAACGTTGATGAGACCGGAATAACAAATTTACAATCTAAACATTCCAAAGTAATTTCACTAAAAGGGAAAAGGCAAGTTGGTGCCATCAATGCGGCTGATAGAGGCTCACTAGTGACGATGGTAACTTGCATGAATAGTGCTGGTGGATTTGTGCCACCAATGTTGGTGTTCCCAAGGAGGAACATGAAACAGGAACTTATTGATGGTGCGCCACCGGAGACAATAGCTGGATGGATACAGCAGAATCTGTTTACCGGGTGGCTTCGCCACTTCATTAAACACACAAAGCCGTCAGCTGATGACCCAATCGTGCTGGTTCTCGATGGTCACTATTCCCATACGCGTAACTTAGAGATAGAAACAAGTGTGGCAGATATAAATAAAAGGAAGGCCGTTAAAAAAAAGCATCTCTAGAAGCTCAACCTGGTCCTTTCAAATGCAAAAATCCGCCCAAGAAAACTAAGATACTTAAAGACGTGGAATATGATAGCGAGTTGAGTGAGTCGGATATAAATATGGAATGAGATGATCATTCTGATATTGATTGCAGTTCCGAAAATAATGATGATATAGATAAAGAGTGTATCTTTTGTTTGCGATTGTTCTAAGAAGACTCAAAAGGTGAAAAATGGATAAGATGTTGCCAGGGCATGAAGAATGCTCCAATTCGGATAAGAAGAATATGGTTGCATGTGACTTCTGTTTGACTGAATGAGGCCTCCTATTATCGTCCACCCAAATGTGCCCTATTATCGGATATGCGATATTTGGATACCATATTCAGTTTTTACAAAATGTGTTAATTATTTGTTTTCCAATGATACAGATGATTTCTTTTTTTTAAATAAACTTTTTATACCACTTGTTGTTTAATTGATAATCACATATATTGGAAACTCATATAATCAGAGCTGTAAAATAATTTCCTTAAAAGAAATGACGCATTCAAAAAAATGGTGCGATAGTAGGGCACTCTCCTCTACCAGAAGTTTACGTCACAAGTTACGTCTAGGCAAGTTCACGTCTCAAGTTGACCACAACTTAAAGTAAAGGCAAGATCCAGTCAACCCCAGTTTTTCTCTTCCCGTTCCCGTGCTCGACGTCCACACAGCCTGTTGCAGCCATCGCGCTAAGAGCTGCAAATCATCCGCAGCCCTTATATAAGTTCCTTCGCCTTATCTTTAGCGTGTGTAAGATTTGGATTTGGCGTGTTATATTACAATTGGTATCCTTTCGTTTGGTTTTTTTGAATATTCAATTTATTCAATAAATATTTAATATCTTTATTTTTTATATTGATTAGGTATACAATATTTATTAAATTGGATACACGTTTTCGAGAATAAGTAGTTTCATTTTATTAATTTTTTCTTAAGTAACTTAACGTTAATTTTTACAAGGTGTTTGCAGCTTTCCCTCTTTTGCTGCTGTTTTTCATTGCTTTCGTTCGATTAAAAAGCTGGTGGCGTCCAATTTAATATTAATTGTACACTCCATCCCAGTGATAGCGAATAAAATAGTTTAATTGGTGCCGAATTACACTCCCTACGGTGGAGTGCTCTAGTCTGGGGCTTTTCAAGTTACAAATGATTAAAGAAAATACGGCAGGTGGAAGTGATTCACTCTGTTTAGTTCACTTCTAAGCTACTACCTATCGTTGTGTTTTTCCACATACGTGTGTGAATAACTTGTAACAAAATCTAATGATGCGTTCAAATATCCGTGGCATTCAACAATCTTTGAGGAAAATCGAAAGGCATTCGACAAAACCTGAAGCGAATTTTGCAAATCTGGACAACGGTTGCCGCAAGAATTCCAACTGGTTTCAATAGCTGATTCGAGGGGCACCTCACATTATCCCGGTCGAAGTCCGTTGCCGACAACGGCGACGGTTGAATGTTCGGCATTTTCACACGTTTCTGTCATCAAATCCCATTTAATTAAATGAGGGGCTTTTCGATTTCGATTATTCAGTGGACGAAAGCGAGTTAGCTGTTCTTCTTGATTATTTACTCCTATTGGAAAGTTTCAAATGAAATACCTCTCGAATTAGGAAATTCTCCATGGTTTAGCTTACAAGTCGTTTAAAGATAAATGTGTTCATATCTACAATATGTTAATACAACGCTTCGTTTTTAGTACACAAAAATTCATCCAAAACATTTTAACAAAAAATAGCTCAAGATTTTTAATTCAATTGTGTTTAAATAATATTTTAACTAATATAAACGTTATGCGAGTTGATAACCTTATTAAAAGGTAATCTGATATATATGGTCGCAAATATACGACACAAGAATCACGCAATGTACTCCAAGCAAAGTAAACAGAATGTGCTCAATTATGTGTTAAGCAAATTATGTACTTCGCCTGTTATTTTAAACTCGTTATACCGCAGGTTTTGCAGTGAAATTAAAAAAAAAATGAAAACAAAATTACAACCAGTGTAAACAGTTATGTACTGTGGAATATTTTAACAGAAAATGATTGTGAATACCAAAAAAACGCTCAATTTAATTTTCTATTTACTGCGCTTTACCCATTATACTATTCATACGATTTACAACTTCATTTGCATATCAAGGGGAAAGGGTAACGAGAAAACGAACATATTATCAATTTAATGATTAAATCTCGGTTTATGGAGAGGAGCTAACTACTCTTTTTTTTTAATTAGAACATTTGAAAATGTGGGTGGAAAGTGAAAAATTATGGCCTGGACCATATTTTAAAAAATGTAGTAACAATTTTTCAGGCTATTTCCAAATATATTCATAACTGCTCTAAAAGTATCACTGGAAATGTTTTACAAAGGGAACTGCTAAAATTCTGTCCAAAGGTTTAACGGTTTTTCCAGCGAAAGATTGTAGTTCTTATTGTGTAGCACATTCAAGATCTACAGATATATTTTGACATCTGGACATCTCTAAAGGAAAACGGAATGAGAATGAATTTAGAAAAGTCCGCAGTTATGGCGAGGGAAAAGAAAATATTAAACATGAAATAGAAGATCAGAGGATTAAAATAGTGGATACAGTAGAGTGTTTGGTTCAGAAATTGAAAACACAGGCAATTAAAATACAGAATTCATCAGGAGGATTAGAAATGCTTTACAATATATTTTACTACAGCTTGAATCGCAGTTTAATCAATAAAAAATAATTCTCAAGGAAGATAAAAATTAAATGTTTACAAATCAATTTATAGGCCAATAATGACGTACGGTTGAGAAGCATGGAAACTATTCGAGGCGTGTAAGAGGCTATTTTAGCCACTAAAATGTCTGAAATGTCGCGAAAAGCTTTGATATCATATAAATTGTGTAATTTATGGGTTTCATTTAATTTAAAATTTATTTTCTTCTTTTTAGAGCATTTAAATAGAAGTTTATTTTAAAAAATATTACATTTTTTATTTTTCAGTTATCGCTATGTTATTGTTTTTTTTTTGAATTGTCAGCGCTACGAATAAAAAATTTGGTTGCTTTCGAGTTGAAACAGTCTTCCGAAAGCGCCGTAAGTATCTTGGTATTTAGAGAAGAACGTAAAATGTATGTGTGGGCGTGAAAACGGTTAACGAAAGAAGAATCCTTCGCGATTACAGATATAATCAATAACGGTTAAGAATCGCTTTCCACTTGGTGTGACAATAATAAGGAGAAAAGAAAAGGGAGGTAAATATATGATTAGTTTGAAGGTTAATGTCGCAATAAGAATTCTTTTGACAGATTTAAATTGTTGAATTTAAATACTTTTTGTACATTCCTTGTAGTGCCAATATTTATATTTGGTTTGTTAAATTTAGATGGAATCATTTTCAAATTAATATATAACAAATTAAAGGTAAAATAAAGGTGAGACATGAATAAAAGTCAATTTAGTAGGTTGAATTGACCTGTTCTTTTTTGGATAATCACGATTGTAATGTAGGAGATGACAGGATTATGGTCCTATGTCAACCATTATGTAACTGAATTCTCATATATATAGTGTGCATCTCATTGTAAATGCCGTATTATCTACTAACTTCATCCAAAATTTGAATTTTCAAATCGACATAAAAACCTTATAAGAATGAAAATATTAAAATACACAATTCTCCATTATGTTTTTGTCCACCACTAACTATTAATATTGAATTAGCATCATATTTTTGTTTAACAGCTCATTGTGGGGGTGAAATTTCAATATGAAAAGGTGTAAGGGGAAAAGTACAACAATATATATATATCAAATGAAAGGTAATAAATAGCACTCAACCTATGTATCTATGTATTTTGTGGTAACATTCACTGGGACCTAACAGATCTATTGTGTTCCCTTACTTCTACTTAGTTTCTGAGGAGAGTCTCAGAGACTAGTAGCTCCTTTAGTCCTATTTCCCTGAGGAATTTTAGGATATCTGCAGGCTTCAACTTAGGTAACTGTCCCTCTTCTATCCAGTAGTCTCCCAGGTACTGAGCCATAGGATTCTGAATTGCTGTGCAGTTCACAAGTATGTGGATGGAGGTTTCTCCTTCCATTCCACAAAATCTACAATCTTTTTCCTCCACTATTTTGAGCTTTTTAAGGTGCCCCTTCAGGCGACAATGTCCCGTTAGGCTTCCTGTTAAAACTATTAGTGGAGTTTTACTTTGACTTATGCATTCATTTGATCTCAATAGGTTGCAGTCACCCAGAAGAATCTTAGATTGCCTAAGCCCTACTAGATCTTTTCAATGGTCAGATCTTCTCTTTTCTTCAGCTTCACCTATTTCTTCCAATATTACATTGGAGCTGATTCCGCAAAAGGGTTCCGGCCCCCAAAAGGGTATTTCAGTCGCCCTCTTCGCTAGTTCATCTGCTATTTCGTTTCCTTCTATTCCAGTGTGTCCTGGAATCCACAGTAAGGTAACTATATTGTTCTCGTCTAGTTCATTAAGTTTGCCTAGGCATTCCCACACCATTTTGGAACTGATTACACAAAAACTCACCGCTTTAATGGCTGCTTGACTATCAGACATTATGATAATCCTTTGCCTTCTATATCCTTTGTCAATATTGAACTGGGCACACTTTCTTATTGCGTGAATTTCCGCTTGAAAGATACTTGTGGTTTTTCCCAAGCTTTCCTGGCCCGCATACTCCTATCTCAGTTCCTTCTATTGCTTTTGAGCCGTCTGTGGACCATTGAATGGCATTCTTTCCAAGTCTGGTAATGGTATTTGGATCCCATTCCTTCTTGTGGCTTAATTCCGTAACGAATAAGTTATACTTTTTCATAATACCATCTTGTGGCATGTCCCAGGTTGTCTGATTTCTAAGAAGTGAAGAGGTGGTTTTCTTTTTAATGATTCCCTCTCTACTTAGTCTGTATCTTGTTCTTTCTGCAACACTTCACCACTGTATGTAATGGTGTGAGGTTGAGAATCACTTCCATTGCTGCCGTTGGGCATGTACTCATTGCTCCTGTTATGCATATACAGGTTAGTCTTTGAATTTTGGAGAGGTTTCCTCTTGTCGTCAATAGGCTAGTTCTACTACTCCACGCAATGGCTCCATAAGTGATAATTGGTCTCACTATGGCAGTGTACACCCAGCTCAGGATTTTTGGATTACAACCCCAGTTTCTCCCTGCCAGATTCCTGCCATTTTTGCTTTGTATGTAATCTCCTTCTCGTGTTTGTTCCACAGGAGTTTACTGTCTAGAGTCAAACCTAGATACTTGACTTCTTGTCTCCATTCAACCTCGTTCCCATCAAGTTTAATGGTTTGAGGTTGAGCACTCAACCTAAGTAGAAGTTGGGAAATTAAGTTTAGTCATTCATTCAAAGACAGCGTTAGCATTTTTTTTTTGAAAAGTAAAAAAACGTATTACAGTGCGATTTTTTGTTTTAAATAGTTTAGTTCATTTCAATGCATTGAGAACTCATTTGAAACTACAGACCGGTTTAATATAGGTGGGAATGTTTGAATGGTGACCGCGTTTGTTGGAAACTGGTTTGAGAAAATCTGAAGATCTATTTAAATCGGGTCCCAGTCACGCGCTATAACAAGACGATTAGTAAAACAGTACCTAGTTGCGATTATGAATTATCACGAAATTAACATTCTAGAGAACAATAGAGTGAGTTTTGCATGACTCAATCTTTGAAAGTGTTAATCCTGCTGTCAGTTGAGTAACTTGTTAATACGATTGGTTGCTCGACAGTGAAATTTATGACCGCAAATATCTAATTGCTGCCAAATCGACGACAATACGATAATCAACCGATTGTTATTGTGCGATTGTATGGATATAGAGAACCGGACGAAGCGCATTAATTAATGGAATTTCATCTAATTTAAATAATGCTAAATTGTTTTGGGAATATTCCATTAATTGTTTATTTAATTTAGGGATTTATCCTGGAAGATATTCAACTCTTGGTGGTAATTACAGTGCGGTCGCTAAATAATCTGCCCTATATTCAATTTTAATTCCTGCGTAATGATTAAATATTTATATATGGAGGGATTGATGTGTGATTTGTGATGTAGCACTGTATACCTTTCTATTTTCAATTTTAATAAATATAAATAAACATTTTATTTTAAAATATTCTCCAATACCCATTTGACAAAGGCGTAACATCTTTAAACCTTTTCAGGGTAGATACAACTGAAAAAACTTATAGGATCATTCGTGTGTCTTTCTGTTCAACATTCACAGTCAAATTGCTCCTAATCTGCTCAACCCATTAAGTTGAATTTAGGTACTTGTATACCTAGATCTCAATGAGTTCAAGTTCAAGGTACAACTTAAATAAATGAATATTGAATATAATAGTCCCTACTCTTGATGGATAAATGCCTAGCGCTCTCGAAAGAAGAGGGGTAGAACTGCAAGCGTATGCAGACGACCTTGTCATCTTGGCAAGGACCAAGTCAGAAAGGGTAGCATATAATATCCTCCAAAATACGTTGGAGGATGTCCACGGTTGGTGTCAGAAGGAACAGATGTCTGTTAACCCTGGTAAAACTGTAATAGTTCCCTTCACTAGGAAAAGAAAGTTGGAGGATCTTCCATCACTTTCCTACAATCGTGAGGTTATTCCATTTGCATCGGAAGTAAAATATTTGGGGATTATCCTAGATATGAAACTTACTTGGAACGCTCACTTGGAAAAAGTTATCCATAAGGCCAGACTATCCTTGTGGACATGTCGTAGGATCTGTGGAAAATCTTGGGGCTTGGGACCCAAACAAATCTATTGGATATATGTGATGATCGTTAGACCAATGATAACATATGGAGCTATTGCCTAGTGGCCAAAAGCTTTACAGCGAACGGCCCAAACCAAGCTCTCTGGTTTACAGAGACAGGTTTGCCTGGCAATTACTGGTGCTATCAGCTCCACACCGTCAGCAGCCATGGAAATCCTTCTGGACCTACCTCATCTCCATATATTTTTGGAGAGAGAGGCTAGGTGGACAGCATACAGAATTGTGCATATTTCTAAATGCACAAATCAGGCTTACACAGAACGAAGCAGAATGCTAGTGGACACTGAAAGTCACAGTATTCTGGGAATGACCTCTGACATAATGCCTCCAACAGTAAACTACGACCTGCCTTATACCGTCCTAATTTCAAATAAAGATGAATGGGTCCTCCGTAAGGATGAACTATTAAGAGCAGACAGCTGTTGGTACACAGACGGTTCAAACACACCCTCAGGCTCTGGTGCAGGTGTATACGGGCGCAGACCTAGGACAGAAATCTCAACCTCTCTAGGATCCTATGCAACCGTATTTCAGGCGGAAATTTACGCCATTGTTTCATGTGTGGAGAGATTGGAGCAAGCCAATCTCATACATGGAACAATAAAAATTGTATCGGACAGCCAAGCGGCTTTGAAAGCCCTTAGATCTTACCGTGTAACATCGAAATTGGTTTTAGACTGCCAAAAAAGACTCTCCTCAATAGGAGAACTCAATAAAGTATTGCTGGTCTGGATCCCCGACCATTCTGGCATGGAAGGAAACGAGAAGGCAGACTCTCTTGTAAGGGAGGGAGCCGCACGTGTTTCTATCAGACCAGAACCTACAATTGGCATCGAAATAAGTTTTGCCAAACAAACACTGAATACCTGGACGGTAAGAAGAGCTTTAGACTTCTGGCATAATTTACCAGGATTGGTTTAATCAAAGGCTTTCATACATTCTTCGAAGAATGTCTCCAAACAAATGTTGGACTATAGCAGGCATGACCTACGTTGTCTAACAGGCCTTTTAACAGGCCATTGTCATCTGAATCATTATATGCTAAAACTTGGACTGTCGGAAGATCCGACCTGCCGTCTTTGTCTGGAAGAAGATGAAACAGCAGAGCATATAATTTGTGCCTGCCCCGCCGCGGCTCGAATCAGGTATCTGATGTTTGGCAGGGATTCTCTCTTCGCCCTCGGACCTGAAATATCATTCACCAAATAAACTAATCGGCTTTGTTTAGAAGCTGAATTTGTTTGGTGAAATTTGAATAGGTGTGAGCAACAATAGACTCTTGCGAGTCGCAGTGGAGGGCCTTATAGACCCTCTCACCATAAACCTAACCTAACCCCCTACATGGTTTTAAAATAACATGGTCGGATTTCAAAAAACGTGGTAGATATTATATTGATCAACTGGCTCTTCCCCAGTTTTTAATACTTTAAAATTAAAATATTCAAGAATATCTTTGAATCTGTTATTAAGAGAACTTTAATTTATAATGAAAGTGTATGCGAAAAGTTTTAATATTTTATAGTACCTACCGAGATTTACAAACTGAGGCGTGAGGGTAGTGAATTATTTCTTGTGTTGAAACAGGAAAAAATCCAGTACTCCATAAATTTTGATCTTTCAGTAATTTGTGAAACAGAAATCTTATTTTTGCCACCATTGCCCCTATTTAAAACCTTTTCAGCACACCGTACTCATATTGTGTTATCCTTGTTTGTTCATGCTAATCCCAATTTCCCTTCCATTATTTTCCTATTTGTGTACCTAACTGCAGACAAATTTACCTCAAGCTTTTAATCTCACTGCCAGCAAGCGCCTATGGAGACCATTTTGACAGTCTTTTTCACGTATTTTTCTATTTTCCTCGAGCTACAGTAATTTGAAAATATGTTTGATTCATTTATATTAAAAAATATTATTTGCTACGTTTATAAATATAGTCAATACATTTTGAGTAACATATATGTGTATTTCTTCCTGTTTTGCCTACGCTTGGGAATAATAATGGTATTAACGTCTCAACTAATCTGACTTTACTTCTCATCTTACAACGAAACCTTAACGACTCGCATTGAATGCGAACTACTAAACTCATTAATCTTTGTTCAGTTTACGGTAGCACTTCGCGTAGCTGCAGGTAATCTGGTGACATAAGAAAACTTAAATTACGTTCCTACAAGATTGTTAATTAAAATGCATCCCCAAAATGATAAACTTATTTATTGTACCTAGAGATAGTAACTCGTCCCGGATCAACTAGACTTCAGAGACTTGGTTTTAATGTGGACATTTTCATCGAGTTATACTCAAACGTCAAACAAAATAACTTTCCTGTCTAGCTGCCGATGGCCCCTTCTGTATAAGTCTGCACTCTTACATACTTTCCAGAAAATAATTAAAGATCCTTATTGATCTGATATCTTTCTGTAAAGTTCAAGCTGTTATTTTTAATGATTAGTTTACTCTCTACCTGTAAATCCGAGCATTATTGTCGACATTCGGTGCACGTTTCAGGTAAACATATTTTCATCTAGATTTACCGTGGTATAGGTAAGAACTAAGTTCGCTTTTTGAGTGCAAATGGCTTATAATACATTTCTACTAAATTCTTTTACTGTAGAGTAAGGTATCGTGTGCTATTGCTCTCTTTTATGCCGTAATAAAGTTTACTTTTCTTTGCTCAGAAAAAGTTTTTATTTTATTCAATATGCGCACGTTTATTTTACGCGAGGTCTGTTTCTGTTTGGCATAAAATACAAAAAACTTACGTACACGAAAATTCACTATGAATATTTATGGGTAGTTTTTCTTGTATACGACGGTGCGTGTGCCCTAGTAGAAATTGTCTAATTAGTTTTAGACAATTAAATTTCAGTTTACATTTTCACAACGTGCTCTGATATGAACTTGAGAATGAAATAAATCAAATTTTTTTAAATTATCATTAAATCAAACAACTAAAATCTTTCAGTAACATTAAATGAAACAAAAACTCAACCAACACCCAACTATGTAGCTGTGGAGGGAGCATCCTGTTTTTTGGCAACATCCTCTATCATCATCGTTATTTCTTCTTTAATTTATCTACAATTGGATTTGTATTTGAA
This sequence comes from Lochmaea capreae, assembly GCA_949126875.1. Taxonomy (NCBI): domain Eukaryota; kingdom Metazoa; phylum Arthropoda; class Insecta; order Coleoptera; family Chrysomelidae; genus Lochmaea; species Lochmaea capreae. Next base: position 13,285,877 of record OX421402.1, on the reverse strand, counting down.
CTTATTGCTTTCTGCTTTGTGTTATTTTCAATTTTTCGTATGATATCCATTTCTGTTCTCTTAATTTTCTGTTAAAATCTATGAGTCTATTAAGTATCTATTTATTGGTTGTTAAACATTAAGATGCAGATCTGTACCCCAGAATAAAAGTGTATCAAGTCCATTTTTGTTAAAAAAGTGTTTTTTGCTCAAGTTAGGTTAATATTAAGCCCTCTCTTAAATGCGTCATCGTACCAAGTCCTACGTAAATAAACAACAGAGTTAGAAAATTCAAAACGATATTAAGTCACATCATCGTCTGGAATAAAACTATATTTTTAACCTATTACAGGATTCTGTTTTATCATCTAGTATATTAAGTCCAGTACAATCCCCAACGTGTGAGAACAAGACAGTGTTAAGTCCGCTTAGTAAACAGTGAACTGTGCATAGTGTGGTAGTGGCATCATTTAGTCGGTTTTTATTTTTCGTCTTGGTCAAACATGAGTTCTGGAATAATCAAATGGCATTAGGAAATGTTAATCCACAGCACGAAGAGACCACTATCTGGTCTGACAACTGCCCGTCCCAGAATAGAAATCTAATAATGGTTATGGCATACTTTTGGCTTTTAAAAAGATTTCCAAACCTTAAAACAATAAGCCATAAGTTTTTGTTACGAGGTCATACTCATCTTGAGGTGGATAGCAATCGCTCAATGATTGAACGGACAAGAAAGAAAACTACGGGTTTTCAAATAATTACGCCATGGGATTGGCAACAACTAGCCCGAATGTGCAGTACTAACAACCCATTTGAAGTACTTAACATGGAAACTGATATGTTCTAGTGTAGATTGTCGAACGCAACCCTTAGCTAATGTCATGTGTCACCGGATACAGTTGCGGTGTGTGACACATGAAGTGACAATCCACACATGGTAAAAGCACATGTAATAGTTAAAAGAAGGTTAAATAAATAATTGTCTAAATGTTAGTATTTCATTAAATCTATAATACATAGCATATTTTGGCGACGAGCTCTGGAACCGACCCGTACATCATTAAAAGTTCGTCAGTTAGTGTCGCGTTTGAGGTTAAGTCAAAGAAGGTTTGTGCAAAGTATTTTAAGTCTGAAGTCAAAGTCTTATCACTGTTGTCGTGTAATAACAATAGTCAAGTGGTATAACAAAGTCCTTAGTCAAACAAAATGTCCTTGATTGGAAGCATAGAACCTTTCAGCCCAAAAGAAAGTGATATTACCACCTACATTGAAAGACTAGAACAACTTTTTAATTGTAACGATGTCACAAGAGAAGAGAAGAAAGTTTCCTTGTTCTTAACATTGATCGGGGGAGAAAGCTATGGTATATTGAAGGACCTCTTAGCACCAACGTTACCAAGTTCATTGAAATATGAAGAGTTAGTGAATGAATTAAAATTACATTATAGTCCTAAGCGCTTGATTATTGCCGAAAGATTCAAGTTCCATACAGCATTTCAAGAAGCCAATGAAGATATACAGTCATTTGTAGTACGTCTGAAGAACTTAGCAAAATCATGTGAGTTTCAAAATTTCCAAAATGAGGCACTGAGAGATCGATTTGTGTGTGGGATCAGATCAGAGGCTATAAAACGAAAACTGTTGACGGAAGCTGCATTAACATTCGATGGAGCTCATAAAATTGCAGTTGCGATGGAGTTAGCCGAGGGACAGTTGAAAGTAATGGGTCCCGATATTGGACAAGTCAATAAAGTATATCAAAAAAGGTATTTTCCAAAAGCCGGATTTAGTAAGTCAAATTCCAATCACGGTAAGTCCAACAATCAACCATTTGTGTCTACATCACAGTCCAGTAATAGAAAATCCAAGTGTAAGAGGTGTAACCGATTTCACCTTGACTACAATAAGTGTCCAGCTGTGTCTTGGAAATGCTACTCATGTAATCAGATAGGTCATACTGCAAAGTCTGCCATGTGCACAAATAGAATCCACGAGTTAGAAGAGGAGCAAAATTATGTTGTTGAAACAGAAGAGTCGGAAGATGGATTCGAGTTAGGTTTGTTATCTGAGGATGTGGGTGAGTGTACTATTAAGTCCTTAGCATCTGGTAGTAGTGACACACTAAGAGTCAGTATGTCAATAGACTATAAAAATGTAGAGATGGAAGTGGATTCAGGGGCTGTACGTTCAGTAATGCATGTTAGCGATTTTGTTAAAATGTTTCCCAATTTAGTTCTTGAACCTGTTGATTTTAAATTGAGAGTTTTAACTGGTCAAAAAGCTGAGATTTTGGGACAAGTCTTTGTACATGTTGCTTATTTAAATAAAATGTTTTATTTGCCATTAGTAGTACTTAAGTCAGAAGTACATTTTGTACCCCTTATGGGTAGAAACTGGCTAAATGTGCTTAATCTAAACTGGAAAAATAATGTCTTAGATAATAGTGTTATATTAAGTAGGTCCAAGGGAAACAAGTCAGTTGATAGTCAAATATCCCAAATCATATCAGAAGACGTTAGAATTAAGTTGATAAACGCTATCAAAACTGAATTCAGAGACTTATTTCAGGATGAACCTAATTCTTTTATCAAAGACTTTAAAGCAGAGTTTAAGGTCAAGAATGGTTTCAAACCGATATTTCATAGGGCATATGAAATGCCTTTTTCTATGAAACCTAAAGTGGAAGAGGAAATTGAAAAAATGGTTGAGTCCGGTATTTTAGAAAAAGTAACACATAGCAAATGGGCAAGTCCCATTATTGTAGTTCCAAAAAAAAATGCCAAGGATATTAGGTTGTGTGTTGATTTTAAAAAAACATTAAATCGGGCTATCGATACCGAACATTGTGTATTGCCTTTGCCAAGCGATATTTTTGCTAGTTTAAACGGTAGTAACTATTTCTCTGTTGTTGACCTAAAGGGCGCTTACCAGCAGCTACAGATAAGCGATTCTTCAAAAGAACTTTTCACAGTTAACACCCATATCGGTCTTTTCAGGTTTAATAGGTTAACATATGGAGTCAGTTCGGCTCCAAGCATTTTTCAATGTATAATGGATGCAATATTGGCTGGATTATCCAAAACCAAGTGTTATCTTGATGATATTCTGGTTCATGGTGAAACTATGGAAGAATGCTATGAGAATGTCAAAAGTGTATTTAAGAGATTACAAAAGTTCAACGTTAAGGTTAACAAGAATAAATGTAAGTTTTTTGAACAGTCTGTTATATTTTTAGGTCATAAAATAGATTGTCATGGCATTCATCCTACTGATGAAAAGATAGAGTGCATAAATAAGGCTCCTCCACCTCAAAACTTGACTGAGTTAAAGTCCTATTTGGGCTTATTGAATTACTATGGAAGGTTTATTCACATGCTCTCTGCCAAGCTCAAACCGTTATATGATTTATGCAAAAGTGATAATGATGATTTTTCGTGGACAGATGGATGTGAGCAAGCATTCCAAGAAAGTAAAAAGTTAATCACCTCTAAAAATGTCTTAACTCACTATGATCCAGAGAAGCCTATTTTCATTACTTGCGATTCAAGTGGCTATGGCGTTGGTGCTGTGCTTAGCCATAAAATTGACGGTGTTGAGAAACCAGTATTATTTGCGTCTAGCACATTATCAGAGAATGAGAAAAAGTACTCAAACTTAGAGCGTGAAAGTTTAGCCATAATTTTCAGTTTAAAAAAATTTCACAAGTATATCTACGGTCGAAAGTTTACGCTGATATCAGACCACCAACCCCTTCAATTTATTTTTGGAAAAAATAAAAATATTCCGGTTACCGCTGCTTCTCGTATAACTAGATGGGCACTAATTCTGTCAGCTTATGACTATGACATTTTTTATAAAAAGGGATGTCTAATACCGCATGCTGATGGCCTGTCTCGTGTACCTATGAATTGCTCCACTGGAGTTTCAGATTCACTTTTTTCATTTAGTTTATGTTATGATGCTCCTTTAACTTATGAGAACATTGCGAAGGCTACAAAAAAAGATATCACTCTTTCCAAAGTTATAGATCTCACCCTTTCTGGGTGGCCAAATTATAATAGTGACGAAAATTTAAAACCTTATTTCAAAAAACGTTTAGAGCTTTCAGTAGAGAAGGAATGTTTATTGGTCGGAAATAAAGTGGTCATACCACAGCAGCTTCAAAGTAATATTTTAAAATTATTTCATGAAGAACACATTGGCATTGTTAGAACAAAGATGCTTATGCGATCTTATTGTTGGTGGCCAGGTATGAATGAGGCGATTGAAGCTTTTATTAGCTCATGTGAAACATGTCAAGAAACTCAAAATTTCACGAGTAATAGTGTACTTCTTCCTTGGCCCTGTGCACCTAGTAATTTTTATAGGGTCAATATAGATTTTTTTAAGAAGTTTAATTTAGTCTTCCTTATTTTAGTAGATGATAAATCTAAATGGACTGAAGTAAAACTTATGAGGGATGGTACTAATATAAGAGAAACTATCCTAGCCCTTAAACAGATTTTTTCAGTGTTTGGTTTGCCTGCAGAATTGATATCTGATAACGGGCCTCCATTCAATAGTTTTGAGTTTACCGCTTTCTGCCAGGCCAACGGAATAAAATTTATAAGAATTCCGCCACAACATCCTGAAAGTAATGGCCTTGGGGAGAAAAGTGTACAAACTATTAAAAAGGGCTTGGAACGTTCCCTGTTTAAAGAAAGGGAAAAACATGTCAGCACAATCTCAATTTTAAATACATTGGAAAACTTTTTATTTGTACACCGTAATACACCCTCTACGTCAACTGGCTTGTCACCTGCGGAATCTGTTTTCAAGCTTCGGCCTCGAACTAGATATGACTTGTTGAAGCCTTGGTCTAATAAACATAAACTTTTGAAATCTGATGTTACCGATTTGAAATTGTATCGTGAAAATCAAGAAGTTTATGTAAAAAATAAGTACACTCACTTGTGGCAAAAAGGTAAAATTGTAAGATGCATGAGTTACTGTACTTATCTAGTTAAAATTGGAGATGTTATTAGGCTTTTTCATTCGAATGATATTCGTCAGTCTAAAGTAGAATCTTCTGAAAACATTTCGTATGAAGTAGCCTCCGCTCCTTTACCAAGTGTTTCAGCTTCTCAAATATGTCCAAATAATAACCAAGATTGTACACGCAATATACAAATGAGTCAACCGGCTGTTGTTGAGGTACCACAGTCCGAAGGTCACGCAGTCCGCAACTCACCTAAATCAAATAACCAAAATACAGTATTGACCACTGATACGCCAAGTGACCTTGGTACTGCTTCAACTTCCGGATATACCACAAGGTTTGGACGAATGATTAAAGTTCCTCAGAAATTAAACTTGTAATCTTAATAGGGGAAGAAAATGATATGTTCTAGTGTAGATTGTCGAACGCAACCCTTAGCTAATGTCATGTGTCACCGGATACAGTAGCGGTGTGTGACACATGAAGTGACAATCCACACATGGTAAAAGCACATGTAATAGTTAAAAGAAGGTTAAATAAATAATTGTCTAAATGTTAGTATTTCATTAAATCTATAATACATAGCAGAAACTACTGATTTTAAAAATGTTTTGGCAATTATATCAGAATCCCACATCCCCGTTAATTTCTCGAAAGAAATCTGAGCAAGGAGATGATTTTTCGATATGTTTTCTTTACAAGTAAGAGCAAATAATAGTGGAACACTATTCTACAAAACCGATTTCGAATGTGAACATTTTCTAAGCACTAATTTGACCAGATCTGGGCGACGTAGTGTTTTTCCAGACGAACTATCTCCCTTACGAGATGGACCAAATTTTATTTCTACTAAAAAATACAAGAACCTGCAAAATCTCCTCACATGGATTCCAAAACAGTTCCATAACTACTACAGAGATTTGGTTCATACTGATTTGATAGCCCAGAATGAGTTTAATGATTAAATAATTGGAAGCCGATAATTTTAGTTTAGAATTTGTTCGCTGTTCAGTAGAAATAAAACTTACTCATATTTTTTCATGTAGTCAGTTTCATGTAGTCAGTTTTATTTATAACAAATTTTTATTGTTTTCAACCCCTTTTATTTAGCTTATTAATAAAACCTCTGTTTAAGAGAACTATTCATTTTATCAAATACCATTCCTGCTTCATTTTCTTTTTCGAACACTTTTGACGTGGGCGAGAAAAATCCTGTTTTTTCAGTAAACAGAGGAATATTTGCCGATTTTCTAGCGTCTATAGCCTATTTAAAAAGAAATAATAGCACAGTGTTTACGGTAGCAGTTGAAAAAGGTTTTTCTACAGGTTGGTTCATAGCAAAAATATATAATTTCATGTTATTATATCCCAGATTATAAATTATTTACGACTTTAACAAGACATTTTTGGGTAATTAGATTAAATGTGTGCCTCTTTTCCTGTAAAATGTATATGTATAGATTAATTATTTATTGTTGTATATTCTGTAAAACTGCTAATGTTTTATTGCCGACATTAAAAACAAAATGTCTACTATAAAAATATTCATTACTATAAAAATTAATTGCAAATATAGTTTTTCTACTATCGTTTTTGATTATACTGATTTGGATGTGCTTGCGCTGAATATTTTTCCTTTTCGGAGGGTATCGATTGGTTTATGAACTATCCATATTTCCAACCTTATTCGAAGTCTTACTTGTAAACCACGTAATTTCGTCCACCTGTTACACTTTGACGCGTATCCTCCATTTAATTTTATATTTTCGTATTTTTCGTATGTGCCATAAAATAAACGTAAAATAGTGGCAGATTGTAACTTGAAATAAAAACCTTTCCGAAAGTTATTGCTTCCAATAGAAAATACTCTTTTATTTGATCAGGTCGAATTAAATTAGGTATAAACATAATTTTTAACGTTCTTACAACTAATAAACAAAAAAAAATTGAGGGACAGCCGATAGAAGTGAGAAGTTAGTAACTTGTGAATTTCTGACTTGTTTTTGGTTTGTAAAGAAGTGTTAATGACCATGCGCTCTATATCATTTCTGTATAGATTTGTGTAGTTCACGATATCTTATTACATCTACATTTTAGGTTAATGTGAATTATATTATTCAAAAATAATAATTTATAAAAACATATTTTGGGTAGTTATTTATTAATATCATGGATAATTTTATAGATATATGAAGATATTTGAATTAAACTGAATTTAAAGTAAAATTTTTTGAAAAATCGTTGTTTGTTTTATTTTTTTGTTCAAAATTTAAAATATTGGCATAAATAGTACTTAAGTTTTGAATTTCTGTTTTCTTATTCATAGACAAAGGTTCATTGTGTATATGTAGATATCATTTCCATATAAAAAGCAGCGTTTGTATTGATTTTTTTCACGGTTCAAGATTTTTGTGTTTTCGAAATCTGCAATATGTCCATTATTTATGCAATGATTTGCTAATGCATATGAATCTTTTCCTACTCTTATATCACTTTTATGAGATACAATGTGGTCTTTTAGTCTTCTCGAACTTTTACCTATATATTTATTATCACAATTATTACATTGTATTTCATATATTATACTAGTTTGTTCATTAGTTTTCACTTTATCTTTAGTTTTTCTAAAAATTTGGCTAACAGTTCTTATAGGTTTATTAGCAATTTTTATGTTTTTTTCTTCTTTTAAAATCTTTTGTATTTTTGGAGTTATGTCTTTAATAAAAGGAATACTACTATAAAAAATAAAGTTTTCATTGTTATTTTCACTAATCTCAGGTTGTTCAATTATATTATTGTTATTAATATTGTTGATATATATATATATAGGTATATGTATGCACCAGCGATAAATATTTTTCTCCAGGTGTTTACTTTTTTTTACACTTCTAATCTAAATAATCTACAATATAATAGTTGACACATCACATTGATAAGTTAATTTGATGGCAATTGTAGCTACTAAGATTAAAAGAATCAAAAGAATTTGCGTTATATTGTACTGACCTTCTCTATTCTTGTAGGCGTGTAAACTCTCCTGCGCAAGTATGGAGAAGTATATGACATATTATACTTGTGAGTAAAGTTATTTTGCACCGTTTCACAATTTGCCGGCGAGATAACGAAATCTGTAAGCATAAGCATGCACTAGCGATTTCTGTACTCTTTTTTTCCGATGAATAGCAATTTTACCGATAACTGTAATAATGGATTTTTTTGAAACTTTTGTCAATTATGTATTCTTTCAGCAGCTCCATGCTTTGAGCCATTATTTCTTGTTTCAGTTGCCTGTCAATACTTTGTATCATTTTTTGCGTAGATAGCGACTAGAACATACCAAATTTCTTTCTGTCTATTGTCTCAAATACCTACTCTCTACTTTCAGAAATTTCACAACCTTTGGTAAAAAATTTCAACAATAAAATATTCATGTTTTATACATACAACAATCAAACAACTTATTATATTCACTGTGATATGGAATCAAGCAGAATAAATAAATAAACTTCAACATTGTTTATGTTGGTATAGAATAATACGTCTGTTTACTCTTCTAGTATATTCGTTGTTCGGAGCATATAACAATATCTTCCTCTTCGAATGGTCTACAAAAAGCCATAATTTTAATTATTACCAACAAAATGGTTTTAGTCAATAAAAGAAAATCTCAATCACAGCAACATCTAAGAACACAATGTCTCATAAATAACAGAAATTAACTAAGCTCACCCTGGGACGTTAACAGTCCATTTGGACTAACAATTCAAGTACATTTTTCATAGACCAATCGGAAGCTACATTGCACCAACGAGAATCAATTGTTCGCTTGTGGGTAGATCAAGACACGAAATTATTTATGGCTTTTCGGCTTTTTAATCCTCAAAGAGACCTTGCCGCATACTGTTACTTTATTGTGAAACAGTGTAAACTAATTTTACTCACAACTATACACAGTATACAAGGGAAGCGTTCGGTAACGATGACGTGAGTTCCATGCTTTTTGTTCACCCAAAAAGGTAATCATAAAAGTATACGTTTTCACCCTTTCAGGACGATTGAGAACGTTACACTGTGAAGCAAAGTTTGGTTTAGAGAAGAGGAAATAACCGGCCTGATATTGTAGTTTTGGATAAAAAAGCTAACTCGGTTCTTCTACTGGATGTTGCTGTACCCAATAACAATATTTTAGACAAATAAAACGAGAAAATTTCAAAATAAACAGATCTTGCAATTGGGGTAGGACATAATATGTGGCATGTAGAGAAAGTAGAAGTGGTGCCGGTCATCATTTCATCTACGGGACTAATTCCCAAAACTCTACAATACAGGCTCACCAAACTGGGTCTTCACAAAAACATACACCGATCTACAGAAGGCTGCAATTTTGAATACTTGTCACACTCTCCGTAAATTTCTTTATTTCATACTGTACCCTAAAACATACCTTTACGTACTTGATTTCAATCCGGAAAATAGACTTTTACGGGATAGTAGCACGTAATGAAATATTACGTGCTACTATCCCGTAACGAAATTAAATAGGCTTTTACCAATGAAAACTCAGTTATGCTTCAAAAGTATGAATATACATTTATTAAAATTCAACAGCAAAACAATAAACAGAACGATTTGTTGGGTATCAGATGCCCCGTGGCTTCATGAGATTTGCGCAAAATGTCCTCAGGAATGAATTGATCTTGAGCCAACTCGTGAAAATCGGATAATGACAATCTCTGACAGTATCATATTATTTAAAAACCAATATTATGTTTCTATGGGGACAGTATCATATTATTTAAAAACCAATATTATGTTTCTATGGGTACCAAGTTTCTATGGGTACCAACTACAGGCCAGCTATCTTGGCATTGAATGCAAATTTCAAAAATAGCGAACGCCGATAAATATATTAATATTTTATTTTTTCACTGTTTTTTTTGTGTTTTTTAGCAGTATGAAATAAAATGTTGTACGTCACACGTCCGGTTAACTTTTACAGTACTCGTTTCGAAATTCCGTACTGTAAAAATGTACTTACCGGACTAGTAACGTAAATATCTAATGTAACAGCTGGGCCTAATCCCATTTGCGTTTACACACGCTCGGGATTGGTGAACATTACCAGCAAGGGCTGAGCAAGTCTACACTTAAGATAATAATAATGATTAAATTTAATAGCATAATGTTTTTATATTATAAAAGTCTGAATGGAAGATTTCAAATTAATTTTCACCTAATAATTTTAAAAATGGAGCCCTTACATGATCACTGGTGTATTATAGTTACCCAAACATGCCCATGTAATGTAAATGGAAGAATTTTGAATATGGAGTCGTGAATGAATGAGAGAATCTGTTGTTAGGATTTCAAATGTATTTTTCTCACAATTTTAAAGTTTATGTCTGAAGCGAAAGGTTAAAAAAAAATTAAATAGTTTTAGTGCCACGCGAACTCAGCTCAGCACGTTTTTTTTCTATTAAATGCCCAAACTATTTTAATCTTAAATTATTCGCAATCTGTAGCTACTTTTTTTCCAGCCCAGCACAGTTTGCAGCAAATTAAGTTTCATTTGATTTTAATAATTTGGACTATCTTTTTGTATGTATCTAATCTCCTTATATAATTATCAGTTATATTTGTCAAATTTGATGTTTAACAGTGACCTGCGACTAACAAACACGTGTAAATAGTCAGGACGACGACGTGAAAGGGAGAGGACGATCGAATCATAGATCCTCTAAACAGCTACACTGTGGCTCCATGCTACTTCTCTTTATTATGATTTATTTAATGGCTTTCACGTCTTACTAGAATCTAATATAGGTTGTCGGTTGTCAGTGTGCCTTACTGCAGTTAATCATAAACGCCTTATCTGACAAATTTGGTGTTTCGAGAAACCGTCCATTCTTCAAATTTATTTATGAGAATCTAAAGAACACCACATTTTTTACCGCCATAAATAATACATTTACAGTATAGATAGCAGAGTAAGGTTTGGTAATGTTGTGTATTAAGCTCGCCAGTTTTAAATATGAGGGATAAATTTGTCAAATACTATTTACCTAGACCAATTTTATTTATTTCTATGTTGGGTAGCTCGGTCACATATAGAAACCAGTTCATCCAGTCAGTCATTCATACTAACGTTGTATGACGTTGCTGAATCACTGCGTACTTTGTATTAAAATTTTCTTTATTTTTTTAAAATCTCAATACAGAGGTAATGTTGTTTGCTTTTACTCTAAAAGAACTATCTTGGAAGATGTTACATTTCCTTGTATTATATTTCTAATTATTGATACTTATAGTATTTGATATTCAATGTCTATTAAACCTAACAAGTGAAACGGGGAAAGAGGAGGATTTGTTTCGTGGACTCATCTAATTCATTAAAATGACTTTTTCGTAGTTTTCGACGTAAATTTTTTCAACATAAATCCATGAATGGAAAAGCATCATCTAATATTGTAGTATGTGAAACTAAATTGCAACCGTGGTTTGCACCTAAAGGTTGGACAAATCGATTGTGCTAATAGTCGAAATATTTTGAAAAATAGTTAGTAACACCAGAACAAGATTTTTGAAACTTTTATACCAAAAATATTATTTAACATGTTTTCTATATTATTTGCATTCTCCTGGTATTCTAATAAATCTCTGTGATGAAATTTTAGAGACGGTTTTGATACTTACTCAGACAGAAATGGAATATCGCAGATATTATCTTTGTTATACTGTCGGCACGTCCACTTGAACTCAACAGCGGCAAACTATTGCAGGAATTAACACTTCCTGACAAATTTGAATACAGTTGGGACAATTTACTCCATTTTGTACTCCCCGAGCAACGATTTTGACTTATTAGATATATAGTCAATATGAACTTGATCGTTTTAGTTTTTCGAGGAAGCATCAATAATTTTGTAAATAGGTTAAATATGGTTTTGAAAAATAATATAGTTTGATTTTTAAATGATTATTCAATTATTTTCTGAATTGATCGTGAAAAAATCTCGTTTCTTAGATACATCTGTAATGTTAAATGAAAAACTTTTGAATAGACTCAGATGTCAAGCTTTATAGTAGGGGAGCCCACGATCCTAAATGGGGATTTACTCGAGCGTCATAGAGACCTTATTGAGTTACGAAGCTTAGATAATAAAATGAAATAAATGTTATATAATTTATACCTTATCATCGGTGGCGGGAGTGGCTACAGATTTTCAAAAATGTAAAAAAAAACTGTTGCATGGGCATACTCGAGTGCGTCAGATATTGATAGCATCCATGTCCTACGTATTTTTAATAATGTACGTACGTTAATCTGATCGTTTGCATGATGGGGCTGGTCGTACGTAAGGGTTGAAAATGAGAAAGAAAAAAATTTAATCGAGCGCGTCAGATTTTATAAGGGGATGTTAAGTGAACCTAAAAAAGTTCTCATTTGATAATCTGACGATTTGGATGTGACGCAAACTGGCGGCCGTTAATAGAATATGCCAAAAAAAATTTTGAAATACTCCAGCGCGTCAGATTAAGATATATATGGCTTATATTTATGTCCTAGACGTGCTGTCTCATAATCTGACGATTATCTGGAGGGATTGGCCTAATCTGATAGTTTAAAAAAATGTTTTTTGATGTTTTTAAATCCTGAACTTAATTAATTGAAAAAGTGGTTGTTGCTCAAGTAGAATACATGTATTTATTATAAAATAATTTTGAAGAAAATGCTAATGAAACATCATTTTATATAATTAATTAATTAATCATCATCTTCATCAGTAGAATTATCTTCCTCTTCTGACTCGATTCCATCCTCAGATTGCGTTTCTGTTACAACAAATCATTAAAATATTGTTTTTCATGAATAACATATTTTTTAATTATTGGAGAAAAGATATACCTGATTCTGGAGTATCCTCAAGAATATCAGGTGTTATGACTATACATCTTCATAAGCTTTTGGCAATTGATCACCTGCAAACCAGATCATTTCGAACTTTCCGTCGACAACTTTCCATCCATAGTCCGTTGGTGAAAGATCAGTAACTTTTTCATTATGGGCATTACTCCATAACCATGCAATAAACCTTGTGCGTAACACTTGCTGGAGTAACTCTGATTGACAGGGTGGCAAGTTGCACGCATCGTAAATCCGGATACTCAATTAAAAGGGTTGTGATTTGTCTTTTACCTTGTAGGTCTCATTGAAGATGGCAATCCTGGCTTCACTGACATCGTCTAACCCATACAGGTGGCAAGTTAAAGTCTGTATGATGTTAAAATAATCCTGCACATTATGCTCCTTTGATCCCAAATCCAGAAATGCTTATTGGAAAATTTCTAAATTTATTGAAATTTATTGGAATTTTCCCTCGTCGGTACAATGCCGGATTGAAATCGCAACCAGTGAACGCATGCAAAGCTGGAAGCGCCTTCGAAATTTTTGCACGTATTACACGTTATCGAAGAATTTTTGTTACTGCGACTTGTGGAAATCGTCAGATTATATATTTATCGTCATCCTTGAATTCTTTTCTTTAAAATAAAAAAAAATTCAACCACGCTCGAGAATGTCGAGATGACGTTTTTTTAACAACTTTGTCGCCCTCCCCTTTCTTTACGTCACACAGATTAGTGGAATATACACTTTTTATGATGTAATTAACTCACCCTACATTAATCTGACGTGCTCGAGAATTTCTGATGATCAATTTTTTTTCACTAATCTGATCCTTTATCCTTTGACGGGCGGCCATATATATGGAGCTCATATTTGGTGGAGGTACTTAACCAGGTACAAGGTATTCCCCTGTATATTAATCTGCCACGCTTTAGTAAATCCCGAAATCCCCGCTTGGGCTCCCCTAATATTAAAATGTAGGAAAAGCAGGCTAAGAAGAAATGTGTTTAAATACAAACGGATAGTTAGTGTTGACCAAAGTTTAAAAAAGGTTATGTATAGAAAATTGCTACGAATTTCCAAATTTGGATTAAACAATTTTTTTTTAGTGATAATTAGATTAAATACTACACTGACCTACAAAAAAATTCAACCAGAATAAAATGTATTATACTTTAAAAAATACATTTCTTGCAAACCAGTTTACCCCTGATCTTGAATGATAATGCCGTGATTGAAATTTGTATTTAGCATTCTATTAAAACTTGGTATGAGATGTTCTTTTCAAATTTGTTAACATCCTGTAGCTTGATTAATATTCAATAAAACACAAAATCAACCTACATAAACCTGAATTTTGATTTACGTGTTTACCTTTTCGTCAAAAGCAATCTGTGTGTGTGTGGTCGAGGATTTTCAAGATACTCTCCAGTATGCTGCTACCTTTTCACAGTTCACCAAAGAAAAGAACTAATATTGGCAAAAAGATTGTGTTGAACGAACGAATTAGTCAGCTAGCAACCCCAATCATATCTCATTTAGTAAATCTGCACATTCAATGAAATTTCTCAATATCACAGCTGGAAGTTTTGCTCTTTTCATAATTTCTTAATAAAATTGAACATACATACTTACATTGTTTTGTTTTAATATCACTATTATACGTCTCGCACCAAGGGATTATCGGACAAAGATAAAGTTATGAAATTCTAGGACGATATTTGAGACGTCTGCAATTTTAGAGAAAACGTCAAATGTTTTTTACGTCAGCGTTTAGCGTACGGCGGCCATCTTGGAATTTTTTAAATATCAACCTTGGTCGCTGCATAGATATACCGTGGAACATTATTTTAAAAAGCTAAAAAATGTACTCCAAAGTAAAAAATGGGTTTGATACAAATTTGAGTTTAAATTATATTGAACGGGGCGTTTTTTGTTGGTTACCTACTGTATAATCTGGAGTCAAATAACTGGACAATCATATATTGAAAAGCATACTAGTTTTTTAACACCCACTAAAAAAATAACAACGAATAGCTCTTGTTTACTTTCCATTATATTATTTGCTGTGAGCTTTTTAACCATTTTAAAAAAAGATCAATAAAGTTAACTTAATAACACTTCAATTTGTTGTTTTTGTGGAGCCCTCTTTAATTGTTTTTGACAAGATTAATAAATTTGTACTAAAATTCAAACTCCTCTGACAGGATATAGATCATTTTTTTTTTAATAAATGAAACCCAGCACCGTAGCACGTTCCTAAAATATTTTTCTTTACTTTCTTGTACATATTGAACACCTTTTAAATTATTAAATAAGGATCAGGTGTGCATATCGAGTCATTATGTTATATGAAAATTGTATGAAACAGTTTTTTTTGTTAACTAAATAAAAAATTGGATTACTTTTTATTTCTTAAGGTACTCAATTTCATATAAGTATACTCGATAAAAAAGTAAATTAAGAGCTACCATTGTATTGAGTTTAACATTTAGAACATCTATTAGTAATAGCAACTAGGGATAACAAACATTTATCTTGCAGTAAAATTTTAATTGAAAACATTAATTGTGATTTTTGTTATCTGAAGTTCTACTACCGCTACACCAATGAAGTGACAAACATTTAAAAACTTAAACAATACAATGCAAGGGGTTGTCCGCTAATACACTTTTAATTAACTTAATACTGAGCTTTTATAAAAAAATTATAACCATACAAAATGGTCGAAATATTTTTCTTAGTACATTTTTAAACAATATACAATTTTGCTCAATACGAATAGAAATGCGATTTCAAAGCCAAATTTTACATTCTTTTTGAAAAGAAATGGAAGTATCTGTGTACTTATTCTTTTTGTTAATTATTTTTTGGAAATAAAACCTCAATCTCTTTTATATTTTTTAATTGGTTTGATTTCCCAAAATAATCAACAAAAAGAATAATGAATAGGTACACCACAAGCGACATACAGAAGATATTTGTTTTCTCTTCGGAAATCATCCAAAAATTGTTCTGGAAACTTCCATGGTCCAAACTCGAGATATGTAAATAATTTTCGCCGATCTTATTTATTTTAGACTTTGTTATGTTTGTTGTCACCAAAGTAAATTTGGGACTAATTAATTGACCATTACTACGTACTACGTAATGCCCATGACGTTAAATTGAATGTCGTCAATTCAGCACCAAACATCTAGTTGTCTCTAAAAACGGGGTAGAGTTAATCTAGGAGTTAAAAAAAAATACTTTTTGGGGTAGGTAGACCAGAACCAGTCAATTGCCAAGATAGATCACCAGATGTAATCTCATTGGAATGTTTAGTGAAAATTGAACAGAAGCGGAGTGTGGAAAATAAATTGGCATAATAACTTTGAAAAACCTGATAATTTAAGAAAATTCTTCGCATAAAGACTCTAAAAAGGCGTTTTAGGACATCAATTCCAATGACCATGTATTTGCACTAAATATAGGTATTGCTTATATTCTGATTCGATCGTGTAATAAAATTAATGATGTGTATGTTGTTGTTAATAAACATGCAAAAAAGCAAATGTATAAATAGCAAAGTTAATATATACAATATTTCACTTTTACTTTTTAGTATTTTTCATATTAGGTGGAAATGTTCCTATACGAGGATGTATTGATATCTGGTTAGCCTAGACCAGTTCCATGCATAAACAAAATATTGCGTTACCATAGCAACGAACAATAACTCATTAGAAGTGTCAGTGTGAAGTTTGACGTCAAAAAACTAAACCAGAGTTACGCAATAAATTAAAAGAAAAAATATGTCCACCGAAATTTAGAAAATCGAAAAATTGGAGTATCGAGCCTGTACCTGTATTTAAAAGGGTTAAGAGGTAAGCAGATTTACGAAGATATGCTTAATACCCTTGGTGATCAATGTCCTTCGTATGCGACTGTGAAAAATTGGACTGCAAACTTCAAAAGAGGTAAATTTTCCATTGAAGATGATGACCGATCGGGAAGGCCAGTTTCTGTGTCAGTCCCAGAAAATATCGATGCAGTTCATGACATGATTTTATCAGACCGTCGAATTGGGCTAAAACGGATATCTGAAGCACTGAATATTTCATACGAACGCGTTTATCATATAGTTCACGTCAATTTGGACATGAGAAAAATTAATGCAAAATGGATCCCCAAATGTTTGAAAGTTGACCAAAAGCGTGCCAGGGTAAAAGCATCGCGTTCGATCTGTGCTCGATTTGAAAACGATGTAGACTTCTTAAACCGAATTGTTACTATGGATGAGACTTGGGTACATTTCTACGATCCAGAAACAAAGCAACAATCGATGGAATGGCGACACTCTGGTTCATGGAGTAATCATGATTGATTTTTTGGATAAGGGTAGAACAATAACTGGAGATTACTATTCGACATTACTGACCACTCTACTGGAAAAAATTAAAGAGAAAAGACGTGGAAAGCTATCCAAAGGTGTTTTGTTTTTGCAGGACAACGCCCCTGTACACAAATCTCATGTTGCCATGTAAAAAATTCGTGATTCAGGGTTTGAATTACTAGAACACCTCCCTTATTCACCAGATTTGGCTCCGTCAGACTATCATCTCTTTCCTCAACTGAAAAAAAGTTTAAAAGGTCGTAAATTTTCTTCCAACGAGGAGGTAATAAAAGATGTGGAGGTCTGGTTTGCAGAGCAAGAAGAAACATTTTGTTTGAAAGGTCTAGAGACGTTGCAGGTTCGCTGTAATAAATGTATCCCATTAAGAGGAGAATATGTTGGTAATAAAATAGTTTGACATTAAAATTTTGTTTGGTTCTATAGTAGGCTAATAATTTTTCAAGATATCCTCGTATAAGGATAGGAACAAAACTTCTTTCAGTTTTATTGGGGCTATAGTACCTATATGTAAAATCATAACAATATGTTATATATTTTTGGCAGAATTTACCTTTACTTTTACCGCTTTTTGTGTGAAGTCTATCAGTTTAAAAATGAACTTTCACTTAAATGCTCTAAAAAGTAATAAATAATCTTTAAAATAAATCAAGTCCATCAATTTATTACATAACATAATTTATATTATTTAAAACTTGTCGCGAAATTTACTTGTGCAAATCTATGTGCTATATAACTTATTTTAAGAAATACATACTTTTTGTCCTAGATTTACTTCTGTCAATATAATGTTACATAAATATTGTTATATGCCAGGCTCTGCTTATATCTATCAATAATCCAACAACTAAGTTTAGGCTGGTGAAAAACTATAAAGAATCCCTCAACAGAGCAAGAGACAACAAAGTGTCTCTAATATGGGTGCCGGCACATGAGGGGATTGCAGGTAATGAAATGGCTGACCAGTTACCTAAAGAAGGTTCTAAAGGAGACTTCATAGGTCCTGAACCGTTTTGTGGAATCACAAAAGATTGCATAAAATGGGAAATTGGGATCTGGCTAGATAGGGAACAACAACTCAAATGGAGATTGATACAAGGACACCCCCATACAAAGAGTTCACTGAACAAAGTAGACAAAGCTCTCTTAACCAGGCTATTGAAACTGAGTAAGAGACATTTGAGGAAAGTTACCGACCTGGTGACTGGACACTGCACCCTGAGGAAACATCTGCACAAAATGGGCAAAGTTAGTGAACCTATGTGCAGGAAATGTGAACTCTATGAGGAAACACCTACTCACATACTCTGCTTCTGTGAGAACTTATATGGACTACAACCATTGTAACTACTGAAAATCCCAAACTAGTGGCCTATATAGAAGACACAAAGCACCTGGAATGGAAGTAGATAACATGGGAAATGGTACAAAGATTCAGTTCAAGTGCATGGGTTGTTGAGCACAACCCAATTGAATGAATGAATGAAAACCTATTGTATTTTTTTTACCTATACAAGTAAATTTCGCGACAAGCCTTCATATCATAAAGATAGGATAATGTAATGAATGGATGGGTTTGATTTGATTTAAAGTTTTTCTTTTTAGAGCATTTGAAAGAAACCTAATTTTTTTAAATATTTTTTATTATAAATTTATTTTTAATTCTAGCTGTGTTCCTCAACCTATTCATTCCATTTGAAACGTCGTTAATGACTATTGTTGGTCCGATAATTTACTACAGTCTAGTTCTTCAATAATAAGACGTTCTTTAGTGACTTATGCCAAGTTATAAGTCTTCAAAATTGGTAAGGCTGTTTTCCACTATTTTAATTTTTTTGCCACCGCTAAAATTTGCCTAAGGTATAGGTTAGTATCATATACATGTATCATGGATGTGCATAAAAAATATATAGACCGTCATCCAAACTATACCTTTTCATAGGTTGAGAATAACTGCTTCAAAATTCAGTAGCAAGATTTGACGTACGTACTTACACATACATGCACTTCATGTTTTTAATAGTAGACTTGATAAATTGGGTCAAAAGGTTTGATCCTTTTCCATCTTCTGGTCAGTTTTTTGTAAAAAACTGCACTGACTCTACAAGTAACATCAGATCTTATTGATCAGTGGTACCTGTTTCTGAAGCATCAAGGAATGCTTTTCTTTATTTGTGTTCTTGCCTCATATACCTATCTCTTGTTCTGTGGATGTGACTCCACCAACTGAGTTGTCCTTGTATGAATTGTAATACTGGTTGTACTGCCAGCTCATCTCATATTTTTGTATTCCTTCATTTCTGTTCCTTGAATTTTACTTTTTGTCTGGTTGAGAGAGTCCAAGATACGCATCCTTGGGACTCCTGACAATACAAATGTTATTTGTGAGACCGGTCAAGTAATATATGTTATGTTTCTGTTGTGAAACTTGTTGAACATTGATTTTATTTAATAATTCAAGTAGCCACTCAGCAGAATATAAAATTTTAAACAACAGCTTGTTTTATAATGTCACACCTGGTCAAATGCGTGAACTACGTTTTTTTTAACGTTTATTATGTGATTAACTGGACCTATAGTCTAGGAACTTGTTCTGTACCCAATATAAAATGCCTTCGCCTTCGATATCCGTTTTTTTTTCTGTATCGTTCACTAGAAACTGCAACTCTAAAGACGATCAAACAACAGCACGTTGAGAGCGTCCTTTTTTTTACGGTTGACACAACTCGCAGTTTAGGCTTCTCTTACCAAAAGTACGGTCACAACAAGAATACTTGACACCGTCAGATGTGTGAATTAACAATTCACATTGCCGGTATTTTTCCACCAACCATTCTACTTTCGTGGCTTCTGATATTTTAGTTAGAGTGCACTACTACATATCCCTTAGAATAATTTATGAAGTATAGTACTCGTAAAAGATACAGTGGCAAATAAATTGGTGTGAGATGAACATTTCACGACAGGACCGGCTTAATTCGCTATTTTATTCCGAATTTTAAACAGGGTTTAAAATAAAAAGCCATTTTTCTTTGAACTGAACTACGCAAACCGGGTTAACGATACCATGACGTCAAGGTAAACTTTTATGACGTAACGATTTATGGAAACTCTGAAATAAACAAACACCTAAACTCTAATAAGATAACTACTTTGTAAAGCTATCTTAGTGAGCTGGTATGTGTGGTTGGTTAACTGTTACTTCATGGTTTGGAATACAAGTCGAGGAATATTGACTAATATATTATGTTTAGTTGATTCACGTGACTGACCCTTCCCTTGGTAATGAATTTGTCTACTGTTTAGACAAAACCTGAAATATTTATAGAATTTATGCATTTCCCTCTTTTACTCCTGCTATACCTATTTTCTTTTGTATTTACATACTTAACAATAATTACCTACCCGAATAAAATCATTTTGTTATAAATTAAACTCTTTCATTTTGTGAAAATTATTTATTTACCTGATTATATTGGACGTTACCAGAAAAACGGTTTAATAAAATCATTAACATATGTACAAAATGTATATCAGCGGAATACCCAAGGAAAAGAACATTTTTTAAATGCATAATTTAAAAACGTGCTGGTGCAATAAGCTTTTGATGTGGGTTTTCAGTGATCTATACCTGAATTCTGAGGAGTTGTGGGTGTGTAAAATCCGACGCCTGAATCATATGCTGGTCCAGCTTGAACAGCATCCTTCTCTGAGGAAGACACCATAACCACTTTGGTGCGATCTTCCTGATTGGAACTTCTACTCGTGTTGCGCTTTCCACTGTCTGTAATAAGTGGATTTTATTAGAGTATTTGGAAGGCAGCCCTTTTTCGTATTAACAAAAATTATTGTCTCGAGAACAAAAAGAAAATTATTTGGTACTCAATACGTAATATTCGAAAATCATAATGAAACAAAATGTTTACTATTTTTTCATTGTTTGACGACCCACACAGAGAAAAAGGTTTTGTTAGTCTAAAAAAATCAATTTGTTTGAAAAATATTTACTTAATGTAAAAAAACTTCATTTAACTTAACAAACAAATTCTTCAGTAAACAAATCTTAATTCTTTATATAGACAAAAAGAAATGTTTCAATAGATAATGTTGGTAGGTTGACTTAAGCAATAAAATTAGTAACATGAAATAAATATGTTTCAGGATAATAAAAGTTTAATTCCATGAAACAAAAGTTAATGTTTAAATTTAACATATCATTTGTTTCTACCAACAATATGGCATATTGCGAAAAACATTTTATTTAGTTAAATAAAATACATATTTTTAAAAATTTTAAGTTGTTTGAAACAAGCAGACCATTTTTATTTTTTAAATAAACGATTTATCTGCTTGATACAGGTATACCTACCTATTACGTATTGTAAGTTTTTATACGTAGGTACCTATGTAGGTATTAACACAATTTACAAATATCTCTCACATTCCCTGCGTCAACCTATAAACAGAGTCAACAGTCATTTTTCTATTTTTACCCTTTTTTTGCAGGTTGATGTAGGTATTGTGCATATAGAACTTTTTAAGCATTTTTTGCAACACATTCAAAAATAGGTATACAGCTTCGGTTCTAATCGGCAACACGAACATTGCTGTCACTTTCGTACAGGGTTGTCAGCTGTAAATAAATTCAATGGTTCTAAAAAAGCTCAACATGTGTACAATGCGGATGATTGAAAATTAATGTCAAAGAAAAAGGTACCTAAACCTAGGTATTAACAAAAGCTAATTTTACAATTAATAGGTGTATATCTCCTATTTATAATCCCATTTATTCATGTCAGAAGACATGTAAACAATGCATAGTTTTTGTCAGTATTTGCGTATGTGCGTATATCTGGCAACAGCTGTCGGTAAACATACCCTATCATCGTTGCGATAGGTTAGCAACACGAACTTAACGTGAATAAAATAAATAATAACCAATATTATTATAATTTACCGGTACGGTGGTGTTTTATTTATTGTAGTGCCATTATTATGCAAAAATGGATTTGTTGAAAGAGTGGGGATTAGAGAATCTGGTTAATACTTTTGAAGGTTAGTACCTACGAGATGAGCCTATAGTATATAGATAATCGGTTTGAATTCTTTAAGCCTAAAAGCTGATCGGTCTCAATTGTTAACTTGAATAAGTAAGAATAATGGTTTAATACTATTATTACCATTATAGAGGACTTATTGCAATACTTATTAGAGAAAAAACGCGTTCATTTGCATATACCTAACCGTTTTAAAAAAACATTTTTTTAACTAAATCCGATTGTTGTTTGAGTCAAGCAAATAATTATTTGGTTACAATAAATCCCCACTTGCATGCATAAAACCTCAATACTGTATACATATTCCCTAATTGCTTCATTAGACAAGAAAGTTTTATTAATAAATTAAACTGAGATTTTCTAAAATATTTGATGTAGGTACCTAGTTTCTTTGGGACTCCACTAACGTGCCGATTTATTGTTATGATTTGACCAATTCCACGATAAATGGGCCAAATCTGTCCATAAATCGTTCCGAGTATGCGCACCTAATGCTGGGCGAATTGGCAATGCAATTTTTTTTGTTATATTTTTGTACCTAGAAGGTAGATCAGTTTTTATTTACTTAATATATTTCTTAAAAGTAGATACTATTGGTTTTTATTTTTTGCACCCTTCCTTCCTAAGAATCCCTCTAGTCAGTACAAAAAAATGTATTCCAACAATAACGTATTTTAGGTGAACAAAAAGCAATAATTGGTTCAAAGAAATATATATCTTGATTTAAAACAAATTATTGTTTGGTATAAAAAATTCTATATTTAAATCAAATAAACAAAAATTATATATATAAATTCAAACTTCTTTAATGGAAACTCGTGATTTGTTTGAATCAACTAAACATTTTTCCAAATGAAATCAATTATTTTTTGAAGTGAAAAAATGCTTGTTTAATTTGAAAAAAGAGATTTTTCTTTGAAATTGATCTTACACCAAATGAAGAAAATATTTGTTTGTTGTAAAGAATTTATTTGTTTAGATGAATAAAAAGTATTTGGTTAAATGAAAAAAATTCATGTTCAAGTTAAATAATATTTAATTTCACTACTTCAAACAAACCGAATGGTTCAGTCAAACAAGCTTATTCATTGGCCCTATTGAAACTACAGATTTGTTTAACTGAAATATATTTTGTTTAATTCAAATAATTCTTTTTCTCTGTGCAGTATAATTTGACGTTTGTTAAAAAGCAAAGTACTTTAGACTGGCACTGTATTTCTAATGTAATACGAAAGATTTCATGCTGATGTTTGTGTGTAATCGTATGAATTCCAGACCATTTAACGTACTTTTCTTGAAACGGTCTTATAAATTGAGAGTCGATTTTACACCTTAACTCGTAAAATTCAAAAAGACAACGACGTGAACCTTTTCTACAAATAGAAAGAAAATTTACGATGGTACTATCAAAGAGAATTAATTGTTTTTGGAGTCATTCTGACTTCCCACAAAGTTGGTGAAGTATATCAATTTCCTTTTTTGTATTCTTGCACTATCCATTTATAAACTCAAATGGATATTTTACGCATGAACTTCCAATTCTATCATTATTTCAACAAAAGAGTTCAAAAATGAAGTCAAATAAATGATAAACAAAAATAAAATAACTTTACATATTATATACCCCAATTTTAGTCAGGTGGCTCGTTAATATATTGAGATACCAATACATTTGAAACTTCACAAATATATAGTTGTGAGTAGAATTAGTTTGCACTGTTTCACAATTTGTCGGCGAGATAAAGAAATCTAAGTAGAAGCAGAACCGGTTTCAGGCTCATAATAGGAATTTTCAAAAAATAATTGCCAATGTTTGTATTGGGGTGACATTCACTGATGCCTAAAAGATCTATTGTACCCCCTTACTTCTACTCACGTCCTGAGGAAAGTCTCAGAGACTAGTAGC
This sequence comes from Lochmaea capreae, assembly GCA_949126875.1. Taxonomy (NCBI): domain Eukaryota; kingdom Metazoa; phylum Arthropoda; class Insecta; order Coleoptera; family Chrysomelidae; genus Lochmaea; species Lochmaea capreae. Next base: position 13,261,655 of record OX421402.1, on the reverse strand, counting down.
TCCTTTAGTCTTATATCCCGGAGGAAGAAGAATATTTGATTGTCTAAGGCCTACTAGATCTTTCCAATGATCAGATCTTCTCTTTTCTTCGGATTTGACTATTTCTTCCAGTATTACATTGGAGTTCCTGATTCCGCGAAACGGTTCCGGACCCCAAAAAGGGTGTTTCAGTCCCCCTCTTGATTGCCAAATGTCGGAAAATGAATAATACCCACAATAGTAGAAAAATAAGTTAATCATCTGGTGAGCTTTCTTCCTCACTTGATGTGTCATCCAGCTCAATGACAAATGAATGAACATTTTTTCAGTTTAAAAGGAGAAATATTTCCTGTCCATATTTACATACCTATAACAATATCTTCCTCTTCGAATGGTCTCCAAAAAGCCATAATTTTGATTATTATCAAAAAATAGTCGCAATCAATGAAAAAAATTTAATTAAACACAATTTTAATCACAGCAACAGCTAACAGATATCCTTATTCAGAACACAATGTGTCGTAAATAACAAAAATGAACTAAGCCTACCCTGAGAAGTTCACCGCAGGTGCACCGTACGTGTGGACTGTCCGCTGACATACATTTTAGATAAACCAATCGGAAGCTACATTGCACCAATGAGAATCAAGGACAGGACAGAGGCAAGCGAAACAGTTCATATTAGAACACAGCAGATCTGATGGCCAAAGATAGGAAAACTGTCAAAGCTGTAGTGGGTCTGTTAACGGGGCATTGTAAGCTCAATAGGCATTTAAAGCTGATGGGATTGACAAACGCAGATATGTGCAGGTTTTGTCACCTAGAAGAAGAAACGGCAGACATTCTATGTCAGTGCGATAGCCTGGCAAATGTGCGGTTTTTTGCATTAGGCGAAGAAAAGCGTTTGGCAGAGAGCTATATGGAAGGTTCAGTCTCCACGCTAATAGACTTTTTAAAAAGAGTCAGGCTGGAGAATGTAATCTAGAGTTTAGAGGACCACAATAGATCTGAAAAGGTCGCAGTGGAATAGGCCAAAAGCCACCTCATAAAATCTATCTACATACTTATAACAATATATTCCTCTTCGAATGGTCGCCAAAAAGCCATAATTTTGATTACTATCAAAAAATAGTGGCAATCAATGAAAAAGTTTTGATCAAACACAATTTTAATCACAGCAACATCTAACAGATATCCTTATTCAGAACACATTGTGTCGTAAATAACAAAAATGAACTAAGCCTACCCTGAGAAGTTCACCGCAGGTGCACCGTGCGTGTGGACTGTCCGCTGACATACATTTTAGTTAAACCAATCGGAAGCTAGATTGCACCAATGGAAATCAATTGTTCGCTTGTGGGTAGGTCAAGACTCGAAAAGAATTATGGCTTTTTAATCCTCAAAGAAACCTTGCCGCATACTGTTATTTTATTTTGAAACAGTGCAAACTAATTCTACTCACAGCTATACATTTAATTATCCCATTACTAGGAAACCAGTTAAGGTATCGTGAAGTGGTTTTGACTAAATGGCTTGGAAAATTTCACGTTGCTGCCGATTTGATGTTATTTGACTCCCAGCATCAAATTGGTAAAAGCGTGAAGTTTTTTTAATTTTATAAAGTCATTTAGTCAAAATAGCATCACGACCGGTTTCCTAGTTATGGAAAATGTATCAGAATTCAAATGATCACCCTGAATATCACGACGAAGTAGCCATTAAAATTCACCTTGAATGGTTTCCAATTAAAACTAACCTACGTTGCCAAGTATATTTTTAGACAAGAGCTTTAAAAAATATTGTTAATGCTACGTGATACTTTTAACGTTCTGAATGTTATAAGAGTTTATTTCTACCACTTTCTACTAAATATTTTAGAGATAGTATATAAATTAATTTTTGTTTTGTTTTTTTTTTCGAGCTGAAACATCAAAACTTGAAAGTATAAAAAGGTCCCAAGCGGAAACATTCCTCTCAACGCGTGGCGGAATGTTAGCGGTTTGCTGTGTTTTTCCCATATTCGTCGCTTTACTTCATACGAAATTATGACGTTACTTAATTAGACGGTCTGGCATTAATCTTGGTCTGATTCTAACGATGCGGCTACATGCGGTCGGAGCTCGTTAATTGTATAAAAACCCTACCCGATGCAAATCTTTCAAAAAATTGATTTCTCCATGTTAACAGTATTATTAATCTATCAATTTTTACTTTTGAAATTATCACATGGACAGATGGATAGATGGAGCTAGCTTTATTGCAATCGCCTGTTTTTTAGTTAGTACTATCCTTAAAAAGACAGCTGTCAAAATTTCATGGTGTTCTATTCATTAGTTCGTTTGTTATTGAGCTAAGAGTGACGCTAATTTTAAAATTTTCAAAACAATGGATCAAAAACCATTTCGTGTTTTAATTTTACACTGCTTCTTGATGGGAAAAAATACCGTTCAAGCAAAGCAATCGCTTGACAAGTGTTATGGGGACTCTGCTCCACCAGAAACAAGAATGAAACGATGGTTTGCTTACTTCAAACGTGGTCGTAGAGACGTGAACGTCCAAATGAGGCGGTAACACCAGAAAACATCAAAAAAATCTACAAAATCTTTTTGAATGATTGAAAAATGAAGTTGCGTGAGTTAGCTGACATCGTAAAGATATAAAAAAAACGTGTTGGCTTTATATTGCATGAGCAATTGACTATGACAAAGCTCTGTTCAAATTGGGTGCCGCGTTTGCTAACTGTTGACCCAAAACAAGAACGTGGAACGTGTTGATGCTTCTGAGCAGTGTTTGACTATGTTTGAACGTAACAAACCGGAATTTTTGCGTCGATATGTGACAATGGATGAAACATGAATTCATCACTTCACTCCGGAATCAAAATGATCTTCATCTGAGTGGACAGCAACTTGAGAACCTCGTCCGAAACGACCGAAAGCTCAACAAACAGCTGGAAAGGTTATGGCCTCGGTATTTTAGGAGGTACGTGGTGTAATATTCATTCACTATCTCGAGAAGGGAAATACCATCAACAGTGAATATTATATAGCGTTATTGGAGAGTTTCATGGCCGAAATTGCAAAGAAACGTCCGCATATAGAAGAGAAAAAATGTTGTTTCATCAAGACAACGCACCGTGTCACAAGTCAATAACAAAAATGGCAAAACTACATGAATTGAACTTCGAATTGCTCCCACAACCACCGTATTCGCCAGATTCGGCTCCCAGCGACTACTGCCTATTCGCAGACCTAACAAAATGCTCGCCGGTAAGAAATTTCGTTCGAATAAGGGAGGTAATCGCTGACACTGAGGCCTATTTTGAGGCAAAATATAAATCGATCTACAAAAGTGGTATTGCAATGTTAGAGCGGCGCTGGAATTACTGCGTTGTTCTTGATGGAAATTACGTTGATGAATAAAACTAATTTTGAACAAAAAAAAAACGTGTTTTCTTTGTTAGACCCGGGACTTTTCACCCCATGTGCTGGAGGGTTAGAAATTAGGCCTGGGAAACCAAGTTCCTATCGCAAACTCAAATTTGGCCAAACAGCGACATTAAAATACACCCTGGTTCTTAAGCAAAAGTGCAGGCTAAAAGAGTTCGCTTTGACACCACCACCCCTTCTTCCGCAAATTAGTGGAAGAGAAGAAAGGAGGAAAGTGCGAAGATAACTAAATACATGGTAACTGCTGGAAAAATCTGTAAGCAATCACCATTCATCATAAAAATGTGGATCACCTCGGTTAACTATCCTGACGTGAAACTGTGACAGACGTGTTTTGACGTAGGTACTCTATTTATTTAGTGTTTCAAATATATTGTTTTTGGTAATATTTCACAAATTGTAGTAACAACATAAAACAGTATAAGAACAAAACAATGTTAACTAAAATACGTCCATTTTAACAATTTATAAAACAATTTACACCGACTATTGCTTAAAAATATCGCACGAGATACGTCAATAAATATTAGATTACATTTTTTCCGTCTGCAGACTACGCGAGAGTTTTTGTGATAGGGATACAAATGATTTATTCAATAGGCTTTCTATTTTCTATATTCGTTTCATTGGATAACATTGTGATAATATAGGTGTAATTGTATACTATAAGCAAAAAGCGGTTCTATATGCAGAGCATTAAGCTAAATCATTCACACCAAGCATAATACCAGTTAATAACATCCACCTGATAGCAATAAATAGTTAATTTGGCAGAAATAACAACTAACCCATAATATTTATAAATAATGTTCAAAAAACCTAAACTTACTGCCAAATGTTGAGTTCGTTTTTCTATGTAGGTAGATACAATTTAAAACTATTTTTACATTGTTCTAAAAAGGTTGTATAGAAGTTCCAAAGAGTCAGTCCAAAGTCTAGTCCTTGCGGCACACCAAAAGATATTTTTAGCTACATGGTTCTAGCTACAAGTTCTAAACTGTCCACTAGTTTCTTTATATGGCTGTTAATATTTTTATAATTGGTAATTTCCAATTAAAAATAAATAATAAGACAGGAAGAAGGAAAACCTCCATGAATAAGTAATAATTAACTCCTTCTCAAACATTAGTTGGAAACTCAATAAATGAATTCATATTTATAACATTAAATGCCAATTTCCAAACTGTTTGCGGCTTTTATGAATTACTGATATTTTCTCAAAAGGAGATTAAAAACTTTTTGCATAACTTTGTAATTACAGTCGTTTTGTATACAATTATATACTATTTATACAAAATTCATTACTGTTTATTCGTGCATTCCTAAATTAAATTCACGAAATCGATTATTAATAAATTCAAACAAAAATAAATGTTAATTTCAGGTTAAGTAATATTCAACTTATTTTCAATAATATAGGTAATATTATTAAAAATTAGCTCATTACTACATAAAAAATTAAGTAATATTGCGTATAGATACATGTATATACAGACTGCGAAAAGTCATAGCTCGACATAGGATTTACACAGGTACGAAAAGGATACTACTTGAAAGAGAGAAAAGAATTGTTCGCTCAGTGCCAAAACAGGTGGGCGTGTGTTCACTGCTCTCATCACGTTTATTCGTTGTGTTTTGGTAAAGGGGACAGATCTAATTGTGAGTTTCACAAATAGAACAATTCTTGTCTCTCTCTTTCTAGTAGTGTTGTTCATATTATCCTTATCGTAGTTGTGTAAATCGTATGATCTATTTGAGTTTTTCGCAATCTTTATATATACGGTAAGCTATTGGAGTTCTATACGAAACTTTTCTGCGACAATCTACTACGTTCAACTGCCATTTTCGCATGGACTGTCCGAGTCTTGCACTATTTACAGATTGCATGTTAACCTTTCCATGGCTTGGTTGACGACTTGCCTCCATCTCACCTTTTCCTTTGTCTTACCTATCCAATTTCTGATATTAAGTCTTTGTAGATCCTCTTCAACCTCCGTTTTCCATCTTGTTCTGAGTCTACCTCTTCTTTGCCTTCCTCCTATTGAGCTATATATCAATACCTTCGGTAGCCTTCCTAATCCCATTCTCTCTATATGCCTTAACCATCTTTGTTTGGCCTTCTCATCCAAATTTCATTTAGTAATTTTCTTCCAAATATTTTCCTCAGTACTTTTCTTTCCCATATTTGTAGAATTTCTTGTACTGTTTGGTTTGGTCTCCATGTTTCTGAAGCATATTTAACTATAGGCATAATCACAGATTTGTAATTGTTGATTTTCGCCTTCCTTGATATATTCTTGCTTTTTAAGGCATACATTATTCTTTTTTGGATTACTTCCTCTATATTGGGTTTTCTTATAATTATTGTTCAAAGGTACTCGCATCCCTCTATTTCTTCAAATTTATATATATTTCCTTCGGCTGTTTCTATTGTTAGGTAATTCCCTTTTATAAATTTTCGATCTGTCCACTCCAAGTGTTTTGTTTACAGTTCATTCATATAGAGACCTTTTTTCCTCGCTTTTTCTTCTATATTTTCCACTACTTGTCATCTTTTAAAGAAGTTTGTGGCATCAGTTATTTGGGATGCATAACGGGTTTTGTTGATTGGTTACTATGAAAATATTATTGCAGCCTTTTGTATCAACTGGATATGAAAATTTCTACAAAAACACCAGGCTTGGCAAAGAAAAAGTCTCATTTAATCAAGATAATGCCCCTGATAACAAAAGTGTATTGAATTCTAGGAATTAAAGGTCGAAGTGCATGAACATCCTCCAGATTTGGCACCCAACGGCACCTATCCTTTCACACTACTGGAACAATTCTTCGTAGAAAGAGTATTTCGTCGAAAGACGAGTATATAGCAACCATCCTGGTTTCATATTAATCATAAGAGTTGAATTTTGACGGTTTATCTATCGAATTCTGTCCAATTAGTTGAAAATTCCAAATAAATTAGCAATAAGCATTTGAAAGTGCATTTTAAACATCAAGTTAACTTGCTTTCCTTTAATAGGAAAACGTAAACTGCATGTACATTTTCAATTATTTATAAACGTATTTATAAGAACTTTGAAAGTCATTTTACATTTGAAATTCCATAGAAATCCATTTAAAGTGAAAGTTTTCACTTTGTGATTTTTACTTTAAAACTATTTTCAAGATGCAATTTAATATTCATGTTGGAGCAATTGCTTTCGAAAGCTTTTATTTCTTTAAATTTTTTACCTGCTGAAAGAACTCTTCCCTAAATCTTAGTTAATTTGTCTTCGTCGTATTCAACATACCCAGTGTTTCACACTCTATATACTGAGAATAATTTCGAAAAACAGAAAAAGACAGTTTTTGTCAATTTTATCGAAGTTGCCATCAAGGTTTTCGTAAAAATGTGAAAGATTTTTTAAATTATAGTTTCGTTTAAAGTTTATACAAAAATTCGGAGGAAATTTATCAATTTTCACAGGTAAACGTTTTAAATTTTTACCAAAATAACAATTTGTTATTTTGTCTGATTACAATTTTAAGTGATCCAAAAAATCCGTAGCTAAATATTCATATTATTTTGTTTGTAAATTTACAAATTCATAAAGAGAAATCTCGACATGTTACGTTCATTGTCTTCAAAATATTTTATTTTGTAAATTTCTGTAACTCATTAGTTGCTTCCTTCAAAAGTTTTATGAAATTCCCAAATATGCCGTTTTCATGCTGCAGCAGCCACCTCAAAACAAGACATTAATTTTCATATCTTCTGTATGTGTGTATTCATCATTATTTTTGTAATTATTTTTCGGAAAAAATATTCTTTATATTCATTTTTAATTCAATGTTGTATTGGAAAATATAAAAAATATTCTGGTTTAATTCCCCAAAATTAATAACAAAAAGAATAATCAATTTTTATCCATTCCTCATCCGTTTTTACCTTCGGATCATATAAATCAGTTTTAAACTCTTCCTCCATCTGCCACCAATAAAACAATAAGTGTAAATATTTTTAAATTGTGTGGAACATTTTTCACTTTCCTGATTTACAATATTCTCACCATGTATTTCTTGTGCTGCTTTAATTTATTTCTATTGAATTATTTGCTGTTTTCCATTTTTTCTTTATTTAAGGAACAGAACAAACAAAATAAAACAAGATCAACGCTACGTTATATTTTCACACGTGGTGTTCAGATGTATGCTCCCTTTCACCCTATCTGTTTTATCTATTCGCTCCTTCCCTAATAATTTTCCCAGTCCTGATCTCCATTTTCCCCTTTTACGGCAGTTCCGCAGTCAGCAAGTTTTTAGGTTGTACGTCTTGTTTTGTTGTTCCTATTCCTTTCGTAGCTGACCATCTCCGCTTCACTTGGTCTTGCTATCATTGCTAAGAGTTGAAAATATCCCAGTCCTTGAAGATAAGTTCCTTCGACTTATCTTTAGCTTATATGGAAATTGAATTGCCTTGGATTAAACATAACATTTAGTTTTCCACGTTTGGATTCCCTGAAATAATTTTTTTGAAATTTTTGGATAACTCAATGAATATTTAATATTGTCATGCCTTCGTATGGATAATTTAATATGTAGGAAATTGGATAAGCGTGGATTAATTTTAAAGTAATTCGCATATTTCTGAAACTTATCATTTGGATTTTAAGAAAGTGTTTCCAAATATCCAGCTTTTGCCTTTTGCCCGTTTAACAGATGGTGACGTCCAATCTAATATTAATTGTACACCCCATTCTAGTTCTTGATCAGGTACTTTCTAAGCCAGAGCATTTCATAGTTACATGTTTTAGTCCGACTTTAGTCATCAGTGAATAAACCATCATTTTCTTCATCTATAAAGTTCGGCATACATTTTTACCGCCTTCTGTATTAAACGATTTAAAATAAAAATGTTGAAGCAGTCGTGAATTAAAATAGCTTTTGGGTAAATGTTATTCTAATAAATATGCTTTAGAGAAAAATACTAGTTACCCTGCGACTGAAAACTTTACACATATGCTGTATTTCTCATAAAGACAATTTATTTTTTAACCAATGAAACATTTACTCTAATAAAGTGTTATATTTCCGTGAGATAAATTTTTAGGTAAACAAAATTTAATTTCAGAACATCCGAACGGATTTGGGAAAGGAAAATCGACAATCACACCAATTTATAAAGCTCTTACAGTTATAATTAACTCATTAATTGAAGATAGAGAAATGGGTGCCGTATGTTAAGACTTATCTAAAGCAGTTGTAGTGTTGAATCTGAAGCGTTAGTCAGGAAACCGAAATATGACGAAATTTAAGCTGAATTTCTCGAGATTATTAGTGTTGTTATTCAAAGGAATGGATGTGAAAATGTCTTAAAGTTCAAAAGTTCGTTATTATTGATCAGCTTTCAGGAATATTTTACCAAAGCAATCCATTTACATAGTGAAAAATCTAGAAAACATTACTATTCAGTAATCAAGCAGAATAAATAAATTAACTTTGACTTTGCTTATGCTGGCATAGAAAAATACGTCTGTTTACTCTTCTAGTATATTCATTGTTCGGAGCCTATAATAATATCTTCCTTTTCGAATGGTCGCCAAAAAGCCATAATTTTAATTACTACCAACAAAATAGTTTTAGTCAATAAAACAAAATCTCAATCACAGCAACATCTAAGAACACAATATCTCGTAAATAATAGAAATGAACTAAACCCACCCTGGGAGTTCACACTCCATGTGAACTAATAATTCAAATACATTTTTCGTAGACCAATCGGAATCTACATTAATTTGATCTGAACGGGTTGTAGCCACCCATCAGACTCTTTGATTGTCTTAGCATTACTAAATCTTTTCAATAGTCAGATCTTCTCTTTTCTTCGGCTTTGCCTATTTCTTCCAATATTACATTGGGACTGATACGGCAAAAGGGGTCCGGCCCAAAAAAGCGTCTTTCAGTCCCCCTCTTTGCTAGTTCATCTGCCATTTCATTTCCTTTTATTCCAGTGTGTCCTGGAATCCACAGTAATGTTACTATATTGTTCTCTCCTAGTTCATTGAGTATTCTCACTACATTCTGGAATTGATTACACAAGAGCTCAGTGCTTTAATAGCTACATGACTATCCGACATTATGATAATCTTGTGCCTTCTATATTCTTTGTCAATATTGAACTGGGCACACTTTCTTATGGCGTGGGGTGCTTTCCAAGCTTTCGAGAGTTTGGTTCCTGGCCCGTACACTCCTATCCCAGTTCCTTCTATGGCTTTTGAGCCGTCTGTGTTTCATTGAATGGCATTCTTTCCAAGTCTGGTACTGGTATTTGGATCCCATTCCTTCTTGTTGCTTAATTCCGTAACGAATTTCTTTGAAAAGTTATACCTTTTCAGCAAACCGTCTTGTGGCATGTCCCAGGTTTTTTGATTTCTAAGAAGTAAGGTGGTTTTTTTAAAATATATTTCGTATAGTATCTAGTATAATATTAAATTTATCTCTCACAGTAGATGGTAATTTTCGGAACTAGTATCTTATTATCAAGGTGACGCAGGTTATTTACGAGTATACATGAGTTTTTGAAAGTGAGAACAGAAAGTGTTTAGTAATCAGACAATTAGTGAAATCGTGAATTTACTCAAGATCAATAGTGAGATATTTAAGCTTTATAAATGAATCCGAATTATTATACCAGATATAAATAAATCAGATATAATATACAGGGTGTAATAAATTAAATAGTAGTAAGTGTTAAAAAGCCGGTAAATAAATTAAAATAAAAAAGATGGTTAACAAATAACTGTGAATTTTAATATTGGCCTCAGCCATTTTCGAGCTACTCCTCTAGTAGATTTATTAGGTTTGTTCCCGAAGCAAGTTCCCAACTGTGACGAACATATTGAGTTTGCGCAGTTAAAAATAATTGTTTCTTATTTTAAACTGCGCTAACTCAGTCTGTTTATAACAAGTTAGTAACTCTTTTCGGGAACAAAGCTATTGTTCAGAGATTGACAGCAGTTTTTTTTGGTAATAATAATATAAAGATTATAAAATTTTCTTGTTCTTTCCTGAAACAAGTAAAATTTTCAATTCGTTTTTTGATGACTCGGATTAAATTTAATCTTTTACGATATAGTTAAAAATGCTGCATCGTCCCATAAGCGTTTCTAACAATTTATACAGTTATTTCAAATTCAGATTGCATACGCGACACACTACGATGCTGGCTTCTAACGAGACAATAAATTCTTCGTACTATAAAATTCGCGTTATACCTCTGTTCAATGTAACTATATGGCTTTTGAATTAATTATAAGCGGAAGATATATGACTTAACATTAAGCTTCTAATCTAAAACCCAATTGAGTTTTATATCTCAACTGATTTCGTTTTAATTGCGTTCAAACCCCGGAGCTGATGATAACCTTGATAAGCTTTTAGAACATGTATGTAGATTGGGATTTCTTCCTTTCAACCGTATCACATGTACTAAAGCGAAATCCTTCATAAATTGGTTTCTAGTATTTAATTAGTAGAATAAGTGAGATAAAGATAATCAAATATAGTCAACACAATAATATATCAAATAATTAATATATTTCTAGTTACTCCAATGCTATAGATTCAGATTTAATTTATGTCGAAGTCTTTATACAACAAATTATTTACACAGTGTATAGGAATTGGAATTAAAAGTTACCGAATGTAAGTTACAAAGCGGATAATTAATATTATACATTCTGTCAACCGTGATCGTTTGAAAATATTTTTTTTTATAAATCTATACAACTGTCTTCTTTACTAACTAGCAGTTTGTCCGCCATTTGTCAATTAGTTTTTTGTCAGTTCATCTCAATCAAACCCAGAAACGTCTTACTGGTACCCAGGCCGAATGTTCGGTTCCAGCTGGAAATACTGTTCCAGTCGGATAAAGTATTGATTTTGAACAACCTAACCCTTTTTGATGTTAAATTTTTTTTTAATTCTCCAATGACCGTTTGCACCGTTTACTTCAAGACAGTCTAAAAATAAAGTAATCTTAGGCCAGGTACTGACTTGCAATTTTCGATTGCGCAACTGTTTGGTTGCATGACTACCACAAAGTTAAACGGAAGCCCGCTGATTTGCAATTGAAAGTTACTGCAACTGTTTAGTTTGTGTTTGTGCTCAAATCAAATGATCGCACTGGCCCGTGCAACTGCGTTTTATCACATTAAATTTAATGCGGCTCCGCTGACTTGTGGTAGCAACTCTCTATTGAACGCGCAATGGCATCACAAGAGGAACGAGGTAAGCATATTATTTTATTTTTTAGTGTAAATTTTAATTCAGTTCAATGGAAAACAGTATTTTTGTAACTAGTAATATATTGAAATAATGCATAATTAAGTATAGGCGCCTCCAATTAATACGCAAATTACAACGCCTGTTACAGCTTTCAATAAAAGATTATGGTATAAATATGAAAAGTTTAAATAATACAGGTATTCCAAAGTTATTTTCTGGTATGATTTCTCTTCCTTCTTATCAATTCAAGCGCACATATACCACTGGCACCTCATCGAAGTTCATTTTGAAACTAAACGGTTTAGTTGCATGTGTGCGCGGTCTCGTTTACCCAATCAGTTCAGTTGCGTATGTGTGCGGGGTTTGATGCAATCGCGACCAAACAGTTGCGCAATCAAAAATTGCAAGTCAGCGCCTGGCCTTAAAAATACTAGTTTGCGTTGCACTGCTCCATAAGTATTCTTTAATCTAGTTAAGGACGACTTAATATTAAGTTCCCGATTGGGTCGACTTAAGTTCGCCTTAGTTTAAAATATTTTTTTTTATTTGTTTATTTAACGTCGATCTATTTCTGTGACTGAGGCTAATCACCGACGCCGGGAGCACTCTACCCATAACCGGAAATTTTGCCGAAACCACTGGTGTTCCAACCAGTGGTAGGGTTCTTTATCGAGCCCTACATCCATGGACTCGGGACCTCGGTTTTACGTCTCCTCCGAAAGACGGCATACCTACATTCTACCTCGTGCTCATTCGTATAATGCCTGCGAGCTGTGATATGCTACTCCGCTGCAGGCTGTATGGGCTATTTACCCATCCCAGTGGGTCACCCATCCAAGTACTAGCCGCTCTCGACACTGCTTGACTGTAGTTATCGCATCAGAGGCGTTCCACTACAGTGCTGGGCCGACGCCCTCACACACTCTTATTGGTGATAACTCCGGGCACTCGCATAAGACATGCCTGATAGATTCATCTTCCTGTTCACACATCCTGCATGGAGGTGTTTCCTTGATTGACAGTGGCCAGTCAGAAATCCTACCGTTAAACGTAGGTTTTTCCTGGTAATCGCCAAATATTTTTTTTCGACTCCATCTTCCCAGGGTCGCCCTGGGTGATCCTGGCAAGACTGCATCCCTTGATTTCATCCCATCTCTTTAGAGATTGAGCATGAGTGAAACGCTTAGCTAGTTCCGCAATTGCCCAATTCGTCAGGCCGAAGGTGTCGCCGGGTCCAAGAATTCTTAGTCCAGCCGCTTCCCTGGCTAAAGAATCAGCAATGCGGTTACCTTTGCTCCTGTCGTGCCCCTTAACCCACCTCAGGGTAATATGGTTATCTACCGAGGCGTTAGCTAAATCTCGATGGCACTCTAGGCTAGTAGAGCTTGTCTGCTATCAGGGCAGATTATTATGTTTCTGCCAGAAATTCCTGTTCTGGTTAGTTCCTTTGTGGCAATAGAGATACCAGCCAGTTCTGTTTGAGCGCTTCCCGCCACAGTCGCAGTCTCAATTGACCCATTCCTACTTCGGGGTTTACACCAGCCGTGTGCAATCGTAACATGACCATTAACGCAACTTATTTAACGTAAGATAAAGGGTACAAGAATAGTTTTTATTGATTTTTTTGTTTTTTCTTCATTCTATGGATTTCCTTTGAATTGTTTATAGCATATTTTTTCCTAGTTTTTATCAAATATACGTTGATTTTGTCTAAGCGCTCTAATTTTATTACTATTTTGCTTTATTCAAGTTGTGATACTTCTATGATATCTGGGTATTTAAATTTACAAAAACATAAACGTTTTATTTGGTTTCGAATGTATCTCATAAACCGCCTACTATTTAGTATTCTTATTCAATGTACTATACGATAAATAGGTAGAAGATATTTAGGAAACTAACATTACTGATGGCAATATCGATTCGATCGGAAGTTGAGCCCAGACATCCATTAAAAGAAAGTTTTATTGCTTTGTAAGAGTTATAAGAAATCCTCCAGCAAACTGGTGTTTACGTCTAAACCAAAGATATAATTTTCTGATTTTTAAACTGATTGAATAAATCAATGGAAGGTTTATTCACCTGTCATTTGTCATTTAAAGTAATATTATGTCATTCACCTAAAGAAGCAGGTTACATTATCAGCGAGTAGCACGGCTTGTATTTTATTTCCAAAAAAATCCCCACGAAATTTACAAGAATGGTATCAAAAATTTACCTATAAAAATAATTAGTTTTAAATTATTCAAATCAGAGCTTTCTCTTAGAAATTACGATGGATATAAAAATGCTAAAAGTAAGAAAAATATGTCGTGTTAGGCAACAGCTCTACGCTCACACTATTAATTTTCAGATCTAATATAAGCGTTTAGAGTCTTTTGCATGCAGGTCAATTCATAGGCGCTATGCGGGAACAGTAGTGATAGAATAATCATGGAGCATACAGTGTTTGATAATGAAGAGACAATTGAATACTAGTAATTTGTAATTTTATTTATTAAAAACTGTGGAAGGAAGCTGGAGCGGATCTTTAGTTTCATATAATCCTACGATGTAGGCTGTGGAATAATAAAGTGAAACTAACGTCATATTTCATTTAATTTGAAATCAGGATATTTTAAATAATAGAAACTTTATTATATATATTTTCACGAATATTTGTCAGCTAACTGGAACTTCTAACTGTAAAACAAATAAAATTATTAATTTAATTTGTGTTAAATAAATCTTGCCGAGTATTTATCTTTCACAGATCAAACTGCCGAGCAAATTTTATTTTTAATTAAAGACACTTGCGTCGTTGTTTTATCGTCTAACGAAGATATTAACCGGTCCGTTTTATCTTCAATGAAAACATTGTTTGGCGATGTATAATTTTTCGCATTCAGTCGGAATGATAAGCGACAAAATCTTTTTGAAGTCGACGCAGATATTCGTTGTTTGGGTTTTTAATTGGAATTGCCAAAATGATATCACCGCTTTCATTCGCTTTAGCTTTTTGTTACTTTTTTTACACCCTGTACATTGAATAATGCAACAGGGACTGGCAAGATGGGACAATACCCAAGGATTGGGAGCTGGGAATTATTCTACCTATATTTAAGAAAGGAGACAAGCGAGACTGCAAAAACTATCGGGGAATAACTCTACTCAGCGTGCCCTCAAAGGTATATGAGAAAATATTACAACAACGACTAACAAAAGAAATAGAAGAGCAACTAGAAGAAACGAAAAGTGGGTTCAGGAAACGACGAAGCATTAATGATCACATTTTTATAATAAAACAAGCCATCGGAAAACTCAAGGAATCAAATTCTGAGTTGTATCAGATCTTCATAGACCGCGAGAAAGCTTTTGATAGTGTGCCAAGGAAAACAGTACTAGAAATTCTGGAAAAAAGAGGTGTAACAAGAGCTATAATGAGCCTACATAAAGAGAATAGGATGTATGTGAGGACCGACAACATGGAATCAGAAGAATTCACAGTAGATGTTGGACTGAAACAAGGAGGGGTACTAAGCCCGACATTATTTAACCTGGTGATGGACGATGTCACAAAGGAAACCCGAGCACATTAGAACTATACAATGGGGACATCACATGCTGATTATGATGAAAGAAAATCAAGACGATGCACATACGACACCTTTTATGTGAAATACAGTAATTATTAAGGTCTGTTCATATTATCATGCACGTATCGTTTCCAGCACCTATCGTTTCGGTTCCAGCAAACGGACCGAGCATACACATTATACGACACAAAACGTTTGAGTTCAGTTCGGTTCAGTATAGAGCCATAAAAAATTGTGTGCAACTATTATTGGATGAAGAAGATGAAAACAAAATATCAAAAACATTTGCAATACACCCTATGTTAAAAAAAAAGGAAAGATGAAGGAGAATTTTGGACCTTATACAAGGAATTAATTGATGATGATGCTAAATATAACGGATATTTTAGAATGAATAGAATGCAGTTTGATTACATTGGAAAGAACTGATGGTATAATTCATATTATGCGTTTAGACAAGCTACATATGTACGACATCAGGCAAATATTTTTCGAGAGAATACTGTACGGAAGCGTAACGTGTCTGATATGATATGTGCCCGATAATGTGAATGCATCTGTACAATTGATATGTAAACCCTTATATAAAAAAATGTACAATATTTTCCTGAACTGAAACGATACGTGCATGATAATAGGAACAGACCTTCAGGCCAACCACAAGAGACCCATACACATACATGGAATGAAAAACGGATCAAAGCTGTTTTTATTCTACTGTAAATAGTCCACCAACAGAACATTTCTATAAATTTACGTCAATACATATCAACTATGTAACTGAACAGCTAGATTTAGAAAGGACTGCCCACAGTTGAGAATACGGAGTGGTGGGAATTGTACGATATTAGTTGTCCAAATAAACGATTGCAGTAATCGTGTTTTTAATCTGTTGAAGCTTTTTTTTTTTTGGGAGCCGTTCTAGTACCGGGACCGGGCACTGCAGCCTGTTGTCTTATTGTACTCTACAGCCACCTTTATTCCACCCACCCAGCCATTCCCGTACCCTCGAGTAGAGGTCAACTGGATGCATGCCATATGCTTCAGGCAGCACGTGGCCTCTCCGAAGATTGTTTGTCTCCTTGAGTCCAATGCCTCACAGTCGGATAAAACGTGGGTTACGGTCTCGGTATCCATGCCACAAAGTCTGCAGCTGAGATCCCCGTTATATAGCCCCATTTTATGCAGATGATCCTTTACCGGGGCAAGCTTGATGTTGGTCGACTAGTTCAAAAACAGTTCTGATACAATGCTTTAAACCCCTATGATGCATTTCAATTTGCATGTATCTGTATACCAAACACTCAACAAACTCATGCAGGGCACAAAGTTGCTGGATTGGGTGCTATAAAAATGAACTGGCAAAAATATAATAAGCTATTCGGCTAAAGTGTACGGGCTCGTAGAATTTGAAAAATTGGTGATAAATTATAACTAACAAAAGACAATTCCTAGCTTTTTATTTCAATACCCATATTTGAGAAACGTTCTTGAGAATTATTATCAATGTATTATATTTTGAAGATCTGTTAATCTCTTTTTGATTACCTACTTATTACAATTTTCATGCAACTTTATTCTATTCTGTTTTATGAAAATGAACAAAATACTTTTAATTATTTTTGCGACAATGAAATTAAATTATTCTCACATAGCTAGATAATGATTTGATTCGATATAAGGTACAGGGGAGTATTTTTTGGTTTTAGAATACGATTTTTGGAAGTTTTCACTACCTTTACTTTGTTGAATTATAAAATCAAAACTTTTCAGGTTATGTTATTGTTGAAGAGTTTCTGAGTATATTTTTAAGACTACTCTATTAAAATTTCAGCTCGATACTCACTGTTTCGTTGTTTTTACACGATTTTACATGTGTGTATATTCGAACATTCAAATACACTATTTTGAGATGAAATTTCAATTTTATTGAAAAACTGAGTCAACCAATAAATTTTTCAATCCAAATTTTACGATCTTTGAGAATCTTCTCCCAAGAGGTAGGTATGCAAAATTTCGCCTTTTTTTTCGACTGCTTGAAGGTATTAATTCAACATTTATTCATATCTATGGTAAAATGTTGAAACCTTCTTAGGTTTCGAAGTTGATAGTTTGAAGGTACTTTTACTTTTACCATTCTCGATTAATGTAAAATTTTCCTGGTAGATTTGTCTCAAAAAATAATTTCATAATTTTCCAGAGTTTTCTAGATAAACCTTTATCCAGGGTATAGATATGCTCTATCAAATCTGTTTACTCGTGTATTGAAATTACTATGATCATTTTACACAAAGTTGTATATTAGGTATTTTGGTACTAGATGATTAGATCAATGCCTAATTAATTATAATTCCTAGTTCCAGTTCCTTTACTTAAACAAAACTTGTATCAAGCTTACGAATCACTTTCGTATATATGCTTGGTCTTGTTTGGTCTTGCAGATATTAATATTGTTGTAGAGATCAGTAACTATTACTGACTTTACTATTAGTAAATTGACCTACATTTTCAGTGAATTAAACTGATATACACTGTTTTCTTTCTTCATTTTTTATTTTTGTTATTTAAAAATTAGAATAAACATATTTTTTGGCCAAATAATTAAAAACTTCCTCCAAAAAATGTCAGTATTGGAAGACACTAAGTTAATCTCACGAGAAATATCAACGACATAAAGAAGTAGTAGTAGTAACTTAAACATAAAATCAAGCACCGTACTAAATTAGGGTCCCATTATATTCAAGACAGCTTTCTAACGACTGTCAAATCCTTACTAAGATTATTCACATTTACCTAAACTCTCTTACATGGGGTTAATCACTATGAAGCGTAGAGATTCGAGTTTATAGCCAATTTGTTAGGAATATGAATTAACGTCGATTTCCTTACTCTTTCTTCAGTTATAATCGCTTTACATCTGATTAATATTGATAAAAATAACAAAAGAGGATTATGAATTCGCTTAGGAAGGCTTAATCGTCGGTAACATATAGGTACCTATAGATTAGTTATATTTTAAGCAATTGATAAATCTTTTTTTTAATTTACAATAACCACTTATACCTCTAAGGTATTTAGCGGCGGAGTTTACAAATTATACAAATTATTTCAATAAGAAGTTTGTTACAGTTTGTGACAAATGTTTGTAAGTTTAAGAAAGGAAATAATGTTTTGAAGGCATATCCCATAGAGGAAAGTACCACTGAGCTATGTTTGGCCCAAATACGTAGAATTTTGGTCCAAGCTTGTAAGCTAGGCTTGGCCCGGTCTTGGTAGAAGTCTGGAGTGATAACGATGGGCCAGGCTCGGTTGCCAAGACTGAGCCAGACACGGTTGCCAAGACTGGGTTAAGCTCGGTTGCCAAGACTGGGCCATGCTTAAATGCCAGGACTGGACTCTGCCTAATTCCCAGGACTGTTACGACATTTAATGTTAAAATATTTAGATTATTTCATGTCCAGCAGCGAAATTTTTCACTTAATGAATTTTTCGTTGTCACTTCTTCACTATTATGCTGTGAAAAACTATATGCAGCATCACCTGGAAGTTGGTCATCATTATTATTTTTCTAACAATCGTTGCTACTACTTTTTGAATCGTTATCACTACTACTGTCAGAGTCATTATCACTTGTACTGATAGAATCATTATTATTATCATTATCTAAAATTATTATTAAACGCTTGTAGATTACACGAGTTAATGCTACTAAGATCGTTAACCTCACTCACAAAGCTGATGTTTGCTTTTGGATTATTTAAACTTTGCTCGTTAACCACTGTATTAGTTTTTTTTATTAAAACTTTTTCTGCTTTGTTTAACGCACGCCCCCTTTGAACTTTAAGATACGCAGCAGACATGGTTACTTTAAGTAGTAATAAATAATAAAAAATGTGTGTGGATAACTGAAGCTCGGATTCACCTGACAAATAATGAAAACAAGTATGACTGGCGATGGGGCGCTGAGCGAAAATACTCGAATCGTGCCGTATGTAACCGAACGGCCTAAGCTGGATGGGTCCCCATTAAACGGCCAAGGTTGGGTTATCCAGTCTTGGCCCAAGCTCGGATAATTATAGGCATGGCCAAGGCTGGGTCAAACAGTCTTGGTCCAAGCTTGGATTCCCAATAAATGGCCAAGGTTGGGTAACCCAGTCTTGGCCCAAGCTTGGATAATCATAGGCATGGCCGAAGTTCGGTTGAGCAGCCTGGCCCATGCATGGGCCAATACAGGTACGCCGAAGCTAGGTTTCCTAGTACTGGCCCAGGCTTGTCATATCTGGGGGTTTCCTACATAGGGCACAGAGTAGAATAGGCTCCCGAGTCGGTAGATATTTGTGTGTTAGCCTGGTGTGTCCGAGGCAGAGTTGTGTGATGATAAACTGGTGCTGGCATTTATTTGTGTTGTAATGCCATCTTCCTGTGTTGGGTTTTACTTGTTGGAGCTTGGATGTTTTTTGTTTCCATTCAGTATTCCAATTGTTAAGTATCTGGTATGGGAAAGTGTCGTTGTTAGTAGATTGTAAATATTGGTGCATTCTTTTATATGCATTGATAAATCTTGTATTGCCGTCTTCTGAGTTTTCCATATAAATATTATAGTAATAGAACTTACTGCGAATTTAGGGTAAAACAAATACACGTACACTTGTGAAGGACCGATGACAATACAATATGGTAGTAGAATATAGGGTGTTCCATTTGAAATAAAAACAGAACTTTGATCTGGCATAGAGTTTAAAAAAAAACTAAAAAAAATCACACCTTATAGTAAATCGAACTAATAATTAAAAATAAATTATAGTTTCATAAAACTAAAAAACACGCTTTATATGTAATCAAACTAAAAAGTAAAAGGGTTTTCATTAAATAATTTCCCACTTATTTTTATATTGAACTTAAATAAATCCTACGTTTTCGTGAAGAATAAACTAGGTTTTGTATAGGGTGTTCTGTTATTAAAAAATTAAACCATATTTGCCTTTTCAAATACATTTTAATGAACATTTATGATGAAAAATGAATTTGCAATAAAATACTGCACTTTCTTGTTCTTTCTGAGTACGGATGTATGTGTAGTTAAAATAGATACATTTCCGGATTACAGGATAAAATAAAAGAAAACAAATGGTAGATTTTGAGATCATATAATCGATGGAATTTATTAAATATACACGTGCTGCTGGAAAAATAACCGACAAAGCAAAAATTTTATTCGATGCCCAGCAGAGATTAAATTTAAAAGCAGATCATAGATGGCCAGACAATAATAAAAGTGTTTAAAAATCAGAGAAAGACTGAGAAAGTTAAGGAACGGTAGAAGATTATGTTTTAGATAATATTTTTAATACGAACTAGTGGCATACTGGGATGTAGATATGTTTCGATATAGTTATTAAAAATAAAATGCGGGGCAGTCTTTGGGGACTGCCGATAGAAGTGAACACTAAGTAACTTGATAATTGTATCGTCGACCTATTAGATTATTATTTTTGGTTTGTAAAGAAGTGTTAATGATCATGCGCATGCACTCTATACCATTTCTAGAGACAGCTGAAATGTATCTCACTATATATGTATACTAAATATATTCAATTATCGGGGATTGCAGCCAGTAATTTTAATGTATACTCTCTAAATATACAGTGAAAGCTTTCGGTAATATTTCTTACCGTGTTCAGTCACTTCTGAAATGAATAAAATATCATCTTTGAAAATTAGTTGAAAAATATTAAGTTAGTATTACCTTTTTGATGAAGAAATATAAAAAAATCTATACAAAAGTTGACTATTTAACGGTGTACAAATTCTTGTTGAACCTTGTTTATTGTGTCTTGAGAAATATTGTTTATTGCTGTCCGAATTCTCTCTTTTAATTCTTGAATATTTGCTGGTTTAGTTTGATACACAACATTCTTCAGATGGCCCCACATAAAAGAATCCAAAGGATTGAAATCTGGTGACCTCGCTGGCCATTCAATAGATCCACGACTACCAATCCACCTGTTCGGAAAAATTTTATCTAGGTACCTTCTAACATCTACAGCATAATGTGGAGGTGCACCATCCTGTTGAAACCATAAAATTTCATCAACACCTCCAGGATAACTTTATGAGCACACACAAAACTATTGTATTTTTGTCCACCCTGTACCAATTTGAATCAACATGTGATACTTTTTTGGAATCAGCTGAGCTAGAGTAATCCGAAAACTCAGACAAAATGGGGGTGTTCTATTTAAAAAAAATGACGGTGACGTCATTACTCGAAAGTAATTCACCTTGTATATTAGATTATTATTTTAAAATACGGTAAATTAAAAACAAAAATCGACGTGTTTCAGGATTATTTCTCAAAATGGTCGGTTTAGTTAAAGATGAATTTTTTCCATACTCTACGGACACAGTGTATTATACATGTGTGCACCAGCAATAAACATTTCTCTACACATGTTTACTTTTTTTTACACTTCTAATCTAAACAATCTACAATATAATAGTTGACATTGATAACTTAATTTGATGGCACAACATTTGTACTACTTAAACTAAAAGAATCAAAAGAAATTGCGTTATATAGTACTGATCTTCTCTATTTTTGTGGCGTGTATTATATGATATACACAGTATACATAACACATGGGCTGAAAACTCCCGGGCCCAACAAAGAAAACTAGTTTTATTCATCATAATTTCCATCAAGAACTACTCAATCATTCCAGCTCCGCTCTAACATTTCAATACCACTTTTGTAGAACGATTTATCTTTTGCCTCAAAACAGGCTTCAGTGTCAGCGATAACCTCTTCATTGGAGCGAAATTTCTTACCGGCGAGCGTTTTTTTTAGGTTCCAGCTGATTGTTGAGCTTTCAGTCGCTTTGGACGAGGTTCTCCAGTTGCTGTCTACTCAGATGACGATCGTTTCAATTCCGGAGTGAAGTGATGGATTCATGTTTCATTCATTGTCACATATCGACGAAAAAATTCCGGTTTGTTACGTTTAAACATTGTCAAACACTGCTAACAAGCATCAACACGTTGTTTTTGGTCAACAGTGAGCAAACGCGGCACCTACTTTGAACAGAGCTTTCTCATAGTCAATTGCTCATGCAATATAAAGTCAACACGGTTTTTTGATATCTTTACGATGTCAGCTAGCTCACGCAACTTCACTTTTCGATCATTCAATACGATTTTTTCTGGTGTTACCGCCTCATTTGGACGTAAACTGCGTTCCGCATCATCGGTGTCTCTACGACCACGTTTAAAGTCAGCAAACCATCGTTTTATTGTTGTTTCTAATGGAGCAAAGTCCCCATAACACTTTTCAAGCCATTGCTTCGCTTGAACGGTTTTTTCCCATCAAGAATCATTGTAAAATTAAAACACTCTTAGCACAATAACTCACGAAATAATGAATAGAATATCAAAATTTTGACAGCTGCCTTTTTAAGGTTAGTACTAACTGAAAAACTGGCGATTGCAATAAAACTAGCGCCATCTTTGTGCCAGGCCCGGGACTTTTCCGTCCATGTGTTACAGCTCATGGAAGGCGTTCGGTGACGATGACGCGAGTCACCCAAAAAGTGCCCAACGCGCCTAAAGAAGTTTTCACTGCAATAATGAAAGAATATCATTTTCAGCGTTAAGAAAGTACGTCAATAGATATAATTCTTCTGTTAAAAAATAACGCAACATGTTGCTTTAAAATTTTACTTTAAAATTTTTCCTCCGTCGTCGTGTTGAAGTTACCAAGTATTCTAAGTAGGTCCAAAGTTTCTAGACTGAATAAAATTAGGATAAACAAACTCAGTTTTCCAAATAAATATATTGTAAATCCAAATTATTCAAACAAGGTAATTATATTCTGTGTTCGTGAGTTGAGAAACTTTGGAAAGTTAGCACTTTAAACGGGTGTAGTGGTGCGAAGCGGTCTCGGAAAGCCAACAACATATTTTGCAGAAATGGCCCGCAATGGTTTACTATGTAGTTGGGTGATAAATGCTTTTGGCAAAGAAAGAAGACGTTTTGGCTTTACAATAACGCACCACCGGAATGGGCAAAGTTCGGAGTAAGGCAGACTATACACCGTATTCTCAGTGGTGATATTCACAACACACTGAAACAGTACTTTTTGTTGCTTTCACCTTAACTACCTTACTTTTGACAAAGACGAATTTGCACTGGAAAAACATGACAAATAATTTTTTAACGTTCTAAAGTTTCTTCAAAGATCTCCTTATTGAGAAGCAATATTGGCAATATAAATTCCTCAAGCATACTTCCAACTTTAACCGAATAATATCATTTAAATTCCAAATTATCATACATCTTTGAATAGATATATGGGTTTCGCACACATTTTAAAAAAAGGTTATTAGAATGCAGCAGATAGCCGGATAACGGATGCCGAATATTCGGCCGGCAATTAATAGCACATCTAAATTCAGTTTTTTCTTAGCGTGCGCAATACGCTGTGAAGGTTTCGACCTATTACGAATTATGTGTTCGCGTGGACGGCGTCGGCTCGTTAGATAGGTAACGCCATAAGGATTATGTTGGAATAATTAAACCACCATCAAAAACCCCTCGCATCCAAACAATAAAAACCAAGCAATCAGCACAAGCGTTGTTTCGCTGGATACTTGATTTGATAAGAATAGCGAAAACTAAGAAAATTCCAATGAAATATCTAAATGTGTCTGCTCACTGGATAGGTAACGTACGTATGTATGTGACAATCACTGAGATCTAAAAGATTTATTGTGCCCCTTAGATTAGATTATATTAGAAATGGAGTGGCTCTCTGTCCTATCCCACTGCGACCTTTGCAGATCTATTGTGGTCCTCCCTATCCTTAGAGCTCGATATCTAGCTCTATTCTTTTTGTTAGACTTATTAGCCTGGATACCGCCTCCCGTGCATAGCTCTCTGCCTTCGGTTTTTCTTCTTCGAATAGGTGAAACCGCACCCTTACTAGGCCTTCGCACTCACAAAGTATGTGCTCCGCGATTTCGTCTTCTTCCTGGCAAAACCTACATAGGCTGTCCAATGAAAGGTAATAAATAGCACTCAACCTATGTATGTGTGTATTTTGGGGTAACATTCACTGAGACCTAAAAGATCTATTGTGCCCCTTACTTCTACTTAGTTCCTGAGGAACGCCTCAGAGATTAGTAGCTCCTTTAGTCCTATTTCCCTGAGGAATTTTAGGATACATCCAGGCGTTAGCTTGGGTAAATGTCCCTCTTCTATCCAATAGTCTCCTAGGTGCTGTGCCCTAGGCGGCAATATCCCGTTAGGATCCCTGTTGAAATTCTTAGTTCAGTTTTTCTTTGACTTATGCATTCATTTGATCTCAACGGGTTGTAGTCATCCATCAGAATCTTTGATTGTCTAAGCCAAACTAGATCTTTCCAATGGTCAGATCTTCCAAGATATTCCAATATTACATTGGGGCTGATACCGCAAAAGGGTTCCGGCTCCCAAAAGGGTCAGACCCCCTCTTTGATAGTCCATCTGCTTTAATGGCTGCTTGACTATCTGACATTATGATAATCTTTTGCCTTCTATATCCTTTTTAAATATTTAACTGGGCACACTTTCTTATGGCGTGAATTTCCGCTTGAAAGGTGCTTCCCAAGATTTCAGAGTGTTTGGTTACTGGCCCGTACACTCCCATCCCAGTTCTTTCTATTCCTTTTGAGCCGTCTGTGTACCATTGAATGGCATTCTTTCCAAGTCTGGTAATGGTATTTAGATCCCATTCCTTCTTGTGGCTTAATTCCGTAACGAATTTCTTTGAAAAGTTATACTTTTTCATTATACCATCTTGTGGCATGTCCCAGGTTGTCTGATTTCTAAGAAGTGAAGAGGTGGTTTTCTTTTTAATGATTCCCTCTCTACTTAGTCTGTATCTTGTTCTTTCTGCAACACTTCACCACCATATGTAATGGTGTGAGGTTGAGGCATGTTCTCATTGCTCTTGTAATGTAGGCATATACAGGCCAGTCTTTGAATTTTGGGGAGGTTTTCTCTCGTCGTCCGCTTTCCCTTGGGTAAATGAAATATGCAAATGTGTCTGCTCACAGCCATGGGAAAAAGAGAAAAATGTTGTTGACATTTAAACTATCATTTTTCATTCACTTTCGGGTACCCCTGTATACAAAAAAATTATCTTCGCTGATTTTTTTCCATATTCTTTCATTATCTGAGAATGTGGTTTCCAAATTTCAGCTTAAAATTTCTTTTATTATTTTCGATTTTTTGACGATTATTTGCGACCAAAACTCATTTATTGAATTTTAAAATTTTCATAATCGGAACTAAGGTCATTTTATGTATGGAAATCCATTACTTTGACCCCGTAGATTCAGAAAATGAGAATTTTAACAAAAATTTTTATTTCTCAAAAAATTTTTTGACTTAGAGCGTGTATTCACCCTTTACCACTAAAACAATAAAAAACGACCAATCAGCGCAGACGTTGGTTCGCTGGATAGTTAGTGTCATAAGAATAGCGAATAATTGAAAAAATGCAATCACCCCCTTACTACTCCTCGGATAAATCAAGACACACATGCACAGGCGTCGCGTCGGTTCGCAAGATAGAGGACGCCATAAGGATAAGGGGAAGAGTGTTAAGAAAATTAAACCACCCTTATCTACTCTCACGTGATCATAGTTAATTATTGAAAACTGTTGAATACCTGTACCATGTATCTGTGAAAAAAAAGCTTTCCACGGCAAATCTGCATTATTTATGTTGGTTTTCAAAATGAACAAAAAAAATAGAATCTTTATTTTACATAAATCTACTTACTTTCTTTGTTTGAATTACTTTTCATTTCAGTTGCCCTTGGGGGTGTTGATGGCATTGGTATTTCTGAAAACAAAAAAAAACGTCTATTAACTTCAAAAACATAATAAAAGCAAATATTGGCATTTTATTACCAGAAAAAAATTATTTACATAGTAAATGTTAACGTATCCTGCTGTTCTTATATGAGGGGTCTAGAATCAAAACTCACATTCTCCGCATTTTTGCGAAATCGAGTTACCGGCGCCATGTTGTAGACAAAGTATGTATCTATGTATTCAGAATATAAAACGGCAGCAAAACTCACTTCTTCCCATATAAATTGTGGTGACAAGATTGGTTTAGTAGCAAAACTCACATTATCCACACGTACACTTACTTCTAACCAGCCGCGTGCGATCAAATTCAAAACTTGCATTCTCCAATGTAAGCACAATTGCGAAGACGCATGTTTTTTTCAAAACTAACATTTTCTGAATAATGCACGTGTTGATTTTTCTGGCGGGATTTGTTCACTTGTTCTGTTTCAGTCGTTTGCAAAACGCGTTAGAAGAATGTGTTATTATTTTTCCCAAATTTCCCAAGATCTGTTGGTTCTGACCTTTGACTGTCAGAAAAATCAACCATTACCGGAGGTTCCTGATCAGATAACGTACTACAGCCATCAGGCATACATTTATAATTTTACTGTTGTCAAAGGAGTTTCAAAGGGCAAGCTCAACAGATCCACAGTAACTTCATTACTGTTGGAGTGAAGATCAATTTGCAAAGAGCTCCAATGAAATAGCTTCCTGCGTTTACGATGCACTTCAGGAAGTTAATTTGGCTGGTATTACAACTGTGCTATTGATTTCTGATGGCTGCGGAGGCCAAAACAAAAATTCCATCATGGTGGCAATGGGTATCAGTATGGCTTCTGTCTGTGCTTGAGAATATAGATCGAGTGGAAATTATTTTCCTGTTACAGGCCATAGCTACATACCCCTTGACAGAGTGTTTGAGCAGATGGAGAAGGAGATCAAAAGACTGGAGATAATACTAGAGCCTAAAGAATATCGACGTATATTCTTAAACTATGCAACAGTAAAACAACTCGGAAAAGATTGCCAAAACTTCGATTTTAAAGAAGCAAAAAAAAACGTTTTGAAACTACCTGGATACTGGCACTTTCAAATCACTCAGTGTAAGAGATTGGTTTTAACAAGAAATGCTGCAAACACTGAGGTTCTGGTTCAAGGGGAGCCTTTTTATAGAAATACTATTCGTGCAGCCAAAGCATTTGCAAGAAGGGAAAGACGGTGGGTTCTGTTGATCCAAACAAATTCATAATTAAAAAAAAATACTTTAAAACCCGCAAAAAAGTCGATATAGATGCACTTTCATCTGAACATTATTGTCAGGACTGGAGAGAAATTGAAGCCCCAGGTTTAAATCTTAATTTCTACAAATATATTCTTGATGCCGCGGAAGATGAACCAGAGCAGCCTGATGATGAAACAGATTTATGTGAGCCTCAAGAAGAAATGTTAGAACCCAGAATTTAAAACTTTTTTTGTATCTACGAAAACTCTGAAAACTTTGAAATTTTCTTTAAACGTTCGTTCTGTACTTATTAAAACTGCACTTAAAATTTTATGGTTAGCTTTTGATACCTTCATACCATATCCTGACAATCAACAACAACTAAACTGAAAAATCTCTCTGAATTTTTGGTAATCGGTGGACGATTAAACTGATACATGGTCAGTTTCAAAACTCACATTTTTTCAAAAGTTAGTTTCAAATCTCACATTTTTCAGCATAAAGTAACAAACTAAGAGAAAAATATCATACTATCGACAACATTTTACTTCATTAAATATCAACTACATGCTTATCTAAAGATGCAAAACAAAAAAAAACACTTTTATTTACATAGATAGATAAACGTTTTTTTTTGGGTTTTACCACAAAATATAAAACTAGGAGAATATGAGTTTTGATTCTAGGCCCCTCATATGTTTGATGTATTTAACTAATACATCTTTTTTTAAATAGAATAATTATGGTTTCGAAAAACATGCTTTTTGTTATAAAAGTGGAAAGTGAAAAGTGCCACACAATTTTCTTACATAAAGTTATTTTTTCAATCGTTGTCGAAACAATTATAAGATCAAACTATGCTTATGTTTATGGTATTTGGAGGCAGTGAGAATATGTGATACAAATTTACTGAAAATCCTTGATCACGAAGACTAATCTGAAAGTGGAACGATGATGAGTAAAATAATTAACTCATTAACGATGCTTTTAATACTTTAATAGTATTAACTGTCGATCTACTTCATGCAATTATAACCTTTCATTAAAATCATACAATTTAAATACCTTTTAAGTACATGGTACAAGGTGTAACAAAATGATTATTCTACATTTTTTTTTACTTTTCCAACAGTTGGGTAAAATTTCATGAAATTATATAATCGTTAATGTGCTTAGGTTTTGACTGCCTGTTCAGGGTACGTTTCTAGTTTTGTAATTTTTTGGTTCAAACAATACAGCTTAAAATTTATTTCACTATTATATTTGAGAAGTTATAACAAAATAAAGACTAAAAAATGAGTAGGAAAAGTCCACCGACTGTTTCTGATATATTTGTATCCCCTAATTTGCTACAACGGACCAAACTCCGTAAATTTTCCGAACTAGAAAAAAAAATTTAAGAGTAGAGGCTTCAAAACTATTTATTGGTTCTACGTAAAATTCAGAGCAGCACATATTCATAAAACTTGTTAATTCAATCGTAAACAAAATTAAACAATTTGTCCATGGGAGTACTCACTAAATTGTTACCTTTTGTAGGGTTATTTTAATTAATGATATATTTCATTATTAGACACGTTATTGCTGGTGATATTGTAAATGTAATAACAATTTTGGATGAAAATTAGTGCAAACAACAAAACTGGCATAATAATTTACAGAGCCCTTTTCTGACGCGAACAGGACATAGTAGAATCGTAATCGAGACGGAGTATTAAGACTGCTCGTAAATTCAGGTATGGGTATTAACTACTTTTCACGGAATACAAAATAGTAGTTTGTACAACTAGTGCGCAAAGCGTCACTTTTCCCACGAGCCTAGCAAATCTAGCGAGTGGGAAAAGTGATTTGCGTACAAGTTGTACACAATATTTTTTCTACAACCACATTTATTAATTAAATAAAAACAGAAATTGATATAGGTATTTTATTAAAACTTTGAACAGAAAGAGCATACAAAATGAAAATTTAATATAGAAAAAGCAGTTGAGTGTTTGTTTAATAGTGAACAATAAATAAATAAATGATCGAATAAATAGTTTACTTATTTTTGGTTTAAATTTAAAATTTTTACACCCAGAAATTCAGTAAGTATAATAAATATGTTGAATTGTCAAAAAAAGTTGACAGGTCATAGGTAGCTTTGTTTGACATTTCGGTGCGGAAAATTGCCATAGCGTGTACTTTTCGCATTACTTTTCCAACAGTTATCAAAAGAATTAAGAAAAGGCCTGCTTTGCGTATAAAAATTTGTGTAGAAAAGCGTGTTTTGCACAGTGGTTGTAGGAAACACATTATACTTACCTTACATATTATTGATTTTATTTTGAATATTTTTTTTTATTCAAACGTACTTCTACTAATAGTTATAGGATTAGCATTATTAGTTAAAAATGGTACAATTATTATCGAAATGGTTTTAATTTTTTTCATTATTATTCAGACTTAGTTTTACTACTTCAAAGTGATAATTCAGAATGGGAAATTTAAAAAAAACGTGAATATTATATTACCAAAAATATATTCAAAAAGTGGTCTTGAAAAAAAACCACTATTTTCAATGTAGGATTAAAAAATAGGTCGTCATTGTTATATTTCCGTAATACCGAAGATTATGTTTGGACCACCTGTGCTCTATATCTACCATCAAATTTTGTTCAAGACTTCGTCTTGATCGCGATTCTAGTACAGTTAATCTAAACATTAAACAAACTAACAGAAAGTGGTAATTAAACAAAACCGTTTAATGTAGCTCTTAAAATAATTTATTTCAGACCATACATTTTTTTATATAACATTTATGTGAAATAGAAGAATAGATACATATAAAAAAAGAACGGACAAAAAAAATGAAACTGGTTAGGGAAAAAAAACAAATTTTGGAATTTGATTAAAAATTGTATTGAAGCAAAAAACCGACACAATTAAATGGATCGCAGAAATAAACGTATACTTAAATGCAGCACATAAGCAGACGATTTAGAGAGGAAAACATTTAAGCATAAGATTTTTAATTGGAAAGTTGGTCAAACAATACCTACTTTTGAATGCATCTCGATTGTATTTCGCAAATAATAAACATGTATATCAACATTTATGCTTCATTTCTAGCTTTCCCTTCATTTTCAAGACATTGTTGTTCAATCACCAACTCTTTTTCAAAACGAGTTTTAATCTACTTCATAGAATTCCATACGATAGAATAAAAAAACTAAACCTTTGTAGGATCACTCATCTTTATGTCTGTCACATTGTCCGATTCTACTTTACCGATTAAGTTAAAATTTGGTACACTGTAACCCAAACAAAGACGTATATTGTAAATAAATAAATTTTAGAGTAGGAGTCTTGTGACAATGGCTTTAAATATATCATAGGTATTTAAATTTTGAAATAACTGGTTCGAAATACTGCTTTTATTATAATTATTTGAATATTGTACTTTTCCAAAAGGTATTTCCTCTTAATAATTCTCTTTCTCCTATAAATTCGTTTTTGCATATTAGAACTGCTTCCACGTGTAAATCTAGTTTATCGTGGGTACCCTATTTTTATAGGTAGCTTTGTTTGACATTTCGGTACGGAAAAGTGCTATACCGTGTACTTTTCGCATTACTTTTCCAACAGTTATCAAAAGAATTAAGAAAAGGCCTGCTTTGCGTATAAAAATTTGTGTAGAAAAGCGTGTTTTGCATAGTGGATGTAGGAAAAGTCTATTTTTCACATAACTATCATAGTTAAGTTCAAATTTTAAACTTGCTTTGTGAAATTTAATTTGTTGTTAGTACTTTTAAACCAGAAATGGAATTAAATTAATGTTTAACCAAACTGGTCTTGCAAAAGTGACACCCTTATTATGAATATGTAGCAAATACAACCAGCATACATTATTCCGTTTCAGTTATTTAATGTAACATGTTGTTTCATGTCACTGTTGCATTCAAAGTTTGACCAACTTGGCTATCGTATTACTATTATACATGGTGTTTAAGTTGTAACATATTGTATAAATTTGTAATGTTACCTTGCTCCGTGTGTTTGGAAATGTGTCGTATAAAGTTACACAAGATCAAATTCAGAAACAACACAAATCAAAACGCTTTTGGAGACAATCATTAAAGTAGAATATTTTACGTGGAAAAAATAGGAATAGAAATGCGAAAAGGCTTCAACAGTAACATTATATTACTTATAAGCAAAATACGAATGTTAATTTAATTCTCGCTACGGGAACGTGATTTTTCGATAATCAACGTAGTTAATGGTGTAAATATTTAAGTTCCATGCTGACTTAATGCACTTTTACCAGTTGAGCTTTCAAGTCGAGTTGAACGAATCGATTTCTCATTTTAAAAGTATACGATTGCTCACCGAATAACTACTTTTTATTATTCATGCTAGGAATAAACTTTTTTCAACCCTTACCTCGTGGAATCTTCCCATAATTATCAAATAAGATTGGAATATTGGAAAAATAATTCAAAAAGTTTGAAACCCAAATTACTGGTATTGTCACGTCAAATCTGACATTAGTCAACAACATAATTACCACAAGGAGCAATGTCGATGTGATTAATTTTCCGCAAATTGTGTACATGCTAAACTAACTTTTTCCAAACAACACCTACGCAATGTTGTTCGTGCAGTTGACGTATGAAATAATTGAGCTGCAATGTAGTCATCACACTTACTGCTAAACATATATATATATATAAAATTAAATTTTGCATAATTAAAAGCGGAGTGGTTAGTACAAGTGCTAGTAGGATTTTAATTTAACTGACTGAATTATTTTATTACCTGTTCAATACTCGAGTTTTCATTAAACTGAATAACCATCCAATAATTATTTCCTAAATTGTAAACAAATACATTCAGAAATATTAATTATTGATACTTGTTAATCAACGTTTAAACAATACATGAATTTATTTCACCACTTATGTGATTTTTACACAACTTATTTCTATGTTCCATGATCATGTCTCAATGATTAAACTAGTATTTCGTGTCAAATTAGCCCCAATTTTTACCCTTTTTGTCCATTTCACCTATCTCAACAGAGTCTTTCCTAGACCCAAAACTACAATAAATTTAAGAAATCTGTCCCATAAGTATCTTCTGATTTTGGAGTTATCTTCCATCAAATAAATTATCCTTTGATCTCTTAATACAAAAGTAGCATTACATCCTGTTTAAAAAATGCTTAACCCTTCTCTCCTGAACTATTCGTGAGCTTCCTACTGTTGGAGAACGAGTAGTTCCAACGTTGTAAAAATTATATCATTTTTCACTTCTTGTAAAGTATAAATAGTAGCTAATTGTCATCTTAATTTATGGAAAAGTCAAAAATCTAACCTCATTTCAATATTGGTTTTGGCATCTGTCAAATTATGAATGATAAACATTCATCTCCATAGGTGGTTTATTTTTTATAAGAAATTAGTAGACTAAAAATGACTTTCATGTCACTTTCAAAAAAAAGGACACAAAAAAATTTGTGTTGTAAAATAATACCCATCCCATAAAGCTAACGGAAAGTCTTTGATGATAAGGTTGAGTGTCACCTGAATCTACAAGGGAGCCCTCAAGTTGAATGAAATAATAAATAAATTTCACATACATTTAACCGGCACACCAAGGGTAATGGATGAAAGTTTATTGGCATTGGTATGTTGGATTTTTAGAAAATTGTTACAATTGTGCTAACAATTTCCAGATAAGTGGTTTTGTAATTTTGTTACTCTTCGTCAATGTCAATAGATGTATTGAATAGACAAATAATACAAAACTGTCTACTTTCGAGAACTTCATAGTTCTCGCTCATTTTAAATTGGTGGTATATTTTTTCTTGTATAGTGTTTCTAATGTGAATGTAACGACAATAAAATGTAGTCAGATTTATTTTCTAAAATTGTCAGGATCACTATACAAATGTTCCCCTTACTTCAGTAAACCGTTAGTTCGTGTTGTTCTTAGAAAGCTAGTTTGGAAATATTTAAGCCGCTTGAAATTGCTGGAAAAAGGAAAATTAATTAAAACCACTTTATGTATGCTACTAGCAACGTAGCAGCAGGTGGATTGGAAATCGAATAGTCCAACTCCAGTAATTGGCATAATATAACGAAGTAACTGGTCAGTTATTAACGCGGTCCACTGTTTCATAAAAAATGTTAACGACCAAAAGAAGTTGGGGTTACTTAGCATTAATTTCATCCAGGATCGTGTGCGAATTGTGTTGTAGAGAAATATTATTAATATAATATCTATTTGTTGGTTGGGTGAGTTTAGTCATATTATATTACAAATTTTATGAGTTTTGTATGCAGGTTAATTTTAATCTACTACATTAAATTCAATGAAAAACATTATTTCACGATATTCGAATTTGTAAAAAAAAAATTTTATGCACGCTATAGGGCGGCATTTATGAATAACGGACCTGTGTATTATGCATGTGTGTTTTATGCTATAGGAGTAAAGTCACAGCTGTTTTTTTGGAATTTACAATCTGAAAAGGAGATATGATTTGTTGAATTACTTTAATTACATTTTGTTATTAAACATATTAAAATCAGATTAATGTGTTTAATTAAAATCAGTTAGGTTTTTTTGTTTACGAAAGGATAGAAGCAATAAAAACTTTATCCGGCACCCATGAGTTTATAGTCTATTGAATTTCGACGATTAAGATCGACCCTATTTTAGTGTTGGGGTCGAAGAGTGACTGCAACACCTACTGTGGTTTATTTAGAGAGAACCATATCAAAACCATCAATTGCTGTTTTTCCTGTACCATGTGCCAAAATTATAGTGCCAAATCTCAGTTTCTTTCTAAAGCAATTTGGTTTCAATCGATTACGGATTTTCCACCTTACAGGAGAACTGTGAGAACTCCCACACTTACTAAGCTACTTTTTTCTCCATTGGTTGCAGTTTAAACGAAAATATTTGTCTTGCTGAAAACATTTATTATTTTTGCTGCACATATTCAAACAACTTAGATTTTACCTGTTTCTAATTAGGATGTAAATATAAACAGTGTTTTCCTAACCTATTTTCGTAATCCATTCGCACGCACACTTCTTCCAGGTCACAGCCCCACCGGAAATAGTCCTATGTTTTCACCATGTATGAAAGGAAAATATAATTTAATTCCGTGTAACAGGAGTAGCTCCATTTTAACTTAATACTTAACCTAAAAAAGTCTCTTGCTAATGATGTTTACCAGTTTGATATTCCCGACTACATTTAGACTACACTGTGATGTTCTGAATATAAATAACCTAAAATGATCTTAAGATGAAATTAAACTACCTTGCATATTATCTTCTGCAAAGTTGACAGTTGTATTCTAAATATAGTATACATTTTTAAAATAAAACAATAAAACTGGGATGATTTAAAAGTGTACTTATAGCCGACTATAGAATTGTCAGTACATTTATTTTTATACAAATTAAATGGGATAACATCAGCTTTTTTTCATTTTAATTTTGTCGTTCGGAATTATGACCTCCAATAGAGCTTCTTCGTTGAAATAAAAAGTACAACTTCACTTTAAAGTATAAAAATAATTTTGGAATTGTACACACTCGTTTGCCTGAATTTCCAGAGAACATTTTAATATATGATAAGCACGAATGACTGGCAGTAATCTTATTTGACATGTGGTAACCGATGTATAAGAAAATTGCTGATGTCTCGCTGCGAACAATGCAAATTAAGGGTTAACGTTTTGCCAGTTTGAAAATGTCCCGTAAATTTCATGAGATAAGGCGTACGAATGGTTATTAAGTTTCTTCTTGATGTTTATATGTCCGTATTTGAGTGAAAAAGCATTTAAATATCATATTATAATACAATGACTTGGTGTGAAAAAATAAGTTACCTGTGGTGGTTTTAGGAAGTTATTGAATTTGATGATTTCAAAGATTTTGAAGTGCTGTTTCCGAATTTCTAATTTGTCACCACGTATTCTTGCTTACTTCACCATATTGGAAAAATGGCGACTAAAAACAATACATTTGATGCCGGAAACAGTTGTGTAGTAAATTAAATTAGAGAAACATTTTGATATTTTATATGCGATCCTTTTTTTGTAAAGTCGATAATTAAGCAATAGTTAAGTAATAGCGCCGCAAAGTACACTCCAACACGCATTTTGTCCAAAAAACGTGAGGTAAAGTAAGAGTGTCGCAAGATAACTTCCTGGACAACGAAGCAAACAACTAGGTATAGTTCATATAGTAGCCTTATTGGTGTGCGTCATTGATTGTTTATGTCCTTCTAACACATTACGTTGGAAGAAATAGAAAAAAAGAGAGGTCTGTGATTAATCCTAATGAAAATATCACAATAATGAACCGTTTAAACGTATTACAAACGTTAACTCTAATATTTGACTTAAAATTTGATTGGTTTATGTTAAGATTACGCGCAAGCACGACCTATTAATCGGGCGAAATTACATCCGTCAATTTACGATGCAGACGTACCTTTCGTAGCGGCAATGTCCCACTGACAGTTCTCGTCAGGTCTGTACTTTGCTGTTTACGGTCAATTGTTACTAATGGAAAGTGCATATTAATCTTATTGTTAGCATTTTATTTATTCAGATAATACAAAAGTATGACTAGATATACGGAAAAAGAG
Organism: Lochmaea capreae; assembly: GCA_949126875.1. NCBI lineage: Eukaryota > Metazoa > Arthropoda > Insecta > Coleoptera > Chrysomelidae > Lochmaea > Lochmaea capreae. Next base: position 13,225,611 of record OX421402.1, on the reverse strand, counting down.
CAGCATCTTATTTTGAAAGTTCTCAAGTATTTTCAGTTAGAAAAAGAAGCTTGTAAACCATTGATATCTTTAACTTCAGTGCACTAAGTAAGTATTTTTTATATAACAATGGGTGAAATTAATATAAAATAAGTTAATCCTATGTATTTCATTGGGATTGCTTAAATATTTCATTTTTATCTATCATGTTTAAAGTTATGAACATCAAATACATGGGGTCAGTAGAAACATCAATGAGACCGGGACCGATGAGTTGCATCCCATTTGAGCAGGCTAAACTTTTGACCGCTGAATTGCATCCGTCCAACCGCTGAGTTGCATCCCATTAACAAATTTAATATGGTGTCTAAAAACTACAAAATAGGTGAAGAATAACTTTTTCCATAAAACTTAAGAATAAAATAGGGTCTTATACGGTACAGACTTAATTGAACACGATGTATAATTCTTTTGCAGGACTATATTTACTAATGTAAAATTATTTTAATATGTAAATTAAGTATATAATTTGTTTTGTTTTGCAGTGTTTAGATATCCCAAGTATTATTAATTTCATAGTCTTCGAATTTAGCTGATTACGATCCGGATGATTTTATTTATCAAATTAAACGTTAGCTATATATGAAGATAAGAAATAAAATATCGACATACCCAAAACCCGGATATACGTCACAAACGATGATGCACACCAAGAAGGCTATTATATGAACTCTAATGCCTCATTTGAATGTTGGAGAACAAATTTAAGGTAGAAAACTTCATGGTCAAGCAGGCCTCGAATATGCGGTTACGCTAATAATCAATACCGCAATTAGCGTTTCATGCACATTCGATTTCGTAATAGATGTAGGCGAAGATGAAAATATTATTATTATCTCTCAAGTATACACTTGCTCAGCCCTTGGTGATGTTCACCTATCCCTAGCGTGTGTAAACACAAATGGGATTAGGCTCAGCAGTTACATATTTACAAATTTACGGACAATAAGTATTCAAAATTGCAGCCTTATGCAGATCGATGTATGTGTTTTTGTGAAGACCCAGTTTGGTGAGGCTGTCTTGTAGAGTTTTGGGAATTAGTCCTGTAGATGAAATTATGACCGGCACCACCTCTACTTTGCTTGCCACATCTGTCTTACCTCAATTACACGATCGGTGTATTTTGCAGTTTTCTCGTTGTATTTGTCTAAAATATTGATGTTATTGGGTACAGCAGCATCCACTAGAAGAACCGAGTTAGCTTTTTCATCCACAACTACAATATCAGGCCTGTTATTCGCGTCACCCGTCTATCGGTGTTAATTGACCTATCGTCTAAAATCTGGCATTATCTAGAACTGAAAGCGGATGGTCCTTGTAATAAGGCGTGTTAACTAAACCAAATTTGTTGGCCAACTTCTGATGGATGTTGCAAAGTTGATTGTGTCTGTTGTTAGTTGACACCTTCTGCACTTGTCCGACACGATGTTTGGATCTCTTATGACAAATTTCTTGTAATTGTTGGTATTATTTACTTGGTCTTGAACTGCCATCATAAATCCTTTTGTTTCTAGAAATAATGTTCCATCAGAGAGCCACTTATTTGATGCTTTCTTGTCGATATAAGGTTGATTGAGGTCGTGATGATGTCGACCATTAAGTTCTTTCTGGGCACACTCCACCTGTGTGTCAGAGTCTTTAACGATTTCATTATTATTATCAATATATATTATATATTACTTCAGTTTCGGCAAATCTTTCTCTTCTATCCAGTAGTCTGCCAGATGTTGTGCTCGGAGAATTGGTAGTGCCATGTATTCCGCTTGTATGTGGATGGAGGTTTCTTCTTCCATACCAAAGAACCTAAATTATTCCTTCTCCACTAGATTGAGCTTTCTGAGGAGCCCATTCAAGCGGCAGTGTCTTTTTAGGTCACTTGTGTGGTTCAGTCCATTCCTTCACTAGTTCAACTTTTATTTCGTTTCCTTCTATTTCAGTGTGGAATTGGATGACGCTGCTGTTCTTAATCAGTTTATTAATATATTACCATACCATTTTAATACTAATTATTCAGTAGCTCAGCGCTTTAATGGCTATTATACGAAATAATAATAATCCTTTGCCTTCAATATCTTCTGTTAATATTGAACTGGCTTTCCTATGGTATGAATTTCTCATTGAAAGATGCTTGGAGTGTATACTTGTAAAATATATTTTCTCAATTCAATCTCAAGAAAATGTCTTCTCTTTCAGATTAAGAATTTAAATTAAAAACTTTTTTTTCAACTTATTATAATATCGAGATTAAAAACGCTAATTGGACTGCAAAAAATTTTAAAGAAAAGAAAAAAACGTCAAATTCAATACGAATGAATACATTACTTTCATAACCAAAAACCAGTTGTTTCAATTAAAATTTTCTTTATTCTTATTCACAATATAATGGATGCTGAATTAGGTTTTTTCTTTAATTGGTATGTATATATGTAGATTTGTAAATTGAATTGAATAGGAAATTACATCGCATATGTGTGATATACATTATTTATTGCAAATAATATTATTGTAATGCTTTTCTTATTTATTTAAATAGTTTTCTTAACGTGGGATAAAATTATACACACACTATGGCTAATTACTGCTAATTTATCGAAGAAACACTAACACACTATAATAAATTTAATGTATATACACACTACTTAATATCTACTAATTTATCTACACTCCGTATAATTATTGTCCTAATTTATCTTTAACACTCAAATATTGCACTATTTATGTTCACTATTCTATTCACTGTAGTTCACCGATTCACTGTTTACTGAAAACTTGTTTAAAACTGTTCGACTAACTAAAAACTCGCGTATATATAGTCCTTCGCAACTCTAGAACCTTCTGGAATTTTACCACCTCGTTTGCGGGGCTTCGGGAATAGTCGGGAATAAACCATCGCATTCGCCAAAATTCAAAGTTCCCGACAGGACCGGCTTCTGAATTACTGAGTTCGTAACATTATCAATAATTTCAATTTTAAATACCTTCAACATACTTACTCACCCTATCGCACCTGCATATACGTGTCTACATTTTATTATTAAAATCAGCAGCACTGACGGCACGCCGTCGGTATAAAACTTTCGTGCTGACTATTTCTTGTTGACTAGGATGACTTTCTATTAAGGCACAGGGATCTTTAAATCATTTTCGATATAAAAGCGCAGGTTCTGGTTACGGCACAGTTTGAGTAGAAACGTTTACAGTGGAAGTAAACTTTGCCATTAATTAACAAGGGATAAGATAATTATGGTCTAGTGCCTGGTCAAGATACCTTCAGAAACTCTTTCCGACAAGCCGGCAGCATGTGCATATGTAGAGTAGCCAAGTTTGGAACAACCTTCATCCAATATACCAAGCAGAAATGTGAGTACAGTACAAAGAGAATCCAGTAGTACTTCATAGGTTCTGTTGAATATAAAGGAAAATTATCTCGTAAATTATTAACAATTTGTCCCTCGTATATCAATTAACTTTAACCGTTTACTGACTTGAATTAATGATATTCCATTAGATCTCCACTAAATGATTATTATTCTGAAACATAATTTGTTAACCACGCGATAGCTTGTTAGTCTTTTTCATTGATGGAAAATGAACAAAAAATCAATTATCGAGACATGCTCTACGCGATACCTTTAAATCCCAGAATAAACTATGCACGAAACTGCTCGTTTTAACCAAAAAAATTAGCTTTAGTCGATATTGTTTAATGTCATTTCTACGATGGAGTTCAAGACTAGTAGATAATACTATGAGTATTTTTCATTTTGGGAGCATTTTTGCGTTTATAGAAATTGAAGGGTTCGAAAATTTGGTGTAAAACCTATTTCAAAATTTTGTAAAGAACTTTCAATAAATAAAATCTGATGATAAAAAGGAATTCTTCGCCTATACGAAAATATAACCTAAATAGCTGCCCTACAAGGTCAGGACTTGATGCATGCTTTGTTTGTAATTAGTGGAAGATTCAAAAAATTAATTTTCCAGTTGAAAGTGGCCACCTTTTTTACATTTAGCTCAAATTTTAAATGCTACGTTCCTTGCAGGCACACATAGTTGTGAGTAAAATTAGTTTGCACTGTTTCACAATTTGTCGGCGAGATAAAGAAATCTGTAAGCAGAAGCAGAACCGGTTTCAGACAAATTTTTCATTCTTGCAGGATCCCGACGCACTAGCGATTTCTGTACTTTCTTTTTCCGATGAATAGCAGTTTTACTGATAACTGTAATATGGGATTTTTTAAACTATTGTGAATGAATGATGAATTCTCTCAGCAGCTCCATGCTTTGACCCATTATTTTCTTTTTTCAGTTGCCTGTACATATTTTGCATCATTTTTTGTGTAGATAGCGACTAGAACATACCAATTAACAATAAAATATTCATATTTTATACATACAACCATCAAACAACTTATTATATTCACTGCGACATGGAATCAAGCAGAATAAATAAATAAACTTTGACATTGTTTATGTTGGCATAGAATAATACGTCTGTTTACTCTTCTAGTATATTCATTGTTCGGAACCTATAACAATATTTTCCTCTCCGAATGGTCGCCAAAAAGCCATAATTTTAATTAATACCAACAAAATAGTTTTAGTCAACATCACAATATCTCGGAAATAACAGAAACGGTATGTTCACACTCAATGTGGACTAACGATTCAAGTAAATTTTTCATAGACCAATCGGAAGGTACATTGCATCAATGAGAATCAATTGTTCGCTTGTGGGTAGGTCAAGACTCGAAATGATGTATGGCTTTTTTATCTTTTCGGGTTTTTAATCCTCAAAAAGACCTTGCCGCATACAGTTATATTGTGAAACAGTGCAAACTAATTTTACTCACAATTTATGGTCGAAGTTTCAGTGTTAAATTCATTTAGGTATTAATTTTTGCTTCCATTAATCCACCTTAAACTTTTGACTTAATTTTATTGGATAAATCTTACATCTTTTAGGCATTCTGTGCGTGGTATAGGATTTTTTTGTAAGTTTTAGATATGGTGCCAGAGAGTGAAAATGAAAGAATCACGGATGTTTCTCTTTGGATAAGCTAATGCATCAAAAAAGAATCGATATGATTTGTGGATAAAAAGTTTCGTTTAATGTTTGCTTATCAACTCTGTAATTATTCTTAGCGGTCCCTTTCGATAGTCATGGTTTTATATTCGACATTAATTTAAACTTTCTCTATCAATTATCGATAGTCATTGTGAAAACTTGAAGAAACGTAAAATGTCTGGAGCAGACGGTGTGTGTACGATCGAAATTATGTGCTTGCCGTGGTCGCGTCTGGAAAAGCGAAATTTTATTATCTTTAAACTTTTGTTAATGATAGCCGTTATTACACGAGAAACACAAGAGGAATTTCAGTTAAGTTTTAAACAATTGCTTACTTTCTTTTATTTGTTATATGGCAAAAATGTTGAAGACGGAAGATGATATACACTGAAAAAAAACAATAGTTAACGGCTATTCTTTCTTCATATAAAGTGTTTCTAATGTGAATGTAACGACAATAAAATAAAGCAATGTAGTCAGATTTATTTTCTAAAATTGTCAGGATCACTATACAAATGTTCCCCTTACTTCAGTAAACCGTTAGTTCGTGATGTTCTTAGAAAGCTATAGTTTGGAAATATTAGAAAGAAATACCTAATATGAATTTATATGTAAGCATTAAAATAAGCCGCTTGAAATTGCTGGAAAAAGAAAAATTAATTAAAACCACTTTATTCATGCTACTATTTTTAAGAAAATTTTGAATAGCTGGCAACGTAGCAGCAGGTGGATTGGAAATCGAATAGTCCAACTCCAGTAATTGGCATAATATAACGAAGTAACAGGTCAGTTATTAACGCGGTCCACTGTTTCATAAAATGTTTTAACGACCTACAGAAGTTGGTTAATTTCATCCAGGGGCGTGTGCGAATTGTGTTGTAGAGAAATATTATTAATATAATATCTATTTGTTGGTTGAGTGAGTTTAGTCATATTATATTACAAATTTTATGAGTTTTGTATGCAGGTTAATTTTAATCTACTACAAACAACTTACAACTCAATATAGAGAAATGCCATATTATCACTTTTTCGAGATCAAAACATCTTCTTAACTATGACTATAACATCAATGGTATGGTTCTTGATAGAGTCAACGAAATAAAAGACCTTGGGGTTACAATTGACCAGCAATTATCATTCAAAAGTCACATGAATAATGTATCTGCAAAGAGTAGTAGAATGTTGGGGTTTCTGATGAGGAATGGCAAACAATTCTCTTGTAATACTCTCAAAACATTGTACTGTTCTTTGGTACGACCTCACTTAGAGTATGCCTCTGTAGTGTGGTCTCCTTATTATAAATGTGACATTGTGAGAATTGAAAATGTTGAAATCAGATTTCTGAAATATATTTCATTCAAAATGGGTACGTATCTACAATTTAATTACCATAATATTTTAAACACTCTAAACCTAACTGATATCACAACACGTCATTTTCACTCTGATTTGATATTAGTTTATACAATCTTATCTGGTGGAGCTGATTGTCCAAATCTTTTGCATCAAATTAACCTTCTTGTTACTTTTCATAGAACTAGAAACCCTCCATTATTTTCAATAAAAAATCATAACACAAATGATGGTTACAACTCACCTGTTTCTAGAGGTTTGAGATGGTTTAATAAATATAATATTGATCTATTTGTTAGCTCTTTAAGTATGTTTAGGAACTCAATTAGAAATGTATGCTTAGATTATTAGATTCTTAAATTAGTTCACTGTAATATTATAATTATTGTAATTACTTGTAATTGGTGAATCCGTTAAATAAATAAATAATAAATAATAATAATAAATAATAATAAATAAATATTAAATTCAATGAAAAACATTATTTCACGATATTCGAATTTGTAAACAAAAATTTATATGCACGCCATATGGCGGCATTTCTCATCAATGGGATTAAAAATATGGGTCATTACAATAACATTAGGATAACTATAACACAATCTCAAGGTCAATAGCGAGCGAGCACTCTGCTTCTATATAGTAAATCTCATCCACGAATCGTTTTTATATTCTTACTTATACCTTAACAGGTATTAAATTATAATTAATCAAAGGAAATGACAGAAATTTCAATACACAATATAAATAATCTTTGATCTCATTTTTTCTAAGAAGAAATGTTAAGAATATGCCTCATTTCAGCATAACTGTATACAGTGCGCCCCCGGTAATCCAACAAACGTTTTGAAGGGCAGTGCCGAACTATCTAGTTTATCAAATTACAGATCCAATGATAAGATTCTATATGTATGTTATACTCTGAAGTACAAATCATACTTCATTATGTATGTCAAATTTAGTAAATTTAACACAAAAGAGAGCTTATAGACATGTCGGATTAGACAGAGGCCGGATTACCGAGGGCTCACTGTATTGACTTGTGGTCTCTTAGTGAATAATTTCCAATTGTGTCTGTTATGGCTCAGTTTTCATTTACTTTCATTATCACTACCTGGTAAAAATTTCTAATAACAATATATATATATATATATATATATATTGCATTGTAGTCGTTCGTGGCTTCCGTATATATATGACCCTTGTTGGCATCCTCCCAATATACACCATGTATATTAAGAAGAATTTCAAGATACTTATAGCGACTTTAGTGGCCTCTGTAAGTTTGACAACATTGTTCGGTTGGAATTGCGTGAAATATTACTAGTTTTTGTAAAAAACAGAAATACTGAGCTACTTCCATGTATACATAAAGGTTGGCTTGGCATCCACAATATTTTATATTAGGAACAAATAAATAAAATCATTAACTTGAATCTGAGGGTTAAGAGTTAAGACTTTATTTTTTAATATTGAATCGATCTTCTACATAGGTACAAATTAAATTTTCAATTATTCAATTTGCACTTTGAATTTATCAAGTGAATACGATAAAATAACTTTACTGAACATAACAATAGATAATACTTTTTTCTGGTAAAATGTGAAATAAAATATTTCATTTTATGACATTCTAACGATATGTAGTCCACTAGAAATGGAATCCAGTGAAGTGCACGTTCCAGGAACGGTTTTTATTGGGATAGCGCTTTTTTTTTTCGCTTATTTTGGAAATCTTGTTAATAAAAACGCGTTTGCTGTTACTTTTTTGGTGTATGATTATTTTTGTTTTCAAAATATGTATAACTCAGTTTGGTGATTTTGTGTATTGAAGTGTGTATCGATTAACAACCATTCCAAAGATAAATCATAAGAAAACCTGGAGAAAAACTTATGATGCTATCCTGATAACGCAGGTAATTGATCATTGGAAATTTCTCTTTCTAACATTGGTAACCAAATTTGACTACATTCGGCTGAAATACTAGCTTCACATTTACCTGCATTTAGTTGTATTAAAGCACTTTCTTTGATTTTTCGTCTTTTATTATTGGACTCTTGTTATTATTATCATTTTTGTCGAATCCCATTGAATTTTATTTTATATTAATCGATACACACTTCAGTACACAAAATCACCAAACTGAGTTATACATATTTTGGAAACAAAAATAATCATACACAAAAAAAGTAACAACAAACGCGTTTTTATTAACAAGATTTCCAAAATAAGCGAAAAAAAAGCGCTATCCCAATAAAAACCGTTCCTGGAACGTGCACTTCACTGGATTCCATTTCTAGTGGACTACATATCGTTAGAATGTCATAAAATAAAATATTTTATTTCACATTTTACCAGAAGTGTGATCTACTATGAATGTACCTTAATAAAATTAGACAACAAAGTTTTGTAGTCTTAAACTTCAAAATATTATCGATTGTCTAGTTGTCAAATTTTTTCGTTGTGTCATATAGGGACCAAAAAAATTATTTCCATACTAGGTTAGGGTATATATTCCTCTTAGGCCCAGCTGTGTAAGGACGTTATATACATTTCATAATTAAACATTGAATGTTGAATATTTTAACATAAATTAAATTGAAATTTTGAACAAATATAAATTAATAGAGAATCCTAATATACGAGTGTTTTTTAAATTATAACTAGAATATATAATAAAAGGGTCTGGTAGAAACCTGCCCAATAAAATGTACGCCTTTCGTGGCATCCAATATACAGAACATATACATAGAATTGTCTTCATGCCTTCCATAATTGTAAATGACTATTTGAATCATCTAGTCTTTTTCACGTATTTGTATGTGTTAAAAAAAGATATAATATGCCTTTGCCAGCGAAATCTGGTAATAAGTGGAAGTAATACCCACTCCTACATAATTTGATTTACATTTTCCAGCGATTCAAATGATTTTTTAACACATATTACACGAAACTATAATAATTTTTATTCTTACAATTTTTTTAATTTAAGCTGATTCGCCGAGATAAAACTAATTTTTTTAATATACCATTTTTTAAGAAACTGGCTTTTCAAAAAACTAAATAATGGACATAATGTAACTATTCCTGAAATTTCAACTTTAAAATTTTTTCTTCCCGACTTAATATTTGATTTATATTTCTCAAGCGATTTAAATGAATTTAAAATATAAATCAGATATTACTTCCTCTTAATAAAAAAAAGTAAAAATTTGAAATTTCAGAAATGGTTACAAAATGTCGGTTCTTTGTGGGATATACAGGATTATTTCAAAGTTAAAAGTTCTTTTTAACTGTATTTTTTTTTTTCAGTTAATTTTACTACACACAGTTAAAAAAGAAGGATTCACTTTATGATTACATTGTATATTTCTATCCTCTGTCATTGTTTAAGTTCAACTCCAGTCCATTTTCAACATTTTAAACAAGAAAATAAAAAAAAGAACTCCTAAACAAATCGATTTTCATTCTAAGGAGAGCTTTTCATCATAAATTAATTTTCCTCCCCACCGACTCTCTAATCAATACAATTTAAATAGGGAATGTACCAAAAACGACACATCATTAAAAAGGTAATTTTATGAGGAATTTAGCAGTACAACTGTTAATTGCTCTATTTTTAAATTTAGCGCTTCTAGAGAGATAAAGAACTGTTTACAATAAATTTTTAAATTCTGACACTTCATTTGAAAGCGAATTTCATTAGTAATCGAAGCCCAACATGACAAAACATAATTGAATGAAATGTGAACTTAAATATTTGTATGTTAAGAAATACATACAGTGTGGCCCATTTAGATAGGAATCACCCCTGTGAAATTTGAAGTTATTATTATTTTTTAAATGTCAAGTAACAAAAGATCTACTTTGGGACAAAATTTAAAATGTTAGGGAGCACTCTGCATCCAACGGCGTATTAATTTTTTTTAGTAAAAAAATCGTTAATCACAAAGTAGTCTTTTATTACTTGAAAATTAAAAAAATGGTTGAAATCGGTTAATATCTTAATATTTAACAGGGGTGTTTCCAATCTAAATGGGTCACACTGTAGGTAAACAATTTAACGTTAATCACCCAAAATAAGAAATATATGCTACGCATTAAATTACTAATAAAATTAGATCTCAAATAAAGTGCCACACTTTATAATGGTAACCGTTTTTTTTTATTCCTCTAGAGGACGCTAAAATCAAAAGTAGGTAATACAATGAAATAAAATAGATCAAATTTACTACTTATTTATAAATTATGCCTGAAAAAGTTGGCAACATACCAGTAATCAAATATTTAAATTTCTAAAATATTTTTTGGTATACAGCGAAAATAAAACATTACACAGCTAAATAATCAAAAATTATTTTTGTGGCTGTGGAGGTCAGTACATGTTTACCATATGTTTGTAGGGTCGTTGAAACCATTTGACCATGTGACTGTGCAATGTCTTATTTTCCCTGTATATCACTAAATATTTTACAAATTTGATTATACCTACAGGGTGTTGAGAGAATGTTATGAAGAAAATTTAATGGCAGATTCTACATCTAAAAATATGAAAAAAGTTCATATAAACATGAGTCCGGAAATGCTCAGTTTAAATGTTTAAAATGTTCCGTCTTAACAGTTTATCCTCCATTTATCGATAACCCGTTGAGATATGGAAATTAAGTCTTAGTACACGCAAATATATCATGAAAGGTTATCATGAAGTTATTATTTTTTTTTAAATGTCAAGTAACAAAAGATCTACTTTGGAACAAAATTTAAAATGTTAGGGAGCACTCTGAATCCAACGGCGTAAAAAAATCGCTAATACCAAAGTAGTCTTTTAGTACTTGACATTTGAAAAAAATAGTTGAAATCGGTTAATATCTTAATATTTTATAGAGGTGTTTCCAATCTAAATGAGTCACAATGTAGGTAACCAATTTAACTTTAATCACCCAAAATAATAAATTTATGCTACGCATTAAATTACTAATAAAATCAGCTTTAAAATAAAGTGCCGTTTTTTTTTCATTCCGCTAGAGAACGCTAAAATCAAAAGTAGTACAATGAAATAAAATAGATCAATTTTACTACTTATTTATATAGTATGCCTGAAAAAGTTACGCATTATACGAGTACCTCTACCGTCTTATGAAAAATACGACTACCACGACACGAAACTGGATCTGTTTAACAGTTTAGAAAAAAAACCGAATAACTTCACATAATATACGAATATTATTCACCTTTTAAAAAATGGGATAAATATCTCCTATTTCAATTACTCGGAAGAAAGTCACAAAGGTCTCCTTAATTGTGTAGGTATATGATAAAATCTGTAGAAATAACATATCCCTAAATCATTAGCAATCATAAGAGCTGACAACCGTGCAATGGATGCCATTGAGCCGAAAATGGAATATACGGAAGCAACCAGATACCTAAAATAAATAAACATATCTGTTGATGCCACCACCACCTTTGAATTGATCCCGGAGTATACAGCTCGCGAAAGTGGCGGTCTTTGCGGCCACTGCTTGAACTGCCATGTATAGAAATATACAAAAATAGACCGATTTGGCATCCTTTTAATATTTTGCAGAGAGATAGTAGGGCTAGGATCCTTTCATTTGCGATGGGTTTAATCGAAAATCCCCGTGGCGTCCGTATATCGGATGCCACGGGGACGTGGAAGTCACTGCAGACGTATTTTTAACATGGGGGGATGCCATCAATGCCTATAAATGAATATATATATATATATATATATATATATTATATTTCCCATTTTTAAACAATCACAATTTCCGAAGAATTTATCATAATAATATTCAATTCTTTCAAGACAACGAAAGTCTCGGTAGAAAGAAAATACTATAGGGCAATTTTTACCAGTTCGCTGTACGGCAAATTCTATGTTAATTAGCAGTATTTCAAAAATATGGCCTGTTTTATCGTACAAGCATATCTGCTAGGTATTTCAGAGAGGGAATATTTGTTTTTTTATAAAACTATCTCTCCATAGAGACTTTTGTTTCATAGGAAAATATGTTACTTTAAAAAGTACAAGTTATTAAAGTAGATTTTATGTTGCATTGCATGTAGACTAATAAAACCTTTGACTGAATTAAAACTAAGGAAGGTGTCTGATTGGGAGATAATATTGGAAGTATATATCAACAAACAAAAACTACGTAGATACAAATAACAGAAAATTAGAAGAAATAGTGAAGTGTAAGGCAAGGTGAAGTATTCCAGCATTGTTCAACAGAATACTAAAAGACGTAATCAAGGAGAAATTACTAGATATATGGTAGAGAAAAATACTCAGAAGAATATATGGGGGAAGAAAAGTAGAAGATATCTGGATCAGAAGAACAAACGAGGAGCTCATGGAATTATATGAAAGCCATCCGACATCGGCGGTAGTAAGGTCGCAACGTATAAGATACTTAGGGCACATAGAGAGACTTGCAAATAGCAGAGCAACAAAAGAAGTACTTAGAAGAGGAACTGGATGTCAAAGAAAGAGGGGAAGACCAAAAAAGAAGTGGATAGAAGCAGTAGAAAAGGACCTAGAGCTGTTGAAGATACGCAGATGGGAAGAGGTGGCAAAAAATAAAAGAGAATGGAGGAAAATAGCCAATCAAGCCTTATGCCTTCATGGCCTGTAGAGCTGTTATATATATAAACAATAAAACAATAAAGTTAGATTACAAATAATTTGTGGGCTTCGAAAGATTTAATGAATGAAAGAAAGCTTGAATGAAATATGATTTATTTTGGTGTGACGACCATAAACAGGTCAGCTATTATATCCGTAATTTTACCAACTGACTTTTTTCATGACATTTATATCTCCTGACGTTTCTGAATATTTCAAATATTTTGTACGAAAAATAGTGTTTTATTTTGTACAGACTGTTGTGTTACTATGGTAACCCCTACCAGTGCTCTGCTTTGAAAAAAGACGTGAAAAGAAATAGGAATGAAAACAAAACTACATAATATTACTAATTGGCAATGATAAAAATGGAAGAAATTACACTACACTAAACTGAAACTTGTAAGCATTCTGGAAATTTATAGCTTCTTCCTCTACGTGTAACTGTTTTCTAGCTTCCATCTGAAGAGTTTCATGATCTGGAATAGTTTTTTGGGAACTTCACCGCAACCATTAATGATAGTCACCCGTGAAATAAACGCGGGTTTGAGTCGGTCTATTGATAATTTTATGTTGCGGTGTGCTATCCATAACGAGAATGTTTTTTTCGTCCCCTATGTATAATTGAAAAGGGACCCCTATACAGTTGTTGAATGCTGCTCCTAGATCCCTCGAGCCTCACAGATGTCTGTGTTGATGTCTGCAGCTCTTTAAAAATATGAATGTATACGGTCGACTATGCTAGTGACTGGTCGTAGTTGCTGGAAATGTTACATGATTTCCTTCGAATAGTCAGCCGGGTCCAAGTTACCTGCTGTACCACGTTTTGTCTTCTCTCCACGCGGATCTAGTTCGAAGCAATATGGTGGGTAAAAACTACCAATTCGAGCGGTCGTAGTATTTTTCAGTTGGCGGCAAAATAATTCCACTAGGCCGTTGGCTGCTGGATGATATGTTGTGGTTCGGATATGCATTAAACCAATGAGTTTACTAAGCCTGTTAAATACTTTTCACTCGAATCTGTAGTAATTCGTAGGAGGATGCCCAGACGTGTTACCCAGCCTTCGAGAAACTGCCGAGAAACCGTTTCTGCCTCGATTTTTTGGAGGCTTCTGGCCATCTTGTAGAACATTCAACACATGTTAATAAGTATCTGTATATCCTTTTCAAATGGATAGCGGTGCAAATGATCGTAAGAAAACGTGTCACGATACCTTTGAATGTTGAAATTGCATATACATATGCGGGTCCAGTCTGAATTTATACAGAACCATGCATACCATTGTGCAAACATTTTAACTGATGCTTTCACACCTGGATTGGAAAACCTGCTGGGTGTACACTTTTCGAAATTTTGTTTGAGAGCTTGTGGCCAGAGGGTACATGAGCTGCTTGAGTAGGAAGTTTGAGACCCAGAAACCTTATTGAACGCGGTTTATCCAGAGAAACCTAATAGTCATTCTTCTGACCGCGGAAGTTTTTCAGAACATTTCATATACCTTTTAAAAAAATTGTTCCAGGTGGCAAAAAATGGCTTGTTTCAGTTTAATATGTTTACACATTCATTAATGGATACGACGTAAAACAAAATTTAAGCACGAAAATGTTTCTAATTGAAACTGATTATGCTGTTGTGTTGGTATGCTTTTTGAGTAGGTTAAAATTATACGTGATATAGCCCACACAGTATTTTTATTTGGAATTCTTCATTTTATACACATCATTTCTGGTTTAACGAATTTAATACTCTTGCGCATGTCTCTGGAGAGTAACACACCCGCAATTTTAACGTGAGGCTCCCCAATGGCTTTGCATAAAACGACAATATTCAGATTACTTATCTACTGAGTTGAAAAAACACGAGTCTAACGTATTTTTGATCGGAGAATATGAAAGCGAAATTGAAAGCATTTCTTTTTTTAAATGAAAGCGGATAGCAATAGCCTTTTCTGGTAATGTATACCTACTTCGGTAGATTAACTTACTATCAGCACCATTTGATCAATTTCGTGTTTTTTCTTATTTTTTTCAAAAACTCCCGTCTCCTTCCATTTTATGTTCCATAAATATTCTGCATGATCTATACTTGCTAGCTTTAGTTCAGCCTACATACATACAGATGTCTAAGAATAATTATTTATATTCACATTTTATGCATTTTTGAAAAATAATATAATTCAAAAACAGTGACCGTTCAACTAAGAAGCAGTAACTACTTCCCGTGCAATATGCACCGCCGGATATTGAGTTACACCCCAAAAGCCAAACGGGGTTGGTATATCTAGAAGATATTTTGAAACCAACCATTTTGGTTTGCGATTAGAAGGGACAACACAACTTGTAGACCGGTTTCGGCGTATTTGCGCCTCATCAGTACAAGATATGTGCTGCCCGTCCGAGAATCTCTAATCCCGGACTGAAGAGTACACTTACAATCACAGTCTTCCAGTAACTTTCGGTCTACAAGTTGTGTTGTCCCTTCTAATCGCAAACCAGAATGGATGGTTTTAAAATATCTTGTAGATACACCAACCCCGTTTGACTTTGGGGTGTAACTCAATATCCGGCGGTGCATATTGCACGGGAAGTAGTTGTTGCTCCTTAGTTGAACGGTCACTGTTTTTGAAAAATATTTGTTTTCAAAAATGCATAAAGTGTGGATATAAATAATTATGTATTCTTCGACATTTGTTGATATATCACTTTATTAAATACGACATTATTACAGGAAACTGTAATAAGCTCTATATACATACGCCTAAACTGTCTACAAAACAAGAATTTACAGAACTTTCTAGCATGACTGCTAACTTCTTGAATAATATTTAATACTTTGTGATCGATAATTTTCATTGGGTGCTCCTATTTTGAAATATATCACACTGTATATGTAATAACGTTTTTAAAGCAGCGCCAGGAAAAAGTAGTATTGACCCATTTTATTTGCATGAAAGGTAAAGGTTAAATAACAAAATAAATCTAAATCGGGAGCTAAAATAAAAAAATGTTGAAAGGACAAATTCGGTAGCCGTAGCTGAGTAAGGTAGAGGTAGAGAGATATATTTTATTTACCGTATAGACGGATGGATCCTTCAGTCTCCCCTAGAGAATTCTTGGAGATGCATCGATAGTTGCCAAAGTCTCCTGCCTGTAAGTTTCGCACCGTCAATTTCATGTGCGCCCGGTAGCTGTTTTCCATCGTCTCAGTTCCATACTTCTTAGTGGGAAGTAACATGACATTCTCGTACACCCAATAGCTAATGGCTCTGGGATATGCTTCGGTGTGGCAGTCGATTGTGACGTCTGTACCAGCAGGAGCCCCTACTAACTGATTTGGGACCCAAATCATCGGAGAAACTATAACAAAATTTTCAATTAGACATAATTTGAGGTCGATTTCGAATTAGAAATATTTTTTTAGTCGCTAGCTACCGCAAATAACATAGTGATTATATTAAAAAAAAATTTAAGAATTAGAGACATATTTTAAAATAACTTAAATATCCTGTGAAGCTTTTTTAATTAAAATAAAGCAAATAAGAAGCGAAGAATGCTTTTTTCCAAGTTTTGTAGCAACATTTAAGCTGCAACAACAACTTTAACGGGTATCAACAGACATGAATCCCCAATTCTCCCACAAATTGGCATTCAGCTAATATGTATCGATATTTTTGGGGTGAGTATTCACTGAGACTAAAAATAGCTAGTCCTATTCCTTACAGAAATTTTAGGATATCCGTAGGCTTCAGTTAAGACAAATCTACCTCTTCCATCCACTAGTCTTCCTTCTGTAGTACCATGCATTCCACAAGTATGTGAATGAAGACTTGAGCTTTGAGCTTTTTGAGGTGCCTGTTCAAGTGGTGATGTCCGGTTAGTAGGTACACCTGTCAAAAGTGTAAGTGTTGTCTTACTCTGGTTTATACATCCTTTTAATAATCTCAACCGTTGTCAAAACTGTAAGTGTAGTCTTACATTCTTTTTATTTCAACTGGTCGTCCGTTGCTTTCCATAAGTAACTTTGATTGTCTAACTCTAGGTACCAGATCTTTTCAATAGTCCGGTCTTCTCCTTTTTTTTGATTTGGCATATTTTTCCTAATATTATATCAGTGCTGATACCTTGGGGTTGGTTGATAAGTTAATTAATAAAAATAAATTAAAACATTTTTTACGCTTCGCTCTCTATATGTATATATAAATATATTAGGGAGTTTTGTGGGGATGTAGCAATAATACCAGACTACACCTTTTTAAGAATTCATATTCCGAGCTTTCGAATACTTACATATTCACTTTCACGGAATTTTTAAATGAGATAAGGTATTAGTGAAAACTTAAACATAACAAAAAAACGTAATATTGAGTTTATCACAGATATTTACAAATACAAATAAATTAAAAAAGAAAACAGAAGTAGATAATGAAAAAATGTGTCAAAAAGAAAGAATCCAGATACTAACATTAATTGGATACGGGGGTGAACGGGTATGCAGAACTAGATCTGTTCAATGATTTAAATCCTCGACTTCCTCGTAAACGTAGATCTTAAGCTTACAGTAAATAAATTTAATGAAACCGGTGGTGTATCGTTTCGTTAAAGGTCTGACAGACCAAAAACTTAGCTTAGCTGAAGATGAAAATAATTTCTTGGATTTTCTCATATTCAGTGATGAAGCTACATTCTGTCTTAACGGCATTGTTAACCGAGATCCTTTTCGCTACCTACTAATCAGATTTTAACTCGCAATGGATGGATGAGACAAGCCCATACATAACACCCACAAAAAGTTAATATGGGTGATCATGCACCTGCATACTATCTCATAATCGTTTGCAATATTAACACGCTTATATTAGCTTCATTTGCAGAACAAAATGGCATAGCAGAACGTAAAAATCGAACCTTATGCGAAGCAGCAAGGTGTATGTTGTTTGATGCAGGATTGCCGAATAAATATTGGGGTGAAACAGTTGCCACAGCGAATTATCTTCAAAATCTCCTTCCTACAAAAGCTATCGAGTGTACTCCATATAAACTGTGGAATTCAGAAAAACCAAGATTGGATCATCTCAGAGTTTTTGGCAGTATACCTATGTTCCTAAAAAAACAAGAACAAAATGGGATGCTCGAGCACAAGCAGGGATTTTTGTAGGATATAATGAAACTTCCAATGGTTATAGAGTTTTGAATCCAGAAACCAATAAAATAACAATAAGTAGAACTGTAAAATTTTTCGAAGATAAAAACTACACTGATATGAAATCTGAATCTATCAAAATCTTGAATGAAAACAGAGAAATAGTTTTTGTAAACGAAGAGGAAGAAAGTATTGAGGAAAAGGTTATTGCCGAAGATAATACTAATATTGAAAGTGAAGGTACACGTTTGGATGATGAAGGATTGGAGTATTTAAGACGATCTTCAAGAAATAATAAGGGTGAACCTCCTGAGAAACTGTCCTACTTTACTTCAAGTGAAACAAATAATGATCCTGAGACTTGTAACGAAATAATGAAATTACCAGAAAATGAAAAATTGAAATGGATAAAAGCTATAGAAGATGGAATGGAATCATTCAGGAAGAAAGGCGTATGGACGCTGACCGAGCTACCTCCGAACAAAAGAGTTATAAAATGTAAGTGGATTTTCAAGACAAAAATCAATTCAAATGATGAAATAATTAAATATAAGGCTCGTTTAGTCGCAAAAGGCTACACACAAAAATATGGGGAGGACTATGATAGTACTTTCGCCCCGGTGATGAGACAAACGACTTTTCGAATACTGTTGTCAATTGCAGCTGTTCGTAAATTAAAAATCAGGCAGTATGATATAAAAACCGCATATTTGAATGGTCTGTTGAATGAAGAGATTTATATGTCTCAGCCAGAAGGTTATATAAATGAAAATGATTTCCATCTAGTATATAAACTCCACAAGGCAGTTTACGGTTTTAAGCAATCCGCGAAAGCATGGAATGATACTATAATCGGAAAACTTTTGGAATGTGGATTTGAACAGAGTAAAAATGATCAGTGCCTCTATATGAAAATGAAGAAAGAGACTATACTATATGTATTGTTATATGTTGATGATTTGTGTATATGTCATGAAAATGATGAAGTGATACAATGGATTGGAGATAAACTCAAACGGTCAACTTAGGAAATGTTTCATCATTTTTGGGGACAGGATTCAAAGAACTGAAGATGGAACCTTTCTACTGGATCAAAATCAAAAATTGATATCCTTCTCAAAGAAAATAGAATGGAAAATGCCTCATGTGTAGCTACTCCAATGGATACAGAGTACCCCAAATTCGATACAAACTCCCCTTTATTACCCAATAATGAAAAATATAGGAAAGCAGTGGGGGCACTGCTATATCTTTCAACTACAACCCGTCCGGATATATCTCTTCCTGTGGGATATTTGTGCAGGCGAGTAAGTCAGCCAAGTCAGAAGGATTGGGATGCAGACAAGAGAGTGCTCAAATACCTGAAGAGTACAAGTAGAGATAAGCTGAAATTTAGTTCAAATACTGAATTGACTCTGAACGGATATGTCGATTCCGATTGGGCAGGCGATGTCTATGATAGGAAATCTACAGCCGGTTTTATATTATTTCTTGGGAATAATCCTATATTATGGGCTGGCAAGAAGCAATCTTCAGTAGCCCTATCATCTACAGAGGCTGAATATATATCAGCGGCCTTGACAAGCCAGGAAGTAATTTGGCCAAGAAGACTTTTAGAAGATTTCGGAATACATTGTGAAAATGCAACTGTCCTTCATGAAGACAATCAAGGTTGTATCAAGCTAGCAACCAATGGAAAGTCTAGTTGCAGAACAAAACATATCGATGTCAGATTCCATCGTCTACGTGATTTAGTTGACAGTGATATAACTCAATTCATCTATTGTGAAACTTCAAATTTGATTGCTGATGCTTTCGCAGCTTTCGCAAAGCCTCTTCCCAAAGAAAAGTTTCAACGACTCAACACATCAATGGGACTCATCGAAGAATAATCTGTCGAGTGGGGGTGTTAGAAAAAAATATTCAAGATCGCCAGATTTGTTTATGTGATCCCTCTGTATAATGTTTTTTGTTTAAGATATAGTTTAGTTGTCTGTCAAGTTTTGACAATAAAAGTAATTTTGCAGTTTACGTTTCCGAATTGTATTTTATTTGATGGATTTAAGATGGAAGAACAGCCTAATTTTACTAATAAAATACTATTCGGAAACGTAAACTGCAAAATTACTTTTATTGTCAAAACTTGACAGACAACTAAACTATATCTTAAACAAAAAACATTATACAGAGAGATCACATAAACAAATCTGGCGATCTTGAATATTTCTTTCTAACACCCCCACTCGACAGATTATTCTTCGATGTCTTTTTAACACTTGTAAGAAATTATAACAATTACCATATTGATATTAATTTTCTCGTTAATCGTTTTATACTTAATTGAGTGAACGGTTATTGATTATCAAAAAACATTTATATTGTTTAAAGCCAGTCAATTCGGAAATATTTTTCACGTATATGTATAAACTGTTGCTATAGATGAATTATAGATATACAGGCGATATAGTTATAGGCGGGTACAAGCTAGTCTTAAAATAAAATCGTCATATCGATTATTTCAAACGATACATGCGAAGTTTTTTTTAAAAATTCCTAACTCAACTGATATGATATTGTTTTATCTAATACATGTCCAAATAACTTCCATGTATTTTTGTTCTATTTTATTTACAGTAGCCTGTGAAATACGTTCATGATCTAAGTGCACTTTATGGAACAATCTTGTTGTGTTCGAATCCTAGCGCCAAAACCAATCATCATCAAAAATTTCTATCCTCTCACTTCCAGTTAAGCGCAATTTTCCAAATAACGCTTTGTGATATAAAATGTTAAAAGACATTGGAGCAAAAACAACACGTGTTGATTTTTGATTGATACACGCAAGTATGTATATCGTTTTGATGAAAAAATATATTCAGATATCCTTATTATGTTTTTTAGTTCTGCGAGATTTGTTGTGTTACCGTGTGTCATTTGAATTTAAAAAAGCAATTTCACGCTAGTGGCCTACTTTTTTCTTAACGAGTTATACAAATACAAGCACTTTAACTCACTATATAGACGTTATTTAAATATCACGAGTGTTTTACACGTCCAAACCCCTTGAATGTTAAACAACTAAAAAAATAATGTAACGGTATTAAATTACCACATACAATTTGTCAAATCGGATAATTAAACACTTGGAAGACGTATTTTGAAGGTAGGTTATTTTACGATTATATCCAGATGATATTAGAGATTCAATAATTAACCATGCAGAATTGGCAAAATTCCAAATTCAGTATCCAACCCATTGATTCATTTAATTTTCAATTGTCACTACAAAAAGTATTAAGTATTGTAATGTGTCATTTATCAATATAAACCTTTTAAAAGCAATATTTAATTTTTCTAAAACACTATCGCACGAATTTTACCAGATTCCCATATATTTTATGTCAAATCTTTTCAACTTTGCGAACACATTGTTCAAATAATGTTTCTAATCATTGTTAGAGCCAAAACATATCGACAGAAAGAGAAGCAAGTAACAGGACGTTTATATAGATTCCATCTACTTTATGAGGTAAGGTACACGGTTGGAATCGACTTTTGACATTCGATATTATTTCCCGAAATACTAATATTTTATAGAACCCTTTTGAGAGTGTTTGAGTTGATTCGATTTCGAATGTTGGATCTGAGGAAATAGAAAAAACAAAAATTCATTGTATACGTGTAATGCTCCAAAGATTTTGCGAGGTTTTCACTTCCGGTTTGGATATTTTCATTGTAAGTTACATTTTATTCACATAATATCGCATACAACTGAAATAAAAGTATTCCATAACATTTTATTGGATTTTTTGTTGTTGCATATTACGATTCGCTTTAACCGAACGTGTAACCTAATATAATTATACAATTTGAATGAATGTATTAAAAAAAACAACAGAGAAACAACAGATTACAAAACAATAATTTTCTGATTTTGTGAATCGTGTTAGCATACGCTTTTACATGAATTAAACAGTTTTCACCGAGATATATATTCGTAACGAACGATGTTTCACGAAATTTCTGAATGACAATAACACAGTTATTGCTCTAATTTTAGGGAAATGGTTTGAGCCTAACAGAGATATACATTTCGTGGGATACGCCATGATTTGCAAATAATCCAAGCGGGAAATCCAGTGTTCCTATTCTGACCGAAATTATTTTCCCTCGTGCACGAATTAAATCTAAAATATATTTAGCGTTAGAGCATTTAGCCGTCGTATGTGTCATACGTATTTTTTACTAGTACATATTCAAATCTATACATATGGTTTATTTACGATAAAAAGATGATGATGTCATTTTTAGTTTTTCCTGCATATAGGAGTAAATAAAAATTTACCAGCCGTAAATACAATTTTTACTTAATGGCCAAGGCAATTTTCAGCTTACGGGTTGGCAAAACTTCAAGACGTTGTCAAATCGATTGGAAAAATTCAGTAGTTTTGACACAATTGAGGTTAGGTTCAGTATGTCATTCCTTGTTAATTGACATCGATCATATTACTTACAAGTTTTTCTGGTTCACCTGAATTAATTATTTCTTCAATGTTGGGAAAATAGTTATTTTCGTTACTAATTAATTTGTCAAATCTGCAGTGTGTGGTTAAACGCATTAAAATGCCCAAGAAACAGAGCAGTAAATGCGGAGAGATGGTTATATCCTCATTTTTGAGGAGAATGCCACAATGGGGCTTGCTTATTGCTGTAAGAGACGTGAGTAATACCATTTACTTTAATTATTATCAATACATATTATAGATTATATTTAAATTTATTCAGTTGGGTGTTTTTAATGATAGGTTAGATTATTAAAACTTGTGATATTCTTTTATAAATTGAATTATATTTATATTTCAATTTCCTTAAGATGATTTATTTCTTCCAGTGTTCTTGAAGATGGTTCTAGAGTTTGTCGATCATTATAAATAATCAAATGTTAATTGAGATATAGAATAATTGGTTGCTATTTTTTATATTTCACAAAAATATATACTTATATTAAATAAATTTGAGTCTTTTATTTATAAATAAACACATCTAATTTATGCCTTACAAGGTACAGGCAAATAAAAAAGAACTGTCACATTGACTGTTCCAGCTTCCTTTGAATAAAGAAAAAATCTACATGCTGGCAACATCAGAAAATTTTGTTTTGCAACGTTATCGTCTTTTTATCGTAAATAAACCATATTTCAACTAAAATTTTGGTAAATGATTTTATGGATACATCTTCAATGCCAGAGTAACTATGCGGTCTTGTCCTGCGGACACTGAAGGTTACTTTGCGGAATCTTTTTTGTTTGTTTAGGTATGACGTTTATCCTGAATCCTCTCTATTCTGTAGTTAATTCCAATTCATTACTTTTTATCGGTAAATCGGTAAAATCATCCATTGACGAATGACGATTAATTTACTGTTCATTAATATAACTGAAAAACAAATAAACTGTTTTCTACCATAAATGTGGTTGCTGATCGAATATATCCACAAGCCAAGCATATTTTATTATGTGGATTTTCTAATAAAGAACCAACCTGATGTATAAAATAACCCTTGATGTTTCTACTATGTTTAATATGTCACGAATTCTTTTGAGAAGAGCGAGAAAAATCGGCCATATTTAATGGACGAATATTTGTCGACACGACAAAGAATATGAAAACTCACAAATAGAACGAGAACACATCCTCGATAATACGTTGGATCATTTATGTTTTAATGTTAATACTGGCTTTTCTGATGAAAGTTTCTCAGATCTTGATAGCGACAGTAGTACACCTGCACAACCATTACAATCAGCTGATGACTCAGATTAATAATAAGATTAAGTTGACATGTTAGATATGTTTGTGAAAGTGTTTAGGTTTGGAATATATTAACTTTAGATTAGGTAAGTAAATTGTTTTCTTCCTTGCTAATTGGTTTGATATTTTGGTGGTTTAAATACTCAATGTAACGTACGAAATTATGAGATTCCCACTGCCATAAATTAAATTTGCCTATCTTTTTCAAAGATAGTCAACCACATGGGCCGGTAAAGATGACGCATAAGGATGGTTAAGGTGACGCATTTTCTTTTATAAAAAATTAAGGGATGTTTGCACCAAAAACAGTTAAACCATTTAAAGTTAAACTCGTTTAGATAATGGAGAATCACATTCGTAGTCGTGTAAACATTTAAACGCGTTTACCGTGTTTGGTGCTTAGGTCCCTTTTGGTTCTTTATAAAGGTTTATTAATAAACAACATTAACTAAAACAGTATTCTAAAATAACATTAGCTTTGGTCACAAAGTACAAAATATTCGATAGTATTTAAAACAAATAATTTTATTTGCAGAAATCACACTTGTAGTTTGTAGGAGTTTTTTCTCCACTGCAATTTTTATGCACCCAATTCGCGCATAAAGTGCATCTAAACCATGTTTCACCAGATTTTCCAAAGTCCCCACATAGTAAACATATATCAGTTGTAGCAGATCCAGGAACGTCATCAAATTCATCGTCGTCACATAGTTCACTTTCGTTTATGTCTTCATCGTCCGTGTCACTTTCAATACAGACTTTCCTTTTAACATGTTTAATTTTCTTTTGTGTCTCTGGAGCAGCTTTTCTTTTTCTTTCTTCTTTTCCCTCCAAACATTCTTTTAAAGGGGTGGTCGAAAGAATTTTTGAATGCTGCTTCTTACATGACCTAGCAATCTTCTTTTTGGTGACAGCAGGTATGGGTGACAATAAGGCAATAGGAGTGTGTTTGGTATACGAGTATACTTGCCCATCTGCAAATATTATTGACTTAATTAATAATGAATGTATTGTTCTCATAAAAATGAAATATTTCTTAGAAACAAATGTAAAAATAATTTAGACATTAAAAAAGGTAAACCTAAAATCTGGAGCGGCAAAGATGACGCACGCCATCTTTGCTCCCCAGTCTGCGTCATATTTGCCTCTTATGACTTCACAACAAAAAAAATACTCAACACCTTTTTCAATAAACATTTTACAAAATATATAAATTTACAATATCAAGAATGCAAGAGATTGTTTAAATATAATAAACAACAGACTTACCTTTACTTCAAGCACCGGCTAAAATAAGATCGAATTGCATGTGTTTCTTATATTGCATCTCTCACATAACTGTTGAGTAAAATTGTTAGGAAACGAATACCACGGAGGTAATGTGGAAAGGACAAGGCGGAAGATTCAAATTTTAAGTGACTTACCTTACCGATATCGTTGTTTTAAGGGAGCGTCATCTTAGATGCTGCGTCATATTAGCCTCCTTTCCCCTATTAGTCGGAGAGCTGGCTACATAAAACAGTATCGATAAGGTACACGACAGATGAGTTGCTAAATGATTGTAAAAACATTAACTAATCGCGAAATGGCTATTCTGCCAGTTTCGATAGGCCGGATATGTAAATGGCGGCCAGTTTTCCACGTCGGAAAAACTTGCCTGTAAACCGATAAGATACACGCGTGAAATTTTTTTCAGGCATTGTTGAGACCTTGACTGAGAGCGGTGTAACAGTGGCAGAAAGTTAGCAGGTCGGAAAATCCTAGGCAGAAATGATGCAAAGACGTTGAAAATTCCCATGAAAAAACCGATAAGGTACACGTGAAAAACTTTTTTCCGTACATTCTTTGAGCCTCAAGGAAGAGCGGTGCGATAGTAGCAGGTCGGAAAATCCTCGGCAGAACGAACTAAAAGTCATGGAAAACGTCGGTGGATCAGCCATTTCGATGGCCACTGATCGATAGAGAAAAAAAGCATCAGAGAGCAGAAATATGCGTGTGCTCTCTGATCGGGTTCGGACGAGTAAATCAGGCTTCGGCGACTTTGCTCTTATCGCCAGCTGCCGATGCCAAAATAATCGACGAACTCCGAGCCGCCCAAGTATACAAACAAACGACGATCGGGTAATAGAGGAGAATCGTAGCTTGCATTATGATAATAAAAATGAATGCATAAATAAAAATAGTGTGCATCACAACAACAGTGTTCTAATTATATAAATGCTCATTTTCAATTCAGTGGAAATGGATTGCACGACTTGAATACGATCGTGCGTGACGCTACAGGCTGTTTTTCATGACTTTTAGTTTCTTCTGCCGAGGGTTTTCCGACCTGCTAATTTTCTGCCACCATCGTACCGCTCTTCCTTGAGGCACAAATAATGTACGGAAAAAAGTTTTTCACGTGTACCTTATCGGTTTTTTCATGGGAATTCTCCACGACTTTGAATCATTTCTGCCGAGGGTTTTCCGAGCTGCTAACTTTCTGCCACTGTTACACCGCTCTCAGTCAAGGTCTTAACAATGCCTGAAAACAATTTCAGGCGTGTGTGTACCTTATCGGTTTTTCCGACGTGAAAAACTGGCCGCCATTTACATATCCGGCCTATGGAAACTGGCAGAATAGTCATTTCGCGATGGGTTAATGTTTTTACAATCATCATTTATTAACTCAACTGTCGTGTACCTTATCGATACTGTTTTATGTAGCTAGCTCTTGGACTATATTGTTTCAAGCCCATGGGCTTGTTGTCGTAAAATTTTTCGAATTTTGGTTTGCGGTTGGAGGTGAAGATATCGCTATTGTAACAACTTTAATATTTCCGTTACTGAAAGACATGTATTGATTGTGATTTTAGTGTCTTATTCAGTCCGGGATTACGCTCTCGGATGGAAAACATATACCTTGTACTGATAAGGCGCAACTACACCGTAATTATATTGTCCCTTCTAATTGCAAAACCAGAATAGTTGGTTAAATCTTGTGGATCATATCGACCCCGTTTGACCAAGCAGTGTTATTCAATGTCCGTCGGTGTCTATCCAGGAAGTAGTTGTTTCTTCTTAGTACAACGGTACTGTTTTTGAAAAATATTTTTCACAACTTTGTAAAGCGTTAGAATAATATATTTATCTTCGATATCTATTGGTAACACGCTTTACTAAATACAATTTTACAGAGAACAGTAATAATACTTTGAAAAAATTAAAACTACTTCTACACTGTATCCGTAAAGTAAGGAACAAATTCATTTTCAGCTAAACAGACCATTTTAAGAAATAATTCTGAAACACGTCGATTTTTGATTTTAATTTACCGTATTTTATAAAATAATAATCTAATATACAGGGTGAATTACTTTCGAGTAATGACGTCACCGTCATTTTTTTTAAATGGAACACCCCCATTTTGTCTCAATTTTCGGATTACTCTAGCTGAGCTGATACCAAAAATGTATCACATGTTGATTCCAATTGGTACAGGGTGGACAAAAATACAATAGTTTTGTGTGTGCTCATAAAGTAATCCTGGAGGTTTTGATGAAAGTTTATGGTTTCAACAGGATGGTGCACCTCCACATTATGCTGTAGATGTTAGAAGGTACCTAGATGAATTTTTTCCGAAATGAATTTGTTCCATACTTTACGGACACAGTTTATAATAATACCACTCACTATTTTTAGTATTGGAAAGTATACAAAGTATCCATAATGCATTTTTTGTATAAATCCAGTAACGGCGTTACGAAAAGCTGTGGTTACAAACTGTCTATGTTACGAAGTGTCGCAGTTACGAATTGTCGGTTACCATACCAAAATTCTACGATATTTTTAAGGTATTGCGGAGGTTTGCAAATCGCATAACATTATCAAGATCATTATCCCAAATGGGACTTCGGCTTCTGAAGATTAACCCCACCGTAAAAAAAAGGTATTATTTTCCACGATATCCAAATTTTCGGGAGCCCGATACAAAAATGAGCACATAGTAATGTGGTAAAAGCCGACGTAAATAAGCCAAATTTATTACTTATAGGTATATTAAGGAATCGTTTATAACATGAAAGGACCTGGAATATATAACGAACATTAGGAAATAAAAAGGTGTTGCATTATCATTTTAAGCAGATCAAATTTATTTCAGCCACATTAAACAGTTAGGGGGAATCCTGAGCACATTTTCTCTAACAATAACATAAATTCTCTACCAAATTATCCAATGTACGCCACATATTACTGGAATACATCTCCGTTGTTACGAATTAAAGTGAAAGTGTTGTTAGTTCAAGGTCTTATCGCGAAATAAGGTTACACTGGAATCCAGCTTCTCTAATGCATTTATTTTCAAATTTGCACCACGAAATACACTGAGAAAATTAAAAAAAAAACACTAGAACCTAGTTTCAGTAATCACTTCTTCATTAGAGGCAAGGTTCTTCCGTAGGGAATCTTTTTGATATTTGCAAAAAGCCAGTAGATGCGGCACCGAAAAGTAAAATTATTCTAATGGAAAATTATATTTCGAATACTTTCTCTTAATAAAAATACAATATTCACTAAAACACGAGTGATGGCGTTAAAGTTTGCATGAATTTGTTTTCAATTAAAATTCCGTAACGAACATTGAAATTATCTATAATTTATTCTCCACGACGATACGATTTTAAAACTGTATAATTATTGTGGACGTCTTTCTTGTTAAAACCTTTTGACCAGTAAAATTCATCAGAATTCTCTGGAACCGTCATTAGAAAAATACAGAAAGTCCGAAGATCATAAACCTTGAAAGAATATATCTTAAACATGACAACGCCAGGAAGAGAATTTATCATGTGTTTCGGTGGCTTGTTTCCACTGGTGAAATTACCATGAAGATGAATGCATAAAGAGCAAGAAAATTGTTCGCACGCATAACATGGATCTTATTGTTTTACATTCAGTACTCGTCTTTCTAAGATCACGTAACTATACACACAACACGTAACATTCTCGTTATGTAGATTGTTAGTACGTGGCAATATGCTTTTTTTTTCAAAAATACGCCTTTAGACTCACTGCCTTTTGTTTGATTTTGCAAATCCATGCGCTTTTGAATTGTCTCTATTAAAATAAAATAAAAGGAACCAGCCAGCTGTGTTCATTTGATAGTTCAGTTAATTAAAAATTTGCTCGTATTTTTCTCTGTCCCTAATAAACGAAATTTTGCTTCGAAATGTGCGTTTGATCGTGAAAAGTATAACTTCCAACAAAAATAACTAATCTGGAAAATTTATTTAATATTTAGACAACTATAATCTTTGAAAGCTTTTGTGTTTAAATACGGTACGCCTTTGCACAAAAAAATTGTGGCTGATGCATAATAAGGACTTAAAAACTTAAAACAACTTGAAACAGTGTAAGTTGTTAAATATGCATAAAGGTTTATTAAGACGCAACTGTTCTACAAGGTAAACTTTAAGATGATATGAAGAATTTTAAATAATTAGAAACGATATACAGATTGCGAAAAACTTTAATAGATAATACGACTTACACAAGTACGACAAGGATAATATGAACAACACTATGTGAAGGTGAGAGACAAGAATTGTTATACATGTGAAACTCACAATGGACTGCCTAAGTCTGACGTCATAAGAGGCGTGGTCATAAAAACTTTTCCAAACAAACCGAAAGCACGTGTAAATTATCAAGAAATTTTTAATTTGCCGTTTGCTGTTGATTTAGTTATAAATAAGATTGATCGGTATTAGAAATATATAAAAAGTGATTAATTAAAGAAGTTTTTAAAACTAAGTGTAAATCTGGAAAAGGATTTCCATTATTTTGTCAATAAAATTTATAAAACTTTAAATTTTCGTGTAAAAAAGTCTCCCACTGATCTATTTTTACTTATTTCTAACAACGATCACTCTTATTTACTTGACTATATTAATAGCAAACCGCAAATTAAAAATCTCTTATGACGTTTTACACGCGTTATCGATTTGTTTGGAAAAGTTAATAGGAGGAGCCTTCTGTTGTGACGTCAGAGCTTAGGCATTCCATTAGATCAGTCCCATCTACCAAAAAGAGATGAGTACGATAATTACGCACTTTTTTAACTTTTCAACCCGAAGCGTCTTTTAATTCAGAACTTTTTACACTTTTTTAAACTGATTTCTGTACGATAATTCAGTCTAAGTCAAAATAGTTTTAAACTAATTACACTCGATTAAATTCGAGTTAACCCAGTTATCCTGTCATAATGAATAGGTATAACCTCATTTTTTAAATTATAATTAGATTTTTGTGTCCATCTATTAGGTTTTTGTTCAATAAAAAAAGGCATGCAACGGTAAAGATCATGACGACTATGAATGCAGACACCTCCATATCGTTCATGTCCATTGGAGCAACAGACATTTATTATTTAATTGTTTTACACTAGTTAAAATTAAAAAACTATTTGAAATCCACACTATACAACAAAAATATGATTGTTAATTCTTGAATGTTTATTAAGGTTATCTATCTAATACTAGGTTTAAAATAATTTGCACTGAAGTGTCCCATAATTATTATTTCAAACTTTTTAAACTGACACCACGTGATCAAAAAAACTGAACTATTTGCACTTTCACCGGTGTGAATTATCGTACTCAGCTAAGGATGGGCGTGTGTTCCTTGCCCTTTTTACTTTTAACCGTTGTGTTCTTGTCTCTCTCTTTCAAGTAGTACTGTTCGTATGATCCTTGTCGTACTTGTGTGAATCGTATGACCTAATAAATTTTTTCAGTAGATTATTGGTATTTATTTATTTTATACAGATTTTCGAATTCCATGATGAATTGTCTTATTTTAAATTTAAAAGCAGGACAATTTTTCAAACTTCTTCAAATAAAACGTTTACATTTCGGCTCAAAGTACAAGTTAATTAAAAAATATTTGTTGTTTGCTCCGTTTCACTCTGGGCTCTCCTCAATTAAAAATGCTCACTAAATACGCAGTATTCGTCAAAACGGCTTGGAAGCAATTTTGTAAATCATTAAATATATTTATAAATAATGAAAAGATGGAAAAATATTATTAATTCCCCCTAGTTTTGTTAAATTTGTTGGGGGATAATCAGGTGACATATCTAGTGAATGAGAATGATATACGAAGTCTGTCCTACACAAATGTGATCATCTAAAACAGCAAAATTGGTCAATGCCAAAGATTCTGTGTATATATTGAATTATAGGAACTTCCTAAAGCAGCTGGAAAAGAGAAATATTGGTGCCAGAGATGATATTTGTACTCACATATAGTGCTGAGCAAAATTGGTCTTGGTCATAACTTTAATAAAATGGGTTGGGCAAAATACCTGAATACAGACCAAGAACAAGACCGAAACTGGATGCAGATTTCCTAATAATCATTATATCATATTATAACATGTCCTGTTTGTAACGTGGCCGAGAAGGAAACTATGAAACAAAATATATCCTGTCTGCAAAATTTGGAAACATTAGTCAATGCTCTAAAAAATATAAACCTAACTGAGGGAAAAACTATATGCTGCTATAGTGTTTCTAATGTGAATGTAACGACAATAAAATATGTTCCCCTCACTTCAGTAAGCCATTAGTTCGTAATGTTCTTAGAAAGCTAGTTTGGAAATATTTAAAAAAATACCTAATATGAATTTATTAGTAAGCATTAAAATAAGCCGCTTGAAATTGCTGGAAAAAGAAAAATTAATTAAAACCACTTTATGTATGCTACTATTTTTAAGAAAATTTTGAATAGCTGGTAGCTTACCAGCAGGTGGATTGGAAGTTGAATAGCCCAACTCCAGTAATTGGCAAAATATAACGAAGTAGCTGGTCAGTTATTTACGCGGTCCACTGTTTCATAAAAAATTTTAACGACTTAAAGAAGTTGGGGTTACTTAGCATTAATTTCATCCAGGGGCGTGTGCGAATTGTGTTATAGAGAAATATTATTAATATAATATCTATTTGTTGGTTGATTGATTGGTTGAGAGTTGAGTGAGTTAGTTATATTATATTACAAATTTTATGAGTTTTGTATGCAGGTTAATTATATTAAATTCAATGAAACACATTATTTCACGATATTCGAATTTTAAAAAAAATATATATGCATGCCATAGGGCAGCATTTCTCATCAATGGGATTAAAAATATGGGTCATTACATTGACATTATAATAACTATACCTTTGGAATTTTTTCAAATTGATGTCATTTATACTAGATGAATAATGTATTTATTTTATTTATTTTTTTCATATTACCAACTGTCTTGTGAACTTGAATTTTTTTTGTATATTATCACACACTAACCTTGCTGTAAACTTTGTTTTCTATAAAGCAATAAAGTTATTATTATTGGTCGAAGAAAAGAAAGGTGCAGCCAATCGACTTCTGTGCGTTATGTTTTAAAAATTGAACTGAATACTTCACATTCCCTTAGATGACGCATTCAGACGAAAGTGTACTTCAAATGTAAATTACGTGGAAGTGATTTGAATTAACCTTTAATTAACTTAATATAACCAAAGAAAATGTGCTTAAATTTAGCCTTATCTTTGTGTTTACCTTATAAATAAAATTAAAACGTTCGAGTTTCGTTAGGAGACACGACAAAGAGGAGCTGAAACAAATAAAATACATTTATTCAATAGCATGGCAAGCAATGGAGCAGTCAATACGATATGTGATGCACAGATACGTAATGCGAGTAATGGTTTGTAAGCGATAACTGACGATATTGAAAAATCGATTATTAAAGGAGTTATTGAAGTGCCTAATAATTTGGAAGTTTCTTCCCCTATACTTTATCTCTTCCAAGTAACGGAATATTGGTAGCACCGTTTCATAATTGAATGACACGACAAAAAGTTAAAAACCCTATAGTCTGGGAAGAAAAAACGCAAATAACTGCTTAATATCTAGAAATTAGGAAATATTTACTTAACTCATAAAGTGAAGAAATTGACAATAGGCATGATGACTGATTTTCAAAAATTGCTCCATTATGTTGGTACGCATAAGCTTTATCCAAAAAAAATTTTGTTTCTCGAAAAAATGAAGGTTTTTATAGGAGTAATCTACGTTTTTAAAATACAATTCAATTTTCGTACCAAAACGCTTGAATAGTAATGACATCACACATCTGTAAATACTTTAAATATTCCACACAGTTTGCAAATTAAAAATTTGATTCATTACCAATTTGAATTATTTCGTACGATGTCATTAAATCTATAAGGAGTATAGTAAAAGTCACGACTGTTTCTCGTTACGTCATAACTCATAAATATCCGAATCAAATCAATAGGACAGATTCACCAGCGGCGCATCATTGTTAGAGGGTTCGACATGTATTTCTGGTGATCCAGTTATGAGAGGAAATAAATGAAAACCAAAATTAACACATCATAATTAGACTACAATTTGAAATTCTAAAAATAAATAGTTACAAAACTCACCTCTTGAATGGCATTTAACGGCAGAAGTGGTCCGCCATTAGACAATTCCTTTTGGAAATATTCATGTAATTTTCTAATACACTCACGTTTATTTTCGTCCAAACGTTTACCAGGCATTTTGTCGAAAAATATCACAATAAAGGTAAATTAATTTCACCTGTTTAAAGTAATGACAATGACGACGAACTTCAATGATGACAGAATGATTTCCGCATAAAGTGACGTTTCGCTATTTAAGTACAATCGTTGTCACAACATAAAACAGAGTGACAAACCGATAAAGACGTAGAGGCTAGCTTAATTCAGGCACAAAAGACATATATGTACCTTTCCATTTGTTTTAATTGGACATACGCAGTCAGTGGTATCCACATAAAATTAGAGTGTCTTTGATACATTCAGGGAAGTATGACGTAACGAGAAACATTCGTGACTTTTACTGTAAATATCAGTTAAACGATGCAAAACCATAAAATCCGATACAAGTTCCAACGATATGCAGAAGGTTGACGTTACACGTTTGTAATCAGTGTTTCAGCTAAGATGGCGGATTGTCATATTTTGTATTTATATTTTTATTAAAATAAATATAATCACAGTTCTGTACCCCAGAAGTGAACTGTTCTATCTCCATTTTTTACGAAAATCGGATTTTTAGTGATACTGACATAACTTTTTACGAGGAATCAGAAAAAAATGCTTTCAAAGTCAAATCCAAACAGAGTAACGAAAAACCCAAAGATAAACTGTACTAAGTAACAAAGTCATTGAGACGTAAACTATATCAAACGGAAGTAGTATTTTTGGTCTGCTGTTTCATCTCCATTAAAGGTGGATTTTGTATAAAACTCAAGATACTATCTCCATCGCACGTCAAAAATCAGGATACTTTCTCCATCAAAACAGCCCGGCATGTTAGAATAGGAAATTCTCTGTTTTCTGCAAGACTTCTTTTGACGAAGAAGATTTCAATGTCCTGAATTTAAACCGAGATACACGGAAGTCTGTGGCAATTACAGACGAGATACCAGTAATTAGAAATACACCAAAACCTATCGGGGAAAAAAGTATAAACATCTTCAAAGCTTATTAAAGTGGGTGCCAAAAATGATTCACGGTTTCTACCAAAATATTCCCCATGATAATAATATTCCGAATGATGAAGATTAGTATTGGTATAGGTTACTAAGACCTTATTCTTATTTTTTTTTCATTATACTTCCATTTTATTATTGTAGAGAGTACTTAAACTTGGTTCTTTGGTAGGTCCACCAAATTTTTGTTGTACTACTGAATGCAAAACTATTCTACCAGTAAGTAGTAAAATTATAGCTTTACTATAGTTGTAGTGGCTCATTATTTGTGTTCGTGAACTGTACTAAGCCACATCTGCTGAAATTTTTAATACCAACTCCATTTTTTCAATAATAATTTTTCAGAGGTAAAGGAAAGTCCACTAAAACCAAAAATTTAAAATTTTTGGAATTTTGTTTCTCATACTAAGATGTTCATTTGTTCATATTTTTAAGAAAAACGAAACAATAATTAGCAAATAATAGTCATTTTGATCGGAAGTAAAACTTTAAACCGCTCTCCTGTAAAATGTGCTAAATGGCGCTTAGGACAGTTTACCTCTGGGGTACAGAGAGGTTACAGAGTTGTAATGTAAAAATAAGTGTTTGTTTCAGAATCTTTGTAATCCATATAATAATTTCAAATGTTTCTTTCAGTAATTCTTAGTGACTGTCATCATGCCTATTGTTTGATCGCTTAAAGAGCTCAGTATTTAGAATTTGTTGCACAGCTTGCAAATAAATTTTCCAGAAATTTAGTTTTATAAGGAATAAAAGATTTGATTCAATTGAATTGATGAAGTTTATAATTTTTTTAGATAATTAAATTATTAGAACAGTGAATAGAATGCAATTAATTTGAATGAAATGGCCTCTATATGTACATCAAATTTATTTGGAAGACTGCATATTGCATACTATACAAGTATAATAATATCAACGTGATTCAAGGTAAAAAAGGAAATATATGCCAAAAACACTCCCTCGCATATTTCTCGTAAAAATTGCTTTATATTCAGTATACACATATTCCAGTGATCTATGTTCTGAAACATATTCTTATTTAGTTATCCATTTTTGTTTACAAAATATGAAAACGTATTGGTTATATTTCTACCTGCTATCCGCCAGATTTTCCCCCAACGCTTAAACGCCTTTGCAATATTGTACATGTAATATTTCGTGACATGTCCAAACGTGAAGCTTTTTCTCAAAGGATCACTCTTCTCTTATGTCCATTTTTGCCGGTAGAGTTCATCGTATTTGCTATTTTTTGTTTTGGTTTATTTTACCAACATTTTCTAATTAACATTTTTGCATAATGTATTGATGTTATACAAAAAGTCAAATATGCAAATATAAAGATTTTTTGCTACAAAAATACACTTAGACTCAAAAGTCGTCTCTCTGATTTTCTGATAATAAATTATTAGAGTCTAAAAATAAATTAATTACTAGTTTGTTGATGAGTTCATAAGTCATTTGTGCCAAGTCTGTAATAAAAATATTTACTATATGACTTTAATTTACATATCTAATTTAAAAACATTAGGTAATATTATGCAGTTCATCAGAGCGACCCCAATATAGACGATCAATTTCACCCAGTGGAACATAATCTAAATTTACACCGAAACGGGTTAATACGGCGAAATGACGTTTGTGTAACAGAGGTTAAAATTAAATATATTATTTCAATTGGACAAAAAAATGTATACATGTTTTTTTTTCATTTACCTGACAAAGCACAAACTCTAAAAGTTTTATTCAATAAATACAAGAGAATAGAATGCACTAACGATAGCTGCCCACAGCAACTTTAAACAACATTTTGTGTTTGCGGGATATTTAAAAGTGCTATTTTTCTATTATATGATCAAGGTCGCCTCTAGATGTAAGCCTTGGAACAAGAAAATCAATTTGTGCTAGTTATGATTGAAAATAAATTTCACGCTTTAATAGTTTTTACAAAAATAACACAGATGCCTGCTTTCTGCGTTTATCTAGAGACACAAAATCATATCTTTGTAACAAATTGTCCTAGCTACTACCTCTAGGAGAAAATTTTAAAAACTTTTTGCACTTTATCAATTACCTCGAAGTATTACATGTATATTGTATATGTTGGATTCCAGATTATGGAACCATATTCAAACTTACCTCTAACAAAGATTAAAAATAATGCCGTCACTGCGGCAATAAGCAATTGAAACTTTCACAATTCCGAGTAATAAACCCGTATGAGCGATATACAGATATGAAAATAGAATAAATATAAATACTAAAGTTCTGATGATTATCGAAGTGAATTCCTAAATCATCAATTTTATCAGTTCTCTCTTATATGTCATTATCAATATTATATGGAAATTTTAGGGTTAATTCTTTGCGACTACGAGTCAAAATTTTACACTTAGATTTATTCAGATAAGGATTATAAGAACAGCAATTAAGTAATACATTCATATGATTTTGCAGCACGATAAAGTCATCAATATACAAAATAGCTATTCATCTAATTTTGAAACATTAGCCTATGGCAGTTTGAGTTTGAGTTACACAAAACAGTGATAAATATTATTAGATGGTGAGTTACCGTGGGACAAAATCCATGTCCTGTATTTCCACAAATATGATCTTTTCTATGTAGATATCGAAGAATAATTACTTTTTTTTCCAACGCTTCATACAGTTTTGAAAAATATTTTTCAAAAACAGTGACCGTTCAACTAAGAAACAACAACTACTTCCCGTGCTATATGCACAGACGGATGTTGAATTACACTTCGAAGTCAAACGGAGTTGGTATATCTAAAAGATATTTTAAAACCAACCATTCTGGTTTGCACGTAGAAGGGACAACACAACTTGTAGACCGGTTTCGGCGTATTTGCGCCTCATCAGTGCAAGGTATATGTTATTCGTCCGAGAACCTTTAATCCCGGACTTCATTCACAATCAATACATTACTTCCAGTAACGGAAATGTAAAGATTAGAAGTAGCAACATCCTCACCTCCAATCGCAAACCAAAATTCGAAAAATTTGACAACAAGTCCGTGGACTTGAAACAATAAAGATTATTACAGTTTCCTGTAATATTGTCGTATTTAATTGCAAACCAGAATAGTTGGTTTTGAAATATCTTCTAGATATACCAACTCCGTTTGACTTCGAAGTGTAATTCAATATCCGTCTGAACATATAGCACGGAAAATAGTTGTTGCTTCTTAGTTGAACGGTCACTTTTTTGAAAAATATTTTTCAAAACTGTATGAAGCGTTGGAATAAAAATAATTATTCTTCGACATCTGTTGGTAAAACGCTTTATTAAATACGACAATATTACAGGAAATTGTAATAATATCTCTTTTCTATGCATCTGCTCTCTCAGACGCCGCATAACGTTTAGATAATACTCTTGTTTGAATGTCAAACTCGTAAACCCACGTGTTTTTGACAGTCGATTCTCCGCTAGTCTAATCTAAGATGTTTAGCGCTTAGACATAGGACATTTCATTTGCAATGCAAAATTTAAGACAGATTCTTTGTTCGATCCATTGTAAGAATAGCAAACAACAAAGTGAATAATAAAACTATTAATTTAAACCACTTTAATCAACCCAAATATGTTCGGTTCCTAAAAATTTCTTGACATAACGTATAATTCTACTTGTACAGTAGTTATTACTCGTAAATAATAGTGTGAAATAAGAATTATTTTAATGCAGATATGTTAATTTTCAAAAATTTTCACGATTAAAATTAAGTTGGTGAAGATACATTTTTTGCAGCAGTTGCAGTGTTTGAAAATGCAATTTCTCGCGAAGGACGATGTGCAGTATTAATCAACAAAAATTGTTTTTGCCGCTACTTTCCGGATTTTGTGTATTATAAATAAAGCAACATTGTAACTTAACTTCTACACTATTTACAACAAATGTTTTTGTAAAAAATAATGGAATTTCTGGTCAAACTTTGTTTTATTTTTATTAGGTATCATTAAATGTATCGAACTAGAAGGCAATTCTTTGGAAAACTAACTTGATAAACTGTCCAACTTAACTAATTTAAAAAACGGCAGCAGTCCTTGTATCAAAATTATTTTCGTATCAAATCGACGGTAGGGTCATTCCGAACAATTTTTGAATTTTCAATTTTCTTGTGCCTCGTAGGCACATATGTTGACGAAGGATTTTCTATTATACATCCGTCTTGAAAGTCAAAAAGACTTGTAGCTGTTCACGGCACAGCATGGAAAAACAAATATAATATACAGACTCAATGATCGGTATTACCAGAATAGGATAACTATAAAACGATACTGACAACTCGAGGATGTGCCAGAAGTTAATATGTATACGAATTGAATCTGAATAAAGAACAAAAATCTATTTTTAAAGAAAATTACTTTTTTATAGAAAAAAAGATACTTTGTTTATGAAAAATTTATTGAAAGAAGACTGTAAGATAGATTTTAAGAGATATAACATACCACGGTTTCAAACCATAACTTTAGTTGAAAATGCTTCATTTTCTTTTGCATTTCTTTTGAAGGAAAATCTTTTCACTTTTGCTACGATCTATGTCGTTTTCTGTTACATAAATTCCATTCTCTATTTTTGTAATTGTTACCTTCATCTGACCTTTCTATTCTGTGTTAGTCAATCTCTCGTGTCTCACAAATTATTCACTACCATGTTTCTTCTGGTAGTTAATCTTTTTTCCCAATCTTTCCTCATCCGTAACCCGTTCCTTTCACCTTTACTATTAGTCTGTAACACCAAATTTCGGGCGTCCGCCACTGTAGTGGACCGCCTCTGATGCGATAATTACAGTGAAGCAGTGTCGAGCGCGGTTAGTACTTGGATGGGTGACCCACTGGGCTAGACCGTCGTGTAAATAGCCCATACAGCCTGCAGCGGAGTAGCATATGACAGCTCGCAAGCATTATACCAATGAGCACAAGGTATAATGTAGGTATGTCGTCTCTCGGAGGAGACGTAAAACCGAGGTCCTGAGTCCATGGATGTTGGGCTCGATAAAGAACCCTACCACTGGTTGGAACAACAGTGGGTTCGGCAAAATATCCGGTTAGGGGTAGAGTGCTCCCGGCGTCGGTGATTAGCCTCAGTTGCAGAAATACACCAACGTTAAATAACCAAATTAAAAAAAAACACCAAATTTCTATCGCCTCGATATTCTTTAATGCTAATAGATCAAAATTATTTTTTCTGGTGTGTTAATAACCCTTTTTCGCCAGAACTAACGCAACTAATCCATTCGATTTAGTTTTGATTGATTACGAATAAGGAGAATTTCCAGAAACTGAGTCACTCAGACTGGTTGGTCCTTATAGGGATGCTACTTGAACTTTAAGAATACCGTTTAAAATAGTGTTTCTTATTTAAAACGATTTGTATTTCGTTTTCGTATCCTTCCCGCATAAGATTTCCAGAATATGGCAAACGACATATCGTTGAAACATTTTTCTCAGAGTTATAACATTTTTTTTTTCCTATAGGTTGTAGTCTCTGAATCTTAATGTGACAGCGGCTGCGGCTGGGCTTCAGACCACATAGAAGTGAAAGTCAGCCTCAATGTTACGAGATGGATTGGCGATAGTGATGTTTTTAGCTGTTTTATGTTAAATAGAGGCATTAAAATGAAATACCAGTATGGTTAAGAAATATTTAAAACTCTCAAAGCTGTGGACAATGGTTTCAATTGGTACAAAATATTTTTCAGCTAGAGCGTATTTATATCTACACCTCATATCCTTTAGTGCCTTAACGTTCAATAGTTCTTCTTTCATTTCTAGATTATTTGTTACATAACAAACAGTAGCGGCTCCAGGATTATACAGTTCTACTGTTTATTTTGTTATTAAAGCATATAATCGGTTGTATTGAATATTTGTCCAATGTGTGGTTTCTGAGGGTAGTATTACTAACTACCCTT
Source organism: Lochmaea capreae (assembly GCA_949126875.1). Classification (NCBI taxonomy): domain Eukaryota; kingdom Metazoa; phylum Arthropoda; class Insecta; order Coleoptera; family Chrysomelidae; genus Lochmaea; species Lochmaea capreae. The sequence goes on along the minus strand of OX421402.1, from coordinate 13,185,038 downwards.
GATAGAGAGTATACGTATCGCCCATCTATTCAAAAATACTTCTTTGACTCTTAAATATTAGTGGCATTTAAACCCAATTTACAAACTGCTTTTTGTATTTTTATTTGCCAAGCTATTTTTTGTTCGTTAAGTTAAGTTTGTAGTAGTTCATTTGCGTCACTGTAAATAAAACGTTTACAGAAAGTATCTCAGAATGATCGTTTTTACAATTCCGGAATCACAAAAGTAACATATCATCGTAAGCTAATAGATTTACGATTTATAGAAATTTTACGACAGAGCCTAGTGCCACATTAGTGTGTAGTTGACATTCGCTATGGGTGACTTTTTATCTGGATGTGCGACGGTCCTGAATAAAAAGTCAACGTACATTGTGCTACAATAGATATACACAATGCGGATATTAAACTGATCGTAGTGAACACAATAAACGAGATAGTTTCTTGTAGCATGCTAATATAACGATGACTATAGTTACAGTGTTATGGTACATTTATGAAAACTGGTGTATGGTTAATGTATTCTTTTCTACTGTATATGAAAACGAAATCACCAGGCTATAAAGACGAGAATTTGTTCCTTCCCAGAGATAACGTTTTAAAAACAATAAGTTTTATGGTGGAAAGCTGTAATTTGCTTTGTATTACTTATCTAACCAGAGACGGTTAATTTCCCTTTGAATCAAAAAAATAATTAGACTCCAGTGTCTCATGCCATATACAATATAAGAAATGTGCACAATCTTCAGTTAATTTTTTCCAAATTTTGATAAAAAATACTTAATAAGTTACTTATTTTTGGGGTTGGGGAATGAGTCTAAATTTGAGATCTCGACAAATCTCCGTGAACTGTTTTGGCCATAAGATAGAGGCAACAAGCCAGCTCAGAATCCGTCTTTCTCTAATGGCGCTCATGCTATAGACACAGACAAAGAGAGAAAAACCTCTGATCGTCTATACCTTTTTCTCTCCCTCGTATAGGTTACTCGTATATTTATCGCAGATTTTTTTGTATAAAAAGTGTTAATAATTAACAAAATTAGCAGCAATAGTCAATTTTTCCGTAATAAATTCCAACAGTACTATAAGTTTGATAATTTTAATCTCTAGATTATATTGTCTGAAGTGAATTTTCATATATTCTCAATACAGGCATTATATTCCAATTGAATTCCTACAAATCTAATGCTAAAGCCGTCAAGCAGTTTAAACTAAAGAGTGTACCAATGAAATAAATATGAACATAACACATGGGCTGAAAAGTCCCGGGCCTAAAAAAGAAAACACATTTTTTTTGTTCAAAATTAGTTTTATTCATCAGACTAATTTCCATCAAGAACAACGCAATCATTCCTTTCTAACATTTCAATACCACTCTTCATTCGAGCGAATGAGCACTTTTTTAGGTCTGCGAACAGCCAGTAGTCGCTGGGAGCCAAATCTGGCGAATACGGTAGATGTGGGAGCAATTCGAAGTTCAATTCATGTAGTTTTGCCATTGTTTTGATTGACTTGTTACACGGTGCGTTGTCTTGATGAAACAAAATACGCTCCAATAACGTTATATAATATTCACTGTTAATGGTATTTCCCTTTTCAAGATAGTCGATGAATATTACACCAAAATGCCGATGCCATAACCTTTCCAGCTGATTGTTGTGCTTTTGGACGAGGTTCTCCAGCTGCTGTCCCCTCAGATGACGATCGTCTTGATTCCAGACTGAAGTGATGGATTCATGTTTCATCCATCAGCATCAACATGTTCTTGTTTTTGGTCAGTGAGCAAACCCGGCACCCACTTTGAACAGAGCTTTCTCATAGTCAATTGCTCATGCAATATAAAGCCAACATGTTCTTTTGATATCTTTACGATGTCAGCCAACTCACGCAACTTCACTTTTCGATTATTCAAAACGATTTTGTGGATTATTTTGATGTTTTCTGGTGTTACCGTCTCATTTGGACGTCCACTGCGTTCCGCATCACACGTGTCTCTACGACCACGTTTGAAGTCAGGAAACCATCGTTTTATTGTTGTTTCTGATGGAGCGGAGTCCCCATAACACTTTTCAAGCCATTGTTTCGCTTGAACGGTATTTTTTCCCATCAAGAAGCAGTGTAAAATTAAAACGAAATTGTCCATTGGTTTGAAAATATTAAAAGTAGCGTCACTCTTAGCACAATAACTCACGAACTAATTAATAGAATATCATGAAATTGTAACAGCAGTTTGAAATGAAAAAATAAACGAGAGGGCTTACGCGCGGTTTTGAAAATTTTCTGAGAAGCTAGAGCACCATCTCCACTCACTGTAAAGTCCAGTAAACTGATTCATTATTGTAGAAAAACAATTTCACATGTACTTGGCAGTCTCGGGTTGTCTCTGTTCATACTCCATTTGCATCTGTCGCCTCTACTTTATGTAGACCATATACACAATCCACTTTGTAGCTCAACTTAAACTGACGAAATTACAGGTAAACTGGTATCTCGTGACAAGGCGGAGCTTCCAGTACGCAGAGAGAGAACGTATTCGGCCAATATCAAGCATCCCACTGCATAACGTCTTCCGCACGATTGGCTTTGCTGGATCCCCACTTTCAAATTTGTTACGGCGCATCGTCACATCATTTCACGAGATACCGGTTGGAGTGTACGCGATGAGCAGCTCACATCGTGCACGATGTCATGACGATTAGAGCCGATCTTGTGCGAGATGCAAAATAGCCGTTACAATTAATTAAACCCTTTTATTGTAGTTAACACACTTAGCTAGTGTCAAGTAATTGTTATACTTATCATAATTGAAATAATTTCAGAAATTTCAAAATTTCGAATTAAACTGATAGCTTACGAAATGTAATTTCCGAAAAAAGTCTTCAGAAAAATAAAAAATTCTACAAGTTTAATTATGGTTAGCGAGAATATATCTATTAAACTAGTTTACTTTGACTGTTTTTCTCGGTGTACACTAACAGGATGACATTGGAGCACTTCTTTAAGAAAAATGTAATGAGAGTTGAAGTATTTGTTGCTACATTCACCTGTACTGAGAATCGAAAATTTCATTATTTCAAGAACACCTTTTGCGATGAGATTGTTTTTCTTTAATAAAATAAATCCATTGAACCATGTTTGGATTTCACTTGACTCTCAAGGAAAAAGGTCGGTGATTTTTTAGTATAATTAATCTATTAAACTGATATTGACATAAGCTACATCCACTGCATTATTTTATAAATATTTTATTTATTGCCCTATGTGGAATATAGGTGAGCTGTTTTCTGCAAAATATTTAATAAACCGCGTGAATATCTTATCTTATTATTAATAAAATGTAGGCAATCTTTTATATGAGCTAGTAGTCGTTTATTTTGTAAAATAGGAAATTTTAGTTTCATCAATATTAAACTAATCACGTTGTTTGCACAAAATACGGCATTACGGATAATAACGGGAGCCTTTCGTACATCTCCAGTTGTAAGGTTATACGCTGAATTTAATGAACCTTCCTTAGAAGATAGGCGTATGTACTTGAGCCTGACATATGCAGCTAAAACGATCTACAATCCGTACAACCCTACAAGGCATAACTGCTCTCCTCAAAAACTTCCCAATACTTTCACAATTAAACCTCATGCTCCCAATCCCTTCTATGCTAGAATAAAAATGTACCTTGAAAACCTAAGCTTCTCTTTTCCCAAATGTTTCCCTCGTCTAACTACATCTACTCCCCCTTGGCAAATCAAAAAACCAAAATGTATAACCATTCTTAGCTTTCTAGATAAATATTCGATTCCCAATTTCAGTATTAGATCAACCTTCAAAACAATACTAGAAGAGTATACAAATTATCACCAAATCTATACCGATGCTTCGAAATCTGCAGCTGGCATTGGAGCCGCGGTGGTAACTACAAATTCAACTTATATGTTCAAATTTCCAGATACATATTCCATCTTCTCAGCCGAATTATATGCCTTATATAAAGCTTTAGCTAATATCAATTTATCTTCAAACACTCAAAACCATCTTATTCTCACAGACTCCCTGAGCTCAATAAAATCCATACAAAAAATATTCACAAATTACCCCCTTGTTTTAAAAATTAAAGAAGAACTCATAATAGCTCAACAAAACAATAAAGATATCATCCTTATGTGGATCACACGTAGGAATCGATGGCAACGAGGAAGCTGATAAAAGAGCAAAAGACGCCACGGCCAACGAAGATGCCCGGGTAGTGCAGTTTTCAGTAAGTGCGGATATTAAGTCTATAATTCAATCTAAAGTGAACAGTGTCTGTGAAGCTAAATGGAAAATAGCGGGAACTAAACTTAACGAGGTAAAAAAGTCGATTAAACCGAGGTCAGTCCTACCAAAAAATCGTCGCGATCAAGTGCTACTAACACGGCTACGTTTAGGTCATACCCGGCTAACTCGACTCAAAACTAACTATTAAGCACCTACTTGTAGAATGTCCTCAACTAACACAACAGACAACTGGCACAACTCTCCTACAATGGATTATCCGACGTATTAAGGTGCGAACTGACTTGAGCATCTTTATGCACACAAACAGTTTGCACGCACATACGTTCGTGCGAGTTATTTTAGTTTCGACATACATTTTAATTGCAAGTTCATATTTGTGCGCGAAAATATGTGCTCCAGTTGAGCAGAGCTAAATATTTATTTATGTTATTTTTTCGATATTATTACTTCACTCAACTTCATGCTCGTCTATTATTAAGTTATAAGCAAATCTTTCCCAAGCATCAGACTTTAAATTCCTTGAAAATTTTTGTGGACGCTTGGCGTACCATGATATAGGGTGTTTTTCGTACTCATCGATTAATTGCAACGCCTTTTCGTTGGTCCACTCCATTTAAAATTTGTTTAAATGCACTTTATTTCTAGTATTATTGTAAATAACAAGATAGGTGAGAACCTATGTTTTTTTTTATTAAATACACCAACTTTTCTCAACAAAATTAAGAAGAATATACTGATTATTTCAAAATTAAACAAACAAATACAACACACTCAAATTTACAACGACAAACCCGTCCAAACTGAGCACACAATCCTTTTGATCTTTCTTTAAAAGCCGACAACCGACGGATACCTTGCGTGCGCGCACAAGATTTTTAGGCAGTACTGACTAGAGCAAATTTACACACATTGTTTGTGTGCATAAAAATGATACGCACCTTTAGAAACAAACTGCAATTTACCTAGCCTGAAGACATTTCTTAAATTAATAAATGTTATAAATTCTTTATAAAATACCAAATGTAAGTAACTATACATATATATGTATACACCAAATATCGCTAATGACCCCTCGTGGTCGATACGCTATAATAAAAAAAAACGTTGTTAAAAGAAGTTCAATAAACTAATAGTCGTGCCCAAAATAAGAGGCACTTGAGATACCAAAGCAAATCTGGATAGAGCAAAGAATCAAAGAAATGCTACCAAAACCGAAAGTGTCTCAACTAGTGTTGAGCAAAGAATTATTTTTTTCTTTGTAAGAAATGGAACGAATGCTGAAGTACAGATTTCGCATTTTCTTCGTAAAAAATAAATAAGAAAACGATCTTATCTCCAATATCTTTATTATTCTGAACACGCCGGTTCCATTACAATGATGTAAGTCGACTTTTTTCAAATAAGAAATTAAATTTTGTTTTATGTTATTAATGTGGGTGTGTGGCTGTACGACATATCAACTACTTGGGATAGCTTAAAATTCACTCAACCGCCACACTATATAACTCAAGATTTATAAATACTCAATCAACATTTAATCTCTATACGAGCTCAGAAAAATGAAATAATAACAGTGTTGGGTTTGTCGGACTAAATATAATAAGAAAGACGTGAGAACTAATAAAAAATATACAGGCAAGCTATTTTTTTCTTGTTGTAACCGTAAAAACGATCTTTTTCAATTATAATCTAGAAACAACTACAAAAAATACGGAAGTTGGCCGTTGAGGGCCGGCTACACACATGGAAGCCAAAGTTTACGCCAGTTGGTGGTGACATTCAGTTTCATATTCATTGTGGTGTCAGATCCAAAGCGAACGTCATCATGTCCGATGTATAAATTGCTGTGGATGCGACTGCCGAGATAATATAAATATTCTTGATGTGGTGATAAACGTTTTATCTTTTCTGATCAGTGAATCCGTTTCCTAATTATCTGAAAACAGCTATGATTGCTCCACTGCACAAGGGAGGCGAAAAAAATAATACTAGGGACTATGCTTTATTACTAATCTTATCGAAGATAGTCGAAAGACTAATGAAAAACCGTCTACTGCCCTTTCTTTTCAAATATAAAATATTGAAATCACAGCAATTTGTACAAGTGATGCTGTGTTGTCTTTCCCTAATGAAGTATATACCTTAGTTTATAATAAACTTTTCACGGCATCATAGTATAGTATAAGTAGGGTTTAGGGTGGAACTAATTCCCACAAAGACGAGGTTTGATTTTTTGAGCTCATTACTCATATCATTTCAACATACTAAAAGTCTAGAAAAATGTGAGTGTGCGAAATGCGTTTTTTGGTCGCCATCTTGAATTTTTTTTCAAAATTCATGAAAAATCGTGTGTGGTATCAAATAACGGGAAATTTTATGCCAAAAAAGAACAGATTATGGATTAAAAATAATAAAAATTAATAACAAAATAGTATGGAAAAAACTAAGTCTATACGGTATGTTCTTGACAGTGGTGCACTAGTACACAAATTGCCATGGCCAGGAATTGGGAAGTTTTCAGATGTGTTAAAACTATATAGTAGTCATATAGCTAACCAATATAAAGTTGTGGCAGTTGTATTTGATGGCTATATCACCTCTAGTATTAAGGCTGTTGAGCTTTAGATACACACAAAAAAATCATGAAATTTACCTAGAGCTCTCCACTTCTTATAGGCAAAGCACCTTTTCTTGCTAATAATGAAAATAAACAGTGTTTTATTACCATGTTAGGAAAACACTTAGAAGCCAATGGCCACACTGTGATTCATGCTACAGATGATGCTGACACACTGATTGTAAGTACAGCACTGACCCTGGCAGAAGAAAAGCACGTGAAAACGAAGAAAACGTGATATTAAATCGATGCAACATATACTTGGTGAAAAGGGGTGCCAAATCATTATCTTTTTCCATGCTTTAACCGGATGCGATACCACTAGCTCCTTATTTGGGAAAAGTAAATCAGCAGCATATCGACATTTTTGGAAATGTGAACAGTTAAGCATTTGCGCTACTTTGTTTGGATCAGAAAATGCAAACAAAAAGGAACTTACAGACATTGGAACCAAAGCATTGGTATCGTTGTACGGTGGAGATCCAAACACAGAGACCACATCTACTATGATATAATCTCTACATGAAAAAAATCACAACTGCCACAAGTGAATTCAATATTGCAAGATTGCCACCTACTGAAGATGCTGCTGTTTAGCACTTTCTTTGCGTACATTTACAATGCCTTTATTGGAAAACCATGAACACCAATATTGCCAACCCCGAAGAGTGGGGTTCGAAAAAAGTAGCAGACCATATTATGAGGAATGAGCCCTGCACCAGAATTATTACTAAACACAATCCGCTAAAACGGATACAAATGAGCCGTGTCGTAGTGGTAGATGTACTTGTCGACGGTATGGTGTTGCATGTACTGAGATATGCTGCAACTGTTCTGGTTGAGATTGTACAAATAGTGCCTCGAAAGAACGTGTTGAAAATAATGAAGAAGACTATTAGACTTAATTTTTGCATTTTTTATACAGCCTTTTGATTATTAAAAATAAAATTTTCTGGATAAGCTTCCTATTTTTCGCCCACCACTTTGTTATTATTTTTTATCCTTTTTGCTCCTCATCATAATCTTTTTCCCGTTATTCTATACCACACACGATTTTTCATGAATTTTGATAAAAATTCAAAATATCGGCCAAAAAACGCATTTCGTATACTCACATTTTTCTAGACTTTTAGTATGTTGAAAGGATATGAGTAAAGAGCTCAAAAAATCAAACCTTGTCTTTGTGGGAATTAGTTCCACCTTTGGCCAATTTTTTGTGTAAATCTACTATACTATCAGTGAAGAAATTTCGATATTTATTTAATAATGCCCACCTCTGATCTGGTAAAAAAGTCCATCACCTTCAAAACCAAAAAATTATTCAATCAGCTATCTTCAGAATTAAAAGTGGCAAACCGGCGCGATCGGGGAACCTCTCATTAAAAATGTATTCTGCTACATGAATATTTTGTCTAGTTTCACCAAATATTAGGATCGCTGCTACTTTATCACCTAAAGCACGTTCCATTTCGCTTCTCGAAGCACTTGAACGTTCATCACAGCTTTTCTTTTTTTTTTAGAGCCAGCTGTCAGAACTGCCATAAACACAAACAATATATTGTCATCTATCATCACTAGTAGGAAACTTTACGACTTTTAATAGGGTGTTCAACTAAAAATATATTCTTATTGATGATTAGCAGATCGTTAATTCTAAGGGAATAAATTACGTCGCACTGTATTTTGATAAATTTAATGATGCTGTTTTGGTTTTATCCCCATTTGAAAAATTTCTTAAAATCCGTATTTTAGATTTTGACGTCACTGGTATAAGTTGAAGCTAGTCACATATTTGGACATGGAACACAATTTTATTAATTATTATTATTATTATTATTTTATTTTATTTATTGTATTTAAGGAGTATTACAAGAAGATCGGATTTGAAAAACAAAAAAAAAGATTTAAAAAAGAAAAAAAATTAAAATACAATAAATACAAGCTGTTTTATGAAAAATGAGCAGCATAATATGTAAAATCTATTCATCTAACGCAAAGGCTCTCAGTTTTAATATATTTAGTATGTAATTAACGAGGTTTGTCTGTCTGGTAAAATCATTTGTGTCCAGAATAGCAACCAATTCATTAAGTGTTTTTAAATTCCGAAGCATATGATTTTCTCTGAGTCCATTATATAGAGGACATTCTTTTATTAATAAAATGCTTCAAATTCAAATTGAACAAGGTGAACAACGGAGTGATAGATGTTAACATTCTTGTCTTAAACCAGTTCAAACATCCCAACGAAGGAGAAAGAAGAAGCTAAAGCGTGGAACAGCACAGGAAGACTACCGACAACTTCACATTTAAACTAATCTCTATCGGCATTAGGTATGAGTTGCATAATTTTAGTGAATGTTTGTTTTCATTTTTTTCTGTTAAGCTAAAGACTAAATTTAAAATAATTTGATTTTTGAGTTTCCCATATTTATGTAACTTTTTAATATTACCTGATAAAACATGGGTCAAAATTTGAAGTTGAACACCCAATACGTTTCCAAATTACACTAGTTTATATAATCGTTCCAAAGATAAGAGGGAGAGAGCACTGAATGTTTTCTAATTTATTGATTTCATATGATATCTGTAATTTTCATATACCACTGACAAGTAAATTATTTGTTAAAAATCTTAATAAGTATTTCACTTTGCCCAACTTTTAAACATGTTTGCGTTCTGTAATGTTTTCCTACTTACCCATTTGAAATATATACTAGACTTTTATTTTCCTATTACCATTTAAAAATATTTGTTAACCAAGTTTCTGCAGAAAACGATGAAGTTGGTGTTGTTAAAGAGATAAAAGTGGAATTGCAACTATAAAGGAAAAATGCCACGACATTAAAAATAAACAGTCAAAGCATCGGTGACTTTTATTTACTTTACTTGCTTATTTCTCACAGCGGTATATTTTACCGACAAGGTATTGAAGGGCCTTCTTGTTTCTTGATCATCCTCGAATCATTTTTAAATTCAACTCAAATGTAACCATAAGTTTTACCATATTTTTTTCGCTCCTTTGTGTCCAATAGCCATCATTATATGTTTGTTGAATAATGTACTAGTATGTAAAAAAATCTAACAATCTAATTCGTAAGACGTTTTTATAATTTTGAAGAAACACCCATTAATTTTAATAAACACTTTCGTTATTTTGAGGACTCTTTTCATTACCTCAATTTCCTTAAATCAATTGAACATCTCAGAAATGCGGCCAATTTGAGAGAATTTACCGCTAATATTTGGAAATGCATGAAAAGAGTTATAAAATATGAAAGTCCTATCTTTTCTGATTTCCCAGAGGTATTTATTATGTTTCCATGTTGGAAACTAACAAAGTTTTAAGCTTTTGAAGTTTAGCGTCATCCAAGCGTCCATGTATTTTACTGCTAATTTTCGTATAAATCGTCTTGTTCTTATTGATACTATTATTAGTTATAATAATATACAAATTGCAATTATAATTACAATATAATTTTTAAGTTGTTGCTTTTGCTGAAAATTACACACGATCCTAGACCAACATCTATTTCGGCTCATAATACCAAATATTATATATATATATAATCGGGACCCTATTTACCAAATAATTGGTGTCAGGGTGTGTGTTCAACTAAATGCTTATAAAGTTTTTCCAATTTTTTCTGTTTTTTGCCATTTTTTTTGCTTCTAGCCACGTTTTCCCTTTATTTTTTAATATTTCTGAAATAGTTTTATTCCATGTTTGTCTTGGTCTTCCTTTTCTTTTATTTTTAACTATTTTTGCTTTCCATATTCTTTTAGTCTGTCTTGTGTTTTCCATTCTTTGTAAATGCCCCCACCATCCCAATTGTCTGTATTCTATAAATTCTAGAATTGATTCTATTTTTAGATGCCTTCTTATATCTGTGCTCCTTATTCTGTCTTTTTTTTGTAACGCCTCGGACTCTTCTTAAGTATTTCATTTCAACTGCCAAATATTAATGTATCGATATCTGCACTTCTATACTATATTAATATTTTATCTAATAATTTAAGAATAATCATATAATATTAATAATAATATAGTTAAAATATATATCCGGTCAATTTAGACATAAAAATAGTGGTCAAATAACAAAAATTCCCGAAGAGATGGGGTTTACCATTACAAATAAAGTTTTAAAAGTCCCCATCGATCCTATGTGTGCTACAAAAGTTATTCGGGGTCGAAGGTCAAAATTTGAGGTTTTTTGGATTTTATTCGAAAACGGTAGGTAAGTTTTATCAAAAAAAACCTCAAACCAAAGTTGTAGATATTAAAACTCTCTACAAAAATGGTCGTCAAAATTTTTTCCTAAGAGTTACTATTCCTGAGATATCGCGTTTCTAAGAGTCACATTATAAATGATATTTACATATAAGCCACGTATATACATAATCAGGCACTTAAGACTGACTGCGCTAAAGTATTTACAGAAATTGATTCCACGCCTCAAACAATAATATTACAGAAGGAATTCGCTTTCTTCTTGCGGTTTATGAAGCTCCAAAAAAAATTACTTGCATTGATAAATACCGATACTTAACTTTTGTAAAAATACGCGAAACAAGCAACAAGTACAACTATCATGTCTTCCTCCAACATCGGCATCTGCTACTCAACATTTGTATTGAGTATACTATCAAGTAAAACATGGCTAGGCAATCAACTGAACCCAGAAGACTGGGGTTGGAAATTGTTAGATAATACTCTGGAACCCATTCGAACTTACTCCCACCTGCTCCAGAAAAACTCCTCAACACTATTTTTTGCAATTGCAAAAAAGGCTGTAGTGCCAAATTTGGCTGGCTGTGGCAGTGTTCTCCAGCGTGTACCAATTGCCAAGGTCAGTCTTGCTCAAATATCCAGTTGACTACAATAGAGGAAGATTCCTGTGATTTTAATGAAGAGACCAATGACTCAGCCACATTTGAAGAATTTATGAACATCCAGCAAGAGGAAGAGGAAGAAGGAAAAATCGAAGAAGACATGACTGTTGAAGTAGACTTTCAAGAGTATGAATCTGATTGAAATATCTAAAGAAATCAAAGCAATAGTTAACCCAATAATCAATAGCAATATCAATAATCAATATGTATAATAAGGTAATATCTAGAACTTGACGTGTTTTGTTCCCTTAAATTATGCTAAAATTGTCATGGCAGTTAGTGGAGGAGCCTACAGGGGAAACCACGGTAAAAAAACGCGCTGAGTACACTACCTCACAGGTGGCGTGGAAATGTGTGCATATCATGTATAATGTGACTCTAGAAAAAAAATCGTGTAGATCATTTTTATAGAGAATTTGAAGATCTACAAGTTTAGTTTGAGGTTTTTTTTTATAAAACTTACCGTTGTCTGTTAGCTTAAGATCTTTTAAACTATTTAATGGATTTTAATGCATTTTTCAGCATAGATAGAGTGATTCAAGAGGAAGGTTTATATGTATAACTAGCGACGGGCACCGGCTTCGCACTGGTGCAATGTATTATATATTTATATTGATGAACTTGTTTCTTTATCTAAGCTTCTGTAATTATTATGAAGAACTAGCGAACCACGCGTCCATTATAGCAACTTTACTGAAAGGTGTTTTTTTTCATTATAAAATATACAATAAAGCTAAAAGCACTGAAAAATATTTAAAAAAATCATCTATACAATAGATTTGAACAAAAATCGTAATCTGCAAAACGTGTTTAAACACCAAATGAAAGAGGTTGAAAGCAGAAATTAATGAAAAATAAAAAGTAGTATCTCAATTTACTAAAATGAAGGACACATATACAGTTGTTAACGCGTATTCTCCATATATAGAATTTCCACAATAATTACTATGGTGATACGTGCTTGCCCACTGATTTTGTTAATCGCGTCCACAAAATATTATTTGTAATGATATATCGTTTGAAAAGATCACAGTCTATTGTTTTTATGTATACCCAAAAAGTAAGAATATACATAATGGTTTCAAACTGCTAGAAATCTGTCAATGATAAACTAGAAGAGATTCAAATAGATTGCATGGAGAAGTAAGACATTAATTGAATGGATAGTATTGTAAGATGCAGCTTATCTACAGCATGTACATACATGTACCATGTACAAAGGTGATTATTTTTTCAAAGGAACAAGACGAAAATATGATGATCACTTAACTTTTAAAAATAACCGGTAGACCGCTATGTAATATGCGTGAAAATTTAATTTTCCAATGGTGAGTAGCACTAAGTTGATAATGGAATATACCAAATAGATCTCGAGAATCTGACGTAACATCTTCTACTTCTACTAACGCACAATACCTACCATATCAGCAGATTTAAGTATCGCAGACGATCAGAGCTAACCTTTCTTGTTAGTTATGCATCTACATTGTTTTGTTGGTATTTATGTACTCGTAGGTACATTGCTGATTATCTACAATATCACAAGAAAATTGGAAAATATATTACGTAGGTACCTACTTGATTCGAATAATGTAACAATAAACAATACCTATATTGTGTCCCGAGAATCATATTGCTTCTTGTTATAAAGTTTTATAGTGTGGCTTAAATTCTATGTTGAATATTTTCAATGAACTGTTAGGTTTTCTATAACAAATGCAATCTTCCTTCATGTGGTTAAGTCAAGATGGTCAGAATGGTACCTTGCAGATTTGAAAAAACTGTGGAATGTTTGGGAAAAATTAATTCAACTTACAATATTTGGTTTGATCAAAATTTGATTTTTTGTAGCAAAAATTTGTTCTTTGATAATTAATACAATATTTTAAGCTTTATTATTATTTAATCCTGAATTGTTTCGCTGGAGATAATCAATGCAGAACCTCGTAGTTCCACCCTTTTTCTTGACCAGTACTACCTGAGGCACCCATGGACTGCTAGATGGCTAATTTGTAGTAAATTCAGAATTTATAGGGCAAAATCTAAGTAACTATATTTTTTCACCTCGACCACTATTTTCACCAATATTTTAATTAAAAAATAGAAATAGTTCAATACTTTGTATGCGACATGAATTTTCTCAAAGAGGAGAAGAGAATAAATATTAGAGTATGTATCTTTATACCTACAGAGTGGGCCACAGAAAAGAGTCCACCCCGATATTTGGCAGTATTCCCTACATTTTAAGGAAATTAGGAAACACGTCGATTTTTGTTCCACTTACCAACCCCTTATTTTTAAATATGGAATATACCAAGTGCGGCACATCATCGGAGAGACATTTAGATGGATCGTCCACGATTTTTTTGATATTTACTCCATCTTTGCAAAAAAAGTCTTAATTAATTCCAAGTACCTACGTCTTAAAAATGAAACGTAACGCCTATGCTAATGTGTCATTTCTTCTGTCACATCAAAAGTAAATTTAAACAAATATTGCAATATGATGATTAATTTATAACGAAAATTAACTAAGTGAAAAATGGTCCAACAATACGATACCCATAAACTCCTGCCGTGGTACATTGGCTGTACACAACGGTTGTAAGACCCATGATAACATACGGCGCACTCGTCTGGTGGCATAAGGTTAACCAGAAACAGGCAATCCTAGAGCTAACCAAAATCCAGAGACTGGCGTGTCAGTGCATCACTGGAGCACAAAGAAGTACTCCGACAGCAACCAAGGAAACAATTCTAAACCTCCCACCAATCGACCTAATCGTCAAAGCAGAATTGGGGCATATCGTCTCCAGCTAAACAATAACTGGAGCCCTCACCCTAATGGGCATGCGACAATTATCAATATAATCACAAATCCCATACTAACTATGGGTACTGATTATATGACGCCGACCACATCACTATGTATGTATGTATGTATTTTGGGGTAACATTCACTGAGACCTAAAAGATCTATTGTGCCCCCTTACTTCTACTTAGTTTCTGAGGAAAGTCTCAGAGACTAGTAGCTCCTTTAGTCCTATTTCCCCGAGGAATTTTAGGATATCTGCAGGCTTCAACTTAGGTAACTGTCCCTCTTCTATCCAGTAGTCTCCCAGGTGCTGTGCCCTAGGATTCTGAATTGCTGTGCAGTTCGCAAGTATGTGGATGGAGGATTCTTCTTCCATTCCACAAAACCTACAATCTTCTTCCTCCACTATTTTGAGCTTTTTAAGGTGCCCATTCAGGCGACAATGTCCTGTTAGGATTCCTGTTAAAACTCTTAGTGCAGTTTTGCTTTGACTTATGCATTCATTTGATCTCAACAGGTTGTAGTCACCCAGAAGAATCTTTGATTGCCTAAGCCCTACTAGATCTCCAATTGTCAGATCTTCTCTTTTCTTCGGCTTTACCTATTTCTTCCAATATTACATTGGAGATGATGCCGCAAAAAGGTTCCGGTCCCCAAAAGGGTATTTCAGTCCCCCTCTGCGCTAGTTCATCTGCTATTTCGTTTCCTTCTATTCCAGTGTGTCCTGGAATCCACAGTAAGGTGACTATATTGTTCTCGCGTAGTTCATTAAGTTTGCCTAGGCATTCCCACACCATTTTGTAACTGATTACACAAGAACTCAGCGCTTTAATGGCTGCTTGACTATCAGACATTATGATAATCCTTTGCCTCCTATATCCTTTGTCAATATTGAACTGGACACACTTTCTTATTGCGTGAATTTCCGCTTGAAAGATACTTGGGTTTTCCCAAGCTTTCAGAGTGTTTGGTGCCGGGCCCGTACACTCCTATCCCAGTTCCTTCTATTGCTTTAGAAACCCCTGTGTACCATTGAATGGCATTCTTTCCAAGTCTGGTAATGGTATTTGGATCCCATTCCTTCTTGTTGCTTAATTCCGTAACGAATTTCTTTGAAAAGTTATACTTTTTCGTCATACCATCTTGGACCACATCACTAGAAAAACCCTTTAACATCGAAATAGATTGGAAAGGAGAATTCAAGGAAACACCCAAAAAAGAAATAGTTTGGTTCACTGACGGTTCCAAAACGGACACTGGTACTGGCGCTGGAATATAGGGTTAATCCCCCAGATGTGACATTAGTCATTCACTGGGAGTAAATACCGCTATATTCCAAGTATAAATCTACGCAATTGACTCATGTCTGAGAGAAAACATAAGGAAGGGATACAGCGGTAAAAACATTCTTATCTGCTCAGACAGTCAAGCGTCAATCAAAGCACTTAATAGTAGTACAATAAAATCCAAACTTATCTGGGAGTGCTTAGAAAACCTCAAGAAATTCAGTGCCACAAATAAGGTAACCCTGAAATGGGTGCCAGGTCACAAGGGTATTGAAGGGAATGAAAAAGCAGACGCTCTAGCACGAGAAGGATCGGCAACCGGCTACACCGGCCATGAGCCGGCAACAGGCGTAACAAAGGCTTCGGTAAGAACCACATTAAACCAGTGGGTGCACAACCGGACACTGCGGCCTGAGAAAGCACCTTCACACAATGGGGATCTTCCAAGAAGAACCTATATGTAGATTATGTGGTGAGGAGGACGAAACAGCCACCCATATAATTTTCGAATGTGAGGCTCTACGTTGGTGGAGGTATAGACAGATAGGGCCGGATGACCCTATAACTACCTCACCAAAAGAGATACTGTGAAGAAACTTCTAGATCTCATTAAGGTCACAAATCTTCTCACGGACTAGCAGACAGACAGGACAATACAATAAGCCAACAGCTGCAGTATTGGGGCCCACTAACCCAGCTGTTTCGTCTGTTTACCAACCATCCAGCCAACTCCTGCCCACACGTTCAATTTAAGAGGATGTTGGGTATGTGTTTTATGGAATACTCTAGGATTTTCGTCAGCCCAGTAGCAGCAATTGTGTCGATTTACGGTACCATTTACAAAAAAGGAACATTCATCGGAAAAACAAATATTGAATACAAAGTTTGCATTAGTATTTATTTTGTAAGTCATAATCTCATAAAACTGTAGTCATCTGTCTGGGTCAACTTCATTTATTTCCTGTACCAAATGAATCTTGTAGGGATGAAATTTATGATGTTTCAAAACCCTACGAACAGTAGTGCGGGAAGAACCAGATTCTTCGGCCAATTTTCTTGTACTTGTTGTAGGATCTAAATTAATATGACCTAAAATTGCTACTTCAGTCCTAACCCTATTTTCATAATTCTTTTTTTGATTAGCTACTGACACTGTTTTACGAAATATTATCATTAGCTGTAATAGGTATGAGTGATAAAATTGCTTGTCTTCATGAAGCTGATTAAATAAATTCGCTGTCCTTCTTGCACACTGTTTTCAAAAAATATGAAAATAATCTCAACTCTTTCTGCAATAGAATATAGCATTTTGGAAGTATGTAATCAAAAACTAACTAATAACAATGCTAAACAAACTGTCTTAGTATCAAATTACTAATTTTTTGCAATAACTGTTTTAATTTACTTTTGATGTGGCAGAAAAAATGAGACATTGCGTTTCATTTTTAAGAAGTGTTGTAGTTTCAATTAATTAAGACTTTTCTTGCAAAGTTGGTGTAAATATCGAAAAAAATCGTGAACGATCATTATGTCTGAATACTCCATCTAAATGTATTTCTAATGATCTGCCGCACATGGTATATTCCTATTTAAAAATAAAGGGTTGTTGAAGTGGAAGGGAGGGAGTTGACAAATGACAGATGCCTGTATCGTAAAAATGTGTCCTTCTTAGAACAAAAATCGACGTGTTTCCTAATTTCCTTAAAATCTAAGGAATACTGCGAAATATCGGGGTGGAGTGTTTTATGTGGCCCACTCTGTATACATATAATATGAAATTAGAAGAGTAGTCGTTGCTGACTAGTTAGAAACGAACACCAGTTTAAAAATGTTCACCACAAAAATTAAAAGAATAGTATATTATTAAACTAGCAATTTATGATAGCCATTATTAACGCAGGGTGACGTTTGCGTCACGAGCCGTAGGCGAGGGGCGCAAGTCACCCGAGTGAATAATGGCCATAAATTGCGAGTAGAATACTTTGTCCACGACCCTTGATTTCTTTATTAAATAAGGCGAGTGTAGAAAGGAAAGTAATAATTTGGTATTTTGTATTATTGACAATTCTAACGTCAAAATAAATAAATTTCAGGAGTACGTCAAATGTGACATATAGAGATGGGCGATACTTTGTACCGTACCGTTGTAAATATATTGTTTTAAAAATATCAATATTAAAAAATACCGTTATGAAAAGTATCAATACTAAAAATTTCGATATTTTATCGATACGATATATTTCAGAAACAAATTTCCTAAACAAAATACGCAGATTTAATAGTTTATTTCATATTGTACCCCCGACTCTAGTCACCTATATACCGAAATTTTGTGAGTGTTGAGTTGTCATGGCATGTTATTTAAATGCAGAAGCATGAATTATGAGTTCATAATTCACTCTAGTGAATTATGAACCATAATTCACTCTAGTAGATATATGAGTACCATATAGCTTATGTTAGGAGGTAAAATATTGACTTATTGTTAAGTGGTCGTGGACAATAGCTATTTGTGTATCAAGAGCAGAAAGTAGTACTTTGGTAGTCGAGACAGAAAGTTGCAATCTGTCGAAACTACCAAAAGACTTTCTGCTCTAAATACACACAAGATTTTTTCTACTATCACACCAAAATTAACTTCTAGCTCTCTTTTATCTATAAATAAAATTAGGCGTGCTTCAAAGTTACTTTTTGCTTAAGAGCACCAATAATGTCATATTCTGACAGCTCGCGGAAAACATCAACTTTGCGGTTGCTTTTCAAGGCACAAAAGACGACTTTCGATAGTGATAGTAGAAAAATATTTTTATTGTTTCTTCGGTAGTGGCTTATAGAGAAAAACATTCAGTTTTTGCTGTTAGAAAGGATTATTTATAAATTAATTTCTACACTTGGAGTGGATACTGGCCCAAAGGAACGATGTCGAGATTTATTATGAGGCTGTAAAATGTATATATGAAATGGTTGTTTCAAGTAAATAATAAGTCAATGGGCATACCTACTACTGTAGGGAAAATTACCAATATCAACTTGACTGGATGCATAAATGAGCAATTTTATAAAAACTAACTGAAGCGTGTAATAAATTGTTTTTGTTTGTTAAACGTATTAAATTAAAACGTGTAGCTTTTGTGTCCTTGCATATAAATGACATAATTTATAACAATAATTAATTCATAGTTTGTCATATTCTGCCCATAATTAGAAATTTGGAAAAAACAAATTGCGCCCCTAAATATTGTTAATGCTAATTTCGTAATACGAGAACAGCAATATTTAGATTTTGGAAATTGTTTCACATTTGTTGTTAATGGTATTTAGAATACGAGAATTAGGTACACGCATATTTCATATTTTGCTTAGATATTAATTTATAATAGTAAAGTTGATATCAAAAATAACTAATAATAGGAAATAAACCAGTTTCCATTGGAAATTACTTCCAAATTTTAAAATAAAATTCAAATTTTATTGCAGTTTCCGACCACCACCCGAGGATTTCCGAACGCTACCGATGATACGGGTGATGTCATACCATGTGATTACTTTTGTCAATATGGCCGGTATTGCATTAGGTTCTGTGTAGTTTTGTGTTTATATTGTATTTTAATTAACTATTAATTGCTTCATCGACGTAAAAATATCATTTATATGTTTGTTTGAGACCATTACGTGTTTGTGTGTGCTTTTTTTTATTTCTAAAAGTCAACGTAAAGTGGAAAGTGGACATAAATATTCGATATTTCCGAGGATATTTTAAAACTTTTAGAAGAAAATATTTTATTTACTAGTTCAGTGTTCAGTGACGCATAGCTTGCAACCACAATGCCCTTCTCGTAAGTGCATTTTTGCTTGCGCCACCAGGTAAAGTAACAAATATTTTGTCTGGAGTTTTAATAGTCGTTGATTTACACTCTGGAACAATGGAATACTTGTAATACAAAGTGTTTTTTTCGGCTTTATCCATTTTTAAAGCTTTCAGAAACAAAGAACTCAGAGCGTGATACACGAATAAGAACGTAAACAAATGACGTAACTCCATGGGGCAGCCATCTTTATGACGTAAAGCGCGTTTTGGCTGACTTTCAAATTTTATGATTTTTAAAGTCGTTTTAAAAGTAAAGTTTATATTTTTTTGAAAAAATAGGCATGCAAGGTGTTAGGAGACCTGATAAAGCGTCAATTCCCACCAATAGTAAAATTTATGCTTGTACCCTATTGTGGTGATTACACTTTTTCATTTTAGATACTATCCCGGCAATCAGTGAATTACTTTTGTAGTCATAATAAATTCTATTCTACTAACTTTGAACATAATATACATTTATAATATTGCGATTTTAGCAGAAAAACAATTTATTTTAAAATGTAGGTAGGTACTTTAGTAAATTTGCTAGTGCTCATGTATCTTGCCGTACAAAATCGATAAGTAGGAGCACAGAATACACCAAACAACAAGAAGTGAAGGCCGGCGAAAATCCTTTGATGTTCGAGGTCCAAAAATATATAACCTTGAACAAGCGTCAACTACCTTATTCATGCACTGAGAAACATAATTACACTTGATTCACACTGAGAAAAAGTGTGTTAGTATGAAGTCGTATTTTATGAAATGTATTTGTAAATATTTTTTCTTTTGGTAACTATTTCTGCACGCTTCGTTGATAACGTTGACGTGAATTCTGCCAAAAATAGTTCATAATAAAACACATTTACGTAGGTATCTAGATATTTAATTGTAAAAAATAAACGAAATATAATTCTCATAAACAAAGAGAAAGCTAATATGATGAAAACCAAAGATTTTAACTTAATAATAAATAGAATATAAGAAATTTAGGCAATATCTTCTTTCTGCATATATTTTGCAAATTCTACACAGGACGTGATGCGAAAGTTGTCACTATAGGAAGTTGAAATATGTTTGTTGACAAGTGGGAGTTTTATTGAAAATTTGAGTCTCCCTCTTAACTCGGGAGAGGTGGCAATCCTAATTCTAATCTAATTTGAAAGTGTCGTCTCATTTTTCAATAAAAACTTGACTTGTATGTATGTATCTATGTGGCGAATCTTGCAACTGAATCTTAAACCAGCTGCACATGCCTAATTTAACTGAAATTTAGCAATTGTTTTTAAAAAGGCTTTTTTTCTCAAATATAAACTCATTTTGAGTGAGAAAGTGTTTAGAATAGAATTGAACAGTGCTTTTTATTATCATTTGTATTAATAGGGATTAAAAGAAGACAACTATTAATTTTTGAATGTTTTATTAAATATACCAATTAATTACACACAATAACCCAAGCCACAAAAATAAAAGTAAATAATACACCAGCTAATTAGACAAA
This sequence comes from Lochmaea capreae, assembly GCA_949126875.1. Classification (NCBI taxonomy): domain Eukaryota; kingdom Metazoa; phylum Arthropoda; class Insecta; order Coleoptera; family Chrysomelidae; genus Lochmaea; species Lochmaea capreae. The sequence continues at coordinate 13,163,808 of OX421402.1, read as the reverse complement.
CCATTAGCATAATTGTAAAAACAAATTAAATTAATCAACACCCGCATCACAAAACCCAACAACTAACTTCATTCTTACCTATATCAAAGTATAAATGAGATTTTAGGACATTTTATCTAAACAAACTGCACAATGTTTGTCCTGTCTTGTCATTGCTTTGACTTTAATTTTCAATGCCTAAAACACTTCATTATTTTGAAGGCCAGGTTTTGGTATAAGGCTTCTAGTTAATTTGCAAAGTTCTTTTAGATGGCAAATAAAGAATTTTTATCAAAAAATTGTAAGCCCTGGGCCCCAAAAAATTTAGTGTCGTTACATACTTTTTATATTCACTGGAATATCGTCTGCCAAAACATGTTTTATTTTTAAGCAATACTTGCTCTTTTACAATTTGAGCCAAATATTTATACAGAAATTGATCACACATCTCCATAAAATTGCCAGGAGTATATTTATTTGGCTTCTTTTGTGTCAATTTGGAGTATTTCCTTTTTAACTTCCTCACTTTTACTTTTAACTTTCTCCTCCTAGGGCTGTCACATGTCAAGCATGGTGATGTTTGTGTTGACATCGGAGAAAACTGAGGAATGGAAGCTGTTGCATTTGCTTTTTCAATATCTATTTCCAGTATCTCCCCTAATGATGATGTTCCAGGTGCAGATAATTCCCTTGATATCCAACGATGCTATCTATAAAATTGAAATATTTACCAATGTTAATATGAATCACATTCTACATATTATAATTTGTATACAGTCCATTGGAACAGCCTGTAGACTTATAAGTACTTACATAGACCAATTGAAAAACCCAAAAACAATTTCAGACGACTATAGAAGTGATCCTCGGTATGTTTTTTGGATTTTCCTATAGATTGATGTGTATTTATAAGTTTATGAGCTGTTACCACTGACTTCGTACCAACTATAGTATATTTTAACAATTCATAAAAAGCAGACTTACCAGTTGGATCAATTTTCTTTGGTTAATTCTCAATTTCAGGAATGATAAAATGCTTAACAATGTGTGAGTAAATATTATGGGCTCAACTTAAATAAATAAGAGTTTTCTGACATCACTACTGCTCTTATACTTTTGTTCGTAATCAACTACATCTTCTAGTTACATGCTGTTAACCATGCTCGAGTCCTAAAATAAAATATAATATGTAGGTAACAAATATGGACTACAAAACATTATACTCATATTAAATTTAATCAATATATATAATAACAAATCGCAATAAAGATTTTTTACGTTAACTGCAAATGTAGATACGTACCTGATAATATCATTTGGAAATCTGAACAAACTTATTCCTTCTCCGGTTTTGGAAACACATCTACTTACAATACAACTTATGTGTGTGTGATTTGGTTTCCCTTGGCTGCGGATACTAAGTCCATTCGCCAACATAAACAATACAACTTATTTTCCCCATAATTTTACTATTTCATAATGATAAATGTAAGATGCAAAATATTATAAACTGGTAATGGCCTACAAATTGTCTACACAGAACATGTTATTGCAGACAAATGTCAAGTGTCGACTACCTTAAAATATGGCGTCTGAAGACACCGTTTTATGCGAAGCTTCGCTTCTTGTTGTTTGGTGTATTCTTTGGTAGGAGTTAAACGTCACAAGATGTTAAATAAAGCTAGTCTAGCCGTTTCTGAAATTTGTATGCATTAGGTGTATGAAAAATTATTCAGTTTTTATACTTTGGTGATTACAACCTGCAATAATTATTATCTGTGGGGGTATTTAAAATTTTACAGAATTGGGTTTACGGAAGACGTTTGGTGAGTAAATAATTCAATAAATGCACCGTTTCTTATAGTTCTGTGAGGCATGATTGATTCCAGTGTTGATATTAAGACAAGAATACAAGAAATTTATTCATCCACAAAATTTACACAAATTTTAAGAACAAAAAATGTATATAACTTATCGGACTAGTCACATTATCACAAATGGCAAATTCAAATATAACATTAACATATAGGTATATACAGTGCTATTCAAAAGTCCCCTTCCCCCCTCGTGTCTTTTGAACGGCTACACTTACGTTAATAAAATTTGGAGAGGCAAATAAAGTGTTGTAAACTTCCCTACGAATGGTAACAGGTGACGTCACAGCGCCACTCTGGCCAATAATTTTAAATAGGACCTTATGGCAAGTGATATCTCATTTGAAAGGCATTGACATTGGCTACATAGCCATATTAATTTTGTTTGGGTTTAAACTAATTTTGACGGATAAATTAAATAAATACCAAAATTATTGAAATTATTTTTTAAAATTTAATTAAACAAATATCAACAATGGATTCTTATAGCAAGTGTTCGAGATGTGCTCCGTCTACTTATGACAGTAATACATCCTATTAGTAAACTCTTGTCGTACTCGTTCGAATGTGTCAGCGGAAATTGCATTGCATTCTTCAATAATTCTTTCTTTCAAAACGCCAATGCTATCTGGTTCCGTAGTATAAACCTTGGATTTCAAGTACCCCCATAGAAAAAATCTAATGGTGTCAGATCTGGTGACCGAGGTGGCCATTATATAGGACCTCGCCGGCCGATCCATCTACCTCGATATTCTTCATCCAGGTAACGTCTTACTGTACCATAATAATGTGCAGGAGCACCATCTTGTTGAAATGTTATTTCCAGATGGCCGAATTCATCTGGATTATCTTCCAGAATTTCAAGAATTAACGGCTCGATTGCATTTTGTAACATCTCTAGATACACTTCACCGCTTAAATTTGAATTTAGGAAAACAGGACCAACTATGTGGTTTCCCAAAATACCTGCCCAAACATTGACTTTTTCTGGAAATTGGGTATGTTGTTCACGAAAGGTGTGAGGATTTGTGTCACTCCAATACCTTACATTTTGTGTATTCACATTTCCATTGAGGCTAAAAGTACTTTCGTCACTAAAACAAATTGTTTTTGTGTAATGTGGGTTCTGACTAATTTTATTTCATACATTCACAGTATTCGAGTCTTCTGTCGGGGTCGTCATCCGAAAGGTGATGCATTATTTTTAACTTGTATGGATGAAATTTATTTTTAGCCAACACTCTCTGTCCTGTACTTTTACTTACTTCACAGATAGACGCAACTTTAGTTGAAGAGGAAGTAGGGTTTACTACCATTTCAGCAACTATATCAATTTTTTTATCATCACTAAATGTTGGTCGACCAGATCGTTTGGCATCTTGAACACTACCTGTTGCTTCAAACTTGTGAAGAAGCTCCCTCAAATAAGTTCTCGAGATAGAGCGATCTGGGTATCTCTCATTAAATAAACGTTCTGCTTCATAGAGATTATTTCCAGATTCACCAATTATTAAGATAGCTGCTACTTTGTCGGCTTGAGTACGTACCATTTTGCCTATGTAAACTCTTAAACGTCTCGTTAAACAATAATAAAATTAAATATTCAAGCTACTTAGAAAAACTTTGCAAGGCAACAAATACTATTAAATTCAAAACGTCAATTTTTTGACAACTAACCAGAGGCGGACTGAAAAATCTTCAATATTTAAATGTGAAATAAAAATTTTGATATTTATTTAATTTATACTTCAAAATTAGTTTAAACCTAAACAAAAATAATATGGCTATGTAGCCAATGTCAATGCCTTTCAAACGAGATTTCACTTGCCATAAGGCAACCGGAAAATATGCGAACTAGAAGAAAGGTCATCGCAACGAGACAATCCGGAGCTAATGTTAACGATTGTACATTAGTAATTGTTAACATAATCGAAATAATATGACGGAGTGATTTCATCAACATACATCAATTTTAGTGTCTGTGTTAGTGTTGTCAATGAGAGGATAATAATTATTCAATTTTTACATGAAATTTGAAAATATAGCCATTTAGGGCAGATGGTAGTTTCATTTTTGGTCCAATACAAATTTTTTTATTAATATTTAGAGTCAACTTTTTAGCAAGTCTGACTTTGTTTACGTATCTCTTGACACTCTTGACAGTTAACACTTATGGTATCGATATTTGGTTATCGATTCAAAATCTCGATTGTTACTACAAAAATACAACTACAGAGACATGAACACGCCCACCCAGGGCTCATGTTTGCTTCTGCCGACTTTATAAAAGACATTACGTAATATAATTTTGACATGTTTTGGACTCGGCAAATGTTTTTCAGTAATTTACTACAAACTAATAAAACATTAAAATTATATTATGTAATCTCTTTTGTATGATGGAACCATTCGTTTTCCACTAGGATTTTTGTCAAAAACTACTATACCTACATGGTCTATTGCTTGGCTTATTTGTTGCATTTCTGACAAATGCAGCCAGCCAACATAATTCCAGGCTATATGACGACACTTGCCCCAAGGTCAAACGAGTGCTCAAATTGCCATAATATTTGCTTTTTTATCAAACAAAGCTGCACAAGATGAATAATTTATTAGTGAGCTTTCAAAGAATAGCTATTTGTGTATCAAGAGCAGAAAGTAGTACTTTGGTAGTCGAGACAGAAAGTGGCCGAGCGACGCGTAGCAATCTGTCGAAACTACCAGAAGACTTTCTGCTCTAAATACACAAAAGATTTTTTCTACTATCACACAAAAATTAACTACTAGCTCTTTTTTATCTATAAATAAAATTAGGCGTGCGCCAAAGTTACTTTCTGCTTAAGAGCGCCAATAATGTCAAATTATAACAAAGACGACTTTCGATAGTGATAGTAGAAAAACATATTTGTTTTGAGATTTAAGCATCTACTGAAAAGGCTCATCACCCTGTAAATCAAAACTGCTCTATTTAAAACATTTTCTAAGAAATATACAGTTTTATTCTCTTTTATTTACAAATAGAATTAAGTTAGTGGTAAACCAACAAACACATCATTGTAGCATTAATATTATTAATAAACATTCACAGTAACTAGCAAGTCTCGCAACTTTGACTATGTTTACACCGAAACTTTCGAAATAAACGTAAACAAATTGTATACTCAATACAAACTTAGGAACACGTACAATATGTTACAAAGAACAACTCAATGGAGCATATCCTTATTGAATGCGCTAAAACAGTTGTGTTTCCTTACTACTTAGTTGAAATTAGTAAGGATTAGCAGGACTCAGAAGCAATTTCCTTATATAGGTTGTGGTATTAACCATTTCAGTAATAGGTACAGAGTGTGCAACTGTATATCCACTACTTATACAAGTTCTGTTTTACAACACATTAATTCAAATTATTAAACATTTAACTAACAATAATAAATTATTTTAACGATATAATATGTGTAACATTTACTTACATTCAACGTCAACAATGATACGTTTGCTAACAGATGGAGGAACCCCGTTTGTGGCTATGCAAAGATAGGCGCCCATTTCCGTACGACTGATGCGGGTGAGATTTAGTTGGTCTCCTTCGTACACGTTCACTGAAACAAAATTGATTTGTCTATGCAATTTGCAACATCTATCTCTTTGTATAATCCAAGTCTAATTCAGAAACCAGAAAGTCAACAGCATCTCGAGAGTTGTAAACGTATGTCACGATGTACAACGGAAGAATCAAAGAACACCAAATAAAATGTTCAATACAAATATTTATTTATAGTGTGTTAAAAAACCTTTTATTTGCAATTAAATGAGAAGTAATGAGCATATGGGACAGAAAACAACATATGTTGAAAATAAACTTCTCAGCTTGGGGGGTAGGAGGTTAGTTAAAAAAAAAAAAATTTCTCAAAAAATATTTTATAAATTTTTCAATATCTGTTTTCTCGCCTCCAAAGTAATCTTGGCAAAAGTCGTCCCCACAGATCTTTTAGTTTTGGAACTAAAAAAAGTCGCGGGGGTCCAAGATCAGTGACTGAGGCATTCGCTGATGTTTTTGGTTAAAAAACCACGAAGATGCAACGATGTGTAAGCAGTTTTTTCTAAGATCCAGGAAGTTTCTTCGTTTTTTTTTTGGTACAACTTTCTGAAAAGATTCCATGATGCACCACATCGTTGGAATCAAAAAAGAAACAGAGTGCAAAACCTCCACATTTGACTGAACCGGGCGAGCTTTTTTTGGGTCTTGGCTCTTCTATTGGGATAATTGGGCTTCTTGATTAAATCGTCCAAAAACATTGTGAGGCATGATAAGACCTCGGCAACTTCTTTATTACTGATTCAACGATTCTCCATACCAATTTCATCATCATTGTCAATAACATTTTGTCGGCCTTCCGTGAAGAGCTTGTGCCACTTATGAACTTTTTTTCGTGTAGTAGGCTCGCCAGAGCTATAGACAACGTTTCATGTGCGATGGAGCACTTAATTAATACCTCTCATGGAAGGGTATGGATATCCTTCGGGTATGCAAAAGTGAAATATTTTAGCTACTGGAAAATTTTTATTTTATTCGTCCAAAAGGGAGTTGATTATTATTTTGTTGTAAAATCATTTTTAATTTTAGTAAGTCTTTGTAGGAGGAGCAACTTTATATTTTTGTTAGAAAAATAGTTTAATCACCAAACTATGTATTTTCTAATGTTCTGTGATTTTCAAAAAGTTCCAAACAAGTTCTAGTCACTTATTATTTTCAAATGCTGGATACTTTCACAACCACAAAATTTTCTTGATTTTATTGACTTGCTACATAAAATTGTTATTATGTGGTTGGTTTCCTTTAAAATACCTACTTAAGTATATAGAAAAACACACAATGTTTTGTATCTGAGTTGTGTTTTCATTGCCTATACCTCTTCATAGATATAGGTTTCAATAGAGAGTTGGTCCCGGAAATTTGAGCTTTTTAACGCTTAATGAGATGAGACCCTCGTTTCTTTCAAGGAAAAAATTAACTGACAAATTGAAGGCTTTTCCATTTTGTTTACATTAACTGTAAAAATAAGTTGAAAAATGAATACAAAATCCTTGATTCAGTTGAATAAAATTACTATGCTTATTATGTCGGAAATCCTTAAAGCTAAGTAGTTCGGCTTGGAGGTGAACATTTTTGGAAAAAGAAACATTGAAATTTCTTGCAAGGAAAATGTCAACCGTATGACCATCACAGGTAAAGAATTGTTCATTAGGTTGTTGATAACTATTTTTTTGTTCAAGTCTACTGAAAAAGTAAAGTACAGCAATTAAGGTCCTTAAACGATCTCAGTTGAAATTTTAGTTCACATATTAAATGTATTCGATTTCCTTTTATCAGAAAACTGTTTGGCCGTACATAGTAGTCGTCATATTTTAATTTTTTTCTTTACATATGAATGTTGCCGCAAGCAATGAAATTCCGTTATTAGAGAGAGCAGTTATAAGAGGATCGTAGTGGAAAATAAAATAACAGCATCTTCTCCACTTTATCTGCATAACTGATAGAGCGCTGAGAGTAGCGATTGTGCGCCTGCTCGGAATCCACAACCCTCGTGCTGGATTAGCTGTTGCAATATTTAACAGGCGAGTGGGGCTGTAAGCCATACCACCCCGAGTCGACAAATGCAGAGACACCTGATATCACTCCTTTCTCCTTCTAACACAGACACCAGTGGTCTCGTAAAAAATTGCTCGATCCAGAAGTTGACAACTCAGATATTTTCACGCAAACACCAAACTAAATTATTTTCTTTTCTCTGCGAAACTTTGTATACAGTATTTTGTTTGTTGGAATAACAATTTTTATCTCGGAAGGAAATAATTCTTGCTATTTGTCTTGTATGTCATGATACTCTTGTTTTATACGAAACGGCATATAGCTACACTGCATTGGATATTCGTCATGCTCACTTGAAATGTAAATTATACATATTGGCTTAGATTGAAAACTTTCCTTGAAAAAATAGATTATTCCAATTTACGCTCTTATTTTAATATTCATAAGCTCATTTTTCCAGTTAAATTTTATGTTTATAAAAGTTAACTTCGTCGTATAAAAATTTAGTGACAACTTTTATATTATAATAGCATATTCTTCAACGAGTGTAGAATATTAATGCGGATGCAGTTTCCAAAACGTGCGAGTGAGTTTTGGAATCATCCAAGTGAATAATAGTCATTCTACACAAGTAAAAGACTATACTTTCTCCACGACTATGTTTAAAAACAAAAAAAAGTTTCCATCGGGAATCGAACCTCGATCGCCCGCGTGAGAGTCAACACTGAGCTATCAACCACATTTATTTATTAGAACGTAAATATAGGTAACTTATATTTTTGATAGAAATATTTAAATTTTTTAATGAAATTATCACATTATTAGAAATAATAATAGAGATAACATAAATATAGGTAATTTAACATACTTATTAAATCTTCACTATCGCTACTGTTGTCCATTTTGTTCTTTATATATACGTAAAATTAAGATTATATAATTATTTTGACGTTTCAAACGACACGCTGTCAGAAGCGATTTACCTAGTTAGATATTTGACGATTTCATTTGGTCATTGTAGCCTGAATTATGATAATCATAGGATGTGATTGGCTAACCAGAATGAATAATATTATACTTATCTGACTCAGATAAAAGCGGGTGTGCCGCAGGGTAGCGTCCTTGGACCCATACTGTATTTGCTATATACCAACAAGCTACCATCATTAGAAGATATAGTTATTGCTGCATTCGCTGACGACACTGCTCTACTTGCAGTAGAACAAAACCAAGAAAACTCTATTAGAAAACTGCAGATAGCAACCAATGCAGTAGTAGACTGGACCAAACAATGGAAGATTGAACTTAATGAGCCTAAATCTATTCAAGTAAACTTTACCAACAAAAAATTACCAGAACGCTATCCTCTAAATATTAACGGAACGATTGTACCATATTCGATGGATGCCAAATACCTCGGCATGACTCTTGATGCCAAACTCAGGTGGAAAGAACATGTCAAAAAGAAAACAACCGAATTAGGCCTAAAATACAGACAGCACTACTGGCTGATTGGAAGAAACTCCAAGCTTTCAATCTACAGCAAGTTGTTGATTTATAATCAGATTTTGAAACCGGTGAGGCTTTATGGTATCCAACTTTGGGGCTGTGCTAGCGATTCGAATATCAAATGCATCCAAACATTCCAGAACAAAGTGTTACGAAACATAGTGAATGTCCGCTGGTACGTTCGTAACTTGGATATTCACAGAGATCTTCAAATACCAACCGTCAAGGAAGAGATTAAAAGGATAGCCGGCGAGCATGAGCCAGGCTCCATCAACATGTGAATGCAGAAGCTCTTCAGCTGCTGGACGACCAACATCATGTTCGAAGATTGAACAGAACCAAGCCAATCAATCTTGTGTAGTGTGTTTTGTGTAAAGCAGCGTGAAGTGTATGAGTGTAGTGTATACTATAGATTAGAAAAATCTGGAAGACATCATTGGATCGACTCTCGATGATAAGTACCTAGTTCTAAGAATAGATAGATGCAAATTAATGGTTCGTTTTAATTATAGGAAGATACTACAAGGGGTGTCATGTAATAAAAAAAATACTTATCTAACTTATCATGAGACGATTGAAGAAATCTTTTGTTATGAAAAGTCCTCTTATAATCTGTAATCCATCTGTATACAGATGGATCCAAGAAGAATAAAGAGGACAAGGGGATAACAAGAGTTAATAATGGGTTTGCTCAGTGTCTCGGTACTGCTGCAATAATGCTGCTCTTATGTATGTCTGCCTACACGACAGTAAGTATACATTAACATTTTTCAAATAATTTTTTTTTGCCATAACTTCCGCAATGAGTGAAAAATTTAAGAAATGCCTTACAATCTCCTGTTAAACATGTTACTAATTCTATCAGTATCTGACCTAACAAAATAAATCTAGTTTATTTAACACCGTATAAAGTAGTTCTACAAATCATGACAAATTAGAGTAAGTTGCCACCAATCTTGTTTCCGAACCAGGTCGGTAAGCGTGAATGTTCAGAACTTAACGTAGTCCTTAATAACATATCTTCTTCATTTTATCAAAGTCGTAGATGGCAACTTGTGCAGAGGATACGTTTATCCGAGCCGCAATCTTTGAATAGCGCTTTATTATGGAGATTCCGTGGTAATCTTATAGGATGCTGGTGTTTATTACACCAGTTAAGACGGCTTGTTAGCTCACAAAATGGTTGTCTCCTCAGAAAAATCACTTCGCGGATAATCTAAAAATTGGAATTAAAGTGAAAAACTGCAAATCAATATACGAGGGCACAGCATATTGAATTATTATTTTCTTGATTATCTATCAAACATTACACAATTAATGACAAACAACCATACAATATCTAGCTAAGTTAGGATCAGTTGGAAGCATGCAGTCAGGAAGGAACTGTATCATGATGGTTCCAAAACTGACAATAACAGGAGCTAGAGTCCACGGTGCTAGACCCAGATGCAATGTCCACGCATTGTTGGGGAAGTTTGCATCCGTATTCCAGGCAGAAATCTACACAATTGACATGGGTTCGCAAATGAACATCGATTAGGGGTATAGAGGCCAAAATATCCTTACACTCTTAGATAGTCAGGCTGCACTGCAATCTTTAGTATCCCTAGATCAGATCTAGACCGGTATGGGACTGCCTACAAAAACTCTTAACCCTGGCAAACTTAACTCTTTCGTGGGTTCCGGGACACAAGGGTATTGTAGCAGTGACTATAAAAATAATTAGTCACTGATTGTAGGCAATAAAATGGCAGACACCCTAGCAAAGCTAGGGTCTGAAACTGCATGAACTGTTCCTGAACCAGCATTTGGAATATCAAAAACTGCAGTATGTGGTTGTACATCTCGATGGATTCAAACTAAACATCAGACGTACAAAAGCCACGTGCCAAAACAGGAACACAACAAACTTCTGGTCGCTGACCAACGAAATATTAAACATCAGCGGAGGGATAAAGAAAGTGACGGGAGTACTCACCAGTCACTGTCCTCTAAGTAAGAACAATCAAGTTTCCCATTAAACTGATGACTGGAAGGTGTTTCCAAAGTAAACAATTCTATCGATTCTAAATTATGAGTATATTCAACCACATTCATAACTATATCTAACCTTATCTTCTACTCCTTTCAGTTTTTTTGTATATAAATATTTTGGGTTCTAAAAGGAACGAAAATGATGATCGTTGCAAGACGAAAAAGAAAACCTATTATCGAATAATATCCATTAATAACCAATTCAATATCAGAAATGTAAAATTTGTAGTGATTTATATATTATAGAGAGATTCCATGTAGTTAGGGGTTGAAACAATTAATTTGTTGAAATAGAAAACACCAGTGAACACTGTTGGTAAAAGATAAAAAGGATTCAGGATAAAAGCAAAATAAGAAGTATTAAAAAATACGAATACGAATCTGAAAAATCTTTCTATTCAATAGTCTTGTATATCACCTCATAAAACTGTATCAATTAATAGTCATTCCAACTCGAAATTAGTATTAATAGTCATCTTGTTCCACTTATTCTAATTTTTACAATCCTTCTGTCGTACCTCGGCATTCAACTTTCGGTCTCACGTTTTTAAAGGAATTGTAATAAAACAAATGCAGGTTTTGGTACATTATCCTATCCGATAGCATCTCACGCTAAAACCATCTTATACAATAAATCCTTGTTTTTTTTATGAAAACACTATAAATTTAAAAAGCAAACGAAGAAAATAAATTTCATCGAAGGTTTCACCTTTTGTATCAGACACTATATGTAATTTTACACACTTAATGGTGATATACGCCAGGGTTCATGTAACATTCATTATTATATTAGAATTTCACGAGACACTAGCGTAACCGTATCTGAGCAATATTTTCTAGAAATTTATGCTCTACTTTTAAAAATTTTTACTTCATTTTTCATTGAAAAATATTGGACATTTCAGTATAACGTGCTTTTTTCTTTGGCTATAACTTTGCGTAAAGTTTGTGCTACTATTTTTTACAACTAAAATGGAAAACAGCATTTTAAAGTATTACTCGTGAAATGAACTTTATAATTAATTGTTATTAAAAAGTTGATTTAGTGAATATTGTCTATTTTAATAAACACATAATGTACAAATTAGTATTGTAAACTTTATTATATCTCTCCTACCTTTCTGTGACCTGTCTAGGCCATATTTCAATCTAAGCGTCGTTTTATGTAAATTAGCTAGAAGTTGTGTTCGTTTAAAGTGGCGATTTGCAGAAAAAAAGTTTGAACTTATAGTCGAATATCTTTGTTATTATTACCAGTTTTAATTTTTAAGTCCTTGAGTTGAAAATATATTTTCATTTTGAGGGTTACTTATCAAACTTTTATTAAAAGAAGAATAAAAATACCGACTACTCCTTTTTATAGGTTGAATATATTATCATTTAGAGCATTCAATTTAAACTACCTATTCCTAAAAATTTATTGTGAACTGAAAACTTCCGTTTCTCATTCCCCTGAGTTTTCTCAAGACACAATTATTTCCGTAGGAAGAATAAAAATGTACCTCAAACTAATTCACAACTTCATGAGACTTGTAACTCAAAGTTTCCTAAAACACATCAGCATATAAATGTAAAGCGCCAGTGAGTATGAAATTATGATGTTGCACTTTAGTTCCGAAAACAACTGAGTCCAAACTGTTGGTGTTGAGTGGGTGGTAAGTTGATTGAATAATATCAGACCACGCTTACGTCAGCACATTTAAATTTTCGCTCTCACTAACAAGCGCCGCGCTATGATAATGCATGCTAACAAGATGAAGACATCATAATATCATAATTGTTTTTAAGCTGATACTATTGTTAAGGTGAATTTATGCTTCTGGTTGAGATTACAAACAATCCGGTATTCTGAGAATTTACCTAAATTGATGGTTAGCTATTTGTGTAAAATAACTTTTGTTAATTGAAATTTATAGTTGTTGGTGAAAACAAAAAATATATTTCAATTTCAACATCCCGTACAATTTTCCAGAGAAATTTTGTGGAGGCGATTAAGTTTTAATCGAACATAACCACCATTTTCGTGTATCAAATTCATAACTCTTTGCTGCACCTAAAATATGAATTGAAATAAAAGTTGAATCGTGTCCAGCTTGTGTGCATTCAAGTTTTAGTTCAATATATTTTATCCGTCTAAATTCTACATTGCCAAAAAAAACTTGGAACTTTTCGATTCAATAAGTAGAATTTCAACTTTCCTACAAACTTCGTAACTTGCCTGCACGATGGCGGAAGCGTTAACAGACCATCTAATACCACACTTTATACCGAAACAAAGAAATAGCATTATCAATAAAACGGTTTCTTCACCCCCAACTACTCAAAAGCTAATAGGAAACAAAACGATCCATTTGAAGTTCTTTAACAAAAGAACAACGAATTATCCTGTTAAAAAATACACAGCGAACTTTCCGCTTGGGGGAGCATCAACTTCAGAAAACTTTCAGAATTTAATTCATTCAGGAAAACATATTTTGTTGTTTCAATGATATTTAGGTCTCCGGTGACGAGATTAACGGTATGATGTGTTGCTCAAGAACTCTCAAGTATAATAGAAAATTAGATCACTGTGAAAAATCTTGTACATTTAAACATAAGAAGCATTTCAATTATTTTGAAATTCAATATACAAGGAGTGTCACGACAAGTATAAACTATCGAGTGCAGTTTGAAGCTGTTCAAGCGAGATAAAAAATATTATTTGCGTTGGTACGTGAAAATAAATAGAACAGGTATCCAATGTTCCATATCTGAGTGAAATCGTTTTAAGCGAACTTAGATACAAAAGAAAAAGTACTGTTCAACCAAAACATTTGAACAAGGACACGACCAAAGGCGCTCGGTCCGGCCCTCCTCTGGAACGGTACCACAAATAGGTGAACTGAGGTATCGCTCCAGGTGAGTAACAAGCGGTGTCCCCCAAGGCAGTATACTAGGACCCTTATTATTCACTATTTATACATCTAATTTTATGTCTTGTCTTCACTACATGAATTATCATTATTACGCAGATATTACTCAGCTGTACTATTCCTTCAATTACGAAGATCTTTTAGAAGCCTCTCATAAAATAGATAGAGATCTCAGTGATATTTTGAAAATGTCAGAAAAACATTGCCTATAAAAATTAATTCCAGTAAATCAGCTGTTCTATATTTCTGTGGTGAGCAGTACCGTCAAACTGTAGTGAACAATATTTCGCTTAAAATTAATGGAACTGATATTCCGGTTAAAAGATACTGCAAAAATTTAGGCCTAATGGTTGATACGAGATTTCAGTTTAGAGAACACGTTACAACAAAATTAGAAACATAGACATACCAAACTTACTTTCAGAACTGATATCCATAATTTAAATGTGAGGAAGAAAACAAGTCTATTTTCCAACGTTCGTTTTCATATGGCATAGCAGTCCATATCAATGAAATACATGCTCTAAATCCATCATATTTTCGTTGTTCGGCTATGACATTTAAACAAAAATATTAAAACTATCTGTTTGATTTGCAGAAATAAATACAAGTCTGCCCCTTCCTTGATCCCTTTTTTCTCTTGTTATATCTTAAAATTTTTATATTTATATTATTTTAATTCGCCCTTGTTTTAAATTTGTAGTTTTCTTGTTGATATTTATTTATTTATTCAATTAGTGTTAGTTTTATATTAAAGTATTTTATATTATTACTGGCATGGTGGAAGAGCAGGAAAGGACTACTCGTCTGAACCTGAACCAATTTAGCCTTTTGTCCACATTAGTGGAAACATTCGAAAAATCGTCTCTATTTTGTAATGTTTATCTATAGTGTACTCCTGTCATATACTTAATGTGGATAATAAATGAAGGGCTTAATGTGAAACAATGACAAGCCTCAAAAAGGTGAAAGTGAGATATTCGACTTTAAATTTTAAAAATAATATATAAAATCCAGTATCAGCTTTTATTGTTTTAATTAAGATATGTCGACACATCATGCCCGATGGGACTATAGTTGATAACAATATTGATAAAACTACTCCAAACTTGAGAAAAAATAGCCTTTATTTAAAAAAATGTGGCTTGTTACATTATTAAATTTATAATAAATATCCAAAATCTTATTTAATCAACCAGCTTGGTGACCTCATCTGCAACATCAAGGCTGACATCCTCACGTAAACTATTGTAGAAGGGATGATACACTGAAGGTATGTAGGGTAATAATGATCTCACATTTTCGAGTTTCTTTTTTGCAATCCGAATGGGCTCAATATACCTACTTCTGTTTTAAAGCAGATACAGAAAGAACATTTGGACGTCCCTTCTTGCCAACAGAAACGGGGTTGTAGGTACCATTCACAGAATGCTTAACGTAAAATGCTTTTTTGTTATCAGTCTTGAATAAAAATGAAAAAACATTGGAAAAATCCAAAGATAGCTGGTCATCAGTGCGAGTACTCTTTTTAATGTTCTCTAAGAGTGGTTGTACATTGAGAAAATCTTCCTGTTTCATAACAGTTACACTGAAGGGCTTCTTTTATTAGATTCTCTTATAACTTTGTGCCACTCCTCAGGAGATTACACAAGTGGAGCATACTTTCTATGCCGTGTTTCGATGAGAGCAAAATCCCTGTTTGAGGGAGTCCACTGACTAAAAAATGGTGTGTAATAGACTTACACTTTTGATCCTTCACTAGCTGGAACCGTAAAGACATCAAAAGCCAGTTTTTGTTTTGCCCGGGGCAATTATCCGTGAAAAAAAAACGGAATGTTCTACTTCACTACTTTAATCTTGAATGGTAATAATGTGACAAGCCACATTTAGGAAAAAAATTACATATCGCTGTATTTTCATTATTTGAGTCACTTTTAGATTGTACATATCGACTCAACTTCACTATTTTTCTTGCTAGAATCGTCAGAACTCACAGAATTATCGGAATCGCTTCCACTCATGTCCGCCATTTTAATGTGGCTTGTCATTATGTCGAGTAAATACTAGAGACAAACTAAACCCATGCAATAGTGTAACCACAGGTTTATCGCACCATCTATTAACGAAGGGCCAACATAATTTTTTAGTGGCTTGTTATACTATTGATGTAACCAAACACAGCAACTCTTTTTAAACTCATCTGTGGCTTGTCATTGTTTCACATTAAGCCCTTCAAATGTATTATTATTAAAGAGGTGAACAGCGAATCTTATTTACTTATATAGTATTAAGTGTGTTCAAGTTAAAATTAAATTATTCTATAAGGAAATTTATCGACCATAAAAGATTATTTTATTGAGACGATTAATGAAATTTTAGAGCGAATTAAAGAATAATCATCACAGATCTCCTACCCTTGATTGATTGGTTGGTTCGGCACCACTAGTCAGAGGCTTCGAGACCTCGGAACCCCAGCCCTTAGGATTTTTGTGCTCTTGGTTGTACCGTTTGTGTGAAGAGACCAGATAGTCCTTATCAGACTCAACAATCTTTTCGCTAGGTCCTTCTTGGAGAAATCTTCCCGTGGACGCTATAGTCATAACAGTCTATATTTCCAATGAGACAGTGCTTCACATTCGAAGATGTGTGACGCTGTTTCCTCCTTTCCCATGCACAACCGACAAATATGAGAACTGTATGCATGTGCTTCCTTAGGGTACAGTTACCGGCGAGTAACCCGTCACTTTCCCTATTTGGTCCCCGCTGAGGTTTAATGCTTCGTTAGTCAGCTTCCCCAACGATACGTAGACATTGCACCTGGGTCTAGCACCGTTGCTGTAGCTTGTATTGCTATGTCAGTTCTAGATCCGTATGTGTACTACACCAACGCTCCTTCCTGACTGCATTCTTCCAACTCATCCAAGTTTAGTTGGTCCGTTGTCGTTAATTGTGGCCAACACGTTATTACTTCTCATTCCAAGAAACGAGTTTGTGATAACATCTGTGTTTCTGGAAGACTATGGGTGTTGGTTCCTTCGTGCCCTTTCCCATTGAATTCCAGCCTGTATGCAGCCATTCTCCTTCCTCACCTATCCTAGCTCTATTTCCCTTTTTACCAAGCTAGTTTCTCAAATAGCTGGTTAAGTTAATTCAACACTTCCATTGACTTAATTTTTCCATAATCGCAATTTTGTATAAAAGTGAATGTTCACTCTTTTTTTTGTCTTCATAGTCTGTTAAACCACCTTTGTAGGTAGAATTTAAAATACAGGTCACTCATAATATAGTCAATTGATACAATTTGTTTTACTTATCATAGTTCAATATTTATAGCTATCTGTTTAACTAGCATTTTCCGGTTTGCCAATCCCACAGTTCTGGTTTCTAAAAAATTCAGTGAGCAATCATTTTCCCTTCATAAAGAATTCTTTTGGAAGTATGTGCCGTTATTATACTTTGTTCTGCACTTCAGTTTTTTTGCACATTCCCATCTGCTTATGAACAATTACTGTAATGCACTAGAACACTACATTTTTTAGGCCTGCTTTTGTTTTTTCAATTCATTATATCTACTCTGTTTAAAAATTGTCAAATATATGATATACCTAGAAATTTTTATAAAATTATCTATCTTATAGATTAACATGGCCTACAAAAAGGTATTTCATGAAGGATAGTCATTATACTTAGACTAGAGTAATTGCATAATAACATCTTATACATATTTTTCACACTACTGGTCTGTATTATAACAAGAATTTCAATATAATTGCTTCTAGACAATTACTTCGGCAAATTATTCTGTATCCGAAAACCTAGAGGTAATAGATAAAACCTAATTCGAATTTTTATAATCAGCATTCATTCATTCGATTGGGTTGTGCTCAACTGCCCAGGCACTTGAACTGAATCTTTGTACCATTTCCCATGTTATCTACTTCCATTCCAGAAGCTTTGTGTCTTCTTTGTAGGCCACTAGTTTGACTGGAGGGATTTTCAGTAGTTGTAGTATTTCCTCTCCAAAATGCTTCCGTCTGAGTCCATGTAAGTTTTCGCAGAAGCAGAGTATGTGAGTAGGTGTTTCATCATAGAGTTCACATTTCCTGCACATAGGTTCACTAACTTTGCCCATTTTGTGCAGATGTTTCCTCAGGGTGCAGTGTCGGTAACTATCTTCAAATGTCTCTTACTCAGTTTCAATAGCCTGGTTGAGAGTACATTGTCTACCTTCTTCAGTAAACTCTTTGTATGGAGGTGCCCTTGTGTCGACCTCCATTTGAGCTGGTGTTCCCTATCTATCCAGTTCCCGATTTCTCCTCTTACGCAATCTGTTTTTTACCAGCCTAGACCTAGTTGTTGGATTACTGATAGCTTTAAGCAGAGCCTGGCTGTCAGTGAATATTTTTATTTTTGTCCGGTATGTCCTCTTCTGATGTTTTCATCAATACAGGCTATCGCTGCAATCGTCTCTGCTTGAAACAGAGTCGTGTATCGGCCAAGGCTAAATATAATTCTCTTTCTAGATCCTTTTATACTAGTCCCAGCGTCATGGTTTGTTTTAGAACCATCGGTGAACCAGATGATTTCTCCAGAATTACCTGGGTGCATCACCTGTTCCCTAGATGGGATGATGATGTTTACTCGCTCAGTGAAAATATTCTCCGGTGTCATGCTATCAAAACTCATGTGAAATATGGGCTCATCTAGTATTGTCCCAGTGTCCTTCTCGAACATTGTTCGGTGACCATAAGTCTCTCGATTTCAGCCTAAGCATTTTATGCTCCGCTCTTACAAAAAGTTCCAAAGGAGGAAGTCCAATAAGGACTTCCATTAATGCCGACCCCGTGCTGTTCATTGCCCCGGTAATACCAAGAAGGGCTTGTCTTTAGATTGCAGTTAATATATTCACTGCAGAGGACACCTCTGTCCTCCTCCACCAGATTAATGTGACTACTGCTAGGTGATCGTTGACCTTATCACAGTTATGTAAAGCCAGTGAACCACCTCAGGTCGTATTCCCCAGGCACTGCCCATAACTTTTCTGCATTGCCAGAAAAGCCTAGTCGCCCTGGTAGTAATTTTTTCCAGGTGTATCTTCCAATTTAATTCGGAATCAAGGGTCACTCCCAGATATTTAACTTCTTTTGATATTTCTAGTTCTTCTCCCAACATCAGTATTCTACCCTGCGGGATAACTCCTCTTTAAGGCACCATTCCTTCACAATTCGTAGTGCTGCTTATAGGACATTCTGATATTCTTAACTACCTCTAGTGACAATCACTATGTCATCCGCAAAGCCCTGCGTCCATATACCTTGATCATTCAACCTGAAGATCAAGTCATCCACAATTAGCTTCCATAAAAGTGGTGAAAGTACTTCACCTTGAGGACATCCTTTAATTGTCCTGACGGTGTAAGTTGTATCATGCATATGTGCTGTTATTCTCCTATGCTCGAGCATGGATCCTATTCATTTGAATGTGGTGCTGTTAATCCCTCTTTTTTTAAGGGACCTGTTTGTAAATATATCTTTTATAAGTTGTTCGTTTTCCGGAAACAAATTTCACTCTATTGACGTAAGAACTTCCTACGTGAAGTCTTTTGGTGAATAATACGATGTGCTTGGTTATACCATTCAAGAAATCATGTCCACTTTAAATATTGGAATATTTTTGTTTGTCTGATTTTATTTTCATTGTGGTCATATCTGAAGTATTGGATGTATATATTGAAACCGCACATGTGATCTTCTAATAAAAACAACCAGAGGGTGATCACGTAAAAACTTTTAGAGATAAGTTAAAAAGAAAAGTTGGATAAGCCAGTACAAAAAGCTGATTCGAAAAAAAGAAATGAAAACAAATACAAGTGGGAACTGTGCCGGAATTCCCTCAGCATAAATCGTAAATACGACGAACTAATATTTGAAAATTTCGTGTGGGACAGACTACGGAATTTAAAAAAAAAATTTGGTTTTCTAAATGTCCCAAATTTGTTACTTACTTTTGTGAAGAGCTTTAGATTAATTAGTATTTAACTCTACCACTTTTTGAACTTTAAGTATCTATTGCTTATAATTCGCAAGGTAAAACTGGCAATTTTAGTAAATAAAACTTGTTTTAAACTTTTTTGAGCATTCCAAATAACTGGAGGTCTATACATTGTCGATTAAGAATATCTTATATAAAAAATACGCGATATTAAACTTACGAACCCGCATAACACCTCCTTTAACAAAGCAGTACTCTCTATATACCAACAAATACATGTACGAGTATATCCATTTTCATGTAAACCCAACATCCCAGTTAATAATGAATCAAAGAAAGAGCATCCTGTCAGGTATTATTAAGGAATTCGATTAAATCGTTTTCCTGAAAAACCGCTTTAGATTTATGTGGTTTTGTGGTAGTTGACATTCTCACCGCGGATACTTTTCCAACGGAATCGTACCCTGGAGAGCCCTTATCAGCCTGACCCTGTATCACTAGTGTCTTTACTTCGGTCGATTTTTGGTCGTTTTTTGAATTACGCTTCTCCTTCTTGTTGGTAAACAACTGCTCCTTATTTTAAATTCATCGAATTCCTCGCCGTTGCTCACATACGATATCCAATTCATTTGTGTTGATAAACTTTTGAAAAGCACAACAAATAAACAGTTGAACACCTTTTCATGGACCTATTCGCGCAAAAAAATAATTAGATAGAGTGACATTTTAAAAAGAATACGAATACGTAGGAAGCAGCTGAACACAAAAACGGAACTCGCATAATATTTGAAACTACATTCAAAAAATAGTAGCTTTTCGATATTTTACAAATACCGGGTGTTCCAGAAGTTTCCGACCCATTTTAACTGAAAAAATCTCGGAACTCAGAAACGATAGGGAGGAGCCGTTTTCGTTGGACAATTTCTTTTTATATAAAGTTTTTTCAGTATAAATGTTCAATTAGTGGAATTTTATATAGGGTGTTTCAAAAATATGGTAGGTATTTTTAAATGCAAAAATTGTGTATTTTTTTAATGAAGCAACCTATATATTTCTATGCTATCTGAAAGTTGAACTATTTCCCTTTTCGAATATGTATAATTTGTTGAAGTTTAGATGAAAAATGAGTAAGTTATTTGATTTTTATTGATAGGCTGTTATGTAGGCATCTAGAGGAGTCAATGTTAAAGTATGCTTTGGAATTTTTAATAAACTGTAACGAACCGTCAAAGTAATTAATTCCGATTTGAATACTTCAAACGGCTAGATGTTGTTAATTTATTTTCAATAAAGGTACGATTTAGTTTACCTGAAAAATCAAAAACTGTGTTATTTGTTAGAATTCCATGAATCCTAACCAGGAGCAATTTTTTTACAACCATATTTTTAAAAAACGCGACGATCCTCTTAATGCACCTACCCAACGGATTGACCGTTCGGTAGCCACCCCAACATTCCCGAATCAGAGAATCAACGTGGTTAACCTATAACTACCGGCAGAGTCACTGGAGTCAAAAAGATGTATCCAACACGCTACCATTCTACCATTTCAGAATATATCAGTGAATTTCTTTTGATCGAAAAAATAATACATGAACAACAACATGGATTTGTAAAAGGACGATCAACAATGACGAATTTACTTTGGTGTGTTAATGAATGGACAAAATCTTTAGACAAGAAAATCCCGACAGACATCATTTACCTAGATTTTGCAAAAGCGTTCGACCGAGAGCCAAAACAAAGATTACGGTATAAATTGGAACATCTTGGCATACGAGGTGATCTACTGGAGTGGATTGACTCATTCTTAACAAACAGAAAATTCTGTGTGAAAGTGAGAAATTGTTTTTCAGCTGAGAAACCCGTATTAACCGGTGTTCCGCTAGGATCAGTACTAGGTCCACTCTTATTTATAATATACGCAAGTGACCTCCAACTTCATATTCAATGCAACAAAGTTTTCTATGCCGATGATTCTAAAATATTCACTGATTCATCTCTTCATATAAATCTTCAACAGGACTTGGATTCGATCTCTAAGTGGTGCTCAGACTGGATGTTGCCTCTTAATATAGATAAGTGTTTAGCTCTTTACATGGGCAAAAACAATCCACGACATAAATATTTCTTAAACGGTCATACCTTAAATGAAGTGAATTCTTATAATGATCTCGGTGTTACAATTACTAATGATTTGAGCTGGTCAGAACATGTTGTAAGTATTACCAACAAAGCAAAAAGTAAGCTGTACCTCATCAGCAAGTCTTTCGGAAGGATGTCGTTGCGTAATTCAACTCCTTTATATAAAACTTATATTCGCCCAATTATGGAGTATTGTGGAACTGTGTGGTGTCCGGAACTAGGGCGGGATAAAGATCTTCTTGAAAAAGTTCAGCGTCGATCAACCACACTATCATTCGGGCGTACTAGACCTAGTTATACAGAAAGACTAAATATAATGGATTTACCGACCTTTGAACAACCTCGTCTTCGAGGGGACATGATAATCACCTTTCGCATTTTAAATTTTAATTATGGTAACTTAAGAAGTATATTTAATGTGGACACTGATAATCGGCTTCGAGGACACAAATGGAAATTGAAAAAAGAAATATTTACTTGTCGGACAAGGCAATATTTTTTTTGTAATCGTGTTTTTTCAACATGGAACCATCTACCTAAGGATATTGTAACGGCACCGTCTGTCAATATTTTTAAGAACAGACTGAACGCTTTTCTGTTTCCTAATTAAATTTTTTCCTTGCAAGTTTTAATTTTATAATTACTTTAATTTTTGTGATATTTGTATTGTATAATTAATGGCTTATGGATCTTAGGGTCCCTGCCCTTACCTTATTGTAATAATAATAATTCTCTCACGTTACATGACACAAAGCTTAATCAGTGAAATATAAAACATACATAACTCAGTTTATTATTTAGTGTGGTGAGATCTACCAGAAATTGTAAGTGTTAAATTTAAGCTTTAATTACCTACCCGGATAATAGCCAAAGCTAACTGTTCGGATTATAGGCGCCAAGTAATGTGTTACTTGGGAGGAATGTAACTATATATCCATTTATTTTACTTCTGTAGTTGTTCTATATATTTTTGTTGTATTCGTATCCTTTATCTGCTTTGTTTGCTCGTGAATATATAATGTAAGGAACTTTTCTTATGTAGGTATCAGTTCACAATTGGCTATGTTGCCACATTAATTGCACCGGTTGGAAATAAAGGAATTGATAGTTGTGCATTTGAATTAAACTTTTATTAACCTTGTTGTCAGTCTATTCATGACGTTAAAATTGGGTAGTGGTCCTCCGTTATTACCTACAGTGTAGAATAAGCAGACATACTATATCTATCGTTCATTTTTCCGTATCCAAGAACTTGAACCTTACCGAAGGAAAGTCTGCGATTATCTACATTATTGTATGGTAAATATGAATCGATTGTTAATACTAAAAGAAGATTTCGTGAGGTATTAAGGAAAAATCCACCTTAAAAAAACAGTATAATAAAGTGGTACGCTGCATTTCTGCAAAGTGGATTATTGGAATGGAAGAAATATAAAACTCCCATGTATTTAGGAAACATTAGAAGAACATAATAATCGAATATCTCTCTGCAAAATATCATGCACACCAGGAATTTCAAAATCAGAAGTTCAGAGATGTTTGAAGATATTAAAGTTGACTCCTTATAAAATTCATTTGCACTAAAAAATGTATATATTTTCAAACCAGAATTCCTTTTTTTGGAAACATTTATTTAGAGAAGTTGCCAATGTTCTACTTATAACGTCAGATGAGGCTGGTTTTCATTTAAACTGGCAATGTAATAAACATATTTGTCGCATATGAGGGTCTGAAAATCCAGGGATAATGAAAGAATACGAAAGAGATTCACCGAAGTTGTGTGGCATTTCTAAAGAAAAAATATACGGACCGTTTTTTAAGGAACTACAATTCCTGGTAATGTCTACACAGATCTTTTATAAAACTGCGCCACCACACTTTTCACTTGTGGCTAGAAATACTTTAGCAGAAACATTTGGACATAGGTGGATTGGGAGAGCCGGACCAATTGAGTGGCCTGCCCCCTCACCATACACCATACAATTCCATACATTTTTATATGGTCTTTTATCAAAGATAGATGTTATAATCCTATTTCAGAGACTCTGGAACAACTGCGACGCAACATTGTCCGAACATTTCAAGAAATTACCCCGGAAATGTTACGCAATTCTTTTGATCACTTTTTGTTCAGGCTGCAAAAATGTATTGATCAAAATGGACAACACTTGGAACATCTTGAAGATGTTTATTAAAATAGATAATTTATAATGTTAATTTTTATTGAAATTGTATTCATCTTCCAAGTTTGTCTTCCAGAAATATTCGGTATATTTATTTTTGTAGGTATTAGTTAGCAGGCAAATTTTGTAATTATTTTTTATTTAAAACGTATGTGTTAGACATCTTCATCTAATAAAGAATCATTCAAAACCAAATAACATACTAGTTTTTCACCTAAGCTTTGTATACAAAGAAATTGTTCGACGAAAAACGCACCTCTCGTTTTTCAGTTCCGAGATTTTTGCAGTTAAAATGGGTCAGAAACTTCTGGGATTGTAAGTATATCTATTGAACTTTTTTGGGTTGGGTTTGATGGACCGTAGATAATAATTAATGGGGTAAATTTTGTTTTTAGCTATTTAAATTCCTCCTTCATACCCTAAGGTATGTTTTTTGTTATAAATATTACCTAGTTTATACAGAAGAACATCGCTTGCTAAAGGCCATCATTAACAACAAAGAGTATTTTTTGGATTGAACCAATACATTTTTCTAGGCTTTCTACTATTTACTCAATGATCTCCAGTCACACAATCGACTCAAATTTTTACCGAGTATTTGATAAGAGCACTTACTATTATCACACAAATAAACCAAAATAATCATATCAATGAAATTATTCATCATGTAAATTAAAAAAGAAACCAAAAAAAGCCTGTTGGTATTTCAGAGGAATAATAGTCTATTGAGTAAAACTTCATGAAACTTATATCTGAATTTTCCAATAACTGAATAATTATAGGGGTTTGAAATTTTAGAAACGAGACGGGGAGGGTGCTCCCTTCATGAAACTTTTCTTCAGACTAATAAAGGTTAAATTGAATATTTCAGCGAATCCATATCGAAATGTCGAACTGTAGGAAAAACGAAAATTCACCCTAGCTTTATTTCCTATTTAAAATTAAAATTTAACTCTTAAGGATGCATAAATCACAAATTGGCAAATTTACAATTAGTTGGATTTACCTTTTTTTCAGTGCTAAGCGGATATTACTTGTCCATCCTCGCTTTATGTGGATTTCATCTTAAGTCAGATTATTACTTTGAGCTACACTTCTTATAGGTTAATACTGATATAATGATTCAATATCATTATAGCAAGAACTGGACACATCACCAAAGCAGAGTATGGACAATGCTAACTAATGAATGAACATTCTAAAACCAAATTCTCATCCATGGGATTATCCTGGATTATCCCAGATTATAGCCATAAGCAAAATCAGACTATTTGAGAAGCGCGACACCTCGACGAGGCGAATGAAGACGACGCTTTCTGAAAATTTACGTCATAAAGTACCATCCTGTTCTAGAGGCAGACATTAAATATTTCCATGTCATTGATGGATCGAGCAGAATAAAACATTTCAAAAGTACATTCTGTTTGTAACAAATACATATGTAATATATATTCTATTGCTTTATAAAAGTTTATAATTCTTCATTAAATATTCAATACACATTTCTCTATCGGAGCAACGAAATTTCTTTTTGCGAAAAAACAAAATTTCGAGCCAAAATTCAAATTACAATTCAACTCACCTTTCTTTCTTTTTTCGACAGAAATCGCTTGGCCGTCCTCTCTTCGCCACATGATCTTTGGCGTGGGAAATCCATCCGCTTTACACGTCAAACTAATATTCTGGTTTTCTCGAACCGCCACAGTCGATTGCGTGCTCTCAGTATCAATTATGTTTGGTGGAACTGAAAAGAAAATCAGAGGTGAACCCTTTCATCTTTTAAATGATTACCCACTATTGTATTATTTCACACGTATTGTATACGAATAGTATACGTTTTTGTTTGTAGGATCAATACGCATCGGTCAATTTTGCGTGTAAGCATATAAGCGATTTGTGTTAAAAAAAAATCAAATATTTATTATATTTATGATTATTTGTAAACGGCGTCGACCCAGCACTCTACTAGAACGCCTCTGATGCGATAATTACGGTGAAGCAGTGTCGAACGCGGTTTGTAATTGATTGGGTGACCACTGGAAAACAACGTTGTAGAGCCCGTACAGCCTGCAGCGAAATACTTTAGACTACTAGGGTGAGTAGCATATATCCCAACTTGCCGGTATTATACCAAAGAACACGAGGTATAATGTAGATAAGCCGTCTTTTGGAGGAGACGTAAAACCGAGGTTCCGAGTCCATGTGGGGCGTCCTCAGGTGGCGGATAGAGGAACGGGCATGGACTTTGTGGAAGGGGATTGGTTGACTGAGACTGAAAGCCTTCCTCAGAGCGAAAGAAATGGTTAGCAGATGAATAAAACGGGGTAAGGAACGTAAAACTTCCGAGAATCCTGTGAAATAATCTGTCGCCGACCAGCTTGCGGCACAAACCGTAAACTGCTTGGTATTGCAACGACCCCTCCATCGATGGAGGGTATGCGGTACGAAGGAGCACGGGGGTATTGGCTTAACTGCCTGGACCACGTGGTGACAACCACTATAAAAACTATCCAATCCTACGGTATAGTGTGCGCCTAAAGGATGAAAGGTCGGGGGGTACAATGGAGGGTAGTGTTCACCAGCCCTCGGGTCAACGTCATGACGGCCAGACCTGGTCAAACCGCCTCCGCTGAAACGTCGACATCACCATCTGGTTCTGGAGAAAAAGGGCAGGGTAAAAGAGTTCGCTCTGAAACCAGCACTCCGTCTCCGGTCAACCAAGGTAAGAAGAAGAAGGAGGAGCCTGCGAAGGTACTAAAACCCAGGGAAACCCCAGGAGTAACATACCAGCAGGCTCTTTCCTCAATCAAAATGGGAATCACCTTGGGGATCCTGAGGTTAAACTCTCACCTGAACAGGCCAAGCAGGTACAACTGGCATTAACCAGAGAAGTCTGGAAATGTCCTACGGGGACTGGGCCGCAGTTCACGGGAACCTACGTCCAATCGGGTGTAGTGGTGTCTGCGCAAACCAATCTTCAAGGACTTGGCTGAAGGAGACAATACCACAACTGAAGCCCTGGGAGGGAGCAGGTCTTAAAGTCGACGACTTAAAGGAACTGCTCAAAACTGCCAGAGTTCTTTTGTGGGTTCCAACAGAACACCTGGAGGTCAAAGAACCCTCCAAGATCCTCAAACTCCTGGAAACCCAGAATACGGGATTGAGAACGGGGGACTGGAGGATCCTAGGAAACCATCCTGAGCCAAAGGGAACCACCATTGTCTTAGGGATGGACGAGCAGTCTCTGAAGGCGCTGACAGACAGAGGGTTGAAGGTATACCTCGGCTTGTCGCAGCTAACCTTCAGGGTATCCCACGGAAGGGGCAAGTGCACAGAAACCGCAAATTCTGCAGGTACTTCAAGTAAACCTGCAGCATAATAAAGCGGCAACTGCTGCACTTGCCCATTACATCACCCAAGGCAAGATAGATATAGTCCTCATACAAGAACCCTACATTTATGGAGGGCATGTAAGAGGACTTGGGGAGGCTAAGGGTAAATTGCACTATTCCTCTGCAGGAAATCCTAGAACCTGCATTTTTGTGAGGAATGAAATACAGGCACTAAGAATGCATGATTTCTGTTTTAGGGACGAAGTAGTCTTGAGACTGAAAACACAGATGGCAGGAAACTGGACGGAAATTATTATAGCTTCAGTATATCTGCCATTTAACTCACCAACCCCACCTCCGTCCAATGAACTGGAGCAGCTGGTGAACTACTGCAGGGCTGAAAACCTGCAGACGATCATTGGGATGGACGCAATTCGCATCACACTGCGTGAAACAGCAGCGACATCAACACAAGAGGTGAGTTCCTATTAGACTTTATTATTTCTAATGATTTAGTAATAGTGAATCGGGGGGCTAAACCAACTTTTGTGACAAAAACTCGTAAGGAGATCATTGACATCACCTTAGCGACTACTGACATAAGCTCTCAGCTAGCTCACTGGCACGTGTCTGAGGAACCGTCTCTGTCGGTACATCTGTATGGAAATCTCCGATATGGAGAAAACTGTAGTGAGATACCGTGACCCGAGAAGCACGAACTGGGAGAAATACAGGAATGACCTTGAACTCCTACTAGGGAACGTGAAAAGGAAAATAAAAATAGAGCTTGCCTCCGAACAACTTTGTGAGGCCATCGAACTCTCTTATCACAACAATTGCTCTGAGGTAATCCGCTCCTCTAGGAATAAACTAATCTGGTGGAACAAGGAGCTTACCTTAACAGTGCGAAAAAGACAGGAGAGTGGGAAGAATATTACTCCACTGTGACTGCTTACAACAAACAAATTAGGAAGACAAAAAGGGAGTCCTGGAGGAAATTCTGTGGTGAGGTGGAAACAACCTCAGAAACAGCTCGACTCCAGAAAATCCTTGCCAAATATCCTATCAATCCCATTGGTAATATTTTAAAACCCGATGGATCTTTCACGGAAACTGGTAGCGAGACCCTACACATTCTACTGCAGGCACATCTACCAGATTCTGAAGAGATAGGCATGGAACTATCCGTCAGACCTCCATCTCCCGTAGCTCGTGCGAGGAAGGAAGATTGGAGTGCTGCCAACAAAGTAATAACCCAGTTCAAATTGAACTGGGCCATCAACTAGGTCGAGCCATACAAAACTCCTGGACCAGATGGTATAATTCCAGCGCATCTGCAGCAAGGGCAATCACATCTATCTCCAGTACTTTGTAAACTCTTCAGAGCATCACTGGCAACTGGATACATTCCAGCTGCTTAGAAAAGAGCCCGAATTGTCTTTATTCCCAAACCAGGTAAGGATTATTCCCAGACAAAGTCATTCAGGCCAATAACTCTGTCGTCTTTCATGCTGAAGACAATGGAGAAACTTATTGACAGGCATATTCGGGAAAACTTTCTCATCGAAAAGCCTCTTCACCATAACCAACATGCCTATCAATCAGGAAAATCCTGCGAAACAGCCTTACACCAACTTGTGTCGAAAATTGAGGCTGCTCTAGGAAATCAAGAAATTGCTCTCGGAGCATTTTTTGACATAGAAGGAGCGTTCAACAACACATCCTCTGATTCCATGATAGCTGCTGTTGCAAGGCGTGGAGCAGACGACACCACATGTCGGTGGATGAAAAACATGCTTTTCAACAGAACTGCAACAACAACCTTATTTGGAGACTCCATGGAGGTGCGGATAACGAAGAGATGCCCACAGGGAGGAGTTCTATCCCCTTTGCTGTGGGACCTCGTCATAGACGATCTCCTGTTGGAACTGAACAGAAAAGGAATATACACCCAGGGGTATGCGGACGATCTGACAATACTTGTACTGGGGAAATACCCTAATGTTATATCAGGGCTGATGCAACAGGCTCTAGGAATGGTGGAGATATGGTGTAGGAGGGAATGCCTAAGGGTGAACCCTTCAAAAACCGCGCTCATTTCCTTCACTAGAAAAAGGAAGTTTGAGGGACTAAAACTGCCAAGCCTCTTTAACGTGCAGCTGTGTCTAAGTCAGGAGGTTAAGTATCTGGGTTTAATTCTGGATGCAAAACTAACCTGGAACTCACACCTTCATGATAAAACCAATAAAGGGAAAATGGCCCTAATGGCTGCCAAACGGGCGATATGGAACACATGGGGACTAAATCCACGGATCGTACACTGGCTGTACACAACTGTGGTGAGACCCATGGTCACCTATGGTGCCTTAGTTTGGTGGCCAAAAACAGATCAGAAGAAAGCTGAACTGGAGCTATCAAAACTTCAGAGGCTTGCCTGTCTGTGCATAACGGGTTCCATGAGAAGCAGCCCGACTGCGGCAATGGAAGCAATTCTCAATATTCCGCCTCTTGCTCTGCATGTTAAGGCGGAAGCGAGGATGGCTGATGGCTGATGGCTGCATACAGACTGGAATGCAATGGAAACTGGCAAGAAAGAACCAACACCCATTGTCATTCCAGAATCACAGAAGTTATCACAAACTCACTCCTTAGAATGAGGAGTGACAACATGTTGGCAAGATGTAACGACACCCAACCATACCAAATCCAGCTAAACTGGGATGGGTTGGAAGCATGCAGTAAGGAAGGAACGTTGATGTGGTACACTGACGGATCAAAGACTGACATTGGAACAGGTGCTGGAGTCCATGGTGCTAGACCCAGGTGCAACTTCTAGGCAGAAATCTACGCTATCGATATGTGTTTGCAACTGAATATTGAAAGGGGGTACAGGGGTCAAAAGATCCTAATTCTCTCCGATAGTCAGGCAGCATTAAAAGCTTTAGTATGTCCTCAGATCAGATCTAGACTGGTCTGGGATTGTCTACAAAAACTTAAAACCCTGGCTAACCATAATAGAGTCACTCTTAAGTGGGTCCCAGGGCATAAGGGCATTGTAGGAAACGAAAAGGCAGAGATCCTAGCAAAGCTGGGGTCTGAGACAGCATTCACTGGTCCTGAACCAGTATTTGGGATATCTAAAACTGCTGCACGTGGTTGTATATCTCGGTGGACTCAAATTAAACACCAGTCGTACTCGAGACACGTACCAAAACAGGAACACAGCAAACTCCTGGTCAAAAAACCCTCGGAGAAGCTGACCAATGAAATACTAAACCTTAGCAGGGCCCAAATAAGAATAGTGACGGGTTTACTTACCGGTCACTGTACTCTGAGGAAGCACATGCATACAATCGGCATATATAGGGAGGAACCTCTCACATTATCTTTGATTGTGAAGCATTATCTCACTGGATATATAGACTCCTAGGACTAGAATATCCAAGGGAGGATTTCTCCAAGAAGAACATAGTGAAAAGTCTGCTGAGCCTGATAAGGGCTACTGGTCTCTTCACATAAACGGCACACCCAAGAGCACAAAAAGCCTTAAGGCTGAGGTGCCGAGGACATCAATCCTTTGACTGGTGTGCTGATCCAATCAATCAATCACCATGGATGTTGGGCTCGATAAAAATCACTACCACTGGTTGGAACACTAGTGGGTTCGGCTATCGGCAAAAATTCCGGTTCTGGGTAGTGTGTTTCCGGCGTTGATAATTAAATTCAGTCGCATAAATAGACGTTAAACAAAAAAAAAAAGATTATTTGTCTTGTGATGTCAATTATTCCTGAATAAGTAATTGATTTTTCATTTTTATAAAAAATAGGTAGTCTATATTGGGAGATACCTCTATCAATAAGGAAAAAATTGGTCCAAGAGGATGCAAATATGTATTGATCTCCACGTAGAAAATTTTAAAAAATAGTGTAGCCAATTTTTAAGAAAATCATATACGTAAAAAGTCCAGCAGAACTTGGTAGATCAACACTTTCTGAATCATAATATCATGTCACCTGTGTCATTATTGGTGATGTATGAATGAGAACTTATATATCTTTAATATCATAACCATGAGTGGTTTTTGTATAACAAATAAAATGATTACTTTGTGCTGGTTAGACCAAAGAGATTTCCTTACGATTTTCCATCAGGTATATACTGAACGGATATTTGTACGTTAGTCATAACTATAATTTCATCATAGGTCCAATGAAATATCAATTAATAAATAAACGTATTTATTGATATCATAAAGATTTTCGTTAATTCAATCAACACGTTTATTGAGTATATGAAAATATTCATTGATCCAATGAATATATTCATTAGCTCAATGATCTGAGTATGTTCGTGGAAACAATGAACGCATTTATCAATTCAGTAAAGAAGTTCGTTGATTCAATCAACTTGTTAATCTAACGAAACTATTCGATAAACAGTTGCTACTCAAGTTCTTGTTGGCTGCTGGTCAGATGAAGAAAACATTCTTGGGAATCTTTGATAGTGTATTTCGTGACAATGTGTTTTCCATGTGTTTTATCTTTGATGAAGAGATGTGTAAATGGTAAATATAAACCAGTGAAAAATATGCACTATTAAATGTTAAATGTCAACTAACTATAACGTTAGAAAAGATTATAGAGTTGTTAGAATGTACAATTGAATGTCTTGGCAGAAGAATAGCTTGGGAGTAGTTTATGTTAATATGGCTTGAAATATACTATTATTTTCACACATTTTTTAATGCATTCAGTACACAATATGTAAAATAGTTTAAGACATAATATTTTGTAAAATTTCAGTTGTGATAAATTGTTTTACACCATATCAAAAGAATTTCAGGAGAAAAGTTATTATAATAAGTATCTGAATTTAATTTTCAATATGTGTTTTATCTCAAACCTAAAACAATATTGTCAACTAATTTATTAAACGAACTCATTTAAATTCTAAATTGAAATCGAAAAGAAAAAATACGGACAGGTATATTGTTAATTTTAAACAGGGTTGTTTGTTACAGGGTATACAACTTCCACTTTTACCGAGGACAACATTGAGATTTATTAAAACAGAAAAATATAAATTAATCAAAAGCTTTGACAATTGCTATATGGAAACCCTTTTCTGCTCCACAAGCTCATAATTAAGCCAATTTAAAGCGTGAAAATTTTGAAGCTGCGCCAAAGTCTCAACTGTTAGGTTCAATAAAAAATAAAAGATCAATCTTTAAAGCACCGACGAATGCTAGCAGTAAGATCGTATTTTTTTTTATAAAAAAACTGATTTGGAACTAATAATTTTGAGCAAACAAAACCTGAGGACAGATGAAAGAAAACAACCTTAAACTAATTTCCCAGTGCAGAATGGTGAATTCACAAGCGTAGTATTCGAGAACTGAGGGGTATTAACAATTTATTTAAAACTTGAAAAGTGGAACAAAAAACAACTGATAACGTTTGCTTTATTGCCATAGTGTGGCTAGAATTCCTCCGGCGGAATTATTGATTTAAAATTAGAATTCCGCCTCGGGCGGAAGTTTATATGACATATCTGGAAATCCGACGAAAATGTCGTAATTTACGCAAGCGCGGCGGAGTTATTCACTAATAATATATGCTTTCCGCTGTCCAACGGCGGACAACTCATGTTTCATGATTAAATTCCGTTCAACGCTTATTTTTGTAATAATTCCGTCCGCAATTTAGTTTGGTAATAATTTATTTTATTTTATTTTAAGGGAAAGGGCGAATGCAATATTTCCTATATTCAATGTAAAGATATCATCATATATAAATGTATTTATAATTCCATTTATTTTCTTGGGTTTGTAAGTCTAACAGCAAATGGAACTCGGGTCTCTGATGGAATTCTTTAAAAAATAAAGTTCAGTCCGCCGTTAGACGGAATTTAGGTATCCAACGTCAACCGTCCACCGATGAGACCCTCAGGACGGCGGCAAATTAGGTATGTAATGTTGCTTGCGCAAGTTATAGGATTTTCGGCGGATTTCTGTAAATTTGGTATAAACTTCCGCCTCAAGGCGGAATTCTAATTTTAAATTTATAGTTTGGCCGGCGGACCTCTAGTCACACTGTTATTACAAACTAAGGCTATACTAATCAATACAATTTTGACACAAGTTCATAGAGAATCCTTAGAAATTTACTCGTTATTATAATGGTCCATTAGAATTTTATTTTTATTTTATTATTGTATTGTCTAAAAATTATTTCTAAGTAGGCACTAGATGTGATTTAAGGTACATGACCTCTTAAGAAACGACTACTTCTTGGGCAATACTAAATTTTGCGTCTGTCTTGTACTACTTAATTGGAAACGATAATAAAAAATTGTACCTCTCGTCGAAAATACTACTAGCCATATTAGCTTATTTACTGAAATTATTATACTCTATTTTTCTATTTTTATTCCAATTTTAATCATATTAATAGTGGATTTTACGATATCCAATTAAATTAAATCCTCCGGTGTGCTGTTAGGTACGCTACTGACTCAATCTAATAATTTCTGAAGTACAAAGTCCCTTTTGAAAACAATAGAGACTCGGATACGAAAAATATCCCAATGAAATTACATAATACTAATAAGTTCAATATAATAGAAGATAAACTGAGTTTATATAAGAGTTCAATAGGGTCGCTATATTGTTCTTTCAATTATGTTACTTTATCGTTCAACTGAGAAGGAAAATATATTTTCTTAAATATTATATTTCTGATGAAAATTTTTTATACACGTATGAGCAAAAGTATAGCATATTTTGAATTATTAAATGACTATTTATTTTGTGTTAGAAGAAAAATAGGTAGATGAAAGATAAGAGTTTATTGAAAAATAATAAAAAATGTAATTGTTTCATAAGCAACTTTTTTGTATCAACTGGCGTTCGTCAATTTGAAAAAATATTTTTTTTGAAAGTTGGATTTAGTACCGCGTAATGCCTCCTCTAGCGTCTAGTATATAGCTTGCATTCGCGTTCCATGTCAAAAATCAAGCTAGCTACTTTCATGGAAATTGTCACCATTATTTCAGAACAGCTATACCTACGTAACTCTGGGATTTCTATGGTTTATTTCAGAAAGGTATAAGGTAATAAAACCTCATTAGGTATGCAAAGGGAGCACAGAGTGACCCAACGAATATTTTAGCAACTTTCATAGTTTGGCATTGATTTCATTGTAAAATTCTTTCTTTTTATCAAGTGCAGGTAGTACCACCCGGGTTGGGGTCAATATATGGGTTTAGCCTAATGTTATCCATTCACAAACACTGAAAGTAGTGTGCCAAATGCGTGCCGGTAGGATACTCGTAAAAAGGAAAGAATTTTATTTTAACAAAATAAAAATTAGGCATTATGTACATAGTATTAGGTACACTTATTTTTTATTGAACATTATACAAAAAATACATTATACAGAAATTAAATTATAAAAAATTATAATATTCTTCGTCATCTGAGGAACTGTCATCTCCTCTTGACGTTATAATTAACGGGTCGACGGTCCGATCGATCAAGTAGTCAAGATCCCACATTTTCTCCTCTTCTTTAATGACATTCTGGACTGCTTTTTGCCAGTTCTCTGGTGTCACCTTCTTAACGGCTTGATGAAACAGTAGCTTAACGTCTTTCATTTT
This sequence comes from Lochmaea capreae, assembly GCA_949126875.1. Taxonomy (NCBI): domain Eukaryota; kingdom Metazoa; phylum Arthropoda; class Insecta; order Coleoptera; family Chrysomelidae; genus Lochmaea; species Lochmaea capreae. The sequence continues at coordinate 13,128,599 of OX421402.1, read as the reverse complement.
GAATGTCGTGTTGTGTCTTGCCACAAATCCTTTCCCTTGCGCCCATATAAGTTCTATAGGATTTAGTTCGCAATGATATGGCGGTATGCGCAGCACAGTTACACTATGTTTTTCTGCTATATCTTCCACGGCGTATTTCATAAAACGATGTTTGTGTAAATTTGCTATAGCCAATAGTTCTTTTTTTATAAAATTATCTTCAAATTCAATACTTTTGGTGGTTAACCAGTCCATAATTTCTTGTTTTTTCCAAGATGAAGTTGGAGTCTTCTCGATGCGTCGAGAATGATAACTTGCGTTATCCATAACTACTACTGAATCAGCCGGAAGATATTTTATCATTTCACCAAAATAGTCTTCAAAAACATCCGAATCCATGTCCTCGTGGTAATCTCCCGTATGGCACGACTGAAAGGTTAGCAAACCTTCTTTTAAAAATCCCTCTTCGTTTCCAATATGGACTATTATTAGTCTTTTCCCTTTACCTGAAGGCACCTTAATACCAGTTGACAGGCCTTCCATGAAAGCTTGGCGAGCACTGGTTATATTTTTGTCTTGCCACATTTTTGGTACTGTCTAACCTTTATTAATCCACGTCTCATCAAGATAAAAGATTTTCTTTTGCTCTGTTCTGTACTGCTTTATACTTCTTAAGTACTTTCGTCGCCAGCAAACAATTTCATCGTTTTCCAGTAAAAGTGCTTTACGGTTATGCTTTTCCAAGGCAAAATCCATATTTCTCAAAGTGGTCCATAAAAGTTTTTTAGTTATGAACGGAATACTGTCATCCTGGCCAAGCTGCATTAAAATCTTATCTAGGGTGGGTAATCCCTACACAATATTTCGATATTGACACTTCAGGCCAGAAAACATACTTTTCCTAATTCTCTTACGCAATTACTTGGAATTTTAATATTACAAACAATACTATTTCAAGACCTACGCCTATGGCCGACACCGAAATTGAACCGAACTGGACGGAATTCCCCATTTTATTACCCTATACCTTTCCGAAATAGACTATAAATTATTTTTTTGAAATAGTCCCATTCGTGCCTCATTGTATTACAATATGAACTTGTTGCAGGCCAGTTCAGTTCATCCTCAGTGAGGTACTGTTGTATAGCATCAGCAATGCAGGAATGCGCAATGTCATCCATTAAAATAAATCTAAAATACCCAATAAAGCAAGCCAAATGCCTGTCATCCTTTGATTGATCTTTACAAGTTTTATTCGTCCTTCTGAACTTATACCTGCCCAAAACATCAGTGACTCTACCCAAAAACCTACAATTCTCACCAAAAAACATTGAGCAAAACGTAAATTTCTGTACACTACGTTACGCCAATTTGGATAATACAGGTGAATTCTTCTTAGTTACAAAAGAGTACAGTACTTTACTTTGAACCAGTTTCCCAAAAGCTCCTAGTAAATCTGTGCTAAAACCTCCTAGAGGATGTAAATCTTTTTACTTCCGTTCCAATAGCTTCCTGAAGGTCCACTAAGTTCAGATGCCGTTGCATCGCCATTTCTTAGAGCCGTAAGCTCTAGTAAACGCTCTTCTCTAGCACACATCCAGTAGACCTATATCGTCTACTCGAAGGTAAGTGGATAACTGGGTTGGTGGACTACTTGTGGGAGTAGAGTACAATAATCCAACAGGCTGCAGTGCCCCCAGCAGAAGAACGGCTCCCAAAAAGGAAAAAAAGGATTCAAGTTCTTCAAAACAAACAGTTGAAAATCCCAATAATGTATAGTATTAATTTTGCAACACTCCTCTTATTTTCCAAGTGACTGTTTATTCGATCGATTTCGTACACAGGGGTTGAACACGAAACTAAATAGACTTCGGTAACATTTATTTGTATGAGAGTGATTAGAAGGAAAGCAGATTCTCTCTCCGAAATCTGCACCCTCCAAACAAGGGTGAATTTCATTCGACAGACGACGATTGTTCTTGCCACAATAACGATCCAAGGAAGATTTTATAGGCACAGGTTAAAAAAATGCTCAGTTCAAGTTAGGTAGTGAGCTCAGACGGTAATCAACTTTTAAGGGTAGAATTAGGGACCCCAGCCCTCACAATCATACAGTGAATCTAGTATGCTGTTTTTCTGACCGAAATTTTTTGTAAATATTTCAATTGTTTCCATTGCTTACTTGAAATATATAAATAGGTAATATACAAATATTCTAGTAGGCCAGTCGGTAGGGGAAATTTTAGACCAAAAGTACAAGTAATTAGCAATACGGCTGATTTTTTTTATAAGTACTTTAAATTATGTAGATTAATATAAAAAAAAGTTTACCAGTCTATCGATTTCCCAAATTAAAAAAAAAAATCAAAAAACTTTTTTTTTCGAAATTCTTTAATATTTCGCGCTGGAGGAAGGTAGAGAAAAATAAAAAGCACCACCGTGTAGGGGAAGTGTTTTTCAATAAAAAAGGTCTGTTGCGTTCTTTTCGACCGAGCAATGGTTTGTCCGGAAAAAATTCGGTAAACTAAGTATGTGTTCCGCATCCGCGCGACTCTGCTGCACCTACTTTCTGAATCGCGAAAAAAAAATATATTTAATCAGAATTTTTTTTAATTTTTGGTAAGAGTCAAGGTTGTAAATAATAAATAAAAGGTAATACATTAATTTTTACATATTTTTATTGGAGAAAGGTATGCAAAAAATTATATCTTAAAATTATAAATTAATCATCTGCATCTTGTGCATTATAATACCTGTTTTCATTTATAAAATACTTTATTCCTGGATACTTTTATACCTTTTCACTATATACATTCTGTTCGTTGAGTATTCATCTTTATATTACAGGAGTATCAAATTTTATTTTGAAAAAATAAAGAAGGTTCCTACCCGAATCTACAAAAATTGCTATTTTCGCTTATAATACAAAAAATCATTGAATCCAAAAATGCATGTAAATTAATTAATTTTGTGATTATATATTCTTGATCATAGAAGTTTCCCCAACATTTCTAGGCAAACCCCATTAAAATTACTTTAGTTTTAAGTAAATAAGTAATAAGTAAATAAGTTTCTTGTAAATTCAAGATTCCTACAATTTACAAGATAATGAAAAGTGTCGTATTTCGTAATTAGGAAAAATTAATTATCCGTAAATTTTATTTATGGAAGAGGCCTCCTAAATAACAGTTTCCATTGTTCGAAAAATTGTTTCAATTCCTCCTTATTATATAATATATTTTTTATTGAGATACTTCGTTTTTGATTAGAATATATATATTTATATGAGTAATTTGCTAAATGATTATGTGCTATGACAAAAAAAATGCCATCTTAAAGCTGACACTTCCCTCTTCAAAACGCACTATTACAATTATTTATATATTACATTATAACTGTACAATAGTTTATAATGTACTCCGCCGCGCTTCAGAAAATAGGTTTTCTGCCTTATGGCAGAGTCTCGCGGATGCGGAATACATACTTAGTTTACCGAGTTTTTTCCGGACAAACCATTGCTCAGTCGAAAAAAATGATAGAGACCTTTTTTATTGCAAAACACTTCCCCTACACGTTGGTGTTTTTTATGTTCCTCTACCTTCCTCCCAGCGCGAAATATTAGAGAATTTCGAAAAAAAAAGGTTTTTTTTTTAAATTTGGGAAATCGATAGACTGGTAAACTTTTTTTTATATTAATCTACATACTTTAAGGTACTTATAAAAAAAAATCAGCCATATTGCTAATTACTTGTAGTTGTGACCCCTATCGATTGGCCTATAGTGGACGGTGATCTTTCCGAAACAATCAATAGGAATAACATTATGTAGTGTTGCTATTACTAAATTTGGATTAACCGAAATTTGAACCCATTATTTTAGAAGAAATATAAATGAAATAGCGTTGGATTACGTAACGAATATCAAAAGAAAATGGAAAGCTTCAATGAAAACTATTTAAATGTTCATGAAAGGAACATAGAAAGAACAGAAGTAGTCAGTCAATATAAAAGCTGATAAGGATCCTCAGAGGTGCAGTTTTAGTGAAAAGAAGTTCGCGTGGAGAATGTCAACATGTGAGCGGCACATAAATCTGAAATGGTTTACACCAAGTCCCGCGATTTAATCGAGTTGTTTAATATTGACAACACGTGGAAATTCGATACGAAGTAATTCCGTGATCCGCTCCCCAATTTCAATTCTGTGGAATTCCCCTTAAAGAATTAATTGAATGAGTAGATGCTTCAGAAATTACACCGCTTGCTGTTCGTAATGTTAAATATAACAAAAGATACCTCACAGAAAAGGTCTATATTCTTAAGAAGTCTAAACACGTTTTTCCTATTGTATCAATAATTTTTATAATGAAATCTGGACGATAAAAATACATATCCAGCTTTCATAGATTTTGAGAAGGCATTTGATACAGTGTCTAGAAACAAAGTATGGGAAGGGTTGAAACAAAAAGGAATACACGATAATAGTTATTTGTATGCTTAGGCCGCGAAATACCTTTTTAACGTACCGAAAGAACAGATAATCTTGAGGTCGTTAAAAAGTTTCGCAGCCATGGTATACACACTATTTTTCGTGCAATCGTTAAAATTATTAAACTAGATAATTGTAAATAAATATATTATTGTCCTAACATCAACAGCAGTTCAATTTATTTAACAATGTCACCGTGTGCTATGGAAATGACATGATTCAATATAATATACAAAATATTTTGACAGTAATTCTATCCCAAGGTAAATACAACAGTACAACGAGAGACAGACTCCAGATGGCTTTAAATGTAGTAACAGGCTGGACTGTGAAAGAAGAGCTACGCATGAGAATCTACATCAACAGGCAGATCAGGATCTATAGTGTCAGTCAAGCTGCCCTTCAGAGCTCTAAGGTAACATATCTCGGCTAGTATGGGAATGCGGCGAAGAACTTAGAAGACTGGCGACTCGGAACAGTGTAACACTGGAGTGGGTCCCAGGTCACAAAGGAATCGCTGAAAAATCTGACGAACTGGCAAGAGCAGGACCGTCAACCCTGATGAACGGACCCGAACCATCTGTGGGTGTTCCCAGATGCTCCACTAGGTCATGGTTAAGAGAACAACACAAAAATCACTGGAAGAATACGCCCTGGCAAACACATGGGAAGAAATTCATGAAAGAACCATCAAAAAAAGTAGCGAAAGAACTATTCACCATAACGGGGCTTCTTACGGGGCACTGGACACTTTCCCACAAAGGAGCACTTGAACAAAATAGGGCTGTATAACCATGACCTTACATGCAGAAGATGCAAAAAGGACACCGAAACAGCTCTGTACATATTATGCAACTGTGAGACGCTGGACCACAGGAGGCAGAAACTATATGGAAGACCCCAAATGACTCCAGAAGACTTCTACAACCAACCAGTAAAGAACCTGTATGAGTTAATACGAATTGGCTGAATAGGCTGTAGTCAGAAAACTAGGAGGATCCACAATAAGCACAAGAGGCTGAGGTGGTGCCGGCAAAGGGACGGCTCCTTTTAAAAAAAAATGTTAATATTCATCCTAAATAATATAAGTACTTATGTATTTGTTGGTATTCAATAAAAAATAATCCTTGTCTTTGTAGTATTTTAGAAATGTCAAATTTGGAAGTGATATTCAAATTTGGAAATGACGTTTGGCTTCGCAGCCGTTGCTATGGGTAACGGCCGCGAAATTAAATTTCGCGGATTGTGCTGAGAACGCGAAATACTGACTTCGCGTGCGATTGCACGAAAAATAATATAAGTTATCCAAGACATAGGATATAAGATCAAAAAAACTTTCATAATACGTAACAACTTGAGATCAGAAGGATTTAGAACTAGCATAGGATTGAGACAAGGAGGAGGACTAAGACCAACTTTATTCAATGTACATATGGACACCATAAAGAAAAGCGACCATAAAACTAAGAAAATTTTCATTGGATACAGAAATTTAGAGAGAGTGGAAATAGCGGAGGGAGTTTTTGCATATGATGTAGTACTAATAGCAGGAAGCGGAAAATAATTACACGAAAACATAAATATCTGGAAAGAAGGGGGCATGAAAATAAACGAAAATAAAGCAAAGATACTAATAATAGATGACCAGAATAATAATACAGACATCAAAATAAATAACATAAAAGTAGAACAAGTTAAAGAATTTAAATATCTAGGAGTAATGTTTGACGGAACGGGAGAACAAGACGATGAAATAAATGAACGAATTGCAAAAACAATTTAACTGTACTGTGCTACGAATAAAAATTTTATTAAAAAAAATAAATATCCAAGCAAACAAAGATAAAAATATACAATACAGTATATAGAGCAGTACTAACTTATGAATGCGAATCTTGGACTCTCTCAACCAGACAAAAAAGTGAAATTCGAGGAGCGGAAATTGAGCCTTAGTCTTAGAGTGGCAGGAGTAAATAGAATGGACAAAATAAGGTTTACAAAAATAAGAGATGAGCTGGCAGTACAACCAGTATTAAAATCCATACAACCACAACTCAGTTGGTAGGGTCACATCCACAGAATGGATAAAAGGAGGTAGGCATGGAACAAAATGGTGGGTGAAATATTACAAGAGAGATACAAATCCTTGGTAGAAGCGAAAACATTAACTGTATGGAAGACCCCAAATGACTCCAGAAGACTTCTACAACCAACAAGTAAAGAACCTGTATGAGCTAATACAGGGAATGGATTGGCTGAATAGGCTGTAGTCAGAACACTAGGAGGATCCACAATAAGCCCAGGAGGCTGAGGTGGTAACGGCGAAGGGACGGCTCCTTTTATAAAAAAATAAAATAGGTACAGTACTAGGAACCTTTTATCGGACTATCATTTTATATTCAGAAAAATGTGTTAAAATATGGATAAGCCAATATATACAACTTAAATTGGCTAAAAGGTGACTTTCTAGTTCTCTTGAAATATATTTATTTATTCATGAATATCTATTTTGTGCCAAACGAAGTAATCCCCCTCAGATATAATACATTTGTGCCAGCATTTTCTTCAATCCTCGAAGCACATTTGATATGCACCTTTTGTCTTCCAGCAATACGGTCTTTATTTACACAATTGTTGTAAACCTTCGTCCTTTCACGTGTCTCAGTTTCAGACCAAGATAAAGTCGCAGGGGGGCAAGTATGGAGAATACGAAGACTTAGGCATGATTACTGTAACGGTGGTGATTTTGGCCCAAAATCACGAAAAATGAACAATGTGCAAGCAGGTGCATTATTGCGACCATAATTACTATCATTAGACTCGATTTTTCTTTTTTGGTGTACAAGGCAGGAAACAGAAATTCACGTGACGAGCTAATAAATACCGATCTGTATCTCGCCTAACTAACCTGGTCTCATAATCAGGTTTCTCAGAATGAGATACAGATATTTACTTGTTCATTAAGTAAATTAGTAACAGTTAACAGGATAGGGAGGACCACAATAGATCTGCAAAGGTCGCAGGACAGGACAGAGAGCCACTCCATTTTTAATCTAACAGTTAACAGTGTCAGAGATGCCATTTAAATGAACCACAATTTTTCTTATTCAAGTCTTGCTGTAAAATTACCCACAGTATGTGCTTTCTATTTTTTGGAACTACTTGAAGCGAAAAATGTTCAAGTAGATAGAAAATTGAAAAATCACGCAGACACTGTCACCAAGTTTAAAAGAATCTCCATTGTGTCAATTCTGTGAATGTCTATACCTTTTCAAAATTTGTGTATTTTATTCATTATAATTAATATAGCAATTTTCAGTCCGTTTGTTACGAGGTTCATAATTTAAATTTTGATTTCACCTCTCTAGTTGTAGCAATGACTGTGTAGCTTCCATATCCCATTAAATTCGTTGGAGGTTAACGCTTTTAATACACAAATTTATAGTTATAGTAAGTATGTCCTAAAATGAATGGTTAACATGATTTGCAAAGACTTTATTTATTAATAGTTATGAGCTTGCTTTGTGGTCTGCTTATTATTAAGTAAATAGATTACCTGCTGCAGTGGGTAAAATAATGTTCATTGTGTAGTTTGATTAGTCTGTAATTATTCCTATTTATTAGCAATCCACCGACCTGTCAAATAAAATTCAATATGGCGTCTCATTGCAAACAAAAAAGAATATGGTTTCGGTCTTTTGGTATACGAGAGTGTTTATTTTGTAGAAAGGTGATTTTATTTGGCTTTAAGGATTGTCTTACAAATGTATTACAAATTTAAACACACACACACTTCAAAACCATACGTCGTAGGGAACATTTCTTGAATCTATGCAATCAAAATGGAATCATTTTATCGTACAATCTAATTGATCAGACAATATCATTGACCTCCATCGTCAACATCATTACAAAAAAGAGCTGTTCTTTCTTTCTTCCATCAAACTTCTGCATGGTTTGAGGATTTGCTTAAAATAAAACTTTGAACTATTCTTATTCATCTATGGAAATTTCTTCCACATGTTGTAGGGTTTCTCAGTTTACCTACGTTTAACGGTAGGATTTCTGACCGGCCACTGTCAATTAAGGAAACACCTCCATACAATGGGGCTAGGGGACATATCTCTATGCAGCAGGATGTGTGAACAGGAAGATGAATCTGTCAGGCATGTCTTATGCGAGTGTCCGGAGTTATCGTCAATAAGAAAGTGTGTGTTCGGTGAGTCTTGGCCTACACCTGCCGGTATAAAGGAGATGTCTCCTAGTGACCTGTCCACCTTCCTGGAAAGGACAGGATGGATGATGACCTAGGAAGACAACTCCTCGGGAGGATGTACAATGGGTCACATTTGGCCTAAGTGCTGTGGGCCTAACTCACCCTCCCTACTCTACAGATACAGATACAGCTTTCCTAATTGTTTGTTCTAGATGGCTATACTAGTTTACGTGATCTGGATCGCCTAATTCGTTGTAATTGAGTTCGACTGAAGGTTTTGTACCAATCGGCACGTACCTTTTTTGCGGGATCCAACAACAAATTTTATTAGCTGCAAAATATTTATAGAATCTAATATTAATACATATAATTCTAATGTCCAAGGCTCCAATTTCACGTTGTTACATGAAAATCTGGCTCAGATCTCATCCAGTAATAATATTTACCTACTGGCATATAACAACAACTATGGCAACGTTTTATTTCTTCAAATAACACTTATAACAACAGATGTAGAGGTTTTTGATGGTATTTCATCGTTAAACGGTGAGTGAAGTTAATCGATACATCGTACTTATTTTGTATTAATGCCATTTTTGAGCTTTGTCTATTATAAATTAAACAAGTTTTATAACAAAATTTCAATAAGTAGAATCAGAGTTAAGTAATGGAACAAGTTAATGCATAATTCGACAAAAAAAACTAATTATTAAAAAAATAAATTTCAGATTCATGACTTTTTTGTCAAAAAAGATTTATTCAAAATTGCGTACCCGACATTCGATCTTTTGTATCCATTTTTTAACCATTCCTATTATCTTGTTCTGTCCCTTTTTTGATTTTGTAATCTATTTATGCTTGCTGTTTTCACAGACATCGCATTCTTATTCATTGTCTGTATTATTATTAACACTATCATTACCACTTCATGTTTTATTTGTGGTTACAAGTGCAAACCTGCACTACTAATTTCCGTAGGAACACAAATGTGCAATGCTTCTATTATAAAACACAATTTTAATTGGCATATCTCATTATTAAGTACTTAATTTACATGAAAAACTACCTTAGACACAGTTTAAAGATCGTTTTTCTTGTTTTCCAAGCAGAAAGTTAACATAAAAGCAGCACGTAGAGTTTCTAAAATTTCCGGCCACCATTTATAACAGCACATCTTTGACTTTCAAATACCTAGTGAAAATGAGAAATTCCGAAGTTAAAATATGTTCTTTCAAACTAACGCAAGTTTCCTACACAATTGCTAATACATTTCAACTACCACCTTGGAGGTTTAAGTTAATTAATGCAGTGTGGTAACTGCTTGCCACTAAGTTGGTTGAATTTATATGGCTAACAAAGTCAACATTACGCAGAGTAGTTAAAATAGATAGTTTAGAACTAATATTAGGAGACTAAGAATATTGCATGGGCAATAATGATTAATACGTGAAACTACTGATAATTTTGTGTTTATACTTATTATTGACGCAATGACAAATTATCCTATGGTATTATTAATCTTATGGCTATAGATTATCCTCTGAAATCCACAGCTTTGCTTCTAACTGACTCACCTTTTGTTTAGGTTTTGGTTACCTTGCAGCTGAATCGCTACTAAAAACAAGCTATTTGCAAAAAAAAGTATACGTAAATTAGCCTAAGATTGTCGTGGACCAGAATTTGATGACGAAAGAAATGAATCCTGTACATTAACTTTATACAGATTAGGTGTAACGTAGCGCAAAAGAGATGAAAAATCAAACTATTTTTTGAGATCTTTTGTACTTTGCTGCGAACCTGCAAAAGCAAATCTGCTTGATATTACTACTACTTAGTCATGCGAACCTTGGCCAAGACAAACTCAAGCCAAGGTTCCGGCACTGAGGCCACTGGCGGGCCCACTGCGCCATTCCTGCCACTTATACATGCATGAAGCCGAGCCCCTCGATGAAGGACTCAATCCTCTTCAATGGATGCCTGCTTATGTCCCCAGATGCCAGGCGTAGCACAGCCCAATGTGGAGATACGGGAAGAACATGGTCCGACGTTTCGTCAGCCATACCGCAACCCCTGCATAGGGGGCTTTCCTCTAAACCTAGGTTACAGAGGTGTTTCCTCAGACAGCATTGTCCTGTTAGGAGCCCTGCTATCTTCTTTAACCTACTCCTTGGTAGTTCTAGAGCAGCTCTAGCATGTCCATCAGTCCATCCCCTCAATAGGAGCTTGGACTGCCTGAGACCCTGTGAGACCTCCAGTGAGCAAAGTGCTGGTTTCTCAACCAGTTCCTCGTCTCCTTACGGATTGTTTGTTTTGTGAGGCTCAAGGTCGGGCCCGGGCCGTTAAAGGGAGTAGCCGCCCCTTCGTTGCCAACAAAACCAGAGTGGGCTGAAATCCATTCTAGCCACACTGTGTTCAGCCTTGCTAGGTCAGCAGGGTGCTCACGACATTCAGCAGCAAGCCCTGAGTTGATGGTATATCCACTCAGTGCCTTAATTGCCGCCTGACAGTCGGCGTATATAGTTATGCGTCGATCCGTCTAGGTTTATGTGCGCACATTCCAAGATAGCGTATACCTCAGCCTGGTATGCAGACAAGCCCTTACCCAATGGAACACAGACTTGTGTCCTTGGGTTCCTGGAGTAAATTCCAGCCCCCGCCCCATCGCTGGAGCATGAGCCACCTGTGTACCAGGCGATCTCATGTGGCTTTGAATTTCCCTCCCTTTCCCAGAATTCTCTATAGGGGGTTACGAATGAGTACCTGCGCAGGCAGACATCAGCCGCTCGAGCCAGAACAGAGACATCTCCCAGAAGCCTGAGCTTATTGACGTACCTGCACCCTTCCTCGTTTCGCACATATCCCAAACTTTTCAAGCGTAGGAGTGCCCTCCCAGCCTCAGCCTCAATCACATGGTCCGAAGTCCAAGAATCACTTCCAACGCAGCAGTTGGTGTAGTTTTCATGTAGCCAGTCGCCCCCAAACCGACCACCCTTTGAAGGCGTGCCAGTTGCGACCTAGCCGTGCTTGATATTACTTTGGAACTGATTGAAGTGATAATGATAATATCAGCCTCAATTCTCATTTGTTACAACTTTTATCACAAATACCAATAGAGTCGACCTACAATATTGTGGTTCTTGTAAGTTATACCTCCAAAAAATTAAACGGATATAAATCAACAACTTTTACTTTTGCACTTAAACAACACACGGGCAAATACACGTCCACTTGCTAAGCATAGAAAAGCAATAGAGATGTTGATTTTCGTTACTTTCGAGTAAATTTTACCTAAATAACATGTAGGTGATAAAAATGTAACAAAATAAACAAAAGATACATAAAGCAAACAAAAAAAAGCAGGTTGCATCGTCATTGTACGAATTAAGGTAGATTCCCACCTAAGCGTCGCCGAGCGAGGCGTGGCGGCGCGTGGCGTAGCGTCATTTTAATACAAGCTATCCCCACCTGCGCCATTTGGAAGCAGCAGAAACGAAACAGATGCGTTTGAGTGTTGGTGTATCAATAGTGCGGACATGTTTAGTGATTCAACATCCTCATAGTCGGACGATTTCATGTTTGTCGCTGCAGTATGTAACGAACATGAACAGAGAAAGAGAAAAAAAAAGCGACAATATTGGGCTCACAATCTATTTAGAGCAAGGCTAGAAGAAGGCGAATTCCACACTCTATTTAGACGACTTCTGCTCCAGAAGGAGCACTTCCTTGGCAAGAAGATACAGTTAATGCCGGAATATTATAATCTTATTGGATTTTGTCAAAATAAACAAGTAACTTATTGTACTTTGCGATAACAATGATAATTAAAACTGTTCTATCATAATTTTTGTTTTTTTAGTGCCAATTTCAAGAACGAACTATACAAAAGCAACAAATAACTGTTTAATAAAAGAGTTATCTATATTTAATTTAACGGGCATATTTTCGACAAGGAATCTTCAAATAATTTCAATTTAAAAATACATACTAATTAACTCTATAATATTTTAGATTTTGTATAGTTGGCTCTTTTGTGACAAATTCAATAGGAACTTACCACTTTCGTTCATTTTCTTCCCAATTTCGGACCATTATATTCTCTCGTCTATTTTGATTACTGTAATTTCTATTCGCCATGTCGTACAGTTCTTCGTATTCGCTGACAAGTACTATCAATCTATCAAATGCTTCCCCGTCCATATTTAATTTTATACTGCAGACTTGAGGTCACAGCTTGCTTTTGCCGCGAGCCAACGCTTGGGGTCGCATTGAAATTTTGAAGCTCCGTGACGCGAAGTCATGCTTCGCCTAAGTGGGAACCGTGGCATTTATTTACATGCATACAATTGTAAGCTTCATTTAGAAACGACGCTTAGGTGGGAATCGACCTTTATACGCGACGCCGAAAAACCTGAAGTAATCACTAACATAGATAACATACTGATCACTAAGTTATTAGCTGAGTATTCATTACTTCGGTTATCTTCGAGTAACGAGTACTCGTTACTTTTTCAACACCTCTAGTAAGCAAGGAGCGTCAGTCTGTATCAGTGGTCGATATAGCCAACATCAAGATTTTCCAGATGCGTAGATAGATGCTGAAGTTAAAGAAAGTAATATTCCAAATTTTTCGTCGCAGTAGAAATGTTGATTTCAGTATCGGAAACAACGTCCATCAACAATACAAAGTGGAGAGAGTGGAAACAAAATTACTAAATTGGCTTCCAGGATTTAGAAAATATTAACGTAGACTGAAGATTTTATAAAGTGGTGCCAATTTTGCAGTTATAGCTGTCGTATAAACACATTGTAAACGATCCTGAGGGAGATGTTTTATAATTTTTAAGTAGAAAACGTTTCTCGCAACCATTACCCACATAGGAAATAGACGTCTATAGATGATGGTCCATCTTGTGAAATGGTCTAATAAATATCTAATAGAGATCTACGAAAAACAAAATCAGCTTAAATACCGATAACCACCCTAGAAAATGTCTAATTTTGTATATACTTCTATAAAAACCGCATGTGAGATCAATTAATCGGTATTTTCCTTGTAAAATAACAGATCTAATTCAAGTATATAATTTAAGATAATTAGACGTCTGCTAAACAGATCTAATATACATCTAAAAAACATATCAAAGATTTTGGTTTTATCTGGATTTCACAGTAATCGAGTTGTATTCCAATCAAAATAAATCTCTTCACCCTGTATGCAAAAATTAGAATTTTACGGTCAACGTAACTGTTAAAAAACAAAAAATGTATTTATTTAATTATTAATCTATATGTGTTTATTAGAGGTGTAATGACCTATTAAAATACCAAGCGTGGATGTTAATAAGATGTCTAAAAGACGTAGTGAAATATCAACATTACGATATGTCTATTTGACGTTGTAAGTATATATGTATAATAGACGTCAATTACCCAGTAAACACAGGATATCCTATGGATATCCATATAATGTCCACGATTGGTTAATTGGGTGGACATGGACACAGAATGGGCATCCAATGGATGTCCATTTACTACTAGTACAATGGATATCCGTTTGGGGACATTCACTGGACCTTCAATTCTCGTTCACCACTGGACGTGAATATTTATTTGAGTGATGGACGTCCATTGGACATCCATTATTCATCCTTTGGTCGAATCGAAATATACACTCATTAAAAATGTACTAGGTCCGCTATATTTTATACTTATACCTTCCATCAGCTACTCGATTAATTTTTTACACTCGTATAATGAGTACCTATTATATTTTTAGTTTCATGTAATGAAAAAAAAAGAATTGAAGGTAGCAAAAGCTTAGACAAGTGCGGGTAATGGAAATGGCATTACATAAAATGTCTATTTGTATCTGATTTGGAAGGAGGAAGAGTAAATAAGGCTGAACATCTGTGGTTTCATAAAAATAAATAATAATTTGATGTTAGACTGTGTAGAGAGCTTTTGTAGAAAATATATCCAGTTCATGTCCTAAATGTTTCCAGTTCATGTCCTATAGTATATTATTCAACAAGCATATAATGATGGCTATTATTCACGATGGTGCGTTTATGTCGTGAACCGCAGATGAGTGAATAATAGTCATTATATGCGAGTAGAACACTATATTTTGTCAACGACTATTAATTACCTGTTTAGGTACCTATACATTTTTGGTCAAACTGAAACACTATACTTTATTACAAAAAACTACTAATTGCTACTTATGCTATTCAACAGATTATAATTATATTTAATAAGTATTTAATTATTCAAAATGTCACTTTTGCTTTTGGAATACATCATACACACTAGATGAAAAACTGCATATAAAACGATCTACTCGTATATATACCACAGCTTGATAAACTATTGCATGTATCTGCATAGCATGGTGGTTTAAGGCGCTGACTTGGTGAAGTGAGGAATTTTAGACATAGGTTCGAATCCCCGTCGCGGTGAAAATTTTAAAATAATAAATTGTGGCATTTGTATAAATATGAATAATCTTCAATATATGCGAAGTGAAGTGAAGAAGTACACGTAAATTGTTAAAATTATCAAAGTACACGGGATGTCCATATGCCATCCTGTCCATGTACAGAACGTATCAAATTCAGGTCCATGAAAAGTTCATGAGCTCTCCATGGTTTATTTATTATGTCCAGTGAATGTCCATTTTTTTACAAGGTATATCCATTCTTAGTACGAAACGGACATCCATTGTATGATCGTGTGTTATCTGGGTAGAGTTGATCTAATGAACGTCTTGAAGTAGACATATAAAAGACATAGCAAAAAACGGACACTAAGACCTCTAACAGGTGTCTATAGAAGACATCTTTCAGACATCAAGTCATTAATTTGTAGATGTATATTCGACAAATATAATACATCTATTTCCTATATGGGTATATAATATATAATTCCTAGTTGGGCAGTTTAATTTAAAAAAAATTAGACTACAAAATGCATTCCACGTACTTTGTAATTGTTTGTACTCTAATATTATTTAATGGAGTAAACAAGACCGAGAAACATAAGTAATTGACAGCAATATTTCCTAGAATGTTGGCGCTTTTCTCATGTATTTCAAAATACAATTACCAGAAAATCTATTACGAAGCTTAGTAAGTTGTGTAACAAAAATTTACATTACTAAGTGCATCAGTATTCACGATGTGCGGCATTTAAAAAACGTAAATAAATGTTTGTAACAACTAAAACTTGAAAATTAAAAGAAAACATACATGATTATCAACTGAACGTACAATTAAAAAAACTTAGGGTGTTGATTACCGCTAACCCTTTGGAATCAAAGACATGATATTTCGAATAACTCTCTACAAATATTCCAATCACAAGCTACAACTTCCAATATAATCTTCCCATTCATTTTTATACGTTTTAGGAAATATGTTTCCGGCGCTTGTGCATAACGTATATTTGTATTTAATTATTCATAAACCTGTTCGGTTTGGTATTCCTGTTACAGCAACATTTCCTTATTTAGAACCAAGCTTGAATAATAATTCATGGCGATCAATAGACGAACATAAAAATTGTTTTCTCTACATACGATAGGAAAGTGTTTTAACTAATCATTCTAACCCTAATTAACGGTATGTAGATTTGAGAGCAGATGGCCTCCGATCAATATTAATAAGGGATGCTTTTACCTAATGATCGTCTTATGACTCAAATACTTGAAGTATCGATACAGCGTATCGGAAATAAGCAGGCGCAAACATTCCTTATTAAAACAGATAATAATTATCAAAACTAAGACATATTTCACATGAATAATTTTCTTATTGTTAGTTGTGGAGAATTTGTACTCTTCTTTGAGTGCATCTCTGCTTCTAATTCGACCTTGTAGCATGTTACATTTCTCTCTTATGATTTGTATAAGGTACTTTGATCATATGCAGTGTCTACGTCTCTTCTCTTATCTCTCTAGTTTTCTTTATGTTTGGAAGCTCTAGTTTTGACCATCCTGTAGATTCACATTTTTAATGCAGAGAGAGGCGAAACAGTTTATTAAAGGACATCCTTCAACCTTTACGCCAGACTTATCAACAAAGATATGAAAACTGTCAAAGCCGTTGTAAGTATTAACAGGGCACTGTAAGCTTAACAGGCACTCAAAGCTAATGGGGTTGACAGACGAAGCCATGTGCAGATTCTGTCACCTAGAAGAGGAAATTGCTGAGCGATTGCCTGGCGAATGTGCCGTTTCTAGTATTAGATGATGACTTATCGGTAAGGCCAGTTTCTGTGTCAGTCCCCGAAAATATCAATGCAGTTCATGACATGATTTTATCAGACCGTCGAATTGGGCTAAAAGGGATATCTGAAGCACTGAATAGTTCATACGAACGCGTTTATCATATAGTTCTCGTCAATTTGGACATGAGAAAAATTGCTGCAAAATGGATCCCCAAATGTTTGAACGTTGACCAACAGCGTGCAAGGGTAGAAGCATCGCGTTCGATCTGTGCTCGATTTGAAAACGATGTAGACTTCTTTAACCGAATTGTTACTATGGATGAGACTTGGGTACATTTCTACGATCCAAAAACAAAGCAACCATCGATGGAATGGCGACACTCTGGTTCTCCAAGACCTAAGAAGTTCTTGCTTCAGTTTTTTGGGATTGCCATGGAGTAATCATGATTGATTTTTTTGATAAGGGTAGAACAATAACTGGAGATTACTATTCGACATTACTGACCACTCTACGGGAAAAAATTAAAGAGAAAAGACGCGGAAAGCTCATCTCTTTCCTCAACTGAAAAAAAGTTTAAAAGGTCGTAAATTTTCTTCCAACGAGGAGGTAATAAAAGCTGTGGAGGTCTGGTTTGCAGAGCAAGAAGAAACATTTTGTTTGAAAGGTCTAGAGACGTTGCAGGTTCGCTGTTATAAATGTATCCAATTAAGAGGAGAATATATTGTGTAATAAAATATTTTGACATTGAAATTTTGTTTGGTTCTATAGTAGGCTAAGAATTTTTCAATATATCCTCGTAAATATTACAAGATTTACATCGTCAGGAGTATAAATTATAGAAATTGATTATAATTTGATATAGGAAGCTATTTTCTTTAGTAAATAAAGCAGACAAACTATTATTTGTCTGATCGGATATTTCTGTCTATAGTATTAAATGCAAGAAAATTGTACAAACGTCTATCGCTAAGCAGATTAGAGTCTTCAAAACGGAAATTGTATTTTGAAAATGAAATATTTATACCTTTCAATTTTATTTATTATAATAAAACCATCAGTGATTATGTTTCATGTTTGCAGTCCTTGACCCGATATTTTTATTATTTAACATCATCGATTTTCGATTAGCATTAAATATTATGAAAAATTAATGATTTAGGTATATCCATTTACATTGTTTATCATATCAGCAATGAACATAATTATTCTTGTAATTTAAATTTACACCGCATTAATTATTAAAATGGTATAATTAACATAACGGGTTGTGTTCAATGCTTTACTTATTTCGGCTTCAACATCCCAAAACCATGAACAAATACAGACGACGCGACGGTTACGTGAATCTATGAGTGCAAATTAACCTTCTCAACTCTGCTACGACCCCCAATTTGTTTAGAATATTCATAAGTGTAATCCTTGTTATTTGAATAAAAGGCTTGGTGAAAGTCTACATTTAAATTGTATTCATTTAATTTCTCAATAGTCTGTTTCACCACGCTTAAGCTTTCCGACCTTAACTAAGTCTTAGCTTAGTTAGGGATGGTAGCTGTGGTTTTCCCTTTTTTTAGATCTTCAACGAAATTGTGAATTGCGAATGAAATAGCGATAATATTACGTGTTATGCGGGTATGATTAGTTTCAATAGCACCTCCCAAAATAATCTAATAATCCTGTATAATTTAATTTTCCGAACATATTCCCTCCTGTGGATTATGTTCTATTTTTCGATACCTGTTTTTGATATAAATTTTCGAGATAGATTTTCAAAAGATTTTATACAAGGCTTATACCAATCTGTTAAAAAAGGTGACTTAAAATTTCGCTGGCTGTGTGGATTCGATTTTTTCATACACGTCCGTAAAGTCTGGAGCAAATTCATTTTTAGCTAAACAGGCCATTTTAAGAAATAATCCTAAAACACGTCGATTTTTTATTTTAATTTTCGGTCATAAATTTGAGATAAAATTGAAATGCTCTTGAGTTGTGTGATTATTTGTGTGTGTAGTAGTGTTTATAAACCATATACGAGGTTTGTTAAATGAAAAAACATTTATTTATTCATCAATATCTACTTGGTCATTTCGAAAGTAACTCTCCTTGGATATTATACACGTGTACGTGGGTTTTATCTCCCCAATCCTGGCAAACTGTTCTTTCATGGGTTTTATCAGTTTTCTGGATAGTAGAAAGTGGCAGGGACCAATTCCGGAAGATACGTTGTTGCTTTTGGCCAATTAAACACGAATAAGCAACGTTGTGTGCATAGACAAATTATCCTGAAGCAAAAGCCATGAATTGTTTATCTTAAAATTCTTGCGTTTTCTTTGTATTGATTGAGGAAAATTGAACCTATGTTGGGGACGTGTATACCAACTTACACTGTGTCTGTAAAGTATGGAACAAATTCATTTTTATCTAAACAGACCATTTTAAGAAATAATCCTGAACACGTCGATTTTTGATTTTAATTTACCGTATTTTAAAATGATAATCTAATATATAGGGTGAATTACTTTCGAGTAATGACGTCACCGTCATTTTTTTTTAAATGGAACACCCCCATTTTGTCTCTATTTTCGGATTACTCTAGCTGAGCTGATTCCAAAAATGTATCACATGTTGATTCCAATTGGTACAGGATGGACAAAAATACAATAGTTTTGTGTGTGCTCATAAAGTAACGCGTATAGTTCGTAACTTATAAATATCAACCCACGTGATCAAAGTGCCAAAAAAGAGACGTTCGCTTGTATTATGTCATTCTTTTGATGCTGTCAATCAGTATGTTTTACAGCCTTAATCCTAATAAATATTGAAATTTATAGGTCGCATGTTATCAAAAAATATGAATATATGCTTAAAGAATGGTTTCGTAATTGATTTCATATGTAATACAACTCGTGGGTTACTTAATTATTAAATTCAAACTAACATTAGTCGTACTAAAAACTTTATATATTGGCAAAAATGCGCGCGATTAAAATGGTTTATCTTGTACAGTTGACGTCTTGACATTTTGAAGGTTATGTTGTGACAGTTTAATATTGATCATTCAATTTTTCGATTATTTCATTTCCTCATAAAAAAACTGCGAAAAACTGAGTAAATTTTCACAAGCAGTGATGAGTTGTCAAAGTTAACGTATAAATGAAACTTAATAACACTGCAATAGTTGATGTATTTAGTATTCATCTATTCCTGACTATTTACAGCATGTATGAAGCAAGTAAGTATGAGTTTAATATTATACTCAATCAACTGTATTTATTGTATTCTGTTACACCATTCATAATACTTAGCAATTATATTTGCACAATTTATTTACAGATAATCCATTTCACTTTAGAAATGTTACTGCTGCAATTGGAGGAAGAACAATTATTTAATGTAGAATGTTCCTAATCATAGTTTCCTAAAATATGACACACATCCACACAGTGGATTTCCAAGAAAAATAAACCACAATATGAATTTGTTTTTATTAAAATGAATCTTGAATTTTCCAACTATTTCATACATACCTTTTTAGGCTCAATAGTAGGTTTTAAAAAAATAATTTCTTACTTAGTGCTGTATTTTATTATACAAATAAAAGTTTTATATAGAAATAAGTTCAAGTTTGTTTATATACAGTAACTATCAAAAACTAAACCTAACCTATACCCAAATAAAAAGAAGAATATTTGATAACTTCATTTGACATTTACTAGATTCTCATACTATTTCAAGAGCTTGGCAACATAGTCCAGTTATGACAGAAGTCACGTGGGTTGATATTTATAAGTTACAAACTATAACATTCTTTATTAGTTAAATTAAGAATATTATCAAAAATATTGTCTAGCGGACAGAATATGATGAAATACATGACTATAAATGTTCGAACTGCAGCCCTTGCTCTATTTGACAGTAACCCAAACAGTGTACAAATTTTTGTTGAACCTTGTTTATTGTGTCTTGAGAAAAATTGTTTATTGCTGTCCGAATTCTCTCTTTTAACTCTTGAATATTTGCTGGTTTCGTATACACAACATTCTTCAGGTGGCCCCACATACAATAATCCAAAGGATTGCAATCTGGTGACCTCACTGGTCATTCAATAGGTCCACGTCTACCAATCCACCTGTTCGGAAAAATTTCATCTAGGTACCTTCTAACATCTACAACAGCATAATGTGGAGGTGCACCATCCTGTTGAAACCATAAACTTTCATCAAAACCTTCAGGATTACTTTATGAGCACACACAAAACTATTGTATTTTTGTCCACCCTGTACCAATTGGAATAATGTATGTATGTATGTATGTATTTTGGGGTAACATTCACTGAGACCTAAAAGATCTATTGTGCCTCCTGAGGAAAGTCTCAGAGACTAGTAGCTCCTTTAGTCCTATTTCCCCGAGGAATTTTAGGATATCTGCAGGCTTCAACTTAGGTAACTGTCCCTCTTCTATCCAGTAGTCTCCCAGGTGCTGTGCCCTAGGATTCTGAATTGCTGTTGTACGTAAAAGAGCAGGTTGACTCATAGAACACGAGCAGAAAACTGTATATAATGATAAAATATATTAAGAGTGGTTCAAAATAAACATACATAGCTTGACAGAAAGGTGTTTCAAAAGTTTCGAAGGACCACCCTAAAGTTTGATTGCGCTTTAGGGAACGCATATACATATAAAACAACTGGACGAGTTACTACTGTTTATTCCCAAAACACCACTACATAAACAGTACATAACAAATACAAACATAGTACATGAATACAAAAATAGTACATGACAAAATACATACGAACAGGAATACGGTTAATTTCCTTAAATAGATTGACGGACAAACATACCAAAAACGTAACATCGAAATTTGGCAACACCGCGACTTACCGGCATCTGTACTTGTACATTTAAGCGCCAAAAGTGGTTGCGGCGTTGGTTATAAAAACATTGATTTCTACTTACAGTCATTTTGAACAAAGGCACTAATTCACTTATACTATAATTCTAAAACTTACAGTTGTAATCTATTAAAATTCAGGTCGGTAAATTATAATTTAACATAGCAATCATGAAGAGCGAGCGTAAAGCTCTTACTCGGTGAACGGTTGTGGCAGATCTACTAGCTTTCGTTGGCGGTATTTTAACGGCAAGTGAGTCGGAAAGTACCGATTGGTTCCGCGAGCATTCACAAAGGGGCGCGGAGTTTTAAAATTGGAACTTATGCCTTAATGCTTTTGTAATGATTAGAAATTCTTACAGCTGTGCAGTTCGCAAGTATGTGGATGGAGGATTCTTCTTATTCCATTCCACAAAACCTACAATCTTCTTCCTCCACTATTTTGAGCTTTTTAAGGTGCCCATTCAGGCGACAATGTCCCGTTAGGATTCCTGTTAAAACTCTTAGTGCAGTTTTGCTTTGACTTATGCATTCATTTGATCTCAACAGGTTGTAGTCACCCAGAAGAATCTTTGGTTGCCTAAGCCCTACTAGATCTTTCCAATTGTCAGATCTTTTCTTTTCTTCGGCTTTACCTATTTCTTCCAATATCGGAATAAACATGTGATACATTTTTGGAATCAGCTCAGCTAGAGTAATCCGAAAATTGAGACAAAATGGGGGTGTTCCATTTTAAAAGAATGACGGTGACGTCATTACTCGAAAGTAATTCACCCTGTATATTAGATTATTATTTTAAAATACGGTAAATTAAAATCAAAAATCGACGTGTTTCAGGATTATTTCTTAAAATGGTCTGTTTAGATAAAAATGAATTTGTTCCATACTTTACAGACACAGTGTATGTTGGTATACACCTCAATCAATACAAGGAAAACGCAAGAATTTTTGGATAAACAATTCATGGCTTTTGCATCAGGATAATTTGTCTATGCACACAACGTTGCTTATTCGTGTTTAATTGGCCAAAAGCAACGACGTATCTTCCGGAATTGGTCCCTGCCACTTTCTACTATCCAGAAAACTGATAAAACCCATGAAAGAACAGTTTGCCAGGATTGGGGAGATAAAACCCACGTACACGTGTATAATATCCAAGGAGAGTTACTTTCGAAATGACCAAGTAGATATTGATGAATAAATAAATATTTCTTCATTTAACAAACCTCGTATATGGTTTATAAAAACTACTACACACACAAATAATCACACAACTCAAGAGCATTTCAATTTTATCTCAAATTTATGACCGAAAATTATATTTCCAAATAGAGTTTTGCAGCCTCGTAATTTTCCTATAAGGGAAAATTAAAGTAGCTTGCGATATTTCATCGCACGTATCGTTTCATCGTCAGTTTCTAAATTGTTGCCTTTCTCGTGCGTTTATTTCGAATATTAACATTACAAGCGCAGGTGTCTGTTGTTTCTCCATGGCTTAATTGCCAATTAACTTGTCCTTGATATGATTTCAATAATTATGACCTTAATAATATATAAAAGTATGTTGTCAACAATATGGTACTAATAAATTATAATTATCAGGGTGTAATAATTTACAAAATAATAATGGATACATAACATTTTAAAGTCAAAACACTGTTTCAAGAACAGTCAGTCGTTTGGTATTCCTTATTTCTTTTCCTCTTATTCTTTTTGAAAATAATTTAATACATTCCCTTGAAAGCCTGAAAGCCGTATGTAGATTACGCACGTTCTCACAAGAAGAAAGTTTCGTAGCAAAAAATAATGTTCTCGACATTTCAACGCTTTGGAGTCATTATTAAAAGATAGGAAAAGGTAGGTTAGGAAGGACCGGTTCAATCTGCCTACACCACTACTCGTACTGTACCAGCAGTTATGTCTGAGGTCTCCATCTGTATCAAGAAGGGGTCGCTTACTTATAGGAGCAGAACCAAAGGAAGATTATGGTGCGAAAATGATTGGTGGAGAAACGGTAGGGGGATATTGATTGAAGGTATAGTTTGACAAGTTTATCTGAAGCCGTGAAAGGAATGCAGTCGAAAACATTCGATATTGTCACGTTTAACTATGAAAAAAATGAAGTGCTAAGTATGTAGTGATAATAATTAGAAACTGGACTTTTTATTATTAACAATATTAACAATATGATTGAATGTTAGTTTTTGAATGTGCTTGTTTCCTTGGCTTTTGTCTATTAACTTTATTTTTTCAATTTATGAATATTAAAAGATGAACGCTTTTCCAAATTTGTTATGGGCTTCTTCAAGCTCTGGCAGCGTTGTGCAAAAACCATAATTTTCACGCCCTTCGAACTAACTCAATTGGTGAAATTTATCGAAAGGCGTTCGTTGCTTAGCGACCAGCTGACTTCCTATGGGCAAGCGCGTGCGTTTGTTCTTCCCTCTCATTTTGTCAATTGACTGACATTGATTATTGTCAGTGTCAGATTTTGAACTATTTTGTATCCATATTGAATTCAAGTACGATTCTTAACATTATTTGTTTTTAACAAATACCGTGTTTTGAAAAATACCCTACCTTTAAAGCGAAGCAAAAATCAGTGTCTATATATAATTATTATATAATAATAATTACTATTTTTAATACTTTTATAAAAATAGGCACCGTACGCCATTGGTACGTTTTTGACAGATATCTGCCATGTATCTGCCGCGTAGCTTCAGATAAACTTGCCAAACTATAAATGGATGATGTTAGGTATTTGGTGGGTATGCAATGGTTTTCATGTCGTTGCTTGTCATCTTTTTTGTTCATTCAATATGGACGTTTTTCTATTTATATGGCTATTTCAACAATGCATTAGCTCAACATACACCGAGAGAAGAGTTATTTATAGACAAATAAACTGATTTGTTTGACCCCCCTTTGTTTAATACTAGCATTGCTTATTTATTATTAAGAAGCCATATTAACGTGAAAACATTGGGAAATTTTGATATAAAAAAATCATTTATTCGAGTGTGATTTCTTTAATGTGAAGATATTTGTTCTCCTCCATGCACACCTGTATAGAATTGTTCTACAGAAACTATAAAAGTTTACGAATCACCATATAATATTTTGTTATAAAATATAACGATGCTATTTGGGTAAAAATTTTATTTATTCCCCAGGAAAAAACATAACATCTTGAATAATATTCCATCACTTTAGAACAACAAATTAAATATTTACAGTAAATTATTTCGAAGTTTTATCAGAAATATACATTTTTTAAATAAGTCTATAGATTATTAGCCCCAATTTAGATCTACTTAATACAGAAAAAATAAGTATTTGAGTATAATTGTACATTATTGTTACGAGAATAAAACTTATTTTCTACAAATCACATATTTCTTCACCCGCAAGAAATCACATTAGCCTACAAATTATGTGGCAATTAAAACAAAGAATTCTAACCCCACCCTTCCCTACTATTCAGTAACGGTCGCCACCCTTACACGTTTGGGAGTCAGTGTGCATGTGAAATTAGGTCAGTTTTTATAATTTTACAGTTATTTTTTAAATTTTGGTTAAAGTGCTTTGTGCAATATGAGTTTAACAATAGAAACGAGTGAATTGTTGAATTCATGTGGATTGCAGGAGTTTTGTGAACTCTTTGAAGGTAAGAAAATAAATGTTATATTCGAGTGAGTAAATTAGTAGGTATATTTTACATTAGTTTCTTATCATCGCGATTAAATATCAAAATCATCTGGTTATTCAAAGAATTTTCATTTTTCATATTGATAAACCAAATCGGAGAGAAAAAATTGCCGCCAATTCTTTTTAGTTTTTAATTCCAACCTTATATTATACTTTGAGAATAAGAGCCTGTTTTGAATGCATGTAGATTAAATGTTTATTTTCCACAAAGCAATATAATTTTTATCAAAAATAGTTCGTGTATGATGAATATGTTTAATTTTAGTGAAAACTAATAGTTTTTTTTTAATAAGAAACATTTGTTTCTAGTAAAGAAATATACCATTTGTTTATCTATCATACTTTTCATTCAGTAAATATTGAGAAACATTTTTTTATAATAAAGAAATATAATTTGCTGAGACAACACATTTTTTACCAATAAAAAACATATCGTTAACTCAGACAATATATTTGTTTATGGTAAATAAATATAATTCTGCCTTAAAATAATTATTTTTTGTAATGAAACAATATAGTTAGCCTGCAAAAATAGGTATTTATTATCGGAAAACTATTTAATTTCAATTCAAATGCTTTCAAATATTAATATAACTATTCTGTCATTATACCTTAATAAATAATGTTTGAGACAAATATGACACATTTGTACAGGGTGGCCAGATAAGAATGCAAAGTGCTGTATCTCGGAAACTATTCGTCGTACAGACTTGCAGTAAAAAATTTGATGACTAAAATGGCCAAAAGAAAATCCTGGAAATTATTTTCAGGTTCCCAAGATGGCCGCCAGAGGGCGTAACCGTCATCTTAAACTTTTGAAGTGATTTTTCACTGAAATCTACCTTGTGAATGTACCGAAAAAGTATATGCTCTTCAAAGTTGAGCTTTATTCGAGTAATTTTTGTCCGAAACTTTTTGACGTATCTATTAAAATAAAGTGGTGGGGGGCGATTCAATGTTTTTTTAAATAAACAGCTGTAACTCCTAAACGACTGAACGGATTTCAAAAAACTTGGTCTTGTTGGAAAAAGCATTCATTGCTCCATGAAATTCATACTACCTATGATATATGTAATTCTCAGTGATGCCGCTAGAGCGCGTTTTTTGATATAATAACATAATATTACAAAATTCTCTAAAAAATTAAATGCAATAGTATGACTTTCTTTCCATAAAAATGTAGTGAAATGATACTTAAATAGACTAGTGAAAACCGTATCTCGATATCTAGTTCCTGACCTGAAATATCGAAGAAAGAAAATGTAGTTATCATAAAATTTCAAAATGACGCTATTACACATGTATTTATTCTTATTTATTTGTCTTCTTTAAGAATCAGTGATGGAAATTCATAACTTTATAATTTTCAAATGATAAAAGTATTCTTAGCTCAATAAAGTAAAGAACGTGTAGGGGCATAACAAGCAAAAAGGACCGATTTTGAAATGAAACTAATGTCTCCTTAAATGCTCGAACTGTCTTCCATCACACTCAATGCATTGTTGGAGCCGCTCATGCGTGGACATTACAGCAGCTTCAACTTCTTCTCTTGACAGGCTAAGAATGGCCTCTTGTATTCGTATTTTCATGTCATCTCTCGTTGTTGGTGGAATTCGGTAAACAATATCTTTTAATCGACCCCATAGATAGAAGTCCAAACAGGTTAAGTCTGGGGATCGGGGTGGCCAAGGAAATAGACTACCTCGTCCAATCCACCTCTGGTGATATATTAGATCTAAATGTTCTCGCACATTTATTGAAAAATGTGCTGGGCAACCGTCTAGTTGCAAAAACATATTTTGCCGTAATTGCAAAGACACATTTTCTAATAAAACAGGCAATTGGTTTATCAGAAAATCAAGAAACACGGCACCGTTCAGTGGTTGATCAAAGAAATAGGGACCTATAATCATTCCGCCAAGGATGGCACACCATACATTGAGACTCCAATGGCCTTGATGTTGTACCTCGCGCAACCAGTGAGGATTCTTGTCAGACCAATAATGCATATTATGCAAATTAACGTTTCCATCACTTCTAAAAGTGGCCTCATCCGTCCAAAGAATTTCGGATAAAAAATCTCTATTTTCCCTAATCATGCCCAACATCCAATAACAATAATCTATACGTCGGTCGAAGTCTTCGTCATTCAAGGCTTGATGTAAAACCATATGATATGGGTGCAGTCTAAAAATTTGAAATAACAAACATATTGTGAAACATGTGAGTTTATGTGTTTAGTGACATATGAACTTACCCATGATCCTTTAAAATATTTAGAACAGTGGTACGTGATATACCCAACTCGTGAGACATTGCTCTCGTACTAACGTGAGGATTCATTTCCACGTATGCTAAGACATTAACTATACTGTTTTCTCTTGTTCTAGCCGAGTGTCTTCGCAACTTAGGTCGAAACCTGCCAGTATTACGCAAATTTCGTACTAAACGTGGAAAAATTCTCGCATCGCGTAAACGCCGATTTGGATATCGTGCTCTATATACTCTTTGAGCCAATGCCGCATTTTGAAGACATTCAAAATATACCGCAATCATATCAACAGCTTCATCATTTGTAAAAGGCATTTTAATGGTTTTGAGGCCTCACTTGTGTGTGCAACAAACACAAATTACACTGTATCTATAAGTATAACTTCAATATTTGTTGACAAGTTGATTTTAGGCATTTGTTTTTCCTCCAGGGCCTACTCTTCATGTTCTGCCTACCTTGCACTTGCATTTTATATGCATTGATTATTATGTCCCTACACGTATATTTTAAATTTTCAAACTAATAATACTTTTATTATTCAATGGAAGATTATTATAAAATCATGGAAGAATAAATACCGAAGTCTTTTTGAAATTGTATGATAAGTAATTTTCTTTCTTCGATATTTCAGGTCAGGAATTAGATATCGAGATACGGTTTTCACTAGCCTATTCAAGTATCATTTCACTACATTTTTATGGAAAGAAAGTCATACTATTGCATTTAATTTTTTAGAGAATTTTGTAATATTATGTTATTATATCAAAAAACGCGCTCTAGCGGCATCACTGAGAATTACATATATCATAGGTAGTATGAATTTCATGGAGCAATGAATGCTTTTTCCAACAAGACCAAGTTTTTTGAAATCCGTTCAGTCGTTTAGGAGTTACAGCTGTTTATTTAAAAAAACATTGAATCGCCCCCCACCACTTTATTTTAATAGATACGTCAAAAAGTTTCGGACAAAAATTACTCGAATAAAGCTCAACTTTGAAGAGCATATACTTTTTCGGTACATTCACAAGGTAGATTTCAGTGAAAAATCACTTCAAAAGTTTAAGATGACGGTTACGCCCTCTGGCGGCCATCTTGGGAACCTGAAAATAATTTCCAGGATTTTCTTTTGGCCATTTTAGTCATCAAATTTTTTACTGCAAGTCTGTACGACGAATAGTTTCCGAGATACAGCACTTTGCATTCTTATCTGGCCACCCTGTACAAGAACAAATATAATTTTCGATTGATAATTCATTTTATTATTGACAATGAATATGTTTTCATAAATAAGCAATATTACTTTCCGAACTTGAAATAAATCATTTCTTAACGACAAATTAAATATTAGCTAGGCCATATGGAAAATCATATTTATTTGACATAATCAGATTTTGATTGTCACAAATAAATCTTTTTCTCGGTGTAGAATTAAAAAGGGCATTCTATCAATTTTTCCGAAACCAAAACCTTGTCCCCAATTCGATCCCAAAAATTCCGTACTATTTTCAATAATTATTTAGAACAGTACTACATCTACTATTTTTTCTGCGAATTTTTTCTAAAGAATGTAATTCCACTGCATTTATTAACTTTATTCTCACCCACCTCTTTCTAAATTCTTTTCTTAAGCTGTTACGAGTGTAAATCTATTAATATTATTATCTCTCATGTTATTATAAAAATTCACTATCCAAACTGAGCAATGTGAATCAAATGAGAAAAAGGAGAAAAAAACTGACGAGGTTATAAATTACCTGTCAAAAATTCATACACTATTTTAAAATCTGATTTTATTTTAAAACGTTCATCGCGCGAAGAACTAGAGTGTGTATGTTGAGGAAAATTATGTAAAATTCCAGATTATTAGAAACCTTTTTTATTATAACATCGGTAAAATGTTTTTAACACATCAAAAATTTCAGTATTATATAAAAAAAAAACCGGAATCGGTCAATGAACACGAAATATATATTAAATTATTGCATCACCTGCATCTAGGCAATTCCCGAAATAATTAACTTATGTCAACGAATAATCCAACCATCGAAACATTCTCAAGAATCGAGTACGAATTCTCTTTTATGTTTCTATCGACAGGAAACGGATACCTCGAAATGGGACGCGAAAAAAGTTGACTGGAGCCATAGCAATGTCAGAGAATACGGAGGTTTTTCGATACGGATTGTTGAGTTTTTGGCCAGAAAATCGTTTACAATGATGATGCGTTATTGGATGATACATCATTTTTCTTTCCACAAGATATTTTCTCACGAATTTGTTCTCTGAAACTCTACAAGAGTAAGGTAATCGAAAAAAATTCCATCACATTCACTTTTGATCGACTTTGGTGTCGTTTAGTCGGTTAGTTGTTAAACGGAATTCCAATCATTGTTAACTAGTATGCATATCAAACTCGTAAACCCATGGCTCATCCTCAGCTGCAATGAGTTTTAAGAACGTGAAGTCGAAATTGAATCGCATAAAATTCAGGACTTTTTGCACTAGTCGAGCAGCAATCTCTCTCGGACTAACATGTCGGTTTTAAGTAACCATCTCTTTTATTTTAGGGATGTTGAGTTCACTTGAAAGAACTGATGACCGGCCAGTGCGAAGCAAATCTTCAATCACATCTCGTTTGCTTTAGAATGCACTATACCACTTATACGTACATGTTTTTGATAATGTAAGCCGTATGTAATATTTCAACGCTTCGGCATATGAAATTCCATTCGCAATGCTAAATTTGTGACAGATTCTTTGTTCGATATTTTCAGTCATTGTAAAAATGGTTAAACATATTCAAATTCCGTGTTAATATAGTATGAGGGACAACAGTGCCGACTTTTCGAAAAAATTGATTTGAGCAGGTATTTTAAATTATCAATTATCGAAACATTCTTGTTCGACCACTCAATGATAGAAAGATGATTCTACTGAAAATACAATTGTTACAAATAGGTAGTTTTTGATCCTTAATAAAAATTATTTGACTTACCCACAACTTGCAGATACCCAACTTGACTTATCATTGGATTAGTATTAACTTGACACATATAGTACCCCCTGTCTTCTTTTTGGACGCTGCTGACATGAAGTAACCACGTTTTAGCGTTGTCATGGGATACACTAAATCTTGGTACCCTAGATATCACATGTCTATGGATTGTTAAAATCATTTGACGATCTATGTGTATCCAAGCCACCTAAAACAATGAAACAACGAAATAATAGAAACATCCATTTCGATTTTCTTTAAACATTTTTTTTTATTATAGAGCTATTGTACTAACGTCAAATCAACTAGCAGTTGATATGCCCTTTTTGTTAATTTTATATTCACAATATTTCATGAAATAAGTTCATTTGAATTATTATTTGTTTCTTCTTGAAAATTTTATTTGGTTGAAGTTGGATCGGTGGGAGTATATCAGCGGTCGGGGAACTTTTTTAATCATTACCTACCCCAAAATATTTTTGTGTAAGTTGATGGAGAAGAGCAAAAAAAAAAACGAAATCGCCTCTTTTTAGCTTCTTTCATATTATAGCCCCCCATGATAATTTTTAAAAGAAAACAATGACTAAAATTTAATTTAAACATCATTTATTCAATTTATCAATGTAATACCTAGTAATACATAACGGTAATAATAGTAATATATATAACAAATTGAAACCCATTGGGGTACAATTGAGGGTTGACAATTTGGGGTACTGTAACAAATTATAATAATAATGGTGACAAACAAAAATTGGAATTGAAAATATTAGAAAAAAAGAATAATTGAATAATTCACGTTTTGGAGAAATGATGTTGTTTCATGTTCGATACAATTGCTTCAAAATTGGGACATTTTGATGTAAGTGCGATTTGAATACAGTCTTCGGCGTTTAATCGATTTCTGTTCTTCGTTTATATGTTCAGTGGAAAAGCCTTGTTCGCACAAATATGTGGTTCCAAATGGCAGCCTCTTCATGTGCAATTTTGAAAGCCTTTGCACCTTTTGACATCCAAAAAGACGACAGATTTGGTTTACTCTCAAATTGAATACGTGCTTCAGTATTAGATCGAAGTTCAAGAATTGCTTCTGCCAAACCTGAAGGTTCTTCTGGTATCATAGGAATTTCACATTTAAAAGGATCTACAATCCAACTGACATCAAGATATGGAAAGTAATTTGAAAACCGCTTTCTGAGTTTGATAAGATGAAGGGAGTGAGATGGCGTGGCCTGCATATGTCGATAAATTGTTTAAGTTGAAAAAAATACTAACAGGTTTATAAAATAGCAAATTGAAAATATATACTTTTTACTCACAAAAGTTTCATTTTTACCCCAAAAATTTCATTTTTACCCCATTTGGGGTAATTTACCCCGGTTCCCCGACCGCTGGTGTATATGTATGTATAATATATGTGTTGATAAATATTCAAAAATTGATTTACCCCATAATAAAGTGAAGATAATGAAAATTTTCATTAACTTGGTTATAGATTATATGAGTATAAATCGATGCCAATTTTGTAAACAAAGCGTGAGTGTAATGTAATTCCTCCAAAGATTTCAGCGATCTACATAACATTAAGGTAAAAATAACAGACATACTCTGGAGAAAATACGTTCATTAATATCAATCACTGTTTACAGTGAAGCTGAGAAATAGAAACATAAATTATTTTCCTTTGTCGATATATTATAAGAGCGCATTCAGTTAGAGTTATACCTCATTTAAAAACCAGGAGGAGTAATTTGAATTTAAGTTGGCAATTCTTTAGACCTCTGATTGGTCAGATTCCGCCCAGCTTCACACAACACTTCGTAGCATTGACATCAACTGATAATTTATTAATTTCCATTTTTGACAATTCTGACATATAAAAAAAGTGGATTGATGCAACATCAACTAAATTATAACTAATTTAAATTGATGACCAATCGGAAATGCGCACTCTTTTCAATAATTTGTCAAAACGTCCAATAGCAATCTAGCTGTCAAATAACTGAAGATAAATATTAAACGTAAACCAACTTATTTACAAAAAAAATTGTTGTAAATTATAAAATATTTTCTAACATGTACAAGTTCATGTAAACAATGACTAGTTTGTGAACGCTGGTCAGGGCTTGACGCATGCGTTGTATCGAATTCACGGAAGAAATTAATTTCTTAGTTGAAAGTTGGCCATCTTTCTTAGTTTTAATTTAAATCTTAATTTCTTAGTTTCTTGCATGAACATCTACGTTACATTACAAGGTTTTATCTTCTTAGTTTTAGTTTTAATTTTTGCTTGCATGAATCCACCTCATGCTTATTTTTGTCATTGCATCCGCTGTTGTTATTTTATTATTTTCACTTAGTTTCCACTCTATTTCGTTAAAACTGTTCTTTTAAAACCTTCAGTAACCAATTGTATTGAATATCTGCAATTATGGATCCTTCTACTTCGAGTACAGCTCTTCGCTTATTAGGCCGGCAAAACAATGTAAACGCTGAACATAGGTTATTTAGGATTCTCAGAAAAACAATGTACAATAAATGTGTGTATACAAATATAATATATTGGATGAAAAACCAAAAATATTCATGTTAAAACCAAAATGTCTCAAACAGTTGGTGGCATATTTAATAGATTTGGAACACGACTGTTGACTACTTTCTCGGCACACACCCTTTAGTAACTAATGTGGTAACTTTTAGAGGTGTGAGTAAGGCTTTTCAAATTACTCCTCCTGGTTTTTAAACGAACTATGGTATAGTTTAGTATGAGCTAGTGTAAAGATAAGTTCCGAAATCTAAGTTTAGTGGTAACAGTTATACCAGGTGTTGGTATTGGACGGTTCCAGGATAATTAATCGTAGCATAGTATTCCGGACATCCAGTGCTCAACGACATTTTCAAACAAGACATGAATCAAAGTTTAAGGATAATGCTGATAGAACCATAGAGATAATAAACAAAGAGTATAGGCAAACAACAGTCGGAAGCGTCCACGCAATAAAAAGAGATGGCGATTGAAATTGGTGATGCTATCTCTCTCTAACATCGCGTGATGCACATGCGCGAAGACTGTAACACTACTAACCTTTTAAGAATGTATGCGCTATTAGAAAGAGAAAGCAATACCAAACTGGTTCTCCATCTCTTTCTAATGAGTGGACGAATACGCTTATACGAGCCCCTATGGCATGCCTATTATGTCTATTATCTCTAGGGATAGAACGGAGACAATGCGACAAGCAGTTGCTCAGTATACAACGCAGGCAACATTCTTTACATAATTTAGTCAAGGGAAAGATCAAGCAACGTACGGAGACAACTGATCGACGCCATTAAACGGAATATCGTATTTAGTATTTCGTTGGATGAAAGTGTCGACGTTGATGACGTTTCCCGGTTGGCAATCGTTGTGCGGAACTTTGATAATAACCGTAT
This sequence comes from Lochmaea capreae, assembly GCA_949126875.1. NCBI lineage: Eukaryota > Metazoa > Arthropoda > Insecta > Coleoptera > Chrysomelidae > Lochmaea > Lochmaea capreae. The sequence goes on along the minus strand of OX421402.1, from coordinate 13,094,388 downwards.
GTACACTGACGTTTAATGAAAATTTACATGAAATGTCAAAATACTCGAGTGACAGATGGTGAAAAACTACAAAATGGTGGCGTAAAGAGTTTTCCGCCCTATTTTTGGTGTTCATATGATTGTCCGGTAAGGTAGGTAAAAAAATATATAACATTAGAAGCCCAATCACCTGGTTTACTTCGATACAGTGAAAATATTTATCATATGGTAGTTAGATTTTTATATATACCATAACAAGGAAAGTATACTCGATTTCTCCACACACAAAAAACCCAAGAATATATTTAACGACATTTTTATGTTTGTTTCTGACCATGGAGAATATAAGGTTTTGTGAGTCACGAAAATGTAGTAAAGTTCATTCATAAAAAAGTGTGTTTTTCAACGATCTTTCCCTATAAATATTCAGTATGAGTTTTTTTAATACTTCCAAGAGATACCTGGATGAGGTTTTTGTCAAATTTGTTTGTTTGTACCAATATTTCTATAATATTTGTTGAATGTATAACATATGCAGTAAATGTAACTTATAGATTCGTTTAAACTATCAAGTCACGAACACCCTTCTGGTGCAACTTTTGCACAATATCCTTGTACGTGGGTTACTACTTATATTTCGGCTGCAGAGAAGAAAAACAGATGTTTATCAGTTTAAAAAATATATTTTCCAAGAAAACCATTACAATACAATTTTGAAATAAGTGTTCATAGTGAAAAATTGCTTTTGAAATATTCACAACAACAATTAAATTATTAACAGCATTTTTTCAGCTTTTTGCAAAGCTGTAAACGCTGTTAAATATGAAACAAATTTTAAAACACGTCTTAAATATGCACTAGTAAACTCTCCTATTTGTATTCAGACGATGAAAGTTTTTACTCACAATCCCTCTCGAGACCTGAGATCCTTGTTAAACTCCAAAAGCTCTCGACAACTTGTTCAGTGAAGGGTCAGTTAGTTATTCATATTAGGTATGTGTTGGTGAGTTTTCTAATATAAAAAGGCAGCGCATTAAGTAGTTGTTTTTTATAATCCCGCCATCGACATCAAATTTAATATAATATGATATTAATTAGAATGTTTTTGTAGAAGTGCACGTAAGATATTAATAAATTTTGTTTGTTGTGTACCTTAATAACCATTAGTACGAATTTTTAGGCGGAAATCACTTATTTTTAACGGTAAAATGGGTCAGAATTTGGTAATTTCTTCAGTTCTAGTATTTTATAAACATAACCTAACTTAAACTTTAAATAATTTTTATTAAAAAAATCCTATTTTTGTCAATTAGAGACAAACAAGTAAAATAGCTGAAATGGAATGAGATTGAAATTTGGCTAATTTTTTTGGTATAAAAGGAATATTCAGTAAAATAAATACCCCCACCGAAGCTTACAGGAGACGGTTAGTGTATAGAAAACCAAGCAAGGCCACACGATTCCCGTGATTTCGAGAGTTAGTGCAAAGACCGTGCACAGATAAATACGCGTATTGTGAATTTAAATTATATTCTTTTTGCGATCGGCACGGAGTAACAGTAAGTCAAAATTTTATGGGGGATACACAGCCCAGGTAACTCAAATAAAAACAGTAGTTTTGCCAAGTCTACTGTTGAAAACGTAAAAGTTGGGAATTTTATTAGTGTCAACCGACATTCAGCGAATATAACGATTCTTTATAGGAACGACCCTTACCTCCATACTTATCCAGGCGTAATCTGAGTGGTTTGAGAACATTTCCAGCGGTTCGATGTATTGCCAATATTTGGAGTGTAGCTTAGGAATATAATTTCAGTCGAATAAAATTGTTACCAATAATGGTGGCTTTTTTACTCTAAAACTTGGCCTCGGTTTCGGTAATCACTTCTTCATTTGAGTTTGTTTTCCTTGAACAAATTTTTAATGTCTACAAAAAGCCAATTGTCGCTTGGGGGCCAAATCTGGAGAATGCGGTGGAAAAGGAAGAGAATTCGAAGCACATTTCATCAATCATTTAATTTATCGACTTGTGGCACAGGGCATTATCTTAGTAAAACAACACTTTTCATCTGAGATATTTTTTCATGGCTTTCCACAGTCAATCGATCGCTTTGGACGAATTTCCCCTACTCCTTTCATTTGGATGTGTAGTACTAAATCATTGTTCATCCAGTGTCTCATATTTTAGATAAGTGGCAATGTAAATGGAGCCAACTTCAAGAGAACAAATAAAAGCTACCCCATTAAGAATTGGACATACAATCGTAGGTCACCAATTCCTAGCAAAGAAAACCCACCTCAATGTGCTGAAAAATCTAAACATGTCCATTATTATAAATGTCACCAGAAGTTTGCACCAGCAATATGTATAATTCGTGATTTTACTGTTACTTTTCCATTATGTAACTCTATGTAACTATCTTCGTGATATGCGCCTTTGGTCAGGTGGACAAAGACAATACAAAAGAATGCAATGACGAGACTAGGTAAGGTGCAAAGACTTGCTTGTCTCAGTATATTGAAGGGTGCATAAGACAACGGCAGCACTAGAGGCCTTATTTGGCCTTCCTCCATTGCACATCGTGATAATAGGAGAAGCAAGAATGGGGTTATTTAGGCTGCAAAACAGTTAGATCGGGACACACATCCATTGAGGACATCGTAAGTGAAGCTATTTTAGATATGAAAACAGACTATACGGCCACTAAACTTCTTCCCAGCCCTAAATATGAGGTAGAGATACCCCACAGAAAGGACTGGCAAGACCCAAGCAGACTGAAGTTTCCCCGAGGAGAGACCTGGTATACAGACGGGTCAAAGACTGGGGAAGGAACAGGAGCAGGGGTGTATAGTGAGATGAAGAACACAAGGTGTTCCTTCTCATTTGGAGTACATGCCTCTGTATTTCAGGCGGATATTTATGCCATCCTAGAATATGTCAGAATTAACAAACATAGGACTGACACTCATAGGATAAACATATTAACTGACAGCCAGGCAGCTCTAAATAGCCGCAAGGTAACATCTAGACTGGTAGAAGAATGCCAGAAAGAATTGAATGAACTGGCAGACCACAGTAGAGTAAGACTAGTGTGGGTGCCGGGACATAATGATATTTCTGGAAATGAACTCGCGGGAAGAGGTTCAGCAACGACATATGTTGGACCAGAACCAGTTCTTGGGACCACAAAGAAGGTAGTCCGAGAACAAATACGAAAATGGGTACAACGCCAACATAGACTACAGTGGAGAAACACTCCAAAGCAGGTACACAGTAAGACCTTCATTGGTGATATATGTGTAAAACGGGCTGAAGAGCTACTGAATGCTAGTAGGAACAAACTAAGAGTTATTACAGGTTATCTAACGGGTCATGCCCCGGTAAAGGATCATGCATATATAACGGGGATCTCAGTTGCAGACTTTGTGGCATGGAGACCGAGACCGTAACCCATATTTTGTCCGACTGTGAGGCTCAAGGCGACAGACAATCTTCGGAGAGGCCTACGTGCCGCCTGAAGCATATGGCATGCATCCAGTTGACCTATATCATCTACTCGAGGGTACGGGAATGGCTGGGTGGGTGGAATAAAGGTGGGAGTAGAGTACAATAAGCCAATAGGCTGCAGTGCTCCCGGTACTAGGACGGCTCCCAAATAAAAAAAAATCTGCGTCATCGCAATAGTCATGCAACCCAATATCTCATGCAAGCACTTCTTAGAGAAAACGTGACCCTACCGCTAAACGTCCCCTAACTATTTTATTTAGCGTGTAGAAATCTCGCAATCAAAACCATCTTATGGGAATTATTAAAGCGATCTAAGCGCAAATTTTGATTTTAACCTCCAAATGTAAAAATGTGTGAGGTACTGAATGAATCTACAACTCGACCAAATTCATTTCAACTGTGAGATTCGGATACGCGTAGATCACGAGTACGATAGCTTTATTCGGGTTCATACAATTACTGTTCTAAGACTGTCCGGAGTTTGCGCAGTCGAAATTGGCTTGTTCGAGTTTTAACAGGACGGTTCTGACACCCGCGGTTTGGCGTTCGGATTTATTTTAGAGCAATTCTTGGACGGTTCGAAAATCGTTTAAGCCAGTCCCAAGTCTCGAGCTAGGACGATTTTCGGTTTATTTTTTACGCACTCTCAAATCATTTGCAAAGGAGGAGGGTGGGAGCTATTTTGAAAATTCGCAGAGGAAAGAGGTTAGAGGAAGAGGTTTCTATAGACCATGCGGGATGTTCGGGTTTTTTCAAACTGTGTTTAATTTTAAATGGTCCGAATTCCAGATTGCAGAAACAAAAACCCGAAGAAAGCTATGCACTGTCGGCAGCTACCAGTCCTAGGCAGAACGTTGCAATGTAGAGATCCAATTGAACTCGTAGTGGTACAATCCGCGTAGGAATTTTAATATGGAGTTTAAGCCGCTAAAACACAAGATTTTGTGTGCACAAAGTCGTGAAATAGTGCATAATGTTTTTAAATTTATGACATTGGAGGCACAGTTAATAACTAAAATGGAATTTATTGCCAAATTCTCAGGATTTTATTTACGAAATTATTTAACTAAGTAAACTTTCTCCGCCGAGTGTACATGCGTTTATTCTGTGGCACTGTCATAGTACTGTCTCGCTTCTTTGTTTGCGCATCTGAGTTGAAATTAATTTGGTCGAGGTGTACAATCAATAATGATGTACCTATTGTCTCTCCCTTTGTTATTATTATCACTCCTATCCGTTGCCTATGTTGTTTGTGTTTATATAAGTCGCTATGACGGACACCTTAGCGTGAAAAGAGTATCCCCGATTTTCCACTTGCTGTTTTTCTTTTATCTTTTATTATCACTCTATTAGATGCAGTTTGATGGAGGTATGGATGACTGAATGCATTAAGATTTTCCACTTGCTGTTTTTCTTTTATCTTTTATTATCACTCTATTAGATGCAGTTTGATGGAGGTATGGATGACTGAATGCATTAATTAACGGACCTCTACTCTTACATTTTTCTATTTTCCAGTTTGCTTCAAAATTTTCGTGGCTAAAAGGGTAACCAAGATTTATACAATTACGTAATATTATGGGATGCCCTATAGATCAACTTGTTGAAACCCTCTGCTGATTGTTACTTAAAACTCTAGATACTTTCCTTCCTCATTTTCTCTCATTTCAACAAATTGTTTTTCGTATGGAAGTGGTTCTTGTTTATTGAATATATTGGATAACTGTGGAAAAAGGGAAATAATTTAACAAAATATGTATGTTGATTTTAGTTTTAGTTTAAATAAATTAATTTTTTTAAATTATTTTATGTTGGAGTAACAAGTAAATTTACTCTTAGGAAATTCGTTGTCATTTTATGCTACCGAGACATTTTTCACATAAATTTCTAAAAACTGAAAAAAGATTTTTTGCAAGCAAAGAAGGTGTTGCGGGATTATTTTTTGGGATTACGTAAAAATACATCTGAAACAGATAATTATTAATGTCCTTAGAATTAGTTTTAAAAATTGAGGTTTTTAATTAAGACATTGTGTTTGTAAAAAATGACTCTTAATACCTTTTACAGTTACACAGCAGCCGTATTCTTTGACTGATAAGCGGTTAATTTGCCTTAGAAGGGCCCTTTTGTAAATTTATTTTGTGTCCTCAATTCGGCTCTGTGGAATATCCATACTTTTCGCAGTGCAGACAGAAAAGTATACGGTTTTTTATCTCGTAACTTGTCTGTGGCTTAAAATATCAAGAAATAAATAATAAATGGGTAAAAGGAAGGCACATTTCGATGTTACCGAAATACAGACTAGTATCTTTTATCACTATAAAAACCACAATAATCGCTGAAAATAACATATAGCGGAAAACTCCTCTTTCTCTGTTAACAGTTTGGCTTTTGCATAGGCGTACTTACCTATATCTCAAAAGATTTAACACTTCCTTAGAGTAAACAATAATAACTCGTATATGGGCAACCATACTATACTATTCTCTCACGCTTGTGAGGAAGAAAGAAGTGTCGACGAGGACAAAGCTAATCGTCTACAAAACCATATTAAAATCTATGGATGTGAAAGTTGGGTACTCACGAACAGCAAAAGAGCAAAATACAAGCTATAGAAATGAAATTTCTACGGGCCATAAAGGGCATCACAAAAAAAGACAGAGACAGAATGATGTAATTAGAAAGGAATTCGAGGTCGAGCTGATCATAGACAGTATAGAACATCAACAACAAGTGGTTTGGACATATGGTAAGAATGGACAACTCGATACAAGTCAAGTCTATATGGCAAACCAAATCTATAAAAATAGAAGATCTAGAGGCAGGCCTAGAAAGAAATGAGATGATGTAATAGCTGATGGTATCCTGGGAAAAAATAACAAGAGCTGGAAGGAAGGAAGGGAAAGAGCTTGCACAAAATAAAATAAGCTGAGCAAAATTTGTATATAAAATTGATTATAACACTTATGTACAAACCTTTACAATATATGGACAAAACATAACATAATCGATTAGGGAAGCTTTGACTTACATAATAACACTAAATTTACTCATCTTAGTCTTAGATACTGGCTGAATGGACATGGATTTACGAGTGCCAAAAACAGAAAAAAAAGGTTTATGAATAGATATATATATATACAGATTGCGAAAGTCTATTCGCACCATACGATTTACATAAGTACGAAAATATGAGCAAATTGTGCGCTCAGTGATGGGCGTGTGTTCAGTTCCAGCTACCAAAAACAGTTGAGGGTGTGTTCAGTGTGCCCGCCTATTTTAACCGCTGTTGCCAGAAGCGCAGATTGTACAAATGATATTTTTGTCTCGTTATCGTTGACTTTTTTTCGAGCTCATGCACTATTGTGTAAAACTAAAAACTTTCATCCGGCAACAGTGTCCTTTAGAGAGAGAATTCACATTTAAACTTTTACACGCCCATCGCTGAGCGCACAATTATTCTTCTCTCTCTTTCAAGTAGTTTTGCTCATATTTTCCTTGTCGTACTTGTGTAAATCGTATGGCGCGAATAGACTTTTCTCAATCTGTATATGGGCACAATAGATTTTTTAGCCTACCTCACCGGAAAACAAATCATAAGAGCACCAGGTCGGAAAGTTTTGTTTAGCAGCCCAAGTGCGGAAAATTCTTAACGAGACGGTTTTTGAAGTTTTTCACCATCTGTCATTTGTAATTTTAACGTTTCACATATATTTTTTAATTAAACGTCAGTGAAAGTCAAAGTTTTTTGTCATATTTTCCTATTTTTTGGTTTATTCGGTAGGCGAAAAAAAGTTGTGTGTCACACTTGCAGGAAACGCTTAGCCCTTAACTTGTGACACAATATACCATTTTAGGTCTTAGTGAAAGTCAGCCCAACATACATACATAAATCGTATTATAAGCATCTCTTTAACGGTTAGACCAAAAACCATAAGGAAAAATTGAATATAATAAATGTATTCTGACTAGAATACCCAACTTTGTTCATTTTTAACCAATTTAATGTCAGTACTGCTAAAACTAACAGCAACGTTAGTCAGGGCCAAGCAAAAGTAACCATCTTTTTTAGAAAATTTTACGTTTCTATACTATTTGCAGCAAGCAGCAAAGGCATTATTCAAATGTAGATACCACGCAAATAAAGATCACAGTTTAAAAATTGGTCATAGAATTCTTCCCACACTCTTAACGAAGGTATTTACAGGATCCGCCTATGTTGTTTCTAGCTAGCCATGAAAGTTACACAGCAGCGGTCGGACTTTAATTTACCGTCTTTGATTTGAACGCTAGCGACTGGAGCTGTTAGAGTGCACAGGTAGGGTGTGGAGTACGCAAATTGTTTTCCTATTCAGGTTTTCGCATGAAATTGTTGTTTATACTTGGCTGTAAGCTTCTGCCAATAGGACCAGAAGGAAAAATATATCCTTTCCTTGATTTAAATAATTTTAAAGCAAGTGAATTTTGGAATGTTCAAGAGCTTTATAATTTAAGGTAATATTAGAAAAGTTAGCGTTCAGGAATAACTAGTTTATCCTAGCCATTTCTTAATTGTAGTGTTTTCGTCCTTATTATATGCTGAATATTATGAGCATTGAAGAATCGAAGCCATCAAGACTCGAACCTGGGACCCCTAAGTTACGAATCCCTGTAACCCTTGTGCCTCGGACGGTTCCTACCATTCAAGAGGTTTGTTTCAATTGGCATGAACCGTTCTGGAATCTATCGTGTACAGTATAGTGCGCAAACTCGAATTAGGGATGGATACACCAACATTATCACCACTTCCAGAAGGAAGTTTTTCTATCGTCTCAAGAACGATACTATAATCAGATGGAATGCGAAAGAAATACAGCAACTGCTCGAACGATACCTAGAACGGTTCTGTCGCCTGTTGAAAAAAACCTAATGTTCCATTCGATTACCACTACTGCGAGTGCGTCTTATATTATGAGTACAGGTTTTTGAATTATACTAAATCAGACCTGTATCAAACAAACCGAGTAGAAAAAATAAAATATTCCCAAGAATAGCAATTTTAGGGCAATTCACAGTTTTGTTAATAAAATAAAAATCATTTTTTTGATTGGGGACTATGCATTAAATATTTAATTGTGAAGATATGAAAAACAAAGCCTTCAGCGGTAGAATCTTGGAGTTCAATACGAAACTCTTCTGCGACAATCTACTACGTTCAACTGCCACTTTCGCATGGACTATCCGAGTGCCCACCGCTTGGGTTCGTTCAAAAAATTTTTTAAGTTCATTGATATACAGGCTTTTTTTCCTCGCTTTTTCTTCAATATTTTTACTACATAACTTGTTTCTTCTTTATGTCTCGCTAATATTGCTATGTCATCTGCAAATGCTAGATATTGATGTATCTTATGATATATCAGTCCGGACCGATTTATACCAGCTTCCAATACTAGCCCAAAGAGAATGGATGACAGTGGATCTCCTTGTCCTACGCCTTCAGTTACGGTGAATTCCTATGACATATAGTTATTTATTCTTACTTTATTTTCAGTATTCTCTAGTGTTAATCGAATCATTCTGATCGGTTTTCTACTTATTCCTAGGTCTTCCAGAGCTTTATACATTTCGGTTCTTTATACCTTATCAAATTCTTGTTTAAAGATAATATACCATGTCAAAAATATGTCAATTGATATATACTTTTAGAAGTAGTGTATTTCTTGTTATAAAATTTTCGATTTTTACTTTCTCTCAAATTTAAAAACATGTATTACTCGTATTTATCGAATTCTATTAATTGGATCAATTAATCAAGACAGTTTATATTAATTGTTTCATTTATCACATATGTCTCCAGACTAACGAAAAAATCGTATCTAAACAATTTTTATTCTTCCCCACTCCCAGGAGATTTACATTTTCCGTTCTCCTTCCGGTGCTATTCCCTGTTGTATACTTTCTTCACACCCTCCTACTGTATCTAACATTCTCAATGATACTTGCTTAATTCCCACGATCCCTAACCGACAAATATTTTTAGGCAACCCTAATTGTTATTACAATTATATTAATTAGATGGTACGTAAAGTTTTCAAAAATATTTATATTGTTACAGATAACAACGTTATAAAATATAGTATATTATTAAACGAGCAATTTATTATAGACGTTTGCGTCCCGAGCCGTAGGCGAGGGGCGCAAGTCAGCCGAGTGAATAATGGCCATAAATTGCGAGTAGAATACTATACTTTGTCCACGACCCTTGATTTCTTTATTAAATAAGGCGAGTGTAGAACGGAAAGTAATAATTTGGTATAATTGACAATTCTAACGTCAATATGAATAAATCTCAGGAGCACGTCAAATGTGACATATAGAGATGGGCGATACTGTGTAAAGTATCGATACACCATACCGTTATAAATATCTTGTTTTAAAAATATCAATATTAAAAAATACCGTTTTGAAAAGTATCAATACTAAAATTTCCGATATTTTATCGATACGATATATTTCAGAAACAAATATCCTAAACAAAATTCGCAGATTTAATAGTTTATTTCGTATTGTACCCCCATCTCTAGTCACCTATGTACCGAAATTTTGTGAGTGTTGAGTTGTCCTGGCATGTTATTTAAATGCAGAAGCGTGAATTATCAGTTCATAATTCACTCTAGTAGATATATGGGTACCATATACCTTTTGTTACGAGGTAAAATATTGACTTATTATCAAGTGGTCGTGGACAATAGTATATTATTAAACGAGCAATTTATGATAGCTATTATTCACGCAGGGTGACGTTTGTGTCCCGAGCCGTAGGCGAGGGTCGCAAGTCACCCGAGTGAATAGTGGCCATAAATTGTGTGTAGAATACTATACTTTGTCCACGGCCCATGATTTCTCTATTAAAAAAGGCGAGTGTAGAACGGAAAGTAATAATTTGGTATTATTGACAATTCTAACGTCAATATTAATAAATTCCAGGAGTACGTCAAATGTGACATATAGAGATGGGCGATACTGTGTAAAGTATCGATACACCGTACCGTTATAAATATATTGTTTTAAAAATATCAATATTAAAAAATACCGTTATGAAAAGTATCAATACTAAAAATTCCGATATTTTATCGATACGATATATTGCAGAAACAAATTTCCTAAACAAAATTCGCAGATTTAATAGTTTATTTCATATTGTACCCCCATCTCTTGTCACCTATGTAGGTACCGAAATTTTGTGAGTGTTGAGTTGTCATGGTATGTTATTTAAATGCAGAAGAGTGAATTATGAGTTCATAATTCACTAGAGTAAATTATGAACTCATAATTAACTCTAGTAGGTATATGGGTACCATATACCTTTTTTTAGGAGGTAAAATATTGACTTATTATCAAGTGGTCGTGGACAAACACAATTATTACATTTCTACATATGAATTGATGGAAGGTATTAAAGGGGGATTATAAATTAATTCTGTATTAATCCACTTACCGCTAGGTAATGTTTGGTGATTAAATTAAAGGATATATTTAGTATGTCAAATACATAGAAAGAGATTGGAAATAAATGTTTATAGTCTAAGCGCTAGTCGTGTTAAAGCTTATGTTTGTATAATAAAAATACGTTTTTGAAAAGAATTTGTTTAAAACTAATATTCGACAAGGGTGGGGGACGCTTGTGACCGAACATTTTCGTTTTAACGAAATACATCATAGAGTAGAGAGTGTTTGTCTCTCAAGTATTTGTGTCAGTGGATAATAACTTTGCTCTAGCTTTTTAATAACCAAAACTATCAATAGTCGAGTTGTTTGGGTGAATATTCGACTAAAATTTCAACTAATTAAACTTAGTTATTATTTTGCAAGTGTAACAATAACTTTCAATACTCATTAGTCCCTTATGTATATTTTAGCAATAAATTTGGGCTATAGTTACTTTTGATTAGAATCGTAGGAGAGATAATCTTCCAATATATGACCTTCCCATAAATACCTCTCGCCTTTCCTTCGTAATAGCTCCTAATGGTTTCTCGAGTACTTTAATTTATCGCGATCCAATAATACCTTTAATCCATAGATTCTATCGTCTTCTTTAGAAAACTATACTTTTTTTAGATTAACCTTGATAATGCTGGTATCAACGATCGACATTTAATACAGCTTAATTGAATTACTTTCAGATATCAATTTACGAAATGTATTATTTAACAAACAAAAAACGGTTAATTTGAAAACAAACTTTACGAATTAATAGGCATGAAAATATTTTGGAGAGATTCCAACGTGATCTGTATAACTGTGGGAGAAAGTTTTACAAGTGAAATCAAAATGCCCAGAAAAGAAACTCGTTCACAGCGAGTGGAATTCGGCATCAATCATTGTACACTTGTTTAATAACTAGAATAGGATGAAAACTTGGCATTAAATTGGACGAGACTAGCGAAAACGAGAAGCATGTTTTTTCGAGTGAATGAAAATTAATAAGCAACACATAAAAGTTTAAAACAATAATACATTTATTAAGATGTAATAAAAAATATACATTGAATGAACACCTGAAAAATAAAAAAATGTTGTTACACCCAAACACGGAAGGAAGATGGAGGTGGAGAGGAAGAGGGAAAGGGGAAGAAAACATCGTTGCCTAGATGACAAGCTGTTTTTTCTTGAAAACCCTTTCATATACAGGAAACTGTCTCATTAGATGCTGCAAGTCATCTCGTATAAATAAATAGTGAAATATTTTATACACTTGTATATTTTAATGAATTTCGAATATTAATTTTATGTTATTTTATATAAATGTACAGTACTCATAAATTCCCTATTTTCTTCACAGCTGTGATCTCATGTAATCGTGGATTTAGTTTACTTTAACACGATTGCGGAAAGACTTTGTTAGAGTTGAACATTCAATTAACGTAATCCGTTTAAATCCTGAATACGTAAACTGTGTTTGACCTGTATAGCCCTTTATTGCCATTTGTATTCACCTCTTTTGGTTGGATTTCCTACCACTCAAATCAACAAAATTTTGATTTTATCAAGTGCCGAATTAGAATAATTAGGAATAACATATCTTTTACAAATAATAGTCATTATAATAGTTTTCATAATTCAATTCAACATCTGTTCCCGACCAACTGACACAGATCAAAGTGTAACTGTCTGTAACAAAATCAGAAAATAAGAAACAGAAAACAAATAAGAAAATAGTAAATAACAATAGAAATAACCTCAATCAACAATAGTAATGACAATTAATAGTTTTCAACATAATTCAGTTCTAGAATAACATTAAATATGAAACAAGACAATAGAAAAAGAAATTACTAACCTAACTTATATAAACCAAATAAAACTCAACAATGTAGTGAATATTGTCGTTAGAGGGAAATAAATAATTTGTCCACGACCACTTAATAAGTCAATATTTTACCTCCTAGCAAAAGGTTTATGTAACCCATATACTGTGTGACCCATTTTGTTTGGAAGCACCCCTATAAAATCCGCATTTTTCAACCGATTTTGATTTAGTCTTTTTTCTTAGATTCTGTATCAAAAACAGTATTTGAGCACACATTTTCATACCATATAGCTATTTTCAAGGCCCTCTATGTTAATTTTTCTTTGCCAAAAAAGACGAAAGTATATCAGGCATTTTTTTTTCTCAAATATGACTACACCACTAGATTCAGAATCATCACAAATATGAACTATCAAAATTTTATGAAAAAAGTTTTATCAACAACAAAGTTATCACTACATGAATTTGGAAAAAGTTGTTTTTTAATCAATTTTTTACTAAGAATGTAAGCACATTTTAAAAATGTCAACATAGTGAACAAAAGCTAGGACTCAAACATATTGCACTGTAAAAATTCGAAGCCGATACCTTAACCCGTTCTGGAGTTATAGCTTCTGAGAGTAATGTAAAATTGTGTTGATGTGACAAAAATACAAATTAACACCTAATAATACATTTTAATTATTAAACTACTTAATAATAATTTAATTCTACATTTTTTTAGCCTCGACTAGACCTCCGTTAATTTCCACACATTTCTCGTATCGTTTGCGACTATGTCTTAGCGCTTTTTTTTATTTCATGTGGCGTTATTCCAGACCCACAGATAAAAATCCAATATAGTTAAATCGGGCGATCTAGGAGGCCATTCGATTAACTAGCTACCGCGACCTATCCAACCATTTGGTATTTTTTCGTTAAGCCACTGCCTGACAATCCTAGAATAGTGTACAGAACAACCATCCAACTGAAATATCAAATTTCTTCTTTCTGCTAGTGGCAGTTCGTCAATCACTGCGGATAACTCACCTTCCAAGAATTCCATGAAGTTATTGGCATTCATGTTACCCTCAAAAAAGAATGGACCTATCATCCTGTCTTTTAAAATTTCGGCTTCGAATTTTTACAGTGCAATATGTTTGAGTCCTAGTTTTTGTTTACCATGTTGCCATTTTTAAAATGTGTCTACATTCTTAGTAAAAAATTAATTAAAAAACAACTTTTTCCAAATTCATGTAGTGATAACTTTGTTGTTAATGAAACTTTTTTTATAAAATTTTGATAGTTTACATTTGTGATGGTTCTGAATCCAGTAGTGTAGTCATATTTAAGAAAAAAGAATGCCTAATATACTTTCGTCTTTTTTGGCAAAGAAACATTAACATAGAGGGCCTTGAAAATAGCTATTATGGTACGAAAATTTGTGCTCAAATACTGTTTTTGATACTAAATCTAACGAAAAAGACTAAATCAAAATGGGTTGAAAAATTCGGATTTTATAGGGGTGCTTCCAAAACAAAATGGGTCACACTGTATCTACTAGAGTGAATTATGGTTCATAATTCACGCTTTTGCATTTAAATAACAGAAATTTATTAATTTTGACGTTAGAATTGTCAATAATACCAAATTTTTACTTTCCGTTCTACACTCGCATTATTTACTTAACTTTTATTTAATAAAGAAATCAAGCGTCGTGGACAAAGAACAGTATTCAACTCGCAATTTATGGGCATTATTCTCTTGGGTGACTTGCGCATCTCGCCTACGGCTCGGGACGCAAACGTCACCCTGCGTGAATAATGGCTATCATAAATAATATACTATTATTGAATGTTTAAAATTTTCTCATTATGTCGATGTTACTTAAGCGCAGGCGCAGATAACTGTATCTGCAATGCTACAAGAAAAAATGATCGAGGATCTTGCCTATGAACATCTCAAAACAAATATGTATGGAAATCGCCATAAGAGATTTGTACTCCTTTCGTTTATTGTTAACTTCATTATATGAGTGCGTTAATTGTTAGAATCAAGAAGAGTCATTAGACAAAAATCTTTCTACAAATAAATAGCAAGGTAAAGGCAAAGCGTTTTTGAACATAAATATTATATTAGCAAACATTTCAAGTATTTTATCTTCTCTTTATTTAGAATATCATTTCATAATGTAAGGGATAAAACAAAACTAAGATAAACATTAAATTCTAAGGATGTTTATTATTTCAATTTTCATGATTATAAATGCGAATAATTTTATATTTTTATATATTCATGTAATAATCTATTACAATGTAAAATTAATTCAACTCAAAGAAAATAAACACCATTTGACAACGCCGCTAAAACTATCACCTGATCACACAACCATCATAATTTACGAACCTCCACTCACATACTTGCGTACTCATGCATAACCATACATAATTCTAGGGCCCACTACCAGGAAGACCACTGGTTGAAAGAGGGATACTCATCTGATCTCAAATTTCGGTGATATTCTTATAAAATATACATATTTTTTGAAACAAATGAAAAGACTACACAATTCTATTTGAACTTCTTATTATTTTTCCAAACTTTTCATCTTATTCACCCTGTTATTTATGTTTAATACGTAGAAATACCAGAGTCGAGAAAGTTTTGTGAGGATTAGGTTAGAGTCTTGTAAAAAGTAAATTATTATTATTACTTGACAAAACTTATTAGAATAACTAAATCCCAGAGGGAACAACAGCTTATTCGCAAGTTGTAAGAAAATCAGAGAGAAAACAAGAAGAATATGTGCGAGCACTGGAAGCTACCCTAGATATGGTAATTCGCGCTCTTCTTATTTTGTCTTCTCTGTATTAAAGTTCCCGCCTAGCGCTGCCTCGACTCCATTTTACACACTACATCATTACTGCTGCGGTTCTTCTAAAGTGCTTGCGCTGCATTCCGCCGCCGACTGTATACAACTACAAGAAGAATATGAAACGGCGACGAGCAACCTCGTGCCGCAGTTCCCATCACCACGACACCTACCCCATTGCAATTAGAGCGGACATGAAATGAAATTGAATTAAATCTCAATTTCAAAACCGGTTGTATCCTAAAAATTTTATTTTGCAAAAAAGTTTATGAAATCTTATAATTTCATATTTCCCTGATTACTTACATCAACTCGAACTAAGTATATACCGACAGGCATAAAATTACAATGTATAAAATTATGCGATACAAAAAAAAACATCAACAAAATATGAAGTTAATTGGTTGAAGAAGAATATTAGCTTACCAGAGAAACTTTAAAAATACATACTGCATACATTTTTCAGTGTTTAAAGTCTAAAGAACTAGAATATTAACTAGAAAACAGTTTGCTCCATTTCCAACGCACCATTACTAATTTCTTAATATCCTTTTTGTTATTTTCCAGTATCTAATAAAAACATAAACATGTTGAATTATTAAAATGAATGACTAAACATCAGATTGAAGCCATAACCTGTCTGTAGCCTAACCTAAAAAGCAATGTAAGCACAATTAAAAATTCTCTTGAATATGTGAACTGTTTTTTGTCTTTTAGGAACATGCCGTTTTTCAACGTTTTCATTTTTAATTTTGTCCTAATCATAAAACACTTTCTAACATTTAATACACAATTACGATCTGTTTACTAATGGAAAATTTACTCCCGTACATGAAAAATTTATAGGCGGCGCAGATGACTATTTCGCTTCTTGTGTTGTTTCATTTTCCAAGGCTTTTTTTAAATAAACTCGTCGTGGAACACTGGTGTAGTCACATGCAAATTTTGGATAATGATGTTTGAATCTTTTTGCCCCTTGGTTTTAACTTGTTTTCATTTTATACGCCGTTATCATAAATCAGCATTAGAATAGTAAAATCAGTTCCTTTTTAAAATACCTATTTCGCATTTCCGCCTATTTTATTCTAGAATTACATCTAATAAATGGATAAACTGAACTGAAGTAAATTTACATTCACTGATTGTGTGAGATATCCATTTCTCAAATCTGCAATTTGCTTACCATTTACGATAATCGAGGACGAGACACAGACGCCGAGTTTCCGATCAGAAATCAAAATCTTGAATATTCCATTTTCAGTACCGTAGTATACGGGTAGATATCGGTGTTTTGTACTGTTTGTGATTAAATATTTTACAGATGACGATGAAACAGGGAGATAACTCAAAATAGTGGAGGAAGAAGAACGTACATTCCGTGGTATGGAAGAAGAAACCTTCATCCACATACTTACGGATTGCACGGTAATTCATATTCCTAGGGCACAGCTTTTAGGAGACTACTGGATAGAAGAGGGACACTTAAATAAATAATCAAATCTACATGTGTATGGTGAAGAACATTTATGTACTTTATACATTGTAAACAATTTTAGTCTATCATGTGGTGCCTCTTGTCTCTAATACATTTCCAATACATTTATCCCACGATGTTTTAGGTCTTCTTCTTTTTTTTTCACCTGTTTTTGAATCCCAAACTTTCTTAACTGGTTTTAAATCTTCCATCATTTGTAAATGACATTTGTCTTTGTTCAATGAACTCCATAAGTGACAGTATTTCAAGATCTTGTCGAATTTCCACATTGGTCATCTCATCCATCTTCGTGACACGTATTACCCGCCTTAGATATTTCATCTCTGCAGCTTGCAATGCTTATTAGTAAGTGTCCACGTTTCACAGCCGTAGGTACGTTAATATGGGTATACACTGTGCCCGTAAAGTATGGAACAAACTCATTTTTAGCTAAACAGGCCATAAGAAATAATCCTGAAACACGTCGATTTTTGATTTTAATTTACCGTATTTTAAAATAATATTCTAATATACAGGGTGAATTACTTTCGGTTAAAGACGTCACCGTCATTTTTTTTAAATAGAACACCCCCATTTTGTCTCAATTTTCGGATTACTCTAGCTGAGCTGATTCCAAAAATGTATCACATGTTGATTCCAATTGGTACAGGATGGACAAAAATACAATAGTTTTGTGTGTGCTCATAAAGTAACGCGTAACATTATTTATTAGTTAAATTAACAATATTATCAAAAATACTTATTGTCTAGCGGACAGAATATGATGAAATACATGACTTTATAAATGTTCGAACTGCAGCCCTTGCTGTATTTGACAGTAACCCAAACGGTGTACAAATTCTTGTTGAACCTTGTTTATTGTGTCTTGAGAAATATTGTTTATTGCTGTCCGAATTATCTCTTTTAATTCTTGAATATTTGCTGGTTTCGTTTGACACACAACATTCTTCAGATGGCCCCACATAAAATAATCCAAAGGATTGAAATCTGGCCGTTCAATAGGTCCACGTCTACCAATCCACCTGTTCGAAAAATTTCATCTAGGTACCTTCTAACATCTACAGCATAATGTGGAGGTGCACCATCCTGTTGAAACCATAAACTTTCATCAAAACCTCCAGGATTACTTTATGAGCACACACAAAACTATTGTATTTTTGTCCACCCTGTACCAATTTGAATCAGCTCATCTAGAGTAATCCGAAAATCGAGACAAAATGGGGGTGTTCCATTTAAAAAAAATGACGGTGACGTCATTACTCGAAAGTAATTCACCCTGTATTATTAGATGATTATTTTAAAATACGGTAAATTAAAATCAAAAATCGACGTGTTTCAGGATTATTTCTTAAAATGGTCTGTTTAGCTAAAAATGAATTTGTTCCATACTTTACGGACACAGTGTATAAATTGCTTTGTGAACATTTAGTTTTGTCTTTCTTGAGACTTTTTTTTCATTGATAAAACTAAGATTCATACTGTAGTATGTTTTTAAAGCATTCTTCTGATGATGTATGTAGGTACCATCATTGCCTGTGGTTTTGTTCCAAGATATTTGAATGTATTTACTGTTTTAATTTTCTGACCTACGTTCACTGTTTGTTGTTTCACTTGTATAACAGCAGACTTTTCCAAATTCATTTTCATGCCGCATTATTTTAGAGTATTGTCCCAGATGTCAAATTTTTTCTGTAGATATTGAGGATGCTCTGCCATAAGGACTAAATTATCTGAATATACTCCCTCAGATATTCTTGCTAGTTTTTATATCTCACACAATATACATACATAAATACATGAGGTAATAATTTTGCTTTGCACATTAGATTACTGTTTTTATTGTTAATTCTAATTAAATCAACATCATAACAGATCCGATTGATGTTGATATAAAAACAAATCTATATTTTGTTAATAAACTATACATTTTCCATCCGCACAATGAGAATATGCAAATTAAAAATATACGGCAGCCATATCTAAACATTATATTGTCTGCATATTCGATTGAAACAAAACATTTTCATACACGTGAAAAATTGTCGATTGATCATCATTTTCTGTTTTTAAGAGTCTGTTTATTCAAGTGAACGACTATTATTTTAAAGCTACCAGTTTCATTTTGTATTTTCAATAATTAAGATTAATTGCCTCCGGACCTATAGAGTGAAAGTTCATTACCTACAAATGAACATATATTTCTATTTAACAGATCAGTATATGCGATGGAAAACCTCCGTAAAACTTAATTAAAGTCGCGTCACGCCGGTACCGCCCATCTGTTTTCACGATCTCAATCGAAATGGGTGAAAAAAAAGGCATTTTTCTAGTCCGTTTGTCGACACACTGGAAAATTATTGTTTATACCTATACAAGCAGTTTGAACTGCTTTGCAGAATCAATAAAAAATAAATAAGATTATTTGAACTAGAGAAATA
Source organism: Lochmaea capreae (assembly GCA_949126875.1). Classification (NCBI taxonomy): domain Eukaryota; kingdom Metazoa; phylum Arthropoda; class Insecta; order Coleoptera; family Chrysomelidae; genus Lochmaea; species Lochmaea capreae. The sequence goes on along the minus strand of OX421402.1, from coordinate 13,074,825 downwards.
AAAACGTAGGGTGAAGATTCAGATTATGGTGTTAAAAATAAAGTTGATTGGCAATAATTTTTCCAACCTCGGGAACGAAAATTCGAAAATTTGAGCACATAAATTACCTTTTCTTGTTTGCTTTCTTGCCATCAAGATGGTAGTAAAATAAATGTATAACGATCAAAAGTTAATTAATTAAGGAAACCTCTATGCAAATATAAATCTTGCTACTAATTCAAATCATGGAATATATTTCCACTTTATAAAGATAAAACAAATATAAAGTTAGAATCGTTTAGCAAGTTTTGGTATTACATTCTGTTAGGAATACGAAATGAGATTTTCATGGGAAAAAAATAGTAAAAAAATCATATTCATCATAAAAATTTTTAATACAAAAATATTCGTATTGATGAAACATTGCATTTGAACTGTTAAGTAGGAAATTGGGTGAGACCTGTGACTACTGTATATTTGCGAGAAATACAAAAGCAAACATTGCAAAGGTTTTATTACTCTATCTTCTATTCGAAAGCTCGGTATCGTTTTAAATCTTTTAACACACTCGCAAATCCGGCGATGTGTTTTTATGAATGTATAAAATTTATATTTCCAAATAAAAAGGACTTTGTGATACATTCAATTTTACATGGATTTATTTAATATGTGGAGTATACGTTTAAGTTTACATTTTCCAAAATTATACAGGGTGTCCAGAAACTCTCCTGCCAAACGGAAACTACAGTTACTGGAGGTGATTTTAAGTCGATTTAGCTCAAATTACCTCAATCCGAAAATGCTTCCTAAGGAAGCTACAGCCCTTTGAAGATGACGTCCTCATATGAGTTTTCTTCAAATTATTCAAAAATACCGTTAATTAAAATATTCAAACTTGGTATAATCAATGAACAGTGCAAACCAGTCGTTCGCTGTAAATAAATTTTTTTCAGATCCATCACAAGCGCGTCAGTCGGGGGGACCAACGGGTATTTTTATTAAAAAAAATTTATTTTCAAGTTTTTTATGTATCCGACACCGAATTTGGAAAATTCAAGATAATTTTCATAAAAAATGTTCTCTTCTTCCAAATCGATATCATGAACCGTTTTCGAGAAAAATAAATTTAAACTTTTTGTGTTTCTTACATAAAATCATGTTGGATTATAAAATTGTATCTGTAATATCAAGTTAGCTTTGAAAAATCAACAAAATCTGACAATGTGTCAAATTATTTTGATTCTATCTTATTTTCTTGGGAATCAAACCACAATATGTTTTTTTATTTTTTTATTTCAACGTTTCGGTAGCGTTCCAGCTACCGTTGTCAATATTAACTAATAATGAATTAATGAAAAATTTTTTGGTCCCTATCTGACACAACGAAAAAAATTTTTTCCTCATCCATTCTCTTAACTTCAAGACTTGATTCTAGAGAAACTACTCCTATTTGCTTTATTTTCACCCGTTAATTTTTTCACATTGTGAGGTTATGAAACAAGAACTGCCAATTTTTTTAACGAAGTTGGCAACACGTAACGTTTCCCCTATGCCTTGATGAGTCGGAGCAACAAACTATCGATGTGCTGATTGTACTTTTTCTCGCAGCGATTTGTCCCAGCAACAAGTCGTTGCGATTTGTCGCAGCATGGAAAATATACTTAAGTGAACTTCAACGAGGTCGATTGGGACTCAATGTAACTCGTACACAAAAGTATTTAGTTAAAATATAAATTAGAAATGACTATTTAATAAGATCATTCATATATAAAATCTGATTTTTATCCACCTCGATTGTTATTAGGTTTCATCAGATGGATAAAAAGGTTATAGTTGATTAAATGTCAATATACTGTTAACGAGTTGTTTATTGGAAATATTGAACAATTTTTGTTTTACAACAACGATATTACAATTATTAAATATAACTACATTCAAAATATCTCATAATGTGTCTTTTATTTGAATGTACTCGTACTTAAGTAAAGTACTCAAAAGCTCTATGTCATCCTTCATTCCATTAAAAAATGTCTGCCATTTGTACATTTTCAACAGTTCTCAATAATAGGCCTTTTACATCTGTTAACTCAGAAGTTGTGTTTTCAACTGCCACCTCATTTTTTATTTGTGTCGATATTAATTCCTTGGGATTTAATTCACAGTAGTATAGTCAACTTTATTGGATTATTTTGCCATTTCATCGACAACATACAAATTATGGTTATCTTTATGATGTCGGAGGTCACACCTCTCCATATTTATATAAAACGATATATTTTTAGTTTGTAACCATTCCTGCATTTCAGCTTTTCTTGATTATAAGGAGGGAATATTTTCAATGTTTCGACTATGATATGAGCGGTATTTTAAAACTATTTATCCAATATTTTTGGGTTAATTATTGTTTTACTAATGCGGTATCTCTTCAGAAATCGGAAAACTGTAGACTTTGCTACTCTCGTATGAAAAATGTTGGGCATTAATATTATTGTTAACTTGATATGAAGATTACCGTGTGTTTGAAAAATTTTGGATATACCTAACATCAATAATTTTGATTTTAGGCTTTTTATCCAATATTTGTTCATACATATTCATCATGTACCGTTTTCCTGACAGACTTCCTAAGCATTTTCGTTGTTTTGGTAGACTATGCGAAGACCTAGTACTTGAAGTAGAAGGATCCATAAACACAGAAATTCAATAGAATTGCTTACTGGAGTTTTGTTTTATATATGTTGCAGGCCAAACTGTTTTTTAGGACGAACTAGTTTGTCGAAAGTGCGTTCGGATAAACTAGTTTATCCTAACGTACTTATGAGGAACTAGTTTGTTTGAGGACAAACTAGTTTGTTCTAAAAAACGGTTAGGCCTTTAACATATATAAGTGGAAGACTAAGTGAAATTGATAAAATAACAAAGGAACTATAAATATAAATATATAACTTTGATCTTTATATTATTTAGTTTATACATACAAAAGCTAAATTAAATTTAAAACGGTAATTTAATTATATTTCAATTTAAAATAAAAACAATATTAAAATAATTAGTTTAAAAAATTAGTAGTTTGGTCATTGTCACATTTATCCGAATTTTTTTTTCAATAGCGCTTAATGAATGTGATAACTAAAAAGAAAAATTTAAAGGAGTGTGTACGGGCCAGAAATCAAACAATCTGAAAGTAAGTCGAGTTCGAAGTTAAGAATCGTAGTACTGACCTTGTTCTAAGAAAGAGATCATTCGATGGTAGTTAATTTGAAAAAATAAATTGAACATAAATAGTATTAATACTGAAGCCAACTATACGAGGGGTTGATAATTTCAAAAAAAAATTCTGATTTATATCCCTCATTAATCAGAAAAAATTCGAACTGCATCTGCATTACATTTGCAGAATTGCAACTAGGAAAACAAAGTAGCGTTAGGAAAAGTCAGAATTAATTTGAGAGGCGATCGAATTAATTTATTGTTTTCAAATAATCACAAAAATAAAACTAATAGTATATTATTAAACGAGCAATTTATGATAGCTATTATTCACGCAGGGTGACGTTTGCGTCCCGAGCACTAGGTGAGGGGCGCAAGTAATCCGAGTGAATAACGGCCATAAATTGCGAGTAGAATACTATACTTTGTCCACGACCCTTGATTTCTTTATTAAATAAGGCGAGTGTAGAACGGAAAGTAATAATTTGGTATTATTGACAATTCTAACGTCAAAATTAATAAATTTCTGGAGTACGTCAAATAATGTGACATATAGAGATGGGCGCACTGTGTAAAGCATCGATACACCGTACCGTTATAAATATAGTGTTTTAAAAATATCAATATTAGAAAATATCGTCATGAAAAGTATCAATATCAATATTTTATCTATACGATATATTTCAGAAACAAATTTCCTAAATAAAATACGCAGATTTAATAGTTTATTTCATATTGTACCCCCATCTCTAGTCACCTATGTACCGAAATGTTGTGAGTGTTGAGTTGTCATGACATGTTATTTAAATGCAAAAGCGTGAATTATGAGAACCATAATCCACTCTAGTAGATATATGGGTACCATATACCTTTTGTTAGGTGGTAAAATATTGACTTATTATTAAGTGGTAGTGGACAAATGTATATCTACAAACTACCTACTAAACAAGAAACTGAAAAAGATCATCTAATCCTTTCATTTGTTTTCTCTTATTGTGGATTAAGGAAAAGTTATAAGTTGATCAAAAAACATTGAGGAACTGACCTAAAACCGCAGATTTTATTAATGGAAAAGGGCGTATCGTAAAATGCATTATATAAATTAATATATAAATACCATATTTAACACTCATAATTTAGGTTTATAAGTGAGGTAATAATTAATGTTCATTTTGGAATAAGTTGTATACAGTGCGAGTATTGTAAAAGTGTGAATATATTAATCCCAGCTTACCAATGTTTCGTATCATCTCCCCTTCAACAACCCTACTAGGACCAATCAATCAATCTACAATAGAAACCTGATATAATCTTAGAAGGGGCGACGCTAACACCACAAGAACTAAGTGAAACAGCCCCCAAGAAAATTGCACACTTTATCAAAAGTTTAAAATTATTTTGGGAATAATAATAGATCAGAGTTTCACAAAAAAGTTTTCTTTGAGCGATATGTAGTGAGGCTGACATTTCCTACAATATTTCTCTGTATATTAAGACCTAATGTTCCTATTTATTTGAATTTATATACCATTGAATAGGTTACTTACACCTAACGAACACAATTTTATGAAATTTCTTAACGACAATAACATATACAGCTCTAATTTCGAAGAAACAGTTGCCGCTTAACGGAGATATACATTACACGAAATACGCCCTGATTCCTAATAATCCAAGCGGGAAATCCTCTGCGCCTATTCTGACCAAAATAATTCTCCCCCATACATAAATTATTATAATAAAATTGCTGTGGGATATTTACTTTATTTATTATGTTTCGGTATAGAAATGTTTAAATTGTTTTGCTTAAACAAGGAAGATAATAATTAAGTCTTTCAGTTTGTCAAGCAGTAATTGTAATCAATAAATCTTTTCATACTGGTAATTTGCTAAGATCCTTTTTACCATTAAATTGTATATATTTCAAGATGTTATGATTATATGTATGTATGTATAACAGTTTCAAATACATTTGAGGTAATCTTAAGCTAAGCAAACATAAAACCTACTCTAACCGCAAAAGATTGCAAAAGTATTTAGCTCTTTACATCTCGTTAAAGCAGTAATAAATTGCAGAGGATAATTAAAATAGTTATCAGATTCTTTTACCAGCCTCTTTATTAGTTTAAGATGAAACGAGATTCTCAAACTTCAAAGATTTTTAGTAAAAGTGTGAAAGTACGTTCCAGTGACTCGGTTTTATTTAAAAGAAGCTCAACGTAATTGAGCAATGAGCTAACTGTTGGCTGGAACATGAAAAGACGCGCCCCTTAGGTACACTGATAAAAATTAGTGCAATGATATATTGTACGCTGGAAATATTTATTTATAGTTTCCTTCTCTTTCCTCTATTCCTCTATTCCAGAATTCTTGTAAATTGGAAATTTATTTTACCTTTTCTGAAGATGGTTTTTAAATTGCTACACTTGATTGATTGATTGGTTCGGACCACCAGTCATAGGCTTCGAAACCTCAGCATCTCAGCTCTTGGTTGTACCATTCACCTGAAGAGACCGGTAGCCCTTATCAGGCTCCATAGTCTTTTCTCTTGGTCCTTATCCTTCCTTGGGTGTTCTATTCCTTGTGGCCAACATGTTTGTGAGAACATCTGTATTTCTGGAAAAACTAAATTACTATGCTTAGGCAATGGCCAAGGCAAACTCTATAAATTATTTTTATCCTAAGCTACATGTTCTTTTGAGTGAATGGACATCCTTTGTCAATATTTTCTTATTTTAATGACAGCTTGGATGATAATACAAACCTATGGGATCTAGTTTCAGGTATTTGCGTTTTCCCGTGGGGTATTCATTAAAAAATATTCTTCGTAACTTGAATATTTTTATCATTTTGTTGTTATTACTAAATAAAAGTAGTATTTTAGTGGTTCAACTGAAAATAATATTTTTAATTCTATGGATATATACGAATATAAAAACAGAATTTATTATAAAATTTATCGTAGAACTTGAACATAATTATTCCCATAGTAGCGACAGCACTGGTGTCCAATTAACAGCAAATATAAATATTCTAATTAATTCCTCTATTTAATGAACAAATATAATATTCTAGATCTTTCATATTTTTTCATGAAATAGTGGAATTATTTAGACAGTTGGTTTAATTTATAACATTAATATGTGTAGATTTAGGGTAAGATTCAAACAATAAATTCAAATAAAATTGATTAGTTAAGTTTGACTATCCAGTTTAAGAGTCAGTGCAATACGAGGATATATTGAAAAATTCTTAGCCTACTATATATAGAACCAAACAAATTTTCAATGTCAAAATATTTTATTACCCAACATATTCTCCTCTTAATTGGATACATTTATTACAGCGAACCTGCAACGTCTCTAGACCTTTCAAACAAAATGTTTCTTCTTGCTCCGCAAACCAGACCTCCACAGCTTTTACTACCTCCTCGTTGGAAGAAAATGTACGACCTTTTAAACTTTTTTTCAGTTGAGGAAAGACATGATAGTCGGACGGAGCCAAATCTGGTGAATAAGGGGGAGTGTTCTAGTAATTCAAACTCTAAATCACGAATTTTTTGCATGGCAACATGAGATTTGTGTGCAGGGGCAAAAACAAAAACACCTTTGGATAGCTTTCCGCGTCTTTTCTCTTTAATTTTTTCCCGTAGAGTGGTCAGTAATGTCGAATAGTAATCTCCAGTTATTGTTGTACCCTTATCCAAAAAATCAATCATGAGTACTCCATGGCAATCCCAAAAAACTGAAGCAAGAACTTTTCCAGCAGATTTTTGGACACAAAACTTCTTAGGTCTTGGAAAACCAGAGTGTCGCCATTCCATCGACTGTTGCTTTGTTTCTAGATCGTAGAAATGTAACCAAGTCTCATCCATAGTAACAATTCGGTTTAAGAAGTCTACATCGTTTTCAAATCGAGCACAGATCGAACGCGATGCTTCTACCCTTGCATGCTTTTGGTCAACATTCAAACATTTAGGGATCTATTTTGCAGCAATTTTTCTCATGTCCAAATTGACGTGAACTATATGATGAACGCGTTCGTATGAAATATTCAGTGCTTCAAATATCTGTTTTAGTCCAATTCGACGTTCTGATAAAATCATGTCATGAACTGCATCGATATTTTCGGGAACTGACACAGAAACTGGCCTTCCCGATCGGTCATCATCTTCAATGGAAAATTTACCTCTTTTGAAGCTAGCAGTCCAATTTTTCACGGTCGCATACGAAGGACATTGATCACCAAGTGTATTAAGCATATCTTCGTAAATCTGCTTACCTCTTAACCCTTTTAAATACAGGTACTTTATGATGGCTCGATACTCCAATTTATCGATTTTCACATTTTCGTTGGACTTCTTTTTTCTTTTAATGTATTGCGTAACTATGGTTTACTTTTTTGACGTCAAACTTCACACTGACACTTCTAATAAGTTATTGTTCGTTGCTATGGTAACGCAATATTTTGTTTAGGCTAACTAGATATCAATACATCCTCGTATTTTTGGACCTCGAACTAATATTAAAATTCTAATGTTCATTTCCGACCTCTGTGAATTCCGGGGTGAATTGATGCTTGGAAATTTTTAAAATGAGAACAAAGGATAATATTTAATTTTAAGATCAAAATACATTCTGTTTGTTGATAGAAAGGAGAAAGGCTCTGATTTTAATAACTAACAATTTACTTCGCCAAAAAAATAAAAACAGTTTTATCAATTTTTTTAGTGTAAGGAGTATAAAAATGGTTTTCAACTTGTTGATTATGAAAAGGGCTAGAGCTCTATCTTGAATCAGCCAATTAGCCACTAATCTGGAATCTTTTTGAAATGGAAGTGAATTATTGTTGCCTTGATATTGCAATGAAGCTGCTGGCATCCAAGAAAAATTTAATGTATTTGGTTGTACAATTTTTGTTTAACCAGTTTTTATTTTGTGGAAAATGGTAGGTAAAATATCAAAAATTAATATAAGAACGTAATAATTTTGATGGCTTGATGTTTGAATAAAGTTTAATTCAAATGGCAATGGTTTAATAGTTTATTTCATATTGTACCCCCATCTCTTGTCACGAGTATGTGCCGGAATGTTGTGAGTGTTGAGTTGTCATAGCAACAAATGCTATTTAAATGCAAAGGTGTGAATTATGAACCATAATTCACTCTAGTATATATACGGGTACCATATATATACCTTTTGTTAAGAGGTAAAATATTGACTTGGTGGTCGTGGACAAAGTAATTTATGGATGAATAAGTATGTAAAAAATTCAATTGTAAGTTCAATTTATTAAATAATAATAATTTGCTTGGAAACTAACAAGAAAAAACAAGCATAGAATATATATTTTGTTTATCAAACTGATTAAATAATAAAAATTGCAATTAACCTAGTTGGGATATAATACTTTGCTAGAAATCAAACAATAAACAGGTAACTTAAAAAAGTAGTAATAAACCTTGAACTCATGAATATTTCCATATAAATTAACACAAAACTGAAAAATATGTCTTTGTCAGTTGTATCAAAAGAGCTGTGTGTAACGGGCGTCAATCTGGCCAATCACCGGGCAGCAGAAATGCCAACTTAAATTCCAATGTCTCATCTCAGTTTAAAACCAAGGTATATGTTCAACACATAAGTTTAGATTTGAATGCTAACAAAAAAAATTCGGAATATGACAGACTAAATTCAAAAATAGTCGAATACTTGAAAATGTTGACGATCGGCAATAAAAATGGATATGGAAAAGGAACTAAAAATAGTAATAAAGGACACTTAAGTGAAGGAGATAATGGCAATAGACAAGGTGAAATGAGAAACATAATAGATAAAAAGCCTAATTCACAAGAGCAAGCAGAAAATTAAAGAAACAGTAAAGTTAATATTGATAGAAAATAATTACTACAAGATAGGCAGTATTACTGGCAAAGGACGGAAGATGATGCAAGAGTTCAAAAAGGCAAATCTATAAATTCTAACCATAACAGAAATAAAAAAGAAAAGTAAAGGGGAAATGAACGTAAACGACTGCGTAATACTATATAACGGAGTAGACCAGAGCAGAAGCAAGAGTAGGATGTATAATAAGCCCAAAATATATAAAAAAACTGATAGAATGGCAAGGATTTAACGAAAGAATTTACGAAAGTTAAAATGCAGTTGACCGGGAAGGAAATTATTAATATAATTAATCTTTCCGCTTCCTCTATCTTCGCCTGTTGTAGTCCTCGAGCCGATTGACTGATTGGCTTGGTGTCATATTATGATCAAAGGAAAATGTTCTTTCAGTCTTCCCTCTTTTTTGGCAGAAATGGGCCATGGTTTTGCAAAAGAAATTCTCTCATTTTGCTGTTCCTTGTAGCCGTGCTACTATGATGGTAAGCGATGAGAACTTTATTTTGCAGATGTTCAATTCAAAATTATTGTAAACCAAATAATTGAATATTTTTGGATAAAATGTCAATTTCAAGTATACCTATACTTTTCGTATTGTACATAGAAAAAATAGTGAAAATTGTTGGTGTATATGTTGCAGACCAAACTGATTTTTATGACGAACTAGTTGATGGTGTATCAAATATTATCCCCCCAAGAAAATTGGTGAATTTTGTGAAGTTGACTCTCATCAAAACAACTAGTAGTGTACAGATCAGAGGTGAAGGCTCAGAAAGTGTTGAAATAGGAACAGGTCTGAAGCAAGGTAACCCCTTGTCAACATTACTATTCAACCTTGCATTAGAAAAAATTATAAGAGACAGCAGATTGAATAGAGAGGGACACATTTACTATAAAAGCCATCAAGTTATTTGTTATGCGGACGATATGGCCATAGTTTCAAGAACAGGGAATGATTTGGGTGAAATAACACAGAATTTGATAGAAGCGGCTGCTAAAATGGGACTTACGATAAACGAACAGAAAAGTAAGCTGATGAGACTCGGAAACCAGGCAACAAATAACAAATTTAGAGTAGAAACCCAAAAAGCAATCATCGAATTTGAATATGTGGAAGAGTTTATATATCTAGGAGCCCTGTTAAATAGTGATTGTAGTGAAGAAAAGGAAATTAATCATAGAATCATGAAAGCTAACAAAAGTGCAGGAGCAATAAATCACCTAGTCCGGTCAAAGCATCTGTCAAGGAAATCAAAACTAAGATTGTACAATACTATATTGAAGCCTACGATATTGTATAGTTGTGAGACGTGGGTTTTAAACAAAAAACAAAAAGAAAGTGTAATTAGATGGGAAAGGAAAATGTTAAGAAGAATTCTGGGAGGAAAAAAAGTAGAAGGGGTGTATATGAGAAGGACTAACGAAGAATTATATAACATTTATCGTGAACCCATAATAGATTCAACTATTACATCAAGAAGACTTCAGTGGTTAGGGCACATAGAAACGATGGAAAGAGGAAGCATAGTGAAACAAATAGCATGGAGGGTTCCGGAAGGCAAGAAGAAAAGAGGCAGACCAAGGAAAAGATGGAGGGAGGTGGTACTAGATGACCTGGAAGAAAAGTATGTGAATCGATGGAGAGAAAAGGCCAAAGATAGAAAAATATGGAAACGAATTACAAAGCTATGGGCCTAAAAGGCCTGTTAAAAGCTATATATATATATATATAATGTGCAATTAAACTACAAATACAGAACACAACATAATAGAGCCTAGTATCGTTAGCGTTAGTACAAAGCGAATTGTGTATTAACAACCAAAAAATGATTCACAATACCAACTGGTATAGTTCTGCGAGGAAGTTATTATAAATATGAAATCAACAGATAAACAGCTCCTCTCATAATGTTGTTGACACACGTTCTTATCAGATAATTATAATTTCAGCTATATGCGTGGACTACAGGAAATTAAATACCAAAGACAAATATTCAATTATGTGGACCTCAACATATGGTCTAATAGTACTTCACTAAGCTTCTAAATTACTCTAATAGAATTTCATTGTTTAAACCATGGAGACTATATAAGGAGAACTAACTCATACGGAGAAATTGACAAAACCTGACCTCAAAATCGACTATCTAAGCAGTTTGTATTTTCACCGCTACGCTGCGCATTGCAACACGGGCACCATCCAAATAAGTAACCTTAGTTTTTATAAGTGACAGTAGCCAAATTGTAAACATTAGTTATGACAATAATAAAAACTAAAAGTAGGAGCTAGAAAGATTAAAATTATTGTTAAAAATTAAAAAAAGACAAAGTGTGTGCGTTGTTAAAAATTATTGCAATAGTGGTTGATAGTGCATCTGATTTAAAACGATGAGACGTGAATTGAAGTTAAGAAAGCCAGAGTGTTTTCAGTTACCCAAGATGATTGAAAATGTTCAAAGATAAATAAAGTAGGAAAGAATATTTATTATGTTAGGATTCAAATTATATACATTACTCGTGAGAAGTCTAGAAAAAGCACAATGGCACACAAAATACTTTACTTTTGCTGATATATACAATTAAAATTCAAGAGAACTGGAAGAAAAAAGGTGAACAATGATATGATAGTTGATATAAGGAATAAGCTGTGAAAGTAATTTGGAAAAACTACTAATAGGTATACTTTGTATACAGAAAAATATAAATTGAATTCAGTGATAGAAATAGGAAATCAAATTATTAATTTTGGGTAAAAATATACAACAAATGGAAAAAAATATTGGTACACTCTACCTCTACAGGGGTTACTAAAACCATTCGACATTGAAAGTGATTTTTAACACTTCTTTCTTACCAATCTTCAGCTAAGTACCTAATTTCAGTCTGTGGCACTTGTGGGATAACATCTACAGATAAAACGCAGTGAATTTAAAATAGTGTAGTGAAGGTTATAGAATGTCAACAGATGTAATTTTCAAAGAAACTGGTCTTCAGATGACAAAAATATTGGAAATTGTAGTTTTAGTATATCCTTGAGTAGGTGTATCTGAATAGTGAGTGGTCCAAAGAACCAATTAAAGTGGCCAATACCTCACCAGAAGAATTTTTATACAAAATGATCAAATAATAACTTGAAATCTGGCAATAAGGGATGGTGAATAATGTACATTCTCATACCAGAAGACAAAACACTTCATATACATGTAGCTCTGAACAGCCCAGTGAACATAATATGTATAAAGTCATTCAACAGTCTGCCATGGTACTAACAATCTGTTGCAAATATAAAAATAAAATTGTATGTTGAAATTGGTCAGAGTATGAATATATCTAGGTATATTCTGTGTACTTTGCACTGTGCTTGTGTTATTAGGAAACTGTGAATAGTAATTTTTTGAACGTTTTTGTATTAGAATAAAGTAATAATTTTCTTGCATGATACCTATGTACTATTTACATATAATATGTACTTTACCTATATGGAAAACCTTTGCATGAACTAATATCATTAGTAAGTTGTACCTGTTGACAGTGATGATTAAACATAATATATTGTACATATTTTTTATTGTAATTAAACAGATTGAAGATTGTGCATAGATAAATTTGAAGCATTGGGATTCATCCTACACCTTTAAATCCATTTCACTATTCTGCTGTAAGTTATTGTAGCTCATTCACTGTTATTTTGATATTGTTATGACTGATCACATACATCTACATACTGCAATATGTATATTTGCAAATTTGAATGTGTTCGTGTGAAATCAAATCTAGAGGACTTCATGTTGAGGTATACATTTTTGGAGAAAAACTGTAATTCACTTTCACTTGCAGTTTTTTATAACTAAGGTAGATTTCAGGCTTAATAGCAAGTATTCTGGACACATCATTTAATATAATTTATAGAAAATACCACAGTGTTTAACACCATCAAAGGCTCTAGTAATTCCTAGAAAAAAAGTAGCACATATTTGCTTGGCAGCCTAGATGTTTGTATATACAATTTTGGGTTCAATAGTGGCATGTATAATGGACCATTTTCCTCAAAACCAATCTCATATGAAGATATCTATGTATTTATCGATATTTTGTAATATTTTTTTGTTTTAAAAATTATTTGCCAGTACAGACAGAATTCAATCATAATGCTATAAAGCCTTGAGTAGAGAATATTAAATATCCTAATTATCTCATTTCAACTTTAACAGTAAACTGATAACCCATAGTAAGCTAGAAACATATGGCAGACCATAGGGTAGGTAGGTATAAAGTTAGAGACAATATAGGTACTGATTGTACACTTTATATTTAGGTGAAAGTTACAAAATGTGTAGTAAATTACAAGTCTCCTGCAATTCTGTATATTCATCATTTTCATAATTTCTTCTTGTAAAGGCTTTGCCAGTTCAGGAGCAATTGGCTTTCATTCATTTTAAAGAAAATAACCTAAAATATTAGACATTACCTACTTATTAACAAATTTATAATTAATCGATCCTGTTATTAGAGCATTGACTATACTGTCTATTTATCTATACATACCTTCTATTGTTTCATCAAACTGTATTTTTTTTTACTTGCAAGATATAATTCTTCAAATCTAAATTATTCGAAGGCATTTAAATTGATTTTCATATTCCATATTTTACTGTGTAGAAAACCAAATTCTGAAAAACTTAAACACATTATTCATTTATAATGAACAAATTAGTTCTAGAATATACTTACTTGCACTAAAGGGTGTCTTTTTCACATTTTTCGTTCAAATACTTTTTATACTAATTATGACTGTGCCAAACCTTCAAGTCCTCTAAAATTCCATGCGAAGATAAATGTTATTGACAAGATGTATCATATTTTACTACCAAACGACCTCAATTTAAGATATTTTCCAAGACGAGGACGAAAACGGATTTCTTAGTCAAAAAATGTTTCATCCCTAACCTCACTTACCTAACATACTGTCAAATGAGCTAGCAACCAATAAAAAACCATGAACTGAAAGTGTGTGCAAGACTCATGATTGGCTGTTATTGTTCTGCAGTCAGATGTTTCTGGTACTCGTTTAAGACTGGCGCCCTCTACCATTACCAAAAAATGAATTACATGGAGTTCGATCTCCTTATATAGTCTCCATGGTTTAAACATTGATTATAACGTAAAATATCAATGTACTAAATATGACAACAGAATGTTCAAATATATATGGAAATACATATATAAATTAGGAATTGGAGAATCCCGACTGATAAATAAACTAATACTGTTTCCTTTGACCACCATACAGCCCTTCTGGGTTTTGGTTCTTCCAAACACGAAGTCTATCAGCTTAAGAACTGTCAACTAGATTCAGAAGATATAAAATGGGTATCCAACCGATATCCACTGTGCCTTGCGAGGTTGGATAAAGGAAGCTAATCCTTTACACAAGTGCACGACGATGGGTTTTGCTCCACCCGAGACGACGCATCCCAATGTCTCCAGCGGACGTGGTGTGATCTATCATGGAACTCTTTGAAAGTTCTGAGAGTCTCATGACCGGGGCTTTGACTGGACAGATTGAAATTCCCTAGCTACTCGTGTGAACAATATGTTTCACAACATAATTGAAAGGTTGCAAAGAACAAGGAGTCCTCTAAAAAAATCAAATCGGGATAGATACAAAAGCGAAGGAGTGAGCAGCAAATAGTTAAGCCACTGGCGAGGCCAAGTCTGAAAGATTTTTACTCATATTTGCCCATTAAACACATGTCTATATTGGCATTGTACCCATTTTTGTATTTGTCCAATGACTGGTTCTGGTCCTAATATAAATTGTTGTTAAACCTCATCTCGCGAGTTCGTCGGGGCACTCCAGTACAGGTAGAAAGGAAGAGTCAGCAAGAAGGGAATTCGACTCTACATGAAACGTATGTGACAAAGAAGAAAATGAGCACGATAATGCAGACTGTTTCATGCAACAGCGAATATTGGTGTAGTGGGGATCCACAGACACCATCCAGAAAATACCTTGAGTTAGAAACAGGAATGAGGAAGTCGTGTTTGACACTCCTGGTGGAGGTGAAAACTAGCTTCAATTACAATGTACCTACCCCTACCTCGGAGTAACGTGTGGAAATAAGCATACAGAGGAAGAGCACTCCAAATCAGGTACACAGTAAGTCCTTATAGGAGATACATGTGTTAAACGGGCCGAATCACTAATAAATCCTCTAAGAATGAGGTGAGGCTGTATAACGGGGATCTCAGCTGCAGACAGTTAGCTTGAAGTACGGGACCGTAACCCAGATCTTATTTGTCAGTAAGGCACTGGATTCAAGGAGTCGTTATGGAAAAGCCAACAAGCTTTTGGATATGTGGGTATTGGAAAGTAATACAATATACAACGAATAATTGAAATGTATGAAAATATGAACAGATTGTTTTAGAAAATAATAGAAGAACTAAGCAAACATTCACTAAAATGTTTATCGGAAAATAAAAAATACAAAGAAATAAAGACTCTTACTCAAATGAAACGTCTAAATCGTTTGAAATGTTTCCATTTATGTTGACTTTAAAAGAAGAATATAAAACTTCGTTCGTATTGGCGACATTCAGACCAGCTGGGAAATCGTGATAATGAATATTAAATTATTAATATCCTTTTTAAACTCCGAGATAATGAAGTATCCATAGTTTTTATTGGAAACGAAATGGTTTTAAAAAAGAAAACGTATCGCCAATATTATGGAATTATCAATCCGCATCAACGAGCAATTAATTTTAAAAATAACTATTATTTACTAAAAATACGATAAAGATATAGATTAGATTAGAAATTTTTCAAAAGAGAAGACAGTTTCAACCACACAAAAAAACCATCAGCGGCAAATAATCACTTTAAACTGGTATAACACACAAACATTAATTTTGCTAACGTAGTATGCAAAATGATAAATATAATATATTGTTAATTATAAAATACATAATTTATATTTCAACACATTGGAATGATATCTGTAGGTAAAAAGGTCATTTATCACTAAATAATCACTAATATTAGTACTGAAAATATATGCTTAATCGATTTGACAGACTTCTGGTTAAAAACTATTATAGGATTCTGCTTAAAATAAAATTATTTCATTGCAACAATGTATTTATTGGAATCGTTTCCTCCCAAAAAAACCATAGTCGTAGAAGCACTTAATTTATCCAGGCGAGTAGACTCTTGCACTTTAATTACACAATATGAAGTTAATTCGTTTATTCATGTTAACCGGCGTGTGAAACGTTCTCTGAAGACAGAAATTAAACTTTGTGCGTAAAATAGCTTGTTAGTAAGTAGTGCATAATGAGATCATTATTAATTCTTCTCTATGAATTATCTATTTCACCGTGTACGTTAGAGAAAATAGGGGCATGTCATTTTATATTTTATCATACATACAAATAAATTGTAATACGATCCTGTTTCTCAGCTCCGGTATGTGCAGTTCTTTTTGTTTATTTTGCAATTTAATGTTCAAATATTTTTAAAGTAAATGTACCTCATTGTGCATGAAGTGTAAGTATATTTACTCTGGTAATACAGTAACAAAAGTTATTTACTCAATAAATAAACAAACATTTAACCCAAACAATATTGTTTCATTTAGTTTTAGCTTTGGTTTGCTCTCAGTTTTTAGTTTGCACTTTTACTTTAGATAAGGATTTAGTTTTTAGTAAGAGCCACTGGGAGTATAGTCTAACTTTACTATTGTCAGTGTAATGACCATAAAATAAAGCAATGTTGTCAGATATATTTTCTAAAATTGTTAGGCTCGCTACACAAATGTTCCCCTTACTTCAGTAAACTGTTAGTTCGTGATATTATAAGAAAGCTAGTTTGGAAATATTTTTAAAAAAGTACATAATATAAATTTATTAGTAAACATTAAAATAAGTCGCTTGAAATTGTTGGAAAAAGGAAAATTAATTAACCACTTTATGTATGTTACTATATTTAAGAAAATTTTGAAGAGTTGGCAACGTAGATGCAGATGCACTAAACACTTCCGAACAATCCAATCATCAACTACAGTATTTATCGTAATATAACGAAATAACCGAAGAATACTCACTTGACCGTTTTATCATAAAAAATTCTTTGGTCTAGAAGGTTGTTCCGCTAATAATCCACTAGTTCTATTCAGTGTCGGGTGTGAATTTTGTTTTAAAGAAATATTTAATATAATATATATTTCTTGGTTGAGTCAGTTTAGTGAATTGTTATAGGTATTTATGAGAAAGTTTAGGTGATCTAGTGTAGAAAAGTATCATTAATATAATACCTATTTGACGGTGTAGTGGTTAAGTGGCGTTAGTGAATTGATATTAATATAATATTTATTTGTTCGTAGACGTTAGGGTAAGTTTTATAATATAATTAATTAGAATGGCATTTTGGAGACCATTTGAAACGACAGTCCAAGATGATGCTCGGGATTATTGAATTGTGGATTTAAATATAAGAAGTCGAATGGTAATAATGGAATCTCGGCGTATCGCTGAACTACAGGAATATTTGCGCAAAATAAAAGGGTAGGTACATCGTGATTCAAATAGAACTATAATTTATTTAGACGAAACTTTGGAACATCTGTAAGTTTACCATTTTTATATTGTCTTGAATAATTGCTGAAATCGATGTTTATGGGACAGGGTGATTTAGCTCCTATGAAGAAAAACTATCGCATTAATTCACCCTTTTTAACAGTTGAGTTTTTCAAACGATGAACATTTTGTTGATATTCTTATTAAACGTTAAAATCCCACCATTAATTTTATACTTATATTTATTATCTCATCAAGCCTGACAAAAGTTTTATTATGATTAGACAAGATCTCGAATAACAACCTTTGTACGAAATGTTGTGTTTCTTGTACTCGAGCAGTTCTAGAATTTTTCTTTTTATTAGTGATAAAATTGATTCCTGTCCTCTCAAATCAGACCGTTTAGCTATCAGCATTTCAAGAAACGGCGTCCTAACTCTTATATACATACGTAAAAGCCGATTTCGAAAAAAGGGAAACCATGAAATCCCCAATAAATGGAAGAATGCACCCAGCATTCCTTTACGATACTATATCCATAAAACAGCCTTAACATAAAAAGTAGAGTACGTATGACCTTTTATCAATATTTTATGGGTTATTCTCTTTTATCGCCAAAAGTCTGTAAAGATCAACCGATATTCATGTTGAACTTCGTCATTAAAGAAAGGTCGAGAAGAATTATAAATATTGCTCGAATAATAAAAATTTTTCGGCTATAGTTATTATAAAGTATGTGACCCTTAAAGGGGATCTACATGGCAATCTGTAAGATGGAACCATGCAGAAAAGAGAAACAGTACACATTTAAAAGTGAGAGCTGACGTGTAGTATGGGGATTCGCTCTATCCGATTACAATATATCAAATAATCAATCACTCCAGTCTTTGCCTTCACCTTCTCATAATTTTAATAACATTTAAAAAAGAAGTAACGGAGATATAGAAATAACTTTTGTCCAATCGAACGTAGATTTGAAAAAAATCAGCGAGTATATACTTTAATGCCAAGATTACTTAACTGTTCCTCAATGTATTTTGTTCGTAACATTCACGATGAAAATAAATGAGATACTTTTATATATTTTGACGTCTACCACATATTTTTATATGTGCATATTTAGTAGAAGGTTTTTTCTTTTGATGTCTGCTCACATTATAAAATAAAAAAAAGAAAATAAATATTTCACGTAGCATGTAGCACCGTCCACGTGATAGATGTGAAATTTAAAAAAAAATCATGTTCATACACAAAATATAACGGAAATCTTAAATACACTGAAATTAAAGAAATATGATTAATCTATTCTATTATAAAACATTATACATTTGGTATTTAAATGAAGTCTATCTCGATAAGAACACTAAAGTTACCAAAAAGTAAAAAAAACAATAACTTTATTGAGTGTCGAACCTCTACATCTAAAACAGAACTTAAAGGTTTATGTGATGCATTAACAAACACGGCAATAAAAGTCCAAAAGCTTAACCACGTTAAATGAGCGTAAGTGTTTGGAAAAGTATCTGGCCTTCATAATTCAATATATGATCCAGTTTAGACCACAGAGCACATTAAATTTTGTTATTATTTTAATTATTTATTACCACTAGAGTCAACTGCTAAATAAAACAACTAATGATGATTACATTTTTTACTACATTTTGCTACTGGCAGAACCAGCTGTACAGTTATATGTTAAATACTTGAACATTATCGTAACTAACCTGGTTTAAAAGTATAAAAGACGACAACGTCATGTCGCAAAACGCCTCTCCAAACTCCATTTTCTAGCTCTAAATAAATAAGGAGCGTTTCTTTTCCGAATGCTCGTAGGTAGATTTAGATCACAGTACATCTTGTTCGTGCATTTTGATCGATTTTATATTCTCAATGTTACGCTGCACTTTTGCAGATGTAACAAAATTGCATGTACAAGGTGTCTCAAATTGGATGGTTTTGCAGGGTACAAAATTTTCATAGAATAACCGATGAGAGTTCGATGCAGTAAGCAATTTATTAAGGCTAGTACATTATGACGTACAGAGAACAAATAAAAGCCTCAATCATCCCAAATTTATAGAACTGGATCCTGTTTCAGGCCATGAAACAAAGGATCATCTTGTAGACAAGCAAAATGTAGCTTAAGAATAATCAGAAAAACTCCAAGGAGCGAAGCTGAAGGGCGCTGCTCCAAAAAGATTTAAGTGCTCTTTAAAACAAGACCTCAGTCTTCAAGAGGATTAACAACAGAATATACAAACCAGAGGATAGAGGATGTATCCAAGGAGGTAAGAGGGGGAGGTCTGAGGAAATCACGCCAGAGTATTCTAGGAAAACGGAGTTGGATGAAAACTGATGGAAAAACCAGTGGTGTAAAACAAAACAAATCATCCTATATGGACAGAAAACAGCTGGAATAAGGGTAACATAAATCTTCAGAAACTACCCCGACTCTTCTCTTTCACTAGATTAACTCGCAGCTACAAAAGATTGGTGAACATTGTAGAGCTGGACCTAGAGGTTCTAATCTTGTGATGACTAGACCCTGTTTCAGAAAATACCGATATAGACATTTTCATCACATCACACTTTTTTTGTTCGAATGCGTCAGTATCCATTTTTTGCTAAGAACGCGGGGGGTGATGGGGGACCTTCCCCTTTTCTCTCTTTTTTTGTTCCAATATAATTCTTTATGTCTATTAAATATTCCCGCAATAGTGATACTTTTGTCAACCGTTTTGTTACTTTTGAATGGAATGATATATTTTGTTCAAATTTTGGTTGGTTGTATTGGGCCAATTTCAAAATTATAAATTCATTATAATTTCAGTTTCAACAGTTACATGTTAAATCTGTATATTTATCAAACAATAAATTTTTCATTTGGTTATCTAAAACAAACAGAATGTTTTAGAAGATTTCATTGATTTCACTTTACCGCGATATTTTATGTTACCCTGTATTGGGAATGATGAGAAATAGACATGTGGAAATATTACTATTAGGTGAGCGAGGAAACAATACAACCCCAAATATACAGAGTGTTCTATTTAAAAACACCTAAGTTTATGTCATATCTACTAACCAGAACCCTGATATAAAAAGCAAAACTTCATCAGCTGTATGATCGTTGAAATGTCATTAAGGTAGGGTAGGATACAATATAGGTAGTAGAAATCGACATGAGATATATATATTTATATAAAGAATAAGGTAAACCTTTCATAGAAGATAAGAGAATCGATTCCGTTCAAGAGCGACGAAAACGACAGTCCTTTTCCACTTTATGTTCTTGTTATTCTATCCTTCATATCTGAAGTGACCACTCAATACGTTTTATCGTTCTAGTATCATATTGCTATGAATAGAGAGTAAACAACGTTTTGATAATTCTTAATATTGTTTATCGTTAACTATTTTTTTTCTCTTTTTTTATGTTCATCATTTCTTTTATTGTCAATTTATGGTAATTATGATCTTGTGCTAGTGTTTTTGTGTCCTTAAAGTCAAATAATTTTTTTTAAACTTCCGCATCAACCTCTGGGGGGTTATTAGTATAGTGAAAGGTAAATATGATACAAAAAAATACAATAAAAATACCACAACACCAATCAACACTGCAAACGTTATACAAACGGCAAAAGATCTTAAGCGAGTCATCAAACACAAATTCAAAAGTTTATGGCAACAGCACTGGGATTCTATCAATCCGAGCCTATACAATATCCAGCCTTCAATAAATAATCCATACCTTACCGGACCTTCAGAACTCTCGAGGCAAAATTTAGCAGTGATGAGAAGACTACAAATTGGACACACCAAACATACCCACGGTTACCTGGTGTCACTAAGCAGTTCACCATGTTGTTTAAATTGTCAATGCAACATCACAATCAAACACATCCTCACTTAATGTCACCAAGACGCACCAGAAAGACAGCAGCTTCACCTTAATTCCAATTTACAAAAATTGCTGAGTAACCATAACAAAGCAAATACCGTCTACTTTTAAAACTAGGAAATCCTCAATTTGTTCTGGTAATTGTACCGTCGTTCTGGCTTAATGGTACTGTGGACAGATTGTTAGGATGTAGCTAGAAGAAAGTTGTATATTACAATCACATCTTGATGATGAATGGTAGATGCGTTAGTGATGTATGGCGGTTAATAACAATTTTATTTTTCCTTTCCAGTGGCCTAGATTTCACTCGAGGTTTGATTTCTTAAAGTTTTGACTCATTGACGCATTTAGTATATTCGGAAGAGACTTAAATTTTCAATAAAGAGAGATCTTGTTATTTGAAATTTTATCAGCAAGTACCAAAATTAACACATCATTTTGATTGTGTTTTTTTATAATCTGGTTATCCAAAAAATCCATTCTGTATATTTTTGAATATATGTACTTGGAATTTAAACAATTCAGTCCAATTTGTAAGTTTGAATCATTTGAAATTGTATGTATGAAATTATATGTAAATTATAGGTACCTATCAAAAAATATTTTTCAAAGTGACCCAATTTATCGAAAAGATTACAGCACCAACAAAATACCAATTTATGAATAAATCACAAATCATATTTAATTCCAAGTATCAATCCCTATAGTAAAAGATGAAACAACCGGGAATCCAATAACAAACAAGACGGAAGTTGCCAATACCTTCGCAAAAATATTTCAAGTGTTTACACATCAATCTGATCCTAATAACAAGTCATTCGAGCTGGATATAATAAGAAATACGGTATCTCAAATTATACGACTCTGTTCAAAAAAGGTGACTTTTCATATTTCTCAGATTACGTATACATTAGATCTTTCATTTTTTTGTTATGCTGGTACACATGTCACCAGCATAGGTTGAAATTATTAGCTATTTTGCATTTTTAGTTTGTTTTGGACAGATATAAAGGTAAGACATGTTGTGTGCTTGGAGATTTTTTGTTATCGAAAAAATGGATCGAAGTTGCTATTAGATTTTTTGTGAAAATTGAAATTGTACTTCAACGCACTTGAAATATTGTTTGTAGCAGTAGTCGATTCTACTAAAGCGAAAATTGTCATCACGTCCGCAACCGAAGAAATCGTTGAAGCAGTGGAGAAAATTGTTTTCTAGTCAATATTGGAGAGGGTTGCTGGTCGGTAGATCGGTAGGAACATGCCATGCAAGGTTTGGATACGAAACATGTGTTTGGGAAGATTTTCCGAATATTCCACATATTGACAAACAAACCGTCGCATGATTATCGCTTATTAGCTGTCAATGATTCCAATGGAAGCGGCCAAATGAGCTAAGATCGAAAAAAGCAAGCTAAGTCCGATCTAACTAAACATTCAATGCATACAATATGATGAGTAGTCTACTAGAAACAAAAAAAAGCTGGGAACATGTATATGAAGTAATTAGAGGAGTTATAGAGACGGAAAAAAAGAGGGATGAATGAACAGATGAAGGGAGTAGTAATGTTCATAACGGGTTCCATGGAAACAGCCCGACTGCAGCAATGGAAGCAATTCTCAATCTTCCGCCTCTTGCTCTGCACGTTAAGGCGGAAGCGAGGATGGCTGCATACAGATTGGAATGCAATGGGAACTGGCATGGAAGAACCAACACCCATAGTCATTCCAGAATCACAGAAGTTATCACAAACTCTCTCCTTACAATTAGAAGTGACAACATGTTGGCTAGAAGTAACGACACCCAACCATACCATATCCAGCTAAACTGGGATGGGTAGGAAGCATGCAGTCAGGAAGGAACGTCGGTGTGGTACACTGACGGATCTAAGACTGGCATTGGAACAGGCGCTGGAGTCCATGGTGCTAGACCCAGGTGCAATATCCACGCATCGTTGGGGAATCTTGCTTCTGTATTCCAGGCAGAAATCTACGCTATCGATATGTGTTTGCAACTATATATCGAAAGGGGGTACAAAGGCCAAAATATCCTTATTCTCTCAGATAGTCAGGCAGCATTAAAATCTTCAGCATGTCCTCAGATCAGATCTAGACTGGTCTGGGATTGTCTACAGAAACTAAAAACCCTGGCTAACCATAATAGAGTTACTCTTAAGTGGGTCCCGGGGCACAAGGGTATTGTAGGAAACGAAAAGGCAGACATCCTAGCAAAGCTAGGGTCTGAGACTACATTCACTGGTGCTGAACCAGTATTTGGGATATCTAAAACTGCTGCACGTGGTTGTATATCTTGGTGGACTCAAACTAAACACCAGTCGTACTGGAGACACGTGCCAAAACAGGAACACAGCAAACTCCTGGTAAAAAAACCCTCGGAGACGCTGACCAATGAAATACTGAACCTTAGCAGGGGCCAAATAAGGATAGTAACGGGTTTACTCACCGGTCACTGTACCCTAAGGAAGCACATGCATATAATCGGCATATATAGGGAGGAACCTATCTGTCTGTTGTGCATGGAAGAGGAGGAAACAGCCTCTCACATTTTCTTTGATTGTGAAGCATTATCTCACTGGAGACATAGACTCCTAGGACTAGAACATCCAAGGGAGGATTTCTCCAAGAAAAACCTAGTGAAAAGTCTGCTGAGCCTGAAAAGGGCTACTGATCTCTTCACATAAACGGCACAACCAAGAGCACAAAAAGCCTTAAGGCTGAGGTGCCGAGGACTTCAAGCCTTTGACTGGTGTGCTGATCCAATCAATCAATCAATGTGAAAACGGTTCCGAAGTAAAAGAGTGCAGATGAGGAGGCGGGCAAAGTGGGAAAACGGGAATTGCACTTGGAATCCCACACGAGGTGAGTAATGCATTCCCACCTTCTCCCAAAAAAAAATAAATAAAAAGCCAAGCCCGGCCAAATGCTTTGCTCCCTGCGACATTTTCCTATTTCCAAAATTATAAAGACTCCCGAGTGAATGAAGGTTTGTCAGTATCAAAAAAGAGCTGACATAAGTGTTTATCTTAGGATTATTACTTTGAAGGAGACAAAAAAAATTTGGTAAATAAATATTTTTCGAGAAAATTAAGAAATTAGATACCTTTTTTTAACAAACCTTGTGTTCATTATTCGATATGGATGGTACAAATATGTACAAAAACAATATATTGACTTTTTTGATTATTTTCAAAACATACACTACCCAACGTTTCAAAACTTACTATGTGCCTATATCGGCAGTTAAAATTATGAAGTCAACAATTTTCGAATCTATGATGAAGTTTATTATGGACTTAAATATGTACAAATTAAATAAATCAAATTTGTCATTATCGATATAAAAGTTTTTCCGGAATTGTTAAAATCATTATGAAATATTCTTGCACATTCTAACCGATCTCCGTGTCGACTATATTTTTAACTTTCATGATATAAAATCAAAAACAAAATTCTGTTCGGCTGATCTCAACAGGTTTCACCCTTTCATGTTCAGATAAACTTGGAATAGGCAGCTTTTTACTTTTCAACGTAAAGTTCACGAATAACTTAGTTCCAAAGTTTCCGGAAGCTGATGTCAATATTTTTTTAACTAATTGCAAGTTTCTAGTTTGTGGACAGACAAATGGTTTTACTTACTTCTCCTTCTGATACAGTGTAGTTGTATTGAGATGCATTTCAATGATGTGTAAATTAAGGAAAATGATTGTGTAACCCCTTAGATTGTTTTCCCGAACCCGTCTGAGAAGTCTCCGATAACACTGTAGCCTAATGGCTTATTGTATTTTTGTTCGTGCTTTCTCATAGCACCCAGTCCAGCACCTTTGTTTCCTGCACCAGTTTGTACAGGTTCTTAGCTGGGTGTTTGCTATATAATTCAGCGTTTCCTTGTGGTTGGCCAAATAATAACTGTCTTTTGCGATCAAGAGACTCGCATGTAAACAGTATGTTTCACTGTCTCCGTTTCCCTACCGCATAATCTGCATGTGAGGTCTCCGTTGTATAGTTTTAATTTGTACAGGTGTTCCTTTACTGGTGCATGACCAGTCATTAAACCTGTTATGATTCTCAGCTGATTTCTGCAGAGTTAGCAAATCCGCTGTACGTTTCAGGCATGGTTCTTTTATAAAAGTTTTCCCATGCATTTGCCTTGGGATGTTTACCCAGAAGTTTTTATGCTGTTCTCTAATCCAGGTCTTTACAGATCCTCGTACTACAGTTTTCGGTATACCGAGAATCTGTCCTGGTTCAGGCTGCATTTCCTCTGACCCTCTTTTTGCAAGTTCGTCAGCTTTTTCATTGCCCTCGATACCCTGGTGATACCCAGGTCAGCTTGACGTTATTCTGTTCGGCTAACGTCTTCAGTTCTTCGATGCAATCCCATACTAGTCTAGAGGTCACTCTCTGGCTTGAGATTGCCTTAAGTGCCGCCTTACTATCTGACATGATATGGATCTGCTTGCCTTCGGCAGCTCTCCTGTTGTTTTCTCTCGCGCATTGCAAGATTGCATATACCTCTGCCTGAAATACATCAGAGGTGTGGTTCCCCAGAACACCTTAGATTAATATTAATATTATTTCTATAATTCATAAGAAAATATAATGTAAAACTGGATTGCATACATCATATTTGATGTATACTTCATTCCAAGATATTTTGTTTTGACTTATGCCAACATGCTTTATTTAACCAAAGCGTACAGCAGGTAGTCGTTAATCCGATAACAATACCACAGTATCCTACTCGAAAAGATAATGCCGAATAGTATGATTATTTTACCATTGAAATGTTTGACTGGTAAAATAATATTTGAGACTAACTTTTTAATTCATTTAATGATTCTATTATTTATCTGTGATTCGGAAGATATGTCTGAATTTTTAATTTTCAATATGAAATAAATCAAAGCGCATACGGTGAGCCATCCCGTAAGTTTCTACAGTTTAATTTTTTTAAGTTCAATTAACGAATAAATTGTTTTCAAAAAAAAATTAGTGTTATTTTTTCACAAAATAAATTTAATTTATGTTTTAGTATCTAAATTTTACCGACTACGGATCTGTTACTGTATACAGTGTATACTGTGTGATAGTCCGTTCTGTACGACAATGAAAAATATTCTATTAAAATTTAGGGAGTTTTAACGCTGCTAAATATCATTCAATGTGAAAACTAAAATATAAAGGGACTACATACTGTAAATGTAAGCCTTTTACCGTAATACGCTGGTCCTGAGAAGCGTTGATATTTGCTGATTTAATTGGTAAATTATTGATGCAGAAATGTGGGAGCTACCGCAGGTCCAGGCTTCGTTCATCAAGTTAATATACACATTCAACGGGAAAACGCAATTATTTCTACATTGT
The DNA here is from genome assembly GCA_949126875.1 of Lochmaea capreae. Taxonomy (NCBI): domain Eukaryota; kingdom Metazoa; phylum Arthropoda; class Insecta; order Coleoptera; family Chrysomelidae; genus Lochmaea; species Lochmaea capreae. The sequence continues at coordinate 13,047,873 of OX421402.1, read as the reverse complement.
TACCAATTCGTTGTATTTGACAATAATTATGTCCACATATTGTATTAATGTAAGGTTATTTGGTTGATTTATTAGGTAGGTATAAATTGATTTAAAAAATAATTTCAATATGAATAACTATTGTTTGTCATATTTGTATACAAAGTCATCTGCTAACTTAGAATTTGAATTTTCAACTAATGCACGACATTCCCTTCTGAACCTTTTCTTTTCTGAACTCGTTTGTTATTTACACACATATATCTTTTCCTTGACAGTTGAAATGAATTGTGTGTCTCCCAATTTGAACGCTTGGGAATACAATATAAGCTACTAAATTACTTAAAACGCATTACAATGTGACATCATTATTTTAGGATTGTCACTCAAATAACTAAATGAATCAATTAAATTAATATTGCTTCCAATACAACGGATATTAAGTTTTATCCTATAGTAAAGTAGAGTAGTGTTATTTTTTCATAATTTCGTCAACTAGCATCAATAATGATAGGTTATTATCGGTGGTACAGTATTCGCCAACTAATTTGATGTTCCAGAAATTACCAACTAAGAGAGACAGAGTAATAGTGCCCTGCCTACTCGGCTGATATTGGTGGTAAAATTTTGACAAACGCCAATTGCATCGAACCTTATCAGGTGTTAAGATTGTCAGTAGCGTAGCGTCACACAGTTATTGTTTCTGCTTTGTATAATAAAGTGTTTGTAAAAATGTCAGCCGTTAATGAAGAAAAACGTAAATGTACTGAAGGACAAACTCGTCAAGTGATATATAGAGTTTTATAATCTTCAATTAGGTAAATACCTTGTTATTGTAATGGGTACCTTATTGTTAAAATATGTACTCAGAATTCAGGTATAAAGCAGATCAGTTTCTATTAAAATCAATATACTAATAATTATTACAAAGAATTAAATATTATTTATTAAGTTAGGATAATATATTTCCGGACAGACTCTACTTTATTAATTGTACAAGTTGTGTTAATTTGTAATAGAAAGCGTATCCTCAGAACTTGGACGGCACTGTTTACAGTTATCGGATGGGCGGCGTCAATACCTCCCTAGAAAGCATTTAGGACATCAAGTTAGTTGGCGAATACTGTATAACATTTTTGGTTAGTCATCTAGTATTATAAATATCGAAATTAGTGAAACACAGAAGTAAGGATAGTATGGCGGATTACCTAGATTTGCTCTTGTGTGGCAACATATCGCATTTTTAGGTTATTTGTCCTGATTGTCAGAGGTGTTTCATTAGTTTCTGTACAGATGGATGATCTTAGATGTTGTGTTAATATTTTATGTACTTATATACATAATAAGATTGTATGCATATAGTCCTAATTGACTGTCGGTATGAATCTGGGATTGTTTTATATCTGTTGAACTTGGGGACTAGGATTATGATTGCTGTACTCCATGATTTAGAAAACTGTTTAGTGGAGAAAAGAAAGTTGCCTAGGTCCATGATATAATTCTCAGCATTTGATGGGAGATTCGTCGGAAAGACGAATGTGGTTTAATCTGGACCAAAACTGGAATTTTTGACCACACGAACTGCTTCATCTAGTTCGTCTGTGCTAATTGAATTGTTCGAAGGATTGTCATTGCGGTCCTCTGAATGATATAATTCATATTCAGTATCCCTGTCTTGAAATAATTGTTCATGGATCTTGTTCTTAACTCTAGAGATTCTCGATTTTATACTTCTTTCCGCCAACTTTCGACAAATGTTCGTTAACATAGCTAATAAACCTTGTATATATCTTGGATGTGATATTTAGTTTCAATGAATGGCGAGCGGTACCGTGTGTAATATAGCACGAACCATTTGGATCCACTTTTCACCCCCTGGTAACTCAAAAACCATTTCATACCTATAAGTATGTCAAATTTGGCTCATATATTGAGACTTGCGAGATACATATGCGCTCCAGATTTCACAACAGTTGAGTAAAAAAATGACACTTTGGTAATTAACAAATTAATGTTAAAAAATCAAAAGTCACGTTCCAAGAAAACGTTGAATACCTATCACAGTTTAATGAACTCTGCTACGTAATTTAGTAACTAATATTCCATTCCCAAGTGTAGGACTCGTAAGACAAGCAATTCATTTTAACTGTCAGGAATAAAGGACCCATGTATAAATAAGAAATAAAAAGGTTTTACTTCGCCCAGACAGAAACCGCTATATATTGCATTTTCTACGCGTATATACAACAAAGTGAAAAATGTTTTGAGCCTGACAAATGTATCAGCGGCAGTTGTTCAAATATAACAGGTCAGTGATGCAGAAGAACAACAACTTTTCACAGACGAGACAGTTTCATGGCTACTTTGAAATGGAAGATTACATTGTGAGCATCATCCACCTTTTTGTTACCGCAAGTAATCGGTACGAATGGATAAAGTAAGAAATGACAAGTCACAAACGCGGAAAGTCTTCAACTACAAGTGGTCATTAAAATGTTAACAAAAATTAAACATAACTTTTTAGTTTCAAATTTCAGGTGTCCTATATGAACCAAGTGCCGCTGGATGTGGCCAAAACAGACACAAAACATTAGCCAGGGCAGAGCAGGACATCTTCAGCTAACATAGGTGGATGTTTTGGGTTTAAACATGTAGTTGACTGACTATAGCATTAATTATTTGGTAAGACTCTCAGTATTGGTAAATTTATATAATAAAAAATTATGATGTTATATACTGGAACTCTGTTCCTAATTCATAATAATCGGTGTTGATGTTCATCGACACATTGGTATTAATTTAATCAATGACCCTTACGTGCTTACCAATTCCAAACGTCAGCACGATATTCCTAATGGATAATTTAATGTGTGCAAGCAACTTGTGTTCGCTTTAAATTAATTTCGATACACACCTAGAAATGTTTTATAGGCTAACTACAAATTGAGTTCTAGCGTTAACATAAGATTATAATAAAGGGTTAGTTTAAAGTATGGAAACATCTGAATATCTCACAAACGGAAGAAAATAAAAAGTAATTTTAACACGTGCTGCAAGGTTGCCGTATCTTAGTGATACAGAACGCATACAAATCCTAATTTTACGAGGCTTTGGCGACAAGAAAAGAACGTATGAAGAAGTTACACGCATATTTAATGAATTGAATCCTTATCACGTTATTAACAGATCAACTGTTTTCAAAACTGTCAAGAGGTATAGAGAGAAGGGAATGTTAGAAACTGCCCTAAGCCTGGCAGGCCGAAAACTGCTACAGATGATGACACAAAACTAAATGTGCTACTCCAAGTTGAGGAAAATCCTCAAACATCTTCAAACCAGGTGGCACTAGACAACAGTGTCGCTCAAACGTCCGTGGTAAGAATTATGAAGTCAAAAAAAATGAAACCTTATAAAATTCACTACAGTCAAGAACTTACAGAGGATGACCCAGACCGCAGATTGCAGTTCTGTGAAATAGTTGAAGAAAAAAGGAACGTTGAAGTTAATTTTGAAAAAAAAATTGTATTTTCTGATGAGGCAACGTTTTGCCTCAACGGAGAAGTAAATAGACATAATTGCCGGATTTGGTCTAGAGGTAATCCGCGTTGGATGAGGAAGAGACACACGCAGTGGCCGCACAAAATAAATGTCTGGGCGGGGCTTATTAATAATCACATAATCGGACCTTTTTTTCTAGAGGGTAATTTAAATGGTGACAGATATCTGGACTTGTTAAGAAATAATATTGTGCCGGCTATAGCAGCCATATTTCCCAATCCTAACAATCCAATGTTACCTTCTGATGACATATGGTATCAACAAGATGGTGCTTCCCCTCATTACACCCGAACTGTATGTACCTATCTAGATACAGTGTTTCCACATAGATGGATAGGACGTCGAGGAGCAATAGAATGGCCGCCCCGGTCACCAGACTTAACCCCATTAGATTTTTTCTTGTGGAGATACCTTAAAAATAAAGTTTACAAAAATAAACCAGTTGATTTACAAACTCTACAAAATCGTATTTTGGAAGAGATAAATCTGATACCAGAAACATATTATTTACGTGATTCAATTGGACAATTTTGTAAAAGACTTGGATACTGTCAAATCGTAAATGGTTTGCACTTTGAACTTTTGAACATTTACTATAGAATTTGTTCAGTTATTTTTCTTCATTTCTTTGAATGCTGATTATTATTATAAGGATTCAAGATGTAATACTGGAATAAACATTTAGAGGCTTACTGGCTACGGTTTTCATTACCACTCCGCGTATTTTATATTTCCGTGGCAACCCTGCAACACATGTGAAAACATTTTTATTTGTGGATTTCCGTGCATAAGATATTTATGGTTACATGTAATGCAATAATTAAAGTGCCGATATCTGCGTAACCATAGAATTTGGGCATAGGGTACTTAATAACAAAGTTAATCTAGAAGTCGAAAGGATTCATAAAATGATATATTATACAGGGTGTTCCATTTAAAAAATCAATCTCTGCAGTCACTACGCTGTTCATGACCACCCTGTAAGTTTTGTTGTATCATGAAAATATGCTCCTACGGCAACCTTGCAACAAGTGTTAAAATCTTTTTTTTTTATCTTCTTCCGTTTGTGAGATATTCAGATGTTTCCATACTTTAAACTAACCTGTATAAAGGGTGGTCCTTAAGTAATTGTACATATAAGTACAATATAATCTTCACTTTAAAATATTGCGATTTACACCAACTAACTTTAATAAAATGTTGGTATTAAGAAAGATACAGGGTGTTAAATCTGAAATTTTAATTATTGTTTTTTACAATAACTTTAACGCTTTTTGACATGTATGTACAAAAATTTGAAGGTGGTGGTTTTTGGATATAAGAAATCATAATTTTGTAACTCTTTTGTGAAAAAATATTAAGGCCACCTCATTTAAAAAAAAAAGGTATGTTTGTTACTTTTCCAGATATTGACGGTTTTAGAGGATCACATTTTAGTGGTTAACTACATGATCCTAATTTAATTATTAATTTCGAAAAATGTTAACGTAGTAGGCTGGCGTCTGAGAAATATTTACATAATAGGTGGACGTCACAAATGATTTTCAGAACATTATCGTTACCGTCAAATTTTTGCGCATTCACGTCAAAAAGGGTTAAAATTTGTTTTGAAAAACAAAAATTATAATTTCATATTCAACACCCTGTATCTCTCTTAATATCAACATTATTTGGTTTAAATGGCAATATTTTCAAGTTAAGATTGTACTGTACTTCTATGTACAATTACTTAAGGAACACCCTGTATTCAAGGTTTCGTTTGCTTTCAAACTCCCCTTTCTGTTCACACATCCTGCATAGACGTGTGACCACTAGCCCCATTGTATCGAGGTGTTTCCTTAATTGACAGTGGCCAGTCAGAAATCCTACCGTTAAACGTAGGTTTTTCCTGGTCATCGCCAAATATTTTTTCGACTCCAGGTTCCCAGGGTCGCCCAGGGTAATCCTGGCAAGACTGCATCCCTTGATTTCATCCCATCTCTTTAGAGATTGTGCATGGGTGTAACGTTTAGCTAGTTCCGCAGTTGTCGAATTCGTCAGGCCGTAGGTGTCGCCTGGCCCAAGAATTCTTAGTCCAGCCGCTTCCCTGGCTAAAGAGTCAGCCATGCGGTTACCTTTGCTCCTGTCGTGCCCCTTAACCCACCTCAGGATAATATTGTTATCTACCGAGGCGGTAGCTAAATCTCGATGGCACTCTAATACTAGCCCTGATGTAACACGTTGTCTGTTCAAGGCTAGTAGAGCTTGTTTGCTATCAGTGCAGATTATTATGTTTTTGCCAGAAATTCCTTTTCTGGTTAGTTCCTTTGTGGCAATTGAAATACCAGCCAGTTCTGTTTGAACCACGCTGGTGGTTTTTCCCATTCCCCACTTAATCCTTAGGCTTAGTGATCTGGAGTAAATTCCACATCCTGAGCCTTCTTTGGTTTTTGAGCCGTCTGTATGTATTTGCAGCATCTGACTCTGTGTTCTGTTTTATTTGTATTTTGTAGGGTTTATTAAATACAAACCTGGGTTCAATTGCATCACTGGCCGCCTGCAGCAGAGGTAGAGAAGTAAGCGTAATTGACCCATTCCTACTTCGGGGTTTACACCAGCCGTGCGCCATAGCACTCATATTACAGTCTATTTGACAATTATTGATAGCACAGGTTGGTTGGTAGCAGAAAGAGAAAGGTATCATTATTTCACGTTCTTATTTCTCAGATTACAAAAATTATAGGGGCACTTTCAGTATAGTTTATTTCACGAATTTACGCATGTTTCGGATTATCGACAAAAACTCGACGAGCAGTGTTTAGCTTGTTCAATTCAGTAAGAAGGACGAAAGTAAATTGCCCTAGTACCACTTCTAGACACAAATGCAAAACAATTTTATTTTTCCCATTATTGTATTCGTATAAATAAGAGATCTGATTACCAAACATTAATAAAAAAAAGAAAAAAAGGGAAAAACATGATTAAAAAGAATAAAATTTCGGGTTTCTAACGCATCAAATATTGGGAGAATTTACTATCGAACCTTTCAGTACAATTCAGTACAAAATAGGGACAATGTGAAGATGAAAAAATAATCAAAACTAGAACCAGAGAACAGCTTATATTATAATATATATATTTTCATTTTTGTGTGAAAAGTTTGGATGATGATAGTTCATTAATTTACCAATATTCAGCCAGTATAGTCATCATACATTTCTAGCATTAATTGTCAAAGATAATTTATACATTTATCAATGACTAATACTAAATTGTAAATCATTTTAATATGCTAATAGCATCCCTAAAATAAATATTGTGCTCACAGATACATGTTCCCATACATGTGACAAATTTACATAATTACAAAATATAAATTTATTTATTTTATTAATATATCAGCCAATTCCACATTCAATTGCCTACAGTTCACATTGACAGCTATATTATTAACTGCTTTATTGTAGTTGTATTCAAACCGTAACACCAGATACAAATGAAATCTAAATGAGAATAAATATTAAAATTTATGCTTCAATGTATTAATCTATTTTTATATGACTGAAAAAAACGTATTTCTAAAAAATAGTACAAAATTAACAGGCTCTCCTGCAACAGGTATTTAGATTTCGTGGACTCCATATAAAACTGTATAGATACTTCATTAGATAATTTAGAACGTAGATAAAATATTTAAATATTAACGTTGAGTGAAATTTTCACTCAACGATATTAACTAAATTAACTCCCCCAAGCAGCTGTGAGATTATGTTGTTGGTGGGAGCCGAGTAGCCACAAAAATATAGTCATGTTGAATACTGCACTAAAAAGAAGCTTCCCTGCAAAAGGAAAACTAGGCCTCTAAGAAGAGGAGTAAGCGGCGCACCACGAAGTCGTATATCCGCTTAAGAAGCCAGAAAGAAGCATGTGGAGAGGAAAAGGGAAAATCGACAACCGTCTGCAGCACAATCGGCGGACAAGAAGCGTGATAGCACCCATATCACAACACAATCCAAGCATGATATAAAAAGGCAAAAGCGGATGTGGAGACTTCCTCCTCATCAACAATAAAAAAAGCTTCGCTGAGACGATTAATAACCAGGCATGAGCCTCATCAACTGTAAGAACACTTATACAGTTCACTGGCTTAAAGATAGAGTACCCAGCCGCTTTTACTTATTCACGACCATAGATCTTTAATAACATTATACGAAGATAATATTTCTTATGAAATGCTAGTCACCACCGAAGTATTTATAACAAAATGTTACTAATTGTAGGTAATGAACGTATGTGAAATATAGACTGTTATTTAGATCACAGTAAGAGGAATACTGTTTACGACAAACATCATGATTATTAGCATAAAATATTTAGTAGCTTGAATAATAAATGTATTGTGAAACGTTTATTACGCTATCAGTATCATGCCTTTAGTAATTCAGTGTATTAGTTATACAAAAGTCAAACATAAAATTACGATTACCACACGTCTATTAGATTGCCAATAATAGTATTGTTGGGAAAATCACATCCACAAATTGAGGATTCGATTTATATGCCGATTCGAAATATTATCCGGTTTTCATTCCTACACTATCATATTTTGAGATTTAACAAACCTAAATTTCTCAAATCCTTTTGTAAAATTGAGAGAGAATATCATTTTTGCACGATCAGTTTTTTTTAATCTACCAACAATGTTACCATAGAATGTTATTACGACCTTAGGGCTGTAAGTTACTATCGCCACGATTTTCACTATCTATCTCTTGTAATTTTGACGGTTACCTAAATTACACGTCAGTGAATGTAAAAGTTTTTTGTTATATTTTCCTACATTTAAAGTTCGGTCGAAACCTGAATCGAATTAGAGCAGAGCAGGTTATATTCTGCTGTTTCATCATCATCCAACAGATCTTCGGATCTTCTCCAACAGGGCAAGTCTTGTTATATGATGATTTAAACAATAGTCCTGCATCCTTTTTATAGTCTAAATGTTCGATGACAGTCTGCTGAGGATGTTTAAAATTCCGAAAGGTCTGCAATACAGACCAAAGACTATCATGCCTATTCTGTATCTAAGTGGCAGTCAAGCAACTTTATAGCAACTGACTGACAAGCAACTCTAGATAGTATCTTTTCAACCACTTCCAATAAAATTGCTATTCTGGTGACTACTAGTGGTTAAGGAGAATGATTAGTCACTCTTATAGTTAGACCCTACTTTTCCACTAACAAGTCTGACAAATGAGAAAAGTGAGGTTAGAAGAATATTTTGTTATTAGTGTTCCAAAGTTCATAGATAAAGATTAGTTTAGTGAGATGGTGACGCCCTGATAAAATTAGAGGGTGTTTCTTTTCGAAGCTAAATCTCGAATTTGACAATCTCCCACCAACCCTTAAAAAGCCAGATTCGCCAATGAATGGCTTCAAACTAAGAATGTTTTATTTTATTCTCGAAAAAACAATTTTCTTGCACATGAATAAGCAATGTTTTAAGCGATTGATCGATATCACTTTTTATGAATGGGCCATACTTACTGTCATTTGGACATTTTTATACATTATTAACAGAAGTAGAGGCAATAATGAATTTACATCCCATTTCCCCCTTATCCTCTGACCCTGAGGATCTCACACCATTAACGCCTGGACATTTAATCATCGGGAACCAGTGTATTTCATTAATTTCATGATCTAACAAAATGTTCATAATCCACGGATCCATCTTCCTACCGCCACATTTCTACCTTCTCTGACAGTTGCTAACGTTAACAACCACAAATATTGTGGTTGCTCAGAAACAACTATAAATTAACTTTCTCTCTACAGAATACCAATTGAAGACAAGTGGCAACCATAGATAACACACAGATAGGCATCTGACCGTGGCGCTCCCTATGGCGAATTAATTTTTACGGGTGGCGTCACCTTGAGAGTCGCATCAGTACTTTTAACACCTTTGACATGGTTGTGAACTTCGCTAACCGCTGATAAAAAAGATTCCTGTAATTCCACAGTTTTTGGCGGCACATTCAAATTTACTGTAATTTTAGTTTTATGGAAATATGGCATTCATGGTCCATTTTTTGGTATTTAATTTGAAGTAACAACATTTGATTGATATTACTATAATAACAAGCAAATGGTTGAGTTACTTCAAATGAAATATCAAAAAATTGATCACATAATGCCCGAAGTGGGAAAAATAAGGCAAACATCATCAATTTTATATATTTTATTTAATATAAAAAAGTACACAATAAATAAAACGTTTTTTACATCTTTTAATAAAAAACAGAAAGATCAATAAATAAATAAAGAAAGTAATATGAGTGAACTGACAAATGTACCCATTTCAAAAATATTTATATAAAGAATAACATTTTTTCATACAAATCAAAAAATATGTGCACAATATTTAAAAAACTTAGTTTACAAGATTATGACTATCATTAGCTACATTTGGATATTTTTAATTATATAGCTCGAACACACATAATATGATTGTGAACATTTACATATTTCTTTCTCCAAACTGTTTACCTTTGAAAAATGCTTGTACCTTTCATCGGGAAATCCTTTTTTGTCCCTCTTAAAGGTAGAACCTCCATAATTGCATCATCTGTAGACAATTTATTCATTTACTCATATATTAATATGAAATATGTAAGTTAGTTTGTTTTTGATGAGAATTAATCAAACCAAATAGTATAACAAAAGGATCATACAGACAGAAGATATTTTATGTTATATATACCATTATTTGATCATTGCTCAATACTTTCAAATGCATCCCCCTCTAAGCTGTTAATCGTGGAAGGAATAGCTATAACATAAAAATTAGAAATTCAGTAAACTAAATAATATAACAAAAGGAATAGATAGAAGATGTTTTATTTGATACATACCAATATTTGATAGTGGCTTAATTCACTCTCATCCATTCTCCTCAAACCGCTTGCTTGTGGATGGAATAGCCACATCAAAATTAGGTGTTTACTTTTTCTTAGGTACACTGTACATTGTGTGAATGTTAAAATTATAGCATAATGAGTTGCACCATTAATTAATTACTTGTATAAGTTTTGGTTGGTGTTTGCACCTTCCCAACTGGCGAATAATTTGATATGGAGGGCATTTCCAATATTTCCAACATTATGCAGATACTTTGTACATGTAAACTGTTTTAAACTCTATAAAATAAATACCTTCAATTTTCTCAGGAGTTGTTAGGTTAGGTGTGGGTTAGGTTTTCAGTTTTTTTATAATCTATGGTTTGCAGAGGAAGTATCTGTAAACTAAAATTATAACTACAACTAACGGCGTTACAGTTCTCAGTAAATCCGCAATTTTAGTACTGATGCGACTCTCTAAGTGGCAGTACCTAAGTATGTTATCTGTGGCAGTACCCTCGCGCGTTCAGAGTGCCCATACCCTGGTGGCAACCTAACAACTGACCTTGTTCTAAACCACTTGCTCAGTAGCAACTTTGCGATACAGAATAGGGCCGAATTTGTGGAACCTTCTTGTTAAGTAGAGTCGCTTGGCTATCCGAGAATATTTAATTGTTGGATGTGTAATTTTTGTTTTCTGCAGTTTCTGCACACATACGAGACAGGTTAGTTTTGTTGTATTTGTTCTATCAACATTCAATATTGAAAATATAATAAGAAAAAACCTGATACAATAAATCTAAAAATAGTTTTACTTTATATTGTTTTATTAGCATTAGTAGATTTGATTACATTCCGTACATATATAACTAAACGAAAAAAACATGCAGATTTCAAACCAAACTACTCAAGTTAATGAAATTCTCAGAGTAAGCAATATTTCTTTCAAATAGATGTACACTATGGATTAATTTGAGATTCTGTTTACTCATTGAATAAATCAAGTTTATTGGGGTACATTCTAATATAAGACCTTAGAAAATTGCTCTTTGGCTTCAAATATAAAGACTATAAATGGACTTAAAAAAGAATCTACTTATGTAGACAATATATTTCAAGTGTATAAAGTAGTAATGAGTGAGTGAGTTAGTCAAAGTAATTGCTGAATTAAACTGTCCTATTAAAATAAGTTATGTATGAACTAGGAAATTACAAAATCCCCTAAAATATAAGTAGTATCTCTCCATTAACAATGTGCTTCAGGCTTCTAATTTATGCATGCAATGTAAATATCTTAGATAAGCAGTGACGCAGCCAGAGGAGATATTTAGTCTGTATTGGATTATTTCCATGTAAATTGAACTTGTCCCACATTGATATATTTTATAAAATACTTCTAAGACTGAACAAAACCACTGTGTGGTTTTATGAAACCACGATGCAAATGAAAATTTTTCTATTTAAGATATTAAAATCGCGTTTTTAATCTTAACTTAATAATTGGGAATTTGGAATGATAGTGGGAAATCAAGAGTAGACAAAATATCCAACTACAAACTTCAATATCAATCTGCGTATTAGAATACGGATTACATAACAGAACTCAGATGATAGACGCATTTTTAAAACTAGTTATTTAAATCATTTAATCATTTTGAACTCCAATTGTTATATCAATAACTTAATCTTCGCCTTGAGTCTGTAACTAATATTTTCGTTCTAAATGAAATGTCTAGAAAAATTTTAGACAGGCATATTAGGGAAGGGCGGCTACGAGAGTATCCGCTAAATCCCTCCCAGTATGCTTATCAAACGGGCAAATCTACAGACTTGGCGGTAAACAATCTAGTAGGGAAAATCGGCCCTTGGTAATACGGAAATAGCGCCTAGATATAGAAGGAGCGTTCAATAACGCCCTTCCAGACTCTATATGGAGAACGGTGGAGCGCAGAGGAATCTGCAAACCAATCCGTTACTGGATCAAAAGCATTTTATCAAACCGGTACATCACTACATCACTGAATGGAGTCACCGTAAGGGGTATGGCGGCCAGGGGATGCCCGCAGGGAGGGGTGGTTTCCCACCTTTTGTGGTCACTACTGGTTGACGATCTACTGGGTCAATTATCCAGTCAGGGGATAAATGTGCAGGGATATGCTGATGATATAGTAATAATTATTAGAGGCCAATTTGAAGAGATAATTTCTAATATCCTTCAAACGGCCCTAAACATGGTGCATAAGTGGTGCGAGAGGGAACAGATGTCTGTGAACCCCCTTAAAACCATAATTGTTCCCTTCACGAAGAGGAGAGAATTACAGCGACTCCGCCAGCCAATTTTAGGCAACGTGAGCATTCCTTTTGCGACGGAGGTGAAATATCTAGTGGTAATCTTAGATAAACAACTCACCTGGAACACCCACTTGGAAAGAGTGATAAACAAAGCCAGATTATCCCTCTGGAATCTCAGAAGGATATGCGGAAAATCTGGGTATGAACCCCAAACAGATTTACTTGATTTAACAACCAATGGTAAAGCCAATGGTCACGTATGGCTCAGCTGTCTGGTGTACCAAAAGTCTGCAAAAGTCAGCTAGAGCAAAGCTGCAAGGCACGCCTGGCCATTACCGGAGCAATGTCATCCACACCAACGGAAGCTATGGAAGCCCTCCTGCAACTAACTCCTCTCCACATTCAGTTGGAGAAGGAAGCCAGGAGAGGAGCTCATAGAATGCTATCAGTGGAGAGGCAAATAAATGGAGAAATTCTGAGGGATCACTTGGGAATTCTGAGAGAAATACAAAATCACCACATACTTGGGATGCCCTCGGATCTCTCTGTCACAAAACTTCACGTGGACAAGCCCTTTAAGGTCCTCATTCCCACGAGAGACCAATGGGATAGCGAAGAAATCTCCTTCCTAGAAACGGACTACGTGATTCACACTGACGGATCCAAAACCGGAAGCGGGGCTAGAGCGGCGGTCTTCAGCAGGAAACCCAGAGTTGAAATCACACCCAACCTGGGTAGGTACGCCACCGTCTTTCTGAAGTATACGCCATTGAACTGGCTGCAAGAGAGCTGATGAATCAACCTGTTGTGAAAAAGAACATACACATCCTGCCAGGCTGCTCTTAAATCACTGAGCTCGAACAGGATAAAATCTAAGCTGGTGAGTAACTGTCTACAATCTCTTGAAATCCTAGGCAAGGAGAACAGAGTCATTTTGACCTGGGTGCCGGGGCATCGAGGAGTGGAGGGAAACGAGAAGGCTGACACTCTGGCAAAAAAGTGATCAGAGTCTGTATTTCTCGGACCCGAACCATTTTTTGGCATTGCGGAAAGCACTAATAGATCAGCCATAGCTACCGGGCGGAGAGGAAAACCTTCACGTACTGGGCAGACATACCGGGGCTCTCTCACTCGAAGGCGTTCATATACAACCCTTTGCAAACACTTTTCAAAAAATAAACAGATCCTGGAATGGAGTAGAACAAACCTACGTATTCTGACGGGACTGCTTACAGGACATTGTCGACTGAATTAACACCTAAAGAAGATGAGTCTGGTTCAGTCCTCGGATTGTAATTTGAAGGACGAAACTACGGAGCACATATTATGCTCATGCCAAAAAAAGTATCACCAAATACAACCATGGACTTCGTCAGAAGCACAGGCTTGTGGGGTGAATTGTAATCCCTAGGGGTGAGCCACAATAGACCCAACGGGGGTCGCAGTGGAGATGGCGAGAAGGCCCCACTCACATAGAGCCTAACCTAGCCTAACTAATATTTTATAGTAACTAAAATAAGTAAACAATGACCTACACCTTCTTTTTCTATGTATGTAGAAAAAACCGTATCGTTCGTAGTACCATATCTCGTGGTTGGTAGGATACTTCCTTAGAGTAATATTACAAATAGGTCCGCAAGTCATTCATAAAACTATCCGAAAAGTCGACTAACATTCTATCGCCATACATATGTTTTCATCAATGACTTTCAAGGAGTGGGGAGAAACTGTCGGACAATGCCACTGACATATACACTTACAGGTGAAAAGAGAGGTTAGAAAAATTCCGACTGTTTTTTTTGCAAATTTGGCACTGATGAACCATGATTTTCACAAAAAATATTGTTTTTAATTATATCTGTACGCGCACACACAAATATCCGTTGAAAAGACGAAAACAAGAGCTTCAATAAACTAGGAACGTTGAAACTTCGTAGTAAAATCAGGTAAAATTGATAGTCAAATGATTTCCGCCATTTTCTCGATGTTGCCATATTTCATACAGACAAAATTATTAACACGCATTTGTTTCGTTTAAACCTCAAAAGTTTCAAACAAGAACATATTTTTATTATATAAACTACTTAGGATAATTATTTTAAAGTCGTTTTTATGTAATTTCTTAAAAGTACATTTTTATTTTGTACGTTTCTATAGTGTCCTATAATTCAGTTGTCGCAATTCAAACGAAAAGTAAAACATCTGGCAAAGGGTAGGCAAATTACCTTAGAATGTGATGTAATGTTGGGTTCACTTTTAAATGGAAACAAATGTATTAATTTGAGGATATTTCCATCATTTTTCATTTCAAGATTAAATACTTCTCTCAAGTATTCAGTGAGTGGAGCAGATTCATATCTTGTCTACTATTGATTTCCCATTATCATTCTCATTTTCTAATAATTAATTTAAGATTAGAATCGTGATCTTAATACCATAAATAGAATAATTTTTGGTTTTTCCGTCGTTGACCGGGCAGTATCGCTGCTCAACACGATCAATTGAACAACATTAACATCAATACACTGATGAAAATACATAAACACCATGGAGCACTTGCACGAATGCATGAAAATATAAATACTACACGGTCAGCCATTGGCGCCGCCATATTGTCCTTGGCTGCTCTGCCACCGTACATAGACAATGAATAGTAGTAGGTTCATTCTAAGCTCCTTCCAGCGCAATGTCTATCTCACTCGGTCTCCGACGCTACTCTTTTTCGGGATCTTGGAAGTTCCAATCTAGCGATAGACAGATCTGATGCCTTGTGTCTTTTGTAGTTTGAAAAAAATTTTCCATTAAGTTATTTCTTATATCTTTATAGAAGAGTGCGTTTATATTACACAATTTAATTAGCATATCGCGACATTAAAATTGAAAAATCTTATGAGCGTAATACAAAATTTGTAATTATTACTTTTTGTGCTGCTTTATAACTTTTGTTTAGGATTCCATTTTTTCACCAAAAGCAATTATTCAGCATTGTTTTTATATGCAAAAACAATCTGGTATAGTTTCTACCGTTTTTTAATAGTTGTTCATGTTTTCCATTTTTATATTGTAAATTATACATATTGATTTATTTTATTCTATTTATATATATTTGTACATTTTTGACAAATTAGAAATATTTTATTTTTAATAATGTAGTAAAAGGTTTTCTAATCAATGATTTTAGTTTATTTCTTATAATTTGATACCGTACAGAGCAAAACAACATCGTTTTTTTTTAATAGTTATCTTGCTACGTTTTTATCAACACCCGTACCAAATACTCCATCTATGAATTAACAAGCTATGAGGGAAGTAATTCGCCCTATATGTACGATACACGTGTGTTTTAACGTTTTTCGGCCAGTCTTTATCAGCGCTACATAAAACTGCCGACGACGAGTGAAGTAAAAAAAAATTATAATAGTTATTGCTAAAGTAATTTAACATAAACTTGAATATTTTGACTTTGATGTTCCATTGAAAATTTGACTAATTCGTCAATCGACGATATTTTATCATTCAAGTATTTTTGCTTTTCCAATGTATAAAAACTGTAATTGCTTAGTTGTCATAAGAGCATTAAAAAATTCCATTTATATATATTTGTCGCTTGTCTGTAAAAAATGTATGAGTACTACATATTTTTTTGTTGAAAAATTGTTAAAAGTAATAATTACCAACAAAATTAAAACAAATACCTTGATTTGACAACAACATAAAGATCAATAATCAGTACTAAAGTCAACTAAGCTTAGAATAAACAAATACGACCCTGGCAAATTCCTGTAGCCTATTCTACTAGAGACTAGACCAATAAGAGCCATGGTTCCCAACTACTTATCTGCGGTCATCCGTTTACAATGCATTACAGTTTGTTTTGTATTAATTTAACTGTGAACATTTGAATTCACTGGCAATTTTACGTTAATGTACAATAGTTTTAAATTTTTGCAAATCATTCGGTAGGACAGTACTATCTGTCGCTATCTACTCGCTTGCATTTTATCGCTTAGCACACAAAAATAAAAAAAATTGTTTTGTAGAGTTGTGAGTAAAATTAATTTGCACCGTTTCACAATTTGTTGGCGAGATAAAGAAATCTGTAAGCAAAAGCAAAACCGGTTTCAGACAAATTTTTCATGCTTGTAGTATCCAGACGCACTGGCGATTTCTGTACTCTATTTTTCCGATCAATGTATCAATGTTTTCTTTCAGCAGCTCCATGCTTTGACCCATTATTTTCTTGTTTCAGTTGCCTGTCAATACTTTGTATCATTTTTTGCGTAGATAACGACTAGAACATACCAAATTTCTTTCTGTCTATTGTCTCAAATCCCTACTCTCCACTTTCAGAAGTTTCAAAACCTTAGTAAAAAGTTTTAACAATAACATATTCATGTTTTATACATACAACAATCAAACAACTTATTATATTCATTGCGACATGGAATCAAGCAGAATAACTAAATAAACTTTGACATTGTTTATGTTGGCATGGAATAATACGCCTGTCTACTTTTCTAGTATATTCATTGTTCGGAGCCTATAACAATATCTTCTTCCTCTTCGAATGGTCGCCAAAAAGCTAAAGCTAAAACTAAACCTAAACTCACCCTGGTACGTTAACAGTCTATGTGGATTAACAATTCAAGTAAAGTCTAAGAAATTCTCTCCATTTTCTGTTTCATTTTTGACATTTCGCTTCCGTTCGAAAGCTTTTTTAAAATATTTATTTAAAAAAATGTAATAATGAAGTAAAATATTTACAATTGTTACTATAAAATTTGGTTATCTAGTTATGTATAAGTGAACGAATAATTAAACAAATGGAAGTTAAATTAAAATGATACAAGAACTTACTTCAGACTCAAATAAAGATATAATCAATGGTTAAAGAAAATATAATAATATATATGTATATGTTCATTGTATATGAAGATTGAACTTTATGAATATCATCAGCGGCTTTTAGGTGGTGTCAAAGCTTACTATAGATATTTCTACAGTATTGCAAAAATAATTTTTCACGGGCTTCTGTCATAGTCGGTGCAAAATTTAATAAAAGGTTTGGAAATATTACTGAAAATAAGTGTTGACGCAAAAGCTGAATACATTAAATGAAATATTGTGCATCTGTCATATATGTGCATCCAGTCTATCTATTGTGAATGTTCTTTCTTTTCGTAGCTGCAATAAAATAACAGTAATATGTTCTGTAAGTTCCTTGTGGCATTATTTATTCTTTTTTCTCTTATTTTTTTTTGGGAATCAAACCACAATAATGTTTTTTATTTTTTTACCACATTATTGTGGTTTGATTCCCAAAAAAAAATAAGAAAAAAAAGAAAAAATAACACTAAGTTCCCAACATGGTGTTGTATGTTTGTTACATATGCCTATAAAAAGTAAGTTAAGTTCGCGAACAGTTTATTTCATTACTTAACAATACATATTTTTCTTATATTTGGTCGTAGTGTTTACGTTGTTACTGTAATGTCTTCGTGAACAAACTTGGCCCATTCCTTCTTATTTCCAGCTAATATTTTTGCCTCGCTCCATGATTGTCCCTTTTCTTGAAGAATTTTTCCAACGCTACTGTCCCATGTTTCTGTCGTTCTCCCGCGTTTTCTCTTTTTCATATTTATTGCCTCCCATACTTGCTTCACTTGTCTGGAATTTGACATTCTTTGTAAGTGTCTCCACCATCCCTATCAATCAAGTCAATGGGGATTGTCTTGATTGAATATATTCAAGTGTCGATTTTATTTCTAGATCCTTTCTTATTTTTGTGTTTCTTACTTTATCTATTCTTTTGACTCCTTTAACTCTTCTCAGATATTTCATTTCTACTGCTTGTATTTTGCTCTTCTGTCTGTCTGTCAATGTCCATGATTCACAACCAAACGTCAGAATTGGTCTATATACGGTTTTAAATACATTTATTTTTGTCTTCATTGATATCTCCTTTTTGTTTATAAAAGCCTGGTTCATTGCGTAGTACAATTTTAGTATTTTTTGCACTTTATCGTTTATTTCTTTTTCCTGTCTCCCGTTCTCTTGTAGTTCTACATCTAGATATTTGAAGCTTGTTACTTGTTCAATTATAACGTTGTCTACTCTTATCTGTATATTTTTATGTTCCTTTCCTACTGTCATAACTTTCGTTTTGTTTTTATTTAATTTCATCCCATATTGTTCCAGGGCACCATTCCAAATCTCCAAAGTTCTTTTGTAAGTCAACCTCTTTTTCGGCCACAATGACTATATCATCTGAAAATGCTCCTTCGGACACTTTTACCATTTCCATATATCTGTATCCTACCTCAATTTTTTTTTTACTTCATTACCTCATCAATATATATTGTGAACAGTGTATGACGTAGACCTCCTCCTTGCCTCAATCCTTCTTTTGTTGTGAAAGCTTCTGAGATTCTATTTTGGTTTATAATAATGTTAGTGTTTTCACTGTATATATTTTTTAATTCTATGATTATTTTATTTCATATTCCACTTTCTGAAAGTATTTTCCATAGTTTATTCCTTGGTACTGATCTTGTTCTATTGTTTTCTCCATGATCTGCTTTAATGTAAATATATGATCCTGAATACTCCTTCCCTTTCTAAACCCGCGTGTATTTTCTGTTACTGATTTAATTTTTGTGTCCAAAAATTATTCGTAAATTTTAATGGAAACATTCAGTAAATTTATTCCTTTGTAGTTATTACAATCATATTTATCGCCCTTCTTATATATTGGTGTTATTAAAGCTGTTTTCCATTCTTGCGGTACTAATTCTTCGTAACAAACTTTATTGTTTATTTTAACAAGTATTTCTGTACCTTTATCTCCCATATAATCATCTCATTTGTTAATGTGTCACTTCCTGTTGCTTTCCCATTCTTATAACTTCTTTTACATCATCTGCTCTTATATACTTTTTATTTCTTTTTTCTTCAACTTGGATTTGTGTTTGTTCATTTATTACTTCCTCCTCTTTATAGTCTTCGTCTACTCCTAGTAATTCTTGAAAATATTCTTCCACCTTCCCACCAATATTAATACAAAATTTAAACATGCTCCAACGTACAACTTCACTGAGTTCATTTCATTTCATAGAACATCCTTGGAATTATTTTAAAAAAACATTTTTTATAGAGTTTGAGTTTTAGCTATTGTTTATCAAAAATATACTTCTAATGATAATATTGATATTAATGATTTGGCCATTGATATGATAGATTTCAAATAATAATCCGTATTCATTTATTATTCTTAAGAGGAGGTTCCTCTATCTTACCTTGTATGTTCCGAGGTTTTCTACTACGCAGGGCAAACTGGCATCTCTTCCCAAAGCCACTGTTACGTTGGGAATTGGCTCTGCAAATCGCGGGTCATCAGTCATGGCTGGAAATAAAATGAAATTGTTTTATTCCTCTAGACTTTTCTCTTCAAGAACAACCAATATAGACTCGGAAAAAAGTGTTGATAACTAGGGATTTTGTAGGATAAGGTTAGTCTGGAAACATTATAATTTTTTCATTAGTTTATTTATTCTCTAAACAATCTAGATGTGAATATTGTTAACTGTAGTTTTTACACGAGTCAATATATTTGCACTTCGTTCGACCATTTAGACTCAACATTTTGTTCTGTAGATTTATATCAAACTTGCATTCACTGGTGTTGTTTTGAAAATTGGAGATATTCTATTTGATGTTAAAAATAATGTCCTTGACAACGTTTGTGTATCAGTGTCTTGAACGTTTTTGTTATTTATTCCTTATTTTCAACGGACTGATATCCGCTAATGAGCAAAAAACATGCATATTTGCGTTTTATTCCTTCATTTCATCAGTATATACTGTGTGCTCTCTTATATATACGCAGAATATGAAAAACTTTATTATACTATTAATTTTACGAAAAAACGTTATTTCTTATAGAAAGTTTTAAAACCGAAAATCAGGTATTGAAATTTCCAAGTCAAGTACGAGGTATATCAAAAAATTTCACCCAATACCTAATCAAACATTTTTATTTTCAACCAAATCCAAAATTGTTATCAAGAAAATATATTTACAATACATGTAAACTAGTGTTTCCTAAACAGTTAACGTAAAAAATTTGTTAATCATGTAGGGGGTTATATTATGAATGGTTTCCATAATATTTCCCCCCAAATGATGTTTGTTTGAAACGACCATTATGGATATTGTAGCATTCTATCGACCTGTTTCGATTTTACAAAATAAATTCCCTAATTACAGCTCGCCGTCATAGTAACCACTCCCAATATAGTTCTGTGATCTAAATTTCTCCTACTCTCGTTGACCGTTAAGACAATTGACATATTATGTCAACGGCCGATTCCTTTTTGAAAACGATCGCCCTTTCTTTCCGTTACCGACAGTCTTACAGTAAAGACATACCTTATCGTCTCTCCAATTTTACTTTTAAGATTTACCTTAAATTGCAGTGGTAAGTCCAAAATTATTATTCATAATTATTAAGCTTTTTATAAAGTAGCGGCTGAGATCATTTTTTTAAGCATTTCTTATTTTTTCACAGAGATAGACGAATATACACATACCACGTGGCCACCTATGTTTCTTTCATACTTCTATATTAGATACTTTTAAACTAAATCTTTTATCATAAATCACTGTTACATTTTTAATTCAAATATTTGCTCTATGTTCATATAGTCTAGGAGGAATCGGCGCATGAGTACCGAAAACTATTTGACCTCAATTTTTTTATGCGATCCTCTTCAAATTGCCCTCCTTATGATATAAATGCATGTTGCCATGGCGCAACCCGGTGCCATATTGTTTAAACCGAAATTGTTTAAACAATTGCAAGGAATTGTTATTTTTCAACCGGCCAAATTTTTTTTAAATTCTTTATTGAAATACCAATAAAAAAGGTCCTATAACTTTTAACGATAAAGTTAATATTTTTAAAGATATGAATTTTTAAAGGTTCGAAAAATCTCAAATTTAGGTACTTTCGACCCATGAAAAATATATTAAAAAAAAACATAATGTCTAAGTAATATTTTTTTTTAAATTCTCTATACAATTGTTAATAATATTGTTAAAAGAGATTTAAAAAAATTTCATTGTTTATATCTTTTTTTTAATTGTTAATTCCGCGCGCTCACAAGTATGCGTCGCTTACCTTTAAGTATCGCTGTCTCTCTCTGACTCATGCGTTGCATCGGCCTCTCTGTCTAGAATCATAATTTATCATTTATCTTTAGTATATATATAGTATAGTATATTATCATTAGTATTATTAGTATATATAGTAATTTTTGCCTTTATATCAACAATAATAATAATAACAAAAAAGTAATATAAACTGATAAAAAAGTAATTTTAATTACATGTTTCGATTTATGCTTAAATAACTTTTGAAAAATTGATTTCAGAAAAAAATGTATTAAAAACAAATTGTAGACAATTTAATTATTAATAACATTGCTCTCTTTAACAATCTTGATAAAGTTGATAGTTTTCAAGATAAATGATAAATAATGATTCTAGACAGAGAGGCCGATGCAACGCATGAGTCAGAGAGAGACACCGATACTTAAAGGTAAGCGACGCATACTTGTGAGCGCGCGGAATTAACAATTAAAAAAAAGATATAAACAATGAAATTTTTTTAAATCTCTTTTAACAATATTATTAACAATTGTATAAAGAATTTAAAAAAAAATATTACTTAGACATTATGTTTTTTTTTAATATATTTTTCATGGGTCGAAAGTACCTAAATTTGAGATTTTTCGAACCTTTAAAAATTCATATCTTTAAAAATATTAACTTTATCGTTAAAAGTCATAGGACCTTTTTTATTGGTATTTCAATAAAGAATATAAAAAAAATTTGTCCGGTTGAAAAATAACAATTCCTTGCAATTGTTTAAACAATTTCGGTTTAAACAATATGGCACCGGGTTGCGCCATGGCAACATGCATTTATATCATAAGGAGGGCAATTTGAAGAGGATCGCATAAAAAAATTGAGGTCAAATAGTTTTCGGTACTCATGCGCCGATTCCTCCTAGACTAATAGTAATTCTTTAAAAAGATAGATAACATTTTCATTTTAACCTATCTAATATTCCTTTCTTATAAAAACCTGCCAGTGTCGGCTTCACATTTCATTAAACATTTTACTTTTTTTAGAAATTGTTTATTCGTAAACATAACTTTTTGCTATAATTAATTCTTTCAGGTCATTAGTACTTTTTTTAATTTAGCCGATAATTTTTACTGTTTTTACTGTCTTAATATGGGACATATATGTTGGAAAGCTTTCAGTAAATTTAAAATTTCATTATTTCAAACAACTGCCTTCCTTTTTTACCTGAAAAGCTAAACCAACATTATGTGCCCCGTTACATTTAAGTTCCTACATATCCCTAATCCACCTGGACTTTTAGGTAAGCACAGCTGCTAGGAGGATACCGTTACATGCCAGGATACACTGCTAAGATATCGTTACATGTTAAGATACATTTCAAGACATCTCTAACCACTAGGATACCCTTAGGCATCTTTAGTTTCGAATTTCAAGACAGCTCTAACTTCAATTTCAAGACAGCTCTAACTTCAATTACAAGACAGCTCTAACTTCAATTTCAAGGCAGCTCTAACTTCAATTTCAAGACATCTCTAACGTCAACTTTAAGACATCTTTCGCTTCCTCTGTTTCTGCCAGACCTCTTCGTCTAAGCTAAGTACCTACTATTAAGTACAGGTTTCTTCATTTTCTTTCGTCAATGTCTAAAAAGGTAGTGGCGCCCTAAGTTCTTATAGTCTGTCAACCCTCTGGCATACCTAGTGTGACATTAACAAGGAATCGATCCACCGTTGAGAGAGTCTCTAGCCGAGATCTGTCTCGAGAGGAGAGAACAGTGTTACAAAATACTATCTTTTTCAAGTAACCCCAAAAAATTAATCAAGCAACGTAGCTGAATCTTATTGATTTTGTGCAGGTGTAGCACCAGCAGTACCTACAGGAATGCTGGTATTATACCTGTTGCCGTTCATGTACTTAATTTATATCATGGATTCCTGAAAAAACGGCCCCGTTATTTTTTTCTTGTGAACGCCACACCAAACGTTTATTTTGAATAAAAAAATTTCCCATATGCTGCAAAATGTATATTTTTGACTGGCTAATTTTAATTTATATACAAAGTCTAACAAGGAAACCTTAACACTAAGAATATGGAAGAACATATATTTTCACGTATGCCTAAAGTTTTCTTACAAAAAAAAGTTTTTGGCAAAACTTTCAACATGGTTCGAGAACGTACAATAATTATGATAGTGATGCATCATCAAAAAACTTTTCGTAATCCTTTAAGGCAGAAAAGTGAAACGGGGTATTTTCCCGTTTATTGTGTTCCTCATGAGTGCACATTTCTGTACCGGTGTGCGGTGGTCCTTTTCTTTGAAAGTTTGCATGAAACCCCTCACAATGTAAAGGTCTATTCTACTGGAATAAATAGGTGAATCTTTTTTTCTCTCGTGTTGTGAGAACAATGGATTTTTCTCGTAAGCAAACACTACCTATATGATGAAAATCGGAAGCTAACAAAAAAAAAATACATTTTTGTTTGATTGTTAATGACATGGAAAGGATAAGTAGAAATTCTACATGCTCCTGGCATCAACTAACTATCACATTTAATCTAAGTTAAGTTTCATCAACAAAACAATTTATATTATTTATAAAAATGCTGGTTGATTCATCGATCTTTTACGAGTAATATTTAAATTTAGAAACATATCCTAGCAGTCGTTCAAAGGTAGAAGATACTCCTTCGTGTCAAAAAGGAACCTTTATATTTCTTTTCGCGTGATTGCATCTTGGATTAAAATGCATTTTATGATTCGATAGTTAAATGTAATTTAATTTTTATAAATTAGGGTCTAGGAAAATAGAGGATTATGAGAAATATAAAACCTAGAGAAAGAAAACCATAGAAAAGAAGATCAATGGAAACAATTTGGAGAAAAAATGGAGCAGGATAGCCAGAGTTTACAAAGCCAGAGTTTACAAAATCATGGAGAAATGAAAAAAAAAACACAAACATATCTAATATTAAAAACAAGAAAAGAGAAATGTTTACATCAGAAGATATAAAAGTAATGGAAACATGGAAGGAGTATTTTCTAGAATTATTAGATAACGGTGAAAACACAATCAAATGAAGAAAAACAAACAATACAGGGCATTTGATATTGTATCAAGGGAAAGAATGTGGAAAATATTTGAAAAAAGAGGGGTATATAATAAAACAATAAAAAATGGTACAAAAAATATGGGATAATAATCAAAATAATGTTATAAGCCAAAATAGAAGATCAGAAAGGTTCACAACTCAAAGTGTACTTAAACAAGGCGGAGGATTAGGCCAATTTCTTTTCATTGTGCTTATGGATGGAATAAATAAATAAATAGAAGAGTTCAAAAAGTAAGTAATTTGTATGAATGAATAAAAACTTAATATTGTTATCAAAACAAGGAAATTTCAAGAACAACTAATTTAAAGGTCTTTAAATCTGTGTACAGACCAGTGTTAACGCATGGCTGTGAATCTTGGATACTTAATACAAAAAAAGAAGAGAAACACAATAATAAGAGAAGAACTGGAAATACAGTCAGCTTTGGAGTATATTGTGGAAAGGCAACTGGGTAGGTGGGGACATTTGCAGCGTATGGAGGAGACTAAATTAACTAAAAAAATATGGGGAGTGAAAATTTGAGAGAATAAAAAGAGAGGTAGGCCCAGAAAGACATGGGATGAACAAATAGGGATATTACAGCAGAAAAGAAAAACATAGATAGAAGCTAAAAAAATGGCAACTGGCAGAAAGAAGTGGAAAAATTTATAAAAGAGTAAAAATATCACTACAACAAAATCTGGTAGAAGAGTTATTGACTATTTACGTATAAATAAAATTTACCAAGAGTAATGGAAAACTTTTAGTATAGGATCCAAATATTTGTTTGTGTCACACATCAACCGAAAACCTTTCCCGTTAGGTTGGTGGGGAAATAATCATTACATTGAAATTCATAAAATGTAAAAAGATAATTATTCAAATATTCATGATTTATACTGATATTAATATAACTACATATTTTTTGTGTATTCTGATGTACTCTTGTATAGTGCCAATGGCCATAGTTGTCGAGGCACTTAAATTCTAATAAAAAAAAATAAAAAATATTTTGTGTTGAAATATAACCAATTAAGAAAGATTAAAATTAATTAATTGCTTTAAAATACCCATTAATGTAAAATAATTATGAGCAAATAGTTTACAGTTATTCGTTATCAGAATACGATTTCCTGCATGCATAATAGAATAAGGACAGCTTTGATGCGTGACTTCTTAAATTCAATTTTATTTATTTTCCATTTCCAACTCTCGACATATTAATAGATTTTTCATAGATAAGAAGTATACAAAAGTTTATAGCTTTCTATCCATCCCTTTCGCAGAGCAAATAAAAGCAATTGGATCCAATGTAAATCATTCTGCAAAAACAACTATCCTCGTCTATGACTGTCAATTTTCTTTTTGATGGTTGTCTGTCACCTTTTTTCATGGTACTGTAATTGTATATTAACAAGGATGCAACTCTTTTATCCCAAAGTCATCAATCCGGTGTGATATTTCGTCAGAACTGGACATTCTCGTGCTAGTACTTGTTCGTGTTTTTGTTTCCCGGTTAATTTATATGTATTTTTTCTATTTATATTTTGAGTATTTTTCTTTTCTTCATCCCCGGTATTTAATTACGTTTGCTATATTTTTCTGCTTAATTAAAAGCATGAATATTTCTGTAATGGGAACGTAAAATAAATTCGACGATACTCTAATCAAAATGTCTTAACTTTTAACTTCAAGTTTTCGCTCCAAACAGCAATACATTTGTTTTTATGACTCCATACGTAACGACTGTCTGCTCCAGGGCTACCATCAGTAAAAAAGTTAAAACGAATTTTAATTGAAGTTGGAACTAAACAAGATTAAAAACTATACGTTACAGTTTCAGGACCGAAATATTTTTAAAATTATCGGACACAAAAGATTAAGGCTCTCATTGTTAGAGAACCTCTGACACACTTTTTATTACATTAGAAAATGTTGAGCTACATTTTATGAAAATATATTATTAGATTCTGGTACAATCCTTAAAAACCGTGATGAAGACAAATATGAAATATTCAATACAAGTGTTTCTACAATCTGGGATACAGGTTGTTTGCTATCTACAAAATAATAAATCACAAGCTATTAATTCAATATGTGAAAAATACGTGGTGACTTTCAAGTCTTTTTTGACTTATATCCTCCTATATTTGTATATTTGACACTGCGCACTACAATGATTAATTTAGGACCTGCTTGGTCTAGCCATTAATTGGATCTTTATCAGCGTCATTGTTATTGTTACTGTCGGTTCTTGAGCTAAGATTAGTATTTTAAATTATATAAGCTTAGGAGTATCATTTTTAACTTAATAAAACAGCACGAACTGTATGATATTAACCTCAATAAATCAGTATTTAAATGATGGGAATGTTTAAAATTGTATTGTGACATATATCACAATTAAACGTCAGTTTTGAAAAAATAAAAGTAAGTTGCCAACACGAATAAGAAAATTGAAAACTGTTCTAGTGGATAGAAAATAATGAACCAGTGGGAGTTATAATCTTAGCGAATTATCGCCGAATGTTGACCAACAGTATTAAAACAGAGTATAACAGGATAATAAACTAATCTGTTTACTTAATATTGCAGAGTGTTAAGTCTCCAGATGCGGACATTGTATAATACATGGTTGTTGATAGAAGCGCTAAGTGGTTCTCTCCTTACAGGTTAGTGACGCTTGATGGCATAAATTTAAGGCGCTTATACCTCTCCAAATGTTCAAATTCAATAGGTCGTAAGTGTATTACACTACTTGACACTGGAATTTGAATTTTGAACCCTATAGTAAATCGACAAATTGAGAAATTGAGCTAAAGCTACATTAGTACACTTTACACCAAGTATATGCACTGCAGAAACCAAAGTTAATCCAAAACAGAAAAACTAACCGTGTTGGACATTTTACTGAAAATATACAACGGTAGAATCAGGAGTACTAGGTGACCCGAGAAGAGGATTAAGTGGAGCAGCCATAAAGGGGTATATCCGCTACTTGTGAGAAGGGATCTCATATGAAAAAGCAGGAAAATAAGCTGTAGAGCGAAAATGGGAAAAGCTACAAAAATCTACAGTACAATCGGCGGACAAGAAACGTAATATCACGCATATCACACCACCGTCGATGCCTAATGCAAAAGGCAAAAGCTGATGTAGAAACATTCACAACAACAAATAAAGGAGATAGCTACGCTGATACCATGAATATGATCAAGATGACTCTCCTTGTAAACGGCTTACTGAAACTATCCTCAGTAGGAAACACTGTAGTCAGCTGGAGGATCTGTTAGCTACTGAAATCGGAATAGCTTCCAGATCGGAGCACAGCCTCAGATTAGGAGGCATTCCGTCTCGAACAAAGCATTAAATTCATGAACTGTGAAAACACTTGTGAGCTAGCACCCAGAGCCTGCGTTATGGTATGCAAGGAAATTAAATTCTTTTGTATTTTAGAGTAGATGTCGCAGGATCTTGCTCCCATCCAAAGTGGAATTAATTTGGAGCATGGTTCCAGCACAATCGTAATAGCATCTGATATTTTCCAGGAGTAGATCGCGTTCCTCCGGCTCTAACAGTACAATAACTGATGGAGCATTGCAGAAGCCATAACTTCTAATTTCCAATTGCTAATGGAATATAACATTAACGCACATAAAATTTGCTTGGACAGTTCGGACACCAACACTTTATTAACTTTGAAATACTTAATGTGTGGAAACATTTGTAGGACAAGCTAGAAACTAACCTCACCAAAACAAACCTGGTAACATTTACCAGGAAAGGAAGTCTCCTCAATATTACTTTTGAAGGAATAGATATGGGTTTGAACAGTGATCTCAAGTTTCTAGGAATAGCCTCGGACAGGGGCGTCGGCCCAGCACTGTAGTGGAAAGCATCTGATGCGATAATTACAGTGAAGCAGTGTCGAGCGCGGTTAGTACTTGGATGGGTGACCGGCCCACTGGGGAAGACCGTCGTGTGAATAGCCCGTACAGCCTGCAGCGGAGTAGCATATCATAGCTCGCAGGCATTATACCAATGAGCACGAGGTATAATGTAGGTATGCCGTCTTTCGGAGGAGACGTAAAACCGAGGTCCCGAGTCCATGGATGTTGGGCTCGATAAAGAACCCTACCACTGGTTGGAACACCAGTGGGTTCGGCAAAATTTCCGGTTAGGGGTAGAGTGCTCCCGGCGTCGGTGATTAGCCTCAGTCGCAGAAATAGACCGACGTTAAAAAAAAAAAAGCCTCAGACAGAAAACTTTTGTTGAATTAGCATGTCGAACAAATCTCTCTGGTGGTGTTTCAGTTTAAAATATATCTCGGGAACTTCAACTGAAAAAGGTCAAAAACACTGTTGAGTCTTAGCATAAACCAACTAAAGATTCTTGTTGATTTTCTTACAGAGCATTACCCGTGCAATATAAAGCTAATGTCGAATGAATGACGCCTCTGTTAGAAAAATGGCAAAATTCACCTGCACTTAATATAATGCGTCCCTCACTCACTGAAGAGACTCCTGCATCTGGACAAAATTCCAGGTGAAAGGAGAAATCCCCTTTTTGAAACCCTAATAGATTCTGCACTTCATAGAAGGAATAGGAGTACAGAAGGGGGTACAATAGATCTAATTTGGTAGTAGTGATACAAAACCTCAATTAATTTATTCATTTATGCCTAAAGCAAGTGATTATAATAATAACATGTTCATTTCTACCAAATTTTAATCAAACCTAAGAGTATCTGGATATCAGATATCTATAAATTGAATTGTCAAGTATGTAGGCCAAACACTTGACATTTTAAGGTTGCACAGACGTTAAACATCTCCTAAATAGGAAATTAAGACACAACATTTAAACTTGATTTTCAGGAAGAAGTAATTTTTTTTGAAAAGTTTAGTAGAGTCCAAGAAATACATTTAGAAAAGTTGATGGTTTCCTTGATGAAGCTTTTCAATATAAATTGTTGACACTAATACGAAGAGTTTTTATGAAAAAGCTTCTATAGTTTATTTTATTCAATAATATCCCATTGAGACATGCATTTTATAAAACCTCTGGCTGGCTATCCGGAAACAAACTAATTATAAAGTGGATTATTGAAATAATCCTGAGTACATTACCATTTTTAATCAAAAATCGAGAAACAAGTTTCGACTATATAACTCTGGGAACGCTCTAACACTTTCTTCAGGTATCAGTAGATCCCCTCCTGCAATAACTTGTTTTTAGCTTCTCAATGAAAAATATTGAAAGAGATATAAAATGTATTACACAGTTTCAAACTGAGCGGAAAAGTTAAATCTATACATATAAAGTGCTTTGTCCTGAATGACTGACTGACGGATCAACGCACAGCCTAAATCGCTGATCGTAGAAACTTGGAGGGTGTGTTCTTTGTGGCATAGGCATCCGATAAAAAACAATTTTCCGAAATTCTGCCCGCAAGGGGGTGAAAAACGGGGGCAAAGTTTGTATGGGACAAGGTGATTGCTTGGTCCAATCTACTTCAAATTTTGCATAAACATTTTTTAACAGAATTGGTGGAAGAAATGTTTCGTATTCTATTGGAACTCATCACCTAACGGGGTTAAAAAGGGGTAGAAAGCTATTTTAGGGTGATTACATCGAAGCTGATATCAGTACTCCTTAATGCTTTTGATTTAAACTACATTTTATTTTGACACATTTGAAAAAAAACGTAGAACTCACTTAAACGCTTGGTACAATGCAATATTGACATTTATAAGGTAAGAAACTAATTAAAAATCCCATTAGAACCATTTTCGACACGGATGAAAGTCGCGGGCAAAAGGTAGTATTAAATATATGTATAAGAAGAAGGAAAAAATGGTATACACTTTCTTTGTGGTATAAATAAATATCTCCTTTATTTTAATACACTGGAATATTTTATTTTCTCGTCACAAAATTGACATTTGTATTTGTTATTTTGGTTTTATCACTCGTCCTTTTGTGTGTTTTGAAAATTTATAATTTCTTTATTATTTTTTTGCAGCTGTCGAAGCCACGATAATAATTCAATTAATTCGAATTGTCTTATTGTACAACATAAGTTATCATAATCCTACTACTAGAGAAAACGTAAAGTAAACCTATCAACAGGCATTAAATTTAACATTCACACTCGTTTCACGACTGGGGGTCTATCAAGACGATTTTTTAAATGGCGGACAAGGAGGACCACGGTTAGACGACAGTAAAAACCACATGATGTAAAATATAGGATGTAACATTTGAAATAAGCGAGAAAATCATGGAGCCGTTTCGCCGCTGGTTAGGTTATCTGGGGTACAGTACACAGTACAACAGTAAATATGTAAACAAAGACTAGTCTCATATTCAGAAACACTATACCTACTTGTTAGTAAATTGTGATAAGTTAAAGGAATTCTCGAGTCGACATTACCTTGTAGTTAAACACGAGAATAGGTTATTAGTTTTCCTTCAGGATTCCAATTGTTCAATAAATTATGTAAAGGTGCCATTGAATGTTACTTGATTCATGTTAACCGTACGAGACTGAGCAACTTAAAGTGAAAATATATGCTGAAAAGCGGAAATCAGTGCTCTAAACTCAATAATAGGAAAAATAGGAAACATGGAAGAAGTTCATAATCTCAACTAGTCCTTGAAACACAAAATAATTATTGCAAGTATTACAGGAAATATTGGACAAATGAAACCATCCAGTCTGGTTATTAAAATGTTATTAACTACTCCAACTATACATACAGCGATCTAATTAACAATATAAGTTAGTTTTAATTCTATAATTTTCAATAACAATTTGAAATACAATGGTATTTGAAATATGAACCAAAACGAAATGCTGAAGTAGATTTTATTTAATCCATGAAACTTGGAAGCAGGAGAAGCAGAAACAAAATAAATATTATTTTATAAGCCACGTTTGTAGTATTCGCGCTTTTTACGAATGAAACCAAGCCAATTCTTTTTATCCCCCAGACAGTTTATGTGTGAAGTATTAGGTTCTGTAGCGTCTGCTAGTGTCCTAGTTGATAATGTATCGTTTTCAGCAATTGCATTGCAAATCATGATATCTCTCAATTCGATTTTCTCTTTCGTAGTTCTCTGCTCTATTATGCATTTTCTGGGGTATACCGAACAGCCTCTTTCAATCCTTTTAATATAGTAACGAGCAAAGAGGATTTTCTGGGACCTGGCAAAATTTCAATTACAAAACCAATAAAAAACTCCAAATTAACGATTTGAACATATTACTTATTAAACGTCGAATGTATCGTTGTACAATATTACTGCAACTAATAAAAACAAAAATATTAGGCTTTTGTCGGGACATAAAATTGGATATAATGAAAAAAGTTCAAATGTGATCTTACAGTTGGCATCAAAATCCTATAAAGTATACTCAGTTTCACGACGCAGTTTGCAAAATGTGATTTAGACTTTTCATGAACCGTCAACTTATAATATGCGACAGTTGGTGTTTAAAGTCTTTTAACATGACGTGCTGAAATGGTGTCTGTTCAACAATAATAAAAGATACATTTTTTTGTTTTTAAATCTACTTTTTACGTAGCTCGGGAAATATATTTTCGAAATTTTTTTAATTATTTAAAACTGTTTTCGTATATAGAAACTAATCTGATTGCTGGGAAAATTCGGTATATTTACAGGATTTTAAAAAGATTAAAAGTAAGTATCATTCAGGTGTCAGAGCTTATATAGTGTCATTAATTATTTGTTATTTCAAAACGAATGTTTCAACATCCTCTAAATTTGAAAAGAGTTCCAGCTACTTTCTACTAATTTGATGAATATAAATATCTTTACTTATTCATGTTTGTTACAAATAAATAGGTAGTTATCGAAATTGACACCAAAAAGTAAATCTTACACCGTTGCCACCTCAACAAAATTGTCTCCATTGCATACACTCCATAACTCGTGATACTTAACAAAAAAATATCTCATGTGGCTCTGCAAATACTTTATCACGAAATTCTAGCCCCAAAATAATTTGAATAAAAAGTAAGTTCAAAAACCATTACAGATTTCTGAAAAAAGATAATATTTATGAACTATTTTCCATTTATAAAACGGTATAAAACTCCTAGTTTTTGGCCTGACAGATAGATTCTGTTATATTATTCACTGTAGTATCCACATACGTATTCCATGTCACCAAGAAGCCCAACATTGACAGATAAAAACCTTATTTACTTTCTACGATATTTACCTACCTATGACAAATAAATATTCTTAGTTTTTAGAGATTGGAAAAAGGACAGTCGACTGAAAAGTTTTGTAACTAACAAGAATATTAAAAAAACCCTTAATATATCAATTGTTAATAACCTTTACCAATGCATTCGTTGGTTAAAAATCTAATATAACCCAAGTAGGAAACCCCCAGAGTCGACAAAGGGGCCAAGCCTGGGCCAGTACTGGGAAACCTAACTTCGGCGTGCCTGTATTGACCCATTCATGGGCCAGGTTGTTTGACCCAGCCTTGGCCATTCCAATGATTACCCAAGCTTGGACCAAGACTGTTTGACCCAGCCTTGGCCATACCTATGATTATCCGAGCTTGTGTTGGGGACCCAAGCTTGTACCAAGACTATTTGATTCAGCCTTGGCCATGCCAATAATTACCCACGCTTGGTCCAAGCCTGGATAACCCAACCGTGGCCGTTTACTGGGGACCCATCTAGCTTAGGCCATTCGGTTACATACGGCGTGATTCGAGTATTTTCGTTCAGCGCCCCATCGCCAGCTTGTTTTCATTTTCATTATTTGTCAGGTCAATCCGAGCTTCAGTTATCCACTCACATTTTTTATTATTTATTACTACTTAGGCCCGGTTGTACAATTGTAGCTTAGTGAAGGCTCAAGTGTGAACTCAGGTTCAGCGTCAGACTCCTGTTGTACAAAGTAAGCTTACGGTTGAGCTTGATTTAAACCTTAAGCTTAGTAAAGCCTTCAAGAGGGCAGGTTCAATGTAAGCTTAAGCACGCAACATAAATTATTATCATGTTCCGTGGCTTAAATGTAAATAAATTGTATGCAAACATAACCTGTAGTTAATTTATTTTCAAATTAAAAGTTTATCAAAGTTAAATATGGATATTTTAACCGATGATGAGGATTTTTTGGAACTTATTGAAATCGTACAACACCCGAGAAGACCTCGGGTGTATAGAGAGCGTATAAATAGCTTTGAATGTTGGAGGGATCATGAGTGTATTCAAAGATTTCGTCTTTCTAAAGAAACCGTTCGCTTTGTGGTAGATTGTATATCAGAGGAAATTTCTTGCAAAACTAATAGGTAATATATTAACTTAACTAATAGGTAAATCAGCGATATTAATACACCTTCTTCCTTGGTGCTAAAATTAGATGAACGCTTTTTCTTTTGTAACTCCATATCTTGAAAAAATAATCGACCACCTTCAACAATACAACTTAAACCTAGCTCAAAGACAAATCAAGTTACAATTCTTAATAAAAATATATTATATAAACTTTTTTAATAGGCACACAATGACGCTATAATAATTATTATTTAAAACACGAACAACCCCCCCAAATACCAAATTCGTTAGGTGATATCTTCATTTGACAAACATATTTTGACCAATTTAATTCATACGCATGCGTCAGTTCGAAATAAGTTCTACCAACACTTGCAAATGTAGGTTTAGTAGAGCTGCTACTGAACAGGTTTAGAGTTGAGCTAAGCTTACATTTTAAGCCCAGCTCAGTTGAGCTCAATTTTAAGCTTCAAATGTACAACCGGGCCTTAAAGTATAACCATGTCTGCTGCTTAAAGTTCAAAGGGGGCGTGCGTTAAACAAAGCAGAAAAAGTTTTCATTAAAAAAAACTAATACAGTTGTTAACGAGCAAAGTTTAAGAATCCAAAAGCAAACATCAGCATTGTGAGTGACATTAACGATCCTAGTAGCATAGACTCGTGTAATCTACAAGCGTTTAATAATAATTTGGATAATGACAATAATAATGATTTTATCAGTACAAGTGATAATGATTCTGACAGTAGTAGTGATAATGATTCAAAATGTAGTAGCAGTGATTGTTTGAAAAATAATAATGATGACCAACTTCCTGGTGATGCTGCATATAGTTTTTCACAGCATAATAGTGAAGAAGTAACAACAAAAAAGACATTAAGTGGAAAACTTCGCTGTTGAACATTAAATAATCTAAATATTTTAACATTAAATGTCGTAACAGTCCTGGGAATTATGCATGGTCCAGTCCTGGCATTTAAGCATGGCCCAATCATGGCAACCGAGCCTGAGCCATCGTTATCACTCCAGACATCTACCAAGACCGGGCCAAGCCTGGCTTACAAGCTTGGCCCAGAGTACTACATATTTGGGCGAAGCCTGGGCCAAGCTTGGCCCCGTTGTACTTTCCTCTATGGGAATGTGTTTAATATGTATTAAATCCATTATAATATTTCTAATAATTATTTAGTTTTTCATGTAATAGACGAGAAATATTGAACAGTTGGTAAATAACAATTTCAGATTAGAATACTTCTTTGTTTCATACTTTTTTAAGCAGTTAGGCGTAGTTCAGGTTTTGGTTTTCGAACTCACTTTTGATTTAGACTGTGGTGTAATAAACTATTTTGAGTTATTGCTTTGAATTGTAGTGATATTGAAAATCGATATACCTTAATCCTCAATATTCGTATTATGTTAAATTTAAACATATTATCACTTAATTTATCGGTTTTACGAGTAGAATAATATATTATGCTTAGTAATAATTTAGCCTATACCCTCCATTCCTGATGGATATCGTTTACAAATTGTATCCCTTAAGCTTTAAGTTTGGCCCCTTAAGCTCTTGACAAAGATATCAAATTACATATAGATTTAGTATAAGCCAGGCTTTCTTTTATTCGGGGACCAATCGATACCTCCCTGTCGGTATTTTCCAAAGCTCATCTTAGCAACTAGTTTACTTCAAATTAATGACTTCTTGACAATCCTTATAGCGCGTTGCTGATACTTTTACAATGTAGAAGTTGATAAGTTTCACAAGTTGATGTATTTTAAAATTCTGTATAAATTGTATCTAACGCACAAAAACAAACAAATTTATAAAATATGCAAATTACTTGTAAGTACGTAGTTCACATAATATCTGAAAATAATTATTACAAAAAATATGTCATCTTAATGTGATCTCATATGCTAGATGAAACTGGCTTATAAGAAAAATGGCTTCTAATCTATCACTACACCAAATGCGACATTTAATCTGTTGGCTTCGTCTAGTCTAGATATTTAGATGATCAGTTGGATCTACTGCTTTGGGCTTATTGTTTCTCTTTCCTGCCTCTTTCCTTGATTATATCAATGAATACCAAATGCTTGGTTGTCCATCAAAATTGAAGAGAAAGACTCAGTATTTATGTGTTATTTGTAAAAACCGATTTGTTTGCAATGTTCCCGAACAATTTGTTTGGAATGTAATGAAAAACAAACATATTAACAAAAATACAAAAATATTTTATTATTTTGTATTCTTGATGATTTTGGAAATAAAGCTAAGTTTTTTTGTTTCAAGACAAAGTTACTAAAGTTTTTAGTTTTATTTAAACCAAATTCTAAGTATTATTCGTAAATATAAGTCCCACCAAATCAAACATAGTGCCTTATACCAAAAGAAGGGACCTGGTGGGATTGGGACCACTATCCCTTCAAGGTACGGAGATTCCAATTGTGATGGATGTTAAATATCTTGGGGTTATTATTGACTCGAGATTAACATGGTCTAAACTACTGGAAAAATTAGCCACAAGATCGGAGACCACATTAATGATTGCAAGGCGAACTTGTGGAAAAACATGGGGGTTAAGTCTGCGCATGATACACTGAATATACAGTGTAGTGGTTAAACCCATAATAACATATGCGTCTTTGGTCTGGTGGACAAAGACAATACAAAAGAATGCAATGACGAGACTAGGTAAGGTGCAAAGACTTGCTTGTCTCAGTATTGCAGGGTACATGAGAAGCACGCCAACGGCAGCACTAGAGGCCTTATTTGGCCTTGCACATCGTGATAATGGGAGAAGCAAGAATGGGGTTATTTAGGCTGAAAAATAACCTGAGCAGCAAAACAGTTAGATCAGGACACACATCCATTGAGGACATCGTAAGTGAAGCCATTTTAGATATGAAAACAGACTATATGGCCGCTAAACTTCTCCCCATCCCTAAATATGAGGTAGAGATACCCCCACAGAAAGGACTGGCAAGACCCAAACAGACTGAAGTTTCCCCGAGGAGAGACCTGGTATACAGATGGGTCGAAGACTGGGGAAGGGACAGGAGCAGGGGTGTATAGTGAGATGAGGAACACAAGGTGTTCCTTCTCACTAGGAGTACATGCCTCTGTATTTCAGGCGGAGATTTATGCCATCCTAGAATGTCAGAATTAACAAACATAGGACTGACACTCATAGGATAAACATATTAACTGACAGCCAGGCAGCCCTTGCAGCTCTAAATAGCCGCAAGGTAACATCCAGACTGGTATAAGAATGCCAGAAAGAATGGAATGAACTGGCAGACCACAGTAGAGTAAGACTAGTGTGGGTGCCGGGACATAATGATATTTCTGGAAATGAACAAGCTGATGAACTCGCGAGAAGAGGTTCAGCAACGACACATGTTGGACCAGAACCAGTTTTTGGGACCACAAAGAAGGTAGTCCGAGAACAAATACGAAAATGGGTACAACGCCAACATAGACTACAGTGGAGAAACACTCCAAAGCAGATACACAGTAAGACCTTCATAGGTGATATATGTGTAAAACGGGCTGAAGAACTACTGAATGCTAGTAGGAACAAGCTAAGAATTATTACAGGTTATCTAGCGGGTCATGCCCCGGTAAAGGATCATCTGCATAAAATGGGGCTATATAACGGGGATCTCAGCTGCAGACTTTGTGGCATGGAGACTGAGACCGTAACCCACATTTTATCCGACTGTGAGGTATTGGACTCAAGGAGACAGACAATCTTCGGAGAGGCCTACGTGCCGCCTGAAGCATATGGCATGCATCCAGTTGTCCTATATCATCTACTCGAGGGTACGGGAATGGCTGGGTGGGTGGAATAAAGGTGGGAGTAGAGTACAATAAGCCAACAGACTGCAGTGCTCCCGGTACTAGAACGGCTCCCAAAAGTATTATTCGAGGTTAATTTGAATTTTAACACGAATTCTAATGGAGCGTCTGTGAGACCACGCTGTAGCGGTTTAAAAGAATTCTTTTAACCCTAACCGTTGAAGGTTAAGCCTGCGGATATCTTAAAATTACTAAAGGGTGGGTATTTTCTACTATCTAAAAATTCGGCTAGACAAGATTATAATCGTTTCTGTTTTGCTTATATTATGCATGCACACAAAAAATTTAAGATTTAGATTGTTAAAAATGTATGTAACTAGTTGCAAATTGAGGCTGATTAAATTCAACGCTATATTCCTATGACATGAAAAGACGAAAAGTGCGAAAATAGTCAATCGGATTAATCAGCAAAAAACTTCCAAAATGACTCCTGAAAGTGACGGATTATGGAATCGCATTGCCAGATTTTTAACTGCTACCTCTCCTAATATCTGAATAATGTTTCTAGTTTGAACTATCTGTTGGATACACATTGTGTTTTCGCTGTAAATACCTTGATGTTCATATTAGTTCTAGTTGCAAAATCGACAAATACAGAACATCGATTAATTAATTGAAATTTCGCTCAATAAAACTCAGTAAATACGCAGCAGCCTATCTGGTATTATTTTAGTGCAGAGCATAGTGGCGGATTCGTTCGCAAATTTGTTTTAATTCGTATATATTTTTTTATATAAAAGTGTATGATGACACTTGATATCTTTTGGCCGTTTTTGTTTTTGCAATTAATAGTTTTTTTTAATTCTCTAGACTATTTTGAATCAAAGGGCGTGATTTTCTGGAACCAAATAGTACAACTTAAAAAAAATATTCCGTGGTTTCTATAGTTTTATCAAATATTTAAACTATAATAAGCAATATGGTAATCAGATTTCAAATATTTTATTAATTATTATGTTTATTATTCTTAATAACAATATGATCTTCATGCAATTTAAGGAGAGTAGTATTGCCATTGCCATCTTTTTCCAGTTCTATAAATGTCATTAGTAAGAGAGTGCGCTTCAATTTTTTGCTACTGTTTAGCAGAAAACCGATTAAAATTTTATCAAAATTTATTATTACAATTTAATAATGTTTTTTCTTAGTCTTGTAATTTATGATTTTTAGTCACTTTTTAGATACTTTAATCAAGTTTTCCATCTATTGAAGTAAACAATAACCTTTTTCTTTAAAAAAAATTATTTTCAGGTGCCAACTGAAAAATAAAATTTTCTTAAACATTAATTTTCAAGAAGTTAAAGAAAGACATATTAGAAGATTTTTAATTTTCAAAATATCAAAAAAATTCATGGGTTAATGATACGGTAATACTTTCTTGATTCAAAATAGTCTAAATATATATATATATAATTAGAAACCATTTTTATACCCGAAGGTGTAAGGGTAGGTATCTATATCTAAATACTTTGTTCGTAGATGAAA
This sequence comes from Lochmaea capreae, assembly GCA_949126875.1. Taxonomy (NCBI): domain Eukaryota; kingdom Metazoa; phylum Arthropoda; class Insecta; order Coleoptera; family Chrysomelidae; genus Lochmaea; species Lochmaea capreae. Next base: position 13,008,253 of record OX421402.1, on the reverse strand, counting down.
TTAGTCCATTTCTTTTTATTTTTTGCCATCTTTTTTGCTTCTTCCCATTTTGTATTTCTCTTTTCCAGTATTTCTGCAACTTCTTGGTCCCAAGTTTTCTTAGGTCTTCCTCTCTTCTTTTGTTGCTCATTCTTGTTAAGTGTCCGAACCTCTTAAGCTTTTGTTTATCTAATAATTCGAGTATTGGTTCTACTTCCAGTTCCTTTCTCACATCCACGTTTCTTATACGATCTCTTCGTGTTATACCCTTCACTCTCCGCAAATATTTCATTTCCATTGCTTGGATTCGACTTTTAGATTTCTGTGACAGTATCCAGCTTTCACTTCCATAAGTAAGGATTGGCCGATAAACTGTTTTATATACTGTAATTTTGGTTTTTGCACTGATTTCCTTTTTTCCTATAAATGATCTTGATAATGAATGATACAGTTCTGATGCATTGGTGATCCTTTCATTTATTTCAATATCTTCATTTCCGTTTTTATTTATCTTTATACCAAGGTATTTAAATACGTCTACCTGCTCGATTTCTTCTTCTTTTATCCTTTAATTAATTTCTTTATACTCTGGTCCAGTGGTCATCACTTTTGTTTTCTGTATGTTTATTTTCAAGTTTTTCCTCTTTAGTTCTTCTTCCATATCTTTAGATTTCTCTGCAAGTCCTTTTCGCTGGGTGCACAAATCATTAGGTCATCCGCAAACGCACACTCAGACAATGTGATTAGTTTCAACCTGTTGTATCCTATATGTATCTTTTTAATGTACGTTTTTGTTGCCCTAATGATGTCGTCCATCACAATGATAAACAATAGAGGGCTTAGTACTCCACCTTGTCTAAGTCCGTCTTTGACTCTGAATTTATCGGATTCAAGGTTATGTCTCCTGACGTAGCTGTAATTTTGGTTGTACAGACTCCTTATTCGTGTGATTAGACTCTTTGGAACCGATCTTTGTTCTAGGCTACTCCATACTGTTTTTTGTGGTACACTATCGAAAGCTTTTTCAAGGTCCAAGAAAGCCATATAAACTTCTTTTGTTTGTGTTTTTTCTATCATTTGTTTTATCGTGAAAATGTGATCTTGGGTACTGTGCCCTTTCCTAAATCCGCTGTGTGAACCGTTCAGTTCTATAGTCTAAATAATATAATAAAAAAAAACGTTCTGAGAAAAATTATTTGCAGATTTTTAATTTTTCGTTTAAAAAAAAAAACCAAAAGATAACTATTTTGGAAACGAATGCGCCACTATGTCCCGCACTATTTTGAACATCAGTTCAGATTTATAATCATAAATTACAGTCAAATTATATATTATGTCGTAATCATTCATGTGTGAAAAAAGTTGGATAGTTAAAATCATTAATAATATTCACAGATATGTTGAAATATGCTTTAGTTAATTATTACAGAGAGGACAACTAAATTGAAGTAATTTTCGATGATGGTGCTATTTTTATTGGATAAATGTTTGACAAAAACTGTTGACCCAGCATTTTTAACATGTTTAGTTATTTTCATTCTTAGTTTCGATAGCTATAGGTGATGTTTTGTCTCTAGTGTTTTTTTATGATCTGTTGGTTTTTTTCCCATCTTATTTTAAGATAACCTAATCATTTAATACATGTTTTATGAGCCCAGGATGGTCTAGGATCCTTAAGGTCTAACTTGGATCCATTAACTTTATCTTGTTCTAAAATAATTTGAAATGACTTCTGCATACAAATTTTAGTTTATCTATGAAGCGTATCAGATAATTGTATGTCCTCTGCGCTACATGAAGTTTCACAATGCAAAAACTAAAAGGGTAAAAATACTTAATTAAGTTTTGTTATGTTTTGCATCGTATCCGTTTCAATTGTCTCTCAATAATTAATTATCATCTATTCAACTTGTGGACTCGTATAATGGAGACTTTATGTTAGGGTAATTTATCTTAAAGCCATTATACCATTTGAAATTTGCCAGTGAACAATATGCGTTTTAACAAATGTCATATTTCAGAAATGTAAGAACAGTTTGTTTCACATGCAGCAAAAAAATGTTAAAAAACAACTAACGATATGTCGGTGAAAATAATGTTTATTATGTAGGTCCACAATGTAAGGTTGGTAACTGACAGTTGTGTATTTTTATATCAAACACTAAAAGTTTTGGAAATTAATGCTATAGATAAGTGTGTACAGTTCAATATTAATGAAATATTCTAAAATGGTATGGGAATCTCTTCTGTGAGATTAGAAAATTAATGGTAGAAGAGGCCTTGACTAAACTGAAACCTGCTGATATTCTGAAATTCTTTAGAGTAGAAGTAGACGGCACAACAGATATTCTAATTCTGAGTTAATGTTCACACCAAAATTATATACAGAGTAAATAGAAGGAATCTTTTTATTACCGTCAACAATCTGATTTATTAGATCTCATAATGTATACCATTTGCATCCGTCTGTAATTTTTGTTTCTCAATGCTGACATATGATTTTTCTTATATTTTGGAAATTTCGTTTTCAGATATGTTTTTGAGAGTAGTGTCACGTAAAATTTAAAAACTGACAACGTTGGGATTATTTAATAGTCCGTGAGACTGCTGCGTCATTCATCGTTATATTGTCACTAGCCAATTGATTTCTGTATACTGGCAGGATCGCCATTTAATGTTGGGCGTTCCACTTTACCATGTGGGTTCCCTGGTCCGATGGGAGCACTCGCAACTTGTAGGAAAACTACGTGGGTCACTAGGATGTTGGTTTATTTTTATCATAACTATATACACTTACTATTACAAGTTATATAAGTACTATATCTTATCATTAAAACTGAATAAAATATACTAATACTGGAATAAATTATAATCATAGCGTCTACATTGACTCTAGTAGAATATTAAATATTAATTATTATTGTTCTCTTGTCGTCTGTTTCACAGCTATATATATATATGTCCTAGGTCATGTCTGTGTAAATATTTCGTGATAATTACTTGACCTTAAAGAGACACGTCTTGTCAACGATTCACTTCAACTTGACCTCGCCGCGATACAACCAATGTTTTAAATAAACTAAACGTATTATTTTGATTTGTAATTAATTTCAATTAATTTAATTCTTGTTTTTATTTGATGCCAAAAGGCATCACAGTGCAAATTTTTTCCATATATAATGAAGTTCAATTGTCCACTTACAAATTTAGAAAAAAGCATACACATGATTCTAATAACAATTTTACGGTAAGCATGTGTCAGTGTAACTTGCCGGTTCCATTGTTATCAGGTCTATTTCAATTTAACCAACCAGCAAAGAATCTTGACCACGAGTGCACAATTTTAAACATTTAATTGAATGTATAATCTTTTCAAGATTGAAGTCGTTCGTAGAAAGTTTATGAAAAATATATTTCACTTAAATGTTGTTCTTCCAAGGAAATAAAGAGCCTCTCCGATGGCACAATTCTGCACCTCAGACCTTACTGCGGTTAAAGTGGAATGTCCAGATGGAAGAGGCAAATATACGGCGTTGGTACTCGCATCGGTGTACTTACCTTCAGATGCAGCCACATTACCTCCGACTAAAGAGATGGAGGTACTAGTGGATCACTGCCTCAACCAGAGAGTGGAGCTGATATTGGGTTGCGACTCAAACTCACACCACTTGAGCTGGGGCAGCAAGGATATCAACGCCCGAGGTAAGTCTCTTTATGAATATATAATTAAGAAAGATTTAACAATTTTAAACAGAGGCACGGAGCCGACATTTATTAACGCCCGTAGCCAAACATTAATAGATACTACGCTGGCGACAGCCAAAATATCAAACAAAATTCAGGACTGGCAAGTGTCGGATCACATTTCTATGTCAGACCACCACTGGCTGACCTATACGGTAAGCCAGGATCTCAGGACCACTGTAAAATCCCGTGACCCGAAGAGGACTACAATCGACTCTTAAAAGGTGCTCTGCGGGAAACAGAGGTCCTGACTCCTAGCAATAATGAGGAACTGGAAAGGTACACAGTATCTATCCAAAACAAAATAGACATTGCCTATAAGGAATCCTGTCCGATGAGGATGGTTCAGACAGGTGGCACGACCAATACCTGGTGGTGCCCTGAACTGGAACACCTCAGAAAGACAGCGAGAACGACCTTTAACAAGGCAAAACGAACAAAACTCAAAGAGGACTGGGGAATATATAAAGCCAACCTCAAAGAGTTCAAAAAAGTCTGCAGACAAAAGCAAAGAGAAGCCTGGAGAGCCTATTGTGAGGCAGTCGAAGACTTCCCACAAATTTCTAGGCTACAGAAGGCACTCTCAAACGACCACCATAAGAGTATCGGCATCCTGACAAGGGTAAATGGCGACAAGGCCGCCAACCTCCAAGAGAGCGATGAGATTCTTATGGAAACTCACTTCCCAGATTCTGTCTTTCCTGGAACGTCAAACTGGACGGAAGTACCAACAACACCCTCACAATACGACTGGCAATCTGCTAGTGCAGTAATTGATGAGGACAAGATAAGGTGGGCCATATCGGGCTTTTCCCCCTTCAAGTCACCAGGACCTGACGGAATAAGACCAGCCCTACTTCAATGGGGAATGGATATTCTTATGCCGCACCTGGTTGGAATTTTCAGAGCCTCTCTAGCTCTGAGGTATATTCCCAGTAAGTGGAGAGAAGTACGAGTGGTATTTATACCCAAACCAGGCAGGATGGACTACACCTTACCAAAAGCATTCCGACCAATTAGTCTCACATCGTTCTTTTTGAAAACAATGGAGAGGTTATGCGAGCGGTATATAAGAGACGAAGTGCTAGTTCACAACCCACTTCATCCAAATCAGCATGCATATACTCCGGGAAGGTCCACCGATTCGGCCCTTCACCAAGTGGTTGGCAGAATCGAAAGATCATTGGACAACAAAGAATCCACCCTGGGTATATTCATAGACATCGAGGGAGCGTTTGATAAAACAACCTTTCCAACAATTACCCAGCAACTCAACTCCAGGAACGTACCTCTGGTAGTAGGAGAATGGATACTCAAGATGCTCTCTAGTAGAGCAATAAGTATTAATGTAGAGGACATCACAGTAAGAGGACTGGTCATGAGAGGATGTCTACAAGGAGGAGTCTTATCACCCCTTCTGTGGAACATGGTTCTAGACACCCTGATTAATCACCTCAACAACAATGGATTCTACACAATTGCTTACGCAGATGACATAGTTATCTTGCAGACCGGCAAATTTGTGAACACACTGTGCGATAGAGCGCAGGATGGGCTTAAATTAATTGAAAAATGGTGCAAGGAACACTCACTGTCGATCAATCCCAGAAAGACTGAGATGGTCCTTTTCACCAGGAAAAGAAGTTTATCGGGTTTGAAACCTCCTGAAATCTTCAAAAGCAAATTAAACTTTTCGGAAGAGGTGAAATACCTTGGTATTACCCTCGACAGGAAACTAACATGGAACTCTCATCTACACAACAGAGCAAAAAGAGCATATGTGGCTTATGAGCAGTGTCGGAGGACAGTGGGACGCACATGGGGTTTGTCACCCCGTGTGGTTACCTGGATCTACACTGCAATAATAAGACCCATGTTAACGTATGGAGCAATTGCATGGGGACCGAAGGTTCTACAAGCAACGGCCATCCAAAAATTATATCAAATACAGCGAATGGCTTGCTTAAACATCACAGGAGCCATGAGAACAACACCAACCGCAGCAATGGAACTAATTACTGGTCTGACCCCTCTGGACCTGTACGTCAAGGAGGTTGCGTTAATGGCCATGGTACGATTGCGCACGGCTGGTGTAAACCCCGAAGTAGGAGTGGGCCAATTGAGGTTGAGCCTGTGGCAGGAAGCGCTCACTGCGCTACATCTGCTGCAGGCAACCAATGATGCAATTGAACCCAGGTTTTTGTTTAACAAACCCTACAAAATTCAAATAAAACAGAACACAGAGCCAGGTGCTGCAAATGCAATACGCATATATACAGATGGTTCAAAAATGAAAGAAGGCTCAGGATGTGGAGTTTACTCAAGAGCACTAAGCCTAAAGATGAAGTGGGGAATGGGAAACAATACCAGCGTAGTTCAAACAGAACTGGCTGGTATCTCAATTGCCACAAAAGAACTAACCAGAAGAGGAATTTCTGGCAAAAACATAATAATCTGCACTGATAGTAGACAAGCCCTATTAGCCTTAAACAGACAACGTGTTATATCGAGGCTAGTACTAGAGTGCCACCAAGATTTAGCAGACGCCTCGGCAGATAACAATATTATCCTGAGGTGGGTTAAAGGGCACGACAGGAGTAAAGGAAATCGCATTGCTGATTCTTTTGCCAGGGAAGCCGCTGGACTAAAAATTCTAGGACCCAGTGACACCTACGGCCTAACGACTTCGACAATTGCGGAACTAGCCAAACGCTACACCCATACTCAATCCCTTAAGAGATGGGATGGAATCAAAGGATGCAGTCTTGCCAGGATCACCCTGGGCGACCCTGGGAAGCTGGAGCCGAAAAAATATTTGGCGATGACCAGGAGAAACCTACGTTTAACAGTAGGATTTCTGACTGGTCACTGTCAACTAGGGAAACACCTCCGTACTATGGGGCTAGTGGACACACCTCTATGCAGGATGTGTGAACAGGAAGATGAAACTGTCAGGCATGTCCGGAGTTATCGTCAATAAGAGAGTGTGTGTTCGGTGAGTCTTGGCCTACACCTGCCGATATAAAGGAGATGTCTCCTAGTGACCTGTCCACCTTCCTGAGAAGGACAGGATGGACAATGACCTAGGAAGACAACTCCTCGGGAGGATGTACAATGGGTCACATGTGGCCTAAGTGCTGTGAGCCTACACTCACCCTCCCTACTCTACAGATACAGGTACAGATGTTGTTCTTCCATCATACTTAAGTACAACTCTACACCAGTCAAGTAAAAAAATAAATAATTCATGCTTTATACAAAAACATTGGAGTGCATTTATGCAAATATTCTTTTTGTGTAACCTGTTTACGTTAATACAAGGGTTAAAAATCAAACGGTCCTTTTCACCCCAATTGGATACGTCAGTGTCAAAAGTATATTAAATCTCCATAATGTTTTGCATTCTGCATTTACCCAAAATTGTATTCGGCGCTAACGGATTTTTTATTTATGCTTAAAAAGATCGAATGACTACAAATAAAATTTTAAATATAGGTATATCATTTAAAATATACAGATTGCGAAAAGTCTATTCGCGCCATACGATTTACACAAGTACGACAAGGAAAATATCAGCAAAACTACTTGAAAGAGAGAGAAGAATAAATATGCACTCAGCGATGGGCGTGTAAAAGTTTAAATGTGAATTATCTCTGTAAAGGACACTGTTACCGGATGAAAGTGTTTAGTTTTACCTAATAGTGCATGAGCTCGAAAAAAAGTTAACGATAACGAGACAAAAATATCATTTGTACAAATTAATCTGGGCTTCTGGCAACAGCGGTTAAAATAGGGGGGCACTGAACACACCCTCAACTGTTTTTGGTAGCTGGAACTGAACACACGCCCATCGATGAGCGCACAATTATCGGTGATCGATCTCCATGTATTTCAATTTTTGGTAATGGTAGAGGGCGCCATACCAAAAACATCTGACTCCAGAACAATAACAGCCAATCATGAGCCTTGCATACACTTTCAGTTCATGGTATTTTATTGGTTGCTAGCTCATTTGACAGTTTGTTAAGTAAGTGAGGGTAGGGAACAGAAATGAAAAATTTCATGAGTAAGAAATCCGTTTTTGTCCCCGTCTTAAAAAAATATTGAAAACTGTGATCGTTTGGTGGTGAAATAATTAGTTCCATTCTGTTCTGCTGAATGTGTTTATGCTTTTACGTGATGAAAAATACGAATATCTATTGTCGAGTCTTCTCTTCTGTATGGAATTTTTTAAGACATTTGAAGGCACAGCACAGTTATAATGAGTATAGTTAGTGTTTAAAAGAAAAATTTGGGGAATTAAAAAGACACCCTTTGTGCAAGTAAGTATATTCTAAAGCCGATTATGAAATAAATTTAATAAATAACAAATTCCGTGACAGAAATATGCAATTTTTAACAATACAAAACTTGCCCATTTTTAATTTTTAACAATTTTGGTTCGTACTTTTAGTTTTTATCATTCACTAACACTAAGTGATGTCAGGTATTGTTTACAATTTGGCTACTGTCATTTATAAAAACTAAGGTTACTTATTTGGATGGTATCGTATTTGTATGCGCGACGCCGCGGTAAAAAAACAAACTGCTTAGATAGACGATTTTGAGGACAAGTTTTGTCAATTTTTCCGTATGAGTTAACACATCCTTAGAGCTATGAATGTTTTAATAAAATAAGTGGATAGAAGGAATAGGTATTTTCAACAGCAAACAAAAACGAACAACAGGCATCTCCTATATTTCATAACACTCGGGGAAGAGAAGTAGTTTAATTACGCTCTGTGTTAGAATCATTGCTTCTAGTCCCACATCAATATCTTTCCAGTTTGTTGTAACCATTTTCTATATACGTGTGTATACGATGTATCAAACGACCTAATTCTCATCGTGTCACGATTTCATTTATGAGCCTCGGGATCTTCAACAAATGTCAGTTTAAAAAAATTTACATTTGGAACCAGTGAATTTGTAATATAGGCAAATGACACAAACGAAGTGTTTGTATGTAATTAACTGTACTTCCTAGTTTCTTGTGGTGTGTTTTCATCGGTTTTATTCAAAGTTATGTTTTATCCTTAAATAGAACAGGGTTTTGACCAAAATAAAAATGATAAAGGATATACGGAAAAAATAATAAATTTTGATATAGTGATAATTTTGACAGATTGCTACTGGATTACTACGAATTGGCTCCCAAAAGTCTAAATTTGTCTCAAAACACCATATAAAAATTAACTCGGAGTGGTGATTTTCGGTGACTTCTTTGTAAAGCCGGAAGTAAATAATGCCCTCACTTTCCTCTCTTTCTCCTCTTTGGTATGTACTCTGATCTATTGGTTCACAGTCTACTGATTATATTGCAGTTGCCTTTTTGCAGCACAAATGGATATATCCCGTCCTGTCCTGGTGAATAATATGGTTCAAATAAATTTTATATTAGGTACTTCAATTTACCACTTCTCTAGATACTCTCTTATATCTATGTATGATGGGGTGACATTCAATGAGACTTAAAAGATCTATTTTGCTCCCTCACTTCTACTTAGTTCCTGAGGAACATCTCAGAGACTAGTAGCTCCTAGGAATTTTGGAATATATGCAGGCTTCAACTTAGGTAAATGTCCCTCTTTTATCCAGTAATCTCAGGTGCTGTGCCCGAAGATTCTGAATTACTGTGCAATTCGCAAGTATGTGGATGGAGGTTTCTTCTTCCATGCCACAGAATCTCTCTTACACTCCTCATTACTTCGAGATCATGTGTTGTTCTGTATCTGGTGGTCCATCATTATTTATTTTGTATAGTGGAAAATGTACTTCGAGAAGTTCTACCAGACATTCCTTCTCGTTTAGTGTATATCTTCAATCTCTTCTCTCCAATGAGTCAATTGTCCTTTGAGGATATTTTGAGATTATTTTATAGAGTATAGCACATTTGGAGGTCTGTTCCACGTCTTCGTAGTGTTTTCTCTCTTAGCGATTCTCAGAGCCTTGTTATATGGCGTCAGAGTTTTCCTATATTCGGTCTTTGATCTTCTGTGAATGGACCTTGAAAATTTGGTAGCAAATTTTTCGCAGTCTTAAACTTCAAAATATTATTGATTGTCTAGTAGTAGAATTCTCACACATTGCCTTTGTCCTAAAATAGTGAGGATTGTCACAGGAAATGTCAATTCTGAAATATTTCACAGTTCAGCCATCTGACCCAACATTAAGTGTGTGGTTGATTTTGATTGATGATGTAATCAGGAATAGGACTGGTTAATTTAGCGTAGAAACAGCTTTTGAACAGAAACACATAATTCCGATTACAACAAACGACTGTGGTCAATCTTTTATCCTCACTCTGCTTCCCCAAATAAATAGATAAAATATTGCTTTCAATCTACCAAGATACAGGCAGGTGCTTCCTTTTGTTTCACTCAAACGAATGAAGTCCAGGGAATTATTTATTATTTCAGTTCGAAATAGATTCTGTTTATAATTCGGAGACTTTTTCGCTACTTCCTTCCGACACTAAATCAAAAGTAATCGATTGTTTAAAATAAATTACTTTTCTAAATGCTGCTTTGTTCTTTTTCTACTCAGAACTTTTCAAAACAATTGTTTCCATTTTTCTTTTAATCTATAGAAAATCCTACTAAAATAGATAAATGAGTAGCAGTTGTTGACTCTTCATTCTTTTCACTGAAGTATTTTCTACTCAAACTTTATTATTGTTTTATTTAGTGGAAATTTCCAAGCCCGATGGTTCTAATGGTGCACTAGTTTATGAAAAAGTCCACGCTAATTATTTGTTTTTGTTATACTTGTTGCCGTCTAAATTTAATAATCCCTCATTAAAATTTTGCAAATAGAGAAGAGTTCAAGGAAAAATGGAGTTTTAGTGAATTTAAAACAATGTCCTTATGTCGTGTTAAGGTGCGTATTCACCAAAAAATCGAGCACGAGCGAATAATAGCGAGCGAGCATTCTGCATCAATAATCTTCTGGTAAGTACGGGCTAGCGAGCGAGCGAACATTTGCTTGTTCGCGTTCGAGAAATATTGAGAGGAAGGCGGTACGTCAAAGAAAATACTTATTCGTGCTCGTTCAGTGTGAACTGGATTTTAATCTTCAAAAGTGCTCGCACTTCGATCGCTTGCGCTTTGCTGCATGCAACCTTGCCGGGCCACCACATGGAAAATTGTTATTTACATTTTAAATTAAATATCAATTTGGTTATTTGTAGGTTAAATATAGTTGCTCACCAAAATCGTTTCCTCCTTTTTTTTCTTTTTCAATAAAGTCAATACAACAAAAGCAGCACTAGCTAACAATAATTTTTCATGGTCATTTATACTTACCGCGCTCGCACTGCTCGCACAAAGTAGATGGATCAACTCCGAACTTGAACATATTCGCTCTGGTTTGGACGAGATATCAATATGTCGAGCAAACACGAGCAAACATACACGAATGTTCGCTCTTTGGATTTGAGCAGGTATCAAGATATTGTCTACCACATTTTGAGAGATCGCGAGCTGTGCTAGTAATCTCCATTTAGTTCAATGCACACAAGGAATAATTGATTAAATTTAGCTTTTCTTGCAAATTGTATGTCCCTGTTCCCTTAATTTTATTTATAGCGATCCTGATGATTGCGTATATGTTTGTAAAACTGATTGCAAAGCTTGGAATAAAAGCTGATCCTTGTGTGTTTCTCGTTTGCAAAATACGACATGTTTTCCTATTCACACATATCACTGTCGCTTCCAAATCCAAACATACATATTTAACAACAATTCCAATTTTGAGCACGAGAGAGAGAGCATCTGGCAAACCTCGAAAAACAAATGAAAAGAACGGAAAAATTCTGAGGTAAAGTTTGATAATGTACTCTGAAGATGACTACATGCAGGAATGCTTAAGTGGTTGGATTTCACGGAATACTTTCGCAAAGAATACTCGCAAAGACGTGTCCGTAGACGGTAGAGGAGGTAATTTTTTTCACTTAATATTTTAAAATAGCTAATCAGACTAAATAGAAGTGTTATAAACAGTTCTAATATTACCATCATTCATGTATTCTAATATAGTTCATTAGCATATTATTTGAATCGGGTAGTAGATGCAAAATAGATTATGTTCAAATTAATTAGGTTGACGATGTTACTATAGGGTCAATTCTATAAGAAGTGGTTAAAAGTTAAAGGCACGCAGTTATATATTTAACGAAGTTTCCGCTATTAGAAATGTTTAAATCCATACATAGTCAAGATTAGGATTTAAATTTTAACAGGTATCATGTCAAATTAAGAGTTTTACGTCAATATTTTCATTATTCATACAGAATAGTAAAATGGAGTTAGCGAATTGTCTAATTTTCAACCATGCTTTAAAATTTACCAGTTGCTTACATGATTGCTCCTAATGTCTTAAAATTTAGACTATGCCGTATAGTTACGAAAATTTTTTGAGTTATATTGAAAACCAAAGTTGCCATAAAAAATTAGTTTGGTTAAAATGAAAGCTTAATCACTGTGAATCCCTAAAAAAAGTAGATGTGTACGTCTTACCGTTTTCCCTTTAAAGTTCTCTCTCTTTGTCATTACAAATTCTACGCTCCTAGTGAATTAGCCAGCCGTCAAATAGAGTTTGTCTGCCGTTTTCCTTCACTTCTGTGCTTCTATCTATCGGGCAGCCAAAACAAAATATTTTCGCGGTTTTTATATCCAGACTAATGGTGTCAGTAGATTATCTCTTCGAGGGGTTCCTTATACGTCGACATTCACGCCAGCTTATCTGTTTCCGGTATTAACACACTGATGCCGATAAAAACAAAATTTTAAGCCACTCGGCCTACCGTGTTTAATTTATTGGTTAATACCGATTATTAACTGCCGGACGTTACTGATGAAATTGATGAAAGCGTTAATATTATCACATTGGAATATTATGGATAGATATCATTAAATGACTTGTTTGCGAAGTCAACTTTATTTTTTATGTTACATTACTTTTTAAAATGTCTATAATGCCAATTTAATATGTCAGATTTATTTCCTTTGCTATTACCTACTGTAGAAATATCTAACATCCGTGGCCTAGTTTTATTTGTCTCAGAAAAATGTCTTGATGGGCCCCTAGACAAGAAGCGAGTCACCCTGTACACTTCCTTTTGAGCCTCTTCTAATAATTCTACAAATTTGGTTTAGGAATAGTTGCTGCGCATTTTTTGGCGGAGCTTTATTGGCTGAATGACGAAAGTTTATGCCAAAAAGAAATTATACCAATTTTTAATGGTGCTCAAAGTAAATTTCAAAGAGAACGAGAAAAACGGATTTTTAAGAACAATCTAAAGCCGTAAAAACTTTCAAGAAAGATTCCCGAGTCTATTTTTCTAGATCACTGAGTTTCTGTGTGGACATTTCATCCTCCAACAACTGCCTAACAAATAGGCACTGTTTAATTTGGACGTTGTTTTAAAAAAAATTGTTCTGTAAAAATCTTTCATCATCAGTATTCGTCTTTCCAAGCCGATAACTAACCTTAAACTGGAATTTTGATTGAAATTTTCGCATACACTCCTAATATATTCTGTGACGCTAATAACGCTAGTACTAATAATAATATAATTATTCTGTGTATTTTGTTAAGATAGATGTGAGATAATTATAGATAGTGACGTTATAACCAGATGAGTGACAAAATATGACATCCTATACTGCCAAACAGTCTCGGATGTCAGGCTTCCCTTATATTAACATTAACACTTTTTTAATTTAAAAGTGTACGAAATATAATTAGTTTTTGTAATTAAAAAGGTCGTATTCTAGCTCTACCCTAATTATTTACAGAAAACTGAAAGAGCATGTTGGTAACTTTGATGTTATAAGAGCAGAGTTCTAAATGGTAGCTGATGCTTATAGCTTCCGATATTATGCTGAGATGCGTAATTAGTATTTGCAGCTTTAAAATTTTGTATCAACAACAATTATTACTATTTGAAATACATTTAATTTTTAAAATTAATTGGATCACGTGAATCAAAGATGATGTTGATAAGATTAATCACTTACATTTCAAGCTGTTCTTATATAACGTTTGTTTTAATAATAATAATAATAATAATAAGCTTAACTATGAAATAAATCAATATAATTTGTTTTATTTCATAGTTAAGTATGGATCTTCATCAACTAAAAGCCTCATTTATTCAATAATAAGTTTATTTTTCAAGTATTTGATGACCACTAAAATGTAAAAGAAAAGAAATGGAGTTAAATGGTAAAAACCTCAAGTCGGAAGTCGGAGCTAAAAATATTACTGGCCAAATTGTCGGACCAGTTTTCGTTCCAAACTATGCTAATCGTGCCATTGGAAATATACATAGTAGGGCTTAAACAATCGGAGATTCTCCTAAGAAACTACGACCAGGTGAGATCAAAAGATTCCCTACGCCAGAGTAGCACAGCACTAAAAATCTTGACAGGTGGAGCAAGAAGAATGTAGATTCCGTGGAATGGGAGAAGAAACCGCCATTGAGATACTTCCGGAATGCATGGCACTAAAGAATTGCAGAACACAAGACCTGAGAGACTGAAGCCTCCAAGAAATAGGACTAAAGAAACTATTAGTATCTGAGGCTTTCCTCAGGAAGTGAGTAGAAGAATGGGATCCCAATATTTACATACATACACGGCAAGTAGAATATGTTTACCAAAAGATAGAAAATTGTTCGGAGACAATTTAAAATGTAACATTTGAATTTACACATGCAAAGGAACAAACAATTTTTTTTCCAATTCCATCCGATTCAATAACGGTGTCAACTCTTAATTTAATGGGAATGTACAATATTAATATAACACCACAGCAATGTATAAAGTTGCGTGTCATTTCTACAATGACTATAACTCGCCGACCAAATGTGAGATTGTGAGATATCTTTGTTGTTTTACGATACACCCGTTACGTACCGTACTGCTGTGGTAAATCTCAGAGGATTGAAATAATAAATGATTTCGGACCGTTTGTATTTCGAACTAGGTTGAATTCATCAAAAAGTTCGAGATCAAAGTATGTTTGGTAATTTTAGACTATATCGATTGCAATTTTGATATAGAAACAATAGTTTACAGTTCATTAGTAATACGAAATGAACAAGAAATATACTCATTAATTGGGACTAAAAGGAAAAGTACTTTATGAAACGAAATTATAAGGAAGCCTCCTCCATTTACCTTACAGGTGTTACAACTTAAGAATTACTTCAGAATTGAACAAAGTTTGAGTAGATTGGAAGTAGGATTCCATCAAGTCAAGTCAGTTCAAGATCAGTGAAAGCCTAGGCATAATATAATTCGTAACCAATTCAAAAACACACCTTGTTGCAACAAACTCATAAACTTCATTCCAAGATATTTCGTTTTAACTTCACACCAACATGATTGATTCAACAGAAAAATCCACAGCAGGTAGCCTAATAGATATATTGTAGTCCCTTCCGCTACTTAGGTCCTGCTAAAAGTTTCAGTTTAGGATATATTTAGGCCTCAGTTTAGGCAAGGCTTCGTATTATATCCAAAATTTCACCAAACATGCGCCTGGATTTCCGCAAGTATGTGAAGGTTATACTGCCACATTTTCAAAATTCAGTTTTAATTATCACAATCTCCCATATTTGATCTATGTTAATATATGAAAATATTGGAAAAAAATCTGTCCCATTATTTGTGCCTAAACCTGTATATTCATTCTCTTTGTTTTTTAGTTTATATCATGTAAGATTTTTAATTAATTATGTTTATTCAATAGGCAAAAAACATTTTTAGAGCATGTTTTTCTGTCTCTAGATCCATTATGCTGAAATATTGGAGTGCCTGTGAAAAACTGGGTAATTCATCATTTAACTAGACACCTATTACAGAGCTGCACGAGTCAAACATCATACATAGTAGTGTGTTCATTATTTTTATGTTTATGCTTATTTTTCATACATAAAAAAAATATAAAATATCATGCAAGCCTTTGCATTCAATTTACATATAAAATAATACGTGTATTATGTTGAAATAGTTGACGAAATAGATGATTCTAGTAAAATGAACGTTTGTCTTTGAGCTAGAGCCGTTTAAAATATATGTGTTGCAGGTCAAACTGTTTTTTAGGACGAACTAGTTGGTCCTAGGACAAACTAGTTCGTCCTAAGTGCGTTCAGATAAACTAGTTTCTCCTAGGCCAATAGTATATTATTAAACGAGCAATTTATGATAGCCATTATTCACGCAGGGTGACGTTTGCGTCCCCAACCGTAAGCGAGAGGCGCAAGTCACCCGAGAGAATAATGGCCGTAAATTGCGAGTTGAATACTATACTTTGTCCACGACCCTTGATTTCTTTATTAAATAAAAGTTAAGTAAATAATGCGGGTGTAGAACGGAAAGTAATAATTTGGTATTTGGTATTATTGACAATTCTAACGTCAAAATTAATAAATTTCTGGAGTACGTCAAATAATGTGACATATAGAGTATCGATACCGTACCGTTATAAATATATTGTTTTAAAAGTATCAATATTAGAAAATATAGTTATGAAAAGTATCAATATTAAAAATTTCGATATTTTATCTATACGATCTATTTCCTAAGCAAAAATACGCAGATTTAATAGTCTATTTCATAATATATTGTACCCCCTTCTCTAGTCACCTAAGCCGGAATGTGCTATTTAAATGCAAAAGCGTGAATTATGAACCATAATTCACTCTAGTAGATATATGGGTACCATATACCGTTTGTTAGGAGGTAAAATACTGACTTATTATTAAGTGGTCGTGATCAAACTAGTTTATCCTAACGCACTTAAGATTAACTAGTTTTGTCGGATTTTAATATTTAATATTTCAGGCCAAACTAGTTTGTCCTAGGAAAAACTGATTTCGTAGTGCTTGATACAATTAATGCTCTCATGTCTCACATGTCTATGCCTCGCTTTTGTCTGGCAGTTATTTTTTATAGGTTTGTACATGTTTGTTTTTCGTGAGCCTTGTGTACGCATCGACAAATGTTTCTTCTTGTTTTAATTATTTATGTCTAGTTTGATGGTGTATCTAATATTATTTTCTCTGTGAATTTGCGAATTTTGGGTACTCTTTAGTGTTTCATTAGGGTTTTATTTAAAGGTAAGCATACTTTTTATCTTAATTATCAAGCGCATCAAGTGAAATATTAACCTTAGGAAGGGGACTTTTAAGGGGGTTTAAAATTTGTAAAATTCATAAAAAAAGAAAAAAAGAAGAGGCAGATGCAAAAAAATTTCCAAAAATATTTATTTAGATCAATGTTCTTTAGTTTTCAAAACATCATACTCATTGGTGTACTTTAAGGGGGTTGTTAAGACAGATTCCAATAAAAGTTGATTTGATTTTACTTTCTTTGACTATCAAGCCATTTAAAAAAACTAACTCATTACTTCAGTAATAAATGAAATGTTCAGTAATGATTTTGTTTTATTTCCTTCTCTCACAAACATAAGAACAAATTACTTGGTTTGTTCTAAGAAAAACTAGTTTGGCATTAAATATTAATATCCGGTAAAACCGTACAAACCTAAAAAAATAACTACCAGACAAGATCGAGCTACAGACATGAGAGTATTAATTGCATTAATCACTACGAAATCAGCTTTTCCTAGGTCAAAGTATAGTTTGTCCTAGGATATGTTAGTTTGACCTAGGATAAACTAGTTTGGCTTAGGAGAAACTAGTTTATTCGAACGCACTTAGGACGAACTAGATTGTCCTAAAAAACGGTTTGGCCTGTAACATATGCATATGATGAGTATATTTATTTTTATCCAAAGAATTTTCAAGTGCCTCATTTATTTTTGTAACTGAACAGTTAAGTGGACATAAAACCTTCTTTACAAAATAAACTGCTTTATAGCTTCACAAACACACATATCTTACAAAAACCAAAAAATAGCGCTAAAGAAATGCGATATCGATTCAGTTTTAAAGGGCAAATAGCAAAGTTCGAAAGTTTAAGTTTATAAATAATGACCATTCTCTTAGGAAAAGAAAAGTCTAATTATTGTGTAACTTCCATATCAACACATTTTCAGGAAAGAGAGGTAGAATATTTTAAACTGGAAGTGGCAAAATTTATTTTCCCCAAGATTCCGATTATTCATTCTCATTTTAAACGTATGGACAGTGAAGGTTGCTTTTATTAAAACAAAAAGTAGGTATAACAAATTACAATTTTTCTCACAAGGTATCGACGAAGATAAATTCAACTACATATATGGAATGAATGTATACAAATTAAAAACTTATTATAGTTAGTAAAAAAATAAAATCCGAATTAAATAATTTTTCAATTGTTTTAGTTTTTCAATACCTTTAAAGTGAAGATAGATTTTTTATCTGATCCGCCTAAATGGAATGTATAAAGCATATTTTATGTTTGTATTGCGAATGTTGGATCTTAGAAGGTATAGCAACCTCTCCTCGGAAATTGATTAAAGTCTCTTCCAAAATTAATAAGTCGTTTAGAAGTGCCGCCGGTATCAATTACCAAAGCCAATTATGTCTACGTCATTTAGTGCCGATTCATTCAAAGTGCATATAGTAAGTCTTCGTTTTATGTACATCAATCGACGTTTTTTCATTCAACGTGATAAGCGTTCAAAGTAGCAGAATTTATTTGAGTAGGAAGAAACTATAATTAAAGTATAGTTCATTCTGGTTACCTTAAAAGCAAGATAAAAATTACTTCATTCATCAAAAGATGTATAATTAGGTCAATTTAATTAATTACAGTTTCCTGTAGATAATTGTCATTTTATTGAAGCGTGTTATCAATAGATTTCAAAGATAATAGTTAAATACTATTATAACGCCTTACAAATTTGAAAATTACTTTTCAAAGAGCAGACCGTTCGCTAATGAGGAACAACTACTCCCCTGGCTACATGCCACGAAAGGTATTGAATTACATTTTCAAGTTAAACGGGGTTGGTATATCTGCAATATTTATTTTCTTCAAGACTCGGTACTAGATATTTAACTTATTTACTTCATTTTGACTTTTGAAGCAATTTTTTCGAATGTACTAGTTCTAAAGTCCAATTTCAAATTAGACCATTATTGAATATATATATAGAAGGCAAAATATATTATCATTTCATTCATTCATTCATTCATTCGGTTGGGTTGTGCTCATCAGCCCAGGCACTTGAACTGAATCTTTGTACCATTTCCCATGTTATCTACTTCCATTCCAGAAGCTTTGTGTCTTCTATGTAGGCCACTAGTTTGACTGGAGGGATTTTCAGTAGTTGTAATGGTTGTATAGTTTCCTCTCCAAAGTGCTTCCGTCTGAGTCCATGTAAGTTCTCGCAGAAGCAGAATATGTGAGTAGGTGTTTCATCATGAAGATCACATTTCCTGCACAAAGGTTCACTAACTTTGCCCATTTTGTGCAGATGTTTCCTCAGGGTGCAGTGGACACTCACCAGGTCGGTAACTGTCTTCAAATGTCTCTTACCCAGTTTCAATAGCCTGGTTGAGAATTCCTTGTCTACCTTGTTCAGTAAACTCTTTGTATGGAGGTGCCCTTGTGTCGACCTCCATTTGAGTTGGTGTTCCCTATCTAGCCAGTTCCCGATTTGCCCTCTTATGCAATCTTTTGTGATTCCACAAAACGGTTCCGGACCTATGAAGTCTCGTTTAGAGCCCTCTTTAGCTAACTGGTCAGCCATTTCATTACCTGCAAACCCCTCATGTGCCGGCAACCATATTAGAGACACTTTGTTGTCTCTTGCCAGCCTGTTGAGGGATTCTTTGCAGTTTTTTACCAGTTTAGACCTAGTTGTTGGGTTGCTAATAGCTTTAAGCAGAGCCTGGCTGTCAGTGAATATTTTTATCTTTTGTCCGGTGTATCCCCTTCTGATGTTTTCATCAATACAGGCTATAGCGGCAATCGTCTCTGCTTGAAACACAGTCGTATATCGGCCAATGCTCTTTCTAGGTCCTTTTACACCAGCCCCAGTGCCATGGTTTGTTTTGGAACCATCAGTGAACCAAATGATATCTCCAGAATTACCTGGATGCATCACCTGTTCCCTAGATGGGATGATTATGTTCACTCGCTCAGTGAATATATTCTCCGGTGTCATGCTATTAAATATGGGTTCATCTAGTATTGTCCCAGTTGTATAAGTGTGTCCTCCTCGAACATTGTTCGGTGACCATAAGTCTCCCGATTTCAGCCTGAGAATGGCCATCATCGCCTCGGCCCTTATAAAAAGTTCCAAAGGGGGAGTCCAATTAGGGCCTCCATTGATGCCGTCCCCGTGCTGTTCATTGCCCCGATAATACCAAGGAGGGCAATATATTATCATAATATTGGAAGAAATAGATAAAGCCGAAGAAAAGAGAAGATCTGACCATTGGAAAGATCTAGTAGGACTTAGACAATCAAAGATTATGATGGGTGGCTACAACCCGTTGAGATCAAATGAATGCATAAGTCAAAGTAAAACTGCACTTAGAGTTTTAACAGGGATCCTAACGGGACATTGTTTGCCTGAACGGGCACCTGAAAAAGCTCAAAATAGTGGAGGAAGAAGAATGTAGATTCTGTGGCATGAAGAAACCTCCATCCACACACTTGTGAATTGCACCGCCAATCAGGATCTTAGGGCACAGCACCTAGGAGATTATTGGATAGAAGAGGGACATTTACCTAAGTTGAAACCTGCAGATCTCCTAAAATTCCTCAGGGAAATAGGACTAAAGAAGCTTCTAGTCTCTGAGACGTTCCTCAGGAACTAAGTAGAAGTAACGGGGCACAATAGATCTCTTAGGTCTCAGTGAATGTCACTCCATCATATGTACATACAATTTCTTCCGTACCTAATTTTCATTAATAATACAACCGAATTTTTAAAAAAATGATTGGATTAACATATTGGTGATACATACTTTTGTAAGGCTGTCGACCATAAGCATAATACAGCATAAATATAAAACACATGTTTACTGTGTGATTTCATTAAAAGGATGATACATTTGATACTCAATTTGTATCAGCAAATACTATATTACTCTAAAACTTGTATGAACATGTCAGTGATAATTAATTAAAGAGGAAACAGAGATTACTGGATAAGAATTTATATTAGCCTACGGCAACATCCTGCCAGAGCAATTAAACTAGAGCACTTACATTTTCCTCGACAGTCAGTTAAACGAAAACAAATGAAGAAAACTAGTCGACTTAGGTAAAAATACTGAGCAATAACATTGGATAAAATTATACATACAGATTATTGGAGTGATTGGAATCTTGAATGCTTTTTCATGAAATAATAATAGTATTTGTACAAAAATATTGATTTTAAATTGATTTTTTTTTGTTATCGCATGTAGGTTTTCATTTCTCTTATTTCAAAAGTTTTCCTTGTGTCTTGAACAATTTCAGAGTTTCAGACATTGCAAATTTTAGAACAAAAATCACCAGTTTAACAAATACAAAAAATAATAAGAAATCACAACAAATGCTCGATGAGCCCTCCATTATTCTTTATGCATAAGACAAATCGTCTTGTCAAATTATGAAATGTGTACAACAATATTTTAAGGCTGATTTTCATGGTTATAAATTTCCAAAAGGCAATAAGAAGCATAACCACTATTTTATTCTGCTGCTTTTAAGTTCTCATTGTTTCCTTTCTCACTTTACTGCGATTTTCATAAAATACCACAGTCTGCTTTGTTAATTTGGGCAGTTCCATTATTGTACAGTGCCCATAAAACTTAAACCCCCTTTTTTCATATCAGAATAACTTCAAAATCAAAAAGTTTGCTTCTCAGTGTTAATTGGGCCTAGTATTTTTCTATAAATTTTCCTCTATCTTCTTTAAAATTTGTTGCAAGACATTTTTTCTATTTAAAACTAATATTTTACATCCATAAAAGCATTCTGGTTTGATTAATATGTCGTAGTGTTTAGTATACTTAGAGATTGGTTTTTCATCATAAATGTTTAAGAGTCTGGATTTCTGCAAGATAGGAAAAGTGGGCAGTGGAACATGCAGATTCTACGATGATACAGATGAGTCGGCTAAACACATTCAGGGTAATTGTCCGACAAAGCCTTAAGTTCCTGAAACAGGTCTACTTAATACCTTATCGGGCTACACGCCTAGCTCCAAAACGGATAAGAAACCTAGACCTCTAATATATGGATGTAGGGTACACACAAAAGATCTTATAGGTAAGGCTATCTGGATCAATCCACCCCCTTATAATATATTCTAGTATGGAGGCAGTTATCATTTTTGACAGCTGGTTTCATCCGCAATCTTTTTCTTTTTTTTTTCTTTCGCAGTTGAACGTAAAAATTAATTTTATTCTCAAATCTTTACTTGTGCTCGCACTTATGCACGCCACTTTTTTTGTTAAATTAATTATAGCTTGTGATTTCAATGTGTTTATGAACAGAAGCAGCTGAACCTGATACTAATTAGGCAAACGTTAATAGATTCTCCACATCAAAGCTATCTTCATGTCAGTCTATGCCTTATTAAAAATCTTTTTACAGAGCTTTGTTAACCAGAATTGAAATATTTCTATGCGATTATAAAGGATCGATCTTATATTATTTTGAGATTTACATACACTGAGAAAAAGTAACCGTCCGAACAAAAAATGCCAATACACAAAAAAGAAATAATGAATCCTTATGATCATAAAAAATCAATAGAAGCTAAGAGAGTTTTAGGAATTAATTGAGCGGTAGATGATCGACAAGGACTAGACCTACAATTATGATAATAATAAAAACAGTTTCAAGTTTTTGTATTTTTCATAAAAACCACTCAAATATTTATTTATCCGATCGTAAATATTTGAAGATGGTATTGCCCTTTTTTAAGGACAATGCATCAAGGATTCGAGTCTAAAAATGTATTTAAGGCGATCGTGACATGTCAATCCGTAATATATAGCTTATCAGCGACATGTGTAAAACACAAAAATGGTGCTGTGTGCCTTTAAGAATATTACACATTTCAGCTATATATCATATTTTAGACAGAAAAGGGTCTCTGCAAACTGTAGGGCGGCGGTCGGAAGCTCTATATACCTCATAAGAAAATGTAAAATTAATATATAATAAATATTGACTCAGCGAATGATAAGTTTTCTCTTAAATAAATAAACTCGTTATCTAATGCATTCATACATTATCAATGTTAATGAATAACACAAAAAGAGATTAATTTCACTTTTTTGGACAATTTTTTTTAATAATGTTCATTATTTGTTTGATGTAATTCACAAAGGGAATTTTCTAACTACAAAGTTAATAATATTTTTATTTCAACAAAAACATAAAAATATTGTCACTATTATATTTTCTATATTTATAATATATGATACCTCCACGAATTTGGTTCCGACAGTAATTTTCTGCTCAAATATTTTTCATTTGCACAAGGAAACTATATCTATTTTATTCGCAAATTCTCTTGAATACGTCCAAAGTTTATACACCGTATTTTACTTAGTTTATATATAATCCTACTTCCACGTTATACCCGCTACTGGTAACTACTACGTGTATACTGTATAAGTCTACTACACACAGTCCTGTCTTTTCATGAATTAATAAACTTCACATACATTTTTGTTTCCCAAATTGTCTCAGAATTCCCTTATTTTTTGACCTATCCGTTTATTTTACCTTCAGCATTACTCTGCCACACTGCAATTCGAAAGCATCTACATTCTTTTTTCGCCAACCCCAACGTACATATTTTACCGTCTTCTGGAGCCTAATAGTTGATCTTGATAGGCATGGGATGTTTTTCTTCCATCTGTTTATTTAAAAAAAAACCTTAATTGTATCTTTATTCGTATATAATGACGGAAATTAAATAAAATTTTATTTTATTGAAATTCTTTTCCCGTCTGGTTATCTGCATAAAGCGATATCGAAATTGAACTAACTGGGAGTCCTAACAGCTTTCGATCCATTTTAAATTTAATTTGATAATCACCTATCCAATCAATCATTGGGTAGTTTTCCATGTCGACATCATTATACGAAGCCAACAATGGTTATTATCCTCTCAATATCTCCCTATTGAACGTTGCATTCTAAATTAGGTATATTTCGGAAATGAATGGATATTATACAATTAATATTAACGATTAAAAAATCGATATTCAGAGAACTAACAAGGTGTGATCCACTGTCTTTTGTTGTATTTGTACTATATATTGAATGATAATAATTTATATGTGAATTCATACCTATTAGGGAATATTCGTCATAAAATATCTTCACTACAAAGTTACGACAGCATTTAGGATATTAGTTGTCTAATTCTATGTTAAGTTGTATTATCCTTACGTTTTTCTAGTCAGTAATAAAAAATTCAATTTTACCTCGACGTTTAAATAATACTTAGTTGTAATATTTTATATAGTTTTAATTAAATCTGTTTATTTTATTGCTATGAAATCACAGTCCAATTTCCTATTCTACAGTATAATAGTCGACCCGAAATTTGGTCAGAACGTGCGAAGATTATTTTATATGATTCTAGCAGCCCATGATTAATATTTATACCGATAAAGACGATTTAAATTAAACTAAATCAAACGCTAATACATGTGACTGGCTTCATAGTTTTAGCTTTAAACATGTTCCTATGTTCTAAAAATAATTGAGTACTTTGTACTGGAAGAAAATTATAAATAATTCTGTATTTTGTAAAAATATCTATATCCCTCGAGTAATCCATCAAATTTTGCACATTAACACACGTTAGTGCTTCTAAACACTGACATCAGTAGATAATACTTTTACTTTCAATCTTTAATGAAAATACCACCCTCAGACTAAGACATTAAAAATATACATTTGTTTATATTTAAAATTGAACCCAATATTACATCACATTCTAAGGTAACTTGCCCACCCTTTGCCTTTGCCAGATGTCTTACTTTTCCTTTGAATTGCTACAACTGAATTATAGGACACGATAGAAACGTACAAAATAAAAATGTACTTTTGAGAAATTACAAAAAAACGACTTAAAATAATTATCCTAAGTAGTTTAAGTAATAAAAATATGTTGTTTGAAAATTTTGAGGTTTAAACGAAACAAATGCGTGTTAATAATTTTGTCTGTGTGAAATATGGCAACACCGAGAAAAGGGCGGAAACTATTTTACTATCAATTTTACCTGTTTTTACTACGAAGTTTCAACGTTTCTAGTTTATTGAAGCTCTTGTTTTCGTCTTTTCAACTGATATTTGTGTGTGTGCGTACAGATATAATTAAAAACAATATTTTTTTGTGAAAATCATGGTTCGTCAGTGCCAAATTTGCAAAAAAAACAGTCGGAATTTTCCTAACCTCCCTTTTTGTGATTATTTATTGAAAATACTTATACTACGTGATATCCAATTAAAAATTGTAAGCCAATTTGCCAATGTCAGTTTGCTGCCAACCTTTTAAAAACCTGTTATCAATAATTAACACATCGTATTTAAAGTTTCAATATGGTAGAATTTACCTTTGGTGAATATGTCGACATGCATTTGATGTATGGTTTGGCTTCTGGTAATTCGTCAGAAGCCAGAAGGTTGTATTCTGAACACTTTCCGGGCAGAATTATACCCAACTGTGGAACTTTTGTTAGGGTTGATCGCAGCTTACGGGAAACAGGTTTGTCTACATAAATTAAGTAAACTAGTTCCCATTATTTTTTATAAAATGATATTTTGGGAAGTGTCCTACCAAAAAAGGTGGCGAAGGTCAACAACGAACTATACGAACACCATTTTTAGAGCAAAATGCATTAGATGCAGTTGATGCTGATGTCACTACAATTTAACGTATCAACGACAACTATTCATTGGATTCTCCAGGAGCAACTTCTTTACCCCTTTCACTTCCAGAAAGTGCATGCCATGGAAGTTTCACAAGAGACGGTTTTATTAATTCCCATAATTTACATTTATGGGCAGATGAAAATCCTCACGGTACAATTCAAACAAAGAATCAACATCGATTTTGTGTTAATGTATGGGCAGGAATAGTGGGTAATAATTTAATAGATCCATATTTTTTTATAATAACCTGAATGGTCAGCGATGCTTAGAATTTCTCCATAATGATTCCCAACCAAGTTATCTGATATTCCTCTAAATAATCGCAGAGACATGTGGTTTATACACGATGGAGCCCCTCCCCACTTTCTAAATGATGTAAGAATAAAAAATCATCTTAATAACATTTCTCCTAATAGGTGGATTGGTCGGGGAGGTACATTTGCATGGCCACCGCGTTCCCCTGAATTAAATCCAATGGATTCATTTCTTAGGTGATATCTTAAAAGCTTGGTATATGCAACACCGGTAAACACAAGGAACAAAGTGATCGATAGAATAAACCTCCATTGTGACGCTATAAGGCAGAATCTTGGAAAGCTCTACCAAGTTCAAAGAAATATCCTCCGTAAACTCCGGAAGTGTGTAGAAGTGCATGGTGCCCACTTCCAACATTTGTTATAGTTTTTTTTGTTTTTATTTGATAAATTGTATGCTAACCAACTAAATTTTTCTGCATTTCAATTTTTTCATTACGTAAATAACACGATGTTCTACAGTATGCAGTTCAATTAGAAATGTTTTATTGTGTTCTAATACCTCATGTAAGTATTTTCAATAAATAATCACAGTTTATGATAATTTTCTTCAGAATGTCTCTTTATGGCGAACGGTTTCCTCGGCATGTACAACGATCTAGGAATTTACATATCTCCTAAACCCTAAATTTTATCGAGTTAAACAAAGAGTACCTTTTTGTTTAAAAATTGATTGAATAATTCATTTCAGCTATCTTTAAATTGTACAGGTTGTCCCTGTAAAAGTTACGGATTGTTAACCATTGGGCATGAGCCTCTGGCCTTCAGATAGTAGTGTAGAATTATTTAATCCGTCAAACACACACTACATGGACATACGTAATCATCCATTAAAAATTCATAATGTTCCAATGTATAATTAAGAAAATATACTTAAATATAAGTTCTGGTTTCGCAACCTTAAAGGCCTATAACTCAGAAACGAGGGGTCGTATGAAATTTTTTTTTACGTCACAGCATTATTTTCACGTCATCTACTCACTCTCGAATTTTTTGCATCAAGTTCCGGACCACCCTGTATATACTTATTGTAATTATCAAATTTATCAAAAGTCCCAATATTTGGTTCAGTAGTTCAAATTCACAAATTATACTTATGTTTCAGTTTAAGGTTTTCGCTGACTAGTCAACTACATATATCGTCTTACAATGTTGCTAAGCAAAATTTGATGATTTCACTTTCAATTTTTTATTTGTATAAATCAACTGACATTGATTACTACCAAATTATGCATCACCTCCACAATTCTAGAGCACCAAATATAATTAAATATAAGATTTCTTCGAATGCCACAAAAGCCATATATAACGGCTTGACACCCCGTGTGGGGTTACGCCGCGTATGCTTTCTAGATCCGCTTAATTGGGGTGGATCAGTTCCCGTTGTACGTTTAAATTCTTTCACTTATGTCCCTCCATAATTTCCTACTTTCTGTGTTTTCTTTCCAGTTTCCTACTCCTGCTCTATTGAGTTCCACCTCTACCTCATTTTTCCTCTTTGACCTGGGCCTACCACGTCTGCTCCTTCCTCCTGGGTTCCACTGCAAGATATTGTATGTTACTGATTTAGCTCCTTCTCTCCATACGTGCCCTTTAACTCGTTGTACTTTTATTCTTTCTACAATGTCTTCACCTATTTGTCCGTCCAAAATTTCACGGTTCGTTCTAATTCTATATTCATTCTAATTTATTTTTCCAGGCCCCAATATTGTTTTCATGATCTTCCTCTCAGTTATTCTTAATTTTTCCTCTTCCTTCTTTGTTAACGTCATTGTTTCTGCTGAGTACATCATTATTGGCCTTATTATCGTTTTATATATATTTAATTTTGTTTACTTTCATTCATTTTCTCCCTCTGTGACTATCTCCTTCAGCATATTTTCCATGATACTTCTTCTTTTGGTTACAAGCACTATATCGTTCGCATATGCTATTATTTGGCTGCCACTTGATCTTAAGCTCCCTTGTGTAGTTTTCTCATTGTGTATTCTAATGATAGATCAAATAGCGTTGTGGACAATGATTCACCTTGTTTCATCCCTTCATTAATCATACATTAATTTGTTTCTCCTTTTCGCGTTATACTGACACTTGTTTGATCCATTATCATTTTGATCAACCTTCTTAGTTTTGCGTCCGCTCCTTGTTCTTTTAATTATTTTGATTGAGTCGAAGGCTTGTTGAAAATCGGTGAAGAGCATTTCTATGTTCAATCTGTATTCATGGGCTTTTTCCATTATTTGTTTTAACGTGTGTATAGCATCAGTTGTTGATCTACCCCCTTTGTGAAGCCGCATTGTACCATATAATACATTATATTTCTAGTGAGAAATCCGGCTAAAATAAAAACATAGGAAAGCAAAATCTGGCGCAAGACACTGCGAAATATATGATTGCTCAAATCCTTCGGCATATCTACTACGAAGCAAATAATGAATAATCATTAGCAGTCTGTGAAAGATGCTTTCCTTACTTCACCAATTACCTCGAATTTGAAACTCCAGACAATATGTAGAGATATTCCGTAACTTATGACGCCTACTACTAACTACTATCAAAACAATACGTCATTTAGAAAAAGACAGGAAACTAAGCAAAGCTGATCTACACTTCCACTACACAGGGATTACATTATTTAATTAGTCTGAGCTTGATACGCCACGTGCACAAAGAGTATCTCGACATATTTCATATTTAAACACATAGAAACTGTTACATGAATATGACATTACATAAACTAGAATTTGTTCCATCAAAAACATTTTTGGTGGAACAAAAGAAACATTACCATTGTTAAAATTAAGATTTAAAGGTGCACTTCGTTCTTTTCCAAAAACTTCCGTAGTGTTAACAGGTAATATCAACAGCACATGCACTATTAGGAAGCATTGCACTCAAAAGAGCCCTATTCGTGATTAGGATTAAAAATAAATAGAATAATTAAGCGAGGAAACTAGTTAGAATGCATATAAAATATATAAATAAGAAAGTTCAAATATACTAAGAATTACATACGTAAGTGGTTAAACGTGTTATGCAGTTTTACTGCAGTTGTTACTCGGTGGATTGAAATGTTACAAAAATATCCTTTGTGGTTAATCTCTAATGAAACTTTTGAGCCATTATTAATTCCTCCTCACAAAAAAAAACAAATTTACTGCATCTGGTTTATTTTGGAACGTTTCATACTGCTTAAAACGTTTAACAGGTAATGTTGACATTAAGTGGCAATTTTTATTATTTACTGCACCTTGCTATATCCAGCGAAACTGTGAAAAAAATTATTCGTTCGTAACTAATCTCTATAAATTTTTCCAGGCGATGTAAAAGATTATTTTGGGTTTTTTCAAGCCTAATATATTCTCAATAAAAATATACATAATTGTATCCGAAGACCAAATGAATCCACCAATCCATTTTCTTCGTATAGCTTGAGGTATTCGGTGCGTAATTTAACATTTGACTGAACTTAACGTGTTTTGGTTCATGTTTTGTCACCAGTTTCTAGCAAATCTAGAACATAGTTGACGGAATCCAACAGCTTCTAAGCGATCCTCATGCGACCATGTGATGAGACAATCATTTACGGATCTTCTAGGCCTTGAACCACATTTATAGACTCACCCAACGCCACATTCAGCATTGGAGAACCTCATTCTATTTTTCATTCAAAATTCAATACAGATTTTTCATATGTAACGCTTAACGTCTGACCAAAATAAAAGAAGAATGCAAAATGCTCAACATAAGTACAGGTATAAAAAATCACCTTATCGTGCAATCCCACGCGAAGTCAGTATTTCGCATTCTCAGCACAGTCCGCGAAATTTAATTACGCGGCCGTTACCCATAGCAACGGCTGCGAAACCAAACGTCACTTCCAAATTTGACATTTCTAAAATACTAGAAAGACAAGGATTATTTTTTATTGAATACCAACAAATACATAAGTACTTATATTATTTAGGATGAATATTAACATTAATTGTACAGTTTGTATTATTACTTATATTTACTATATATTATATATATAGTAATATATATATATATATATATAATATTTTGTATATATTTAAACATATCATTTCCATAGCACACGGTGACATTGTTAAATAAATTGAACTGCTGTTGATTTTAAAGAAATAATATATTTATTTACAATTATCTAGTTTAATAATTTTAACGATTGCACGAAAAATTGTGTGTATGCCATGGCCGCGAAACTTTTTACCGACCTCAAGATTATCTTGCCTCGGCTGCAAGCTGCCTCGGCGATAACTGTTCTTTCGGTACGTTAAAAAGGTATTTCGCGGCCCAAGCATACAAGCATACAAATAACTATTTCACGCGAAGTCAGTATTTCGCGTTCTCAGCACAGTCCGCGAAATTTAATTTCGCGGCCGTTACCCATAGCAACGGCTGCGAAACCAAACGTCATTTCCAAATTTGACATTTCTAAAATACTACAAAGACGAGGATTATTTTTTATTGAATACCAACAAATACATAAGTACTTATATTATTTAGGATGAATATTAACATTAATTGTACAGTTTGTATTATTACTTACATTTACTCCAGAAGTTGATGCAAGAACTTTCAAAATATTTTGTATATATTGAAACATATCATTTCCATAGCACACGGTGACATTGTTAAATAAATTGAACTGCTGTTGATTTTAGAGAAATAATATATTAATTTACAATTAGGTATCTAGTTTAATAATTTTAACGATTGCACGAAAAATTGTGTGTATGCCATGGCCGCGAAACTTTTTACCGACCTCAAGATTATCTTGCCTCGGCCGCAAGCGGTCTCGGCGATAACTGTTCTTTCGGTACGTTAAAAAGGTATTTCGCGGCCTATGCATACAAATAACTATTTTTGAACAGTGAGATATATTGCTGAGTCAAGGAGTATAATGCGGTCAATAGTGTAAACAAATAAATATTTCCAATTAAATCCTCTGGCAAGGCCTTTTTGTGCTTTGCTAGCAGCTATGAGGGTAGTATTTGAGTTACTTTACCAATTAGGGTGCGATCATGCTGAAATACAAAGCTTTTCTCATTCAAATTGATCTAATCGCGTCAAATATTCTACATCAATGAAGTTTCAAACTACGTGCTGGATTGCTGAACAAAATCCAGTGACAACTTTTCATTTCCACTGAAAAATACCTGTAATGATTATGTCAATTACCTTCTGGATTAAATATTATATTTTGGAATTATTGTCCTCTTAAAGTAACAAATTTCCTTATTTGGCTACCGACGTTTCAGAAATATGTTAATTTCAAATATAAACAAATACTTTAAGGGCCCGTTATTGAACAAAAATATGAGCGTAAAAACATACGTTTACGTTTTTCATTCAAATCATTTTTATTAATGATTTTAGTGGAGACGTAAGGTGTAATATCGATTGCCAAACTGTTAAGGTAGTGTGCATCATAATTTATGTGGGTTTCTTGTTAATAATAAATTTCACAGACGTTGTCAAATATACCCAATATTGAAGATTGAAATGAAATAAAGTTGTCAGACCCTTTATAACATTATTTTATAGACAAATGTGTGACAATGCAACGAAAATATTGTATTATCTAGAACTGAATGAAATAAAAGCGGCGTAATCGGCGCCGTAATTCAAATATGGTAGCCAAAAAATCAGTCTTATTTAGTTGAACCGACTTGGCAGAGGGCGGTGACTGAATCAGTATTATTCGAGTGATATATATCGAGAAGATGTATTTTCCGTATACGACTCTAATTTCCCAATCCAGTGTTGCCAGAGCTGGCATGATAGTATCATATTTGGTACTCTCGATAACCTAAATGTACACAGACGTTTATAATGCAATAATATATATTGGCTTGCTAACTTTTAAAAGCGAAAGTATTTGTTATACATGAAAGCGTTTTTTATATAGAAAATAAAAGTTCTCACATAATATTATCTTCTAATAATTATAATAATATACATGTATGTATGTACATACATACATACATACAATAATATACATTATCACATTGGGCTAAGCTAGATGTTTAAAAGTTATTTTATTTATTTATATCGATTTATTCAGTTGAATATTGTTTGTTTTTGTAGTTTTGAGGAAAATTAAGGGTTTCGTCATGGTTTTTGATTTTTTAATATAATTTTCTGCATTTAATAGCCTAATATCTGGTAAATAATCTCGGTAGTAGCTGGCAACACTGTTCTAGTTTTTATAGGATAGAATTGCCTGGTTTTGAAAACGTAAAGGCGGTTACCACGAACCGGATGTTCACACGGAGAAAAAAAAGCGGTAGTTTTTATTTTCTTACGGGAAAGCTAATAGAGATAAAGTTAAATTTGATAATAAATATAACAATATAATAATATGAAATCTAGGTAAGATTTTGCAAATTCTTCGTATGACATAATTATTAAAGTTGTATTTATCGGGAATTTAAATGTGTCGTCGATAAGAGGGAGATTTATTGGAAAATAGGGAAGGGTCAAATGTTACAACAGAATATCAAACTTAGCTAATAGCGTTTTCGTCAGCATTTCACCGTAGTGTATAAAAACATGAAGATGAACAAGAAGGAACAAAAACAAAACCAATAACCAGTATATATCACAATGACGTATTAAAGATAGACAAGCCTTGTTTACATTTTGGTTGTCCCCAACATATTTAAGACGAGACTCTTCTTACATGATGCTAAATCTCGAATAACAAAAATCATAATTGATGAACATATTTAAGATTTTAGCAGCATTTTCTGTTTAAAACGTAAGAAACAAGTTGAAAGCTTTTAAAATAGGTATGCCCAACCCACGGTCCAGCTCACTACTTTTTTTTCGGTTACAATTACAAACAGTGTTCTATACTTTTAGAAGGTGATTGTAGTTTGTATAAACTACAAATTAAAAAACCTTTTGGAAAACTTACAAAAGCGTCTTAATTTATAGTTACTGTTGGTTATGAAGCTTAAAACTGTCTAGAACACTTACTAGGAAATTTAGATGTTAGTAATTTTAATAAAATTGATTAAAAAACCTTTCAATATTATAACATGTTTATAATCTGTAGTCCAGAACTTGTCTTAACTACATCACTTATTCTAAAAATAATTTTTATAAAATAGTTTAAATGAACCCTTTCGAAATATACGCTACTGTGCGTTGTAATTGCCCTGATTTATGTTGCGACCAAAACATTGTGTAGGTAATAATGTGTAAAGGCTGGTCTATCATGTTATCTATGGGTCTATCTTTAATACGTTATTGATCTATCACACTTACACTCGTTAAGAGATAAGAAATGCAAATTATATCGAAAACTGCATCATCTCGATGGTATATCACTCGGTATTGTATCTGGCATGGGAAGTGGGAACAGACACGTGGTTATTTGTCCGGTATACAGCTGCGCAGGTACTTATTCGAGATGATAATAATAATCAACCATCGACCACCTATTTGGTCAACTAAATCACCAGTATCAAGGATATAGGATCCAAATTTTGTCAACAAATTGATAAAATTGCATCCTTTCCCCATCTAGTGGTCTTTAGTGGAAACTGTACCGTAGCGGCTAATAACGGAGCCTTAATGAACAAAATTGTTATTTATAGTCAATAAAATCATTGAAAATTCTTTTTGACTTTACAGTAAAGCAAATACTAGCAAACCACTAGCATATATTAATGATATTATTGAAGACGCTTAGACCGTTAAGTTTGGATAAAGCTCCGACCTTAAAACCATAAATTAAAGATTTCAAGTATTTTGACCCTCCATCTTACGACCGTATATTCAGAAAAGAGAATTCAGTGGCATTCTTAGTTTATGTTCGATTTATTATAAAAAGGAATGTGGATATTCTTTGTCGTACCGGTTCAAAATTTATGTCTTTATTCACCGAATCAAAAATACCAAGTCGTGCGGAGCTCAACACTATTGATTTTCTTTCGAATTGCTGATAATTCAACAAACTTTTCATTATTAAATATTTTAATGTATGCAATGAAAACATCGGAGTAACGTTGATCATACTTATTAACAAATGCTGTAGAAACACTATAGATTAGGACCCCTATTTCTAAACCGTGATTAATTTTAGATCAACTAGATGATTATTTTTTCCTCAGGAATAGTATCAGATCCCGTGTACAGGTAAACTGGTATCTCGTGACAAGGCGGAGCTTCCAGTACGCAGAGAGAGAACGTATTCGGCCAGACTGGGATGGAATTTACCCGAACATTAGATATTAAAATTTATACAATGTTGTCAATATGTGGATGATCACAGTAATGTTGGGTATTTTTTAGTATGATATTTAGAGAAATGAGTTTCAAATAATTGACAACAATTTAATTACTAAAAGGATGAGGGAATGATTTTTGGTTAGATATGATATACAGTGTGTCCCAAAAAGTTTAATAAACTCCTGGACAAAATTAACGCACCACTTTAATTATTCTAAATATTCACAATATAAACACAAAATAAAACTTAGTTAAATTGAAACAATAATGAATACCTAAAAATTAGTCGAATATGACCTTAACATGACCTTAATTTGCCTTATTTTTTCTTTAAAAATTTGTTTTTGCTGAAAATGTATAATTAAGCTATCATGCTTTCAAATTGAAAAAAGGAAAAAGAATATGTGAAACACAATGAATTTTGGTGAACCCTAATACCGTGTAGGGCCTCCTCTACTTCTTATTACTGCATTCATGCGTCGAGGCATGCTTGATATTAAATGTTCAACAAACGCTTGCGGAATAATCTCCCATTCTTCAATAACGGCCTCTATAAGTTGGTTGTGATTAACAACAGGAGGTCTAAGACTTCGAATCTTCTTTTTGAGATAGTCCCATAGATGCTCTATAGGATTCATGTCCGGACTGTTAGGTGGCCACTCTAATAAAGGGATATTAACATCATTTAGGTAACCAATAACCTGTCTTGCCACGTGGGGACGAGCGTTGTCCTGCATGAATAAAAAATTAGGCCCAACAAATGGAGCAAAAGGCATTACATGTTCGACAATAATGTTATCTAAGTAATATTGGGCATTCATAGACCTCGTACGTATAGGGACTAATTCCGTACGAGCATCGAAGCAAATTCCTCCCCAAAACATTTTAGAGCCACCACCAAAAGGTACTTTAGGAGAGATATTACAGCTAGCAAACCTTTCTCCTCGTCTTCGCCAGACACGCTCACGTCCATCTGGAGCTTTAAGGCTAACTCTGGTTTCATCGGAGAACATAACCCGTTTCCAATCATTGATGGTCCAATTCTGATGTAGTCTTGCAAAATTCAATCTCTGAACTTTGTGTTCTCTGGTAAGCAAGGGCTTTTTTGCTGGTCTTCTATTGCTCAATTCTGCTTCATGTAAACGTCTTCTAACCGTTCGAGATGATATAGATTATAGCGACGTTGCGAACATCCGCTAATTCATTTTTTAACAGATTGCTGGTAACTCTCCTGTCTCTGAGAGCACGTTGTCTCAAAAAACGATCATCAATTTGATTAGTGCAACGTTTTCGCCCTTGTCCTGTTCTTCGAAGGTACGAGCCTGTTTCATTATGACGTCTCACTACGCGACTGATACTGGAATGATGTCTTCCTAATAAACCAGCAACATGTCGCATTGAATATCCTTCATCCAGAAGAGTCGATGCTCGCACTGCCTCCTCTATTGACAAATTTCTTTGGCGGTTAATTTTTCTTACTTGTTTTACTCGCAAATGAACTTCCAAACATGCATATGATAAAAACAATTACAAACAAACGCTTGCTTCTTACAGAAATTTTGTTTTAATTAACACTTTTAAAAAAAAATTTAACACAGATTTACTCTAAAACGAAGTTTAATATGAATTACTGTCAAAACAAGGTATTATGTGACACTAGCTAGTTTAAATAACATCTGTCAGTATCAAACACGGTCCATAGCCTACTTGTCGTACACTAAGTTAACAATAAATAAAGATTATTGAGTAAAATATGAGTGGTGCGTTAATTTTGTCCAGGAGTTTACAAAGGGAGAGAAAGTTTATCTCATATTTCACAAAAAAATTATTCTCGATAAAAAGCTCTGCATGACTTGTAGATCCATAATTAGGTCAAAAATTTTAAAACTTTGTGTAGAATAGAAGAAAAACAAAAATAATGAATTGATTAAAATATAATATTTACCAAACAATACATAATAAAATTATGATGTAATTACAATACAAATATATAAGGGACTTTCATTTTAAAAGCTCCTACTTGGAAAACTTAATTACTGGTAACTATTTAACGTTTCAAAATACATATTTAAATAAGGCAATAATTATATGATTCTTACTATCATTTTAATATTTTTATTTAATTTTCAATATAACACATTCGACAAAATTATTTATTCTGTTTAATTTAAAAAGTATAACATTATTTAAAAAATTACTGGAAAGTCTGAAACAATAATAGCATTAATTAGTTCTTAGTAGATATTATTAAATAAATGGGGTTTAAATAAATCAGATTTTTTTATACCCGTAGGGGTTTAGAAATCCTCGGTATTTGATTCTTCATCATCAGAAGAATCCCATTCCGAATCACTGTCTCTTAAAGTGATGACACATTTTCTATATTATTTTCGATTATTGCTTCTTGAACCAAAAACTGTTGCTCCCATTTTTTTGCATGGTTGCATCGGCTTTGCCACTCAGTAGGAGGGAAAGTTGCAAAGAATTGTTCACATAACTCTTTTACATTATTTATATTGAATGTAATATTTTTTGATGCTACATACGATTTTAAGCTGGCCCAGACCAGCTCAATTGGATTAAGATCTGGGTGATATGGAGGCAATCTTAAAATTTTATGTCCATATTTTATTGAGATCTCGTCTATTGCATAACGTACATATTGTGGTTTATGCATTTTTACTAAATCGTACAGTTCCGGCTTTGGCATACTATTGTTTATTGGAATAAATAACGCGAGTAAATTAAACAATGCAACAGTGTAAAAGTATCGAGCTGCCCACTACATAACGTCTACCGCACGATTGGCTTTGCTGGATCCCCACTTTCAAATTTGTTACGGCGCATCGTCACTTCATTTCACGAGATACCGGTTGGAGTGTACTTCTGAAATAGCTTGAGGACCGTAAAATGCATACAATTAAAAATCACCAAAAACGCTTCTTCATCATGTTAACCCATTAATGCCCACCGGCACATAAATGTACCAACGTATCTTAATTTTTTTTCTGAAAATTGTATATACTTGTTACTGCTGAATATATACAAAAATATTCTTTGTGATGTTGTTTACACTGTGTAATTTTTCCTAAAATTTAGAGTAAGTAGTTTTTGATTAATAAGTCAAAATACCACCCGTTGCACAACAGTTTGCCAAACGTGTTTGCACTCTAGTAAATATTGTTTGTTTTTGTTCGCCTGAATTATTTAAGTAAAAAAGCTTTTACGTTGATCTCATACTCAATACATTGTACAACAATG
Organism: Lochmaea capreae; assembly: GCA_949126875.1. Classification (NCBI taxonomy): domain Eukaryota; kingdom Metazoa; phylum Arthropoda; class Insecta; order Coleoptera; family Chrysomelidae; genus Lochmaea; species Lochmaea capreae. The sequence continues at coordinate 12,970,794 of OX421402.1, read as the reverse complement.
CTGCAGTAAAATAAGTTTACTTTTCATTTCGAAAAATATTTTATACTTTGATAAAAATTGGTGGTACATGAATGTGCCAGTGGGCATATTCGATATTGCTTTAGGTAAGCAGTTCTGTGAATTTGATCTTGGGTTATTTTTAGATTCCGTGCATTTTCACAATTTATTCGTGGTAAGCCTATAAGGTTTGGCTTCAAATTATGGTATTTTGCTAACCCGACAGGCTTCCTTCATCATGCGGAACCTTATTGTGGATCTTCGACTCGTTTACCAGAAACATCATATGGTCAAGGTGGAGATGTTGTCTTTGGATTAGCACAGCACTCTGGACTTCCAAAAGGCACAAAGTTATTTTTTGATAATTTATTTTCATCTGTGGCGCTCTTAGACAGACTTGCAAGTTTAGGCTATGGGAGAACTGGTACCTTGCGACAAAATAGAGTGCCAAAAGGAGCCAATTTTTCGGATGTCAAATCATTCGCTAAAACAAGCCGAGGAACAATGGAGTCCAAAACCGATGGAAAGTTAGTACTCGTGCGTTGGAATGATAATGCCGTTGTGACTGCTATATCCAACTGCGTTCATGTCAAACCTATAACAACTGTAGAAAGATATTCAAAGGTAGTGCGAAATGGAGAAGTAAAGCCTGTAAAGTGTGTGTAAAGTTTCGAGTGCAATACCTGCAAAGTAGCCCTTCATCCAAAAATCTGCTTTGAGAATTGCCATAAACAATAGTTTCTTTTATATTGCGTTTATTTAGAGATGTTGATTTCGATTTTAGAATATGTTCATTTTCATTTGTTGATATGGTACTTGCCCAGTGGCACATGTATGTGCCACCTTTTCTTTGTGTTCTCCGGTAAACTAAAATTGATATATCAACAAATATATCTTGTTTATTATATATACGTCTCAATTTATATAGTTTTCCAAAAATCAAATAAAAAAAAGGGCACTAATGGGTTAACCAACAAGACAATACTTATACTAAGAAGACTAGAATTTGCAACGTGAGTCCGTACCTGTATTGGAAAAAATGAGTTTATTTACTTAATTACAGTTTCCTATAAAAATTGTCAAAGATAATAGTTTAATACTATTATATATATATACATATATATACGTTATGGACCAAGTTATTAGACATTGTAAAAAGTGCCCGCGCAGTTTGAAAAATTCCCAATATGAGAGGGCAGAGTGATGAACATTTTTGAAATAATCAAATAGTCCGGGCATTATGTATAATGTGTGTTACCTATGGGGCAGAGTGTAAAGGTGGTAGTATGGTACAATAAGCCAACAGGCTGCTTTGCTCCCGGTACTAGGACGGCTCCCAAAAAAAAAAAAAAATGGGGCACAGTAATTAAAACGTGATTAAATTCATTTTTATTCGTTATGTTTGTATCACGTGATTTGAAATGATTATTGGCGTGTGGAATACAAATTATTTGATATTTTCCAAACCTACCCCTACCAAACCTTCTTCGTATTTTTAGTCAATTTTTGAAGAAAAGAATAAGAAAATAAAAAAAAAACCTGTCAAATACACAGAGTATTATTATATTGCCCGAAAACTACATGACAATATTCACAATGTCTAGGCAATGTGATAAATGAGGAACTTCAAATTATAATTAATTACCTCGCCCTAAGTAGCTTGTCATTATTCATAATGCCCAGGCATTAAGTAAAATGCCCCAATTTATTACTTGGTCCATAACATATATATAATTATAAGTTTTTGGAATTTAATTTAAAAGAACAAAGACCGTTAGCAACAGCTACTTCTCGGGCTATGTGCCCAAACAGACATTGAATTATACTCCCAAGTTAAACGAGGCAGGGATATCCGCACGATATAACCAACCATTCTGGTTTGTAATTATAAGAGACGTCCCTTGTAGACCGGTTTTGCCATATTTATATTTAGTACAAGGTAGATATCATCCGTCCAGAAGCTCTGACAGCATAACCCTGGACTGGAGACAATATATATATTTACGTCCATTGATAGCACGTTTTACTAAAATACGACAATATTTGTATGAAACTGTGATTAAATAAATAATTACAAAGCCAAGGTGGTTTTTGATCAATATAGAATTTTGGTTTTTGGTTGGATGTGGGAATGTTGCTGTTAACGTATTCCTAGCATTTCCTTTACTGTGATTAATGTATTGATGTGATTTCAGCACTGTCCCCAGTCCAGGATTATGCTCTCAGAGCTGCTGGACGGTTGATAACTAATCCTTTCCTTCTAATTACAAACCAGAATAGTTGGTTATATCGTGCAGATAACCCAACTCCGTTTAAGTGTAATAGAGTGCCTGTTGGGGCACATAGCCCGAGTAGTAGTTGTTGCACCTTACTGAACGGTTTCTATTGATTGCTAAGTAATTTTCAAAATTTTTGTAAGGGATTATAATGGTATTAAACTTCTAATCTTCAGCACCATAAAACTTGTCAAATATTCATACATGCCATTATTAGTCTCCCGATCATCTGCCGCATATCTGTAAAATACTAGATAGGGCCGACACATTTTTCTAATAGCATTTTAAAGATAACGAGGAAAAAGCGCATTAGCACGGCAGTCGCACAGTCAATTTTGTTGGAATTAAAAAACCAAGTTAGTGTGTGTGCTAAAAGTGAAATATTTTTGCTTTCACCGAACTGAATTTGCTACTTAAAATAATGTCACAACGTATTGAAAAATTAAATGAAAAGATTAATTACTCTACGGTGACTATGCCCATTCAGTTTCTAATTTAATGACGAAACCGTGTATGGAATCTAAAGTGGTAATTGTAGTTAAAGTGATCAGCTATATTCCGGCTGAATGAACTTTAAACTGTTACAGAAACATTTTTTATAAGAAAATATACTGAGAAATAAGATGAGAAAGAGAAATCAAAATGAAACAGCATTTTTCAAAATAAACAATAATAATAAAACCTTTAGACAGAATCGAAAAAAATTACTTAACGAAATTTTCGTCTGATTATTTTAATTTAAACTTAAATTGTGTCTACCGAAACCGAAAATTAAAAGCACCTTAGACTTGAACGAGTAGGTTGACTGAACTTGTTTGTACGTTTTGGTATGCAAACATATCGATATTTGCGCTCGGGAATAAAATATGATTTTGTGTCAACAACCAAACAACACCCGTACTTCCAACACGATTCTTATCATGTGCTGGAACGTCTTACAAGTGGCATTTGTAATATTTTAATTAATTGAATGAGATTATTTTGCTAGCACTACTACGACTTTTGAGTGTGACCTCATAAGAAAGAAAAATGGTGTTTTTTCGCACAGTGAACGGTAACCTGATACTTCTGGAATGATCTTAAGTCGATTTAAACACTTTAGTTTGAAATAACAACTAGTAATCGGATATCAACTGAAGGTTTTAATGGCGTTGTCTTTTATATTGAAGAAATTTTCAATACATATAGTTGTGAGTAGAATAAGTTTGCACTGTTTCACAATTTGTCGGCGAGATAAAGGAATCTAAGTAGAAGCAGAACCGGTTTCAGGCTCATAATGTGAATTTTCAAAAAATGATTGCCAATGTTTGTATATTGGGGTAACATTCACTGATGCCTAAAATATCTATTGTACCCCCTTACTTTTACTCACGTCCTGAGGAAAGTCTCAGAGACCAGTAGCTCCTTTAGTCCCGGAGGAAGAAGAAGAATCTTTTATTGTCTAAGGACTACTAGATATGATCAGATCTTCTCTTTACTTCGGCTTTGACTATTTCTTCCAGTATTACATTGGAGTTCCTGATTCCGCAAAAAGGTTCCGGCCCCGAAAAGGGTGTTTCAGTCCCCCTCTTGATTGCCAAATGTCGGAAAATATTACAAGAAGTATAATACCCATAATAGTAGAAAAATAAGTTAATCATCTGGTGAGCTTTCTTCCTCACTTGATGTGTCATCCAGCTCAATGACAAATGAATGAACATTTTTTCTGTTTAAAAGGAGAAATATTTCGGGTCTATATTTACTTACCTATAACAATATCTTCGAATGGACGCCAAAAAGCCATAATTTTGATTATTACCAAAAAATAACCGCAATCAATGAAAAAGTTTTAATCAAACAAAATTTTAATCACAGTAACAGCTAACAGATATTCTTATTCAGAACACAATGTGTCGTAAATAACAAAAATGAACTAAGCCTACCCTGAGAAGTTCGCCGCAGGTGCACCGTACGTGTGGACTGTCCGCTGACATACATTTTAGATAGACCAATCGGAAGCTACATTGCATCAATGAGAATCAATTGTTCGCTTGTGGGTAGGTCAAGACTCGAAATGATTTATGGCTTTTTTATCCTCAAAGAGACCTTGCCGCATAGGTACTGTTATTTTATTTTGAAACAGTGTAAACTAATTCTACTCACAACTATACTTTTATTCATGATTTTTGCAGTATCGACAGGCAAATGGAATTAAGTTGAGAAGTGTAAATATTCTTGCAGAGTAGTATTGTCTAGGTTTAGTAATTATATAATAGGGACTCTCACTTATATTAAAAAGATGTGGAATAAAACTTTTGATGCCTTACATAAAAAGTTCTGTAATATCAAAAATGAATACTTTAATAAGGAAGCTGCACTAATTTAATACGTTGTCCTCGTGTTTAACAAACATTTGAAAACTCTTTATTAGCCGTTAAACATTTTTTTGACCAAAATTCACTCTAAATTCGCCAATATAAATTAAAAACTTCTTTTGTACTCCCCACCAAGACATTTCTTACTTTAAAGCAACCAAATCCACCCCAAGGACAACACTGATTCCTGCCAAGCCATCCTCGAACCCTTTTAAATCACCATAGCAGCAAACTATCAATATTTACTTCGAAATACATACGAAATCCCCAACGGAAAGCAAATCGCAACTTCTGAGCCACCGGTGACAACAAGGGTTTAAATAGTTCAGAAGGTAGATCATTCACATCGTGTAACTCGTTAATTTTCATCTTTTTGGTTGTTTAAAAAGTTATAGTAATCACTCAACAGTTTAAATGTGTGGAATATTATTAAGCGTTTTTTAGAGATAGATAAATTTTGACGTAATATTTAAAATAATATATGCAACTACTACCTTGTTTCAAAAGTTAACGTCGTTTGCGCAAAGAAATTTGAACCTATTTGTGAAATGTTAACCTATTCTTAAACCCTTCAGTATATTTCAAGTATACACCTTTTAGTATATTGCCAATATAAATATGTAATCGACACCAAAGTATAATTTACGGTCAACTAGTAGTTCTTGGTAGAACTGCGCTCGTTGGAATGGGAAGGAAATTCCACCACTATTCCATTCCACATATCAAATACATGTATACAGTTCGGTCAAGTTATTTATTTATGTCCTATGCCTGCGGAATACATAAGCGAGATGTCTGAGGTTACTCGTAGAAATTCACCCAAAATATCTATGGAAACTTTTAATACTAAACTTATTTGGAAATCTATTTCATAAACGTTATCTGATTTTACATCTGCAACAATTTATTCATAAAAATATTCGCTAGATAAATCGACTCGAGGTTTCTTATTATCTATATATAATTCGTATCATTATTTTCTTTTTAAATTTGAATTTAGCTATTTTGTCATCTATGGTCATTTGCATTATACAACATAAATATACTCAATGCAATTTCGCCGCTCATATTTTGTGGTAGAGGTCAACTTCTTCGAGGAATTTCACACCTTCAATGTAGTTTTGACGTCTATAAAGTTGGCACAGCCAAATGGGCACAATTGATTTTAATTAACACAACGATTTAGTGCTTTTTTTGTGCTAATTAATTGCGCAATTTTTAATTTTTGTGCTCTTACCATTTCGCTGAAATCGATGGCTGTGTCAGCTTCAAAAAAAGCTAGCACAGCCATATATGGAAAATTGTTTATTCTGATTTTTTCTGGCACATCGATTTAGTGCTAATTATGTGATTTCAGAATATGCCATAGAAAAAAATTTCGGATCACGATTGGTCAAAAAACCACCCCCCAGCCCAACAAGGCGCAAGAGTAAAGTCCTCGAAATTCTCAGCGCAATCGAATTTGAATAGTCGATTTCAAATGCATTAATAATGGGCTTTCAAAATACCTATGTAGAGATTTTGTTGCTCCACCCTTTATTGTAAAAAACCACCCCCAGCCCGACGAGGTGCAAGAGTAAAGTCATCAAAATTCTCAGCTCAATCGAATTTGAAAAGTCGATTTTAAATGCATTAATAATGGGCTTTCAAAATACCTATCTAGAGTTTTTGTTGCTCCACCCTTTATGGTGAAAAACCACCCCCAGCTCGACGAGGTGCAAGAGTAAAGTCATCGAAATTCTCAGCACAATGGAATTTGAATAGTCGATTTTAAATGCATTTATAATGGGCTTTTAAAATACCTATGTAGAGATTTTGTTGCTCCACCCTTTATGGTAGAAAACCACCCCCAGCCCGACGAGGCGCAAGAGTAAAGTCATCGAAATTCTCAGCACAATCGAATTTGAATAGTCGATTTTAAATGCATTAATAATGTGCTTTCAAAATACCTATGTAGATTTTTTGTTGCTTTACCCTTTATGGTGAAAGACCACCCCCAGCCGGACGAGGCGCAAGAGTAAAGTCATCGAAATTCTCAGCACAATCGAATTTAAATAGTCGATTTTAAAGGCATTAATAATGGGCTTTCAAAATACCTATGTAGATTTTTTGTTGCTCCACCCTTTATGGTAAAAAACCTCCCCCAGCCCAACGAGGTGCAAGAGTAAAGTCATCGACATTCTCAGCACAATCGAATTTGAATAGTCGATTTTAAATGCATTTATAATGGGCTTTTAAAATACCTATGTAGAGATACCTATAAATTCGATTGTGCTGAGAATGTCGATGACTTTACTCTTGCACCTCGTCGGGCTGGGGGTGGTTTTTCACCATTAAGGGTGGAGCAACAAAATCACTACATAGGTATTTAAAAAGCCCATTATTAATGCGTTTAAAATCGAGTATTCAAATTCGATTGTGCTGAGAATTTCGATGACTTTACTCTTGCGCCTCGTCGGGCTGGGGGTGGTTTTTTACCATAAAGGGTGGAGCAACAAAATCTCTACATAGGTATTTCCAAAGCCCATTATTAATGCATTTAAAATCGACTATTCAAATTCGATTGTGCTGAGAATTTCGATGACTTTACTCTTGCACCTCGTCGGGCTGGGGGTGGTTTTTCACCATTAAGGGTGGAGCAACAAAATCACTACATAGGTATTTAAAAAGCCCATTATTAATGCATTTAAAATCGACTATTCAAATTCGATTGTGCTGAGAATTTCGATGACTTTACTCTTGCGCCTCGTCGGGCTGGGGGTGGTTTTCTACCATAAAGGGTGGAGCAACAAAATCTCTACATAGGTATTTCAAAAGCCCATTATTAATGCATTTAAAATCGACTATTCAAATACGATTGTGCTGAGAATTTCGATGACTTTACTCTTGCACCTCGTCGGGCTGGGGGTGGTCTTTCACCATAAAGGGTAAAGCAACAAAAACTCTACATAGGTATTTTGAAAGCACATTATTAATGCATTTGAAATCGATTATTCAAATTCGATTGCGCTGAGAATTTCGAGGACTTTACTCTTGCGCCTTGTCGGGCTGGGGGGTGGTTTTTTGACCAATCGTGATCCGAAATTTTTTTCTATGGCATATTCTGAAAGCACATAATTAGCACTAAATCGATGTTTCAGAAAAAATCAAAATAAACAATTTTTCATATATGGCTGTGCTAGCTTTTTTTGAAGCTGACACAGCCATCGATTTCAGCGAAATGGTAAGAGCACAAAAATTAAAAATTGCGCAATTAATTAGCACAAAAAAAGCACTAAATCGTTGTGTTAATCAAAATCGATTGTGCTCATTTGGCTGTGCTAACTTTATAGACGTGTAGTTTTGTGTAGTTGCTTCTCTCTTGGTTAAAAAGTCCAGAACAGGCATGCCCACTAAGCTAATTTAGATTTTCTAAAAGAAAAAGGTTTGAGACATTTTTTATTTCTAAAAATACATAATTAGAGTACAGTAAAATTGATGCGAAACTGTGAAGATTATCATTACTTATGCTGTGTCTGTAGATCCAAACCAACTACGACGCTTTTATTTTTTGCTGATATAACTGGGAAAACGAATTGAATGAAAAATGTCCTCTTCACATGGATACGTACATCTCGTGATTTACCACAAGTAGCTTATCGAAATTGTGCCCTTACAACAATTTTGATGTTTGATTGTTTTGGTCAATTTTCATCTTATTTATTGGTAGAATAGTAAATAGGTTTCTTTAAACCTATAGCGATTCTACTAAATTATTTTTTTATTCACTGCATTGATCTGGGATTAAACTTTTTTGCTACTTATTTTATTTGAGACTACTGTTACTCCACATTACATTGGGACAAGTTTTTTGCAAAATATAGTAATTTATATTCCATACTTAAGTTTCCAACATCTACCTTTTAAATTTTAATAATATCATTGATTTTCTTTTGCAACTTTTATGTGCCCATTAATAATTTCGTTCGTTTGCAGGAAAATCGATAGGGCTGCTTACTTGAAAAATAGTGTATACGTACGAGATAACCTATGTAATTTGACTTGAAAAAAATTGTTTTTTTTTTCGTTATTTTGAACAAACAAGTAATCAAGTAAATTGTGTAGGTATTAATTTATGTAGATGCCGAACAAAACAAGTTTATTTTCTTTTGTAACACCCTGTATATCAAGTAATTCGTAGAGATTAAATATTCAAAAATATGTTGGTCAAGGACCAGCAGCGTCAGCATTTAGATATACACCAATACAGGGTGTCCAGAAACTCTCCTGGCAAACGGAAACTACAGTTACTAGAGGTGATTTTAAGTCGATTTAGCTCAAATTACCTCAATCCGAAAATGCTTCCTAAGGGAGCTACAGCCCTTTGAAGATGTCCTCATATATACAGTGCTATTCAAAAGTCCCCTCCCCCCCTCGTATCTTTTGAACGGCTACACTTACATTAATAAAATTTGGATTCTGCAAATAAAGTGTTGTAAACTTCTCTACGAATGGTAACAGGTGACGTAATAGTAATAGATGACGTCACAGTGCCACTCTGGCCAATAATTTTAAATAGGACCTTATGGCAAGTGATATCTCGTTTGAGAGGCATTGACATTGGCTACATAGCCATATTAATTTTGTTTGGGTTTAAACTAATTTTGACGGATAAATTAAATAAATACCAAAATTATTATTTCACATTTAAATATTGAAGATTTTTCAGTCCGCCTCTGGTTAGTTGTCAAAAAAATTGACGTTTTTAATTTAATAGTATTTGTTGCTTTGCAAAGTTTTTCTAAATAGCTTAAATATTTAATTTTATTATTGTTTAACGAGACGCCGACAAAGTAGCAGCTATCTTAATAATTGGTGAATCTGGAAAGAATCTCCATGAGAGATACCCAGATTGCCCTATCTCGAGAACTTATTTGAGGGAGCTTCTTCACAAGTTTGAAGCAACAGGTAGTGTTCAAGATGCCAAACGATCTGGTCGACCAACATTTAGTGATGATAAAAAAAATTGATATAGTTGCTGAAACGGTAGTAAACCCTACTTCCTCTTCAACTAAAGTTGCGTCTATCTGTGAAGTAAGTAAAAGTACAGTACAGAGAGTGTTGGCTAAAAATAGATTTCATCCATACCAGTTAAAAATGGTGCACCACCTTTCGGATGACGACCCCGACAGAAGACTCGAATTCTGTGAATGTATGACAAATAAAATTAGTCAAAACCCACATTACACAAAAACAATTTGTTTTAGTGATGAAAGTACTTTTTGCCTCAATGGAAATGTGAATACACAAAATGTATTGGAGTGACACAAATCCTCACACCTTTCGTGAACAACATACCCAATTTCCAGAAAAAAACAATGTTTGGGCAGGTATTTTAGGAAACCACATAGTTGGTCCTGTTTTCCTAAATTCAAATATAAGCGGTGAAGTGTATCTGGAGATGTTACAAAATGCAATTGAGCCGTTAATTCTTGAAATTCTGGAAGATCATCCAGATGAATTCGGCCATCTGGAAATAACATTTCAACAAGATGGTGCTCCTGCACATTATTATGGTGCAGTAAGACGTTACCTGGATGAAGAATATTGAGGTAGATGGATCGGCCGGCGAGGTTCTATAGAATGGCCACCTCGGTCACCAGATCTGACACCATTAGATTTTTTTCTATGGAGGTACTTGAAATCCAAGGTTTATACTACGGCACCAGATAGCATTGGTGTTTTGAAAGAAAGAATTATTGAAGAATGCAATGCAATTTCAGCTGACACATTCGAACGAGTACGACAAGAGTTTACTAATAGGATGTATTACTAGCTGCGTTCGTTATTTGAGTTTGCTCGGAATATTTTGACCGACGAGAAAGATGTATCTGTTTATCTGTCACGTTATGAGGTTATGTTATAGTCACTACTGTCATTAGTAATTCTCGTAGTGTTTGCTGACCGTGAATAGCGACCAAAATTGCCTCACGGGGTAGACATTGCTGTAACTAATAAATAATAAAATCTAAAACACTAAAAGAACGAAAACATCAAGCAAAAAAATCGTAGTCCGTTAATGAAAGACACAGGTTAGTAGTTTGTTTAGATCTGGTTGGTCGGGCCGTTCGTTAATAGCAATTTCCTCAGATTAATATGTGATCACATGACCAAAAATCCGTCGCCTCTGCGATGCAAATACCGAACGTAGCTACTGTCAGGGAGTAGACGGAGCACATTTCGAATCCATTGTTGATATTTGATTAATTAAATTTAAAAAAATAATTTCAATAATTTTGGTATTTATTTAACTTATCCGTCAAAATTAGTTTAAACCCAAACAAAATTAATATGGCTATGTAGCCAATGTCAATGCCTTTCAAACGAGATATCACTTGCCATAAGGTCCTATTTAAAATTATTGGCCAGAGTGGCACTGTGACGTCATCTATTACTATTACGCCACCTGTTACCATTCGTAGAAAAGTTTACAACACTTTATTTTCACCCTCCAAATTTTATTAATGTAAGTGTAGCCGTTCAAAAGATACGAGGGGGGGAGGGGACTTTTGAATAGCACTGTATAGAAGTTTTGGTTAGGTCAAATAAGTGGGCTACGATTCATTATTAAACACATCTTGTAACTGACTAGTTTATGATTGAGACAACAATAAATGACCTATTTGTGAAACGAGAGTGATTATTCCCAATACCTTACATGGCGATCCTGCTGCGTCCTAGCTTGACTTAGCGAAATATAACAGGATTATTAATTACTATATCATGGAATTGTATCTAAAAAACATTACAAATATAAAAGGAAATGAGTCTACCACTCAAAAATACTATTATACAGCCTGACTCACTTTGAAAAGTTTTGATACTATTACAACTTACATAGTTTGAAAAAGATGATTTATTTTAAGTCAATAGCCGCTTAACTAGGAAGAAATAACTACTTTCCACAATCGGTTTTGTCTACTTTTTAATATATGGGTATAATTACATGTGTTGCTCATTTTTGTGGTATTGCCTTGGTTTATAATTTGTTGTAGTATTTCAATTCCTCTATGTCCTAAATATTTATACATTTCCGCTTTAATGTTATCGACTCCCGGTGCCTTTCCCTTTTTCAAGCTTTCTACTGCTACTTCTACTTCTTCTTTTGTGATTTCATCCTTCGGGTCATTATTTAAGTTTGAATTTTGTGATTCACCTTCTTCTTCAACTTGATTTGTTCCTAGTAGCACTTGGAAGTGCTGTTTCCATCTTACTATTATGTCTTCTGGTTTTCTAATGGTTTTTCCTTCTTTGTATTTTGTCATTTTTGTTTTCCCTTTTCCTATCATATTTTTAGGACTCTATGAAATAATTTCTGGTTCCATGTTGTTTCCGTAATCTTCCCATTCTTTTGCTTTCGTTTCCTTCACTTTTCTCGCAAGTAGGCTTTCCATACTTGCTTTTTGTCCTGTATAATTATTTTTGTTTCTTCACTCCATCAGCTGAGTCTATAATTATTCCTTTGAATATGTCCCATTTCTCTTCCAGCTTTGCTTGAGCTATTACATTACTCTGCTGATGTATTAGGTTGTCGACTACAAGTATAAAAGACTGATTCACTTTGAAAAGTACGATAACAGTTAGTTTTGATACTATTACGACAACTTAACATACATAGTTTGAAAAAACTTTAAGTTAATGGCCTCTGAACTAGGAAGAAACGTCCTTCCACATCTAGATAATTTGTGAGAGAAGAAAGTCTGTGATTTTGTGTATCATATCTGGAGCAATGCCGAGCACCATCCTGAACAGGAAAAAAAGTCAAGTATATACAGGGTGGACCGGATTTAATTGACGTATACAGATATCTCGTGAACCGCAATAGATACAATATTGATTAAATGGAGAAAAAGTTTGGTATATTAATGGGAATTTAGATGGTTCAAAAAAATTTAAAATATCTCGATTAGTTGCGGAGATATTTGACAAAATTCTAAAATGGTGCTTTTCGTTTTTTAAATTTGCCGTCGTTATTATAAAATATATCAAAAAAAGTATTCTTAACTTTTTTTAACAAACGAGGTTTTCTATAAATCACCATACCAAAAATTTCATTACGACGCTTCGTCTTTACAGGGTCACCATAAACTTCATTTGTTTAAAACGGACCTGGATTTTTTATTGCAATATTTTTTTCGTTTTGTATAGATACATACAATGATATTGTATACTTGACGATTCTACAACAGTTCGTCTCTCAAACATCATCTTTTTTAAGTCAAATGAATAATTTTAAATAACAATGGGCATTAAATAAGAACTAGAACTAGTCGATATATTTGAAATTTTTTTGAACCATCTAATTTCCCATTAATATACCAAACTTTTTCTCCATTTAATCAATATTGTATCTATTGCGGTTCACGAGATCTCTGTATACGTCAATTAAATCCGGTCCACCCTGTATATCCCCATCACGAAATATAGTCATAAAATCATTGTCAGCTCTACAATTAGTTCATGTATGGTAGACATGTAAATAAGTCACATCCATCATTCGAATGTTATTTTAAAAGAAAATATTTCAAATCTACAAAGGATTGCCAACGAATATTATTGTCTACCACAATTAAATTCAAGAAGTTTCTATAAAAAAAAAACAGATTGATCTGATTGTGATCCAACCAAATTTTTTATAAATAAGACTAAATACCTAAGACTTGAAAGTGCATCGGATATACTGAAATATTCAGAGTTTAGAGAAACTCTCAAACATGTACGATTGAACTTTATACAGAACATGTAGAATCCATTAACAAAATACGCAGATGATATATCTATCGGCTTCGGCATTACACGCATTGAAGTAGGTTTCTAAATAATACGATGGATATATTGTTTAGGAAAATTATCAACAGCAATAATCAATTGTCGAAGAGATTACATTATAATTAGAGTTTAATGCTCTTACACGCATTTGTACAGTCTTGGTTACTGCTCTTGTGCCAAAATATACAACGCATTCAATTTGTATGAATATACATAACTAGCAATTGAAAATATTAGCATACAGACAAAATTAATGACTTTATTGTTGTTTATTTTAACAAACTTATGAGCTATGAGTAATCCTAGATTTTCGCGCATTGAAATAATGAAACAAAAAACACAAACAAACCACAACATTTGATTGGTTCGATAAAATCCTTCTTGGGCCAAGTTGATGAGGAAGATATATATGTATACATATAATTACAATTTATTATAACGATGGGAGACATCTAAAGGAAACTGTAGAGGAAGCAATAAAAGTTGTAAGGTAGCTTCTTAAGTTATTGACTTTATTCCAAGTTCAAGCTATCGTTTGTGATTACAAACTTCATCAGGATAACTATAAAAATATGAGAAACACTCTAATACAAGTAAGTTTGAGTTGGGTTTGAAAATAACATCCAATTTCAAAATGTAAAGAAAGCTGTGAGAACCAAAGGACTAAAGGAGAATCATCTTTCTCTGAAGATACATCACAATTACATAATTATAAATCTAATGTTTAGTGGTTTTAGTTTTTGCAGTTACTTTACATTTAAGGTCTTAAGTATAATAAAAAATTGAATCAATAATCAATGCTACTTCATTTTAAATCTTAAAAATGAAAATTAGGCCAAATAAAGTAATAAAATTAACATCAAAATAGACAAAAGTTACAATATGGTTGGGTCCCTCTTTTCACGGTAATTACAATTATTATTAAAACGAGATTCTGGGAACATTTTGAGTTTTCACAACCTTTTAAATGTATTTTTATGATTTATAACGGTGAGATAACAAAGTAGGTTACTGGAATATATCGTTATAGAACGATTTCAAAATTTGAACGTATCAATATTTATTACAACGTGATTTTTTTTAATACGACCCGTTCAAAAAAGTATATTTTTATTTTCATAACAAAATTCTTATTTACTTACGACCAATATGCAGGAGAGTACAAACAAACAACTCGGTTTATAAAATACTATCGGTAGCGAATAAAAATTCTGCAAAATTGAGTAAAATTAACGCTTGCTGTCCAATGGGTACAATTAGGTACTTGATATATTCGGATTCCCATTTTTAAAAATTGATTTTTGGAGTGTCATTTCAATTTTCTAGTCTCATATCATAGTAAAACCATACTCTTTTGGGGCTAGTATTAAAGACATTCCAAAAAACTTTGGTAAGCTTATTAAAAAACAGATACGGTCTACTAGACCACAAGACATGTATTTCAATTTTTTTATCAGTTAGGTATGTATGTATGTATATTGAAGTGACATTCACTGAGACGTAAAATATCTATTGTGTCCCCTCACTTCTACTTGGCTCCTGAGGAAAATCTCAGAGAATAGTAGTCCTATTTTTTAGGATATCTGCAGACTTTAACGTAGGTAAATCTCTTCTATCCGATAATCTCCTAGGTGCTATGCCCTAGGATTCTGAATTGCTGTGCAATTCGCACGTATGTGGCTGGAGGTTTCTTCTTCCATGCCACAGAATTTGAATTCTTCTTCCTCCACTATTTTGAGCTTTTTCAGGTGCCCATTCGGGCGACAATAGGTGTAATTCTGTAAGCTTTAACTTAACTTTTAACGCATGTTTAAAAATTAGACAATCTGCTAACTCCATTTTACTATTTTGTATGCATAATAATCTTTAAAACATGAACGGAAAACTCTTAATTGGATCTGTTAAAATTTAAATCCTAATCTTGACTATGTCTAGATTAAAACATCTCTAATAGCGAAAACTTCGTCAAATATAACGGCTTCCCGTTAATTTTTAACCACTTCTTATGTATGTATGTATGTATGTATGTATGTATGTATGTCTTTTGGGGTAACATTCACTGAGACCTAAAAGATCTATTGTGCCCCCTTACTTCTACTTAGTTCCTGAGGAAAGTCTCAAAGACTAGTAGCTCCTTTAGTCCTATTTCCCCGAGGAATTTTAGGATATCTTCAAGCTTCAACTTAGGTAACTGTCCCTCTTCTATCCAGTAGTCTCCCAGGTGCTGTGCCCTAGGATTCTGAATTGCTGTGCAGTTCGCAAGTATGTGGATGGAGGATTCTTCTTCCATTCCACAAAACCTACAATCTTCTTCCTCCACTATTTTGAGCTTTTTAAGGTGCCCATTCAGGCGACAATGTCCCGTTAGGATCCCTGTTAAAACTATTAGTGCAGTTTTACTTTGACTTATGCATTCATTTGATCTCAACGAGTTGTAGTCACCCATCAGAATCTTTGATTGACTAAGCCATACTAGATCTTTTCAAAAGTCAGATCTTCCCTTTTTTAGGCTTTACCTATTTCTTCCAATATTACATTAGAGCTGATACCGCAAAATGATGTTTGAGTCCCCCTCTTTGCTAGTTCATCTGCTATTTCATTTCCTCCTATTCCAGTGTGTCCTCAAATCCACAGTAAGGTGACTATATTCTTCTCGCCTAGTTCATTAAGTTTGCCTAGGCATTCACACGCCATTTTGGAACAGATTACACAAGAGCTCAGTGCTTTAATGGCTGCTTGACTATCCGACATTGCTAGTTAGGTAGTTGAGCCAAAGAGGAAAAATGTCCATATTTCACATTTCAGACGACGCGACGGCGGCCATAAGAGCTGATCGTGATCGTGATCATGAAGAAGTGTGTCATATTTTTAATAATTTGCATCCGGAGAGAAATCCTATATCACGCTAGTAACTAAAACATTACAACGTTTTAATTCAACTGGGATGGTAAAAAATATTGCAATCGATTTAGAAGAATCACCTCAAACTTCCACCACAAATTTGGCACTAAACCATGGTATCAATCGACGTTCTGTAAGAAAGATATTAAAAAGTGAAAAGTATCATCCGTACAAGGTACAGTTGGTTCAAGAATTGTCAGACGATGATTTTGACCGACGGCTGGAATTTTGCGAACGGCTAATGGATATCTGTAATGTCGGCGAAAATTTTGCTTTTAACATAGTTTTTTCCGATGAGGCAACTTTTTGTTAAATGGAACAGTTAATCGGCATAACTCAATGTATTGGTCAAATGAGAATCCTCATTGGATTCATGAAGCACATACCCAGCATCCATAGAAGTTAAATGTTTGAATGGGAATTATCGAAAATAGGCTTATAGGTCCATTTTATATCGACGGAAACTTGAATGGTGACAAGTATTTGGATCTACTAAATAACGAAATTATTCCTTCACTTCAACAGAATGGGCAATTACCACAAAATGTTTGGTTTCAACAAGATGGAGCACCTCCCCACTATGATAGACTGGTTAGGGATTTTCTTGATACGAATTTTCCAAATCGATGGATTGGACGTAGAGGATTCATAGAGTGGCCTGCTCGTTCTCCGGATCTTAGCCCGTTAGATTTTTTTCTTTGGGGTTATCTAAAATCACGTATTTACTTTAGACGACCAACAAACTTACAGTAATTGAGACAAAGAATTATTGATGTATGTGAACTAATACGTGGAGAAGTCTTGGAAAGAGTGACTCAAGAATTTGTTAATAGGATGGCATATTGTCAGCAAGTAAACGGCGAGCATTTTGAACATTTGAAGTAATTTTGTTTCTCATGATTCTAAAATATTGTGGTTTGATTCCCAAGAAAATAAGAAAAAATAAAAAATAATGAAATATACACCTATTGTACAACTAACAGTGAGTTATTCCTCGTTTTTACAAATTTTACACTAAACTCAGTATGTATGAATCCAAAATAACAAGCTCTTTCAAAATCTGTAAAAATATATAGGGTGTCCCATTTAAATTAAAGAAGTTGATGGCATTTCCGGTTAAACCGGAAGTATATTATTAACAAAAAAATGTACATCAGATGCATTTTGTTCCATTGCACTTACCTGCAAATTTTTCATAAATAACGTTCTTTTCGTTTAAAAGATATTTACTTGGTTCTATAAGCTAAATATTCTGAAAATTGAAAAAGCGAAACCACCGGGACTCGAACCGGGGACCCCTTAGTTACAAGCCCTTATGCTAAGCCCTGCGCTACAGCGGTTCCTACCTATCAAAGTTCTGTTCGGTATTATAAGCTACCATTCAACCGCGACTGCGTCTTACATTCGGCCATCCTGCTCCGCTCCTCGTCCTCGAGGTACCTAGAGTGCTGGACCTGACGTTTGTGCGTACACCTATCTCACCTACTCGTTCGTGAGCCTGATGCCTTGCCTGTCTACGCTTATCTCACTCTTCTGGCGAGCCTGACGCCTGCGCGCCCATTCCTGTCACCCTCTCCTCACTATCACATTACATTATGGCCTCATGTGGACATTTCGTAGATGTAATCCCACTTCTGATATATAAGCTAAATATTCTGAAAATTGAAAAAGCGAAACCACCGGGACTCGAACCCGGGACCCCTTAGTTACAAGCCCTTACGCTAAGCCCTGCGCTACAGCGGTTCCTACCTATCAATGTTCTGTTCGGTATTATAAGCTACCATTCAACCGCGAATGCGTCTTACAGTTCCATACTTTATCCCAACCCTGTATATATATGTATATATATACAGATTGCGAAAAGGCTTTTCGAACCGTACGATTTACACAAGCACGACAAGGAAAATATGAGAAAAACAGCTTGAAAGAGAGAGAAAGAACAACTGTGCGTGGCCAGCGAGGGCGCGTATTTAGTTCCAGAGGCCGTCCGAATGTCCACTGCCCCCCCATTTGCTGTTGCCAGAAGCACAGACTAATTTGTACAAATGATATTTTTGTCTCGTCATCGTCGACTCTTTTTCGAACTCATGCACTATTAGGCAAAACCAAACACCTCCATCCGGCAACAGTGTCATATTCAAATACAATGGCATGCGCTTCCAACGTGGTCAACGTTTGTAGCAAAAAGACCTAGGAATAGCAATTTAAATGTGAATTCTCTCTGTAAAGGACACTGTTGCCGGATGGAGGTGTTTGGTTTGGCCTAATAGTGCATGAGCTCGAAAAGGAATCAACGATGACGAGACAAAAATATCATTTGTACAAATTAGTCTGCTCTTCTGGCAACAGCGGTTGAAATAAGGGGGCAGTGGACATTCGGCCGGCCTCTGGAACTAAATACGCGCCCTCGCTGGCCACGCACAGTTGTTCTTTCTCTCTCTTTCAAGCTGTTTTTCTCATATTTTCCTTGTCGTGCTTGTGTAAATCGTACGGTTCGAAAATCCCTTTCGCAATCTGTATATGGTCCTGTGGTATCAAGCTACGGTTGTGCTAGCAAATTTCAAATTATTCTGATAGAAAACAACCCTCTATACAGACTTAAAAATTCCACGAACACCACAACGACCTTAAGATTATCAGAATTCATTGTTACTTTATCACAAATAGACATCAGTAACTGATTATAAAATGCAGTTACAACTTTCATATATTATTATACACAGCTTTGCAGTTCATTTATAAACGCCACAAAAAGAAACGCTTGTAAAACCCATTAATTTCATTCGTTTAAAAACTTGTTGGTTTTTGTAAGTGAATGGTTTTTGTACGAACCAAGAAATAAAATTAGAAGCACTCGTTTAAAAATGTAAGACCCAGTTTGTTATATATGGCAGCATGAAAATAAGCAGCCGACGGAAAAGGGCGAGCAAATAAATATATAATAGACTGATCGCAAAGAAAACATCGAAAATGAAATGATAAGTTTCCCGAGAAGGTGTGCTATTTTTGCTCTGGCTCACTATGCCGATATTACATAACCAAATATTATCGATTTGCGATTTATATCGAAATTGTTTCAACTCAAAGTAAAGATTTTTTCTAATCATTTTGAATTATGTCGAAAGTTATAGAATGTAAAAATTGAATTTGGCATAACTTTTCACTAATCAATTCCATCTACGTTTGCTTTCGCTATAAAATTTCTCCCGAGAATCCCATAGTTCTAATGCAAATCGATAAGACAAAGACATCGTGAAAACATCTATGAATAATGGATTTGTAGACTTTTTCTAAAAAATACTGCTGAGACATTAACCTCATAGAAGAGGTTTTAATGCAGTAGCGGATTTAAAGAATGTAAAGGGATTTGGATTACCTTCGACAAAGTTGAATCAAAAATGTACTTCAAGGTTCACAAACACTGCAACTATTGAACGATATTCAATACTTATTTGATTTTTCTGAATCCCTGTGAATATTTTTTTTGTATAAAGATTGTACCAACTGTTTTATAAGGATGTCATTTTTTTTGGTACATGGTATTAACAGATTATTCTCGGGAGCTTCCAAAAATTTAATATTTTATTGAATTTGGGATTATCACATACAGTTTTTGAATCCAGCTAAGAACAAAATAAGCAGTCGACAGCAATTCAAAAGAACACTTGCACAAGATACATATGAGGATATATTGAAAAATTTTTAGCCTACTATAGAACCAAACAAAATTTCAATGTCAAAATATTTTATTACTAAACATGTACTCCTCTTAATTGGATACATTTATTACAGCGAACCTGCAACGTCTCTAGACCTTTCAAAAAAAAAGTTTCTTCTTGCTCTGCAAACCAGACCTCCACAGCTTTTATTACCTCCTCGTTGGAAGAAAATTTACGACCTTTCAAACTTTTTTTCAGTTGAGGAAAGAGAAGATATTCGGACGGAGCCAAATCTGGTAAATAGGGGGGGTGTTCTAGTAATTCAAACCCTAAACCACGAATTTTTTGCATGGCAACATGAGATTTGCGTGCAGGGGCGTTTTCCTGCAAAAACAAAACACCTTTGGATAGCTTTCCGCGTCTTTTTTCTTTAATTTTTTCCCGTATACTGGTCAGTAATGTCGAATAGTAATCTCCAGTTATTGTTCTACCCTTTTCCTGAAAATCAATCATGATTACTCCATGGCAAACCCAAAAAACTGAAGCAAGAACTTTTCCAGCAGATTTTTGGAGACGAAACTTCTTAGGTCTTGGAGAACCAGAGTGTCGCCATTCCATCGATTGTTGCTTTGTTTCTGGATCGTAGAAATGTATTAACAATTCGGTTTAAGAAGTTGTTTCTACCCTTGCACGCTTTTGGTCAACATTCAAACATTTGGGGATCCATTTTGCAGCAATTTTTGTCATGTCCAAATTGACGTGAACTATATGATGAACGCGTTCGTATGAAATCTTCAGTGCTTCAGATAATCGTTTTAGCCCAATTCGACGGTCTGATAAAATCATGTCATGAACTGCATCGATATTTTCGGGGACTGACACAGAAACTGGCCTTCCCGATCGGACATCATCTTCAATTGAAAATTTACCTCTTTTGAAGCTTGCAGTCCAATTTTTCACGGTCGCATACGAAGGACATTGATCACCAAGGGTATTAAGCATATCTTCGTAAATCTGCTTACCTCTTAACCCTTTTAAATACAGGTACTTGTTGATGGCTCGATACTCCAATTTTTCGATTCTCACTATTTCGGTGGACATCTTTTTTCTTTTAATTTATTGCGTAACTCTGGTTTACTTTTTTGACGTCAAACTTCACACTGACACTTCTAATAAGTTATTGTTCGTTGCTATGGTAACGCAATATTTTGTTTATGCATGGAACTGGTCTAGGCTAACTAGACATCAATACATCCTCGTAATTGGGAGATAAATTATTCATGGCTCTAAGACAAAACTAAAAATAGTTATGACAAAAAGAAAAAATAGAAAACCTTTACAAAGCAAAGAAAAAAAAGAAGTATAAGTATCCTACGACAGTGAAGAAATTTCTTCTTACTTTGTCGAACACACATTAAATTACCTTCTTTATAAACATGAAACCCTAAGGACGAAGAAACCTCAAAACCATTAAACTTGATGGGAGCGAGGTTGAATAGAGACAAGAAGTCAAATATCTAGGTTTGACTCTAGATAGTAAACTCCTGTGGAACAAACATGAAAAGGAGATTATATACAAAGCAAAAATGGCTCTAATGGTGTGCAAGAATCTGGCAGTGAGAAATAGGGGCTGTAACCCAAAAACCCTGAGCTGGATGTACACTGCCATAGTCAGACCAATTATCACTTATGGAGCCATTGCGTGGAGTAGCAGAACTAGCCTATGGACGACGAGAGAAAACCTTAATTAAGCAACAAGAAGGAATGGGATCCAAATACCATTACCAGACTTGGAAAGATTCAATGGTACTTAGACGGCTCAAAATCAATAGAAGGAACTGGGATAGAAGTGTACGGACCAGGAACCAAACACTCTGAAAGCTTGAGAAAAACCACAAGTATCATTCAAGCGGAAATTCACGCAGAAGAATGTAGATTATGTGGAATGGAAGAAGAAACCTCCATCCACATACTTGCGAATTGCACCGCAATTCAGAATCCTAGGGCACAGCACCTAGGAGATTATTGGATAGAAGAGGGACATTTACCTAAGTTGAAGCCTGAAGATATCTTAAAATTTATCAGGGAAATAGGACTAAAGGAGCTACTAGTCTCTCAGACGTTCCTCAGGAACTAAGTAGAAGTAAGGAGGCACAATAGATCTTTTAGGTCTCAGTGAATGTCACCCCATACATACATACATACAAGAACGAAGAACACCTTAGATCAGCTATCTTTAGAAGTATAGTTAACGTAAAATATATAGTGCCAGCTATCTAATCGTATATCCCCTTTAAGTTATGTTGCAGAGCTACACTCTGAAAGGTATTTATATTATTTTCGTCTACTTACCAAACATAATTCTCTATTGTATTTGTATTTTGACCCATCAGTCCATCCTTTCTTAACCGTATCGTGTGTATCATACCGAGTTTCGTCCAAATAGATCATTGCTAATAAATAATTGTATACTTACTCACAATTTCCACACAAAAACACACACACTTTCTTGATGTCAGACTACCGACTAAAGAGAACACCTGCAACTATCCTTCAAAAATAGTTATAGTTCAGTCAAACTATTAAAGGCACTCACCCGCTATCGCTCGTTCGTGCTTTAAACAGTTTCGTTTATTAATCGCCTTCATTAACAAATTAGTTTATTAAATAACTATTAACGATTATTAGTTGAAATTATAACATTATATGAATTTATCGTCAACTAAGTAAGCATTTTAAATAATAATAATATTGACTAGGCTATGACGATATACTCTTAGTCTTAGAGCCGGCAATTTTAAGTTCGCACAATACCTTTTACGTCAACTATACCAATTTACTGTCAATTCTCACAAACACCAGTGTTTAATTTAATAAAATTTCAGTTAATAACGTATAGCTCGTATTTACATATTTCTAACCAACACGTTTCTGAAATTTTGAAAACACAAACTGGTGAGCTTTGCAATCCAGCAATTTGTAACGATCTCAATTTAAAACAGCATAAATTTAATACCCCCACAAATAAAATAACTATCCAAAATCATTTTCCGAACAACGCATTGTTTATTTATTGCCCAAGATAACAATAGTATGCAAATCAAATCAGGCTAATTACAAAATCCAATAATTGATATTATCGTCATCAAGATGGAACAAACGATACCTATGCTAGGGAGGATTTTATATTATATTAACTCTGCAGGCGATCTGTAAACCACTGCTATAACCAAATCTTCTAAGAGGGTTGCTGCTAAAACTTGTTGCTGCAATTTCGGTTACAAATTACTCTTTTCTCATACACAACTAAAACATTCACTCAGTTATTTGTTTACAAATTTTTACATGTTGGTAGCTCCAAAAAACAAAACATTATGTTTGTACATTTAGGTCATTTACCTTTCTCTAATGACCGTCAAAGGATATCTTGTCATACCCAAAATCATAGCCAGAGCTGTTATATATCGGAAATTAATATTTGATACAATCAATTGATGTCAACTTCTCCATACTCTGCCGTGGATCAATTATTGTGTATTCTGGCCTATCCACTACTACCTTTTCAGATTTACTTTGGACCTAGCAGTTAGCAGGCTTACCACAGTTTTGACAGTATTCTTGTCCTAACTCATTGTTTCATATCTTTTTGTCCTAGTGAGTTTGTCCATTATTCCATGGATTTATGGCTATCCTCCTTCCAGTACCCTTTTTTTGTCATTTTTGCAACGCTGAATAAGGGTTCCGGTCTAACGAATGGCATTGACCTCTACGGAATCAGGTATATTTATCGCTGCTTGGCTAACTGTGAAGATGGCAATTACTTGCAGCCTATTAATTTCTACAGCACATTGGTAGATTGCTGTCATTTTCACTTGGAGAATTCTAACATCCTTCGATGGGATTTTTGGGCAAGTTATCCCTACCTACTCCTTCCGACTGAATAACATGCTGTTTCCGATGTATGTATGTATGATGGGGTGACATTCACTGAGATCTAAAAGATCTATTGTGCCCCCTTACTTCTACTTAGTTCCTGAGGAACGCCTCAGAGATTAGGAGCTCCTTTAGTTCTATTTCCATGAGGAATTTTAGGATATCTGCAGGCTCCAACTTAGATAAATGTCCCTCTTATATCCTATAATCTCCTAGGTGCTGTGCCCTAGGATTCTGAATTACAGTGCAATTCGCAAGTATGTGGATGGAGGTTTCTTCTTCCATGCCACAGAATCTACATTCTTCTTCCTCCACTATTTTGAGCTTTTTCAGGTGCCCGTTCAGGCGGCAATGCCCCAATGTCCCGTTAGGATCCCTGTTAAAACTCTTAGTGCAGTTTTACTTTGACTTATGCATTCATTTGATCTCAACGGGTTGTAGTCACCCATCAGAATCTTTGATTGTCTAACCTCTACTAGATTTTTCCAATGGTCAGATTTTCTCTTTTCTTCGGCTTTACCTATTTATTTCAATATTACATTGGGGGTGATACCGCAAAAGGGTTCCAGCCCCCAAAAGGGTCTTTCAGTCCTCCTCTTTGCTAGTCCATTTCCTTCCACAGTAATGTTACTATATTGTTCTCGCCTAGTTCATAGATAGAGTATGCCTAGGCATTCCTACACCATTTTGGAACTGATTACACAAGAGCTCAGTGTTTTAATGGCTGCTTGACTATCCGACATTATGATAATCTTTTGCCATCTATACCCTTTGTCAATATTGAACTGGACACACTTTCTTATGGTGTGAATTTCCGCTTGAAAGATACTTGGGATTTTTCACAAGCTTTCAGAGTGCTTGGTTCCTGGCCTGTACACTGTTTCTTCCGATTGTATAGGTACATTTTCGTTCCATTCTTCCCTTCCCGGTGTAGATATTTTGTATTTATTTTCAAAGCTGTATCTCGTTGCTGTTGCGTGAATGTTTGTACCCGCTTTTTAACTCCTTGATGAGCCTCCGATTACCAGAACTATGCTTTTGGCTTATATGTTGCTGACTATTTAGTAATATGTGCATAAAAGATCTGTTAGAGTATGAAGAATTAATATAGTAGATTTATCCAAGTCGTTTATCTATCATTGTATGGTTCTACGAATTCCCCTGTATTATTCAGCAATAATAAATTGTTGATATACAAAATTTATTGTATATTGTCTAAAATAAGTATTAAAACATCGTGAGGGAATTGGTTAAAATGTTAACACATAATTTTAATATTTGACATTTTAATATTTCCATATACCTACAAACGGGTACCATTGCGGTTTATATTTTCAACAAACGGCAACCGGATGATGACACAGATTTAATAGAGGAATATTACGTATGTGTGGTTAACCAAACCAAACTTACTTCATTGCACTACTGTTTCTGACAGCTGCCTCACTATTAAACCTATTGTCATAAAATAATAATCAAATTAACAGAGAACTAACGTTCATTATATACGTTAATATGTCGAACATAAATTATTTGCATTTAAACACAGAGCTATTATCTGCTACTTCATTTTCGTTACACAATACTTTAAGTAACAACTGTGATGCGAATATACAGAGATTGCACATGAGTTAAAGTTTAATTTATAGAAAGATTAACTTATACCAGCAACTTTGCTAGCGTTGAGGTCCTTAAATACGCGTTATAGACCATGGAAGATTACGTAATTTGAATAAAATGACAATACACATATATGGTGGTCCTTAAGTCATCTCCCAACAAATCCAGCTTCAGGCCGATCTCAAAAATTTGTTCTTCTAGGCATCTCTGTAATCACAGAAAATGGCTCCACCGGAATTCCAGAAACAGAAAAGAGAAGCAGAAAGAAAAAAATTATATTTATTCCGAATAATGTGGAAGATTACAACATAGTGCTTACATCTCATGAACTGGAAGATGCATTGGAAATCTGCTTCAATCAAAAGTTTTTTAGACAAACGTTGTCAATGAGGAATTATGTTTGGCATTGACAAATTAACAAGAATTGACATTTCGTCAAATTGCTTTAATCTAATTTTTTATCGAAATGGGTAATCATTATTCCTATGAAGAATATGCTGATATGAATTTAATCTATGGTGAGGTGAAATGTAACACTCGTGCAGCTAAACGAAGATACGCGGAACTATTTCCTAATCAACGACGTCCCATTCGATCAACATTTACTGCTCTCCTCCAACGCATAAGAGACCGGAATTGCTCCATATGGAATATTATTAATAAAGAAAACCTCTATTTCAGTTTCAAAGAGTTCATGCGATACTATAGATGATGATTTCCCTCTTCGAGTAGTTTTTGCAAACTTACTGAACAAAAAGAACCAAAATCCCAATTTTATTCTTGAAAATTTTGCGATGAAGCTTTACTCAATCGGAATTTTGTACATAATGCAATTTTTTTTTTGGAAAATTCCAAATAGTTTTTGGATTTAATGTAAAATTTGCAAAAATTGTGCCAAAATGACCTGTGGCCCTTCCCACATTGAACGGTTGTGATAGCAAAAAAAGAAGAGCTACTTTACTGACTCAACGAAGAACTAAAAAGTTTTGAACTGGCGCAAAAATAAATTGAAGGTATGAAAATTGTGATCATTAACTGA
This sequence comes from Lochmaea capreae, assembly GCA_949126875.1. NCBI lineage: Eukaryota > Metazoa > Arthropoda > Insecta > Coleoptera > Chrysomelidae > Lochmaea > Lochmaea capreae. The sequence goes on along the minus strand of OX421402.1, from coordinate 12,944,207 downwards.
ATATTGAAGATTTTAAATATACAAGGGAAGAGAATTTCATTAGATATTTCTTTTCGCATTTATGGTAGAGCATTTCATTTAAATTTTCATTTAGAAAGGAATTGTGAAAATGTATTAGCTTATAATTAAATTATTTAAAACAGCCAGCCTTCATGAAAATAATAAACGGATTGTGTTTTAAAATAGCATTTTTAAGATAAATTGTAACTATTTATGCATTCAGCAATTAACTGCATTACATGTGCAAGAAAATACAGACCTGAAGAGAGAAACAACTAATAAAATGTATTGTACACCAGGGAAATTAATATCAAGTGTCTTAATCCCAACCTTCTGTGCAAACGGCCGCGTTATTTTTCACAGTCTGTGACCTACTCTTAAAACGTAACAATCCAAGACAACTTCCTCGTTAGAACCTTCGCCACAACTTGAATAACCAGCCCTCCTACAAACTTTTGTTAAAGCTTCGACACAATTTACAAGTCTTCTAGTGAAACAAATTATGTCAGTAAATTTTAAATGTTTATTATGTATAAAATAAACTCGACAAACTAACTTTATAGAGGACGTAATATAATCTCTTCTAGTTTAATTATATCAAGTACCTTAAGTGAAACCCTGTTTCTGTAACTAATCTTTTTTAATACTGTTTTAGTTTGCTGGGGTATTATTTTTTTTGTACGGTAAATAACAAGAGAAGAAATTATTTACATTCATTTCATACCTCAGCTCTTATTACAGACCAGCAGGATTTTTCAAGATCACCATGTTATTGTTACCATAATTTGTATATTATACTATTTATAGCACTTGTTAAACCCCAAAATGTTCATTATAAAAGCTATATTTCTTATCCCTTTCAAAACTACTCCACCTCCTTCTTGAACCTGTTATAGTTAATGGGGCCATTTAGATCAATTAAATGTTTACATTATTGGTTAAAATTTCAATAAATCCGCTCCATTTATAGTTACCCTAAAAAAATTAAATCGATTGAATCAAAACTATCCGAGAAATTAGAATGTAAAGCTAGCTCCGCCCCTTGAACGAAAGGCGTCAATGTGACGTCACATCAGCCGTGGAGCTCGGCAGTATCGAGGTTCCAGGCGTAGAGACTAGTGTTATAATTAATTTGTAGAACGGCTTTGTACGCATCCGAAATGGTCTCGTTAGAAAAAGGTTTTTTAAAAGGCGATTCTGGCAATTTGCCGATGGTGGATGTAATAATGGTTATGCAGTATTTTAACCAAAATAAGGATTATACAAAGACACAAGGACTATACCTATCAGTGCAGAATTAAGAGGTGTGAAAATGGAAAAGTACCTAAGTCTTCGCAATCGTATTCGTTATCGTAAACGTAAATGGGGACAATTTAGTAGCAGGCGAATAAAATTTAAAAAATAAACACGTGAGATCGTATACAGGGTGGTGATAAAATTGGAATATAAAGAATATCTGTGGAGGTGGAATAACCTAAATAGCTCTCGCGCGCTTTAATTTGCATATTTATTTCTGATATTTCAATCTAATCCTAGAACACATTCTAACATACAAATTAGTTAATAGTTATCATTAGGTTGTCCATATCACTGCTTTTTTGGCGTAAACTCAGGGTTTTTCTAAGAATAAACAAACACAAAAATCAGTCGTATCAATTCATGTTATGCGATTTTTTTTTATGTACTTGGATATAGCTGTCTTAGGTTCAATTTCATTTCAGATCTGCAAGAACGACTTATGGTGATAACGCCATTGGTTATGTTCAAGTGAAACAAGTCCAATCTTATTATTTTGTTAAAGCAAAGATCACTCCAGAACATAAAATAAAATCTAAAAATTATAATGTTTCGTTTAAAATTCATACGATTAAAAATTGTGTGGAAGAAGTTTTATGCCACGATTGTCCTGCGTCTGAGGAGGGCTGCAATCATGCTGTGGCATTCTTAATGTGGCTAGACCGAAGAACAGACGACCCTTCTCCTACGGAAACAGTTTGCTACTGGAAAAGTCTAACTTGGCTGCAGCATCAACAACGAGAAAATTCTTCACAACAATACTTTGATCCCTTATTAGAAACAAATGTAGTACGTCGCATATAGCTTTCTGCCAACGGTAGGTAACGAAATAAAAAGTTTTTCAGGAGTTTTTACGGTTGTACTTTGACAATCTGGTACTATGCAATACTTGTATTTGCTCTTTTTGTCACTCATTTTATAATTATTACTGATTAAAAACAAACATAAGCGTCAACTAACATGCAAAATTCGACGAAAATACCGAATTAAACCAACATGCACACGTTAAGTGTACTCGGCTATATGAAGCCGCAAGCCGCCGCCGGGCTCGTCGCCAGTAGGCTGATTTGACGTCACAGCTTGGACACGCCCCGTTTTAAAGCTGGCCACACTGAATTTGAGGGTGAAATCGGTTGGATAAAATTATTATTTTTTGCCAATTGTCTTTTCGAGTAGAGAACTTTTTAAAACTAAAATAAAAAAATTATCAAACATGGCCCCATTCGATATATAGAGTGTCGCAAGTGCCAATTAGTGATGAGCAAAATCTGCCTTAGTATTGCGATTTTGTAGATCACATACAGCAAGACCAAGACTGAATAATCAAGAACAATACCAAAACCAACACCGAGAATGTAAGGTCAAGACCAAACTAAAAATTACAACTTTCATTTTAAATCTGAGACAAAATAATGTTAGTACTTCATAAAAACGTTTTCTATGCAGGCCCTCGTTTTCGAGTTATAGGCATCCAAAGTTTTAATTTTGAATTTGGTTTTTATTTTTATTTTTTGTACTAGTCATTTGATCTTTATAAAATTTACGGCAAAGCTATAATGTACGTGTATGTTTATTTTGGAAAGGTAAACAGATTTACAGTAGTGCCTTGAAGCCTGGGACGGACTACTCGCAATGGTTAGTGATCCAAAAATTTTGTAGGGATGGCACTCTGTATGAAATTATCAAAATTGACTTCCCCACACATTAAGCTAACGATTAGGTACTCTTGTTGGAATTCGATAAAATAAGCCGTTTGGCTAATATTTACAGTTTTATTAATGCACTACGTACCAATTTACGCATTCAAGATTTACCTACAGTACTACAAAAAAATAATTTGATGATAACAGATGATAAAAAACATTAACGACTTATTAATTCGGAAGTTGGTAAAAACGTTTTAGACGTGTTTTTACCGTTTATCAAGTAACCATAGGATTAGTTGTCAAACGTTGTGTAGAATAGTTCGTAGTGAGTACTTATCAATAATTCATAAGTCCTTAATTTAACAGTTACAATGGCAGAATTCACTTTTATTGAGTACGCAGATATGCATTTAATGTATAGACTGGCTTCTCGAAACTGTTTAGAGGCCAGAAGGCTTTATGCAGAACATTTTCCAAACAGAGCATTGCCAGGCAGAAGAATGAATCAAAAGACTGGAAACTTTTCCAAACCGACGTAAATAGTGTATAACAAACTATTTGAGCAAAACCAATTCCAAGAGCCGACTACAAGACCGAGACCGTTACCAAGACTGTCTTGGTATTGGTCTTGGTTGTTGCTTTGCTAATCACTAGGGCCGGCATAATTAAAAAATAAACATTTTATGTGATGATTTGATAACAATTATTTTTTCATGAATTCTTACTATGTAACTATTTTTTGCGTTTATAGATTTTTTTTGTTAAAATTACCCTGTGTTGGAATTATTACGTTTTTATAAGAATTTTACCAATTTTTAGATGTCATCATGTCGAGCGTAAAGAAAATTGTAAAGGGAATATAGGAAATTGAACCTGATTTACAGTTGAGATTCATACCACCCAAAAAAAGAGGAGAAAAATTTTAGTTATTCCCTTTTCAGAATATCTCTCATAATAATATCCCGATTTCAACTAAAATGGTTACAATATTATTATACAGACCGGCTCATTAAGAATTGTCCAAATCGTAACTGGGGCAACCATAGCTGAAAATATGAAATTTTAAACCGAAAACACTTACCAGAGGCGTGCGGTAGGGATAAATATTTTCTTGTCCCCTCTATTGCTGCCGTAATCAATTCAGCATGATTTCCTACTATGTAAAACAGCCTGTAGTTTCCATGAGAAGTATTTAAGTTATTTATGTTTAAATGGAATGTTTAAAATATTTAATTTTATTTTATTGCTTATTTCATACGAATCAACACTGTTTCACTAATTTGGTTATAAAATAAATTAGTTTCAGTTAATTATATATCGAATGATTTTTTCATATTGGTGTTTATCGAATTTTCATTTGTAAGTGTTTTCGGTTAAATCTTCAAATTATGTGCTAAAGTTTCTACAGGTACTTTATGGACAATTCTTAATGAAATACCCTGTATATGGGATACTTTATCTTTTGAATATTCTAATATCCATTCAACAAAAAAATTATAACTCAATATTTCTCCATAAATCTCGTAAACGTACAAAAAAACTTCTTTTTTTTTCTAATTTAAACTGTACCGACGCAAACATCAACTACTCCGGAAGATTTTCTTATTAGTATAATAAAATATTTTTAAATTGCGACTTTGTTTTTGACGTCAAAGGTAAGCAATTTGCAAATTCCAGGCTGCTTTTTATTTGAAATATTTTTAAAGATGATTTGGATCGCTGTAATGGAAACTTAATACATCGGAATTATTATTACATTTGAATAGTATATTGTGTCACAAGGGCAGAAAATGATAGTTAAGAGCTGCTAAAGCGTTTTCTGCATGTGTAACACACAACTGTTTTTCGCCTACCGAATAAACCAAGAAATAGGAATATATAACAAAAAACCTTGACATTCACTGACGCTTATTAAAAAATTTAGGTGAAGCGTTAAAATTACAAGTGACAGAAAGTGAGAAACTTTAAAAATCGCGGCGTTAAGAATTTTCCGCCCTTGGGCTGCTAAACAATAGGTACTTTCCGCCCTATTTTTCCGGTAAGGTAGGCAAAATAAATATTTGAAGGATTTTCTACAATCACATCATTCTCTATTTTCTTCATCCTTTCTACTCATCTTAAAATAATCTCGGTTCTCTTGTCGGGTCTACTGGTGTTATTTTCTTTCAAATGTCCAAACTATCCTAGCTGGTGTATTTTCTGTACTGTTTTATCAGTGTAGGTCCTTATTGATTCCTTACAGTTTTTTTTTTCAAACAAACGTTTTATTCAGTGTACCCTATTTTATTGTTTATTTCTGCTGTAGCTCTCCTATTTTTAAATTATCTGAAAGACTTTAAAACAATTTAAATAATGAAGATATATGGTGCTTCGTCTATTCAGAATTTTCTGTGCTTTTATAGCACACAGATTTAATTTATTATCAAAATGCATCAGAAACTGTTTTTTTTTTAGTTTTCAAAATCGACGGCTCCGTAATATTAAATTCAACTTCCTTGATCGTAATTTTCTAAATTAAAGAAGGAAGCATTTAGATAAAATATGCAGGACTGTTTTCAAACTGAAGTTTAGGAAATAAATTATTCGATTCAAGAAAATGTAATATTAGTCAATTAATAGCATGAAGAAACGCATAAAAGTAGTTGATAATAAATTTTGGTCATTCAAACGGTGCTTCTTCGACCAATTTTTCTAATGTTTCTCACAAAAAATGTACACAGGGAAATTGTGCCGAGGTAGAATATTAAAGTTTTGTCATTAAAATTAAAATATATGGAGAAATGTTGACATGAACAGGTGAAATAACTTTATAATTGTTTAATAGCTTTAAATATTGTGTTTTTGATACCAATGTAGAATAGATCCAGTATTATCTTTAAAAATTACCAGTGAATCTTGCTGATTTGTGTCCGTTTCAGCGGTAAGGAACAAAATTTAGTTGTGAATTTTCTGCTTGGTTTGGACCAGCAATAATTAAAAGTCTCTATCCAGTGCGCTCTCACCATATTCTTAAGTTGTCGTTACGTAAGAGTTGTATTATTCCTAAGAGTGGCCGAAGAATGTGATTATTTTTGCTAGATCAAGCAAAATTGAATAATTGATGTTTTACTAGTATTTAAATTAAGCTTAATACGTGTAAAATGTTAATTATTCTTAAGAATATCTAGATTGTGCGCTCCCTCCATATATAAAAAAAATCAACTGGACTTTGTTGCAATTTAAAAATCATATTAGATGGCATTGTTTGTATAAAAGTAGGTGGAATTTGATTTGAAATTACTTCACATAGGCGTATCAATAAGCTGAAACTACCATAATATTTAATATTAAAATAAAAGGACCCCGCGTTTTTCTTATGACAAAGTGGCGTTTCGTCAAATATTATAAATTTTGGATATGATGTTGTACTCGACTTCTTGACCAAAAGTGTCCATGGGACCAATTGAATCCTATGACTAGTTTCCGATATACAGGGTATTAAAGTTGGAAAATCCTTGTTTTTCGTGACCACGTCATTTTATTATTAACAAATAAATATGTATTTTCAGTTGATAGTACCATTGGTATGTTCTAGTTTATCGTTAACTTACACATAAATAGTTCAAAATATCAACATATACAGGTTGGGACTCAGTTATATAAGGACGAATTTTTGGAATTCTAGGAAATTCTTATATTGAATGAAAACAAGGTCAGAAATAAAAAGCTACTTCATATTCAATGTTCTGGCATCAAATATACTAATTCTAGAGGTATTCTATACAGGGTGATTCTTAATGCAACCTGAAATTAGTTTTTTTCTATATGAAATAAATAAGTTACACCATGTATTTCAAAATTAGTTTTTGATGTTGAAAACGTATTGGTTACCTAGATATGAGTACTTTTCTTATAATACAGGGTGATTTGCACATATATCTTGTTATTAAACCGACAAAAATTAGAGAAAATACACTTTTTCTGAATCACTCTGTATTTTATAATTCGATTCGTCAAAATGATTAGTTTATTTTGTTCTGTAATAAGCTTAAAATAGTAAATGAACTGAAAAAATTTCATAATCTTACTATGACCAGTTTTTCAGACAAAAAATATCAGCATTTTATTTAATTAATTAATTTACTGTAGTACATACCTACAGGATGATAAAATACTTATAATTTATTCATCTTCTTATCAATGGTTCAGTACACTTCGGTATGTATCTATAGAAATGTCATTATTTATAATTTCTTTCACTATTCTTATTTTGTTGAGTGCTCTTCCCTCAGGACCCTGTTTCTGAAAAACTGGTCATAGTAAGATTATGAATTTTTTTCAGTTTATACACTATTTTAAGCTTATTATAAAACAAAATAAATTAATCATTTTGACGGATCGAATTATAACATACAGGGTGATTCACAAAAGGGGAATTTTTGTCGGTTTAATAACAAGATGTATGTGCAAATCACCCTGTATTATAAGAAAAGTACTAATATCTATATGTAACCAATACGTTTTCAACATCAAAAACTAATTTTGAAATACATGGTGTAACTTATTTATTTCATATAGAAAAAAACTAATTTTAGGTTGCATTAAGAATCACCCTGTATGGAATACCTCTAGAATTAGTATATTTGATGCCAGAACATTGAATTTGAAGTAGCTTTTTATTTCTGACCTTGTTTTCATTCAATATAAGAATTTCGTAGAATTCCAAAAATTCGTCCTTATATAATTGAGTGCCACCCAGTATATCTTGACATTTTGAACTATTTATGTGTAAGTTAACGATAAACTAGAACATATCAATGGTACTATCAACTGAAAATACATATTTATTTGTTAAACGAAAAACAAGGATTTTTCAACTTTAATACCCTGTATATCGGAAACTAGTCATAGGATTCAATTGGTCCCATGGACACTTTTGGACAAGAAGTCGAGTACAACATCATATCCAAAATTTATAACATTTGACGGAACGCCACTTTGTCATAAGAAAAGAGCGGGGTCCTTTAGAAAATGATGTGAAAAACTATTACTGTTAAAAAGGGAACTAAAATAAGTACAAACAACAAAAATAAAAGTTAAACTTTCCGGTATTCATTATTCCACAGCTTTGTTTCATTAAAATTTATTGATTGTTTTTATTATTTAAAAATGTGTTTCATTTACATTTTTTGTGCTAGTAACCGTGAATAAACTGACCTAACGTACGAAGCGTAGTTAATAAATAAGTGGCAAAGTCGAGATTGATTTGAATCGCAGAAATTACTTTAAAATTCAATCTTGTGTGGAAATGTTTTTAATAACGTTAAAGTTGGACGACAAGTCCTTCTTTTATCTGGAACAGTTTCTTGTTTGGTTCTAATAAAAAGAGTTGTGAGTTAAGATATTTCAGATCGTACAGTACGTAATATTTTATCTGTATGACACAAAGAAGACAAACGTAAATAATCATTTTCTGTCTTATTAAATGACAGCCAACATCAATTTTACATATACAGAAAGTGTCTTTTTCACGAATATATCTTCCACTCTTCTAGATTATATTTGCCCGTAAAAGACGAATAATCGTAAATACTTTCTCTAAATGGAAGGTAATTTGAATATTTCTCTTAAAGTAGAAATAAAACACAAGTGTTTTGGTGTAATTTCAGTAAAAATTTTATAGCATTAAATTCGAGTTCGAAAAAAAACTGTGCTAAAGACAATAATAAATAAAACTGTGACGTTGCATACAAGGGGTATCATAATTTTTCTCTAAAACGTACTTAAGAAGTAAGAACTAAATTATAGCATCTCATCCTGCATCCAAACAAACGTCAAATTATAATACCTTGATAGCATATATTTCAATTGTTAGCATTCTATTTTGAATTTTGAAGTAGAATTGTTATTTTATTATCATATATAATATCAATATTTTTTGTTGGACGGAAAGTCTAGCACAAAAAAAACAATTATGCAGTGAAAATGACAATGGAAAACTGTTATTTTTAGAACAAATAATAATGTATTATTCATTCAGCTGTCGACATATTCAGTAAAAATTTCTTCAAACATTTGAATTGTATAAACATGCATAAATTTCATGAAACCATCAAAAAAATTAAACAACCGACCTGGAATCCCTTTCTTGCATAATTATTGATCATATAGTGAGCAATCAGAGATGAATTAGATGAATATTGATAAGGTAAAAAAGAAATATGCTAATAATATCGATGGTATTTTGTACCTATATTTATGCATAGTTGTGAGTAATTTGCACCGTTTCACAATTTGTTGGCGAGATAAAGAAATCTGTAAGCAGAAGCAGAAGCAGAATCGGTTTCAGACAGTTTTTTCATTATTGCAGGATCCCAACGCTCTAGTGATTTCTGTACTCTCCTTTTCCGATGAATAGCAGTTGTTTTACCGATAACTGTAATGAATTTTTTTGAAACTTTTGCCAATTTATGTATTCTTTCAGCAGCTCCATGGTTTGACGACCCATTATTTTCTTGTTTCACTTGCCTGTACATATTTTGCATCATTTTTTGCGTAGATCGGGACTAGAGCATACCAAATTTCTTTTTATCTATTGTCTGAAATCCCCACTTCCCACTATCATAAATTTCAAAACCTTTGGTAACAAATTCTAACAATAAAATATTCATGTTTTATACATACAACAATCAATTAATTTATTATATTCACTACGACATGGCAAGATCTGTGGGCAAGCAGAATAAATAAATAAACTTTGACATTGTTTATGTCGGCATATAATAATACGTCTGTTCACTCTTCTAGTATATTCATTGATCGGAGCCTATAACAATATCTTCCTCTTCGAATAGTCGCCAAAAAGCCATACTTTTAATTATTACCAACAAAATAGTTTTTAGTCAGTAAAACAAAATCTCAATCACAGCAACATCTAAGAACACAATATCTCGTAAATAATAGAAATGAACTAAACCCACCCAGGGACGTTAACAGTCCATGTGGATTAACAATTCAAGTAAATTTTTCATAGACCAATCGGAAGCTGCACTGCACCAATGAGAATCAATTGTTCGCTTGTGGGTAGGTCAAGACTAGAAATTATGTATGGCATTTTTATCTTTTCGGCTTTTTAATCCTCAAAGAGACCTTGCCTCATACTGTTACATTTTTGTGAAACAGTGCAAACTAATTTTACTCACAACTATATTATTAAGAGCTCATGATTAGTTATCTTTATAATGTTAATGATTCCAAGCTTCAAATATCGATTTGTGCCTCGTTTTAACAGTTGATATTTGTTCCTCCTTTATAATCTTCATTTTGTTAGCTGTTCTGAACAATTCAAGATTATAAACAAGTTTAATATAAACAGTATTATTTCTCTAACAGCACCAATAAAAACTTTTTAAAATAGTACATTTTACTCACGAGGAAAGTTTATACTGAAGTCAGTTCATTATGGAAAATACTTTAACTTTGTTGAATAATATTATGTTTGTAGTCATCTAAGATGCCTCTCGAGAACTATTACATATCCCTTTAGTGAAAAATTATAACCATCAATATTTCATGAGGCTGAACTCCTCAAACTTTAAATTTCAGACAATTGTGGCAGCACGATAAATTATACAATTTCGGTTGGTCGTAACTCTCCAAACTTTCGTCAAAAAATAATAACTTCTTATATTTGCTTACAGACAACTTCCAGAACAGTTTTTTCGATGGGGTGCAAAAATAATGTATATTTGTTGCCGAAATTTCGGCCAGTAATAGCAGTTAAGCTAGGTCCAGTATTGGAAATTAAGCATGGCCCAGTCTCTGGGAATTAGGCATGGTCCAGTCCTGGCATTTAAGCATTGCCTAGTCTTGGCAACCGAGCCTGGCCCATCGTTATCACTCCAGACTTCTACCAAGACCGGGCCAAGCTTCTTCATATTTGGGCTAAGCCTGGACCAAGCTTGACCCCGTGGAACTTCTATGGGAATGCAAAGTACTGAACATCGCCGACCGCAGCCCTGGAGGTAATACTAAACCTACCGCCAATGCATATCTTTATTCAGGGAAATGCTAGATCTGTTAGTCACAGATTATTACAGGGGCCTCCTCCGATAAGTCACAACAGACACGGCAATGCCTATAAAAAGCTATATGAAAAAATAAAGGCAGATCCAATACTGGGAATGCCAATGGATCAGATTGCCCCACAATATAGCTTCAAAAATGAATACGCAGTAGTGATTCCAGAGAGAAAGGACTGGGAAGCAGGGACTCCTATAACAGCGAATCCCAACTGGTACACTGATGGCTCTAAAACAGACTCTGGAGTAGGAGACGGTATATATGGGGTACAAGAGAAGATAACGATCTCTCTAATCCTAGGGAAACATGCCATTGTCTTTCAGGCAGAGGTAATGGCGGTACAATGCTGTGCAGAAGAGTTGATGAGACTGAAGGTGAATAACCAAAGAATCGTCATCTACTCCAACAGCCAAGCAGCACTAAAGGCGATAAGCGATAAGTCGTAGGGCCCCCAACAGACTAGATAGTCATAATAGAGTGACCCTAGCCTGGGTGCCAGGTCACCAAGAAATAAAAGGCAATGAAAAGGCCGATGAATTAGCGAAGCAGGGAGCGACTGAGGTCATGATAGGGCCAGAACCTTCCTGTGGCATTGCAAAAAACCTCACTAAGGAGAGCATCCACCAATGGATAAACAACCAGGCGTTGCGCTGGTAGCATAAAACCCCAAGACAAAGGCACACTATTCCTTAAAAGCCCTTCAGTCAAACTGTCACGCGACCTACTATGTCAAAGTCGATAAGCGACGAGGATGATGGTGGGAGTGCTGACCGGACATTGTAGGCTGAGGAAGCATATGCACATAATTGGCCTAGCAGATGAAACCGCGGAGCACATACTCTGTGAGTGCGAAGGCCTAGTAAGGGTGCGGTTTCACCTATTCCGAGAAGAAAAACCGAGGGTAGAGAGCTACACAAGGGAGGCGGTATCCAGGCTATTAGGTCTAACATATAGAATAAAGCTAGATATCGAGCTCTAAAAATAGGGGAGACCACAATAGATCTGCAAAGGTCGCAGTGGGATACGACAAAGAGCCACTCCATTTCTAATCTAATCCATTGTATATCGGAAACTATTCGTCGTAGACAATTGCAGTAAAAAATTTTATGACTAAAATAGTCAAAAGAAAATCCTGGAAATTATTTTCAGGTTTCCAAGATGGCCGCCATCTGAAAGTTGAAATACACCTAGTAAATTTACCAAAAAATATATATGCTTTTCAAAACTAAGCTTTATTTGAGTGTTTTTTGCTTAAGACTTTTTGACGTTTCTATTGAAATGAAATAGTGGGGGGTGTTTGATATAAGAAAATCATTCAGAAAGATCAGTTTTCTGGAATGAAAACTTATGGATTTCAGGCCACGTTAACGCATTATCTGACAAGGCTATATTGTGGACAAATTTCTTGCCAAAAACGCAATAAATCTCATCGAATAGCCACCGTACTTATTTCCCTGATGGCTCCGGCCCACTTTTTTCTGTTTTCAATATTCAAATTTCCGCCCGTTTTCAGCCGATAGAAGACATTCAAAAGAATTTGCGACGAGTATTATTTCGGAAGGGTGATACTATACATTTGTTTGAACAATACATATTTTGTGTATCATTGAGCAGTTCTAGTACTTTTTTGACATAGTAGTACCTCTTAAAATGACATTGACCGTATTTTGTTTCTACGAAATTAAGAAATTATCTTTATTTTCACTTTATTGATTGAAGTGATGAGCATTTTCTTGTATTTACTTGTTGTTGAGAACAATTTTGTCTTCCGCTATACTAATGTGATACCCGCCAATTTAATAAACTTTAGCGTAGTAATGTTCTGCAGACAAAATATTTAATTAAGTTTGCGTTGACTTCAATAAACTGTGAACAATAAAACAATATTGTGGTGATAGCTATAATAAAGATGAGACGGTTTATTTGTTGTTGGTATAGCGGAAACGTGGAAAATATGCTTTTCAATCTGATCTAATGGTTAAAATTTCTCTAGTATTTTGTTCTCCCCTGTATACCGTTTGGTAATTTAGAAATTCGATGATGAGTGCTGTAATGTAAATCATGGAAATTTCCAGAGAAGTGGATAATAAAAATGTAACCCAAACTTTTTAACGTTTTCATTTATTATTTTCGGCTTCCTTTTCAGTTTATTATCAATCTTCTCAACATTGTATTAATATTATTTTTAAAACCTGTAGTTTTCTAGTAGTTTTTTCAAATTACACCGTTGTTATATGAGTTTATTCTATTATTTTTATAGTAGTAGGAAATGTCATAAACGAAAATTTTTAGTTTGGAGTGCACAAGTGTGAACAAAATGTATGCAAAACTTTCTTAAATTGACGTTTACACTATAAACCAAAAGTTAAAATGTTCATCAACAATGTTGCAAGAAACTTTGTTATAAATCTTAAATCAGGGAAAGGCATTAATCAAATGGCTTTCAGCGAACAGTACTGGATATTTCTGCTTAGTCTTTTAGTTTCCTAGTTTATGTATATCAAATAAATTCCGAAGTAATAGTTTGACATGCTTCTCTTATTTTATTTTTTAAATCTCTGTGAGGCTACATTTTTACTTTATTTTCATTGTATCACTCATTTTTTTATAATTATAGTTATATTATTAGAATCGTTCGTTTGATAATGAATAAAACAAAATGTATAGGTGTCAAATTGCCCTATTGTTTATTAAAATTTTATTGATCAGTCACACTACATTAACTCTTACATATTGTAAAACTAACTATTCGTTACTATATTTATTCATGAAATAACGAAATGTAAATATTATTTTTATTTATGTTTAATGCTTAGTTAAATATATTGTATTTTGCAGTTATGTTTTGAATTTCGGCATTGGAGAACATTATTGAACTAATGGATATGAATAGTGTCATTAAAATTATGAAGCGAAGTGATCAATTTAAATAAATAATAGATTAAAAACTGAAAAACAAAGTTTTACAGCAGTATAAATTAAAAAACAAAAATGGAAAAACTATATAGCAAATAAAACTAAAGCAAATTATGAAGAATATAAAAGACAACGAACAAAAGTGAAAGATATGGTAAAACAGGCAAAAGAAAAATCTTGGACAGAATTCGGAGAAAAATTGGAAACATAAAATTGTTTTACAGAGTTATCAAAACACTCAGAAAAGGAAAACAATATAGCGTTAAACATATAAAAACAAAAGATGGAATAATAATAGCTGCAGAAGAAAATATTATGAAAAGATGGAAAGAACATTTTGAGGAGATTCTGAACCCAGAAATACAGACCCAACAACCGGAGGAAATATATGATGAAGACATTCATGTGAGTTAAATGAAATTGAAGAAATTACTAACCTAGAAGTTGAAGCAGCAATAAACTTACTAAAACGAGGAAAAGCTGCAGGTCACGATGGAATTACATCGGAAATGCTAAAAAACCTAGGAAGAAAAGAAATAAAAAAATTAACTCTTTTACTGAATAAAATCTATACTGAAAGAAGAATACCGAAGAAATGGGAATTGGGAATATTATTACCTCTATATAAGAAAGGAGATAATAGAGACTGTTCAAACTATAGAGGCATTACGATATTCAGTACTGTGTTAAAAGTTTATGAAAGGATTCTTGAAAGAAGACTAAAAAACACAATAAAACATCAACTAGAAGAATCACAGAGTGCTTTTCGTAAGGACAGAGGTGTTCAGGATCACATCTTTACAGTGAGACAGTTAATTGAAAAAATGCTAGAAACAATATATAATATGTTGCTTTTTTGGATATAGAGAAAGCGTTTAACAGTGTCCCCAGACTGCAAATATGGGCTAGTCTAAAGGAGTAAACCAGAGTTTAATCGAGGGTATAAAAAGTATATACAAAAATACGAGGAATTATGTAAGAACCGGAAACCTACAATCTGAAGAGATTGCTTCACAAGAGGGTTTAAGGCAGGGGGAGTCTTAAGTCCTACTCTGTTCAATGTGATAATGGACGATATAATAAAAGAGGTAAAAGTTCAAGTAAAGAAATTCACTGTCGGTTATAGAAATATGGAACTTATACAGATCTCTGAATGCGCCTTTGCTGACGATTTAGTGGTATATGATAAAAACAAAAAAGATCTTCAAAAAATCTAGACGTCTAGAAAAGACGTATAATAAGTTACGGGGGCCATTTTGGAGGGAACGTTGCGGACCCGGCACATAATTTGTTGCTATTTTGTTGCTAATTTGTTACTAAATAATTGATTTTGTTGCTCCAGCCGTTGCCGAGAAACGCGTGGTCCCCTACCGTAATAATAACTTAGGGTGGCCAAGTGCAATATCTCGGTAACGGAGGAAGCTAGCGATACGAGCCTGGTGGCATATTTTGTTGCTAATTTGTTGGCTTTAAGGTGGCTTTACCAAAAAATTCCAAAAACCGCCTGGTTCATGTCGCTAGCTCGTATGGCTCCCGAGATATCGCAGTTGGCCACCGTAACTTAATACTGCGCGAGGGTGATTTTGACATGTAGGGGTGGTTTTTGGAATTTTTCGGTAAAGCCACCTTAAAGCAACAAATTAGCAACAAAATATGCCACCTGGTTCGTGTCGCTAGCTCGTATGGCTCCCGAGATATCGCAGTTGGCCACCGTAACTTGATACTGCGCGAGGGTGGGTTTGACAGGTGGGGGTGGTTTTTGGAATTTTTCAGTAAAGCCACCTTAAAGCAACAAATTAGCAACAAAATATGCCACCAGGCTCGTATCGCTAGCTTCCTCCGTTACCTAGATATTGCACTTGGTCGCCCTAAGTTAATATTACGGTAGGGACCACGCGTTTCTCGGCTGGAGCAACAAAATCAATTATTTAGTAACAAATTAGCAACAAAATAGTAACAAATTATGATCCGGGTCCGGAACGTGCCCTCCAAAATGGCCCCCGTAACTTAATAAACGTCTGGAAAAGAGCTCTTGAAGGTAGACATCTAAAAATAAATGCAGAGAAAACAAAAGTAATAGGGCAAGAAAACAAGAATCTCGAAATACAGCTAAACGAAGAACAAGTACAGCAAGTGGATACATTTAAATATTTGGGAGTGAAAATTCATAAAGAAGGGAAAAATAACGCCGAGATTAATGGACGCATTGAAAGTGCCCTCAATCTATATTATGCAATGAGTAATACTTTCATTCGCAAGAAAGAAGTGTCAAAAAGAACAAAAATGACAGTCTATAAAACCGTTTTTAAACTTATTTTAACTTATGGGAGTGAAAGCTGGGTTCTTACGAGAGAGACAAAATAGTTATTTATGATACCTACGTGAAGTTATACTTTTGCGCACGAGTTGCGAAAATGCAAGGCACGAACGTAGCGAATGCGCAAGAGTACTTCACGCACAAGTGTCATACAAAACTTTATCTACGACCACATGAAGAAAAAATAAAAAATGTGCTCTGAAGGGGTTAAAAAACATAAAAATAAATTTTCTATAAACAAATATATACACAACGAATTTAAATTAATATTTACAGTAAAATGAGGACCATTATTCAAATTACTAATTATAACATTGGGTAATTTGTGTTTTTTTAAAGTAACTTGATTACAAGACAATAATTGGGATGTTAAATTTGAAGTTGAAGGTGTATCAATATCGATGAAATCGTTCGATTTGGGCTGTGAGATTGAATAATTTTCTGCCAGATTTTAACATTGAATAATGTGACCATTGCATTGACTTTTTGGAAAAATATGCTATTAGAACATTTTCGGTGTAATTCTTGACTTTTTTAATGTTACACCAATCTAAAAAATCAGCATAAGATTTCGAGTAAATTTTTTGAGATTTCTGTGGAACCAGATTATTAATTGCATTTCCGGCAATTTCAGGTGGTGTACAATCCGAAGAAATGCATTCTTCTCGAGGTTCTTCCATTTAAAATAAGTGTAATTAAAATTTTAAATATAACAGAAAATATTTTTCACTATGTCTGACACTTCTGTCAAATTTACTGACAGCACAAAAGTTTATACAACAAACGACTAAATTCAAGGCAACTAGATAATTACGTAGCTAAAAAAGAGTGTTAAAATTAAAACCCCATTTAAAAAGCATTGGTCATTTACGCACGCTTTTGGGTGTTATAATGAAAGTCCCATATAAAAAGCGTTGTTCATTTACGCACGATTTTTAACGTAATGTATGATTTCACACATTTTTTTTGGTTCGTAAATGCCTAATTTTAAAGGTGGTCGTAGATAAAGAAAATTACAAACGGTTGAGATGAAGTATCTAAAAGCAGTATTGGGAACCACAAGAAGGGACAAAATTCGAAATGATTATTTGTAAGAGAACAGCTAGAAGTAGAACCCCTAGAAAGAAGCATAGAAAAGAATCAGTTAAGGTGGTTTGGCCACTTAGTACGCATGAAAAATTAGCAACAAGCAAAAATGATATGGCAAACAAAAACATGTGGAAGACGACCAAGGGGGAGACCACGAAAAACCTGGGATGATGCAGTAGCGGAAATCCTGAAAGAACGGGGACTAAACTGGCAGGAGGCGAAGTTAAAGGCTGGAAATAAACGGGAATGGGCTAAATTTGTACATAATTAAAAACACCTTAGGGTGCATTAAAAAAAATACAAACTACGTGTCGTATGTAATATATGACCTACCACTTTGGAGTCATTATCAAGACATAGGTTGTGAAGAATTATTATTTCAAAACAATTTTACCAAAATTCAACAAAATAATATCTGGCGTAAAATAATGATTGTCTACTTTATCAAAACGAAACATTTCATTTGAACTTCCTTTATTCGTTCACTTAACACATATTCATATAATGAAAGCTTAAATTTATCAAATATAAATTTGTTATTTTACATTATAGTAATAAATTTACTTTTAATGCTTCTTGCTTGTTCAGATCAGCAAACACTATGTAATTCGACATATTTTGTCTTCCGTGGACACGAAGTCGATAAATTATTGCTGCCAATATATCGTTTTCTTTAGCTGTTCCATAAATCATTGTGTATCAGATATTTGTTCAAATGTATTATTCATTTTTATTTCAATAATGACACCGAACTCAGAAACTCTTTACCAAATTTATTCAATTTATAACGTATGTAGAATATAAAAATATTTTTAAAACTTCGACTTTTCGAACAAATACTCAGGGAGAGTGATGGTTAGTCGATAAATATCCATCTACAATAACCTCCAATAATTTTTTTCTAGACAAAAATATTTCTTTCTATATTTTGATTACTTCATCATATCACATTAAAATTAGTTAAAAATGAACCGTCTTCAAGCCTACATGTATGAAACACCCAAATTATTTTAAAGGAAACGATCGGATACCACTATGAGGCGTATTTGCCAAAATTTTAAAAGGCTTGTACGAGGTTTGTTCAAAAAACCTGACTTCTTCGTATGCGCTCTTTTATATTGCTATGAGCTCTTCCTGCGACGCGGTCTTTATCTCCTCAATCGTTTTAAACCTTTTTGGGGTATTTACAGTTTTAAAAACAGGATACAGGTGCAGGGAGCAAGTCCAATAAATTCGGTGACTAATGCATAATTAGGGTGTTCTTTTTTCTTTGTATTCCTTCTCGCAAGTGGCGTATATTCTTCAGGGTAATATTCCTCATTGATTGTGAGACCTTCTAGCACGCCATTATAACCTGAAAAAAATATTTTATCGAGCTGGTCGTGCTTTTTTTCGGCATTGGAGTTCCTGGTCTTTCATTTGAATGATTGGGCTTTGTGATTTCGACATCAACCATATTCTCCTGTTTCGTCACCAGCTATGACACATTGATCACATCTGGATCGTCGTTGACGTAATTCAACAACGACCGAGCAGTTTCGGAAAAAAACTCCGTTGACATACGTTTCATGTCCAAAAGATCCAAAAAATTGTGCTAACCAATATGAGCCAACATTCTCAACTACAACAACTGCTCTAATAGTGATTCGACCATTTTATATACTACTACAACATTTTCATTTGTTGTTGACATGCTGGTGCGTCCAGGAAGAGCATCGTCATAAACATCTCCTCACCCTTGTACATTTTTTGCTCTTGGTGGACTTGCTAAACGTCATAGTTTACAAGTGCGTTGGCGTACTCAAGTTTATTTTTTACACAAAATTTAATACAGACTGCTTGATCCATTCTTTCGCAAAAAACGGTCATAACAAACTAAAATTGCAAAATGGCCAATAATATCACATGTGCACGAACGAAACAAAAATAAATCGAATTCGTTCGCAAAATTTACCTTTTTACCAAAGTGGTACTTATGTTATTCAGACGAAGAGCAATCTCGAAGAGATCTGAAGTATAAGACTAATAGAAGATAACAGGGGATACCAGAAGATTCATACCCACTCTATATTTAAAATGTCTATAATGAGTAGTTCGTCGATAAATCAAAATATTATCCATGATTTAAAAACGTAAATGTTTTATATACCTTCTTCTTAAAAAGGTTCAAATACATAAATAACCCTTTAGAAAATGTTAAAACTTCTAATAATTTATTATGAAGTGAAACCTACGCAAAACCCGAAACGAATTTCCAAGCAAAAATGTTAACCTTTTTTCGTCCCGACCACCATCCCTAAGGGTGTAGTTAAGCTCTAGGAACATTTAATATATCAATGGCAATTTGTTGAAAAGGGACTTTTGGAGTAAATTATTAATGTATGGGAAAGTTGATCTAACTTTCATAAATACCGAATGTTACGGAATTGACGAATTGATCAGATAACTTTAGTATCTAAACATTCAAAACAAGCAATATTCGTAGTAGGTCCCAGGATAAAAGTTTGTTTCTTAAATATTTAAAGAAAGAAGGCAAGAAACTGATTTTAGTTTAACCACACCAACAGATTGTATTTGAAACATTAATAAAAATACAATATACCGCAGGCCTGGCCTGAATATTTGTCAAATTACCCCTCATCTGATCCTAGCCTAACTCTGCTGTAGTTAGTACACAATAATGTTTCCAATACTTGATAGTCTAGTTAAAATACAGTCAGGAAAATTCCAAATTTTATGGACATGGAACTAAAATAAGATGTCTCGAATTTAAGTTCACTTTTTAGTACCAGTTTTCTTAGGTTAAGAAGTTCAATTATTAGATACAGACAGAGAGCTGGCTACATAAAAAATGTTTGGATCTGGTACATGGTTCGTTTAAATTGAAACAGGTACCTTTGGTGTAGCCGAACATAATTTTGCCTGTCTGGCATCGAAAATCCGGGGCATGAAGCGGGGGCGTGTAGTTGAAAATGTAAAATTTAGGTGTAAAAAAATTTATAAGGTACACGGATTCTTATCACAGGAAAAGCTTTTATTCATATTCAAGAAAAGCGGAAAACTATTGGCAGACAGTTTGCTTGGGGTTAACGTGCCCCCAGACACAGCCAAAGGGGTGTAAAAGTAAATAAAAAAAAATCACAAGATACATGAACAAATTTTTTTTATTTTATTATTTAAACTTAAAAAAAAACAATTTACCAAATGGCAGACAAAGAAGTGGGTGCTAAAGCCTTGGCAGACAATTTGAAATAGTTCGTTATGATTTATTATTTTTAATTGCGTTTAAAATTTCATTAAGGTATCAAAAAAATATTGAGATATGAAAATATCCAAGTCTGATACTATTCCATTTTGGCTAGCAGTATCAGACTCAGATTGACAATCATCTTCGCTGTCATAAATAGAATCTTCCTCGGACTCGATTTCTGCCTCATCGCCATAATACAGTAGGATTTTTACACATTCAAGTAAAAAAATTTGTATATTCTTTATGCAAAAGTATTTTACCTATTTCAGCATAAAGTACATCTTTTACTGTACTAGGCAGCTGTGGTCCATCGAACCAGTTGAATTTATAAATTTCCTCTTATATTATCCATCCACAATTCTCAGGATTTAAAATTGATGGTAATTTTTTGTACGCATTTATCCATATTGTGGCAATATATTTCGTTCTTAATAAATGCTGCCTGAATTCAGCCTGGCTAGGAGGTAACAGGGAAGCATCGAAGTTATGTATATTTTTTCTCTGGAATGGTTCATCCAAGTCATGGACTTTATAAGTTTTTAAAAATAATGCGAATCTGGTACTATTCACCGAGTTCATAGATGGATAACCATATAAACTGCAAATGAATTTCTCGAGCACCGGAAATACACTAATTTCGTCACACTCTTCAGAGCCCATTTCACGTTAAGGCTTTTTGGAATTCTTGATTCTTTAATATCTGTAAAGGGCGTTGCTTTCTTTGGAAAAAGATGTTCAAAGTAAGGCTCCAACCTATACTGACATATGTTGAATAGACGGATTTTTTCTTACTCATTGCATTAGCGATTTGCCAAAAACATTCGGTAGTGTTTCAAAAAAAATACTGCAAATGGTAACTAACGACAAAGCCCATAAAATACACATAATTTTTGATAGATATTGGTTACCTTCTATCAAAGACTACGAAATATCACAGAGAGGCGGTTCCTCTGGTAATCGCATGTACGTAATTTCTGGGCCAGAGCAAGTAAGACCAGCTGATTTTAATAACGATCTGAGAAACAGTTCTTTCAAAGAGCCATTAGTTAATTTTTAATAAATCATTGGCAACAGTTAGAAATGATTCCAGGCTGAATTGAGGCAGCATTTATTAAGAACGAAATATATTGCCACAATATGGATACACGCGTACAAAAAAATACCATCAAATTTAAATCCTGAGAATTGTGGATGGATAATATAAGAGGAAATTTATAAACTCAACTGGTTCGATGGACCACAGCTGCCTAGTACAGTAAAAGATGTACTTGATGCTCAAATAATTGAAGGTAAAATACTTTTGCATAAAGAATATACAAATTTTTTTACTTGAATGTGTAAAAATCCTACTGTATTTCAGGCGATGCGGCAGAAATCGAGTCCGAGGAAGATTCTATTTATGACAGCGAAGATGATTTTCAATCTGAGTCTGATACTGCTAGCGAAATTGAATAGTATCAGACTTGGATATTTTCATATCTCAATATTTATTTGATACCTTAATGATATTTTAAACGCAATTAAAAATAATAAATTATAACGAATTATTTCAAACTGTCTGCCATTTGGTAAATTGTTTTTTTTTAAGTTTAAATAATAAAACGAAACAAAGTTTGGTCATGTACCTTGTGATTTTTTTTTATTCACTTTTACACCCCTTTGGCGTTGTCTGGGGGCACGTTAACCCCTAGAAAACTGTCTGCCAATATTTTTCCGCTTTTCTTGAATATGAATAAAAGCTTTTCCTGAAATAAGAATCCGTGTACCTTATACATTTTTTTACACCTTATTTTTACATTTTCAACTACACGCCCCCGCTTCATGCCCCGGATTTTCGATGCCAGACAGGCAAAATTATGTTCGGCTACACCAAAGGTACCTGTTTCAATTTAGACTAATACGTTAGTCAGTTCTCAAAAAACCATCCTGGGCCACCGCCAATATAATATATACACATATGTCCAAAACTTTGGAATACGTACAAATAATATATCTACGCCTATGGTGGTTTAAAAACTGTTGTTGATGTTTATTCTAGAGCGTTTTTAAATGAAAATTATCAAAATTTGATTCGTTTTTGTAGCAATTTGGTCACATTAAACTGATTTTGGTATTTACACATTATTTCAGTTCTTGTTTAAATTTCATTCGAGCCGTTTAAAAATGCCTAGAAACATGATATCTCATTTCGATAGATCTAGAGTACTTGCATTGTTACAACAAGGCTTTATTCAAAGTGATATCGCCAATATTATTGGCGCCACTCAGAGTGCTGTATCGACAATTCAAAAAAAATTCCAAGACACAAATGACGTGAAGAATTGCCCCAGAAGTGGCAGAAATCGATGTACAACAGCAGCACAAGACCGGCAGATAACATTGATAGCTCGAAGAAATCGTCTGAAATCTACAAGTGGTATCTCCAGAGAAATTGTTAGGCTTGAAGGACTGAATATTTCACGGCAAACAATAACACGTAGACTAAATGCAGTAAATTTGTATCGTAGAAGACCCTTACGTGTTCCCAAACTAACCTATCAACACAAAACTGTAAGGTTCCAATGGGCTCGAGAAATGATACATCATGATCCTAACTGGAATAACGTGATGTTCTCTGATGAATCAAAAATTGGCTTGGATTCTGATTCGCGAAGAACACTAGTTTGGAGGGCCTCAGGACGACAAGCCCGACTAGAAACAGCCCAACCGCGTGTCCCATTTGAAGGTGGGAATATTATGGTTTGGGGTGGTATTATGAGTGGCACACGGACGCCTCTACTGGTTCTGGAGAGAAGAGTCACTGGTGCTGTATACATCGAGGAGGTTTTAAATCCTGTCGTGCGTCTATTCCGAGGGGCAGTAGGTGATAGATTTGTGTTTATGCATGACAACGCACCTCCGCATCGAACAGCAGCGGTACAAAATTTTGTGGAAGAAGAAGGAATATCCACAATATGGTGGTCCTCGAAGTCCCCTGACATGAACGTCATTGAACATGCCTGGGACATTCTCAAAACACGCATTAAGAAGCGAAACAATCCCCTATTACACTGCGAGAACTAAAAGATGCTGCTAGTGAAGAATAGGAGAGAATTCCGCAAGCCCAGCTCGACCATTTAATCGACAGCATGCCAAATCGCCTACAGTCATGCATACAGGCCAATGGAGGAAATACTGATTATTAATATTATAAAAAAATATTTTTTTCTATACTAATTTAATTTTAAATGTAAGTGATACATTGTAAATTTTTCATTCCAAAAGAATAAATCATTTTTTTGCATATTGTTTATCTGCCTATGAGATTTATTTAGTATTGGTGGGAGTTGTGGCAAAATGATGTTTAATTATTCAGAACATTTTTATGTAAAAATCAAAAAAAAGAATATTCCAATATTCCAAAATTTTGGACATATGAAGAAATTTTAATATTTTTATTTTGAAGTTTGAGATCACGTTTCTAAAATTTGACGGCAAAGAAATAAAGGAATCTTTTTGTATTGTATATAGTTATACAGGATGCGTATCTTAAAAGATTTACAGCAGAAAATGTAGAACGGACTGCAACATTAAAAAAACATTTGATTTAACTTACTGCCAACACAGTGTACTCAAAAAAATAACGCATTTTTTTCTAGAAACAGTAACAAAAGGAGTATAGCCACTATTGCGGGGAATATAATGAAACGAGGACAATAACTACAATGACATAGTTTTTTGGGAGAAGTTTCGAAATAACTGCCAAAATACAGGGTAATGGTTATTGGTTAAGTCGTGGTTAATTAAACAATTTCCAGACTCTTAATATAAAATTTATCTCATTGATAACATGCTGTGAGTAAACTAGTTTGTTATTTGTGGGTAGATTAACCTTAATAAAGTTAATATGGGTGGTTATAAAAGAAACAATGTGCCACTGGAATTTCCTTTACCTTTATAATGGGAGCAAAACGACCAAAATTAGATGTTGCAAGAAGTTATTTCACATATAATTGGGGTGGCTAATTGCGACTCTGATATAAATAAACAGATCAAGCTTTAATTAAAAAGAAAGGTTTTTCTATAACTATTGAACGGGTGTTCGTATGTTTGTATGATGGTATGTATTATGGGGTGATATTCACTGAGACCTAAAAGATCTATTGTGCCCCTTACTTCTACTTAGTTCCTGGGGAACGTTCCAAAGACTAGTAGCTCATTCAGTCCTATTTCCATGAGGAACGGGTGTTCGTAAAGTAAATGTAAATTAAATTGTTTCCTCCAATTTTTCATAAATTTCTTTTTTTTTTTAAATTTAACTATCTATTATCAATTTGAGCTATAGTATATTAGCTTTAAGCTTTCTATTTTTATTACGAAAGAGCCATTTAAAAAAAATGGGTCAACAGAGTATTTAACGCATTAAATATTTAAGCAATCCATTTTTATATGAGTAGAGTAAAATAAAAAA
Organism: Lochmaea capreae; assembly: GCA_949126875.1. NCBI lineage: Eukaryota > Metazoa > Arthropoda > Insecta > Coleoptera > Chrysomelidae > Lochmaea > Lochmaea capreae. The sequence goes on along the minus strand of OX421402.1, from coordinate 12,919,182 downwards.
TATTTATTCCCGGCTCTCTCGCCATAATTTTTAAAATACCAGTCGAGCAGTAATAATTATGTTGATTTTGGATTGAATTAAGCAAAATATATCAACAATGTTAATAAATGATACATTAAAAAAGCGTAACCTGTGTTCCGTGATATTTGAAATAATATTTGGTGCTAGTTTCTTGTTTAAAGAAACATTTAATTGTGTTTTTTATCATTTATCAGTAATGAGCACATAATTTTAAATATAAAATTTTTATAAGAACAGTGTTTAACGTTTACATTATTCATCAAAATACACAGCAATTAATAATCTTGTTATCACTGTTTACAAACTTTCTGCAATATATTCATTAGTTTAAAATGTTTTTATTCTCATAATTTTTGATTACCTATAGTAAAAAAATTGCAGTATAATATTATATTAATTGTTTTATTTCCTAATTAATAAACATCATATTAATACATATCAATATTTTCTTTTTAATTCCATTTTATACTTATTTGAATTTTGTATTTATCATGCTACAATTACAAAAATCTATAAAATCTTCCCAGTACTCTAGCCGGTAAAAAAATATTTTTAAAGAATTTCAAAAACAAACATATATATAGCCTTCAACAGAAAATTAATATTTTGGAAAATAAGATTTTAAAAAATCGTAATATCAAGTTTTAATTAATTTTAATATCTTTATAAATATTTTTGTATCATTAACTCGGTTGAACCCAATCTAAATATTGCCCAAGTTTCTTTATTTTGATTTAATTTTAAATCTGTATGTACAACCGGAATTCAATTATACTAAGGCCCCGTCCTCTGTCTCTCTATATTTATATACAGGGCAAAAATAACAATGACGCTTACCTTGGCTAATAATGGTCACAATGTAAACCATGCCAATAGTCAAACAACGATTATGTTGCTTCCTTTTTGCCATTTTAACACTCAAACAACTTCCACTAGTCACTTAAATGTTTCACTAAACCGAAGAGCGTGTTGCGGATCCAAGCACGTGCTCAAGTTATCCGGTGTGCACGAGCTTTCGAGCTACAGCGATGCGAACACCCACTGACGATTACGGCAAGTTTACAACTAAAGGGTCAATCTGCAACTGTACGCTAACTGTAATATGAAACTGAACGCGAGACACTTTTGGAGCTTGCGTTGCGCTCACTGCCTGCCGCTTATTTCATGCCACATGTTTTTCATGCTAAACCCCAAAGTTTTAACGCTACCGTCAATCGGTAATCATCAATCTTGACTTATTTGTTTATGACACTGAACTTGTGATGTCACTTTTAACTTAATTTTTCGATTAGATGTTATTACGGGCGTTAATTTTATCAATTTCACTCTTCACACTGTCATGCTGTCATCGCGAAATTACTTTAAAGACTATACTCTGATACAATATTTAATTACCATTTCCTTTTAAATCTGTAATTTAAAAATAAACTTTTTAATTGATTTATTGAAAAACTAATGTCAACCTTTACGCCTGTCAGATATAGGTATAAATGGACGTCTTCGGATACAGGAGCATTTTTGGTTTATGTCCTGATTGACATTGAATTAAATCAACACAATCTATTTGTGGCTTCATCTAATTATGTTCTGCCTGGTTTTTACGTTTCTAAAGGTGCTCAGTTACCGGCTTGGATGCAACTTCAGATTTCGTAGAATCGAGCTATAGGTCTAGATTTTATTCCTGCACTTTGCATTTATATTTAATTGTTTTCCTTCCACTCTGCAAAATCGCATGTGCAGATGGTGGAGACAAATGGGACTATTTGTTCTAACTTGGGAGGCACCAGGAAAACAATAACGACTACGCACTTGACCACATTAGCTGCTTATAACTACATTTCTAAACTTACTGGGGATTTTGGGGTGAAAGAAGTGATCTTAGGTATTGCCTACTTGTCTAAAAGGTTACTAAAAGACAAAACTCAAGCCAAGGTGAAAACTATCGTGCCGAAGGCTGAGTGGCCTTAAGGTTTAACATGGAGACTCAAACGATCCCCTGAGGGCACCAGGCAGAACTTCACGCACTAAAAAGGGAAACCGAAGTATACACTGTGGGCCGAAATAGAGGAGTACATTTTTTAATTGAAAATATGTTTTTTGGGTGATTTATTTTCTTTTTGCAGGGCTAATAACCTAACATGTCCTCAACATATCTGTAAATTTGAAAGCAAAAATAATGTACAGGGTCGGAATAATCGTGGCCACATTCATAATATTTTACTCTAAGTTTTAAAGTTACTAAACTGTTTTCATAAATGTGTTATTTGTTAAAATGTTATTTAATAAAAAAATGGTATTTCGCGAATCCTGTAATTTCGGAAAATTTTCTTTTTACTGAAGTGTTGAGTATAGTTTATTAACCGAAAAAGCATATTAGTACAATTTTAGCTAAGACAGTTTTCATTTGCAACGAGCTCAAATGCACTGTTATATAATTTTTTTATAAGTCCGGCCCTGTACATTATTTTTGCTTTCAAATTTACAGTCATGTTGAGGACATGTTAGGTTATTAGCCCAGCAAAAATAAAATAAATCGTCCAAAAATCAAAAAATATATTTTCAATTAAAAAAATGTACTCCTTTATTTCGGCCCACAGTGTATAAGGCCAGGGAACTACAAAGCGGAATCTAAGGTTCCTAAAGCTGGAGGGCCAGGAGCTCCACTAGCGGTAAGGCCAAGTTCCTCAACGGTACATTCTCAAACTGTGAGGCAAGAGACCACAAAATCTGTTAGAATGAAAACATTGGTAGACGTGGACCCCATGAAAGACGACGTTAAGGCCACAAAGGATATCATCTAGTATCTCTAAGCCAAGTTAAGCAACCTAATAAAACAAGGCCAAGATTGCATAAAGCCTGAAGGGGCAGTAATCTCTAGACCAATTTTACCAGAGCTATTGATAAAGCAAAGGAGGAGCCGTCCACGCCTGTTAAAGCTACGACAAAAAGCAATCAAGCTAAAAGAGGTTCTAAAAAGCCAAGGTCAGATGGAAGCACTCCACCACAAAGGCAACGCGAAGGAAAAACACCAAAAGTTCAAACCCTATGCATATCTCGTATTTGTATAAGACGAAGATGGAGAACGGCTTAATAGACTAAGGATAAGTAACCATTGGCTCAAGAAGTACCTTTGGGCAATCTGGGGGAGCAGACGCGCAGCCAAGGATGTTTTATCGACCTTCTTAATGGATATTGTATCAAAGGAGTCGCTCCAAAAACGACAACGTTCTTCAGATTAGGAAAGTTAGTTTTCATATCCAGAGACGGGAAAACCAAAGCATAAGAGCAGAAGCCAATCGCAGCTAGCTCTAATAAAGGAGAGAAATCCTCTTCAAAAGAGGAGTCTCAAAATAAGGAACAGTCTTCTGAGAATCTTCAGCAAGCAAAAGATGTTTCGGCTACGCTGGGTAGAAGAGTGGTCCAAGAAGGCATCGATGTGTCCCTAAGACTATATAGTCAAGGACTTGGATAATTCACAATACTACTACTTCATTAAGAGAGTTGGGCTGGGGAGAGTAGATAAAAAGGACCTGCTTGTAACTTTTGTTTCGTACTATGTAAAAATCATATTCTTCAAGTAAGGTAAGGGAAAATCCTGCTTGCTCTGGTAAGTAAAGTCTAGTAAATTATCGTTAAAGATTCTCAGAACTGTCGGTGATGCTGTTAATCCTGAAGAAAATCGCGTAGTCGAGCTCGTACTTGGGATTAAGGGACACAGGTAGTGCGTAGTTGTGCTCGTAGTCAAACTAGGAGAAGAAGTTTGCACCACCTTTTTGCTCTTATCGATTTTATTGTAAATCTCTCAATTTACTCGACAAACGCTGAATTTCCATTTTAAGTAACGGTGATATTGTATAGCAAGATTATAAAACACTCTGTATAAAACTAAAAAAGCTCGTTATCAGATCTCAAATAAATGTTTATTCTTCAAGCATATTATTTTATTTTGCAGGTTTATTACCGTGTGCTATATACTGAAGCATATTTTTAATGGAAAAATTAAGTAACGGCTATTAAAAATTCACATTGCTTTAAAATAATTTTGGTTTATTTTGCTGTAAGATGCCTTCACGGCTGTTAATTTTTGTAATCCTTTTATTCTTGATTTTATTACACGGTCAACCGGAGATTATAAAATATAACAATACATTTTTATAGCGACTTATAGATAGGTGTCATTCTATTGACGTATAAGATTTTTAGAATACCTGAAAGTTATTTATTGTAAATTATTGTTATATACCTAGATAAGTTGAGAATATTTTGTCGATAAATTTGGCGAATCGGTATATCATAAATCAATCTAAATATGAACTAAACTCTATCACAGGGTTGAGCTACCTCTGTGGAACTTTCTCAGTTGACCGGGACGTCTTGTGGAAGAAGATTGGCCTGCTGAAACTAAGAATCTTCTACAGAGTAGGAAAAATAGGTTACTGGATGAATGACTTCTTGGAATTTTAGCAACCGCTCCAGAGATGGAAGGTATGTGGTACTAAGGAGTATGGGGTGATAAACACTATAAAAACTACCAGCACTCGAGTCAATTTGTAATGGTCTGAACCGTCAGTTCCTTAATATGTTGGCTTGTTAAACCCGACCCAGCACTTTCCAATCCCTAATGACTAGCCTGAGGGTACCAGGCTAAACTCTCTTGTACATTGCCTTCCTACAACATGCGCGGCTCTGTTGTATGTAGCTAATCGAGGGAGTCTTACGAACACCAATAGAGGTTGAGGTAGTAAAAGTAAAAACGTCGCCTTCCAAAGCAGCATCCGACATCTGACTGGTGGTAATACTCCTTAGGCTAACCTTCAGGTTATCCCTCTATCTTTCTGAAAGCAAGACGGACATAACCGACATACAAGAGTCCTACATTTATGAAAGATATGTAAGAGAAGTGAGTACTAGTACTATCCCTCTGCAGGAAAAGCAGAACCTGCATTATCATAGGAATTAGCTAAGGGCATTAAAGATGGATTATTTCTATTTTAGAAACCAAGTGGTCTTCAGACTGAAAATACAGATAGCAGGAAATCATTAAAGCCGCAGTTAATAAGCGATTTGACTCACCGTCTTCACCTCCATCCTATGAATTGGAGCAGCTGGTGAACTATTGTAGGGCAGAACATTTTCAGATTATAAATGAGATGGATAGCCAATTTAAATGCATCTGCAAGGAAATCTCCAAAGTGGAGAAACTTACAATGAAGAACCGAAATCCAAGAAGCACGAACTGAGAGAAATACAAAACATGACCTTAAAAAGCTTCGCAAGGCTATCGAATTCTCTTATCACAACAACTATCAAGAGGTAACCCAATCTTCAAGGAATAAACCAACCTGGTGGTTGGAGAGCTTACCATGCAAAAGCTGATAACGGTTTAAAAGGGCGAAAAAAAAGGGGGAGTAGAATATGATATAGCTCTAACTGAATACAACAAACAAATCAGGAAGGTAAACAGATAATATTTTAGTAAATTCTATGGAGTGGTGGAAACAACCTCGGGAACTGCTTGACACCAAAAAATTCTAGCCAAATATCCTATCAATACCGTAGGCGCCATATTAAAATTCAATAGGTCATACAAGAGACCCTGGAGCTTCTACTGCAGGCACACCTACCGAAATCCGTTGAGTCACAGTCCTCCAGCTCCGCTAGCTCGCGCAAGAAAAGAGTGAATTAATTACAAGAAAAATGTCATATATTTTATTTATCAAATCAATAAATTATAAACTCTTTTTTTTAAATTAAATTATGTTCCTGCTTCCAACAGTTATGAGCGGCCCAATTAAATCAGACCAGCTCTAAGCACTTCGAGCCCCGATAGCAACACGAGCGCAATTCGGAAGGCAGCATAATACATCTCTTGCGGTTGAGAGTGGTGGAAACTGAATCACTCAAAAATTTCACAACTATCACCGGGGGTTATCTCTCTCTTTCAAGAAATATTCCTTATATTATCTCCGTCTAGCTTGTTAAAATTCTATGGTCAGTTAAGTTTTGTCGCAATATGTATAAGAAAAAATGCAATAGTTTTGACTAATCAATAAAAATCTATTTATCCACATACTCACGAGTACAAATTTGTCCGACCTCAACGACATACAACTGGGATTTGGTCCCAAGTTACGTCTTATTCTCGCACATTAACAAAAAAACTACTGCTAGGTCACTGTCTTTGGATGCCTGAAGATATTTTGAATAGGTAGATTGATTTTATATTGAAGAAATTTAAATAACAATCTACTACGACATAACCGTATTCATGGTATACTTATGACTACAAAATATCTTCTAGATGACACTTTTGCTGTTTTCCTATATTTATCAATTTTTAAAAACATGCAGGGGATTATATCTTGCAGAAAAGAAAAACTTTTAAATTAGAAAATCTGAAAAAGAACGGTAAAAAAGATTAACCGCTATCGACCGGTTTTCATTTTAACACATTATTATCTCTAAACGTAAAACTTTAATCAAAAAAATGTTTCCTATTAAACTTTTTTATCCTTTAACAAGACAGTGGTGTATTCGTTACAATTTATTAGATTACAGTTTATTGGTTTGGAAAAAAAGTAATAAATAGAGACACATTGGTGTGTCACTCAAAAATTATTAAATATCAATTAAAAGCTACACGGAAGCGTTGCAATGTGAAGTAAATCATGTTGTATCCCATCACTCAATATTTGCACAATTGCAGAAACTTAATAGTCTTGTTGGCAACCATTTTACTGGCTCTTGGGGTCTTTCTTCGGTCCCTTTTTGCCCTTTGCCGATCCCATTTTAAGGACTCCTTTTTGTGGCTCTTTTCTCTGTTTTGCTGGTTGAAGCAGCCTCTGAGACACCACTATTCTACTCATATTAATACCTACTTGTGATGTTGCTTTGAGCTATTTCGTTATTTTCTTCGCGTAGAAAAAATGTTAGACTTTACTAATCGTTCGGTATAGTTCGGTAAACGAGCTATCAGTTTTGGGCACCACATTCATACCTGTTCAGTCTTCTATATATTCTAGAATGTTATTTAGCATTATGATTATATAGAGCGCGAAGAGCAGAAATACTGTTGATTAAATTGACCTGTCATTGCATCTTTATCGAAATTATTTATTCAGGTTAAAATAAATGTATGATTTTATACATACTATAGGTACCTATACATGTGAATATTACTCTAGTCTCCGACATTCAAAAATGTCTACTGGAAGTAATATAATATACGGTCTCTTTTCCGAACTACATACGTTAGTAAATGTGAGAAGCGTGCCTGAAATACATAAATACTTCTAGTCGAATTTGACACCTGCGACCAAACTACACCAAATAAATTTCATCTCTATCAGGTTATGCGGCAAGAAACTGCTTTATTTGGAATTATTTGTTTACCTGCAATATCCTAGAGATCGTAATTAATTAATCTTAGTAGGTACTAGATGAGTTGTTTATTATAGAGGTTCTCTCGAAAATGAAGTAATGTAGTTCACTCGTAAAACGACTTTTTTAAGAAAGAATTAAATTAAATTTGAATATAAGATTGATAAAAGTGTTATTTATGTAACTAAAATAGTTATTTGTATGCTTAGGCCGCGAAAGAACAGTTATCGCCGAGACCGCCTGCAAGATAATCTTGAGGTCGTTAAAAAGTTTCGCGGCCATGGCATACACACTATTTTTCGTGCAATCGTTAAAATTATTAAACTAGATAATTGTAAATAAATATATTATTGCTCTAAAATCAACAGCAGTTCAATTTATTTAACAATGTGTGCTATGGAAATGATATGTTTCAATATATACAAAATATTTTGACAGTTCTTGCTTCAACTTCTGGAGTAAATATAAGTAATAATACAAACTGTACAATTAATGTTAATATTCATCCTAAATAATATAAGTACTTATGTATTTGTTGGTATTCAATTAAAAATAATCCTTGTCTTTGTAGTATTTTAGAAATGTTAAATTTGGAAGTGATATTCAAATTTTGAAGTGACGTTTGGTTTCGCAGCCGTTGCTATGGGTAACCGCCGCGAAATTGAATTTCGCGGACTGTGTTGAGAACGCGAAATACTGACTTCGCGTCCGATTGCACGAAAATATAATTTTCAAGCATTGAGAACCGCTAACTTTTGGTAGGTACATACTGTAATTCGGTATTTCAACGTTAATTTCAATTAATTGCTAAATTTTTCCCTCTAATTGAAAATTTTGTTAATTTTATTATACAAGCATTATTTTTTATATAGATTACAGGACTAAAAGGCAATTGCAATCGATTTAGATTTATTGTGCGATATTTTCATGCTATTTGGTTTCTTTCTTAAAGGTTTGTCAAATAGGGTCAAACCTTAAATGAAAATAATATATTAACGAAGAATGATATAGGACATAAACGAGCAATCAGAACCAAATTGTATCACGACCAGATTTTGAAGCTTGGATAGTTTCACAATAATTATGAATACCCTGTATACTACATTATATTTAAAACTAGTAACACTTTCTAAAATATGAAAATAATCAAAAGCACAAAGATTTGCTTTTACGCTATGATTTTTTTTATTTCAAAGAAAATTCGATGAAAATATCATACCCAAATTGCGGTCCCATATGATTTTCCGTTTTGCTTTCTCTGCCATACGTTTTATGCCGCCGCAGTGAAGTAGAATTTTTATACTTTAGATCTAAATTATTTAAAATTCTGGAAGATCGTATGACCTCGTTTACGGGAATACGAGACTTGTCGTAAAATTTATACCTCCATGAAAAATTAACTTTATTGTTTCCTCCACATTTGCCTTATTTTGACGGGAATTTCGCAGGATAAACAACTAACCTTTTTTATTCAGACCTTTATTTGCTGCTGAAATACCGGCGCTGGGAAATCTATTGGCTAATCAAAACTTCATACACAATAAAAACTTTGACAATAGAATGACCAAGAATAACCTTCTGTAAAACTATGCCACGAAGCATTATTTTGCATTCGAACTTTCAAGTCTATTGAAGAAGCCATTTACGGTCCAACTATACAGCTTAAATTCAGTAGATACGTAGAAATAAGAGTGTATTCATTAGTCTATTTAGTGGATCGGACTCAGTACAGTTAAAAATTCAGTATTGCTTCGGAACCACATCTTGGGGAGCTCACGCAGCTATGAACTTAAAGAGAATATCAAATATTATACAGTGTCATTCATTTTTATGTGGCTAATTGATATCTAAATACGTCTTCATTCATGTTGTGCTCAATATTAATCTGAAGAAACCAAGAAACTTCTCCAGAGTTTTTTCTACTCTTTTCTTTATAAAATAGGTACGATAAACAAAAACAGCACCCAAAACTTTTTCGTAGAGTTATTAAGTACCAGTGTATACCCAAAGTGAGCACATTTTTAGAACGGGTGCAAAAGCCACATTCGCGATCGATCTAGGCAGTGTGAGAGGTAACGTATATATTAGAAGTTAAGACCATTGGAAATATAGTGGACCTAAGACAATAAAAGATACTTTTGGGAAATTACGACCAAGTGAAATTAAAATAATGCGAAGGTCAGGAGTAAAGCTGCACTAATAAATGTTTTAACAGTCACTGCCGTTTAAATGCATGAGCACCTAAAAAACCTCAAACTAGTCGAGAAGGAAGAATGTACATTCTGTGGATTAGATTTGATACAAGGTACAACACCTGGTAAACTAGAGAAAACCAATACGACGACTAGGATCAAATGAACTGCTCATCTCTAAGATTTTCCACAGAAACTGAGCAGAAGAAGAGAGCGCAATAGATCTTTTAGGTCTCAGTGATTGTTCCCTCCAAAAAAAACGAGAGACAACGAATTCCTCTCTATATCTGCATAATATTTCAAATGTGAGGAATGAACCATGTATTTTTTGAACACGTTCGTGGACAAAGCGGCATAAACCATCCTAATATAAAATCGCTGCGCTGTTAATACTTGTGCCCCCCAGAAAAGTATCAGATGGTAAAATGAAGTTCTGTTACATATGCTAACCATAACACTTTGGAATCCGTGAAAAAAACCAATGAAAAACACACCTTCTTCCAGTTTTGTGAAGACGTCTTGAAATAATATCTTAGAATATCTAATAAAACAAAATATGGCATAAAATTAGTACGTTCTGGCTCAGTACGTGGAGGAAAAGGGTGACCTAACCAAGGCTAGATTTTTCAGATACAATTCCCAAAGCTAAAGCCATCATAAGAAACACTGTGCATCGCAGAAAAAACAAGTCAAAGCACTTATGCAAAACATGCCGTAATATACCTGCCAATGTTTTCTTATGTTCTCTTCTTTGCTCATAAATGTTAATACAATATTTTAGGCGTGTTTTTATCATGTAACGGCGATTGCCGTCTTTGTACCAACAGAAACATTTTCTTCTGATCTGGGACAGTATTTGTAGCTTGCTGTGATATCTACGAAACATCCATCTCGAAAGTATTAGAAGTTCAAATGTATTTTTAAAATGTAACTTTTCTAATTCCTTAGATATTGTCATGGGTTTTTGGCAGTTCTCATTTTTCGTTGATGTCCGCGAATGTGTTAAAGAAGCCAATTATTTATAACAAATTGTTACCATTCAAAAATGTCAATAATCGTCATGCAACACAATCTTCAATGGACAATCGTCGTAATCGGATGAAAATCCGAATAAATGAACACAAAAAGTATACTAAAAAATAGGGAGTTATTTAAGTCAGGTAAAGAGAACAATAATCAAAGAAAGTGCTTTAATACAACTGTGTCAGATAGGGACCAAAAATATTATAAAAACTTAATTATTCTGGAACGCTACCGAAACCTTGAAATAAAAATACCAAAAATAGTGTGGTTTAATTTCCCAATAAACTAACGAAAAAGAGTAATGAATACACCACAAGGAACACACAAAAGATATGAAAAAAATATTGTAACTTTACATTATTTTGTCAACGAGATGAGGTTTGGATAAATGTACAGACAAGTTTAAAATAAGATTGCGTAAAAATGATAGCAGATGAAAAATAATTTTGAGATATCAAACTGTTATAATACTCTACTGTATATAATTTTTTCCTGTTGCTCGTATTTTATGAATAAGTAGGGCATTTTGTAGCGTTGGGAAATAACTGTGATAACCTTTGGCTTAAGCGATGTTTCTCACATTTAAAAAAATAGCAGTAGTGGTAATCTGAAGTCTAATAATCCAATATGAAAGCTACTTTTTATTTTTTATCAACTTTTTGTGTAACTATTTTAGCCAACCCCATTACGATTAGTATCGACAATCCGAACACTCTCACTAAGGTTACTACAAAAAATGTAACAGAATCGAAAAGTAGGTTATTTTTATTTTTAGTGACCAGTTTTAAAGGATTTGCTTTTCATTTTAGTTGATGTGAAAATATTGGACAAACCTCATCATCTTTTTATTGGACGATGTAATCCCAAAGATGAAATTTTTCACCAGGAAAACATTATTCTAACAAACGATGGCAAAAGTCATGTTACCGCTAATATAAGGGTAAGTTTTATCAATTGTTACATTAACAAAACAATTATGGCTCCATTACCGTTAACAAATTTCAGAATGACAGATGTCTATTGACATGTACTTAGATATTAGATTTAACTTAAGTCAATAGACATTAGACTCTTTCCTTTTAGTGTTTTTAGTAACACAAAAATAATAATCGATGCATACGATGCATGTACATTGTACCTGGAAAATATAAATTACAAAGAAAATGTTACTAACAAATACGAAATCAAAAACTTCTTATTCATAAAAAAAATTAAAACAACACAAAAACATAAAAAAGTGTTGACACAACGTCATAATCACTTTGTTACATATTAGATCTTCCCAATAAATCTCATTAGGCAAACATTCAATTAGAAGTTGTTTTTGATTACTTTTTCATACATTCAAAGAAATTATTGTACTATTTTATACTGTTATGAACAACCAAGTTGATATTATGCAATAAACACTCTTAGCTTTCGCCATAAATGAATATTTTATAAAACTGTCAATTTATATAATGGCTTTTGTTTTCAACTATTTATTTTATTCAGATGCTGATGTATTTTTGGACAAATTGTAACTATATACGTTCAATATTTAATTTCTATAAAGTATATTTTTGAATCCGCTTGATATTTCATATAAAATGGAACACAATTAAATTTTCAATATATGATATATGATTTTTTCTCTTATTTTTTTGGGAATCAAACCACAATAATGTTTTTTATTTATTTTTTTCGACGTTTCGGTAGCGTTCCGGCTACCGTTGTCAAGATTAACTAGTAATGAAATAATTTTTGGTCCCTATCTGACACAACGAAAAAATTTGACAACTAGACAATCAATAATATTTTGAAGTTTAAGACTACAAAACTTTGTTGTCAAATTTTATTAAGGTTCATTCGTAGTAGATCACACCTCTGGTAAAATATTTTATTTTATGACATTCTAACGATATGTAGTCCACTAGAAATGGAATCCAGTGAAGTGCACGTTCCAGGAACGGTTTTTATTGGAATAGCGCTTTTTTTCGCTTATTTTGGAAATTTTGTTAATAAAACGCGTTTGCTGTTACTTTTTTGTGTATGAATATTTTTGTTTTCAAAATATGTATAACTCAGTTTGGTGATTTTGTGTATTGAAGTGTGTATCGATTAACAACCATTCCAAATATAAATCATAAGAAAACCTGGATAAAAACTTGTGATGCTATCCTGATAACGTAGGTAATTGATTATTGGAAAGTTCTCTTTCTAACATTGGTAACCAAATTTGACTACATTCGGCTGAAATACTAGCTACAGATTTATCTGCATTTAGTTGTATTAAAGCACTTTATTTGATTTTTCGTCTTTTATTATTGGGCTCTTTCAATATTATTTTTGTCGAATCCCATTGAATTTTATGCCCCTCTTCCCAAGCATGTTTGCAAATACCTGACTTAAAGAACTCCCTATTTTTGATATACTTTTTATGTTCATTTATTCGGACTTTCAATGGTCTAGATATTTCACCTAAATAGAATTTGTTGCATTCACAAGATATCTGATATATGCAGTTTTTTGAAGGTTATTGTTATTCATTTTTTGGTTTCGTTTTTGTTAGTATAGATCTCAACGTATTGTTAGATTTGAAGCTAGTTCGAATATTGAATTGATTACCAATTTTCTTAATTCTTTCTGATAAACCCTTAACATACGGTATTGTCAAGTTTTTAAAAATTATGTTAGCTGAATTATTAATATTATTGTTATTATTATGGGGTATTAATACTGAGCCCTTCTCTATATTATTAATTTCTGTATTTACAAATTCTGCCGGGTAATTATTGGCATTTAAAACATTTTTCAGCAAAGTTTTCTCCTTTGTGAATTGACTATCATTAGAACAAATGATTCTGGCCCTATCGTATAAAGATTTTACTATTCCTTTTTTAACGCTTATAGAATGATTTGATTCAAAATTCAAATACCTATCAGTGCGTGTTGGCTTACGGTAAACACTTGTTCCATACCCTGTAGGTGTTTTATTGATAAGAATATCTAAAAATGGCAAACAATTGTTATTTTCAATTTCAATTTCTAATTTTATAGATATGATATTATGATATACGAGTATGGTCGAGTTCCACGCCAACTGGCATTTAGGAACCGTTCTGGAATCGTATCGAGTACTGTATAGTGCGCAAACTAGAAATAGGGATGGATACACCAACTTTATCACCACTTCCAGAAGGTAGTTTTTGTACCGTCCCAAGAACGATACTATAATCAGTTGCAGCGCGAAAGAAATACAGCACTTGTAAGAACGATACCAAAAATGGTTCTATCACCAGTTGGAACGAACCCCTTAGGCGATTTCGGACCGATTTGGTACCCCACTTTGGTCTGTCAAATACATACCAATTAATTTCGTTTCAAAAAACGATAACGTCAAGCTAACTTGGAACCATTTTTGGTCTGTCAAATCACATATCGAAATCTGCAGCACGGTTACTGAAATTGGTAGCTTTCTTTCCTAGTTTAAACTAGTTTTTGTCTTGCTTTTTATTTGTAGATAAACAAAGTCGTTGGAACGAATTACATTTTTGGCCAATATTCTAAAATTCTTCATGTTTTAACTGTTTTTTCTTTTTTTTTGACTAGTAAAAATGGAATCTGTTGATTTTATTATAAATGACAAGAAGCTGTCAGCCACTTCTTTTAAGCCAACTTCCGAAAGTAAATGATAAAATGCTTCACGGATCATTCTAAAATGGGCAAAAAAATCTTCTTCCAGGTATTTTCAATCCAGTTTTTATAATAACCATCTATTTTTAAATAACTTGTTTGTGAATGGAATGGTGGCAGGGCTGTTGCTGTTTTGTTGGAAATAATGCTCAAATGGTTGATTGAAAGCTACTCTTCTGTGCTTATTCTCCTTTTAAATACTTCGTACAGAAGTAAACAAAGAACTGCCTTTTCTACCCGTTTTTAACCATACAAAAATATTTAACTCAAAACTCCAAGAAAATATAGGGAAACGCAAAAAAAACTTTTCCTAGTGTAATACCTACATAAACGTCAATTTCATCAATCAGCTGTACCAACTGAGAACAAAATGATTTCGCCTATATACAGTACCAATTATAATTGGTACTTTACGTCATACCGGTGACGTAGGATCTACCAATTGATTAACTAAAGTCACTACCAACTAAAGCGGGCTGAAATCGGTTCTTGATATGACGCCCAGGGCAAGCATCAAAGCTGCGTCTTTTCGTAAATTATATAAATATAAAATTGAATTAAAAAGTAAGGAATTCTACCAAACATTTATATTCTGTTTGAGAATAAAAATGAATTGGATTTGAAAATGTTACCCTCTGAGAAGGTAGCTTTTCGAATTAACGTCTTAATTATATTTCGAACGTAACGGCCTGTTCGGTCTTATTTTAGTTTATATTTAGAAAGTATTAACGCAATAGTTCATCCATTTCACTAATGTGGTTAGAATCCAAAAAGGTTCAATGAAACTCAAAGTCAAACCACAATATATTATATATATATTTGTTCCTGTAGGTATTTCGGTATTACAATACCATCTTCAGGCTATGCCGTTTTCTATTTCTTCTATTTCTACTTTGAGTTTCATTGAACTTTTTTTATTTACCATTACTGTTGATTTCGTAGTTCTACATTCTGAGAAAACTACATACAGTAGAATGACAATTTAAATTGGCTGTGCACTTCGAGTGACGAAAGTTTCAAACCTGAAATTACTCCATTGAATTCTTTAAAATCAACTTTCATAGAACTAATAAATGTCTTTTCGGTCAATTTGTCGAAAACAGTTAAAATCCTAATTTTTCATGAATATAGTCCGAAGCTGAAATAAAATTTGCTCTGTTGAAAGTAGAAACCCCAAAAAATTAATAAATATTTCCATGTATCATTGTTATCATCAGCAAGTATAATGCTTTTTTCGCCTACCTCACCGAAAAACCAATCATATGAATACCAAAAATAGGGCGGAAAGTATTGCTTATCAGCCCAAGGTCGGAATAGTATATTGTGTCACAAGGGCAGAAAATGAGCTTTAGCAGCCCGAAACTATTAGATGCACAAGTGAGCGTAACGAATCAAGGGCAGTTGATAGTTAAGAGTTGCTAAAACGTTTCCAGCATGTGTGACACACAACTGTTTTTCGCCTACCGAATAAACCAAAATATAAAAAAAATTAACCAAAAACTTTTACATACACTGACGTTTAATTACAAAATGTAGGTACGTGAACCGTCAAAGTAGGTACTCAGGTGACAGATGGTGAAATACTTCAAAAATCGTGGCGTTAAGAATTTTTTCGCCTATCTTAGAAGCAGTTTTGACGTTTCATGTAAATTTTTTAAAGAAACATCAGTGAATGTCAAAGTTTTTTGTTATGTTTTTCTATTTTTTTGTTTATTCGGTAGGCGACAAAAAAAAGTTGTGTGTCACGCTTGCAGGAAACGCTTTAGTATAAGACCTTAACTATCAGCTGCCCTCGCTTTTCGACGTGCATCTAATAGTCTCGAGCTGCTAAAGCTCATTTTCTGCCCTTGTGACACAATATACTATAAAACATAATGAAAAGAAAAGAAAATTTATAAAATTATAAGGAATGTTAACTCAACCCTTTTAATATACCCTACGTTTTTTAAAAGTGTAGTACTGTAGATTATAAGTAATAAAAATTTTCAGATGAACATAGACGGTCCTGTATATATAACCTGTGTGAATATTTATGATGAGACTCCTGAGGGCAAGGGTGGCTATCCAAGTTTTGTATCAGGAGGAGTAGGACACAATTTCATAGAATTTAATGTTCTAACGGACTACGGTAAAGGATTCCACTTCTTTGTCAAGATTCAAGGATACACCAAAGAGAACGGTGTGAAATAATTAACGTATTTGTTTAAAGCAATTGTATTAAAGTTAAAATATCATTCATAACTTCCATTAAATATAAATGTGTTGTTCAAATGTTTGTATTTTACCGTCGAAACTGTTAGATAAGCGAGTCTGGCAGGTATCTAATTTCACGATAATAAAATAAGTCTGGTTTTATTTAATTATATTATAGGTACCTAGAGACAATAAAAACAATTTTGTGTTGGGGCTGAAAAAATTATTACTAAATTTTTGTATTTGTTTTATTAATCTCCAAAAACGATTCTACTAATTTCAACCCATTCTCTGTAGGATTTATCCAATGCAAAGATAAAGGGATTGGTGTCATGACTAGGAACCGATATTTTATGTGTTCGATGAAGCATATATAGGATACGTACCATCGTTGAGTGAAAAATACAAGTATTTTTCACTCAACGGTACCATCGAAAGCTAAACCACCGAAATTCTAAGGTGACCTCCACCATAGAATATAATCGAGTTAGTAATATCAAAGAATGTTGTTTGGTGTATTCTGTGGTAATATTCAATTGATGGAAACAAAATTTGTGTTAGCAGCTTTTCTATGCCAATGCACATAGCTGTCGAGGCATTTATATTCAATAAAATATATATATTTTTATAGTAGGTACTATAACTGACGAGAGGTAAACCGATAAATATTTTGAAGTAGTTTGGTTGGTTCATTTCGTACTGGAATCAGCAAATTGTATTGTGAAATTCACCTCTAATTTCTAAACCTTGCAGTGTACATATTTTTTTTAAATGGTAACCTTCCGTATGGATGGTATTCTACGGATTGATAAAAACATTTTTAATTTGTACTTGTGTAATTTGTAGTATTTCTCGTAAACACAAAGGATTGTTCGGAAAGTTTCTGCATATGGGATGGTCCAAAGCTCAGATTTATAGTGGAATTTATATTGAGATATCAGTACGTGGGTATAGAATAACAGTGTTGACAACACTTCTGACATTGTAAGTTTTGTTACTTTTGTGAAAGATACAGGGCCATCTTTACACAGAACACCGAAATCTCTGGTGTTATATTAAGAAATGTTTATGTAAAAAGTTTTTGAATATTCGTGAATAAAGGGACCTGCAATACTTTTATAATCAAGGTAATTTGTTATAGATAATAACAGTCATTAAATTGTATTAACTACATTGATAATTTCAATTACATGTACCTTCCGTGAACTTTTGTATTAATATTTTAAAAAAGTGTTCCAAGAGAAACTATCTATTCGTCTCGTTCATCTTCCGAGTCATCCATGTTATAGGTTCAATGTCATAAATATCCTTTTCATAAAGCTGCTCCTGATTTTGATGTTTTACCCAATATTGTTTGGGACAGCCTAGTTTTGTAGAATAAGATGCGCTTTCCATTACAATCACATTCTTTTTATTTTTATGGAGATTTAGCATTAAGTGTCTTCAAATCAATTTCTCATATTTAGCTTCATGGTAATCTTAAACACATTTTTAGCACTTTCAACAAACCCATATTTGCTTCCTGCTTGGACTAAAATACCTGCATCTTTGTCCTCTCGGCCCTAAATTTTTATTAAACCCGTGATAAGTCTATTTACAAAAAAGTCTGTCCTGGATTTTTTTATTGCTTGTCCATTGGTAATTCCAATATAAACCCGCCACTATGGTGGTTATAAGAACATTTAACACAAAACGTCTGCGATCAACTGAGAGAATTATATTTTATTAATTCTAAATTAATATTGTATATGTGCAATTGTAAATAGTTTGGTACTATTAAAAGTCATAGTGAATTATTTATCAAAAATACCCATTCTTAAAAAAATCTGAAATAAATACTATATTGGCAAACCAGCTTAGAACGCCCGGCTCTTGTCTTGTAATAAACAAGCTGGTTTTCGTAGTATCACCCAAAAAACTTACTTACAAAATCTACCTATTTACCTATATCTTTCAAAAAGTTATTAAATTATGGTAAAAATATTGAAATAATTATTTTTCTCCTCCCTGTAACTTTTTTAGGAAGCAAAATTGTACTGAGATAAACTGACTTAAATGTGGTTCCTTGGTCCAATTCAACTAACTACATGTGAATTTTGGTCCATTCTTATTACTGTATAAAATATTCACATACCAGCTGATGCTATACAGCAACCAGTTAATCGCGAAAATATTGCTTAGACATCTTGATTTCAAAGAAATGTCAAATTCTTTTATCGTTATGTTATTTGTTTAGGGGATATTACTTCCGATTTACAGATCTTTTTTCTAATACCTAGAGCATCATCGATGATATGGCAGGTAAAGACGCCGCGCCGTTTAGACCAACCTGGAAAAGCATTAACTCTTGAACTAATAATTTGCGCACGCTTTCACCACATCTAGTATCTAGGTAGTTATAGCTTCCTTTCGATAGGATATACTATATATTCTTCAATTCAGGGAATATTTTACTGCATAATTTCTGTTACACAATTCCTACTGATACATAGCTTCAACCTTTACTTATTCCAAATAACATATTTTATAGATATTAATTTCAATGTTTCAAATATGTTAGGATAAGCTACTATAACAGTAAAATGTCGCAAAGGTTAAAAATTGTATCAACTTTCAAATATTTCTGGATTCAAAATATTGGTTATTTCATTTAAATTGACATCTTTGTTATTGCTTTGTGAAAAAAGTTTCCCCTTTTACAAATTAAAATCTCCGACATTAAACAGTTTATACTTTTTAATTAGCGAGTATTTTAATGTAAAATAGGAATAAAAAGTTGGTTTTCTAAAATATTTATTTCACTATGAATGGATTAAAATCAGATAATTAAAAAAATATTTAGTGTAAAAATATAGTGTATTCATGTTACATTATAATCCTCCTGATAAATATATACATTTTATTGCTACAAATTATAATTTTTCTGTTAATTCAGGAACAGCTTTGAATAAATCTGCTACCAGACCAAAATCAGCTACTTGGAAAATGGGAGCTTCAGGGTCTTTGTTTATGGCAACAATAGCCTTGCTGTCTTTCATTCCAGCCAAGTGCTGAATTGCTCCAGAAATACCAACAGCAATATAAAGATCCTAAAAAAGTTATATATTAATTTAGCATTTTAGATACATAAAACATTTTTGATTTTGATTTTATTTTTCATAAGCCTGGTGTCTAGTTTAGTCAGTAATCTGTTGTTGAAATATAGGTACCTACATACTTTCAAATTGATTCAAGTAATGAGAATTAAACAATTACTTACTGGTGCTACTATTTTTCCTGTCTGACCAATTTGCATATCATTTGGAACATAACCAGCATCTACTGCAGCACGAGAAGCTCCAACTGCGGCATTCAACTTATCAGCTAGGTCATAAAGTAGTTTAAAATTGTCTCCAGATTTTAGACCACGACCTTAAAACAAATATAATTTATTTTTGATTTACAGGAATTGTCCATTATTTATTGCAGTGGAGGTTTCAGAATACTGCATTCAACTAAATAAACGAAAAATGGAAAAACTATTTAGCATATTAAATATACATTTACCTCCACTAACAATAACTTTGGCACTAGTTAATTCAGGCCTGTCAGATTTGCTCAGTTCTTGACTAATAAATGTAGTAATATCAGTGGCACATCCATCAGCAGCTATATTTTCAGAAGCTGCAGATCCTCCTTCCAAAGAATCAGCTTCAAAATTAGTACCTCTTATAGTTAATATTTTAATAGGATCTGTGACAGTTAATGTTTGAATGGCATTGCCTGGAAATTTCAAAATATTTATAATAATATCATTCAGTTTTCAACCAAACAAATTATAACAGATATCATTTATTTTAAATGTATTATCTTGATTGTAAAATCCCATTAAATTCTAAAAGCAATTGTTGTAGCTTAACAGAGCCACACAAACTGTAAATATATTTTCAAAATTAACTTGATTATGTTAAAAAAAACTATTTTATATTTTTAATTTACCTGCATATATGGTCCTTACAAAAGTATCAGCAGACTTAATTGAAATGACTTCAGATACAGGAGAAGTATCAAGTTTGGCAGCAACTCTGGGCAAAAGGGCTTTTCCAAAAGCAGATGCACCAGCAATAATATGTGTGAACTTGAATTGTTTTTGAGCATTTAAAACTAATGGAGTTAAACTTTCTGCTGTAAACCCTTTAAATGAGTCATGTTCAGCTACTAGGACCTTGGATATTCCTTCTGCTTTAGCTATAGCTGATGAAGCCTGCAATTATTTTAAATAGGAGTCAATAACGGAATACATTCAATAAATATATCAACTAATTGAACTACATAATAAAATAATATAAATACTAATATTTGGTAGATGGAATTTATATTATTTATTTCACATCAAAAATTTCCTTTTTTGAACAATCAATGTTTCTGTGATTGGTTTAGTAATATTCTCAAAGCAAATACGAGTAATCTATACTACAAGTAACCTAATTCATACAATATAAGTACACTCCATACCTATATGTCATGAATTCATACTTATTTGGTATCTTAAAATACATATAAACTGAATTGGAAGATATAGAATCAAAAGATTTTATCTTATGAAAATATAATAATATAGATACAGTAGATTTTTCTGTCAAAGTAGTGGAGATTTCAAATTTTATATTAATAACAAGACTCCTTCCGAGACATATTATGACCTAGTTTATCACTACAAAGTCAATGATAATAATTATTGTAGAGATGGATATATAATTGAGTTAGACCAAGTAAGAGTACTTATGTATGTACGTAAGTGGTTGTTATAGATACCTATATATTTTGATAATAGAAACTTACAGCTCCACATTTTGTACCAGCAACCAGTACAGAAACTTCACCACCCACTTTCTTTGCAGCCGTTATAGCGTTTCGAGTGATTGGTGATAAACCTTCATTGTTATGTTCCGCTATAACTAGTGTACTTTGAAACCTCCTGAACTAAAATTAAAAATGATCAGTTAAAATTAAGAACATGCATACAAACAAGTAAATCACGATTTCTTCAATATAAAACTGAACATAATATAGCTACCATTTCAACTCGTGCGTTAAACTTCAATTATAAAAAAAATAATTTCCCAGTTACAAAAGTATTTTATTAATCAAGAATATAGATATAATAGAATCTATAAAACTCACCTGTGTGCCCAAAGATCTAGAATAATTGGAAAACATATTTGGTTCCACTGAATAACAAAGTTTTAACTCTAAGTACAAAGTTCATTTAAATTTAATAAATTTTTGTCTTTCACAATAGAGGAGTTCAGTCTTAGGTCAGTGTGGCCAACAAAATGTGATTTTTCTGACAATAATGACAGTTAATGTCTACCTTCAAAACATAAGATTTTTGCAGGTTTT
Source organism: Lochmaea capreae (assembly GCA_949126875.1). NCBI lineage: Eukaryota > Metazoa > Arthropoda > Insecta > Coleoptera > Chrysomelidae > Lochmaea > Lochmaea capreae. The sequence goes on along the minus strand of OX421402.1, from coordinate 12,897,316 downwards.
TTATAACTACGAACATCTAAATTGCTTTATTAAGACAATGAATACACCCCCGAAGCGTAAATCTTAAAATTTAAAATGACGTTTTAGCTGAATACTCAACGCATCGGTGGCCAATATTTCTAGGAACTTTTGGAAATCCACCATATCATTTCTGTCATTATGTCACTAGTTATGTCAGATGTCACTGGAAAAAGCAATCGGAAGAATTAAGAGATACAACTAACTAGAACTAGAAAAGTCTAAACGAAAATGAACATGAACGGTTAAACCATGGAGACTAGATATAAGGAGCACAAACTCTGTATATAAAAAGTGTCCGTCGAAATTAGGAAAATTGTGGTGGCGCTGGGGAGGCTAGCGATTAAAATCATGTTTGACATGTTAAATTTTAGGTTATGTAAATGGAGGGTTTGTTTAATTTCATTCGGTTACCTTTTATGCTTGGTTTTAGCAAATTTCAAGGAAAAAATAAGTATTTCCCGTAGCTGGTGCTATGTTTGGTTAAAGGTAAGTTTCTTCAATATTATATAAGCAATTGTGTTGCAAAGTAGTATTGAAAACAATAATCCTAACCCGAGAGTCCTACATCAACCACTTATTGCTGCTCGAAAATAAGACAGGGGCTGGGGTGTGTAATTTATTTTATTTTTAACTTTACTTCTAGTTGGACAACTTTTCACGACACACATTTTTCACATTGTAAATTTTTATAAAAACTTCTATAAAAATAAACACTATTTTCATTTTTTGTTAGGTTAACTTGTTCAGCAAACTTCACTCTGTAATTTTAATCACAGATAACATACTTATAGATAGGCATCTGACCGTGGCGCTCCCTACGACGAATTAATTTTGACGGCTGGCGTCATCTTGCGAGTCCCAACAGTACTTTTAACACTTTTCACATGGTTGTGAACTTCGCTAACAGCTGAAAAAGCAGATTCCTGTAATTTTACAGTTTTTGGCGGCATATTCAAATTTACTGTAATTTTACTATTATTGAAATATGGCATTTATGGTCCATTTTTTGATATTTCATTTAAAATAACTGAACATTTGATTGATATTACAATAATAACACTCAAATAGTCTTGTTAAATTAAATGAAATGTCAAAAAATGGACCATATAATGCCGGATATGGGAAAAATAAAGCAATAATCATCAAGTTTATATATTTTATTTAATATAAGAAAGTACACAACAAATAAAACGTTTTTTTACATCTTTTAATGACAAACAGAAAGATCAGTAAATAAAGTAATGTGAGTAAACTGACAAATGTACCTATTTCAAAAATATTTACAAAAAGAATAACATTTTTTCATACAAACCAAAAAATAGTTTTATCTATCAGCAACCGTTTCTGTGGGCAGATGTATATTAAAAAAAAAACATGAAACACATCCATTTCTACAGTTTGCAGATGTTTTCTAATAACACAGCTAACTAAAATGTGCACACTATTTAAAAAACTTAGTTTACAAAATTATGACTATCATTACTAATATATAATTTATTATGTAGCTTACATTTGGATATATAATTATACAGCTCAAACACACATTATATGATTGTGAACATTTACATTATTTCTTTCTCCAAACTGCTTACCTTTGAAAAATGCTTGTACCTTTCATCGGGAAATCCTTTTTTACCCCTTTTAAAGGTAGAACCTCCATAATATTGCATTATATGTAGACAATTTATTCATTTACTCATATATTACTATGAAATATGTAATTAAGTTTGTTTTTGATGAAAATTAAACAAACCAAATAGTATAACAAAAGGATCATACAGATAGAAGATATTTTATGTTATACATACCATTATTTGATCATTGCTCAATACTTTCAAATGCTGTTAGTTGTGGAAGGGATAGCTATAACATAAAAATTAGAAGTTCAGTAAACTAAATAATATAACAAAAGGAATAGACACAAGATATTTTATTTTATACATACCATTTCTGATAGTGGCTTAATTTACTCTCATCCATTCTCCTCAAACCGCTTGCTTGTGGATGGAATGGCTACAACATAAAAATTAGGTGTTTACTTTTTCTTAGGGACACTGTACATTGTATGAATGTTAAAATTATAGTTGTATAAAACTCACCATTAATTAATTTCCTTGTATAAATTTTGGTTGGTGTTTGCACCTTCCCAACTGGTGAATAATTTGATATGTAGGGCATTTCCAATATTTCCAACATATACAGATACTTTGTACAAGTAAAATGTTTTGAAGTCCATAAAATAAAAACTTTTAATTTTCTCAGGAGTTTTTAGGTTAGGTTGGCAGAGGAAGTATCTGTAAACTAAAATTAACTACAACTAACGGCGTTACAGTTCTCTTTAAATCTGCAATTTTAGTACTGTTTTGACTCACTAGGTGGCAGTACCCTCGCGCGTTCAGAGTGCCCATACCCTGATTTTAATCGCTAGCTACTCTCGCGCCATCTACTATTTGTACCCTACCGCTGGACACTTTTTCGAGATTTTTCCTATACAAGTTTGTGCTCCTTATATCTAGTCTCCATGGGTTAAACCAATATCATTAAAAACAAATAAAACTGACATATGACATATCTAGTGACAGAATAAAAGAAATGAAATGTTGACATGCCAAAAGTTTCTGGAATTATTGGTCTTTGATGCGTTGATTATTCAGCTAAAACGTCATTTTAAATTTAGAGATTTATGCTTCGGGGGTGTAATCATTGTTTTCATAAAGCAATATAGATATTCGCAATGATAAAAAACCTGCAAAAACCAGTGATGGGTAATGTTAATAACCACCTATGTTGTTAACCAGTTTTTAGCGTTAATTAACGCTAAGTTAAAAATTGTTTGAAATTAACCACGGTTAACAATTTAGGCGGCCACTTAAAAAAGAAGAATTTTCATAAAATTATATTTATATTAAAGCATTTTCTAGCCTCCGAGCATCAGGAGTTTGCGCAGTAATTTTCCATGTCTATTGTATAATTTGTATAGCATTACGCAGACTCCTGACGTCCGCGACTGTCGATGACTTCTGAGTTCTGGAGCTTTTATTTACATCTCAAATATGCTTAAATTATGTCAAAATGTTTGTAATAGTGGACAGAACACAAATATCTAATAAACAATTTTTTTGGTTAAAAATTGATAGTTAATAACTAGTTATTAACCAGTGACCGGTTAACAAAATTATTAACCGGTTAATACCCATCACTGGCAAAAACTTCATGTTTTGAATGGTAGACATTAACTGTCATTCTTGTCAGAAAAACCACTTTTTGTTGGCTGACCTTAGACTGAAATCCTCTATTACACTGTATTTTATTTCTGGCTGCGTTTGTTATTTGCTTCGGATGCGGATCAATCTCTTTAGTAGTCTGAATGTATGTTATCTATGGTCTGAATCAGAATCATAGAGAAAAGTTCATTTGTCTATGGTCTGCATAATTTGTTTTTCGACGGGATGTATCTACATCTGAACAGTGGTAATTCCGCTCAGGATTCTGTGGCTAGATATATTTTGACCGGTGAGATAGAAAAAACACAAATCTGTATCTGTCATGTTGTGAGGTTATGTTATACTGTTTCGAAGGTTTTTCCGAAGCTATACTTGAGAAGCATCTCGTCCGATGACATTCCCATTCTTGCGTCTATTTCCAACTCTTTGTATGGCTCGTTTTACATTTTATCGTGTAATTTCCTTAAGAGCGCCTGCCATCTGGTCAACTTATTGGTGACTAATCTGGCTTTGCCTTGTATGTAGACCTGAAATTGCGATAGTTTCCCCAAGACTTCTCATGTCACCCGTGGCTACCAGGTAAGTTTGCCTTGGGATGCCACTTAGCCTTTGGATCGCCCCACTCTATCGAGTCTGGCCACCATACCACCAACCCATATGCTATCATGGGACTGATGACCTTGATGTAATCATTATTTTTGGTTGTAGCTCCCAGTTTTTTCCGCACATTCTTCTGCACTGGTTGAGGGCTATCCTACTATTTTGGATTATTTTCTCTAGGAACATCTGGTACGATTGTTGTACATTCGATTTTCTATGGATTTTTTTTATTTTTCATGAAATAATATTTATTGACCATCAAAATATTTGCCATTTCATTAACTTGGAATTGCCGCAACAAGTTACCAAAGAATCCCTGCCTCAACGGCTTGGTTTCTTTTTTTATAATATTTTTTGACAAATTCACTACTTTTTGGCAATGAAGATATAGAAGTGTTTTGACTTTCACCTGCAGAATTGTTTATTTTCCTACTCAAGATCTAAGTGAAACAATGAAAGGAAAAAATACTTCTGTAGGCCAATCAACCAACGTCTTAAGACCTAGAACATACACATATTGGTGAACATTTTGTTTTGTTTTTCATATTTTGGTATATCCTGATATTTTATACATTCTGTATGGTGTATTTTGGGAATTGATTTTTTTTATACAGCTGTTGTTTTTCAGATATGAACATCGCCTTTTGATTGGCTTAAGAGTTGAACAATAAAACGAGGAAGTCACGCAACGCACTGCAACTGTTTGTCAAGATAAAACGTTAAACCCCGTTTTCACTTTCCTAAGTAATCTTCGTATTCGTTCATAAATTGTTTCGATTTCTTCTAATTTTTTAAAAATTACAATTTTCAGATTTTGAGACACAGCACGAAGGATAAAAATGAGAAAAGCAAGAAGATCGCACTGCAATACGTTCCATGGAGGTACGTGAAAGCATCAAGTAGGAGGGATAAAAACTTATAATAAAGAAAGTCGCGTACGAAACTCAAAACTGCATTTATCATCATGCTTTATAAATTTGTTTCGTCCTTTTTTTCGATCAAATATAATTCAAAAGGAAAATTTGCTTTTCTCTCACCCCTTACTTGAAACTCTCTTCAATAAACGGTACAGATTGGTACTGCTGGTTTTTTTATAGATGGCGCCAATTTTGTGTTAATCCCAGGGAAACAGCGCCATCTACGAAAAATTTTATGTACTAACCATTGATAGATGGCATCAGTTTCGCGCACTTTTACCATCTATGGTTATTTAAATAAGTGTCCAAAAGCGGGGGAAAAGAACGGTGCGGGAGGGGTGGTGTTTATAAGGAAACTACGGAATAATTCCGATGCTTAAATTTATGTATCTGAAGCATGTTACTGTTTTGGTGGAAAAAGTTAGTTTTATTGGGTGTAAATTTCACGCAAAATCTAGTTGAGCTAACCATTGGTAGATGGCCTCTCCTTCGCACACCGAACATTGTTACTGTCTATTGCTACTCAAGTAAGTGTCCAAAAGCGGGGGAAAACGACGGCGCGGGAGGGGTGGTGTGTTTAAGGAAACCACGGAATAATTCTGAAACTTAAATTTATGTATCTGAAGAATGTTACTGTTTAGGTGGAAAAAGTTAGTTCTATTTGGTGTAAACTCCACGCAAAATTTAGTTGAGCTACATATTGGTAGATGGCCTCTCTTTCGCACACCGAACATTTTTACTGTCTATAGGTATTTTAGCAAGTGTCCAAAAGCGGAGGAAATTGACGGTGCGGGAGGGGTGGTGGGTATAAGGAAACCACGGAATAATTCTGATACTTAAATTTCACTTAAAATTTTGTGATGACAAAAATGTTAGTTTTGTTGGAAAATGGCGGGGCCGCATCCCCAATACTTTAGTTTCTTAACTAATGTGCTTTATTTAATGAGAAATCTCTTGGTATAGAAATATAGTTTTGTTGATATTGTTTGAAAATAGTTATTCCCATCCCCACCTAATGTCAGGGTATAAATGAAACAAAAATTGGTCTTTTCCAAATTTATTATTGCACATGGCATTCTTATGAAAAAAATTGTACATCACTATAATATAGTCTACATTAAATTAATTACAAAAACGTCGCCTGCAGATAAAAATATGATACTTCATACAATTTTTCACATAAGTTTAATCAAATAATGGACAAATTATAACATTTGGACAAGAATTCTTCCATAAATTCGTTAAAGTTTGTTACAAGAATACAAAAAAATTCCTGTAATAACTATGGAAAATCATAACACTTACAAGAGAACTGGGGCCGGGCGTATGTAAATTGCGCACAGTGGTCAAGAAGTTTCCGAAATTTGGGAAGAGTTCGTCAGGTAGTTGCAGCCAGGGGATTAAGTCTCTGTATAGGTAAATCGCGCACAGCGGTCAAATTGTATCCTTAGTCCGGTATACCTCAAGACTTTTTCTTTCTGATATAATCAACAAATAAAAGTTGATGAAAAGAACACTTCTTGTAAACTGATATTTCATTATGTACAAACAGACTATCATTATCATTCTATTAAATACCTACATGATACGGAAACAAAATTTTATTCTCAAAAATATAATAAACACAAATTATTTGGGCAAATTGTGGTAACATATTGATTTTACATAAGTGCTTAAATCTATCAATTTATTTCTATAAAAACTTATTTGTTGGTCCAAGAACTCGACTTTCTTTTGAGTTCTTGTACGCAATACTTTATACTTTCTTCTTGTATCGTTTTAATAGACATCGAGTCTAATGCTTCTTGAACGTCCTGCACGCTTTTCGGCGACGGAGGCAAATATGCTCGACGCGCATTGTATAAGTTCTTCCGTATGTATCCTATGTCCACTAATGTAAGTTCTTGAAGAACTTCGGGGGTTTCTGAACAATATAAGAATATATTAACCTCAATTATGCCTAAACACATTGACATTTCTTACCTTTTATCTCCTTATGTATCACTTTCAATGGTGTAACTGATATTTCTTCTTCAGCTTTCCTTTTTAGGCTGTTACTGATTTTTTCACGACACAGATCCCTGTCGATGATATCCTTCTCATTAATGGTATAGAATTTGGCTTTGCAATTTTTATTTGTGCAACGCCAATGAGTTTTGCCAGAAACAAGGATTCTTCCTTTGCGAAATTTAGCTCCTTCTATTATTATTAGCGTTTTGTTCTTTTCACTCAGCATTTGTTCCATTTTAGAAATCGGACGAACTTACTAATACCGAATGCAAAAACTAAACTGATCTATGTACCTACGCCTCAAATTGTTATCGTTAAGTCATTAGGGGATAATCCTTTGAATCTCTGGTGACTTTTAAAATTCGTGGAATCGGTAGAGGGTTGTATGCCATTTACAGAGGTGGAAACAAAACATATTGCCCTGTTGGTTATGTTGACAGGGAAAATGAACAAGGAGAAATTATCGAAGGGGAGTGGAGAAATGAAGTAGAGCATGGATTACCTAATGTACAAAGGATGGGTGGAAATGCATATTCACAGAGAGCTGGTGTTGTCCGTCAGACATTTTCTGACTATTTTGTACATGTATCTCCAATTAAGCCACAGTGGACTAAATAGTTCTTTATATTCAGTATGCTTTAAATAAAAAATAATGTTTATTTGTATTTTTTGGTAATTTACCAACAAACACACAAACCTTAAGACAGAAAAAGTACTGTAACACAGACGCACTTTTTTATTACTCGACACCAGCTTAGCTAATGATGCTAGGATATTCAGAGGAAAATTAAAACTAAGTGTTGTGCTATGCGTAAACTATTTTACAGTTTCATTGTACAATGTATATACTTTATTGAGCATCTCAATTTCTGCTTGCATACGAACTCTTGTAGGCAGTTTATCCAGCACCGACTGAATTGTCAGCAGGGCTGGTGGTACTGATATTGCAGTTGGCTCCTTTAAAATATCCATGAGGAGCTGTTCAGTCTCATCTAAAATTATATAACAATATAATATTAGAACTAAAATTGGATTTGTATAATTACTATTTTGTTGAAAATAATGTTTGCAATTACTTTGTTACAAACTTACCATTTTTTTTCTCCGCTTGGTTTTTGGTGTTTCCACTTCTTTATCTGTGCTGCTACTCGATAACGGTAATAAAGATACCTCACTTAGTGGTCCTGTAGATACCCCACCAGATGGGCCTGGGCTTGGCCTTGGATCAGAACTTATTGTTTTTCTTGGCATGTTCTTTTTAGCCAAGAAAAACAATAAATCAAAGTGGATCCACTTTTTCTTACTTTCTGCACCTGAGCCAGTAGGTTTGTAGGTCCTGAAATGAAGAAAATGCTTGAAACCTTAATTTATTTTCAATTTGTCTGAATGAAACTATAGGTACAATGTACATATTTGCAGTACACCATCATTATTTTATTTCAAAAGTTGCCATGAGCAAATATATATCAAATTAAACTACTACATTTAAATAATATGATAAAAATGAAAACTCACTTTAAATGTTTTAGGAATGTATCCTTCAAATTTTTCCACTTTTTCTCCAGTTGAGACAGAGGAACCTGCTCTTCAAGTAGGAACCTGCTCTTCAAGTTCTTCATAAACTTGCCTCCATAGTTTTTCTTTCACATCTTTTGAGAAGCCCCGCTACCGTTGAAGATATTGGGGCTCTTGCAGTTGTCTCCTTGAGGGTATAATGAACAGGGTTGGGATATGGGTTGTGCTTCTGATTCCAAGCAAAAATGGTAGGTTAGGTTAGGTTAGGTTTATGGTGAGTGGGTCTATAAGGCCCTCCACTGCGACTCGCAAGAGTCTATTGTGGCTCACACCTATTCAGATTTCACCAAACAAATTCAGCTTCTTAACAAAGCCGATTAGCTTATTTGGTGAATGATTTTTCAGGTCCGAGGGCGAGAGAGCGTCCCTGCCAAACATCAGATACCTGATTCGAGCCGCGGCGGGGCAGGCACAAATTATATGCTCTGCTGTTTCATCATCTTCCAGACAAAGACGACAGGTCGGATCTTCCGACAGTCCAAGTTTTAGCATATGATGATTCAGATGACAGTGGCCTGTTAAAAGGCCTGTTAGACAGCGTAGGTCATGCCTGCTATAGTCTAACATTTGTTTGGAGACATTCTTCGAAGGATGTATGAAAGCCTTTGAATGAACCAATCCTGGTAAATTATGCCAGAAGTCTAATGCTCTTCTCTGGTTTCTCCTCAGAGCGAATAAATCTTTCGCCTTTTACTAAAGTAAAAATGGTACTGATGTTTTTCAAATGAAAATGTTTCCCCACATTGGCACTCCACAAGATACTGACTAAAATATTAAACACTGTTTAGTTTTAGTACTACTTTTATTTGGAAAAACTTTAATTACGTTCTATTCTCTGTTACCTCTGAATCCATACTTTTATTTTCACTCATTAAACTACAGATATATATATAATAAACAAACAGACAGAAAATTCTCAGCGATTTTCGCAAAAAATTAAAACCTGTCCAAGTTTCCCGCCCCCTAAATTTCAAATTTTGCGAATCGCATGAAAATTAAAATATGCCTGCTGTCACTTGTTTCGTCACCAAAATCAACCAATAGGAATTAAATTCACTTTCGCAACTCGCATCTATTGGGTCGATTCTGAGAAATCACCTATAAGTTACAGAAACTGTAAGATATATAGAGTCCGTAAGTTTGCCTTGTAACTATTACAGATTTTTGCTTACAGACCTTACAGATATGCTCAGAATTGACCCATATATGAACTGGCCCACAGCCTGGCTGAACAGAATGATATAAAAAGACACAATAAAAAGAAGATAATTTTCTGAAATGTCAACAGAAATACTACGATGATAGAGAGGTCACTCATAAGTCATAATAAATATTCATTATATAAATATCTATCAAAAACGCAACTAAACATGCATTAGTGTCTGTTCAGTTGCATACCTCCTTGTTAGTTATAGTTGTAATACAGAGTGTCCAAATGAAATTATACTAGGTTATACAATGATTCATTTTATTTTAGAAATATGCTATTTCCGGAAGCTAGAATATCAATAATAATTATTTATACCTACAACCGAATCTTATTAAAGCGCGCAGTTCCTCCATTGCATTGTCCTAATATTGTCTTATTCCAACAAAATAAACTTAAATTGACATGCTGTTGTAGTTTTTCCTTCACTTTCCTGAAAAACATGAATTTTAAAATTACTATTACAAAGTGCTGTGTTTATCTGAAATAGGTACTTGAACTTATAAATAAAGCTTACTGAGCTCACCATATCAATTAGCTTTTATAATACCTAGGCAATTAAAACAATGTCAAAGAAAGCATCAAATCAAACTTAAATTAACTCAAACACTCCAAACAAATTACAGAAAAATGCACATTAACATAACCAGCCTTCAATTTTTCGATGGTCGTAACTAATAATTATGATATTTTACGTTTTTGTGTAATTTAGAAACTCATGTTTTACATATATAAATGTTTAGCAGATCTTATTTCTTCCTATCATAATGTTAAGATGAACAATTTTCACATATAATTAAAAGGTGTGAGCTGTAGATGAATAAGATGGTATCGAATATATTATTTATCTATTTCAGCACCGGAGTGAACTTGGCAACAAAAAATTAGCAGCCAATTCTCGAAAGACACACGAACGATCATAGACGTACGTAGATATTTTTTTTTAAATCAGCACACAACAAGCCATCATATTATACATCTTTGAGAGAATATAATTTAAAAATGAAAAAAAAGAATTTAAAATGACTCCGATACATGTTTCTATTTTATTAATACAATCAAATATATACTATAGTTCAAAATTAACATAGTGTATCCACTCAAAGATAATGGAATTGGCTGCCAAGTTCACTCCGGTTATTTCAGCACAAATATCTGTTTTTCTACCGCCTTTACATCAAGTGTAATCCCGAAAGAAGAGTGTTTCCAAAAGTTTCATTCAGGGAAAAATTCTTCATTGTAAATAGGTAGTTACATTCGTTATTTCCGTCTGCTCAATCTTTTTAGTCTAAATTACAGATAACCCACGTCTGAATCATAAAGAAATAGTTTTATTAGGGGAGGTAAATTTGAACTGTTCGGCAATTCCGCTTAGATTAATCCGATGTAAATCTGTTTGCTCTGAATATTTAGACTGACGAGAAAGATTAATCTGTGATACTGTGATGTGATGTTGTAGTCACTATGTAGTGTTTTTCTTGATAACCTCTTATTTTTTATACAAACATTAAATTTTTCCTTTTTCCATGTCTTGGGCAAAATGACCGATATTGAGTTCGTTTATGTCTATGGCTGGTCGTATCTGTGATCACGTGACCAAAATTTTGTCGCCACTGTGATGCAAATAGCGAACGTAGCGCCCATACTAATATACACCGGTTATCTATGATATACACCATAGATAACCTACATATACACCATAGATATACACAATTCCACTGCCTATAGCCAGAGGTAGCCTACTCACAGTAGTCATAGAAGAGGTTATTCCCATCTGACAGTCGCCCTGATGAATCTGATAATCAGGTAAGTGTTCTTTGTCTTTGCAAAACACGTGGTTCTTAGTTGTTAATAGCAATTTTGATGGTGTTTTTTAATTTTGACTTGGTGATTTATTCAACATTTTTTTAATTAATTTTAATCACAGTTACTGAAGTAAGCTGAAATCTCAGTCAAAAAGAAGGCACAGCGCACCTGTTAGTGTTAGAACCAGAATTGGTTGTCTCTGGCTAGAACTAATTTTGCAGTGTCATAAGTCATAACTATCAACAAATAAGTACAATTCAATAGTATGGTAAATATTTTGTAAGACTGATTTTACAACTGCCTTTTTACTTACAGAAATCATAACATTGCCTTATTCAAATTATTGGATATATTCTAGTGGTTAAACAGCATGATCATAAAAGATGTTCCATGTTTGCAGATTTATCAACAACAATAATTTAACAGGTAAACGTGACATTCTTAAGATTTTACTAACGGAAATTTTTATTTAATTAATGTAATAACCACATACACATTAATGTGCTATAATTTCCAGGTACGAGCTGGTTGGAAAAAACGACTGTTTTCCGATTAATTAAGTTCAGACCACTACAATAAAATGATTCATATTTGTTTAATATAGTTTAATTGTCTTAATGAGACTATATTCTATCTAAATTGAGAATGGGCGTTACATAGACTGTTTAAACAATGTCTGAACACTCAGAAACCACTGGCTGTGGTCCAAAAGTGGTACAATCATGGAGAACTTTAGTTTCTACTCTAAATGCAGGACACAAGATACATCCATTTGACCAGAATCCTTCAAGAGACTGTGAATTTATAGTAATCGATTCAAAGATTCAAATTAGAGTTGTACATGTTCTCCCTGGTTTTGTAAGGCGATCTATTGTTGTTTCCCAACCCATACTTTTTGATACTAAAAGATGTTCATTATCAGAAGAATACTGGTTTAGTAAGTGGAATAAACCATTAAAGATTGGAAACTGTAATTGTTCATTTAGAAGATCTCTACGACATTCTCTTGTTTCAAATCAACCTCTAGGATACATCAGTGAAACCAACAGAAAACTGTAAGTATAAAGCAATATATTTATTTACATGTATTTTATTTTGACTGTTTAATAGGAAATTGTAATTTTTTTACTTTTATTCTGTGAAATTCAAACTATAAGTGCTTGAGATGCAAAAAGTACATTGAAATTAGTTATTAGAGGTGTTATTAATCTGCATTGTTTATTTTGTATAGCTAAATGAAACATAAACATGTTCTTGTTTCAGAATACCCAGTATAGAAATTCCACCTACAAAAATTACAAACATGGTTACATTTGTAGAACGCCTAATTCAAGACACAATTTTTGAAGCTTTTCATGAATGTTATATGCTAAGAAATAGAGATAATAAAGATAAAAATAAAGACAATGGTCAAGTCAATTTAGGATATGAAATGACAGATGAAGATAATGTTGTCATAACTCTACGTAAAAAAATTAAATCAAATGATTTTGCAGCTAACAAGACTGATTTGCGGAATAGTTTTTGTGTTAAAAAAACTTGTATTCATAAAAAACCTATACAAGTAAGCAATCTTTAATTTAAACAAAAACTTGGTTATATACAAAGTGAATGTTTAAAAGTTCTCGTCATTCACCTCCTAGTAATATGCAAGCCTTGGTAATTCCTTAATTATTGTTTCCAAGACTTCTCCACATATTAGTTGACATTTATAGATGATTTTTTTCCAGTTCTTGCAATTCAGAAAATGTAATGTGCTTTAGTTTCTCGTTTTTACAGATTATTTCCACTAAATCCAGTATCTATAAATTTGAAATAACCAGATCCAACATAATCTCCAAAAATATATGGTGTCCCATTTAGATTGAAAAAGTTGAGGGTATATCCGGTGAAACCAGAAGTAAATTGTTGACTAAAAAAAATTGCATCAGAAGTATTTTGCCTTGTCATACTTATCTAGAAAGTTTTATAAATATCATCCTTTTCGTTTTAAAGATATTCAGGAACTTTTGTTAAATACTTTATCCTATACCCATATTAATTTTTTTTTCCAAAATTTCAATGTTTACTTATTTTTACAGAAACCTCTTGTGATAATGTTTCATGGAATAGGAACATCAGCAGATATATGGACTTTTGTTATAAATGCTTTAGCTTGTCGTGGCTATGAAGTTGTTGCCCCTGATATGTTGGGACATGGATTCAGTTCGGCGCCAATTAAATCTTCCTATTATACCTTCAACAATCTGTTGCTACAGGCTCTCACAATTTTTGACCACTATATGGCAGATAGTAAGAAAAAGTGTATCTTAATTGGGCATTCTTATGGGTAAGTACATAATATTCACAATAATTTGCAAAAAATTTGGAAACTTTTAATATCAAATTTTTTTGCTTAATTATTTTACTTGCCAATGTTCTGCATGAAAATTACTTAATATATTGCTTCTTTTTGGTAGGTGTAGTTTGATAACAGCAATGTACCCACACCGAGCACAACATATTGGGCAACTAATTTTAATTAGTGGTGGAGGACCAATACCTTTAGCGCCGCCTGTCAAAGAAAATAAAATATCACCATTAGGTTGTGCATACACCTTCTTAAATCCTTTACTCTACTGTGGTGTCAAAAGGTAAAGTATTCATGTAATTTCATAGAGTTATAATTTCGATTCTAATTGTTACAAAATATTTTGTAACTGTCATGTCACAATGCTCAGATGGTCAATATCTTCTGGTGTTTTTTATCAGTACAAATGAGGTTTTATTTTTACTATCTCTTGTGTGAAGGTATTGTTGAATGATTTTTTGTTGGTAGAATCTGTTCATTATAACCAAATCAAAGTTTTCAACATCCTACAATATTTAGACAAAAATAATTGATTTTCAAAAATCATGTATTGCAGAAGTCTCTTTTTCCTGTCTAGAGGAAAACATTTCAAAGTGTGCGATGATGAAAATGGCTTACCAAGACATGTCATAGAAAATATAGCAAGGGGTCAAAAATGGCCTCAAGGAGATACAGCTTTTCACAGAAGAATTATTGCTCCAACTCTTTTAGTACATGGCTTGCAAGATACACATGTTACATTGGTCCAAGAGTGTGAGATGGAAAGGGTAAGTAAATGTTTTGTCAGAATTGGTACAGACAATCATTTTAAAAAGTAGTAGCTTTAACTAAGCAAAAGTCTAACTCAAACATTTTGTATTGATTTTGTTTATAATTTAATCTTGTTACAGACGATTCCAAGAGCCTTTTTGGAGCTGATACCTAATGCTGGACATTTACCAATGATTGAAACACCAGAGCATCTAATTCACATGATTTTTTGTTTTTTAGACATGTGGAGTTGACTTTTAGAAATTAACTCGAAAGACTGATGTTTTACAAGTTTACACTACGTTTTTATTATTATATACATTAAATTAAACATCTTTTTGAACTGAATTTTTATAGATGTAGGAAAAATTGGTTTAGTTTTTGAACTTTTGCCTGTCAATATTAACAATTATTATATCTCCCATATATATTTTGAGAAGTTCACATAATCCCATAAAAACACAGAAGTAAGATTGTCTGCAATGAATAATGGCAGGTTATAAGTATCACATAATGTGTACAAAATGTTTTGAGATTATTTTAAGAACGTGTTTGCAGTTATTTTTAAATTAACTTTATGACAATAATTAGTATATATATATATATTAATTTATGCAATTCTAAAGTCTTAACAAATATAGTCGTCGTCAAGTGTGAATGTTTAACTTCGGACGCATCTTTGATAACTAAAATTGTGTTAAATATTGTCTAGCACAAAACCTAATAAAACAATCAACTTATCTTTAAATAAAAAACGTTTTCTGTACATCAAAGTATTGCGTTATCAAGAAATTTTCATTTTGAAATTTATAAATGTTAAATTTATATTATTTTTATTTCCATAGTTTTAACAAATTTTTTGTCATCCCACTTGACGGCGACAGTAAATCATCATTTAGTACACCAAAGCTTTAGTGAACAAGAAGTACATCATGACAAAAATTAGTATTATTTATATTTTAATGATTTATAAAATCAGGCTGGCAGGAGAACCAAGTTTCAATACAGTCACCATATATGTATAGAATGATTAAGAAAAAGAAAGAAGGGCCTAAACATGATTCGAATATATATTGTGATAAATCCGACAGTAGGTAGAATTTCACACAATAAAATATGATTACTTTAATTTTAATTGTAATATTTAGGTTTTGCACTGATTAACATTGTATGTTTTAATAGATTTTACTCTTCAAGAGATGAGTGTGCTTTTTGGAAAAGCATGTGGTTAATTAATTTTTCCTGGACAAACATAGTTATAATTCGCACAAACTAGCACAGATTAAATAACAAAACATCACCCTAACAATCACACGATTTTGCCAAGAAATTGTTTTTATTGAAAAACATTTTATCTAAACAAAATGTTTATTTTACAATTTAAATAATGTTACTGTTCCATAGCATAGTTTAATATATTTATGAAATGTTTCACTTGACGTGATCTAAATATTATTCCGTCCAAAGTCAAACCGATAACTGTTGTATATACAATTATTTGTATGTAATTGTTGATCGTTTTATACACCTGTACCATAATTAGTTGAACCGGATATTTGATTTTTAATAAATTATTTATATAACAACTTTTTTTATTCTCAAGCGATTACAGATATGCGTTCCTGTAGACTGTAGAGTATTCAGAATCTTATCAAAGTTGTCATGATAAGGTATTGTAAATACCTACGATAAGTTGACTATTAACAAAGGCTGGGATAAATTTAATATTAGAGCTAATGTATGTCTGTGTTTTTGGGGTTGAGACTTATAAGATATGTTGTGTCTCCTTTCACTCAGATCCTGGGGAAAGTATCGGAGAATAGTAGTTCTTCTACTGATATTGAAGGAGTTTTGGGATATCCTTGGGCTTCAGTTTGAGTTTAGATAAGTCTTTCTTTTCTAACCGGTAGTCTCCCATGAGTTCTAGGATTCTGTAGTGCTATACATTCCGCGATTATGTGGATGGGAGTTTCATCTACATTCTTCCTTCTCTACTAGTTTGAGGTGCCTCTTCAGGTGGTATTGTCCTGTCAAAACTTTTAGTGTAGTTTTACCCTGGCTTATGCATTATATTGATCTTGCCTAAACATAATTTTTCAGGAGTATCTTTGGTTGTCTTAGACCTGCTAGATATTTTTAATAGTTCAATCTTCTAGTTTTTTCGCTTTAACTTATTTCTTCCATATATTGATCCCGCAAAAGAGTTTCGGCATTACAGAAAAAACCGGCAATTATGTCAAGGGTCATGAACAACAACATTTATGCTACATGACTGTTGAGGCTATCCAGTTTCTCTACAACACCATTCAAAGTGAGTAGGTTAGGTTAGGTTCTATGTGAGTGGGGCCTTCTCGCCACCTCCACTGCGATCCCCGTTGGGTCTATTGTGGCTCACCCCTAGGGATTACAATTCACCCCACAAGCATATGTTTCTATGAAGTCCATGGTTGTATTTGGTGATACTTTTTTGAAGTCATTCGGCTCTAAGGTACTAAAACCGAATATGTTATATCTTACCCTGCCCAAAGCTGGGCATGAGCATAATATGTGCTCCGCAGTTTCGTCCTCCAAATTACAGAACCGACAATCCGAGGTCTGAACCACACTCATCTTCTTTAGGTGGTAATTCAGTCGACAATGTCCTGTATGCAGTCCCGTCAGAATACGTAGGTTTGTTCTACTCCATTCCAGGATCTGATTATTTTTTGTACTCAAAGGGTTGTATATGAACGCCTTCGAGTGAGAGAGCCCCGGTATGTCTGCCCAGTACGTGAAGGTTTTCCTCTCCGCCCAGGTAGCTATGGCTGATCTAGTAGTGCTTTCCGCAATGCCAAAAAATGGTTCAGGTCTGATGAATACATGACTTTTGATCCCTTTTTTTGCCAGAGTGTCGGCCTTCTCGTTGCCCTCCCCTTCTCGATGCCCCGGCACCTAGGTCAAAAATACTGTTCTCCTTGCCTAGGATTTCAAGGGATTGTAGACAGTTAATTACCAGCTTAGATTTTATCCTGTTCGAGCTCAGTGCTTTAAGAGCAGGTTTAACTTATTTCTTCCATATATTGGTCCTGACCCCGCAAAAGTGTTTCGGCATTACAGAAAAAAAACCACAATTATGTCAAGGGTCATGAACAACAATATTTATGCTACATGACTGTTGAGGCTATCCAGTTTCTCTACAACACCATTCAAAGTGAGTAAGAAGAGTTATTTCTTGAAGAATCAGTACAAATCATAGTTCGTGTTAATTTGTAGTTAACTACAAGCAATTGAATATCGTGCAAATGGTGAGTCGAGTGGTTGAGGTTGATTAGAGGGACACTGTTACTAAATTTGAAAAAGACGAAACACTAAAACGTATAATAAGAATTAACTTACGGCATTTGCAGGTGATGGTACAAGGTAAAACGAATGACTGAAAAATCTATACTCATGGTTTAATTGCATAGATATAATATCGAATCGAAAAGTAATGCAAGAGAAAGTTATCTTTGACAGAAATAAGATTGTTTATATCGATGCATTTTTGCCAAAGTAACGTAAGTGACATTTCTGATGGTGAAAATCATGTTTTTTAATGAACGTTAAGCTCCTATTGTTAAGAAAGTAGGTACTGTCAAAGTGTAGTAAACCTAGATTATACTTTAAACTTTAGCTTTAACTATTTTAAAAACGTATGTCCATAATTTTTTAAATCATACCCGTAAGAGAAACTTGTTTTTTCTACAAATCGTTTTTGTTGACTTATGTACGTTACTTTGGCAAATACCTATCGATATACTATGATAACATCAGAAAAAACAGGTACTAGAGTCTTTTATGTAAGGGGTTTTCTCTCTTAAAATCCTGTCGACCTGCTATACTGTGACAATAATCCTGAAATAATTATTCACCCAATTATTTTTTGTTGAAGACGCAAGTAAATAAAATTTTCATTAATTTATTTCTAAAATTAATTGAAGTAGTGTTTGCCGTTATTTCGATTAATTTGCTACAAAAATTTAAAGTTTAGTTTGTCTGTCGACCAACTGCTTGATTAAAACAGGCCTGTACTTTTCATTATGAACAAAAAAAGATTAAATTTTGATATTTCAGGAACCTTAATCTGTCTTGGTTATGTAAGCTAGAAATTATAGTACTGTTGTGTAAAAACGGCATAAAATAGAAAATAATTAACTTAGTCTTTTTGTACCTGACGCTAACGAAAACATTCGACAAACAATATTATTTTGAAGTTCAAGACAGCAAAAAATGTATTGTCAAATTTTTAAGTTCCATTCATAGCAGATCATATCTTTAATAAAATGTGAAATAAAGTATTTTTTGTACGACAATATTATAGTCTACTAAGAATCGGATCCTGTGAAGTACACGTTCCAAGAACGGTTTAATTAAGGATAGCGTTTGATGTTACTTTTTTTGTGATATATGAATATTTTTGTTTTAAGATATGTAAATCAGTTTTGTGTTTATGTGTACTGAAGTCGTGTGTATTAATTAACAGCCATTCCAATGAGAAATCATAAGAAAACCTGGAGAAAAACTTATAATACTATCCTGATAACGCAAGTAACTGATTATTGGAAATTTCTGTTTCTAACATTGTTAACCAAATTCGACTACATGCGTCTGAGATACTTTACACATTAATTCGCATTTAGTTTTATTAAAGCATTTTCTCTCATTTTTCGTTTTCTACTATTGAAAGAGTCCAAATTATTTGCAGTCTTTAAACTTCAGTTGTCGAATTTTTTCGTTAGTCAGGGACCAGAATTTAAAAAACTTAATTGCTCTTGATAACGCCGGTAGCTGGAACGCAGCCGAAACGTCGAATTAAAAAAAAAAGATTGTGGTTTGATGTCCCACAATAATTAACAAAGAGAATTATGAATACACCACAAGGAACATACAGAAAGATACAACAATTTGCGCTTTAATGCGCCATCCATAGGACAGTGGTTGGCAGAATAAAATTATCGAATGAATATTATAGATTTTATCAGTAAACGATCTGTATTTATTTTATTTTCTGAAAAAAGGAGTTATATTTTTCTCATCAAAGAGTTTTTTTAAATGAAACAGTCTGTGAAATAAGTATGTCTGCATAGAAAAGAAAAATAACGAACGGGTGGACCATATTGATACGTATCGAAAAAATTGCATGACATGGTTGAAAAATGTAAATGTTTTTCGCTTTGCCTGGATGATCTGACCGACATTAGCTCTTCAAAACGACTTTAGTGTAGCAGATTATACTATACTGGGATTCAATAAATGTTCGTTTATTGCCACTCAGAGCTATGATATGAAACTGAAATTTGATTTGTAAGAATCTCTATTGTTCACCAAGATTCCCTATGTCAAATAAATGTCATGAAAGTCGTTGTTAAAATAACTAATATCATTAGATAGGGCAATCGGAAAGCTTTGTGATTTTTTAGATGTATACATATGGGAGCCTGTTACTTCACACTGGATATTCGCCGAAAACTGTTTGTAACGATTCTTCTTTCTACGCAAGGAAATTCATATTTTCCTTTAAGATGAAGTCACCTCGGACACTACAGAACTGGAAAATCAAATGGTAGTTGCACAATTTTTAGCAGACCTTGCAGTTTATTCAAGAGACGTGACATCTCACTTTAAACTTAATTTTAAACTTTAAGGAAAACAGCAGAATATTGTCAACAAAAAAAATATTTTACTCTACACGCACATTTGAATTTTAATTAAATTTGTTAATAGATATTTAAAAGTAAAATGGCAATTGCCATAAAAAGTTTAGCCTAGAGTATTGGGCAAGTCCAGAGCTGTCGGTATAAATATGTGATTCTTGCGATTATATCGTTTATAATCATACGGACGGTCTCAGTTTTAAATGTGATAACTTTTATTAGCGGGTATGTTTAGGTTTGTGTTAATTTTGAGTTGTATTTTATTTACTAACTTAATAGTTACATGTGTTTATGGACAAGGTAAGAAAAGTTAGAGTAGTTTTATATTCAAAAACTTAACTAAAGCAGCTTATAGCAATTCCAATATAGAAGTCTGCTTTGAAATTTACAAAACTGGTTTTCAACAAAAAATTCTATTGCGAGATACGATCTTTTAAGAATTTAACAGTTTCGCTGTTATAAACAATATCATTTAATTAAATAAGGATGATAAAAAAGTATGTTTTGATGAATACTTTTAAATTTACTAGAATTGAAACCAAAATGTTGGATATAGTATTGTTATTGCAAATATGATAATTCTCATTTATAATTAAAAATACATTATCGTCACTGGAATATAGATCGTTTTGTATCAAACAACATCTGACCATCTGGTTTTTATAAAAATAAATATTTTTATTTTAAGAATTATTGTTACATACCTACAATATTATTCCGTTAAACTAATAAAAATCATTTATTTAGCGAATTTATACATAATCTTGCAGCAAAAATTTTGTAGATGCTATAAACTTACTACTTTTTGAAAACCTTTAAAGATGTACGTACAGGGTCAATTAATAATATATAAGTAGGTATACCAATTATTCTTCGTCACAAAAAAGCCTGTTTTGTACCGTTAATTTTAGTTGACCAACTGGTTTCTGCAAATATAAATATTGTTGTGGATAAGTGGATTATTAATAGCATTATCTTGTTATATCATTTAAAAAACATCTATTTAAATACACTACAGAAGTAAATTAGTTTTTTCATGTCAGTAACATGATCAGTAAAAATTAATGAAAGTAAAACAAAGCTAATGAGACTGGAGAGCCAAAAAGAAAAATCAACGCTTATGAATTTGAAGAAGTTAAAAAATATAAATATTTAGGTATCATAATAAACAACACAGGAGATAGAAGCACTGAAATTGAAGATAAGATAATCGCTACAAACAGAGCCTACCACGCTAATAAGAAACTGCTTAAAAGCAAAATGTTAACAAAACAAACAAAATTAAGTATAGATATATAAAACGATAATAAGGCCAATAATGATGTACTCAGCAGAAACAATGACGTTAACAAAGAAGGAAGAGGAAAAATTAAGAATAACAGAGAGGAAGATCATGAGAACAATATTGGGGCCTGTAAAAATAAATGTGAATGATTATAGAATTAGAACGAGCCGTGAAATTTTGGACGAACAGAATGGTGAAGACATTGTAAAAGGAATAAAAGTACAACGAATTAAATGGCTAGGACACGTATGGAGAGAAGGAGCTAAATCAGTAACCTACAAAATCTAGCAGTGGAATCCAGGATCAGTAATATTTTTTGATGAAGCTACTATTTTCAATATTTTTCCATCCAAAATCCTAAAAATTATTATACATATAGACACATAATCAACACATGTTTTTCTTGTTGTTAGCCGAAAAATGAAGGACCAAAATAAAGCAGTCTGAACGCATTACCTACGCGAAATGTAGCAGATCAATTAAATGAACAAAACCCCCATATATGGATGATCAGAAATAGCTCAAAAACGGTCTTATCGATTGTCACACTTTGCATAATTTTTTTTTCAGTTTTATATTTTTTCTACAAATTAAATAATACTTGTTATATTTTTGTAATATCCTTCCTACTATCATAGGCGTGCGCAGACTTTTTTATTAGGGGGGGGGGCATTGATTCATTTGAGTATGCCTATTAAAAATGATAATTAAGAAATAACGCTGACGCAAAAGTCCATTGCAGGCTCATCGGCGAAATAAAAAAACGTCATTGCCCCATTTCTAATGAAAAGATTTAGTAATTACGCAA
Source organism: Lochmaea capreae (assembly GCA_949126875.1). Classification (NCBI taxonomy): domain Eukaryota; kingdom Metazoa; phylum Arthropoda; class Insecta; order Coleoptera; family Chrysomelidae; genus Lochmaea; species Lochmaea capreae. Next base: position 12,875,091 of record OX421402.1, on the reverse strand, counting down.
TTATAAGTAATAGAACAAAATTTATTGAACCAAAAAATAAACTAGAAAAACAAAACGTAACATTCCTAACAATACTCCAGAGGAAAAAGATAGATAATGATAATATCCTATCAACTAATCTACAAACGCATTAGACGTGTTGCTTCGGATAACACTTTAACACTCTATTACATTGTCATAATTCACATTCGCCGTTCTCTTGTTCAGTGAATAAAAAGAGAAGTGAATCGAGTCTCTGTTGTGACATGGTACTCCTCAGTTTTGATTGAACTTGAACCATTTTTGAGAACGAACGTTCACAAGAGCAACTAGTAACTGGTATGACAGCAAACATTTTTAAAAGCTAGTGTATATTTTGTAGTTGTCTGAGGAAAGGATCCAAGCCATCCAATCATCAAGATTAACACATTTAGGAATAGAATTATCAAATTTTATTACACTCAGTTCGGCAAGCAATTCTTCTTTTTTTATTTTAAATTTATTTTCAATTAAAGTGAAATTAAAGTGAAAGTTAAAATTTAAAAATTATAAAATGTTTTTAATAGATTGATATTTTGAGGAATTGGGGTGGACCGATTAGGGTGAGCTATGGCCCACCCTGCCCCCTCTGTAGGCACGCCTATGCCTACTATTTTCCGTTCTAATTACAATTAACATATTGATGCTTATCAATTTAATGGTAGACTCGAATAAATGCGTATTCAAAGAACCTTGAGATAAAATTATCAATGACTCATTATGTGCAGTATCCTATTCAGAAGCAGGATAACATTTGTCATTTGTCACCTTAGGATAACTGAGCATCTTTTATTTACCATATTCACAAGCTACTGGAAATAATTAACTTTTCTTTTGACGCAAGGTGATTATGCAATAAGCAGTTTATTATAAGAATAATTCAAAATTAAATCACTCACCTTTTCCTTTTAATTTATACATTCTTCATACCGAAAGCTGTAACTAAAGGATTCAATGTTATAGAAGGATTCGGTAATTTTAAGAACTTTTTTGAAATAAAATTTACATTTAAAGTTTGCATCTTATTTTGTTGTGAATATTTACGTGTTAACCGCGAATACTTACTACATAAATATTTTTTATTATAATTAGTAATATTTTAATATTAGCAAGAAAGTATAAGTAGGTAATCAAATTAATGGATGACTATAGGCAATAAAATAATTACAATGTAGATAAGATATATTTATATTTATAAAAGTGAAAAAACAGGTCATTTAACAATCTTAAACCGAGTTTTTTCAGGATATTTTTATTATTTGTCCAATTTCATGCATGGAATTTCATGTATTTTTTTAAATGTGAATAGCAAATCAAATAATAGGTTACTCCAAAATAAGTAGAAAAGTCTATAACTATAAGCCGAAAATGCCAAGAATTTGTCTAAAATAGAATGCCCTATCAAAATACGTGACATTGTCGAAAGGATCAGTTTGTTTTTGTGGAAATCCTCATGAGCCTATTCGTTTTATTTCAGCATAAAAAAGGCTTTTATTAAAACAATGATGACACAGTGGTAGAATTTTAAATGTTTTGCATCTCTTGGCGAATTCTGCATAGTTTTTAAAATAAAATTAAAAACTGATGGCGATTTCTATGCAAATGCAATATCTTTATTACCATGACGTCAATGATATTGATTATTAGACGAAGTTTTGTGAGGATTGAGGGTGTATCATAGCTAAGGATTCCTGTTGGTTGCGAAGATGTTTAAATTTTTTTCCCAATAATTTATGATTGCCGATATCGAAGGCCTTAACAAGTTAATAAAATAAATCCACAACATAAAATGTGGGATTTTTTTTTAAAAGGAGCCGTCCCTTCGCCGACACCACCTCAGCCTTATTGTGGATTCTCCTAATGTTCTGACTACAGCCTATTCAGCCAAACCGTTCCCTGTATTAGCTCATACAGGTTCTTTACTGGTTTGTTGTAGAAGTCTTCTGGAGCCTTTTGGGGTCTTCCATATAGTTTTTGCCTCCTGTGGTCCAGCGTCTCACAGTTGCATAATATGTGCAGAGCTGTTTCGGTGTCCTTTTTGCATCTTCTGCATGTAAGGTCTCCGTTATACAGCCCTATTTTGTTCAGGTGCTCCTTTGTGGGAAAGTGTCCCGTAAGAAGCCCCGTTATGTTGCGTAGTTTGTTCCTGCTCATTGAGAGCATTTCTTTCGCTACTTTTTCTGATGGTTCTTTTATAAATTTCTTCCCATGTGTTTGCCTGGGCGTATTCTGCTACTGTTTTTTGTGTTGTTCTTTTACCCACCCTTTTAACCATGACCTAGTGGAGCATCTGGGGATGCCCACAGATAGTTCGGGTCCGTTCATCAGTGTTGACGATCCTGCTCTTGCAAGTTCGTCAGCTTTTTCATTGCCAGCGATTCCTTTGTGACCTGGGACCCACTCCAGTGTTACACTGTTCCGAGTCGCCAGTCTTCTAAGTTCTTCGTCGCAATCCCATACCAGCCGAAATGTTACCTGTTGTTGTAGGCTCTCATGTTATTTGCCCTTGCACATGCAAGTATTGCATAAACCTCTGTTTGAAATACCGAGCCATATTTACCAAGCGAGACGATTCCTTCATATTTGCTCGACTTGCTGTGTATAACCGCTCCGGTGCCGAGCTCATTCCTTGATCCGTCTGTGTACCAGATCAGTTCATTCGCTCTGCTGAGTGGAGGTGCGTCCTCTTCTTAAAACTCCTTTCGATCTTTGATGACAATCTTGAAGTTCTTGCGAAAGATATATCTGGTGGTCATGTGGTCTGCTGGCATTTTAAAAATGTCGTCATCCACGTGCCTTATTTCTGTGTGTCGTCTTCCATGTGCCACGTCATGGTCTGATGCTTTTTCCAGTAGGGTTAGAGCTGCCCTAGCTTCGCACATTATGACACCATGTAGCGGAGGAAGGTCTAGCATTGTTTCCAGCGCCGCTGTAGGAGTAGTCCTCATTGCCCCTGTAATTCCTATGCATGCAAGTCTTTGGACCATGCTTAATTTTAACATCGCAGAGGTTTGTCTAATCTTTGTCCACCAGACCAGAGATGCGTACGTTATCCTGGGGATGACAACCATTTTGTACAGCCAGTGTACCATGCTGAAGGTGTCGGTTCCAAGTTAAACCTGGGTCTAGGATAACCTCAAGATATTTTACTTCACCCGACAATTGTATTGGTTCACCTTGAAGCGTCAGAGGGTCAAGTCCTTCCCTTTTCCTTCTCCTGGTGAACGCAATTATCTGTGTTTTTGAGGGACTTATGCGTAGCCCTTCTTTCACAGTCCAGCCTGTTACTACATTTAAAGCCATCTGGAGTCTGTCTCTGGTTGTACTGTTGTATTTACCTTGGGATAGAATTACCAGGTCATCTGCATATCCTATGGTGCTAAATCCTTCTCTGTGTAGGGTTCTGATGAGCCCGTCCATGACCAGGTTCTACAGCAGCGGTGATGTGGGTTAGAATTTCATCCTAAATAATATTTCTTGAAGTGCAAGAGAGGAGGAGTTTGTTTGAAAGGTCTGTTTTCTGGTAGTTTCAAACTGTTTTGATCACTTTTTGGAATCTTGTATCTCTGCCCTTTTGGAATCATTATGTTTAAAAATTTTATTTTTAGAGGATTCAACATGCTACACGTCAAAACGGGAATATGGGACGTGTATTAACATCAGAAAATGCAGTTACATGGTTAATTTACTCGTTAATCATCGAACAGATCCTGTGGTAGTCAAGTATCTGCAGGATTCCTCGTGTGGATTTGATGGAAATGATCCTAAGGTGTGTTGTCCTCAACTGGATGAAATTAAGACTGGAGATAGGAACAACAATATTATATTTAGCGGACAGAATAATCCTAAGCTACCAAGCAAACCTGCTTGCGGCTTGAGTAATGCAACAAATCCCAGGGTTGTTGGAGGTGTACCCGCAAAACTAAGTAAGTTTAATTATTTATTGATGTATTTTTTCGCTTTTAACCGAAGTTCTAAGGCGCAAAAGCGACATTTGTGTAAGCAATTATTTCTTGACCGAATTTTTGCGATTAGTTTGTGCAATATTCTGATGTAAAAATATTTTTTGTTTTTTATTTGGGGTAGTTTTTCGTTACATAATATTTCAATATTGATCATATATAAATAGGACGTTATAACGTTTTTGCTAGACTCCGAAGTATGATAATGGTTCCATAGATCATTCCTTGTTATATATCCCGTAACCCGTAGAAAAATACTTTCAACTTCCAGTAACTCCAAAGAGCTCCTAAAGGAATCAGGTTTTATGCAGCAGTTACATAAATGTATGTATTTGATTGTTTTAGATGAATTTCCGTTTATGGCAATTTTGGGATATCGAAACCAGAAAAATCCGAGTATTCCTAAATGGCTTTGTGGAGGAACGCTTATTACTGAAAAACATGTTTTGACAGCTGCTCATTGCAGTAGAACTGATTTGTAAGTACCTAATGTTACTTAAAATAAATTTTAAAAAATATTCAAATCGCTTATTTCATTGATTTTGGAGAGGTATTTTCAAAATATAAGAAATTTTCATAAAACGTACAGAATACTTTATTGCCTCCTCCTATTTTCACACCAAATGCGAGAAAACTGTCATTTAAAATGCCACTTCTCGAAAGAGTTTTTTCAGATCGCTTGTAGGTATGTCACATTTTAGTTAGTGTTTTTTTTTTCACTAAGGAATCATACCGTAAAACTGTACCAAAATTAACAGATCAAAATATATAAAACTGTTGTTATTATTTAATGTTTTAGGTACTTGGTAAGGCTAGGTGAATATATTCTCTATGATGAAACGGACGGAGCCACGCCAGAAGATATACCAATTACAAATGTAAAAGTTCATGAGAATTTTAGCGCAAATCAATTCACTAATGATATAGCGATATTAACCTTAGCGAGAAAGGCAAATAATCGTAAGTACCTATAAGTTAGTTTGTGGGGTAATAATAATAGGGTGCTCAACTAAAAATAGATTCTTGTTAATGCTTAACAGATATCTTCTATAAGTTCCTTGTGGCATTACTTGTTATTTTTTCTTATTTTCTTGGGAATCAAACCACAATAATGTTTTTTTATTTTTTTATTTCAACGTTTCGGTAGCGTTCCAGCTACCGTTGTCAAGATTAACTAATAATGAATAAATGAAAAAATTTTTGGTCCCTATCTGACACAACGAAAAAAATTTGACAACTAGACAATCAATTTAATAGTGTTTTTAAAATCCGTCTTTTACATTTTGACGTCACTAGTATGCAATGAAGCTAGGTATAAATTTTGACATGGAACAAAATAATCATGAGATAGTGTAGTCACCAAAACTGAAAAAGAACAGAAGTTTAGGTTAGAGTGACAGTGAGTTATCTGCATTTACTTGTGGTTTCACTTTGGTTCATGTATATAATAAGTTATTTTCCCTTATTATGTACTTATATTAAAGTTATCTTGACAACAAAAAAAATTTGTTGAAGATTTTACATAAGGGTTCAACACTTCCGCACTGTAGTGAATTTTTTATTTGATGTTCTTTATGTTAGTACAATATGGTATAAAACACGATCTAAATATTCTGTTATAATTTATAAAATTCGGACACAATAACACAACACAAATAACAACGGAAAATATTTCATCAAATAAACTACAAGTGATTGATGTCAAAATAATGTTAACATAATATATAATTATTTTTTTGTCTTGAACAAGCTCAAAACATAGAACAACAAATTAAGACTATCGACAACTTGACATTTACTCTATTGACGTATCTGCATTATAAGTTGCATAATTTCAGTAAATTTTGATTTAATTTTTTTCTTCTAAAGACAAAACATAAAATAATTATAGTTTTGGATAACCCATTTGTCACTTATTCATATTACCTGAAAAACATGGAGAGAAAATTTGAAATTGAACCCTATGTGAATAACAAATTAAATTATTCATGCAAAACTCCCAATTGTATCAACATTTTTTATTGAAAAGCGATAAATAAGGTATTATGCAGGGAAAGTTTGAACGCCTTCTTCAAGCATCAGCTGTGCATTGCTTTGCATAATATTTATTTCTATGAACTTTATGCTTGATTCCATCGATATTATTATTCAAAACGAGAATTTGTTTCGCACACTTGAAAAATCGAATAGTTAATATGTAAATTAAATAATAAATATATTCTAAAAATATTATCGATTCAAAAACCATTAAGATTCTCCGTTTTATTGTTATATTATTGTAATATTCGACTAATAAAATTTTATTACGGAATTTATAATTTTATACTAACAAGTATGATAAAAGAAAATCACGGACAATATTGTTCTACACAAAGGACCCCGCGCTTTTCTTATGACTCGACTTATGTACTCGACTTCTTGACCAAAAGTGTCCATGGGACCAATTGAATCCTATCACTAGTTTCCGATATACAGGGTATTACATTTGAAAAATCCTTGTTTTTCGTGACCACGTAATTTTATTATTAACAAATAAATATGTATTTTCAGTTAATAGTACCATTGATATGTTCTAGTTTATCGTTAACTTACACATAAATAATTCAAAATGTCAAGATATACTGGGTAGGACTCAATTATATAAGGACGAATTTTTGGAATTCTAGGAAATTCTTATATTGAATGAAAACAAGGTCAGAAATAAAAAGCTACTTCATATTCAATATTCTGGCATCAAATGTACTAATTCTAGAGGTATTCCATACAGGGATTCTTAATGCAACCTGAAATTAGTTTTTTTCTATATGAAATAAATAAGTTACACCATGTATTTCATTATTACTTTTTGATGTTGAAAACGTATTGGTTACCTAGATATTAGTACTTTTCTTATAATACAGGGTGATTTGCACATACATCTTGTTATTAAACCGACAAAAATTAGAGAAAATACACTTTTTCTAAATCACCCTGTATTTTATAATTCGATCCGTCAAAATGATTAATTTATTTTGTTTTGTAATAAGCTTAAAATAGTGAATGAACTGAAAAAATTTCATGATCTTACTATGACCAGTTTTTCAGAAACAGGGTCCTGAGGGAAGAGCACATTTTTTGTCTGAAAAACTGGTCATAGTAAGATTATGAAATTTTTTCAGTTCATTTACTATTTTAAGCTTATTAACAAAACAAAACAAACTAATCATTTTGATGGATCGAATTATAAAATTCAGGGTGATTCAGAAAAAGTAGATTTTCTCTAATTTTTGTCGGTTTAATAAACAAGATGTATGTGCAAATCACCCTGTATTATAAGAAAACTACTAATATCTAGGTAACCAATACGTTTTCAACATCAAAAACTAATTTTGAAATACATGGTGTAACTTATTTATTTCATATAGAAATAAACTAATTTCAGGTTGCATTAAGAATCACCCTGTATGGAATACCTCTAGAAATAGTATATTTGATGCCAGAACATTGAATATGAAGTAACTTGTTATTTCTGATTATTTCTGACCTTGTTTTCATTCAATATAAGAATTTCCTAGAATTCCAAAAATTCGTCTTTATATAACTGAGTCCCACCCTGTATATGTTGACATTTTGAACTATTTATGTGTAAGTTAACGATAAACTAGAACATATCAATGGTACTATATCAACTGAAAATACATATTTATTTGTTAATAATAAAATTACGTGGTCATGAAAAACAAGGATTTTTCAACTTTAATACCCTGTATATCGGAAACTAGTCATAGGATTCATTTGGTCCCATGGACACTTTTGGTCAAGAAGTCAAGTACAACATCATATCCAAAATTTATAACATTTGACGGAACGCCACTTTGTCATAAGAAAAGCGCGGGGTCCTTTCCAATTTTGTTACACATTAAGAATACGTGTCAGCCATTTATATTTCGGTATATATTATCGATTGCCATTTTACTGTAGCAGTGGTCTTTCTTTTTGCTTATATCACTGAATACCTCTAGCAAATTAATGATTGTATACTGAGTATAATGATACTGGACTACTAGCACTGGTCGTTAAACTAAAAGGCCTGTTCATGATAGATCGAGGACCACCTGAGGAAAGCCCATGCGCATATGTTGTTAAGGTAAGCGTCCGCTCGACGGATCGGGCCGGATCGCACCGCAGCGCAAAAATGTATTAAACAAGTGCATTGGATTGCGACCTACGGATGCAAGTGGATTTATCATCTCATATTTCGAAGGTGATTCTAGCAATTCGTAAACTTTCTATTTCCTAGCAGACAAGGGTTCCTTGTCGACGCAATAGAATGTGTTTAGCGGCCTCCATCACATTGAAAATAATAATTAAATACTCTTCATTTATATCAATTCAATGAGCATTACATTGTTTCTTATAATTTTATACAATAAAGCTAGAGTATCTACTTACGAGATTGTTTCAGTATTTCTCCTTTTTCTTGCCATATATTTTTTCTACCTTCGTTAATAAGATATCTCGGATCTCTAGTGTTATATATTTCTTTGCATTGTCTCACTAATGAAATGGATAATTCTTCATTCATTTTGTAGATTATAATTAAATAATACTTGACTGTCACTACAAAAAAATCTAACGTTAATTAAATGTAATCAGAGACAATTTTGCGTATTCAAAATATCACTTAAGTAATATAATGTTCAAGCTTATCAATCAAGCTTATTAGCATGATTTGGCAATGAACCAACTACGTGTCAAGGATATTAAAATTACTGAGAATATTTAATTCTAGCTTATTGTAATTTACAATGATTTCGTACGAATCTAGAATAATAAAATTGGAATATTCAAAATAATGCTTAATGCATAAAAGTGTATTCCAAAATGCACGTGGTATTTGAAATTATTTGCACGATAGCAATAACAATAACAGCAAGCTGGAGGTGAGATTTGAATGTGATGAGGCTATTTTTTCATGTTTTTATTAAAAGGAATTTAGGAAACAATGTTTGAATCTTTTGTGTCTATGTTATGGACCAAGTTATTAAAAGGACAAGTGCCCGCGCAGTTTGAAAAATGCCCAATATGAGAGGGCAGTGAGATAAAATTTTTCGAAATAATAAAATAGTCCGGGCATTATGTATAATGTGTGTCACCTATGGGGCAGAGTAATTAAAACGTGATTAAGTTCATTTTTATTCGTTATGTTTGTGTCACGTGATTTGAAATGATTATTGGCTCGTGGAATACAAATTATTTGATGTTTTTTCGAGGAGGGGAAGGAAAATGATTGAATAATAATTTTCAATAATAATCAAACCTACCCCTACCAAACCACCTTCGTATTTTAATCAATTTTTGAAGAATAAATTATAATAATTTTCAATAATAACCCAACCAAACCTACCCCTACCAAACCACCTTCGTATTTTTAGTCAATTTTTGAAGAATAAATTATAATAATTTTCAATAATAACCCAACCAAACCAACCCTTACGCAAACCTTCTTCGTATTTTTAGTCAATTTTTGAAGAAAACCATAAGAAAATAAAAAAAACCTGTCAAATACACAGAGTATTATTATATTGCCCGAAAACTACATGACAATATTCACAACGTCTAGGCAATGTGATAAATAAGGAACTTCGAATTATAATTAATTACCTCGCCCTAAGTAGCTTGTCATTATTCATAATGCCCGGGCATTCACAAAAATGCCCCAATTTATTACTTGGTCCATGACATCTACAAATAACTGCTTCAAGGTTGGCACCGATTTTTCTGGAGTTTATTTAATTTTTTTATTTTTAGCTTTAGTATGGCCAGTATGTTTACCCATTGAGGACAAACTAAGAAGCAACACCTTTTTAGGAGAAACTGGAGTTGTTACTGGATGGGGCTCAGTATATTTTGGTAAAGAAAAATATTTCAATATTTTAATAAAATTGCTTCTAAATATATAACCTTTTTTGCGTAAAATTAATCAGGACTAGAATTAGGGACGTCTTAGACTTTGAATAATGTGTTATATCGCGCATTAATACCTAATATAGCCGCAAGTTGTTAAACGAATTTTCATTTTCCATCTCTGAAATAGCAAGAAAAAATAATGACTTCGATATAAAATCCATAAAAAGCACTTCATTTTTGAAAAAGGAATCTGCTGGTCCCATATTTTTTATAATGAAATAATCGATTCAGATGTTGACTGCAAATAAAATATATTATGGCAAAAATTGTGCAATAATTCTCTATAGTCTATTTGGAAATGATTAATAGCACAAATTTTGTAGTCACTTTAAAATTATTAGTAAAATTCGTAGAGGGATTGTCAATCAATAAATATTATAAATATTCCTTGACAAGATCATCTGTGTAGTTGTAGGAATAGTGTATCTATAGCCTCAGTATGGAAACAAAACATTTCTTAGTGCCGCTTGTCGGTTTTTTCGTTCTTGAATTTATTGTAATTTGGTTCGGTCTACTATTGTATCAAGTGGACATACTAAAAGTATCACTATAACTTTTGTAATTTGATAGATAAGGACGTGAAATAATGGATTCATTATTTGGAAACTACTGCCATAAATAAAGTACTGGTTGGCAAATTAATGTTGGCAGTCAGAAGTTTGGCAACGTCCGATGCGCCGTAGCAAAGACGTATGCGGGTTGCAAGAGCTCACTTCCTCAATTCGCTGGCAGAATTCGTAAGCCTCACAATCTGTAAACTTTGCATGCGGAATGTACGTCGCCTGCTCTTCCCGGTAACTGCGTTTACAACGTTGTCAAGTTGTATGGCTTTCTCGCGCATCGTCAACTGCCAAAATTAATTTGCCAACCACTACCTATCAAAAATTTCCAAATAGACGATGGTCTAGGTTATAGTATTATAGTAAAGATATAAGTGGATTTAACCTATTGATATTTTTACAGATGGTCCTAGAAGTTCAGTATTGCTAGTTGCTGATTTGCCAGTTTTGAGTGAATCCAGCTGCCAAAAAGCTTTCGGTCAAGCTACAGTTATTGATAACAGAATAATTTGTGCTGGTTATATCACTGGTGCTAAAGATACTTGCCAAGGAGACTCCGGTGGTCCGTTAATGTACGCTGTTAAAGACGGAAAGCTTTTTACCTATTATCAAATTGGAATAATTTCCTATGGATTCAGATGCGCAGAGAAAGGGTATCCAGGTGTATTTACAAGAGTGACTGTTTTCTTAGATTGGATACAAAAAAATGTTGCGTAATAAATAAGTATGAATTTAAAAAGAATAGAAAATGTGTGATATAAATAAAAATCAAAAATTAGTTATTTTAATTAAACTCAATTATATAAGGATATAAATACAGGACAACCCGAAAATAAAATCCAAGTGTATTATTAAGAATTTTAAGCTCGATTTACCGATATTCTGATATTTTTTATTTTAAATATTAACTTGGAGTATTTTTGTTTTGGCTCTCTGTATATATTATTCTTTAGAAAAATATACAATCAAGATATTTATAGTTTTTAGTTTAAAAGGATAAATTATTGTTTAAATTCTAACAATTATGGTGTCCTCATATATAGGATTTCGACCAAATATAAATAGGATGCACAATTTGTTGAAAGTAAGAATTAACAATTATGACTATTATATTTCTTTTTAATAAAATTGAAATTATTGTTTGTTTTATTTTAACCAAACTGTAAGAAGAATCGTCAAAGTATATGATAAAAAAAATACTTAATTTTGGATAACATGTAATTGCCTGTTTTAGTAAATAAACATTTTCGTTTTCTTTGTTTGTTGTCATTAAATAAACCTATTAGAAAATGCCGAGTTTAATTTTTTTCTTTTTTAATTACTCATTATATATTAATATCGACTACATATATTGATCAGTAGCTGATTGTTCCACAAAAATATAAAATTTGACCCACTACTCCAGATTCTACCACACTAAAAGCGTGGGCTACCACACTAAAAGCATGGGCTGCCAAAAAAGGATCAATCCAGAGTCAATGTCAATATTTTTCTGTGGAAATATCTTTTCTAGTGGCGACGAATAAAATATTCTATTCTAGGAGTTTTGATGTTATCGCCAAATAAAGCTGTCCTAGCAGAAATGCAAGAACTCCGCTACAAATTAGAACGCAGAGCCCTAAAACTACTTACCTACTTACCAAATCTTATCGTAGTGCAAATAAATTTCCCATACGTACGAGGATGTAGTTAGCCTAGACCAGTTCCATGCATAAACAAAATATTGCGTTACCATATATAGCAACGAACAATAACTTATTAGAAGTGTCAGTGTGAAGTTTGACATCAAAAAAGTAAACCAGAGTTACGCAATAAATTAAAAGAAAAAAGATGTCCACCGAAATTGTGAAAATCGAAAAATTGGAGTATCGGGCCATCATCAAGTACCCGTATTTAAAAGGGTTAAGAGTGAGCAGATTGACGAAGATATGCTTAATACCCTTGGTGATCAATGTCCTTCGTATGCGACCGTAAAAAATTGGACTGCAAGCTTCAAAAGAGGTAAATTTTCCATTGAAGATGATGCCCGATCGAGAAGGCCAGTTTCTGTGTCAGTCCCCGAAAATATCGATGCAGTGCATGACATGATTTTATCAGACCGTCGAATTGGGCTAAAACGGATATCTGAAGCACTGAATCTTTCATACGAACGCCTTCATCATATAGTTCACGTCAATTTGGACATGAGAAAAATTGCTGCAAAATGGATCCCCAAATGTTTGAATGTTGACCAAAAGCGTGCAGGGGTAGAAGCATCGCGTTCGATCTGTGCTCGATTTGAAAACGATGTAGACTTAAACCGAATTGTTACTATGGATGAGACTTGGGTACATTTCTACGATCCAGAAACAAAGCAACAATCGATGGAACGGCGACACTCTGGTTCTCCAAAACCTAAGAAGTTTCGTGTCAAAAAATCTGCTGGAAAAGTTCTTGCTTCAGTTTTTTGGGATTGCCATGGAGTAAACATGATTGATTTTTTGGATAAGGGTAGAACAATAACTGTAGATTACTATATTCGACATTACTGACAACTCTACGGGAAAAAATTAAAGAGAAAAGACGCGGAAAGCTATCCAAAGGTGTTTTGTTTTTGCAGGACAACGCCCCTGCACACAAATCACATGTTGCCATGCAAAAAATCGTGATTTAGGGTTTGAATTACTAGAACACCCCCCTTATTCACAAGATTTGGCTCCGTCCGACTATCATCTCTTTCCTCAACTGAAAAAAAGTTTAAAAGGTCGTAAATTTTCTTCCAAGGTAATAAAAGCTGTGGAGGTCTGGTTTGCAGAGCAAGAAGAAACATTTTTTTTTAAAGGTCTAGAGACGTTGCAGGTTCGCTGTAATAAATGTATCCAATTAAGAGGAGAATATGTTGTGTAATCAAATATTTTGTCATTGAAATTTTGTTTGGTTCTATAGTAGGCTAAGAATTTTTCAATGTATCCTCGTATATCAATACAATAGTGAATTTTTAGTGACTGTACCTAGCATTATATAGGTACCCCTTTTTTACGAAACCACTAGTCTTAACCAATTAATTTTGAATTTTTTAACATGGTCGTTACTAAAATATACAATGATGAATCAGGATGTGGTGAAAGAAGGAACTTTTTTCCTATGAAATACCAAAATTATATAGAAATATTTATAATTTTCAATTTAGGTCCTGCGTTATCTGCAGAAATTTTCGCCATATCAGAAACCCTATTCAGACAGTTGTTATGTGTGATCCTAAGACAGTTTTGCAGGATATCGAACAAACATTTTTTTTGTTTCTATACGTTGTTTTTAAACTAGAAGGAGCATTATAAGAAACCTTAATCACACCACTGAAAATTACTAGAATGTCACAGTATTGTATTGTATTTTATGTAAAATATGTTAATAATTTGAGGATGTATAAATATGGGAAAGACGCTATTATATGTTATTATTTTTTGTTTACATTGGAAGCTCAAATATAGCATAAACTAAAAGTGAATAAAAGTTTTTATAATCCAAAATACTATAATATCGTACTATAATGAATGTAGAGTTTGATGTCAAAATATTCACAAAAATAAGATTTTACTTGAAAATTTATAACACCAACAATAAAAAAACAAGCATGGAGTATAGATTTTGTTTATCAAACTGAATAAATAATAAAAATAACAGTTAACTGGGTTAGAATAAAATTAAATGCTTTGTTAAAAATAAAACAAGAAACAACAAATGCACAAAAGTGGTGATAAATATTGAACTAATGAATATTGTTATATAAATAAACACAAATGCCGTTAGAAGTCAAAATAATAGTATAAACCAACCTCAACATTGGTTCTATATTGCATATATACCAACCCCGTTTAACTTAGAAGTATAATTCATTGTCTGCGGGGCATATAGCCCGAGAAATAGATGTTGCTTCCTAGTGAACGGTCTACTCTTTGGAAAGTAATTTTCTAATTTGGAAGGCGTTTTAATTATTTTGACTTCTATTGATAACACGCTTTACTAAAATATGACAATTGTTATAGGAAACTGTAATAAAGTAAAAAATAATGTCGTTGTTAGTTCTATAAAAAAATATGTGTAAAACCGGCTCAATCCAATCAGTGGGCATCAGAAATGCCAACTTAAATTCAAATATCTCCTCTTAGTTTAAAAACAAGGTATAGTCGATTCGGACTATTTCAGTTCAGTTCATTATAATATTGTATTAAAAACTGGATATTTCCTGATCACGCCGTGCTGCTCATCATCTGAGGTAATCGCGGTCATTTGTTCAAAGGCAAACTAGAAGTACCTAGGTAATGTATTACATTTTAAATAATCATTAATTTACATTATATTAAAAAAAACACATAGGTTCCCGCAGGATTTTACTCTATAAGTGGTTTTTTTTCTCTCTTGTAACGAAATGCGACTAAACGTAACGTGACGTGACACTTCCTTAAAATTCTACTCTTCACTCTAGTCCACTTGTCGATTAACAAAATGCCGCCTAAGATTTTTCACTTCAAAAATATCAAAAGCTTATAAGATTTTAAAACAGTTTTTTAGGACGAACTAGTTTGTCCTAAGTGCGTTCGGATAAACTAGTTTCTCCTAGGCCAAACTAGTTTATCCTAACGCACTTAGGATGAACTAGTTTTGCCGGATTTTAATATCTAATATTTCAGGCCAAACATAGTTGGTCCTAGGAAAAACTGATTTTGTAGTGCTTGATGCAATTAATGCTCTCATGTTTGTACCTCGATCTTATCTGGCAGTTATCTTGTGCAGCTCAAAATGTCACAAGAGCACATCTTGTAACAACAAGTATGTGTCTGGTACTGTATAGGTATTACTATGGTGATAACTTTTTATTTGATTTTACTTTCTTAGACTATATCGCCATTTAAAAAAACTAATTCATTACTTCAGAAATAAATGAAATTTTTAGTAATTATTTTTTTTTCCTTCTCTCGCAAACATAACAACAAACTACTTGGTTTGTCCTAGGAAAAACCAGTCTGGCCTGAAATATTAAATATTAATATCCGGTAAAATCGTACAAACCTAAAAAAATAACTGCCAGACAATAGAGAAGTACATGCAAACATAACAACAAACTACTTGGTTTGTCGTAGGAAAAACCAGTTTGGCCTGAAATATTAAATATTAATATCCGGTAAAATCGTTCAAACCTAAAAAAAATAACTGCCAGACAATAGAGAGATACAGACAAGTGTGCATTAATTGCATCAAGCACTACGAAATCAGTTATTCCTAGGACAAACTAGTTTGGTCCGAAATATTAAATATTAAAATCCGGCAAAACTAGTTTATCCGAACGCACTTAAGACGAACGAGTTTGTCCTAAAAAACGGTTTGGCCTGGAACATATATCGAGTTCGACAGTGAAAACACTAGGTGTGATTTCGTCATTGTTATTTTTTCTATTTATATTTGACAGTTACAGTAACAAAATAATTAAACCTATAGATTCAGAATTTACATTTATCTGCATATATCCCAGAAACATGATGGTGGTTTTGCGTGACCCGAAGATCAAAAAATGCGTCATCTCGCGTAAAATTCTACAATTAGTTAATTCTCAGTAAACACTGATGATATTTGCTTTCTATTCTTTCCAATTTTATGTTTATATTGCTCGACCTTCTGGCGATTGTTTGACCATGGCGGGGAAACTAGCTTTATGTTCAATTATAAAACTTATACGAGTGTTATTTATATATGCAATCGTCGAGATTACATCTTAGTACTTATCACAATCATTAAGAGTGAATATCGGTCGATTTTAAATATATTAAGCTAACCACGTTGGGGCTGTTTTTCTAGTTTTGGTTTAAAAACAATTTTGTGGAATATGAAGCTTGGGCTTTGTTTTTATATGTGTTTATTGGTTGGTGCTGTCCGATCACAAGGTAATCTTTAACTTTTTATAAAAATCTGAATAGAAAACAAAATAGTTGATAAAAATGAAGATCTGGTTCAGTTACGATAGGAAGTCGCCCAACTAGATAGCTTTTGCAATAATTAAAAAAATTATATTTCTAACGTTAGGTTGAAAATGTATTGTTTGTGGTTTCTGTAAACATAAAAACATCAACTTCTAGCTGAATTGTATTATTTTATCGGCGACGAGTATAAAATCAAAAATTCTAAATCCTTATTAACCATTCGTGGTAAAACCACCAACAATACGTTTATCGAATAATATAAATACATTTAATTCATGCGATTATGTAACATATTTATGAACAAATTCGTGCAATAATAAATAATCAGTTTCAAGTTTTTTAATAGAAATAAACATTTTTGCAAACATGGGGTTTATTTTGTTCCAATATTTACTAATTACACCTAAATAAGGTAAATAACAAACATTTACAAATAGGGAACTAATAAAATTTATTTGTTTATCAAATTTCTATACAACAAATCTGCGAAAAGCTACACTAGTAGATACAAGCGAATAAGAAATGTAGAAACCAAAAATACGGGGTTGGGATAAAGTATGGAACCAAGTAAATATCTTTTAAACGAAAAGAACGATATTTATGAAAATTAGCAGGTAAGTGCAATGGAACAAAAAGCATCTGATGAACATTTTTTTGTTAATAATCTACTTCCGGTTTCACCGGAAATGCCATCAACTTCTTTAATTTGAAAGGGACACCCTATATATTTTTACAGATTTTGAAAGAGCTTGTTATTTTGAATTCATACATACTGAGTTTAGTGTAAAAATATTTGAGAAAACGAAGAATATAGCACTTTAATCAACCTCCTTTGAGTTTTTTGCATTTGAGCAAAAAACTATTTAGATAAACTAATTGATGTTGTTTGTATGCATAGTTATAAATAAACGAGTACTGTTTAGTACGTCTTTTGTTCTCCAAGTGTCAAATTCTAATTGACGGAAATAAATTTTACAATTTAGAATGGTTCAATTAAGTGAAAAAGAGCGTATTGAAATTTTAATGATGATCGGTTAGGGTGATCGTGTTAGAACTCGTGAAGAAATGTGTCATATTTTTAATAATTTGCATCCGGAGAGAAATCCTATCTTACGCTCAACGCTCAACAGAAACTAAAACATTACAACGTTTTAATACAACTGGGATGGTAAAAAATTTGCTACTGTTAGTTGTACAATAGGTGTAGGTACATTTCATTATTTTAGAATAATGAGAAACAAAATTACTTCGAACGTTCAAAATGCTCGCCGTTACTTGCTGACAATATGCCATCCTATTAACAAATTCTTGAGTCACTCTTTCCAAGACTTCTTCACGTATTAGTTCACATTCATCAATAATTCTTTATCTCAATTCCTGTAAGTTTGTTGGTCGTCTAACGTAAACACGTGATTTTAGATAACCCCAAAGAAAAAAATCTAACGGGCTAAGATCCGGAGAACGAGCAGGACACTCTATGAATCCTCTACGTCCAATCCATCGATTTGGAAAATTCGCATCCAGAAAATCCCTAACCCGTCTATCATAGTGGGGAGGTGCTCCATCTTGTTGAAACCAAACATTTTGTGGTAATTGCCCATTCTGTTGAAGTGCAGGAATAATTTCGTTATTTAGTAGATCCAAATACTTGTCACCATTCAAGTTTCCGTCGATAAAAAATGGGCCTATAAGCCTCTTTTCGACAATTCCCATCCAAACATTTAACTTCTGTGGATGCTGGGTATGTGCTTCATGAATCCAATGCTAATTCTCATTTGACCAATACTTTTGAGTTATGGCGATTAACTGTTCCATTTAAACAAAAAGTTGCCTCAAAAAACTATGTTAGAAGCAAAATTGTCATCGACATTACAGATGTCCATTAACCGTTCGCAAAATTCCAGCCGTCGGTCAAAATCATCGTCTGACAATTCTTGAACCAACTGTACCTTATACGGATGATACTTTTCACTTTTTAAAATCTTTCCCACAGAACGTCGACTGATACCATCGTTTTGTTCCAAATTTGTGGTAGAAGTTTGAGGTGATTCTTCTAAATCGATTGCAATATTTTGTTTAACAGTTTCGTTCGTTGCAGTCCGCGGTCTTCCAGGTTTTAGCACATTTTTTACCATCCCAGTTGTATTAAAACGTTGTAATGTTTTAGTTTCTGTTGAGCGTTGAGCGTGAGATAGGATTTATCTCCGGATGCAAATTATTAAAAATATGACACACTTCTTCATGAGTTCTAACACGATCACCATAACCGATCATCATTAAAATTTCAATACGCTCTTTTTCACTTAATTGAACCATTCTAAATTGTAAAATTTATTTCCGTCAATTAGAATTTGACACTTGGAGAACAAAAGACGTACTAAACAGTACTCGTTTATTTATAACTATGCATACAAACAACATCAATTAGTTTATCTAAATAGTTTTTTGCTCTAATGCAAAAAACTCAAAGGAGGTTGATTAAAGTGCTATATTCCTCGTTTTCTCAAATATTTTTACACTAAAATCAGTATGTATGAATTCAAAATAACAAGCTCTTTCAAAATCTGTAAAAATATATAGGGTGTCCCTTTCAAATTAAAGAAGTTGATGGCATTTCCGGTTAAACCGTAAGTATATTATTAACAAAAAAATGTACATCAGATGCATTTTGTTCCATTGCACTTACCTGCAAATTTTCATAAATATCGTTCTTTTCGTTTAAAAGATATTTACTTGGTTTCATACTTTATCCCAACCCCGTATGTACCTAGGTATTATAAATCATCAGAATTATTATAATAATTGCAGAAACGCTCAGCATAATTTGGAATCATCGTATTTAATGTTATCTAACAGAAAAATTACCAAGCAAAATAAAACAAATAGCGATCTTTCCTAACATATCTGAATATGGAACTAGACGTCAAGAACTATCTCAAAGGTCCTAAATACTGCTAAAAAGCTGATCTAGACACACAAAAAAGGTGTACAAGAACAATTTACAGATATAGAAAAAAACAGTCATGAAATTTTTTTTACAAAAATTATATGATTCGTTATTTAAATTTTTTGTTATTTACTTTACTATAAAATATTAGACCTGAGAACTGGTTATCCACTTATTCAATTATTTACGGTCGGTTGTTTACCGTGACTAGATATAGGTACAATATTAAGTTATTTTTATTTTTCACGTACCAACGGATCTGAGTTACCTCCGGGATGCTCCATTGCTGTTATTTATGACCTTAAATCTTCATTACTGCTGTAATGAAATATAGCATGAATCAGTTAGTGAAAAGAATACCAACATTGACGAATATATTTCTCATGAAATCGACGGACAAGCAGAGTGAAAAAAGTAAAAACAAAACACATTTATCCAAAAATAAAATCCCGAGATCCAGTTGTGGTCCCGATCACGTCATATTTTGGTCATGGTTGATGAATTATAGATCACAGTTTAAATCGTAGTTCGTGATTTAATGCTCATCATTAGTATCTATATGTTTCGTGGACATACTTGATGAAAATGTTAAGTAAAGCCTGCTTTACAGTTCGCAATGCATCTTGCAATGTATTGCAGTAACACTTTGACCTTGCAAGGTCTTACTTGCAACTATTGTCAATCGTTTTACATTTTACATTTCACATTATTGCAATATGCAATTTTCAATGTGGTTACCAACAAAAAAAAATTTATTTATGAGGTTAGGTTAGTGTGTCATATGATGTTGATATTGTTGATAAAGTGACTTCAAATTATTGATATATACCTATTTATGTTGCGTACACAGTTAACTTTTGTTTTGTTGGTAACAAAAAAATTACCAACTTTTTCCCCAGAATTGCATGCAAATACAAATCGAACCAGTACTCTGCATACTATAGAATTCTACCGGTCGTTTTCTACAGTAGATTACTATTATTCCAGTCGAAGCAGTCGAAAGTCTCACTCTCTATACTGACGACTTTAATTCATGACTTATTACTATCCGTTTGAAAGATATTGAAGTTCTTATGAAGAAAGACGTATGAATAGAATCGATAGTAGAATTCTGTAGTGTACAGAGTTCCAGAACAGATCGATTTGGAACAAGAGCTTAAAATGGCAAGAGACTTGCCAAATTATCCTCTACTGCGCATGCTTTAGATCAAGAATATTGCATGTTGCAAGAAGAGTTGCGAACTATAAAGCGGCATTTTAAAGTAAGTTGAAAAATATCCAAATGTGTGCATTTCATTATCGATACTTACAGCCGCTGATTGAAAACACTTAAAACCGTACCAGTAACAATAATGTTATCGAGAGCTTTTTTAAATATCTATATAAAATTCAAATAAAGTTTAATATTTTTGACCTGAATACTCTACATTTTGCACGAACTGCACTTTGTGGATGAAGTTTGTCCAAAATCAATTGCAGAGGCTAAAGGATTATTCACGTTACACCGTGCCGAGACCGGGCCGTGCTCCGGGCGGGACACGGTCACACATATGAAGTATGCTTTTTTATGAACCAATTCATAGTCGACCGGGCAAAGTCCGTGGCTCGGCCGACGCGCGGCCGGAGCACGGCGCCGAATTGTTGGTATGTATTTTTCTCCGGCCTCGACCAGGCTCGGCCACGCCACGTCGTAACAAGAATGGGCTCACCGGGTGCCGGAAACCATTTCGATGACGACTGTTGACGGAGCAGTGCCACGTAAAATGGATTGCATTTCAAAACACAAGTCGTACTATATCACGCAAGTGAAAAACGGCGAAAAATATACCTTCTTTTTAAAAAAAGATGGAGGCTTGACAAAATTCGTTACCGACACGTAGTCTTTACTCAAATAACAGCCCGGTGTAGCATGAATGGCTGACCCGGTCGACGCACGCTGACAACGATGCAGCACGGACACGGCCCGGCCTCGGCACGGTGTAACGTGAATAATCCTTAAAGCACGTATTCGTCGTCCTTGCCGACTATTTTCTTTCAACAGTATTGCGGACAAATTGTACCTACTTAATATATAAAATATTAACAAACTTCCTGTATGTGTGTATTCACATACAGGGTGTAACATTGGAAACTTCGCTTATTTTGTACTACGTTATAAAATATTAACATAAAATACAAATAAAAAGTATTTTGAATCAAACAAAATTGGTACAAAATAACTTTCCAAATAAACATCTTTTAGTTGTTATTACATACATACATACATATTACATACAACGAATCATCCATTTCACTAAGCTTATTTATTTGTGGGAAGGTTTTCAAGATTGTTAAATTTAAAAATGACTTATTTGAAAAATGAAATGGGCTGTAATATGTAATTTTTATTTTACAAGTAATGATAATGCACGACTTACAGCAAGAGTTTTTAAATTGAAGAAAATTACATGATGAGAATCAGATTTGAAAACCATTTAAGATCCAAAGTTGAATATGCTCCCGCGAAGGAGGTTGTTTTGGTGAATCCAAAACAAAATGTGTCGCAGCAATTTTGGAACGTATTTCAAAATAAGCCTGGTGGTACACCCTGTATTTCTTGGAATACATTCTTAGAAGAAACCATACGGTTCTCGTCTAACATACTAATTAGTATAAAAACAGACTTTATGTGTCATTGTAGTTAGAGTTAAAATTACGCCATATCTGTAGTATTATTCATTATAATAACAAGAAAGCAATCCTGGTGTGCTCCTATTCATATTAATTTGTAATACTGTAAAATCTGACGCTTTATACTTGAAGTTTAACATTCTTGGCTTAAATGGTATGCTTTAATATTTACCCATGACAAAAAATGGAATAATACTTTCTTATAACTCGACGTAAAATAACTCAACAAATAATTAATTAATTAATTTAAATTGACGTTTGATGACAGTAATAAATTCTCAAATTTTCTACAAAATCAGATGAAAGTATGTCCAGGTTTTTCGAAAATAATGGTAAACAGAAAAGCGTTTGCTTGGTGTGTAGGCGGCACCAAAAAAAAAAAAATACAAGTGTGGGTATAAGGCTATCAAGACTCATAGGTCGATTCTGTGTTTTTCGTAATAGCTTACGAATCTGTAGCTAACGAAAGTTCTGTAAATGGGGTTTTACAGAATCTGTAACTTTGCGATTCTGTGATGTTGTCTGTAACTCACTGAATTACAGATAGACATTTGAACTACTGTACGTCAAATTTCGATACTTCTAACGTATAACTTTAACCAAATAACCAGAGACAACCTCAAACTGTACAAAAATATTCCATTTTCAACGACAGTAGTCAATACACACGTAAATATTTACCAAATCTGTAACTATTTTAAAGATTCCTGTAAGATACAGTTGTACGCAGAATAGCAATTCCCCTGTAAAGTTACAGATTATCTTACAGACGTGCACAGAATAGACCCATTAATTGTAGGCTCTGCCAGATATTTTGTGATGTTCCAATCATCTTCCAACCAGAAATGATTGCAATAAATATGTCTGTTAAAAAAATATGAAGCTATGAATAAATTAAAAACTGAATCTACTGTTTGGATCCTTACTTCGAGGAATCTACTGATATTACTCTTATAAATGAAACGTATGTGGTAATATTTCAAAGATGTGTAGAAATAAATACAACAATTCCTTTTAAAACAGAACGCAGTGTAAGTGAAACATTGTTAAATGTAAAAACAAAAATATCCCCATTAACAAAATCTGGGATATATACCTAAATGTCCATAATCTAACGCTGTCTATATTGGTCAAACCAGTCAACATTTTGAAATTAGACACAATGAACACTCACACGCATACATTTTAAGGCAGCCACATAAATCCCATTACGCAAAACATCTACTTGACATCAAACATTCATTACCACCTAACACAGAACTAGAAGTACTACATATTTGTGATAAGAAACAAGAACTACACTCACCGGCACGAAAACGGGCACCCCTATAATTTTTTATTAAAATGCCTAAATATTCTATCTTTTTTATTGTAACCTTTGTCAACGGTAGGCACGCATTGGTACATGTTTTTAAAGTATTCTTTCTTCAGAAAATGTTTTCGGAAAGCTTTTATTTCAAGAAAATTACTCCTGTTAACATTAACACAAAGAAAAGAAATTTATTAGTAGTTACATCATAAACATAAAAAATAATTTAAAAAACCCAGTATTTATCACTTCTCTGTCTAATTAATACCTCGTATTACCCCCACGAGTCTGTATAACGGCATTAATTCTTCTAGGCATACTGTTAATCAAGTTGAATATTTCATTCTGTGGAATCGCTTCCCATTCCTCTAAAAGAGCCACTCTAAGCTGATCCAAGGTAAGAGGAGCAGGTACCCGGCTTCGAATTCCTCTACCTAGCATGTCCCAAATATGCTCGATTGGATTTAGATCGGGACTGCGCGTTCAAATATTCCGTGACAATGCAGGCGGTATGAGGGCGTGAATTGTCATGCATCAGTATGAAGTTGTCACCAATAAATGGTGCATATGGAACAACATAATCTTGTAGGATCTCATTTATGTACCTATATGCAGTCACAGATCCTCTAGGGACCATGTACAATTCTGTTCGCGCCTCTGAAGATATTCCAGCCCACACCATAACTGAACCCCCCTGAAAACTTACCCTAGGGCTAAAAGTGCACTCGGCATATCGTTCATCTTCTCTTCTCAAAAAGCAAAATCTGGATTCATCGGTAAACAACACCAAGCTCCGGTCGTATGCATTCCAGTTTTGATGCTCCCTAGCGAATTGTAATCTGGCTACACGATGTTCTCTGGAAAGTTCTGGTCCTACAGCGGGTCTTCGACACCTCAGATTAGCTTCATTCAACGTTCTTCTAACTGTTCGTTCACTAACATTTACGTTCCTGACATGTTCAAGGTTGTTTCTAATCTCTACAACAGTTGTATGACGATTTCTTAGTGCTGAAGATATCATAAAATGGTCATCTCGATAGTAGTTCTTCTCTGGGGACCCCAGTTCCAGGACGTCGAGTGTAAGCTCCCGTCTCTATAAAACGTATTTACACGTTGCACGGTACTGAGTGATACCCCAAATCTGTTAGCCACGTAAATTTGACTTCTTCCGTCTTGAATAAGAGCAACAATAGATGCAACAGTTTCTGCGTTTAAAGACATCTTGAAATTCACACTAATTGACATAAGCAAGTAATAAACCATATTACATAAATAAACACTTAACTCAACCTTAAATGACTGAAAATGCATAACCTACTGGGACCGCAGAAGTAAGTACAAGATGATAACTTTTACATTATTGAGATGTTCGTACAATACCTAAATTATTATGTTCAGTTTGGGAAGACATTTCTTGATAAAAAATCTGCAGGGTATTCTACTAAACCGTGTTCATTATTGGAAAAACCGAATTAAAAAACAAATTAAAAAATTAATGCATTTCATCAAAAACTATCGGAGTGCCCGTTTTTCGTGCCGGTGTAGATTTCCTTGAAGAATCAGAAATTAGAAGACACTTAAGAGACCTACAATATGAAGTCGTCAATGAACAGATAAATCTAGGGAGCTCTCCTCTATTAAACTGTCTTCTTAACTAACAAAGAGACAGTCAGTCTGCTCTTAAGGCTCTACACAATTTTAAGTTTAGAAGAAAAGTTCCTTGTAGGAACGGATGAAAGTAAAGGTTGAAAATCCAGAAAGGGATTGGATTACATTTTCAATGATGTATAGGAAGCGAAGTGAAAGTGTCCATATCGGAAAAACGCATCCCCTTTGGGTTAGAAATCAAGTTGTTTGAGCATATTTGAGTAACTAAACTGGAAATGTACTCCCAATTAACACATAAATAGTTAATGCAATCTGTATATTCTAATATAATTAAGGATTACTGAAGCACTAGCTGTGGAAGAAGCTTTATACTGGTGTAGTTTGAATTTGAATGGCCATCATGACGGATTCTAAATCTGTATTGCAAGCAATAGAGAGAGATCTCCATCAAAATGTTTCAGACGGATGTTTAAGCGGATGACTTAAAAAATAGTGGGAAGAAAATTCATCTAATCTGGGTGAAAGGACATTCGGTTATAGATGGAAATGAAGAGTGGACCACGAAGCAAAAGCGGCATGTAAAATAAAACCCAATCATTTTCTGGCTTAATAAATAGCCACAAAGAATTAGCCCGCACACGTTGGAAAAAGTATTATCAAAATATCGCAAAAACAAACAGCAATCAGTATTTCGATTTATATCCTCAACTTTCCAGTAAAAGTAACCTCTTAAATATAGATTAGCAGAATACACCAGGGAATTCTCACACATTTAAAAGTGAATCATGGACGATTTCGGGTTCATCTACACAAAATAGGTATTTTCAACACACCTTTTTGTACTTGCGATAATATATCAATAGCTGATCTTAACCATTTTTTTTGCATGTGATGATCGACTGGTAGAAAGAACAGAACTTTATAATTCCCTCATCTCCTACAACTTTCCCATGCCTGTTAATTTATGTTCACTTCTGACGAAAAACGAAAAGGCTATTTTTTACCTACTCATACGGTTTATTACTGATTCCAAATTGAAAATATAGACTTTTCCTTCTGATTAATATCTAGACCTTCTATACTCCCTGTGGTTAATGGACACCGTCCGAGACCATCTCTCTCACACACACACACACACACAATTAAGGATTATTATAACATTATTATGCAAAATTAATTATGATTGATTATAGAATTAAACATGATATGTAGTTATCAACAGAGATTATTGCGAATGTTCATTATGCACCTACTGTAAATACATTTATGAGAAACTGGAAAGAAATACATATTATATTGCGTATCAAATACAAATCATTTAATGGTCCAAAAAACCATGTTAAGAAAAACTATTGAAATGACACCTAGTTTTGTGGTTGCACACGGATGTCTGGTATATGATTAGTTCAGCTATAGTGAAAACAGGTGTCATTAGTGTCCTGTCAAACGATGGCGATGTTAAGCTTGCCAGTCAATAAGGACAATGGTAGGTCATGCGAATGTGAATATATTCAGTAATATTTATAAATATATTTTGACGCTTACTCTGTAACTAAATAAATAAAAACCAATCTGATATAAAACTGACATTTCATTTTATTGTGCAACGTTAAAAATTAATTTCAGTTAATGGTCGCATATTGTGTAAAGGTTTCATAAAAGCATCTAATTACGAAAAAAGATTAATTCGGAGAAATGGTTAATTATATTTTATTTGCAGTATGTTTCTTGTGGTATATTCATTATTATCTTTTTTACATTTTTATTCCAACGTTTCGGTAGCGTTATCAAGAATAATTAAATTTTTAAAATTTTGGTCCCTACCTGACACTTCAAAAAAATTCAACAACTAGACAATCAATAATATATTTACAATATATTCTAAAAAATAGAATTATAGTCTAATAGTAATAGGAGCTTTTGACAACACTCCACATGAGGCTGTCAAGAGAGCATTAAATAGAAGAGGTGTAGACAGCACAACGTCCAAATGGATGTCGGAACTGCTCACCACTAGAGTAGCAGAGACGAGAACGAGCAAAGACATTGTCTCCATCTGCACAACCAGAGGATGCCCACAGGGAGGAGTAGCATCCCCATTAATGTGAAGTTTGACGGTTGACGAACTCCTGTGTGGTTTGACGGACCTCGGAATATCCTGCCAAGGATATGCCGATGATATTGTCATAACAGCCAGGGGAAAATTTGAAAACACCCTTTGTGACATCGTACAAAAGGGTCAGAACTATACAAATAGCTGGTGTAGGCAAGTGGGACTCAGCATCAACCCCACCAAAACCATCTTGATAGCCTTCACTAAGAAAAGAAAACTCAACTTCAAAACCATTAAACTTGATGGGAACGAGGTTGAATGGAGACAAGAAGTCAAGTATCTAGGTTTGACTCTAGACAGTAAACTCCTGTGGAACAAGCACGAGAAGGAGATTACATACAAAGCGAAAATGGCTCTAATGGTGTGCAGGAAACTGGCAGGGAGGAACTGGGGTTGTAACCTAAAAATAATGAGCTGGATGCACACTGCCATAGTGAGACCAATGATCACTTATGGAGCCATTGCGTGGAGTAGTAGAACTAGCCTATTGGCGACGAGAGAAACCCTCTCCAAAATTCAAAGACTAGCCTGTATATGCATAACAGAAGCTATGAGTACATGCCCAACAGCAGCATTGGAAGTGATTCTCAACCTCACACCATTACATATTGTGGTGGAGAGTGTTGCAGAAAGAACAAGATACAGACTAAGTAGAGAGGGACTCATTAAAAAGAAAACCACCTCTTCACTTCTTAGAAATCAGACAACCTGGGACATGTCACAAGATGGTATGATGAGAAAGTATAACTTTTCAAAGAAATTCGTTACGGAATTAAGCAACAAGAAGGAATGGGATCCAAATACCATTACCAGACTTGGAAAGAATGCCATTCAATGGTACACAGACGGCTCAAAAGCAGTAGAAGGAACTGGGATATGAGTGTACGGGGCAGGAACCAAACACTCTGAAAGCTTGGGAAAATACCCAAGTATCTTTCAAGCGGAAATTCACGCAATAAGAAGTTGTGCCCAGTTCAATATTGATAAAGGATATAGAAGGCAAAGGATTATCATAATGTCTGATAGTCAAGCAGCCATTAGAGCGCTGAGTTCTTGCGTAATCAGTTCCAAAATGGTGTGGGAATGCCTAGGCAAACTTAATGAACTAGGCGAGAACAATATAGTCACCTTACTGTGGATTCCAGGACACACTGGAATAGGAGGAAACGAAATAGGAGATGAACTAGCGAGGACGGGGACTGAAATACACTTTTGGGGGCCGGAACCCTTTTGCGGAGTCAGCTCCAATGTAATATTGGAAGAGTAAAGCCGAAGAAAAGAGATCTGACCATTGGAAAGATCTAGCAGGGCTTAGGCAATCTAAGATTCTTCTGGGTGACTACAACCCGTTAAGATCAAATGAATGCATAAGTGAAAGTAAAACTGCACTAAGAGTTTTAACAGGGACCCTAAAGGAACATTACCGTCTGAACGGGCAGCTGAAAAAGCTCAAAATAGAGGAGAAGAAGATTGTAGATTTTGTGGAATGTAAGGAGAATCCTCCATCCACGTACTTGCGAACTGCACAGCAATTCAGAATCCTAGGGCACAGCACCTGGGAGACTACTGGATAGAAGAGGGACAGTTACCTAGTTGAAGCCTGCAGATATCCTAAAATTCCTCCTGGAAATAGGACTAAAGGAGCTACTAGTCTCTGAGACTCTCCTCAGAAACTAAGTAGAAGTAAGGGGGCACAATAGATCTTCTAGGTCTCAGTGAATGTTACCCCAAAATACATACATACATACATACAATAGGTTCTAATGAAATGCAGGCCCCAGGAACGGTTAGCAGTTTTTTGCTAATTTTGAAATTGTTGCTACTTTTTTGTGAGATATGATTATTTTTAATTTAAAATAAGTGTTAATCAGTATTGAAATGTGTATTGGTTAACTTGAATATAGAAATTTCTTTTTTTAACATTGGTAAACAAATTTGACTACATTTTGCTGAAGTGCTGAAATGTTAGCTACAGTGAGTTGTTCATTTATTCTAATTTTCAATTGTCTAGATGTTTCACTTACATAAAATGATTTTATTCTTTTTTTTATCACTTATACATTCCGATCAATCACTAATTCTTTGAATTGTGACTAAAAACCCTGAGCTATATTTTTTTGTTCAATTACCTTGGTTAACCGGTTATAATTAGACTCTTGCTTTCTTTTTAATCAATAATTTAAATACATCGTTTGTGATTTCCCTTTCAAATTAGGTTTTAAAACAATAAAATTTGATAATTGATAAATATTATGAAACAAGATTTTGTCTATAAATAACATTAGGAGGAAACAATAATTCAGTGTATTTTGAATTATTCTTCGTAAATTGTGTTGAGAATTACATTCCTATGAAATACAAGTGAAGAATTAAAAAAAATTACTATGTTTAGTTTTGTTATCTGCTTGTATTTTTAGCTGAATTTCAACAATCTTTCTTTGGTGAGAAAAGTCATGTCAGCAACTTCTACAGATTCATCTTTGTTTCTTGCATGAACTAAACTAAATCTTGGTCCTTTGGCTTTTCCGCTCGTAGTTTTTAGGTCCGTGGTGAATCCATTTACAATAACCTGACTTTTATTTGTAATTGTTATATATTAACGATAATTGCCCATTGGTAGTTCCAGTATTAACCCACGATTCATCCATATAAATGATTTTTTTGGCTTCTTGACTTTTTTTTTATTTACCGAAGAAATGGCCGATGACTATTTTTTGGTCTTCTATTTCGTATTCATTAATTCTTAAAGAAATTCGTTACGGAATATAGTAGCAAGAAGGAATGGGATCCAAATACCATTACCAGGCTAGGAAAGAATGCCATTCAATGGTACACAGACGGCTCGAAGGCAATAGAAGGAACTGGGATAGAAGTGTACGGGCCAGGAATCAGACACTCTGAAAACTTGGGAAAAACCCCAAGTATCTTTCAAGCGGAAATTCATACCATAAGAAAGTGTGCCCAGTTCAATATTGACAAATGGTATAGAAGGCAAAATATTATCATAATGTCGGATAGTCAAGCAGTCATTAAATCACTGAGCTCTTGTGTAATCAGTTCCAGAATGGTGTGGGAATGCCTAGGCATACTCAATAAACTAGACGAGAACAATATAGTAACCTTATGGATTAACCTTATGGATTCCAGGACACACTGGAATAGAAGGAAATGAAATAGCAGATGGACTAGCAAAGAGGGGGACTGAAAGACCCTTTTGAGTGCAGGAACCCTTTTGCGGTATCAGCCCCAATGTAATATTGGAAGAAATGGGCAAAGCCGAAGAAAAGAGAATATCTGACTATTGGAAAGATGTAGTAGGGCTTAGACAATCAAATATTCTGATGGGTGACTACAACCCGTTGAGATCAAATGAGTGCATAAGTGAAAGTAAAACTGCACTAAGAGTTTTAACAGGGATCCTAACGGGACATTGCCGTCTGAACGGGCAGCTGAAAAAGCTCAAAATAGATAAATAGAGGAGAAGAAGAATGTAGATTCTGTGGCATGGAAGAAGAAACCTCCATCGATATATTCAGAATCCTAGGGCACATCACCTAGCAGATTATTGGATAGAAGAGGGACATTTACTGAAGCCTGCAGATATCCTAAAATTCCTCAGGAAGATAGAACTAAAGGAGCTACTAGTCTCTGAGACGTTCCTCGGGAACTAAGTAGAAGTAAGGGGACACAATAGATCATTTAGGTCTCAGTGTATGTGACCCCATCATACATACATACATTCTTAAGGCTATTCAAATAACCGGTTCGAAATGTCGTTGGTTCAGAGACTCCAGCCTATTTCCTTAAAGGAAATAAGAGTGTGGAATGCACCAACCTCGCACTTCATTTTATTTATTGTATGAAACCAGTGATTCCGAATATGTGTACCTACGTTTCTTTCAACGGTTATGTAAAAGCAATGATTTAGCTAAGAGGAAAAGTACGATGAGAATTCATAATGTTACGGATAAAAATCATTTGAATAGTTTTCGTACGTCCAGATTTGTAGATTTTGCAGCGAGTATTAAATGTAAATATTTATATTAAAAATATTTCGTCCATTGAAAAAATCACTACACTGCACATACGGTAATGTGGAAATCGACTTTAGACGTTATTTAAAAAAACATCGGTTGCATAGATAATAATACTTAACCAAAATGGTCTATTATACTCCGGTCAATATAGACATTTGAAATAACAAAAATTCCCGGAAAGCCAAATATTGGTGGATAGCTGGGGTTTATCATTACAAATAAAGTGTCAATAGTACCTATCGATCCTATGTGTGCTTCAAAAGTAATACAGGGTCAAAGGTCAAAATTTGAGGTTTTTTAGATTTTTTTCGAAAACGGTGAGTTTTATCAAAAAAAACCTCAAACCAAAGTTGTAGATATTAAAATTTTCTACAAAAATGGTCTCTATAATTTTGTTCCCAAGAGTTACCATTCGTGAGATATCGCGATTCTAAGAGTCACATTATTCATGATATGGACACATTTCCACGGAACCTGTGGTTTCCCCTGTAGGCCTACTCCACTAACTGTCGTGACAACTTTAGGATAATTTAAGGGAACAATACCTGTTATATATATAATACAAGTTATAGATATTGCTTTATTATTGTTATTGATTATTGATATTGCTATTGATTATTGGGTTAACTATTATTTTGATTTTTTTAGATATCTCAATCAGATTCATACTCTTGAAAGTCTACTTTAACAGTCTTGTCTTCCTCTTCCTCTTCCTCTTCCTCTTCCTCTTGCTGGATGTCCATAAATTGGTCAAATGTGGCTGAGTCATTGGTCTCTTCATTAAAATCACAGCAATCTTCCTCTATTGTACTCAACTGGACATTAAAGCTTGACTGACCTTGGCCATTGGTACACGCTGGAGAACACAGCAAACCGACTTTGTTAGTTTTGAGGAGTTTTTCTGGAGCAGGCGGGAGTAAAGTTTTAATCGGTTCCAGAGTATTATCTATCAATATCCAACCCCAGTCTTCTGGGTTCAGTTGATTGCCTAGACATGTTTGAACTTGATAGTATACTCGATACAAGTGTTGAATAGCAGATGCCGATGTTGGAGGAAGACATGATAGTTGTACTTGTTTCTTGTTTCGCGTATTTTTTACAAAAGTTAAGTATCGGTATTTATCAATGCGGACAATAGAATAGCCAGATGTTTTTTAAGGCCACGTGGGTAGAGGGGATTCAGTTAGGGACTGACCGTCTTTTCAATAAATGTTTTCAGGATAGTAAAGTATATATAAAAGAGACACAGATAGGTATTTATACTTATCTTAAGTGCCCGATATGTATATACGTGGCTTATATGTGCATATTATGTATAGTGTGACTCTTAGAATCGCCACGAATGGTAACTCTTAGGACCATTTTTGTAGAGAATTTTAAGATCTACAACTTTGGTTTGAGGTTTTTTTTTGATAAAACCTACCGTTTTCGAAAAAAATCCAAAAAACCTCAAATTTTGACCTTTGACCCCGAATAACTTTTGAATTACACATAGGATCGATGGGGATTTTTGACACTTCATTTGTAGTGGTAAACCCCAGCTCTACACCAATATTTGGCCTTCCGGGAATTTTTGTTATTTGACCACTATTTTTATGTCTAAATTGACCGGATTAATTATATCAAATTCCGTGGTTCCGACTAGTGGTTGATTCCAAGAAGAATAAAAAGAATTATAAACATTTTGAGTAAAATAAAGAATGCCTTATTTGATAACTTCTCATGTAATATGAAACTTTACAACAATATTACTTTGCAGGTAAATAAGATAATACGTTTGTTTTAGTTTCAGAAGGGGAACCGTGTTACACATCAAAAAATGAATATGGAATATGTATAAACATCAAAAGTTGTCCTTACATGGTCCAGTTATTAAAGACTGGATTTAAAGATTCTCAAACAGTAACTTATTTAAGAAGTTCAACTTGTGGTAGGATTGGATCTATACTTATGGTATGCTGTCCGGAACCCAATGATGTTGACAGCAACGATAATAATGAAGGGAACACAGACAATACAGATAATTCAAATAATAACGATGTAGAAAGATACCCAATAAATTCAGAAAAATGTGGTATAAGTAACGTTACGAACTTCAGAGTGGTTGGTGGGATTCCTGCGAAACTGCGTAAGTTGGTTAGTTTTTCATCCATCACCGCGCAACTCATATTGCCAAAAGTTCACAAAACCTATTGTGTTTCTTCATTCGTAAAAATGAACGGTATGCTGTAGTTTATAAGATTCAAATTAACTAGTTTGTTCGTTAATAAATAAAGATTAAGTAGATAAAAGTGATAGTCATCTTGTCTTACGTAAACATGTTTTCCATTAACATGTGTCTACCTATTAATATAATAGGGATGCATTGATTTAAATTAATTAACTTTTAATCATGATAAATAAGTGAATAAAGGAATATTTTAGCAATACATTACCAAGATTAATCTCATCGAAAAGATATAGCAATATGCTTACTAAATACACTGTGTTCATTTGAAAAGGATCCACCCTTAATATTTCAGAAATGAGACATATTAGAAAGAAATGCCGAAACATGTCAACTTTTAACTTGAGGAGGACACTTTTTAGCGCTAATGTCATAAACGACAGATTCACCCCCTCCCTACTGGAGATGGCTCTTAATTTACAAATGGCGTTAGGACATAACTCATTTAAAAGGTCAGGTAAATCTCTATTCAATCATTCAGTTTTGCCTTTGATACCGGCCTTCCATTGTTATTTAATCGTTGTTTAAAATTGGCTCTCTTTCAACTTTTCGTATACCCCTGTATTACGTTGACAATTCAAAAAATCAGTAAGAGTGACACTGTCAGTGACAAAAACAAAAACAATAATGACATTTAAAAAAGTAGTAGTGATAATTACAATAACAAGATTCAGTTTTGTGGTATTAAGAAATTCTCGTATGTATGGATGTATTTATGATGGGGTGACATTCACTAAGATCTATTGTGCCCCCTTACTTCTACATAGTTCCTGAGGAACGTCTCTGAGACTAGTGGCTATTTTATAGCCCTATTTCCATGAGGAATTTTAGGATATCTGCAGGCTTCCATTAAGGTAAATATCCCTCTTATATTCAATAATCTCCTAGGTTTCTTCTTCCATGCTACAGAATCTACATTCTTCTTCCTCCACTATTTTGAGCTTTTTCAGCTGCCCGTTCAGGTGGCCATGTCCCGTTAGGATCCCTGTTAAAACTTTTAGTGCAGTTTTACTGTGACTCAAGAATTCATTTGATCTCAACGGGTTGTAGTCACCCATCAGAATATTTGATTGTCTAAGCCCTACTAGATCTTTCCAATGGTCAGATCTTCTCTTTTCTTCGGCTTTGCCTATTTCTTCCAATATTATATTGGGTTCCGGCCCCAAATGGATCTTACAGTCCCTCTCTTTGCTAGTCCGTCTGCTATTTCATTTCTTTCTATTCCAGTGTGTCCTGGAATCCACAATAAGGTTACTATATTGTTCTCGCCTAGTTCATTGAGTATGCCTAGGTATTCCCACACCATTCTGGAACTGATTACACAAGAGCTCAGTGCTTTAATGGCTGCTTGACTTCCATACCCTTTGTCAATATTGAACTGGGCACACTTTCTTATGGTGTGAATTTCCTCTTGAAAGATACTTGGGGTTTACCCAAGTTTTCAGAGTGTTTGGTTCCTGGCCCGTATACTCCTATCCTAGTTCCTTCTATTGCTTTTGAGCCGTCTGTGAATTCTCGATCTTAAATTACCGCTGGTATTGACAACTATTAAAAATGGTTTATACATTACCTGAATGGATCGAAATATTTTTTCTTTACGGAAACTGTGGCGAAAGTGCTAGAAAACAGTTACAGTATTTAATGAAAGACACCCAGACAAACATGTCGATCATAAGTATGTGTTATGTTAGTCAAAAACAGGTTCTGTCTTGAATAAGAAGCGTGAGGGGAAAACAGTTCTAGATGAAAACACACAAATAGAAGTAGTTGGAAATTTTGCTATGGATCCAACAACATCCATAAGGAAAGTAGCAGCCTCAACACATCTTTCCGTATAAGATACACCTTTTGAACGAACTAAATAAAGATGATCCCGATCTAGAGTTAAATTTTGTGAATGATGGCAAATAAGCTTAACTCCAACGAAATTTCAGTACATAATATTTGTTTTAGCGACGAGTCAACCTGATTTTTAAATAGATTAGTCAATCGGCCTAACTGTCGCTATTGGGATGACACAAATCCACTACTTTCCCAAACACTCCAAAAAATAAAATGTTTGTGCTGTAATTTCAGGAAACGCTGTTATTGGGCCAGTATTCATTGAAGGAAATTTGACGGGTGAAAAATATTTGGAACTTTTAGATAATGTTATCGAACCTTTAATTGTTGATAGTGTGGAAAACCAACTAGATCACCAGAAAATTTTTTGATTGATGAAAATAACTTATATTTTCAGCTCCACCACATTTTGACGTCCGTGTGAGAGCAAGTGGATTGGTCGAAGAGGTGCCATAGACTGGCCACCTTTTTTTTTGTTTTTTTTTGTGAGGTGGTTGAAATGCGTTTACGCACGTGTAGTGGAACCAAATGCCCGAAACCATTTGCGACCAGTACACAGTGTGGGACTCGCCATTCCACCCCATTCCCAGTCAGTGTCCTTGGTACCACTATTTCTAGTTATCGTCAGGTACACTGTTGGTAGTCTATTTCCCCCTCTTCCTCTTTAATTCTAACAATGTCCGTTATAAATTTATGAATCTTGCTGAACTTTTCCTTGCTCTCCATCATGGTTCTGATAACATTTCCGTCTGTAAGAATATGCCCAATAACTATTTCCAGATATAGTCACTTCTGGTGGAATCTATCACAATAAAAGATCGCGTGTTTTGCACTGTCCTCCTTCTCCCTACATTCAATGCATCTATGACTGTCCCTTTTCCCTATTCTTTGCAAATATGAATTAAATGACCCGTGCCCTATTAGAAATTGGATAAACCAGTAGTTTAGGTGTCTGCGTCTACACTTCACCCTTTATTTTATTGAAGGGATCAACACCTTCGTCCACTGTGCCTTTGTCACATTATTTTCCCATTCCCCCTACCATTCCTGTAAGGTTCTTTCTCGCTGTTCCCTCTTTTCTCGGTCCGTGATCGTTCCCATTTCATGCAAGGCCTTACGTTCTTTGGCCAACAGGTCAATTGGTGGCACACCAGTAATCACCTGGATTGCTTCGGCCGAAACTGTGCGGTACGCGCTGGCTACTCTAAGCAAGGCTCTCCTTTTAGATCTGATCAATGATCTATAACTTGCCACCTGCATTCCTCCACACCACACTGGGGCTCCGTATAATAAAATGGATTGAACCACTCCATAAAGCACTTCTCTTTTGTTGCTGCTAGGGCCTCCTATGTTTGGCGTTAGCCTGCTTAATCTCCCACATCTTTTTGTCTGCTTTATTTCAGGCGTTTTTTATATGTGGCCCGAATAGTCCTTGGTGATCCAGATATATGCCCAAGTATTTTAATGTGGTTGTTGGACTTATCCTCTGACCTTCAATTTTGAACGTTATCCTGTCCCTTACTCTCGCCTGCTTAGTACCTTTGAGAAGGATAGCTTCCGTTTTGTGATATGCTAGCTCAAGCCTATTTTGGTACATCCACATATTAACTACCTGTAGGGCCCGGTCTACTTTGTTGACAAGATCTACTCGGTCATCAGCCTCCACCAGTACGGCAAGATCATCCGCATAAGCTATACTTCTACACCCTTCTCCCAAGCGCAGCCTCAGGACTTCGTAGTACATCACATTCCACAGGGTCGGCCCTATGACAGATCCTTGTGGGACTCCTGTCGTGTGTTCCATCGTTTTTCCGGGGATGACCTGTATATCCCTGTCAGAGAGGTAACTCTCTATTGCCACTACCAGGTAGTCCGGTATATTCTTCTGCCTCAGCCTTGTGATTATGAGTCACCAATTTGCCGTGTTAAAGGCATTCCTTACGTCAAGCGCTACTAGAGCCACCCACTTTCTTCTTGAATTCCTGGCATTTTCGACGACCCGCTGTACTGCCTGTATGGTCGACCTCCCCTTACGGAATCCGTACTGCCTCTCCGAGAGTGCCCCGTTCTCTTCCAGTGCCTTCTCCAGTCTTCCCTTTAGCAAAGCTTCGTACACCTTCTCTAGGACATCCAACAGGCATATGGGCCGATATTAGCTTGGGCTCTCCTCTGGTTTCCTGGACTTCCATATAAGCACTAACTTAGCCGCCTAGATTTCCGATATTAACACCACTCGATTTTTTTGTGAGGATAATTGAAGTCAGGTTCACAAAACACAACCAATATCTCTTGATGATT
This sequence comes from Lochmaea capreae, assembly GCA_949126875.1. NCBI lineage: Eukaryota > Metazoa > Arthropoda > Insecta > Coleoptera > Chrysomelidae > Lochmaea > Lochmaea capreae. The sequence continues at coordinate 12,837,597 of OX421402.1, read as the reverse complement.
TACGACAGCGCATTATTCAAGATGGCAGAGATGTCCAAAAGGAAACATTTCAAATAGTGCAACAGAAATTTGAAAATAGACTTTATTATTGCCTGAATGTTAACGGTGGTCACTTTGAACACTTGGTTAAATAACAGTTATCTTTTTACTGGTTAAATAACAGTTATCTTTTTACTATTTGTAAATTTTTTATTCTTTAAAGTTTAAAGAGTCTTTATACAGGGGGCATACGAAAAGTTGAAGGAGCAATGATTAAGTAACAATTCAAGACTGGTATCAAAGGCAAAATAAAATGACCGAATAGAGATTTACCAGACCTTTTAAATGAGGTATGACTTGATACCTAACGCCTAATTAAAGGGTATCTCCTCAAATTAAAACTTGACGTTTCGGCATTTCTTTCTAATATGTCGCATGAGTCCTTTTCAAATGAACACAGTGTATACCTAGTTAAATATAATTAACTGTTGCTCTTAAGGAGCTTAGAGAACAGCAGGTTACTTACTATATATATTTTTTCAGATGAAATTCCATTTATTGTAAATTTGGGATACAGAAATGCTAGAGATCCAAATGTTCCAAAATGGTTGTGTGGAGGTTCACTAATAACCGACAGACATGTTCTTACAGCTGCTCATTGTGTATATAATCGAAAAGACTTGTAAGTGTTATTAACATTTTGAAGTAAGAATTTCAATAACAATTTGATAAATGAATTACCATTTTTATAGGTACGTTGTTCGTTTTGGAGAATGGGATCTAAACAATAATACAGATGGAGCTTTTCCTGAGGATATAAACGTGTTAAAAACTGAAGTTCATCAAGATTACAGTCCCACTAAATTTACCAGTGACATAGCTATAATAACTGTAGAAAGGCCTGTTAAACATCGTAAGTAAATTGAATTGATTTGTCAATTTATATAATCTTTATTTAGTGCTTAATTGAATAGTTCAATGTTATTCAATGGTAGATGCACTTTGATACAATGTCTATAAAGTTAATCTCCACATATCAATATTTTACTTAGCAACCATGTTCACACCAAGAACCTTGCCTCTGTTTACATCTCATATGTTATTAAAGTGAAAACTCCTTTAGGCTCGTTGAGCATCATCGTCACCGAACGCTTTCCATGAGTTATACACTGTGTCCGTAAAGTATGGAACAAATTCATTTTTAGCTAAACAGACCATTTTAAGAAATAATCCTGAAACACGTCGATTTTTGATTTTAATTTACCGTATTTTAAAATAATAATCTAATATACAGGGCGAATTACTTTCGAGTAATGACGTCACCGTCATTTTTTTTAAATGGAACACCCCCATTATGTCTCAATTTTCGGATTACTCTAGCTGAGCTGATTCCAAAAATGTATCATATGTTGATTCCAATTGGTACAGAGTGGACAAAAATACAATAGTTTTGTGTGTGCTCATAAAGTAATCCTGGAGGTTTTGATGAAAGTTTATGGTTTCAACAGGATGGTGCACCTCCACATTATGCTGTAGATGTTAGAAGGTACCTAGATGAAATTTTTCCGAACAGGTGGATTGGTAGACGTGGACCTATTGAATGGCCAGCGAGGTCACCAGATTTCAATCCTTTGGATAGTTTTATGTGGGGCCATCTGAAGAATGTTGTGTATCAAACGAAACCAGCAAATATTCAAGAATTAAAAGAGAGAATTCGGACAGCAATAAACAATATTTCTCAAGACACAATAAACAAGGTTCAACAAGAATTTGTACACCGTTTGGGTTACTGTCAAATACAGCAAGGGCTGCATTTAGAACATTTATAAATTCATGTTTTTCATCATATTCTGTCCGCTAGACAATAAGTATTTTTGATATTTTTAATTTAACTAATAAAGAATGTTACGGGTTACTTTATGAGCACACACAAAACTATTGTATTTTTGTCCATCCTGTACCAATTGGAATCAACATGTGATATATTTTTGGAATCAGCTCAGCTAGAGTAATCCGAAAATTGAGACAAAATGGGGGTGTTCCATTTTAAAAAATGACGGTGACGTCATTACTCGAAAGTAATTCACCCTGTATATTAGAATATTATTTTAAAATACGATAAATTAAAATCAAACATCGACGTGTTTCAGGATTATTTCTTAAAATGGCCTGTTTAGCTAAAAATGAATTTGTGGTGAAACTTTTAGTAATATTAAAATAGTTTCACCTAATATAAGGCTTTTTTCATTAAATTTATTTAAAATACCTAGTATGTAGAGGTCCTATACAGTTTTATTGAAAATTAACTTTATTCCAAATTTAGAAACTACTTGACCATTCTAACGCTCATCAAAAATAATAATCTAATAGCTCGACGATACAATTCAATAGTTTCCAGTTCTATCGGCAGTCCCCAAAGACTGCCCCACATGTTTTTTTTGCTACGTTTGATTTCATCGGCTGCCATCAGTTTCGTGTCATCAACGGCTATGACAGTGGGTCTACGGTACTGCTCTGTGGTACACCAACCTTCACTTTTAATTCCAAACATTATTTGACTACTACTCTTACCGTGGAATAAATATTTATTTGATGTATATAAATTTGTATGGTAGACAAGGATTAATAGAAATCAAATCTTTCAGCTTGGGTGTGGCCTGTTTGTCTACCAGTAGAAGAATCTTTAAGATCCAAAACATTTGTGAAATGGACAGCTACTGTGGCTGGTTGGGGAGCTCTATATTTCAGTAAGTATATTAATATCTTGTTTACATCCAATCTCTTTCTTTTTTTATTTCTACCTATCAATATTATTCATTCAACTATTTGTTTTAGATGGTCCTTCCAGTAGCATTCTTCAGATAGCTCAAACACCAGTGGTAGATTTAGAAAAATGTATTACTGCTTTTGCTAACAAAGCAGTCATAGATGATAGAATTATTTGTGCTGGTCGAGCTGATGGGCGCCAAGATGCTTGTCAAGGAGACTCAGGAGGTCCTTTGTATTGGGGACAATTTGATGGAGATGCACTTCGTTATTATCAAATCGGAATAGTCTCATTTGGATTTAGATGTGCTGAAGTAGGTTACCCTGGAGTTTATACAAGAGTTACGAAGTTCATTGACTGGATACAAGAAAAAGTAAAATAGTTATTTATATTTGTTACCAATGATGTAAAAATAAGTGTTAATTATAATATAAATCTTGTCAAATAAATACATTTTTAAATTGGGAATGAAGATTGGTTTCTCACTTCCTTCAGTAGCAAGTGTCGTTTTTCTTGGCTACCCCGTAATCCAAACTTAAGCCAAATGAAGTTGTCTTACCAAAAGCTGCGGCGAATCCCGCAGCCCAAGGGTGGAAAATTCTTAACGCCACGATTTCTGAAGTTTTTCACCTTCAGTCATTTGTGTACTTTGATGTTTTACGTAAATTTTTTAATCGAACGTCAGTGAATGTCAAAGTTTTTGGTTAAGTATATTTTCCTCTTTTTTTGGTTTATTCGGCAGGCGAAAAACAGTTGTGTGTCACACATCAGCTGCACTCCCTCGCTTCGCTACGCTCGCTCGTGTATCTAATAGTATCGGGCTGGCAAAGCTCATTTTCTACCCTTGTGACACAATATACTATATAGAATATAGATGCAGTTTCAAATTGTTGTTTTCATCTTTGGGTATATTCTTTGTTTTTTTCTGTTAATAATTTTTTTATTTTCGCAATTTTAAATATTTAATATTATAGGTTTGTCATAGTTCAAGATAAGTTTGAAATAACTCAGCATTTTGTAATTTGTCACAAAGATATTAATTCAGAATGCTTGTTTTTTATTAAAAAAGTACCAATTATCGATTCTGAGTAGTAGACTACTAAAATTTTGGGTATATGCAATAATTTCTTCAGCACCCTTTTTGTCATATACTGAAACTAGCGTCATATTTCACCCATTTTTACTTTTGTACGTGAAAAATAGCATATATTGCCGAACAATTTCAGTCGATATCCCGTGCAACAGTTAAGTTGGTCTCCCTGTGAGTTCACTCCGGGAATTTATATTGGTATCCCTAGAGACAATCCGCACGGATGGCAGCGGTGATTTAAAAATGTCTACTCATTATTGATCGAAAGACCACACGCTGCAGTAGTGTGCAGAGTCGGGTTTTCTGACTTTTTTTCTCGTCTTTTCTTGTGTTTTCGACTTTTTCATTTTAATTAGTTCTCAATTCTTGTGTTACTAAATACATTTCAAAACAATCCATTAAATTTTAAAATACACGGTGGTTTCTTAAAAAGCTCCTTAAAAAATGTGCATCTTACGTGTGATTGTTGGACATTTTTTAAGCCGGACCTGTGCTTTTGTTTTAAAATGGCAGCCATAATCGTTTTGATTATTTTATAGAAGTTGATTGTCCAGGAGTGGATTAAGGAGGGAGCAACAATGACCTCCATAATTTCAAACTGTTTCTTAAAATGACTAGTCATAAAAGTAAGTGAAGTCAAAGTTACACTTCTTTTGTAGCACAAAGTACGGACCTTATAAAGAATTAATATTACTAAGAAAAATATTGTAAAATAACAGTTAAATAGGTCATTTCTTTTGTCATTACTAGGATTGTATATACAAGAAACATAATGGGTCCTAAACATGATTCTTGAAGCCAAAACCAAAGTTTCACTGGTAACGAAAAAAATCTACAATAATTTTAACCATTTTATAAATTTGCGATTAAATCTAGAACACACTGCAGTTTATATTAAAAAATGTCTAGATGGTAAAACAAATATATTTATATATATACATATTATTGGATAATTTTTTTATTGTTTAAGTAATTGATAAGCCCACATCAAAACACTCAGTAGAAGACAGCCATTATTCTGATTATTCAAATAGGTAATAAATCATTTCTTGTTATTGTTAAACCAACGTGACTAATTTATAATTTAAGGGATTAAATACAAATTTACAGGGAAATATGACTACCGTTCACGTTTTTGACCCTTAAAGTAACAGCTGAAATAATTCGCTCTGTTGCAGTGGCATAACGTTAGTAGTCGTGATTCATATTATGTGGAACTTTACCAGGTAGTCAAACATGGAAAAGGAATCAATTATGTTTCCAAGTAATTCCTGAAGTTTTAGATGCCATTGTAGTGTACATATCCCCTTTTTGATTTCTACTTAGTTCAAACCATTATTAAACATTGGTTATTTTATAGGATAATTCACCCACTTTTCCTATTGTCTTTATAATAAGAGCTTCTTTGGACTTTTTTCATTAACTCCATTACCATAATTATCTCATTTACTCCTTTTTTCTCACCTTTTCATCTTTCTTTACCCAAACAATCTGGGCTTCGAGGTTCTTTCTTTTTGAGAATTTTTCAACACTATATTTAGCTTTTCCAACTTCGAGAATAAAAAGCTATATTGGAGCGAGAGTCTGGAAAACAAAAAATGAAATGCCGAGTGAAATTTTTTTTAAAGTCTCTGAAGATAATGTTGAAGGGAGTACCGCAGTCCCCCTGAAAATGCAATATTATCTGTTAAAGATAATTCAACCGAAATTGAGGTAGATTCAACTCTCCCACTCGAACAATCGGAAAACGAAGAAACTGAAGAGAAGACAGTAACGAAAGTGCAATAAGTAGGTAGGTACTGATTTGTCTGGTCTAGCTGACTGGCCTAAGGATAATAATCATATAATAGAATAATTGTTAGTCGAAAAGGAAGCAGTTCAACAAACTGAAGATAACTTTAGGTTTGATGACAATGAAAAATTTGCACCTACATTTGACTACAGGCATATAACAAACAACGGGATAAATTACTTAAAATAAATTATATGTACCTATGTCCTCTTATTTTATATGTTCATAACATATACCCTTTTTCGTTATTTACACAACTAATTAAATACTAATGTATTTATATTTTTTCTTATTATGCAATGTCCATATCCCTGACACTCTTCTTTGTTTTATCTGCCTTTATTTTTTATATTCGACTTCATATTTCCGTATACATAATCCTGTTTTCCATTCCACCTTGCTGAATGCTTTATCAAAGTCTACGAAGTCCAGCACAGTAATTTTGATTTTCTAAATTCTTTCCTCCAGCTTTAACTTCAGTGTCTAGCGCCTATTTTCTTATTTTGGAAATTATGTGTTGTATGAGAAGTAAGGTTAATTTTATCTGCTTTTAAGTTATTGGGAACTCTCACAGAAAGCATTTTGAAACAAATGAGAAATACAGAGCGTGGAGAATTGGTTGTTACTATTTTCAATTTGTCAGAACCGATGTATCCAATAAAGCAAGCTTCTCCAATTGATTTTGTAGAAACTTTGATCCGCTTTTCTGCGGAGATTCTTTTAATTTTCACCGACTTTGCCCTTGCCTATCCCAGTTTGGTGAAGCCCTGGATAAATACTTAATCTGAGAGATCATTTTCAAAATTGTCAAGGATTACAAACAATTTCAAACGAGGTAAGAGAGTTTAAATGTTTTGTCCATTTTATCTCTGGAATGTGACAACAATAAATGTTATTTATGACGAAACTATAACTGATTTTACTGTAGGAAAGTCCAGGAAGAAATATTTTTCGTTCATAAGCATTTTTGTAATATTAATTACTGCTTATCTTTGATGTTACCTATTAATATAACTTTTTTACCATTGTTTAAAAAAGTTATATGTTTTCTATTTAACATCATTAGGATTTAAATGTTTCCCTTTTTTAGAACGTTTTCTAAAATAAAAATATGCACCTATTATAAAAAAATTGGGAAAAGGGGACGGCAAAAAATGTGCCGAGGGTACCAATTGACCCGAGCGCGGCCCTGGTCATGATCTTTACTAAAATCCGGTAAACACATATAAGTAGGCAATGTGCAGACAGTTCTCAAGAGGATTTAAACATAATTTGTTTTGTTGGGATCAGGACACATTTTGGTAGCATCTGGTTGATATTCAGTAGTCTCTTGTTTTCCAAAAAAGTAATAGTTTTCTGATTATTTTGTTTTTGGTACAAAAGTTAAATTTACTTAAAAGTTGCAGGTGCAAATTAGAAAATAAAAGAAATGGTTGCTAAGTACCTAAGTTAAATACAGTGATGTTGCTTGCTGTATTGACATTTGATTGACATTTTAAGTTAAATTGAAGTTTTTAATTACATAGTCAAAATCAGTACAAATTATAAATTCACTAAAAGTAGAGTTGCACCAACATTTTTGACAATGGCTGTATAGTCACTTATATAAGGCAAGTAAATTTATTTCCAGTGATGAATGTTAGAACACTGATAACGAAAATGTTCGCTAGTTTAATATGGCAATAGATCTGTAATTATTTAATCATCGAACTACTATACAAACAAATATCTGCAAAATCATTTCCTTCATCTTATAATCTATTTTGTATCGTAAAATTTGAAAAGTGTTAAGCAATCAAGAATTTTGATATAGGTACCTATTTCCCGAATATGAAATCACATACATCTGGTAACTGTGTAATTAATATAATAATTCTTGTAATAAAGCTTTCTTAAGTTTAAACATTTATTTACAGTCAACAAACTATCTTAAGATTATTTATGAACTTATGACATTTTTATGTAAACTGATATATTTGGGGTCAAAATAAAAAAGAATGGGTAATATTTTATTCTAGTAAACGTTATTGAATGATTGATAGTATATTAAAAATGGTAATTATTAGCTTTATCTCCAAAAAAATACCTTCTTCGCACAACATGTGTTTAAATTAAATTTGCAAATAACATAATAAAAACCAGTACACCGAATACAAAATACTGTAAATACTTTCAGACCGATTCATAAACTTGACGTTCCCCTCGCCGTTGTCGATGCGGCTACGCTTGCCGTTATGCCTAAACAGTGAAATACGTTTACACATTTATAATAGTATATTATTAAACGAGCAATTTATGATAGCCATTATTCACGCAGGGTGACGTTTGCGTCCCGAACCGTAGGCGAGGGGCGCAAGTCACCCTAGTGAATAATGGGCATAAATTGCGAGTAGAAAAGTCAACTAAATAATGCGAGTGTAGAACGGAAAGTAATAATAAGGTATTTTGGATTATTGACAATTCTAACGTCAAAATTAATAAATTTCTGGAGTACGTCAAATAATGTGACATATAGAGATGGGCAATAGTGTGTAAAGTCTCGATACACCGTACCGTTATATAGTGTTTTAAAAATATCAATATTAGAAAATATCGTTATGAAAAGTATCAATACTAAAAATTTTGATATTTTATCCATACGGTATATATTTCAGAAACAAATTTCCTAAACAAAATACGCAGATTTAATAGTTTATTTCATATTCTACCCCCATCTCTAGTCACCTATATATGTACCGAAATGTTGTGAGTGTTGAGTTGTCATGGCATATTATTTAAATGCAAGAGCGTGAATTATGAGTTCATAATGTCAAACTTAGAAGTTTATGAATCGGTCTATATACATATGCTCAAGCTCTCGAAAGTGCTTGCAATTAACTGGTGGCAACAACAAAGCGGTGTTAAAATCCTAAGCGTGCTCACTTTAGCGATAGGCATCACTATACTAGGCTGTAACTATGGAGTGTGGACCTAACAAACACATGATCACATCACAGAAATGTTATCAGGCCGAAAGCAAAGTCCACCAGTGGCAGTCTCATTCTCTTTATCGTTTTCATTCTGAGTAGGCGACTGGGAAATGAAAGGGGCCTACCAAAGCTGATGAAGGCGACGTCTATACTTGGTCTAGCACCGCCACTATCGTGTGAGCGGTGATGGTCTGAAAGTTACCAGATTAGTTATAGCTTAGTTCAAAATATATCATCGTCTTCTATTGCCAAAAATAATCTATCCACTTAAGTCTAATTGTATAGGCCCGATATTCTTAAAAAAGCAAAAAACGTTTGCAGGTAGGTTTAACAAGGGTTCAAACTAAATAAAATGAATAATATTTAAAAACAATATTTTTATTTATTAGCAAATTGAATTCAATTGGATTTCTTGAAATTTTATAACGTAAGCTTAACATTAAACTACTAAAATACTATAAATAAACCGTTATGATTAATTTTTTGGAACTTGATTGCTTTTTTCCTACTATAAATTCTGTATCACTCCGGGCACTCACATAAGACATGACTGAGTTTCGTCTTCCTGTTCACACATGCTGCATAGAGGTGTGTCCACTAGCCCCATTGTATGGAGGTGTTTCCTTAGTTGATAGTGGCCAGTCAGAAATCCTACTGTTAAACGTAGGTTTTTCCTAGTCATCACCAAGTATTTCTTCGACGCCAGCTTCCCAGGGACGCCCAGGGTGGTCCTGGCAAAACTGCATCCCTTGATTTCATCCCATCTCTTTAGGGATTGAGCATGGGTGCGACGTTTGGCTAGTTCCGCAATTGCCGAAGTCGTCAGGACGTAGGTGCCGCTGGGTCCTAAAAGTCTTAGTTTAACCACTTCACAGGCTAAAGAATCGGCAATGCGGTTACCTTTAATCCTGTCGTGCCCTTTAACCCACTTCAGTATAATATTGTTATCTACTGAGGCGTTAGCTAAATCTAATACTAGCCCTGATACAACACGTTGTTAATAGAGCTTGTCTGCTGACGACTATACGATAACTTGCATTGTTCATTATAATCACATTATTTCGTGGTATATTTTTTAAAAGTTGATGTTCATTGTTAGGAATCACTGTTCTGGTGATAATCTAAAGAAGAATCAGTTATGTTTTTAGGTGAAAGTAGCAGACATTTTGGAACAAAGTAATTTTCTGAACCTGCATATATTATTGTTATCCTTTCGCATTTGTCAATGTTATGTTGATATTATAAGTACATTATATTTTCTGCATTTGCTTAAAAATTTAAAATACTGAATGTTATGAATTATTTACTTGAAATTTTCTATAATCTGATGGTGATTTGATTTCCTCTTAAGTGATAAAATATAGACTTCATTCTTTTTCCATCTTCATAATCTAAATTTCCTGTAATAGTTTTTACTATTGATCCAAGACAATTAATGTAACCTCTCTTTTGGTTATCTAATGTCGAATGAATATTAATGTATCTTCCACACTGACTCTATAATATTTACAATACTTTTTGCCTGGGCTAGAAAAAAAGTATTAATGGAAATATTATGTCTAACATGATTATAATGTAACTTAAGATAGTTAGTAGTGAATGTACAAATTCAAGAGACCCTGTTAGAGGCTAAACATATACTGATACTACTGTTACAGAGGTGGGCATGCACTCCCAGTATCCCTTCCCCAAATTGAAATAAGTTAGGTTATGTATTTGTTGAGAGTAGGTCATCTGTGGTTGAGAGCGTTGAGACAGATTTTTTTATTAGTAATCTATGCAGATCTGATTTTTCTGAATCAGTATCGCTATCGCTTAATATTTCATCCAATAAGATTTGATTAATTTCAGCCATGATTTCACTTCACTATGATAAATAAATGGGTTATGTTTTGTTTGTTCTTTTTCAAACACTGTTACTGACCAATACGTTCCGAAAATCTTCACCAGTTTAAGATTACTGCTACTGTAAAGCGTTCCGAAATTGCTTGCTGTAACCAGTAATACCAGCAATATCGGAACATAACCCTAAATTTTGCGGTATGCGATAACAAAAATAGGTGTATTATGTCAGGGCTATCAATAATGTCAATTATCAGGAAATGTCAATATGCTAAAGAGTGCTATGTGAAACTAGACGCTAATCAAAAGTCTACGGAATTACCAACTTAAATTCAAATTAATTTCTCAATAACAGTTTTAAAACAGAGTCGAGTGACATGAACAAATTATGAAATTAAAACGAAGAACCGCAGTTGTCAAAATTACATCGTTGTCGATTTCAATAGGTTTGTTCCTACAAGTCCTCTGATCAACAGAAGGACGTCAGACACATGTGCAATGAAAATATTCCGTTCCAACAATGCCACGGATAATCCTATGAATTGTCAGAAAAACGTTCCAACAAATTTTCTGATTCGTACATGAATGTGTCGAAGGATTGTCAAACTAATCAGCGATTCAACACTTGTACAAGTTGTCTCAAGTTAGGTTAGATTTGTAACGATTTGTTTATTTTTAATAAAAATACGCATTCTAGGTTAAATTTTTCGAATTTCAATGAGTGATTTAGAAAGTGATCATTCGAAAATGTCCCATTCATCGAGGGGAAGATATTTTGAATAATCGCACAAAAATATTTGAAAACTTCCCACTTTATCTCGTTTTTCTCTGTAAAAATCTAAGAATAAATTAGTGTTGTTTGCTGTCCACTTAATTTCCCGTTCCACTTCATAAGTTAGATCCTTCAATAATTATAAATTCGGATAATTTGTTGTTACCCTCCATTGTGTTTTTCGTTCAGTTCACTTCTTTAGTCTTCTTCACTTTTAACTTTGCGTTCCAGCAAGTACAAGTCACTGACACAAAAATGTACGAATAAATTGACTGACATGCGTACTTGTTAGTTTACGAACGCATCCAAGAACGAGTCAGTTCCACATCAGAATGGACTGGAAGGAACAAACCTAATGAATCTGACCAGCATAGTAAGAATGTAAATAGCACAAGGAATTATCAAATTAATGAATATATTTTACAGCTGTGAAAACTGCTAAAATAGTTCATAGGATCATTCCTTACTGATTTATGTAGCTTTGAAGTTGTAAAATCCATTTCTATTTTTAAAAATTTGTTAGGAAATTTACAAGATAAGCGGTTACGTACCCAACATTATCACATTCTTTAACAATAACAAAATTACTTTACCCTTTTTTATTCATAAGGTCATTGATTGGTAGATATACAATTTTTCTCTACTCCAAACAATTTTTCCGGATAAAGATGGAGAATATGTTTACCTTTTCGATTTAATTTTCAAATTTTCTTTAAATTCTGCCTCATTTAAGAACTATTTTTTTCTTTCTCTTTGGGCTAAGATCTCGTATCTTTTTTCTGTCTCCTTAGATGTTTTGTAAAGCTTGTTCGAAGTGATTTTATAAATGAAATGAGCGTAGTTTTCTCCGTACCGTACGTAAACCATTTTATAAAATACAGGGTGCATCTAAATTTACGCAAAATAATTCAGGAGGTTCATATAAAATTATTATTGGATTTTTCTATGACAAAATTTCCTCAGCCCACCCCCTTCTGAGCTAGTTATCAACCCTAGTCTCAAATTTAAGTAAAGATGGAAACTTGAAATTTTGTAATTTACGTGTACTCGCAATGATTAACCATTCTTTGAAGATTCCTGTTACATTATAATGGAGTGAAATTATCAACACTTACTTTACCCCCTTATAATGTAACAACAATCTAGAAAAAATACTGTTGGCTAAGCATTACGAGTTCACGAAAATTACGAAATTTCAAGTTTTCATTTTTACTTAAATTTGAGATAGAAAAAAATAATTTCATTCAGCACTTTGTAGGGCTGATATCTTGGAAGGGGGTGGGCTGATGAAATTTTGTTATAGGAAAAACCCATCATACTTTTATATGCATGACTTTAGAAACTCCCTGTATACAGGGTGTCCCGGCACTAATGGGAAAAAAGTCAGAAGCGTATAATCTGAGCCAAAATAATGTTAGTACTTTATATAAACTTTTTCTATGCAGGCCCTCGTTTTCGAGTTATATAGGCATCCAAAGTTTTAATTTTGAATTTGGTTTTATTTTTATTTTTTGTACTAGCTATTTGATCTTTATAAAATTTACGGCAAAGCTATAATGTACGTATACAGTGTTATTCAAAAGTCCCCTCCCCCCCTCGTATCTTTTGAACGGCTACACTTACATTAATAAAATCTGGAGGGTGAAAATAAATTGTTGTAAACTTCTCTACGAATGGTAACAGGTGACATAATAGTAATAGATGACTTCACAGTGCCACTCTGGCCGATAATTTTAAATAGGACCTTATGGCAAGTGATATCTCGTTTGAAAGACATCGACATTGGCTACATAGCCATATTAATTTTGTTTGGGTTTAAACTAATTTTGACGGATAAATTAAATAAATACCAAAATTATTATTTCACATTTAAATATTGAAGATTTTTCAGTCCGCCTCTGGTTAGTTGTCAAAAAAATTGACGTTTTTAATTTAATAGTTTTTGTTGCTTTGCAAAGTTTTTATAAATAGCTTAAATATTCAATTTTATTATTGTTTAACGAGACGTTTAAGAGTTTACATAGGCAAAATGGTACGTACTCAAGCCGACAAAGTAGCAGCTAGCTTAATAATTGGTGAATCTGGAAAGAATCTTCATGAAGCGGAACGTTTGTTTAATGAGAGATACCCAGATCGCCCTATCTCGAGAACTTATTTGAGGGAGCTTCTTCACAGGTTTGAAGCAACAGGTAGTGTTCAAGATGCCAAACGATCTGGTCGACCAACATTTAGTGATGATAAAAAAATTGCTATAGTTGCTGAAATAGTAGTAAACCTTACTTCCTCTTCAACTAAAGTTGCGTCTATCTGTGAAGTAAGTAAAACTACAGTACAGAGAGTGTTGGCTAAAAATAAATTTCATCCATACAAGTTAAAAATGGTGCACCACCTTTCGGATGACGACCCCGACAGAAGACTCGAATTCTGTGAATGTATGACAAATAAAATTAGTCAAAACCCACATTACACAAAAACAATTTGTTTTAGTGACGAAAGTACTTTTTGCCTCAATGGAAATGTGAATACACAAAATGTTAAGTATTGGAGTGACACAAATCCTCACACCTTTCGTGAACAACATACCCAATTTCCAGAAAAAGTCAATGTTTGGGCAGGTGTTTTGGGAAACCACATAGTTGGTCCTGTTTTCCTAAATTCAAATTTAAGCGGTGAAGTGTATCTGGAGATGTTACAAAATGCAATTGAGCCGTTAATTCTTGAAATTCTGGAAGATAATCCAGATGAATTCGGCCATCTGGAAATAACATTTCAACAAGATGGTGCTCCTGCACATTATTATGGTGCAGTAAGACGTTACCTGGATGAAGAATATCGAGGTAGATGGATCGGCCGGCGAGGTCCGATAGAATGGCCACCTCGGTCACCAGATCTGACACCATTCGATTTTTTCTATGGGGGGTACTTGAAATCCAAGGTTTATACTACGGCACCAGATAGCATTGGCGTTTCGAAAGAAATAATTATTGAAGAATGCAATGCAATTTCAGCTGACACATTCGAACGAGTACGACAAGAGTTTACTAATAGGATGTATTACTGTCAGGAAGTAGACGGAGCACATTTCGAACACTTGCTATAAGAATCCATTGTTGATATTTGATTAATTAAATTTAAAAAAATATTTTCAATAATTTTGGTATTTATTTAATTTATCCGTCAAAATTAGTTTCAACCCAAACAAAATTAATATGGCTATGTAGCCAATGTCACCTTCCAAACGAGATCACTTGCCATAAGGTCCTATTTAAAATTATTGGCCAGAGTGGCACTGTGACGTCATCTATTACTATTACGTCACGTGTTACCATTCGTAGAGAAGTTTACAACACTTTATTTGCACACTCCAAATTTTATTAATGTAATTGTAGCCGTTCAAAATATACAAGGGGGGAGGGGATGTTTTTTATCTTCTGCTATCGTTAAATCATTTTTTTGTAGTACTGTAGGTAAATCTTGAGACATCGTATTAATAAGTTAGTTTTACCTCGTTGTGTACTTATAAAAATGGTGAATGCGTGAATTGGTACGTAGTGCATTAATAAAACTGTAAATATTAGCCAAACGGCTTATTTCCAACAAGAGTACCTTTTCGTTAGCTTAATGTGTGGGGCTGTCAATTTCGATAATTTCATACAGGGTGTGCCATCCCTGCAAAATTTTTGGATCACTAACCATTGCGAGCAGTACGTCTCTGGCTTCAAGGCACTACTGTAACTCTTTTTATCTTTCCAGAATAAACATACAAGTACAGTATAGCTTTGCCGTAAATTTTATAAAGATCAAATAACTAGTACAAAAAATAATAATAAAAAACCCAATTCAAAATTAACTTTGGATGCCTATAACTCGAAAACGAGGGCCTGCACAGTTTATATGAAGTACTAACATTATTTTGGCTCAGATTATATGCTCCTGACTTTTTCCCATTAGTCCTGGGACACCCTGTATAAGTTCATAAATACGTCAGTTCATTAAAAAAATTATAGGTTCCAGTATTTTTGGCTTAACCCTGTAAAAGAGTATTTCGTTTTGTATTCTGTTAGATTTACATTGACACCTAATTTTTGTATATAAACTCAAATAAAGTGGTTGACCGCTCTACTATTAGTAAAATAAATAAATGTTTAATTGCCAAAAATTTATTTTTAATGTTAATGCATGAATTGCAATGATCTGTTTTATCAAGTCAGTTTATATTTTTTCAGGGAGTAATAACTAAACAAAACTTCAAGATGCATCTGTTGCCACAACCACGAGAGAGACCAGTGATCTTTGAACGCGCTGTTGATAATAAATAATAATTTATTGACTGCTCGATGTTGTTACAGTCGTGAGGAGGCTCGAATTCAAAAAGGCATGTAAAAAGAAGTGTGTCTCGTTTAAATTTTTTTTCTGTGATAAAATCGTTGCCAAATATAGTGTTAGACAATGTTTTTAAATATGTGTAGAATGCTAGTTACTTTTTGTGTTTTGCATACCATGACAGTGTTCAGTTCTGTGGTAGTGGAAAAGAAAGAAAACTGGCGAGCGCCTCCGCCACACTTAAAATATACAATAAATGAGTTGTTGAATCGAGTCTTCCCAAGAAAGTCCTCAGGTGACAACGACTTAGACCCGTGCAAAGCAGGTAAGGTACACTACCAATAATAATAATTCCAAAAATGTTAAATCCTTGTTGAAAAAATAAATCTCACAAACCATTTCTTTCCACTTAGCAGAAATATGTAGGGGGGTTCCGTTGTGTATCTCTTCAGTTTTCTTTTTCTTTCTCTTTTCATGTATAATTTTCCACCGTTTATTTTCTACCTTCTCAACCCATTTTATTCAGTCTTTCTATAACTCCAGTTTCACTAAATTTTTTTTCTTTTATAATTTTCACTCATCTAAAAGTGAATTTGACAGGATGACTTTGATTCAAGTTTTTTGGTACTTTATGCGGAAGTACGATTCACTCCTGAATTATTTTAAAGAAAACAAAATATAGATTTTTTTGTCGTTGGGCGATCAATCAAAGTGCGGAAAAATGAACGGGTTTACCATAAACAATATAGTAGCGCAGATAACAAAATAATCAGAGCCAAATAATGGTTGATGACCCAAAGAAGTCATCAAGTTCAATTAAACTGCTAGCTGCACCAATAACCAACAATAATCAGGGCATCAAGTACCGATAAAAATTATTTGTTCACCTAAATGCTTCTGATCAGGAACTGCGTAACTTTGTAACTGTTCCTGAGATATTTCGGCCACCTTGTATAAGATAAATTATTGAGTACAGACTTGTGAAGAGTATTTTTTTATTGAATTTGACCAGGATACTTTCAGTTTTTTGTTGGTTCCCAAAGAAAATTCATCATGTTATTATATTTATTTCCACAATCTAAAGTTATTTTTTAAATATTTTCGAATGTGTAGGTGTGGAATAAAATTAAACTAACAAAATCAATGATAAAATATGTGTAAAACCACTTCCTTTTAAATACCGTGTTGTTAGAGCTTATTGCATTAAATGTTTCTTGGCTTTTCTAATGATTCATCATAATGTTGTTAAATATCGAAAAAAAATCATATCTTGAGGTTATAAATGATCGCACTATTGTTGACGTCAGCTGTTAGATAAGAAGTCGCTACAAATTTTATAAAAAGTATTTCAGAGAAGTAGTTAACTCATATTATGTGTGTCAATTTTTAGAAATCTCAACAAACTTAACCAACATCTGCTTTGACTTTGTAAAAAGTAACTAAGAAATATCTAATTGGTACATGTTCATTAATTAGGGATGAAAAATACAGAAGTAAACTTTGATGATATATAAAATACATACATACACGCACATATAGGTATTATATATATACAGGGTTTCAGCTGTAAAATCCTGACCTCAAAATATGGAGGTTTAATCTTAAATTTAACTCACCTACATAAAATTTGTATGTGCCAAGTTCTTGAAAACTATTTGACATATTATTGTCATACTTGACAGGAAGTGTAGATACTATACACCCTACTAAGCTACGTTTCAGGCTACCACCAGTGACGTACACCAGGTATAATAGTGATTTGATATGCCCTTAAAACTAAAAATTTGATTTTTTTGATTTCCTTCAAGACTTCCAGGCGACCACGGAAATTCACTAGCTCTGCCAATCCAACGTTGATGATTCTGTTTTTTTATATTTAAATTGATACTAATGAGGTCAGAAATGATTTTCTATTTTTTGCCAAAGGAAACTTTGAAGTTTTGTAATATAATGTATTTAGCAATGTAGCGTCCATGGAAATAAAACTAATGAGCATTTTTTATCAAGACACCACTGAATCTATAGGCATCATTTAGAAGATGGATTTAGTAATCAGTAAATGTAGAAAAGTAAAGTTACGATGTTCAGAATTTTACATTAACGATTTATAAACGGCAGCTCACCATTACTAAATATTTGGATAAAATGTTTTGATCTATATTTTTTCTATTGTTATAGCGTACAACGATTTCACCTTAATTTTTACAAATATTTTTATTTTTCATGTTTCATATCTATTGATTATCAGGGTTTTTTCAGGTTGAGAGTTTTCAGACTCGCTCTCCAAGAAAGGCGGGTAAGTACATATTTAAGATTTCTCTTTTAAAAGGTGAGATCGTTGTATGCTTGTAAAAGTGTATTTTGTTTAGTCGGATCTATATTTTTGAAGATTCATTAGAATACCGTTTAATTCGTTACACTTAAAGTAAAAAATGATAAAGCACTTTAAGTACTTATGCAAAAGGTGAATTTAAATAAGAATATTCACATCTTGATTCACATGTTCTCTTAATAAATGTAAGTAATTAATTCCTTGCCCCAAGCTGGGTACCAATTTGTAACCTCTAAAGCAACTCAGATCAAAAACTCCTTATTTGGCAGTTGAAATCGGTACCAGTCAAAGTTTTTGCATTTTGTCACTAGAATTAATTAATATTAAATTGGGCGCCATTACCTTATAAAGGCAATTAAATAATATTAAAATTGAAAAAATAGATTGAAGCTGGAACCACCTTGTAAAAATTGAAAAAAATTATTCAGAAGCAGAAGACCCAAAAACGTAAATCAAAGTTATTATGAATTACTAATCAACACAGAAAATAATAATTTTATAAATGCAATAAACACTTCACATTCTAATTTATACGGTGCTGATATTAAATCTTGTCCCTCCTTTACTACATCAATTTTTATTTTAATCGAGGTGTTTTATAACCTACAAAAAATTGTCACCACTTTTACCCCTTACACTTGACAGCTACCCCAACAGATTTTTTAAATAGCAAGAGACTTCAGTGGAAAGGGTTTGAAAGACGGAACTCAAAAATGTCTAATTTTTAAATTTTGGATGAAATAATTAATTAATGAAAATTATCAAAAAAATTATGTATTAAATTAATATCTTTAAAATTGATTGGGCTGGACAAATTATTAATTATTATTCGGAAAAAATAAATAGGTATAAGCGTTCAAGAATAAAAATTGAATAATATTTATTTTCGAGTGTCCCAAATTAAAGCAAAACCAGTGAACTACTTTTGTATCGTTATATCGCAAAAAGTGAATCTTACACCAATGAATCGTTATTAACAAACATATGATTGAGATTAAAGCAAAGTGCGTCATATTTTTGACTTCTGCTTTTCAAACCCTTTCCAACGAAGTATCGCACGACCCCCCTTGCTAGTAAAAAAATCTGAGGGGGTAGCTGTCAAGTGTAGGGGGTACAATTTTTTGTACGTCATAAAACACCTCGATTAAAATAAAAATTCACTGACTTTTTATCGTTGTCTTGAAGAACGGAGTTTCTTGGGGGGGGGGGGGGTTAATACTTAATTTCCGCACTGTATAACCGCCTGTCGGCATCCAAATTACCGACAATCGGCTCCTTGAATTTCTTTTTTTCGGTTTTCGCACTGATGTTAGATATGGTAAATTGTGTCACAACGACAGAAAATGAGCTATAGCATCTCAAGACTATTAGCTAAAGGTTGCTAAAGCATTTCCTTCATGTGTGACACACAACTGTTTTTCGTCTACCAAATAAACAAAAAATAGGAAAATATGACAAAAATCTTTACACTGACGTTTAATGAAAATTTACGTGAAACGTCAAAGTACTCAAGTGACAGATGGTGAAAAACTATAAAATCATGACATTAAGAATTTTCCACCCAATTTTTGATGATTTTTGGTTTTCCGATAAGGTAAACAAAAAAACTATAATGTCTATTCCGTAGGGGGAGGGAGATGATGGTGGGTAAACGGAAGACGAGATATTGATTTGAGGTAGGTTGTAGACAGGCATGCTCTTCTATAGTAATAACAAAATAAAAATAGAATACGTGGAATTCGCTAAACTAATCTACTACTATTATTGTCGCCGATCGGAAGAAACAGGATACTAAAGTATTAACAACCGATTGAGTTGAGAGGGATGGTGATGTGAATTGGCATTGGTTGGTGTCTGTGTGTATAGATTCTGTAAACAATACGGAGATAGTTAGATAGATAGTTACGAAACAATAATTTTCTTGAAGCTTCGACTTCCGCTTTGGAGCTACGAAAGGAAGGTTAGGAATGATAGAGTTCAGTACGATTTCGTGGTTTCAATCTGCCTACTCCATCTCAGTTAACTATAGTATTTAATAAAAAAAATCGCGTTGAATTCATTCATTAATGTTAATTATCGACAAGTAACATAATATCTAACGGGGGAATGGAGGTAATAAATAAATTTGGCCGACCTTTAATAGAATCTCTCGGTGTAAGGAAGTGAACATAAAAGATTTGTTACATTACTTACTTAAACGGGATGTTAAACTTAATTATATCAATGAATACAACTCAGATGTGATATCGTCAATTGTATTAGCCTGATGGACGGGCTATTTTATCAAAATCATTTAGATTTTAATTATAGAAATACAATTTGGTTGACCTTGTGCAAAGTATTAGTTATAAAATAGATTCGGTAGTATCAGCAGTTTTTTTTAAACATAAACAACCTACAATAATTGCCATTGCTGTTATACTACAGAAAATGTATACTAGGAACGTCTCAGAGACTAGCAGCTCCTTTAGTCCTATTTCCCTGAGGAATTTTAGGACATCTGCAGGCTTTAACTTAGGTAAATGTCCCTCTTCTATCCAATAATCTCCTAGATGCTGTGCCCTAGGATTCTGAATTGCTATGCAATTCGGAAGTATGTGGATGGAGGTTTCTTCTTCCATGCCACAGAATCTGCATTTTTTGTCCTCCACTATTTTGAGCTTTTTCAGGTGCCGGTTCAGGCGGCAATGTCCCGTTAGAATCCCTGTTAAAACTCTTAGTGCAGTTTTACTTTGACTTATGCATTCATTTGATCTCAACGGATTGTATAAGTCACCCATCAGAATCTTTTATTGTCTAAGCCCTACTAGATCCTTCCAATGGTCAGATCTTCTCTTTTCTTCGGCTTTGCCTATTTCTTCCAATATTACATTGAAGCTGATACCACAAAAGGGTTCCGGCCCCCAAAAGGGTATTTCAGCCCCCCTCTTTGCTAGTCCATCTGCTATTTCATTTCCTTCTATTCCAGTGTGTCCTGGAATCCACAGTAAGGTTACTATTTTGCTCTCGCTTAGTTCATTGAGTATGTCTAGGCATTCCCACACCGTTTTGGAACTGATTACACAAGAGCTCAGTACTTTAATGGCTGCTTGACTAGCCGACATTATGATAATCTTTTGCCTTCTATATCCTTTGTCAATATTGAACTGGTCACACTTTCTTATGGGGTGAATTTCCGCTTGAAAGATACTTGGGGTTTTTCCCAAGCTTTCAGAGTGTTTGGTTCCTGGCCTGTATACTCCTATCCCAGTTCCTTCTATTGCTTTTGACCCGTCTGTGTATCATTGAATGACATTCTTTCCAAGTCTGGTAATGGTATTTGGATCCCATTCGTTTTTATCGTTGCTTAATTCCGTAACGATTGAAAAGTTATACCTTTTCATCTTGTGGCATGTCCCAGGTTTTATGATTTCTAAGAAGTAAGATGGTTGTTTTTTTTTAATATACAAGAAAATTGTTTTACTTCACATTTTAACAAATAGTTAAGTTTAATTTCCAAAAAAATATATTTATTCAAATGTTTACTTATTTTTTAAGACAATTTGCTTCAAGAAGTTGAATTTGTGCGAGTTCCATTACGTTTTTGAATAATATGAATGTAAAGAGTATACGGTGAAATTTAGTGAATTATTTAGAAATCGTACCGTCAGTAATAAAAGTTGAAGTGTAAAAAAAAAATTGAAAAGTTACATTATTAATTTTTTAATACATTCTTCATTCTGTCACTGTCACTATCGTTTATGTCACTTCTACAATTTTCTAAATCTAAAGTGATACTGACCTCGTCCTGTAACATATTCATAATTTAGTATACTTCTAACTCAAGGGAAGGTTTTTGTCTGTTTAGGTTAGTTTTTTCATATTTTTTTTATAGTTACGCTTGCACACCTATTTTGTTTTTAGAATTAATGCGTAACAATTCACAATACTAACATGATTAAGTCAAACGATATGGCATAGCAAACATTAACACGTAAAAAATCCCTTGTATATCAGTACTTCTACGATAATGAACCTCAATGAAACAAAATGTAAACAGAACACGAGTGTTGTATTTCATAAAAACATGTTATGAATAATTTCTTTGATTTATTAATTTAATGAACTCTGTTTTTAGCAGTAGCGGATCGACCTTATAGGCCAAGCAACGGAGCATGTGAGTATAGTAATTTTTGACAAAAATCCTAGTAGAAAACGGATGATGCCATCATATAAAAGACATTACGTAGTATCATTTTGATATGTTTTGGATTTGGACACGCAAATGCTATTCAGTAATTTGTTATAAGCATTTAAAACGAAAAAAACTTTATTTTTTTAGTTTTTTTCTATTTTTTTAGTTTTTTTCAGATAGAGTAAAACGTACTGAAGAAATTTCAATGGTATGTATAGATAAATTGTAGATAATTAAAATACAAACAAAATGAGGGGTCGAGCGAGTCAATCGGATAATTAGGAACCGAGAAAATCAGGAAAAACCTGAAATTTTTTTTGAAAATTCATATCTTTGTCATTTTTCAAATTGCAATTGCGATAAAAGTAACCGTCGCTTGGCATCTGCTCTTCGCGCATATAAAGGGCATACGAAGAACTTCTTTTGTGCCCAGTTTCAGCTATTGCAATTGAAAAATGACGAAGATATTTTTTAAAATTTAATTTTCCGGTTTTTCTTGATTTTCTTTGTTCCTGATTATCCGATTGACTTGCTCGACCCCTCATTTTGTTCGTATTTTAATTATCTACAATATTTATACATACCATTGAGGATGCTTCAGTACGTTTTACGCTATATGAAAAAAACTAAAAAAATAAGGTTTTTTTCGTTTTAAATGTTTAAATTACTGAACAACATTTGCGTGTCCAAAACATATCAAAATGATACTACGTAATGTCTTTTATATGATGGCATTATCCGTTTTCTACTAGGATTTTTGTCAAAAATATAGCTTGGCCTATTGGTTGCCTGGGTCCAGTATATATTTTTGTTTATGTAACGTTTTTCAAATATTTAACAAAATTATTCACAAATTTTAACCCCTTATATTCAGTTTAAAACCTTGCCCTACATATTCAAAAACATTCCAATGCTACGACCTAAATGGTGGAAAAACCAATTAAAATTTATTTAGTATCTTAATCCTGAGTATACACATGAAATTCGTCTTCAATTATGTAATGCAACAAAACCTATTTTTATTCTTATGCACAGCAACAATCCCAATATATATGACTTGTTATCCCAAGTGAAATAAGGTACTTTGCTTGTAAAAATGTTCATAGTTTATTTATCTGTTTGTGATGCAGATTGACTGTGTCACTAAGAGGTCTGCCTCCCTCTTTTCTCGGTAATATGGTCTTATAAATTGATGAAGTCGGGTGATGACATCTGTGTTTTTCATCATAGTACTCATTGTTCTTTGAATGTCTCCTAGTTCTATTTTTGACCAATTAGGAATTCCATACGAGTATTTCAGGATCGGCATTGCGTAAGTTTTGATTGCTCATTGGAAGAGATCTTCTGCGTTCAATTCAGATTTTAATAAAGAATCCAAATGTCAAAATTCTCGTTGTAAACTATTGATTGCTGCTTTATACAATAGTAGATGTCGCGAGAAATTAGCGAAAATCTATAGAAACTAGAAACAGTTCCTATGTAACCATGGAGGATCATCGAAACTTCCAGCTTTAGTTGGTAAATTTCTTCACGTCATAGATTTATAACCAAACGATTACGATCATTGTCTCAATGGTTAACGGTTTCTATGGAAATATACATATGTCCTAATCCCTATTCGTCATGTTGTTTCAAGTCATTTACACTTCCTGTCAACTGTATCTTCTCAAAAAACGGTAATTGGTAATGGACAACAATTCGAAAAAACTTTCAAATTAGTTGTAATAGGAAATTTAAAAAATATTATTTTTATATGCATATCAATATCAACAACCTCTGCCATTGCCGCGAGACAGAGAGCACCCTATTAACATATTTGAGGTGTGAAGATTTGTACATGTAATAATTATTAATAATTCTACTTATGCCAGACGATTGGACGCCATTTTGTAACTATACTTTTCAATTTATCACGCATCTGTTTCTTGAATAAATGAAGTATAAGGGGTATTATAAGAGCAAATTGTAAACAATGCCGATAGTATTATAATTGGTTTCAATCAAAACAAATTTATTGAAACATAACGATAATAAATATGAGATAAAGTAGGAACGTAGACGTGTACGTGAATAGAAAATGAACAGAAAATTCTAAGGATATACTTGGCGTCCGTATGCCATGTATTATTTTAAACGAGCCATCTTCAATATCTTAAGACACATGCTTCTGTTTCTGTTCACGTTAAAGCAAATTGGCACACCACATGTCTATAAATTAACGCTACACAAATTTCATAAGTTGTAATTAAACTATTCATTTTAGAACATGCCAAGTAACGCCACTGTATAATTCTGTACTCATAAATTTAAGTTGAGCAGCACAATTTAAGCAAAATTATGTTTTTTTAAGAGTGTTATTATCAATGTCAACTGCTTTGAATCTAGAGTAAATATAACCTCGATAACCTTAGATCAAGGTCACAATAGTCAGATTATTAAGAATAATGCCTCAAAAATTTTAAATAAAGAAACAATAACATTGTAAAATATATATTTTAAACCCATTTAGATACTTTCCCAACTACTTCCACGATGTTTACAATAAACATTGATAACTGCTCCAAAGAATTTGTTTGCATCTTAAAGATAGATCATAAGTACACATAGTTTAAGATACTTTAATATTTGTTGCAGGTCCATTCTTAGGAGATATAGCAACAGGAGAAGGTAGAGAAATTCCAGTCAGGTGGGTAATACTGGTCAGTAAGACTTATCAGTTTTTAATTATAATGTTTACAGTAAGAATATATTTTAATCAGTTTGCTTTTCAAGCTATGTGTCTTAAGACGGGTGAATACGTCCTGAAAAAAGAAATCAATCGATAGTTATTTTCATTTTAGAACGCGGAGAAGTGTTAATAGTCAAAGGTTTCCAATGGAACCACCTATTCACGAATTCGAACCAAATTTTGATTTAAAAAGAAAGAGCACTGCCAGCTACGAAAAACGACACATAAGAATAGCCAGAGCTGCAACTGCCAGAAAGGAACGAATCTGGGATTATGGAGTGATTCCGTACGAAATTGATGGAAACTTCAGTGGATTGCATAAAGCTTTATTCAAACAAGCTATGAGGCATTGGGAAAACTTTACCTGTGTTAAATTTGTGGAAAGGATTAGAGATGAACATCAAAATTACATCATTTTTACAGAGAAGCCATGTGGGTAAGTAATCTATTTGTAATAATTAGAATAATTATCAAAATACTAAAATAAGTTAGATGTTAAATAATGTCAAGGTAAAAGTATGTTTATTTTCTCTCACTGTCAGACAACTAAACAGTGCTCCATTAATTTAAATTTTGGCTGAAATTTATACAAACAGTCATTTAGGGTCTCCACTAAAAGGATGGAATATTATTGCAGATAAACACAAATTTGCTATAAAAAGTTCAAAAACATTTTTTCACAGGATAGTGAACTGGTCTTTTGTAATAACGAATGAATATTTAAAGGTTGTTAGAGATAGATCTGACTACTAATATTGTATTTCTCCTGGAAAAGCCTATTTTTTAAAAGATACAGAAAGTTATTAAATTCGAAATCGATGATCATCCATCTTCAGCTTCTAGTATCTTTTCTTTATTACCTAAAATTTTATTCAAATTTTTCACTATTGCTAAACCTATCGGTAATTTTTTTGCGAAATAGGCACAGTGTCACCCCCAAAGTATATAGCATATCACACTTTTGGAGAAACACTAACAAAAATACTAATTCGTTAATTGTTTAGTAAACGCATTTAAAGTTTTTCAAATTTATTTTTGGTTTTTGGCAGTAAATAGAAAACCAATAATTATGAGAATTTAGATTAAAAATGATGCACATTGTTAGTTGATATGTATATTATACGAAAAATTGATATTTTTGTTGTTCTTTGGAAATAACTGCTCTTGAATTTATAAAATTTTGAAAGAATTTACAAATGTGTCATTGTTCCTCTAAAATTTTTCTGAATTACGATAAAAGGAAAGGGCATTAAAACATGGCATGGAAAACAGATTCCTAATAACCTGAAATTTCAAAACAAAGTATTCTAAAAAGGTTCATATTAACTTAAGAAATAGAAAATTTAGAAGTGTACGCTTGCATCAAATATGGGCTTTTTTCTTATTGACCAATTGGCCAAATTTTATTTTTACTTTCGCCACAACTAGTTTTATAACGGTAAACATCAGCTGTTAGCGATCACATAAGATATATCCGCTATCTAGCGCATATGGGACGAGTTGCACCGGATACAGTTGAGCTTTCGGAATAATTGACATTATTACCTCATTTTTGGAAAACTTTGCAATCGTGTCACTGTTCCTCCAAAGGTACGATACTTATTTATTTTTCGACAAAAAAATTGACTAGGTTGAATAATTTGTAATATTGCAGGCTTTTTAAATAAACAGGATGTTGTCTATTTATAGTTTTATAGTATATTTTTTCGTAGTCCCATTTTGAAAAAATAAAACTTCATTACATGGCCATGACATTAAATGTAGATGTATTTTTTAATGCTGAACAATAACTGTTTGAAAATAAGGCTACTACTACTACTATTACTAATTTAGTCAGGCGAACCTTGGCCAAGACAAACTCAAGCCAAGGTTCCGGCACTGGGGCCACTGGCGGGCCCATTGTGCCATTCCTGCTACTTATGCATTCATGAAGCCGAGTCCCTCGATGAAGGACTCAATCCACTTCAGTGGATGCTTCCTTATGTCCCCAGAGGCCATAACAGCCCAATGTGGACATACGAGGAGAACATGGTCCGACGTTTCGTCAGCCATGCCGCAACCCCTGTATAGGTGGCTTTCCTCTAAATCTAGGTTACAGAGGTGTTTCCTCAGACAGCAGTGCCCTATTAGGAGTCCTACTATCTTTTTTAACCTACTCCTTGGTTATTCTAGAGCAGCTCTAGCATGTCCATCAGTCCATCCCCTCAATAGGAGCTTGGACTGCCTGAGACCCTGTAGAGCCCTACAGTGAGCAAGGCGCCCTCCAGTTCCTCGTCCCCTTACGGATTGTTTTTTTTTGTGAGGCCCAAGGTCGGGCCCGGGCCGTTAAAATAAGGCTACTTTATCACTTGTCTCAAAATCAAATCAAATCGTTTATTACGTGTGTTTTAGTAGATATATTTATATGATGCATCCTTAGTTTTAGGGGATGCACAAACTTTTACCATTTGGTGCGTACCTTGGGAATGACTCTGTATAACCATTTTTTTTAATTTTCATTCTACTTCATTGTAAAATACATTTTCTCACTCATGACCTCCATCCTCCATCCATACATTAAATTACATAAGGTTGTTCAAATTAGTTCCTTATATACAAATTATTATACATATCTACTGATAGATAAATAAAATAACGTTGAATTTTACATTAATAACCAATAAAATAATTTTTTTTACATTTGTTTATTATATAATTTGTCTTGAAGTAATAAATTACTGAAATCGCTTTATTTATCATGTTATCGAAAATAGAAGTTTATGCCTATTTTTATAGTCTTAATTTATATTAATTGACCTAAAAACACAAATAATAATAAATTTAGATTATCTTCACTACATCTACTAGTAGGTATTAACCTTTTAAATGTAATCACTCTGGCTGTCAAGGACACCTGATGCAAACTAGCGTAAATAAAACTTAAAATCAAGAAAAGTGGGCATTTTAATTAAATCTAATTAATAATTGTTTTTAAATAATTATAATTCAAAAAGAAAATAAATAACGATCGCGGTTGGAGAGAAGGAAAATATGTGATAAAATTCTGTGTTTATAAATTTAGGAGAAGACTTTGTGTTGCAGCGAAACGAGAAGATCAAGGCAAGAAGAGATTAGATGTTAAATATGTATCTTGAAAAAAAACTTTATCAAACTGAAATACGAAACTAACGAAAACTATGTTCACAAATAATAATCAAGAAAACATTACTCAAATTCAGGAATATATCTTTTTTTTTAGATGCTGTTCTTTTGTAGGAAAAAGAGGCAATGGTGGTCAGGCTATTAGTATAGGAAAAAACTGTGATAAATTTGGAATTATAGTACATGAACTTGGACACGTTGTTGGTTTTTGGCACGAGCACACAAGGCCTGATAGAGACAAACATGTTAATATTATTAGAGAAAACATAATGAGCGGTAAGCTGCTCATTGTTTGTATTTTTTAGACAATTCCTAAATATTTTTGGTACTTCAAAATTCATCGGCTAGTGCCCTCTAATTTAGTTTAACTCCGGAAGATTCAAGTTTTACTTTTAAAATAATCTCAACACTGCACATACTGCAGTCACTCTTATCTATAACATATTGTTTAACTACATAACTACCTTAATTATATTGCAGTTGGTTTTTAGGTCAAGAGTATAATTTCAATAAACTTAGCGAGGATGAAGTGAATTCATTGGGGGTACCTTACGATTATGATTCTATAATGCACTACGCAAGAAATACATTCTCAAAGGGGACCTACTTAGATACAATTCAGCCTATCGATGTACCTGGACGGAAACGACCTGAGATCGGACAAAGAGTCAGGCTTAGTGAAGGAGATATTGCTCAAACAAATCTTCTTTATAAATGTCCCAGTAAGTAATACGATTAATTATAATAAAAGTATAAATTTAGCATGGAAACATTCTGTATATTACATGCTTCAATGCTTCATCCAACTCTGCATTTTCTCAAATTTCATCACTAACATTTGTATAATACTGCACTTACCTTTCCTCAAACCTCCTGGCTTCAATTTCGTTCTCCCTCTCAACAAATATTCTTATTTGGGTACATTATTCTAGTATTTCATCATGCTTTTTATTTATTCTCAATGTTGTAACAACATTTTTCAGTGTCTTTATATAAACAAATACTTTCTAGCAGACCAATAAAAGGTCATTTAATTAAAAATGTACATGAATACCCTAGACAGTTAATTCTGAATAATTTCCAAGCTATCTTGAGAAGTTACCAAGAATAAAGTCAAAAGCGGACAGAAGTAACTCCGCAGCAGTAGTAACAAGTAATGGAATTATGGGTTAAGATTACCAGAAGAAATCACCATTCATTAGGCAGAATTATGTGCAGTGACTAAGGCCCTATTATATTCCATAGAAACTCCAGTCCAAAAAAATTTTAATAACAACAGATTCCTACTATATAATAGATAAGATGAAGCAATGGTATTCACATAACACTTTAGTGTTACAGATCAAAGAGCATCTACAAAGACTTCACACCTTAGGAAAGACAATTGAATTTATTTGGGTACCCTCTCAAGTGGGTATATCGGAAAATGAACATGCTGACGAAATCGCCAATGAATATATATTCCGCGAATGTCTCCACAAAACATCCAGTGTCACTAACGGACTTGAAAGCGAAGCTTAGGGAGACAATCCGCGATGCAAATGGACAGCTTCACAATCCAAATTAAGGAAAGTCAAAACATCGACATTACCATGGACATGTCTACCATCTAAGAGTAAATTATAAACCATGTTTGCTCAGTTAAGAATAGGTCACAACAAGATTCAGCCATGAGCGGAAACCATCCTCCAAGGTGTGAAGTCAGCAGCGTACAGCTCAGTTTCCAGCATTTCCTGGTGAAGTGTTCTCAATACAACAGAGAAACAGAAATATTCACCTCTCAATGCATCTTGTTGAATATTTTACGTGAAAAGTGCCAAGTTCAAAATTTCATTAAGTTCCCAAAATACACAAATATGTATTCTCAAATTTAAAAATCTTTGTTTATAACCAATAATGTACCGCTGTTAATAATCCTTAGTGGTTGATGCAGATAAAATTAATAAAAATAATGTATCTCTGCACTCTTTATATTCCTACAAACTTTGGTGTTGACGTAGAACATAAAAAATCTTATTTAATGGTATCTATTAATTCATAAACGTTCTAATACAGTATTCGCCAACTAACTTGATGTCCTATATGATTTCTATTGACGCCGCCCATCCGATAACTGTAAGCAGTGCCGTGCAAGTTCTGAGGATACGCTTTCTGTTACAAATTAACACAACTTGTACAATTAATAAAGTAAAGTCCGTCCGGAAGTATATGATCCTAACTTAATGAATAATATTTAATTCTTTGTTATAATTTTTTGGTATATTGATTTTAATAGAAACGGATCTGCTTTATACCTGAATTCTGAGTACATAAATAATATTTTAACAATATTGTAGCCTCAGAAAATCCTGTAAAGAATAGGTAGTAGATAATTATTTTTTTTTCATATCGGATCATAATACAATGTTTTATACATTAGGTAGGTACAGCAAAGAAGCTTTCTCGGTAAAGCTCGCAAAAATAACTTTAGTAATGTTCTAACTCAATCAGCTTTTTAAGCCAAATTGATTGAAATAATTATTAGTTTTCAATTTTTCTAATTGTGCAAAATATTCAATATATTTAATGTTTGGTTTTTACCATTTCTGACGTGTTTGAAAAACATTTTCTAGGTTAGGTTGAAAGCTAATGTTTAACTAAAAAATCAACTACCTATTCCAAAAAATTAAGGTTTAATTTGGCACGTAACATTTTAATGGTAGGATCATTAAATTCGCAGATAAATCAAATAAGCTGTGCTAACCTGCTTGTGATGACTTGCTAGCTAAAGGCTTACCTGTTGCCTGGGAAGTTTTAATTTTCACGTTTATTAAGGTATCTTCATCACTTTTTAATGTCTTAAAATAATTAAACACTCTATATATCACTTGACGAGTCTGTCCTTCAGTACATTTACGATTTTCTTCATTAACGGCTGACATTTTTACAAACACTTTATTGTACAAAGCAGAAACAATAACTGTGTGGTGACGCTACGCTACTGAAAATCTTAACACCTGATAAGGTTCGATGCAATTGGCGTTTGTCAAAATTTTACCACCAATAGCAGACGAGTAGGCAGGGCACTATTACCCTGTCTCTCTTACTTGGTAATTTCTGGGACATCAAATTAGCTGGTGATTACTGTATATACATACATACTATTCTAAAATCGTCCACTTTCCATCATATTCGTTTATATATTATCATAATGGAAATACACTTATTTTAAGCTTTTTACTTCAAATATTTAATTTCTTAACATCATACTTTAAGTTGGAAATACTCTGGATCCTTTGGCGATACTTGACACTAAACACTGTTCACACTACCACTATCCCAACACCAAGATTAACATTCTTACGCGCGTTGCGATAACCAAGTTATCTTCTTCAGAAACTGAACGTAAACTAACACTATGGATAGTGTAAAATTGTTAAAAAACATATAAAACAATAGAATGTTGGATGGATTTTAAAGCATAGAAATAGTTAAATGTAATAAAAGATAAAGGGCCTATAAATAGTCCGTTGTATAGTTTATTAGGAAAAAAGCGCCAGGACAGATAACTTGATAACAGGATAACTTGGTTATCGAACCGCGCGTAAGATAGTTTATGGTGTTAGTGTTGGTGTAATGGTAGTGTAAACAGTGTCCAGGGACATCATACTTTGTTTACTTTTTAGAATGTGGTCGCACATATCAAACCAATTCTGGTACGTTTGCTCCTCCAATTTACATGGAAAGTGCACCAAAAGATGAGATACGTTGTGAATGGCGGATTACGGGAACTCATGGCGAAAAAATTGTACTCAATATCACTAATCTTGATATAGCGAAATCTCAGGAATGTAAAACTGATTATATAGAAATTAAAGATGGGTACTGGCACAAATCATCCAGATTAGGATTATTCTGTGGTACAGGCCAATTTCCGTTAATTAAATCGACTGGAAGTCGAATGTTGGTTACTTATGTGTCGAAAAATCCTAAGGGACACAAGGGTTTCACTGCTAGTTACGAAGGTAAAACTAGGTTTATAGGCAATGTAGCTACTTTTAAGAAAATATGTTTATTTACAATTATTTTAATAATTAAACTTTCTCAAAAAAGTAAAACAATTTTAATTATGTATTCACATGATGTATTGGCACAAATTTGAATCAATTCAAATTTCTGTTAAAAGCACGAAAATATTATGAAAAATGCTTAGAAAGTATCAATCTACCTGAATTCATTCCTGATAGTACATAATATATCCTAGAATTGAAAAAACTGTTTAAATTTATCAATATCCTTTGTCTAAACACATTACAATTGTTATAATGTAATTTGTGTTTAAAATTTGGACATTAATATAGTAATTGGCAAATATCTTAATCTTAAGGTTTAGTGAACAAAGCTCATGGAGATGTTATTGCATGTTGGCTAGAGTGAAGTGGTTTTTATACAAATAATTCAACCTTAGAATTAACGTATGTATACTATGTAATGTAACAATTAATATATATAGTCTAGTTTTGCAGCTATATGTGGCGGAGATCTAATTATCGACTCTGAAGGTCACTTGGAATCGCCTAACTATCCCGAAGACTACCAACCAAATAAAGAATGTATTTGGAAGATCAGTGTCCCTAAAAGTCACCAAGTCGCTCTTCGTTTTCAATCGTTCGATGTAGAAAACCACGACAGTTGTGTTTATGACTACGTAGAAATAAGAGATGGTTTAGTACCTGAAAGTCCTATACTGAAGGTTTACTGCGGACACAAAATACCTGCAGATGTAATAACTTCCTCGAATCAGATGTTAGTTAAGTTTGTATCTGATGGTTCGGTACAGAAAACTGGTTTTTCAGCAATTATTATGAAGGAATATGATGAATGTTCTAGAATTGATCATGGTTGTGCGCAGCAGTGTGTAAATACGTTGGGTAGCTATATTTGCACATGTCAGATAGGATACGAACTTCATTCAGATGGAAAACATTGCGAAGGTAATGGATTTAAAAAAAAAATTAAATTCTTCATAATAGTTTTTTTTGTTGAAGATGCGTGTGGAGGAGTATTCAACTTACCCAATGGAACTATAACATCTCCGTCATTCCCTGATTTATATCCCCTTAACAAAAACTGTGTTTGGGAAATAGTTGCACATCCGCAATACAGGATAACTATAAATTTCACCCATTTTGATTTAGAAGGTAATTTCAACACTCCGCAACCACAACAACAGTGTGAATACGACAAAGTAGAAATTTACAGTAAGTTAAAAGAAGATAAACTAAAGAAGCACGGTTCTTTCTGTGGGCCAAAAGCACCAGGACCGATTACATCCGAAGGAAATGTCATGAGGATAGTGTTTTCGTCTGATACCAGCGTACAAAAAAGTGGATTTGCAGCAGTTTTTTTCACGGGTTGGTTACAATTATAAATCTTATTTATAGTATTTCTCACATACAATTTTGAAACCATTTAATGTACTTGTTATTCCAACAACTTTTTGCTTTGTTTATTGTGCATGAAACAAGGATTTAATTGATTCTATGACAAATCGACAATTGCTGAATCGAATTTGTTTGCATGGTAAGGTCTGGCGCCTATGAAATGTAATTAATTACATCCTCCTAACTGCCCGTACCCTATTTTATAAATGTATATTAGATACTTTTATACTATATTATTAACCATAGCATTATGGTTCAAAATAAATTCACTAAATCACTTAAAAAAATTTTATGACAGAATGATGCGCAATGTAATAAGCCAACCCACTATCCGAGCTATAATTTACTAAATGCATATGCCCCTAATCAAAAAAATCCTGCATAACTTGATTGTAATCTAAACGTAAAGTGTGATATTTTGCTAATATTTTAATGAGAATAAATAGTTCACTGTACTCCTACGCGAATCGCCCAAATTATCCGGTGTAATTTCAAATTGTAACGCTACCGTATAACGCCCCGAAACATCCCTATTGTAAGTGTTAAAAAATATGTGTTCACACTGAACATCATTTGGATCCATTAAAAAACGTTTTGGTACTTGTTCAACTTCCCAAAACTGGGTCAAAAGATGTTCAATAGATTGCACCGAAAATAGTACTGAAGGTGGTGAATTTAAAATAGGAATATTTCCCATTACAACGTAACCGAAAGACGTTTGTATTGTCACAAGTGTACCCACAAATTCCCACTATTCGGTTTTTGCCTAAAATCGTTGCAAACAACTCTGCCCTTAAAATACCATCCACTGTTCCGGGTTGGTCAAAACGATCATCAGCTAGTTCAACCCCTTGAAAGTCGGGTAAAATATTGGAATCTACTTTCAACTTGGGTAGATCAGTAATTTTTTCCGCTTGGGGGTTGTTGCCAAGACCTTGAATAGAAGAACAATATTTTGGAATTTTCAATCCTAAACTTTTATAACACTAGAGTGTTAATAAATTTGCTTGGCTGCCCGAATCCAAAATCAACCGAACTCTTTTTCTTCCGGTTTTCCAATATTTTTAAGTATGCATTTTTTATGTGACAATAAAGTTCGTTAGCATTCATAAGTACATTATCGTGTCAAAACCCACCAACCCAGTAAACACAGGATATCTTATGGATATCCATATAATGAACACGATTGGTCCATATGGACATCCAATGGATGCCCATTTACCACTAGTACAATGGATATTCGTTTGGGGACATTCACTGGACCTTCAGTTCTCGTTCACCACTGGACGTGAAGATTTATTTGAATCAAGGACATCCATTGTTCATCCATGAGATGTCCAATTACCACTAGTACAATGGATATTCGTTTGGGGACATTCACTGGACCTTCAGTTCTCGTTCACCTCTGGACGTGAAGATTTATTTGACTGATCGACGTCCATTGTTCATCCATGAGATGTCCATGGTTTATTTATCATGTCCATATTTGTACAAGGTATATTCATTATTAGTACGAAACGGACATCCATGGGATGTCCAGTTTTGTGGCAAATGGATATCCAATGGATGTCCATAGGATATCCTTCTGGAATTGAACGGATACCCTATGGATATCCCTTATGTCCTTATTTGTTTCCGAATCCAACTTCTTAGACAAATTATACAGCGTTTGTAATATCGAATACAATGAATTACTTTTTGCCGTAAGTGACTTAATTGTCTTTCCGCTGTAGTAGCAATTTTATATAAATTAAATAGGCAACATCAAAACCAATATGTTAAAAAAATAAAGCAAATATACTATGCTTTAGGTCAAAGCTTGGTTTAAAACAAGTTATCACTTTTATAAACAAAAGTCGTGAGTAAAATATAGGACTTTAAACCGAAATTAAAAACATAAGTAGTGAAAAAGAAAATTTTACTTAAAACCCATTGTTCCAAGTAAACCCGACAACATCGACCGAACACCGATAGTTAATTTGAAACAAGGTTTTTTTATCAATGCAGTTTTTTTACGCGCTGAAAAAACCTGAATGTGAACAAATAATT
Organism: Lochmaea capreae; assembly: GCA_949126875.1. Lineage (NCBI taxonomy): Eukaryota > Metazoa > Arthropoda > Insecta > Coleoptera > Chrysomelidae > Lochmaea > Lochmaea capreae. Next base: position 12,802,216 of record OX421402.1, on the reverse strand, counting down.
TATATTGTATGTATATATAATTTATATATAATTTAAATAGATTCAAAGAATGAAATCCGTGCACGTACACGACCAAATGTTTCAATAGCTGAGTAAAATATTTAAAAATAATGGACTGTAAAATGTAAATAGAAAAACAATGGGTTTTAAAATTAACTTACCCATAAACTGTTCCTCTAAGAATCCATTTCTTGTTGATTAGGAAATGGGGATAATGGGGAAAAAGGAAAATAGAGTTATTTGTCACACGTGAGAAATCGTTGATATCGGTTTATTGGTTTTGTGTCACAACTAGATAAAATCGCCCCGCTGAATTTTTACGTTCGTACCTCGATTGTACTAATTACTACTAGGTACTTAAATCCTTTTAACAATATTCGGGCAACGATAAAGCGTTGTTGCCAGGTTAAATAAACAGTTTCTGTGAAACTAAATAGGCGTAAACAAATACAGTCATCAATATTTTACAATTTTACACTATCCACGGAAAACTAAGCTTCGATTTACTGTAAGTATAATTTAGTATTTATGAGAAACGATACTCAATTGATTTTATTAGCATTTTGTTTGGAGGGAACTGGAGGATCTTATTATTCATTTTACGAAAAAAAAGGTACTCTTCATGAGAAGTTTCTTCCATCAGGAATCGAAATATTCCCATAATATACGAGGTATATCAGAGAATATTTTAAATGTAAATTTAGGTCTAATAAATAGTTTATTTTTTGTTTCCCAACTTCTGAATTGTGGCATATTAATGATAACATAACAAAATCATTTATTTTAACATTTATTAATAACTTAAATACCTATAGTGGTACAGATATTCAGAGCTTTTCGGCACCAGCGAAGCCGCCCGATTCAATCCATTTAGATTATTATTTTTGGAGCACCTACTTAAAATAGAGAACGTATAACAAGAAAGACCGTTTACAAACCTCCTACATTATTACCTCCTAACATGTTTAGATATGTGTATAAAAGAGTAGAAAAAGTTTTTCAAGACAACAAAAATTTTAAATAATAACTTTATTTCACAAAACTAAATCTCGAAAATTTTTTTTGATATTAAATAAAGTGAGAGTTGATATTTCACCCATATATAATATAATAGCAATGCCTTTACGTAAATTTGAGAAAAAACAATAAAAACTCAATTTCACTCAGCACTTTTTAGGGGTGAAATCTCAGAAAGGGGTGGACTAAATTTTGTCATATCATTATCATAATTCTTTCTATCATAATTTTATCTATAAAAATGCCCTCGACTCATACCCTATAATATAGTATGTAGTATGTATTCGTATGAAAATCACAAACCAAACAGCCCAGTTATTTACCGATAACTGCAGCTTTTTTGATGTGTGATATCATGTCGCTAAGTATGATTCTTCACCTACTTCCTGACGGGTTTTGCAAACATTTATATTTTGGCTGCTAGAGCCTTCATGTGATATTTAGAAAATGTAAAAGATGATGCCACTTGTATTTCATTTTACCACACTTGTTCTCTTCATTTCTTCAAAATTTTACTTTTTTGTTAGTCAATAAAATCAAATTAAAACAAAAATAAAATTATTTTAGACATGGATGAATGTTCAATAAATCACGGAGGCTGTGAACATGAATGTGTAAATACTCTCGGAGCATACATATGCACATGTCACAATGGATATACTTTGGCTCAAAATGGAAGAGACTGCAAAGAGGGAGGATGCAAATATGAAATTTCGACTCCATATGGTACATTAGGAAGTCCAAATTATCCTGATTACTATCCTCCCCGAAAAGACTGTGTTTGGCATTTTACCACTACCCCTGGACATAGAATTAGAATAGCTTTCCAAATATTTGAATTAGAACCACACCAGGAATGTTCATATGATCACGTAGACTTTTATGACGGCCCTTCTCCTGAGTCACCTTCATTAGGAAGATTATGTGGATCAAAACTTCCTCATCCTATAGTAGCATCAGGAAATCAAATGTATATGACTTTCAGATCAGATGCTTCAGTGCAAAGAAACGGTTTCTGGGCATCACATTCTACAGTATGTGGAGGAATATTGGAAGCAACTTTCGAAAAACAGCATATTTATTCTCATCCTAAATTTGGCAGTGCTAGCTATGATAATAGAGCTGACTGTGTTTGGACAATAGAAGCACGAGGAGGTTATAACGTTAAACTATCTTTCTTGACATTTGACATTGAAGACGAGAAGGATTGTGGATACGATCATGTAGAAATATTTAGTGGAATGGATTCGAGTGGTCCTTCATACGGAAAAAACTGCGGAACAAAGGTACATACAACAAATACTTTCTAATTTGCTCCAAATTACAAACACTTTGATGTCTTTTTTTATATTTTGCGTCTATAGTAGTTAAAATTATAGCCTGTCAATCTACCTTATTTGAAAACGTTCTTATCACACCTTTTTGTACTCCCAAAGACGTTTTTATTCCAAAAAAATATAAATATCTGTTGTAATTGTGAAAGTGGATTTTGATTTACTTTTTTATTTCACCTTCTAAAAATATTATAGTGTTGATTGTGTATATATATTTTTAGAAACCATTCGACATTATCTCTACGCATGAAGCTTTGCTGGTTAGATTCAAAACGGATGATACGCTTGTAGGCAAAGGTTTTAGTCTTGTATATGAAGCTGTCGAAGCTTCAACCAGTGAAGAAGAAATATGAATAATTTCACTAAATGTTGAAAACTGCTATTGGTATACGACGTGAAAGCATCAAGACTAGTAAGATGGAGAAAACCGTTTTTGTTTGTGTGATTCTGTTAAATACTTTTTGTGAAATCGGTTTATTCATTATAAAAATGAAACAGAGTAAATAATGTATTCAGTTATTTTTGTAATTTTCGATTACTACCTGTTTTAAATGATTTTGCGAACGTGAACTTGTTGGACCGTTTGATTTTGTGTAGTAGCCATCTTGCATTTTATGATAATTGTTAAATGTGTATTTGAAATGTTTGTTAGTATTTACTGTGTGATGTGTATGTGAAATTCATATAGGTATTGCTCAAAATAAATTGATGTACCAAGAAATTAAGAATAATATTCGATAGTTTAAGGAGTGTTATTGTGAACAATAATGGTTAGAAAAATGTATGTGCTGATATTGCAAATTTTTTTAGTAATAAAAGGAACAACCAGGAATTGTGGAAAAATTACACAATATTTGAAGTTTGAAAATTGTGCGTTATATGTATATATTATTTATTATCATTTCATATTTTCATTAATACCATGCATATCTTGAGCTTCCCGATCCTTTTAAAAGTTCACTTGAATTTTTTGACAGCTCGCTAAAAGAATAGGTACGCCCATATTGGATCAATGGTGTTTCACCGAAGTCTCAAAAATACCCTTAATATGTCAGTTATAATGAAATTGAATATTATAGGAAATACAACATATATACAATCTTCCATTATTTTTATATGAATTTTTTATGTGCTCGAAAAATATTTTCATTTATGAACCAATCAGTATGATTTAATAAATTATATTTTAATGGGAAAAAGTAATTTCGCAAAAAATGCAATTCATATATTTTTAAAGCTTCTATAATTTAGAAAACCGATGTTAACAATTTCAAATTTGTTGACAATATAAGAACTACAAATATAACGAAACAAAATTGACAAATTGGTAGGTAAATATACTTCTATAGTGCTAAAAACTTAATCATGACTTTTCACTTACGTCAAAAATACACAAAACGTACATTTACGTAAAAATAATCCTTCACTATCGCAACAGAATTATATCATGCCATTGATACTATAGATAGTTATGAAATTATGTCATTCTGTTACACCAAGACAGTTCAATTCAGAGGTAGCATTGTCACTATGGTGTATTTTTGAAGTAGACAGATACGGGATGTTTGCAAAGCGAAACATTTTTTTAAAAGTTATGTAAGTTTAAAACAGATAGGACGTTTTATGTCATCATTGCCTTTTTTTAACTAAGCCCCAACAAAAGCGTTTCCTAGGAGAATTTTACAAAGCTTGATATTTAGTTATTACGTATTAATTCTTTTACGTTGACTTTCACAAGAATATACAAGCGATTTAATTGAGAAACATTGAAAATAATGTGTAAGCCATTGCGTCGTTTTTAAGTGAAAATGGTAAGTTTATGAAACAATTCAGGTTCGTTATAATAAAAAATGTTGGGCAATGCACGATTTGTCTCCCAATAATTGGAATTTCAGCTATCACTTTCAGAGAAATATTATCTTATTGTATTGCATTTATTCACAATGAAGTACAAAGGATTGGGTATGGAACGGCGGAAAGGGACAAAAGCAGTACCTACGTGTTTCGCTTCATAACATATTTTACACTTCTGTGTTTAGCATAACACAGAATATCCACTTTTAAATTGATCACCTAATTAAAGACTTGGTCATTCGTGTTATTTAGAAATATTTTAAAATCGAATTTCAATCCCTGGTGATGTATTTTTTATTTGCTGTACAGTTCCTTAGAAAATAATAAATACTTATTGTAGTTTTAGTGAATAAAATTTCAAGAGTATGATGAGTTTTATTTTAATTTACATAATAATTTGAGACTGATCATTTCAACTCTTATATTGTGGAATATTTCCATAATATATCCAAGAGGATACAACAACAAAAATTAAAATTTAACTTGTATTGATTTAACAAACAAAATCAGCTATTATCAGATTGAGAAAACTGTTAACCTATTATAGCTACTTATACAAACAAGATCCACATTACATCTACTGCACTGAAGGGAGAGTCGAACAGACTAGTTGGAGTCAAAAATTAGTTTAGCCAACGTGTCAACGATACGAATGCCATTAATTGTTTCAGTGCCCTTGGACCACTGAAGTGATCACATGGATTGGATATGTGGACCGAGGTTTGATGACATTTCAGTAGAAGAACTATAAATCTGGAAAGTGTTATTTAAAAATACTATAAACGTGATCAATTTAAACAAAGTTTATTAACAATAACTACTGGAAATTGTACTTTTATCAAAATATACTTTAAATCTTCAGCTATTTAAATATTTCAAGGAATGAATTTATATCAGGAATAAATACATTAGAATAAAAAAAACGTATCTTGATTACAGTGTGACGAAAAACATTAACATTTGTATCTTAGAATATAACTTACAACGTATCAGTCAGCTCCAATGATTTTCAAATAACATATGAAATCACAGTGTTATAATTATTAAAATCCGTAACAATAAAATGAAAATGAGACATATAACTGTCCAGTCAATCTATTTCCGTCCGATTTTCTCTTACTTCCATTATGGCAGCCGAGTGAAGGGGTGGAATAATGGCAGATGACATAGCTAAAGCTGGATTAGCTACCGCTATTATATTATCTCCACTTGCTGCTATTATTTGTACTTTGGGAGAATATTTACTAGCGTCCTCTTCATTATCTCCAGTATCTTCAAGTTTTCTCTAAAAAATATTTATTGATTATATAGATTCACTCAACCATTAACAACAAAAAAACAGACATGTTTTTGGTGTAAATCTATCATACATGTTTACTTTAAATCCTGATATACGATTACGGGACCTTCATATAACGAATAAATTGTTTCAATTATGACTACGTGAAGTGAATTATAGAGATTAAGCAATTTGCACACGCCCCTGGATTAAATTAATGCTAAGTAACCCCAACTTCTTTATGGCGTTAAATTTTTTTATGAAACAGTGGACCGCGTTAATAACTGACCAGTTTACTTCGTTATATTATGCCAATTATTGGAGTTGGACTATACGATTTCCAATCCACTTGCTGCTACGTTGCCAGCTATTCAAAATTTTCTTAAAAATAGTAGCATACATAAAGTGGTTTTAATTAATTTTTCTTTTTACACCAATTTCACGTTGCTTATTTTAATGCTTACTAATAAATTCATATTAGGTATTTTTTTTTATTTCCAAACTAGCTTTCTAAGAACATCACGAACTAACGGTTTACTGAAGTAAGGGGAAAGTATTATAATCTATTTACATGGAAATAAAAAGCAAAAAAGTGTCTAAATAAAGTATTGAACAAGTTTACCTGGAAATTCATTCACAACAATCTTACCGGAAGTACAAATACATAACGACCTAAAATCTCTGTTTAAAAAACATCTTAGAGACTCCTGGCATTCATACTAGGACACAACACACTCCGCCCTACATGAAATACAACCTAGTCTGAAGTATCACCATTACTCCACACTCTCCAGAAAAGAAAAAGTAATTTTAAGAAGATTGCGCATTGGACACTTAATGGCAAAAGAAGATCTCCCCCTGTGCCAGTTATGTTCTGTTTATCTAACTTTTAAACACATCCTAGTGGAATGTCCCCGCTACCAAAACCTACCAGCAGAAACACAATAAAAAACAACCACTCAGTGATATCTTGAAATTTAGTGAAGTGAATACAGTGCTATCCTACCTAAAAGACATAAATTTAATAAATCATATCTAACATGTTCTACCTAAAATGTATCGAATGTCATAACTGTTTTACCTAAAATGCATGAAATACTGTAACTGTGTCAATGACCTCAGCAGTCTAGACACGTTAATTTAAATTTAAAAAAAAAATAAAAAAATCTTGTCGGAAGTTTCTAGGTAAAAAGATTTAATAAGGGAGAATTGTTGATATCTATTTGGTCGTTGGGAAGATTATCTGAATATTTGTTTTTATTTATCTCAACAAGAGCTTCTAAAAGATTTAATTTGAGGGAAGTGTGTTGGTTTGCTAATAAATGATTTGAGTAGTTGGAATCTAATTTGTGGTTGTCATAGCTACGTTTGTGTTCTGAAATTCTAGTTTTAAAATTCCTAAAAGTTCTACCTATATAAATTTCCGTAAAATTCTCTATTAATGCACTGTATAAATTAAAAAAATTTCATTATACCCCCACTCGTTTGAGAAAGCGACTGTGTTAGCGAAACGCGTCACGAATCTATATTGAACTTAGTTCAATTACTTAATAATGAAGATTTAAATAAATTAAATTGTTTTATTTCATCGCTTAGTATGGATCTTCATCGAGAAAAAGCCTCATCTATTCAAGATATCAACTATTGTACGTTAAAATGAGAACATTTGATATTATATACACCTGATTTTTCTAAACAACTTAGCTCCCTCCTCTTCAGAATTTGTTAAAGCAGTAGATCCAAAAGTTTTGTATGGAATCCAATATTATGCTTCGAAATTTTATCATAATTTTATTAGGTAATGTTTATTTTAAGTTGAAGAAAAGTTTAAACCTAGACCTATAGTGAATTTTGTCTCTAGCTGAATATTTCTTTATTGAAATAATTTACCTAGCAATACCGTCTATTAATGCTAAAAATCAATTATACAATTTTTTCAGCTTTTTTTATTGTATTATTTTTTTTTTTGTTTATTTCACAAAAGCTATCGTCCATTTACAGCGTGTGCTACCGATAACAGTATTTGTTTATTATATGAGCTTTATTTCCCCAGCTCCTATTTTATTGTAATAATAATAATAATAACTTAAGATGGATGTGTCCAAGAAATTTTATAGCTTTTCATGGACACTGCCAGTGTTAGCTACGTGAACGTTAAACAATTTTGCTGAAATTTTCGCAAAAAATGAAAACTTCTCAATGGAAAAAATATACACAGGTTTTCACATCAATCTATCAAATGTTATTATTATTCTCCAATTTAAAAATTTGAATTATATACCTGGGGGCTACTTGAATTACTATAGGTAAATTGAGAATCAAATTCTTCTACATCTCCTCCTACTGACGATCTTCGTGATGTAATACCTCTATAACAAAAATATAAAAACCCATTAAGTAGTTATTTTTGAACCAATACTTTTCTTAACAAAAACTTAAAAATCGTTTTCATTTCTGTTAAACAGTCTGCATTTTTATTTTGCCAAGGAGTGAGGACAAATATTTTGTTTTTAGACTTTTGCAAAGAAATTCGGATCGATAGGCGAGAAAACCGTTAATTTTTTTATAAATTCGTTTTATTTTTCAAAAGAAACAATTTATATTCCCAAAGTTCATTATTTTCTGTGTCGAGCTATAACAGTGCTCTCTACAGAAAATAAACTATTTCCGCCTGGGTATATAATCTACTATTACACACTTTCGTTTGCAATTTTTTATCAAAAAACCAAAATCATTACCAACATAAAAGAAACAAATAGATTAACGAACAACTTACCTTGCATTCGGTTGATGATTCTTTGAATTCTGTTGAAAGAGAGAATGAATTGATGTTCTTACCACAAGGGCCTCATCGTAGTCCTGTAAATACATCAAAATTTATTTTAAAATTGTAACTTTAGGTCAGGTTTAGGAGTTTAGTTCGACAAGATTATATATTGGGACTTTATATTTATTTTTTGTGGTGACAGAGTAAAGCAAAAATTGTTTATAATTTTATTAAGTGTAGTAGACATAAGTAGAAGCAACATGAAGCTTGCCAACTGACTTGCGCAGAAACCAAAACCAGCCTTGTTTATCTATGTCTCCTCGTAATGACCGTTTACAAACGATGTTTTATGCCGACTACAATTTTGTTATTGACATTTGAGGTTGTGTTTGAAGCACTCATTTACTGTCGAATATTTTTGAATATTTTAAGACCTTTAGCTGGTTTATATGTGAGTGTTTGTCTTTTCTTTGATCTAAAACCATACTTCCTAAAAAACTTGTTGGTGTTAAAGGAAAAATTATCCACATCCAAGGACGACAGATTCTAATTTTGTGTTAACCTGCAAATTGTGAAAACGTTACGCTACTAATTTGGAGTCGAATGTCAATTTTACAATATGGCGCTGGTTTAGACAACAAGTTCGCGCATACGCCTGCAACTTCACGTGGCTTCTTCCTATATGAAACGTAGTCTAGTTCCACAATACAAATAATTCAGAATAATTTAAACTCGCAAAACTAACCTGTTTTATGCTGAAATGAGAAAAGTATTAAGCGAAGCATAAGCAGCAGTCTACAAGCTTACCTTAAGAAAAAAAGCAGACATGCATGCGATATTGGTAAATCAGTGGCTGAATATAAACTAAAATTCCATAGATTTTCTGAAAAATAAACTATAACGTATCAATCAAATTTATTTTTGTACACATCGAGGGAATGGAAAAGAAATTGATAATGACTAAACTTCGGATTATAGGCAAGTTGTATTGGCTACTGTAAAAAGTATAAAGGTTTAGTTTTGTTGCGTATACCTGAAAGTAAAGAACACACATTTTTTAAAAAGTTTTTTTGAGAGATGACTTCCAAGGAGTGGAACCGATCATACCCGTAACTTTCTCTACAAGTAATTTTTTTTAAAATGTAATTTGCTTTGACAAAAATTATGGTTTTTCAAATTTATTTGAAGCTGCTAAATATTAACTGGAAAATTTTACGAAGAATTACAATTAAGCCAGATTAATTATCCACATTTAAATATAATTTTAATTGATAGAAGACAGAGTTTTGAAACAGAAAATATAGAAAAGTATTTGGTTGTAGCGATTATTGATAACATTTTAAATGGTTTCAATATTTAATTAACAATTAATGAGTTATTGTTGGGTATATGGTATGCAAACAGTTATACCCTATTTCCTTTTCCATAGGAGCAGAGTACCTTATTTTTTATTCAAAAGTACCTACCATAAATATAGGGTGAGACATTCTTTTTTTCTATGTGGAATAAAATGATAAAACTGGTCGGTTTTACCAAAATTATATCGACACATCCTGTATCGCCTCAAATACAATAGGGTCGTAAAATTCGGCACTATCGTTAATGATTAATTAATATGATAAGCCGGTAGCCAGTGTCGTGCAGTCAGTTTAAGGGTTTTGCCGAGTAGGGATAGTGTTTTTTTTATTATGTTAAATAATTTAATTGTATAGATCTATTGTAAAAAAAATACATCATTTGTGATATAAAGAAATGTCAGTTTGAAAGAATTTTGTTTTAAACATAGCCATCAGGTGGAAAAGATGGAAATTGAAGGTGGATAGTGATGGTGATTATTATTACTTGGGATAGAGAGATATTTTTGACAGGAGAGAATAATTAGAAATAAAATCAAAATTAAAATAACCGATTGAATATTTAAAAAAATATATTATACTGGAAAATAGAAAGAAGAAGTAATCATGCAAATCATATGAAAATGGGAGACCAAAATTATATTACAAAGGACGTATTTGGCGAATTTGAAGAATTGATAGCATTCAGAACAGGAAAGTAAAATTTCAATCATTTAAATTACCAATAAATTTGAACAAATACTAGAAAAATTATTTGGAAATAATAATAATAGAAAATAGCTTTTTAAAAACCGGAGTAGTATCGAAATTTGTCATATATAGTTTAGACCGGAATAAAATAGAAGATTTAATATTTAATAGAAATGAGAAATTTTGTTGGAAACATAAATCAATTCTTAAAAAAGGAAAAATATTAAGAATAATAATCAATTTAGAGAGTTAAAGTTTGTAATGTTCAATTGAATTGAAAAAAATATTTTAATATTGAACCAAAAACCCTGACATAAGAATTTTTGTAATAAATTACCAATTAAAATTAAATAAATCATAAAATTAATATAAAATTACATAAAAATTAATAAAACAAAAGTTAAATATCATAATCTAATAGAGCAATTATATAAAATCAATATAATTTATTATTTACCAAATACCTAATTATATTAAATATTGCACAATTCAAGTACCTATCTACATTTATAGCTACTGGTATACTTTGTGACCGCATATAACTATCAAAACGTTCCATTGTTTAAAATACCTAGGTAATACCACAATGTAAAATCGGCTCTTAATACTGTAATAATTACTTACTAATAATATGATACTTGCCTAACTCTTGCACTATTAAATAAACCCCACAAATCAAACCATTGAGGTCTTTACCGAAAAATGTAACGCCAATGGTTTATAATGGTTTATTGTCACTCTATGGCTATCGACCCTTTCTTGTGCTCCTATGTAATAGGAAATAGAGTATAATATTGAATTAATTTACTTTCTATAATAAATAATAACTTAGAATTATAGTGTTAAAGGCGTTTTGCCTTACTTTTAACTTACCCTACATAATTTCTTTGGATCTTGAATCTGTTCACTTTAAAAATAACCTAATCTTTTCATTCTGAACATTATATGCTTTGACTTATCTCTCTCGAGTTTTCATTATTGTTTAAGTAAATTAAAATAAAATGTTTGTACATTCCATTTTAAAACACTAAAACTGTATTGAATATCCAAGCCAACAAAAAGTATAAATATATAATTTTCCTAAATTTCCAATTTTTATTAAACAATTTTAAAAATATGTTAATATCACAAAACTATTATGAAGCTGTATTAAATGTATGACTAGATTTTTTTCGAACATTATATTTACATACTAGGTATACACCTTAAACATTACGCTAGGGTTAGTTGTGTTTCCACGTAATTAATTAGTTATTATGCCAAAAAAAAACTACAAACATCACGCCTCGAAGAAAGGAAGAAGGAATTCGACTAGACGTAAAAGATTTTAAAAAAGAATACATTCTGAAGACTAGTATGGTAATTATCCTTCTTTTATTTTAATTCACCTTTATTTCTGGTCAGTAGTTAGGTCTGTACCATTGAAAATTGACAGTATAGTGACACATTCTCAGTTATGTGACCATTTGCTTCGTAGACGAACAGATTTGGCCAGATTTGTTTCTGCTTTGGAGATCAAAAATTCACCATATAATATGTAGACACTATATTTAAAGGACATAGATCGTTCTTCCTTCCAATAATCTAATTTTTTCCCCAAGAAGGCCTAATCTCACTGTAAGTTCTCGTTTATTTTGTACAACCGATTTTAAATAATATCCGAAAATTATTTTTTGACTACATCAGTTAGAAATAATCAACACACAAGTCAACAATAATTTATGATTTTGTTATTTTGATACATATCCTGTTTTTATTGCAAAACAATAAAGACCAATCTCAAAGAAACGAAGTAGCAAAAAACAAGCAAGATTTTTTATGGAAAAGTATTTAATGCAATGTAGCATTGGGTCACGGTTATGAAATTATAAAACCGCAAAATTGTTAGTTTTTAAATAGTATTTACAGCACAAAACAAATAAATGACGGTGATACTATATTTTTTGCCATTGTGACTTTTATAAATAATTATTTGTATATTAGCTTGCTCGAAACATACAAAAACGTTTTTCAGTACGTCAAAAAACTTTGTTCAGTCTACCGTGACAATTTAAAATGAAATTCTCGCGTAAATAAAACTTGTATAATTTTTTTTTCTATTAACATAGTATGAGATTGCTGGGAAATCGCAATTAAGAAATACACATACCTACATTGTTTCAGTTATCAGTCTTTGTGCGAGTTTTCTATGCGACTTTAAACTTCAGGAAAATTGTGTTATCGAAACGTGCTTAAAATAGCAAAAAATGTTCAAAACCAAAAAAAAATATAAATAAAGAATAAAGGTTTTGATAATACTTAACCTTCAAACGTTTAAATCGAGGCATTGTTATTAAAACAATTTAGAACGAAAGCTGTAAAATGTTAAATTGTAAGATAGAAATGTAAACCTATTGCAATTAAAGGTGATAATCAGAGTGCTATCAGTGAAGTAGGCAGCATGTGCGGAAATAGAACAGGCAATTTTGTATATTCTCAAAAAATCGACGCTAAAATTTACACTACATGAAGATATATTTTGTTAACCCTGCTTTGTGGATAATAACTAGTATGTACATTAAGACTAAAAGCACTGCGTAAGCGGGTTTTAATTATATTATTAAGCATGCATTTTAAGAATTAGTGCAGATATAAGCAACTGAAGCTTTAAAGATTCAGAGAGATAAATGTAAGCGACATGTGGACGATTTTAGAACTATTAAAATATAAATAATAGATATAAGTGGGTATGTATAGTAATACCTACTTATATAATAAATAATGGTATGCATAAATTAATTAAGCTGCAAATAGACTTTAAAATAAAATAAACAATATAGAAAATAACTAGCTTTAATTTATATTCAATTTGATTTTATCATTAAATATCTTAAATCTAATTTGGTTATACAACGTTTATACAGGGTGCGCTAATTATTTTCGCTAGGTCTCTAGCACCGAAACTAAAAGATACAAAGAAGTCATAGTCTCACACGTAGGCTATCTATGTCTCACACTGACAACAATTTTAATATATTTTAATTATACAGGGTGGTTAGTGTTTGTAGAACAAAATTATTTTTGTTTTTTTAAATTGAACGTCTTGTAGGTATATTATTACGTTTTTTTATTCTTGTCAGTGTGAGACTGTATGACACTGCAAAATATTCTCTTGATATATCTTTCAGTTTCAGTGCTAGAGACCGAGTTGAAACTATTGGGGCACCCTACCCTGTATAATAATAATCTTGTTGATAATAGATATAAAATGAATATTGACAAATAGTGCAGGATAGAACACAAATTTAGAACTAAAAAGAAGTTTCAAATTTCTTCAGGGAGCTTATAAATAAAGTAATAATTTTATTATTGTCAAAAATAGAACAATATAATTAAAATAAATAAAACAAGTTGGGTTTGCTTTGTAAAAAAAATTCATAACTGTATCCTTATTAAAAATACAGAGTGTTGACAAAATACACATTTTTTACGAATACGTTGAAACTACCGGCAACATTGTAATGAAATTTGTGTGAATATAGGTGGATTCATGCAACATCAACTAAACTAAAACTAATTTAAGATTAATATTAAATCCAAACTAAGAATTGTCAGCTGTTCATGCATCATAAATTAAGAAATTCATTAACCAATCGAAAATGCACACTCTTTTCAATCATTCCAATAATAATCGAGCTGTCAGATAACTGATGATAAATATTAAACGTAAACCAACTTGTTTCGAAAAATATTGTTAGAAACTATAAAATATTTTCTAACACAAGTTCATGTAAACAATAACTTGACACAAATGACCACCCAACTAGCAAAACTAATTTTATAAAGGCTGTAAGAATTGCTATACAGCAAATCTTATCGAAACGTGAAAATCTTATAATGCTATACAATGTCTTTACAACCAAAAAGGGGTTCATACAACAGTTTAGTTCTTTTAGGACTTTAGTAAACTACACAACCGTTGTAGGATCACCAAAATGATGATTATATAACTGTCCTATAAGTATGTCTTCATGATTCACTAATACAATAATTTTGTTTTCTACTGTCGAAATTCGGAATAGAATTGTCACAAGAATATTTTATTAGGTATGTGTGAGCGTTTACGTTGTGTCATGATATACACTGTGTCCGTAAAGTATGGAACAAATTCATTTTTTGCTAAACAGACCATTTTAAGAAATAATCCTGAAACACGTCGATTTTTTATTTTAATTTACCGTATTTTAAAATAATAATCTAATATACAGGGTGAATTACTCTCGAGTATTGACGTCACCGTCATTTTTTTTAAATGAAACACCCCCATTTTGTCTCAATTTTCGAATTACTCTGTCTGAGCTGATTCCAAAAATGTATCACATGTTGATTCCATTGGTACAGGGTGGACAAAAATACAATAGTTTTGTCTAAGTTTTAATTTTTGCTTGCATGAATCCACCTTAAGTTTTGGACGCTGACACATCCCATGAATTTGTTTTGACTCTCACTACTTACATGGTTCGTATCGAGTAGTTTCAAACACAAAAACACATTCGTACAAAATGTCATAACAATGCTGCCAGCTGTTTCGACATAATCCTAAAAAATATGTTTTTCAACAATCTATTTTGAATACGAAAATTTTTCACAAAGCAAACCGTACTTATTATTCAGTGTTCTACAAATCCTAGAAGCGGGCCACCTTTCTTGAAACACCCTGTAGATTATGGACGTCAAATAGTATGTTATAGTACATTTACAGTATCTATATAAAAAGCCATAAATTTGTTCACAAACATTAAGTTATGCTGTCTAGTCAATGAACTTTTATTTCTATTAATACAGAAAATCAAGATAATTATATAATCTACGATAAAAATATCACAGCGGCAAGAAGTTTATATAAAATAAAAAGGTTTTATGTAACTAATAAATATGTAGAAGACTAGTTCTAAAATTGCCACAACCAATATTTAACAAACTTATATTTATCTCTCTTTAGCGATTTAGCAAAGCATTAGTGTTCTAAATCAATAATGACATGTGAATGTGAAGTATGTTTAAGTCGATTTAGTTGGCTGACCTGCCGGTCATCCGAATCCGATGTAGCCTCAATTTTTGGCCGTTTATTAGGAGGTCCCTCATTTTCTGCTCCCGTTCTCGGACTAGCTCTGGCCAACATATCCGCTTCCCGCTCATGACCTATATTTACATGCTTATTCATATAAACACTTGATAATCTACAAACAAAAATAACTTTTTTTAATAGTACAGGCCTTTCCGTTTTCAATATTTTCATTATGAAAATTCTCTTCTATATCAAATGGTTTGTAAAACAATTATTACAGTTGATAATAATCATTTGAGTAAATGTATAGTTGTAAGTAATAGTATATTATTAAACGAGCAATTTATGATAGCCATTATTCACGCAGGGTGACGTTTGAGTCCCGAGCCGTAGGCGAGGGGCGCAAAACACCCAGTGAATAATGTCCATAAATTGCGAGTAGAATACTAAACTTTGTCCACGACCCTTGATTTCTTTATTAAATAAGGCGAGTGTAGAACGGAAAGTAATAATTTGGTATTTTTGACAATTCTAGCGTCAAAATTAATAAATTTCAGGAGTACGTCAAATGTGACATATAGAGATGGGCGATACTGTGTAAAGTATCGATACACCGTACCGTTATAAATATATTCTTTAAAAATATCAATATTAAAAAATACCGTTATGAAAAGTATCAATACTAAAAATTTCGATATTTTATCGATACGATATATTTCAGAAACAAATTTCCTAAACAAAATACGCAGATTTCATAGTTTATTTCATATTGTACCTCCATCTCTAGTCACCTATGTTCCGATATTTTGTGAGTGTTGAGTTGTCATTGCATGTTATTTAAATGTAGAAGCGTGAATTATGAGTTCATAATTCACTCTAGTAGATATATGGGTACCATATACCTTTTGTTAGGAGGTAAAATATTGACTTATTATTAAGTGGTCGTGGACAAAATTAGTTTGCACTGTTTCACAAAAAGATAACAGTATACGGCAAGGTCTCTTTGAGGATTAAGAAGCCGAAAAGATAAAAAAGCCATAAATTGATTCTCATTGGTGCAATGTAGCTTCCGATTGGTCTGTAAAAAATTTACCTGTATTGTTAGTCCACATGGACTGTTAACGTCCCAGGGTGGGTTTAGTTAATTTCTGTTATTAACGAGATATTGCGTTCTTAGATGTTGCTGTGATTGAGATTTTGTTTTATTGACTAAAAAAATTTTGTTGGTAATAATTAAAATTATGGTTTTTTCGCGACCATTCGAAGAGGAAGATGTTATAGGCTCCGAACAATGAATACACTAGAAGAGTAAACAATGTCAAAGTTTATTTATTTATTCTACTTGATTCCATGTTGCAGTGAATATAATAAGTTGTTTGATTTTATTGTTCAAATTTTTTACCAAAGGTTTTGAAATTTCTGAAAGTGGAGAGTAGGGATTTGAGACAATAGACAGAAAGAAATTTGGTATGTACTTGTCGCTATCTACGCAAAAAATGATACAAAATATTTACAGGCAACTGAAACAAGAAAATAATGGCTCAAATCATAATTGACAAAAGTTTAAAAAAAATCCATTATTACAGTTATCGGTAAAACTTGTACAGAAATCGCTACTGCGTCGGGATCCTGCAATAATCAGAAATTTGTCTGAAACCGGTACTGCTTCTGCTTACAGATTTCTTTATCTCGCCGACAAAGTGTGAAACGGTGCGAATTAACTTTACTCACAACTATAACACGAACAACTTTTTTTTACAACAGTTTCTTGTTTGGACCACAATTATTAATTGCACCCGTAAGCTCAACGTTATTTGGTGTACACATCTACATTTCTTATACAAGGGGATAATTGATATCAATAACGCGGCGCTACGTATACTATTGTAGAGAGGCATAGCACCGGGCATCCTTGGTAGAGATGCTGAATTTATAATATTCTACAGATATTAGATAAACTATAAAGGATTATATATAATTTTCATGAACAATTTTTTTCAGTTTTACTCTGGTAATTAAAAAAAATGATTAAAATGGATACTTACTGAGTTTTGGAATAATAACAGCCAGAATCTTTCACAACCTGCCTAGCAAGTGGGAATAGTTCATCCCTACGTGTGAGGAGAGCAGGAATAAATCTACATATCTGCGCTGCAGCTTCGTTAACCGATACTTCATGCAACGTCAAAGGCTTTTCAGGCTTCCTTTTACAATCAAACCTTCCATAGATTGCGGCGTACCTTCTGATTTCATCCATTCGCCTAGGATCATTTTCTGGCATTGAAATAACTAATTCTAACTCTTTACATACTTTCTTTTTGGTGTTGTGAGGCTTTGGTTCAAATTGAGGCAACTGTTTACTTAAACGTTCTGCAGCTTGTGCTAGTTTTGCTATTTGGCTTTCCATAAGAATTGGAGACAGCTGTACCGACATGTTCGCTCCTGGACTCGAACTTGAAGATGGGGGACATGCTGGATCCAATGGAGAATAAGGCCTGGGGAAAATGCGACTTCTACTTTTAAATAACATACATACAGATTTTCTAAATGAAATTTGTAACAACTTATTTTATTTCACTTTCATAGCTTTGTCAACGTCACAACCATCATGTATAATTAAGGAATTTGGTAGAAATTTTATGGAAAAGATCTTTATCCGACACTGCAGTGCCAGATCCTGTAAACCTGTTCAATTGTACAACGATTTCTGGTGATTGGGTACAAGATTTTTTCATTTAAAGTAATTATGATTATTTTCTACAGTAAGAATTTTTAAAGAATGTGTATATAAGATGTATCTTCAGCTGCTCCAGCTTAGGCGAGTTAAAAGGAAGCTAAATAGCCCGCAGTAACCAACAAAATGGAATATGGCCAGAAGAGCTCAAGTATTAGATCATAACAAGACTTTTCAATCATTAAATCAACATTCAAATTCTAAAATTGATACTTACCTTTTGTTGCTAAGTGTTAATCCAGGGCTAGATACAGGGGGTAAGGCACACAGATCACCACCAGGAGAAGGAGAATACATTGTCCTACTACTATCACCGCTATCAGAGTAAAACACATGATTACTAGTCACTCTTGGACTTGATAACTCTAATTCAAAGTCATCACCGGGCACTAAAGGTGTTTTAAATTTCGAAGGGATTGTTACCCACTCTTGTAAACTTTTCTGCAACCTCCTGACATGTAGTGGTTTAGATGCCATACCTACTAATGACATTATTTCCAAGAATTCTTCTTCTCCAGCGTCACAAAGCTGTTGGACATCGTCACCACCCATCTCTAGAAGAGTATCGTAATATAGAAGTAGAGAAGCGTTTTGCATCACTCTGAATAACTGCAACTCAGCTTGGTTGTTTGGATATGATGTAGGAAAAACTGAAACAAAGAAATATATGTTTATAAAATAGTTAACACTTTGTTTATCGTGTATTTGCTCCAATTAATACAACAATGTAAGATCATAATTTAGATTACTATATCCTTTTGTCTGTAGTTTCGTTCGTAGCTTCTGCAATTGATTTTGGATAAACTTTAATAAATTAGTTCACACAGTAAATTCTAAGATATCAAAAACTACTTTTATTAGATTACCAAACTTTTCCAATATACTGATGTGGATCAAGCGTAAAGAGCTATGAAACGATTAGGGTAAAAAACAAGAATTTTCTTATAAAAATTAACAAATCCATCATAGAATTACTGGAAGGACACTTTTGTAACAGAATTAAAGTTTGTCCAAATTGAATTGTAGATGCGACGAACATGTGTTCGCAGGCCTTGTCGGCTTTTTCTATTGTCATATGCCGATCAAAAATACTGCAAGTTTGTTAATTTAAACGAGATCGGAGCTACACATCAACGGTCATCAATAATATCGACTGATTTGTCAACGACTCAACGCACTGTATAGCTAAATATGTTGAGATTATTTTATTGAACTAATGAAAAATGGCAATAATTAGATTAGTTTATTCATGAAATTAGTAAAGTATATTCACTGAAACAATGATTACCTTCTTAACAACTATTAACTTGTACACCTCAAATTAATTTCATAGTTCATTGTAACAATACATTAAACTAATTAGACAATTTACATATGAGTCTTCAAATTCATAAATATTGTTCATTGATCTAATGAGCTCAGGATTATAGAGTAAATGAACTACCTTTCATTTTATATTGACGAACTCTTTAATAAATCAAATCAATCAATCAAAGTTAATAACTTGAATAATTAATTTTATGAAGTTGTTCATTATATTTATGTTCTCTTTTGCAACAGTGGTATTTTATTGATATTTATATTGATCAAATATTCAAAAAATAAGGGCACCTATTATAAAGGAAGCTAGAAAGTAGAAGGTAGCCACGTAATAACCACCCTAGTATATAGTATACATATATATAGTTACAGTAAAACCTCTGAATAGCGGACAGCTAGGGGGAATTTTTTTTTTGTCCGTTATTGGGAGGTGTCCGTTATTAAGAGGTTTAACAATTTTAATATAAAGGAAGTTCGATTAATGTCTTGCAAATTAAAGTTATCCAAAATTCCTTAAATCGGTTTAGTAATATAAACCTTTAAAGTCTTTGATTTTTGAAAAATTGAAAAATAAAAATATTTTTTACAGTAAATACAAAAATGTAAAATTAATAAAAACGATAGGAAGTTTTATTAATCCTTTCTGTACAAATTTTTAGTAATAAGCATTTTCACACATAGATAAGAATAAAAAACTGCCACTTATAAAATTTATTTTATTTGAAAAAATTATAAAATAGACTGACCAAATTATTTGAGAAGCAATAAAATTTGTAAATAATATCCAGTAACAAGTACATATTTTCATAAACATCTTACCTATCATGGGAAAACCCATAAACCAAACCCACCCTATCTTAAGCTTGAAACAAGAAACCAGTCAACCGGAAACATTTTTATACCTGACCTTTTGCAAAAATATATAAAGGTATCCGTACACGTAGGTAGATTACAAATTCTTAAATTTCGTTGAAATTTGGAAAGGTGTCCGTACATGGAGGTAATTTTTAAAGAAATAATATCTTTTGGTAACTAATTTGTATGTCCGCGTCCGTAATATAGAGGGTCCGCTATTGAGAGGGTCGTTTATACACAAATGGGCATTGCAGCATTCCGGACATGTGTTTTTGTCCGTTACATAGAGGTGTCCGCTATATAGAGGTGTCCAAAAATAGAGGTTTTACTGTATATAAGTAAGTGATTTTATTTGAAGTTATTTAATATGTTGTTTACCACGTACAAGCTGTTTATAACAGCTTCTGTGTAGTTTATGTTAATTTTCTTTAAATTATGTATTGTGATTCTACTTTTCATGAATGACCATTATTATTATTATTTTATTATTATTATTATTATTATTATTATTATTATTATTATTATTTTTTATTATTATTATTATTATTATTATTATTATTTTAAGTCTTCTGTATTTCACTTTTTTTTCAATTGACGGAAATTAATGTAATTAGGTTGTTAGTAAATCATATCCTGAGCAATACATTAAGAAAGAAAATGAATTTCCTCCAATTAGTGTTATTTTAGATATAAGTATTACTATTACTGATGAACGACGGTTGTTCAGATAACCAATTTCTTATAGAATCAGACCGTATATTATACAGTGCAGAGTAATGTTTACCTACCGTTACGAAGGAACTACTTTGCACCCAAACTATTTTTTTCATATCCTGAATCCAATCCTGACCCGCACTTTTATCGATTTCTCAATTGTCGTTGCACTCAGTGTCTGCATTTCTGTTTGGGTAGTTTTTTTATCAGACCTGCGCATCTTCAAAGAAATTAAAGGTGTACTCTTTTTTCGTCTTATCATAAAATAATATATGGAAAGAAACCCAGAGAATTCTGGTATAGTATTGTAATTACCAATTAGACGAATAAACTATAAAGTATACCAAGCCAAACGGAATAAATTCATTATTTCTGTTACTGTTACATATTTAGAAAAAAATCCCGAAACACGTCAAATTTAAATTATAAATTGACATTCTTGACCTTATTGATATGGTTTCCAACAATCCCTGTCTAAACATGAAACTTTTGAGGGTATTGCGTGTGTTCTCTCATCCAGTGAGGCTTTTTCGTTGACCAGTTTTGGCAATTTTGTCGATTAGCATGACCGTTTAGTGAAAAAGTGCACTCATCAGAAAACATAATTTAAAGTTTCAGTTGATAATGATCATTATTAAATGTAGTCAGTAGCGGATCCAGGGAGGGGTAAAGGGGGTGTGTCTTTTGCCGAATCTTTCATGAAGACTTACGAATCTCCACACAAAGACATTAGAAATATTATAAATAACGATAGACTGAAGCGCGTCCAGGAGAACTGACAGAGACTCCAACGAATTATTGAATCTAACCAACAAAAGTTCCCGATTGCGCTCTTTCAGCTCTCAAGGAGTGTAGTAGTATGCTTCTACAGATACTATGTACAATTCCAGTAATGGTCGCATCAGCGGAACGAAGTTTCCCTAGCTTGTAGAGACTGATGTCATGGCTAAAGTCTACCATGTCTCAGGAGAGATTATCTGGGCTTGCTTTATTATATATTCACAGAGATATCCCTGTCAGTCAGACAAAGTTATAGATAGATTCGGAAAGGTAAAAGAAAGAAAACTGGAATTCATTATATAAAATATATTTTTACTATTATCCTGATTGTGAGCTGTGAGACTGCCAAACATTTTTATTTACTTTTTTTTTAATAAACAGAATGTTTTCTGTTTCGATTACTTATTACAGAAACGTAGACTGATTTCCTTTTATTTTTGTAATACGTAGTTTTTGACTATAATTTTTACATTTTGGGAATGCTTTATTTGATTTTTCCTACAACCACTATGCAAAACACGCTTTTCTAAACAAATTTTTATACGCAAAGCAGGCCTTTTCTTAATTCTTTTGATAACTGTTGGAAAAGTAATGCGAAAAGTACACGCTATGACACTTTTCCGCACCGAAATGTCGAACAAAGCTACCTATGACCTGTCAACTTTTTTTGACAATTCAACACATTTATTATACTTAGTGAATTTCTGGGTATAAAAATTTTAAATCTAAACCAAAAATAAGTAAACTATTCATTTCATTATTTATTTATTCATTATTCATTGTTCACTATTAAACATACACTCAACTGATTTTTCTTTATTAAATTTTCATTTTGTATGTTCTTTCTGTTCAAAGTTTTAATAAAATACCTATATAAATTTCTGTTTTTATTTCATTAATAAATGTGGTTGTAGAAAAAATATTGTGTACAACTTGTACGCAAATCACTTTTCCCACTGTCTAGATTTGCGTACCACAAACTTCTGCGCTCGTGGGAAAAGTGACGCTTTGCGCAGTAGTTGTACAAACTACTATTTTGCATCTGCAGAATGTTATTTGTTTTATTATAGTAATATGATGACTGAAAATATATTATGATCTCATTTTTATGACATATGAAACTTTATTTTTTTTTTATTATTTTATATGTCTATTGGAAAATGAGCAAAGCAAGACCAAGGCTCGGATACTCTTGGTCTTGCTCAAATCGTCTTGGTCTTGCGTACAAAGTCTTGGTCTTGTTTATTTTAAATATTTAAATTATATAAAAAATGATTAACCATAGAATTAGTAATTTTGGTATGTTAACAACATTTTTTCCTCAGGGAAATAGGACTAAAGCAGCTACTAGTCTCTGAGACGTAAGGGGGCACAATAGATCTTTTAGGTCTCAGTGAATGTTACCCCATCATACATACATACATATTAACACAATTTTCTAAATTATGTCAGTTGTTTTGATGGTGTTATACTCTACATACTATACATATGGAACCTTTCTTCCTATATTGGTCTGTATTTGGAAAATAAGAGGTCAGATTCACACGCCAGCAAAGGCAATGGTCTTTTTAAGTTTATATTTATATTTTTCCATCCAAATATGATACAATGTCAAAAGGTGTTTAAAGAAATGAAGAAGAAAAAGAAGAAGGAAGGGGTCACCTGAAAAATAGCTCTGGACTCTCTCTATAAAAAAAAAGAGACTGTATTGCGTCAACAAATTAACCAATTTAACTTTCAAATTATTGGAATAATATCAGAAATATAAAAATCAATAATTAAAGTAGATAGCTTTCGATGACAAATTTCAATGGATAAACTTATGGAAGTTTCAATTTATGCAGCCGGGGTCTAGGTGGATAATTTCTCGTACCACCTCTACAGAACGTTGTTAGATAAAAAAAAAATACAATTTTTATGGATCTAAAATATTGACATCAATTTGTCACAATATTAAAGAGTTTTAAATTTCTCAATAAGTCAGCTTGTCGTATTTATAAAATTTCAATTAAATTTAAATATGTACTTATATATTGAAAAGGTAGCACGACTACTTGACAAAATTGAAAATAAGTAGGTGATGTGTGGAAAAACTTAATTCCACTTCGGCGGACAATCTGTACAATAAAAATTTATTGAATATTCAAATAATACTTGGCTTAATCACGGTAATATGGTCCAACAAACATTTTTGAACAATAAAATATAACAATTAAAATATTAATAAAAGTTATCCCGATTTATTATAAAGCATTTTCACTAGATAAAAAATATAAAGGTTAAAAAAAGTGCTATAAAAACTAAAAGATGGCCTGAACGGGACCATTAGATCATAATGACCAGGTGAATAAATCCATTCTCATTATAAAAGGACAAATGTAAATTTAAATAATAAGTCGCTTCCGAAAGGATCGAACCCTTTTATTTTGTTGGAACACGCCATTGCGAGATACCTGAGTACTTTTTTTATGAATATTCGCATACATTACTTTCAACTTCCTTGCATATCTAAAATTTGAGTTTTTTTCTTTCTAAAAAAGTTTTAAAGATAGCCCAGTGTGAGAAAAGGGGTAAAGTCTTGGAAGGTCCGAAAAAAACAAAAGATGATGTACCTGGTTTTTTTCGTGGGCGCTTTTATTCAAATAGGCATGTTGACATACCGTGTTCTCGCATATTAAATGGATTGATAACAAGGGGTTTTTGTACAGTTCACACGCAAATGAACTGATGGCCCAAACGAAGAGGATTATATTCATTTTTTTGTTTAACGTTAAGATTTATAAAAAGCAGTAATCCGAGGGGTTGGTTAATTAAATACAATTCATGCAGGACGTTTTTTGCCTTTCCCAATATTAATGCTCTGAAGAATAAAAAGTTAAAGATCTAAAGGTTTAAAAGACAGACAAATTATTTTTTACTCAATTAAAAGACTTAGTTTATTTTATCCACAACTGTACATAGACGATTTTGATCAGGTAATAAAACGCATTAATATATAGAATTGAGTAATAATGACTATTTCACACACTTGTCAAATGAACCAATCAGGAGCTCTAGTTAAGTTCGGATTATCGATAACACCAAACTTGACTCTTCATCCTGATTGGCCTGTCAAGTTCGGTGTTTTCAGATGTGTGTATGTGACAGTTAAACGTCAAATATAAATAATCCCGTCGCATTTCAAAATGAGCAGATTTGGGATAAATTACAACGAATTAATCAATGAAAAATGTGAGAAATAATAGCCATCAATATATAACAACTATTGCAAGTACAAGCGGGTGTTCAAATAAGTAATCAAGCTCAAAGCATTGTATATGTATAATAACTGTAATAATGAGAAATATTTAACTACGTTATGTTAATACTGGTTTATTTAAATATGTATTTCGTTCGATGTCAACGTTTCCTGTTTGTTAAACCATTTCTCTAATCAACTTCTTAACTTTTTTGCTAATTTCCTCTAATTCTGCCGAATTTCAGATTTTTTACCTTTCACTTTGTTTGTGAAATAGTCTAATAAAATTCCACTAGTGACTGAATTTATCTTATAATTCTGTCTTTTATTTCACAACTCAACTTAGTTGGTTGAAGAAAACACCACTTGTCCTGCGTAAGTAATTATAAGCTTGGTAATTAATACACTACTTATTACTAAAATCATAAAATATGTTCCTTTATATGAATTTTTTCTAGTATATTGGATCTTTTAGTAGTATTTGCTGAAATTTCAGTCTAGTACCCATCCTGTTTTTCTACACAACTTTTTAAGTTGATAGTATGTTTTTCCGAGAAGATAAAATATGATTTTCTTCAAAATGCCAAGTCCACCGGTCGATTCTCTAGTTCAAAAAAATCACATTTAACAAAATTTAATTATAGTTTCCTTAATAAAAACTTTTTTGTATGTAAATGTTTAACCAAGGTATGCAAAATTTCTGTAGTGCTCGTAAATATGTATTCAAAATTCGTTCATATCTGTAAAAGTTTCCCCTGAATCGATTGGTAAAGTCGGTACTTGCCGATTAAAGGAAAAGGTCGGCAAGGGTGACGAACACATGTTTTAGCTTTTGCAATTAATTTTGGACAAACTTTAACAATAAAAACGTTGTATACTTTATCTAAAGGTAAAGTGACATTTAAAAAATCAACATCCATTGATTTGTGTACTGTTTAATACATGTTTGGAAGTAAAAAAATATTACATGAAGTTTTATATATGTACATAATATTATGTAATTGTAGAAAAACATTTCAAGGTGATAAATACAATATTTTTTTTAGATACTAATATTTGACATAGAAAATGCTATTGGAAAATTGGTGTTTTGCAATAGGATGATAGTTACAACTAAATTTCACTAAAGGGAATTTAATTAAAATAAATACATAATATATTTACTCCCAAATAATTGAAAAGAAAATACATTAAAAAATCCAATACCATGCGATATTATTTGGGCATAAAGACAAAAAAGGATCCGTTTGTTCGAAAATAGTTTCATGTTTCCAATTACAAAAGAGCAAGTAAGGGAGACAATGAAGAAAACTCTAAAACAAGATAGGATATCAAACGAACACACAGAAGAAAACACAAAATTTCTTGTTTTTTAATCAAATCCTGCTTAGGCTTTGTAAATCTCATTAATTCTCTGATCATATACCTCTATAAAAACTCATACTTATAAAATAAGATATGCTTTAACTATATTCTATATCTAGCTCTAGTACCAATAATAACACATCAACTTCCCTTCTACTTTTTAGCACCAAATCATATTCACACTAATTTAATTATTAGAAAGTTCAAAAAATATTGTTAATTTTCTTTCTACAAATAATAAATTGAACATTCATTGATTCTAAAACTATTTTGTAGTTCAAGATTTATTCATGATATTTTTTTATTCGGTTTGACGTAGGTGTAAAATATTTCCTTAATAAACAAATTCAATAGCAATACAATACTTACACTTTCGCGGTCAGAAGAACCTAGTAGTTACATATTAATTGTATAGTTCATCTCTCGTCATATCTAGTTGGAAATTAAATCACAATATATTTTTTTTAAACAAAAATACTGTGGTTTAATTTCCCAATAAATTAACGAAAAAGAATAATTCAGATTATATTTTGTGTTTTTGTAGAGAAATGCTCACATTATTTTGTCAAACTTTCGTTGAACCTCGCCAACTTCATGAGAACAAACTTCGTGACTATAAAACAATTAATATCAAAACTGACACTGACGAACTAAACTCATCAATTTACTCCAACCTTAGACTAAGACTTCACTAAAAAAGAAAAGACATAAAAATCACTCCGTAAAATATAATAAAAGTATTTCTCTAAAAAAACATAAAATATAATCTGAATTATTTATATAACTAATTGAAAAATATACCAAAAAAGTGTTATGGAGTACAGCCAAAATACCAACTATTTAATCCCTATTAATAATAATAAACTGTTTATTACAGAGTTAAACTGAAAAATACAAATAACAAGTATAACAATATAAAAATGAACAATAATCTCTGTAAAAGGAAATAGAGAACAACATAGCACACAACAAAAATGCTGTGCCTGCTGATTAAAAGCTCTCATGTGATATTTATGTTGACACAAAAAGATGTGATTTTGTTTTAAATGAGTTAATGGGTAAATTTTTAATTGATTCTGGGATGTTGTTGTATAAGTTGTATATATTATAAGGATATGACTTACGAAATACGGTTGTTCTGTAAGTGGGTGGGAGATATTAAACCTTTGAATCTAACCTTAGAGTAATAATCTGAGGATCTGACATTAATATTATGAACGTCAGTCCTGAACTTAATTTAGTCATATAGGTACATATGGATATGGATATATATACCCCATAAAACTTTCTACTAAGATGATAACAAAACAATTTGAATGACTCATTGGCTAATGAAGGATGATATAAAGCAGATAAAAATAATTAAAAACTCATAAAATATTTAAAAAATTATATTGGGTACTACCACGTGTGTAAAAGGTAAAGTTATTTGCAAGTTTGAACTAGACTTAAGTAACGAGCAAAATAGACTTTAATTGTATAGCTAGTAATCAAAAATATTCTCACGTACTTTTTTCGAAGTAAAAAAAGTATCACATCTTTCGATGTAAAAAAAGTATCACCACTGCCTTATCTAGAGAAAAAAACCCAGATTCCCACATCTAAGGTGCATACATCTCATACTTTTGAAACATCCACCCTTAAAGGGGTAGTTTTTTCATCCGGTGTCCACAAAAAAAAACGCCTTTTGCTAGGGTTAACATTCTACCTGTACCGGGAACATTAAACAGCACTCCTGTGCTGCTATGACCCACCCCACTAGATTTTACACCCAATCCTAGATCGAGTGGTACCTACCCAAATTGGTACAATGCAGAACCCGCCCTGTTACGGATATATTGAAGGGTCGCCATGTTTTTCAACCCCTAAACTTTTTTGGGCCATTTTACAGTAAACTACTCTCA
Organism: Lochmaea capreae; assembly: GCA_949126875.1. Classification (NCBI taxonomy): domain Eukaryota; kingdom Metazoa; phylum Arthropoda; class Insecta; order Coleoptera; family Chrysomelidae; genus Lochmaea; species Lochmaea capreae. The sequence goes on along the minus strand of OX421402.1, from coordinate 12,773,963 downwards.
GTAGATTCTATAGGGTGACCGTTACCACCCGTATGCGATTTATATTTTTTGATTTGAAAGGGGGTGAGATTTTTTGCCAATGAGGGTATGAGTACAAAGAATAACGTATTTGAGGGGAATATTTTGTGCGGTTGTTGTTTGAGAGTAAAATTCGTTATAATTGTAGGGATATAGTTTTTAAAAAATCCAACGTTTATTAAATATCATTGGCAACAGAAATATTGTTCGATTAAGTTGAAATATAGGGCTTGACGACTTAAAGTTTAATCTATATAGTAATTCAAAAATACTCGTATACAAATGGTATCTAATAATATATCTACCTATCCTTGGCCGAGCCTCTTAATTTCATTAGCATGTGTACTTATCTTCGATATAAATAAAGTATGTATAGGTAATGGAACGCAATTTTGTAATTTGCTTCCAATGTACCAAGTTTTCACTGAAACAAGTAAAACAAGTGAATTAGGTACATGATCGCGGTATAACCTGCGTTTGGTATTCTAGTAAAAAAATTATAGTGAAGAGAGAACGCACGTACATATTTAACTCTCTAGAGACATTCTTATAAATACCAGCGATATGACTGCAATACAATTCCAATTATAGTTGAGGTATCTGTCAAAAAAAGTAAAGGTTTAAGATTAAGCTGGACACAAAAAATGTCTTGCTTCTCAGTGTAGCAACAAAATGGTAGCGGCTTCTTGAGTACATTCCGGTGACAAATTTTAACATTTACAACACACCAACTAGCTCAACCATTCATTGTCTTAAAATCTGCTACCGATGCACAATTAAGGCGGCTTTTTATTATCATACTGATTTGCTATTATACAAAAAATATTGTAGGTATATATAGTTATCAATAATATTATTACTTGACAATTTTAAACTCGTTATTACAGAAGAGAAATGCATCCGTTTAAAAAAATCCAAAGCTGAACTAAATTTGTATGATTATAGTCTATTTAGGAAAGGTATACGGTAATAAAATGGGGAATTTCTTCCAGTTCGGCTCAATTTCCGTGTCGGCTATAGGCGTAGGCCTTGAAATAGTATTGTTTGTAATATTAAAATTTCAAATAATTGCGTAAGAGAATTAGGAAAAGTATGTTTTCTGGCCTGAAGTGTCAATATCGAAATATTGTGTAGGGATTCCTTAGGTAGTAGATTATACAGTTACGTTTTGCGTTTAACAGGCACCTACCGTTTAACCTTCTATTAGTGCCTCTGCCTAATTCCAACCCTATTTTTTTTAAATTATTGCGGGGGAGAAAGATAGCAGGCCAAGTGGAGCCTCCCAAGAAAAGTCCAGGCAGACCAGTAAAAGTCCTTGATGAAAACACCAAAAGTGTAATTCGAAGAAAAGTTCACTCTTTTTATTTTAAAAAAGAAATGACCACCCTAGATAAGATTTTAATGGAGCTTGGCCAGGATGACAGTATTCCGTTGATAACTAAAAACTTTTATGGACCACTTTGAGAAATATGGATTTTGCCTGGGAAAAGCATAACCGTAAAGCACTTTTACTGGAAAGCGATGAAATTGTTTGCTGGCGACGAAAGTACTTAAGAAGTATAAAGCAGTACAGAGCAGAGCAGAGCAGAGCAGAGCAGAGCAGAAGAAAATATTTTTTCTTGATGAGACGTGGATTAATGAAGGTTATACAATACCAAAAATGTGGCAAGACACAAATATAACCAGTGCTCGCCAAGCTTTCATGGAAGGCCTGTCAACGGGTATTAAGGTGTCTTCAGGTAAAGGGAAAAGACTAATAATCGTCCATATTGGAAACGAAGAGGAATTTTTAAAAGAAGGTTTGCTAACCTTTCAGTCGTGCCATACGGGAGATTTCCACGAGGACTTGGATTCGGATGTTTTTGAAGACTATTTTGGTGAAATGATAAAATATCTTCCGGCTGATTCAGTAGCAGTTATGGATAACGCAAGTTATCATTCTCGACGCATAGAGAAGACTCCAACTTCATCTTGGAGAAAACAAGAAATTATTATTAACCACCAAAAGTATTGAATTTGAAGATAATTTGATAAAAAAAAGAACTATTAGCTATAGCAAACTTACACAAACATCGTTTTATGAAATACGCCGTGGAAGATATAGCAGAAAAACATAGTGTAACTGTGCTGCGTTCACCGCCATATCATTGCGAACTAAATCCTTTATAACTTATATGGGCGCTAGTGGAAGGATTTGTGGCAAGACACAACACGACATTCAAAATGAAAGACGTTAAGCTACTGTTTCATCAAGCCATTAAGGAGGTGACACCAGAGAACTGGCGAAAAGCAGTCCAGCATGTCATTAAAGAAGAGGAGAAAATGTGGGATCTTGACTACTTGATCGATCGGACCGTCGACCCGTTAATTATAACGTCAAGAGGAGATGACAGTTCCTCAGATGACGAAGAATATTATGATTTTTTATAATTTAATTTCTGTATAATGTATTTTTTGTATAATGTTCAATAAAAAATAAGTGTACCTAATACTATGTACATAATGCCTAATTTTTATTCTGTTAAAATAAAATTCTTTCCTTTTTACGAGTATCCTACCGGCACGCCTTTGGCACACTATTTTCAGTGTTTTGAATGGATAACAATAGGCTAAACCCATATATTGACCCCAACCCGTGTGGTACTACCTGCACTTGATAGAAAGAAAGAATTTTACAATGAAATCAATGCCAAACTATGAAAGTGGTTTAAATATTCGTTGGGTCACTCTGTGCTGCCTTTACATACCTAATGAGGTTTTATTACCCTATACCTTTCTGAAATAAACTATAATCTGAAATTCTAAATGAATTGAGTTTTCAATGGAAAAAGAAATTTATTATTGATGTTGTTATTGATAAGAGCATAGGTACCTACCCAATTATTTGTTGGGAATTAGAACTAAGTATTAATTAATTTTCAACATAATTTCAAAGCGGTGCCTTGAAAAATTTGTGTTTGGTTGAAAATACCGTTAAAGGTAGTGTCTTATTTTCAACAGCAATGGAAGAATTAATTTAACATTTAGGTACCTAATTCTCTTTTACTATCTGTCAAATAAAGTAAATATTATTAATATTAACGGAAAAAAATTTGCTTAAAACCTTTACCAATATATCCTTATGTATTGTATGAGTATTGCATAGTGTAATTTTATTTCAAAGTAATCATTATTGATAATGTTGGTCTACTTCGGAATAAATTTACTGCATTTAGATTACGAAAAGAACTGCCTGAATTTATAAATTAACTTTGTGATTTATTATAATTTATCTAGCCTCCGTCTGAAAACAAAACAAAATTAAAGGACCGCTTGTTGGTGCTTTTGGCTGCATAAAAACCTTCCTTAAATTATAATCAACATAATGACAAATATTAAAAAGTATAGAACACAGACGGTATGAAAAGTACCAAATTCCTGTAAAATTAAGGATTGTTCTAGGTATTTTCACAAAGGGCAAAAATCTTGTATGAACAAATTGTATTCTATATTCTAGTTAATAATATTTTCATAGAAATTTAATTTAAATTTAAACCAGAAGTACCGTAAACTTTTCGTCAAATGGATTATGCACTAAATTTATTTCGTTTCCATTTAACAGATATTTGCTTTCGAATTATATCTCAACTGTTTTCATAAAAATTAGTCGCCTGTATCTAACAATTTGTCAGCGTTACACAATTTTGAACTGTTAAAAAAACGTTCATGAATTTAATATCAATTTATTGGATTTTTTCGACAGTGTTTTTGAGAAAAAATAAGTTTCGGTATAATCCGAGGTCAAAAACAAATCTGATTGACTCAACTCAGGTGGAAGAAAAAGAAAACCAATGTTACGTTTATTTATTAAATTCGATATAGTTAGCTGAAAAGAACGAAGAACAAGTGATATGAAGCAAGAAAATAAAATATTTCTTCTGTCACAAAAACTTGCTTTCGTCTTTTGAATTGTACGGTATTATCGAGGCCAAGCAAATGGGATAAGTTTTTTAATATCGTAGACAGATCTCTCAGGACAGGGCTTTACAAATGTTACACACACATAAGGTGCTCAGGTACGTAAGCATGTCTAATTCCAAGATAACACTACTTAATATTAATCAGTGTAACGAAATTCAAAAAGTCAACTAGATATTGTTAAAAAGTATATAAATACCTAAGGTAAAAAATAATTGTATTCTTACAAGAACTAAATACAAGATCTAGGTACAAAATCTGAAAATTTTCAATCATGTACAAAAATAGGTATGACACTGTAATCTATTTTCATCTGAAAAAAGCCTAGATTCCGTACTAAAATCAACATTATTTTTTCTTTCCTCCAACGTTTTACATTCCAGTTTTATGAATAAATTTTCAATTATTTTGTTAATTGAAAATTATTTTTTCTTTCATGAATACTTGTTTAACCAAAATATTTTAATAAGATGTAGGTATTAGTTTCAGTTTTTAATTTTGATACAAACTGGTTTTAAGCATTATTATAATAGAAAGTTAACAGTATAACGAAAACAAAGTACATTAATTAGAGTTTAAGTTCGGTCCTGTATCTCTTTATACATCGAACAACTTTTTGTGTGCATTTTTTGTAGAGAGGAATGCCCACTTCAATTTCGGTAGCGCTATGAAATCGATAATTTAGAGTTTTTCTCGAGCTCGAAAAATTTTTAGGGTAAAAACTAGTCGGCAACGAGTTTGTCGGTCTAGAGAAAAAAACCATCAGTAAAAAGTTCCCGAGACAGTTTTTCATCCACCGGTTCAGACAATTTCATAGCGGACTGGAGTTTCACAAAGTACAGTCGAGGACAGAAGTTTTATCGGACTTACAGATTTCATTTTACGCTATACTTTGCTATGTACTGCTTTTTTCTATGCATTTTATTTTGTTTAATAAATAATAATACAAGTAAAATAAATCGTCCATTAAACCCGCTGAATCTCCACTTTGTATTGAGTGTATAGAATTAAAAATTATGAATCTATTTGCAAAGAAATCGATACTTTTAATACAACATTAATTATATATTTTTATTCATAGGAGATAGCAATAATCATATTCCAAAAGCATTAAAAAAAGGAGAATCTTGATATAGAAAACTTTAAAATCCCGTGTTTACAAAAACATTTTTCACCTCGTATATCCAATCTAGAGAAAACGATCTTTTCATGCTCTGGTCACGATATGTTTATAATAAGTTGAAAGGACAAAAAATGAAAAAAATCTTTTTGTTCTCAGTATAATTCATAATTGCTGTGATAGTAACAATGGCCACCGTTTTATCTTCATAATGATTAGTAGATATGATATTCAGGTAGATTATTCGTTTACCGAAGTATATCCGCTTCCTGTACATACAATTTTGCATAAATGGTACCGTTCCATATTTACAGAGTGATTCATTTTTACACAGATTTAGGTTTTAAAATAATCAGCACTATATTCATTATATTACCAGCTTCACTAGGTATTTGACGGTTTACTTTGATTATTTTATTGATGTTGATATGTTAACATTAAAAGATATTAATTACTTCTCGTGAATAATGAGGAGCTGGAAAACTCCTACATTTTCATTGGATCGTTTCTTTAAATTTGGTTTTTGAAATGGCAAATTGTATGAAAAATACATAAATATCATTTAATGTTAAAAATTAGACACTCTGCTAACTCCATTTTACTATTCTGTATGCATAATAAGCTTTAAAATATAACGGAAAACCATTAATTGGGCACCATACCTTAAAATTTAAATCCTAATCTTGACTGTGTATAGATTGAAACATTTCTAACAATCCGTAATTTTTACAGGGACAACCTGTACAATACTAAATACGGAAACTAATTTTTTCAATCGATTTATTAATAAAAATGTACTCTTGTTTGAAGTCGATAAAATGTACATCACTAATCTGACGCTCGTGTGATAAACATATCAACTGACAGCCAAGCAGCCCTTGTGGCATTAAATAGTCGCAAGGTAAAACATACAGACTGGCAGAGGAATGCCAGGAAGAAATAAATGAACTGGCAGACTGCACTGAAATAAGATTAGTGTGGGTGCCAAGACATAACGATATTCCTGGAAATGAATAGGCTGATAAACTCGCGAGATGAGGTCACGGAATATAAAACAATGTTTTCTATTCCGTGACGAGATTCAGCAACAATATATGTTGGGGCCGCAATGAAAATGGTCTGAAGACAAATACAAAAATGCTACAAAGCTTTCATAGAGGAACACTCCAAAGCATGTACATAGTAAAACTTTATAGGGGATACATGTGCTAAACGGGATGAAGGACTACTATCAGCAGGAACCGTTTAAGAATGATTATAGGTTATCTAACCGGTCAGAAGACCACCTGCATAAAATGGGGATGTATAACGGGGACATTGTGGCATGGAGAACGAGACCCACATATTATCTGATTGTGAGGCACTGCACTCAAGAAGACACAATTTTCGGAGAGGCTAATTTGCCACCTAAAACCTAAGGCACACATCCACTTGACCTATATCGTCAACTTGACGGTACGGGAATAACTGGGTGAGTAGACTAAATGTGGAAGTAGAATAGAACAGTACAATAAGCCAACAGGCTGCAATGCTCGGTTTAAGGCGGGGCCCAAACAAAAACAAAAAACAAAAAATATATATAGCAATCTAAATCCTTCTACCATATAGTAGGTATGGTGTTACAACTACATAATTAAATAATAAACTAATTATATAAATTTTTTAAGGTGGCTCTGAAATGTTGTATCACCCTCTATTGATGAATATTATAAATATTGTGGAATGTGGAAAAAATCTAAATTGTTCTATTTACAAAAAAACCTTTTAATACGAATTATAAATAGAGATTCCACAACTAGAAAAATGTATTGTTTAACATTCACTTCAAACTCTCGTAAACAGATTTGCATAAAATAGGAATCAAAAGGTGAAAACATCGAAATAGATTATGAAAAATGTCACAAACAAAAATATTACTGTTAAATTGAATGAAAGTGGTAGAGAGAAAGGTGACGATAATTTTAAAAGGGTTTGTTTTTTATATCTTTTTATTAAAATGCATCTGTCCATAGTTTTGATTGGCGAAATTATCCGGAATATTGCTTTTCCTCCGACAAAATATATTTGGTTTTTTTAAGTATGTAAATAAGATGTAGGCAATTATTTGTAAATATTATGGAAACATTTACAAATTAGTATACAATATACAACCCTGAACATCCTGTGTACGTCAAAAATATAGGAATCAAAGAAAATTATCAATAATCTTTGAGATTTTAAAACCGGCGGCCTCGAATTGCGGACCGATTACCTGATTCCAATAATTCCGTACTCGAACTGCGGACCAAACCAAGAAGACCCCTCTTTTAAAAACCATGAATTGCGGACTAAGCTTAAGTTTATACAACTAGGGTAAAGGTAAGGTGTAAAAATTAGGGAATAGTAAACCATTATCATTTCAATATTTTTTTATTTTGAATAAGAAAATTATAGTTTTTAAAGAAATACATTTTGCTTATAATATGTTTATTAATCAACTAAAATACTATGTTTTGAAGGTACACGTCCAAAACTTCTCTCCGCTTTTCAATGTTTTCTTGAAAGAAAATTTTGCGTTTTGGAACACTAACAAAGGTTAACAAGACATTCAGAAAGGGCGCCATCGAGTATCTCCGGTGGCGCTCGGCTTTCATGCGAAGCGCGCACGGCTTTTAACCTTCTATCGATATCGTTAACGTGTGCAGAGATTAGCCCAGCGTAAGTGTGCTGGGCTCCTAACACAGAGGTACCAGGTTCGAGTCGTGTCCGAGTCAAGATATTTTTATTTTTATTTTTATTTTTATTTTCTTATTGTTTTTTTCAAAAATTGACTAAAAATACGAAGAATTTTTCGATTCGGATTAGGGTAGGGGGTAAGGTAGGGTGGTTTTAGTTAGGTTATTATTGAAAATTATTATAATAATCTGTCAATTACACAATTCAATTTTTCGATTCGGATAAGGGTAGGGGGTTAGGTAGGGTGGTTTTAGTTAGGTTATTATTGAAAATTATTATAATAATCTGTCAATTACACAATTCAATTTTTCGATTAGGGAAAATGTATCTATGCATTCGTGATAAATATCATTATTAAAATATTTTTACTTTCCAAAACACAAACGTTTTAGTTTAGGACTACACTTGGCAACGTTGGTAAGAGCTACATTTAAACGCTCCTGATTTCAGGTGGCCCTTTCGACTTGGTCCGCAATTCATGGGTCATTAAAAACACATGACAAATTTTAAAAATCATTTATGGTTTTTGGTCCGCAGTTCATGTACGCCCTTTAAAACATTATGTAGGAAGTCGCTTAATTTGAAATCTAACGAATAAGATAAAAAGTCTAACAAAATTGTACACATTGCCAGTAGTAGGTACATCTATAACATTATCTTGATAACTGCAATTCAAATGCATGGTTTATTTAAAAAATCTGAATAACTTTGCAATACAATTACGTAGATACTACAGATCAAAGTTGCTTGCTCGTTTAACGTTATAAATACAGTAGGAATAAATTAAGCTTGGCGAATTGAAATAAGCAGTAACATACATACACATAACAATTATAAAAGTGCACATACAAATTTCCAAATGTTCAAATCGAACATAAAAGACCTCTAAGATTTTTTAACTTGGCTATTACACCAAACCTGGTAAATTCCACTTTTTACAGTTTAATCATTTTATCTTTTAGGATATTCAACAATCCTTCGTACAATAAGGATTTAAAGGCATTGAATTATTCTCTCCATGTCCTACAAACGACTGTATCCCTGATCAAATTAATTTGATTTATGTTTCGTTAGTAAGATGAAAATTCATTAACCGGTGTATCGAAAAACGAATAATCATTTTATGTTGGTTACAATCAAAATAAAGTGATGGGGTGTTTCTGTATTCTTTTTATGTTCGTAGGTACGCAGATCTAGAAAACATTTTGCTTATTTGAAGTATAGATCTACCTACATGTATACAAGTAGAAAAATCAAGTATCGTTGGAAATACTTTTGACATTTAAACGTGTAAAAATAAAGATAAAGACACAAAAACTATTTCTTTTAGTGTTGGCGCTATAAATCTGGTTAATAAGAACCAGCTTCTGTGGTGTTCTAAAGAAGTTATCTGAAGTTACTTCAGACCTTTAAAATCTGGCTTAGTTGTGGTTGAAATTATTGTTATCGATATAAAATTTTGTTTGTCCATTTGCGTCGTCTTTCACCATTGTTCGATGAGTACTCTGAGCCTTCATATAATTTTCTTTTTTCAGAACCCAAGCGAGGAGAAAAACTAAACTTCTTAATTTATTTCTCATAATATGTAATACCGCTTTAAAAAACCTCTATGTCAAAATCCAGAGATATATATTTATATATATAACAACTTAATAAGCAGTTATTATGTTTAAGGATAATAATTGTACATTCCTTTCAAATAATTCTATAAATTTGATAAGAGTTTTATTATTTCAGTAAGGAAATTGATATCTAATGAATAATATGAATCCAATGTAATTATTCAAATTGATACGTTGTATTTTATTTTTATTTTTACATTGTTTCATATTTCAAATTGTTTCCTTTTATTATACTATTGAACAATTACAGTACAACATGCAATTTCAATTTAGTAAACATAGATATTTAATCGGTCTCAGATTGTGGTATTTCATGGCGGAATTTTTATTTATTGTAACCAATATTCCAATCACTAGCCACAACGTAGAAAATTAGGATTCAATAGAATGTCTAGGGAACCACACAGATGTGTTTAAAAACCAGTACAACTCAGTATTTGGTTATACTTTTTAAATACTTAAAGTAAAAGTCAATAATATACTTCCCATAAAAACTGTATACAATTATCATATCTATTTAAAAATACACGTATTATGTTTAATATTGTTTTATAGATTAATTTATTATAATCACTCTGAATCAATTTCTTTCAATATTGAATTGATGTAAATAGGTAGATAAAGCAACGTCATTATTTTTAAACTAAGCTACTTTTAGCATGTCATTTAGCGTTTATAATAAGCAAAATCATCTTTATCTGCGCGTGTATATTTATCGGTCACGTCACAATTCAAAATCAAATTAGGAAACTTTTTTTATTTGAATTATCCTGGTCAGGGCATTAGGTCAAAGTTATTAAATCATTATAAGCAAAATGTCACTGGCATCCAAGATGATTAATATATATAGGAATAAAAAATTATAAAATTTTTAGTTCAATCTAGTGAATATTTTTTCAAAATTTTCGTTTTCGGTATACCTATGGAAAAAATTATTTAAAAAACCGTGGGAGAAAAATTATCATAAAAATATGATAATTGATATTTCCGGAATAGTTGATTATATAAATTGATAATAATATAAAAATAGATAAATAAAAGGAAAAGAATTAAAGTGGTATGAACTTGTTTTACCTTTTCTATCCATTTTTTCAGTTAAACTGAAACGGCAATGGACAAATTGCAAATAATTACGCTCACACCTTGTGCTAAAGTAAGTACCATATTTGTCGTGTGAAAAGTCACTTTCCGCACTAGTAATAATATTAAAATTAGTTAAAATATAAAAAATATTAATGGCATTTGTAGCATTTAGTTAGAATATAATTAGTTTTAATTTAAACTAATTATTAATATTTAATGGAAATTTAAGAAATATCGTTTTGTAGAAAAATCATCTTTTAAAAAGATAGTTTTCTAAAGACAATGTCAAAATAGGTATTTGAAAAAATAAAGAATTGACCTGTAAATCGTGAACAAACTATAAATCTTCTAATTTTAATATCAATTTGTATGTTTTATTATTTTATCTACTCAAATCGTTTACTTTTCATATATAATTTTTGAAATAATCAAAAATACTGCAAATCGCTTTACTCAACGTTATTTAGTGATTTGTTTCAAATTATGTAAATGAATGACACTAACAAATTTTGCCGGCAGTGCAAAAAATGAGGTCAGTTATGTTTGTAAATAAACTAACTTGTGTTATTGTTGTTCTTGCTCATGACTTTCCTTGGGACGTTCGGAGAAAGAGAATTTCTCTGAAGAAGGATTTGTGAGGCAGGCGTAACGCACACTTTCGGCGAGTGCCTAGCACTTGAACTACCACTAGCACAGTTTCCCAACACCACCGGAACATTTGAACTACCCGAACTACTCGAACTAGGCGCGGGAACATTACCGTTTTCTTCGCTGCTCGATAGTCCATCCATATTGTTGTTATATTTTTTAAAGTGGTAACATAAGGATAATTATTACTATTAGTTTTAGTTATTTTTCGTTTACTGTTTTCAGTTGCAGTATGAAACTGTCGAACCGTTTAAACTTGAACTGCACCAAAAGACGATTTTATTTTGTTTTACTCCCCACTTTTACGCGCTCTCATCCCCTCTACTTGCGGAAGCCCGAGATCCTGACTGAGGGTTTTCGTCCGACCACGGCACCGGACTTTATCCTTTTCATCCTTGCTCCAATATTTTTATATCCTTACACGATATACTCTCGCCGCTCGGATTTACCTACCGTACCCACCACTCACCGATGCCTACCCCACTATTTTTCGGCAACTGCAATTGTTTAGAAAAGTACGCAACATCATTTTTTTCTTTAATTTCGGTTAAGTCTTTAAATTCATTTGCATTTTCACGTGCAGTCTCCACGCTAACGGTAATATAGGGTGGACAGCCATAATTTGAGGGTACATTTATCGCGTTTTCATTCTTATAAAATAGATATATGTTTAAAATAAAACAATTTGAAGATGCGGCAATTTATTTAAATAAAAAGAATAGCTATTCTCTATTATACTTATCTAGGGAGTTTAACAAAATGTATTTAACTTGAAACTTGTGAAAACTACAAAACAATTTAATTTTGGGAAAAAATATTCGAAAAAAACAAATGGGATGTATAGTTTATCTAAAGTCGGACGACAAGCGGTCCTTTGTTCTTTTTCCTGGATATCACACTGACTTTAGATAAACTATACATCCTGTTTGTTTTTTTCAAATATATTATCTCCAAATCTATAAAATCGCTTCAAAATCCTTCGATATTTTTTTTATTTGGCACTGACTTTATATGAACTATACTTACTGTTTCGGATTATTACATGAAAAAAGAAAACTTCTTTATGGTCTCTGTTATTGGCAAAGGGTGATTATGGGAATATAAGAAAAGTTATCATTGGTGAAAACATAAGGAAAAGACATTGAAAACCAAAAAAAGGAGCACCGTACATATTACTAGGTATAACGACAAAAAGTATAATATAAATTTTTGAAACTCAAAGAGGACTTTAAAATGTGTGTACTGGACCCTCAACGTCTATAAAATATTTAGGGGTGACTATAAGTAACGTCGATTAGGGGTTAAAGTAGTGAAGTAATATATTCACTTACTTACATTTCAAAATCATAACTTATTATTATTAGCACACATTTTATGGAGCTAAGAAAATCGCTCGGGTGAAATTTTTTTAGCTGAAACCAGTTTTTTCAGTTTATAGATGCCTCCCCAAGCACAAAATCACAAAAAATGTTCTGCGGAAATGCATAATTTTCCCGACTTTAGAATAACATGAATCGGGTGGGGCCGGAACGCTTTGATTACAATACATCAAAGTGCCGCAGCAAAGTGACATTACTAGGTGTTATATGTTGGTTGAGCCCCGCAGTTAAATGAAAACGTGTTACTACTTTAAACTATACATAAAAATGTGCGAAATGAGGCAACATACCCAGGAAAAATATTTGTTAAATAACATCTTTACTGCCAAATGACATTTTTTTAAACTGAATATTCTAAAACTTATCGAAAATAAAACTGTATACTTTTAAGAAAAAATTTGTACCTACTTGTAACAAATAAACGAACAAAATTTCTACAATACCTTTGACTTGCGGAAATAACTCTTTAAAGTCGAACTCTAAAATCACCGAACCCTTTGAGTATAAGTTCAACCATTGGATATAACCTACGTTTCTTACAATACCGCCTCCAAAGGTATTCACAAAGCTTACCTTGAAACTCATCTTCAGGAATATCCTGACCTCTCAAATACCTTTTCGCTGCATTCCATTGAGATTCGATCCTCTGAGAGTGTGTCCCATCATCCTCCACAAATTCCACGCTATGATTAACTGCATGATGAATATAACCATAATTAGAAAGTCTACTTTAAGCTTTTCAATCATCCGTATGAATAATGTCACATGATTTTTAATAATTTCTATAAGGGTAGCAACATCTTTTTTATTTTGCGAACAAACAACTAGCCTCAGATCTTCTGAGCTTCCCAATGACCCTCTATAATTCGTCCACGATTATACTTTCGTTTTTCTAATTTCGATTTAATGATTGACGTTTTATTAATATAGAAACCTTAAAATATAAACAATATAAAAGTTGAGTTTAATCCTTTTCGCGACCTTTAACGCAGATCGATGAATATAACATTTATTCTTATCAACTTAATATCGCTTCAAAAATCTCAAGAGACAAACCTGTACTATGATTCCTGGTCCTCCAATTTTCGCCAGATATGCCTGCATTGAAGTAAAAGCACTGGTAACCATCTCCCGACAATAATTTCATCCGAACAGCTATTGTTGCCATTCATCAAGTCCCTTCTGCACTACCTACAGCAACACAAATTAAATTCGTTCATATTATTATCCGTGAGTAAATCCACAAAGTAACCTGCATATAAAATCTTTAAGAAAAAAAAATTTAAAAAGTCTACCTAAACTCTTTTTCTGGTGAAATATTACTATTTTCAAACCAGGTTTCCTTTGTAACGAAAAAACGAAGGTCAGCGTTGTTGTCACTTAGAACACCAAATCTGTTTCAGAAAAATACTAATGCGAAAATATATCCAAATCACTCATACAATACAAGGTGGTCGGGTATTATTGCAAATTTATAAGCTTCCTGCCTAGTTTTAGGTAGACTTTTCTCAGTTATAACAAAATAAGACATAATTTCCACTATCTGTTTTACTACGCCTATGCTAACAATAATCTATCTCATATCTTCAGTGGCGTAGCGACAAATTATGGGCCTACCGCGAAAATTGAGTTAGGGCCCCCTTGCCTATATTAAGAATAAAATATATATAAAGTTTGTATTACCAAACAAAATTAGGTAATACTGTTTATGATTTAAACTACTCACCTAATATAAAATTTAAATTAAATGCCTATAAAAACAGACAAGAAAATACAATACACAATATGTAAAGAACGTTACAATAAACATGACTATTGAACAAGGAACAAGAAAATAAAAAATATTCTTTAAAACTAATAGGGACGAAAACTAAAAATTTCTTTAGGTAGCTAAGGTAGCGATACTAAATACTTAAAAGCAACAGTAAAATAAATACAAAAATATTTTAAATTAAGTGATCAAAACTTGAATATTTCAATAGTTTTTGCGAGGCAATTGCCTGTCCTAATTATGCTGTAAAATTATTTTAGTACAATTATTATAGCCATTATCTCACTACTGCTTTAAGGTGGCAAATTGTGTTTTTCTAGCTTTTGCCTCCGCAAAATTTTTTATTAAATGGTTATTATTCATTTTGGCCGCCTCTTCTGCCTCTATGGACAGTTAACCTTGTCTCGTTAATAATTTTTTAATTTGGAAAAGGATCTTTCAGCTGTAGCAACACTAACTGGAAGAGTTAAAAATAATAATAAGGCTGTTGCTGCCTCTGGAAAATTTGATGATAAAGTGTTATTTTCCACAGTTAAAAACACAGCAAAAAGTCTTTAATATTTTGAAGGGAAGCAATTTTTTTCCTTTAATGGCATACACAACGCGACTATGACTGGAATATGTCTGCTGTGGTGTTTCTACAGGCATAAATAATTCTTTTTCAGATGAAGTTATCAAAACTTGGGGACATAGGAATCTAAATTTATTCACAAATAACTCCATTCCCTCAAAACGATTAATTTGGTTAATTACAATATCAAATATTTTGTAATACATATTAATCCTAAAATAGTTTTCTCAACTAGAAAATACATAATTTCTACTGGACTCATCATAGTGTTTTTTTAGTTTTAATTGTCTTTTGTCTTCAAATTCTGGGATTATATTCCATGATCTTGATATATCAATTGCTTCATTCTTTAAATCTATATAATTATTTCTATATTCTTTTTGACAGACAAATGTAGACATTCAGTTGCCTTTAGTAAGTCTAATTCTGTTTCTTGTAAGACTTGGAATGCTACATTTGTTTGTTGTAAGATTTTTGAACAAATAATTAACATTAAAATAAATTCAATAGATTTTAATAACCTTCTAGATTCGTCTCTCTCATCTTTTTTTGTTGTGGTTAAATTTATTTTTGTAAGTACTTTCTTTACAGCTCTTCCAACCCATCGAGTTTTTAATTTGATAGAAGATTCACCAGTAAATGAGCCTAGAATATCCCATCGATTAATACTACTATGTCCAAAAAAGTCTGCTAAAACGGTAAAAAAATTCCTAACTTCAATCACCTCAAAAACCGCGTCATTTATCACAAGATTAAAATTGTGTGCTGCGCAATGTCTATATAAGCTGCATTCTGCTCAACATCCTTTATGCGTTTTTGGACACCTGAGTAAACACCACTCATCACATTTGCACCATCATATCCTTGTCCCCTGCATTTTTTAATGTCTAATTCCAATTCTTCTCTCCATCATTTTAATTCCCACATGATTATCAAACTCGTCCTTTTCTATTTCGACGTAACGAATAACTTTTCTCAGTTGGTTAACTTTTGTCATATCCTTGGTTGTATCCATAATTGTAGTAAAGAATAGACTTTGCCTTTGCTTTATTTTCAATATGCAGTGATTAACTCGTTTTGTATAGTAGGACTTAGATATTTAACACTCCGATTTGGCAAATTGATGACTTCCATCATTATTGGGTCATATTTCGCAAGAAGATAAGCTTGAGTTAAAAAGTTTCCATTATTACAAAACAGAGTACCTACAGACACACATCGGGTCCGAGCCCCTGGGGCGTTGGCCTCTACAGGCCAGGATTTCGACTCCTTCCGATTCCTAGCGATAGGCTCTTTCGGGCCTCGTAACCTTCGGGCCCCCTTTGAGCCTGGGCCCCACCGCAACGGCGGGGGTTCGCGGTAGTAGCGCTACGCCACTGCATATCTTAACGAGATGTAAGGACCTGTTGAAACGTTTTTTTGTACACGCCTGTTCACGGAGTCCAATTGCCGAGTATCGTTCGAATCATTCTAAATTCTACAAGATCTTATCAATAAATGGAAATGGTATATTTCCGCGTGTTTATGATTAGAAAATTGTCTAATAAAACAGAATAGTATATATTCTGAAACAAGGTTAGAATGAAAATTCGATGCGAGTGGAAAGTTCCGAGCGCGAGTCGTAGGCGAGCGTGAGGAACCATGAGCATCACGAATTTTCACTCTAACCGAGTAGCAGACTATACTGTCTCCACGATCAAAGATTTTATGAAATGAACAAAAGATAATTTATATATTAGAGAACTCAATCACAATTATATTAGGTAAACACTCAATAATTCAAGAAACATTCTACTTTGTATTAAATGGATTCATGATACTATTTATATTTTCAAATGGAAACGTGCGTAAAGGCTACTGTGTTATTATTGCTAACCACTGTGAAAATATTATTCTATCACAAGAGAGAGAATGTAAATAGGAACATTTAAATTGCATGGGGGAAGAGGTGTTGCATAATATTTCTTCAATCTCAAGAGATGGAATCGTGATAATCGTGAAGAAACGTATGCTCTTGTAACTGGTTTCAGCTATTCTAAAGTCGAAAAAATGAAAATTATGCATTTCCACACAAAAAAATTCAAGTCTTTCTGTTTGGAAAAAGTTCCAAATAGTAAATGAACGAATATTTCTTACATAACTGTTTTCAGATAAACGAAAGTTGATCCAATCACTTGTTAAAATTGTACAACATTGCCGGACTCCTTTTAACGGACCGGGCCCGACCTTGGGCCTCACAAAACAAACAATCCGTAAGGAGACGAGGAACTCCTATTGAGGAGATGGACATGCTAGAGCTGCTCTAGAACTACCAAGGAGTAGGTTAAAAAAGATAGCAGGACTCTTAACAGGGCACTGCTGTCTGAGGAAACACCTCTGTAACCTAGGTTATGGCCTCTGGGGACATAAGCAGGCATCCACTGAAGAGGATTGAGTCCTTCATCGAGGGACTCGGCTTCATGGATGCATAAATAGCAGGAATGGCACAATGGGACCGCCAGTGGCCTCAGTGCCGGAACCTTGGCTAGAGTTTGTCTTGGCCAAGGTTCGCCTGACTAAATTAGTAGTAGTAGTTAGTAGTAAAACAGTGCCGGAGAGAAAATATCTATGAATTATTTCAAAATAAATATGAAAGAAGCAAGCATGTCTGCGCCAGAGTAGTTGTAGTTACTTAATCCTATCTTTTTTTGTTCAATAGGTAAAAAGTATTTGAATAAAAACTAATTATTTACTTTTCTCTGTATAAATAAATTTAGGTATAGACAAATCGCTGTACAGTTGATTTAAAGTGGTATATTCAACAAAATCAACGATACCTTCAATAGAATTGCCTTTAATGACTATATACTCTACATATATTCATGTCAGTTATATCACACATTTGCATATTACGTTTGCCTAAAAAATGTTTTCTCTAACGGTATCTAACTACGTAGGGGTTGTACTTGTTCTCGCTCTTAAGGGGTGTAATTTTAGCGCCTTTATTAAGTATATTAAACGTCCACACATACATTTATGCTAAAATACATTCCCCTCAAAGTAAGAAAAATTATATTTCTTTGTTTGAATTTAACCGTTAAGGTTATCTTCACTGCCACTCAATATGTATAATATCCATATTATTCTATTAAGCTTGAAATAAATTAGAATTCTTTTTTCAAATTTCGATGTAGTTTAACTAAGATCTAGACCCACCTGTATGAAATTAATACAAAATATTAGCTAATACGTAATACATTTTTGGCGTTTTTTAAACATAATTAAAATTATATTCAAATTTTGATGTAGTTTAAGCAAGATTTGGACCCACCAATATTAAATTAATTCAAAATATTAGCTCTGATCCTTCCGTTTACCAATAATATTACGTCACTAAGAAATGAATTCAAAAAGTTATTGGATGACTAAGTGGACTCCAAGATTGTCAGAATACTACAAAACTTACATTGACAACTAAAGACACATCTCGTAAAATATCCAGCAAGCAATATCTTGGTGACAGTTTTATCTACAAGAAAATATAGTAGGCAGTATTCACGATAATACGTGAACCTCTCTAAAGGAACGACTTAAATTAGTCTAAGGTGGCTTCAGAAACCAGAAGACATTAATAAATAGTGACACAAAATTATCAATGCAGTTATTTGTACTTTCAACAAATTTTTTATTTAAATTAATAAAAAAGTAGTTGTCTATATTAATCTATATCTATACTAATATTATAAAGAGGAAAGATTTGTATTTTTGTATGTAACGAAAAAACTTAAACTACTGGACCGATTTCAAAAATTCTTTTGCTTTTGCGTTATCACTGAGTAACATAGGCTATATTTATTATTAGAAAAAATTAAAGATCCTTAGAAATCCCTACTAAAACCAACCCAAAGTGTAAAATGAAGTCGCTTCCGTTGTCTGTTAGCTTAGATCTTTCAAACTACTCAGCGGATTCTATTGCAGTTTTCAACAATACATAGAGTGAGTCAAGAGGGAAGTTTATATGTATAACTAGTGATCCGCCCCGGCTTCTCACGGGTGAAATGTATTATATATACAGGGTGTTTTCCAATGACACTTACAACGATTGCATGTAGATACCTCTCGTAAAATTGGATAAAATGATATGAGGATTGAGGGGTCCAGCTTACTTTTCGAAATACGGGGTGTTGAAGTTATGAAAAATTAAATGTTTTAATTTTATAACAAACTTTAAAATGAATGAATATATTGATTTGACATCTGGCAGGTTGTTTTTAAATGTAAAAGGGCATATTTTGATGGAAAAACATGTTCCATCCATTCCAGTGGAACTACAAATTTTTTGATATGTAAAGGTTATGCGTTTTTCACGTGAAAACCATTGAGGAATACAAAATAAAATGAAAATTGCTTCAAATGCCAGTGGCGTAAAATATGGGAGGGGAAAGGTGACATATTCTTCCAACTGTACACCGCTGGATCAAGAATTGGAAAATGTTTTTCCATTAAAATATGCCCTTTTACATTTAAAAACAATCTACCAAATGTCAAATCAATATATTCTATCATTTTAAAGTTATCAAATTAAAACATTTAATTTTTCATAAATGCAACACCCTGTACTTCGAAAAGTAAATAGGCTGGACCCCTCAACTCTTATATAATTTTTTCCAATTTTACGAGAGGTATCTACATGCAAACGTTGTAATTGTCATTTGAAAACACCCTGTATATATATAAACGCCTGGACCGATTTTGATCAAATTTTTTGTGTGAGTTTGAGTAAGTAACTAGATGGTTTAGATTCACGATTAGTCCCGGTAGGTGGCATTGCTCCTATTATAGGGGCCTCCTCCGATAAGTCAAGGACACGGCAAGGCCTATAAAAAGCTATATGAAGAAATAAAGGCAGATCCAATACTGGGAATGCCAATGGTTCAGATTGCCCCACAATATAGCTTCAAAAATGAATACATAGTAGTTATTCCAGATAAAAAGGACTGGGAGGCAGGGCCTCCTATAACAGCGAATCTCAACTGGTACACTGATGGCTCTAAAACAGACTCTGGAGTAGGAGCCGGAATATATGGGGAACAAGAGAAGATCAAGATCTCTCTAAGCCTAGGGAAACATGCCACTGTCTTTCAGGCAGAGGTAGTGGCGATGCAATGCTGTGCAAAAGAGTTGATGAGACATGAGGTGGATAACCAAAGAATCGTCATCTACTCCGACAGCCAGGTGGCACTAAAGGCGATAAGCTCATATCGGACAACGTGGGAGTGTCGCAAGGCCCTCAACAGACTAGGTAGTCTTAATAGAGTGACCCTAGCCTGGGTACCAGGTCACCAAGGAATAAAAGGCAATGAAAAGGCCGATGAATTAGCCAAGCAGGGAGCGACTGAGGTCATGATAGGGCCAGAACCTTTCTGTGGAATTGCAAAAAACCTCACTAAGGATAGCATCCACCAATGGATAAACAATCAGGCGCTGTGCTGGTGGCATGAAACCCCAGGACAAAGGCACGCTAAACTATTCCTTAAAAGCCATTCGGCCAAACTGTCACGCGACCTACTATGTCAAAGTCGAGAAACGACGAGGATGATGGTGGGAATGCTGACAGGACATTGTAGGCTGAGGAAGCATATGCACACAACTGGCCTAGCAGATGACAGCCTATGTAGGTTTTGCCAGGAAGAAGACGAAACCGCGGAGCACATACTTTGTGAGAGCGAAGGCCTAGTAAGGTTGCGGTTTCACCTATTCGGAGAAGAAAAACCGAGGGCAGAGAGCTATGCACGGGAGGCGGTATCCAGGCTAATAAGTCTAACAAAAAGAATAAAGCTAGATATCGAGCTCTAAGGATAGGGAGGACCACAATAGATCTGCAAAGGTCGCAGTGGGATAGTACAGAGAGCAACTCCATTTCTAATATAATCTAATCTAATTGTCATTTGAAAACACCCTGTATATATATAAACGCCTGGACCGATTTTGATCAAATTTTTTGTGTGAGTTTGAGTAAGTAACTAGATGGTTTAGATTCACGATTAGTCCCGGTAGGTGGCGTTGCAATCGAATTCACAACTCCTAAAAAGACCGATTTCGATGGCATTTAGCATATAGGAGTTTTTTTGATACAGTCATTTCAAAAAATAACTAAAAAATTTGTTTGTCCGAAAAATTAAAAGAGAATTCAGGAAAGTCGAATTTTCAAGAAATATATTCTGATTCTTCCACCCAAAATAAGTAACAAATGTGATATTTTTTGATAAAAAAAAATAACCAAAATTTGTATAATACGGTAAGACAAGACAGGACAACGTCTGTCGGGTCCGCTAGTTAAATAATAAATAGTTGTAATGTTCTTAAGTTATTCTTATTTTGTTGACGTTTCAACAATTGAATGAAATTGAGTAGGTAAGAAACAGAATACAAATTTGCTGTCCACTTCTTTTAAAAATTGTTGAAAAAATATGTTTGCAGCACATGAGTAAAGTGTCTTTTTAACTGTAATTGCTGACAATAATAATGTCAAATTCGTTTATAGGTTTATAGTTTTTTTTATAATTTGAACGCAATAATTTTTAATTTTACATTTTGATAAAATGAATGGGTATAAAAAGTCTTATTGTGTATCAAATATTTTCAATGTATACAGGGTGTGGCGCGACAAGTTTTGATTAAAAGTAATGGCGGATACAGTTATGTTAAAAATCTGAAATTACGTAGCTGTAGGTTTTGGATGACGCTGAGTTCAAATATAATGTTGTCCTGAATGTGGCACTTCCGGTTATACCGGAAATAGACGTCAACTTTGTTATTTTAAATAGAACCTAATATTTTTTATTTTATTTTCGAATTCTACATGAAATTTTAGATAAAATTTGTGAACAATGTCCTATACCAAAAATGAAGTATTTTCGAGATATTTCGTTTTTTTTCAGAATTTTGAAAAAATCCTAGTCCACATTAAATAACGATATCTCCATTAATATCGAAGCTAGTAACGTGAAATTGTAACCAATAAACAACAAGGGCTTGCCCGTTAACTCCATATGTCCAACTCATTGATATTTCATACAGGATGTTTTAAACTTAGCCGCCAACATGCACAATTTAAATCATTTATAAGTTGCTTACTTTAAATAGAACACCCTGTATTTTATTACATTTGCCGATGTATTTTTTTAAGCCAATTCGTGTGGTATGGGTATTCCCTATACCTAAATCCAACCACTTTTGAGATATTTC
Organism: Lochmaea capreae; assembly: GCA_949126875.1. Taxonomy (NCBI): domain Eukaryota; kingdom Metazoa; phylum Arthropoda; class Insecta; order Coleoptera; family Chrysomelidae; genus Lochmaea; species Lochmaea capreae. The sequence goes on along the minus strand of OX421402.1, from coordinate 12,751,852 downwards.
ATTATTTTAGTTAAAACATAACAACACTTAATGATTTCAACATTAGTAAAGGGTAGGCCATGGCTGTCAAAGATTTGATAGTTAGAAGGTTTTTATTTTGACAGTTCACATTTGTATTTTATAATAAATAATGGCAAATGTAGGATTTAGTAATGATGATTTTTTAAATCTTATTATTATTTACGGTGAGTGTAATAGAATTGTTGAACGGACTTGCCGTGTTTTTGCAGAAAGATATCCATATCGACCAAATGCAACTGGTGATATTGTAAGAAGATTGCTTAAAAACTGCCGTCAGTTTGGTCAATTTAAGCCAAAAATTAATAAAAATAAACCACTAGTGGACAATGACATCAACGAAATTAATGTTTTGGGTTATTTTACGGCCTCTCCAAATGCCTCCATTAGAGATTGTGAGAGAGATCTTACTTTGTCGACGAGAACAATTCATCGCATTTTAAAAAAACACAAATGGAAACCATTTTCTTATAATTTGGTGCAACACTTACAATTATGTGATCTTCCTCGAAGGGTAGAATTCTGTGAATGGTTTTTAATGAAGACCCAAGAGGATGAAAACTTCATAAACAAAGTTATATGGTGTGATGAAGCAAAGTTTAGCAAAAATGGATTATTTAATCGACATAACTCCCATTTTTGGTCTAATGAAAATCCACATGTTAGTAGAGAACGTTATTTCCAAGATAGTTGGAGTTTTAATGTTTTTTGTGCAATAAAAGACGATAAAATTTTAGCATTACAATTTTATGATGAAAATTTAAATGGTGAAAGATATTGCCACATTTTAGAAGCAGCTATACGACCGGCGTTACATGCTTTAAGAAATGGAGAGGCGGCTTCAGCTTGGTATCAGCAAGATGGAGCACCTCCTCATAACTTTGGGCCTGTTGCTCAGCATCTTTACGACATGTTTGATGATAGATGGATTGCCAATCGGGGTCCGTTTCGTTGGCCAGCTCGCTCTCCTGACTTGGCTCCTTTAGATTTTGGCATTTGGGGTTACATTAAAAATCAGGTATTTTCCATTCCTGTTACGACAAAGGAAGATATGATGCAGAGAGTCTTACTTGCTTTTAATTCTCTAACACCCGACCATATTTCCAGAATTACAAGACATAACCTAATGAAAAGGATTCATAAATGTTTAGAAGTAGATGGTGCTAATTTTGAACACTTACTATAAAACTTTATTTGTTTAATATTACATTTAGCTATTTTTTTTGTACGTTATCTAATTAAATTAATACAAAATACCTTGTCAACGTTTTTGATGATATCCACAATTAATAATCCTTTCATGCTGTTGGTTACTTTTCAGAAGTAATAATATGAAAAAATAATAAAATATCACCTTAAATCATGGAAATCATGGCCTACCCTTTACTAATGTTGAAATCATTAAGTGTTGTTATGTTTTAACTAAAATAATGAAATATCTCAAAAGTGGTTGGATTTAGGTATAGGGAATACCCATACCACACGAATTGGCTTAAAAAAATACATCGGCAAATGTAATAAAATACAGGGTGTTCTATTTAAAGTAAGCAACTTATAAATGATTTAAATTGTGCATGTTGGCGGCTAAGTTTAAAACATCCTGTATGAAATATCAATGAGTTGGACATATGGAGTTAACGGGCAAGCCCTTGTTGTTTATTGGTTACAATTTCACGTTACTAGCTTCGATATTAATGGAGATATCGTTATTTAATGTGGACTAGGATTTTTTCAAAATTCTGAAAAAAAACGAAATATCTCGAAAATACTTCATTTTTGGTATAGGACATTGTTCACAAATTTTATCTAAAATTTCATGTAGAATTCGAAAATAAAATAAAAAATATTAGGTTCTATTTAAAATAACAAAGTTGACGTCTATTTCCGGTATAACCGGAAGTGCCACATTCAGGACAACATTATATTTGAACTCAGCGTCATCCAAAACCTACAGCTTCGTAATTTCAGATTTTTAACATAACTGTATCCGCCATTACTTTTAATCAAAACTTGTCGCGCCACACCCTGTATACTTAATACTGAATTGTATAAGGGATCATTTGTATTAAAATTGTCAAGTCTAAAAGCAAAAAAAAACATCCAAAATCAAAAAGTCCAGCGAGAATCTCTGAGTAAGTAGGTTCTCATCCAATCTAAATCATAGTTTATCTTTTTTCAGTGCTTTTTTTACTTTTAACCCCTTACGTTAGTTCGAGAGACAATATATTCCAAAGGATACAAAAAACTGATCATTCCTAGTCATACACCGCACAGGTAAACAAGCTGAGGGCAAAGGGAGTTCGAGCTGCACTTTTTATAATGAATTTACATAGGTACTAAGGACCTCAGTCGGTCATTTGAAGTATATTCTTTCGAACATTGACCCTTTCTATTAAAGTACAATACAACAGGGTGGATTTTATTCTTCAATTTAAGAAAGGGGAGGTGAAAAATCGTTTTATTTCTGTGCGTACATAGGTATACCTTTCCAATAAGTAAGAAACGCATTCGTCTTATTAATTATTATTAATTTTTTGAACGATTTTTAAATATTTTTTTTTATTACAATTCCTATTTATTGATGATATTGAGAAATCCTATTGTAATTGGTCATTAGGTAGTTGTCAAATGATAATATCCTAATTACATACTCTAATTCGCAAATTTTTCGATTCAACTGACTTACAGGATCATGCACTATACAGGGTGTAACAAAAAGGCAGGTCATAAATCATACCACATATTCTGGGGCTAAAAATAACTCGATCCAACCCAAGTTACCCTAGTACAAATGTGCATGCGACAAAAGTTACAACCCTTCGAAGTTACCAAATGAAAATTGAATTTTTCAAATATTTCGACAGTTGTTCGATATATTATAATGAAAGTTGACAAGTGGCTTTCTTATGATTAGAGCATCTTAAAAAAAATTAAAGAATTATTGCACCCCGTTAAAAATTTATGGGAGTTGAGATCCCCTAAACCTCTCCCAAAATTATTGTGTACGTTGCAATTTAATGCTTATTGTGGCACCATTATTCAAACACATTTTTGCCCCTTAGTACTTTTTACAATTATCAGTTTTTATCGAGATACGGCCTATTTTTCATTATGCTTCATAAATTTCGAGTAACAAAAATTAAAGTCAATGAATTTTTTTCGAGGGTGTATGCTGTAAAAATGACGAGCGAACAACAACTGAGGAATAGAATCCTTAAGGCTGCAATTAGATATCGTCAGAAGCCATTGCTTTTCCAGAATATTCGGTTTTCGTTAGTAGAACGGTGCCGACTGTGTATTCAAGAAAATGGGGGTCATTTCGAACATCTAATAAAAGCTACACATTTGTAAATAAATAAGATTCAATCAAAAATGTGGGACCCTCGAAAAAAATTCATTGACTTTAATTTTTGTTACTCGAAATTTTTGAAGCATAATGAAAAAAGGGCCGTACCTCGATAAAAACTGATAATTGTAAAAAGTACTAGGGGGCAAAAAAGTTTCAAAAATAATGTGTTTGAATAATGGTGCCACAATAAGCATTAAATTGCAACGTACACAAAAATTTTGGGGAGGGTTTAGGGGATCTCAACTCCCATAAATTGTTAACGGAGTGCAATAATTCCTTAATTTTTTTTAAGATGCTCTTATCATAAGAAAGCCACTTGTCAACTTTCATTATAATATGTCGAACAACTGTCGAAATATTTGAAAACATCAATTTTTATTTGGTAACTTCGAAGGGTTGTAACTTTTTTCGCATACACATTTGTACTAGGGTAACTTGGGTTGGATCGAGTTATTTTTAGCCCCAAAACATGTGGTATGATTTATGACCTGCCTTTTTGTTACACTTTTTGTGTATTCTTTGATAAATATAAAGCATAATATATGAAACATAACCATTTCTGTGTATCAACCTACTAGGTACATTGTTAAACGAAAGTTAATGTTTCACTTACTTTTTTTACTAAAGATATTAGATATTCTTTGGAATCATAGCATTGAACAGAAAATTATTTCTTACCAAGTTTATGGGCTATTTTATCACTTTTATGTGGATTATCTATAATTATTAGAAAAAAATTACGAATATGAGACGTATGTGAGACAACAGTAATAAAAATAGAGTTGCCTACGTTCAAGAAGCGGGAAATCAGGAGAAAAACGAACAGCTAGGATTCAGATAGTAGCTGGAGAAATCTTACCACAAAATATGAAGATTTAACCTAAGACACTCATAAAATGTTTCTCCTTACCGAGATTATTATTAATGTTACAAATATTTTAGCATTTTAGCCCGTTCTTTTAACACCACCTATATATACTTTGTTCAAAGCAGTTTACACATATTAGGATACTTCCCTACTACCAGAGACGTGCAGTAAGTTTCCTTTTATTAGCTACCATTGATGGACTGCACTGTTGTTTCAAAAGCGTCGCAGTGGACAGCAACAGGACTCTTGTGGTTTATGACTTTTCTTTGTTTTTGACTGCTTCAGCTTAGGTAGTTGTTGACGATTCTTCAGTTTCACTTTCACTTTCTTCGCTCGTCTCTTCATACAATAAATAATCTTTTGTATGAAAGCTGATAAGAATTTAATTTTCAATATTTTTAATTGGAGAAAAGAATTTTTTAATAACGTTACAAATAACATTCCGAGGATCGTTCATAATACTGAAGAAGATGTGGGAAATTACTCTCTTCTTGATAGTTACTTCTTCCCATGTAAATCTGGCGCAGCTTTGTGTACATAAAGATATGTGCACAAAGTACAAGCATTATTTGGTTCCTTTGCCAAGTATAAAGCTAAAAACAAAACAAAACACTAGATTTTAGTAATTCGTATGTCCTCCTCGAGCATTCAGAACAGCGCGACATCTGCGTGGCATACTAAAAATTAAGTTGTTTATGTCTGCTTGAGTAATAGCATTCCAGGCGTCCGTGAGAGCTAAAAATAGAGTTTGCGGATTCTTCCTAGGTCTTCCCATATGTAGTACTTCTCGCTGGAGCATATCCCATACATGTTCGCTATGGGATTCATATCCGGGGACTGCGCTGGCCATTGCAAAACATCAATACCGTGCTCATCCAAGAAGTCCATTGCGAGACTAGAAGTATGTGGACGAGCATTATAGTGCATAAACAAAAAGCCAGAACCTACAGCTGCTGCATATGGAATGACAATTGGTTGTAGGATGGTATCACGGTACGACATACCCGTCATAAAACCGTCTAGTAAAATGAGATCAGTTCTTCCGTCAACACTAATACCTCCCCAAACCATGATTGTACCGCCTTGGTAAGAATGGACTTCCTGGGCAAATGCTAAACGGCTTATACGGCATGGTTCTCTCCAAACACGTACTCGTCTCGAGTCTGGATAAATTCCAAATCGAGATTCATCACTGAATAGCACGTTAGCCCAATTGGGGTTTATCCATAAAAGGTGTTCTTGTGCTCACACTAAGCGAGCTCCTCGATTTCCTCGGAGGAACTCATCTCAAAGGGCGCCTGGCACGTAGGTTGCTCTCATGCAATCTACGACGCACTGTATCAGACGACACTTCCACTTGGTGAACCTCTTGAAGCTCAGGATCAGTAACATTTCAATTTATTCTAGCAGTCAACTGCAAAAAACGGTCTTGTCTCGGGGTAGTGATTCCTATGTCTTTCCGCTACATCACCTGCTTCGCGATATCGGTGATATAAACGTGAAATAACGCTTTGGGTTGTAACAATTTGTCTAGCACCGTCTACTTGGCACATCCCAGCTTCAAGCAGATCTATAGCCCGCATCATTTCATCGCGAGTTAAATGCCTTTTTTCCATGATTGCTAACACTATATACGACTTTCACAAACTGTAAACTCTACTGACAACAATTAATAACTAGAAATCCGAAATCGATACTAACAAAGCAACTGCTCATTAGACATCACATACAAAAAAAAATACCAATAAGTGTAGTGAAAAATAATATACAGTATACATCAGTAGCGTATTTTTATTTCTATTTCGTTTTTTTACATTTTCTCCGACTTTAGCTACAATATCCCTAGATTTTGCGGTTGTGTGTATGTATGTATGTATATGTATACAGAGGATTTCAATGAAAACTATCCACCCCACATAATTCTGAAGGCGTCAGTTTTATGAAAAAATGAAAACACAGGTCAAAAATCATATAAAGGGGGACGTCTTTTTGCTCATACAGATTGCGTAAATTACATCCGAACCGTCCGGATTACACAAGTACGACAGAAAAACAGCTGAAAGAGAGAGAAAGAATAGTTATGCGCGGTCATTAAGGCGTGTACTTTGTTTCACATTAGGGGTGTATACTTATTTCCCGAGACTGGCCGAATGCTCATTGCCCCCCTATTTTAACCGCTGTTACCAGAAGCACAGATTAATTTGTACAAATGATATTTTTGTCTCGGTATCGTTGACTTTTTTTCGAGGGTGAAAATACAGCACGTTTGTGCCAGCATTACGCCAAATAATCTTAGAGATATGAGATCAAATCTTTATCACAGATTTGGTTATTGTCTGGCACAGGAAGGTGTTTATTTGAGCACTTAATTACCTTTAGTATGGATTTTTATTTTTATGTTTTCAGGAAGTTTATATTTTATGTTTAGAATAGGTGTAGGTACCTACTTATTTTATTTTTTCAATTTAATTTATTAATGGAAGGGATTTTTAGTTTATTCATTATGGTTCTCTCAAGAAATGCCGTTTTATTTTCAAGTTACAATGGCCTATTGTAGTTAGAAATTGTCAACTTGGTCTGAAATGATCATGTAGGCAAAAATGAATTTTAAGATGTACAGCCTAATAACGATTGTATTTTTTTATTTCTTTAACACCCTAACTCCTTCCATGTTGGGAGCATACTGAATACCACCAACTAGTGAATTCTCTCTGTAAAGGATCATTCGGCCAGTCTCGGGAAATAAGTATACACCCCTAAGATGAAACAATGTGATGACCGCGCACAATTATTCTTTCTCTCTCTTTCATATATCCGTATGAAATATGTCGTACTTGTGTAATCCGAGGCCAGGGTTCCAAAGTAATTTACGCAATCTGTATGTAGACGTTGTAACTTTAACCCACTCCCCCTTCCCAATTTTTTAAATAGAACAACCTATATTTTACTTCAAAAATGAAATCTGCTTCACTTCGCCTTTAGGTTTCTTAGTGAAGATGGTTTTGGTGGGGTTGATGTTAAGTCCCACTTGGTTAGACCAGCTATTTGTATAGTTCAGACACTTTTGTACGATGTCACAAAGGGTGTTTTCGAATTTTCCCCTGGCTGTTATAACAAAATCATCGGCATATCTTTGGCAGGATATTCCGAGGTCAGTCAAACCACACAGGAGTTAGTCAAACCATACAGGAGTTAGTCAACCGTTAAGTTGCACATTAATGGGAATGCTAGTCCTCCCTGTGTACATCCTCTGGTTGTAAAGAAGCTATTGACTACGAATTTATTTTACAGTTGATTAATCCTACAAGGTATACAATTTAAACAATAAACGCTTAATGAATGAAATAATCATTTTGAATAATTAAATATCACTTATTCAGTACCAAAAAAAAATGAAACTGTACGGATTTTACATGTTTTTTTAAAAATATTTATCAAGTACTTACTTAGTCGGTACATCTGAGGACACTCTGTATAAATATCTGTCTTTTTATATTTATTTATGTACAATTGTACTTATATCTAATATACAATAAGTTGACGTCTCTTTTAAAGATTTGGAAATTCGTAACATTCAACTCTTCTAGAAAATCAGATGTTTTCAGGTTTTTTTTTTTCAAAGTAGCCGTCCCTTTGCCGGTACCACCTCAGCCTCTTGGGCTTATTGTGGATTCTCCTAATGTTCTGACTACAGCCTATTCAGCCAATCCGTTCCCTGTATTAGCTCATACAAGTTCTTTACTGGTTGGTTGTAGAAGTCTTCCGGAGTCATTTGGGGTATTCCATATAGTTATTGCCTCCTGTGGTCCAGCGTCTCACAGTTGCATAATATGTGCAGAGCTGTTTCGGTGTTTTTTTTTGCATCTTCTGCATGTAAGGTCTCCGTTATACAGCCCTATTTCGTTAAGGTGCTCCTTTATGGGAAAGTGTCCCGTAAGAAGCCCCGCTATGGTGCGTAGTTAGTTCCTGCTCATTAAGAGCAGTTCTTTCGCTACTTTTTCTGATGGTTCTTTTATGAATTTCTTCCCACGTGTTTGCCTGGGCGTATTCTTCCAGTGTTTTTTGTGTTGTTCTTTTACCCACCCTTTTAACCATGACCTAGTGGAGTATCTGGGGATGCCCACAGATAGTTCGGGTCTGTTCATCAGTGTTGACGATCCTGCTCTTACAAGTTCGTCAGCTTTTTCATTGCCAGCGATTCCTTTGTGACCTGGGACCCACTCCAGTGTTACACTGTTCCGAGTCGCCAGTCTTCTAAGTTCTTCGTCGCATTCCCATGCCAGCCGAGATGTTACCTTAGAGCTCTGAAGTGCTTTAAGGACAGCTTGACTGTCACTGTTTTCAGGTTTAAAAACAAACATTCCTTTACCAGGGTTCGGATTCTGCAGTTCAAAAAAAATTCCCTGACTTTTCCAGCCACAAAAAATGAGACAAAATATCTTGAAGCTAGATATACATATTACTATAAACCATATTAACATATTAAAAGAAAACATTTTGTAAAAAAACGCATTCTATAATTACAAAGAAAAACAAAATCGGACTAGAGTAATCTATACTTTGCACAAAAACTTCAGTCAACCAAAACATTAAAAAAAAATTATACATTGACCTTGTTCGCAGGAGTATTCGATAATAATTGCACAAAAAACACCTTAGTCAACAAAAACCCTAAAATTCTAATAAAAAAAACTTTGGTATAAAATAATGTATATTAAAATATACTATTCTACCAACTTCAGGTGGTTTGCATTAAGGTACTTTGTATATCTCTTCTAAGTGGCGTAGATAGGGGGTCAAGGGCCCTCCTCCCCTCTTTCCGCGTAGTTTGAACTTATATTGGCCCTCAAAATTATTGATAGGAATAAGAATAGGAAATAGTGAATTAAACTTATCCCTAGTAGGCTAAATCCATACGTCGTCTATTAGAATCTCCATGTGTTTAATAGAAGAAAAAGGGAATAAATAAACAACGACGCACATGACAATATAGAATAATTATTATACAGATGAGATTAATTAAGGGAAAAACTATGTTTATGAATTCCCTGTCCAATTCACAATCTCTTGTGCGCTTTAATTTTTGCGAATTTGTCTATAATTTCACTCAAATCCAAGTTTGATGCCGCCTCATTTTCTATTGCAATCAAGATAAATGTCGGAGGCTGTTTCTTAAATAATTTTTTATAATCTTCAGTTTACTCAAAGATCTTTCTGCTGCTGCGGAAGTAACAGGAATTGTATGAAACGTTAGGGTAAGTTTTATAATATAATTAATTAGAATGGCATTTTGGACTCTTATTTTATTATTTTTCAAAGCTGAGGTTAGAGGGCCCCCTGAGCTCCGGGGCCCTGCACCACCTGGCCCTATGATAGCTACGCCACTGTCTCTTATATCGTTTTTACTAAGATTTTTTAGGATAACCGTTACTTTTCATATTGTTATCGAGAACTGTTTGTTATTTTGAATTTAATTTTCCAGCCTTATGTTTGAAATTCCCTGACCCTCTACTGATTATTGCAAATTTCCCTGACTTTTTTGTGCGAACTATAAATTCCCTGACATTTCCAGCCTTTTTGAGTATCATTTTATTTTTCCTTGACTTTTCCAGGTTCTCCAGCCGAGTCCAAACCGTTTACATTCCTTTCCTTTGTCAGACACAAAAAGAACCATTATAAATGTATTTGATATCGTTGCGCAAGAGGCATTGGTGGTAATATTTTTAGGGGGATTTAATGAAAAGCTTTCAATTTGTTGTGACTTATTTATTTCCTTACAAATTAACTTCTAAAACGATATTAAACATAAATGACAAACAAGTAATACTCGAAAACTCCAAAAAGTGTGATCGTCTATCACAAATAATTGAAGAATTATAAGAATTGATCGGATCACCAACAATTATTCATACTGAAACTAAATAGTTACTAACTTGAGCATGATTACAAAATATGTACGTGAATACACACGTATTTTGTGCTCTAGTGGGTAAAAAAATAACTAAATTGTATTAATCATGATAAGCTATAAAGATACAAGATAAAAATCACAATAATGTTCCGTCACACTGCTTTAGTATTTTCTTATATTGGAATTGAATCGTGCTTCAGGATAGTTGTTCAAGCCTGGGGGAGGTGGACAGGCTGGTCCCAAGTTAGTGTTTCCAGGAAAAGGTCTTCCAGATTGTTGCCATCTAATATAAGCAAAAAACTTTAAATGTCAATGTTTTCAAGTTGTAAATTTATTTGTTAAATCAATTAAGAAAAATGTGAAAGATAGTCTATCAATCACTAGCGAGTAACAGAAAATGAAAAATTAAATTAGGAAAGTTCAGCGATATTTTAAATTCAGGGTAATAAATGAGAAACCGACTTTTTTGTATTCAGACACAGTAATTTCATTCAACGTATAAACTACAGCTGGACTGTCCTTATTCTTATAAATTACAAGTACTACTATTTACATAAAGCATTGAAACAAAAAAGTCAATATTCCATTTTTGTAGTAAATTAAATAAAAAACCAAAGAACAGATTTTATTTAAAGAAAAAAAAATTGTCATAGAATTTTTGACCATTTAAAAATGTATAATTTTGGTTTTTTACCTATAAATAATTTGAAGTATAATTTCATAAACATATTGACTTTTCTGTAAAAAATTAATACAATGTTATAATGGTAATATTAAAATACAAATAGCAAGAAGTACCAACCAAAAATTTGCCTGAAAAGATTAAAATGCATGTTTTCTTCATTCCAGACACAAAAAATTTACAAACTCAACTTCAAATTTAAGCTTGTAAAGTCCCACACCAAATTCTATTGAGAATCTGTTTCGTTAAAATCGTATCCATCCGATATAAACTTGTGTGCTTTGTATTACTTCTCACCATCTGATTGCGTGAAAATCCATCATGAACGAGCAAGTGACTAAAGTTGGATGAAAAGAGGGTGTTGGAAGATTTATACTGCAATTTCCCAGGCAATAAGGTTTTCAAACAGTTAAATACATAGCATGTCATTTAACGGGATTGCCGCGCTTTTCAGGCACATTTTATACAAATAATAATCTCCACTATCTGCATTTCAATAAATATTTTTGCTTCAATATAACTCGTGATTTAAATGAACTTACATTAAACATCTAGGTCCATTTTCCTTAGCACATGAAATTCCACATTACATTAAATTCGGATTTTTCCATTTGAGACTGGTTACAGGAGGAAACGGACGATTAATGAAATTACTGCGCCTGCGTTATGATTGTTAATGAAAATAAATTAAAAATCAGGTAGTTTTTATTTCATTTCAAAATTAAATAGCCAGCAACTACAATCACTTTCTATGTTAATCGATTTACAGATAAAGATTATGTATCTATTATTTTAATAAAAAAAGCAATTATTTGGAGAATAACTAATAGTATATTAACGAATATTTACAAAACTCTTTATTTTCCAAAATCAATTGAAAGAAATCCCTAGCAATGTTAAAAAAAAGTGATAAGCAAGTTATCATACTAGAAATTAAATGGATTTTATTTGGGCACATTTTCATTTATGAAATGAAATAAAACGTAATTGATGATCAACAAAAATAGATTAAAAATAAATATTTACTGTCTGACTGTTCTTTACCCATAACTGATGAAATATTTACAAGATGAAAGGTTAATATTCCCATCATGCTGGGTAAACTTATGTCCGCCTTTAACAAAAAACGATCCTAGCAACAGAAAAAAAATCAACTATATCGTATTTTAAGAACTGTAGAATAATGGTTTTTCTTAATTAAATTTTTCTTTATTTTTTGTCATTCATGATACAATTTATAATTTTTACAGAAACCATACATTTTGTTGACAACAATACTACTGTGCATTGCTATTTATATGTATATAAAAAACTAGTATTTTGATTATAAATTTCACATTAACAATAATTTTTGGAAATATAACATAATTATGAATCAGAACTATATGGCGATTTCTGGCTGGTTAGGTGTTAGGTTTATGGCTTCATATTTTTGTATATCCTAAGGTTGCACGTACACCACAACCAAATTAATTTCAACTCTGAAATGCGCAAACAAAGAAGCGAGACAGTACTATGACAGTGCCGCAGAAAGAGAAAGTTTAGTTAGTTAAATAATTTCCTAAATAAAATCCTGAGAATTTGGCAATAAATTCCATTTTAGTTATTAACTGTGTTTAAAAACATTATGCACTATTTCACGACTTTGTGCACAAAATATCGTGTGTTTTAGCAACTTAAATTCCATAATAAAATTCCTACGTGGATTATACCACTACGAGTTCAAATGGATCTTTACATTTAGTATAGGATCCCGATATAAAACGACCTTCACCGAGATGCTTATGCTTATTTGATGAAACGTATTTTATATTTAATTTAACATGTCAATAAATATATTGCATATGGGTTGCCTAATAAATTTCAGTCCAGGATATTAATTAATTATTATAAAACAATTTTTTTTGAAACATTTCACCGGTTTGATTATTAGAGAAATTATTCTATACCAATCGAAAGTATGAAGCCCATAGAATATGCAAACGTTAGGTTGCTTATTCTTTTCCGGTCACAACCCTCAGGTTGCCAGGTATAAACAGGTTAATCGATACTAGCATTTTGCACCGGTCTGGTTATTGAATTAAAATTATATGAAAATAAAGATTATTTAATTATGAACACGATGGTATAGAGTTGCCTGCGAAAAATCAGTCCCAAATTCCGGTTGTCGAATTTTGAAAAGTGAAATATTGCTGCGAGTAAATGCGTGCGACCGAGAGGTCCCAACCAACCCTCCCATGCGATAGAAGAGGACACAGCATAGCAGCTGTTTAAAGTCCGCACATTTCAAGAAAGAGAGTGCGCATGCTATTTTGCTGTTGAAAATGGAAAGGATATCGATAGACTCGTATATGCTGTGCATCATTTTGGAGTAGATTGTCGCTATAGTTACAATGGATGAGATTCCAGTAGTCCATTCAGTGTTGCCACTACAAAATTTTCACGTCTAAAACGACTGACATTTACTAGGACTACTGGAATCTCATCCATTGTAACTATAGCGACAATCTACTCCAAAATTATGCAGAGCATATACGAGTCTATCGCTATCCTTTTCATTTTCAACAAAAAATAGCATGCGCACTCTTTTTCTTGAAATGCGCGGATTTTAAACAGCTGCCATGCTGTGTCCTCTTCTATCGCATAGGATGGTTGGTTGTGTTCAAAATTAAATAATCTTTATTTTCATATAATTTTAATTCAACAATTAGACCGGTGCAAAATGCTAGTATCGATTAACCTGTTTATACCTGGCAACCTGAGGTTTGTGACCGGAAAAGAATAGGCAACCTAACGTTTGCATATTCTATGGGCTTCATACTTTCGATTGGTATAGAATTTGTCTAACAATCAAACCGGTGAAATGTTTCAAAAAAAATTGTTTTTTTAATAATTAATTAATCATATCCTGGACTGAAATTTATTAGGCAACCCATATGCAATATATTTATTGACATATTAAATTAAATATAAAATACGTTTCATCAAATAAGCATCTCGGTGAAGGTCGTTTTATATCGGGATCTTAGACTACTTGCAACGTTCTGCCTAGGACTGGTAGCTGCCAATAGTATCATACGCGTAATCTACGCGCATCCGAATCTCACAGTTGAAATGAATTTGGTCGAGTTGTATATCACGATTAAGTTTGTTATCGACAATTATTTTTATCCTCTACCAAATAAAATAAAGATGATAAATGTATCGCATTCTTTTTATAAAATATACTATCTTAACGATAAACTATCCAATATTTAGTTAAAACATCAACCATCCATCAAACAAACCTTTTTAATGGTAAAAAACCTTCCGACGGTAAACTGATGGATGTAATTTGACTTACCGTTCTTGCCCGGGATTGGGCCTCCACGGTTCCTTTTCAAAGAATTTCGGTGCATTACTAGCTCCAAACGGTTTTTGCATTTGATTCGGCCAAGGTCCGGCACCACCGCTGCCGCCTCTGTTATCGAAGCTTCTAGGACCGCCGTCTAAAATACAAGCAATATTTTACTTAATAAATAAATTTTTCAAGTTAATATTTTACCTCTCGAAGGTATTTGGACATCCAGTTTACCATCACCCATTGGTCTTCTTTCTTGTCTAAAATGTGGACTTCTATCACGACCTCCTCGCTCGCGGTCTTCGTATCGGCTATCTTTAGGTCTGGGCGGTAGTTCCCTTCCTCTTATGTCTGATCTAGCATCTCTCCCATCATAGGGTCTGCCACTTGGAGCTGGTCCACCACCCAGTCTTCCTAGAGGACTAGGGCGACTCATGTCATAATCTCTGCCACGTTTGTCCGGATAAGATGTATCACGTTTGGAGTCGTACGGTTGACGACCCTTTGGGGTACTGGAAAATTTTTTTGGGCTAGGATCTCGTGGTTTTATACTAAAAAAAAAAAAGGTAAAACATTTTCAAATTCTGAAATAAATAATACCGCCAAACACCCGGAAAATGTACAAACCTTGGCGGTGGGGGAGCTTCATTATAATGTCTGTCGGAAGCAGATCTCTTTCTATCATCAAAATCGTCTCTACGGTATGGAGCAGGTCGCTTAGCAGCTCTTCTTTCTTCATCCAATCTAATTAGAGTTCTTTCAAGTTCGAGTTTTTCCAAAGCAAGTTTTTCTCTTTCCAATCTTTGTCTTTCACGTTCCATTCTTACCAATTCTACCTTCTCACGTTCAATTTTTTCTCTTTCCATTCTCAATTTTTCCTTCTCCCTTTCCAATCTACGAGCTTCCATATGTTGACGTCTTTCAACATCTCTTTGACGTGAAGCCTCCTCGTGTCTTCGCCGGAGTCCTTCGCGAAGCTGCCTTTCCTTTTCGCGGAGTCTTTGCCTTTCGCGTTCTTCCTACAAATGGTTTTAGTGTTATTCAAAATGCAATGGTGGTTCTATTATTTGATGGGAATTGCAGCCTATGATATCCATGTAAGAATTGTAGTTATTGAAGATATAAAATTTCTACATTAAATTTTTTGCAAGTGCACATGCTAAAACAGTGATGATTTTAGTTGGGTATATAAACTTAACTTACACGAATTTTGTCAAATGTCAATACATCACGTTCATGACGGCCTTTAGAGCCTGAACGAATTGGACGTCTATCTTTTTCTTTAGATCCCTTTCTTCTTTCCTTGGATCTCTGAAAAATAAAAAAATCAGCAGCTGTTCCCTCAACAAGACACAAAAAATAGTCAACACTACATGAATGGCTCATAAAATTTTTTTCAAGCAAACACCAACCGTTCTATCCTCATCTGGTCTAGTAGAAGACGCATTTCTACTTCTATCCTTTGAAACCTTCTCTTTCGCTTCAGTTTTATCTTCCGGTCTCGTTTCCTTGTTCTCATCTTCTTTATTCTTTTCATCCTTTTTCTCTGGTTTATTACTTGATTTAGACTTGGATCTGGACCTTTTTCGTGATCGCGACTCTCTTGGAGATCCTCTGTTTGTTTGATCCGCTTTCATTTGCTTCATTTGCTCCGCTCGAACCAGATCAAACTAAAAATATATTTAAAAAAACATGTTACAGTAAAAAAGAACACAAAGAAACAATGCTTTTGTACAAATTTGAAACTAACTTGTGCTAAA
This sequence comes from Lochmaea capreae, assembly GCA_949126875.1. Classification (NCBI taxonomy): domain Eukaryota; kingdom Metazoa; phylum Arthropoda; class Insecta; order Coleoptera; family Chrysomelidae; genus Lochmaea; species Lochmaea capreae. The sequence goes on along the minus strand of OX421402.1, from coordinate 12,735,924 downwards.
TACAAAGAATTAAAATTGATAGACCTAACCTTTTCAAAAAACGAAGAAAAGTTTTCAACACTATTTTTTAAATTACCTTCTCAATCTTTATTATCTGGCCCTTCAGTTCAGTGTTGTTAAGCTTAGCGATAACATTATCCACATCTTCTACTGAACTCATGGTGACATAACCAAAGCAACAGGAACCCGGGAATCTTGCATTTACAACGACTTTTGCTCCCGTCACTTTTCCACATGCTGACAAAGCAGATTTCAGTTCACTAGCTCTAGTATTTTGAGCTACATTACTTATCCAAACAACATTTGGATTAGATTTAATTCCAACTTTCTTCTGTAATTTTTCTGAAGATTTGCTAGAAATATAAAATTTCAATATTTTTAAATGACCTTGATAAAAAATGATGATAAATTAGAGATAATTAGAGACAATATTGTACACCGTCCCAAAAAATACAGTATCAATGTGATAGCTGACAAATTGATGGGTCGACTTTTTCTACATTCTTTTTCGATGGGGAAACACTGGCACAAATGTTTAGGATCGACTATTTGATCATTATTACAGTATTTCATGGTTTATTAATCTTTTCACTTCTTTCACACTCCTTATGAAGAGCTGTAAATATCAAAATTATTTAAGAGTATTCCAAGTTTACAATTATTCAAAAGTTTAGAATATTTACTTGTTGTAAACTTTGTACATATGTATTATGACTAAAATATTTCAAATATTTACATCCTTTGCATTATCAAATATCTCAAATTTTCCCAATAATTGTCAACCTTCACATGGTATTCGCGCTCTTCTCGAATCTTCTCAGTTGGAAATCAACCATTACCAAAACATATAGTACCGTATTTTCGGCGAGATCAAACCTCAAATTTTCCGACACTAAATTATATATAAAAAAACTTCATCGTACATATTTATTTTTCTACTCTCGTGCTTTAATTTCATCATTAGAAATCCCGGAACTGTGCTTTAATGATATCCATGAAAATTGTTCATCAATATTCCAACAGGAATGCAATATCCCAATATTAGGTCAACGTGGTTATGACTAATTTTCTGACATATTTGAGAATATCTAATAATAAAATTAAAGTAGGGGAGTAGAAAAATAGTGTATGAAACTCGCATAAACTGACTACTGAGACACCCGAATCCATTACGACCCGAACCGCAGGTCAGTGCCGTAATTTCCATACTCGTATCTTAATAGCCATCATTAAATGCTCATTGCATAAAATGCAGTTTTTGTAGACTGCCAAATACGATTATTTATAAGTTATTTCAAAATAATGGACGATTACAAAAAAAAACAATTTGTCTCTAACTATCCCAAATTATAAATAATAATTAAACAGTACCATATCTCAATAAAATAGAGCATTATATGCATTGTAACTGCTTTCATCAACCCAAACTTATACAGGACGTGAAGCACCTTTTTTTATATAAAATAAAACTAATCATAAAAAATTGAATCTAGTTTAGTGAGAAAATATGAAATCAATTTTTTTTTTGTTTAGGTGTCGATTGTGCGATTCAACTCCCTAAGAGTTTCGCATGAAATGACAAAGTTTTATTGTACAATGCTCTAATCATACTTACATCCATCCAAATAATAAAATGACTCTAATTATAAACAACTTAAAAATCAGTAAATGTAATATTTTTAAAACAACCTTCCATGAGTTTTCCATGAAGAACTTCGTATTTTTTACCTTTGTTGCCTTACCAAGAGACTTGATTATGTTCTCGGATTTATTTTAATTAGGTATTAAAGACTCATCATGATGCTGCCTTTTAAAATTCATCTTCGAGATTTCATTGTATTACTAGTTTTATACTTCCTAAATATTCACAGTAAATGGATTCATTAAATTTACTGAATCAAATTCTTATATTCTCCTTAACTGTTTTTCTTTTCTTCAGTACTCTCTAGTGCGAAGCCAATTGATGTACAACTGCAGCACTGCATCGATTTTCTTTGTCCGTTTTCTAAATCCTCTACTGGAAACCGGGGGAGAAGCGATGTAAGGCGCAGAAATCTTGGCTGTGTTCTGATATTTTTGGGAAGTTTAACTGTTTTGATCATTACGAATGTATCTATTCGTAAATTAATAGGCAGCATTTGATGAGATCTTGTGAAGTGTCGAAAAACCAACCTATTTTCCGTCGATCCGCTTTTGTTCCCATCTTTTGTATCTCCATTGGCTACAGCAATTTCCTCTCCTTGTTCAGTAGGCTGCGTACTATCGTCATCATTCTTCTTATCTATAGGAAGAAATGAAATTCGATGTCATATTTAATAATAAACTTGTAAATATTCAACCAATTCGATATCTAGCTGTAGTACACCTTGACAATTGGATTCATTTGTACATGAAAAATAATAATTAAATGATTAAGAATTCCTCGAGATCACTGCACTTTTATATTTGTACACAATTTTTTTATGCATTTTGCACATTTCGATACAGCACAATTATTGTATGTATATACAAAAAAAACTAATTGCATATACAAATATATTTCTTCAAGGAGTTTTCTTGGGCCAACGTTTATAGTTCCTCAGTTAGGTGTTACACTTGTGGTCCAATATTTCCTTTTTCTTTCAGCAAAAAAATGGCTTCTTTCAAAGTTGTCCTTCCACATGCTTCAAAGTTGTTTCTGAATGATGTTTCTTCATATTTTTAACTTGTTCCAATAGTTTTCTATATTAGCTGTATATGTATATATGCAATTAGTTTTCAAACATGTCCGCAATGTCTACATAAAAATACATTTAAAAAATTCACTTACCTTCATTTATTCCTGTAGTTTCCTTGGATTTTTCAGATGTTTCATTCTAAAGAAAAAAAAAAATTTCAATGTCAGTACAAGCATATAAGAAATACCATAAAAGTGATTAATTATATTTCCCAAATCCGATATTAAAGGTTTGTTCCAACAAGCATTCCAGTATTGTTTCCAAACGGTTTTGAATAGTTAAGGTTTCACAGTTTTGAGAAGGTAGAAAAAGTAGCACTCATTAGATCACTTGGCAGATCCTTTTCAGTATGGATAACCTTTATATTGATTTTGGGACTCCAATAATTCATCTTCAGTACTGCCAGAGTCTGACAAAAAAATCACTTATATCATCATTACTCAGCTTTAAAAATAATTAAATCCAATTATACTAATGATAGGTTTAAATTTAGACGGTATAAAAATAAATCTTTCAAACCATTCAGACGCTAAGAATTCACCAAAAACATTGGTAACTGAAATAAGCAAGGAAACGAGTCAAATGACTGTTAAAAATCCAGTACCAAAATTCAGGTTAACCAGAACAGTATTCAATTTGAGCTATGTATAGAAATTACTGTGTGGCTGTTCTGAAACAATCCCAAGTGAGGGTGGTACAGACTACAGATGAGTCCTATAACCATTACATTGGGGTTGGAATGCACAGGAGACTAATCATATAGTGATGGTTTCCAAAGATTTGGAACAAACCTTCAATAAACCACCAAAACTTTTAGTTTAGTAATTCTTTGTTTTAATACAAAAAAGTTAAGACCTTTGGGACATAATTTTTAATAGTTTCCATTACCTCCACTTCATTTAAAGCTTCATCATCCTCTAAAGTAAGGCGGATTGGTGATTCATGCCCATCATGTTCTTGGTCCGTTTTTTTGGCAGGTGTGTTAGTTTTAGCATCACTGTCATTCTTCACCAAAGCTTCTGATTTTTTTCCAGCTCCTTCACATTTTTCATCATTTTCAGTTGACACACCTAATTTCAAAATGTACATTTATTTAGAAATACAATGTTATTATGCAATAATGAAGAGGGTGAATAGGGCAAGGATTCAGAGAAGCAAGTAATGTGAAATTAAGTAAAATGTGAATATCCTCTGTATGTTCCTTGTGGTATATTCATTAGCTATGTTCGCGGGTCACAATCCGAACCAATTCAGGGACTATTCGCATGCGTATTCTGAAAAGTGGCGTTCGCGGTTAATATAATTCTGAATTTTTGGTTCGTTATTGATTCGGAATCAGTCCTAGCAGTTCTCTGATTTTGGTAAGGACTGACAGTTCGGTTCGGCTGCTCATGCGCAAATGATTGATATGTCAGTTGTTTTATTTTAGTTACCTTTTGTTTCACTTGTTCATTGTTTGCTTTGTTGTGTTTCAACATTATAAATAAATATCAAACTCTATGAAACTCTAATTTAGCTGTCCACTAATGTCCAAGTGTAGTGTAAGATAAATTTAAATTATATATTTAGTCTATTTTGGTTTTTATATTTTGTTTATTTTTATTATTTTTCATTTGTTCGCTGTCAGAAGTGTTGTGTTTTGTTTTCGTTCAAGTCCTGAAGGGTGATCTGTGGTTTTAAGACCGTTCGCGGTATGCTTAAAACTATTTGCAGGTTCGGAACTAAGCATGCGCTCTTGACAATTTAGAGTTAATTCCAGACTGGTTCGGAAACGGATCAGATTGTGACCTGCGAACATAGCTATTATTTTTATTATATTCACAGAAATTAAACCATATTCTTTTTTATATATTTTTAATTTACTTTTCGATAGTGTTCCAGCTACAGTTATCAAGAACAATTAAATTTTAAAATAATTGTCCCTATCCAGCATAAACGAGAATCATAATATTTTGAAACTAAGATTAGATTAGAAATGGAGTGGCTCTTTGTCCTATCCCACTGTGACCTTTGCAGATCTATTGTGGTCTTCGATATTGTTAGAGCTCGATATCTAGCTTTATTCTTTTTGTTAGACCTATTAGCCTGGATACCGCCTCCCTTGCGTAGCTCTTTGCCCTCGGTTTTTCTTCTCCGAATAGGTGAAACCGCACCCTTACTAGGCCTTCGCACTCCCAAAGTATGTGCTCCGCGGTTTCGTCTTCTTCCTGGCAAAACCTACACAGGCTGTCATCTGCTAGGCCAATTGTGTGCATATGCTTTCTCAGCAGACAATGTCCAGTCAGCATTCCCACCATCATCCTCTTTGTTTCTCGACTTTGACATAGTAGGTGGCGTGACAGTTTGGCCGAAGGGCTTTTAAGGAATAGTTTAGCGTGCCTTTGTCCTGGGGTTTTATGCCACCAGCACAGCGCCTGATTGTTTATCCATTGGTGGATGCTCTCTTTAGTGAGGTTTTTTGCAATTCCACAGGAAGGTTCTGGCCCTATCATGACCTCAGTCGCCCCCTGCTTGGCTAATTCATCGGCTTTTCATTGCCTTTTATTCATTGGTGACCTGGCACCCAAGCTAGGGTCACTCTATTATGACTACCTAGGCTGTTGAGGGCCTTGTGACACTCCCACACCAGATTTGACGTTGTCCGATATGAGCTTATCGCTTTTAGTGCAGCTTGGCTGTCGGAGTAGATGACGATTCTTTGGTTATCCACCTTCCGTCTCATCAACTCTTCTGCACAGCATTGCACCACCATTACCTCTGCCTGAAAGACAGTGGCATGTTTCCCTAGGCTTAGAGAGATTGTGATCTCTTGTACCCCATATATTCCTGCCTCCCAGTCCTTTCTCTCTTGAATGACTACTATGTATTCATTTTTGAAGCTATATTGTGGGGCAATCTGATCCATTGGCATTTCCAGTATTGGATCTGCCTTTATTTCTTCATATACCTTTTTATAGGCATCGCCGTGTCCTTGACTTATCGGAGGAGGCCCCTGTAAAAATCTGTGACTAACAGATCTTGCATTTCCCTGAATGAAGATATGCAGTGGAGGTAGGTTTAGTATTACCTCCAGGGCTGCAGTCGGCGTTGTTCTCATGGCCCCTGTGATACTCAAGCAAGCTTGCCTTTGGATACCACTTAGCTGCCTCTGCGCTCCAATCTGTAGTGTCCTGGGCCACCAGACTACTGATCCATAGGTTATCCCTGGCCTCACGACCTGTGTATATAACCATTTGGTCATGTTGGGATTTAATCCCCAATTCTTTCCACACATTTGCCTGCACCTTCCCAGAGCGATTCTGGCCTTGTGTGTGGTTTTTTCGATGTGAGAATTCCATGTAAGCTTCTGGTCAAAGATTACCCCTAGGTATTTAACTTCTTTCGCAAATGGAATTTCCACTCCGTTTATTTGCGGCTTTTGTAGACCTTGCAAATTTATTTTTTTTGTAAATGGTACCAGTGTAGTTTTGTGGGGGTTCACTGCCAGTTCTTCCTCCCTACACCAGCCACTTACTATATTAAGCACCATTTGGTTGCGCTCTGATATTGTACTTGGAAACCATCCTAATTATCCCAGGCTCGGAATACCTTCGTCGGACAGCCGTATAAGCGTGTCTACTAGAATTGCCCACAAAAGGGGCGATAGAACGCCTCCTTGAGGTCAACCCCTTCCCACACCCACTGTGATGGTTGCCTCTCCCAGGGTGGATGTGATTATCCTATTCCCTAAGAGTGCAACACATGTTTGTCAAATTTTCAAGATCCATTTACAGTAGATTGAATTTTTGATAAAAATGAATGTGAATAAAGAAATATTTCAGCAAGTCAAGAGAGTAACAAGGTCATGTGCAGAGCTTCTGTGGTTTTGTAATGATAAAAAATTGGTTACAAAGTTTAAATTGAATATTAAGCATAGTAAAAACTACTTACAAGGTTTCATTAATTATTATTCATCCTTATATTAATCTACTAGCAAACAATAAATACAACTTACGAATTGAATCCTTTTTCTTCTCTGAATCATCAAACACATATGTTTCTGGATCAAATCCTTCATCAATGATAGCCTAAAAATAAATTGGTTTTATTCTTTGAAAAAAAGTACCCACTCCTTTGTCCTTTATCATCATATATTTTAACTACAATTATTTTAGCTACCATTTGTAATTGTAAATACATTAGGATTAGTATAACTCGCTAAATATATGTCATGATTTTACCTTAATTTTGGGTCATTATTATATTTTTTTTTGATTTTATTATTTCATCATTAAAATTTTACATATAAAATACACAATATATAAAACTTATAAGACCAGTCAACTAATACAAAATATAAAATACAGATAATACAAAATACAGAGCACAACCTTTTCAATTTCACTTATTCAGAATAACCCTAGGACACTAAACATATAACTACATTTCAATACTGTACTGTACTGATAAATAATACATCCAATTATCGTTTTTTATAGGTCATACTATATGTGTGATGTTGTCAGATATTCAGTATAATCTCATTTCATACTGTTGCTTCTCGTTTATCGAGGTAACGCTACTAGTTTTAAATTTTTTTGTTAAAAAATATTAGAATTTGATACAAAATAACGTGTTACGTTTTTGTGCGCTGACTGAAGCTTGCAAAAATTTCAACATTTTAAACAGTTTTCTCAAAAAACTGTCTTCTGATACGAGAAAATAGTATTCTCAACAATTACCTAATTTTTCAATATTGTCTTTGACCTTGGGCGGTTCGAGTTATACACCCTAGACCCGATAAAAAAGTTGATCTCCAAACATTTCAACACTGTTCCTACATAGATGTTATCGGTTAGTCACGCTATAATCATAGTATTTATAAGGTTTTAGAATTTACTTGTATTACACTTACCTTTGACAACCTTTCCACTAAAACTTGCTTGGAGCCATTTTTATCCAGACTTCTTTTTTCCAATTCCACTCTCAAATCTATTACTCGTAGTTCAGATAACTTTTTATTTTCGTTCTCTGACATATCTACGGTCATACAATTATAACTCGTTGATTAACTTTTAATTATAAACAATTAAGATTCTATGTAAGTCAACTCTGTATAATATGTATACACATTTATCTCAAAATAATTAAAGATGGCTGTCGGCAATAGCGTGGGTAATGGTGGGTAACATAAAATCGTACCCGATACAAAATTGAAACGAGCAAAGAGGAAGGAGACTGAGCATGAGCAGCTGAGAGAGAAAAACTGGACAGGTGTCAGGTATCGAATATCATTCGCTTTTTAGAGTTCGATTCGAATTTTATCTCTTCTCAAATTGAGGTGATTTTTAGCGAGCTGCTGGCTATATCCCAGTGGTTACTTGCGGTAACTGGATGTTGTTCATTCACTAAAATGTAGTGTTTACGATAATTGGTTGTAAATGTCACAACATAACCTTAAAATATAGTGTTCCTTTATTTTAAACTTATGTTTGATACTCGATTCTCTTTCAGAATTTGAATAGCTATTACTGTTATTATAAATAGAGTAGCAAACAACTATATAGGTATATCTGCACTATCAATAGCTATATTTATTCCACTAATCTCTATGCATATCACACACTTGTACCATAGGTAACAGAAACTTGTACAATTGTATTAAAATCGATTTTATATCGAGAATTTACATAATCGGTTAAAATATTTGCCGGTTGAATATGCGCAGTGCAAAAGATAATCAGCCATTGGTATCATAGATAACCTATTAGTATGTAATATCCGGTCTGCTTTGTTGTTGAACTGGTGTTACTCTGAAGCTACTTTGAAGCAACTGCAGCTGCTCTTATTACAAGAGTATAATCTAAATCGTTCGATGACTTATCTAAAAATTCTTATGTACGTTTTGCGAGTTTGAAAATCTTTTGTAAAGTTTGAAAGTTGTCTCTATCTATGGAATTTGTGACTCAGACCACAGAACAAATCACCACGAATGCGCAAATGCTGTCAGTTCTGTGTGCTGAGATTTATCAAATTAGACGTCACTTCCCTTTAGTATATAAATGTTGAAAAAATGATTTCTATCGCTCCATTTTGTTATATATTGGTGTGTGAGCGTGAGTGGTGTTGTGGTTATTTCACAACCCACTAAAATTGTGAAATAATTAACTTTAAAAAACAAAAAAATATAAGAAAAACCTATTAAAAAAAACCAAAAAAATCGCAAAATAGTGTAAAAAAGTAAAAACAATCATCATGAATCCAGGCGCCCCAAATTACCCCATGGCGTCTTTGTACGTTGGAGATTTACACTCTGATATTACTGAGGCCATGCTTTTTGAAAAATTTTCAACAGCTGGCCCTGTTCTCTCGATTCGCGTTTGCAGAGATTTGATTACTCGTAGATCTTTGGGCTACGCTTATGTGAACTTCCAGCAACCTGCTGATGGTAAGTAATTTAAAGCCAGAACCCTGGTTGTATTTTGTTATACCATATGGAATATTATGTATACTCTATCTAAAAGTGACTGATTTTTTTAGATTAATTTTTTTATTACATGACAAAAAAAAAAATTTTTTATAAGAAATCTCAGGAGGCGTAGATCACGATTGTTTGGTCTAGTATAAGTAGGAACGAATCAAACACCTTACACTGCTTCTTCCAAAGTTCCAAAATGCATTATTACAGTAACAAAAATTACTGATACATATTATGTTATTTATAGTTACAGATCTTTGATGTATACACTGTTCACAAAATCATACAAAAAATAATTTTGTTCCCTAAATTGTTTCCTTTGTTTCTTGATGTGTATGTTGAGATTTACCATATTGGTAGATACCATTACTTGAACAAAACAGATAGTGTTCTCACATTAATGTTTCAGTCCCTCAACTTGCATCTTTGGTTTCTGAATGGATAGCAATTTTCTGTTCTATTGTCTATAAAAAATGTCACTCTTTGTGGTTATATGGGTTATAATGTTTAATACTTTATTAAGTATTTATTGGATCTATTTGGTAGTATCCAGGATTCACTTGCATTTGTTAATGTTTGACTATTGAAGGAATAAGAGACATACCACTCTATGGTAGTTGTTGCATTCACAAAACATTGATTGAGAATGCAATGATTGATATGATGTTCATCCCCTGTCCAAATCACACATTAAAATGTCACTATAGGTGGATGTTATTTATATAAGGGTTGTTCCAACAGGTATTTAGGAACTGTTCTGGAATCATATCTAGTACTGCAAATTAGGATGGACACAACTTTATATTGCCTTTCAGAAGGTACTGTCCCAATAATAATACCTACAAAAATTCTATTGCCAGTTGGAACAAACCTATGTATGATTAGTAAAATAATCATTTAAAATTCTAACAAGCTAAAGTCAGTCAGTATAAACTGGTACACTGACTTTGTTCAGTAATCTACGTATTCATGTCGAATGACAAATTTGAAAGTAAAATAAATGAGATTTTACCTCTCATTTAAACAGTCTGAATATTGAATGCGTATAATATATTTGCAACTAATTTGTGTAATCTACTTATTGACCTTCTAATTATTCAAGTTTTGTGAATAATTATGTGTTGAAATTAACAGAATCATTCACGAGGTGAAATTCTTATAGAAAGTTGCATAAGAATAGCAAGGTCAATGTCATTTTAATTAAATTTTCAAACACCCCCTATGGTGAGTTTAAAAAATTCCTTATTCCCAACTTATCCCTAAATGTAATCCTAATGCGTTAAATGATGTAGGTTACTAAAGTTCGAAAGTTTGGAACTCTTGGCGATAGTTGACTCTGAACACTGGTTACACTACAGCTACACCAACACTTTACACTTTCTTACATGCATTTCAATAACCAAGTAATCTTTTTCAGAGACTGAAGGTAAGACAAACAGCTGAAGAATTTTGAGAATAAGACATTTTTATAAACCACTGTCAAAATTGAAGTAACACGTTGTGTTGAATATATAAATAATCATTAATCCTAACTTGGCACTTGAATTTTAGAAGGAATTTTAAAAATGTCTTGTTTCTTAATCTTATCAGCTGTCAATCCTTAGCACAGTAAAAAATAACATAACATACCCTGGTAGAATGACAACATAATTCATCAATTCGATGGTACTTGTCCATTTCCTTCACCTTAGTTTTGAACATTAAAAGTTACGAACTTTCAAGATCAGGTCCTTGGGTTAATACTATGTTAGGACTTTTATAATCTACATAATATAACCTAGGTATATCATTTAACTTATTAGGACTAAGGTTTTTCTGTTAAGACTAAGCTAATACTAAAGCTTCTTTATAAACTCCATTACACTTGTATGTATATTATTGGGGTGACATTCACTGAGACCTAAATGATCTATTGTGTCCCCTTCTATTTGGTTCCTGAGGAAAGTCTTGGAGACTAGTAGCTCCTTTAGACCCATTTCCTGAAGAAATTTTAGGATGTCTGCAGGCTTTAGTTTGGGTAAGAGTCCCTCTTCTATCCTAGGAGTTGTGCACTAGAATACTGAATTGCTGTGCAATCTACACTTATGTGGATGGACGTTCTGTCTTCCATACCACAGAATCTACATTCTTCTTCTTCCATTCAGGCAACAATGTCCCTGTTAAAACCCTTAGTGCAGTTTTACTCTGACTTGGGCATTCATTTGATCTCAATGGGTGGTATAAGTCACCCATCAAAATCTGTGATTGTCTAAGGACAACTAGATCTTTCCAATGGCCAGATCTCTTTTATCAGCTTTGTCTATTTCTTCCAATATATTGGAGCTGATACTGCAAAAGGGTTCCTGTTTCTAAAAGGGTGTTTCAGTTCCCTTCTTTGCTAGTTCATCTGCTATTTCATTTCTTGCTATTCCAGAGTGTCCTGGAATCCACACTATATTGATCTTGCCTAGTTCATTGAGTTTGATTAGGCATTCCCATGCCATTTTTGACCTGATTACACAAGAACTTCGTGCTTTAATGGCTGCTTGACTATCCGACATTATGATAATCCTTTGCCTTCTATATCTTTTATCAATATTGAACTGAGCATACTTTCCTATGGTGTGCATTTCTGCTTGAAATATACTGGGGGTTTTCCCCAAGCTTTTGGAGTGTTTGGTTCCTGGCCCATACACTCCTATCCCAGTTCCTTCTAATTTATAATCGATTATGAAAAGTGTGAGGTATAACAAAGTGACCTAACCTAAGTTTGTTGTATTGGGTGCTAGTTTAGTAAGCAATCTACCTAAAATAATTTTTATATATTTACAAATTAAGCACAGTTTTCATTGTAAAAATGTGATAAAATATAGCTTGCATTATGATTTTTATTAATGACTTTCTAAGCGATGCTGAAAATGATTTGTATGCTCAAAACTCATCTTCTTTATAATGTTAATCTTAGCATCTCAGTAAGATCGTTTGATACCTTGAATGTGCTCCTGTATTGTGATCCAAATTGACTCAACCTATGAATATGCAAACTGGCTTGGACTTCTCTGAATAAGCAGTATGAATGTGACTGAACCTAACCTAAGTACATCCAAATATTTGATTTTGTCTGCAGGCCAAACACCTACTGCCCATTATTAAGGTGTCTGTGATTTCTTTCATTCTATGTCTTCATCCGAAAGTTCGAATTCAAGCAGATTATCCCCTTGAAACATCCTATGTGCTTTGTATTTCTTTCTCCCAATAAAACGTGTCTCGTCGATTTGGATGGATAATGCTAGGATCCTACCATTTGGCCATGAACTATCTGAGATACCATTGCTGTACAAATTTGATGGCACAAATTGGTGTCTGGTATCAATATGACGGATTCTACAGAAAGTTCCAGTGTAAACATAAATATGAGTTTCAAGTATCGGGAATATGGTTAATTTGCTGTTTGTCCTTGCATTGAGATTAGTTTAATGGAAGAGTAGGTTGACCCTGACATCAGGCAGCATTTTCACACCTGAAAACTTGATCGGTAACTAAACTCCATGTTACCTGTATAATATAAAAGAAAAATTATGTTCAACTTTTAATTCTTTTGGTTTTTTACTTGGTCTAAAATTAAATTTCAGAACAAATTCCAAATTTAAGTTCAATTATCATTAAGGCAGATTGTCAGGTAGAATGCATAATACACTGGAGAAAACATTAGGTAGATTATAAAGGGCAGATGAAGCGAGTACTAAACCGGCACTGGTGTAATGAAGCATTTCATTAGTTTCTACAATTTGTAATTAAATGGCTTACAGTAATAGATCAAATAATTTTATTTCAGCTGAGCGCGCTCTGGATACTATGAATTTTGATTTGATAAAAGGTAGACCTATTCGCATTATGTGGTCCCAAAGAGACCCTTCCCTGCGAAAATCTGGTGTTGGAAACGTTTTTATTAAGAATCTGGATCGTTCCATTGACAACAAAGCCATGTACGATACTTTTTCGGCCTTCGGAAACATCCTCAGCTGTAAAGTAGCTCAAGATGAAAATGGTACAAGCAAAGGCTATGGATTCGTTCACTTTGAAACCGAAGAAGCTGCAAATAAGTCCATCGAAAAAGTAAATGGTATGTTGTTGAACGGTAAGAAAGTTTACGTAGGCAGATTCATTCCACGCAAAGAAAGAGAGAAGGAGCTTGGAGAAAAAGCCAAGTTATTCACAAACGTTTATGTTAAGAACTTCGGAGAAGATTTATCTGAAGAACAATTGCGAATTATGTTTGAGAAATATGGTAAAATAACGAGTTATAAAATAATGAGTAAAGATGATGGCAAATCTAAAGGATTTGGTTTTGTTGCATTTGAAAATCCAGAAGCAGCCGAAACTGCAGTTGAAGCTCTAAATGGTAAGTACTATTACTTGATTTAATTGTCATTTAAATTGTTAATAAATTGGAGTTATACAATATTTGCGAATACTAAATCCAAAGTTTTAAATAATGACAAATACCACATGCAAAACCTTTATGAATTAACATCTGTATCTGAACTTTTTTCTCTCCTTATTTCTTTTCTGGTCATTATAATCTACGATATTTGAGCTGATCTCTCTATCACAAGATGAAAAGGTGTGAGGTCTTGTATCACCTCCATGGCGGCTCCAGTGATAGATATTCTCAATCCAACCTCTGGATTTACCCAGGCTGCTGCTCCATAAGTTATGATAGATCTACCATCAAGGTGTATATTCAGCACAGTGTAGTCTGAATCAACTAAGAAAAACACACAGTGTCATCAATTAGGTATTGTCTATCTCACTTTAACATATACACATCTCGTTACGTTGGTCTTTGTCGGGTATGACGGCTGTGTGTTTTTCTTAGCTGATTCAGACTCTACTGATTATCTAGTTATTTCCTGGCAGCCTTCTGCATACCATTAGAGCTCTTATTGATTTGTTGAGGATGTACTCAACATGTTTGTTCCAGAAATGTTTTCTGTTTAGGGTGATTCCTAGAAACTTAACTTCGTTGTTCCAGCTAATATCTGCTCCTTTGAAAAGAACAAGAAAAAATATACTTCAACCCTGTATACTAATCCGTTGTTGGTAGAGCGATACTAGCATGGATTTGAGAGGACAATAGTTCAAACAAATCAACAACAAAAAATTAACATAAGTACTGTTTCTATTATTGCTACTTCAAATGGTGCATAAGAAAGATATTCTTAAGGAATGTTTTCAATAATTAGTTCCATAAAAAAATATTTTTTGCATCCCTTAGCTACGCCACTGTATTTTTCATGATACATTATGACAGCTCACTGTCAATCTTACAATCCTGACATATTACGTCGTCTTGCGATAATAACAAAAATATTAGGTAATTTATAATCAATATCCATATATATTTGAAATTTTAGGTATTTTAATTTAGTAAATGAATGTTGAACAATTAATTTTTACTTTCAGGTAAGGAATTGTTGGAAGGTAAGCCTTTATACGTGGGAAGAGCTCAAAAGAAGGCTGAACGACAACAAGAACTGAAACGTCGTTTTGAAGCATTAAAAATGGAGAGACTTAACCGTTACCAAGGTGTAAATCTCTACGTTAAAAACTTGGATGATACTATCGACGATGAACGTCTTCGTAAAGAGTTTTCACCGTTCGGAACCATAACTTCTGCTAAAGTAATGTTGGAAGAAGGTAGAAGTAAAGGTTTTGGTTTCGTATGCTTCTCATCTCCAGAAGAAGCTACCAAAGCAGTAACTGAAATGAACGGTAGAATCGTCGGTACTAAGCCTTTGTACGTTGCCTTAGCTCAGCGCAAAGAAGATCGTAAAGCCCATTTAACTTCTCAATATATGCAGCGCATGGCAAACATGCGCATGCACCAGATGGGTCAATTCATTCAACCGGGAGCATCAAGCGGCTACTTTGTTCCCACCATTCCAGCTACGCAACGATTCTACGGTCCTGCGCAAATGGCTCAAATTCGTACCAGCCCAAGATGGCCAGCTCAAACGCCCATAAGACCAGGTGCTCAAGGAGGAGCTGCACCTTACGCTGGTATGCCTAACACATACAGAGCTGCTGCTCGTCCACCAAATCAATCTGCAGGCATGCGCGGCAACATCAGTGTAGCTAGACCAATCACAGGACAACAACCACCAAGTATGCAAGGCCGACAACTTGCTGGGCAAGGTAACGGTAGGGATATAGTGTTCATGTTGGGTTTGTTGGTAATTTATTTAATTTTATCATCATTCTGTCAATATTTTAAATATTCTCAAGTTAATTACATCACTTTTATAATTGTAATAAATACTAAGGCATGATGAAAATGGATATTGGATAGACTTGGAACTCTAGCTTTACCAACTATCGAATTAATTTTTTTTTGTTTTTGTTGAAATATTTGAGATTTAGGGCCATTCGCACCGATTATCCTTAAATGTCATACTTAACTAAGTGACACTTATAATTTAGGTGCAACTTCGTTCGCGCCGTACCACCCTTAACTAAGAGGGAGATACCATTTGACAAAGCCGCAATTTTTTAAATATTCTTTTGAAAAAGATCTTTTCAGAACTTGTCAAGAATTAACGCCACTCGTATATATGGTCAGTCGTTTGATATTAGTTGCTAGTGAATGAATATGTATAAGCTTTATTAATCTGGGGTAAAATATAATTTCACTTACAAATTATAAAGATATTCTAATTCTGCTTCAATTTCTCCAAGAAAATTGTGAGCAGTTTCCTTCGTCATTCTAAATCTGAGAAAAATAGTTATAGGATCGAATGTATTGAAATGTCCTTATAACTGTCTGGGTATGCCGTATTCAATTATATCAATGATTTCTAAATCGTCATCAACTTCTAACATTTCCATTTCGACAAGAAAAATTACAAATACAAAGACGATGATCAACCCTAAACTGTCATAAATAAACTTCAAAGTATTTCGAGGTTAAGTAGAATTTTTAGCCGAGGATATTAGTTAAGGTATCCTTAACACCGTGTTAAGGATGCCTTTAAATACGGTGCGAACGACTAAGTGACACTTTGCGTTTAAGTGTAACCGGTGCGAATGGCTCTTAGTGGATTAATCGAAATACCAACAAACAAACCTGACACTAATCAGGGCAGATATTTGCTGAATAAAATTTCTAACTTGAAACCATATTTTCATAATGATAGTAATTTTAATCCATTGTTACATTGATAATTAAATTTTGTTTTAATTATTTATTGTTGGATTGATGATCAGCAAAAATCTAACCCTAAATTTTCATTTAGTAGCTTTTGCTTGGTGTTCCAGTTCAATTAAAATCTTCAATCTATAGTTTATATTAATACATCTAAAACATAATATGTGCTTATTGATTTTTTTGTTTGTGCAATACAGTTTAGAAAAACGGGTTTTAAATTATTCGCCGAGAATATACATGAACCTTTTCATTTTCCATTTGGTGGCCTAAAATTGATGTTTAACAGCTTTCAGTTGTCAAAAGCTTCTTGTGTACCCAAAACTGCTTATACTGCTACTTTCCATTTTCCCATACTTTTTTTAATGTAAAGTTTGTGGTTATTTGAAAATATTCCAATAAATTATAGGTTTGTTCCAACTGGCATTTATGAACCCTTCTGGAATCGTTTCAAGTACTGTATAGTGCGCAAACTCGAATTTGGGATGGACACATCAACTTTATCACCCCTTCACAGTGTATACCGTCCCAAGAACGATACTATAAACAATTGGAACGCTAAAGAAATACAGCACTTGCGCGAACGATGCCAAGAACGGTTCTATCGCCGGTTGTAACAAACTTTATATTTCCCACTTGTGAAACACAACCAAAACTGTTGTTTCAACCAGTGCTATTTCAATTGAAGGTACATGTATATTCAACAATCTAACAATCATGCTTGGTTTGTTTTAGGAATTAATTTTTTAGTAATTATATAGTTGATTTAGAAAATAATTTAAATATGTATGATTGCACATCATCATAATATTACAAAAGTAAATTATTTTTGGTCACTTATTTTCCTTCTACTGTAAAATTATCACTAATCAGTTGGCTCGTCACCTTGAAATTAATTTGATGTATTCTCATTTTGATACTTTCTGGTTGTCTATTCATTTTTAATGTTTGGAAACTTTTGAAAATTAATTTTCTTCATTTCTCCATAATTTGCCGAATAGACGTTGAGATAATTACTTCAATAATAATAATTGATTTCAAAAATATGTGACGTATCTCATTTTTTTTTTCAACATTTACTGTCATTTCGCAATCTACATCACAAGAGTATTTAGTAAAAGGGTTGTATGTTATCGAGTTTGGAAGTGAAATGTCCATTGGCATTTTCACTTATACAACACTAATCACTATTAGTGTTGCTGGAGAAGTTCTTCGGGCCAGTTTTTATTTAATCTTCGGTTGGTTGGACCATCGTTGTACAAGTTTTCTATTCGGTCGTTTGGGTGGCCAGTCAGTCTCATTTGGTAATTGGTGGAAACTGCTCTAATTACTTCTGTGACATACGGGATTTGCAGGTCTTCGTGGAGAGTTTGATTACTAATATACCAGGGAGCATTAACAAATTGATCGCAGCTTTTTCGACTGGAATCTTTGGATTGTTTTTATTCTGGTAGGTTTTGCACAGCTGCACACCATGTGTCCAGATAGGTTTTAGCATTACTTTATATAGCAGCAGCTTGTTTTTGGTTGATAGTTTGGATTTTCGTCCCAATTGCCTGTACATTTGTTTGGATTTGATGTCTAGCTGCCTTCTTTTTGTTTGTACATGTTTCTCCCAAGTTAATCTCCGATCTAGGTGCAGGCCCAGGTATTTCACATCACTTTTTACTGGTAATGGTAACTGGTGAGCAATTGTTGTGGTAGGTAGTGAAAGTCACCTTAGCAGGTTTGGATTGGTTGATTTTAATTCTCCATTTTCTATACCAGGCATTCAATTGGTTCAGATGAGTTTGCATGTTTGTTGAAGAGGTGATGGATTACTATCTACAGAGAGGATGGCAACATCATCTGCAAAGGTGACTATTGTAGTGTTGTCTGTTTCAGGCAGGTCATTAGTGTACAGGAGGTAGAGGAGTGATATATCTGATTGACATTAAAAATTGGATTGAGATTCATCCGTATTGAAGTTTTTATTAAAAGCTATGTTTCCTGTTTGTACTTTTTTAATATGTATCGTATCAAATTAAATATTTCTACAAAGTGAGACTATACCAAAAGCTTTTGTTTAATAACTGCAAAATACATTGTCAATAATAACCGTATAATAGATCAAGAAATGATGGTGTAGTCGACCACAATGGATAATTTAATCGCTAAAGTAAACTGTAAAAATCACTTTACAATTTCTAGGTGTCGTGACTACAGCTGGCAACCGCACAGCAAACTTCAAGTATACTTCCAGTATGAGAAATCCACCACAAGCTATGGGTCTTCAAGGAGCAGCGGCTCCCGTACAACAAGCTGTACACATCCAAGGTCAAGAACCACTTACTACTACCATGTTAGCAGCTGCTCCACCACAGGAACAAAAACAGATGCTGGGAGAAAGATTGTTCCCACTTATCCAGCGCATGTATGCTGAATTGGCTGGTAAGTAGAAAAAATGTATATTATTAGTAGACTTTTTTGTTTTCTTGGGACAATTGCGATTTTTTTTATTGGTCATTTTCCATACATTAAAGTGGAAATGTTAATTACATGTAGAATGTCATGATAATTCTTATATCTGAAGTTCGATTTAAAAACATCAATTCGTAGGAACCTCTTTTGAATTTTTTCTATACGTTCGATAATAGTACGGTAGATGTTTATCAAATTTGTCACCTGAATTATAATATTTATCAACAAAATATGTGTTGAACAATTATTCACATTCAACTTGTGGTTGCAGGTAAAATAACTGGTATGTTGTTGGAAATCGATAATACAGAATTGTTGCACATGCTGGAACACCAAGAGTCATTGAAGAACAAAGTGGAAGAAGCAGTCGCCGTACTGCAAGCCCATCAAGCCAAACAAACTGCTACTCAAATTAAAAAGGAATAAACTTGTTCATTGGCGGATTTATCGCCTTTACAAATAACAAAGTTTAATAAACGAATATTTTTCCTTACAGTAAATAAATAAAAGATAAAAATTATAATTTTTTTCTTGGCAAAACTACAATAAAGCTACTTATCCACTCCCAATTCGCAGATTCCTAGATCGACGAAAAACTAACATAATCATGAGAATGTTCGTTGAATCCGCCAAAGGCAATGAACATTCAATACTCGAGCGGTACGTTGAAATTTAAGTATATCGATTAATACAATTCAGATGTGATATTGTCAATAGTATTAGACTGACAGTCGAGCTATTTTATCTAAAATGCTTTTAATAACAGAAATTTGTATAATATTGAATACAAATACATTTATCTGAAGAATAAGAATTTTGTTTGTGTATCCTCTATTATTGGTATTTACAATAAAATAGGCTCTGAAATATCAACTGCTATCTGGTATTAAAATAACATGAAAAATCTGCTTAGTGTCGAATGCAAATAAATAGTATTCCACGTAACATAACTAATTGGTGTATAGAAGACATCCCTCTAGTTTTTAATGGACTATAAAGAGCTATCAACTGCACTACAAACGAGATACAGATGAAAGTATTCAATAACTCAAATTTTTTTTCAGTACAGTTTAATCAAATGTACAGGGTGATACATTAAAAAAGTCCAATATGTCTTGTACAAATATTGCAGGTTTATGAGACACGGGGTGTTTAAATTCGGTTTTAATTTCACAAGTTTTTTTTATTGCGAGTGGATTTATGAATATGAAATACATTTAACTTTTTAAAATTAAATAACTAGATCCGATCAAACAAGAGCAACTTTTCTAGTTAAAGAAGTACCAGACAATATCTAGCATCAGATCTTTCAAGGTTCACGCGCACTTGCGTCATTTTGATGGTGTCCGCGCATTTGTGCGAAGTACGTCGTCTAGTGAGGTACGATTAGCAGTTCGTCAGAAGAGGATCTCTTTATATTAAGTTTAATTGGCACTATAGAAGAAGAAAAAAACAAAAATGCTGGGTTCATAATGTAAATCAAAAGAGGGACACTTGCAGTGAATTTCATCATTTATTAACGATCTTGGACAAGATAAAAATAAATTTTTCAAATATTTCCGTTGTCGGAGGAAAACCTTTTTGAGTTTCTTGGTTTAATAAAGTATTTGCCGCCAACTTTAGCACCACTTCCTATGAAATACTGCTATAAACTGAAATATGCTACATAAGAATTAACAAATATTTGAATCTTCTCGCCGCCTGTCACCGCGCATTGAGGCGAAGCGTCAAGAGAAACTTCTAGTTGGTCCAAAGAGAATTCGTGCGTCCACCGACGCGTCTCTTCGCTTCGCGCCGCTTCCGTTCGCAACGCTTCGGCTAAGTGCGCGTGAACCTAAGTGGTGATGATCGGGGAACAACGTCGAATTTACCCCGGACAGCTTAATTACATTGACTGTCAATGCAAAACGTTAGAAATTGTAATTATTTGGCCTATTTCACAGCTTTTGACACAACAAAAAAGATTTATGTTAGAGTAAAGTCTCCTGAAGATTTTGTAATATGAATTGGAAATTATTTTAAATTGGTGATTAAAACTATTTGTACTAGATGGGGAGTTTCTCACCAGCTACAGGATATAATGAAAATTCGAGATTTTCATTTTCCTCATCTAAATTTCCAAACATGTATCTTTTTTTTTAAATTGTTTTTCCACTGAAAATTTTGTGTATGTTCTAAATATTCTAATCGTTATTTTATTCATGGTTAAACAAGGTACCTGAATGAAACTTTCTCCCATGTTTAAAAAAATCACATCTAATTTTTTAATAGTTGTAAGCTAATATCGTATACAGCGCTGGATTTGTATTAATGGTACACTATGAGAAAATACTCGGGCTTTGGGAAAAAAATTGGGGTTTACAAAAAAAAAGGTTTTTGAACTTATTTTGTCTAACAGTTTGGGCGCCAGAGTGGAACTAGTAAATTTCAACCTTGGATGTGGTATAGTGTTCCTATTTTATTGAGAAGATATTTTAAGAATGTTTTTTCAATTGTATATATTTCATGATATTGTTCTTTCCTTTCTGTCGCGCTTCTCAGAGAAAGCAAGGGAAGCTAAGCCTTAATTATTTTTTTCATTCCTTCGTTTTTCTAAACTAATTCGAGCAATACCGTACACTAGAATCCATTTTCTACATAATTTGAATTTTAGTTACGCCTATTTGCAGGCCACCAGATATACACTAGAGGCAGACTTCCTCCGTTCTCCTGTGCACGGACGATCAAGGCCCATGTACATACTGCAAAGTGTTGCCTAACTACAATTATAGCATTTCATTACGAACGTTCACTAAATCCTAGCAGGCAATCCTTCTATTCTCTTCGGTAACGCTTGTAATAGATTTATGGTTTATTCACAATTTAGCAGGTTGTGGTAGTTATTTCTACACTTGCACAGATGTTGTTTTGGTCTATACGTTAGGTAATTTTTTCTTGTGCAATTTAATACTTAAAATTTAGTGCAATTCCTGTAATTCTGACATATGGGCAAACTTGACATTATGGACTGGTTTATAAGCAATTTTTTCAATTTATTAAATATAAAATCGAAATCATGGATCGTTAAAACTTTAGCAAGTTACCGTCCGAATTTAATGACATTAAAACAATCCGTTCTTTGGTCAACTAAGATATTAGATAGTCACATTTACCAAAAGTAATTAATACTTAACCATTAATTGTTTACTTTACCTTATATAATGTTATTGATCATTTTCAATTGATCACATTTTACCTACTGATCACATTTAATTTGAATTTAATATAAACATACCTTTAAAAGATACGGCACTGGTAAACCGGAAACGCTTTCCGCCATATTGAAGTAACCCCCTTTGATCAAGTCCGCAAATAGGAGGGTGTGCTGTGAAATAGTTGCGTTCGTTATTTAGTCTGAATCGTTCCTTTATTGAAATACATCTAGAGGTACGGAAGGTAAATCCGAGCTGTTCGCGGTAATTCCGCTCAGAAAGGTCCGATGTAAATCTGTTTGCTCGGAATATTTTGACCGACGAGAAAGATTAATCTGTTTATCTGTTATGTTGTAGTTATTAGAAAAATCAAGTACTGTTTTTCTTGATTATTTCTTGTGTTTTTATACAAACATTTAATTTTTATTTATCCATTCTACATGTCTTTTGTAAAAATGACCAATATTTACTTAGAAGTTAGTTTATATCTATGGTTGGTGGACGGCCGTTCGGTAATAGCAATTTGCTCAGATTAATCTGTGACCACGTGACCAAAAATCCGTCGCCTCTGCGATGCAAATACCGAACGTAGCTATAGACATCTCAATCCGGAATGGATGAAAAAACCATAAATATTTTGCATTAATTTGAGAAAAGATGTTTTAGGCAGTGTTGCGTACTCTGTATAACCAGAGCCAAAACCCTTAGCCCTGGTTATACAAAGTACATTTAGCTTGCGGTTACATAGGTGTGTGGTTTAAAATATTTTAAAGTTGTAGGTAATTTGACTTATGGTTGAATTCCAGTTAAAAGTCCGATTCAGATCGTTGAAGACTACAATTTCTCATGAAAATAAGCAATTTAGGAGATACAAGAAAAGCAAGCCTCACTTGAATTTTGTAAATGCAGCTTACGAATTATATTTGAATCTAGGGTATTGTAAAGTGTATATGTTGTGAATGACGTTTAACGTCAACGTCAAGACGTTACTTCCCCTTAGTATATAAATGTTTGAGAAATGAACTCATTCGCTCCATTTTGTTATAAATTAGTGTGTGAGCGTGAGTGGTGTTGTGGTCAATTCACAACCCACTAAAATTGTGAAATAATTAACTTAAAAAAACAAAAAAAATATAAGAAAAACTATAAAAAAATACAAAAAAATCGCAAAATAGTGTAAAAAAGTAAAATAACAAACGTAATGAATCCAGGCGCCCCAAATTACCCCATGGCGTCTTTGTACGTCGGGGATTTACACTCTGATATTACTGAGGCTATGCTTTTTGAAAAATTTTCAACTGCTGGACCTGTTCTCTCGATTCGTGTTTGCAGAGATTTGATTACTCGTAGATCTTTGGGCTACGCTTATGTGAACTTCCAGCAACCTGCTGATGGTAAGTAAATTAACTCTTGTTTTATTTGAACTACCATATGGAATATAATGTTTACTATATCTGAAAATTGATTTGTATTCTGTATTACATTACAAATTTACTGTGTATGACAAAAAAACCTGTTTTTGTAAGTAACAAAAAGGTGATAATATAGTTGACAATCACCTGTAACATTATTATGATAGACTACAACGATTGTTATGTTCAAGTATTGACAAATACAATGTGTAGGTATAGATAGAGATTGTAAAATACATAACAGTAACTTAAATTGAAATTTATGTCATATTATTTATAGTTATTACAGATTTAGTATTTCTGGTACTCTTTCCTAGTATTAATATACTATACTTACAAGTTTAAGGTTCAAATATTCTTTGCAACGGTTATTGTTTTCACATGCATGTCTTATTTAACTTTATATTAGAGTTTTAACATTATAGACCACATTGTGTATAAGTTAGGTACTGAATAATTTTTCCAGTAAATATTTCAGTAGGTATGTAAAGTTAACAACAAAACAACTTGCTGTTAATTTTACCCTCATTCACACTTTATAATTATACTATTATTACTATTCCATTTAAAAAGTGTTTATTGATTATATGTATTTATAATTATTCTGCTATTAAATTGAACAACTTAAATTCAGTAAATTCTTGTTTCATTTGTTCAAAAATGCATACTTATTTCCTCGTATGTATGTTACTTTCTGTTTTCTGTAACCATTTTACCAGATGCATTTGACTAGGCAATTTTTTCTTGCATGTACCAGGCATACTTTGGTACCGTGATAGGGTACCTTAACTGTTCTATGTGTGTGATATATAATCTGTCATCCCACATAATAGTGAAATTTTTCATACATTCATAAGGAGATTTAGGTCAATTTTTTAAATTATTCTTTAGTTTCAGCATAAACAATAAATGAATAAATCATAGACTACTGGAATAAACACAACATGATTGTCATCCTTTTGTAGTTATGTTTGGTTTAAAACCTCAGAAATAAATATTAATTGCAACATTTAGAAATATTGAATAAAGATGACAACAAAAAGAAAGGAGAAGTGATACTAAGCAAAATGTACTCAAGTCTGGCGCTGTGTATGCCTTGATCCCATACTTATAGTACCATTATGCAAGTAAAAAATAACAAGTATCCATACAATGTATACCAAGAAAAAATCATCTAATGTACCTACCTCACATGGAGAAGTCTCCATGGTACCACACCTTGAACATTTTCAGAATTGACATTTGATTGTTATTGGAGTCAAGAGTTGAAAAAAATTTACACTCTGTGGAGACATATTTGCAATAATGATATGCCATCATCACAGTATATTTGTTACATTCAAAGTTTTTTGGGTATACATAAACAGTATTTTGTCAGATCAAGTTACAATTTTATTCATTGAAAAGTCTTTTGTAAACATTTCTCTTCTGCATTAGTCTTCAGTTTTCTCAACTTTAATTTTCTTTATTTGGGTTTTTTCAATTTTTAAAAATTAAATGAAAATATTGGCTTGCAGGTCACTGGCACTAATATGATTATTGATAAATATTTAGTTGGAATAAAAATTTTGTAATTCTTAAGTTAACATCCATTTCAAGTGTGAATGTATGTTTTTTGGAGTGAATATTCACTGAAACTTGAAAGATCTCCAAGACAAGTTCTTCCAAGAAAGAATTTTAGAATATCGTCAGGCTTCAGTTTAGGCAAGTCTTCCTCTTCTATCCAGTAGTTTCCTAGGTGTTGTACAAAAATTAAAACTATTGATAGTATTGTAAAAGCTGCTTGATTGGTGAAATTACACAGAAATATTTAGGTCACATTTCAAACAACAAATTTGAAGGTAAAATAATTCAGATTTGATTTCTTGTTGAGAAACACAGAATTAAATGTGTATATTTGTACCTAATTTGATTAATCCACTTTTTGGTCTTGTTAATACTTACTCATTTACGCCAATTTTAAAAATTTACATTTTTCAGTTTCAAGTTTGTGGTTAAATGTAGTTGAGTAAATATTACTAATGAAATTATTTGCAAGGTCAGCTGAAATTCTTGAAGAAGAAAGTTGCAAAGAATATCAAGGTCACCATCATGTATTCAATTCTCATAGAGGAACTGGTATTTTGTCCTACATTTTTAAAACTTGACATCTAATAATTAATAATATAAAATATTTTTGGTAGGTTTTAAGAGCTAAATGAACAGTGGGAAAATGTCTAAGTTCAAACTTTCAAAATGTACTAGAATATTGGTGTAAAAGTATTTTTTAATATTTTTATCATTAAACCAGCACTAAACACTTTCTGTTAAAAACCTAAACTAAACCAAAACATGAAATAACCAGCAAATATAGTTGAAGTAACAATAATTGCAATGACTGAAAGGATGCAAAGATGAAGCAAAGCAGTTGGTACGAGCAAAGAAATCTAATTAATTAAATCTTAAACATTTAAATACAATGAAATGGATTAGGTAGGCCCATTTTAAACAAATATATATTAATGTGTTATTGATCATTTACATCAATTAAAAGTCGTTGGCATAATTCACAACTAGAGTCTTCAGTTTGTAATGAAACATTTTCTATTTCAGCCGAGCGTGCTTTGGATACTATGAATTTTGACTTGATAAAAGGTAGGCCTATTCGCATTATGTGGTCCCAAAGAGACCCTTCCTTACGAAAATCCGGCGTTGGAAACGTTTTTATTAAGAATCTGGATCGGTCCATTGATAACAAAGCCATGTATGA
This sequence comes from Lochmaea capreae, assembly GCA_949126875.1. Lineage (NCBI taxonomy): Eukaryota > Metazoa > Arthropoda > Insecta > Coleoptera > Chrysomelidae > Lochmaea > Lochmaea capreae. The sequence goes on along the minus strand of OX421402.1, from coordinate 12,709,755 downwards.
TACTTTTTCGGCCTTTGGTAACATCCTCAGCTGTAAAGTTGCCCAAGATGAAAATGGCACAAGCAAAGGCTATGGATTCGTTCACTTTGAAACTGAAGAAGCCGCAAATAAGTCTATTGAAAAAGTAAATGGTATGTTGTTGAATGGTAAGAAAGTATATGTAGGCCGATTCATTCCACGCAAAGAAAGAGAAAAGGAACTTGGAGAAAAAGCAAAATTATTCACAAATGTATATGTTAAGAACTTTGGAGAAGATTTATCTGAAGAACAATTGCGAACTATGTTTGAGAAATATGGTAAAATAACAAGCTATAAGATAATGAGTAAAGATGATGGCAAATCTAAAGGATTTGGTTTTGTTGCATTTGAAAATCCAGAAGCAGCTGAAATTGCAGTTGAAGCTCTAAATGGTAAGTACTGTTACTTGATTTAATGGTTTTTAATTAGCATTCACTGCAAGAATGGAAGTTTGATAATCAGTGATGTGATTTGTAGTTCTTTAAATTTCTGAATCTTTGGTGATATTTGATAGCAACCACAAGTTATGCTGTTAGTACACAGAATTTCAAGTCTTGAGTTTAAGAATTAATTCTTTGGATCTAGAAGCTATGTAGAAAATATATAAAAGCCGATGATCATAATGCTATTAAGTTTCACTAAAACACTTTATACATATTAGCTATGTTCACGGGCTACAATCCGAACCAGCTCAGAACTAACTCTGACTTGTCTAGGACTGATTCCGAATTGATAACAGACCAATCTGTTCTGAACAGCAAACTACTTGAACATTCAGAATTATTTAACCGCCAACGCCACTTTTTGGAATGCGAAAAATCCCTGAATTGGTTCTGAACAACCCTAATTACAGATTGCCAAAAATCAGCTCGACATATGATTTACAAAACTATGACAAGGATAATATGAACTACACTACAAAGTCCTTTCAACTAAAACAGGTGGGCTCTCCTTACTTTTATTCCTTGTGTTTCGGTAAAGGGGATTGATCTAATTGTGAGTTTCACAAATAGATCAATTCTTGTCCCTCTTTCAAGTAGTGTTGTTCATATTTTCCTTGTCATACTTGTGTAGATCATATAATCTATTAAAGTTTTTTGCAATCTGCATATTCAAATAAACAATTACAAATATTTCAATGGCTAATTATTCTTACAAATTTAGTTTAATTTAAAAACAAATGTAAACTGCTAAATTTTATCTCAAAATTGTCAAAAATTATTTTCCTGGATAATTGGTACCTTTTAAATACATATGTGTAATTAAATAGTAGATAAGATAAATTTTCAAACATTCTGTTTGTACAACAATGCATCTTTATTTTCAGGTAAGGAATTGTTGGAAGGTAAGCCTTTATATGTGGGAAGAGCCCAAAAGAAGGCCGAACGTCAACAAGAATTGAAACGTCGTTTCGAAGCCTTGAAAATGGAGAGGCTTAACCGCTACCAGGGTGTAAATCTCTACGTCAAAAACTTGGATGATACTATCGACGATGAACGTCTTCGTAAAGAATTTTCACCGTTTGGTACCATAACTTCTGCTAAAGTAATGTTGGAAGAAGGTAGAAGTAAAGGTTTTGGTTTCGTATGCTTCTCATCTCCAGAAGAAGCTACCAAAGCAGTAACTGAAATGAACGGTAGAATCGTCGGTACTAAGCCTTTGTACGTTGCCTTAGCTCAGCGCAAAGAAGATCGTAAAGCCCATTTAACTTCTCAATATATGCAGCGCATGGCAAACATGCGCATGCACCAGATGGGTCAATTCATTCAACCGGGAGCATCAAGCGGCTACTTTGTTCCCACCATTCCAGCTACTCAGCGCTTCTACGGACCTGCACAAATGACTCAAATCCGCACTAGTCCGAGATGGCCAGCTCAAACACCAGTAAGACCAGGTGCTCAAGGAGGTGCTGCAGCATATACTGGCATGCCTAACTCATACAGAGCTGCTGCTCGTCCACCAAATCAATCCACAGGTATGCGCAGTAACATCAGTGTTCCTAGACCAATCACAGGACAACAACCACCAAGTATGCAAGGCCGTCCACTTGCTGGTCAAGGTAAAGGGGGGGATATGGTTGTTAAGTTGGGTTTATTGGTATTTTGTATATTAAATTGTTTTGAGTCTCTAAACAAAATTGATTTTTTATCAATTGTAGACCTTGATTTAATAATCTGTGTTTTCTACTTCGTTGTTACCAGTTTAAAAATTGAGTCATCAAGCATCTTTCAACCTAATAGTTATAAAGTATAAATTAAGTTTTCAGTTCAAAATGTTAGTATATTCCTGTCATTAAACTAAATCTTTTCGTGTGAAGTGATTTGTGGTTTTGATTTTAGTTCTTCTTGGGTAGAAACTATGAAAAAGAACCAACAAACCCAGCCTTAATAAGGCAGATACTTGCTTAACAAAATTTTTTACTAAAGAATCAACAGATTTTTTATTTATTGGGTTCAAAACTAATAAACAAATATCTTAGTTTAGATTGTCATATAATCATTTTTTCTTGGTGTTCTCTTGAAACGTTCTAAACTTCTTAATTATCTGAAGTTGCATAGTTATTGTAATTGATAAAAGTGTTACTCATTTTGAAATCAAATCAATCAAGACTTGTATGAATATAAATGTACTAAGTTAATTATCTAAAATTGACTTTTACCAAGACCTATAACTAAAGAAATGATATACCTACACAGAGAAATGAAATTAATTCTTCTAGTAACAATTTACATTGTTTTAAGTGCGTGCTGTAATTTCTTATCATGATTTGCTGCTATATTTACGAGGATATATTGAAAAATTCTTAGCCTACTATAGAACCAAACAAAATTTCAATGTCAGAATATTTTATTACCCAACATATTCTCCTCTTAATTGGAAACATTTATTACAGCGAACCTGCAACGTCTCTAGACCTTTCAAAAAAAATGTTTCTTCTTGCTTTGCAAACCAGACCTCCGCAGCTTTTATTTCCTCCTCGTTGGAAGAACATTTAAGACCTTTTAAACTTTTTTTCAGTTGAGGAAAGAGATGATAGTCGGACGGAGCCCAATCTGGTGAATAAGGGGGGTGTTCTAGTAATTCAAACCCTAAATCATGAATTTTTTGCATGGCAACATTAGATTTGCGTGCAGGGGCGTTGTCCTGCAAATACAAAGCACCTTTGGATAGCTTTCCGCGTCTTTTCTCTTATTTTTTCCCGTAGAGTGGTCAGTAATGTCGAATAGTAATCTCCAGTTATTGTTCTACCCTTATCCAAAAAATCAATCGTGATTACTCCACGGCAATCCCAAAAAACTGAAGCAAGAACTTTTCCAGCAGATTTTTGGACACGAAACTTCTTAGGTCTTGGAGAACCAGAGTGTCGCCATTCCATCAATTGTTGCTTTGTTTCTGTCTCATCCATAGTAACAATTCGGTTTAAGAAGTCTACGTCGTTTTCAAATCGAGCACAGATCGAACGCGATGCTTCTACCCTTGCACGCTTTTGGTCAACATTCAAACATTTGGCAGCAATTTTTCTCATGTCCAAATTGACGTGAACTATATGATCGTATGAAATATTCAGTCTATTCAATTCGACGTTCTGATAAAATCATGTTATGAACGAACTGCATCGATATTTTCGGGGAATGACACAGAAACTGGCCTTCCGGATCGGTCATCATCTTCAATGGATAATTTACCTCTTTTGAAGCTTGCAGTTCAATTTTTCACAGTCGCATACGAAGGACATTGATCACCAAGGGTATTAAGCATATCTTCGTAAATCTGCTTACCTCTTAACCCTTTTAAATACAGGTACTTGATGATGGCTCGATACTCCAATTTTTCGATATTCACAATTTCGGTGGACATCTCTTTTCTTTTAATTTATTGCGTAACTCTGGTTACTTTTTTGACGTCAAACTTCACACTGACACTTCCAAGTTATTGTTCGTTGCTATGGTAACGCAATATTTTGTTTATGCATGGAACTGGTCTAGGCTAACTAGATATCAATACATCCTCGTATGTTTTACAAAAGAACCAAGGATTTCAAACATATTTTTCTTGTTCATTTTTAAATAAGTATCTGATTAAATATACGTTTTTGAATTAAGTATAACTCAAATGAACTAAAAATTTACTTTATAATAAATAGGTATTGTGACTGCCGGCAATCGCACGGCAAACTTTAAGTATACTGCAAACATGAGAAATCCACCTCAAGCTATGGGTCTTCAAGGAGCAGCTGCGCCACTTCAACAAGCTGTACACATCCAAGGCCAAGAACCGCTCACTACTACTATGTTGGCAGCTGCTCCACCACAGGAACAAAAACAGATGCTGGGAGAACGATTGTTCCCACTTATCCAGCGCATGTACTCCGATTTGGCAGGTAAATAAATTAACTAGATCGATTTTTTTTAAAATAATCAATATTTGTATATTTCCTCTACTATTAAGGAGTAGAAAAGAACGTATGTTCATCTAGTACTTTATTTTTTGAAATCTTGTAACATTTTTAAATTTAAGTAAGTATATAATCTCTATTCGGATTGTGTTTTGTAGGTAAAATAACTGGTATGTTGCTGGAAATCGATAATACGGAATTACTGCATATGTTGGAACACCAAGAGTCTTTGAAGAACAAAGTGGAAGAAGCAGTTGCTGTATTACAGGCCCATCAAGCCAAACAAGCTGCTACCCAAATTAAAAAGGAATAAATTTTGTTTGTTGGCGGATATATATAGAGGGCCCAATCGCCCATTTTGAATTGATCTGCACAGAAGAATCTAAATCTTGAGAAATACTTTCTGTGCTAGATTCTCCTGTGTAAATGTGTTCCACAAAATATCTAAAACAAACTTAAAAATTGTATAGTCGTTTTTTTCCAACCCACTCCAATTAAATCAAAAATTGTTCCGGTTTCAGCGTTTGTGTGAAGATTTCTTTTCGTTACCAGTTTGTAGTCAATACTGTTACCGTGGTTTGATTGCAATTGAAATTCCCCATTTTATGAAAATAATAGTATGTAGTTACATAAATAAAATGTGAAAATGAGCAAAAATAAATGGAAACCCATACATAGCTTACCACTTCTATTAGTAGTTCACTTTACATGAATCATTCGTAAAACAACGTTAATATTTTGAAATCTTAATTTTTTTTATATATACATATATATATATACTAGTATTTAACGTTTGTTCTAATTTTCTCGGAAGCATTGAAAAAGTAATATACAGGGTGTCCCACGACGAGTGAAAACTATCTGTATATGGCAAAATACTCATAGTAAAATCACGAAAATTTCTACGTTTGGGTTTTCGGATACGATCTTTTCAACCAAAATATTTTCAAAGATGGCCGACTTCCGTTTCTACCGGAAGTCGACTGTAACTTTGTTATTTTAAATGGAACACCCTGTATATTAGTACATTTTTGAAATCTACGTAATATTTTAGTATACTTTTGTCTAAAAACTTTTTTCGAAAAATGCACACTTTTTGAGTTATTAATTTTTTTTGTAGAAAATTTGACCGTTGAAGACCCTTATAAATTATTTTTTTACGAGAGGACCCTTGAAGATATGAAAATGGTTTCTCTTCGGTTGCCTTAAGCAAGGTCAAACGTATTCGAATCTATGTTGAAAAATTTTTCATTTTATACAGGGTGTGTATAAAAAGTGTTCATAAATATCAAATTTCTTCATTTTTTTAAATAGAACCACCCTGTTTTTTCTATTTTAATGCATTCAGGAGAAAAAAATAAGGCAAGTTCATGTATACTTTCCTATACCTAAACCTTACCGTTATCCAGATATTAAATGTTTTCTGTAAATTTAGAGATGGAGGTGTGGTCTAAATTTTTCATGTATACTTTTAGTAGGCTTTGTAATAAATGACACTTATTTAACTGACATTAGTTAATTGTTGATACTTTCGAAAATCGTTAAAATGGCTCGTTCCCAATTTAATAACGAAGATTATGTAAATTTGCTTTTAATACATGGTGAATGTGAAAAAGTTGTTACAAGAACATGTACTTTATTTGCTGCAAGATATCCAGATAGACCACGACCAAACTCGCATACTGTTAAAAGAATCCTCAACAATTTAAAGCTATACGGTTCATTTGAAGCAAAAGTAAATCGAATTAAACCAGTTATTGACAATAATAATGCCGAAATTAATGTTGTTGCTTATTTTACTGCTTATCCAGAAGCATCAATACGCGTTGCCGTAAGAGATCTTGGAGTAAGCAAATCGTCGATTCACCGTATTTTACGAAAACATAAAATGCATCCCTATTCGTACAATTTGTGTCAAAATTTAAAACCAACCGATTTTACTAAACGAATAGACGTTGCTGAGTTTTTACTAACAAAATTCCAGGAAGACGACGATTTTTTAAAAAACATAATTTGGTGCGACGAATCGAAATTTACGAAAAATGGATTATTTAATAGACACAATTCCCATTATTGGAGTCAAGATACTTTTTTTTATTCATGACGGTGCTCCTGCTCACAGTTCAATTGTCATAAATACATTTTTAGAAGAGCAATTTGAAGACAGGTGGTTAGCAAATAATGGTCCTTTTCGGTGGCCCCCTCGTTCTCCCGACATGACGCCTTTAGATTTTTTTATATGGGGTCACATAAAACAAGAGGTTTACTCACAAGCCTTAACATCTAAAGAAGATTGTGAGCTAAGAGTTAGAAATTCCTTCAATTCTCTTTCTGAGATGATGATCAGCCGTGCGACGAATGAAGGCATACTGAGAAGAGTTGAAAAATGCATTGAAGTTCAAAGTAGCAATTTTGAACATTTACTTTGAAACATAAGACTATTTTTCTTTGACTTTTAATTTTCCATAAAATTTGGTAGCATATCTTATTATTGTCACAAATGGTTTAATTCGATTAACTTTTGCTTAAAATTAACCGAATAGCTTCAAATTGTTAAGTATTCTTTTAACAATGTGCGATTTCGATCGCGGTCAATCTGGATATCTTACTGCAAATAAAGCACATGTTCTTGTAACAACTTTGTCATATTTACCATGTATTAAAAGCAAATTTACATAATTCTTTTTATTATTTAAACTACAACTGCATCTCTAAAAATTTACAGAAAATATTTAATATCTGGATAACGGTAAGGTTTAGGTATAGGAAAGTATACATGAACTTGCCTTATTTTTTTCTCCTGAATGCATTAAAATAGAAAAAACAGGGTGGTTCTATTTAAAAAAATGAAGAAATTTGATATTTATGAACACTTTTTATACACACCCTGTATAAAATGAAAAATTTTTCAACATAGATTCGAATACGTTTGACCTTGCTTAAGGCAACCGAAGAGAAACCATTTTCATATCTTCAAGGGTCCTCTCGTAAAAAAATAATTTATAAGGGTCTTCAACGGTCAAATTTTCTACAAAAAATTAATAACTCAAAAAGTGTGCATTTTTCGAAAAAAGTTTTTAGACAAAAGTATACTAAAATATTACGTAGATTTCAAAAATGTATTAATATACAGGGTGTTCTATTTAAAATAACAAAGTTACAGTCGACTTCCGGTAGAAACGGAAGTCGGCCATCTTTGAAAATATTTTAGTTGAAAAGATCGTATCCGAAAACCCAAACGTAGAAATTTTCGTGATTTTACTATGAGTATTTTGCCATATACAGATAGTTTTCACTCGTCGTGGGACACCCTGTATATAGACGTGAAATAGATCATTAAAAAATGTCAACCTACTAGAAAACTGATCTAATTTGGGTCTGTAAATACCATAAGAAAGGCCTACATGTGATCGTATGACATACATGACGACTAATTTATAAAATGGCTTCCGTAGATTCGTTTTTTCCAAAGCTTTGCTTTTTGTCTGTTGGTGTATTCTTGGGTAAGTAGTAAAATACATAAATTTTGATGATGCTCCAACTATAAAAATCAATTTAGGGCGAAACGACATACAATACTTATTGGTATTTTGAAAAACTCTTAACACTGATGAATATATGACATCATTAGTTTTGGAAAACAGAATATTTCGATTTTGATATGTTTTGGCACTATTCTTTTGTAGAGTTAACGAAAATAGAGAACAGCGAAAGCCGTCATCACCGAAAACGTCCGGCTGCTCGGCAACTGATCATATACAAGTCTTAAGGACGTCCAGTAAACATTGTTTCTAGGCAAGCTTATTCTTGTTTCGTTTGTTGTCGAGTTACCGGGTCGTTCCTATGTTAATGAAGAGAGAAGCGAACTACTCAGACGGTCAGCAGTTTTCTAAACGTCTGAGGCTTCGCAGCGAATGATCTGTTACAAATGTCGAAACGTAAGACCTCCAAAACAGGTAAAGTGAATTTTCAGCCGGAGATGTGAATATTTTTGAACCATTCTTAATGTTTATTTGTCCAGCATGATGAATAGAAATTATTCCATCAAAACCCTTACAAGCCGGAATTGCATAAATAATATGGAATATTATTGTAGATTATTGATATGTATTCACCAAAACAACAAGTCTACATATTTAATACTAACAGGAAAACCACTTGACGGAGTAGACTGAACAACTCACTAATCAAGAAATATCTATGATCTAGCTCACGTGATGTTTAATATTTTTAACCGTGGTACTTTGGAATTCAGAAAGAGCAAGAATCAGATTTTGAACTTCCTTCTGTGAACCTTCAAGTATTTTGTCAGTAAGAATGCAGCTAACAATCATACATAGTGACAGACCCAGACAGACCATAGCTAACAACGAAATGCGACATACAACACAATTGTTTAAGGCCGGCCTTGATTAAGTTGGTTAGGGATTTTTTATAAAATAAACAAAGTTTATATTAAAATTCTTTATTCAGTATCAAGAGTAAGTAATGAAATACATGAATGTAAATAAAGCTTCCAACTAGAAAAATGAACGTAGCTAGAAACGACATAAATATTGGGGTTTACTAGTTTTGAAAAACAGAATATTTCAATTTTGGCACCATTTTCGACTAAATCGTTCAAACTACATAAACACAAACCTTTTAGAGTCACTAAAACACATTTTCAAGAACTGTTTTCAGGGTGTCTAGTGATTTTGGAAAGTGAAACTCTAGGATATTTCCAGGACCGGAAATGTTTTTTCTTTTTCATCAGAAACAATAATTTATTTTTAGTTGAAACTCTGAGCGCGGAAACGAGGGAAAAAGGGTTACTGAGCAGCGGCTCCCATGAAAGTCAACATTACTTGAAAAAGAGACGAGAATTATTCTTTTTCCTTATTTTTTTGGGAAACAAACCACAATAATGTTTTTCATTTCGACGTTGTCAAGATTAACTAGTATAGAAATAATTTTTTGGTCCCTATCTGACACAACGAAAAAATTTGACAACTAGACGATCAATAATATTTTGAAGTTTAAGACTACAAAAGTTTGTTGTCAAATTTTATTAAGGTTCATTCATAGTAGATCACACCTCTGGTAAAATGTGAAATAAAATATTATGACATTCTAACGATATGTAGTCCACTAGAAATGGAATCCAGTGAAGTGCACGTTCCAGGAACGGTTTTTATTGGGATAGCGCTTTTTTTCGCTTATTTTGGAAATTTTGTTAATAAAAACGCGTTTGTTGTTACTTTTTTGTGTATGATTATTTTTGTTTTCAAAATATGTATCTCAGTTTGGTGATTTTGTGTATTGAAGTGTGTATCGATTAACAACCATTCCAAAGATAAATCATAAGAAAACCTGGATAAAAACTTATGATGCTATCCTGATAACGCAGGTAATTGATTATTGGAAATTTCTCTTTCTAACATTGGTAACAAAATTTGACTACATTCGGCTGAAATACTAGCTACACATTTATCTGCATTCAGTTGCATTAAAGCACTTTCTTTGATTTTTCGTCTTTTATTATTGGGCTCTTTCAATATTATTTTTCTCGAATCCCATTGAATTTTATGCCCCTCTTCCCAAGCATGTTTGCAAATACCTGACTTAAAGAACTCCCTATCTTTGATATACTTTTTATGTTCATTTATTCGGACTATCAATGGTCTAGATGTTTCACCTAAATAGAATTTGTCGCATTCACAAGATATCTGATATATGCAGTTTTTTGAAGATTGTTCTTCATTTTTTGGTTTCGTTTTTTTAGATTCGCAAAAAAATAAAAAAGAATAAGTAATGCCACAAGGAACTTACAGAAGATAAGAATTATTCTGTGTGAAACTCACAATTAGATCAGTCCCCTCTACACAAAAACAGGTAGGCGTGTGTTCATCGCCATTTTTACTTTTAACCGCTAATGCCCTTCTTACTTTTAGCCGTTGTGTTTTGGTAGAGGTTATAGGGTTGTTTTTTTAGTGTGACCAATACATAATATTTTCTTGTGTAACTAATACGATATCTGTTAGAAACTTCATAGGGTGTGGTTTTTTAATACTCTTTTACACGCGAATTAAGTTATATTTTAATTAAATTAATTTTAAAGGATGTTATTGAAAAATCACGGACAATTCCAGTTTTTCCAGGACAAAATAAAAAATCAAGGACCGCTAGACACCCTGTGTATTTTATTTGACTTTTTAAAATTCATGGTACGTAATAAACCTGTAACAAGAGATAATTGAAAAAAAAAGAGAGACCCTGTATTATTTAATTACGAAAGATATACAATAATTAGAAATAGGTATGTAAATATAAAAATTTGTAAAAATAATTTACATTTGATATAATAAAATAATTAACTACAGTTACTGTCGGTAACTAATCCTTGAAGGATTCGCATGTAACCAGTTCCGAGATTGTGGATTATCCACTAAATCTGTGAATTTAAATAAACTGTTCACAGACATTATAAACTTCTGCATTAATCTCGCGAATACCAGTCAAGACTTGTTATAAACAGTTTCCGCGTGAAAAGATATTTGTAAAAAAAAAAACAATAAAAAATTATACAATATTTATACCAGAGCATTAAAAAAGTGCTAGGACAAAAAATTTAATCAAACATTGTTTGTTGTCACCTGTGTAATCCGTTTCTACTGCTTACTGTCATTCTCTCTATTTGTCCAGCTTAACTGATCATAGAAGACGCATTCTTTCAAAACCCTGACAAACCTAAATTGCATAAATAATATGGAATATTATTATAGATTGTTGATATGTATCCCCCAAAATAGCAAGTATACATATTTAATACTAAAAGGAAAACCACTTGAAGGAGTAGACTAAACAACTCACGTGATCACCAAAATCCCCTTCTCTCAAAAATGGGGGTTACTGCGTAATTTATCAACTTAGAAACTACATTCTATACCCATTAGTGAAAAAATTAATGTTTAATGCTTTTGATTTCAGGAAGTTTGAAACTTACAAGAAATATCTACGATCGACCTCACGTGATATTGACGTAATCAGTCAACCCCCTATCAGCCTTTTTATAAATACAAGAATCTTTAGTGTCACATACAAAAGTCACAGAATAATTAGGCAAATAATAATTTAACGTACTAGTTCAATGTTTTAAACAAATGTATTTTTTACACCGACTCTGTAGGACTTTGGAATTCAGATAGAGCATGAATTGGATTTTGAACTTTCTTTTGTGAACCTTTGCGTACTTTGGCACGAACTTCCTCTGGTTTTTCCGGTCTTACTAAAGGTTTCTTTTCTGGGGCCTTCATCTTCCAGACAACAATCGGCGACTGTAAAAACAAAATTCCACAGTTAGTAAATGAATTTCTTTGTTTTGACATCTATCACAATAATCGTGTATTGCCCAACAAATAATAATCCCTTTACAGAGCAATGTGTAGAAGTACAAATATTACTGACAAGTTCAAAAGAAAAAAGAAAATGAAACCCAAACAGTACCTACAAAATGAGTAAAAGGAATACAAATTAAAGACCGCAAGAGCAACATGAATAAAAATCACATAATTCTTTCTATAAACTGCTCGTTTAAAGTCGTTGTCCCCCATTATTTTGTGAACCATAAAACTTCCATTACTGAACTTTTGAGTAACTGAACTTAGGTACTCCTACAATGTTTTTGTTGGTATGTATTAGCAAATTTGATCTAGGTAGGTCAGAATAAAGTCACGTTGTGCTTGCAATAAAATTACAGCACATTAAAGGGTTGTATGGACATTCAATCAAATTATGAAGTATAAACATGACAAATATGTTCTCCATAGTTGACATGTCAAAATGATGTAGCATTTATAGTGACAGTGATCCCAAAGTGCGTCCTTTAGTTTTAGTGACATTTTGGGAACCATTAATATACCTTTAAAGTATAGTGTAGTAATTCTTGTGAAGTTTGTTTTTTTACATGTCGCATAAAACCAAAGTCACTTTATTACCTTAAAAATTCACCTAAGACCGCCATTATGCTGAAAAATAAACTCGACATTTCAAAACACTTTTTTTTTATCAGTACCACCTCAAATTTGGAAAGCCCATACATTGTTATGGTTTTGTGACGAAGATTGTTAAAAAACATTCTTTGAGACACCTGGGTATATAATTTCCGAGATGAAAAATTCACACATGTTTGACTTTTTTCCTAAATATGATGTATTTCAATGGCGCGTGCCCATATTTCGAGCTACGACAGAAATATTTAACAGTAAATTTTCATTCCTTGAAACTTTTATACATCGTGTCCGTAAAGTATGGAACAAATTCATTTTCAACTAAACAGACCATTTTTAAAAATAATCCTGAAACACGTTGATTTTTGATTTTAATTTACCGTATTTTAAAATAATAATCTAATATACAGGGTGAATTACTCTCGAGTAATGACGTCACCGTCATTTTTTTTTAATGCAACACCCCCATTTTGTCTCAATTTTCTAATTACTCTGTCTGAGCTGATTCCAAAAATGTATCACATGTTGATTCCATTGGTACAGGGTGGACAAAAATACAATAGTTTTGTGTGTGTTCATAAAGTAATCCTGGAGGTTTTGATGAAAGTTTATGGTTTTAACAGGATGGTGCACCTCCACATTATGCTGTAGATGTTAGAAGGTACCTAGATGAAATTTTTCCGAACAGGTGGATTGGTAGATGTGGATCTATTGAATGGCCAGCGAGGTTACCAGATTTCAATCCTTTGGATTATTTTATGTGGGGCCATCTGAAGAATGTTGAGTATCAAACGAAACCAGCAAATATTCAAGAATTAAAAGAGAATTCGGACAGCAATAAACAAGGTTCAACAAGAATTTGTACACCGTTTGGGTTACTGTCAAAAGAAGTAAGGGCTGCAGTTCGAACATTTATAAAGTCATGTATTTCATCATATTCTGTCCGCTAGACAATAAGCATTTTTGATAATATTGTTAATTTAACTAATAAAGAATGTTACGCGTTACTTTATGAGTACACACAAAACTATTGTATTTTTGTCCATCCTGTACCAATTGGAATCAAGATGTGATACGTTCCATTTAAAAAAAATGACGGTGACGTCATTACTCGAAAGTAAATCACCCTGTATATTAGATTATTTTAAAATACGGTAAATTAAAATCAAAAATCGTCGTGTTTCAGGATTATTTCTTAAAATGGCCTGTTCAGCTAAAAATGAATTTGTGCCATACTTTACGGACACAGTGTATATTCCTGTGTTTGAATGTAATAATTACATAATAAATATTATTATGTACTTTACTTAGACTACCAGTCATATCAAATTATAGAAAAAGCAAGGAAACTGGAATAAATAGTATGCAAGACAAAGATCGAGATACAATCAATCAAAAATAAAAGCGCAGTGATAATAGTTTTGTATTTAGTGTCGACCACCACACCCTTACATTTTTGCCAGGTAACCACTACGTGGCTTAACCGTAATTATATAATATCTTAAACCGTCGTCGTCGTTGGAACATTCCTGCCACCAAGAAAGTGTTCCCCAATTTGGTAACCGCCATGTAATAGAACAGTTTCTATTAAGAGGCAAATAATTTGGCAGAGCACTTTAACATTTGCTAATGTATTGGCAGCTACGTTCCCTCCACCAAAAATGAAAAATAATAAACATACAATGGAAGAAGCCTATGGCAAGAAGCGCTTACTGCGCTACCTCTGCTGCAGGCAGCCAATGATGCAATTGAACCCAGGTTTGTGTTTAATAAACCCTACAAAATACAAATAAAACAGAACACAGGGTCAGATGCTGCAAATGCAGTATGCATATATACAGATGGCTCAGGATGTGGAGTTTACTCCAGAGCACTAAGCCTAAGGATTAAGTGGGAAATGGGGAACAATACCAGCGTGGTTCAAACAGAACTGGCTGGTATCTCAATTGCCACAAAAGAACTAACCAGAAGAGGAATGTCTGGCAAAAACATAACAATCTACACTGATAGCAGACAAGCCCTATTAGCCTTGAACAGACAACGTGTTATATCGGGGCTAGTACTAGAATGCCACCAAGATTTAGCTAACGCCTCGGCAGATAACAATATTAGGTGGGTTTAAGGGCACGACAGAAGTGAGGGAAATCGCATTGCCGATTCTTTAGCGAAGGAAGCGGCTGGACTAAAAATTTTAGGACCCAGTGACACCTACGGCCTAACGACTTCGACAATTGCGGAACTAGCCAAACGTTACACCCATGCTCAATCCCTTAAGAGATGGGACGGAATCAAAGGATGCAGTTTTGCCAGGATCACCCTGGGCGACCCTGTGAAGCTGGCACCTAAGAAATATTTGGCGATGACCAGGAAAAACCTACGTTTAACAGTAGGATTCTTGACTGGCCACTGTCAACTAAGGAAACACCTCCATACTATGGGGCTAGTGGACACACCTCTAGACAGGATGTGTGAACAGGAAGATGAAACTGTCAGGCATGTCCTATGCGAGTGTCCGGAGTTATCGTCAATAAGAGAGTGTGTGTTCGGTGAGTCTTGGCCTACACCTGCCGATATAAAGGAGATGTCTCCTAGTGACCTATCCACCTTCCTGGGAAGGACAGGATGGACGATGACCTAGGAGGACAACTCCTCGGGAGGATGTACAATGGGTCACATGTGTCCTAAGTGCTGTGAGCCTACACTCACCCTCCCTACTCTACAGATACAGATGGATAGATATACTTACAGCAACGGTTCCTTGTCTTGGATATTTTGTAGATGCGACATAAGAAGCTTTCACTGTGAGAACCACGGCGTTCATCAAGTTTTTAGCGGCTTGGATTAAGGACGTAGCACTGTCCAACTAAAATAATAAAAACATGAATATTTGTTTTATCAGCAAAAAATATTAAAATAATAATGATAAACTGTAATTAACTCAGTTTTACTTACTCCAGAAACAATAAGTTCTCCACTAATATTTTGAACGTCAGCTTTGACTTTGGATGTAATATTCATTTGGTGACAATACAAAGCAATACGTTGTAAATAAGCAATTAAATCTTTTTTCGTAGAACTTTCAGGGCATTGTTCAGCTATTTGACGAGTTAGCTTGTCCAATTTGGTACCAGCTTCTGAAATCTTTTTGGCAGCATTAATTACATCCATCGTTGTTTTCAAAGGACCTCGACCCCTGAAAGAAATATTTTAGAAAGCTTCCCACTATGACAAGACAAAATAAAACAATGAACAATTGTGAAATGGTACCTTGTAAAGTCTGTCATTTCCATCATAATCATACACATATGTTTGGCAAGTACAATAATATCGTTTCCAGTATCGTCCCATTTGGCAACTTCACGATCAAACTTCAATTTTTCGCTTCTAAAGAATTCGACTTGTTGCAAAATTTTCTGTTTGTCCTCTTCGGGCATTTTACCCATAGCTTCCTGTAAATAAATGCACATTATATGTAGGCTCACGATAAACACAATAACAAATTAAAAAACAGGTAACAAAGAAAGTGAAAAACATAAATATCCTTAATTTGCTTACCCTGGCAGTTGTAATTCCACTGATATCTGGATATTCATCAACACCATGTTCTCCTGTATGAGCACTCGCTACAAATAACATTAAAAATCATTATATTATCAAAACATTGTAATGTAATTTACAACTTTTTAATGCTTCAATTCGTGTAAACAGATTGTTTCCATTTTAAAATGAAAGATAGTATAAAATCAGTTTTTGTACACCATCTTGACTATTTAAGTCCACTAACCATGAAGGTAGTTGATATTATTTCGATTATATTAACATTTACTAATGTACAATCGTTAACATTAGCTCCTGATTGGCTCGTTGCGATGACCTTTCTTTTAATTGGCATATTTTCCGGGTCTCATGTTTGCTTCTGTTAACTGTACCTCCAAAACGCAGTAGGTATACTATAATGATTAAATGATCTGGGTTTTAGTCTTGCATCTGGGAAATCTGTGGTTTTGTGCTTCACAAGATAAAAAATTGCTTTGGTCCAACCATTCATTCATTTGATTGGGTTGTGCTCAACAGCCCAGGCGCTTAAACTGAATCTTTGTACCATTTCCCATGTTATCTACTTCCATTCCAGAAGCTTTGTGTCTTCTATGTAGACCACTAGTTTGACTGGAGGGATTCTCAGTAGTTATAGTGGCTGTATTATTTCCTCTCCAAAGTGCTTCCGTCTGAGCCCATGTAAGTTCTCGCAGAAGCAGAGTATGCGACTAGGTGTTTCATCATAGAGTTCACATTTCCTGCACATAGGTTCACTAACTTTGCCTCTTTTGTGCAGATGTTTCCTTGGGATGCAGAGTACAGTCACCAGGCCGGTAACTGTCTTCAAATGTCTCTTACTCAGTTTCAATAGCTCAGTTGAGAGTTCCTTGTCTACCTTGTTCAGTAAACTCTTTGTATGGAGGTGCCCTTGTATCGACCTCCATTTGAGTTGGTGTTCCCTATCTATCCAGTTCCCAATTTCCCCTCTTATGCAATCTTTTGTGATTCCACAAAACGGTTCTGATCCCAGTCCAACCATATTAGGTATATAAAAGAGAAACGTGAAAAGGGATTGAATTTTTTTCATTCTGTGACTAAAACAAAATGGGGAACAGATGATACGGCTTCAAACACAAATTTGACAGGATTCAGTACAAAACTATAAGAATCAGTTGAGCTGAAATCTTCGATTCTTTGAATGCTTTAACTATGTCTCATCGATTGAACAATTTTTAGTCGATTTAATAAAAAATGTCAATAAATTACAAATCTATCATGGACACTGTTACAAAATTAATAAGAAAGCTGATGCCATTCCTCGCAACACACTCACAATCGTGGGCTATCAGAGCAGTACTGAAAAAAAATTCAGCATTTACTAGATAATGAAAAGATGCAGTTCTTTTACACATTGGGGTCGTTCTGCCACTCCCTTGGAACCGATACCAGGGTTAACTCTTAGGGATGAGACTCTTTAGGCTCTTCACAACATTAAGTCAAAAAATATAGATCAACTAAATGATCACTGGCTCTTAGACTATAATCTAAAACATTGTATGGTTTATAGAATGGATTACTTACATTTACTTCTTGTTTCAATCAAATAATTCTCATCCAATTCTACATCTTCTGGATCCAAGTCTTCATCAGCCTGTGAAGAATTCAATTTTAAAATTATAAATATATCTGTAAAATTAGAGCATATAAAGTAAATAAGATTGACGATATAAAATCAATTCGTTATACAGGGTGGTCCGTAAAGAATGCTCCAAACTGAAATGGAAGAACAATATTTCATCAAGGCAAGTTGCGTCAGATCGTAATATTTTGTTATCAAGCATGTTCCATTTCAGTTTGCACTATTACTTTCGGACCACCCTGTATACTGTACTTTCAGCATTATTTCAAATTTTCTTCATAGCAATAGTTCATTTAGCTTTCATTTTCTTCATTTATTTCCATTTGTAAAATAGGAAGAAATCTCAAAATATTTTGTTAACACACAATTTATTGCAATACTTACTCTGTTCATTAATACTGCTCTTCTTATTTCCCGTACGCCATCGTAAACAAGTCTAGAAGCATCAATAAAATCGTTTTCATCAACTTCTTTTGGTGGACTATTTCCCAACGCCTGAACAGCAACTTGTACTCTTTGGGTAAATTTGGGCATCACTTGATCATTCAATACTTTTACAGCTTCAAGAACACGTTTGGTATAAATGCAAGGTTCATAGTTATCCATCTCAGCTGTTACTACATTGCATACTCTGTTGGATCTACCTTTGATACCACTGGCAGTGCGATCCAGAGTATCAGCATCACCTGGAATATTACATTCAAAAGATGTTTCACCTCCAAAAAACTGTTTTGTAATCCACCAAAGGTATAAAAAGAAATTTCAAGTAGTGCTTAAATATTGCACAAGCAACCGACATTCCCTTACCTTCTTGTAATGCGAGAACACATTTGTTAACATCTTCTAGAATATGATTTTCAGAAACAGCCAAAAAGTCATCAATTGTAGTAATATCATCTACAGCTTCAGTTAAAATTCTAACTTGATTTTCCCAAGATTGCTTAAATGCTTCCATATTTTCTTGAGCAACTTTACTGCGAGGTCTAGCAGCTAAAATCCTAGCTGCATTTATTACTTCAGGACATAGATTATCAATCTGAGCAGCAGCATATCGAACCATTTTAACTCCGTCTTCATTGTTCGACATGCTACAAACGAGGTTAGCAACTTCTACTAACTTATTGGAATGTTCAGTAAACACAACCGCGTATTCTTCTACCTCTTTTTCATTGCCATTTTGAGCTGCTTTAATTAGAACCAATAGAGGTACGTTGGTTTCCAGAAAGCTGAAAAAACAATAATAACATTGTCAGTTGAAATAACTGTAAGTTACATAAATTTATTCAGAAAAGCATCGTTTAGTTTTATAACAATAAAACTAAACTTATTGCCTACCTATCGGATACGTGATCAACAACTGCTTTTCTAAGCTGTCTTCTCAAATCTCTAGTCTTTCTTCCCATATTATCAATAGCTCTATTGAGGCTTTCACTTTTATCTTTATTGCCCATCTACAAATATATAGTGCAATGTTAATTACAATGTAAAATATGAATAAGGAAGAATAAAAAACATTTATGTGGATTTGCAAATGACAATAGCTCTTTTCAGAGAAAAAATCAGGTTTGGAATTACAGTTTATGTGGAGTTTGGATGATAACTGATTTAGGAAATTGCAGTCAATCATTTGTTCAATAGTAACTGTTGAATTGCAGCCTATCTAGTGAGTTTTCAAATGCTATTTTGTTGGGATGATGTAATATATAACTCGTAGTTTATATACAACTAAATATTGAGAGCTGGTTTAAATGGTTTCTGGTATACTGTTTAGGCAGTATCTTCTTTATTACAAAATATTGTACATGGGCGACAGTAAAAAAAATAATGTAAGCACAAACATTATTTTATTTGAACAGTTGTTATTACAGATCAGTAAACTGAAACAGATTTAGTTGCCAGTACTATTTACATTTCTGAACTGACTAGACTTTATCATTCATACAAATACTAACTGGCTGACTTAGTAGTTAGAAGAAATCTTTGTAATATTAAAAAAAAACAGAAACTGACATGAAATAATATGTAATAATAAATCTTAATAAATCAGTCACGATATCTAAAAATAGAATTTATGTAAATAAGCCTGGTAATTTATGTGCTGGTTAAAAGTCCCCTCTCCATTTTTTTTTATAAATCCTTTAAATTACAACAATAAAAAAAGTTTACTTAAAAACAAAAAATGACATCTTGATACAAAGAACAAGTTTCAATTTGGGTAGTATCAAAAAATATACAGGATTTTTTTTAAAATGCTGAATTTTTATTCCATATATATATAGAAATTTGAAATGTTTTTATATACAATTATATAACTAAAGCAGTGTTATGTAACATTACAGAAAAGTGACAATAGTGAAAATTTCACATGCAGTATTTATTCACTTATTTTTAAAGCACACTGTAGGAATTTTTCAAGATAAAAAATAGCTTCATTAATGTATAAATCATATACATTCAATTTCTTTGAACCATCCACTACATCTGCACAATTTTTTGAATCACACTCACACAGATGCGGCACCTTAGTTCTTATTGAAAACATTATTAGGAGTCGATACAGTCAATTTATTTTTTATGGTTGCCCTGCCAAAATTAGACAATCAATACCACTTGCCATAAGTTACATCAATATTCCTCGTATAATAAGCAGCGTAAGTGAATACTATACTTTTCACTATACTCTTTCGTTCCAATTGCACAGTTTTTCTGTTTATTTGCAATAGAACTGTATATATAGTTTTTAAGTTTAGTTATTTAAACCAACTCGTAGTGTAAGTTGTTTAGTCAGTTTTCTCAGTTTGTGTTAGGTGTCCATACTGTTATCAATGTCAAATCAAAATACTCTAGCAACAATGTATTTCTTATGGAAATGTTAATAGGTGTCGGTTCTTTGATTCTGTGTGAGTGTGGTAGTCTGTGGTACACCGATATTTTCTGATATGCCTAATATATAACAATATTTGATATATATATATATACATATATAAATCAAAAATGGAGTCGAATTAATTTTTCATTCAATGGGATCGCATCCTGGGACATATATACATAAACCTGGAATAACGTTCCAAAAAGGGTTATTTGTTCAGGTCTAGACTGTTATAAAAGGCTGTTGCAACATAAAAGGTACTGTTAATTTTTAGAAGTATTAGGATTCATGCTTAGAAAAATCAATAAACATTTGGTTAAAATAACACCTTAGACAAAATGTGACAATACATTGAAAACAGTTATGGGATACATAATATTTACCCTTGTTACTCCACGTAAAACTTCCAATTGCTGTATAAATATAAAGTAAAATATATTTTAAAACTGCAAGGCTCTTAAAACAATTAATTTCTCAAAAATTGAGTAGTTTTTATGTACATGTCCTTGAAGGTCACTAAAAAGTTCAGAAATGGTTCTGTAATGTAGAACCTGTTGCAACTAAAAATGGATTCATGGAACATGAACTAAACTCAAATTAATTGAAGATTAAAATTTAACTTAAAATACTCAACTGTTCATGAAACATGAATTGGAGAAATTAATAAATCACCGGATGTGCCGATTTTTTTCAACCAATTTCAAAACTTCCAATACGAGCTTTGTCAGTTAACTGAGATAAACATTAAAGGTGAACAAATTTGCTTATGAAAAATAAAGTTGTAGGTCATAAAATTTGTTAAGTATGTAACACAAATGGTGAGTGTTCAACAAAGTTATGGAAGAAATGAATTTCTTAGTTGCAAGTTAACCATCATTTTTAGTTTTAATTTATATTTATAAATTTCAATTGCTTAGTTTCTTGCATGAACACCTACGTTACATTAAATGGTTTTATGTTTGTAGTTTTAGTTTTAAATTTTAGCTTTCACGAATCTTTTGAATTAAAAAAATACTTACATTAGTCATATACTCTGAAAGCAAGTCTTGCAAAGCTTGTCTCACAGCATTACATTCTGCAACAATCCTCTCACGTCTCTCATCTCTAGTACAACTAGAATCTGCCATCAGAGCTGCTCCACTTATAATACTTTCCAAACGTTCTTCTAAAGAAGGCCTTGTGTGGACTTCATTATAAGCTAAGGGTTCCATCACCATATGATCCTTCATAAAAATAATATCTTCAGTTCGTTAATCATGTAATAATAGTAAGATGAATTATGTCAGTTTGTTACAGTTCAAAACAACTCCTAAATATTGAGATGTTATGAGTTATACACACTTACATCAAAATCATCCAAAGCAGCAGCCAATTCTCCAGGCCCATCATATGGACCAGAAGCGGGTTGAGGAGTTCTACCTTGTGCTACATCATTAATGGTGTTGACAGCTTCACATACTTGTTTTAACACATAGTCTCTATTAGCTTTAGCAGCTGCCAATTCAGGATGACGTACATACACCTTTGAAGCTGTCAATAGCATAGTGGAATGTTTTTTAAGTACAGCTCTAGCAGCTGCTAAATCATCACGAAGCTGAGGGTCTTTCAGTTCTTGTTGTCTTTTAGCTGCCTGATTCATAAGTTCATTAGCGTTTTGGCCAAAGGCTTTAATATTGTCCAAAAGTTCTCCATTACTTGAAGCATTTTTGAGTTTTTCTAGATCATCTTCAACTACATGTAAAGATTTGAGCAAAAGGTGAACATCTACCATATCAGCAAGAATTAAAAGACGAGTAACAGCAGATAGCAAGTTTCTAGCAGCACGTACCATATTTCCTCTTTTTAAAGATGAGCATGGATCTTCAGAAAACTCTCTTGCAGCTATGCTCATTGCAGTTCCTAAAGTTTTTTAAAATAATAAATGTGTCAAGTAAACAATATTTGTGATTTCATCTTAACTACGTGTATTTAATTTAATAATTACTAGTCCTAACATATTGGTTAGGTGATGAAAGATTAAATTAATTCTGATAAATGGTATGATATTTCACTGTGTGATTTTATCAATTTGTTTGTACACAGTTACTAAGAACAAATTATTTTTAATAATACCTGGGAAACCAAATTACATTGTGATAAATACATATGTAAACTCTAGCTTATAAACCTCTAGCTCTAGGTGCTTATATACAGGGTGGCTGGACGAAAACAGCCATTATCAATGTTTTAAAAAAACGCAAAGATCTGTCGATTAAAATTATACTTTACAATTTAAATTATATACTTGTTTAGTAAGTGGTTTTAAAATTAGAATTTTTCTCATTTTTGTCCAAAAAAAGTGAAAATTACACATGGGTCATTGAATTCGCCAATGGTTCAAATGTTTTTGAAATTTTTCTATCACGAAAAGAACGTGAAATTAGTGGATTCATATATCAAAGCTAAGTTTTGTTTAATTGTGTTTTTGAAAGTTAAATACCATGAATCATTCCATTGTGGATATGGTAGATATCTATTTATTTATTTATTTATCGACGGGATCACTTCACTTTATTTTATGACCAATCAGTATGCAAATGTAATGGCTGTTATTTAATGAAAATTATCAAGATAAACAGGACAGTAGGAAGAATGTTCTAGAGTTAGTGAAAAAATTTCAGGAGACTGGAAATATAGCTATAGAAAATGAGAAATTAGACAGCCTGTAATTAATGAAGTTGCAGTTTTGGGATATGTTCATCTAGGTCTATATGTTAAGTACAAGGCAATTCGCATATGTGTCTGGGATCAATTGAACTAGCATTCAAACCATTTTGAAGAACAAATTCCATCCGTATAAAATACATTTAGTGTAGGAACTTAATGAGGATGATTATGACCAACATTTTCATTTTTGCAAAATACTTAGTGAGAGAGCAGCAAATGACCACAGTTTCTGTTTAATACCTGTTTCTCCGATGGATGCAACTTTGTTATGAACGGTACTATAAATCCCCATAATTGCCACTACTGCTCTGATTCAAACCCAAGAATTTTCCAGGCAGTGCATACACAGCAACCACAAAAAATAAATGTATGGGATGGCATTTTCAATGACCAACTGGTGGGTCCATATTTTTCACCTGGTAATTTGAGTGGTGAAATGTATTTGCAATTACTGGAAGATTCTATTGACACTACCTTGACCGCTATTATTGAAAATGACCAACAGTATAGTGAAGATCATTTAATGTTTCATCAGGACAGTGCCTCTTTGCATTATGATTAGGTTGTTCATCAGTATTTAGAGTAGGTGACATCACCTACTTGCTTTTTCTCATATGTTAATGAGCCTAGGGTTAAATAAATTTTTATCTAAAATTTTTTACACTTCAGAGAAATAAACAGCACAAACAGTATTAACACAGTTACTATTTGCTTATAATAGACCATTGAATATTGTTATACAAATGACTGAATTACAAAATAAAAACAAGTGAATTTATTTCTTCTAAATTAAATTCTGTTTCAAGATGTTACATCCAAAAATGTAATCAACACTTAATACCATTGATCAACCAAATATAGTATAATCTATATATATTTAATACATACCAGTTTTCTTAACTTCATCGACAGCTGCCAGCATTTCATCTGTAATATCTGGATTTTCATAAGCAATCTGTTCGCCCTTTTCAATAAAGTTTTCAGTTGCTTTTTCTACTGTACTAACCAATGCATTGGCACGTTTAGATTTCCCTTTCTTCTTTTTACTTGGTCCTTTTGTATTTACAAGAGTTGTAACTTGCAAAACTAAAGGTTCCAGTGTCTTTTCTACAGACATAGTTCTAATTTCTAAATTTTTAGGATCCCATTTTAATCCAAAACGATCAGTCATCATTTTTGTAGTTGAGCTTGTGGTGTATAAAGCAAACCTAAAATTAATTATACAATGAATCACTACTAACCACACCAGAAAATTATTCAGTTCTGACTAAAAGAAAAATAAATTCCTTTTATTGTTTCTCAAATATGAATCATAACTGCATAGGTGTGCCAAACTGTCAGTTGTCACCGGGAAGAACCACTCCTCATTCCTCAATGAATAGAGTTGGTAAATTTTTGTGGTACACATCAAGTATTGTTCTATGGTACACATGCTGTCATATTTCAGATGAGCAGCCCAGAAATATTGCGGTAATTACCTATATGACGGAGATATATCTGCTATATGGTAAATGGTTTTCCTCTTTATACATCTAATTTTTAAAAACTACTCACATCCATGGGTTTCTTTAGTATTTCTTTTGAGTAATTTAAATTTCATTTTTTATCAAGATAGTCGTCATCAATCGTGCAAGTTTCTAATCAGAATCATCTACTGAGGAGTTTATTCTGTGACCATATATATTAACGAAGTGTCTATTGCCACACTCCACGGACAATATCCGTGCCTGTAATTTCCAAAATGGCCGCAATCAGTGGCTTTATCCGTGATTGTAATAGAGACACGGATGTCCGTGACTGTAATAGAGACACGGATAATGTCCGCCTGTCCCCTTAAATATTCATTTTATTCTGTTTTTAGTATTTGTTGTTAATTTGAATGGATTATTTTATTCAAACTCACTCACCCGGCGGGTGTAATTTAGGCGTAGAGTTAACTCTATTTACGTCACTCTGTACAGAGTCGAACGATTTATAGTATACACTTTCTACTCTAATGAACGAATCTGGAGCGAAAAGCGTCAAAAGAGCCATCTATTGGTTATTTTAACAGTTAAGCCAAAATTTCGTGATCAATGATCATCAGGATCATAGATAACCTACTCAGAATCAAATTTAATTTGACAATTAGGTTATGTATAAATCTTAAACAATTTTTTGCAAAATATAAATGATATTTAGAAATGGAAAATGAATGGTAAAGTTATTAAAAATTAATAAGCATTTAAATTATCATTTTTTTTGTAGTTCTCATTCTTGTCCTTGGAAATTGTTTGGAAACTGGGCAGATATCACTCCCAAATTCCAAGATGCAGTTAAAGGTATAATTTATTATTAAAATAAACTAGCATGTTATAGTTAACTCTTAAATTGACCTTAGTGAAATCATTTATACTGTTTAATATGCTTTTTATTAATCACTTATACACACTTCATTTTAAGTACCTACCTACTATTACAAATCTACATTTTGTTATTTTTGTTTTTTATCCATTTTGATAACCAAGTTCTATGTTAAATTTCCAAGTATCTTTTAACCAATACAAATCTTGAAACTTCATAGATTTAAAACTTGGCGAACTTCTTCACGATGATCTATTTGGACTTTTTGAGGCAATGTCGGCAATTGAAATGATGGATCCAAAAATGGATGCTGGAATGTTGTGCAATAGGGGAATTAGAAAAATTGTATCATTTGATCAAGCTGTACAGGTTTGTATGTGCTCTCAAATACAAAATTTCTTCAAATTTAAAATTTTAACAAAACATATATAGGTATATGTATTTAATATTGATATTTCTAACTTAATGTTAAAAATCATAGACCTAGTTAAAATTTTACATGAATTTCTAAATCATAAACATTTACTTGTGCTATATGTTGCAACTGACATGTTTCATTTGTTGCCCCAAATAAACATAAAATACCATTTGAACAATATAATGTTTTTTTTTTCAGGATAATATCTTAAAATTGGAAGGATTTAGTAATAAAGAATTGATAGGAATGATGGATAGCACTTTTGCTTGTTTGGTTTCATGGTTGGAAGGACATTCTTTAGCTCAAACTGTTTTTATTAACCTTTATTTGCACAAGCCGTACATGATAGAAGACAGAATCCTGCGAGCATTTTGTTTAGCAATGTATAAATTATTGGAGGTCATTAAGGATCTGGTTCATAAGTAAGTATTGAGTATTTATTTTAAGAACTTCAAGCATATGTTTGAATACAAATGCGGGGGTATCCGAGATTTCCTCACAAAATTTCCTCCATGAGTTCCTTTTGGCTTTAAGGATTTCTTTGTTGTATTGCGTGAGCTTATACCTGTAGGTATGTCTTGGCTGCTTTAGGCAATTGCTACACCAAAGTTTGTTACCCCTATTCTGTTTTGTTTTCTGACAGTTTTCTTGTTAGGCTGCCATAATCGCTTCACTTCCTTTTCCTACTGTCACGTTTACAGCTTCAATGCCATCAATCGGTACAGTACCATCTTCAAGAATTCTACTGTGGGACGTTTTATATCCTATCCAGTTTGTAGCCTTTGAATTACAGTACTTGCTTATTGTAGTACCTATACTATGTTCAAATTTTATTTATGCCTTGTCAAAACAATATCCCCACCTGACAATAGCTCTAATGAGAGACATTGGGAGAATATTTGAAGACTGTTAACTTACTGTAAGTTGCTCATTCTGTAATTTTGATGTAATTATCATTACCTAGTGTAAAATCTTTTTTCTTGAGTACTGTAAATCCCATGACTTTTTGATAGTCCAATATCTTGTAAACCGTTCACTTGACAAGTATGAAATTTGGCAGCTACAAACAGTTAAAACTGATGCTTGTATTTATTATGAAAAAACTTCTGTTTTTACTCTCATTTCTGGCTACATGACACCAACATTTTTTAATTCAAAAGTACAAGAAATTGAAAAATAAGTAAATATAAGCCATAGAGTCTAAATATATAAAAATATACAAGGTGTTCCATTAAAACTTTTTAAAAATTTTACATTTCCGGTTAAATTGGAAGTCGGCCATATTGGTTTCAGATGTGGAAAAATTTGAAATTAACCCAAATACAACCCACAAACATGGGTTTGAAAAAAAATTAGTTTGAAATGTGCAATGTTTTTCGATTTTTTGTTTAATGTTGAATGTAGAAATTTAAAATAGTTAACATTATTTTTTGTAGTGGGATGGTATATGAAGAAGAAGATTTTCAACCGATGCAATATGGTTATCATCTAAACCCAGATATTTCTGAACAACGTATGATTGGAATGCTTCGAGAAGTTGAGGAAGATCTTCATAGGAAAACTAGAAGTAAACCAGATCACGAAATTCAAGCTGTATTTGGAAGAATAAAATTTTTAAGGCTACTTTTACAGGTGCTAATATCTTGTTTTAGGAAGGAGGATCAACCTCCAATATCAGAATCTCATAGATTATTGGCTAGTTGTCTTGATATGCTGTATATAATACAAAATACTGTTCATCTAGGAATAAAAAGTGAAGATCGTAAGTTTTTATTTTTAAATCAAAGAAATACATTTAACAATTATTAATATTGTAAAAGCTTTATAATACAGGTGACTTTGGAGAAATCAGTATATTTAAGTTGTTTTAAGAAGCTGCATCGTCTGAAGGAAATTCTACTTTAAACTAATGCATATTTACAAACTGATATTAGCTTAAATTATCCATACAAGGCTACAACGGAATTTTCATATTTTTCCAGCTGAAAACGAATATATACTAGGATTCGAACCTTCTATTAACCAACGATTGTTGCCTCCTACGTTTCCCAGATATACTAAAATCAAATCACGATATGAAGCTATTACTTATTTCATTGAAATGACAGAGAGGTTTAAAATAGTTAGTAAAATTCAATTGATTACTTCATTACATCAGGCTCTGGTAAGTAAAATTTGATCATTATTTTTATTTCAAGAAAATCAAGATATATGGAAACAAATATTAATTTAATTCATCTTTCAGGATTTCTTTATTGACTTTAGTAAATCTAGTCCATGTATATTATCAAGATCTGCCTTGCAGTTGATGTATTCAGGTTCATTTCCCTCAAATTTGAAAGACATACTAAGGGAATCTGTAAAAAGTTTTATTTGCCCTCCAGCTCTGTTATCAAAAACTCTATTGAGCAATCCAGAGGTAAGAATGCATGATTTTTAATAATACACTTTTTAGAGCTTATGTATTATAATTATATCACTAAATGAAAGGAAGATGTCAGAATGTGTATCTTAACCCTATTAATTTTTTAGAATGTTTAAAGATTTCATATAATCCAACCAGATATTTGTAAAAATTAATCAATTATTTTTCATAGTTTGCCTTGTTTTTTAGGCAAAGCATTATGTTGATACATTTTTGTCCCATTGTTCAAGACCTTTTATAAATTTTCTGCAACTATGCGGACACAACAGAGCAAGGCAAAGAGATAAATTGGCACATATCTTGGAAGAATTCACTTCTTTACAAGACGAGGTATGTACAAAAACATATTAATCATTTTCATTTTAATGTATTATTATTATTTTGCAAAACACCCATATTTTATTCATTATTATATTGAAATTTAACGTTATTGTAGGCCGAGAGGGTGGATGCATATTTACATAATCTGTCAGTGAATTCCCCTTTGTCTAGACCACATATAGCATGTTTTGGGACCTGGATTTTGTATCACACTTTAAGAATAATGATTATGTACCTGCTAGCGGGATTTGAGTTGGAATTGTATAGTATACACGAATTTTATTATATTTATTGGTAAGGTGAAAATCACACTTTCAAGGCGCAGCTAAATGAAAACCAGTGGCGGCTCCTCTAAGGAGGCTCAGCTTCCTCAACAATTTATCCAGCAAATAGCACCAGAAATATTTTGTTGATTATTCATCATTTTATTTCCTGCTTATCTAATAATTTTCAAATTAATTCCTTGTTTTCAATAGTTATTTTTGAATCCGACAACAGCGCCCTGAGGCTAGATTCTACAAACATCTCAATACCGAAACACGTGTTTCTCAACACAGTTGCCGTTTTTTCGACCAGTCCAATGCTAATACCGTAAAAAATAGCGGAAATGGCAACACTCTTAGGAGGCTTGCCTCTAGCGGTCGCGATGATACACGAACTGCGTGGTTCATGCGTTTGAAACATCTCATTGTAAAATTTCAAGTTTACGTAATACAAAATTTCATTTTAATATTTTATTTGACAATTTTTCAACTGATGAGGCTCCTCCTGCGAAAAGGAGGAAACTTATAATTTGGTAGACAAGAAACTACATTATACAACTTTTTTATGAAATTTTAGATACCTACACTATTGAAGGTCAAATTGAGATTCGATTTTCCGATTTACATGAATTGAAGTTTTACGACTTGACGAATAATAGCTTATTCAAATGTTTTTCAAAAGAGTTTCCCAATACACTTTTAGATACCCAACTTAGTTCTAAAATATAAATTTTTTGATAAAATATCACTGCATAATGAATTATGCGTTGTATACTCGGATAAAGATATTTTAGGTCAGTACGACAGTCACGCCGATATGATAAAATTTATGATAAACAATGATTTGCAACAAGTTTTACCTCAGTTTTATAAACTACTTTGTTTGACAGTCACCATTCTTGTCACGTTGGCGTCGGTGGAGAGATCATTTTCTACTCTCAAACGAATTAAAACACCTGTGAAATACAATGGGCCAAAATCGTTTATACAATGTTAATTTAATATCTATTGAAAACGATTTAGTAAAACGCTTAAAACAAAATGATTCCGTTAATATATGAAAAAAGTTAATAGAATTGATAAAAAAATAAAATATGAAGAATTACAAAAAAAAAAATTTTTGGCAAAAGAAACTCTATACATCTACGTTGGTTCTTGCTGGTAATTAATTTTGTCACTGAAGTAGCTGGTACGGTCGCTACGCAAAGGTTAAATTAATTGGCTGAATGGAGTATATTTTTACAAAAACGTTTTATGTCCAGCCTCCTCTCTTAAAAAGTTCACGAGCCGCCACTGATGAAAACCTTAAACTGTAAATCCTAAACAACTTTTGATTTATTATTTCGCTGAATTTGATTACAGAACTTTGCAAAAGTTAACTAAAAATTAACAAAATTAATTTCAAATAATTTTGTTTTTGATAATTGCAGTAAAGGTTTTTGAATCAATTCATAATATTCTTACTCTGTTCATGAAAAAGATACATTTTAATCTTGTGTTGTGTAAATTATTTAAGGTATTTGTACGAATTTCTGTATGGATGGCTTATATCAGCATTATCAAGAGCAGATAGTTTTTTAGTTGAAAACGAACTTCTAAATGAACTTAATAAAAATAAAGGAACTTCTAAAAAGAAGCCTAAATATAAAAAGAAAGTCAGACCATACAACAGAGACATAATTTATCTACAAGCTCTTCAAAATATGTGTGGAGGTTACTACAAGGTAAGACTTTCTACAGCACGAGGAAGGACCCTGGTCACATGGTAGTTTAACATGTGCCATAAGCGACAATGTGCTAGAAATAAACAAATATACCAACGCATCGCTTAACAGGAAAACATAACATTATGAAGAGATAACGAGAACGAGGATGAAAAATAACAGTATAAGAAAATATTGTGATTTGATTTGAGATTGGAACGAAATTTAATACAAAATTGAAACCCTACTGCTCCGCATCAACTCCCAATTTGTTTTTTAATAGCAAGTTTGATCGAGTGACATTGTAATTTTGTTTTTAATCCATAAAATAAGTTGAAAGATATTTTGGATTCAGCTAATTTATTTGTTGAATATCAGTATTAACAAAAAACTTGAAATTTCACCAAATTAACGAATTGAATGTTGGAAATGACCTCCGCTGAACTCCATACATTGATACAATCTACCTGCAAGTCGTTGTCACCCCGCAAATGAATTTGAAATATAAAGTTTTTGTATTTATCACTTTGTTATTGAAGTTAGTGATTCCTAATTAACTTCTTAACTGCCAATATCAAGTTGCCTTTGATTTGACAATTATTATCAACGACTCATCAATCAGACAGAATAATTATTGTCAACGCTTACGGAAACGGTGTATTCTACTGATAAAAGAATAGAAATCATTAAGCTTCACTATGGGAATAATCAGTGTGCTAAGACTATGGCAAGAAGGTTTAATATCAACCACCTGGAAATAAACGTGAGCCACCAATACATTAACCATGTTAATATAATTTTGGTTGTTGATACATAAAAGTATATTAAACTAAAACTTCATATTATCATCTCGTTCTAACAAGGCCACAAGGAAGTGGGCGGCACCGAAATCTCTAGAATGGTGGGCAATCTCACCAAGACAGAGACAAGCGGAACAGTTTGTTAGAGGACATTCGCCAACTTTTACGGCAGACCTAATAAGCAAAGACAGGAAGACTGTCAAAGCCGTAGAAGCTATGTTAACAGGTACGCAAAGCTGGTGGGGTTGACAGACGAAGCCATGTGCAGATTATACCACCTAGAAGAGGAAACTGCTGAGCGATTGCCTGGCGAATGTGCTTTTTCTAGTATTAGGCCACCGGCAAGAAATTACGTGAAAGATTCAGTCTCGAGACTGATTGGCTACTTAAAAGGAGTCGTGCTGAAGAATGTAATCTAGATTCAGAGGATCACAATAGATCTGAAAAGGTCGCAGTGGAATAGGTCAATTAGCCTCCTCATCTAATCTAAATCTCAATCTCCCAAGAATTTCCCCTAGAACTACATGTTTCATTAATTTTTCAATTATTGTTGTATGATATCTGAATTCTGTTGATTTGTATAAGGAATATTTAATGGGCAAAGGGGAATTTTAACATGTAGATTAAAAATAAGATAAGTAAAAGAATAACGTTAAATAAAACTTCGATTTAAAAAAGACTGTTCAACTAGGATAATATAAATAACAGATTGTGTACGGATGTTCGCCGTGTCCGGTAGACACCTACTCACCATGGCCCTCACGGGTGGGAACAAGGTTATCTGTGGATGGGAGTCACAGAATCAAGACCGTTTCAACGGTTGATAAACTCGTAGCCTCCAAATATACCTGTTTTTTAAAGACATTGTCGCTTATAGCACATGCTAAACTTCCATTTGCCAAAGTTCCTTTATTGTACTGTATAACGTTAAGTATAACAATTGAAAAAAAACTGCTGAAGTGATCTACTCTAATTTCATTCTTTCTTGTCACATTGTATATACAGGGTGATTGATTAGTGTGATAAAGTTCAGTGCCTCCTTTATCCTTTGAGATATTAATTTGAAAAATTGAAGGTTTATGCCCATCATCAGTCTCCACATTTTTAAATTATTTACAATCTTAGACGTTGTTCCAGAATTCTGTGCCATATCAAAGTTACATTGTTTTTAAATGAAACACCCTATATTTTATCGCATATTTGGAATCAGCTTGACCTCCCCATTACAATAATATACGGTTGTGATGTGTTCTACGGGGTATTTAAAAAGTTATAACCAATTTTCCATAAAAATCGTAACAAGTTCAATACCCTGTACATTGTAAGAGGAATTCAAGAATAAAAATCTGTTGCAGCCAAAGGGTTCGAATAGTAGTAAAAATTCTGAAAAATTATTTATTTCGTTAATATTAATTGATTCGAATACAGGGTGAATCAAAATACGAATACATTATTTTCTCCGTTTTTTCAAATGGATCACCCTGTTTTTTATGTGAGAATTGAAAAGTACTAGCAACATACTTCTTTTTTTATATAGCACTCCCTATACCTAAAATTATTAGTTCTTGAGATATTTTGATTTTTCTATGCAAAACATTGATTATATCTAATTATTTAATAATTAATTGGGAGTTGGGTGTGATTGATTTGTCAAAAACTGATATTTGACAATAACATGATATGACAGAAGGTACATTATTGTTTTTTGATTTAGCGGTTTGGTACATTTTTTGGTGTTTTGAAGAATTTGAACTAGGGCAAAAATTAATTTCACTAGTGATGAAATGATTGATATGATCTGGATATTGGGAAAATGCAATAAAAACGCCTTACTATCAGCAAGAAAATACCATGAACGTTTCCCTGAAAGGCGGCAACCTACAAAACAAAAACTTCTGTGACAGAAGAAAATTAAATTAATGTTTTGCTGGCAGTTACTGAAAACCCACACACAAGTGTAAAGAGCCACGTTTCATAAAAATGGTTGTGTTAATAGGCACAACTTTCACTATTATTCATAAACTAATCCATATCACATAGTGACACACAGTCAAACTAGATGGTCGTTAAATGTGTGGGGAGGTATTGTTGGTGAATATGTAGTAGGACCATATTTTTTTGATATAATCAATGTTTTGCACAGAAAAATCAAAATATCTCAAGAACTAAAAATTTTAGGTATAGGGAATGCTATATAAAAAAATAAGTATGTTGCTAGTACTTTTCAATTCTCACATAAAAAACAGGGTGATCCATTTGAAAAACCCGAGAAAATAATGTATTCTTATTTTGATTCACCCTGTATGAGATTCAATGAATATTAACGAAATCAATAATTTTCCAGGATTTTTACCACTATTCAAATGCTTTGGCCGCAACAGATTTTTATTCTTGAATTTCTCTGAATTGAACTTGTTACGATTTTTATGGAAAATTGGTTATACATTGTATCTTTTTAAATACTCCGTAGAACACATCACAACCCTATATTATTGTAATGGGGAGGTCAAGCTGATTCCAAATATGCGATAAAATATAGGGTGTTTCATTTAAAAAAATGTAACTTTGATATGGCACAGAATTCTGGAACACCCTCTAAGATTGTAAATAATTTTAAAATGTGGAGACTGATGATGGCTATAAACCCTCAAATTTTCAAATTTATATCTCAAAGGACAAAGGAGGCACTGAACTTTATCACACTAATCAATCACCCTGTAGAGAATAATAACTGTGTTTAGGCTTTAATGGGATTTCGTCTAGAAGGAAAGCTAACAATGCCCCATCCCCGTTTTGACTGCGAACAAGTGCGGTATGAACACAGATTTGCTCCTTTCCAAAACCTTTTGACGCCTCCGCCAGTTGTATATTCCGAATTTAGAGAAATGACGTCATTTGAAAGGTTCCAGCAACAACCAGTTGATAGTGTATTTTTGTACATAGCAGGCTGTAAACACTTTCATCAAGCGCGGCAATTATTAGAAAGTATAATACCCGATAACGAAATTACAGACTTACTTACAATATGTAAAACGAATTTTATTGTTCTGAAACTTTTAGCGGGTGGTCATAAAAAGGATTCGTTGAAACAACCAGAATTTGATTTTTCTAGAAGTAAATATTTTTCTGTAATTAAAATAAATTAGATTTTCCAATTTACAGAACTATTTAGATAAATTATGGAATAGAAGTGATAAGGTTGACGTGCACCATTTATTGCAAATTGGAAACTTGATATATTGTTGTTTATATTGATAAATGCACTTTGCCTTTATAACAAATTTCCATTTTAAAAATTATGCGGGAGGAGCCGAGTTGTCTCCGAAGACCGGCAGATAGATTTTTGTTAGGTTCGAGTTGTCTCCCGTTAATGACAGATAGACAGTGATACTAAATCGTACAGAAATAACAAATTCTACCATTATAACAGCTAGGATATGACCCTTTTCGAAAACGGGTAATAACGTCCGGTTCCGGAGACAATTCGACCCCGACCAATTATGGAATATGCCATTATATGAACTCTATAATATGTCAATATACATTATTGTGTTGAAGTAGAGTAAAATTCATCATTCAAGCTATTCAAATCGTTTAAATATATTTAGCTAACTAGCAATCTTGGAGTAAATAATCTAAAATATCTTCAACTCTTATTTCTTGCTTCTGCAATTTCAATTTTAATGTATTTCGTGTTATTGCTTGCATGAGCTTAACACGAGTGAAGAAAGAATACTTAAGTATATATTTGGAAAGTTTTTTGTTATCTAGAAATCGCATTCAAACATCAAATTACTAAAAGAAATTGAAACATTTTTATTTGAATACCAAATGTACCTTGTACTGAAAATGAACTTGTTATAATTGTTTGATGATGTGGAATGGTTTTTTAGGCAATATATTGGTATATTACACAGAGTTACTTATGCATACATTTCACTATGTGATACTAAAATGTTTAGTTTAAAATTTTATCAGTTGGTGGAACATGGACACATGTTCATCCTATTATTTGCCGAATATCCATTAGCAATAGTTAAGAAACGAACACCAGTGAGTTAATTTTTGTACAAAGATGTCTGTAGTAGTATAACGTTTCACTTACATGTGATCAGTGGGCTAAAAGTCTATGGACTGTTATTACATCTACTTAAACATGTTTTTTGTGTGTTTCTACAGAATAATGTGCTGTTGAAGATATTCTATAGTAGTGCCGTAACATAGGAAAACCTGAAAATATAGAAAATCTGCATACTGGGTATCCGAAAACTATTTACATGACAAGTATGAAATTTGGCAGCTATAAATATTCGAAACTGATACAAAAAGACCGTTTTTATCAAATTTCCGGTTCCGTGACTCCAGAATTTTTTTTTAAATGGGGCAGTCGTATAGTATCACATTTTCGTAACGGGAAATTAGAGGAAAAACAAAAATCATTTTATGATAAATAAAAGCATCAGTTTCAACTATTTGTAGCTTCCAAATTTCATACTTGTCATGTCAACAGTTTCCAAGATATTAGATTGTCAAAACGTAGTGGGGCAACCGGTATATGAATATTGGCCCTTGTTTCTATAATAAAAATTCATTTTATACAAAAAAGTCGATATTAAAAATCTTACCTTATTTATTGGCAGTAATTCAATTGTTTGGTGATTATATTTTTTTCTTATTTATTAACAATAATCCAGTTGTTTGTTGATTATTGATTATTCATCAATTATTGCTGCGATTATATTATGTAGGACTATTTTTACAATGGGCGCAAAAATTAATATTTGTCCCTGCATAATTAAACTAATTTCATTAGCCATATTGAAAACAAAACATCAAATTCCTTATCAAACATTGTATATCTAAGGTTATGTTCCGATATTGCTGGTATTACTGGTTACAGCAAGCAATTTCGGTACGCTTTACAGTAGCAGTAATCTTAAACTGCTGAAGATTTTCGGAACGTATTGGTCAGTAACAGTGTTTGAAAAGGAACAAACAAAACATAACCCATTTATTTATCATAGTGAAGTGAAATGATGACCGAAATTAATCAAATAGCGATACTGATTCAGAAAAATCAGATCTGTATAGATTACTAATAAATAAATCTGTCTCAACGCTCTCAACCACAGATCACCTACTCTCAACAAATACATAATCTAACCTATTCCAATTTGGGGAAGGGATACTGGGAGTGCATGACCACTTCTGTAACAGTAACATCGGTATATGTTTAGCATCTAACAGGGTCTCTTGAAAAGTGGCGCCAAATCATTATCAGTGAATTTCAGTAAAATCGGAATGACAAAATTTACTAGACAGTACTGTTCAGGAATATCGAAACATAACCTAATACATACTTCACCTGCCAAAACAAACTCTTTAGGCGAGTCAAGGGAGCCTCAATATGATCTCCTCTCTCACCAGTCATGGAAGATTTTTAGGGTCAATAATTAAATTTCTTGAACATTTTTTTGTTCCTATCTGACATTTACAAAAAATTCGACAACTAAACAATCAATGATAATATTTTGATGTTTAAGACTGAAAAAAATGTCAAACTTTTTATGGTCTATTCACAGTAGATATTTTTGAGGGGTATCATGTTCAATAGGATTCAGCAAACATAATATTGAAATAGTCCAATAGTAAAAGACAAAAAATTAGAGAAAGTGCTTTAATACAACTAAATGCAGAGAAATATGCAGCTAATATTGCAGCAGAATGTAGTATATTTGTATACCAATGTTAAAAAAATAAATTTTCAATAATCAATTACCTTCGTTATCAGTATAGTATCATAAATTTTTATACACATATACTTTAAAGCGAAAATAATCATTTCTCCAAAAAGTAACAGCAAACGCATTCTATTAACATTTCCATAATAATCCAACATTTGCATCAAAAATATGTGAATGGACCTTGAATAACTTGACAACATTTTTTGCAGTCTTAAACTTCAAAATATGGTAATTGATTGTACAAAAATGTTTGAAGAAACACATTAACAATTATGACGATATGCGCATGTTAGCCAATTCTAGTGCCAAGCAAGAAATCGAAGTTAAGCTTCAAGAATCGTTCTATTCTCTTCTTTAGTTGCTAAAGAATTACAGCGCTTGCGCGGAACGATACCTAAAATGATTTTATTGTCACATGGAACAAACCTATAGGGTATGTCCACCAACTGCCAAGTTGACACTAATGATAGTCGCCCTGAGGATAAATAATTATTTGATTAAATTTTAGATTTGTAATTTGTTTGTTTTGTATTGATCCTTTTTATTATAAACAATCAGATTTAAAACAATGTCAAAGAAAGAACCAAATCAAAATTAAATTAAGTCAAACACAATCAAAATAACAATTAAGAACCACGTGTTTTGTGCAAAGAATCATCATCATCAGGGCGAGTAGGAATTTTAAAAGCTATATATGACTGTTTATAATAAAAAGTATCATTAAATCAATACAAAACAACCAAATTACAAATCTAAAATCTATCCGAATGATTGTTTATTCTCAGGACGACTGTCACTACTGTCAACTTGTCAGTTGATGGACATGCCCTATAGCAAACCAACGGTCTTATCAATCCAGTTATTGGGGTATATATGTTTACGAATCTTATTTGATATAATGTGATATATTGTAATATTTTATAATTATTTAAAATAAATTCGTAAAATTATGATAAGTCGTAGGAAAAATAATGTACATCACTTGCTCGAAAGTGATTTTTCACACTTGTGTAATTATCGCACTCGGCTAACGCCCCGTCCTACAATATTTCCAGCTCGTGGAAAAATGTCACTTTCCGCATCTGTAGGTAAATAAACGGCACTATAATTCTATCATTTAAAATGTTCATTTTTTTAATATTAACTGCGGTAATTTTTTATATAGGTATATAAATAACTAACTATTGAAATAACGATGTTTGTACGTATTTGTATGAGTGGAATGTATTAATTTAGTCTTCGACAATCTAGTCAATTTCGTCAAATATATAGCATTGCTACACATCAAAGTATGTAAAATATTGTTTGATTCATAATTTTTATTTGTATCTTGTATAACAGCCCTTTTTTGTTAATAAACAGTTTTGTTGATGAATGTATTTTTTATTACATGTTCCAAAACATTGTCGGTAAGCTATGACTTATTTATTACTGAAGATACAAAAATAATAATTTTACACCCATTTATTTATTATCTAAGAATTTTATATTGTTTTATTTATTTTCATCAAAATAATTAGTAGCAGTGATCACTGATGAATACGATTTTTTCATTCATAAGCAAATGTTAGTTAGTTAGTTTCTAATGTTAACTCTGAGAACCATCAAAAGATAATGAATACTGGTTATAATCGGCGTTTAGACGATCTCGAATACTGACTATAATATTATCAATATTTTAGTGTATTCCAGATGATTATTAATATCGACAATATTTTCATCAGTACCTACTTTTCTGTCGACAAACGTATCGGCACGATTATTTAAAAAAGTGTTTAGTAAGTAAAGCAAGCTTTTAAAATCTCAACAAGTATTATTACTGTTGTGGTTAGACGCAGATAAATTGTATGTTACAATTTTTATTAATTCAATTGACAATAATATTTTTGATTGTCATTAATAAAGATCAATAAAATGTGAGTTGGTGTAGATTAAGTAATAAGGGATATGTACATATTTCTACACTACTTTTTTTCTATCGTATCACCGACTGCCCTATCGCTTAAACTGTGAAACGGTTACCAGAGATAATATACTATAATGAAATAAAAATCATTAAAGCAAAAATTTAAAAATAAACATCATTTGCAACAAAATATATTACAAAATTTCGAAATCAACAAGAAAAATTCAACAGAAAAAGAATTCATAAATGAAAGGACATACATTTAAAACTGTGCAAGACATACATCTTATTAAATAACAATTATTATAGTCTTAATAATATCACGACCAGTTATGAAAGAATATAAATAATTCTTCAAATTAATATAGACAACATTCTGTTGATCTTGTTTGAGTTCATTTAATTTTGATTTGGTGCTTGTTTTATGTTTCAATTGCTTAAGTATTTTAAAAGCTATATCTGATCTGACTGTATAATAAAACCGATCTATACAAAACAATTACAAATCTATTCAAATTGGTTATCCTCAGGACGACTGTCATTAGCGTCAACTTGTCAGTTGGTGAACGGTGTTGTCTATGGCCATAGTCACGAAAAATGTCCTATTCTCGTCTGTGGCTCGTGTAGGTGGTGTCGACCTCGGGCGCCATCGAGTATCTCCGGTGGCGCTCGGCTTTCATGCGAAGCGCGCACGTTTCTAAAGCTTTTAACCTTCTATACGATATCATTAATGTGTGCAGAGATTAGCCCAGCGTAAGCGTGCTGGGCTCTCAACACAGAGGTACCAGGTTCGAGTCGTGTCCGAGGCAGGATATTTTTATTTTTATTTTCTTATTGTTTTTTTCAAAAATTGACTAAAAATACGAAGAATTTTTCGATTCGGATTAGGGTAGGGGGTAAGGTAGGGTGGTTTTGGTTGGGTTATTATTGAAAATTATTATAATAATCTGTCAATTACACAATTCAATTTTTCGATTCGGATTAGGGTAGGGGGTAAGGTAGGGTGGTTTTGGTTGAAAATTATTATAATAATCTGTCAATTACACAATTCGGATTAGGGTAGGGGGTAAGGTAGGGTGGTTTAGTTAAAAAAGTGTATTGAAAGCGAGGAGATGTTCTTTTCGGGGTGTTTGAACCGTGCGCGCCCCGCATGAAAGCCGAGCGCCACCGGAGATACTCGATGGCGCCCGAGGTCGACACCACCTACACGAGCCACAGACGAGAGTAAATGTCCTAACGTATGTTATCTATGGTCCTAGCTTAACCTAAAATTTTTACTTTGACGTTTTACATTGATATAAAAATAAAATTGAATTGGTAATATTAAAAGGGAAAATGTCTTCAAATGAAGAAGTTACATGGAAAGACTCGTTTTTTAAAGTAATTATAATGTAGGCATAAGCTAATCCATATTGAATACTAATTTTTTAGGATGATTTTAACGTTGACAGCAGCCTTTCAAAATTTACCCAAAAATCAAATTTAGTAACACTTAGAAAAGATTTAAAAAATTATGGTACCGAATTACAGCAGCAAATGACTGAAATTCTTAAAAATGAAACGGAGGCAATTGTAAATTTAGCTGAATATTTAACAAATTTGAATGCTAAGATTGAACACTTATCACTTCCATTTTTTCAATTAAGAGAAGAAATTATGGTATGTTTTATCTACTTT
This sequence comes from Lochmaea capreae, assembly GCA_949126875.1. NCBI lineage: Eukaryota > Metazoa > Arthropoda > Insecta > Coleoptera > Chrysomelidae > Lochmaea > Lochmaea capreae. The sequence goes on along the minus strand of OX421402.1, from coordinate 12,669,002 downwards.
AACAAATCTCCAAATAAATTCTTAACTACCTAGATTATAGTAATTTGTAACTTCAGGAAAGTGAATCACAAATGTTTTGTGGATTTATATTAGACAGATTCTACATGAAAGGTAACATTCTGTTTGATTGCAGGCACTACTCAAATTAATAAAGACTGCTGAAATGAACTATAATATGGTATTGAATGGTATTAAAAATAACAATACAAACAAGAATAATTTGAATTTAAAACTTGGTGTAATTTCTTCATCTGTATACATAGATAAAATGCTCAAATGTTCGGCAGATTCCTTTGAGGATTTAATAATTCTGGAACGTATAGTTGGAAAATATGCATTTCAAAGAAGTTACATGGATGAATTAAATATAATAACAACAGATATGCAGGATATAATAGTAAATATTGAAAATCAGTTGGTGAATATTATCAACAGGAAGTTTCTTAAAGCTGTTGAGGATGATGATAATGAGACCATTACAAAATGTTTAAGAATGTATGACAATTTAAAAAAACAAGATGAAGCCCAAGACATCTATAAAATTGAAGTAGTTAAACCCTATCTACAAAAGTTATTTAATCAGAAAAGTTTAGAGAAATCCAATCAAAACTTAGATCAAATCTATGATAAAGTAGGCTACTTTATTGAAACTAAAATGAATGTCCTTCATGGAATATTAACATCAAATGCTGATTTGAATAATTTTAATTTTGTCTATAACAGCCTTTGGAAAGAGTTTGATAAGCAATCACGTGAAGGTTTACCATACATAACTGCACCTGGTAATCCTGAATTGTTTCAAAAAAGATTTAAAAGTACATATGAAATATTATTGAAGATTGCAAAAAGATGTGGCAATAAAGAACTTGTAATAGAAGATGATTCTTTCAAAGAACATTTAAAACGTTTCAATTTACCTGTCTATCTTGAAATTCGATACCAAAGAATTGCAGGAGACTTTGAAACTGCTATTTATATTGAAAACAACGATTTCACTGCACCTAAAAATGAAATTTCTTGCTGTTTAAAGCCCACTATAGCTCTTTGGATGGCTGTTTCTCAATGTTTTGATGAAGATGTTTATTTGGACCAACTTGCTGATCAGTTTATTAAGTTATCAATATTAACATTATCTAGATATTTGAAATGGTGTGAAAATATTTTACAGGTATGTCTAAAATAATTTGTTCATACCTTTGGATTCTGATTTACGATTTATTTTAGGGTAGTTTCACTACAAATCAAGCAAAAGAGCAAGTCATAATGAATTGTTTAATCGACTTAAGCATAGTAGAAAAATTTATGTGCCCAGTAATAGAAACCCCAGCTGATATTAATAATACAGTTTATAGAATCCTTAATATTTCAGTTGCCACTCTGGTTCCCAAAATAGTAAAGGCTAACTTCAAGACAATAATAGATGTTCAGAATCTGATGAAAAATAGCCTAGTTAAAATGAAAGTAGAAGAAGTTTGTAGTCAACTTCAACATGTTGAAGCCATACCTAGGTTGTACAGAAGAACGAACAGGAGCACACCCAAAGAAGCTAGTTCTTATATGGTGGAAGCAGTTAAACCAATAACTACATTCCATAGTACATTCCAGGTTGTTATAAGTGATAGGTCCACTGAAATTTTGAATGATATTATTCTAAAAGTGACTAAACAGTAAGTTCAGCTTTATTTCAATAGTTATTTCCAGTTAAACTCCTAAATAAAATCAATAATATATTCACAAAATACTGAAGAACGTTTCTTGGTACTTGATTATGAATTCTCTGCATAAGGTTTTTAGCACTGTTTTTGTCATAGCCCTTCAGATGTTTATTGCAAATCCAAAACAACATTACATTTGTCAATAGTAGCTTACATAAAAATGGAGCATAATATGTTATTAATATTTTTATAGGTATTTGGCATTAGTGCAAGGTGTGTTGAGATCTGTTTGCAAAACGGAGGAATCGTTGAGAAGACTAAAGAGTAGAAATGTAACAACAGAGGAAACCTCTCCTCAACTTGATTCAGGTTCAGATGAAATGAAAATTCGAGAACAGATAAAACTTGATGTTGCTTATTTTCTCCAAAAGGTAATTGGGGCTTTTTATTTAAATATTGTATATTATCCTTACCATTTGGCAGAAGAGAATCATTGAGTTATTTTTAATCAGCTACAATCTTAATGACACTTTGTAGTGTAATAGTTTTTCTTTCTTCCATTGAAGGCTACATGTTCTTCCATGGCTGGCTCGTCAAGGGAATTAAAGCCACATGTTTATCAACTTGACCAAAAGAAGTTTATTAATAATTGTTTTATATCAAAATATGTACCATGCAATGGTTATTTCTGGGCCACCGAAACTACAATTGTAAACATTATTTATCTAATGTAATTTTCACATTTTAAGCAGTTATAGTTTCAAATATTCCAAGTTAGCAAAATTAATAAGGCAATCAATATGAGCCAATAATTTCAAACATACACACATTCCAATAATATAATATTTATACTGGACTAAAGTAAACATTCTGAAAAATGTACTCTCTGAAGCCAATGTTTTTAATGCAAATCTAATTAACCAAAAAGTCATTAAACTCATAATATAATTATTTTACTGATGTTGATGATATTAATGTAGCTTGAAAACGGTTGTATTTTAGGAACCTTTGTCAGGCTAACAAGATTAACTTTGGACATATATTACAGCATACTGATTTTAGCAACGCAAATATATCTTTATATTCACTAGATATCTGTTGTCCTCTCAAAAAAATCAACAATAAAACCTTTCAAAATAAATGATGGATCACACCTGAAATTAGAAAAGCTAATCTGAAAGATTTACTTTGGCTTTGTAAAAATATTCAAGGGGATGAAATTCCTGTTATATAAAAGATCAGCTACAACAATGTGTGTATTTCAATTTTGTGTCCCTGGTTTTTAACCAATTAGCCAGCTCTATAATAATTATCCATTTTCCGGGTTATCTGTAGTACAGTAATATGATTTCAAATACTAAAATTAGGGAATGAAAATTCGGATTCGGACAATATCAATAGATCAGTGTGGAATAAGAAAAAAACAAAAAATTATTGTTCTCAACAAAACTGGAGCATCCGTTTCTGAACCAGGATATCTAGCAAATAGTTTTTCAAATTACTTCTCTACCATTGCAAAAAATAATAATTTGATTAGCTTTTACGATTAATTCAAATTGTCAATATCATCCATAGTTAAAAAACAAATCGAGTTTAGTACTAGATAATAATGTATCACTAACATTTAAAACTTGTTTTACCTATAACTTTTTTCTGGTAGATTTTCAAATTAAAAAAAAAGATATTAATTACCGCCCTATCTCACTTTCAAGCGTTTTTCTAAAGTTATAGAAACAGCATTTTATAATAGGATGTGTGAGCTGCTTGTCAATTTATTGGCAATCTTTTTTTATATTTTTCCTGGATTCGACTGGCTTCATTTTGATTTTTTATCGAGCAACATGTTTAATCTGGGGTTCAGAGGTATATTTCCGGACTGGATTTCGGACGAAAATTAATTATTCATTATCCTAACAGTAGATATACCTACTTGGGGGTTCCACAGGTTCCTGAACTGGAACGATTACTCTTTCTATTATTTCTAATGATCTACCAGAAGTGATGTTTTTATACTATTTGCTTCGACTTTGTGTTCAAGTTGTTATCACGTTTTTCATTGAGGTGTAATTCAACACATGCAGGGATATATGTATGTAGTGGTTTCTTCAAAAAATGTTGAATATCTTTTTTTCAAATGCTTCATTTTATGTATTTGTTTTTTAGCTACAACCACTGGGTTCAACAGATTCCAGACAAATAATGGACGCCTTAAAAAAAGAGACGCACTAAAATCTTCCATTGTTAAATGAAAATTAAATTATGTTATTATCATTTTCACTTAATTTATTACAACTCTGATATTTTAAATAAAATAAGATTTTCAAATAAACTGTTTATTTACAATGAATAGAACTGTGTTGCAGTCGATGATTGTAGTTCAATTTGTCCCATTTTGAATTGTAACCTCTGCAGCCATTTCAGAAGCATCGGATTATGTAAATTTGCTACTTTTAATTTTTCTGGTATAGCTTCTTGAATAACAGTAGGTGGAAAATTGCGGCAATTTTGAAGTCTTACTTGCAAGTGTCCTGGTAACTAAAAACAAACCAATTTCACTGATGTCATTGTTCACATACAAAGTGTTATTTATTTACATACCTGTAATTGGTTAGAGCAGAGCACTGGAGTCCAAAGTGGCAATAACTTTCCTACAAAAGTAGACTGGCATTCCAACAAAGCTTCTAGCATACTTAGAAAATGTAGACTGACTATTTCGCATAACATTTTGGATTGCTGGATTAATTGTAATATACATGGTGTTACTTTACCCCAAAAATCAAAAAGAATGTTCATTGTTAAGTTATATGCTTCTGTTATTGGTACATTACTACTTAAACCTTGTTCTAAATAAATAGTCCAGAGCTAAAAATATATTAATATTGAAGTTATACTGCATGTGTGCCTGTAATAATATTTTTTGAAATAAAACAACTTAATCTGCTTAAATCTCCACTATAATAATCGAACTGTGATGCGTTTCGCTAACACAGTACAGTCAAACAAAGGTTTCGACTGTGACAAAATTAGACAATCAGAACACAGATATACCCATGATAACAAAAAATTATATTCTAACTGCTCAAATCATTTATATCACAAAAATATTCTTTCAATTCTGGCCAAAAACATAAATTAGTATTTTTGGATAATCAAAACTTCAACATTATGGATAGCAATTTTTTTGCTCACATTTTATTTTACTATTAAGCGTGGGAAGAGTCAAGGTCTTTTAATTTTTGTTATAAATGGGCGGCGAAACTGCTAGTGCCGGCCCTGCCTCGAGACCAATACAAACAACTATTCAGGTAATCTTGACTAAACTTAATGACCAAATATATAATAATCATTTCCCCTTACTAAATTTTTTTATTTTAATATTTCCGGAGCGATTCTTGGGTTTCCATTTCCTAACTAAGTACCCCTTCTAATCCTTTTGTGAAAATATTTGAATTTTTCTTATTATACATTCATTTGTTTGACAAAACTACTGTGTATTGTATTAGTGGACCACGTCGCAATTTTAACTTGAACATTCTGTACAAATATAGTGGATATTTAGATAGACTTATTAAAAAAAAAGTTTTTAATACAGGAAAATCACCAGCTATAAACTATAATCATTTCAGTTTCTGTTTAAAATTATTTTTTGATAGACAGTTCTTTAATTCCCTTACAAAAAGGGGAATAATAACATGCATGGTTGGTAGACAGGCGAAACAGGCCGGGTTAGTGGGCCCCAACAGTGCAGCCGTTGGCTTATTGTATTGCCCTGTCTGACTGCTAGTCTGTGAAAAGATTTGTGACCTTGATGAGATCTAGAAGTCTCTTCACAGTATCTCTTGGTGAGATTGGATCATCCGGCCCTATCTGTCTTTACCTCCACCAACGTAGAGCATCACATTCGAAAATTATATGGGTGGCTGTTTCGTCCTCCTCACCACATAATCTACATATAGGTTCTTCTTGGAAGATCCCCATTGTGTGAAGGTGCTTTCTCAGGCCGCAGTGTCCGGTTACCAGCCTGATATCTCTACTATTCAACTTTAGGATTTCTTCAGTATGTTTTGGTATAGGTTGTTTAATCATCAGTTTACTGTGTTTGAGCTTCAGAATTGTTTGCCAGTATTTGAGGTGTTGTTTGTGCACCCACTGGATTAATGTGGTTCTTACCGAAGCCTTTGTTACACCGGTTGCCGATCCTTCTCGTGCTAGGGCGTCTGCTTTTTCGTTGCCTTCAATACCCTTGTGACCTGGCACCCATTTCAGGGTTATCTTATTTGTGGCACTCAGTTTTTTGCGGTTTTCTAAGCACTCCCAGATAAGTTTGGATTTTATTGTACTACTATCAAGTGCTTTGATTGACGCTTGACTGTCTGAGCAGATAAGAATGTTTTTACCGCTGTACCCCCTCCTTATGTTTTCTCTCAGACATGAGTCAATTGCGTAGATTTCTGCTTGGAATACAATGGTATTTACTTCCAGTAAATGACTAATGTCACATCTGGGGGATTGACCGTATATTCCAGCGCCAGTACCAGTGTCCGTTTTGGAACCGTCAGTAAACCAAACTATTTCTTGTTTGGGTGTTTCCTTGAATTCTCCTTTCCAATCTATTTGGATGTTAAAGGGTTTTTCTAGTGATGTGGTCGGCGTCATATAATCAGTACCCATAGTTAGTATGGGATTTGTGATTATATTGATAATTGTCGCATGCCCATTAGGGTGAGAGTTCCAGTTATTGTTTAACTGGAGACGATATGCCCCAATTCTAGCCTCTGCTTTGACGATTAGGTCAATTGGTGGGAGGTTTAGAATTGTTTCCATGGTTGCTGCCCGAGTACTTCTTTGTGCTCCAGTGATGCACTGACACGCCAGTCTCTGGATTTTGGTTAGCTCTAGGATTGCCTGTTTCTGGTTAACCTTAGGCTACCAGACGAGTGCGCTGTATGTTATCATGGGTGTTACAACCGTTGTGTACAGCCAATGTACCACTGCCGGTTTCAGTCCCCATGTACTTCCAATCGCTCTTCTTAGTGACATCAGTGTCATCTTGCTTTTGGTAGTTATCTTCTTTATGTGTTGGTGCATAGATAGGTACGTAATTTAATTGTTGTTTTATTTCATTTAGTTGTATGTATGAATTAAGTAACAGCCTATAATAATATTTACCTGACACAAAATAAATGTATGGAATAAAGATGACATATGCAGAATGGACGCTTTTGGCTGTTCGGCGAAACCTGCCATTATAATTTGAATGTGGTCGGCTATTTGACAGGACGCTTCTTGTGGAATTGGCTGACTTGATGTTTGACAGTTATTGGTACCTTGTAATGCTGTATGTGTTAAAGATCCTAGAAGTAGCCATGACAGAAGTCTTATATGTCCTATACATTCAATAAATTCTCTTGGGCTGTAAAAATTAAACAATAACATAATTCGGAAGAATATGGCTTTTGACATTTGCATAAAACAAAAATACATGACTGAAGTGTCAATTATTTTAGGAAATATATTAAATTTTGTATAATATAGAGTTTTGGAAAATTTGATAGGTTTTATAAAATTGTGTACTAGCCTTTGCTGAGCTATTGATGAAGTGCTACACAACCAAGGGAAATATCTTGTTACAGCTCTGTTATCTCTACCATTACCCTTTGTAATTTCTAATGCTAAATATTGAGCAATACTACATTTTATTATACCACCTAATGTATCATCGTTTAAGCCAACGTTGATGCCCTTACAGTAACTCTGAAAAATAAAAACTTATTCAGTCAACCATTTTATGATTTGACACAAAATACAAGTGCTCATAAAAACCTTAAATAGGAGGGGTTGATATTTTTTGTTACAAAAATGGTAATACAAATTTTGTGATTATAATATTTATCAATCTATTTATGCCAATTGAAATTTTAACCTTGATTATAATTTTTTGAAATTGTCAATAAAAGTCTCTCCTATGCAATACCTTAATTTTCGATATGGCGTGAAAGTCTGTTAAAAATTCCAGGATATCGCCAAGATTCAACTTCATGCAATCGGATATACCTGTCGCAAATCCAGGACCATATTCTAATGCTACCGCAGAACAATCTTTTATAACGACGTTTGTAGGAATAGAACCTCCTATGTCCTAAAATTCAAAAATTAATATGAATTCATTTTTTCAAACATTACTACGCGAAATCTTTCTACAATTAACAAATAAAATCAATACATTGTAAATTCCATAATAAAAATACGAGTATATTAATCTGCTGGTGTCACAAATAAACATTTGTATCGTAAATTACAGTAATTAATATAAATAAACAAGTAACTAAGATTTGTAAAACTTGTGACTCAACTTAGATAATCAAATTATGAAGCATTTTCTAATAATAGATTATTCAGTTAATGAAAACTTTATTATTTTTAACAATAATATTCAGTGAAAATAGTCGGAGAGCAGGCTACATAAAACAGTATCGATAAAGTACACGACAGATGAGTTAATAAATTATTGTAAAAACATTAACTCATCGCGAAATGGCTATTCTGCCAGTTTCGATATGCCGGATATGTAAATGGCGGCCAGTTTTCCACGACGGAAAAACTTGCCTGAGAAACCGATAAGGACACGCGTGCAATTTTTTTCAGGCATTGTTGAGACCTTGACTGAGAGCGGTGTAACAGTGGCAGAAAGTTAGCAGGTCGGAAAACCCTCGGCAGAAATGATTCAGTCGTTGAAAATTCCCATGAAAAAACCGATAAGGTACACGTGAAAAACTTTTTTCCATACATTCTTTGTGCCTCAAGGAAGAGCGGTGCGATAGTGGCAGAAAAGTAGCAGGTCGGAAAACCCTCGGCAGAAGGAAATAAAAGTCATGGAAAACAGCCTGTAGCGTCAACGGGAAATTTAATAAGGTACACGTACAAAACTTTTTTCTAGGCATTGCTTACCCCTCAACTTAGACCACTATGATAATGGCAGACGTTTTTCAGGCCGGAAAACCCTCCGCAGAAATTAGAAAAAATCGGAAAAATGTAAAACTCAAAATTAATCATAGTTCCTCTCGATCTTTAAATTTCCCAACTATTTTCGCTCATACCGTTCGAAATATTTTCGTGCGCTACCTCAAATTTAAAAAAAAATCATCACGATACGATGAAAACTTGATGAATGAGCCAAAATTTTAACGGCGCGGCGTATTTTATACCATCTTTTCGGTTTTCGTGCCGCGCGCTCGCTGACTTTTAGTTCCTTCTGCCGAGGGTTTTCCGACCTGCTACTTTTCTGCCACTATCGCACCGCTCTTCCTTGAGGCCCAAAGAATGTACGGAAAAAAGTTTTTCACGTGTACCTTATCGGTTTTTTCATGGGAATTTTCAACGACTTTGAATCATTTCTGCCTAGGGTTTTCCGACCTGCTAACTTTCTGCCATTGTTACACCGCTCTCAGTCAAGGTCTCAACAATGCCTGAAAAAAATTTCACGCGTGTACCTTATCGGTTTTTCAGGCAAGTTTTTCCGACGTGAAAAACTGGCCGCCATTTACATATCCGGCCTATGGAAACTGGCAGAATAGTCATTTCGCGATGGGTTAATGTTTTTACAATCATTTATTAACTCAACTGTCGTGTACCTTATCGATACTGTTTTATGTAGCTAGCTCTTGGACTAAAATATTCAATGTATGCTTACCTGTAAAATGAGGTTAATTAACATCAATAAATTTGAATCTGGAATAGACGTTTTAAATTTGAGCGCTTGGACAAGTTCAAATACAACCATTCTACTGAGTATTAGTTTATCTCTTTCCTAAAATTGATATAACAATACATTAATAGTAAAATTTTATTTTGATTTAATTTTATAACTGAAGGATAACTGTTTCACGGCTTTCTCAACATCAAGAGATATTGTTGAAATAGCTAGTTGGTTGGTTGGTTGGTTTAGCACACCAGTCGAAGGCTTAGAGTTCTCGGCACCTCAGCCTTTGTGCTTTTTGTGCTCTTGGTTGTGCCGTTTATGTGAAGAGACCAGTAGCCTTTAGCAGTCTTTTCACTAGGTCCTACTAGGAGAAATCCTCCCTTAGATGTTCTAGTCCTAGGAGTCTATATCTCCAATGAGATAATGCTTCACAATCGAAGATAATGTGAGAGGCTGTTTCCTCCTCTTCCATGCACAACCGACGGATAGGTTCCTCCCTATATATGCCGATTGTATGCATGTGCTTCCTTAGGGTACAGTGACCGGTGAGTAAACCCGACACTATCCTTACCTAGTTACATCGACTCTCGACTTTTTGCCCTTCTAAACTCTATAAGAATCAAATTCATAAAATGCATATTATAGGCCAATCGATAGGGGTCACAACTACAAGTAATTAGCAATACGGCTGATTTTTTTTTATAAGTACCTTAAAGTATGTAGATTAATATAAAAAGAAGTTTACCAGTCTATCGATTTCCCAAATTAAACAAAAAAATCAAAAAACTTTTTTTTTTCGAAACTCTTTAATATTTCGCGCTGGGAGGAAGGTAGAGAAAAATAAAAAAAAACACCACCGTGTAGGGGAAGTGTTTTGCAATAAAAAAGGTGTCTTGCATTTTTTTCGACCGAGCAATAGTTTGTCCGGAAAAAATTCGGTAAACTAAGTATGTATTCCGCATCCGCGCGACTCTGCCACACGGCAGAAAACCTATTTTCTGAAGCGCGGCGGAGTACATTATAAACTATTGTACGGTTATAATGTAATATATAAATAATTGTAATAGGGCGTTTTGAAGAGGGAAGTGTCAGCTTTAAGATGGCATTTTTTTTGTCATAGCACATAATCATTTAGCAAATTACTCATATAAATATATATATATATTCTAATCAAAAACCAAGTATCTCAATAAAAAATATATTATATAATAAGGAGGAATTGAAACAATTTTTCGAACGATGGAAACTGTTATTTAGGAGGTCTCTTCCATAAATAAAATTTACGGATAATTAATTTTTCCTAATTACGAAATACGACACTTGTAAATTTTAGGAATCTTGAATTTACAAAAAAATATATATATTAAGTACTGTAACTTTAATAAAACTAAAGTAATTTTAATGGGGTTTGCCTAGAAATGTTGGGGAAACTTCTAAGATCAAGAATATATAATTACAAAATTAATTAATTAACATACATTTTTGGATTCAATGATTTTTTGTATTATAAGCGAAAATAGCAATTTTTATAGATTCGGGTAGGAACCTTCTTTATTTTTTCAAAATAAAATTTGATACTCCTGTAATATAAAGATGAATATTCAACGAACAGAATGTATATAGTGAAAAGGTATAAAGGTATCCAGGTATAAAGTATTTTATAAATGAAAACAGGTATAATAATGCACAAGATGCAGATGATTAATTTATAATTTCAAGATATAATTTTTTGCATACCTTTCTCCAATAAAAATATGTAAAAATTAATTTATTACCTTTTATTCATTATTTACAACCTTGACTTACCAAAAATAAAAAAAAATTCTGATTAAATATTTTTTTTTTCGCGATTCAGAAAGTAGGTTTTCCGCAGTGCAGAAGAGTCGCGCGGATGCGTAACACATACTTAGTTTACCGAATTTTTTCCGGACAAACCATTGCTCGGACGAAAAGAACGCAACAGACCTTCTTTATTGCAAAACACTTCCCCTACACGGTGGTGTTTTTTTATTTTTCTCTACCTTCCTACCAGCGCGAAATATTAGAGAATTTCGAAGAAAAAAAGTTTTTTGATTTTTTTTTAATTTGGGAAATCGATAGGCTGGTAAATTTTTTTTTATATTAATCTACATACTTTAAGGTATGTAATCAGCTGTATTGCTAATTACTTGTACTTTTGGTCTAAAATTTCCCCTACCGACTACTGGCCTAATTAGTAAACTTACCTTGGAAAAAGCTTTGTAACATAAATAACAAATTTCCATAAGGCAACCATATTTAATAATTTGTGTTTGTATTGCATAGCTAAGGACTTTCGAAAATGGTTCTAAAAGGCCTTTAAATTGTGAAATCAGTGGTATTTTAAAAAGTGATGACATTATTTTTAAAAGTGGCGTTACATCATCCATAGTGTTTAACAAAAAAAATATTTTTCTGTATAAAATTTCTACTTGTTGTAAAACAGTACCCCACATGGGGGTACTTGCACCTAAGGCAACTTCAAGAGGCAGGCAGTTCAAATAGCACGCCATATTTTGTAAAATAGTGGGTAAAACATCAACAGGCAATGTTTTTTTGGAATTCAAAGTCTAAAACAGAAATTGTTGTTGTTTTTAACGTTAAGTAATTTATATAACCAAATAACTATTTTAAAAACATTATTTTTACTAACTTCCAACAGAAGTTGAAGAGGAGCTACTGGATTTAATTCGTTAAAATCGATTAATGCTTGCATAACACTTTTAAAAAACTGCACTCTAATATTTTCTGCAACAAAAAATATGTAACTATAATTACAAATAAAATATAAGTTAAATGTTTACCAGGTGCGTTAGTTTGAAACATTTGTGTAAAAATTCCATTCGGCGCTAGTTGATGTAAAACACATCGTAAAAATTGATGGGCTACACTTATTGCTCCACCAGGTAAATGAATATTGCTTTCGGTTTGCCAAGGATACATCACATTCGTTGCAACCCTATAAAATATATCTATATGTGTAACATTATGGTGAAAGTGTGGATATACTAACTTTGCTACAATACTAAGAATGTCTGGTAGCATAGGTGCAGCAAGTGCTGGTTCCCGGTGTATAAAAGTTCCTAAAGTAACAATACAGAGTCCGATTTCTTCATCACTGTATTCCTCTTTCACCAAACCGCATTCTGAACATCGTTCTGTAACGCAATCATCACCAATTCTGAACGAACTCTGTTTTAAATCAATTCCATCAAAAGTTGAAGACATTTGAGGGCTGAACCAGGCACCAGGTTTTCTAGGTTCATGCAATGAATAGGAATTCATTGTAAAGGGACCTACTTTTCGCATACGTTGTCGATGGTTTATTATTAAATCTCCTAAAATGTAAAATTAAATAAAAGATACCGAGAGTTTTTTTCATTTATATACTTTTTGGAACATGCTGTATAGTGGTAGTACAGATCCGAAATATTCCAAACTCTGTTAATATTTTTTAAGTTTTTGGATTAAATAAGTTAGACAACCTACGGCAACAATATAAGCAGTTATTGATTTGACTGGTAAAAGTTAGAAAATATTAAGGAATTGGTGAACATTTTCAAAAAAAAACAATACAAAGTAAATAGGTACTTACTTTGATTATCAATTTTTATAGATTTAAAGTGTCCGTTGTCATCAAATTCTGACTGATTAGGCGGGCTTTCAAGTGCGACTTGTTTAGTTAATTTTCTAGGGCTATGAGTCTGAGAAGAGGTGCCTTGCGTATGGATTTCTTGTAATTTTTCTGGCTTCTTATTCCCCTCAATTTTGGAAAGTTGTGTGTTAATACCCAAGGCTTGCTTAAGTTTTTCCATTAATTGAGGAGTTGGATGTTGACCTATGGGTAGTAATCTTTCTTGACTAGGAATTTCTAATGGAGAATCTAATGTTGGTGAAAAAACATCGTCGTGTAGAGGAGAATCAAGAATTTTTGATGATCCTATTGGTAACAATCTTTCTAAAGAAGGAGTCGGTAGAATTGCATGGTTATTTTTGTAACAATCATCACAGTCAGATACAGGCGTACAAACCGGAGTAATGCTTGGCTCTATAACTTTCTTATGTTTCGGTTTTCCCATATGATGGGTATCTACAAACGTTGAAGTTACTTGTTTATGAAAATCTGTAGTAATAGTTTTCGCTACTTGAATTCCATTAATTGATGAAGTAGAATTTAACCTGGTACAATTTTTTATTAACTCAGCGTGGCTTTTTAAAGCTTCTTGGTAGAATTTATTGTCACAAGATTTTGTAGAATCTTCCTCACTACCTATGGTCCACATTGGTCTACCTTTATTAGGTAGCTTAACAAGTTGATTAATGTAAGTTTCTTTTGGAGATTTTAAAATATGTTTTTCGCAAAAGCTATCATTAACGCCTTCGTCAAAAGAATCTTGCACACTGCCCTGAAGAGTACTATCGGACATATCGCTGTCTGGTATTACAATCAACTCTGATTCAGTATCGTCGTCTATGCTAATTTCAGCTTGTCTCCTGGAAGATCTTTTCTCTGGATGGACGCAGTGGATAGCTTCTTCCCAGTGAGTTTCCATGCTTGTTGTTGATGAAGGTTTGCCATAAACTACTTGAATTTTTCCACACATAGAACTACCCAAAGCTTGAATTGATTGTCCATCTGATGAGTATATAGGTGAAGGTGGAGGAGTAGTACGTTCTGGATGTTCTATTTCTGCACCTAAAGATGGTTGGCTAACGTCTAAAAAAATTATATATTTCTTAATATCAAAATAGATAGTCCATAATTAACAAAGTTGAGGTTGTCTTCTGGTATGAACAGAAGTGACATTTCTGCCAAAATATTTTGTTTATATGCATCATAACATACAAGTTACAAGTTTCATATTAGTTTGTGATATAAAGTATAAACTTGAGTTTTGTAAAGCTAAAAAGTTACCTCTAGATCTAGATGGTGGTTGCCCCATTATAATAGTTGCTGGTATCCTTCTGCAATGATGATGTTGAGAGTCTAGAGTGTTCAGTATTATTCTAATTAAAGAAGTTAACTGCATACAATGAGGCTGTTGATTGTATTGATACTGAAAAAGATACAAACTAATTTCTATTATAAATAAACTTTTATATTGAATATGTTCAAAAGTGATATTTCTAAACTATCTAATGATTTTTTAAGGGTTGGACCTAAAATTTATTACCTTATATAATAAAACCACCAAGGACATTAACCAGTTTTTCCGAAAATGTGATTCTAGTGCCCACAAACTATACGTAGGTTGTTGGAACTCCATTACGTTTGGAATGTAATAAGGAGAAGGTGCATACTGTAACAAAATCAAACAAGTTGGAAGCAACAGCCGTCCCATCAGATGATTTTGATCCATCAGTTGTGGCAAGTTTGATAAAAATGCGCTAAATGCTGGAGAAGATCGTAGCCTTTGAGGTGGTAAATATAATCCCCTGTCGTTCTGGCTGTATCCTAGAAGGAGATAAAGATGCCGCAAAACGATTCCTTGAGTTTTAGCTAGATTTTTATCTTCTGCTGGATACGCTTGATCAGACCTGGATAAAAACTGCATCAGAAGGAAAACAAGGAGGTGCATGGTTTCTTTATCCGCTTCTTCTAAATCTATAACCCTTTGGAGAAACGTTGTAATATTTTGATCATCAACCATGTTTAAGGAGTGCATATGTCCATCTGTAAAAATGTTTGATACACAAAACCATCACCAAGGATAGGTAAATATTACTTGGGCTTACATTTAGAACCGTATAAGTAAAAATAAATTTTAATATATAGTGACACAGTATTTGAAAAAATTAGGAGTTAGTGCAAATTCCAGCTGAATCATGAGGTATAAATTTCAATTTCGGAACTTATCACTATTTTTATAAAATATTTTGTACTTACAATGAAGGATCTAATATCAAAACTTGAAAATTCATAACAATTTTCAATGCACAATCAATATAAACTACCCATTATTTTTGAAGTGCTATATTTTAAAACTTGTAATCTCGAAATATTATAGGTTATCATGCAGGAAGGAATAGATGAGAAAATGATATTACAAAGGATGGGAAAGTATTAAAAAAGTGCGTAATTGGCAAGGAAGGAGAAAGTTAGAAATAATAGCAATTATATATTTTTTATTTTCTCAGCTTCAAATATTCATCAGGTATTTTTTGGATTAAATGATATTCAGAATGCTTAAAATGAGTAAGCAAAATAACTACAAAAATAAAATGAAATATATTCATTTTTAAATAAAACCAATTTTGATTTCTTGGTTCTAGAAATGGCGGCTGGTGGATACTCTGAACGAGGAGACAAAGGGCAAAGTAACTGAAAGCCCTCCCGGCGCCAGTCGATAGTTTTCAAGGTTTGCGTTCTCCTGGTACGTCCGAATTTCAATGAAAAAACAAATTAAACAAAAACATATACTTTCTCAAGGAAATTTTCCAAATTCAAATACAACAAAGAAAAATGAACACCACCCCACCAAATCCTTAACTTTTCTCAGTTGATAAATAATATTTTGTAATAGTTAGTAGTAGTATAAGCAGATACTGGTTATTACGTTTAAACCGACTCACAAACTTATTAAAACATAATTTATCGTCGAACAAGAAGCAACGAAAGGATTGTTATAATATTACTCTTATAAATGAAACTGTTTCTAATTATTTCAAACATTGTCAGAATGACAGAAGCTACATTTGATGTGATACCTAGTGACATAAATCTTGTGAAAAAAATCACGTTTATTGTATGGGAGCCCCCCTTAAATATTTATTTCATTTTAGTTCAATCATTTATTTTTAAAGTGAATAATATAACTCAATATTCTGTGAATATTTCAAGCGTCTGAATGTTGCTGTTATCAATATCGAACAAAAACGAGCAAAAAAAATCACTTTGGTTGTATGGGAGCCCCCTTAAATATTCATTTTATTCTGTTTTTAGTATTTGTTGTTATAGCGGCAACAGAAATACATTATCTGTGAAAATTTCAAATGTCTATCTATAACGGTTCATGATACAGCCTGGCGACAGACAGACGAACAGCGAAGTCTTAGTAATAGGGTCCATTTTTTACCCTTTGGGTACAGAACCCTAAAAAGGAGAAGATATGATATGATATGATATATGAATACAAATATTAAAGCTTAGGTATTATTAACCCTATGGCGATATCCCCATTTAAGATCAGTATAACTGTGAATGATATAAGGAAACCAAGGAAAACTTCTGTGTAAAAATCTTAGCGATCGTAACGATCTATATGACTCGTTTTAAGGTTTAACGATTTTACTATTTGCGTACATAGAATTGCAGCATATATCTGCTGATATTTACAATTGTTACTTAAGAAGACAGTTTAATAGTAGAGAGCTCCTAGATTTACCTGTTCATTGACAACTTCATAAATCAAGAAAATTAATTGAGTTATTTTCTTCAAATACTAATGTAAATTTAATTTTTGGATGTAAATTATTAATATGATTGAAATATATATCTAATTGTCGTTCATTTCAACTAATTATTCCTGAAAAAACTAGAAATACAAAATTACAAAACCATTACATATACTGGTAATATTTCTAATAGGAAATATTTCAAAGATAATATCTTTAGCAACAAATACAACGATTTCTTTAACACAGAAAACGTACTACGTAAAAAAATTATCAAATGTTAAAACAAAAATATCCCATTTAAAACTTAACTGTCCCGAATGTAATGATCTTTATATTGGTCAAACCAGTCGAAATTTTGAAATTAAACACAATGAACACTTACTACATAGGCGCAACTAGGGGGGCTAAGCCACCCTAAAGAGCCGCAAAGCCCCCCAACCGGCCAGCCCCCAAAAGCAGATTTAGCTAACGCCTCGGCAGATAACAATATTATCCTGAGGTGAGTTAAAGGGCACGACAGGAGTAAAGGAAATCACATTGCCGATTATTTAGCCAGGGAAGCGGCTGGACTAAAAATTTTAGGACCCAGTGACATCTACGGCCTAACGACTTCGACAATTGCGGAACTAGCCAAACGTTACACCCATGCTCAATCCCTTAAAAGATGAGATGGAATCAAAGGATTTCCTTTTTTCTAGGATCACCCTGGGCGACCCTGGGAAGCTGGCGCCGAAGAAATATTTGGCGATGACCAGGAAAAACCTCCGTTTAACAGTAGAATTCTTGACTGGCCACTGTCAACTAAGGAAACTCCTCCATACTATGGGGCTAGTGGACACACCTCTATGCAGGATGTGTGAACAGGAAGATGAAACTGTCAGGCATGTCTTATGCGAGTGTCCGGAGTTATCGTCAATAAGAGAGTGTGTGTTCGGTGAGTCTTGGCCTACACCTGCCGATATAAAGGAGATGTCTCCTAGTGACCTATCCACCTTCCTGGGAAGGACAGGATGGACGATGACCTAGGAGGACAGCTCCTCGGGAGGATGTACAATGGGTCACATGTGGCCTAAGTGCTGTGAGCCTTCACTCACCCTCCCTACTCTACATATACAGAACATATCAACTTTTTTCTTTTCATATATATCAAGTTAATCACAAGATAGGTCACTAATTGGTCTAGCCAAAATATCAGGTATAGGCATCGCATCAAATATAAATTGTGTCATTCTGACGATGATATGTCACTATCGAAATAATTATTATCAAAAAGTATCATAATGTTTTCATTAAATAGTGGAATTATTTAGGAATAGTTAGTATGATTACTTTATTTAATAAACAAAAAATTTCAGGGGGTGGCTTAGCATCCCTTGTCTCCTCTGAGAAGTCGCCACTGGTTCCTGGTATAGTTTTGATATTAAATTCTTGACTTATGTTGTGACGTGCATTTAACTGGTAACTGGTGATATACTTGATAATTTCAGGCCAAATAGTTTGATATTGGTCGAAACGTTTTATAGAAAAATGTTCCAAAAGCGTTTCCATCGTCTTTATTTTCTCCGAATTTAATGTAAAATTTGATAAGCCTGGTCAACCTTGGCAAACTATTTTGGCCGAAGTTCTAGTACACTATAGAATTATATTAAATAATATGACTTTAGTTGCCGTCCCTCCATTTTTCCCAATTGTTTATTATTTTTAGTTTACCTGATTTATTTTTTGAAATATTTATTTTGTATTTATCGTCAATTTACCTTTTATGAGTGGCATTTTAGATTTTTAAATTAATAAAATGGTTTTAAATTGGTAAAAATTCATGCATATGCAGGCAATTTGACAAATAACTGGCTTTGATTGGAAAACAATTTTTTTTTGTTTCAAATATGTCAATTGAAAAATAACTTTAGTTAAGTGATCATTTTACTTAACTTGATGCTAGAGCTTCATTATCACATGTCTTCCTTGCAGCTTTAGTACTTATCAAAGCTTGCGACATTCATGCAGAACTACAGCAAGGCACTACATCTATTGTTTTCTACCTGAGATACTGTTACTAGTGCCTAGAAACTGACCAAGTCCAAAACGCGAACTTTTCCTCTTTAATATCGGAGCGGAATATTGACGACTGTACACTTTTTCCCTTGTTTCTACAAAAAAACATGAAATGCAATTAACAGTTAATGGAAAAACAAACAATGAAAACCGTTTATTTTGAAAATGAACCGAGTAAGTATCAAACACTGAATAGTCTCTTAATGCATTTCAAGTTTATTATTTTTAAGAAGTACATATTATATTTAAAGCTATTTTATAAGGAAATTGAAAAGTTGTACTAGAAGTTTTGAAAATGATAACTAACTAGGCAACGTGCTCTTAAATAAAATTTACAGCTACGTTTTTCTACTCCTTCGCGCGACCAAAGAATACACAACTTATTCTTTGACTGCAACCAAAGTAGCAACCATTATATACCTACCTCGGCGAATTTTGTAAAGGATTGTTATCCTCCGATCGTATATTTTTAATATTCGCCAATGAGTAGACAGAAGCTACTGATTTTATTGATTCGTAAAGATTTTCAGGTAGGATAATGTGCTTTCATCAGTAGATCCAAATTATTTACCTATATATGCCAATACATAAATTAATATATTATTATTATTATAAAAGCGACTCAGAAAATCGGACTGCTATCGCATTCAGAAGGTTCAAAATTCATGCCTGCGTTTAATATATGGCATCAGACGAAGGAACAGAATAAGCTACAAGCTGAAAGAAATTGGCTGGCTTAGTATGTTTAATCGACGGAAGTTGCATGCCTACAGTCTCTTTTACAAAATTTTGAAATCCAATCCATATTTATGTAAGAAAGTAAAATTTAGAACAGATGTTCACAATATAAATCAAAGAATAAAATCACTATCCCTCGTCATAGAAAAACATTATTTAAGTCTTCCTTTTCCTATCAAATTGCCTCAGCTGGTGCTCTTCTGGATGTGCCAAGGTTTTCGCTGTAACTGGCAGCATTCAGGAATAAACTGCGGAAGGATTTGTTTCAACACCAGTAAGTTAAATTTCTTTTTAGTGAAAGAGTTTGTTTCAGCACAACAATTGGTTTTAATATAAATATGTTATGTTAATGTCACGTTATTGAATTTTTTTTTATTCACATATTTTTATTCATAACCTTAATATTTATTATTAATCTTAGGTAACTTTGGTTTGTTTTTTAGTTTTCTTTTTAGGGTTGGTGAGGTAGAATTGGTCACCTAACCTTTTGTTTACCTTCTTTTTCTGATCAAGTGAATTACTGAGTTGTGTTTTTGTTATATGGTGAACAATAAAGAATTTATTATTATTAAAATGAAATTCGTTGAAGAATATTAAAAAGATACGGTCGTAGGAAAAAGCATATAATAATCGTTGTTGCTTTGGTCGGAGTCGTTAGCGAATTTGTAGGAAGACGTACCTTTATTATATTACTGAAGCAAGTATCACAAGTTTTGAATACCACTGGCATTTAATCCTGTTGTAATGTTATAAACCTCTTAATTGCGTTGCAAACAATATTAGACATTAAAATAAACAAGAAACTGAGCAATGACTAAGAACACTAGTGCATTAGCAGTTTGTAGTAGACCAAAGAAGTGAAGCTAGATCAAATAACGGATATTTACATAACTGCAACTCTTTAGAGGGAGTCTATTGTGGCTCACATACATTTATATACTCGTACATATAACTAAGCAAATTAGTTTGTTTGGTTCTTGATATTTTAGGTCTTAGGGCGAGAGTAAAACCATGGCAAACATACAGGACCGCGTTAATGCCACTTGGAAACATAGGCTTATTTTTTGCCGCCTCCCTCTTACTAATACTTTTTTATGATAGGTTCATATTTTTATTCTAAATAACCTTCAACTTAAGACTTTTTAACACAATGGTAAAACATTGATAATAGGTAATATGAAATGTAAGTATTAATATTATAAGTAGATCGCATCTCATTGGGCGCCCGAAAAAAAAACAGTAGATAGACGCGTTATATATATTTTCCGCCGACCGTGCGTTATTGAGCATTATTAATGTACACAAAATAGATCATTTAGAATGACCAATTCTGGTATAGGCAACCAAACATACAATAATATTAACAAAAAAAAGGTATAAAACTGACTTCTAGTATAGAATACTTCTAGTTTTTAACTTACCTATAGTTTTTATTATATTATTCTGTTAAAACATTCAAAATAGAATTTAAGAAAAACGAAAACACTGACATTTCAATGTAATGATTTATTTTTGATCGTACTTACCTATGAATCAAATTAATATTCGTAGTTTTTAAATATTGAAAAAAAGGATTCAAATGGTACAGTCGAAGGAACAGTTTTGTAACCAACACGAGTATTAAAAGGGCGATTAATAATCTCAACCATTAACGCGCTCGCTTTGTTCACGCTTTAAAATATCTCGGTTGTTATAGACCTTATTAATACTCTTGTTCGTTAAATAACTATAAACATGAGCGTGTTGCGTAATGTACCTATTTCTAAATAAATACTCAATGATGAATTAATTTCAAGTTGTTAAACTTCTTTTCACTCAGTCAATTGTCCTGTTCCGCTCTCTTCAATGTTTGAGGTTTTGACGATTTGCACGAATATTTTAACCGACACTGACAAAAGGTATAATTTTGTTTGTAACGCAATATTTAAACTTTATAAGCCTTTCATTGTGTGGCAAAAGATTATGAGAAAGGCAGGATATAGCAAAACTTAGTATTTTAGTACACCATTTCTTCATTCTAATAGTGAGCACCTACAAAGGTATATTTTCTAAAGTGCTAAAAGTACTTTTTAAAAGTAAGATACGTGATCTATTTGATACTCAACTGTTTACTATACCGCCTGGACATACAATAGATAAACGGTGTTTTAATCCTAAAATAGGTAATAACAGATTCAATTTCCTAATGTGGTATTAACTAATTTGGAGAATTCTTCCAATAAAATATTAAAATCCTGGAAAAACTGAGAAAATATTGTAAAACAAAATAAAATATCAACTTTTGTATGGATGTTGCAAAAAAGCGAGTACGCGATTATTTGGAAAAGGAATAACATTCGCATTGTTTCAGAAATCTGAAAAATTTAACTTTACAAATAGACCAAAAAATCGAAGATGAGCAATTTTCAAGGATAAAAAAGCTTCTTAGAAACCAAGAATGTTTAAAGATGAGAACAGCTGAAGTTCATGACGTCAATATAATTCAACTGCTTCTAACAAAAATAACGAAAGCCTCAATTTTATTGCTAAATGTACTTTATTTGCGCTTACCTTTATTTTCATGTCTAGTTATTATTGATGCTGGTGCTGACATTGTTCTTTTGTAAGGCCACTTCGTTCCAAAGCTAGCACTTAACGTTTTAATTGAACTTGTTGCACTTCCATCACATTGCGAAAGAGCATCATGTGCCCTTTGAATTTTCCTCTGCAACGTTTCGCTGTTTGAGTCAGAATTTCGCAAATCTACGGAAAATGTAATAGACAAATTTTGTTTTCAAGAAAAATGTAAATCACTTTACCTCGAAAATAAGTTATTTCTCCTGTTTTTTCCAAAGTTATTTGTGCCTCAATAAACAAACTGTCGAAACGATTTAGAAAAAAATCCCAAGTCATAATTCTCCTTTCACTAAGCGAATTGTGTAACTGATATAACGACTGCAAGACCATCGGTCGGTCCACTATCACAGAATCAAACTGAGTCTCCAAACACATTATCAAAGACTGAAACCACGAATCAATAAGTTGGATATAAGTAATTACTTTGATAAAATGTTCGTACTACACCAGTACCTATTGTACTTGAATAAATTTAAAAAAAACTACCTTAACAGCAGCATCGTGAATGGTCCCCAAACAAAGTGTAGCTCTTTGTGCCACACAAACGTTGCTGTCATCCATACTAGAAATTAAATAACAAAAAGCGTTAGTCAGGGCAGCTTGAAGTTGGTTTACATTTCTAAGAGGACTCGAGTCCATAAACCTTGTGATCACCGTTACCCTCTCAACAGCTGTAAATCTCACACACCAATTGGAACTGTGAAACGATTCTTGAATAACTCTCCAAAATACATCAGATCCAGCTGGTAATGTAATGCAATGGAGAAGTAAAGGTACTACTGCTTGACAGATGTGGGAATGTTCAGAATTGCATAGTTCCCAAAGACTGAAACAGTTTAAAGTATGTAAATAGTCAGTAAATTCTATATTCACAATTAAAATCAAGTCCACCCCCTACCTACTTGGATTCACATCTTCAATAATCATGACCAGGGCTCGTCAAAACCGGTGTGAAGGTAGCAGCCAATACTAAATTAAATTGCAACTTCCCAAGAAAACGAGAAGCCAAATTGATATTTGGTGAGCAGGAGCATAATAATATGGAGAGGACTCAGTTCAAAAGGAATTTGATTACGATGAGGAACAAGGGTTGAAACGTCAGCTTTAAAATTAAAAAAAAATGTAGCTTCCCAAGGGAAACGAGCAACTGTTACGTTTTGTTTAATAACAAATTATATTGCATAAAATATTAATTTTATTTGTATATTTTAATATTTTTTATAGATTATTTGAGGAGTAGACTTTCTATAAGCATTTTTTCCATTTTTTCAAATTCTTAACCAAAGATGGCACTGCAGTCTACATATTTAGAGCAATAATATTATGCCGCAAAAGACGTTCTAAATGCATTTTATCCCATGCAAATTGAATGATAAAAATACCTTGGACTTTCTATGTGCTGTATGTCCATTGACGGTAGACGAACTAACCGAAGTTTGTCCTTGTGCCATGGACTAATTGCGATTTGTTTGTCGTTGCACTTGTTGCTGTCTGAACTGTTTTTCCGTTTTACTACGAAGCAATCTAAAATAATGGTAGTAACTGTGACAGGTGATACGGACCGTGGTAGCAGAAAAAGGAAAATAAATGTAAAGGGCGTAAAAGCAATGTTAGGTAAGCTTTTATGACTTTTAGATCACAGAACAACACCGATATTTTGCTTGAGACTAAGCTGTTTTATCGAAATGATGATCCATACAACAATTCCAAACGTTTTTAATACGTGGAAAGAAGCTTTCGCCTTTACACTTACCTGCTGTAGAACTTAAAAATTAAATTGGACCTAAAAAACTCCAGAGGCTCTCAATACTATTAGTGGAAATGTCAGGGGCGAACTGGGTCAACGATCCTGAACTAATAAGGTACAACTGAGGATGATGATGATGTTATTAAAGAAGCTGATTGCTGCGATTGCAATGATGATGGGGATCATTATGACACGTAAAATGCTGTTATTGTTGATTTAATTTTTAAATATTCTGTATTTAGACATAAAATACTATTTTTATGAAGCTACTTGAGTTTTTTCACATTGTTACTACCAAAAGTCAGTCATGTGTTGTGTAGACAATTAAAATGCGTTTACTCCCAGGATGATAATCTAAATGCAGTCTTTTTAAGTTTTTTGGGATATTATCAATACTAGATTTTTAGCATATAGGTAGAATATTTGAATGCTTTTTCTTAATAATTTTGAGTAAATCCATTTTTCGGTTCACTTCTTACCAAACGCACAGCGGTTTTTCTTTATTTGCCAAAATTATAAAAAATGGACAAATTGCATTTAGAGAATCTGCTCCTCATTTAAACTCAATACTTACTTTTTGATGAGAAGATTTTCTTGGCACCAAATAAAAAATCCCCGATGTTCTTTTGAAGCTATTGCACAAGCGTCTCCGTGTAAAATCAAAACATTTAAACATTGCAACATATAATATAAAATATCCGGTTTATCAACTTTCGACAGTTCTTGTAACAACTGATGAAGATATTGCAATGGTTGTGGTAGTTCTTCAACACAAAATTTAAATTTACCAATAGAGGTTTGCCAGAAGTTGTCGATGTCGTCGCCTGAATCCGTCTCTACAGGTTCATCGTTTTCTCCAATTACTTGGGCTTTTACTATTTGTGCTTTAGCCATGGCTAAAAAAATATTATCTGAAATCTGACTTTTTTTACTAAGTTAATAACTGTAATAACTCACCTACATCAGATTCTGATAAAGTTATGGCTCTGGCCATGCCTGCTGGTACTCTTTCAACCGGTATTATAGGCAGGTCAAGTTGTTCAGAGACTGTTTCCACAGTTGCAGTCATAATCTAAAAATTACTACAATGTTTAAAGTAGTTTATCCTAATTTTATTAAAGCCATATATCTTTGAATTTTTTAGATATCTACACTAAACTTGGCTTAAATCAAAAACTTTTTACAGTAATTTGGATTAATATATTAAATGGAAGGCTAAGATCCCATTCATAGCAAATACTTCGTAAATCATAGTTGGTTGCATGCAACCTTGGTCATGCCTGCTATCTGCCAAGTATAGTCTAAAATTCTGCGAATAATTCTACCGATTAACGCAGTTTTCATTTTGCCCAGGAACATATGGCGTCACGTTTTTGACTCAGCAGTATTGTCCAAATTGAACCACATGCCGTGGCTTGGCCTGTTGAAAAAAATCTGGAAACCACTAAAATTGCGTATTTTATTTTCTATACCGTGGAGTTAATGGATAGTTGAATGAACTTTCACTTATTAAAACGTAGAATCAGAACAAAATTATTGTAAAGTTTGTTCAAAGTCAATTGCAAAAGTTAAACTTTACCTAGGTACATTACGTTATTTCAATACCTGTGATTAAATTTTGATTATTTACTTCTCTAAAGTTTTTTAATTTTTAAATAAAAGCTCCCAAACTGAGAAGTGTACAGTTTTGATAAATATTGCAACGGCAAATTGAATTAGGTAATAAAATCAATACCAAATATGTTAATTTTTAAATTATTTGGTCATGATTATCTAATAATATGCAAAATATCTAAATTCAAAGAAGATATGCTATATTGGTTTGAGTTTAAATACTCCTCGTACAGAACACACGTGTGGCATGTGTACTATAACTCCTCCTACTGAATGGGCTTCTGGTATCGACATGGTGATCACGGCATCTGTTTTGGCTTCCTTTTTATCGCCCTCCGGTGGACTTTTTCTACTATGTACGTCTTCGTAATTTTCTTCAAAAGGTGGCTAAAACATTTTTATAACATCTATACTTCGCATTGCATTTAAAATTGGAACCAACTGGTCAAAAATTGTGCATCAAAATATGTAATGTAACATCCAAATATTTTTGGTAAAACTACTCTAAGATCAACTTATTGAAAGGATAATTATAATAACGGAATATATGACTCGAAAGTACGTTGAAAAACTTTGAAAATGGAAATAGTAAGGTCCACGGTTTTTAAGGTGGGTATGGGAAGGAATACTTTGGGATATGATAAAGATATTGAAATGGGTAGTTGATAGAATGTGGGGAAATTAACCTCTAAATCAATAAAGTTTATAGATGTGGACTGAAGAGGGAACAAAATTCTATTTATATTGAATCTTAAAAATAAAAAAGGGGGCAATTTAGAATGTAAATATTTTAACATTCCACAATATGTTTCGTATAAGAATTTCATTCAACCATGATAGAAATAGAATCTATCAATTGACTAATAGTATTTCAAGGTAGAAATACAAGTACAATACGTTGTGAGTAAACAAAATGATCAAATAGAATTCTGTTTATATACATGTTATGGACCAAGTTAATAATAGGACATTGTAAAAAGTGCCCGCGCATTTTGAAAAATGCCCAATATGAGAGGGCAGTGATAAAATTTTTTGAAATAATAAAATAGTCCGAGCATTATGTATAATGTGTGTCACCTATGGGGCAGAGTAATTAAAACGTGATTAAGTTCATTTTTATTCGTTATGTTTGTGTCACGTGATTTGAAATGATTATTGGCGCGTGGAATACAAATTATTTGATATTTTTTCGAGAAGGGGAAGGAGAATGATTGAATAATAATTTTCAATAATAACCAAACCTACCCCTACCAAACCTTCTTCGTATTTTTAGTCAATTTTTTAAGAAAACAATAAGAAAATAAAAAAAACCTGTCAAATACATAGAGTATTATTATATTGCCCGAAAACTACATAGCAATATTCACAATGTCTAGGCAATGTGATAAATAAGGAACTTCAAATTATAATTAATTACCTCGCCCTAAGTAGCTTGTCATGATTTATAATGCCCGGGCATTAAGAAAAATGCCCCAATTTATTACTTGGTCCATCATACATATTTCAATATTTGAATTTAAAAAAAATTATGTTATAAATGTATCTAGCATTTTTGTTTGAATTTTGATATTGGGTAAAAGGTTTATTCAAATTTTTTGCCGCCTTAAATCGTAATTAATTTGATTATCAATTAAAAATGCTGGACTCGTAAGACTAGATTCATGGCTTTTGTAACGTAATCTTTAAGAAGTAACGTTAAGCCATAAGAAATATAAAGCTGTGCTAACTAAGTGATTCATAGTACGATCGCAGTTTTACGTTTCAACTGCCAATGCATAATTTTTACAGCTTACGTTACCGAAACTATGAGTAGACCTCAAGTATATAAGTATATTTTTAAATATTACCAAAATATTCCTTGTGTAAGTGTGTGTATGTGTAATTTCGGTAAATAGCATGATATATGCTCATTCTGACACTTACATGTATTATATTCATGCATAAAAAATATGTAGGTACTTAATATTAAGTGAAGTAAATACCATTAGCGATATTTTTATGAAGAGTAAACAAAAAATGCATGTTTCTCATACTAAGCCACTAAATATGACAAACAAAAAAATGTTCCGTTAGATACGAATCCAAGAAAAATTTCGTCGTTCGCCTATAACTATAGAAAGCTTCATACATCAAACGAAGAAAAATTGAGAAACTAGAAGAGTCCGACTGAAGCAGGAATTTCAGTCAAAACCTTCGGCTCAGATGTCAGTTTTGACCAAAACCGAAACTTTTTATTGTGTTTAGGATTAGCAAATTAAATAATTACCAAATCATCAGTGTAAACAAAGATTGCAATTATTCGTACGAGAATCAAGTACCTACTTGATTTAAAAGAAACAGTTATAAAATCAAAAGAAAAAATAAGAATTCATTATTACTACCAGATTAGTAATAAATTTCAGTAGGTATTCGTTATTAAAGAATCTTGTATTGTACTCTAAGAGAAGTTGTTTTTCTATATCAACACCAAGCAGATGACTTCGACTAAGTTTCGGCTGATCGAAACTAGCCGAAACCGAACTTTCTATCGGTCACAGTTTACATATAAAATCAATTTTACATCTATTTTCAATAATAATTAGATTATAATGGGGACTTCAGTCATTTGCAAGCTATGTTAACATAGAAACGCAATTATTGTTCACGCAGGGGCGGATCGTAAATTTGTGGGGCCCTGGGGTAATACTACTTAGAAGACTACGTAATTAATTACTCAACTAATTGCAATTTTGTCAAAAAACTGTTTTTTTATAGTAGGTATATGGTATAGGAAAAAAATACGGCAATAAAATATTTTATTTATATAATATGACTTAGTGTACGTAGATACAAACAGCAATAGGGCATGTCCACCAACTGATAAGTTGACACTAATGACAGCCGCCCTGAGGATAAACAATTATTTGGATAGATAGATATTTGTAATTTGATTGTTTTGTATTGATTTAATGATCCTTCTTATTATAAACAAACAGATAGTGCTGTTAAAACTCCTAATCAATTAAAACAATGCCGAAAAAAGCACCTAATCAAAATTTAATAAACATTACAAAATAACTATAAAGAGCAAACAACGCTTATCATCAGATTCATCAGGGCGACTGTCACGTGGACTTGCCCTATTGTATGACATTATTGTAAAATAATTTGACAGGTTATGTGTGGTTAAGTTACATAAATATATAGCAAACGTTCTGCTTTTCTGTGCTCCAAATTACTTTATTTCCTCATCACATTGTAAGTTCTTTGATAAATCGCAATGAATGGAAAGAACTGATAAATAATATAGTCGACAGTTCGACATTGTTGTCCTATATTTGTTTTCTATATACGACATCCTTTGAATTTCTTTATTGAAGGTGAATATATTTTTCGGATCTTTATTGTGAAAGTCAGTCATTTGATGTAGAGGATATTATCAATAAAATTCTTATTTGGCAATATCGGCCACAAATCCAAGTCAACAGATTTTTCAAACTACTAAATTTTCTAAATTTCTTTCTGCCTTTTTTTACTGAACTGAACTTTTACTGAACTCCAATATCGTTCTGAGATGGATCAGAGGGTTGCTGGTTTTTAGAATCTTCAACATTTTCATCACTTTTATTGTTTCCTAGTTTTGCTATTTTCCGCTCCCTTCGGTTAGATGATTCTCTTCAGATAAAATCCCCTCCTTTTCGCCTTTTAACGGATTTGTAGCTATTTCATTTTCGCTTTTATGTTCTGATCTAAAAAAATGTCTGCACATTTATTTAGATCTAACTGTAATTTTCGTTTTCCAGCTCCACTTTTATAATTTCT
Source organism: Lochmaea capreae (assembly GCA_949126875.1). Taxonomy (NCBI): domain Eukaryota; kingdom Metazoa; phylum Arthropoda; class Insecta; order Coleoptera; family Chrysomelidae; genus Lochmaea; species Lochmaea capreae. The sequence continues at coordinate 12,639,661 of OX421402.1, read as the reverse complement.
AGCAGACATGTTGTAAAATAATGTTTCTCTGAAAATAAACAGAGTGTTCGGTATGATGTAACGTCCCACTAGTTATATTTGAATACTTTGTAATGAGTTCATTTAGTATTGAAAAATAAAATAAAAACATAAAAATCATTATTTATAATTCTTTTTACTCACCTACTAAAAGCAGAAAGTCTTTTCTTATTACATTCCATTTAAGTAAAATAATAGGAAAGTCCAGCCTTTTTTTTCACTTTCAAATTAGCACTTATTAGTCAACTAAACACTCACTAAACACAGTTCTAGCAATAACAAGTCAATTTGTCCCTTTGGCGACGAGAACAGCTGCAGCAAAAAAAGTCCTAAAGTAGATCCGCCCCTGTAGTTCACGTAATTTATATTTGTAACTTACATCAGGCGGATGAGCTGGATGAATAGGTGAAAGATATTTCAATAATTGTAATGAAAGCTGATGCCACATAATGCTAGATTCACAGTACGTGCACTCAGATTTTAACGAACATGAGTGATTCCCTATCCAAGCTGCCGTTATCATACATTTCAACAGCCAGCACACATCTTTACAAAGTGATGAATTCAAGCCAGTGTGTTTGTCAGTGTCTTGGAGTTCCATTTGCTTCAACAGTATGTCTAACATTAGCAAACAACAGAATAGATTGTGTTCGGCGTCTGTTTCGAATTCTGCTTGAGGGGATAGACGGTTTTCCTCATCTGAAAATGATGTCTTTCCTGAATCGCCATCTTCAATAAGAGATGCTGCAAGAGTGAAAAATGGTGTGTGAACTTGTTCACACTTTCAGAGTTGCCACTTTTATTTGTAATACTATTATGAATATTCTAGTTACACACAACTAAGTCATGCAATTTATTATGTCTATTTTCAATAAATATAAATGCTGATACAGGTCAGTACCTTTATATTTATATCACAGAATTATTTTAGAAACTAATACAACTGAACAAATAACAGGGAAATAGAAACGAGTGGTAGCGGACATGTAAGTGTTGTGGAGGATGTAGTGCTGACAATTCTCAATCCATGTTTGAAACTCATGTACTCAAAGATAGAGTTCATTGTGACCACGTGGATTTATTGTAGTACACACAAATTCATAGTTCACCAAAGTTTTAAAAAAAGTATATAATGCTTATGAATCCAACGAAGACAAATTCATTATTTCAGTTTTATAAAATCCTATTTATCTAATTTATCTTTACAGTGGCAACCCCTACATTTTCTACTCTAGCAACTGAGTCATTCTCTAGCAACGCCCCAGTATTATTTTTCAGTAATCAGCTTCAAACAGAGAGCGTTGTAGTAGAGAGTGACTCGTAATTATATAACTTACAAATCGAGCCCCTTTTTTGTTCTTTCTCTGGTCTTCCCGGTATTTCTAGTTCGTGTGATGTTAGAGGTTCACCGTCGCTTTCTACTATACCTTCTTTCATAAAAGACACTCCATCTCCAAAGATGGTGAATAATAAGTTCAATGGAATTATTATTTCTAGTAAAGTTAAAGTCTGCAACAAATAAAATGATTGACAACTTTATACAAATATATGGAAGAAATGTAACAACAACGGATACAGTGATAACAAGATGTACACGTCTAATGGGAGATTTGGAAATATAGTCACATGATAGTTTTTTGAGGTTGCCTATTTAAATTTACAATAAAGGAAATAGATAGTGATTATGAACATGGCTAAAGGTTATATTGATTCAATTTACAAAATGGAAAAATATTGAGAAATATATCTCTGGTCAATCTACATCTCAATTTCAGAAAATTTATATTTTACATCATAAATATTTGTAGCAATGTTAACAATTTGGAGCCATTAACATTAATAATTTTCAAAATTGTACATTACTTAATTGTAAAATTTTTAAGGATAAAAACACAAAGCAAAGTATTGCTATATCATGTGAAAAGTGCTTTCAACGAATTAACAACAATGAATAAAAACAAGATCAGTGTTGTCAGAGCAAAATAAAAGTATGTACCAGAATACTCAAGAAAATGTACCAGATCTAATGTATACACATAACAGATTTTTAATATAATAACCATCACACCATGGACCAGAATAACATTTGTTCCTGCACACTTAACCAGAGTAATTTGTATCAGATCTGGTAAAGTTGTAACATCTCTGGCAACACTGAACAAAATTAATGGAATGAAAACAGTTCGCGGAAATTTTTCCGATAGTGGGCGCTGCAGTATATATGTCAAAGCTGTCAGTGGAATGGGGAAAACAATCAACAAATCCATTTCAGTTTTTCTGTCTATTTGATTAAATTTCGAATTTTGGGCGATAAAGGTGTCTTGTGAAAGATGGTGCTTGTTAAAATTAGTTTGGTTGACATTTTAAAAAACATTGGAGATAGAAATCGGCCGATGGTAGGAGGCGAATACGTTTTCAAAGCATTAAATAACACTGAACATTAAAATATTTTATTGAAATGAGTGAAATTACCTTTATATATTTCTAAGCAGTGTCTGATACACACTGACAAGTATTCGGAAATATGTTTCCTAATTTTTAAAATGTTTTACCACACTTTGCATAATTTTGGATCTGTTGGGAAGTGACTGGTGTGGCAAGATAGCGGAGAGTGCCTTACACCAACTGGTAACACAGATGGAAAAGGCGCTGGAAAGTGGCATGATCGCCCTGGGCGCATTCTTGGACATACAGGGGGCTTTCAACAGCACTCCTGTAAAATTAATGTGTAGAGCTGCGGTAGATCATGGAATAGAGCCAATGGTAATTAATTGGCTTGGGGCCATGCTACGCAACCGCACAGTAGAGGCTGCATGGAAAGAGCATGTGGCTAAAATGGTCGTCGACAGGGGATGTCCACAAGGGGGCGTCCTTTCGCCCACATTGTGGAACCTAGTAGTTGACGAATTAATATCCTTATTAAACGGTGAGGGCTTTCTGGCAATTGGGTATGCCGATGATATCGTTGTCCTTGTTGTTGGAAGGCATATCACCGTCCTCAGGGAACTAATACAAAGGGCCCTGAATAGGGTACAGGGGTGGTGCAACGACCACGGACTTGCAGTTAATCCTGCCAAGGCTGAGGTAATTGCTTTCACCAAGAAGAGAGATATAAGACCTGATGATCTGCACCTTGGTGGAGTGCCCCTTCCAGTGGTTGAACAAGTGAAATATCTGGGAGTGATCCTGGAGAAGACGCTGACATGGAAGGCCCACCTTGATAGCCGCCCGGGCAAGGTGATTAACACGTACTGGGTCTGTAGGAGAGCCTTTGGTCCGAAATGGGGACTAACCCCCAAGACGATCTTGTGGTTCTATAAAGTGATCATGCTGCCGATGCGCGGCTCTGGTCTGGTGGCCAAGGGTAACCCTGGCCACGGCTAGGTCGCAACTGGCACGCCTCCAAAGGGTGGTCGGTTTGGGGGCAACTGGCTGCATGAAAACTACACCAACTGCTGCGTTGGAGGTGATTCTTGGACTTCGGCCTCTTCACCAAGTGGTCGAGGCTGAAGCTGGGAGGGCACTCCTACGCTTGAAACGTTTGGGATATGTGCGAAACGAGGAAGGATGCAGGCACGTCAACAAGCTCAGGTTTCTGGGAGATGTCCCTGTTCTGGCTCGAGCGGCTGATGTCTGTCTGCGCAGGTACTCATTCGTAACCCCCTATAGGGTGAAGATCCGGAATAGAGAATTCTGGGAGAGGGAAGGAAATTTACAGCCTCATGGGATTGTCTGGTACACAGATGGTACATGCTCCAGCGATGGAGCGGGGGCTGGAATTTACTCCAGGAACCCAAGGACACAAGTCTGTGTCTCCATTTCAGGCTGAGGTATACGCTATCTTGGAATGTGCGCAGATAAACCTAGACAGAGGTAATACGGATCGACGCATAACCATATAAACCGACAGTCAGGAGGCAATCAAGGCCCTGAGTGGATATACCATCAACTCAGGGCTTGCTGCTGAATGTCGTGAACGCCTTGCTGACCTAGCAAGGCGGAACACAGTGTGGCTAGAATGGATTCCGGCCCACTCTGGATTTGAAGGCAATGAAGAGGAGGACGCGCTGGCTGTGGAAGAGGCGGCTACTCCTTTTAACGGACCGGGCCCGACCTTGGGCCTCACAAAACAAACAATCCGTAAGGAGACGAGGAACTGGTTGAGAAACCAGCACCTTGCTCACTGGAGGGTTTTACAGGGTCTCAGGCAGTCCAAACTCCTATTGAGGGGATGGACTGATGGACATGCTAGAGCTGCTCTAGAACTACCAAGGAGTAGGATAAAAAAGATAGCAGGACTCCTAACAGGGCACTGCTGTATGAGGAAACACCTCTGTAACCTAGTTTTAGAGGAAAGTCCCCTATGCAGGGGTTGCGAAATGCGACGAAACGTCGGACCATGTTTTCCTTGTATGTCCACATTGGGCTGTGCTATGCAGGCGAATCTTCGGAGTCCCTGATATGGCCTCTGGGGACGTAAGCAGACATCCACTGAAGAGGATTGAGTCCTTCGTGGAGGGACTCGGCTTCATGGAGGCATAAGTAGCAGGAATGGCAGAATCGGCCCGCCCGTGGCCTCAGTGCCGGAGCCTTGGCTTGAGTTTGTCTTGGCCAAGGTTCGCCTGACTAAATTAGTAGTAATATACCTCTTGCACTTGCTGGTCATTATTAGAGTCTAAATAAGTATTCTGATAAAACAAACTTCACCAAACTCTTCTAGAAATCAAGAACACGATATTAATACCTTGCTCACCACACACGTACTCTAATGGGGATTTGGTTTGTTTTCCCCATTCCAAAGTTATAAAATTTTGGCAGTAGGTGTCGCGCCCTTTGCTCGTTTTCGCGAATAGATAAGCTATAAAAGGAAATGAAGAAATATTCTTCCTTTTTTGCAGTTCCTAGTTTGCAGCTGATAATCTCTCTTTGGAATCAACGGTACTAGCTCCATCTACTGGTTGACTCCAAAACCTTGATGGAATATATTTACCCATTACAGCATTGACGTGCGGATCTTGTTTATTACTTATCTCTGATGGATATAAGACAGCAACTTGTAGAGTCAATAATGAGATATTATAAATTTCAACATTTGGTTTTACGCTTTTTTATAATAGATCTTTATAACGGCAAAGTTAGTTTCCGTGTTACGTGTAGTATATTAGCTGTATTTTCATATTAATGTGAAAGGGTCAATTTTAATTGGTACATAACTATTTGTCTGCCAGAAGTGTAAGAAATAAGGACAAATAATCTCCAATTAGGAACCGTTTTTCATTATTTTCACACATCGGCCCAAACAACCTGCCAATGTTATTATTGCCTAAGAATGATTGCAAACGACTTTGGTAGAAAACAAAATTTCAACAACGTGACCTCAAATTCTTGGTTTGGAATCAGTTTTTTGACAAGAAATTCATTTGTGAGGTAACAATTAGCAATATTTTATTTAAATTAGGTTATTCCTTACCTGCAGCCACTGTAATGCTTGTTGTTGTACTTTGGCACTAGTTTTTTGAAACCTAAACGATACGAATTGAAACATCTTCTTAGCGTTGAATCCCAACGGACTCATATCGGTATCTAGAATTTTACTTAATACGATGCGTAGTTCGAATAGTTCTTTTTCAGGTACGTCATTTACGATGGCTTCCATCCAATGAGGCATAACGTAGTCCCATATTTCTTGAGTTATTACTTCATAAGGTACTAGACAAAAGAGGCGATTTAAACCATCTTTTAAATGTGTTGTGCGTGACGACAGTGTATCCCTAAAAGTTTATAAGGAAATAATGAAAAAGTATTTTGAAAATTTGTAAATGAAACACACATGCATGTATAAACCGTTGTTGTCGTGTCGTTTCCACGTCGTTTGTCGTTCCTCTCAAATAATCAAATTTTATATCTTGTTATTCGTGATTCGCAGTTCCATCAATAAAAACCGTTAGTGCTACGAGACTTGATATCTGTCAATATTGTCAAACTTCACATATTTTGATAATGTATGTAGAAATGTATGATGGGGTGACATTCACTGAGACCTAAAAGATCTATTGTGTCCCCTTACTTCTACTTAGTTCCTGAGGAACTTCTCAGTAGCTCCTTTAGTCCTATTTCGCTGAGGAATTTTAGGATATCTGCAGGCTTCAACTAAGGTAAATTTCCCTCTCCTAGGTGCTGTGCCCTATGATTACGAATTTCTGTGCAATTCGCAAGTATGTGGATGGAGGTATCTTCTTCCATGCCACAGAATCTACATTCTTCTTCCTCCACTATCCTGAGCTTTTTCAGGTGCCCGTTAAGGAGGCAATGTCCCGTTTGGATCCCTGTCAAAACTCTTAGTGCAGTTTTACTTTGACTTATGCATTCATTTGATCTCAACGGGTTGTAGTCACCCATCAGAATCTTTGATTGTCGTAGCCCTACTAGATCTTCTCTTTTCTTCGGCTTTGCCTATTTCTTCCAATATTACATTGGGGCTGATACCGCAAAAGGGTTCCGGTCCCCAAAAGGATCTTTCAGTCCTCCTCCTTGCTAGTCCATCTGCTATTTCATTTCCTTCTATTCCAGTGATATTTTGATAATATATTTGCTATTAAATAGAAGAACCTTCTTGATATATTTGATATAAAAACGAAAAACAATAACTAAACATGAATAATCTGTAATGTAAATGTTTCTGTCGTATGACTAACGTCACGTTGGTGACCAATTAAATTTCAACATCAAAAGCAACGAAGAACCTATATAAATTAATAAATTAGTCAGCTGGGGAACAACGAATCGCCATGAACTTGGAAAACACAGTGAGCAACGAACAACGGGAAAAACATAGTTTGTAAATCCAGCTTAATGCTTAATACTTAATTCGGCAAATTCCTTTCTCGGCTGGCAAAATTTTGGCCTCATCACGAGTCACCAGTGAGCAGTAGGATTATTAATGATATTGTAGGTTAATCTTACCAATGGCCTCCAATACGAGCGTACTCGGGTGGATGAGGCAAAAGACAGGAAATAAAAAGTTCGTAATGAGTTTGACCAATGTTTCGCAGCCAATTACATACGATTTCAGTCTTTAATTTCTCTAAGGTACTTTCTTCCTGACCTAAAATCATTTAAACAAGGCTATTTTCAATAAAGTTTCAATAAATTGATAGAATTTAGCAATAACATGACTAAACATGGAATTTTTACCGTCATACGAATAAGCTGTCATGTGAAACCAATGAAAAATCATAGCAAGCAAGCGTCCAAGTACTTCGACTGATGTATTTTCAGATGGAGTGCATCTACCGACTAACAACCACACTCCATATCGTCCCAATAGTTGCCGCTCTTCAATAGTTATATTTTCTAATGCTGGTACTGGACTTTTTCCTTCTTTTCCTTCTCTATTCTCCCTTCCTTCTTTTTCACCATCACGTTTTTCTTCTTTTGATTCTAAATGAGGTATTTTGGCTTCTTTTAGTAAACTGAAATATATTTTAATATTATTTTATTATAATTAAATTGTGTTGATATAATACATGGTTCAATGAGTCAAGCTGTAGAAAGAATAATGTTTAATACAGTGAGGACGTTTAGGTTGGAATATATCCCAATGCAGTTGATAGCACGGATCGGGGGTTCGGCACATAAAATAGTTGGAAACCATTGGCGCGACGGAACTATCTTTACCGTAACCTATACAGGTACAGTTACGGCCAATAAAAAAATGGGACAATTTTTGTCTAATTCTAGCTGCTTGAATTTGTCATATATTGTAACATTAAATATTTGACATCTGTCAAACAATTCCAAATTCGAAAGTAATAATGCCGCATATAAATTCAGTGACTAAAGGTGGAATATTCGCAAAAATAGATGATGGGTGAGTGAGGCAAACTGCGGCATTTTACAATGTAAGCAAGAACTCAGTTTCAAGTATTTTAAGAAGATGACGAAATGATGGAAGAATTAATAGAACTTCAGGCTCAAGAAGTCCAAGAAAGTCAACTGCTGAACAGGATGCTGCTTTGATTAACCATTTAAGAGCAAATCCATTTGAAACAGAAGTTGAAGCTGTTCCAGCAACAAATTTTCCAGCATCCTGTCGTACGGGCCGTCGCAGAGTAGCACAGTCTGAATTGAAATGCCACGCAGCAGTAAAGAAACTATTATTAAACAATAGTCACAAAGAAGCAAGAATGGGGTTTGCTTTAGAGCATATTGCTTATGATGAACAATTTTGGAATCGTGTTATTTTCACGGATGAAAAGGTTTTCCAATCGTCAAATAGCGGCCATATTCGTGTCTATCGCCCTCCGAATACACGGTTTGACGAGAATTATGTCAATTTCACAAATAGAAGTGGTCGTTTTTCTGTAAATATGTGGACATGGATATCTACGCAGGGACCTGGAGTTCTATGGCATATTGGCGAAAGATTTATTAGTGAAGCATATATCAGAATTTTAGAAAATGTTATGCTTCCTTCTGTTGAGATTCTTTTCCCTAACAATGATTTTATCTTCCAACAAGATAACTGTCCAGTGCATAACTCTGGTGAAGTGACCGAATGGTTTCGGGCACGTAATATTAATGTTCTTAACTGGTGTAGTAAAAGCCCAGACCTGAATCCAGTAGAAAATGTTTGGGCAATGTTAGTTAGAGAAATTCGAAATGTAAGACCAAGAAACGTTGAAGGTTTGTTAGATGTTATAAATAATGCGACCTCCGATTTTCGTTCATTATAGGCGCTCTATGCTATCAACACATTTGAAACAAACTTTAATAAAGATGAAATGTTATTATTATTACGGTTTTGTTTTGTCAGGTTAGGAGTTTAGTTCGACAAGATTATATATTGGGACTTTGTATTTATTTTTTGGAGTAAAGATAGTTAAATCACATGATTGACAATGTAAAGCAAAAATAGTTTATAATTTTATTTAGCACAGAAATCGAAATCGGTCTTGTTTATCTATGTTGCCTCGTAACGACACTTTCATGCCATTGGCGTTACAAACGATCATCACCAATCGTTAATTGAAAGTATAAATATTTTAACGATACCAAGTATTTTCCTACACTAGTGTCTATTGTATGTGAAACTATCTCGAAAGGCTTCAAATGATTTCCAAATATGTTATATTTAAACTATACATACGATAAATACATTTTTAAGACTCATTAAAATAAATAAATGTGAAAATGTTACACTACTGATTTGAAGTCGAATGTCAATTTTACAATATGGCGCTGGTTTTGATAACAAATGCGCGCATACGACTGCAACTTCAAGTGTCTTCTTCTTACGTAAAACAGAGTCTACAGCATTGTCAATTGCCTAGTTGTTAAGTTTCTCAATAATGGTACGTTTAAGCGAAAAATGAAGAATTGAAATTTTCATAATGTGTGGGTATAGTTACAGCGAGAAGTTTGAGAATGATAGATAATTGACCTGTTGTAATAGCTTTAGACAGAAAATAATTGAATTTATTCTAACCTAAGCGTCCTCATTGTATAATGATGAACAAAAATGATTAATGAAACAGACCTAACAATGGCTTCCACCATATAAGTTTGCATTTCAGGTTCCATATTCCAAGTAGGTGGTATACTTTTATGGACGATGTGATCTCCTCCTCTTCGATTATTATGTCTATTGTTATGACATTGCTCACAGTATCTTATAGGATGATTACCATTGTAGCTTGCACACTCAGTAGAAAAACATATAGATATTGCTGATTTATCATTTGAACGGCAGTTCTGTGATGAAAATATAAAAATAATCGAAATATTATACCATAATGTAAACCCTAGGAGTTTACTTGCAGAATGTAATTTTAAAATGTTGAAATATATGTAAATCACAGTAAGATCACTCAACATCGTCCTTGTATAGTTGACGTAAAAGGTATAGTGCGAACTTGAAGTTGCCGGCTCTTTGTTTGAATCTAAGACTAAGAGTATACCGTCATAGTCCAGTCAATATTACAATTAATTAAAATGCTTACTTAGTTGACGATAAGTTCATTTAATGTTATAATTTGAACTAATAATCGTTAATAGTTATTTAATAAACTAGTTTGTTAATGGAGGCGATTAATAAACGAAACTGTTTAAAGCACGAACGAGCGAAAGCGAGTGAGTGCGTTTAATAGTTTGACTGAACTATAACTATTTTTGAGATATTTTTGCAGGTGTTCTCTTTAGTAGGTGGTCTGACATCAAGAAAGTGTGTGTTTATGTGGAAATTGTAAGTAAGTATACATACGGGATTGGGATAAAGTATGGAACCAAGTAAATATCTATTAAACGAAAAGAACGATATTTATGAAAATTTGCAATGGAACAAAAAGCATCTGATGTACATTTTTTGTTAATAATATACTTCCGGTATAACCGGAAATGCCATCAGCTTCTTTAATTTAAATGGGAATATATTTTCACGGATTTTGAAAGAGCTTGTTATTTTGAATTCATACATACTGAGTTTAGTGTAAAAAAACTTGTAAAAACGAGGAATAACTCACTGTTAATTGTACAATAGGTGTACATTTCATTATTTTAGAATAATGAGAAAAAATTACTCCAAATGTTCAAAATGCTCGCCGTTCACTTGCTGACAATATGCCATCCTATTAACAAATTCTTGAGTCACTCTTTCCAAGACATTCTCCACGTATTAGGTCACATTCATTAATAATTCTTTGTCTCAATTCCTGTAAGTTTGTTGGTCGTCTAACGTAAACACGTAATTTTAGATAACCCCAAAGAAAAAAATCTAACGGGCTAAGATCCGGAGAACGAGCAGGCCACTCTATGAATCTTCTACGTCCTATCCATCGATTTGGAAAATTCGCATCCAGAAAATCCCTAGCCCGTCTATCATAGTGGGGAGGTTCTCCATCTTGTTGAAACCAAACATTTTGTGGTAATTGCCCATTCTGTTGAAGTGCAGGAATAATTTCGTTATTTAGTAGGTCCAAATACTTGTCACCATTCAAGTTTCCGTCGATAAAAAATGGGCCTATAAGCCTATTTTCGACAATTCCCATCCAAACATTTAACTTCTGTGGATGCCTATGTGCTTAATGAATCCAATGAGGATTCTCATTTGACCAATACCTTGAGTTATGGCGATTAACTGTTCCATTTAAACAAAAACTTGCCTCATCGGAAAAAACTATGTTAGAAGCAAAATTGTCGTCGACATTACAGATGTCCATTAGCCGTTCGCAAAATTCCAGCCGTCGGTCAAAATCATCGTCTGACAATTCTTGAACCAACTGTACCTTATACGGATGATACTTTTCACTTTTTAATATCTTTCCTACGTAACGTACCATGGTTTAGTGCCAAATTTGTGGTGGGAGTTTGAGGTGATTCTTCTAAATTGATTGCAATATTTTATTTAACAGTTTCTTTCGTTGCAGTCCGCGGTCTTCCAGGTTTTAGCACATTTTTTACCATCCCAGTTGTATTAAAACGTTGTAATGTTTTAGTTACTGTTGAGCGTGATATAGGATTTCTCTCCGGATGCAAATTATTAAAAATATGACACACTTCTTCATGAGTTCTAACACGATCACCATAACCGATCGTCATTAAAATTTGAATACGCTTTTTTTCACTTAATTGAACCATTCTAAAATGTAAAATTTATTTCCGTCAATTAGAATTTGACACTTGGAGAACAAAAGACACTAAATAGTACTCGTTTATTTATTACTATGCATACAAACAACATCAATTAGTTTATCTAAATAGTTTTTTGCTCTAATGCAAAAAACTCAAAAGAGGTTGATTAAAGTGCTATATTCCTCGTTTTTACCAATTTTTTTTACACTAAACTCAGTATGTATGAACTCAAAATTACAAGTTCTTTCAAAATCTGTAAAAATATATAGGGTGTCCCATTTAAATTTAAGAAGTTGATGGCATTTCCGGCTAAACCGGAAGTATATTATCAACAAAAAAATGTACATCAGATGCATTTTGTTCCATTTCACTTACCTGCAGATTTTCATAAATATCGTTCTTTTCGTTTAAAATATATTTACTTGGTTCCATACTTCATCCCAACCCCGTATATTTATTAGCAATTATCTATTTGGACGAAACTCGGTATGATACACACGATACGGTTAAGAAATGATGGACTGATGGGTCAAAATACAAATACAATATAGAATTATGTTTGGTAAGTAGATGAAAATAATATAAATACCTTTCAGAGTTTAGCTCCGCAACATAACTTAAAGGGGATATACGATTAGATAGCTGGCACTATATCTTTTAAGTCAACTATACCTACTTACCTTATTTTCACAAACCATAGAAACTTGCTGCATGGGATGAAGAATATCAAAAAACATTTGGTTAGGATGCTCCCGATGAATTTCATTGGCACATTCAATACATAAATATAAAGGCGGAGGTGTATCACTAGCAAATGTTATGGAGATGCAATGATCGTAGCAAACTTTTGCGGCTTCTGCGTTACCTGTGTTTGGGCACATGTCTCTTTGGCAAACAAAAGGCGTTGGATCTAAAATTATACATAAATTGTTGTTACTTTTACATCCACTTTAGAATTATTTGAAACATGCTAATGGCATGAAGAAAGTTGGAATTAAAAAAAAATATTTAGTAAAAATAGTTAAATACCTGCGAATTTACAGATGAGATTTTTTCGATCAAATAAATTAGCGTTAAACGTAGGCCAATAATAAAATAATAATTTTGCGGCAGATGAACGAGCTGTTGATGTTCCATAAGCTATCACACTTAAAATATCTTTTAAAATATTTTGCTTCAACGTCATCAGGCATTCCAAGAGTTGGCAGTGAAGTGCAGGGTTCGTTGAATATTGGAATACCATCATAATGACGGCAGAAACAGATTGACATATGTCACTATCACGATCATTGTGTCTTGCTAAAATTTAAAAAAATTAATCCAAACAGGGACAGAAAACTTTGGGTTTATACAGTGGGCAATAATACTTAAAGTGACCTAAATTAACGAAGTTGGTACTTACATATAGTAAATGGAAGAATATAAAAACATAAAGTATTAATTATTTCTTGGTGTAAATTATTCGGAAGAACAGAGATGGAGGATGCAGTTAAATAAGGCAAATTATCAATTAAATCGTGTTCCAAAAACGGTAACAAACATCCAAGAATTTGAAGTATCGATTGACCGAAAGCTGAAAAACAAATTAATAATGTTAATGATTTGATTTGATGAATTAGGTAAGTATTTGTATGGACATTAAGTCTAACCCCCCTATGAAACTCCATTATTTAAGATGAAAAATCCTCGAATCCGTCAATTTTTATTTAAATCAATGTGTTTAATAACATACAAAAAATTGTCACCCCATTTACCCCCAACACTAGCTACCCCCTCGGAGTTTTTAAATAGCAAGAGGGGTCATGCTATACTTCGTTGGAAAGGGTTTGAAAAACAGAACTCAAAAATGCATAATTTTCAAATTTTGGTTCAAACAATTAATTAATGGAAATTATCAAAAAAATAAAGTATTACATTAATACCTTCAAAATTATAGGGACTGGACAAATTATTACTTATTATTCGGAAAAAATAAAACGGTATAAGGTATAATAAGCGTTCAAGAATAAAAATTAAATAATTATTGTTATCGAGTGTCACAAAATTAAAGCAAAACCAGTGAATTACTTATGTATTTTTATATCGCTAAGTGAGAATCTTAAACCAATAAATCGTTATTAACAAACGATTGAGATTAAATCAAAGTGTGATATAACACATGGGCTGAAATGTCCTGGGCCTAACAAAGAAAACACGTTTTTTTTTGTTCATTTTGTTAGTTTTATTCATCAACCTAATTTCCATCAAGAACAACGCAATCATTCCAGCGCCGCTCTAACATTTCAATACCACTTTTGTAGAACGATTTATCTTTTGTCTCAAAATAGGCCTCAGTGTCAGCGTTGACCTCTTCATTCGAGCGAAATTTCTTACTGGCGAGCATTTTTTTTAGGTCTGCGAGCAGCCAGTAGTCACTGGGAGAAAAATCTGGCGATAACGGTGGATGTGGGAGCAATTCGAAATTCAATTCATGTAGTTTTGCCATTGTTTTGATTGACTTGTGACACGGTGCGTTGTCTTGATGAAAACATTTTTGTTTCTTTGCAATTTCGGCCTTCAAACGCTCCAATTATATAATATTCACTGTTGATGGTATTTCCCCTTTCAAGATAGTCCATTAATACTACACCACGTACATCCCAAAATACCGAGGCCATAACCTTTCCAGCTGATTGTTCTGCTTTCGGGCGCTTTGGACGAGGTTCTCCAATTGCTGTCCACTCAGATGACGATCGTTTTGATTCCGGAGTGAAATGATGGATCCATGTTTCATCCATTGTCACATATCGACGCAAAAAATCCGGTTTGTTACGTTTAAACATGGTCAAACACTGCTCAGAAGCATCAACGGTTCTTGGTCAACAGTGAGGTCACCAACTTTGAACAGAGCTTTCTCATAGTCAATTGCTCATGGAATATAAAGCCAACACGTTCTTTTGATATCTTTACGATGTCAGCTAACTTCACGTCATGCAACTTCACTTTTTGATCATTCAAAACGATGTAGTGAATTTTTTTGATGTTTTCTGGTGTTACCGCTCCATTTGGACGTCCACTGCGTTCCGCATCATCGGTGTCTCTACGACCACTTTTGAAGTCAGCAAACCATCGTTTTATTGTTGTTTCTGATGGAGCGGTGTCCCCATAACACTTTTCAAGCCATTACTTCGCTTGAACGGTATTTTGTCCCATCAAGAATCAGTGCAAAATTAAAACACGAAATTGTTTTTGATCCATTGTTTTGAAAATATTAAAAGTAGCGTCACTCTTAGTACAATAACTCACGAGCTAATGAATTATTGAATTCATGATACTTTTCAAGGTTAGTATTAACTGAAAAACAGGCGATTGCAAAAAAAACTAGCGCCATCTATGTGTCACCCCCGGGACTTTTACGCCCATGTGTTATTTTTCTTTTCAAACCTTTCCAACGAAGTAACGCACACCTCCCTTGCTACTTAAAAAATCTGAGGGGGTAGCTCATAAAGATATTCGTTTTTTATGGGTTCCGTCCTCCCCAAGGAGCTGTGAGACCTGGACGTTGGTGGGGGAGCCGAGTAGCTGTTCCTCCTCAAAAGGAATAACTGAAACCAAGGACAGCTCAACGGATCTCTGTGGAATGCAGAGATCCGATATCAGGATATTCAGTGTGGAGAGTGGACTGTTGTCCCGACGAGTTTATTGATAGCCGGTCGGTTGCCGGAGTCAGCGGGGTCGGAGCAGTGGACTGCTTGTGGAAACCTGCCTGTTATAAACCGTATCTAGTGGAAAGTGGTTGATGAGATATATTCACTAGATGTGGGGGCTGGCCAAGTGGAAGGAGACCACAATAAAAACCCCCCAAGTCAAGGTGGAACAGCATATGCCGAGGACTGCGTGGTCAAGGGGAAGCTTGATCGCTAATATGCGGACTCTGGATACCTGGGGACATCCAGTTTAAATACCCTTACTCCTGCGTGCGGGGCTCTGCAGGAGTGGACCTTATGTTTCCCTAGCTACTCGTGGGATCAACCATGGAAGGAAAAAAGCAAAAGAAGCCAAGCTGGCAAGCACCGCAATCGGGCACAAGTCGGAACAATACATCCGAAGTGCCCAAAAATACAGCATCTTCCTCACACGCGAGCAAACCTCGTGTTGAGGAAGGCAGAGAAAAGCAGGAGAGGAGAAAGGCAGGGCCACCTATACCGTCAACCTCGTCAACTGGAGAAAGTCTCCGGAAAAAACCCTGGTTAAAAAATAAGAAGACCCCCCTCCTTCCAGAACTGGGTAAGCCCGGAGGAAGGGACGATCCACTAAGGCGTGGACTTAGTGGAGCGGGGGTAAGATGGTATCTTAGCTTCCTTGAACAGGGACTTGCACCGGAGGAAGCAAAAAAGAAGGCCACAGAGCTGAAAAAACAAGGAGAGGAGGAAAACGTAAGCGGGAAGTGGCGACAGCCCAGTCACCGCAAGTACAGGTGAAGAAGAAAAAGGAGGACAGGATAGCCATCCCTTCTTCAGTTGGCAGCTATGCAGCTGCAGCAAAAATAATAAGAATGGCAGTTCTCACTAGGGCGTACCCTGAGACTTCCCTCAGTGCGGACGATCAAACCTTGCTGGAGAACGCAATAATAGGAGAAATGTATGCTGGATGGGAGCATAAGCTCCAGTTTAGTGGCATACATTTCAGACCAGAAGTCGTTCTAATCGACTGATAGTACCACAGCTGGAAAGCTGGAAGGGAGTAGAACTGATGGTGTGCCAGGGAGACGACATCCCAAAAATGCATACCGCCACGATCTTCCTCCCAAGAAGCAAAGGCGTAGAGGAAGGAAAGCTGCTTCGCTTGATCAAAGCGCAGAATGAAGGTTTGGAAACAGACCAGTGGAAGGTCCTCAATCTTAAAGAAGAGGGCAAAGGCCTAGTCTTGAGGACAGGAATAGACAATCTATCCTGCCAAAAAATCAAGAACAACGGGTTCACCATTCATTACCGGTTTGGGAAAATCCCCGTACATGGCCTCAGAAAGGAAGGAGAAGGAGACCTGGAGAAGGCATCCATTTCCTCCAAGGCCAGTGGCGACTCAGGTAGTGTAGAAAGCCTACACATTACCAAACTCCTTGGGGAGGAGTCGCCGCTGTCCGAGGAGGGAATGGAGATTGTGTCGGAGTAAGGGGACAGTACTCTTACTGAAGGGGACATCACCCTGACGAAAGAGGGAAATATCCAAGAAGATAACCAACAGGATCGCGGGAATTAAATTGGCTCAAGTTAATGCTCACCATGCCAAAGGAGCTTCGGCGGCGATCAGAAGATTGTTCACCAAGGACCAATGGGGGATGTGTTTGATCCAAGAATTTTGGGTCAATAATAACCAGGTAAGAGGATTAGCATGTAAAAATGCTAAAATAGTATATCACACTGGTAGTGATATACCAAGAACATGTATTATGATAAGGAAGAATATTAACTATTTTTGTCTTTCAGAATACATGACTCGGGACCTCGTTCCAGTTCGAACACACCTCGAACACAAGAAGGAGGGCAAGGAGATAGTAATAGCATCATGCTACTTTGAGGGAGATGGGCTAGCACCACCCCCAGAGGTACAAAGGCTGGTGGAGTACTGTGAAGAGAAGAGACTACCTCTACTTCTAGCATGTGATGCCAATGCACACAACACCGTTTGGGGCAGCAGCAACACCAACCAGAGAGGATTAAATCAAAGTGACATATTTTTGCTTTTCAAACCTTTCCAACGAAGAACGTTGCTATTTAAATGACTGTTGTTCTGAAATGCAGAGACATTTTTCGGTACCTACTACTTTTAGGTAAATGAAATTTAAAAATATACTTTATAGTATATTATAGACAGTTCGATTTTTGCGACAATATTAAAGTATTTGTGACATTACTTACGTAGTATTCCGTAATTAATAAGAGGTGCTACTTCTAGTAATGGAATTAAAGAATTGTAAAGACCTTTGTAATCTAAACTCGGAAAGAGAGTCATTCTAACCGCATCCATTTCTGGATCCTTAAGAAGATCAAATGGAGAGTTTGGTACATCTTTCAAAACAGCTAAAAATTCACAATTAGTTACGATGTTCTATACTGGGACAATCTTACCAAAATATATTTTTTATGTCATATGTAAGTAGGTACCTAGTGTACCATAATGAAAAAAATAGAGAAAAACAGTGCAAACCAAAAATTTATAACATCATGGCAAGGATCTTAACATAATAAAATGAGAAGATATGTATTATACCAAAAGATCATTAGATCAGCCATATTACTTATATGGTATTGAATTCTGAAAGCGAGAGTCTTAAGGAAAATAAAATAAATTCTGGTTAGAAAATGTAACAGTTCTAGGGGAATCCTGGAGACAGGTATAACATGCGAGGAACGTTTAGATTATTGGAGACATTAATTTATCGTTTTGATCTAAGTTTTGGTGAGACTGGCCCAAAAAAAACATATATTTTTATACTTAGAAGTGTTTGCGAGAAATATTTGATTGTGTTTGCTATGTCAACACCAGATGGAGCGGGCATGACCCCTTGCATGAGGCGCAGCTGGTAGTCATAGAGGCTGCGAATTTTGGCTGTAACTGAATTTAATTAAAATTATTATGTGGTAAATTGTGGCACCAGCATAGCTCCATTAAATCTACTACGAAGCGTTAAAATATTTTGAAAGTAGAGTGCTTAATATATCAATAAAATTACAACGCAGCGTAGTATTTTACAATACATAGTATACAGAGTGTCCAGAAACTCTCCTGCCAAACGGAAACTACAGTTACTAGAGGTGATTTTAAGTCGATTTAGCTCAAATTACCTTAATCCGAAAATGGTTTCTAAGGGAGCTACAGCCCTTTGAAGGAGACGTCCTCATATGAGTTTTCTTCAAATTATTCAAAAATACCGTTACTTAAAACATTCAAACTTGGTATAATCAATAAACAGTTACAAACCAGTTGTTCGCTGTAAAGAAATTTTTTTCAGATCCATCACAAGCCTGTCAGTCGGGGGGACCAAAAGGTATTTTCTATTAAAAAAATTTTATTTTCAAGTTTTTTATGTATCCGACACCGAATTTGGAAAATTCAAGATAATTTTCATAAAAAATTTTCTCTTATTTCAACTCGATATCATGAACCGTTTTCGAGAAAAATAAATTTAAACTTTTTGTATCGGTAATATCAAGTTGGCTTTGAAAAATCAACAAATTGTACAGATACTGGTAACAAAAGTCGTAAGTATTAAGTTGCTTACATTGTTTTGGAAATTTTAAATTAATTTTATTTCGTGAGGGTATAAAACAAGAATCAACATTAAAAAAAATCAAAGTTAGAGATAATTACCAACAGAAATAAGAGAATTAATTTTACAACAGATGCTCTACATGACGACCATTTGTCTCAATAACTTATTCTTTTCTCTAAAGATCTTCTAATTTTTGCAAAAATTGCTGCATTATTTCTAATTTCATTAAAAGCGTTTTGAATTATTTGCCACAGCTGATTACGGGTTTCTATTGGAACAGCAGAGATTAATGATTTTAAATAACCCCAAATACCAAAATCACAGGGGTTTAAATCTGGAGATCTTGGGGGCCAATTAACTGGACCACCTCTTCCAATCCATTTATCGTAATAGTTATTGTCGAGATATTGACAAACCTCTATGCTAAAATGGGCTGGGCAGCCGTCGTGCATGAACCATAAATTATTTCGAATCATCAGGGGAGCCTCGTCTATTGAATCAGGTAAAACATTTTGTAGGAAATTAAGATATTCTTGTCCTGTTAAACGGCTAGGAAGCTCTACGGGTCCCAGAAGTTAATTACCAATTACATCTATCCAAACAAAAATACTAAATCTTAGCTGGTGCTTTTTCTCTACTGTTGCATGAGCATTATCACTAATGTAGGCATAATGATGTGCATTATGTAAATTAAAAATTGCGTCTCTGGTAAACGTAGATTCATCGCAAAATAAAATATCGGAAAACAAATTAACAGGACAAGAATATCTTAATTTCCTACAAAATGTTTTACCTGATTTAATAGACCAGGCTCCCCTGATGATTCGAAATAATTTATGGTTCATGCACGACGGCTGCCCAGCCCATTTTAGTATAGAGGTTTGTCAATATCTCGACAATAACTATCACGATAAATGGATTGGAAGAGGTGGTCCAGTTAATTGGCCCCCAAGATCTCCAGATTTAAACCCCTGTGATTTTTGTATTTGGAGTTATTTAAATCATTAGTCTATGCTGTTCCAATAGAAACCCGTAATCAGCTGTGGCAAAGAATTCAAAACGCTTGTAATGAAATTAGAAATAATGCAGGAATTTTTGCAAAAATTAGAAGATCTTTAGAGAAAAGAATAAATTTGTGTATCGAGACAAATGGTCGTCATGTAGAGCATCTGTTGTAAAATTAATTCTCTCATTTCTGTTGGTAATTATCTATAACTTTGTTTTTTTTAATGTTGATTCTTGTTTTATACCCTCACGAAATAAAATTAATTTAAAATTTCCAAAACAATGTAAGCAACTTAATACTTACGACTTTTGTTACCAGTACCTGTACAATTTGTTGATTTTTCAAAGCCAACTTGATATTACAGATACAATTTTATAATCCAACATGATTTTATGTAAGAAACACAAAAAGTTTAAATTTATTTTTCTCGAAAACGGTTCATGATATCGATTTGAAAGAAGAGAACATTTTCTATGAAAATTATCTTGAATTTTCCAAATTCGGTGTCGGATACATAAAAAACTTGAAAATAATTTTTTTTTAATAAAAATACCTGATGGTCCCCCCGACTGACACACTTGTGATGGATCTGAAAAAAATTTATTTACAGCGAACGACTGGTTTGCACTGTTTATTGATTATACCAAGTTTGAATATTTTAAGTAACGGTATTTTTGAATGATTTGAAGAAAACTCATATGAGGACGTCTTCTTCAAAGGGCTGTAGCTCCCTTAGGAAGCATTTTCGGATTAAGGCAATTTGAGCTAAATCGACTTAAAATCACCTCTACTGTAGTTTCTGTTTGGCAGGAGAGTTTCTGGACACTTTGTATAAGTACAGCAAAATATAGAGGTGGACAGCTTACTATGTATAGGTAACAGTATTTGTGACCTACTTTTATTAAAATGAGTTATTTTTATATATGTATAATGCTCACATATTTTGAAACTTTTAGAGCAAGTTTATTATTCAACTTCGTGTTTTACTTTACAACGAGAATATTCTCATTGTTTATTTTCATATGTTCGTTCTTTCAGCGAACACTTGAAATTAAATCCTCTACTTTATTTTATAACTGTTCATAATCATTAATACCTATAATGTGGATGTCATGCACCACTTACCTATCATGCTATTAGTATGTTAAGTTCGTTACGTTGTTTAACTAAACATTCTTTAAAAAAAAATCACATATAATGGTACAAGTTCGTTACGTTGTTTAACTACATATTCTTTAAAAAAAAATCACATATATTGGTACAAGATTTATGCAGTCTCTGTTTGTAAATAATTCAAAAATTAGCGAAAATATATACTTTGGAAAAATATCCGATGGGTTTTTGTTAAGAGATTAATTCAAAGCCTGTATCATCAAATAATTCAAGTAGTAGTTGTTTTTCGGAAAAAACTTTGTTATTAGTAAATATGTTTGCTAATAAATTCATTATTTCCAAAATCAAAAGCGGATTTGAACCCACACGTTTGCCAGCTCTATAAGTTTTATATTCTGCTTAGCGATACACTGCAGGACAGGAATTGACTTGCCAGGACAAAAAAAGTTAACGTGCTGCAGTGTGATCTAGAAGCGACAAAGTTAAATAATACACCAAGAACAAGAACCGAAACTTCGCATAAAACCGTGTCTACAGGTGCCATGTTTTTAATTAGTCGTCATATTATGTCATACTGTCACATGTAGGCCTCTTTCTTATGGTCTTTACAGACCAAAATTAGAATAAAGTTGGCTTGTAGGTTGAAATTATTTTTTTTTCTATTTCACGTGTATATTGTCAACGAAAAGTGCAGAAGTAGTTACTGAATACTGATGGATAATACATTTGATAAAACACAACTTTATGCTAAAATACTTTTTCTCAATGTGATTCGAGTAAAGCTGTGAGCTTTATTATAATTCTCAGTGTATGTCAGAGTTAGATGTCGCCTTCAAGGTTATTTATTTTTGTCCCTTCAACATCAAAGGATTTTCGCCGGGGTTCACTTCTTGTTGTTGTGTGTATTCTTTGACAAATTGGATATAAATTCTCAAGACGATAATCGATTAGTAGGGCGACATCTATTGATCTTTATTAGTGTTTTCAATAAAATCTATCAAGTAGATCAAGTTCTTTAATAAAGGTATATTGAAGAATCGCAAAAAGATTCTGATATATTGAAGTTACTTCAACTTCAACAATTGTATTATATAGGATGGTCCTTAAGTAATGGTCCAAACGGAAAAGGAAGATGCTTGGCCTAAAAACATTATGATCTGACGCAACTTTAACAAAATACCTATTAATAACAAAAAAGATAGAGCGTGCAAAGTTGAAATGTAGATATTGTTTTTTTTTCACAGTGAATTAGGAGATTTTGGATATATACAAGAACGAAAAAATATTAAATATAGGGGTTATGAGTTATGGAAAATCATCTGATAAAACTTCTTAAAGCAATCAAACATAAAAAAAAACGAAAATCTTAAATTCACTGAAATTAAACAAATCTGGTAAATCTATTATATCATAAAATATAATAGATTTGGTATTTTCATAACATTTACCGCGATAAAAATACGTATTTCTAACCAACAAATTTATCAAAAAGAAAAAAAAACATTGGATTCGCACAAACGCACCTATACAACTTACAGTCGTGTAAGTTCATGTCATGCGAGAACAAAATCAAGGCCAGCAGAATAAATAAAATTGAACTATTAATTCTCCTCCACTTATCGGTTATCGAATGCCTAAAAAGTTTTACTTCAAAAACAGCAAGTATCAATGGACTGTCTAAGCTCTGACGTCACAACTTTTCCAAACAAATCGATAACGCGTGTAAAACGTCATAAGAGATTTTCAATTTGCCGTTTGCTGTTGATTTAGTTATAAATAAGAGTGATCGTTTTTAGAAATAAGTAAAAAGGGATCAGTTGGAGACTTTTTTACACGAAAATCTGCAAGGTAAGGTTAAAAATTTCTCGATAATTTACACGAACATTCGGTTTGTTTGGAAAAGATTTTATGACTACGCCTCTTATGACGTCAGACTTAGGCAGTCCATTCTGACAGATTTCGGTAATAGTCAGTAGGGTAGAGGTAGGTGGTATTCCATAATCCTATTATTCGTAGTTAGTACCTACCAAATAAATAATTCTATATCGAATCATAAATACATACGTAATGCTTATGCTGGCTGATTTTTAAGTATATAAATATATAATTACTGCTATCATATAGACATGCCGTATAAACAACTATAATTATAAGATTTATATTGAACATACGATTAGATACATGCACATGAGAATAAACACCTAACATTGGTTTTTAGCCAATCTAAGTTTCTTTTCTAGTTTTTTAATTAAAAAAAAAAATTCGACCGCGTTTTAAAATAAGGTAATGTAAAAAGTGAAAAAACTGAATATTGATCCGCTCAATAACGATAATATAGTATAATTTGTACGCCCAAACAACCCAAAAAAACATCAAAGGTCCGCTTGTCGGCTCCCAAAAGCATAAGCAGTCCTTTGAGATTTTTTTCGTTGTTGAACTGACATCGTACAAACTATACAAAAATGCACCTACTTACAATGAAAAAGTGTGAATTTTGAAAATATGTCATCAGATGGTGATACACGAAGCCTAAGAACCACTCTGTATATATTAGTGTCAACAAAAGATAAAGTTTTAGTCACAAGATTAAATTAAAATATACAACTATTTGTAGTTTATAGTTTCCTTGACATATTGCGCTAAAAACTGTAATAAGCGTTTATCACGATATCATAGATGTCGCTTTCTTTAAAACACTTCTTTGACATTCTCAGGACACAGCTAATATTGGAATGTTTTTCTCGATTCATTTACATTCAATTTTTAACCAGGTTTTGTAAGCAGTCTGAAATTTACAAATAGTTAACCAGTACTTTTTTTTTTTTTAAATTTTGGTTTCATCACTCGGAATTTGACCTCAAAACAGACAATTTATCTCTTATAAGATTAGTAAGTGTATTAAAGTAACACGTGTTAAAAAAAACTGAGAGCTGACATCTATTTTTTTCAAGAAACTTATGGTTAGGTATAAATTTGGTTCTGGTTGGCGACACTTAATATGCACAATCTACACATAAACAAACTCAAAATACAAACAAAAAATTAAAGAAATGTGGTAACATAGAAGGTAAAAGTCTCTTACATGCAGCAGCCCTTGTACCCATGTTGACAATGCAGTCACAATAATCAAAGGCAAGGGATACACTGAGGTCACATTGTTTAAAACGTGCGGGAATCTTCAACATTGGGGGGCAGCTTCGTTATTCCATTACAGATCAATAGTGGTAGAAAGTAAAGGATAACTGAAAGATTCTACAAGAACTTAAGGACACAAACACGTGGCTAGACCCCAACATCCTGGAGATCAATAACATCTTTATAGATATAATAATTTATTATGTATAATAAGATATACACACTCGCGCGCGATTTTAATTAAGTTTAACGAAAACTATTTGAGAAAGATGCTTACTTACATCGCATATTTTGAATAGAGCGCATATTTAATAAACCTGCGGTCGTGATGTACATTGGTTTAATATTTCGGTTCGATTCAATTAAATAGAAGTCAACAACACGTAAGAGTCTCTCAATCGATTGAATGTCTTCGGAGTATGTGCGCTCCGTAGCTGTGGCTGTCTTCAGCAACGTCCTCCACTTTCAGATATTATTTTCTAAATACAGCTGACTCAGTAACAAATATAACATCTAACACTTTGAGAAACTACTGAACATTTATCAAACACTTCTAATCATCCTCTGTATACAAATTATTAACACTCAAACACATTAACATCGAAATGTAAACAAATTTTATATTCAATAAAATTAAACATTTAATTTTTGGTTTTCGAAAACGAGGAGAAAGGTGTTACGACAACGATTAGTGCAAAATGAAAGGAAAACAGATTTCTGGAACTTACACCAAAATTTAGATAAAAATTCACTAATAATTTTGTTCAGTATTTCGTTACTACCATTAGAGCACTAACTATTACGCGAATTTGATGTATTTTTAGCAAAATTTGCAAGTGAATGATGAGAAAATTCCACACGGCGCATGCTTTCCCTTACCGAGGGCGGAATATTCTGTTTTCGATCCAGTTTCTGCCTCCATTTGGTCCAGTTTTAGTTATCTACACGTTCTTCTTCTGTATCCCTCAACCAATCAATAATATCATAATCTCATAATCCTCGACAACGTCCTTCAAACTTTCCGTGTATCTAAATCACTTGCATTGAATGGATCAAGTAGAACCACGTAAGTTTTTTTTGCTTTTATTTATTTTAATATAATTCTCACTCCCTCTTAAACTCACATAGGTACTATACAGAAATACTGACAATTTTTTTTTTGTAAACAATCAGTCGATACACTGGAAGTATATGAGTTACGGGTGTAAAACAAAAAGAAGCTGTCAAATTAAATCTCACTTTATTAAAATGTATTTTAAAAATGTATAGTTGACTGAAAATATATAGTGCAGCTATCTAATCGTATATCCCCTTTAAATTATGTTGCGGAACAAAACTCTGAAAGGTATTCATATTATTTTCGTCTACTTACCAAACGTAATTCTATATTGTATTTGTATTTTGACCCATCAGTCCATCCTTTCCTAACCGTATCGTGTGTATCATACCGAATTTCGTCCAAATAGATAATTGCTAATAATTATATGTATACTTACTTACAATTTCCACACAAAAATACACACACTTTCTTGATGTCAGACCACCGACTAAAGAGAACACCTGCAACATCTCTCAAAAATAGTTATAGTTCAGTCAAACTATTAAAGGCACTCACTCGCTATAGCTCGTTCGTGCTTAAAACAGTTTCGTTTATTAATCGCCTTCATTAACAAACTAGTTTATTATTAAATAACTATTAACGATTATTAGTTGAAATTATAACATTAAATGAATTTATCGTCAACTAAGTAAGTATTTTAAACAATTATGATATTGACTGGGCTATGACGGTATACTCTTAGTCTTAGAGTCAAAAAAAAGCCGGCAATTTCAAGTTCGCACTATATCTTTTACGTCAACTATATTTTTAAATATTATAGAGGACGACTAATCGGTTAATACTAATTGCCACACGGAACTACCTGTACACATTAATCCCAAGTACTTACTGCCCCACCTGCAAGAAAGTTTTAATGACCGGAAATTCAAAAACAATATATTTAAATATTTCCTATTCTTCGGTATTTAGCACGTAAAGTGCCGTGGTGGGTGTAAGGAGCCTACAATTTTTTGACATCAAAATATTTCTGAGGGGTCGTGGTGGGTCTATGTAAGGCACCATACCAAATTTTGCTTCTGGCCTCGGTGGATGATACTGTCCCTCCGAATCAATGTAAACTATATTGGGATAGATTCTTAAATGTTTTGGCTTCATTTTACTCTATTTGGCCTGTATGTGGCCCATCATGGCCCGAAATAGATAATTGTATATGATTAAAGGAAAAAACTCGTCCGGTCGTTAGGACCCGATTTTTTTTTATCATGGCGGCATTTTACGTGTTAGGAACACCAAATTTGATTATAGTTGAAAGAATGGGAATAAATTTAAAATAAGATGAATATTTTCAGTTATTGCAATTATTACGGTATAGTTTTGTCTGTTAGTATTTGTTTCGTGCTGTTAGTGTTCAACTTTTAAATAGTGAATCCAACGAAGATGTTTAGTCAAAGGGTAGACCTTTTATTAATATTTTTAATCATCGTGAGTACGTTGACAAACAAAAGCGTGAATCTGCCATGCATAGGTTAATGGCAGAGATTCAGAGACAAGGTGTAGAAGTACCGGATATTTGTTTTTGCGGAACACAATGGCTGTCATAACATCAGGTAAAAAAATCGAAATTGTAGTTGCTGGTATACGAAACAGCAAAGATAACGACTGAAAACTGTCACCTGTAGTCAGAAAACGCTTCAAGCTTTTGTCTGAGGGTCAATGGTTTACGCATTGGAGTACTTTGTTTACGAATTATGGGTTCTAACATATGTAGCAGCTCCTCAAACTTTTCGACACTCATACGTAAATGTCTTTTAAAATCCAGACGATCTTTAATTGCAAGTTCACGGAAAAGAGTTGCAGATGCACCAAGTTCATCTTTCCTGTCGACCCACTTCTTCACCCATACTCTTTTCTTATCCAAAACTGATTGCAATTCTTCGTTCAAAAGCACAACGCAAGCTTGGATCGCTTCATTAAAAGCTTCGCAATATTCTTCATCACAATCCGACATGATGCTCACTCACTCACAACAGACTGGACTACTGGCAGCCAGTATAACCAATAATACTTGCAGCCAGTACTTTCCGTGTGTAAATGGAAAATGATGGAAAGTGACGTAATGACTAGTACTGGCCGCCAGTAACTTTCCCCGTCTATAAGCCGCTTTATTACATAAGTTGTCCTAAAACGGTAATTTCCATAGCTTCGTTGTTAACTACTCGTTGTGTTTGGTGTTTTTCATTGGCAACTGATCCTAATTCAGTTACGGCATTAAACTGTCTAGCTGGGGCTCTTGCAGATTTATTGTTTTCGTAGTATAATCCTACAATTTCAATTCTATCTTGCAGAGTACACATTATTTTTATGAAAACTAAGCTACCTACTTGGCACTTTATTTAAAAAACGTCAAACACCAGTTTTTCGGTCGCTATATTTTTGCTCCAAGTAACACTTCGTTTACTTAATTGGCATATATGTGGGTGACCATAGGGGGGAAGGGGTTAAAGTTATAACGTCTACATATGAGCAAAAAGACGTCCACCTTTATATGATTTTTGATGTGTTTTTTCATTTTCATACTGATGCCTTCATAATTATAGTTTGGCAAGTTTATCTGAAGCTACGGGGCATCGGTAAAGGGCGAGGAAACATGGCGGATATCTGTCATAAACGTACCAATGGCGTACGGTACCTATTTTTATAAAAGAATTAAAAATAATAATTATTATTATATAATAATTATATATAGAAACTGATTTTTGCTTTGCTTTAAAGGTAAGGTATTTTTCAAAACACGGTATTTGTTAAAAACAAATAATGTTAAGAATCGTACTTGAATTCAATATGGATACGAAATAGTTCAAAATCTGACACTGACAATACCAACGCCACTGGATAATCAATGTCAGTCAATTGACAAAGTGAGAGGGAAGAGCACACGGACGCGCTTGCCAATAGGAAGTCAGCTGGTCACTAAGCAACGAAGGCCTTTGATTCATTTCACCAATTGAGTTAGTTCGGAGGGCGTGAAAATTATGGTTTTCGCACAACGCTGCCAGAGCTTGAAAAAGCCCATAACAAATTTGGAAAAGTGTTCATCTTTTAATATTCATAAATTGAAAAAATAATGTTAATATATAAAATCCAATGAAACAAGCACATTAAAGAATTAACGTTTAATCATATTGTTAATAATAAAAAGTCCATTTTCTAATTATTATCACTACATACTTAGCACTTTAGCTTTTTTATAGTTAAACGTGACAATATCGAATGTTTTCGACTGCATTCGTTTCACGGCTTCAGATAAACTTGCCAAACTATATGTGGGGTGGATATAGTTTTCATTGAAATGCTCAGTATATATTTCAACAGTTATTGCAATCAGTCAGGAAGGACTAAAGAATATTGTTGATAATTTGTTAAAAATGTTGAAACATTTTACACATAGTTTTTTTTTAGCCACAACTGAAACTGTGGATGAGCTTCGACTGAGACTGAACAATATGAGGAGACTAATGGCGGAAAGAATGTCTCCAGCTGACTACAACGAGGGAAGAAGAACCACAAACGCGGGAGTAATTGACGGATTTTTTTTAAGTTTCACCTTTGGCGTTGCATTGAGTGTCATTATAGCCGTCAGTGTTTACGCGTTTTATAACTTGTATGTGGCAATATTAAAGAGATTTCCACAAACTCACGACGAACTTTAAGATATATTTACAATATTTTCTTTTCTTTTGATAATAAGTGAGAATAGATTTTTTTTAAATATATTATAAGTGTTTATAAAATTCATTGTTTGGTTTTCACCACTATGTAAAGTCCTTTCATACTTATAGTGAAGTGACTAAAACGGATTATTGAAGGGTATAACCATAAACAAACAATGAAATACTATTTACGGTCTGGTTTTCGTAGTTTAAAAGTAGGTACGTAATTAAACCATATTTTGTTGAATTACAACTTGGTCATTTTGTTTAATAATAAAAGGATGAATTTTAAATATTTGCTTATTAAACATTTAACATTTAATTACAGAAACCTAAGGTTTTAATATCCTTCCAGAGTTGGACGAATTGTGTCATAAATATTGAAAAAGTGGAAAAATTATACAGAGTGGAAAGTCCAACTGGAACAAAATCAGTAACTTGATAAATAAAGGTTTATCGCAAAATTCCTGAAACACGAAATACAATTTTTTTTGTTACTTTTTATAAGCAATGTGTCGGAGAAAAAGGACATATTTACTGAAATTACTTTAATGCAATAAATGTTTAAAGTGCTCTCCACCTTGTTGTTGACAATATCCTAATCGTTTATAAATAGCATTCCGAACATTTTGTTCGGCGTTACTTGCCTAATTTCGTCCTCGATTCTTTGTTGAAGCTCGGCGATGTCGTTAGGTTTAGTGGCATAAACCTTGCTCTTTAGATATACCCATAAAAAAAATCTAATGATCTTGCTTGCCACTCAATTGGGCCCCTTCTTACAATCCACCTATTTGGAAACCTTCGTTAAGATAGGTTCGTACATTTTGAGCAAAATGTGGTGGTGTCCCATCTTGTTGAAACCACATCCGTTGGTCAAATAAGTTGAGATCCAAATTATTGGAGAATAAATTTACCAAAGTAGGAATCAGTTCTTCTTGGAGCATATTAAGGTACGGTTAGGTACAGTTTTTATTATCTACAGTAAACAAGGAAGTATATAGATGTATTATAGAGTTTCAGTCGAATGCATGCGTAGTGCTATAAAACATATGGGCACAAACAACACAAACGAGTAAGTATTATGTCAGATTTGTTTCCTTTATTCTTACCTACTGTAGAAATTCCCTACTATCCGTGGCCTAGTTTTGTATGTGTGAGAAAAAAGTCTTGATGGGCCCCTAGACAAGAAGCGAGTCTCCCTGTATATTTCCTTTTGAACCTCTTCTAATAATTACCTATCTGTGAGTTTGTTATAGGAATATCTCCTGCGCGCGTTTTGACGGAACTTTATATTACAAATGCAACTGGCTGAATGACAAAAGTCAATGCTTTAAAAAAAATTAAGGTACGGTTACGTTTCCATTAAAAAAAAGGACCTACTATGCGATCCCCAATAATTCCAGCCCAGACGTTTGTTTTTTGAGGCCTTTGGGTATGGCATTCATGCATCCAACGGGGATTTTCGTCAGCCCAATAACAGCAGTTCTGTCGATTGACGTGCCCATGTAATGTAAACGTAGCCTCATCAGAAAACAGCACCCATTCCAAAGCAATTTGTCCACAATCGATAGAAGCCATAATTCGTTATATGGGTGCTTTTTGGCTTCTTTAAGAATTTTGAAAGCTCTTGTGTGACTACACCATGAACGCGAGCTATTTGCCTAGCTGGAGTAACAGGATTTTCTTCAACTTCCAACATTATGTTCAACTGGGCTTCTTCGTCGACTTTTAAAAGCGTTTGTCGAGGAGCATCCCTTACCTGGCCCAACTCTCGATATCGAGTTTCAATTTTGCTAATCGTACTTCGATTAATTGAAGGTAATTCTGGATGAACTTCAGTAAACAAACGAGCGACTTCAGCCTGTGTTGGACTTCTGTCCCCATATCCGATCATCATTAAAATTTCGATACGATGCGTCTCGGTTAAATAGGGCATTTTCTTATTTTTCGTTTTTAATTTACACGTTGCGTTGAAATGCAAACAAGTACTAACAAATCAATCACATTCAGTTCAAATTGACCAAAAAACTATCGAGCAGGTTTTTTATTGAGCTTATCAAGTAAGAAACAATGTACATATAAAAAGTAATTTCAGTAAATATTTCTTTATTTCATTATTTTCCGACACATTGCTTACAAAAAGTAACAAAAAAATGGAATTGTATTTGCAATTGAAAAAGCTTTCAATGAAAAAATGCCCCCAGATAATTAAAAAGATAAACAAATCTCTTTGTCATATGCCCCATTGAAAATAAGAATTGACGTGTTTCAGGAATTTTGCGATAAACATTTATTTAGGTATCAAGTTACAGAATTTGTTCCAGTTAGACTTTCCACTCTGTATATCCGTATACTAATAATTCATTCAGATGATAATAGCGATAGTGATATTGATATATTAAGTGAATAAAATATAAGCAGTAACTTGTATTTTTGTAATAATAATTATAATTTATAATTGCTTGTTTAAAAATAAATAAACTATTATTAAATAAAATCAATAAATAACTAGCTTACACGGGTCTTAACAGGGGTGTATAGTTTGGCAAGTTTATCTGAAGCTTTGCGGCATCGGTAAGGGGCGAGGAAACATGGCGGATATCTGTCAAAAATGTACCAATGGCGTTCGGTACCTATTTTTATAAAAGTATTAAAAATTATTATTATATAATAATTATGTATAGAAACTGATTTTTGCTTTGCTTTAAAGGTGCGGTATTTTTCAAAACACGGTATTTGTTAAAAACTAATAATGTTAAGAATCGTACTTGAATTCGATATGGATACGAAATAGTTCAAAATCTGACACTGACAATACCAACGCCACTGGATAATCAATGTCAGTCAATTGACAAAGTAAGGGGAATGAACACACGCACGCGCTTGCCAATAGGAAGTCAGCTGGTCGCTAAGCAGCGAAGGCCTTTCAATAAATTTCACCAATTGAGTTAGTTCGGAGGGCGTCAAAATTATGGTTTTCGCACAACGCTGCCAGAGCTTAAAGAAGCCCATAACAAATTTGGAAAAGTGTTCATCTTTTAATATTCATAATTTGAAAAAATAATGTTAATAGACAAAATCCATTGAAACAAGCACGTTAAAAAATATATTGTTAATAATAAAAAGTCCATTTTCTAATTATTATCACTACATACTTATCCGCTCTAGTAAGGAGAGTTTCTGGACACCCTGTAGACACAAAACAGTGCCAAGCGAAATAAAAAATAATACTTTTATATAAATAATAATAAAATCGAATATAACCTATTATAAATGTTTCAATGACTCAGTTAAGAAGAGCGGATCGCAATGATCGCACTATAGAAGTGTTTCGAGTTTCTTCTACTTGTAATCAAGTTGTAAAACATTTTCAATAAATAAATAAATGTCAAAAATTGAAGCATATCAGCCTTTATTTCACATTTATAAACCTAATTGCTGGCAGATACTACCCCAGGTCTCGGTAACTTGGGCAATTTAAAATGGCACGCATATCTTTGTGAAGTAATATTTTGAAACAAAACAATCAAATAAAAATTTAAATTTATGGATACTTATTTTAAATTCAAAATAATCTACGGAACTGTACACAAGCAGGCAACGTAGCTCGATTGAGCTAAGTGATGGTAGGTCATGCTAGAACGACGCGACCGCGATGGGACGTTTCTAGAAAAGAGAAGACGCGAGCAGGCGATTCTCGGCTTTTCGAACGCCCGGTGAGCGGTATTGCCAAGGTTATATGGGAAACTTCTAGGAGGTGGATTTACCATTATATAAGCGTGTATTCAGTTAGTTAGTTTAATTTAGTACGAGCTATTGTAAAGGTAAGTTTCCAAATCAAAGCAATATGTGCATTATATCAGGAAAACGTAGTATTCCGAACATCTAGTGCTCAACGACATTTTCAAATAAGACATGAATCGGGGTTAAAGGATAATCCTGATAGAACGGAGATAATCCGACGAGCAGTTGCTCAGTATACAAAGCAGGCAACATTCATTACAAAAATTAGTCAAGAGAAAGATCAAGCAACCGAATGCAGTTTTAAAATTGCACAATCTTTGGCAGAAAAGAGAAGACCTTTCACTGATGGGGAGTTTATGAAGCAAACGTTTCTGGAAAGTCAAGATTTTGATCATCAGCATATTGAAATTAGGAACTCCGAGTTATGGAAGACAAAATTTGTGAAACTAAGGTGATCCTCAGGATAAGTAAAATGAAATACTGGCTAGTTTGCCAGATAAATTGATTTGCATAAAAAAAGTGGCGTGCATTCATTTGATCTCAACGGATTGTAGTCACCCATCAGAATATTTGCACTACTAGATCTTTCAAATGGTCAGACCTCTTTTCTCGGATTGGCCCATTTCTTCGAATATTACATTGGGGCTGATAGCGCAAAAGGGTTCCGGTCCCCAAAAGGGTCTTTCAGTCCCCCTCTTTGCTATTCCATATGCTATTTCATTTCCTTCTATTCTAGTGTTTCCTGGAATCCACAGTAAGGTTACTATATTGTTCTCGCCTAGTTCATTGAGTACGCCTAGGCATTCCCACACCGTTTTGGAACTGATTACACAAAAGCTCAGTGCTTCAATGGCTGCTTGACTATCCGACATTATGATCATTTTTTGCGTTCTATATCCTTTGTTAATATTGAACTGGGCACACTTTCTTATGGCGCGAATTTCCGCTTGAAAGATACTTGGGGTTTTTTTCAAGCTTTCAGAGTGTTTGGTTCCTGGCCTATCCCAGTTCCTTCTATTGCTTTTGAGCCGTGTACCATTGAATGGCATTCTTTCCAAGTCTAGTAATGGTATTTGGATCCCATTCCTTCTCGTTACTCAATCCCGTAACGAATTTCTTTTAAAAGTTATACCCTTTCATCATACCATCTTGTGGCATGTTTTTTGATTTCTAAGAAGTAAGGAGGTGGTTTTTTTTTAATGATTCCCTCTTTACTTAGTCTGTAACTAGTTCTTTCTGCCTTTCTGCTCTTTCCACCACCATATGTAATGGTGTGACGTTGAGGATCACTTCCATGGCTGCCGTTGGGCATGTTCCCATCGCTCCTGTAACGCATATACAGGCTAGTCTTTGAATTTTGGAGACGTTTTCTCTCGTCGTCCATAGACTAGTTCTGCTACTCCACGCAATGGCTCCATAAGTGATAATTGGCCTCACTATGGCAGAGTACATCCAGCTCAGGATTTTTGGGTTACAGTTTAACTGTAAAGTCTGTGCTATATTTCCTTTTTGATTAAAATTTTTAGAAATATTGTTGACAATTTTTTTATTTTATTAGTTACCTTCCTTATTAGTTTTAACAATTTTATACAATATTTATTCGTATAAAAATTATACAGTTTTTTATAGTGGCACTTTGGCTTTGTTTAAAATTGCACATGGGCACCTCTTTGTTAAAAGTTTGCCGACCCCTGTACTACACCCTATAACTCAGAAGAAACGATTTACGTAATACAATTTGTTAGTTTTTATCCACCCCTGTCAATGCAGTTTTAAATACTAATGTGTACTATAATTAAGATGTTTACAGCTTATGCTGCAATTGTGTGTACTCAAATAGTAAAATCGTAAAAACCTTAAAACCCGTAAGTTCCGATCGCTCGGAAGGGAACCATTTACAGATCATAGGTAAATGAAATAATTCTAACCGGTGTCCTGCATCTTTGCGACCATGGAGGCTATATGGCTTAGATAGACGATTTTGAGGTCAGGTTTTGTCAATTTCTCCGTATGAGTTAGTTCTCCTTATATAGTCTCCATGTTGGCATGTTTCCTACTTTCGATCGGTAATTAACTTCACTTCAGACTATCAGGTGTCAGATGAGACTGAAATAGGTTTGACGATACTAATAATACATTGTGTTTAATTTTTTTTAAAATAATTTTCAAAATAAGGTAAAAAATCATTATTTTTCATGCTTTAGTACAATTTGTTATTTTTTTAAAACAATATACTGTCGAAATTTAATGATTTTTAAATGTTATCAAACATTTATGTTTTAATGTTCCTAATGTGTAAACTTTTTTATTTATAAAAGCCAAGAAGTCAAAGAACCAGGAACACCAGTTTGGAACCGTATAATATATATTCAAGTTTCATGGAAAATGATTACTATTTTAGAAGCAATACGTTAATCCAGCTATTTGGAGATTAAGTGGAAAGAACTCACAAATTTGTTAAATTCTGCTGGAGATGAGCCTCATTATTTAAAAATTCCACATACAAAACAAACTAAATACTTATACCTACTTGTCTTCATCTTCTTGCAAAGTGAATTATTATTATTCATATTATTTACAGCTTACATACACCAAACTTGTATCTGTAAATATTTACGATAAAACAATGAAGTTCTTTTGTTACTTACAGAAATCATATAGAGTTGTAATTGGACCCAATCCGATATTACGAATCATAAATCATAATATAGATCGTTACGATTGCTAAGATTTTTACACAGAATTGCAGCATTATTCAGCCCCAGAGAGATTGTAAATAACTCATTATAAGGAATAAAGGTAGGTATTAACAACATTATTTGTTTGTCCTAATGATGTAACTGCAATTCAACTGTTTTCGTTTATGTTTCAGTTCAGTAAAATGATCTAAATCATATGTAAACAAAAACTAAATAAGATATAATAATCAACAAAAGTTAGTATACAATATATAACAATCGTTGAAAATATAAGCATTTATCTTATCGGTGTGGTAGAATTTGGTGGTAAACAAACCGCACTCTGTCCAACCAAACGAAAAACAAAAATTAAAATCAGTTAATTAATTCCGAGTTCCGAGGTATAGGTACCCGTAATTCGAATATTCGAAACGAGTAGATGTTTTGTTGTGTACCTACCTGTGGAACGTCATCACCATGCCAGTCAACTTCGCGCAACTAGTCAGTGTAGTTGAACAAGGTGGTGAATCGCGAGTTAATATCATCGAATCATAATGGAAAGCAGCTAGAGAAAGTTTAAAAATATTGTTTTTGTTGAAAATCTACCGCAGAAATTAAACAACACACAACGTATTATTGTGTTTGAAATGTCCAGTTCGATATGTAAAGCATCAGTGGTAAGTGTATTAACATCTTTAGAATTCAAAGAAACCTCTAAATTAATAGGTAGAGCCGATTACACGCGATGTTAGTATTTTTAATAATACCTGTGGATTGCCTTCGACAATACATCTTTTATTTTAAAGTCCTGGGTAATAAAATTGTTGTTTGAAATGACCTTCGACAAACGTACTGTTTTCTATTAAATACATTTCACAACAGAGTTGTTAAAAATAATAGATTCTAATAAATTTACAATTTTTCAAACAAATCCCTGTTTATCTAATCTTTACGGTTTTTATACGTAGGATATTTTGTAGATAATGTTGTATAAGTACTCGTGCTTTTATTCTCATTATAGATTATATTCAAATAAGTACCAACTTACTTTACTAACAGTATTTACCCACAAAATAATGTAGAATAAATTTTTCTTCGGTATGTGTATTGGACACTGCTAAAAGTAATTAAACCAGTTAATTTTTCTATTGATGTAGGTACACGCAATACCTAACTTGATTTAAAAAAAAATATATATATATATATAAATAAATAAACAATCACAACAATGATGTTATTTATTTATGTTTATATAATAGTTGGTATGCTATAATGTTATATGATCATTTGGTGTCTATAACATTTTATTTTCAATCATAAAACTAATAGCGAATATTTTCTGCCACTTTTATGAGTAGGCATTATTTCAATGACAATGATTGTGTTATCAACGGCTGTTTGCTTTTACAACACAAAATTTGGCAAATTTGTCGAATCACGGCTACACGTTAAAACACCTTCAAATTTTTTTCTATCGTTCTTTACCACGTGTACGTAGTATCCCTAGTAATATTAAGGAGACGCATGACTTTGGACTCCTTAAAAAAGTGATAATATTAAATAATAGAAATGATAATAAATCATTGGATTTACCCTTCCCCTTCTTGAATAACTTGATGTGCGCGTTACAATGTGTATTGGATATGCATACATGCATTCACCCTTCCCCTTCTTGAAAAATATCCAATACTTTGTAACGCGCACATCAAGTTATTCAAGAAGGGGAAGGGTGAATCCAATTGTCATGTCTATTATTTAATATTATCACTTTTTTAAGAGGCCCAAAGTAATGCGCCTCCTAATACTACTTGGGATACTACATACAAGTGTTAAATAATGATAGAAAAACATTTGGAGCCGTGATTCGACAAAATCACTTGCAAAGTTTAAGCACTTGTTCGTTTCTCTCGCCGACTTTATCTCCTGTATATGCCGGAATATGATAAATTATTATCTGCAATGTCATAAATATCGTATTTTTCGTTTTAAAAATATTTACTTGGTTTCATACTTCATCTCAACCCTGTAGGTATATAATGTTATAGAATACAAGTCTTTTGTTTCAACTGCTCCATCTCAACCTATCTTTCTATGGTTTATTGCTGAGAAATGAACATATTCATACAAAAATGTTTCCAAATAATGATGAAAAAGGTTAATGGCACTCAATAATTTATTAAAGTTTTTGTAATTTAAAGTGAAATATATTTAATAATCCAAGATATTTTGAATAAAAACAAATATGCAAATAACATATAGATACTGAATAACCTTTACACTTGCTTTTTATATTAATGAACTTTTCGGAATATTTGTTTTTATTCGTTTTTTTTCAATTGTTAACGATATTTATTGTTATCTAATACTGATAGTATTAGAATATTCAATTTATGAGAAAATATATAGGGTGGTTAAGGAAACGACTGTATACATCTCTCGTGAACAAAAAGAGATATAAAAAAAATCTCAAAACCGTTTCTAGAGAGTGGGAACTGAAATGACATAAGAGATAATACACTCGAATCAACCCCCTATGCCACACGTACAAAAATTTAAATTTCAACTCTGCTTGTGATAAGTCATTGGAAAGCCCGCAAAAAGTCTTCAACGGTATAACAAAATCAAATATTATTTAATGTCGAACTACATAAATTTTAATTATTAAGTAATTTTTAAAATAGTTTTCATTGTATTGTAAACAAAGGTATAACCTATCTTTAAACTCTATACGAACGTTGACAAATGTTACTTTAGTAATCACGACAGGCTTTGGTTACACGTGTTAACCACTCCAATAACGACATCAATAACAACAATAATTACAGTCATCACTAAAACAAATATTTATGTATGTATGTATGATGGGGTGACATTCACTGAGACCTAAAAGATCTATTGTGTCCCCTTCCTTCTACTTAGTTCCTGAAGAACATCTCGGAGACTAGTAGCTCCT
Organism: Lochmaea capreae; assembly: GCA_949126875.1. Taxonomy (NCBI): domain Eukaryota; kingdom Metazoa; phylum Arthropoda; class Insecta; order Coleoptera; family Chrysomelidae; genus Lochmaea; species Lochmaea capreae. Next base: position 12,601,364 of record OX421402.1, on the reverse strand, counting down.
TTAGTCCTATTTCCCTGAGGAATTTTAGGATATCTGCAGGTTTCAACTTAGGTAAATAATATCCAATAATCTCCCAGGTGCTGTGCCCTAGGATTCTGCAGCAATTCGCAAGCACGTGGATGGAGGTTTCTTTTTCCATGCCACAGAATCTACATTCTTCTTCTTCCACTATTTTAAGCTTTTTCAGGTGTTCGTTCAGGCGGCAATGCCCCGTTAGGATCCCTGTTAAAACTCTTAGTGCAGTTTTACTTTGGCTTATGCATTCATTTGATCTCAACGAGCTGTAGTCACCCATCAGTATCTTTGATTGTCGAAGCTACTAGATCTTTCCAATGGTCAGTTTTCATATTTTCTTCGGCTTTGCCAATTTCTTCCATTATTACATTGGGACTGATACCGCAAATATTTAAGTCTAGGATCATTATTAATTATGCTATCATTTCACAAAACTGAATTAGTAGTCCTGGATCGTTATTTCCCAATATATCGTAATATCCTGTCATTGCATAGTCTTAACGAGTAGGAATTTACTGTTTGGACCCTTACTTTGTGGAATCTACTCATATCACTATTTTAAATGAAACTAACTGTTTCTAAATAATTCCACTATTTAATAAATAAATTATGTAAATTGTTAATATCTTTTCATAATATACTATAATGAAATAAAAATCATCAAAGCAAAACTTTTAAAATCAACATAATTTTCAACAAAATAATATATTACAAAATTTCGAAATCAACAAGAAAAATTCAACAGAAAAAGAATGCATAAATTAAAGGACTTACATTTAAAACTGTGCAAGACATACATCTTATTAAAGAACAATTATTATAGTCTTAATAATATCACGACCAGTTATAAAAGAATATAAATAATTCTTCAAATTAAAAATAGACAACATTCAGTTTCAAATAATATGAACCAATGTGTTATAGAACATATTATTCAATATTATTAAAAAAGGTCAATTTATTTATAACAAAATGTTGTGAGTATGAAAACGAAATAAAATATTGTAATTCATTAAAGTTTAAAATAGAGAAAAAGTTTAGATCGGGTAACAATAACTATTTTCTTGGAGCAAAGACATAAAAAGTGCGCGAGTGAATAATTAGATAAGTGATCCGAAATGCCCCAAAAACGAACGGAAACCATAGTGCGACTAATTAGATTAGATAGGTCATTAATAGTTTCTAGCATTAAGTTAAAATAAGCAAAATATCTCAAATTATAAATATATTTATTCTGACAGTTCTAAAAATTATGACATTTACAGACATAAACGCCAAATCTTTGGAATACTATTGATCAGACTCAAATAATTTGTCAGTTAGTACATCATAATCGCACAAACATCATAAATTTTTTCTCAATTTGCAATAGCCAGCGAAAAGTTCCAAACGACGATAAACAAGATTTTTGATATTGGATGAAATCTAAAAAAAAAAGGGTTAAAAGTTTAATGTTGAAAAACAATTTGAAATTTACTAAACAGTAATTGTATTAGTTGGTTGGTTGGTTTGTAGACAGACGAAAACAGGCCGGGTTAGTGGGCCCCAACACTGCAGCCATTGGCTTATTGTATTGCCCTGTTTGTCTGCTAGTCTGTGAGAAGATTTGTGACCTTAATGAGATCTAGAAGTCTCTTCACAGTATCTCTTTTGGTGAGGTTGTATATAGGGTCATCCGGCCCTATCTGTCTATACCTCCACCAACGTAGAGCCTCACATTCGAAAATTATGTGGGTGGCTGTTTCGTCCTCCTCGCCACATAATCTACATGTAGGTTCTTCTTGGAAGATCCCCATTGTGTGAAGGTGCTTTCTCAGGCCGCAGTGTCCGGTTATAAGGCCGGTTACCAGCCTGATATCTCTCCTATTTAACTTCAGGATTTCTTCAGTAAGTTTTGGTATGGGTTGTTTGACCATCATTTTACTGTGTTTGAGCTTCGGAATTGTTTGCCAGTATTTGAGGTGTTGTTTGTGCACCCACTGGTTTAACGTGGTTCTTACCGAAGCCTTTGTTATACCGGTTGCCGGTTCAGGACCGGTGTAGCCGGTTGCCGATCCTTCTCGTGCTAGGGCATCTGCTTTTTCGTTCCCTTCAATACCCTTGTGACCTGGCACCCATTTCAGGGTTACCTTATTTGTGGCACTGAGTTTTTTAAGGTTTTCTAAGCACTCCCAGACAAGTTTGGATTTTATGGTACTACTATTAAGTGATTTAATTGACGCTTGACTGTCTGAGCAGATAAGAATGTTTTTACCGCTGTATCCCTTCCTTATGTTTTCTCTCAGACATGAGTCAATTGCGTAAATTTCTGCTTGGAATATAGTGGTATTTACTCCCAGTGAGTGACTAATGTCACATCTGGGGGATTGACCGTATATTCCAGCGCCAGTACCAGTGTCCGTTTTGGAACCGTCAGTGAACCAAACTATTTCTTGTTTGGGTGTTTCCTTGAATTCTCCTTTCCAATCTATTTCGATATTAAAGGGTTTTTCTAGTGATGTGGTCGGCGTCATATAATCAGTACCCATATTTAGTATGGGATTTGAGATTATATTGATAATTGACGCATGCCCATTAGGGTGAGGGTTCCAGTTATTGTTTAACCGGAGACGATATGCCCCAATTCTAGCCTCTGCTTTGACGATTAGGTCAATTGGTGGGAGGTTTAGAATTGTTTCCATGGTTGCTGTCGGAGTACTTCTTTGTGCTCCAGTGATGCACTGGCACGCCAGTCTTTGGATTTTGGTTAGCTCTATGGTTGCCTGTTTCTGGTTAACCTTAGGCCACCAGACGAGTGCGCCGTATGTAATCATGGGTCTTACAACCGTTGTGTACAGCCAGTGTACCACTGCCGGTTTCAGTCCCCATGTGCTTCCAATCGCTCTTTTTAGTGACATCAGTGTCATCTTGCTTTTGGTGGTTATCTTCTTTATGTGTTTGTTCCAGGTTAGCTTCGTATCCAGGATGATTCCTAGGTATTTAGCTTCCTTGCTAAAACATAAAGTTTGTTGAAAAAGTCTGGGGGGTGTTAGATCCTCCAATTTTCTTTTCCTTGTAAAGGGGATTAGGGTTGTTTTGGAGGGGTTTACACAAAGTTGCTCCTCCTTGCACCAATCCTCAATGTTCCTCAGAGCGTCTTGCATGAGGTTTGATACCGTTCTGGGGTACTCACCCCTAATCACAATGACTATATCATCAGCGTAACCCTGGGTAAAGTATCCCAGTTCGTTGAGTTTCCTTAAAAGCGAGTCTACGACTAGGTTCCACAGGACACAGGAGTGGTGAAAGGACGCCTCCCTGTGGGCACCCTTTTGCCGCTGTTACTTTTAAGGTGGTTTCTGCCATGGTTGAGTTTATATTCCTGAGGTTTAACATGGATTTGATCCATCTGCAGATGGTATCATCAATCGCATGCTGCCTGGCCGCTCTAACAATGGAGTTGAAGGAGGTGTGGTCAAATGCTCCTTCTATGTCAAGGAAGGCCACCATTGCGATTTCCTTGTTGTCTAGTGAATTTTCAACTCTTGAGACCAGTTGGTGTAGAGCCGATTCACAGGATTTGCCTGGTTGAAAAGCATGTTGGTTTTGATGAAGTGGCCTCTGCTTGTATTAGATCACCGTTCCAATTTATCGAGGGTTGGCGAGTAAAAAAGTTCTTACTGAGAGATATCTACAATTTAGAAATGTGAAATAGTTTACCTTTTCACATCTTCTATATTCTCTTGGAAGTTGCCCAATTCCGTAGGAGGAATAACTTATTCAAAGTTTCATATAACAACAAGAAAACAAGGTTATATTCTATACCTACAATGATTCAATAGACTCCAGTATATTGCATGTGAGTACAATTATCAATTTTAAACTGTCAGAATTTAACACGACATAACGAGTCAATAACCCAATTGAACTGTTTTGAAATTAAACAAGGACATAATTTTAGGTTAATTTACATTGTTTAGAATATGCAGTTATCCTTATAAAATAGAATAAGTTCATCTTCATCCTTCTCTAGCATAGTTTTATTCCTTTATTATAGGTAGGTAATACATAATTGTTACATTTTATTGTATATGTGTTGCACATGCTTTAAATTAATAATTTGACATTTTTACATTATTATTAAAATAATTCAATTGAAACAAACAATTTCTTTCTCTTATAACATAACTACGTTTAACCTCAAACATACAGAAGCTGATAAGTGAGAAGGCCGTTGAAAGTGGCCCGAACTCGCATGCTCCCTGAGTGTAGAAAATAATATTGTAATCATTACAATACATAATTTATTTATTAAATTGTGAAATTCATTTGAGACTGTTAGTTTCATTTATAACATTAACGAGGAGAATCAATTCCAAATTGTTCAAGGACTTCAGTTTTAGTTGCTTCTTCGGGTACTCTGCAAGTATTCCCTATAAGGCCCTCCACTGCGACTCGCAAGAGTATTGTGACTCTTATCTATTCGGATTTCACCAAACAAATTAGTTTATTTGGTGAATGATATTTCAGGTCCGAGGGCGAGAGAGATACCCTGCCAAACATCAGATACCTGATTTGAGCCGCCTCGGAGCAGGCACAAATTATATGCTCTGCTATTCCATCATCTTCCAGACAAAGATCTTCAGACAGTCCAAGTCGTATGATGGTTCAGATGACAGTGGCCTGTTAGACACCGTAGGTCATAATATAGCCTAACTTTTGTTTGGAATCATTCTTCGAAGGATGTATAAAAGCCTTTGAATGAACCAATCCTAGTATATTATGCCATAAGTCTAAAGCTCTTCTAGCTGTCCTTTTTAGTGCGATGCCAATTGTAGGTATTTGTCACGTTACCTACTTCTAAATCTCGGATAATATGCACGTTACTTGCAGTGAAACTTAAATAAGTCTCAAATAAACCAATAATTTGACTACAGAAAGGCCAAAAAGAGGAAAACACTTTAAATTGTTCGGAGCAAAGCGAGTTTTTGTTCAAAATACTACTAATGAAGAAATACAATGTTACTTTGTCTTTGTCGTATGAGAATGCTCTTATCACACAGCCTCCAGGGATGGATCGAGAAACAACGGATTGAGTGATTTTTTGATCAATTTATTACTTTTTAAAAAGCATTTAATCATACACCATGCTATAGTGTTAGGTCCTCTTTAGAGTTTGTTATGAATACAAGAAAACCTGCATCCATTAGAGTGATTGAGTTGCTTATTCCTTTATACATCAAGTGGTGGGTTGATAAGCGAGCACTGACGGTAACGATGAGCTGTATTCGAAGAATAAGTAATTTGTTGGATTAAATACATACATTTCAGTGCTACTATTTTGGTAGAAAGTTGGTTCGTTCAATAAGCAAGTACTACATTTCAAATATCCTCTATTTTTGACACGAAATAAGATGATCAAAATTATCTAGACTTTTCTATTTTTTATTGATTTTATTTAATCATTGAGGAAATATTCTACTTAGCAAGAGTTGGAATGATTAGTTTAATTTTTTTTCAAATTAACTACGTATTTCTACAACGAAGTTATAGACGAATTTGCAAAAATGAAGAATAGAATTACTCTACAAAGAGGTAAATTTTAATAAATCCCTTTCTCCGCACGTCCCTGTTGCATATACTTATGACTAGTGAATGATGAAATTGTATTTTATGAAGCCATAAGAATACATCGCTCGATGAATTTTAAATTGAGCTCGGAACTAAAAATTATATAACAGTGTCCCGTTTTTAATTTAAATATAATTTCCTTGTCGATTTTCCATTCATAGGAACATATTTCATAATACTTTTCAAATTATTTTGTTATTAACCATATTTTAATCGGATTTTGAATGACAAAAAGATAGTCGCGACATTCCTTGGAATAAACATTGAAAATCGTCAAAATGTTCGTGAAAAACGTTTCAAAACTGATATTGCTTTAAGATAACCTCTAAAATTGTGATTATGTGCTACAATTTTTAGTTATTTATGGAATAAACTGAAAGTTTATTATTGTCATTGTAATAAAAACAGTAAAAATTCGTAAAATTAAGATGTGCATGTGTTTCCATGTCACGTTTAAACATTCCATCAATTATTTATCAGTTGAATTTGTGAAATTTTTTATTTTTTTCATGCTAGGTTGATCATGTGAATAAAATGCATTGAGCAAATACCGAACCACGACTGACACATGAATTCCAAACATTTTTGTTGGTTTCTATTAACACACTTTATTCATAAGAACTTTTGACTGGACTATATTAAAAAAAATACTAACTGAATACAAAATCAAATTCCAAAAATGTGATAATGTTTTCAATCAACAACCATTGGTATGATTATTGCAAAACTATATAAACATGAATATTAACGAATTGCATTTGAATTATTTATTAAGAGGTTACACACGTAGGTTAAAAATAATAGACATTTAAGGCAGCACATACACGTAAGTGTATTGACACGACGTATGCTTAATACGTTTTTTCTGTATTTTAAATAAAATATATTAGTAATTTTTCATTTTTGAGCATTCATAAATGAAGAAAATGATGATGATGCCTTGGTTTCACTCATTCTTTATAATGAGGAAAATTTGCTGCTTATAATAAAAATAAACAAGTGAAGTAAATCGTTTATATTCGAGTGGGTATACGTAGAAAAACATGAACTTATCTAAACACGTCCGCGTTAGGGCGGGTCTACACTATGCATATTCAGCAGATGCGTATTTCGGCTGCGTATTTTCGGCAAGAGAGTTGTTGCGTACACATTGTGCAAATTTTCTGTGTCTATGTGCGGTTGCGTACCGTGGTTAGCGATTTGAGGTCGTTTCCCAGTTTGTGTCAAACAACGAAGCAGGTATGTTCAAAGTAAAATTTGTTTGCGCTTTGGAAGCCGCGGGATTACTTCGACGACCAACCCGCAGGAAGTATTGGATTCATCCTTATCATGTTTAAGGCAACCCAAGTGTCCCATAACGATGGTTGATCGTCTACTAATGCAATAAACTTGTCTGTATCGAACATTTTCACAAATTTTCCCCCCGGGCGCCTGCAAATACACATCACCGATCCGCACACTGTTGACGCTCGCCCCTGACTGCACGTGTTTTGTATCAACGAACCGATAATTGCGCTCGGGACCAGCATGCGGAGGTACGTATTTTCGGCGGTATACTGTATATGTGAACGTTCCAATTTAAAACAATGTGTTGTCATCTTGCCGAAAATACGCAGTCGAAATACGCATAGTGTAGACCCGCCCTTATTGTCAAATGCTGCGTATTAATCGTTGCCTCAAGTGTCTATAGTCTGGTCGGTCCCAAGAAAACCCGAATGTAAACAAAGACCACGTGTGATTTACACTAAGTTGGCTGTGTATTGGACGATTCGCAATGAAATGTTAGCATCAGGGGAACAGAATACGTCTTATCGAATGTCTAGGTCATTCAATATTCACGTGATTTTACTTCGTGCGTTTTTTCTTGAGAACGAACCGACTTTAGTATAGAAATATTTTTTGAAATACAGACAACGAAAAGTCTAGGGATATTTTTATAAGTAGCCGTGTTTTTATCTGTAATCAACTTGAAAAAGTAATAGTTTAGATTGTTGTTTAATATGTCAAAAATTTTTTGCAAGAAATAACTGAAAACTGAACAAAAAACAATATTCTAGAAACTACTGTGTATAAAAAAAAATTTAAAGTATGACCACCACGTTGATTCATCACAGCTCTACATCTAGTATTCATGCTCAAAATTACATTGTACTTTCAGAAGCTCTCAAAATTGAAACTCAATGTGAATGTTGCTCATAAGTGGAGTAATTCGTCGTTGGAGCATGTCCCGTACGTGTTCAATGGGATTCAAGTCCGGTGACTATGCTGGCCATGGCAATACATCAAAATCCTCGTTATCCAACCAGTTTCCTACAATACCGGCAACATGTGGTCTATCGTTATCTCCAACAGCACCAGCAAATGGACGAACGACAGGTTGGAGAATAGTATCCAAATACTGCTGACTTGTGAGAATGTCCCAAATATTGCTGACTTGTGAGAAAGCCGCTTGGGAAAATGAGCTCAGTTCTTCCGCCAATAATGATTCTGTCCCATACCAATAAATGTGCCACCTCTGTATGTGTACACTTCCTGCACATGTCGCAAGCGTTCCAAATCTCCACACTCTCGTCCGACGAGAATCTGGATGAAATCCAAATCTAGACTGATCGGTGATAAAACTGTAGCCAAGTCATTGTCAGCCCAATTCAGAAACTCTTGACACCAGGTTAATCGTGCAGCGCGATTGCTTCTAGACAGATGTGGACATTTCAATGATCGCCGACGACGAAGATTGGCTTCATGGATACGATTCCTCACCGTATTACTGCCAATTGTCACATTATGTGCACGCTGTAATTCATTCACCAACTCGGGTGCTGCGATCGTCGGTTGCCTTCTAGCGGTTAAAACTAAATACCGGTCTTGACTCTTGGCGGTTGTAGAACGACCACGTCCTGGATGTTGCTCGGCTGGACTCCCAGTGTCTCTAAGCCGACGCCATAATCGACTTTGAGGTATTTGGGTTTGTCGCATACCATCTTGAAGGAGTCTCGCTCTATTCATCTCCAGTTTTTTCGTCCCTTGTGAAAAACGTTCTAAAACACGTATTGTTGTCTGTTTTGCAATTTTTTTTTTATATAAAAAAGTAAGTATTTAGACCAACAGTTACAGTCGAAGCAAGTTTATACAAAAATATCCCTGGACTTTTGTGTTGTGTGTAGTTAAAACGCATCAAATGGGAAGTTACTAACCGGAATTACTTCTGTTTCAAGGAATTTTTCTACCATATAAATATTTCGTATTTCTTGGTAAAACTGCGTGTAAAATAACTTCAAATGGCTCCTTATTAACCAAAAGCATCCTAGAACACATCCCTTTTTACAAATTTTTTTTTTCAGTACAAGGCATACCAAGATGTAATCGGTGATGTGATTTCGAACGTGAGGGAACATTTCATTGAAGATGGAGTCGATGAAACTGTATTACAGGAACTTAAGAATCTTTGGGAAACCAAATTGGCAGCTACAAAAGCAGTTGATAAGACCAGAGAAGTTGATAAACTTATAAGTAAGAATATGTTTGAAAACAACTTTAAATTACTTTTGCTTGATATAAAATAGAAAACTTGTAATAAAATTGATATAAGTTAATATAAGGTTCGTTTCAACTGGCGATAGAATCGTTCGTGCAAGTTCTGTATTTATTTCGTGCTCCATCTGATTATAGTATTGTTCTTGGGACGGTACAAAAACTACCTTCTGGAAGGGGCGATAAAGTTGATATGTTCATCCCTTATTCGAGTTTGCGCACTATACAGTACTCGAAACGATTCCAGAACGGTTTCTAAATGCCAGTTGGAACAAACCTATAGTATTCACAACAGCTATACAAGATAGCAAAAAGAAAATATAGAGTGTTGAATACATATCCTTGGAAAATACATTTAAACATTCAGCGGTAAGTGAATAATACCTTCAGTTACTAGGTATATTAAAAACAACTAAAATAAAAGTTTAAAAAAAGCAGAATTTTGCAGAGAGCAAAATGTACCTCATATATAGGTTTGTTCACAGAAAGGAATTTCCAATCGATTGGAACTTTCTCAAACTTTGACATTTCGTTTGTGATTCGTTGTAAATCGATTGGTAATTGTTCTTCTACGAACGGGTGGAAAATTTTGGCAGTAGAGAGCATGGCTCATGACATTTAATCATTGATATCTACTCTTACTCACCTGATTGAATAACTCGAAATGGAATTTATGGTGGACATTCATGGTCTGTTTTGTACTTTTCAAACGTAAACTATATTTTAGAAGGAAATGGTTTGTTGATTTTTTTCACAAAAAAGAAAAGTATTCATAACCAAAAGCTCTGTGTTCAAAACCAAATACCAAAAATATGTCACTACACTTGGAACAGACCTAATATGAATACATGAGTCTAAAGATTAAAAAAAAGGCTGAAGGTTATAAATGCTACTAAAATTTATAACATTATAGGCAACAATTAACGGCAAAGTGTAAAATACATTGCATAGTTAAGATCTTGTTATTCCGTGCCATCTATTCGTTTGCAAGAAACTAAAAACATGGTTTGACCTTGGTCATATAAGTGTCTACTCCTTGTACGGGTGTGCAAAAGATTATCATAATGTCGGATAGTCAAGCAGCTATTAAAGCACTGAGCTCTTGTTTAATCAGTCCCAAAATGGTGTGGGAATGCCTAGGCATACTCAATGAATTAGACGAGAACAAAATAGTAACCTTACTGTGGATTCCAGGACACACTTCGAATAGAAGGAAATGAAATAGCAGATGGACTAGCAAAGAGGGGGACTGAAAGACCCTTTTGGGGACCGGAACCCTTTTGCGGTATCAGCCCCAATGTAATATTGGAAGAAATAGGAAATCCGAAGAAAAGAGAAGATCTGACCATTGGAAAGATCTAGTTGGGCTTAGACAATCAAAGATTCTGATGGGTGACTACAACCCGTTGAGATCAAATGAATGCATAAGTCAAAGTAAAACTGCATCAAGAGTTTTAACAGGGATCCTAACGGGACATTGCCGCCTGAACGGGCACCTGAAAAAGCTCAAAATAGAGGAGGAAGAAGGATGTCGATTCTGTGACATGGAAGAAGAAACCTCCATCCACATACTTCAGAATCCTATGAGATTATTGGATAGAAGAGGGACATTTACCTAAGTTGTAACCTGCAGATATCCTAAAATTCCTCAGGGAAATAAGACTAAAGGAGCTACTAGTGTCTGAGACGTTCCTCAGGAACTAAATAGAGGCAAGGAGGCACAATAGATCTTTTAGGTATCAGTGAATGTCACCCCAACATACATACCTACATACATACATTGTACGTATGTTCGGTTGAAGCTACCCAAAGTCCCTGAAGTACCTTGGAAACTACCTAAATTTATCTATTCACCACGGGTAGGGACAAGGCTGTCTGTAGGTGGGAGTCAAACAGTCCAAATAGTTTCAACAGTTTGTCGCTTATGGCAATTGTTAAAATTCCATTTGACCATAGTTCCTTACTAGTGCTTTATATTAAAGAGAACTAATTGATATTGAATGAAAGATTGGGCTCTTGGTTCTTAGCAGCCGCTTCCTCTGTCTATACTACAGTCTTGGCAAACGGAATTTGTAGATAACAGCCATTTTGACGATTGTCAAACTGTACGTAAATGTTTGAATATGTAAGTTTAGCCTAATTCTATTTTCTTTACAATCAGAATATGGAAAAATTACCAGAAGTGCTGATTATGTTCATAACAGCTTTGACAATAATAAATCATAAAGAATTCGGCTTGAAATAAACAGTCTGAGTGTCAATAGTGAAACTACTTTAGATGCAATTAAAAATATGGAATGACGTTATCAGTTATCAAATATACATTGACAATAATGGTAGAATATCTTTAACGAGTTGCCATTAAATATTCTTAAGCAAATATTTATTAAATGTGTTGTACAAATATTGATTTTTTCTTCCAAAATGTAAACAATAAGCATGATGACAGTCACTAAGAATATCTGAAATGGGTAATTATACAAATAGGATTCAGAGATTCTGAAGAAATCACATTTATTTTGGTAAAATGCGTGCCGTCAACTTTTTAAAAGTCATTTGACATTTTGTATATCGTTCGAACTTCCATTGTCAGCTGGTTTTGCATCGTTTATGTGATATCGGGCACAATTTCGATCAATTTGAATCAAGTAAAAATCAAAACAATCTACCTTATGAGAACTGTCACACGGTTAGATCGTTCGCTGTCACGTCCAGTCGAGATGTTTGATTTTCAAACTTGCTCAAATCTTACTCGACACTCGATAGAGCCGCGCATGTATGAATAGAAATTTGATTTCGAACTTCTAGCTTCGCATGCAAGAAAATAAATGAAAAATACAGCCTAAGGTCAGTGTGACCAACAAAAAGTGGTTTTTATGACAAGAATGACAGTTGATGTCTGCCATTCAAAACATAAGATTTTTGCAGGTTTTTTATCATTGCGAACATTTACATTGCTTTATTAAAACAATGAATACACCCCCAAAGCGTAATTCTTAAAATTTAAAATGACTTTTTCGCTGAATATTCAACGCATCGGTGGCCAAAATTCTAGGAATTTTTGGCAAGTCACTATTAATTTCTGTCATTATGTCACTAGTTATGTCAGATGTCAGTGGTAAAAGCAATCAGATACAACTTACTAGAACTACTACAAAAGTCTAATGAAAAATAGACAAACGATTAAACGAATTTGTTGATATTCAAATAAATTGACATCTGACATACATAATGACAGAAGTGAAATGGTGACTTGCCAAAAATTCCTAGAACTATTGGCCACCAATGCGTTGAATATTCAGCGAAAACGTCATTTTAAATTTTAAGAATTACGCTTCGGGGGTGTATTCATTGTTTTAATAAAGCAATGTAAATGTTCGCAATGATAAAAAACCTGCAAAAACCTTATGTTTTTGTTGGTCACACTGACCTTAGTATGAACTCTTCTATTAGCCTGTCGCACAAAATTGTCCGAGTATTTACAGATGTATGATATCACAAACGCCATTACTATTCTATTGTGGCGTGAAATTGAATTTTTATTTCAAATGAGTAAATTTCATTGAAACGTTAATTTTTTCAAGAAATAACATTTATTTTGGATAAAGCTTATGTGTACAAACACCGTGGAGGTTTCATGTGAAAGGGTCGATAGTAATTTTAAATGAATAACCCTCTACATCTAAATCTTACATGTTTTAAAACATTTGAAAAAAACTTTACAAAACAGTTTCTTATCAGAATGTATTGTTAAACAAACCTTTTGTACCTATTAGAAATTTTCCAATTAAAATAAATACAAACAAACATTCATTTGGAAATTAAATTTTACTATAACAGTTTAGAAACGAACGTATTTATAAGGAAATACTTTTTTTTATTAGACTGTCGGACATTAGAAGCAATTCTATAAGCGAAGCTTAAAAATGGTTAAAAATTAGACAATATGCCAACTTCATTTTTGTATGCATAATAAGCTTTAAAATAATCACAGAAAACTCTTAATTGGACACCATACCTGTTAGAATTTAAATCCATATCTTGAAAATGTATTGATTAAAACATTTGTAATAGCGGAAACCTCGTCAAATATAACGGCGTGCCTTTAATTTTTAACCTCTTCCTATAGAATTGACCCCATTGACAGTTTACACAATAAAGAATATTAAGAGCACAAACTGATTTTTCATTCTATACTTTTTTCAGCTACGGGCAACAAACCAAAGCCAGATTATATAAACCCAAACTATGTAAAACCAATACCTCCTCCATCTGTACATCAATTACACCTACAGCAGCAACAACAACTATTAAATAATAAACAAATAGTAGGACAAGTAGCACCAAACAATCACATGCCCCAAGGTGAGTTTATTCTTATAATATAAATACATTTATAAACAATCTTTTAGTTAACAATAAAAAATGAAAATAAACACGACCTGTCTCTAAAATTTCAGTTTTTGTTTATATTTATTGTATTTTAGTATTTTAATGTTAACTTTACGTTGTGCAATTTCAAGAAATCCAATTGAACTTTGCTAATAAATAGAAATATTTTTTTACATACAATAACCGCTTCTACCTATAGGGTAATTCATCGGAGTTTCCAAATACATATTTCAATAAGAAGTTTGTTACAGTTTGTGCAAAATGTTTATAAGTTATATTACTATACATTCCTCATCAAGTTGTTTTTAAATATTATGTATTTTAATCCGACCCTGTATCATTTATTGAAGATTATCGGGCCTACACAATTTAGGTTATTTAAAGCAGTAGAAACCAACGATATTTTTTGAACTGAACTTCACAACTCTACAGTAGCATTGATAATTAATTTGTTATGTTATTATCAATAACTACACATTTTTCCATCTATTATTCTAATATCGTAAATTTAATTCTGAAATACTTGTATCATTTTAAGTTACCTTCCATATGTTTAATTATTTATTCACTTACACATAACTAGATAACCAAATTCTGTAATAACTAATAACAATTGTAAATATTTTATTTCATTATGACATTTTTTTAAATATATATTTTGAAAAAGCGAAACGTTAAAATAATGTTTTATTTCTACTTTTCAAATATTAACCATACCCAAGAAAAAAGTCGTCATTTATTTAATTTATCCGTCAAAATTAGTTTAAACCCAAACAAAATTAATATGGCTATGTAGCCAATGTCAATGCCTTTCAAACGAGATATCACTTGCCATAAGGTCCTATTTAAAATTATTGGTCAGAGTGGTACTGTGACGGCATCTATTACTATTACGTCACCTGTTACCATTCGTGGAGAAGTTTACAACACTTTATTTTCATAATGCTTGTTATGTACCTTGCTCCTGTCATAAAACCTCCATCTACAAGGACCAAGTCAGTCGGAACTCATACCAGCCCAAACCATAACAGCCTCCTCGGTAACTTATTCTTTCCGCAATGTTACATTGGGCGAATCGCTCTCCTTGTCTTCTGTAGATTCTTTCACTACATTCTGGTGTCCTTAAACAAAACCTGAACTCATCCGAGAACAATACATTACTCCAATCGGCGTCATTCCAATCCGAGCTCTGTATAGTTCCATGGATAGCAGTGGACATAAGGCTGGCCTTCTGAAATATAAATAAGCTTCAGTTAGTCATAGACGAACTGTCCACCTGCTTACATCCACATTTCTTACTTCGCTGAGACGATTTGCCAGCAACTGACGTTAAATTTTCATTTCTCAAACACGAAGAAACCAAAAATCTATCATCTCGTGCGGATGTTGCCCTTCTACGTCCTGATCCTGGTCTCATCGTATAATTTCTCTCTTTGAACTACACAACGACTAACACCTACTACTTCAGCCGCATAATATTGGCTACGACTAGCTTGAACTAAAGCAACTGGCTGCAGGTGTCATTTTTTAAAAAACCCCATAAAAAGAAATCATTCGAGGACAAATCCGCTGATCTTGTGGGTGACCTCCAAAACACCACGATACAATTTAAATTTTCTCACTGCCTGACGCTAATTAAGGACAGCCCACAGTTGAGACTATGGAGTAGTGGGAATTGCACGATTTCAAGTTTCGGCGGGAAGCCTGGAATTTCAGCTGGAAACTTGAAATTTCTGGCGGGAAACTTTAAATTCTTAACGGGAAACCTGAAATAATGGCAGGAAATTTGGAATTTTTGGCGAGAAACCTAAAACTTTATTAATTAATATTAACGAAAGATAAACCTACTACTTTTTTGACAAACAATTTTTTTATAATTTTAGATTCAAACCAATGTAACTTTGGAATTATTAAAGGTAGAATTATGCGGTCTTGACGGTTGTATTTGTATTTTAATAGATTATGAAAAACTGAAAATATATACATGGTGTACTATTTAAAAAAGAGTTATTTTGGAGCAACGGTATACTTCTAATCGACTTATGCAGATGGTCAGGATTATTTGAAAAAACTTTTATTCAACGGAAATCGAAATATTAGCAAGTTACGTTACTTTATGTACACACTGTATATACTCCATGTAATAAATATTGTTGAAACAGTTAATTTGCTGAAAATATTTCTGTTTTGTTTATTTATATTCTCACCGAGGGTCAAATTTTTCCACATGAGTTGCACATGCATCATAATAAATAAAATTTCCACTTTGCAATAACGGTAAATAAAAAATTTAATACACATCTATGCATATTAACCTTATCAACTTCATATAATTTTAAAAGGATATACATTATAATGGTAAGTATTCATAATATTCTTCATTTGGGATTGATTTTATTAAACACCCCCTATAAAGTTACAGAGCCACTTGCAAATAAATCGATGAAACCTATTCCAATAATGGGGTGTTAAACTTAACAAAAATATGATGTTTTCTCAATGTTAATAGTTAGTGGTGGACAAAATCATAATGGGATATCAATTATTTTTAATATTTTTATTCTCATAAGGTTTTTATGCCGATTTGAAAATTCAACTTTTGGATGATTTAAATAATCCGCCATTACTGATGTGACGTAAGCTCACTAAAAGAGAAGTTAGCTACATGAGGGTTGACATTCTGATGTGATGAAGTACTTATAGGTTATGCTTATGTCATATTGCTGTTATAGTGACATAGGAATTTTATTTTACATCCGATTTATTTTTGCGGCTATTACATTGTTTTATAAATTTTATCGTTACCATTATAAGTTTTCGTTAACGTATTCAGGTAGTTAGTTTTTATTTTTGTTAGTGCTACATATTTTTCTTAAATTATTAGAATGACTTCTTTTTCATTGATGAGGTATATGCTTGTTTTGTAATAGTCAGATCTAAAGTATCTAATTTAACAGTATTCTGAGATGTTAACCGACAACTAACACCAACACTTTTTACTTCCAAGGGACTTATATTAAGTTAGCAGAGCCACCCCCTATAAAAAAAATTAAGAGCGCGACATTTGTTCTGTGTTCACGACAATTACATTTCTGTCATTCGACAATTGTTCAGTACATTTCTGGATGAAAAAAATTATATTTAACCAAGTTACAAGGGGGTATAACTGAGAAATCGGAATATTTCTTTCATTCGCTCATGAAAATCTGGAGATTCCACGACAAATTCGTTTTTATCATTGGAAAATACGTTTTATAGATTCCTGAACCAAAAAATAATAATAAATCATCATACGTTGCGTAGATAGGTACTTACTGGGGGAGAATAAAAATTATGAAGTTTTACCGATCACTTAGTTTTTTGCTTCAGGAAATTCAAATACCCCACGACAAATACGTTTTGGTCATTAGACAATTGTTTAGATAAATTCTTATTAAAAAATAATAAATCAACAAAGTTACATATAAGTGTACTATCTACCATTGTATAATGGTACTACTGTGAAAAAGAAATATTTCTATTATTCAGCTTTGAAACATAGTTATTTTACTTCTGGAAAATAGGAAGTTGCTTAAAAAACTTTATATTCGTCAATAATGATATGGAAAACACGTAAAATGTCATTATACTTAAGCGCTGTTGCCAAAAATGCGAAATTTTTCAAAAACCAGGAAATTCCAAGAAAAAAGGTATATATATAATATGAATATGCTAGAAGGAAGGATTTTTTGCGTTTTTTTTACGTCAGATGGATTTCGACAATTACTCGACAACTATTCGTAACAATTTTGATGCTTTTTGATATTTATTTATGGATGGCACTGCTAACTTAATATTAAGTTAGCAGAGCCACCCCATATAAAAAAAACTAAGAGCGCGACAAATTTTTTACGTTCACGACAAATTCTCGACAATTATTGGAATAGGTTTCATCGATTTATTTGCAAGTGGATCTGCTAACTTAATAGGAGTTAAAAAAACTCGGCTTGTATGTTTTGTCCAGTTATATTCAACCTCGAAACAATATAATTCTGAATCAATAACAGTGTACTTGAAAATTGCAGTGTAACTCATATAAACATTGTTTTTAATGGAAACGATAAATTATATTATACAGATACTGTAACGCGTTTACTTCCTTCTACACGTCACTATGGTCACCCTTGATGCTAATTTACGGTTGAAAGCTCGGGCGCCAGATTTTTAACGTGGTTTGCTCCGCGGCCCCTTGACCCTTAGCGTCAAGAGTTCCGGATAGCCTCAGATGGAGGTTACGGCGAATTCCAGGGGTCTGGTTGAATTTACTTTAACTAATTCTATACAATTCGGACGAGCCCAATATCGGTACTCCAAGTATTGAGTTACGGAAAATCTTTGGTTTATTAATACTCTGTGGTCTATTCGATTTATATATCTATAATGACAGGCAAAATATCGGGAAAAATAAAGTAACGGACGTAACGGTCACAGCCGGTCAAGTTATCAAATACGGTACAAATCTGCTGGGTAACTGAACAAGTTATGGCTTAGCCTCTTCCATGTTCGAGAAACCCTTTGGATTTAAAGGAAATACGGGAAACTATTCTTTATACAAAAAAAACTATCGATCCACGACACGGCGAAAGAACGGTCTAAATCTGCCGGTAAATCGAACAAGTTATGGCTTAGCCTCTTCCAAGTTCGATAAACCCTTTAGATTTAAAAGAAATACAGAAACTAATCTTTGGGACAATAAAAAAAAACTATTGGACCACGAAACGGCGAAATAACGTTCTAAATCTGCCGGTAAATCGAACAAGTTATGGCTTAGCCTCTTCCAAGTTCGATAAACCCTTTGGATTTAAGAGAAATACAGAAAGCTAGTTTTTGGATAATACAAAAAAAACTATTGAACCACGAAACGGCGAAAGAACGGTTTAAATCTGCCGGTAAATCGAACAAGTTATGGCTTAGCCTCTTCCAAGTTCGATAAACCCTTTGGATTTAAAATAAATACAGATAACTAGTTTTTGGATAATAAAAAAAAACTATTGAACCACGAGACGGCGAAAGAACGGTTTAAATCTGCCGGTAAATCGAACAAGTTATGGCTTAGCCTCTTCCAAGTTCGATAAACCCTTTGGATTTAAAATAAATACAGATAACTAGTTTTAGGATAACAAAAAAAACTATTGAACCACGAGACGGCGAAAGAACGGTTTAAATCTGCCGGTAAATCGAACAAGTTATGGCTTAGCCTCTTCCAAGTTCGATAAACCTTTGGATTTAAAATAAACACGAGCACAAATAAGAAAGTAGTATAATCTACTATTCAAAATAAGTTCACTAATTTAAAGTACCTGATTTTTGACACACAGAGTATGAATATAAGACCGGAATAAAATTAACTTGTCGAAATCCAGGCGATTGTTAAGTATATATAAAACGGCAGAAAGTAAAAGCTTAAAAAAACCACTAGGAAACCGGATAATACTTCACGTCGATTTAAGAATTAATATATTAATCACAGTTATAAAACATTGAAAGAAAATTATATTTTACTACAAATCTTTATTGTTACTTTTTAACACAAAAACCCAAAAACAGGGAAAAACTATTTCCCTTCAACAAACAGACGGTAATTATTTCTTCAGAAAAGAATACAGTGAATAATTTTATATTTAGCGGCGGTACGGAAAGTTTTCATATACACAGGAAATTTGAAAAATAAGTTACCTTCTCAAATAAAAGTCCGGGTCCGGAAAAACACTTAAACTTAACTTTTCTACACAATTTTTGTTCGCTACGATTCACTACTATTCGCCACGATTCTCCACTATTCGCTACGATTCTTCTTCACCTATCAAATTTTGCCCCTTTTATATTTTCCCTTTCTGCTCTCTATTTCGACCAGCCAGTGTAAAAATTCTTAATTACAGCAAAAAGTTTGTCATATACTGAACGGCTTTCGGATTTAATTAAAAGGTAAATATACTGAATGTCCTGTGAGTTGAAGAATTTAAATATCGGAAACGGAAAACATTTTTATATGTTACGATTTGACTATACGTACCCTCGGACTAATAATAAAAAACTATATACAAAAAAAAAATAAGAAAACCACTACGGTTACAGAAAAGGAATCGGAAAGTATGTAACGAGTTATGTGAAACACAAATAAAACGTTAGTTAAAAAGAAAATAAAAGAAGTAAACCTCAATTCGGTACCAAAAAAAATAACTCGTTACAATACATGCAATGAGAAACGGAACATAGGGATTTTAAGCATTGTATCGGAAATGCTTTTGAACTAGTCGACCAATATCAAGCTTCAACAGATTAAAAACACGATTATTACAATCGTTCATTTGGACACCTACAACATATCGTACAATTCCCATCACTCCGTAGTCTCAACTGTGGGCGGTCAGCGTCAGGCAGTCAGTAAACAGCAGTCGATATCCAAGTACTGTTCAAGCCTGTAACTATTCAAAATAAAATAAATTCGTAGAGAAATCGGAAAATTGAAATTTTATCGTGGTATTTTGGAGGTCACTCACAAGATCAGCGGATTTGTCCCCGAATGATTTCTTTTTATGGGGTTTTTTAAAAAATGAAATTTATCGGCACAATTTTGAACGGGCTCAAAATTTGATAGAATTAAGGGCGAAAATTGTCCAGCATTGTGCAAATATTACACCGAATCAGCGCAGAGATACAAGATTACCTTTGTTCAATAGATTCGGTTTTTATTTAGCTCAACAAGGAGGAATTTGAACCTTTAATTCATTAATTTTTTTAGTTTTAGCATTTTAAATAGTTTTTCGGAATTTATTATCAATTACCCAGACAGCACAGGATATCCTTAGGACGTCCATATTGAGTCCCCAGTTGGTCCCAACGTCCCAGACCTAATTTGTACGTACGAGGGACCTTCTAATTTGTACATATTAGGGACGTTCTAATTTGTACGTCCTGGGGACGCACAATTTAGAATCAAAAATTGGTAAATAATATACATTATTATTAGAAACCACAATTGTTCACAATTTGTTGGTATATAATAACCAAAAACAAAAAAATACGTAATATCTCTATTCTATTTTTTTTTTAATTTAGTACAATTTTGTCTATTCATCAAATGCGCATGTGTAGCAGGACATTTGCTGCTTCGCCACCCACCTTCGGTGATCTTTACATGCCTCTATGTCTATGATGCGTCAGTCGCCATTTTGGTTGTTTTTCGTTTGTGTGTATAAGATAATCAAAGAATCAGTATAAATTACTATATTTGGTATAGTTTTGTGTTGTGATATTTGATGTGTTATTGAACCCAGTGGTACATATTTTACGCAAGAGTGAATAAAATAAGATCATCCTATCTTATTTATTATCATGGCATTCATGAAAAAATACTATATGCGTGCCAAGAAACTTAAAGTTGCCGATTTTAATATACCGGCGGAGCCCAGATCGACGTTTATTGTAGTAGTAGTGATGTATCTAATAGACAAATTATTTTAAATGACTCTATGGAAGATGCAACAGTGCATAACCGCAATCCTGATTTTTCTACAAAAATTGATATTTTTCCATTTTTTTTTTGGCAAAATGGTGCGACTTATCAGAATTTCATCAAATTGTGTCAAAGGATAATTTTTTCCATAGAGTTTTAGTTTTAATTTTTCTCTTAAAAAAGGTGGAAGGCATAGAAAATTTTGAAAGTTATTGTGTCCTGGTCCTTAGTTCTTATATATAAATGTATAAATATTTGAATAAATGTATATAGAGATATTATGGTATTTAGTTTTAATGATGTTTCCTGTGTCCATTAAAAGGATCCTAAGAAGGTCCATTCAAAAAATAAGAGGACGTACTCGGGAGGTCCATTACCAAAATTAAGGGACGTACTTGGGATCTTCTAATTAGGACTTCCCAGGGACGTATGGTTTAGTAACAAAAGATGTCCTCAGGACGTCCTGAGGACGGTTAGGGGTCTGAAACGGACGTACCTGGGACATCGAATGTCTGATAACGGCCATTCTGGGAACGTTTTAGGTACGTACTTGTGCTGTCGGAGTAGTTTTAATTTAAAGAATCTTATTTTGTTTTATTTACAAATTCATTTTTATTTTGGAAGCCGTTATGGCCAAAAGAAATCAAAAGACACTTGAATACTAAATCGCACATAACCACATAACTAACAAATATTGGAAGAAGAAGCGGGGTTTCTTACAGTAGTTCTGAATCCAGCTGTCCAGCTAATTACTTGATATTTATTGAAGTAAATTTATAGAAATTTTTTGTTGGTGGACTATTACATCGGAGAATACATTAAATCCCTAAGTTTTCTCATTGCATGTATGTATCTGTATACTTCATACAATTATTGGTATTCACTATACCTAAAATCCACATTGTAAAATTTGTCTTAGAGCTTAACTCACTTTAAAAGTTAATTCAGTGGTTTTTAATTTCACTGTATGCTATGGAATTTTTTTACTACTATATTAATTGTTTATATTATAATGTTATTTTTTGTTTCCAGGTCCGCTAGGCCATGGTCCTCCAGAATGGCGACGAGTTCCAATTCAAATAAACATTCCTTCCCCGCCTGGTTCTGCTGAAGGTCACAGAATCCTCTCTATAGATGTACCAGAGGTTTTCCTACAAGGTCATCATCTTAAATCAATTTTAACCGGACAAGCCATTAGCACAACTATGGGATTACCCTTACCAACAGCATGTGCTTTTCTACAAGACCATGTCAACGCTGCTTTTGTGGAACACCAACAAAGTTACTACAGCTCTTTGAGTAACGGTAACCCACACATGTTGAATCACATGCATGACCGCTTACTTGAAAGTAGACTCAGAGGTTTACCTCATGGTGACGGACCAGCAAATTACTCTTATGCGTCCTTAACTAACTCTTCAATTAACGTCCTTTCAACTAATAACAATATTAACAATGTTAGGCGTAAGGGTAAGTAATGTAAATACTTGCTAAAAAAATACTTAATAAAACAGAAATTGGCTTGTAATTTTTTGCTGGTAGATTAATCTTAGTAGATACTGAGTCGATGCTAAATTTTAACACCGTTGATTTTGTTCTTCATTTACTTTTTGAATTTATACATATCTTCTACGAAAATTTTGTTCACTTTTCTAGATTAGATTTGGTTTATTATTTAGAGGGATTTAGTTTTTAATGTCATACGTCTTGAGCACAATTACATTAATCCTAAAAATATTCACTCATTGTAGGAAACAATTCAGATCCGGTACTAAACTCTTCGTTTCCAACCGATATTGAGGACCACTTACTGCAAAATAGGCTCAGAGGAATTCAACAGTGCGATGGACCGGCTGATTCATCTGAAGAAGATGAAAAAAGCGATGAAGGATCTGAAGATATTGATGACGATAAAGAGGAAGATGAAGACGAAATTGAAAATGACATTACTGGAGAAGCCGAAGAAGAGCCTTTAAATTCTGGAGATGATGTTTCAGATGCTGACGGAACAGAAGAATCGTTTGAGACTGAAAATGTGATAGTTTGTCAGTATGACAAGGTAATAGGAAAATTAATAACAGAAACTAAATATATTTATCCTCAATAGAAGTCAAAATAATAGTATAACACTATTAAAACGCCTAACAAATTAGAAAATTACATCTACTTCTCGGGCTATATGCCCCGCAGACAATGAATTACACTTCAAAGTTAAACGGGGTTGGTATATATGCAATATAGAACCAACCATTCTGGTTTTTAATCATATAATTCATTGTCTGCGGGGCATATAGCCTGAGAAGTAGATGTCGCTTCCTAGTGAACGGTCTACGCTTTGGAAAGTAATTTTCTAATTTGTAAGGCGTTTTAATAGTTTTATACAATTATTTTGACTTCTATTGATAACACGCTTTACTTAAATATGACAATTGTTACAGGAAACTGTAATCAAGTAAATATTTATTCTCGTCAATGTTCTTATAAAGAAGAATGCTTATGTGTTTTAGATAACAAGAAGCAGGAATAGATGGAAATTTCATCTGAAAGATGGTATTATGAATTTAAATGGCGAAGATTTCATTTTCCAGAAAGCAAATGGAGATGCGGAGTGGTAGAAATTCTAAAGAAGTTACAGACAAAGATAGAAATATTTTTATATTTTTTTTTAGCGTTGAATTTATTTTATAATTATGTTGTATTCTCGGATATATTGTTTATTAATTTTAATGAAAGTTGACTGCTAATAGATTTAAGAATTTTTAGGCAATTGGATATGTTGCCTATATAAGAGAGTATTTCAATGTTTTTGGGCATTATATGTTTTGTTCTTATAAGATGTGTTTTATTTATCATCTTGTGAGTGAGTGAGTAATAGCACATTGAATGTTATGTGGTCCTGTCAGTTTATTAATAATACTCTTGCACGACACAAATAACTAAAAAAAGCCAATACAAAAAATACCGACTTATTTTGTTGCAAAATTTCATCTTTTAACACCTCGCGACATTATACTAAAATTCCAAGACCGACCCAAAAATGTTTAAGCGTATCTTTAAACCAGAACAGTGGTGTGAGATGTATGCAGCCGCACACTCGAGCCTTTTGGAGGGGCATAACATTGGCTAATTTTGTTTAAAAAAAATTTTTAGAAATTGATTTAAATGTTGGGCAGAAATATTTAAACTAGGAGGAATTTGTCTCAAAACTATTACAGTTGAATTTCAAGGTAAAACCGAAGATCTACCCCAATGAGTTCTTATACAGTAGTCTGATGCCCTCAGGTCAACACTGTCTCTAGAAAGACTTAACAGCCATCAATTTTTACAATCAAAAACGAGCTGTCTCTATCAATTCATTATTTGGACATAGTGCGTGCGCCATTATTAAACTCTATAATTATTGGTTCAATATGTTCTGTTGTTTTATTTTCTTTTATCCATGAGATATGGAAATTTATCTTAGGTCCGGCGGACGGTGATTCCCGCATTAGCTATTTATTCTTAGATTACTTGTAACGCAATCCAGAAGCTTCCATTAGTTTATTTAACATAATAGTGGTTTAAGGTACAAGAAAGATTATTGAACCCATCAAGTCAATCAATAATAAATCAAATTGACAAGACATAAATTTAATGTTCTAAAAGGCGCAAAAGTGCACAAATTAAATATCAAAAATTACCCACCAGGCCCCCGGTGGGAGCATAAAATGTGATTCTTGTACACTTGCAATTTTCGCCTTAGACCGGCCCTGTTCTTAACAAAACTTTTACTTAAAATTGCAAATAGTATGGTATTATTATTGTTATGAATGATTTTTTATTCCTTAATATGACCTTAATATCCTTCACTTTTCAACATTTAATGTAACCCTAAGAATAACTGAGGAATATCATGCGATTTATTGATTGGTTCAGCACCACCAGTCAGAGGCTTAGAGTTTTTGGCACCTCAGCCTTTAGGCTTTTTGTGCTCTTGGTTGTGCTGTTTATGTGAAGAGACCAGTGGCCCTTATCAGGCTCAACAGTCTTTTCACTAGGTCCTTGGAGAAATCCTCCCTTGGATGTTCAAGTCCCAGGAGTCTATATCTCCAATGAGATAATGCTTCACAATCGAAGATAATGTGAGAGGCTGTTTCCTCCTCTTCCTTGCACAACCGACAGATAGGTTATATAGACTATATATGCCGATTGTATGCATGTGCTCCCTTAGGGTACAGTGACCGGTGAGTAAACCCGTCACTATCCGTATCTTGCCCCTGCTAAGGTTTAGTATTTCGTTAGTCAGCGTCTGAGGGTTTTTTGACCAGGAGTTTGCCCCCCGAGTACGAGTTTGAGTCAACCACGTGCAGGTGTTTTAGATAACCCAAATACTGGATTAGGACCAGTGAATGCAGTCTCAGACCCTAGCTTTGCTAGGAATGTCTGCCTTTTCATTTCCTACAATTCCCTTGTGCTCCGGGTCCCACTCAGATCATGAGAACAATATTGGGGGGCCTGTAAAAATAAATGAGAATGAACATAGAATTAGAACGAACCGTGAAATTTTGGACGAACTGAAACATTGTAAAAAGAATAAAAGTACAACGAGTTAAATGGCTAGGACACGTCTCACTCACATCTCAGTTTATAATACTGTATCTGCAGCAAAAAGCACATAAGAAATTCCAGTTCATCATATTCTTCAAAATATTTCTGTTTGATAAAAAAAATTTGAAATCAGAAACCTTCAACTCATGCTATACTTCAAATTAAAATACTTTAGGATCTCTTCAATTTCCTTATCTTCTGACGAGAGACATGACAGCAATTGTTGTTGGTATTTTTACGCAAAAACAACTAATATAAAGTTTATTCCTCGGTTAAGTATACCCTCAAACTTGAATAGATCATTTAAACTCTGGTTTATCCTTGGAATACAGATACACCCCTATTGTAGAACGCAATATTGACTACGTATAGCGAATAACAGGTTTATACTCAAATTGTAGAACCGTACCTAAATGTTCCTGATATTCTTAGGTTTGGAAAAATTATCCACTTTGGTCGACTGGAAATAACGATATTTCTAGATGTTAATTTCGACGTCGCGTACGCGTAGGGGCGTTTCCAAAATAAACTACAAGGGCGCAGAATCTTTGCACCCTCCCGCGAATAGAAGGTACAAAATCCACCCCGTGCTGCAGCCGCGTTAAATGTCGATATCACAAATTCCAATACAATATTTTGTAACCAACTTTTTTAACTCAAATATATCAAGAAAAGTACAACAATTTTCATACAAGCTTATAGTAAATGCGTAGTAAGTGTAGTTTGCCAAAAAGTGATGTTTAGTGAAAATTTACAGCGGTATTTCAGTGCTGTACGTAAACATTGACGTTTCGATCATTTTGATTTAACAGCAGGAGAGATAGAAGAGGGAATCAGATAGGGTGATGACTGAACAGGATGTAGACGATGTCGCATTTCTTACAGGTCTTTAATCATTATTTTTACACGTACATATTTATTTCCATACTTACATTTCATATTTAAAATATTAGCTATGTTTACATATATATCCTCCACACTTTTTACTCATACACACATTGCACTAAGTTTGGACACTTATTCAATTATCTGGATTTCTTGAATCAGTCTACGACGAACTATGAATGTTTACGTTTAAATAATGCGTACAGTATTAATACAGTTTGAAACACTCTGTTTTTGGTGAGTAATTGCAAAAAATTAAATCTCCGAATTATTTTTCACCAAACTATAACAGGCCGTAGCAAACAAGATATTATACAGTTATAAACCTTGCCTTATAGTACTATTTTGCAATAAATATAAGTGAATTACTGAATAATATCATTTTTAATCTTCTCAGTCACTTCATACCTATTTCTTTATAACATATCTTTAGTTACCTCTTCTTGTGTCCATGTTATTTCTCTATCTCGGCTTGTAATTAGAAAATTCTTTTTAGCAGTATTTCTCCATTAATAAGTACATGTATAATTTTTATTTCTCTATAAAAATTTAGTATTTTCTCAACTCTTGCTTAATTTTGTATACTTAGTTTTTATCTAGTACCGGCTTTCTGCCGATGGTCGCAAACAGCTTGTTTACAACTTCAGCGCATAATAATTTTAATTACCTTTTTTTCGAAACGCTAGACAAGTACAAAACTGTCTTGTAATTTTATCAGTTTTACATTAACATCCGAGTTTTTAGAAAAAAAGAAAAATTCACATCTTATGAACGTTAGATCATTATATGCTCTATATTTTATTAAAATACAAGTTTTCTTGGTCCAACTATCTTCAATGCAGTGAGCTACTCCCTGCTCCATACAATATGTTAACTTCATTAGTACCTTAAGATAAGATAAATATGGGGCTTATGTGCTTATAGGAGTCTCTCCACTACGACCTTTGCACATCTATTGTGTGTGCCCTCCTGTTATTATAGAGTTCCTTGTCTAGGCGAACCTCAGGTTCTCCATATACTGGGAGGCTTGTGGTTTTTCCTCCCCTATCATTGAAAACCTCAACCCAGTTAGGCCTTTGCAGTAGCACAGTATGTGTACTGAAGTTTCTTCATCTTCTTGGCAAAACCTGCATATGGTTGTGTCTGTCAATCCGATGTTATTCATGTGTTTGTTAAATCTACAATGCCCTGTCAGGAGCCCAACCAGGATCCTGATTGTTTTCCTATTCTGGCTCAGTAGATACTCCGTGAGTTTTGTCGAGGGTTGAACTCTTTGGCCTGCCTCATTCTTGGCGCCTTGTTCAACCATTCTCGAGACTGCTTTTTGTCCAAGTACTGGTATTTGTTTTTTTACAGCGTTTTCGCTATGCCACAGAAAGGTTCTGTGCCAATGGGAGCACGGGCTAGTGAGTCTGTCTCTTCATTGCCCCTGTGATCTGAGTGGCCTGGTAGCCAGGCTAAGGAAAATCTATTATGACTGTCCAGCTCTTGTAGCGTCTCCAAGCAGTCCCAAACAAGTTTGGAATTTATCTGCATGGAACTGATTGCTTTTATAGCCGCTTGGCTGTCGGAGTATATAGCTTTTCCTCAAACGATTGCCTTAAGAACTCTCCTGCTCAGTGTTGTATTGCTGCAACTTCTGTATGGACTATCGTCACATGTCTACCTAAGCTCACTGAGACTCTTATCTTTGGCTTGGCTATATATTCTTTTTCGTTAATTTATTGGGAAATTAAACCACAACAGGTTTTGTATTTTTATTTCAACGTTTCGGTAGCGTTCCAGCTAACGTTATCAAGGATTATCAAGTTTTTAAAATATTTGGTTCCTATCTTACACTACGAAAAAATTTCCCAAAAAATAGAATAATGAATACACCACAAGGAACACAGAAGATATTGGTTATATATATATATTCCTGCTTCTACACCTTCCTCGGTTTTTGAGCCATCTGTGTGGCAGGCCATTACTGCATTAATTGGAGGCCCTTCCTTCCATGCCTCTCTGTCTGTTATTACTGTTTTGACGTTTTTTCCTAAGGTATACTTGGGAATCATCTCGTCCGATGGTATTCCCATTATAGGGTCGATTTCCAACTCTTTGTATAGCTCGTTATACACCTTACCGGGTAGCTTACTAATGGGTGCTTGCCCTCTGGTCAATCTATTAGTGATTGACCTGGCTTTGACTTGTATGTAGACATGAAATGGCGGCAGGTTCAGCAAGACTTCTAGTGCAGCTGTTGGGGTTGTCCTCATGGCTCCCTTGGCAGCCAGACAAGCTTACCTTTGGGCACTACTTTTGCTTTTGGATCTCCCCAGCCTGCCGAGTCTTTGGCCACCATACCACCGAGCCATATGCGATCATGGGTCTGATGACACTGGTATATAGCCATATGATCATTTTTTGTTGAAGACCCCAGTTATTACCGCATATTGTTCTGCACATATTGGGGGCTATCGTACCTTTTTGTATTATTTTCTGTAGGTGTTACTCCTAAGTATTTTGCTACTAATACCTTGCTCAGTCTTATTATTTCTTGACATCTCAATCATGTCGAAAGACCTCCATGATGAACACTTTTAAACGTACCTATGTATGTATACAGCAAAACTACTCAAAATACTGTGAAAATACACTTTTTATATGAAGTAGTTCTAGTCGTTAATCAAAATCCAACTCTAGGTACAAATCACAGAGTCACAGCTCCCATCAGTCACTCCATATGCCAGTCTTCACCACTCATTCATAATCGTGACTCAGGTGGTGTTGTAGGCAATGAGAGCAACTCTAATCAAGCAAAAAAGAGGCTCTACGAAAATCATGGAGTTGCAGCTTGTTCACACAACAGGGCACTTTGCATTGCCACCATCGTATTTGCATTTCTATTTACTCTTGCTGTTATTATCGCCTTTACTGGACCTCAGACTGGTAAGTACATTTTATGCTTTTAAAAATCTAAGCAAGAAATTCAAAATATTTTTGATAGTGTAGCAAATTCGGTTTTTTCTTAATTAAATACAAAATAGAGAACAACATGAAAACCAGAATGTTGAAGTTAATAAATGTATTAGCTCCTGAACAGTTTCCGGATGTGGTGTAGGTGCACGTGCATCTCTTTGCAGTTGACCCCAGGGGGGCTCATCAATATAATTGTAGGCAAAATATTTTGTGGAAAGCGATATCACGAAATTTTTCAGCTTCGAGAGTGGAGCTTCGTTTTGGGAAACTAAACAAGAAGTTTTTTGTTTATATTTATTTCGTTAAACATAATATGGACAGTATTTACCAAAAATAAAGTTATATTTTGTAATGATGTTTTAGATTGTCCCTGTGCAGGCGATATTAAATCAAGTTATGTGGACGAAAAAACCAACATGACAAAAATTTTTGAACCTAGAGCTACAAATGGACAGATCTTCCCTTGGAACAATATACGTCTTCCTACCTCCTTGAAGCCGCATCGCTACAATTTGACAATTCATCCAAACCTGACTACACTTGAAGTCCGAAGTAAGCAACCACTATTTGAAAAACCGCAGCTATGGATAACGACATTTTTTTCAATAAACAAACCATTTTTTAGGTCAAGTCTCCATCGAATTCCAAGCTGAAAAAGATACTAATTTTATCGTACTTCACTGTAAAAATCTCACTATCCTAGATAAAATTATCCAAGACCGCCATGGAAACAATTTGACCATTATCAAAATGTTGGAATATTTAGGAGGACATCAGTTATATATAGAAATCCGAGAGAAATTTAGAAAGAGACATAATTATGTTTTAAGAATACGGTACAATTTTAAGTTGAACACGGATCCTCAAGGATTTTATATTTCTAGTTATATAACTAAACATGGAGAAAGAAGGTAAGATTTACTTTTTAGCTATAAAGCTGCTCTACGTTATACTGTCCAGAAATGTTCTTCAATTTTGGCATAATTATGTATGCTCCACACATGGGGGGCCAGCGTTGGCGCTGTTAGTGGCGACATTCCGTTTCATGTTAATTGTGGCGTTTATACATTAGGGGAGGATTGACAGAGTCAACGTGTCTGAGGTAGAAATTGCAATGGGTGCGACTGCCGTGATAATATGTAAGTATAATTATATATTCTGCTAAAAAAGGCAAAAGTGACCTCGCCTAAGAAGGTGGTGGTTGACAATAAGCAATTTTTCCTTATCCCATGAAGACTTTGTAATCATCCACTCACCTTTTAAATAAACTGGAGACTGAACAAGCTCGCATCTGCGTGGCCAGCAACACAAACATTGGCGTCAATACCTCCGACATGTGTCGCAAAAAAGGGAGTCTACGGAAAAGGAAACACCAATATTGCACCAACGTTGGTTCCCATGTTTGGAGAGGAAGAATAAACTTTTTGAATCCTACGTTAAATTTAAATGTCCCCTAAAATGTACCACAGGATCTAGGTTATATATTGGATGTAAGACAAATATGAACTACAAGGAGCAATCAATGTATTGAAAACAAATTTAAAACATTTTTCTCCTTTAAATTTGTCAAAAAAAATTCTTTCAACTGTAAGTAATTCAGTTTCTATATTTTTGATTTTTTAGATATTTGGCAACTACACATTTTGAACCAACATTCGCTAGAACTGCCTTCCCATGTTTTGATGAACCCCAATTAAAGGCTAAGTTTAGACTAACTGTGTTTAGAGATAGATTTCATATTAGTCTTTTTAATACCCCTGTAGTTAAAACTGATGTCTTGGGATTTTATATGGGAACTGGACTGGTAAGTTTGACTTTCTTAAAATTTGTGATTATAATTTTTTATTTAGTAGTGATCACTATCACTGCACCGAATATTTTGTAACAAAAAACATACAAATAATATAAGAGATTTATTCATAAAAATATTTTCTAATTATTATACCAAGCTTTTTAATTCTGATATTCTATTCGCCATAAAAAACAAGGGATTTATCATTGATTTATGTATAAAACTTTGAAAATATTTGTTTCAGCTCTATGACGAATTTTTAGAAACAAATGAAATCAGCACTTATTTAGTAGCATTTGTTATTTGTGACTTCAGTCAACAAAACAAGCAAACAGAAAGTGGTGTGTCTATCTCCATTTATACCCCCGAGCCTTTTTTGTCTCGAGCGCCATTTACTTTAAATATAGCATCCTTCTTCCTTGATTATTATGAAAACTTTTTTGGAATTGCTTTTCCTCTTCCAAAACTGGGTAAGTAGATCAATATTAATAGTATTTGGAAATAAATTTTAATTAAATCACAAACTATTCCTTGTTTATGTATACGGGGTTGGGATAAAGTATGGAACCAAGTAAATATCTTTTAAACGAAAAGAACGATATTTATGAATATTTGCAGGTGAGTACAATGGAACAAAATGCATCTGATGTACGTTTTTTTGATAATAACATACTTCCGGTTTAACCGGAAATGCCATCAACTTCTTTAATTTAAATGGGGCACCCTATATATTTTCACAGATTTAGAAAGAGCTTGTTATATTGAATTCATACATACTGAGTTTAGTACAAAAAAAATTGTAAAAACGAGGAATAACTCACTGTTAGTTGTACAATAGGTGTACATTTCATTATTTTAGAATAATGAGAAACAAAATTACTTCAAATGTTCAAAATGCTCGCCGTTTACTTGCTGACAATATGCCATCCTATTAACAAATTCTTGAGTCACTCTTTCCAAGACTTCTCCACGTATTAGTTCACATTCATCAATAATTCTTTGTCTCAATTCCTGTAAGTTTGTTGGTCGTCTAACGTAAACACGTGATTTTAGATAACCCCAAAGAAAAAAATCTAACGGGCTAAGATCCAGAGAACGAGCAGACCACTCTATGAATTCTCTACGTCCAATCCATCGATTTGGAAAATTCGCATCCAGAAAATCCCTAACCCGTCTATCATAGTGGGGAGGTGCACCATCTTGTTGAAACCAAACATTTTGTGGTAATTGCCCATTCTGTTGAAGTGCAGGAATAATTTCGTTATTTAGTAGATCCAAATGCTTGTCACCATTCATGTTTCCGTCGATAAAAAATGGGCCTATAAGCCTATTTTCGACAATTCCCATCCAAACATTTACTTCTGTGGATGCTGGATATGTGCTTCATGAATCCAATGAGGATTCTCATTTGACCAATACCTTGAGTTATGGCGATTAACTGTTCCATTTAAACAAAAAGTTGCCTCATCGGAAAAAACTATGTTAGAAGCAAAATTGTCGTCGACATTACAGATGTCCATTAGCCGTTCGCAAAATTACAGCCGTCGGTCAAAATCATCGTCTGACAATTCTTGAACCAACTGTACCTTATACGGATGATAATTTTCACTTTTTAATATCTTTCCTACAGAACGTCGACTGATACCATGGTTTAGTGCCAAATTTGTGGTGGAAGTTTGAGGTGATTCTTCTAAATCGATTGCAATATTTTGTTTAACAGTTTCGTTCGTTGCAGTCCGCGGTCTTCCAGGTTTTAGCAAATTTTTTACCATCCCAGTTGTATTAAAACGTTGTAATGTTTTAGTTACTGTTGAGCGTGATATAGGATTTCTCTCCGGATGACAAATTATTAAAAATATGACACACTTCTTCATGAGTTCTAACACGATCACCATAACCGATCGTCATTAAAATTTGAATATGCTTTTTTTCACTTAATTGAACCATTCTAAATTGTAAAATTTATTTCCGTCAATTAGAATTTGACACTTGGAGAACAAAAGACACTAAACAGTACTCGTTTATTTATTACTATGCATACAAACAACATCAATTAGTTTATCTAAATAGTTTTTTGCTCTAATGCACAAAACTGATGATGGCATTTCCGGTTGAACCGGAAGTATATTATTAACAAAAAAACGTACATCAGATGCATTTTGTTCCATTGCACTTATTTCCAAATTTTCATAAATATCGTTCTTTTCGTTTAAGATATTTACTTGGTTCCATACTTTATCCTAACCCCGTATAAATGTTTATGCCTAATTATTTACTATCACTTTTATCAAATATTTTTTTTTCAGATATTGTTGCTCTTCCAGAGTTTGATTACGGTGCAATGGAGAATTGGGGACTTATAACTTATAGAGAAACTGCTATTTTTTCAAATACCA
Source organism: Lochmaea capreae (assembly GCA_949126875.1). Classification (NCBI taxonomy): domain Eukaryota; kingdom Metazoa; phylum Arthropoda; class Insecta; order Coleoptera; family Chrysomelidae; genus Lochmaea; species Lochmaea capreae. The sequence goes on along the minus strand of OX421402.1, from coordinate 12,567,700 downwards.
ACGATAATGAAACATTTATATCTGCTCATCAATGGTTAATCACTAATATTGCACACGAATTAGCACACCAGGTAATTGAAATCTCTGTTGTACTATTTACTTGTAGTAGTTCAGCAATACCAGTATGTTTATCAAATTATCATGTTGACTAAAATTATGTTTTAGTGGTTTGGAAATTTAGTTACCATGAAATGGTGGAATGATTATTGGTTAAAGGAAGGATTTACAACTTTATTTGAATATCAAGGAGTTAATAAGTACATACCAGAATGGAAAATGATGGAACAATTTATTATAGATAAAACTCAACCTGCCCTAGCATTAGATGCATTAGCATGTAGCCATCCTATTTCTGCAAATGTGACCGATCCGTCTGAAATTGATGCTATTTTTGATACTATTTCTCTAAATAAGGTATAAGTAGACATTAACACTTATCAAGTATCTAAAGAAAACTTTTGTTTCGAAATTGCTCAAAACTGAGTTCATACAGTGTGGAATGGAATAAATTCGATAACGAATAAATGAGGGCGTGTTGGTAAAAACGCTTGGACACGTCGATTTCTATTTTTAAGTGCGCATTTTTTCAAAAAAAGAAAATTATATAGGGTGTGTCACGTGACAGTGGCCAATACCAAATTTCACGTCTATAAAGTTGGCACAGCCAAATAGGCACAATCGATTTTAATTAACACAACGATTTAGTGCTTTTTTTGTGCTAATTAATTGCGCAATTTTTAATTTTTGTGCTCTTACCATTTCGCTGAAATCGATGGCTGTGTCAGCTTCAAAAAAAGCTAGCACAGCCATATATATGGAAAATTGTTTATTTTGATTTTTTCTGGCACATCGATTTAGTGCTAATTATGTGCTTTCAGAATATGCCATAGAAAAAAATTCACGATTGGTCAAAAAACCACCCCCCAGCCCAACAAGGCGCAAGAGTGAAGTCCTCGAAATTCTCAGCACAATCGAATTTGAATACTCGATTTTAAATGCATTAATAATGGGCTTTCAAAATACCTTTGTAGAGATTTTGTTGCTCCACCCTTTATGGTAAAAAACCACCCCCAGCCCGACGAGGTGCAAGAGTAAAGTCATCGAAATTCTCAGCACAATCGAATTTGAATAGTCGATTTTAAATGCATTAATAATGGGCTTTTAAAATACCAATGTAGAGATTTTGTTGCTCCACCCTTTATGGTAGAAAACCACCCCCAGCCCGACGAGGCGCAAGAGTAAAGTCATCGAAATTCTCAGCACAATCGAATTTAAATAGTCGATTTTAAATGCATTAATAATGGGCTTTTAAAATAACTATGTAGAGATTTTGTTGCTCCACCCTTTATGGTAGAAAACCACCCCCAGCCCGACGAGGTGCAAGAGTAAAGTCATCGGAATTCTCAGCACAATCGAATTTGAATAGTCGATTTTAAATGCATTAATAATGGGCTTTTAAAATACCTATGTAGAGATTTTGTTGCTCCACCCTTTATGGTAGAAAACCACCCCCAGCCGGACGAGGTGCAAGAGTAAAGTCATCGAAATTCTCAGCACAATCAAATTTGAATAGTCGATTTTAAATGCATTAATAATGGGCTTTCAAAATACCTTTCTAGAGATTTTGTTGCTCCACCCTTTATGGTAGAAAACCACCCCCAGCCCGACGAGGCGCAAAAGTAAAGTCATCGAAATTCTCAGCACAATCGAATTTAAATAGTCGATTTTAAATGCATTAATAATGGGCTTTTAAAATAACTATGTAGAGATTTTGTTGCTCCACCCTTTATGGTAGAAAACCACCCCCAGCCCGACGAGGTGCAAGAGTAAAGTCATCGGAATTCTCAGCACAATCGAATTTGAATAGTCGATTTTAAATGCATTAATAATGGGCTTTTAAAATACCTATGTAGAGATTTTGTTGCTCCACCCTTTATGGTAGAAAACCACCCCCAGCCGGACGAGGTGCAAGAGTAAAGTCATCGAAATTCTCAGCACAATCAAATTTGAATAGTCGATTTTAAATGCATTAATAATGGGCTTTCAAAATACCTTTCTAGAGATTTTGTTGCTCCACCCTTTATGGTAGAAAACCACCCCCAGCCCGACGAGGCGCAAGAGTAAAGTCATCGAAATTCTCAGCACAAAAGCAACAAAAACTCTACATAGGTATTTTGAAAGCACATTATTAATGCATTTAAAATCGACTATTTAAATTCGATTGTGCTGAGAATTTTGATGACTTTACTCTTGCACCTCGTCGGGCTGGGGGTGGTTTTTTACCATAAAGGGTGGAGCAACAAAATCTCTACATAGGTATTTTGAAAGCCCATTATTAATGCATTTGAAATCGATCATTCAAATTCGATTGCGCTGAGAATTTCGAGGACTTTACTCTTGCGCCTTGTCGGGCTGGGGAGTGGTTTTTTGACCAATCGTGATCCGAAATTTTTTTCTATGGCATATTCTGAAAGCACATAATTAGCACTAAATCGATGTTTCAAAAAAAATCAAAATAAACAATTTCTCATATATGGCTGTGCTAGCTTTTTTTGAAGCTGACACAGCCAACGGTTTCAGCGGAATGGTAAGAGCACAAAAATTAAAAATTGCGCAATTAATTAGCACAAAAAAAGCACTAAATCGTTGTGTTAATCAAAATCGATTGTGCTCGTTTGGCTGTGCTAACTTTATAGACGTCCAAATTTCTTATTTTAAATACAACCCCCTGTATATTACTTATTTTTTGAATTTTTTGAAAATTACAAATTAGCTAGATTACACTCAATACTTACTTCCCATTTAGCTCTTGATATTGGGTAAGTAAGCAAAAACCACTCCTCCGTTCCTTTTTACTGATATGAAATAAAAAAAAAGTTTTGTTCATTTTCGTATAAAACTTATAGCCTTAGCAACTCGTTGTCTGTCTGCATGTCAGTAGTGATCAGTGTCAGTACTATTGTCGTTTGAATTTCGTTAACTTAATATCAGAAAAATGGTTCATTTAACAGAAATGCACAAAGTAACCATTCTACAAATGATTGGTTATGGAGATAACACACGGACACAAATGGAATTTTCCAAATTTGCCGCCTGTATCCCAAGAAACAATTAGCAAAAAAAGAAAAGCAGTTTCGCGAGCTTGGTCATGTAAGACAGATAAAAAAAGTAGCTGCCAATGCTGTAAGTGATAATACGAAATTAGATATTTTGTTTGAGTTTCAAGAAAACCCACATAATTCTGGTCTGTTCAACGTTAGCCACACCTCAATTTTTCGAACATTAAAGGAAAGGAAAATGCATCTCTATTTTTGTGAACAGATAGAACGTTAGGTAACAATGTGACCCAATTAGAAGATGTTTTGTTTTCTGATGAGAGCACATTTACGCTTCACGGTCATGTTAATCGTCAAAATTACCAAATCAATGTCCGGCAGTACCTGAACCAAATTTTTCCAAATCGGTGAATAGGGAGTCGCGGATCAATAGAATGGCCAGCACGATCTCCTGATCTGACGCCATTAGAGTACTTTTTGTGGGGATATGTCAAAAGTACTTTATACCAAACTAAACCCCTCAATTTAAATTACTTAAAAAGACACGCCTGAGACGTAGAGGAACGTTAGAACACATTTCTATACCAGATTAGCATGTTACCAAGAAGTTCGCGTTTTTTTTACATTATTAAGAAATAATCAGTTTTACTTATTAGGTTTTTAGTGTAATGTAGCGAATTTGTGAAATAATATAATTTTCTTTTTTTAATATTAATGAAAACACTTAATATTTCCGAAACAGTTGAAGATATGTATAGGATATTGTACATGAATTATGAATTTTCTGAAGAATCCAAAAAATAAATAATAAACAGGGGGTAGCATTTAAAATAAGAAAGTTGGTATTGGCCACTGTCACATGACAATCCCTACATAATATTTCTTTTGAAAAAATTGCGCATTTAAAAATACAAATAGGTGTGTTCAAGCGTTTTCCCAACATGCCCTCATTTATTTGTATCAAATTTATTCCATTTGGCTGTTCCACACTGTATAATAATATATTTTTAGGGTTCTGCCGTTTTGTATATGCTGGCAAGTTTTTTACAAACTGAAAATTTAGAAAATGGCCTTAATGACTACCTAAGTACATACAAATACCAAAACGCTGAAATGAAAGATCTATGGAATATCCTAGGAAAGAACACCAACCAAACTTTGGACGTAAAAGTAGGTAAGAAAATTTGAAGGCCACAAGGGAAAATCGTGAATATCACGAACTAATTTTTACAAAACTATAATTACAACAAAAGATACAGGAAAAACCTTTTTTCATAAAAACAATGAGCAAGATTATTATCAAGAGTGAAATGAAAAATAATAAATTGTAATATTCCTTATTTTCGCTGTGGTCTTCATTTAAGAATTTACATGAAATGTTTTACATTATGTAATACTTGTAGATAATAATGGACACGTGGATAAACCAAATGGGATTTCCGTTGGTAACTTTAAAGCGTGAAAATCATACAATCACAGCTTCTCAGAGAAGATTCTTGGTTACAGTTGAAAGAGGAAACACTACCTACCATACACTGCCGACTTCTGGTTACGAATATAAATGGCATATCCCGTTGACTTATTTCACTGATAACAACAGTGAATTGAAATATGTTTGGATGAACATGACTGATGGTAAGCACTACTATTTTAAAAATGTAAAGACCCATAAATTATAAGATATTTAGAATCCCCTTGGTGTGCCCTATCTACCTTTGATGTATGCGCATTTTCCAGTGAATCACCCTGTAAAATAAAAGCAGTTCGTTTGGCTGTTGGTTGATTGATGAACAGGAAATAGATTTTTTTTTGTTTTTTAGCAAAATTCGAAGTAGAAGATGTAAAATGGATAAAAGCAAATGTAAACCAAACAGGGTTTTATAGAGTTATGTATGACGATGACATCTGGGCAGCCTTGATATCCACTTTAAAAACAAACCACAAAGTTTTTTCTGCGGCTGACAGAGCTAGTTTGATAGATGATGCTTTTTCACTGTCAAGGTAATTATAAAATACAGAGTGTACCATCAAAAACGACCTTAAAGTTCAATTCATATGAAAAAAGTTCTTTTGAATCAATTATAGTATTTCGAAGATACGAGGATATATTGAAAAATTCTTAGCCTGCTGTAGAACCAAACAAACTTCCAATGTCAAAATATTTTATTTCTCAACATATTCTCCTCTATTGAATACATTTATTACAGCAAACCTGCAACGTCTCTAGACCTTTCAAAAAAAATGTTTCTTCTTGCTCTGCAAACCAGACCTCCACAGCTTTTATTACCTCCTCGTTGGAAGAAAATTTACGACCTTTTAGACTTTTTTTCAGTTGAGGAAAGAGATTATAGTCGGACGGAGCCAAATCTGGTGAATAAGGGGGGTGTCCTAGTAATTCAAACCCTAAATTACGAATTTTTTGCAAGGCAACATAAGATTTGTGTGCAGGGGCGTTGTCCTGCAAAAACAAAACACCTTTGGATAGCTTTCCGCGTCTTTTCTCTTTAATTTTTTCCCGTACAGTGGTCAGTAATGTCGAATAGTAATCTCCAGTTATCGTTCTACCCTTATCCAAAAAATCAATCATGATTACTCCATGGCAATCCCAAAAAACTGAAGCAAGAACTTTTCCAGCAGATTTTTGGACACGAAACTTCTTAGGTCTTGGAGAACCAGAGTGTCGCCATTCCATCGATTGTTGCTTTGTTTCTGGATCGTAGAAATGTACCCAAGTCTCATACATAGTAACAATTCGGTTTAAGAAGTCTACATCGTTTTCAAATCGAGCACAGATCGAACGCGATGCTTCTACCCTTGCACGCTCTTGGTCAACATTCAAACATTTGGGGATCCATTTTGCAGCAATTTTTCTCATGTCCAAATTGACGTGAACTATATGATGAACGCGTTCGTATGAAATATTCAGTGCTTCAGATATCCGTTTTAGCCCAATTCGACGGTCTGATAAAATCATGTCATGAACTGCATCGATATTTTCGGGGACTGACACAGAAACTGGCCTTCCCGATCGGTCATCTTCAATTGAAAATTTACCTCTTTTGAAACTTGCAGACCAATTTTTCACGGTCGCATACGAAGGACATTGATCACCAAGGGTATTAAGCATATCTTCGTAAATCTGCTTACCTCTTAACCCTTTTAAATACAGGTACTTGATGATGGCTCGATACTCCAATTTTTCAATTTTCACAATTTCGGTGGACATCTTTTTTCTTTTAATTTATTGCTTAACTCTGGTTTACTTTTTTGACGTCAAACTTCACACTGACACTTCTAATAAGTTATTGTTCGTTACTATGGTAACGCAATATTTTGTTTATGCATGGAACTGGTCTAGGCTAACTATGTAGATATCAATACATCCTCGTACATAAACAAAGGCATACGATCCTTTAAAAATTCTTGTAAAGTAACATTATTTGAAGGTTAGATACAGGATAAAGAATGAATTATTTGGTCAAAATGATCTACATACAATATATTTTTTTAATTCATTTTTAGAGCTGGTGTGCTGAATGTAAGTGTGGCCTTAGAATTATCCCTTTATTTGAAAAATGAGAGAGACTATGCTCCTTGGGCTTCTGCTATTGAACATTTAGGATCATGGGCAAGAAGACTGTCGGAATCGTTGGCCTATAAAGCCTTTTTAAAGTACATGAGGAACTTGTTGACCCCTGTTACTAAATTCGTAGGTTGGAACAAAAATAAATCTCATATGGAAAAGTAAGCAATTCGCATTTTAAGCAGTGTTTAAATATTTAATATTTTATTTTCAATTCCAGACTTTTAAGAACACGAGTTCTATCAGCTGCAATACTCTGTGAACTGAACGAAACCATATCTGTTGCAAAAACTCATTTTCAAAATTGGATGATACAAAGCAAAGCTGTTGATCCTAATTTAAAAGAAATCATATACTCTGCAGGTATTAAATATGGCGGTATGAACGAATGGCAATATTGCTGGAATTATTACAAAAATTCAACATCAGCAAATGAAAAACAAATCTTACTAAAGGCTTTAGGAGTTGCTACCGACCCTTGGTTACTACAAAGGTAACAATTATAAAATTCATTAATAATTCCACTCGACAGATTTCATTTCGTTTCAGATATTTAATTGAAACACTCGATACGAATTTGGTGAAACCTGATGATGTAAAACTAGTTTTGGAAGTAGTGGCAGCAAACCCAGAAGGTCGTTTACTTGCATGGAGACATCTAAAAGCATATTGGCCTACTATGCATTCTCTTTATGGAAATAGTACAATACTAATGGGAAATCTCATATCAGCTGTTACAGCGCATTTGTCTACACCATATGATTTTTACGAGGTAAATGTATACCACTAGGGCGGGTCAAAAAAATCAACTATTTTTTTTACAACTAATACGGAAAAATGGGTTGCTAGACACCTTAAAAAATTTCTCACCAAATATGAGCCCTTAATTTTAATAGGACAATCCTCCGCATCACAGTTTTTTATTTTTTTCTCAGTCCAATAGTCCAATTCATACCTCATCATTAATTGATTGTACAGAAAATTTTTTTGTTAAATCTTGTAGGAAATTCATTGCTCTACAAAAAAAGTATTTCATATTTTTTTCGTACTCCATACCATTTGAACGATATTGAAGATTTAAGTTTGATTATTTTAAATCAAATGTCATTTTTGTTTATGAATTTCAAAACTCGTCAAGAAATGGCTATTATAAAGTGCGCAATAGGAATTTTTGTAGGAAAAAAACTGCTCTATAAAAATGTTGTGGCGATTAAATTAAGCGTTCAAAAGATATTCATCATCAAACTTCCATGTATACCGATTTTAAGAGTTTTTGATTAAATAATTGAAAAATTTCAATTGAATTTATGAATTTCATACAAATTTCATTTGAAAATTGAAATAAAAAACTTGTTTCTAACTAATTGGACATTTTTGTCTTAAAGTGAAACAAATCATAATATATTTATAATGAAAACTTTGCTTTTTTTATTAATAAATAATTAACTATAAGCCATAAATAATGTACAATTTATTTTTTTAAATGTAGATAAAGTTTCTCAGTTGATAAAAAATAAAATTCGTGTAAATTTTCTCAATAGCCATTTCTTGTCGAGTTATAAAATTCATAAACAAAAATGAATAATCAAACTTAAATCTTCAATATCATTCAAATGGTAAGGTTTACGGAAAAAATATAAGATACTTTTTTTGTAGAGCATGAAATTTCTTACAAAACTTTTCAAAAAAATGTTTCTGTACCATCAATTAATGATGAGGTATGAATTTTTTTCTATTGGACTGAGAAAAAAATATAAAACTGCGAAACTGCGATGCGGAGGATCTTCCTATTAAAATTAAGAGCTCATATTTGGTGAGAATTTTTTTAAGGTGTCTAGCAACCCATTTTTCAGTATTAGTTGAAAAAAAAATAGTTGATTTTTTTGACCCACCCTAATATACCACCTATATTCATTTTATCAGTCTTAGAATGTTATCCAGTACTAATTTATCAATAATTACTTCTGTTAATGTAGATGCTCTTAATGATGCATGTATTATTTACGTAATTTTTAGGTATCGACATATTTCAACGGGATGGATGTGGGATCAGCTTCAAGAGCATTAGAACAGAGCTTGGAGATAATTCAGCTAAATATCAACTGGGTGTCGCAGAACGAAGAAGAAGTGAATAACTGGCTTCGTAAAAACATTAAATAGATTTAGTAAATGTTAAGACAGATTCAGAACATTTTGCACCAATTCTGCATTTGTTTCTCTATGTATTGGATTTACTAGTAAAGCTGAGGTTACTCTAAGTCGAGACTTTGGCATTATATTTGTTTTGAAGTTTTATGATCGTCTAGTACTAAATGCAAGTTCCTTCAACTCAGATACATCCAGTATAATATATTCTGTGATAAATTTCCACATTTTTACATATCCACATATATTCTCGCAAAATTACTGTTCCGAGTTTGGTCGAAGTATACCAATATATCTCGGTATAAAATACCGGGTGTCCCAGACTATTTTAACCAGGCTATATCTCTTAAACGAATAGAGATTTTCGAATGGGACAAAAACTGATCTGTTCCATTCCTAATACACTTTAATGTGGCGTAGAAAAAATCATCCCCTAAATATTCATCCCTTAGTTACAACCCCTAACTTCAAACTTTTTAATAGCACCCTGTATATTTTTTGTAATTTTGGATGTGGTCTTCCATCGTCTATTTAACAAATTTTCCAAAAATAAAATGGGTCCGTAAATAATCAAGAAAATATCAGTTATTCGAAAATTCGTTTAAGAGATATACCCTGGATAAATTAGTCTGGGACACCCGGTATAGGTAAATGAAAACAAAATGAAAAATCTCTTTCAAACAGTTTCATAACCGAACAGTTTCCTTTAAGGCAAAACAACGATGAATGTAATCCAGATAATCAGTAACAACAACGAATGTAACACAGAATAAGTTTGTAGTAAGAAACCGAACAAATAATCTTTAAACGAAAGGTATGGTAATCAAACCTTTCTGGAGCAAAAGTTGTCCTTAGCTTATAGATACAGTGGCAGCTGGTGCCTTAAAACTGTCGTATTTCTTGAGATTACTTCTAGTTCGTTCTCTTTTATATGGGGATTGTTTCATACATTTTTTCATGAACAAATCTAGTCCTCGTCTATCGTACCGGTGTGAAACTGGTAGTTAATTTGCTGAACGATCAGTGGTGTAGTTAATATAATTTTGGAATTTATAAAATACTAAAGGATCTCAAAGCAACAACACAAGTATCTTTATGATTCACAAAATATTTTGCCTGAAAAAAAATCATTTAGTTATAGTCTAAGGTCTAAGGCGTAGTTTCGGTTATTTATTTTGGATATATTTTTTTGACGATGACAAAAATGACAGAGCAATTAATAAACAAGTATCCCACTAATTTATGAAATACTGAGCTAATAGGAAAATATCCAAAATAAAAGATAGTAACCACGCCTTAGACCATATTTGAATGATTTTTCTTTCTGCTGAATATTTTGTGAATCATAAGGATATTTGTGTAAGTTACTTCATTATTTTCTACTGATCGTTTGACATTGTCCGACTACCAGCTTCACAGAGGTGTCTTATATCTTGATGATTACAAAGGAATTCCCTTTTTTCATTCACTTTGTCCAAAACCAGAACAGTATATTTTTTTGATACTTTTAAATGCAATATATTGTTAAGTAAAATTCAGCCTATAGTAGTACCTATATCAGTATTGGTAGCTGTTAATGTTATGTACAAATATTTTTAAAATATCTTAATTCATTTATTGTAGGTCTGTATGTGATTTTTTTAATCCAGTTTAGTACTGCTGTATATATTTGTCTATTTTAAACTATCGTGTGCTTATTTAAAAATTGTATAAATGCTTATAGTGCTATATACAGTGTTCGCCAACGGCGCACATTGTACGGTTTTTGTCAAAAGTGGGCAAAAATCAAATATCTCGCCTCAGATTGCATTTAGGAAATTGAGCCAGGAGTCAAATGAGGTAATATGGAATTCGGGAAAAATATTGTTTTTCTATTTGACCTTCAAATGACCTGGCAAAGTGGCCAAGTTTGATAAACTTTCGTGTTTTAGCATATCAAATAAGTAAGGCTTCAATTTTCTTTTTTCTAAACAATGTTTTTCATGTACACTTTAGCATGAAAATTCCGAATTCGATCTCAAAAATGTTCTATCATGTTTCTAACAATGGCAAACTTTCAAAGTTGACCCTCTTTCAACACAGTTTTTCAGCATTATCGACAGGTATACATTTTTTCAAAGGTACAAATACCTATATCATAGAAATTGATAATTAGTTATTTTGCATAGTAGCACTGAAAAAAAAACGCAATTAAAACAGTAAGTAACGAAAAGAAAATTGTTTTCATCGCTAGTCGATAACTAATTATTAATTTCTGTGATATATATGTACCTTTGAGGGAAGAGGGTCGACTTTGTAAGCAGTCTGCCAGCGTTAGAAACATGATAGAACATTTTTGAGACCGGATTCGGAATTTTCATGCTAGAATACATAAAAAACATTGTTTAGAAAAAAGAAAATTGAAGCCTTACTTATTTGATATGCTAAAACACGAAAGTTTATAAAAAATTTAAGTTTGGCAAACTTTGTATGGTCATCTGAAGGTCAAACAAAAAAACAATCGTCACGGTAATATTTTCCCGAATTCACATTACCTCATTTCACTCCTGGCTAAATTTCCTAAGTGCATTCTGAACCGAGATATTTGATTTTTGCACACATTTTATAAAAATCGTACACTGTGGCAACGTTGTGTCTTCAATTAATTATTCAGCTAATTGTATAGAATAACCAAAATATTTAAAACGGTACAAATAATTATCGTTTTTGCAACAACTGCTTCCAACAGGTTTCATATTTATTTAGAATTAATTTATATAATACTAGGTGTCCCCAATCTGATCAAAGACATTTACGAATAATTGGAGACATGCGAATTTTGCTCAATATTGTTTTGAAAAAAAATTTAACGAAATTACAACTTATTTCCATTTATCGATAGTCACAAATTTCTCCTCAAAAATGTCTCGCATAAATGTAGTAAAGGGTCCGGCTTCTGAGTATCCAGAAAAATTTTGTATTTTGTAGGATAGGTATTTTTAAATGGTGTTGAAATTAAAACGTCAGAGATAGCTTTTTTGCGTTGTATCAATATATATACAATACTTTTCACAGAAACTAACAGTTTGAATTTTATTTCGTCTTTGAACTTGTCTCGAAGGAACATTATCTGAATGAAATATCTTTTTGGTATTTTGCGCGACTGGATCCGATAACTTATATTTTAAAAGTCCATATTTGTTCCTGTTGCGAGTTTAAAAACAGAAAAAACAATTCAGCACAACTTTTACTAAACTAGTACAGGATATTATGAAAAATATATTTCCGGAACTTTCTGGTAGGTTATCTGTATACTATGACTTTTAGTATAAATATCTTTATAATATATTAAACTAAAATGCTAAGGATTAGAATATATACAGGATCGGACAGAGCACTCAAGATTAAATACAAATCAAACTGTTTAAAAACTGTAATAGTATATTAACTATTATTCATTGTTGCATTCCTAGCATTTACTTGTAAATCCAAGGTTTCTATGTACTAGTTTAAATGTTTCTATGGATTTTAACAATAATTTCTTAGGAGTAAATAATATCGTCCTATTTTTATACAATTAACTTGGAAAATTTGTGTGAAACTAAAATATTTTCCGTAAAATACATAATTAAAACGTAAGAAGTGCATTTAAAATAGGTGGTCTTTCAAATAGTTAATCAGCATGATTGTTTTAATGAACACCTATTGGGTTTTACTTATTCGCCTTTTATTCCTATCCTCTATATTTTTATCCTGAAGAGCTTAATGAAAATTGAGAAATCTTAATGCATGACATAAGGTTTACCACTTATAGCGATAAGGTGTTCAAATAAAGTGCAAAAACTAAGTTAAAACGAAATGAAAAAGTCTACAAAACCGTGGCCTATATTACCCAAAAATCAAGTGCTTCTAACTAGACTACGTTTAGGCAACTATAAGCTTCTAATTCGAAAGTGGTAAACTAACCGCGACGTTGCTATATGAAAATTTGTGATTAAAAACATCCATCAATTGGTAGCGATCAACAAAGGTTGGGTTTCGGCTTGTTTAGGCCAAAAAATCTATTTCCGGTAACGGTTTCGGTTGTACTAAGCGAAACTCAATGTTCGTGTAATATGGCAGACTAAGTTTCATAAGTTTACGACCACAAGCTTGAGGCAAGATTCAGCCAACCTTAGTTCTCCTGTTCTCGTGCACGAGGTACACATCCTATTGATGCCATCGCGCTAAGAGCTGCAAAACACTTCAGCACTCTAAGATAAGTTCCTTTGTCTTATCTTTAGCATGTGTAAGATTTGAATTTGGCGTGTTATATTGCAATTTGGTATCCTCTTCGTTTGGTTTTTTTGAGTATTCAATTTATGTAAATTTTTGGATAATCCAATAAATATTTAATATCTTCAATTTCTGTATTGATTATTCAATATTTATTAAATTGGATACACGTGTTCGAGAATAAGTAGTTCCATTTTGTTAATCTTTTCTTAAATAACTTAATGTTAATTTTTACAAGATGTTTCCAGCTTTCCACCTTTGCTTCAGATAGCGAATAAAATATTTTAATTGGTGCCGAACTCCACTCCCTGAGGTGGAGTGCTGTAACTGGGGACTTTCAAGTTTAAGACCCTAATCTATTTTCTAAATTGTTTTTTTGTCTGTAAATGTGAATTAAATTGACATATGTTTTCACTTGAAGTCTATAAACTCTATAGGATCAAAGAAAAGAAAACCCCTATGAAGTTAGCAGAGCCACTTGCAAATAAATCGATGAAACCTATTCCAATAATTGTCGAATAATTGTCGAGAATTTGTCGTGAACGTAAAAAATTTGTCGCGCTCTTAGTTTTTTTTATAAGGGGTGGCTCTGCTAACTTAATATTAAGTTAGCAGTGCCACCCATAAATAAATATTAAAATGGATCAAAATTATTACGAATAATTGTCGAGTAATTGTCGAAATCCATCTGACGTAAAAAAAACGCAAAAAATCTATTCCGTCTAGCATATATATACGTTTTTCTTGGAAATTCCTGGTTTTTGTAGGAATTTCGTATTTTTGGCAACAGCGCATGAGTATATTGATATTTTACGTGTTTTCCATATCATTATTGACGATTATAAATTTTTTTAAGCAGCTTCCTATTTTCCAGAAGCAAAAAAATTATGTTTCAAAGCTGAATGATAGAACATTAAGTAGTACACTTATGTAACTTTGTTGATTTATTATTTTTTCAATAACAATTTATCTGAACAATTGTCAAATGACCAAAACGTGTTTGTCGTGGGGTTTTAACGAGGGTTTTCTCCTATATATGCACCGTGTGATGTAATGAAAGAAATTTTCCGATTTCTCAGTAATACCCACTTGTAATTTGGTTAAATATGATTTTTTCCATCCAGAATTGTACTGAACAATTGTCGAATAACCTAAATGTAATTGTCGTGAGCACAGAACAAATGTCGCGCTCTTAATTTTTTTTATATGGGGTGGCTCTGCTAACTTAATATTAAGTTAGCAGTGCCACCCATAAATAAATATAAAAATGCATCAAAATTATTACGAATAATAATTGTCGAGTAATTGTCGAAATCCATCTGACGTAAAAAAAACGCAAAAAATCTATTCCGTCTAGCATATATATAAAGTGTTTCCGCGTAAGTTGGCTACATATGGAAAACTTTTTTATTATTGGTTTTAGGAAAAAAAGTTATTCTTCATAAAAAGCTCTGCATTATCTAAAACCTGAAATGCAATCATTAGATATTTCTTATTTTGAGCCGTATACGAGGTTTGTCAAAAAATATTAATCTAAATTGGAAGTTATATCCAAATATGCAATTACATCTATTTAACATGAAAATTAAGATTTGGTGATTATTTAAGTTTTACATTATAAAGTATTTGTAATCGTAAGTAATCACCAAATCTTAATTTTTATGCTAAATAGCTGTAATTGCATATTTGGATATAACTTCCAATTTTAAACAACTTTACTTCTTACAATTTTTCTGTATTGTGAAAAACAAAGGTACTTTACTCTTGAGTGAGATTAATATTTTTTGACAAACCTCGTATACGGCTCAAAATAAGAAATATCTAATGATTGCATTTTAGATAATGCAGAGCTTTTTATGAGGAATAACTTTTTTTCCTAAAACCAATAATAAAAAAGTTTTCCATATGTAGCCAACTTACGCGGACAAACTGTATATACCTTTTTCTTGGAAATTCCATATCATTATCGACGAATACAATTTTTTTTCAAGCAACTTCCTATTTTTCAAAAGCAAAAAAATTATGTTTCAAAGCTGAATGATAGAACACACTTATGTAACTTTGTTGATTTATTTTTTTTCAATAATAATTTATCTGAAAAATTGTCAAATGACCAAAAAGTGTTTGTCGTGGGGTATTTGAATTTTTTGAAGCAAAAAACTAAGTAATTGGTGAAATTGGATGAAAAAAATATTCCGATTTCTCAATAATATACCCAGGAAACTTGGTTAATTATTGTTTTTCCCACGATCGTGCGATTTAAACTTTCCCGCACGCATTTTATTTTTGAAAGTGTCACTCTCCCGCACTAGTGCGAGAAAGTAAAATTATGCAAATTTTGACCTTATTAGATAGATTTTTACTTCGGAAGTTATAATCAAAACTGGAGATTCGCCGATATTCATCAGTGATGTAGATATTTGAATAGAAACCCTGGATAAAACTTGTTTTATTTATATTTTACAAAATATAAGAATTTCTGGATAGACTTTTCTATTTGGTGGGCAACTTTCTCCTTTTTCTTTGAGGTCATCATATTGGATCCAACACGTTCCCCTTCGGCAGAACGCCGTATAATGACCTGGAATAGGAGTCCTAGTTTGTATCTTGGATCCAGTAAAATTTATCAATCCTATAAGTTCGTATTTTTCCTTTGTTTTTCCATCCGTGAATGAATTTGTTATCGAATCTATAGTTATTGGTTCCTCTTGTCCATATATTTCGAACAAAACGATATTTCCTGAAATATAACATTAACAAAATGATGTATTCCAAACGGCTGAATAAATAAACAAAAAATTTGAATTCAAAAGAGGGTGGGGACTTTCTGAAGCTTACTTCTTGCTTATATTGGCCCTGAAAATTGTTAATATCTGTCACCAGCGAAAATGTTCGAATATCATGAATTTTTTTGTCCCGTCTTTTTTTATGTAGGCAAGTATATTTATCTTTTCTAAACAAGAAATCTTATTTCGTGAAATGAAAAACGTCAGATTAATGACATTGTCATAGCTTCGGTTTCCGGAAATTATCACAGGAACGAAAGAAATATGACTGAACTTTTTCAGTTGGGATGAATAAACCTCGGAATAAACGGTACAAAAACACCGCACCACTTTGTGGCCTCACTCAGCCCGGTATTTTTTTAAGCAAGTCATAACTATTTTCGAACTAGATATACCTAGTTAATTTCATCAAAATTTTAGAAAAAGAGTTTGGATAATTTTTAACAAGTATGTTTCCCTATTTTTGTTTAATTGCAGTGGTAGAAGTGAGGTCTGATAGATATATTCATGAAGGGACCTTGAATGCAAAATTTCAAGTTTTTAAAGTCATTATTGCAAAACAAATCAATTCATATCAAAATTTCGAGTAAGCTTTTGGAATAATTTCTTATCAAACTCAATTGCTCTAAAGTGGAAAAAAGTTAATTAACTAACCTATATCCAATGAAACTGATTGTGATGTTTCGTGGTGGTTTCTACATTTTTTGTCGTTGGTTATGATTCCTTCTATAAAGCTTCCTGAGTTCTCCTTTGATAATTTCGCATGCAAGCCGTAAGTTGGGTATTCAATTCTTCGAAAACACCCATTTTTACAGTTTCGGATTTCCACAAAACTGGGAAACTGTTTGAAAATTTTTGCTGCAAGAGAACTCACGCTGGTGGTACAGTTAATTTCTCGTGTTGGTGTATTTTCTTTGAAATCTTCCCCAAATAATATACATATTATTTCGGCCCTTTTCTTATATGTCGTTTGTCTGACACCGTTCTCCATTGTATCACACACAAGGTGAAAAAAATTATTTTCATTTTTATTTAAATTGATGAAATTTCTTATGTTTCTATTATCGCCAAATGCCGCTAGTAATATTTGGAAAATACTGTCGAACGCACAAGTATTTGTGAGCGACACTTCTGATTTTCCCAATTTAATTAGTAAAGATGACACGGTTCCATTTTTTAAACATGGCAATTTACCGTATCTTTTGTACGACATTGCGTCGAGAAACTCCACAGTATTTTTATTCAAATATCTGGATTTTTTAGAAATTTTCGGTGAGCCACCCTTTCCTCTCCAATTATCAATTTTTTGAGTTGCGAGTCTGTCGTGTTTCCTTGAGTTGTAAAAGCATTCGGGGCATAATATTATTTTATCTTCCTCTTCTTTATTATATTTTGTACAATTTAAACAAATTGCAGCTTTACAAATTGCACACACTCGAGCATTGTAGGAGTTTCCTTTGCAATATTCGCAAACAAATACTCGTTTGAATACATTTACTTCTGACGACAAGTCCTGAAAAGGTTGTCTCTCCGTAGATTCGTCTTCTATTTCCCTTTTATTATTGGAATCAGATGTTTTTTTGTCGAAACTTTCATCATAAATTTCATTTTTTGTGGAAGAAATGGGGGGGGGGACAAATGATCATGATCATCAAATATATCGGACAGTCGACTGTCATTAAATGTTTGGACAATTTCAGAAGCAGTTGTGGTGTTAACTGAACTGACGGGAAAATCTGCGGAAAATTCCTTCTCGATTTCAAAACGATTCAGAGAGACGTCACTTGAAACATCAATTTTCATTTTCCTTTGTGATTTTTTCAATATTGGTTTTATATCTATAATATTCGTAGCTGAATGTACATTTTTATTCGATTTAGTTTCGAATATTTTCAACTTTCCGTCATTGTATTCGAGAAATGTTCTCACTGCGACATCTACTCGTAATATGCGATTGCAGAGAACATGATTCTTTATTATGTTGAATTCAGCTTCCACAGGAGCACTACTGGCAGGTATTCGCCCATAGCCAAACTCATCCCTGCAAATGCAACTCCAAAGGGGTATTGTTGCCATTTTTTTTATTAGACGATCGGCGAAGACGGGAAAATATCTGGGGTTGAAATCATCTCCGTCTTCGCACTCCAGTTTTCTCTCAACTCCTTTCCTCTCCAGATCTGATTTTTCGTTTCCTTCCTCATCATTTTCTTCTTCATCTGTTGATTCTTCGAAATTCACTTCTTTTTCGGAGTCTTCGATTGTTTTATCTATGATTTCCCCAACTTCTTCTTGGCAAGTATTGCTATTCATCAGAGAAACAATAACATCAAGAGATTCCTTCAAAGAAATTGCACCTACACCCGCTTTTTCAAACAAAGAAATTGTCAATAGTGCGGTAATAACACGCTTGGCAGAGTCTCTGTCACGACATAAAATGAGTTGTCCAATCGCACACAAGTAGAATTTTTTTTTCCATTTTTCTTTGCATTCTTTCTTGAAGAAATTTACCCAGCTCTTGATAAAATGTGCTACATCTGTTCTTATGTAAGTTTTTGGGACGTCCGATATTCCAGAATTGTAACACCTATTTGTGTAATCCATTATATCGTTGAGTGAAAAATACAAGATAATATAAACAAATATAAATAAAATTGTGGCTGGAGCTGCTCCTAGTAGATGGATGCTTGTCCTCCATGGTTGGAAGATGATCCCAGCCGGTAGAAAATATAATCAATCGGTCAAAAAATCAACAACCGACAGAAAATATTCCCCACCGGTTTACAGGATGTTTTCTACCGGCTGCACCCTGCTAGAAGTTTGTCTTTACTAGCAAAGTGCAGAAATAAAAATATACAATCAGGAACAAATTCAAAATCAACAATTATAAAACATTATATGTCAAATATCAACAAAAAATTAACAATGTACATTTAATACAATATTTTAACCAAAAATATCAAACACAAATTACACAGCATAATATATTTTAAAATTAACATATTAACACCCCAATATCACCACTACTTCACCAACCCCTACCACACTCAAGCTTGAGCATGCAAATATTAAACCCATGCAGATAAGAAAATAAACATGCAAATAATATGTACTTTACCAAATAATATAAGCCTTATAATGAATTAGAATGGAAATTTTGATTTATTAATAGTACTGGAAAAAAATCTGGAGCTCCAAATTGAAAAAGTCAAAGATAACTTATGTAACCTGAAAAATCCTTTCCTGAAAGAAATTCTGGAACAAAAAATTAAATTAATGATAAAAAAAATTATCTAAAATTTTTGATTATTTTTGAGATAGGCCTATGAGCAAGTTTAAATATATCGTTATATTACAAATAAATTCTGAAGAGTATATCCATCGCTGGTAAAATTTCTAGAACAGAAAATCAAAAAAAATTAAAAAATTCAACAAAAATCCGATGGAATCTTGAAGCCTGTAAGAGAGTGTTAGTGTGCTGAAAAGGAAGCGCTGAAAAAAATTAAATTAAATTATATTCATGAAAAAAAAGTATCAAAACTTTTTATAATTTTTGAAATAGGCCTATCAGCAAGTTTGAATATATCGATATATTCCAAATAAATTCTGAAGAGCATATCCATCGCTGGTAAAATTTCTAGAACAGAAAATCAAACAAAATTAAAAAATTCAACAAAAATCCGTTGGAATCTTGAAGCCTGTAAGAGAGTGTTAGTGTGCTGAAAAGGAAGCGCTGAAAAAAATTGTTAGTAGTTAGTCAGAACCTGCCAAGTAGCCATTTTGCATGTAACAGCTTTGGCTTCTACGATATTTTGATAGCCCATACTGGGCAACAATTTCCCCAACTTGTTAATCCATACCCATTCAACAAACGGAAAACACTTAAGCGCACTCGCCCCATCTGGATGACCGCCCGCTTTGCAAACGAGACTGACCGACAACCTAGTGAACGAGCACTTTCCCACAGTGTGGTACTGCGTGCATCCGTGAAGGAAAAAGTCAATCGTAAGCACACAAGTGGTTACATGTGGCGTCCTTGACAAGTAAAATAAAATGCTTACCAATGTCTGTTTGAAAAAAGAACCAACTTGTGAAAGGAAGGCAGGACAATATTTAGAAAAATGAGGAACAACATAGCTTACCTATGTCTTTTGAGAAAATAAGCAATTCCTAAGAGAATGGGAGGACAATATTTAGAAAAATGAGGAACGACATAGCTTACCTATGTCTTTTGAGAAAATAAGCAATTCATAAGAGAATGGGAGGACAATATTTAGAAAAATGAGGAACAACATAGCTTACCTATGTCTTTTGAGAAAATAAACACCTTGTTAAACAAAGGGAGGACAATATTTAGGAAAATGAGGAACGTCATAGTTTACCTATTGTTAGTTGTTAGTCAGAATCTGTCAAGTAGTCACTTTGCATGTATCAGCTTTGGCTTCTACGATATTTTGATAGCCCATACTGGGCAACAATTTCCCCAACTTGTTCATCCATACCCATTCAACAAACGGAAAACACTTAAGCGCACTCGCCCCATCTGGCTGACTGCCCGCTTTGCAAACGAGACTGACGGACAACCTAGGGAACGAGCACTTTCCCACAGTGTGGTACTACGTGCATCCGTGAAGGAAAAAGTCAATCGGAAGCAACCTAGTGATTACATGTAGTGTCCTTGACATGTAAAATAAAAAGCTTGCCAATGTCTGTTGAAAAATAACCACCTCGTAAAAGAAATGGAGGACAATACTTAGGAAAATGAGGAACGACATAGCTTACCTATGTCTTTTGAAAAATAACCACCTCGTAAAAGAAATGGAGGACAATACTTAGGAAAATGAGGAACGACATAGCTTACCTATGTCTTTTGAAAAATAACCACCTCGTAAAAGAAATGGAGGACAATATCTAGAAAAATGAGGAGCGACATAGCTTACTTAGGTATGTATTTTGAAAAGTTAAGCAATTAAGGCTGAAAGTTACCTTGCGTAGATGGAAGTTTGTCCCCCATGGCTGGAAGATGACCCCAGCCAGTAGAAAATATAATCAATCGGTCCAAAAAGTCTACAACCGACGTAAAATATTCCCCACCGGCTCATAGGATCTTTTCCATTGGCTAAACCCTACCAGAAGTTTGTCTTTACCTGCTAAGTGTAGGAATGAAAATGTACAAACATGAACACATGAATTCAGGAATTATAAAAACGGTATGTCAAATATTACCAAAATATTTACATTTTCAATAATGCTTTCACCAAAAGGTATACTAACCTATGTCTTTTGGAAAAAGGCATATAAAGAAGTTATAAAAATTGGGAAAAAATGGAAAACAATATAGCTTACTCGTGTCTTTTGAAAATTAAGTGCATAAACAGTTTTAAATTCTAATACATAATTTGTAACAATATTCCAAGTTCATATAAGTTAATAATCATGAGTAGGCAATTATTATTCTATCGAAGTGTTCTAAACTATTTCAAAATCAAATAAGTACCTATATCAGTTTGCTGATAAATTATAAATCAGTTAATATTATTGTATAAAAATTATTTGTAAAAGATCCATAACATTTTAAATACAGTGTATTTATTTATTGCTAGTAGTAGTGAGAAATAAAGAAAGGATAATATTTTGGGAAATATAGGAAACAACATAGATCTCCTATGTCTTTGGAAAAAAATATTTTGGAAATAAATCAATACAGAATGGATTTTATAAAATAAGTAACCAATTGTACAATAACTAAAAAGTATATAACTTACTGTATCAAAGATTATTCTTAACTATTTTAAAATCTAATAAGCGAGTACTCAGATTATTGATGAATTTTATATCAGTTAAACTTTTTGTATAAAAATTATTTGTAAAAGATCCAAAATATTTTAAATACAGTGTGTATATTTATTTATTGCTCGTACTTATAGTGGTAGTGAGAAATGAAGAGAGGATAATATTTTGGGAAAATACAACAAACAACATAGGTATCCTATGTCTTTGGAAATAAATAAATACAGACTATATTTTATAAAATAAGTAACCGACAATACGATAACTAAAAATATTCGAAAAGTACATAACTTACTCTATTTATGAATGTCTTAAACCATTTTAAAATCCAATTTGTTGATAAATTAAGAATCGGTTGAAATTTTTGTATGAAAATTATTTGTAAAAGTTCCATGATATTATAAAAACCTTTAAATACACTCTATTCATATATTGCTAGTAGATCTAGTAAAGAAAGGGTAATATATACGGGTAAAATATACAAAGCAACATAGTTACTTATGTCTTTTGAAAAAAAAATGGAAAATGAATAAATAGAGTATATATTATTATGTAGTGCTAGTAACTACCAAATAATAAAATACTGACTTACCTTATATAAAAAATTATAATCCTTGGAAATCATGACCAAATATTCGAACTGCACTTAGGTACACTATCGAAAAGTTCGAAGACACACACAGTTTCACTACCGAAAATAATTTCGAACAAATTTACACTCCTGAAAATTCGAAAACACACTTATATTCCCGTAAATTAATAAAATACACTCCCGACACGACCGTCCGATTTAAAAATTCATTCGTTACTGAAAGCAATAAGATATTCATTAGTCACTCTATTACACATAAACAAGTATTTGTCATCGATGTGAATTCAATATACACTGGCCGCCCCATTTAAGAATATAAATATATATTATTTTAAAAAACGTTTTCTATTATTTTTGATATTTTCAATATACAGGGAAAGTAGAAAAGTTCTAAAAAAAATTCTTAAATCAATTTTTTTAGGATATTCTAAGAATTTACAAGAAAATAGTTATTGTGAATTCTATTTTCAGTATAATTTTGGCAGGCAGTGTATATATCGACACAATTAACATGTATTAGAACGTGTATTTTACCTTCATATTTTTCTGCGATTAACGGAAAGAAGAAGAGACTAAGGAATATCTATTAACTTCTTCTTTTTCTTCAACAGGGGATAATTTACCTGGATTATACAGGAGAAATATTTTATTGTAGTATTGATGTATGTGTTCGAGGGGATATTTTACTTTAATTTGTTTCCCTGATTCACAAAATGAAGAAGCACTAAGGGATTTTGTTTAATTTCTTTTTTTTATTCTCTCAAGAATGTATAAAATGATGGCTTGTTGTGTGCTGATTTTTAAAAAAATATGTAAAGACAAGGTAAGTGAAGTACATGGATAAAAGTGTAACGCGCAAAATACCCTCTTGGGCTCCCCGACTAATGTGTGAATCAAAAACCAGAAGTATTCTGTTAAAGCATTCAGCATTACACAAATAATTGTTCAATATGACTGTATGTTTGGTTGCATATACCAAAATCTTTTATTAATAGAAAATCGTTCATTAATAGGGGTCATTAATGAATCATTTTTAGTACATTATAATTCTTGATAACCACAACTGTGTGTATGGTTGCCTTCTACTTCACTTCTAATTAACATCATAACACTATACAAGAATAAAATTATTCTATAATATTGTACTCATTACCCGGAAGAACTAAATATGTTTTTCATAAAATAGTTGGCTACCGCCCATATCTTTACTCGACAATGAAAATGGGAACATTTATTTGGATATACTGTGAACAACCATTAATTTATCGTCATTACAGAAGACGATCTTAGAGACGTTGAATTAACATTTTTATTCTTTGCCTCAATTTTTCCATGCGAATTTTCCAAATCGATGGATTCACAGAAGTGACCTCTGGTTCTTCAGACCTTGGTTCGTTTAAATTTTACTTTTGAAATATCTGAAATAACGCTATCTACAAAATTTTATAAATATCATGCTTTTAGTTTTAAAGATGCTTACTTGATCCATACTTTATGGCAACCCTGTATTATTAATAAAAATAATTGATCTTTTTTTTTTCTGAGCCCGTCTGACAAGTCTCCGATAGACTGCAGCCTAATGCTTATTGTCTTTTTGCTCGTGCTTTCTCATTGCACACTTTGACATTTAATCGAAAATCATCTGTCAGTGTCACACTTCTCCCTATTACGGCTCGTGAAACTTAATAGGTAAAAGCTTGTAAAAATTGATAAACTCACCTTTGAAAATACCGAAGTCAGCTTTCCTGGTCAAATGATGGTTTTTAAAATGGAATCCATGGGTGAGTCTGTAATCATCAAAAAATTTTTTTGATACAATTTGAGTCCATTTACTGGGTTGAAAAATCGTGATCCGGCGTTCACCAATTTTTCCTTTTTTTGTTTTTCTCGCACAAACTCTTTCGGTTAGGAGACTTTCAAATTTGGACGTCTTAATGGAAAGAATGAAGTTGATAGAATTTGATTCGAAAGACAATTCGGGAGACAATTCAGGAGACAATTCAAGATTGTTTAAGGATAATTCCTTTTTGTCCTCATTATCCAGCGATGCTATGTCTGTGAGCAAACTTTTCAAATTGTATCGATTACCCACACACATGGAGTGAAGAGAGGTTGCCTTTATTTTATTGCCTAATTCATCTTCAATCACTTTCCAAATAGCTGCTGTTGCCCTCGCAATTTCGTTATTGAAAACAAGTTCATTTTTGTGTAGAAGTATAGTTTCGACCAAAGTGTCGCGAGGAACTAGGGGTCTCTTTCCAGGAACGAATTTTTTCATTTCTGAATGAATGTTGAAACACCAAGAGTTTTTCACCAAAGTTATAAATTGTTTTTAAACTTAAATAAAACTACCTACAAGATGATAACTAAACTACTAATTGTTTTTCACCAAAGTAATAAGAGTCACTAATTATTGTTTTTCACCAAAGTAATAAGAGTCACTAATTATTGTTTTTCACCAAATACGAATTACAATCGACTTAATCCTAATAGCACAACAAGACAGACAATACTTACGATTTAAGACTGGGTAGTGCGGTGATATTTTTCAGGGTGACGCATGTCTCCCAACTGCCGCCCCATATTTTGAATAATTCAATATTGAGATAAAAAAAACATGAAAAGAAACCGCATATCTTTATTTTCAAAATATAAATAATAATAAATAGTCTTAATTCTAAGTCTATTTAAAAAAGGGTATTACAAGGGGTATTATCAGCAATATTAAAAGCGGCCTGTTATTGTGAAAAATATAAATCTTGTAAGATGATACCCTACCCTATTGGCAAAGATTACAGAAAACTATAAGATGTTTCACTCCAGGGCGGCTTGATTGAAGTTGCTGTCCGGAAGTGACGCCGCTCTCATAAATCATTTTTACGAATCGCCTTTGTTGTCAATAATTAGACCGGTAGGTACCAGAGAAGTTCGAAAAGATTATTTCATTTTAAGCTATACAAGGGTAATTTAAGAAATATATATTTAAATTGATAGGATTCTTTAGGTATAACAAAGGTTTTTGGATTTGAACTTTTCTACATCGCAATAATGTTTTCAACAATGTCCCTTGACGGTATACAATAGTATACATAACCCACTTAATTCATCCTTCTTTGTCGTGTAGGCTTTCAGTTTACACAAAATAGTTTCTTTGTTTACTAAATTATCAGCCGAATGGGCAAAATTTAGGCAGGTTTGACAAGAATGTTGTATTAGACATTTTTTTAACAAATACCCCGTAACATACACTAAAGCGTTTCCTTCTCTGCTTGATAGATTTCAGTAATCTGTTGTAAACACTTTTAAAGGCACATTTTTAGTTTCTGTTGGAAAAGTGAACTGTTATAGACATTCTTTTGTAAGTTCAAAACCATAAGTTAAAAGAACTTCGTTTACGTCATCGATACAGTTTGTACCTTCAAATAGTTTTCTGTAATTTTTGCTATTGGTGCCGATAATAAAAGTGTCTTTTTTTATATCATCAATCGTCGGACCGTAAAAACAACGATGGTTGTGTTGAACATTGATGATTTAGCTATTCTTTAATAATAATGTTACCTATTATAAAAATATAAATTCTTTTTTGATGTAATAACTTAACTAAAAAACTTTATATTCGACAATAATGACAGGGAGAACACGAAAAATGTCATTATACTCATGCGCTGTTGCCAAAAATACGAAATTCCTTCAAAAACCAGGAATTTCCAAGAAAAACGTATATACCTATATGCTAGACGGAATAGATTTTTTGCGTTTTTTTTACGTCAGATGGATTTCGACAATTACTCGACAATTATTATTCGTAATAATTTTGATGCATTTTTATATTTATTTATGGGTGGCACTGCTAACTTAATATTAAGTTAGCAGAGCCACCCCCTATAAAAAAAATTAAGAGCGCGACATTTGTTCTGTGCTCACGACAATTACATTTAGGTTATTCGACAATTGTTCAGTACAATTCTGGATGGAAAAAATCATATTTAACCAAATTACAAGTGGGTATTACTGAGAAATCGGAAAATTTCTTTCATTACATCACACGGTGCATATATAGGAGAAAACCCCACGACAAACACGTTTTGGCCATTTGACAATTGTTCAGATAAATTGTTATTGAAAAAATAATAAATCAACAACGTTACATAAGTGTACTACTTAATGTTCTATCATTCAGCTTTGAAACATAATTTTTTTGCTTCTGGAAAATAGGAAGTTGCTTAAAAAAAATTATAATCGTCAATAATGATATGGAAAACACGTAAAATATCAATATACTCATGCGCTGTTGCCAAAAATACGAAATTCCTACAAAAACCAGGAATTTCCAAGAAAAACGTATATACCTATATGCTAGACGGAATAGATTTTTTGCGTTTTTTTACGTCAGATGGATTTCGACAATTACTCGATAATTATTCGTAATAATTTTGATGCATTTTAATATTTATTTATGGGTGGCACTGCTAACTTAATATTAAGTTAGCAGAGCCACCCCCTATAAAAAAAATTAAGAGCGCGACATTTGTTCTGTGCTCACGACAATTACATTTAGGTTATTCGACAATTGTTCAGTACAATTCTGGATGGAAAAAATCATATTTAACCAAATTACAAGTGGGTATTACTGAGAAATCGGAAAATTTCTTTCATTACATCACACGGTGCATATATAGGAGAAAACCCTCGTTAAAACCCCACGACAAACACGTTTTGGTCATTTGACAATTGTTCAGATAAATTGTTATTGAAAAAATAATAAATCAACAAAGTTACATAAGTGTACTAGGTACTTAATGTTCTATCATTCAGCTTTGAAACATAATTTTTTTGCTTCTGGAAAATAGGAAGCTGCTTAAAAAAATTTATAATCGTCAATAATGATATGGAAAACACGTAAAATATCAATATACTCATGCGCTGTTGCCAAAAATACGAAATTCCTACAAAAACCAGGAATTTCCAAGAAAAACGTATATATATGCTAGACGGAATAGATTTTTTGCGTTTTTTTTACGTCAGATGGATTTCGACAATTACTCGACAATTATTCGTAATAATTTTGATCCATTTTAATATTTATTTATGGGTGGCACTGCTAACTTAATATTAAGTTAGCAGAGCCACCCCTTATAAAAAAAACTAAGAGCGCGACAAATTTTTTACGTTCACGACAAATTCTCGACAATTATTCGACAATTATTGGAATAGGTTTCATCGATTTATTTGCAAGTGGCTCTGCTAACTTCATAGGGGTTTTCTTTTCTTTGATCCTATAGAGTTTATAGACTTCAAGTGAAAACATATGTCAATTTAATTCACATTTACATACAAAAAAACAATTTAGAAAATAGATTAGGGTCTTAAACTTGAAAGTCCCCAGTTACAGCACTCCACCTCAGGGAGTGGAGTTCGGCACCAATTAAAATATTTTATTCGCTATCTGAAGCAAAGGTGGAAAGCTGGAAACATCTTGTAAAAATTAACATTAAGTTATTTAAGAAAAGATTAACAAAATGGAACTACTTATTCTCGAACACGTGTATCCAATTTAATAAATATTGAATAATCAATACAGAAATTGAAGATATTAAATATTTATTGGATTATCCAAAAATTTACATAAATTGAATACTCAAAAAAACCAAACGAAGAGGATACCAAATTGCAATATAACACGCCAAATTCAAATCTTACACATGCTAAAGATAAGACAAAGGAACTTATCTTAGAGTGCTGAAGTGTTTTGCAGCTCTTAGCGCGATGGCATCAATAGGATGTGTACCTCGTGCACGAGAACAGGAGAACTAAGGTTGGCTGAATCTTGCCTCAAGCTTGTGGTCGTAAACTTATGAAACTTAGTCTGCCATATTACACGAACATTGAGTTTCGCTTAGTACAACCGAAACCGTTACCGGAAATAGATTTTTTGGCCTAAACAAGCCGAAACCCAACCTTTGTTGATCGCTACCAATTGATGGATGTTTTTAATCACAAATTTTCATATAGCAACGTCGCGGTTAGTTTACCACTTTCGAATTAGAAGCTTATAGTTGCCTAAACGTAGTCTAGTTAGAAGCACTTGATTTTTGGGTAATATAGGCCACGGTTTTGTAGACTTTTTCATTTTGTTTTAACTTAGTTTTTGCACTTTATTTGAACACCTTATCGCTATAAGTGGTAAACCTTATGTCATGCATTAAGATTTCTCAATTTTCATTAAGCTCTTCAGGATAAAAATATAGAGGATAGGAATAAAAGGCGAATAAGTAAAACCCAATAGGTGTTCATTAAAACAATCATGCTGATTAACTATTTGAAAGACCACCTATTTTAAATGCACTTCTTACGTTTTAATTATGGAAAACACGTAAAATATCAATGTACTCATGCGCTGTTGCCAAAAATACGAAATTCCTACAAAAACCAGGAATTTCCAAGAAAAACGTATATATATGCTAGACGGAATAGATTTTTTGCGTTTTTTTACGTCAGATGGATTTCGACAATTACTCGACAATTATTCGTAATAATTTTGATCCATTTTAATATTTATTTATGGGTGGCACTGCTAACTTAATATTAAGTTAGCAGAGCCACCCCTTATAAAAAAAACTAAGAGCGCGACAAATTTTTTACGTTCACGACAAATTCTCGACAATTATTCGACAATTATTGGAATAGGTTTCATCGATTTATTTGCAAGTGGCTCTGCTAACTTTATAGGGGTGAAAAGAAAGGCCAATGAAATTAACCTAGCCTAAGATTTCTGTAACAAACCTGGTTTTTAAATTATCCTTAGTCACATAGACCTGAAGCTGGTGCTATTGCCAAGGTGTTTTTGGTATAAAACTAAGTATAAAATTGGTTTGATTGCAGTCTAAAGCGAGTCCCAGGTTGCTTAGTTCAATAACAAAATTATTCTGCAGCATATAAACCTTCATGGCAACAGCATAATGTTATCAATATTAGCAATCATTTACTAATTCCAAAAAATTCTCAGTAATGCACACTCATGCCCAGTAATTCCCTGCTAATGCCTACTAATTCCCAGCAATTCCCCACTAATTCCT
Organism: Lochmaea capreae; assembly: GCA_949126875.1. NCBI lineage: Eukaryota > Metazoa > Arthropoda > Insecta > Coleoptera > Chrysomelidae > Lochmaea > Lochmaea capreae. The sequence goes on along the minus strand of OX421402.1, from coordinate 12,538,421 downwards.
ATGAATGCCCAGTAATTCCCAAGTAATGCCCAGAAAAAGTACAATGCAATGCACCAGTGGTTTGCCCCCTGTGTATTTTTGACTTTATAAATGCAAGGCCTTTCTATATAAAGTTGGATCAGTTAGACTACTTGATCATGTGACTGTGCATGTGACCACACATTTTTACATGCAATATTGCTTAATCTATTTTAAACTTTTCACTTGTAATAAAATATGGTACAGAAATCAATGAATGAAAAACAAATAGATACTAGAGGCTATGTTTCAAATCAGTTATTATCTATTTGTAGGCTTTAAAGGGCACTTGGCATTTAAAACTACATTTCTTTCACACAGGGATTTTTATTAATTTTTAATGATACAGTCAGATACTATTTTATTGACAATGTTTTATTTCTGAATGGGCTCTTATACTTTTTCTATAGTTTTGTACTTTCTCCGGTACCTGTAGGATGGGCTTTGACTACAACAACTTTTCACAAAAAGTTCTTCCTATTATTAGGTCAACTTTACATTTCTGAGCAAAACTCGGTCTAATAGTACATACTGAACTTTCTGTGTTGATTAGGTATTAGACCTATGCCTGCTGTTGAGCCATTAATAAGGATTTGCTTCAAAAATGTATCATTACAAGGTTTATTTTGATTAACAACATTTATTTCTGCTCCACTAATTTCTTTTTGATCTTCGGTACATTGTTTTTTAATTTGACTTTGTTTATGAGAACAATTTGAATTAATATGTCTCTCTTGCTTACAATGAAAACTAACTGGGTTTGGATGGTAAGTACATTGTTCTATACAGTTACTGTACAACTCACATTTACATCATTTTCTTTTTTCAAAGTATCTGTTATTATGTGTTTTGTTTACTCCAGCAATTTGTTTTAAAGTTTTAGACTGTTGTTTAAAGGGGGGCTTTCATTCTTTCTATACTTAAAATACTTCTTTTTGATAAAAATTGTTTAATCTTGTGCTAGTTTCTATGCTTTTCAACCCTATGTCTGTCTTTGATACATCTTTATCACCATCAAAATACCCTATGATTCTTGAACGATCAGGAAGTAGGTACATGGTGCATCATATGGACTGATTGTCCAGTAACTATATCATCTCTATCATTATTGGGACTTTGACCATGGTTTGGTGTTAAATGCCTAATAGGGTCAATTCTGTAAGTGGTTAAAAATCAACGGCACGCGGTTATATTTGACGAAGTTTCCGATATTAGAATTAATCTATACATAATCAAGATTTTAACATGTATGGAGTCCAATTAAGAGTTTTCCATCATTTTGAAGCTAATTATACATACAGAATAATAAAATGGAGTTAGCAGAATGTTTAATTTTTAACCATGAGTTAAAATTTATCATCTGCCTACAGAATTATTTCTAATTGCCGTTATCATTCGTCCGACGACGGATTTTCAGTTACAACAGTTACACATATCCATCATGCGTTGGATGAGAAAATTATATTGAAAATTCCTACCTTGCTCGATGTCTTGAAACTCATTTAAGTAACTCACCACCGTTTCTCTCCAGACTATCAATTTCTTCATTCAAGGAGTTATGGGACATTCTCTTTCTTAATTTGTTTCACAAAAAATTGACCACAAAGCTCTTTCAATGTCTTGATAAATTTGACCGATTCATATAATAATAGTACAAAGAACAGTCACAAAGAAACTAATACTTTTTTTGTAATTTCCACACAGATTGTTAAACTTGATTTGTACCGGCGTTTCCGCTAAAACGATTCGCGTTCACATGCCACTTCTAAAGTATGATCTCTGTTTATTTTGTAGGCTTTAAATGGCACTCACCATTTGAAATTACATTTCTTTCACACAGGATTTTGATTAATTTTTAAAGATACAGTCAGATGAGTCAGATACTAGCTTATTTACAATGTTTTATTTCTGAACTTCACAGAGTACTCTATTCCGTATTCCGTTCGTGGTGCCAACTCAACAGCACTGCCAGCCCAAAATAAATCGAGGCAGTTTTTAACGGGTAATTCGTGACGTCATCAACTGATTTTAACACAGTGACACCAGTACCTTTGAAACTGTAAAAATAAACAATGTTAAAGTAAATATTACCCTAATATTATCATAATGTCGGATAGTCAAGCAGCCATTAAAGCTATGAGCTCTTGTGTAATCAGTTCCAAAATTGTGTGGGAATGCCTAGGCAAACTCAATGAGCTAGGCGAGATCAATATATTCACCTTACTGTGGATTCCAGGACCCACTGGAATGGAAGGAAATGAAATAGCAGATGAACTAGCAAAGAGGGGCACTGAAATACCCTTTTGGGGATCGGAACCCCTTTGCGGAATCAGCTCCAATGTAATATTGGAAGAAATAGGTAAAGCCGAAAAAAAGAGGAGATTTGACCATTGGAAAGATCTAGTAGGGCTCGAGCAATCAAAGATTCTTCTGGGCGACTACAACCTGTTGAGATCAAATGAATGCATAAGTCAAAGTAAAACTGAACTAAGAGTTTTAACAGGGATACTAACGGGAAATTCTCTCCTGAATGGGCACCTGTTAAAGCTCAAAATAGTGGAGGAAGAAGAATGTAGATGCTGTGACATGGAAGAAGAACAGCACAGCACCTAGGAGATTACTGGATAGAAGAGGGGCATTTACCTAAGTTGAAGCCTGCAGATATCCTAAAGTTCCTCAGGGAAATAGGACTGAGGGAGCTACTAGTCTCTGAGACTCTCCTCAGAAACTAAGTACAAGTAAGGGGGCACAATAGATTTCTTAGGTCCCAGTGAATGTCACCCCAATATACATACATACAAATACTACCCTATATTTTTGCCCTAAGCGGTCAATTAATTGATAGAAAATAAGACCCTTTCTAATGGCCAGATATTCTCCTCTTGTCGGTGTTGCCTATTTCCTCCAATAATACATTAGAGCTCATACCGCAAAATGGTGCCATTGTGCCATTCCTCCTATTTATGCATCCATGAAGCCGAGTCCCTCAATGAAGGACCTTATCCTCTTCAGTGGATGCCTGCTTATGTCCCCAGGGGCCATAACAGGGACTTCGAAGATTCGCCTGCGTAGCACAGCCCAATGTGGACATACGAGGAGAACATGATCCGACGTTTCGTCAGCCATGCCGCAACCTCTACATAGGGGACTTTCCTCTAAACCTAGGTTACAGAGGTGTTTCTTCAGACAGCAGTGCCCTGTTAGGAGTGCTGCTATCTTTTTTAAACTACTCCTTGGTAGCAGCTCTAGCATGTCCATCAGCCCATAACCTCAATAGAAGCTTGGACTGCCTGAGACCCGGTATCGCCCTCCAGTCCGCAAGGTGCTGGTTTCTCAAGTACTTTTAGGTAGGTATTTTAGGAAAATTAAACTAAAGGCTATAAAACGGACAAGACGTTTTCTACCTTAGAGGCTTAGGTGTATAACTTGGAAAATATCTCTCTACATGAGATATTAACCATTCCAAAGATGTAGTAGATTTTAGCAAGGGCAAATCTGATTCCTGTAAATATATATTATGGATAACTCATTTTTAATATTTTTGTTATTAAATCAGTTGAATTTTACTTTATTTCTATTTGTAGATCCAAGTAATAATAATCATTAATTACAGTACTAGCCTCGTATAATTAAAGCTTTATTTTGGCAAAAACTCGACATAGAAAAAAAGAAACAATTTTTATAGAATCGTCTAGTCATGTGTCAATGTTCATTGTAGAAAATCAGGTATTTATATGAAGAAGATGTTGAAAGTGCTTTGTTAAAACCTCATCCAGTTATTGAAGTATTCAGGATAATAGTAAAACATATCGGTAAGAAGTTTAGAAAAGTTATTGCATCTAGGTATAAATGATTCTATTCATTTAAAAAAAAACTCGTATGATCTAAATATGTTTTAATCATTTTTTATGTTTAATATGTTATATTTTATGCAATCAAAATGTTTTATAACTTTGTTTCCATGATATTTGAACCATTTCCCTCAATAAGTTCATCAACTTTTTGTTTTGTAATTTCATTTATTCTTTTAATTGCTGTAATTTGATATCATCAGCTTATAAGACAACTTGTATGAAGGTACTACCTTTTTATATTTATTTTAATTACATTTTCCAAACAAATGATTACTTCAAACTGAGTATTCATTGAATAAGTTGATAGTATTTTATTTTTAAGTCATTAACGTTGGGTACAAGTCATTGTCAACAAATACTATTAATCTAGGCCGTAGTTTTATACAAAACCATATGAAGCCAATTAAAGGATCATCAACTAGTAACGTAAAAAAACTGTGCGAAAAGGACATTAAATCTTTGCTGAACGTAGATCATGGAAATCCTGTCATCCATGAACGTTATGCTGCACCAAAATCTGCGAACTTTATACAGGATGATCAAAGATTTAAATTTGAAATCCTAAAGGACAAAAAATGTAAAACAGTGTCAGTTAAAGATGAAAAATCTAAAACTAAAAGTAGAAATAGCGAGAAAGGTGAGTATCACATATTTATAGCACCAGATCTCAGGAAAATGATTTTACAGACATTTTATATTAAAATAACCATTTATAATAAATAACCCTGTACTGCTCCCTAGCTGGATGCCGTAGAACCACACAGATTCACTAAAAACATATTAATATTACCAAATATTTAAATTGTTTTAGTTTCAAGTTTAGCGAATTTTGCTTTGCTGGATAAAGAAAATTTGATAAACAATAGTAAAATATCAACAGCAACGAATAAAAGAGACCTTGAGTTAGTGTTACCTACATCGACACTGAAGCATGCAGCAACTCAGCAACATAATGATCAAAAGTCGATTAAGCACGTTTCAAGGGAAGAAGTACAAAAATGCAAAAGTACTTTAAAAAGAGAAATTTCACCAATAAGACCAAATCCATATGCACATATAAATACTTTTATTTCCGCACATATAAGAAAAGTAAAAGTTTTAAAACGATCTAAACGTAAGTAGAAATAGGTAAACAAAAAGATTGTTATATTCTGTATGTTCCTTGTGGTATACTGCCCTGTTAAGCATAGAAGTCGTATCTACATTTTTGCACATTTTCAGCTTAGGGCGTTTACAACTTGAAAATAATAAACCACATCACTCTGTTAAAACTCCAATTCGTATATGTTATTCTAAATAGCTATTAAATGTCTTCAATGTTTAGTCGTATCTGCAAAACTGCCGTATTTGTTAAGTTTATTTGTCATATCTGACAATATTAGAAGTATATGACGTAACTACACTGAACACCAAGCAGTTACGACAAATTTACCTAACAACGTGTTGCTTACGACAAATTCCATTAACAGTAAGAACCTTACGCTAATCTCACATTTTAGTGTTTTGTGTGTTAGTTTGTTGAGCTAGTAAATAGTTATTTCCTGTAAAAAAACGAAATTCATAGAGCAAAACCGTGTTGTCTTCTGCGTTATTTCGCATGAGGCGATATCTGGACGATCTACCCAAGATATTACTACTACGTTCTATGCATTTTTATTATCGGTTCGAGATGCCAGACATGTTATTTTGTGGTTGGATAACTGCTCCTCCCAAAATAAAAACTGGACACTATTCGCCTTCTTTGTTCATATTGTAAATTCAGCAGAGGTTTCGCTTGAATCACTAAAGGTCAAATATTTAGAACCAGGGCATACGTTCATGGGGGCTGATTCCTTTCATCACCAGGTCGAACGGTGTCTCAAACGAAAAAGCAAAGTCTATTATTTCAAAGATTTTAGTGACTCCTACCTCCTACCTCCTACCTTAATGAGATGGTAGAAGTTGTATTTTCAAGAGGAAAACACACACTGGTGTACAAGACAGATTTCGACACTGTGGAAGAAAGGGAACTGAATTTTCTAAATGCTCGAATGGCTAAGCAAGGTGTGCCAAAACCGTCTCCAAAACACATCCCAGGAGGAATCACCGCAGAAAGAAGAGATCTCATATTATCCAAAATCTGTGGTACAATGCCAATAAATAGAAAGACATTTTGAGAGGATATTCCTATTTCAACGGAAATTCGAGATTTAGATGATTGAAATCAATGGTAGCCTTTGGGCTGAGAAAATAAATACGTACTAGGTTTTGTAATACTTCTATAAATACTTATTTGTTTTGTAACACTTCAATACTTCTTCGTTTTGTAATACAAAAAGTCGTTTTGTTATTCAATAAAGTTACTAACAACTACTCACGTTTGCTGTAGATACGCTTTATTGTTGCTTAGCAAAACCAGCATAATGTTAGTGCAAAATGTCGTATCTATCAAAACTCTGATTTCTGATTACTTGTTGAAATAATGCTCTGGATTATTAATTTCTGCTTTGCATCCTTTAAATGAAAGTTACACTCAATTTTCACTACATTATTCCACTTTGATGGCGTAACAAATTTCAATAAATGTGGAATATCTCATAACAATGATTATGTTAGTTACGACTTCTAAGTCTAACAGGGCAGTATAATAGTCATTATTCTTTTTGTTATTTTTTTGGACATTAAATCACGACCCTTTTTATTTTTGATTTCAACGTTGCGGTAGCATATCAGCTACCGTTATCAAATTTTTGAGGTCCATTCATAGTTGATTATATTTTTGATAAAAATGATTGTGAACAAAAAAACGCTTTTTACTTGGGAAGAGGGGCATCGTAAAAAACGAAAAATTTACAGTGTTTAATACTACTAAATGCAGAGAAATGTGTAGCTAGCATTTTAGCAAATTTTAGTTAAAATTGGTTACCAATGTTAAAAAGAGAAATTTCCAATAGGTATAGTTGTGATTGAAATTAATTTGCACCGTTTCACAATTTGTCAGCGAGATAAAGAAATCTGTAATGTATGTATGTATTTTGGGGTAACATTCACTGATACCTAAAATATCTATTGTGCCCCCTTACTCAGAGACTATATTAGCTCCTTTAGTCCTATTTCCCGGAGGAATTTTAGCATATCTGCAGGCTTCAACTTGGGTAACTGTCCCTCTTCTATCCAGTAGTCTCCCATGTGCTGTGCCCTAGGATTCTGAATTGCTGTGCAGTTCGCAAGTATGTGGATGGAGGATTCTTCTTCCATTCCACAAAATTTACAATCTTCTTTCTCCTCTATTTTGAGCTTTTTAAGGTGCCCATTCAGGCGACAATGTCCCGTTAGGATTCCTGTCAAAACTCTTAGTGCAGTTTTACTTTGACTTATGCATTCATTTGATCTCAACAGGTTGTAGTCACCCAGAAGAATCTTAGATTGCCTAAGCCCTGATAGATCTTTCCAATGGTCAGATCTTCTCTTTTCTTCGGCTTTACCTACTTCTTCCAATATTACATTGGAGCTGATTCCGCAAAGGGGTTCCGGCCCCAAAAGGGTATTTTAGTCCCCCTCTTCGCTAGTTCATCTGCTATTTCGTGTCCTTCTATTACAGTGTGTCCTGGAATCCACAGTAAGGTGACTATATTGTTCTCGTCTAGTTCATTAAGTTTGCCTAGGCATTCCCACACCATTTTGGAACTGATTACACAAGAACTCAGCGCTCTAATGGCTGCTTGACTATCAGACATTATGATAGTCCTTTGCAGAAGCAGAACCGATGAATAGCAGTTGTTTTACAGGTAACTATGATAATGGATCTTTTTGAAACTTTTGTCAATTATGTATTCTTTCAGCAGCTCCATGCTTTGACCCATTATTTCTTTGTTTCAGTTGCCTGTACATATTTTGTTTCATATTTTTCGTAGATCGCGACTGAAACATACCAAATTTCTTTCTGTCTATTGTCTCAAATCCTTACTGTGGAATCAAGCAGAATAAATAAATAAACTTTGACATTGTATATGTTGGCAAAGAATACTACGTCTGTTTACTCTTCTAGTATATTCATTGTTCGGAGCCTATAACAATATCTTCATTTTCGAATGGTCGCCAAAAAGCCATAATTTCGATTATTACCAACAAAATAGTTTTAGACAATAAAACAAAATCTCAATCACAGCAACATCTAAGAACACAATGTCTCGTAAATAACAGAAATGAACTAAGCCCACCCTGGGACGTCCAGAGTCCATGTGGACTAACAATTCAAGTAAATTTTGGATAAACAAATCGGAAGCTGCATTGCACCAATAGAAATCAATGGTTCGCTTGTCGGCAGTCAAGGCTCGAAATGATTTATGGGCTTTTTATCTTTTCAGCTTTATAATCCTCAAAGCTTGTCACGTACTGTTATTTCATTGTGAAACGGTGGAAATTAATTTTACTCACAACTATAATCAATTACCTTCGGTATACTGATAGTATCAGAAGTTTTTTATCCACGTTTTCCTATGATTTGTTGTTGGAATTGTTATTAACGCGGTATACAAAACGAGACATTTTACAAAATTATTGCACAACGTGTAACCACCAATGTACGTCGAATATAATTTAAAAGTCCTATAAGACAAGAAAAAGTAAAAATGTCACCCGCCACTATTTCTGCGAGGGTTTAAAATTTGATTGATCTAACTTGCTCTATCTTTCATATTTTCTTGCAAAAAATAATAATTATTGAAATTTTACTTTAGGTAATCCACTCGGTCCAAATGTTGAAGACGATTATTCTGATGAATTTCTAGACGTAAGTATTCAGCAAAAGGAGAAGTTATTGTTTATATGTAGTATAGTGTTTCTAATGTGAATGTAACAACAATAAAATGTAGTCAGATTTATTTTCTAAAATTGTCAGGATCACTATACAAATGTTCCCCTTACTTCAGTAAACCGTTAGTTCGTGATGTTCTTAGAAAGCTAGTTTGGAAATATTGAAGAAAAAATACCTAATATGAATTTATTAGTAAGCATTAAAATAAGCCACTTGAAATTGCTGTAAAAAGAAAAATTAATTAAAACCACTTTATGTATGCTACTATATTTAAGAAAATTTTGAATAGCTGGCAACGTAGCAGCAGGTGGATTAGAAATCGAATAGTCCAACTCCAGTAAATGGCATAATATAACGAAGTAACTGGTCAGTTATTAACGCGGTCCACTGTTTCATAAAAAATTTTAACGACCTAAAGAAGTTGGGGTTACTTAGCGTTAATTTCATCCAGGGGCGTGTGCGAATTGTGTTGTAGAGAAATATATTAATATAATATCTATTTGTTGGTTGAGTGAGTTTAGTTATATTATATTACAAATTTTATTTAGTTTTGTATGCAGGTTAATTTTAATATACTATGTGTCATTATTAACAAATTGTATATATTGTACCGTATTTTACGATTGTCGAATTTTTTATTTGAAATGAGGACATCCTGAGTGAATTATTTATCATCTCGTTCTCATAAAGTAAATAATATCATAATACATTATTTATATGTTTTTAAAAACTTTCAGGATATAATAAGTAACAGTAAAATACAGGAAAAACGTATAATCCTACCCCATAATTTTTTACAAGAATTTAATCCCAGGAGCTTTTACAGACTACATATGGTCAACTGGATGTTGAATGTACAGGTATATATTTGTCTTTATGATAATTTCTATTTTATTTTTATTTGTTGGGTATTTTTAGTATATATTCATGCTGAACGACACTGAATTGTATCTAGCAGTTAATTTACTGGATCAAATTTTATCCAAAGTAACAGTTCCAAAAAACATGTATCAATTAGTAAGCGTAACTTGCTTGTTGATATCCAATAAATTTATTGGTGAAGATACGCTTGATGTAAGTATTATAAACCGCTATGACATAATTATTTGTCTTTATTAGTTCAATCAGTTATCAATTACTTTTGGATTGTATTATTATAATTTTTGTTTCAGACGAAAATATTGTTGAAAATTTCTTCAAACCTGTATGCCGAACATCAACTGTTACATATGGAAAAAAAGATATTAAAAATACTCGACTTTCACATACATACAGTAGAACCGTCTTTGTTCATCAATGCTTATTTAAAAATTATATTGAACATCGGACCAATATCTGTAAGTAAATATCGAGGTAGATATATGGGTTGGTTAAAAAGTTTGAGAAAACCAAACGGCACTGAACGTTTTGTTCAAATCAAATCATAGTAACATGTAGGTCAAATTTAATTTCAATATGGCAACCTTTGTTTGTTGCATTGAAAATCAGTCGCTGATTAAAACCCTCGTTATAGCGACCACTGCTATATGAAAATTAATAAGGCCTGCCGTACACGGACTGCTCGAGCAGTTAACGGCTGAGTGACGTACACGGACCGCTCGAGCGGTCGGTTATTGACTGCTCGAGCAGTTGATTTTCTACCACAGTCGAGTCATGGATTCTGACGAGGAAGCACTGCTTTTGCTGCTTCTGCTCAAGCAGAGACAACGACGGCGGCGACGTCAAAAGAGAAAATTTTGGGTTCATCCAATTTTGGAATTAAGAGAACAACATGGACAATTCCATGATTTGTTATCGAACTTAGAAATGATGGAGAAAAATGTTACAACTATTTTAGAATGTCAATAGGCCGCATTTAAAAAATAAAGCAATTCCTTCAAGGCATATGCATAAAAAAAAGTGAAGGAAAAGGTTTTGCTTCGAAGGCTTTGGTTTAAAGTGAAAGGTTTTACGTTTTTGGTATTTATAAAAAGAAGCATTTGCTCAAAAACTAAAGGATTTGCTTCTAAAAAAGGAATCTAGGTTCACCTCACTTTTCCCAGTAGTTGCCCGGCTAACACAGCTTGTAACGTGAAAATGGGTGTATTTGTGGGAGTGTTTTCTTGTCTTGAACTCTATCGCTGGAAGGGCTTGTATCCTTGGTTGTGTTTGTTATGGCTAATATGGTGCATTTATGTACAAGAAAATACTAAAAACCAAGACGTACGCCACGTGAATCAGATTTCAAAACATTATTTAGATTTGACGAAGAGAATGTGGTGTGGTTGGCGGACCACTTTCTTGGCGTGAATCACGAAACTCGTGGAGCTGCCCTGTCACCTGTACAGCAAATGAAACTATTTCTGTGCGAACCCGCAGCCCACAGTGTCCAGAGTATTTCATGAGGTGCTTGAGCGGATTGTACAATAGGCCGGTGATTGGATCCGGTTCCCAAACACAGAAAATCAAATCATGCAGGCCAAAGAGAAATGGTTGACCAGGTTCAATTTCCCAACAGCTATTGGGGCTATTGACTGCACGCATATTCGTATTGAAAAGCCAGCCCAATGTGCAGGCTACATGCGACCAGAATTGTGTCATAACTAGTATAGATGCAAGTTGGCCAGGATCAGTTCATGATTCTCGTATATGGAAGAATTCGGCAGTGTGTGAAGTCATGAAAAGGACAAGAAAGACTATCCTACTAGGAGACAGTGGGTATGGTATAATGCAATGTCTTATGACTCCCTACCCCAACCCTCACGAGGAATATCAGTTAGCCTTCAACAGACTGCTTACAACAGAGTGAGTTGTACCTTTTACTTTATTTATCAGAAGCATTTCCTTGAAAAGGTAGAGATAATAAATACGAATTAGAGCAAAACCTTTTACTTCTACCTTTTGCTTCTACCTTTTACTTGAAAGTAAATGCTTCATTTTTATAAATACGGCCTATTGTCTTCGTTTGATGACATTGCGAGCGGTCGACGGCACGATGGAATTTCGTCATGCAGTTGACGGCTTGAAGCAGTCCAGTGTTGCCACTGCTGCCCCGTACGGGGTAGATCTACCCCTTTTAAAAAATATCTCACTCCCACGCTCCCCTCAACAAAATCTACCCCGCTCACAACACAAAAGTTTATTTATTGGTAATCGTATCACCAAAGGCTTCATCTATTTAGAGAAAGTTACAGTATTTTGCATACTAAGGATTTACTTGGTAACGAAACTTGTTATCACAGATATACTTAATAAAATAATCATAATCATAAAAATCTAACTTCTCACAAAATATGTTTGTTCAAAGAAAAATATAGAAATGATAAATTGAATTTTTTAGTCAAAGTACCCCCCAACGAACCAGTTTTGCCCCGCTATCTTGCGTTGGTATACCCCGATAAAAGAGGAGCTGTTGGCAACACTGAAGCAGTCCGTGTACGGCAGGCCCTGTGGGAGTAACTATATCAGGCTTCATTTTGGTTCCATAATTAGAACTGTAAATGAATTTTAAAAAATTAGATGTTTCTTCTTATTAGGTGTTGTCATTTCTTTACCTACTGAATAGTTATAGCGAACACTGCTATATGAAAATCATTTGGATCAGTGCGGGCACTTACATATCAGGTTTCGTTTTACTTTAACTTTGTTTTTGCCGTCTTATGTATTTCGTTTTTGTTCCTACACACACAGGTGAAGAGCACACAATTAGTAGATCATGTTATGGCATCAGTTTTTTTGGTACGCACATAAATGTTTTTTGACCATGTCTAAATCTAAGGACGATACACCAGGCCTATTACCAAACTGATACCTCTTCCCTGTGACTCAAAATAAATCATACCCCATTGTGTAACTCAAGCTCCTCTTCTCAGTTTTTAATAATATTATATTTTCTTTCCATTGTTATTCCTCTTCTCGCCCGCGGGGCAGTATGTTAGAAAACTCACATTTCTCACTGAGAAAATAACCTTTATTTTGTATCTCAACTAAACGGAAACTCTTGACAACGTCGCAATCGTTCTCACAGCGAACGTATGCTCCACCAAAAATCAATATTAAATACGTACTACCCATTAATTAGCCATCCCTGTCCAACGAACCAAATCTTCCAATACATCTTCTCTTTCGCACCTTGCACAAAAGCAATATCTGGAACAGACCCTTACCACCCCTACTCTCCAACCAGCTAATCGCCCCAACCCCAAAAAACAGTATCTCGTCAGAACTCAAGCGAGAAGCATTGGCTTCTCCCCCTCATTACTTCACACGTAACCCATGCCGGTTAGGTATAAGTGTTTTACCAAAAAAGTAAGAAAAGTGTCGCTCTCAGTCACCAGTTGCTACCAGCTGTATGTTTGTGATATTTTTATGTACATAGTTTAGTAAACTTAGTGAAATTAAATCCAGTGTTTCATTTCGGAATGAGTCTGGAATGAATGGTGAAGCAGCTCATTTACACAGTACGGTTTGAAAGGAAACAAAAGAAAATTCCCTCAAATCGCACACATTCATTTGATCTCAACGGGTTGTAGTCACCCATCAGAATCTTTGATTGTCTAAGCCCTACTAGATCTTTCCGATGGTCAGATCTTCTCTTTTCTTCGGCTTTGTCTATTTCTTCCAATATTACCGCAAAAGGGTTCCGCCCCCCAAAAGGGTCTTTCAGTCCCCCTCTTTGCTAGTTCATCTGCTTTTTCATTTAATTATATTCCAGTGTGTCCTGGAATCCACAGTAAGGTTGCTATATTGCTCTCGCCTAGTTCATTGAGTATGCCTAGGCATTCACACACCATTTTGGAACTGATTACACAAGAGCTCAGTGCCTTAATGGCTACTTGACTAGCCGATATTATGATAATCTTTTGCCTTCTATATCCTTTGTCAATATTGAACTGGGCACACTTTCTTATGTTGTGAATTTCCGCTTGAAAGATACTTGTGGTTTTTCCCAAGCTTTCAGAGTGTTTGGTTCCTGGCCCGTACACTCCTTTTATCCTAGCTGGTTCCCATACTGGTTTTCAAGATATTAATTTCAGTTTATCAATTTATGTATGACGCTATTTTTACCTAATGCTGATTTGATTGTGTTTGGTATATTATATTTTATTCGCGCTTATAATTGGGGCATTCTATATCAATGTGCTTGACTGCCATTTGTTTGGAACATGCAGCACACATTAGCATTCCGCTCTTATTAAATAAATGCTGGTGACTCAGTTTAATGTGTCGTGTGTCCTATCCTTAATCTGGTTAGGAGTACCTACTTGTTTGGAGCGCTTGCTTGGTATTGTCTTCCATGGTTTCACATGGCTTCACTTCGTGTAACTTTGTTTCCCACCAGAATGACTTATTTTATGTAAACTAATTATAATTGCAATTTATTTTGGACAAACTTTACCATCTAATATTAATATATATTTTTCAGAATGTTTATATTACCGTCTATTTTGTCCTGGATTGCGCTGTCCATGTAAATGAATATTCGTCCACACCTTGTAGCATCATAGCAACAGCTTGCATTTTTATAGCGATGCAATATTTTTACATTGATTTGTATGAAGTCGTCAAAAAATATTTTAAAGATAAGTTATCGCAAGAAGAAGAACATATGTGTAAAACTATCCAAAAAGCTATTATTTCCCAAATGCGAAGTTTGAAGGAAGATAGTATATCTCTAACTATTTGGAGTAAATATAAACATTATGATTGGTTGGTTGGTAAATGGGATCTCATCGATCCAAAGCAGACTTGAAATCTTTTTATTTTATTTATTACTTAGTCTAAGTTTTAATGTTTTTACGAATAATTAACTCCCTTTTGAGAACTCAACACATCTACGTCACTGCACAACGAATTTAAGGATCTCTAATGAAACGGAATTTGCAAATACTTTTTGTTTTTATTTATTATATTGTAATGTGAGTTTCTGATACCTTGCGACACTATTATATATGTGCTAGATAATTTTAATGTTAATTCGTTTGGCGTTTTTATAAATTTGACTGCTGAATAAACGATTTTTAAAGCTTTGTTTTATTAAATTCGTAAATCATTCCATATAGGTACCTATGTTAACTTAAAAAGAAACTAATTACACGATCATAAGAGCTTCAGAGCCGTAGTTATTACGTGGCAGATATATACACTGAAAATTACTGTGAAGTTTACCACGAAAATTTTATATTTTCTGTTACACGTTCAATGTTCCAAAAATTTTCATACGATACGCATGCGCAGACGGGTTATTTGTTACAGCTGATGTAAGCCAGTTGCAGATTAACCTTTAAAACTCCTTAAAAACGAAGCAAACAGTAAACAAACACACTTTCAATAACCTAATATTATTTATTTTCAATAATAAGATTTCTTTTCAGAAATTTGTTGTTTGTTATGGTTTATAAATTTCCTAAAAGGCAATTATGAGTCAAACAAACCCATTATGCGGTTCTGCGCCGATTCTCGCGCACTTTATAAATGTTGTCTGGAGAATTTTTACTTCGAAAGTTTTCGCCAGAATTTTTGGTCGTGTCATACAGCAAAGTTTATTGACGAAAATTTTCCTGGTAAATTTCAGAGTAATTTTCGTCATAATTCTGTGTAATACGGCTCTCAGTAATATATTCTTATTCCTTAAGAAGTGGCGCCATCAGTCAGAAATTATACGAAGTACGTATTCCTAAAGCATTTATTAGTACACCAAACAACAACTTTACCTAAGATTGGTGGACGTTATAATACTCCATTATTTTTGTATATATAAACTGGAACAATAGTAATCGTTTCTATATATATTAATTTTCAACACGAAAAACTATTTTATGTTCTCTGTAAGTAACGGAATTGATTTCGAATTCCTTATTGACATAGTAGTGCGCAGGCGCAAGCCAAACTTACTGTAAACACATGGTAATGGTTTATTATTGATTTCAATTGATCATAATATCGATTTTTACAGCATTTCAATCAATATTTTTCAAGAAAATGGTTAATTTGAGATAAAACATGGCAACAGACGCAAGCGCGCTTAAACAAGGTTGGGACAGTTGATATGACATTTATTATTTTGTGACATTTGTATAAATATTGTAAGTACGTGACAGTTATATTGAGTGCCAAAAAACTCCTATAATAGTGGTAAGTAAATATTTATTTATATTAATCATCATTTCATAAACTCATTATTATTATTATATACTTATAATATATAGATACAATTATATAATAGTATTATTTACATAGTAAGTGTTGCACTTGAGTAGTAAAGCCTATGTTTAAGGCGTCTCTAGCCGTTAGCAAATCGTTGAATTAAAAAGTTATTTTGCAAAACCGAGTAGAAAACTAACTAGGTGGGTAGGTATAGACGAAAATTTAAGAAATAATTTGTAAGTTACCAATGTTACTAGTTATTAGCAATGCCTCTTAGTTAGTAAACACAATGAGAACAACATTAACCTCACATTTACTCATCACTGTTCATGAATCCTAGAGAAAAATAGTAAAATAAGAAATCAGTCATAAGGGCAGGCTTCTGTGAAGGTCACCGTGATTTTTCTTATGATTATTATTCATACATTTTTAGAAGTAGGTACATAAAGTGAAATCTTAGTTTTTGCATTCGCGAAAGGCTATTTTATTGGTAAATCCTAAAATTTAATAAAAAAATTGATTTACAGCTCCAAACGTTGCCGTTAGATAATAACTAAATTGGTGCAAGTAAATGAACATGTGGTTCGCAAAAACGGACAATCTAAAGGTCCAAAAACAATTACTCTGGAGAGTATCTCCGAATGCTGTTAAAGCTGTCCAGTATAAATCTGTTCTAATTGGGAATACCAGTGAAGTGCAGGCACGACCGAAACGTAAATTTAATAAAATTTTGCAGACCATATTTTTACCGAATTTTGTATATTCCGAAAAGCATTGAATTGCGCTCAGACTTTCAATTAAAATAAGCTGACTTTCAGGCTTGCGTCGTGTTATTTGTAGTTGTTTCTTAACAGATAAATTTTGTTATACCTACTGCTGAATTAGCATGACTCTGAATCATTGTTATTGTTGTAAATATTTATTTTTCGCTCTATCGTACTAGAAGTACTTGCAAACATTTTCCAATTTCAATTATTTCCCCGGTTTAGTTATTATCTTTGCTTTTATCTGCAGCTCAGTCTTAACAAATAATTAGATTGATAGTTTATTTATAAATTTGGTGGAGCAATAAATCAATCAATACCATAAGCATGCTTAATATGAGTTTAAGAATGAATCGTTCCGATTTACAATTCAGATTTGTTCAAAACATTCTCAGCCCACGTCACTGACTACCGTAATAACTTAATTTTTAATCTCTTGATAGTAGAAACGACTCTGAAACTCGCCCTCATACGGGGTGAACCTACCCGGTTAACACAGAAAAATAATGTTCACGATCATATTTTAATATTATTTGGATGGTTAATCCTGCATTGGTTTTGCAAATGTTCGAATATTTATTACTCTGCTGCATTTATGAATAAACTTTGATAATAACGTTTTAGGCAAAGAAAGTACCCATATAAATTCACCTGGGTATATTATTCCTTGAAATAATTTACAAAATCGGTATAATATAGTTTGGATCTAAAAAAACCTGTTTTTGATATTTTTATTATTCAATATACTTTACTCTATGATATTTGTCTGATAAACTTGAGGCATTGTATCTTTTATACAATGCTTCAAGCAAACCCAAATTAACTTTTTCTATTATGTTCCATATATTTTAGAAGGACCAGCTGTCACAAATTGTGAAAAAGCTTCAAGTAACAAACCGATTTTGGTTTTAAAATACGACTTGCGAAAATTTGCAAATTCCAGCATGAATAACATTTCACCAATTCAACCGAATCCTTTTGATAGGAAGAATTCGTTACTTGTCGGATTTTATACAAAACCGAAGCATGCAAGATACGCTTCACCACGTAAGCAAAAATAATTCACATTTTATTTGTAGATATAATTTTTCTCTTACATTTTTGGATGGTGGGTTGAAGCTTATAGCTCTTAGACCCTATATAGGTATATTTTGTACTGGAGTACCGGGTGGATAAATAAAAACAGTTTTTGGATAAAATTACATAATAAACATCTTAGGGAGAATGCCGGGGAAAGAAATTTATTTATATATTGTTAGTAACTTAATTATTATATTTTATACCTATTGAATGTAGCGAACTTTTTCATTCCAGATCCTCCAATAGCTTCCACAGCGATTGAAAATTATAATGAGGACTATTTGGACGTAAGTATTTACATATTGACCAAGTTAAAAACTAATCATATTTTTGAAACATTTGATGCTTTATCCCTTTATCTAATTAAACATTAATTTTCATCTAATGATGGTTGAAAGAGTAGGTACCTAAGTCCTTTAGCTGTTTGATTATTACACACCAAAATAAAACTTTATGTTGTTTGGACTTATTTACTCTCCAGTATCTACTCCAAAGTTAAATATATCTTGTAAACATTCTAATATCTTCTTTTAGCATCTGTGTTTGTATTTGCATTTCTCACATGACTCTTTGGTTAAAAAGTTTCTAGTATTAGGTACCACAAAATTGTATATCATACAAGCAAATCGTTATTAATAACTGAGTAATTTAGTTTGGCTTTTTTCTTTTTTATTATGCTCTTTTCGTATGACACATTAGTACTGTACTGATGGATAATTTACTGTTTTTGTTGTTAAAATACATTTGGGCAGTATTACATTAATAGTTGTTTATTGTTACAGAGGAACTATTATTGTACTTCTTACACTTTGTATCATTACTAATGCTTAATATTTTCTTCCTGTCAGGATGTATTGACTAATAGTAAAATAAAAGAGCTAGAATTCATTTTACCTGATGATTTTTTGCAAACATTTAATCACACTGCAAAAAACCGGATACGACTCGTCAACTGGATGTTTAATGTACAGGTATTTATGTACCAATTTTTTTATTTCTACCTTTTAAATCTTCACATTTTTTACATCGTAAATTATATAGAACGTTCGCAGGTTTTGCTTTATAAATGGATATTTCATTAATTTCAGCCCAACGGTAATATTCTGTTTTAATTATATATATTATTTTACAATTTTTCTAAATGAACATAAAACAAATTAAAAAACCGTTGAAGCTTGTTATCTTCAATTTTAAACTATGCTTATGTAGATATTATACAGCCTCCCACAATTTTAGGACTTTGTATATAAATACCTACTTTCGAAAGAGTTGTTTCGTATAAATGTAAACTTGATACCATAAAATGGGACGGAGGTAAACTGGGTATATACAATAATCGAACATTTAGGGTAAAAACACACGAAGCTTTGTCTGTCGAGTCGACATGGAGTCGACAGTTAGAGTCGTCCACCGATGCGGTATCAGGTGGTCTGTGGGGGTATCTGAGTAGGTTATCTTTGGCGGTAAAGTATATTTCACATTAAAGATTTAATAATAATTGTTTATAAATCCCTCATTGTACAGTAAACAGTAAGAGATCCGTAGTCGGTAAAATTTAGATACTACAACTAAATATTAATTTTACCTGCCAAATATTTCAGTTGTAAAATAATCATACTATTAGGCATTATTTTTTCGAAGAAACGAGTACGATACGATACTGTGCTATATTGTTATCGGATTAACGACTACCTACTGTGGCTTTTCTCTTGAATCAATCATGTTGGAGCTACAACAAGATATCTGGGAATGGACTATACCTCGTAAATGATACTTCTACAACATAAATCATTCGAAAGGTTCACAGAGTCGTTCGCCTGATTAGAATCATGCGCCGACAGTCGACATATTATTAGTACAATAGTACGAACAGTACGTGATTGCCTATGTGTCAATACATGTGTGGAGCAATTCCGAAGCGGTTATATATTTTTTTAAAGTTTCAGCACCAGTCCAGATTTCAACAATTTATGATTTGGATTTACGTTCCGAGTATTATTTCGACAATATTAAAAAGAAGCCGCTGCTACTGTACGATGTAACGTGGACATCTGACAGCAGCACAAGCTGTTATTTTTAACTTTCTCGATCGGCTACGATCGACTGCATCGACAGTTTGGTAACAGGTAACGCACTGACGGCACTGACGGCACTGACGCAGCGTGTGATTTGCAGTTTGCACCATTGCACCGGTTTTCCGCCGAAGCGGTAGCCGGCTCGACAGATAATATAACGTTTCGTCTGTTTCTACTCTAAGGGCTCTGTATACTTGATAAGTAAACTGAACGAGAGACGGTGTAATCCTGACTAAGTATGTCTTAATCCGTAATGTATATGTGAATTTTTCGTTCCGTCCCAAATATATTAAATCTATATAACATATTCAAAGGTATTAGATATATTTCAAGAAGGGGAACGGTAAATACCAAATTATTTTCTCTTCCGTTCCTGAGAAACTTAATGTACCTACATTACAAAGTATTGGATATTTTTCTGTGGTAACTATACATGTTTATAATTCAATATCGACGGCAACTAAAAATTCATTCCTCGAGTAATAAATAAATCTAAGATGAACATTTCTATCAAATTTAAATCCTCACTCAGCACGGCGGTGCTATTGGAATCTGTGACCTTTACTGTGTGTATTGCTATCCGTGTTTTGGAAGGAGAGAATCGATTGAGATGTTGGTTGTAAATAAAATGTGTTGTCAGTAAAGCCAGTTTTCTAGTCTGTTTAATGAGCGAAGGGATAAACATAATTTAAGTCAAAATTTTAACGTGTACATATATATTTGCATCTATGAGAAATTAATTATAGCTGTAAATAAAATAGTATACAAAACTTGGTGAAAACTTTATTTTCTGTGTCGAGCTGTTATCTTCGCTCTCCATAAAAAAGAAACTCTTTTCACCTGAGTAGGTATATAATTCGATGGTACCTATATAAATTTATTTTTCACTGTTTTAGTACGTCTTACTGCTGAGCAGCAGCGAATATTACACATCAGTCGCTTTACTGGATCAGATTTTATCCAAAATTGAAATTCCAAAAAATATGTACCAGTTGGTAGGTTCGGTATGTATTTGGATCTCCAATAAGTTCATTGGAGGAAATACATTTACAGTAAGTATGACAAAAACGATAGGTATCAGCTTTTAGACTACTCTAATTCAGATCTCTGACATGCACAGTGGCGGTCATAGGGGGGCCACGGGGGCCATGCCCCCCCTAGCCCAACCGCAGTTGTTCAGAAATTAAAAAGAATAACATTCTCGTGTAATTATCTTCATGTGTAATTAACAATTAAAAAACAATTTAAAATAAAATAAGTCGAAAATACTTTTCTCATCTTATAGAGGAATTTTAAACTTTGGCACTTGGACAAAGCAGGTAGAAAACCATACATTATACAATTCACATCTTTCGCAATTCGACGACAAACACTTATCCACTTCTTCGCCAAGTCTTCATTTTTTGGAAATCCATAGTATTTTATACCGTTTCTTTCGTATTGCGATTGGTATTTTTGCATGCAGCCACGGCACAGGTTTTATGGTCTTATAATTAAAGTAAAATAAAGTTAAACACATAGATCAACTCTATAATAATTTTAAACAGTGGCTTTAGCATAAAACAATATCAATTAACGCAGAAAAATCTCAGGAAAAACAAACTAAACACGTACAACTCTATCCAACAATTTCTGATTCTGTTTCCAAGGTGATGTCTTGCGCAGAGCGTGCACAATTTGAGTCGACAAGTCAGCATACTGTGTATTTTTATCGTGGTTCAGTCGTATCAGACAATCGCCCATGTGATTGTTTTGTACGAATTTAGCCAGGAGTATGAACAATGAACATTTGTCTGATTTTGTCTGAGAAAGTGATAATGATAATTACAGTGTTTGCAACGACATAGAGAATCAAAACGTATGATTTCTACTAAAATGGAGCTACAACATTTTTTAATGGAACACGGTCTATATAATGAGGAAAATTAGACCTGTAAACGAAAGTATATTAGACATTATGGCGGAGAGATATTGCCATATAAAAGTGAGAAGGAGGGAGACATAGATACTATACCAGCAGTGTGTTCATCTATTTTTTCTTGTTTTTTTTTGTAAATACACCCTGCAATTGAATACTATTAGCTGTAGAAGAAATTATTCCATTCTCTATGTAGGTACCTAACCGTATTATTTTTATTTCAGCTCGATTGTGTTATGCACGTTACTTCAAATATTTACGCTGAATTTCAGGCGATAGAAATGGAGATAAAGCTATTAAAATTGATTGATTATAGGATTCCTTCCTTTGATCTATCCCTGTTTATTAATACTTACACATATCTGTTGGGTATAGAGCGAGGAACTGTAAGTAGATATTAAAAAAGTATTGAATATTTAACTAAGTGAAATACATTGAATTTCTATTTGTTTGACTTTCTCTTTATAATTATAATAATTTTCCTTGAACTTAACAGATGCCCATGCTATTTATTGTTAATATTTTTTTAGATGATATATTGGAGTATCTACTTTGTCTCAGATTGCACCGTTCACTTGAAGGAATTTTCAACAATACCGTGTAGCATTGTGGCAATTTCATGCATAATATTAGCATTAGTTTTGTTTCACAAAAGCTTGATTGAATGTGTCAAAAGTTATTTCTCGATGAGTTTGACTAGAGCGGAAAAAGACATATGTAATAGATGCCAAATGTTGATTGTTTCCCAAATACGTCGTTTGAAGGAAGATGGCATAGCTCCGATTATTCTGAATAAATATAAAAATTGTGTTTGGATTACGCCCAAGATTACACGAATGTGTAACCGCACATATACAGCTTGAATATAAGTATTTATCACATAGATATACCTAGTTTATCTAAAGGTCAGTGTGAATATTCCAAAAAAAATTATAAGTTATCGCATCTAGGCCGCCAAAAGTCATTTGAATTTTGTTTTATTTAATATTGACTTTAGATAAACTACCTATACTGGTTACGATAGTTGTAGTTACGATGTTTCTTGTTCTTAACCTGATATATTTGTGTTTATAGTGTTTATTTGTGTTTGATTGTTTATAGATTACAAAATAAAATTGTTGCAGTCAATTCAAGTTACTTTAATTTCGTGAACCACCGTTATTTGCATACGATAAATATATACAGAGTTGAAAAATATTTAGTTTCAATATGGATCGAAACTACCATGTATTCCTTTCCATGAGGCGTCAGACCTAGATATAGTATCAAACTCTATCCTTCCTAACCTACCGTTTCCTATCTCTTGATAATGACTTCAAAACGTCGGAAACATTGTGTTTCTGAACGCGGTTTATCCAGATTGCCTAGTACCTACTACTACTACTTAGTCAGGCGAACCTTGGCAAAGACAAACTCAAGCCAAGGTTCCGGCACTGAGGCCACTGGCGGGCCCATTGTGCCATTCCTGCCACTTATACATCCATGAAGCCGTGCTCCTCGATGAAGGACTCACTCCTCTTCACTGGATGCCTGCTTATGTCCCCAGAGACACTAAAAAGGACTCTGAAGATTCGCCTGCGTAGCACAGCCCAATGTGGACATACGAGGAGAACATGGTCCGACGTTTCGTCAGCCATACCGCAACCCCTGCATAGGGGGCTTTCCTCTAAACCTAGGTTACAGAGGTGTTTCCGCAGACAGCAGTGCCCTGTTAGGAGTTCTGCTATCTTTTTTAATCTACTCCTTGGTAGTTCTAGGGCAGCTCTAGCATGTCCATCAGTCCATCCCCTCAATAGGAGCTTGGACTGCCTGAGACCCTGTAGAGCCCTCCAGTGAGCAAGCTGCTGGTTTCTCAACCAGTTCCTCGTCTCCATACGCATTGTTTCTTTTGTGAGGCCCAAGGTCGGGCCCGAGCCGTTAAAGGGGTTAGCCGCCCCTTCCACAGCCAGGGCGTCCGCCCCTTCGATGCCTTCAAAACCAGAGTGGGCCGGAATCCATTCTAGCCACACTGTATTCCGCCTTGCTAGGTCAGCAAGGCGCTCACGACATTCAGCAGCAAGCCCTGAGTTGATGGTATATCCACTCAGTGCCTTAATTGCCGCCTGACTGTCGGTGTATATGTTATGCGTCGATCCGTTAACCTCTGTCTAGGTTTATCTGCGCACATTCCAAGATAGCGTATACCTCAGCCGATATGCAGACACACCCTTACCCAATGGAACACAGACTTGTGTCCTTGGGTTCCTGGAGTAAATTCCAGCCCCCGCCCCATCGCTGGAGCATGAACCATCTGTGTACCAGACGATCCCATGAGGCTGTGAATTTCCCTCCCTTTCCCAGAATTCTCTATTCTGGATCTTCACCTTATAGGGGGTTACGAATGAGTACCTGCGCAGGCAGACAGAAGCCTGAGCTTATTGACGTGCCTGCACCCTTCCTCGTTTCGCACATATCCCAAACTTTTCAAGCGTAGGAGTGCCCTCCCAGCATCAGCCTCAATCACATGGTGAAGAGTCCGTGGTCGTTGCACCACCCCTGTACCTTATTCAGGGCCCTTTGTATTAGGTCCCTAAGTACGGTGATATGCCTTCCAACAACAAGGACAACGATATCATCGGCATACCCAATTTCCAGAAAGCCCTCACCGTTTAATAAGGATATTAACTCGTCGACTACTAGGTTCCACAATGTGGACAAAAAGACGCCCCTTGGTGGACATCCCCTGTCGACGACCATTTTAGCCACTGTGCGGTTGCGTAGCATGGCCCCAAGCCAATGAATTACCATCGGCTCTAATCCGTGATCTACTGCAGCTCTACACACATTGATTCTACAGGGGTGCTGTCGAGTGCTTACCGTTCCCAGTTGGTAGTCCTAGGGTCCCTATACTTTACCGCTTGTTTTTCAACATCAGCATTGTATCTGAAACATATATAGCTGTGATCCGACAACGTCGGATCATCATTAACATGCCAGTACTTGACGCAAGCGTCACATCCAAGACTTCAGCACGAATCCTATTCCGGAATGTCGGCGTCGTCCCTCGGTTGAGTAGCTGAAGAGCAGTGGTGCACAGGTAGTCAAGCAAAGCCTTCCCTCTGCTATTGACGCCCGTGCTACCCCACATAGTGTGGTGCGCATTAACATCACAGCCAATAAGGAGAGGCAATTTCCTAACCGTGCAGTAGTTCATAGATAACCAATAACCACCGCCTTGCGAAGCTCTTCAGTAGGCGGTAATTCTGGTGAGTCGTAGGGCAGGTAAGCAGAGCATACGACTAAACTACGCCTCGTACTGTTCGCGCCCGAGAAGTCCACCCTTACCGCAACTAGATCCCTGAAACAAAGTTCTCTAATCAGTATTGCATTTACACTGCTATGCGTAGAGATGCACACTCTGGGATTAGGTTCACCCACAGCATAGAATAAACTACGCCCGGGTGTGCCCAGACCACGCACATGACTTCTATACACCCATGGATCTTGTATTTGGCATATGCCTGTCTGCAAATTTATCTGGGTAAATTTAAGATCCCTGCACACAGACATCAAAGATCTGACAAGGTACCTACCTCCTTTACCCGTTATTTACTCCGGGGGGTCTCAGTAGTTCCCGAGAAGATAATCTTTATCTTCCCGAGCGCATACCGGACTCCCCCCTTCGTGCGCTCAAGCACCTTCACCGTCCGAGGATCGACCCCCAATACGACGTTCTGTCTCTGAGAGACAGCGTCCCATCGGGAGGCCCGAATCACCCACCCTTCGGTCCTCAGAGCCGGTTTGCCCGCCCGGATTCTTCTGAGTACCTCTTGTGGAGGCGACTCGATCGGCGCCGGTACCCAAACCGTTGCCCTTTTCAGGCGTTCAAGTGCCGACTGCTCAATGATCTTGAGCGTCAAGCCCTCCAGCCTAACCCTGCCCACGGCTTTTTTAAACCAAGCCAGACAGCCCCGGTCTGTACAGGTCACCATAAAGGCTCTCCGGGCAAACGAGTGTCCCTCATTGCTTGGTACCGAGGTGCCAGGCTTGTACATCTCCTCGAGGAGATGATGCGCGTGGATTCGCGCACACTGCTCCTTGGTGAGCACATTGTCCGGGTAGCCCTCGCAAATGATTTGCCTAGTACCTAGTCATTTTTTAAGAAAGCTTCCGAGGAGCAGAACGTCACCCTAAATTAGACAATTAATTTAGCAATCTCTATACCAAAGAAAATATTTCAATTAAATTATAATTAATGGTTAAATTCTATATTAACAAATACTTTCTGTTCAATATTGATCGAAACTACCATGTCTGCAGCCCAGATATTACATAATCAGCTCCAGACTATTGTGGGGCTGGAAATTACAATATTGGCAAAGGATAGACTCTGTATCCTGAGGGAAATAGGTATTATGGCCAATCCTTATATTATCACATCGGATAAAAAAGGCAAAATTAGAGCACTCCGCGCCATCTATACGTAAGTAGCATAACGCATTTCTAATATTTTACATATTACTACTATATCGGTTACTTTAAATACGAAAGTCGTAAAAATGCAGATAACTTCATCTTGAATACTGTTACTAATAATCAGGTTTTGGTTTAATGCAGAATTAGCACGTTTTATTTAATCATCCATAGTAATGACAAAATAATATCTACAATTTGATTAAAAATAACGTAAATTTGTATTGCTTTACTTCCTGTTGGTATCCCTACAATCATTTCATATACCGTCTATAATAATGTAAATAAATTATTAGACATGCAATTCCCTCCATTTTGGAGCGACATCTGTCTTCTGTCTGTTTGTTTTGATTGGCTTAATGTGGACGTTGGTGATTTGTAAGAAAATAAGTTAAAAAGTTAAATGAATAACTTAAAACTATGTTTCAAACACCAAAAAGGAATAAATTGGGATCTAAGGATGATAGTGGTATTAAATTGACACCAGACAATCGAATACTTAAATCAAGATCCTCGAATTCAGCAGACAAAGGAAGTGCTTCAGGAGAATCAAGACGAGGAAGGCCCAACGCGGATTTATTAAGTACTCTCATTTTGGAGGGTTCTACGTCTCCCAGCTCTATTAAATGCAAATACTGTGGGAGAGTTTTTCCTAGAGAAAAATCACTACAAGCCCATTTAAGGACTCATACAGGTAGGGGCAAATGAACTTTAAATACCTGTTTGTATATGCTACTCCATATTTAAATGTCTTGAGCAAATTAAATTTACCGATAATCTACATATATTTTTATTATATTGGAACCAATGTGTAATAATTACACATTATAATTCCACGAATTAGAATAAATGGAAAATGAGTAAGTGAAGTCCTGTTAATGTAAAATTTTATAGATAGGTTAAGATTTTGACCACATTTTTTGTTTAGTTAGAACAGGTATCGACGAAATGAGTTGTTGGCTAGCTGCTCGGCTATTTTAAAATTTAAATAACCTTTCGATAAGAGGGACTTTTTGTTTATTACAATTATTGTATTCATGTGTTTCTTCTGGAACATATTAACAGATATTAAAATTATGCTAGTGGAAATTAAACTATTTTTGTTATTTGA
This sequence comes from Lochmaea capreae, assembly GCA_949126875.1. Lineage (NCBI taxonomy): Eukaryota > Metazoa > Arthropoda > Insecta > Coleoptera > Chrysomelidae > Lochmaea > Lochmaea capreae. The sequence continues at coordinate 12,511,229 of OX421402.1, read as the reverse complement.
CGAAGATATAATATGGAATAACAAACTGCCAAAATAAAAATTCTGAAATTAAAACTATCCAAAAAAATAATTATACTTTACATATTCCCAGAAACTTAATATTGATTGAGGTTTTTTATGCAAATAAGTTATAGTATTTTTCACATGCAATGAAAATAAATTACCACTGTGTGGAAATGTATGGTGTGGTTCCACTGTTACCCACCATGTAAGCAGAAGTCTAGTCTCATATTCACTGCTTCAAGTACTATTATGTTTGCGTTGAAAAAACTGTTTAGAACACAAGTTGCAACTGAATAGATATGGAATAACAAAGAGGAGACTTGAAGATTGCTCATTTTATGTGTTAAAATAATATAATGATTTCATTAGATATTAATTTTTCTTCCCTAGGTGAAAAACCATATATATGTGATTATCCTCGATGTACTCGAAGATTTGCCCAGTCTGGTCAGCTTAAAACACACCAAAGACTACATACAGGGGAGAAACCTTTCATTTGTGCTGCCCCAAACTGTACTAGAAGTTTTACCCATGCCAATCGACACTGCCCTGATCATCCTGAATATACCCTTAAAAGATTTAATGCCAAACTTGAACCTAACCTCAACAAGAAATATGATGATGCTCATAATGCTGAAGTTAAAGAATGGCTTAGCAACTGGGACAGGTAAATAAAATCCAATATAAATATACTTTTAAGTTTTTGATGAAACACACTCTTAGTGGCAATCAACTTGTGGGCTTGTTAACGGGTAAATTAATACCCATAGATTAGGTCCTACGGCTACTCTGGACGTTTGGTAGCCTGTGGTATACTTACAGTAATATGATTGATGAGTTCAGCCATCAGTAGATTCCTAAATAAGGTCACAATTACCAATGTCAAAACAATTCAATTGTATTACACTTGAAGGCATTGGACAATGTTTACTATATATTTGCAAAAAACATACACTGGATGGTAAACTTAAAATTTGGTAACAAAGTTGAAGAGCAAAATAATTGTTTACCTATCTATTGAAAATAGTTTGACCATTTCTTAATTCTATTTTAATTTTGAGAAGCTATCTTTAAAACTCGGCACATCATAATGTGTGGGGTGAAAGTTGGAAAATCAAATGTATATATTGACTAAACATTCTTGCCATCTCGCTTTCATCACATTCTGGTTGATGTATAATAAATAAAATTGACTATATGTAACAGGTACCTGCACAGGGCAGCCATATTTTTGTAACTTTATATTTAATATCTCTTTTAAGTAATTACAATATATTTTTTTCTCTGCAGAAGAAATAAATCATCTGATTCCAATGAAAATTTAGACACAACACCAAAAAAGTCCATATTTAAATTAAATGACTCTGTCTACAGCAGTGCAGGCTCATCGTTTTATTCTCATTGCTCAAAATCCAGTCTAATAGATGATATAGAAAACTCACCAAAGTCTGACCTTGAATATGATACATCAAATTTTAATACCTCCAGCAACTCAGAGTTTGATATGCAAGAGGCATCACCTAAAGGTGCTCCTTCAGAATTACCAAAAAAACGTTGGTTGAGGGAAGCAGTTCAAAATCAAACTCGCTGGGAATCTACCAATGATTTAGCTTCACCTATAAATTGGGGAGATGAACCTTGTACAGAAGTTGAAAAAAAAGTAGATGTACCTAAAATAAATGAGAAACAGAATCGTCCTTCTGTCCTTGTCTGTGTTCAAGGTGGAAAAAGTAAGGAGATTTCAAGTGAAGAAATTCAGGGCGCCATGGCCCTAGTAGAGCTAAAGAACAGCATTAATTATAGGGTTTAGTATAATGAACGTTTTACAGGCTACAGTGATATTTAACGAGATATGTTTATAGGTAACTTTCAGGGTAACATGTTTTTAAAAAATTATTATTTAGTTTTTTATATCAACTGAAAGTTTTTCATTTATTGGAGCAAATGCAAATTTAATTGCAATTATTTCTAATCAACATTTTCAAACATCAGAAATAAAATACAAATTGCGTGAACATATTTTGAAAGTATATGATGTACTTTTTTGCTAAATAAAAAAACAATTGCTTTTACTGATCAGCTCAAATGTGGTTTAAAAACCAAAAGTAGATATTAGACTACAAATGATATTTTTTCAAAGACATGTATAATGTTAATTTATATTTGTATGAAATCACTTAGTGAAGACTTGGACATCTTTTTGCAAGTATTATTGATAATTAGCATGAGACTAATTTTATATATTTATATTCATAACTGTACTTTGTGTAACCTTCTGTCTGGTTAAACTCTGTAATTCTTTGTAAAAGTGGGGGTCTACCTCTAAATGAGTTTTGTTGCTACAAGTGTCAATTTCATACTATAAATTATACAGATCTCGCCACTTTCCTACCGACCATAGGTCTTGAAATGCATGGGCATCGCTCTTATATCCAAGTTACGTCAAGGCACATCGACGTGTATGGAAAGACATAGGAAAGGAATGGGCCCAGCAAACCGCTATGTGTGTATTCGTCACAAAAATGTAAAGGTGGAAATATAGTTCGGTAAAAAACTGACCAATTGTGTATATAAAGTAACCACAAAGAAATTAATGAAGAAAATTTTGTTATTAATTCCAGAAAATAGTAAAAGAACATTAAAATTATGAATTTTCATTAAAACGGTATTAAACTCATGAAATCGACACTTGTAACTAAAATTTGCCAAACATCTTTTTGCATAATTTGACATCTGACATTCGACAATTTTTTTATTTAAAACCCGTAACGGCTGGAATTTTTAGACAGTAATTTTAGTAACATACGCTTATTTTATACTAATTTAGCTAAATTAGTAATGTCACATGTCACTATTCATGCACTTAGCTTGTCTTAGTTGCCTCACTTACAAAATGATTAAATGTAAATCATATGTCTGTATTTGGGGTAACGGTGTATTTATATAAATTATTAATTTAATATTTTTCAGCGTAATATACTTATCTTCTAGTACAAATAACTACGATTCATTTAATGCAGTGCATTTCAAACAAGATTACACCTACTGTTGTGTCTAAACGTAGTTATAACCTAAAACTACCACTTATGTGGTCAAATTAAATTTGGAATTAGTAGTAAGCTGAACAAAATAAAGTCATCTAAGAGTTTGTGAATAATTAAAAATTACATTAGCTGCACATTTGAAAATAATAAATTATCAAGTTTCTCAGTGCTACTTGGAATTTTTTTGACACATCCTAGGATAACTGCCTTACTTGAAATGCACTGTATGATTTGATTTATATTCTGAGTATATATTTGAGAATATAATTGCAATAAAGAAAAACTTTGCAGTCTTACAAATTAAATTTTCCTCTTGATGTTTGCGGTTTTTCTTCATAACATCTGAAACATCAGTTGTCCGATGTTTTTCGAGTACTCAATTTTATTCTAAAATACTTCGCACTTCCGAATTATATGGCAGCAGATGCATTGTTTTTTTTTACTTGGTAGCTACTAAAAACCATTCCTACCCAAGTTTATCATCAATTTTTTTTTTAAATTAAACTTTAAATAAAATGCTCTTTGATATTAAAATAAATATGTGTATGCCCATAGCTTGAATGAATAATTGGAGTTTATTGCAAACATTTTGAAGCATTATTGAAAAAACTTATAAAAATATACAGAGTGCACGTTAAAACTGGAAAATCAAATTGAATAGCCTTAGAGCATTTACAAAAGTAAAGATGCGAAACAAGATTCATATTTGTATCTGGACTTGAAGAAACTACAATTTTGAAAATTACTTAACATTGACTAGCTTACAAAATGACTGCAATATTTGATTAGACTAGATTTTACATGTACTACTTACAGTAATCTACTACTAGCTAAAACTTTTCCATTTATGCTAATCCTTTTGCAACCAGTCTTGTGCCTTTTTGGATGTTTTAACTTGTAGCAATAAAATTTAATTATTTAATTGATTTGACAGGGTATTTATTTACAGTTGTGTTCTATTCAGTTCAACTAGTACCATATTTTTTTTTATTTGTGTCTTTAATCATTAATTTTTTTTGGATTAAAGCAAAGTGGAGCATGAGAGTTAAATAGAAAATTCTCTTTAGACTTTATTCGGCAATGTATTTTCAGCAGGCACAAATACCAAATTATTATGCAAAATTGTGAATTGATAGTTCCCTGCAAAGATGTTTACATATGTTCCATATTTCATCATGAACAACCGCAAAATACAGAATATCGTCCCAAATCTTTGTGATAACTATAATTATTAAAAACTTTTTACATACTGTTTTATATTGTTGCCGGATTTTCAGAAACTAAAAATACTATGTATTTGTAAATATAAAACAATATTGTTTGAATAACTTTCTTAAAAATTGTTAACTATATTTTATATGTAAAACTATATCACCATCAACGATTGAATTATTTTCAAAAATGCGTTTCCGAACATTTCTTGGAAAGAAATATGGAATATGCATTGCAATTTTATTAGACATATTTACAGGATAAATCGTGTATACAATTAAGGGTGTGTTCGATAAGAAACTATTTTCTTAACATCTATGGGCTTGGTAAACGAATTGTTTGTTTACTTTCCCATTAATTCATCCGTCGTACCTTCTACAAGGTGTCATTAATCTTGCCATCTATAATGTATAGTAATCTGAAATTTTTGAACATTTTTTATTTAAACACATTTAATTGATATCTTATTCTTTGAAAATCTGTGAGTAAAGGAACCCGCGGTTTTCTTAGGACAAAGTGGCGTTCCGTCAAATGTTATAAATTTTGGATATGATGTTATACTCGACTTCTTGACCAAAAGTGTCCATGGGACCAATTCAATCATATGACTAGTATCCGATAGGTATTGAAATTGCAAAATCCTTGTTCTTCGTGACCACGTAATTTTATTATTTACAAATAAATATGCATTTTTAGTTGATAGTACCATTGATATGTTCTATTATATCGTAAAATTACACATAAATAGTTCAAAATCTCAACATATACAGGGTAGGACTCAATTATATAAGGACGAATTTTTGGAATTCTTATATTGAATGAAAACAAGGTCAGAAATAAAAAGCTACTTCAAATTCAATGTTCTGGCATCAAATATACTAATTCTAGAGGTATTCCATACAGGGTGATTCTTGATGCAACCTGAAATTAGTTTTTTTTCTATATGAAATAAATAAGTTACATCATGTATTTCAAAATTAGTTTTTGATGTTGAAAACGTATTGGTTACCTAGATATTAGTACGTTTCTTATAATACAGGGTGATTTGCACATACATCTTGTTATTAAACCGACAAAAATTAGAGAAAATACACTTTTTCTGAATCATCCTGTATTTTATAATTCGATCCGTCAAAATGATTAACTTATTTTGTTTTGTAATAAGCTTAAAATAGTGAATAAACTGAAAAAATTTCATAATCTTACTATGACCAGTTTTTCAGAAACGGGGTCCTGAGGGTAGAGCACTCAACAAAATAGGCACAGTGAACGAAATTATAATCACATTTCTATGGATACATACCGAAGTGTACTGAACCATTGATAAAAAGATGAATAAATTATAAGTATTTTATCATCCTGTAGGTTTGTACTACAGTAAATTTATTAATTAAATAAAATGCTGATATTTTTTGTCTGAAAAACTGGTCATAGTAAGATTATGAAACTTTTTAAGTTAATTTACTATTTTAAGCTTATTACAAAACAGAATAAACTAATCATTTTGACGGATCGAATTATAAAATACAGGGTGATTCAGAAAAATTGTACTTTTTCCAATTTTTGTCGGTTTAATAACAAGATGTATGTGCAAATCACCCTGTATTATAAGAAAAGTACTAATATCTAGGTAACCAATACGTTTTCAACATCAAAAACTAATTTTGAAATACATGGTGTAACTTATTTATTTCATATAGAAAAAAACTAACTTCAGGTTGCATTAAGAATCACCCTGTATGGAATACCTCTAGAATTAGTATATTTGATGATTGGTTAAATATGAAGTAGGTAACTTTTTATTTCTGACCTTGTTTTCATTCAATATAAGAATTTTCTAGAATTCCAAAAATTCGTCCTTATATAATTGAGTCCCACCCTGTATACGTTGACATTTTGAACTATCTATGTGTAAGTTTACGATAAACTAGAACATATCAATGGTACTATCAACTAAAAATACATATTTATTTGTTAATAATAAAATTACGTGGTCACGAAAAACAAAGATTTTTCAACTTTAATACCCTGTATATCGGAAACTAATCATAGGATTCAATTGGTCCCATGGACACTTTTGGTCAAGAAGTCGAGTACATCATATCCAAAATTTATAACATTTGACGGAACGCCACTTTGTCATAAGAAAAGCGTGGGGCGGGGTCCTTTACAATCATACTCGTATTTTCACAAAAAAAGATCAAAATACAAAAGATTTCCATTATTTGATCTACACAATGAAGAGTTTATTAAACTGAGTATGTATGGTGTTTTAGTTTCTATGTATAAAATATATTTCTGTGATTGTTTACAGATGTCTATTTATAACACAGGATAGAGCAATGGTTTACTAATATATATTTATATATACATATATTAGGTATAGGTTAATGAATTAAACCAATATAGTCTAATTTAACTTGACATTATGCTCTTGGGAACATTCTCAAATTTATTTTACAAAAGAGTGACCGTTTTACAATAAAGAAACAGCTACTCTCTGGGCTACATACACTGACACACATTGAATTACATGTTATCGAAAAACGGTAATTCTTTTATAAAATACATTTTTTGAGAAAGCTACCAAGGAGGATATCGTCACTTCGGGTGTTTACGGTACGACAAATCTGTCCGATTTTATCTTTTAAACCGTCAGAATCAGCCGGGGTTGTGATATAAAATATACCTGTCAAGATTTTGACATATGGAATCCTTGAATTTGTTTTTGGAAAACGAATAAAAAATGTAATTATATATCCATTATCCCATTTATTAAAATTTTGTTGGGATCGCGTGACCAGAAGTTATAAGAAAAACGCAAGACTTTAGATAGGTAATTCATATAAGCATATTATATTTCTGCGAAATTTAATACTTGTCCTGTGAACAGTTTTCGATATATCGTTGTACATATTGTCAAACCGTCGTGTATATATATACTTTATATTGGTCCTATTACATCACTCTTTGTATGCATTACCCAATTGAATTACTAAGGTAAGGTCATGGGTGGTAAATTGTTAGATGTGTGGTGACAGAGAAACTTTTTAGAACGTTAGATTGAGTTTGTAATCATTGCTCTGTGTTGTATTTATGTCACTTGTGTAACTAAAACGACTTATTTTTGTACTTTTTCACCTCTTAAATCTTGATTTTGTGATTGTTATTTGAAAAAGTTTGTCTATTATTACTTGTTTATGTTATGTTTTTATAATTTTTTTTATTTCTTCATATTTTAACTTGCATCAGTCGATGTGAATAAAATATTTATATATTCATAAATTTAGTTTCAAAAATTGTGATGTTTGGGAGTAAATTATTATTACTATTGATATGTTTTTTTATAAAAAATCCTACCAATTAAAACTGCTCGTGTTTTCCATGATGAATCATCTAATCAAGGTATGTAATTTTGATTTAGGCGTCACTAAAATTTTAGCTTAAATTGATTAAAATTTGGGAAAAGTCAATACATTTTAAAGAAAATTTCCGAAATGTTTGTGTCTACCAACTATTGTTTAGTTTTAGGCCAATTAACTGACGAAAATGTCATATTTTATGAGCACAATAAATGTTATTTGATATATCATTTTATATTATACCCATCTGTCTCTAACAATTCGATGACTCAAGAAAGTGACTCTGGTAATTAAAGTGTTCGAAAGGTGCCGCAGGTGGTTTTATCAGATTAGAACCTGCAATTGATATCTCAATAAGTTTTGCAATCAAACAAATACCTGTACTGCAAGAAGAGTTTTGGACAGTGTCGCTTGTTTATTATATGGTAAGACTTGATTTGTCGGAAAATCCGACGTGTCATCTTTGTCTGGAAGACGATGAAACGGCGCTACGACCCGAATCCGGTATCTGATGTTTGGCAGATCTCACTCTAAGACCTGAAATATCATTCACCAAATGCTTTGTTAACATGCTGAATTTGTTTGGTGAGATTTCAATAGGTGTAAGCCACAATTGACTCTTGCGAGTCGCAGTGGAGTGCCGAATAAACTACTCGCCTCAAATCTAACCTACATGTCCATTCTCATTATATAAAAAATGCGGGCACACCATGTGAAATTTTTTAAACGTTTTCAGGGAATGGTTAGATTTTACCGTTTACCGTTTTATCAATCTTGTTTTATGGTAATAACCTAATATGTTCTTGATAACTTTGAATAATTGAATACTTGATTTCTTACATTTATTGACACAAATTAACAAATGATTAAAATTGTATAACAAAATAATATAAATAAAAATGTAGCAAGTAAATCAATTTCATCGTTTCTTATATACAACGATAATATATTCTTAAATGTGACTTTCCAGTAAACTCCATATACATGATGAATTTATTAATAAAAAAATAATCCTTCATTCATGTTTAAGTGGACGCTGTCAACACTGAATTGATGTCAACACATCACAAAATAAATATTTGTCTTTTGGATTAAATTTGTTTGCCCTATAAAGTTAATTTACAAATTCATCATAATTATTTATGACTAAAATGTTAGTCTTCATCAATCCCACTCTTCTTCATCATTTGACGTCGACTCAGGATCAGCTTTTGGCTCAGGTGGAGGAATCATGGAAGATATTCGTGATAAAGTAGAATCTGCATCAATAGGAGTATCCTGAATTTGTTTGGCTCCTGAAATTCCTTTTCGTCTCATAAAAAGTTTGTTATGTAAATCAGCCATTAAGTCGTTACCCTATAATAAATATATTCATTAAAAACAAACAAGATAACAATATACAGAACTGGTCACTTTTTTACTGACCATAGGATATTAAATGCATGGATATCGCTTTGCCGATATAACACGCAGCCATCTCTAATGTGAATGGAAATACTCAAAGAAATGGATATTCTAATGCATATATATATAACGTTAATATTTCATCACCACATTGAATGTGAATTTTTTCAAAATTACAGTGAAGACATGTACTTTAGTATAGTATTTTTTGACCATTAAAGTATTCTGATATTTAGCTACTTGCATTGCAATATTAACTTTTTGCATAATTGATTTTGGGAAGATGTATTTGTTAAGTAATTTTAAAATAGAATATAAAATTATATAATGTGCACGTGATACATTTTTGTCACAGTTTTCTTTACTATGGATACACTACCTACAAACTTTAAACTTGGCACATCATATAACCCTGTGGTGGTAAGTAATGGGTTTTGTATTTTCAAGGATAAAAAATATAAACAAATATTTAGACACATTACTTAAAAAATGCTGATTTAATCATTATCAAAAGGATTGTCAGTGAAAGGAACACATAAGTATTTGAACAGTATAAAATTTGATATATATTTCTTACCTGTGGTGCTTTTTCTGTAGTGTTGAGCTCATTTTTATGTTGAATAGACTTGAGCTTAGCTTTACTACTTCCTCCCGCGTTTCTAATAGCTTCCATCAAACTGGATCGATCATCATTTGCCAAAGGTAAAGCTGCATTACTGATTGGAGCTGATACTGATTCTGAAGGTTTTTTAGGCTCTGTTTTACTAATTTCGACTGGTATCTCAGGTTTTGGAACTTCTGCTGGAGGAGAAGGTAATTTAAGAGGAGGTTCCTAGTCAATAAATATTTTATATAAGACTTATTTATAACTATAATCACAAAATATGATATTCACTACCAAAATTAAGCTGAATGGTGGACAAGCAAAGTGAATGTATGCTTAGATAACTAAAAACAGGAAAGTCCCAGATCCAAATGACATACTTATTCAGAATTTGAAAAATTAATTAAAATCTTTGCAAAACTGAATGAAATACAATATGAATAAAGCATTATTCCATTATATCAATTTGATATTCTATTTATTTCTCTGTAGCAAAATTTTCTAAATCAGTATAAAACAAAAAAGGTACCTGTGGTACTGGAGGTAACTCATGATTAGGAATTTCATATTTCTCAATTTCATTTTCTGGCGGAATGTTTGGCAAACTGTTGCTTGTATCAAAATCTAGCTCTAATGTGGGCGGAGGCATATCAGCTGAAGGGGCTATACTTGAAATAAAGTCACCATCATAGTGGAGATCATTTGCTATTCCTGGGAGATCTGGTAAATCCAGTGGTACATCCAAGGCAGGCACTTCTCCTATTTGAGGTGAATAAAAGTAATCTTGCTTTTGAGCTTTTAACAGTGTTGACCTCTCACTGATAGAATGTGGAGCAGCACCTATTTTTAACATAGTAATTTGAAAATATTCCAATATTATTAAGAATGAGTACAAATAGATGTTAATTTGAATTTTATTAAATATATAACACATTTTATGAATACAATAAATCTCTCTACGAGTTATTCCTTTTTAGAATAAGTTGTGAAGTGCTAAATACAAGTGAATATTACAACTTACCTATCTCTGAAATACGTTCCTCATCCTCTTTTACATACTGTGGAATGTTTAGGGTATGGCTAATCACAAAATCTTTGTACACATTCTTTCCAGAATTGTACAATAACAAATCATTGACAAATTCAAGCTTTTGAGGAGTATCTCCTAGTCCTTCTAGGTTAGGATCACTATTTTTTTGAATATTAACATGATAAAACTGTAGTTTTTCCAAATGTCCATGAGATGTTGGAGCAGTTTTCAACCTAACATGCTGCCTTTTTAATTCTACAAGGGGAGTATCATGAAACGCCGAAGCATATGCTTTGTGAATATCGGTAGCCGGATATTTACTACTAGAAAATACTTGTGTTGCTTTTTTGGCACCTCTCAGAGTATTTATTTTTTTATTGACAGTATCCACCCTATGGGATATATCCGATAATTTTATCTTATTACTTTCCAGTCGTTTGTTTATTTGAGCAAATATAGATTCACTGACATTGGTTAAATGATCCAACACTTCCGCAATTTGTATAATAGTCTCATGTTGGTATAAATTTTGTGGAATTATTGGAACACTATATTTTGAATCCATTTTTGACCCATAACCTTAATCTTATTTATTTTGACGTTTATAACCACAAACTACAATAACTTTGTTAGACATTTTACTCTTGCTCCTGACCTATAGAAACGTTTGATGCTTTACTACATACTTCATTCAAAAAATGCAAACTGAAACAAAGTATACGTAGGTACATGAATACATTTTCCCTTTTCATTTGATTATAGAAGTCCTTAGGTAATATAAAATAAAGTAAGGACTGTTCCTGGTTTTAATGAGTCGTCCAAGAAATAAGGACGTTTCAATTTTACACTAATGACAGTCGCCCTGAGGATAAACAATTATTTGGATAGATTTTATATTTGTAACTATATAGGATTTTTGTATTGATTTAATGATCCCTTTTATTATAAACAGTCAGATATGGTTATTAAAATACCTAAGCAATTAAAACAATGTCGAAGAAAGCACCAAATCACAATTAAATAAGCTCAAACACGATCAAAATAACTATTAAGAACCACGTGTTGTGCAAAGAACACTTCACCTTCATATTCATCAGGGCGACTCTGGTCACGTGGACTTGCCCTATGAGATGCTGTGTGAGATGCCACATCATAAACCACACCACACAGTAGAGAAAAAAATGTGGAAACTGGAATCCCTAAACAGAAGCCTTGGAACCAATATTATAATATCATTTCTCAGGCAACATCAGTATTTTTTGATAACTGATATTGATGTTACTTCTGTTTTCTGTATATAAGGTGGTCCTGTATTATATATTATGAATATTTACGATAGGTTCCTACCTATCTAATTAATTGTTTCATTAAATGGTTTTCATATAGATGACCAATAAGGTGACTAGGTATACCAATAGGTACTTAGATGTAAAGTTTTAGCAGATTAGGTATTTGTAGCATTAAAATCATTACTTTTATTTAGCAGCAAACTCTTACTATTTTAGACCTACTTTAAAAGAATAAATTATGATCATATTACACCACGCACTTTTTCACATGTTTTGTAACAAGTAATGCGTAGGCAATAATTTGTTTTATACACATAGATTACGAGAAAGTAGGTACCTACCTAAAATATTTTCAAAACTTACGTCCTATAAAAAACTAAATTAACGCGTTCATTGAACTCGAGTTAGTTTTGCCAAAAAACAAATGTGAAGTATCCCTACAACGTTACTGTAACTATAGACTGTAACCATTGAGACCTTGGCCTGAAATTGGAAAGGAAAATCTTAACATTAATGATGACATATCATTAAACACAGATGCAAGAACAAAGTGCATGATTGCATAGATTCTACAGTACATGTATATTATAATAAATAGGAAATGAAATGCAAGGAAGGAGGCCTACGTGTAGATGTAGAAGATAATTTTGATATCCCACCAGTATTCGAAGGTATTGTGTACACTGTTGTCAAGCCACAATTATTTTGGAATACAAAATATAAATAGGTTTATTTTTCCAATCACTCAATAATTTTGTAAGAATTTGAAATGTTCTCAGAATAATTTTTTTTTATTTTACTTTTGCTATTATTATTGTATTGTTTTGAGAAATGTACACAATATACCTATAATCAAATTAAATTTATTTGTAAGATTAATCCTTTTGTAGAGTTTTCTATTTAGTATTTGTGATGATTATAATTATTTAATTTAATTTTTCTTATGTTATGATTGGTCCATGGTAACGACCTTATTCAACTATTTTATTTATGTACCTATACATTGTGAAAAAAATGATGGTTTGGCAATACTTTAGGAACAAAAGACAATGAGTTCTGTATATTGTCAAAATAAATGGATACCGAAGAATTTTAGGGTGGTACAACTGCAATAGAATCTGCGCGCGCAAGGTGTACGCTGGTCGCTGAATGATGGCGTGTTTTGCTATGTGAGCTCTATAAACTCCCGTGAAAATGTGTGTTTGAAGTGTTATGTAGTAGATTTAATAGTTCAAATGGTGAAAATTTTAAGTGACGATTATTCATTTAGCTAACATCACTTAATTTGGGATAATGGAGTTGAAACTGCATTCTCCCGCTGGGGCTGAACCCGTATTATATACCTGGCCGTTAACCTCTGGTCGTGGAAACGTAAGTTTAAAATTGATCATATTTTCTTAAAACCCACAACCATTGGGAAAAAGTTTAAATTGAAAACATTATATTGATACGGCATAATATAGTTTTTCCTTGTATTGACAAAAATACCATAAATGAAAGTTGCAACGGTACTTCCTCTAGTCTTTATTTTCACAACAAATATTGAGTGGAACGTTAGCCGTTACACCGTAATATTTTCTATTAAAAAGCTCGTTGCCCTAATTAAACTTTTGTTCGCTACGTGGGAGGCTGATAATGTATTTTATACATTATTTTTAAATCTTAGCAGGTAAATTTAAAAATAACGCATATACAGTGGCACTTATCCACAAAAAATCAATTCTAAAAATAATAATCGAAACGTGGGAGATTTTATATTTCCTGCAACATTTTGATATAAATATTTATAAATTTGTCCTTCAAGCATACATGGTAGAATCATGTCAAATTGATATTAATCCAAGCACCTCCTAAATGTTTTTTGAATTTGAATTATTAACCACCAACAATATTGTAGACCTTAAACTGCTTACCAACAACTTGGTTATCTGTTTCATTTTAGGAACTAGGTATTAACTAAACATTGATATTTGAATCAAAATTTTGATAAGGTATAATTTTAAATTGACCTTGGGTCTTTTATTTGTTACTGAGATAAGGTTTACTTACTTCAGTTGTTGAATAGTGTATCTAGGCATCTATCTGACTTGAAATAGATCAAAGCATGTTTATTGTTTGAATAAATAAATACTTCTATCTCTTTTCCAGTTTATTGATTTATTTTAAATTGAATTTATGCAATGTATTGTTAGTAAAATAATTTTGTATTTGGTTATTTTAAATAATACTATGAATACATATCTAAACTATATTAATTTAAATATTCATAGGTATATATAAATTCTGACAGTGGAGATAGAAAAAATTGTTGAATAAAAAGTTTTCTAATTTGCTTCCTTGAGGCACAAGAAACTGTACAAAATCTAGAAATAAGGTACACAGAATATTAGTTCAACTAAAAAATAGGTATTTATTGGTTGTCGCAGGATTTTTGTATCTTTTTTATATTGGACCTCTTCAATGGCACTGGCTCTGTCATTATTGTTTGTTTACTGATTGTCTATTGGTAGCCCAGTTACTACATTGTTCAAATTATATAATTTGAAACAATCTTTACAAATTTCAATTAAATCATCTGCAAATACTTAAATAAAATCCAAGTTTACAATACAACCAATATCAGTACTACACAATTGAATCCGAGGAACAAAATTTTATAAAATTGGATATAAGGATACCAATTTGAATAGTGATATATATCTACTCAAAACCACAAATAGAAAAAAACCTGCTTGTCATTTTTATCTGTTAAACACAATAGGTCTGTTCCAACAACAATCAGAAACTGTCAGAAATGATCAGAGAATAGTCAACCATTGCCATCAGTGATAGAAATTGCATGAAAGCGAACTCATTTGCTAGGACAAGTTATTCTCTGATCTTTTCTGATTGCTGTTGGAACAGACCTAAAGGCAACCTTACATTATGCTATTTAGGTGCAATGCAAGTTTCATGCTATAACAAAATAAACAAAGCGCATGTGCGTGTGCTAGTTTGTGGCAATTTTTAAGCAAGATAAATAATTAGAACAGTTTCTATTTTCATGAAATTTGTAGGCAATTTTAGTTATTTTTTTAGTAATAATTCTGCTACCAACCCTAAAAATATTAGAGCAGAAACTCAAACCTTGAATCGTGTTTATATAGAAAAACAATATGGGGAAAAGTAAGTTATCTTGTTTTATCTGGTATAAAATAGATGTAATAATTAATTTTTATTTTAGCAATCATGTTTGGAGTACCGATATGGCCACACACTTAATTTTATTGTATGAAAGCAAGCCCTGTCTTTACAACGTGAGATCAAAAGATTATCACAATAGAAATACAAGAAATAAGGCACATGAAATATGTGCTAGTCTCTCAGAAATGTACCCAAACTCGGATTTATCTGAAAGTATTGTTAAATACCAGGAAATTGTGGAAACATTTATTTTCATAATTATTTAACATCACCTAAAAATATTTTTAAGTTTGCCACACTGAATTGCATTATACAAAATAAACCAAACTATCTCGAAAATAGCTTAGTGTAAAACGAAGCCATAAATTGCTTCAAAATAGCGTGTCTTTAAAATTGCAACTAAATAGCATAATGTAAGGTCGCCTTAACATATATTTTGGAATCCCTCACCAACAAAATTGTAATACTTATAATTTACAGTAGTTGGTTCTCTATTACTTAATACAAAGTTTTTATGTGAAGACTTGAAAAATATATTAATATTTTTTACACTTATTCACTGTGTTAAATCCAAAAAGATATACTAACTTTATGACATCCCATATATAACTGTGTTCATTTTAATTTCTTGACCCTGATAGGATGATTTACAGTAGGGATTTATAACTGAATGAAGGCATTAAACTGTTAAGAACTTGGAGGAAATTAATAAATTTGGGTCACAAACTTTTATACAGAATCAGGTTATCTAATGTAAATATTTTACTCAGTGTGATGTTTGTTTATCTGAAATTTAAAATAGATATTATGTTGAGCTCTTCCTGATCACTTTTGTCTACTTTCTCAATCAATTATGTATGTTTTACATTTAGAAAGGGTAAACTCACTCTGAAAGTTATTGAATCTTGTTTGATAGTGCATTGTTTTTTGGAAATGCATTTTTGAATATACCTATGTTATAATTAATGTGTAGTTGATATTCAATTACAGTCTTCTATATATCGATAGGTATTTGCCAAAGTAACGTAAGTCACCAAAAATGATTAGTAGAAAAAACATGTTTCTTTTACGGTTATGATTAAAAAAATTATTGACATACGTTTTTAAAATAGTTAAAAATAAAGTTTAAAGTATAATTTAGGCTCACTACACTTTGGCAGTGCCTTCTTAACAATAGAAGCTTCACGTAAATAAAAAACATGATTTTCACCAGAAATGTCGCTTACGTTACTTTGGCAAAAATGCATCGATATGTAAACCTTTTATTCACTTGATATATATTTTTGGAAACTGGAATCTTTTGATTTATTTAAAAAACTATGGTTATATGGTAATTATATCTAAAATTCAACAAAATCTAGATGTTGAATATTCTAGGAATAACTAATTTGTTTCTTGCTAGAAGGATGCCAACAATTGATATCTGTCAAGAGTGTGTGATTCACATTTATGTTTAAATAACTTTACCCATCTATTTTAAATTTCTGTTTATAAATTGTGCAATGAAGGACATCTTACTGGCAAACTATCAAAAACTACAGGTGACGCGAAAATATTGCTTAGAACAGGTATTCACTACAGTTCTTTATTCTCGAGAATTTCCGAATGAACAGGAAATTGATACCACACAGTTTTTACACTTTAACTACTTGACATGCAAATACAACACTTATTTTGTAATATTAAGGTTTAGGTGATTCCTCAGAAAAATGGACACCATTTACCATATTATTTTATTGGAGTCAAACCAAACACATTTGTTCCAAATGTCTTTTCTTCTTAATAAACATTTGTTGAATATACAATTAAAAACTAATCTCATATTAAAAACTGCTGCACATTATACTCTATCTAAGCCCACACTATTCAATTTTTTTTTAATTGAATGAAAATAATAGTCTAAAATTTAAGAATTGTAGAAAAATCCTTGACAGTCTTTGTATTTTTGATTGATTGATTTGTATTATTTGGGATCTAGAAATAAATTATTTTTATTTACTATTTTGAATCAGGTGTTTACTATTAAAACAATGTCTCAGCTGATAAACTCAGTTCATTGTTATCATTTCATTCACCAAGACGTTTTTAGAAATGTTTTTTAATAAACTCTAACTAGACCTATAAAGAATTGAAATTATTGCTGCAATCTACAACAACCCAGCCTCTTATTATAAAACTAGCCAAGATCAAGGTTGAGATCACAAGCTTTGCTTTGTAATAGTTGAAAGTCAAGCTGGCCACCAAATTTGTAATGTTGTGATCACTCAGATGACCTGTTAAAATCATTCATTTTTATACTTGGAAGTAAATTCCCTTAATTCTTATTTTAATCATGAACATTTTTTAATAGAATTTACTGTTTGGAACCTTGCTTTGTGGAATCTACTCATATTACTTATAAAATTCTAAGATACCTACTTATTGATAATTATTTCGATTTTGACATTCACATCAGAATGACAGAAGCTTTAATTAAAAAAAAAAAAAATTGATATTATTTAAAAATATTAGAGTATATTTAAAGTTGTAGTGTCTCAGGGAGCATTTAAAATATATTTCAATACATCATTAATCTTAAAGATCAAACTAGTGGAGCAAGAAGAATGTAGATTCTGTGAGTGAAATGGAAGAAGTAACCCCAATTCACATATGTGAGGAATGCATAGCAATTCAGAATCCTGTGGCAGAATACCCAGCATCCTACTGGAAAGAAGAGGGACACTTACCTAAACTGAAGCCTGTGGATATACTAAAATCCCTTAAGGGAATAGGTCGAAAGGAACTAAGTAGAGGAAAGGGGACACAATAGATCTTTTAAGTTTCAGTTAATATCACTCCAGTTTACATACATACAGTCTTATATTTAATTAATCTCTTTTTTTTTTAATACTTATCTTATCTAATTATTTATACTTCCTGGACTTGGATAAGTTACCACCTGTTTGTGAAATAAATGCATTATGGAAAATTGATATTGTATATTTTGTCATGTTTCCTTACATTGCACAACTGTTTTCTGCCTGTGCACATTGAACCCAGATAATAACATGAGGTTATGTCCAAGGTTATAAAATCCTTCAACATAAAAAAATAGATTAGAAATCGTTGTCTACTAAACTAAATAGGAATAGCATAACAGAAACTCATTCTTTGTTTCCAATTGGAGATATGTATTATCCATAGACTTTGTATAATGAATGAAAAATCACCTAACCTAAAGCACCGACAAGCCATTGAGTTTTTTTTTCATTTCTCAGTGACTTACTCCTTGTATTTACAACGCTGTCAGACGTGAATTAAACATCTATTTACCCAAAAAAAATTCAAAATGGATTTTCAGCAGCTTTGTGTTTGTATAAAAGTGTACCCAGGTTTCTGGATTCTTTTTCATAAATACTGCATTTTTCCTCATACATTTGATATACTTGAATAATTTTGAAATTCTTATTCAGGTTTCATCCATTGGTATTTTTGCATTGAAAAGTACTATTGTGACTAAATATTTATTTGTTGTTGTACCATGTTATTAAATAACTCTTGCAGTGCATGAGTTTTTCGCTATTTTGCAATCCTACACATATTAGAAGTTGATATATTTTTCATTACGTGACAAATATCTAAATATGGCATTGAAAAGATGCATAGTTAATTGTCAATAACCTTGAGTTATTTGTTCACGCTATGTCGAGTAACACAGGTAATAAATGAGTAGTAAATGTCATACTAATTATTTTGAAACCATATCAATGTATTTGAAAAGTACTTTGGTTTGAGTGACAGTGATTTTAAAAAAAGCTTGAGATGGTGGCAATGGTGCAATAACAAACGATTTTTTTTATGAAAGTTTCAAAAGTTGTTCTAATATTCTGACATTTCCTTTAGAAACAAACTTGATTTTATTTTGTTTATACTTCTTGTTTTGTCTCTATAGCCTATTTGAAAATGATTGATAGCGCAGTGTTTATGACAGCAGCTCAAAAAAGTTTTTCCACTGGCTGGCTCATAATTTAAAACAGAAAGGTATAGTTTATACAAATTCAGTTGAACAACCAACAAAAAGATTTCAAAGTACGGCTTGTTGGCCGTCAAAAGCACCAGCGGCCTTTGATACTATTGTATTGAGTGCATTGAATTAAAAATCAAAAATCGATCTATTTCTAGATTTTTTCATATTTCTGTTTATTTAGCTAATAATGATTTATACATTACTTTATGGAACACTATAGATATAGGTATATATGTATACAACTAACGGATACGTTTACACGAACCTGAATCGTTAGGTAAACATAAAGAGAAGACAATAACAACTGGATCTAGGTCAAGCTTGTTAAATATTGGAAACTCTCGCTGAAATCTAATAGAAATAAAAGGAAATCCATGTTAGATACTATTGCTATGCTATTTTCATTTCATGGAGCTATGAAAATAACTTGATATTATGCGATATACGAGGATGATATATGTATGTATGTATTTTGGGGTAACATTCACTGAGACCTAAAAGATCTATTGTGTCCGAGGATGATATAATAAATCACTGTATTTATTCACTCAAATTTCAGATTGCTGAAAAGTGAGCCATTTTTGGTCATTTTATTTTGTCTTGTTGATAACAGTGCTCTTGCATTGTACTACATATTCTACCGAAATGCTGGATGGTGGAATTCGAGGGGTGAACCGCTGACCAAAAGTTGTACACTAAAATACCATATTTGACAAATAATACCAAAATTACTAACTTAAAATACCAAATATTACCAGAAAATACCAACGTTACCCCAAATATTACCAATTATTACCAAATATATACAGCATTATATCCACAGAGTCTTCAGAATGGACCACTGTGTCATTGTTAGAAATATTGAGTTGTAAGCTCGGTTGTACCTTAAGCCGGTCCCAGACACTACGTGTATTTGGCGAATAGGCCAATATTTATCATTTGCACGAATGTTTGCTTGATCTCCCACACGGTGCCGTAGTATAGCAAAGGTACACGTAGTTTACTTCGTCCAACTACGGCGTCCTTTACTTCGTGCTAGTTTCCGACCAGCGCCGGGAAAATGACGAAGGACGAATATTTGCCAAAGTTAACTTCCCACACGCTACGCGAATAAGTCCGAATACCAAATGTTTGCCAAATACACGTACTGTCTGGGACCGGCTTTAGCCTAATCAGCTTCAAACTCGGCTCCAGACTTATTGTCTAGCTCATCCTGAAAATTGCTTATTGTCTAAGCTGGAAGTTTGATATCTAGTGTGTATGCAACTTCTTTACTGCAGATTATTCCTAACGAAGCTGAGTCCCCTATAAGTGTCATTTATCGCATATTCAATAATAAAATCAAGGTCAAAATTTAGCAGTTCTTCCTCAAGTTCCCCATTTGACACCAATAACTTTTGTTCAGCCTTTTTTGTTTCCCTGGGAAACACAAATGTTTCTTTGAGATCAGTTAGGACACTATTTAAATAAGTACATAAGAAATTCTATCAATGCGTGATATGAAATCTAATAAATGTAGATGTCATTGATCTAGCAGTTCGAAACAGACTGGCAGGGTTGGCTGCTAAAAAGCCAAGGTATAAAAAGGTTAACATTGAGGTTTTCATCTCTCTGAAATATTCTGATTAATTTTAACATGTCCGTTAATTTCAATGCAAGTGTGCTTTTTAATTATAGATGTTAGTGCGCACGCGCATATTAAATAATTATCCTAAAAATTTCACGATAATACTACAAAATTCCTATAAAAATACCAATAATACCAAACAAAACACCAAATATTTCCAAATAATACCAAATATTTCCAAAAATACCATACTAGTGTACACCAAAGTACCATCAGCGGTTCACCCCTCGGTGGAATTGTATAATTTGACAAAATGCAGTGTTAAAATCAACAGCATTAAATCAAAGTGTAAAGTAACCTAGTAAACACGTAGAAATCCACAACCTTCGTAAATACTGTCAGCAAGTCATCATTGGTCAATGCACTAAATTGTGTATTTTAGACGGCAATATTTAAACTTTGAATATAATCGATTCAATAACGCATGGTGATTTGTTTTCTAATTATGTTTTTAAATTCTAGGATAAACATGATGGAGCTATTGAAATTGTCGAAACTATTAGGTAAGTTTCTTTTGTTTAGTTACCCGAAACCAAAATTAACGATAATAATACATTCAATGAGTATAAACACCTAAAATAAAAGGTATCTTAATCCGTGATATTATCAAGCACATTTCTATGTACTATTATTTACCAATAAAAACCGGTCAAGTGCGAGTCGGTTCTGTACCGTTATCTATAAAGACTTACCTACATCATACAAGTGATTCCAATATAATTTATTTAGCTGATTGATTTTACTGATTCATATTCATAGCTTCGCTTAGTATACTTATAACAAGTTAAAAAAAAAGGCCACAGGGAGATTAGTAGTCGCGATCTTCTGTTTATTAGACAGGTACTTCAACCAACTAAGCCACGGCGCCAGCTACCTGATGCCGTTATAAATATCGAATAAAAACCAGCAAAAAATCACGTTTTTGAATAATTATTTTATTCTGTTTTTAGTATTCGTTGTTATAGCTACAACAGAAATACATCATCTGTGAAAATTTCAACTGTCTATCTATAACGGTTCATGAGATACAGCCCGGTGACTGACGGACAGCGAAGTCCTAGTAATAGGGTCCGTTTTTTTACCATCTGGGTACGGAACCCCAAAAGCAAACTGAACGACATACAATTATTTTCGTCTACTCCAGACTAACTAGGTACAAGTACAAGACTCTTTACAATTTTATTTGCTCATTCTTTACTTTTATATCTATAGGTATAGTTGACGTAAAAGATATAGTGCCAGCTATCTAATCGTATATGTTACGTTATGTTGCGGAGCTAAACTCTGAAAGGTATTTATATTATTTTCGTCTACTTACCAAACATAATTCTATATTGTATTTGTATTTCCATCCTTTCTTAACCGCGTTTTCTATACCGAGTTTCGTCCAAATAGATAATTGCTAATAAATATATGTATACTTACTTACAATTTCCACACAAAAACACACACACTTTCTTGATGCCAGGCCACCGACTAAAGAGAACACCTGCAATCATTCCTCAAAAATAGTTATAGTTCAGTCAAACTATTAAACAGTTTCGTTTATTAATTACCTTCATTAACAAACTAGTTTATTAAATAACTATTAACGATTATTAGTTGAAATTATAACATTAAATGAATTTATCGTCAACTAAGTAAGTATATTAAATAATTATAATATTGACTGGGCTATGACGGTATACTCTTAGTCTTAGATCAAACAAAAAGCCGGCAACTTTAAGTTCGCACTATACCTTTTACGTCAACTATATGTACTATATTTGATGCTATCGGTTTGTTCCAGAGTGTAAAGTATCTGTAATCTGCACCTGTAAGATGGTACGGGTCACTCAATCAAATTTTATTTAAAAAATGACTGGGTTTATAGAGAAAAATGGTAATGACAAACTTCTAGGGAATTTATTTATTGAGATATAAGTAAACGTTTTGAAAATATAATGCGAAAATATCTCTTTATATGTCAACAAATATCAATCTTTGCGATTCAACTTATTGAACCTTTTTTCAAGGAAATTAAATTTCCTACAAGTTTATTATTCATATTTTTTCTATAAATTCAGTTACTTTTGAAATAACTTCAAAAAAATGAAAACTTTTCACCAAAATCAGATTTGGTGACCAATACAGCTGCATATTACTAAGTCACACCACACAGAGCACTTTGAGGACCTTTCTTTTCCGCTATGGAATAATCCGATAGCATAAAATGCGGCTGAGATATAGATATTTAAAAAAATTTGGAAGAGTGTTTAGTATCAATATTGAAAGCTCAAATTTTCAGGGAATATTTTTATTTCCAACAAAATTTTTAGTGAGGACCAAAAATAAAATAATGAGTCGTAAAAAAAACTACCTTATATATACCTACTCAGTTTCCCATTTACTTGTATGTGTAAGGTGCAATCTTTACTTTTTCCTAATATAAATAACGGAAATAACCACCGCTGCTGAATATAAAAAATAATTTATTTCATTTTAACATTTATGTACTCAAATCTTTTACAAATTCATGTATTATAAAAATAACCATACCATGAATACACAATGTGAATCTTTATTTATATTTACCACTGAGAGGGCATCGACCTTAAATGAAATCAGCTGCAATCGATTCTCGCATTTTATTCCGAAAATTCTCTTTAATATATTCTGTCTCGTTTTAGACTCTCTTATCCTCCCTATCCCTTATCGATTTTGCAAAAGGCAGCATCCCTCTTCCACCCCCTCGAGGATCGGTACAGTCGAGGTCGTTTGCACTGCACGTATATACATTTTCTCTTTTCAGACAATTTGGTTTTCGGTGTTGTCAAGTTTTAATAAATTTTCTTGTTTCTGAATTCCTTTTATTCAATTAATTTTAACAAAACTAGCTTTGTATGATTCTACGACTTCTTATTGAATTTAAAGTAATTATTTTTTATAAATTATACATAAATGTTTTTATTGTAATAATCATTATCAGCATAGTCAGTCACTGTCTTCTGAATTGATAATATATCGTTGAAATGTTTTTTTTAAATATTTATTTTTGACATATTTTTCTTTCAGAAATAGTTTTTGTTCATTTAATTCAATTCCAGTAACAAAAATAAGGTGGTGAAATACTTTTAGAAAGCTTTAATATGCTTCTAATACATATACATTTAAATTATCATTAGCAAACTATAATTATCATTGGTGCCGTATTATTTGACGATTCTGCAATACAACATTTTTCTGTTCATTACTCTGAAACACGGTTTTTTGGTGCATACTACTCGTACCGTTGACATTTGACATTTTTTTTGGTTTGTTCATTATTGACATGCTTTTATTAATTTATATAACTAGACATTCTCCTGGTTTCAATAAGTTAGAAAACAATAACGTGTCGATTTTTTTGAAAAATGTTAGGGGTGAAACGAAAATACAACTGTCTATTGTGTCAAAACAAATTGGTGTTCGAATGTAAGACGAAGGGTGTACATCAAATTTCTATCAAACCATTTTTCATTTTTGCTTTTTTACTAACAAGAACGGTTTCGCTCTTCTTATTTTCATGATTTAATTGATTTCTAAATGAAACTAGAAGTAGATTAATTTAGAAATGGAGTGGCTCTATTGTGGTCCTCCCTATTCTTATATATGTGCTCCGCGGTTTCGTCTTCTTCCTGGCAGAACCTACATAGGCTGTCATCTGCTAGGCCAATTGTATGCATATACTTCCTCAGCCTACAATGTCCGGTCAGCATTCCTACCATCATCCTCGTCGTTTCTCGACTTTGACATAGTAGGTCGCGTGACAGTTTGGCCGAAGGGCTTTTAAACGCCTGGTTGTTTATCCATTGGTGGATGCTCCCCTTAGTGAGGTTTTTTGCAATTCCACAGGAAGGTTCTGGCCCTATCATTACCTCCCTGCTTGTCTAATTCATCTGCTTTTTCATTGCCTTTTATTCTTTGGTGACCTGGTACCCAGGCTAGGGTCACTCTATTATGACTACCTAGTCTGTTGAGGGCCTTGCGACACTCCCGCCTTTAGTGCTACTTAAGCTGTCGGAGTAGATGACGAATCTTTGGTTATCCACCTCCAGTCTCATCAACTCTTCTGCACAGCATTGCACCGCCATTACCTCTGCCTGAAAGACAGTGGCATGTTTCCCTAGGCTTAGAGACATCGTGATGTTCTCTTGTACCCCATATATTCCGACTCCTACTCCAGAGTCTGTTTTAGAGCCATCAGTGTACCAGTTGAGATTCGCTGTTATAGGAGGCCCTGCTTCCCAGTCCTTTCTCTCTGGAATGACTACTGTGTATTCATTTTTGAAGCTATATTGTGGGGCAATCTGATCCATTGGCATTCCCAGTATTGGATCTGCCTTTATGTCTTCATATAGCTTTTCATAGGCATTGCCGTGTCCTTGACTTATCGGAGAAGTAAGTACCCGAATTATAAAATAACTTGAATAACTTGACGTGGAAATTTGTTGAATTACTATTGTGCCCACAAGATGAAGAATTTAAACTAGTTAAAATTCATCCTAGAAAAAAACTATTTTTTCATTTTCTATCACTGTTTAAAAAAAATATTGAAGACGTAGTCAGTATTAAAAAAAAACACCACGTATATTAAATACTTCTATTTCTATAAAATATTTACGTTGTAGGTACATTTGTTTTCCACTTTCTCGCTCTATGTATGTGTTTAACATGTATTTATTATTGTTCAAATTAACTTTTGTTACGACTGCTGCTCTGTCATCTGGTGCTTTCACAATCATTACAGGTGGTTCATGAAGTAATGTGTATAGGTATTCGCCATGCACGACAGTGTACTTGTTGTGAAACAGCGTGTACTTACTGAAAAAAAAACAGATGCAACATTCAAAGAATTTTTTATTTTGAATTTTATTTCATAGCTCGGGCATTTTTTGTTGTAAGATCCTCTAAGCGGGTCGCGTTAAGGCCAATTAGTACCCTAGGAACATTTATTTTTTCGCCCGCGTCTTACTATATTGTTTTTATAGTAGGTAAATATTTTTATTTTAATTTCCTCAACTTTAAAAACAAGAAACATTTAAATCGTAATGATAATAAAAGAAAAAAAGAACATAACTTTTTAACCAACGGTAAAACAGATATTATAGGTAAATATTAATTACATAAAAATGCTCATAAACATTAATGTTTAAAATATTTCTTTCTCGACTCTACTTCCGCAAAATCATTAATTTTATGTCAAATTTCAGAGATGAAACGGACAGGATATTTTAACGTTCTTGCTTTGTTACTTTACATGCCTTCATAGTCGATTTAAAATTGTTTTTAATCCATCTTTGAAAAAAAATCTATCAGATAAACTATTGACCGAGCTTTTAAACCGATATATTCTTGAACAAATAAAGCATATTATTATAAATCATTTTTGTACTTCTAAATAAAGATATAAATATCCTTCGCAGAGTTGATTACTGTTTCGCTTTCTTCTAGTTTACGTTTTTGTTGGTTTGCACACATATCTTTATTTTTCGATTTTTGGATATAGAAAAAAATTCCCTCTCCTCATCGGGCTACCGCTCTGGGCATATACTTTGCCTAATGGATTTTTTTTTTAAATATGAAATTTTCCATGACAGTAAGTCATAAGTTTATAGAATATTTTTGAATTTTGAAATTTTTAAAAAACGTCTAGAGAACCCAATATAAAGAGCTAAATTGCTTAAGATTACTTAGATTTGATGAGGTGGCTAATTGGCCTACTCCACTGCGACATTTTCAGATCTATTGCATTACTAAGCATTTATATAAAAATATAGATAATGAAATAGCTGAGTATAATTTACGGAGAAATATGAGACATGAGTTGAAAAGAAGCACTGGGAACGAATGATTACTGTATTTAGTGGAATCATGAATTGTTGCTAAAGGTGGAACAAATTTAATAAAATAGATGTATCGTGGTCGTAGTTACTTAGACAGGATTAATTTTAATTATTGGTTTGGTAGCCGAATTAAAGGTGCCGTACGGAGTAGAGAGTAGAGGGATATAGCACCAAATATAAATAGCTAAATTGCTTGAGATTGCACGATTAGAAATTTTTATAAAAATTGGAAATAAAAAAAACGGTTTGTTGGAAAGATATCTGAGTATAATATACTCTAAAATGAGATAAAAAAAACACCTGGTACGACTAGATTTGATGGCGATTGGAAAGATTAAAATAAAACAATTTAGAAATTCACCATTCAATTGCCTACCTTTGAAATTTGTAATATTTTGTTATAAAATAACAATATTTTGACGACACAAACGAATGTGTTTGTCCCATCATAACCCTTGAGACGATTAATGACGGGTAAATGGCCTAGATAGGTATGTTATCGATTTGTCAAAACCAATTTAATATCGCGCCACCACCTTTGTAATTATTGATTAGTCAGCGCGTCATGTCAGTTCTGCACCGACCCTAGCAGGGTCATGGTCTGAGAAGAAATCGATGAACCCCGTCCTGAATGTGTTAGCGGGGTTGCCAGCACAAGTGCAATAATACCCTCTAGAGTGAGGCTTATGTAACTTCTATTGATATTTCTAGATAAAATCTCTCATTCATTATCTGAAAAAAAAACAGAAATGTGTGTGGTTGGGTATGTTTATTGATTCGATGTTAAATTCATTGATCTATAAATGCAACTTTGATAACTTTGTTATTTTCTGCATATAAAATAGTAATAATATTCACGTTACAAAAAAACGGTTACGGGTTAAAATTCCCTCCTATACATTTAAGGGTGGTGAAGTGCCTACGTGATCACAGTCAGACCTGCTCATCTTTTCCCTAATTCTCACTGTACCCTTCAGTCAAGTTAATTGTTTGCTGTGAAGGTCAATGTATTGAATATCGCTTATTTCACCCCCCTATAAATCAGGCGATTTTAAACGGTTGTAAATACATTGGACCTTTCCGAATCATAAACCTTATTTTATATTTATTTTAAAAATCCAGAAATCCTTTATCTTATTTAAAAGGTTTTTCATGGTTTAATTTTTAAAACGTAAATATTTATGAATCTTTGTTCATCTAAATAAAAACATGGTGAGCATCGTGAAAATATGAAAATACGATAGTCATGTCTGACTTATTTCTTTATTTTTTATTCTATATAAACAGGTTAGGACTGTCAAATGGACACTATCGTAGCTTAGCAAAGTAATTAAATAAATACCAAAACTTTATGGTAAATTTAAAACGTATCTAGAGACTAATCTTCAATTTTTTAGAAACTTATTTCTAACTAGCACTGTATAACAAACATTTCAGTAGCTAGATAAAAGCTTGCATATTGGTTAAAATAGCTTCAGGCTGTACGTACCTGTTAGGTGGTTTTTGTATAGATTCAAGTAGGTAAGATGTTATTCTAAACCTCCAGTTGTCTACCCGTAGCACTGTAGCACACCTGCCTTTGTGGAATAAAAACTAGGGATCAGCTTAACGTATCACAAAAAAAAAATTGTATGACAGTAAAATTACATGTTGCGAGGTTTTTGTAAATTAACTTTATTTTTTAAGAAAATATTTTTTATAGAAACTCTTTTGTCGATCAATTGATTTCTATCCAATTTCCTGTTGGTTGTTTTAAAGAAATTTGGCGGATCTGGTACAACGTTTCCATTGGTGGTAAAGTATGCAGGCAATAGTGTTATTTATTTATATCAAATGCTGCTTTGGTAGCAATAAATAATAGGAGCCGTACTGTCCCCCTTAAAGTTCAAGAACATAATGGCTTCTTTCTAGCAAATAATTTTTGTAGAACAAATAATATAAGTACAAAAAGAAAATGTAAATTGACTATATTATTAACATGTATTTTTGTTTCAGATGGGTTTGTGAAGATCTTCCTGAACTAAAATTACCATTAGAAAACAACATACTCTGTGATTATGACACTAGAAGCTATGAGAGTATGAAATCACTGTGTGACAGGTTCAATAGAGCCATTGATAGTGTCGTTGCTTTGGTGAGTAGAATTGTTTGTTTAGATCATCATATCAATCCACACAATTGATTTAAGCATAGTATAAAACTATAGTTTATTTCAGAAAGGTATAGGTAATAAAACCTCATTAGATATGCAAAGGGAGCACAGAGTGACCCAACGAATATTTAAGCCACTTTCATAGTTTGGCATTTATTTCATTGTAAAATTCTTTCTTTTTTATCAAGTGCAGGTAGTACCACCCGGGTTGGGGTAAATATATGGGTTTAGCCTAATGTTATCCATTCACAAACACTGAAAATAGTGTGCCAAAGGCGTGCCGGTAGGATACTCGTAAAAATGAAAGAATTTTATTTTAACAGAATAAAAATTAGGCATTATGTACATAGTATTAGGTACACTTATTTTTTATTGAACATTATACAAAAAATACATTATACAGAAATTAAATCATAAAAAATCATAA
The DNA here is from genome assembly GCA_949126875.1 of Lochmaea capreae. NCBI lineage: Eukaryota > Metazoa > Arthropoda > Insecta > Coleoptera > Chrysomelidae > Lochmaea > Lochmaea capreae. Next base: position 12,482,022 of record OX421402.1, on the reverse strand, counting down.
TATTCTTCGTCATCTGAGGAACTGTCATCTCCTCTAGACGTTATAATTAATGGGTCGACGGTCTGATCGATCAAGTAGTCAAGATCCCACATTTTCTCCTCTTCTTTAATGACATGCTGGACTGCTTTTCGCCAGTTCTCTGGTGTCACCTCCTTAATGGCTTGATGAAACAGTAGCTTAACGTCTTTCATTTTGAATGTCGTGTTGTGTCTTGCCACAAATCCTTTCACTTGCGCCCATATAAGCTCTATAGGATTTAGTTCGCAATCATATGGCGGTGTGCGCAGCACAGTTACACTATGTTGTTCTGCCATATCTTCTACGGCGTATTTCATAAAACGATGTTTTTGTAAATTTGCTATAGCTAATAGTTCTTTTTTTATAAAATTATCTTCAAATTCAATACTTTTGGTGGTTAACCAGTCAATAATTTCTTGTTTTCTCCAAGATGAAGTTGGAGTCTTCACTATGCATCGACAATGATAACTTGCGTTATCCATAACTACTAGGTACTGAATCAGCCGGAAGATATTTTATCATTTCACCAAAATAGTCTTCAAAAACACCCGAATCCATGTCCTCGTGGTAATCTCCCGTATGGCACGACTGAAAGGTTAGCAAACCTTCTTTTAAAAATCCCTCTTCGCTTCCAATATGGACGATTATTAGTCTTTTCCCTTTACCTGAAGGCACCTTCATACCCGTTGACAGGCCTTCCATGAAAGCTTGGCGAGCACTGGTTATATTTTTGTCTTACCACATTTTTGGTACTATATAACCTTCATTAATCCACGTCTCATCGAGATAAAAGATTTTCTTCTGCTCTGTTCTGTACTGCTTTACACTTCTTAAGTACTTTGGTCGCCAGCAAACAATTTCATCGCTTACCAGTAAAAGTGCTTTACGGTTATGCTTTTCCCAGGCAAAATCCATATTTCTCAAAGTGGTCCATAAAAGTTTTTTAGTTATCAACGGAATACTGTCATCCTGGCCAAGCTCCATTAAAATCGTATCTAGGGCGGGTATTTCTTTTTTAAAATAAAAAGAGTGAACTTTTCTTCGAATTACACTTTTGGTGTTTTCATCAAGGACTTTTACTGGCCTGCCTGGACTTTTCTTGGGAGGCTCATCCTCTCGGCCTGCTATCTTTCGCCCCCGAAATAATTTCAAAACGGTGAACTTTCCAACTCCAGTCATTCGGGAACATCGGTCGACAGTTTCTTGTACAGTAAATTTCGGGTAATCGTATTTTATGCAATCGTGTACATTTAAAATAATAAGTTTTTCATTCACTGATAGTGGAGAATTATTGGAACATCTATTCGTTGGTGTGAATGTCGCCATTTTATTACTAATCTTATAATACTGTGAACACTATTTACTGCTTAACAGCAAATACTGATGCGTTAAACTAAACAAATATACTTATAAAGGTCTAAAAATTTTGGGTATGGCACCTTGCGGCGCATGGTTAAGCCGAATCTGAAATAGGGTTGGAATTAGGCAGAGGCACTAATAGAAGGTTAAACGGTACCTGTTAAACGCAAAACGTAACTGTATAATCTACTACCTAAGTAATCCCTACACAATATTTCGATATTGACACTTCAGGCCAGAAAACATACTTTTCATAATTCTCTTACGCAATTACTTGAAATTTTAATATTACAAACAATACTATTTCAAGACCTACGCCTATGGCCGACACCGAAATTGAGCCGAACTGGACGGAATTCCCCATTTTATTACCCTATACCTTTCCGAAATAGACTATAATTGTAAACCAAGTGGATATCCCATTTTTTAATAGTGTCCAACCAATTAAACGATACCATGCCTGTAATTTTTTAGGAAGGGTTGATATCCAGAGCAAATTGGGTTAATTGTAAGCCCTTTTAGACTCATATTGTCAACCACATTATTATTTTCACATAGTTTATGTGCAGTGTAGTTTATGAGTCAGGAAATTGTAGTAATTCCTAGGCATTTCCTTTGTGTAATCCCATATATTTTTGAATTTATTTTGACTAGACTTCTCCTTTTATAAATCCCTAAAAGTATCCTAAATTACCATATTGGTGTTGGATATTTGCACAAAGGTGTCATTTTAGTAAGAAATAGAACAAACCCACTACTGTTTGATAAAACTACTGTTTTTTATTATGTTTATAATCGTTTGTGTTGATTTAAAATTTAAATATTGATTTTGTTGCATAATTTTTGTCATCATTTTAATAATTTTTCTTTAAAATAAATTATGTTAATTACGGTAGTGTTTGAAGTGCCATAAAAATATTTCTATAATAAGATTAGTTTCATCTACTACAAAATGTTTCTGCCTATATGTTTACTGTGGATCTTATAAATTGGAAAATGTAATTTGGCAGTCTTACAAAAAGTAATTAAAAAACATCCTTTATTGACTTTAACTAAAAGTGTGTGAGTAAAAAATATTGTAGATTTTGTGTGATAGATTATTAGTTTTGACAAAAATAGGGATTCTACTCCAAATTCTAGTTTGAATATATGGATGGTAATTATTTTTAATTACCACAAAAACGGTATTGTCTTTGGATAATTTACTATATTTGTGTTAATTTATTTATAAATACATCTCAACTCTAATGTTTCTAAATTTAAACTAGCATTATTTTTTTGCAAAGAAGACTGTTAAATCAAGCACAAATTTAAAATTGCAAATGAAGATAGTTCACTGAATGCAAAAACAAAGTAACAGGTTCAAATTCGCATAAATTTAAATACAAGTAATGAATAACAAAACAATATTTAAATTGATCCTCAAAATTATCGTTTTTTTTTTAAAGAGTTCATTTATAAACATTATTTAAAATTATATGAATTAAAAAAAAATTGAAAGATATATATAAAAAAACACAAGAGTGCACAAATTGTCTGAAATCAACATTAAAATCCAAATTCATATATTTTCCTACCTCATATGTTGTAATATCGCATTATCGATAATAATCATATATAATGACTGATTTTTAATTGAATCTTAATATATGTCCTAAAATGCTAAAGATTTAGATAAAATTTATTTAATCTTTGACAATGTACAGTGTCACATTTATTCATGGTGTATAAACAACAAGTAAATCTGAAGAACGAGAAACGTCGACATACTCCGACGTTTATGGTTGAAATACTGACCAAAATATTGATTCTGACATCTTTCAATTTTTTTTTGTTTTCTGAACCCTAGTTAGAAAAGTATTTGTAGTTGGTGTACTAGCAAATTTAAGATAGGTATAACGTTTTTCCTAGGAGAAAGGTACATCTTTATCAGCTCATCGCACTGCTAATTATCCATCCAGAGGTCTACTGCGACATATTCTTCAGCAAACCTACAATGCTGCAGTTACAGATCCAGAAAAGTTAAACCAGTACGAACCGTTTTCGCCGGAAGTTTATGGTGAAACTTCTTATGATCTCGTATGTCAGATGATAGATCAAATTGAGATAACTTCAGATGATGTATTCATTGATCTTGGTTCCGGGGTCGGACAAGTTGTCCTCCAGATGGCGGCGGCTACACCGTGTAAAAGTTGTCTGGGGATTGAACGAGCAGAAGTGCCTAGTCGATATGCTGAGAGTATGAATAAGAATTTTCGTACTTGGATGCAGTGGTATGGGAAGAAATATGGAGAGTACAAACTTCTAAAGGGAGATTTTTTGACGGAAGAGCACAGAGAGAAAATTAACCAAGCTACTATCGTTTTTGTCAACAATTTTGCTTTTGGTCCAGCTGTGGACCATCAACTGAAAGAGAGGTTTGCTGATCTTAAAGACGGTGCAAAGATTGTATCTTCTAAAAGCTTTTGTCCTTTGAATTTTCGTATAACGGACAGAAATCTGAGTGATATTGGTACTATTATGCACGTATCTGAAATGTCACCGCTAAGAGGATCTGTATCATGGACTGGAAAACCTGTATCTTATTATTTACACATCATAGATCGTACCAAATTGGAGAGATACTTTCAGAGACTGAAGAAACCGCAACTAAAGGTTAGTTAGATTTTTATACATATTCAGATTTTATCCCTATCAGAGTGACAGCTATTGATTTGATAAGGGAAAATAGGGGTTGGTGAACGCCTAGTACTACAGAAAATTGGTTGAAATTATACAGTTCTTTTTATAATATATATGTTCACTTTTAGAACGGAGAAGACGACAATTCAAATTCGAACTCAACTATTACCAGTAATAGAGGTGCAAGGGATAGAGCAAAAAGAGATTTATCCAAACAACTGATGGATTCGTCTTCAGATTCAGAATTTGACGACCCTGATAGTAGTTATGGACCAACGACACGAAAAGCTTGGTCTGACTATTGTTCTGTCAAAGGCAAAAGCAGTCAGTCTGAAGACGAAACTTCATCAGCCAAGGTATATATTTAAAGATAATTAATCATACGCTTAAAATTTTAAATGTAAGTTCAAAATTGATTTAGTGATTTTGTTTTAGAATAAACGCCAGCCAAAGAAATTACGACGGAAAGTAAATAGAGGTCCCAAGATTGCAGTTCAACAAGAAAAAGGTACACAAAAAGTAGGAGCTAAGCCTCGAAGAGGTCGCGTGAAGAAAGCTAAACCGAAGAAACAACTAAAAATAAATGGGTTAGATCTTTTGCATAATGAAACCTTGCTAAGCACTTCACCACAAGCTGCAGGCAAGAAACCTCCTCCAGCACCTGGTTGCGTTGATCAAAAGCTGACCAACTTAAGTTCGGATTTAATAGTGCACAATGAACTGGATATACCCGAACAACCTGCAGAAACTCCTTATGGGTTACAGGTTCTCCTGGATATGTTTAAAGGTCAATATATGCAAATGCTTAATCAAATGAAAAATCCGAATTACAAGGTAATGATAGACTCACAAATAGAAGACGAAAAGGAGAGGAATAGGAAATTGAAAAGTCGTGCCGCACAATTGGAAAAACAAATTAAAGTGCTTATCGACGATAGTGTGGCACTGCTAAAAGCTAGGATGAGTGAATTGGGTATTAATGCTACTTCTCCTGTTGATCTCTTGGCTAAAGCAAAAGAAATTGTTTGTCGTCACAAGGAACTTCAAGCAAAAGCCAGCAAATTACAAGGACAAGTAGCTAATTTGGAAGCAGAAAGGGATAATTTTGTACTTCAAAGACAAGCAGAAGTTTGTGAAAAATATGTCGGTTCAGTAGCTTCAGATCTTTCCCCTAACGTTGCCCAAGATTATATATTAAGAGAAATATCTTCAACCCTTGCACATAGAAAGAAGCTTCAAAATGAAGTATCGAAATTAGAAGGAGACATAATCACTTTACAAAAGAGTGAAGAAAGAAAACAAGCGCAGGTGCTGGCTGCGAGGCAACAACAGCAACCCGTCAAGGTTTCCAGAAAGTCCCGGGAGTATAGAGCTCGCTCACAAGATTGGCCCGATGTGCCGGACATAGCAAAAATAGAAGAACAAAATCCTGAAATTTTAGCACAGAAAATTCTCGAAACGGGGAGGAAAATAGAGGCTAGTAAGATGTCCGCTATTAACAATAAAGTGCCTCAAATACTTAACAACCCTTCGAAATCTTTGCAAACTTCCTACAACCATCAATCCCACCAAAAATCTTTAGTACGTAATAATATGCCCGCACCTTTACCTATGACAAAACGTCAGAAAACTACCCACAATTACCCAACGGGAAATATACCCAGTGTTCAAATTAACACCAATATTTCTAAAATACAGGAACCACCCCGCTTAACAAACTTTGAAGATCGTTTAAAGAGCATAATCACTTCCGTGTTGAATGAAGACGTTCAAAATAGGCCCAAGTCGGCACAAGCACCAGTTCTTCAATACAATACTCAAGTAAATCACGAGAGATATTTAAATCAAGATAGGCATATGACACATGACCGACATTTAAATTCTGAAAGGCAATTGACCTCTGACAGGCACATCAATTCAGATCGACATTTAAATACGGAAAGGCATTTAAATACCGATCGGCATTTAAATGTTGATAGAAGTCTAAATCCTGAGCAACCAGATTATACTCAAGTTTCACCTGCTAAATTGGCGCTGCGTAGGCATCTTTCTCAAGAGAAACTAGCTCATCAACAAATGCCGTATACCCCTTCAGATGGAATGCTGGCGACAAGAACAATCGGTAAGTTATCTCTTTGCATGAAAAACGGCCATCTTGTGTTTTGCCTGATGACTAGAATCACATATCTCAAAAACTTCCCTCTCTTCACTACGACGAAAAATTTTCACTAATTCTTAATTTTTAGCTAATAACTGTCACTATCTTCTTTCATTCCATAACAACCATTATCAGGTTTGAAGCTTACCAAAGTCCGAAATTGAATTAAAATTCTAGCTTGGATCGTACTAAATCCTAAAATTTAAGGAAAAACACAACCAACCGATGTTTTTGACCATCGAGTGTATAACATAAGGTCCTTCTAGAAGCTTGAAAGACATAAAAAGGTGATAAGTTCTAAAGCAGCTGGATAAAAATGACTATGGAACTGAATATGACCAAATGTAGTAGTTATTGGTGTCCAAAACAAAAAAGGGATAGTCCCAGCAGAAGTTGTAGATTTAGAAACTCCTCCCACCCAAAACCAACTGTATAAGAGATTAAAGTATCTCACCATTCCTTGAAATTAGAGAATCTAGAAACAAGACCGTCTGTGGTGGCGATTAAAATGGCTGGTGTTTGTGTTATAGCACACAAATCTTGTGGATACCACCTTCTTAATCTGAGGTTACTATAATCAGGAAATGCACATATATTGGACCTGAAAAAATAGCAATAACCATTTTTTAATTTAATTTAAAATACTTCGGTAATCCTCCTAATTTTGAATTATAATATTGTGACCACTTCTATTATCTCTTTTCAAAGTATCTTGATGGTTGATATATATTTTAGGGGACCTAATGTCCGGCGAAATTGAACGAACACTTGAAATATCTAACCAATCAATAATAAATGCAGCAGTGGATATGAGTGATATTCAAGGTACAGCGACATTGTCATCAAGATCGGTTGTTAATGCTAATTTACCTCCCCGTCCAGAAAGAGTTAACGTTAAAGTGCCTAATGCAGAACCTCCCCCTACACCCAAAGATGCTGAACCAGCTCCGAGACAACAAGTGTACAGTCCCATTTCCCGACCGTCTTCCACTGAAGGACTCGAAGGATTAGCATTTATGCATTCGCATTCTAAAGTAAGTTTTTTTTTATTTAAACTAAATCTAAATGATTAATTTTTCTTTTGTTTTAGTATGTAAACCCACCTCAACCTAGTCCGAGACAACAATATTCCCCTCGAACAACGGTTTTATACCCTACGCAACCGCGAACAAATTCGGTAAATTCCACTTATTCGAATGACTTGTATACACCTCTTCCCCGCGCTGATATAAAACCCTATCACGAGTCCTACTTTAATGACATCAAATCACCTGTTCGAGTGGAACCTGAGGCTAGGAATGGATTTGTAGCTGAAGGATTAGCTGCTACATTACAATCAAGAGCACTAGGAGCTTCGATAAAGGAAGAAGTTGACATGTTCGAGAGAAGACAGACTTTCAATCAACAAGGATTGATGACGAACGCCACAGTGTACATAGAACAAACTAATTCTGTCAAAACGGAAAACGGTGACGGTGCTTTTAAGCGAGAATCACCTGTTGTCCAAGGAGGAGGTAAGATTACATTTTATTATACTTTGCACGTATTGTTTTTTTTATTTAGATAGTTGACTAAAATCTTGACCTTCATTATACTTATAAATTGGTAATAGTGATTGAAGAGAATCTCTTGTAAATAGTTACTATTGAGGGGACAAATTTTGGGGATCCATACAAAATCATTAGGGGATTTTAATTGAGTGTTCTGTCTGATAAAATTCAGGAAGTTTTAGATCTTATATACAGCACATTCCAAGTTGTAAGTATTTTTTTATACTCTGGATAGTTGAAAAACAAAGTTCTTGAATAAAAAAAATCAGATTGTTATGATAACTGTAATATTTCTCATTATGAACTTAGTTCCCAAGTTTGTGCTTCCAGTTGTAGTTTATTTCACACTTAATTTATTTTATTTATCATAATGTTTTTGCATAATGACCATCTCAAGATAGTTTAAATTCTTCACTATTTACAGATTTTATATTGCTGGTGTGTATTTTCAAAAGTTTCGTTCTTAGTCCAAATTTCAATTTTATATATTTGTATTTTTACTACTCTTACTCTGCTAAATTTCAGGTAAAGATATACAGTCCTGTAGTTTTGTTAATAAACCCCAATTTAAAATTAAATTAATTTTCTCAAACAAAATGTACATATTTGCATTGCAAACGTTCGTTAAATTTGTCTCCTCGATAAGTTGCTCTCGGTAGCTTTAATTGGCTTTTTACTTGTTGATAAAATTTGTTGTAGGATTTTTGACATCCCTCCGATTCGTTCCTACTGTTTGTGGAATAGATTATCCTGTCCATTTCCCATATTTTATCCCTGTATCAGGAATTTCTATCCAGTTATTACATAAAAAAATTTTTATTTTATTGTATATACAGTGTGACTTATAAAACAAAACGTCTTGACATTTTTACATTATACTATTTTAAAGAATAAACTCTGCATCTACTAATCTGTGCAATATTTTATTCAGGAAGGAAAATATTTAAAAAGCATAGTATAATATTATGTTCTTACATGTAGTAAGGTATTCTTTAAAAGTAGATGGAATAATATGTTGCCTTGCATTACTTTTTAAGTAAGTTATTTTAAATCATATTACAGGGTATTCTATTTTATATGAAACCTTCTATATATAAACATATACTAAAAATTATTATATATTTAGAGATGTCAAGATAATAGTTAAAAACTATTACAACGCCTTACAATTTTGAAAATTACTTTTCAAAGAGCAGACCGTTCACTAAGAAGCAACAACTACTTCCCTGGCTGTATGCCACGAAGGATATTGAATTACACTTCTAAGTTAAACGGGGTTGCAAGATATAATCATCCATTCATTAGTCTATAAAATTGTCGAATATGTTGAGTATAGTTAAATTTAATTTTCTTTATTACATCGCTATGCTGGGACATATTTTGTAGAGACTTGAAAATATGTTAATCCAAACGAAGTGAATTGTAAACATTATGTTTCTGGGCAGTTTTGACAGTTTTTCCTAAAGTATTTTCAAAAGCATCGATTATATTTACGAAGGTATAAGGTTTGTCCTTTAGTGGCTTTTACATTGATTATTTCAGTTAGTTTCAAAATAATGAAGTTACATGTTTCAAAATAATTCTCAATATACAAAGTCATCTGTAACTAATGATTTTCTAATATATCTTCCGGATCTATATATATATATATATTCATTATTTTATCTTGACTGTTAACAACTTGTATATTAGTTATTATTGACTATTATCGAAGACAAATGACAACTTACACTTTGTTATCTGAGGCACCTGTCTACTAACTGTTTGTTTCGGTCTTTTAACCTCTAATTTTTTCCGAGTGCATGCTTTAAATTGTAAATTATGAACGCGTGTTTATCTGAAAAGTAACAAAACATAGCGCTTCGTTTTTGCTTAAATAGTAACTGCTGAAGTATAGCTTTAAAAAGCTTTGTAACATTGTTTTAACTTCCTCTATTGGATGTATAAAATTATCCGAATTATTGTGATATTTTGTATTTCTTCACATTGATTTTTTTATTTATACAGTGTGTACATAAATTAACATAACTTGCTAATATTTCGATTTCTGTTAGGTTTACAAAAAAAATGTTGAATAAAAGTTTTTTCAAATAATCCAGACCATCTGCATAAGTCGATTAGAAGTATACAGGGTGCACCTTTGCTCCAAAATAACTTATTAACATTTATTTTTTTAAATAGTACACCATGTATATATTTTCAGTTTTTCATAATCTATTAAATTACAAATACAACCGTCAAAACCGCATTTGCTCTACAGTTACGGTGAAAAATAATTTACGGGATTGTTTTTATTACCAAAATAATTAACAGGAACAAATAACTAATCTTAATTAATGAGATGCTCAAATTGTCTTCCTTCTTCTATTTGACAGTATCCAAGTCGATTATAAAAAGCTGATATGGCATTACGCAGTTGCTGGTGTGTTATTTGATGGGCTATTTCTTATTTCATCCAGATTATCAGATTTTATCTTGTACACAATGTTTTCCAGATATCCCCAGAAGAAATAGTCTAAAGGCGATAAATCGGGAGATCTGGCAGGCTGTGCCCCTTCTTCCAATCCACCTGCATTTATTATTGCAGGAACTATTTGATTTCTTAATAAATCTAAATGCTTTGGTCCGTTCAAATTGCCGTCTACAAAGAATTGTCCAATAATAGTGGTGCCGATAATACCTGCCCAAACATTAACTTTTGAAGGTCTTCGTGTTCTATGTTCCCGCATCCACCTAGGATTAGTATCACTCCAATATCTACAATTGTGGCGATTAACTGTTCCATTTAACATAAACGTGGCTTCATCGGAAAATACTATCTTACTTGTAAAATGAGGGACTGCATCTACCTTTTTGCATTATAGTTTCACAAAATTCTATTCTGCGGTCATAATCATCTTCAGATAATTCTTGTAATAAAGTTACTTTATATCTTTATAAGGATGAAACTTATTCTTCTTAATAATGTTACAGACGGATCCCACACTAATATCATGTTCTAATGCAGTTTTCTGAATGGATGTAAAAGGATTTTCTACAAAACTTTGCATAACGTCCAAGGATTTTTCATCATTAGTTATGGTCTTTGGTCGGCCAGTTTTGGTAATTTGGTTGTGATTTAGATACGTATCATTAAATAAGTGAGCTACCTCATCATAAGTTTTTTAACGATCACCTTAACCTCTCATCATAAGAATCATTATTCTTTCCTGTTCGGTAAACATACTTAAATTTTAAAAGCAACTAATTACAATAAACACCTTTCACTAATGACAATGAGAAATAATTCATGACATTTAAAAACGCTTAATGACAAAATAACCTACTACTTTTTTGACATAAACAATTTACTTACTTACTTACCGAAGAAGGAGGCAAAGAACAAAACCAAACACTGGTTTGACGAAGAGTGTAAAAAATTAGAGGAACAGAAAAGTAAAACAAGACAACTGTTATTAAGAAATCACGACGATGATGTTAAACACAAATACAAAAAATTGAGGAAAGATTTAAAAGCAGTATGTAGACGGAAAAAAAGGGAAGCGGTGGAGAAAAAACTCAGAAATGTAGAAGAAAATTTCAAAAATAGAGACTTTGAAAATTTTTATCAGGAAACTAGGAGAATAAGATCTGGATATCAAGGAAAAAATATTTATTACAAAACTAAGGGAGGACAGCTAATCTCAGAACTTACAGAAGTTGTACAAAGATGGAAGGAACATTTTAATGAGTTACTCAATAAAGAAGAGTGCGTTCAGTATCCGAACAACGATGAAAGATATCAAGATTCCGATGAGGAAGTAGAAGAGCCTACAAGGCAAGAAGTAGAAGAAGTTGTAAAGTATCTAAAAAATAACAAAGCCCCAGGAGAAAATGAAATAACAGCAGAAATGATTAAAGGAGGAGGCGCAAAACTTATAAGTGAAATATACGAGCTTATAAAACATATTTGGCACTCTGAAAAAATACCAGAGGAGTGGAATATAGCTCTGATAAGCCCTATGTACAAAAAAGGAGATAGAACAAACTGTGACAACTACAGAGGTATTGCTTTATTAGATTCAGTGTATAAAATCCTGGCAAGACTAATGAGAGCTCGATTGAATAAATACGCTGAGAATATACTAGGGGAGTACCAAGCAGCGTTTAGGAGCAACAGGTCGGTAACAGACCAGGTTTTCACTTTAAAGGAAATTCAAATGACCTGCTATGAGTATAAAACGGAATTACATGCTCTATTTATAGATTTTAAGCAGGCGTATGATACAGTTAGCAGAGACCAACTTTTCGAAGCTATGAAATGGTTAGGAGTACCAGGCAAATTGATCAGGTTAACAAAAATGACTCTTTTGAACACAGGTAACAAAATAACTTGGAATGGGTACAAATCAACGGTCTTCAGGGTCGGAAATGGTGTAAGGCAAGGGGATCCGCTATCAACTGTTTTATTTAACTTAGCACTCGAAGCCATTATCAGAAGATCTAAAGTAAAAACAGATGGTACAATCTATAACAACGAACATCAGTGCATTGCGTATGCAGACGACTTGACAGTATTGGCAAAATCAAAGAAAGAGCTCACTAAAATTACAAGAAATATTGCAGAACAAGCAAACATTTTAGGACTGCAAATTAATCAAGAAAAAACAAAATATATGGTCCTTGGAGATACTGGAAGTATTGGCGAAAATCTGATAGTAAAAACGAGAAGGGAAATGGACTACAATTTCCAAAGGGTACATGAATTTATTTATTTGGGAGTACTAATATCTAGCAATGCACACGAAGAACAAGAGATACAGTCAAGAATCACGAAAGGTAACAGAAAATTTGGAATGCTCCAGTCACTGATGAAATCAAAATACTGTTCAAGAAACATGAAGATAAGAATATATAATACCATTATAAAACCCACTGTAACATACGAAAGTGAAACATGGATTCTAACAAAAAAACAGGAAGAAAAGCTGGAGCGCTGGGAGCGTAAAATTCTTAGAGCAATCTTCGGTGGAATAAAAACACCTGAAGGCTGGAGAAGGAGAACGAATGAAGAAATAGACGTGTTATATGGAGAATCAAAGATAACATCAAGAATAAAAACATACAGGTTAAGGTGGTTGGGACACGTAGAAAGATTAAACAAAGAGCGAATGACAAAAATGGCTCTTTACAGGACTCTTATTGGCAAAAGAAGAAGAGGGCGGCCTAGAAAAAGATGGTTTGAAAGTGTGATGTCTGATATGAATAAACTGAAAATACGAAACTGGAAACAGAAAGCTAAGAATAGAGAGGAGTGGAGAAAAATAACTGCCCTGGGTCTACAAGGCCTGTAGAGCATATATATATAATATAATTTTTTTATAATTTTAGATTCAAACCAATGCAACTTTGGAATTATTAAAGGTAGAATTATGCGGTGTTGACGGTTGTACTTGTAATTTAATAGATAATGAAAAACTGAACATATGTACATGGTGTACTATTTAAAAGAATATGTTAATAAGTTATTTTGGAGCAACGGTGCACCCTGTATACTTCTAATAGACTTGTGCAGATGGTCTGGATTATTTGAAAAAACTTTGATGCATTATAAACCTTACGGAATTCGAAATATTAGCAATTTACATTACTTTATGTGCACACTGTATAGACCCCATTCTTCATAGTTGATTAATATTTTGTAAATTGTTAACTATAAAATTGTAATCACATTGAATGATTTTGTGAAAAACATTTAAAACATTAACTTTTAGTAAATAATTCTTGGTATTATATTAGTATTAATCAATTTGATATAATAAATTAAACCTAATCATATTTCATCTGCCAAATGATCTATCGTTCTAATGGAGCCGTCGAACCTAAATTACTTGTTTGTAGTAACGAATGTTAACACTTGATAAGTTTGTTGCAATTGTATCTAGAACCCTCATCTGTTTCCATATGTACCTACTCATTTATACTAAAAATATTTTGCAAAAAAACATGGACAGATATTTTGGAATATTTGAAGAAACTTTTTACCAGCAAAGACATGCAACTGAATTTATCGTGCCAAGTACTAGAAGAATATGAGTACATAAATCAACTGTTTGAATGAAATAGTTGCAGATCTAAACATAGGAGTAGGAAAATACTGTGATGGAGATATATTATTGTAGTTGATTTATGCTTCTAGCCGAGAACCACCAAACAGTATATTTAGTGACAGTATTGGAAAACTTTTGTTCCAAGCTTGAGGAGACTAAAGTATGAACATTTTCAATTGATGATTTGAAGTCTTATTTTCAATTTCTAGTCATGCATGCATGGCAGTTATTTTAGAATTTTAGCAGTATAGTATTAGATTACTGGTTGAAATAGTTATATAACATGTAGGTTGCGTAAATATTAGATTTTTTCGAACTAAAGTTGTGCCAGACCTAAAATAACAACATTAAATTAAAATCAATCAGTTTATATGTCTTACTGTGTTGATATGTCCACTACAGTAAACGTGACAAAAAATTGACTTGTTTTAAATTAATTTTAAGATAAATATCGATAACGTACAAATCAGTTCAAGTTTATTTGGTATTTTGGTAAATTTGTAGACGATATACCATTTGGCAGCAACTCGATTTTGTTTCGGTATAATACTAGTTTTTGGTACTAAAGTATACTCTATTTACTGTAGTTTGTTTGCGTTAAATAGGAGGCGCACATTCAGGCATGCACACAATACTCACGCGCACAATTTAGCGCATGCATAATACTCCCTACCATACTAGATTTAGAAGCTGATTAAATTTGGTGGTAAGTAGCTTTAGCGCTATTTTTTCTTAATTTTGCCACACAGCTAATTTTAGTTTTTCTTTATTGATTTTGGTGATGGTGTTGATATTCTTATACTCTTTTTTATAAATGGATTGGCGTTCCTTCTCAAGTTTTTATTAAAAAAAAAGTTTGATTAATTTCTAGATCAAATGAAAATTTAACATTTTTAAAATTTGCATGACAAATACTCTTAATTTTGAAATTATTTACAAATTGAACCATTTTTTTATTATTTGAAAATGACACAAGTTGAGATACAAAAAATAAGGAAATTATCCGCTCTGGATGTATCGTGATACTTCAGAATCTTGCTATCACATGAAGCATGTGCGAAATATTGGAGATTTTCATTTTTTACTAATTCTCACTTATTCACCATATAATTAGGGTTCTTGAGATTGAGATTGTAGAAATTGATAATTTTTTGAAGTGGCTGTAATTTTATCTTTATATTCTACATGTTTTTAGACTGTTCCTTCGTAGGCCTTTGAATTCACTTGTTTGCTTCAATATTCGTTTTTGACTGCTAATTATTTTTTAATCGTTCTGCAGTTTTTGTTCTCTGTACCTATTCAAAAATTTTATTTATTGTAATACATTCAAAAAAACTTGCCAGTGTCATTTTCAAACATTAAAGAAATAAAACCAATTTTTTAGTAAAAATCACAATTAAACACTTCTATTCTAGTTTTTTCATAAATGTTATATTGAAACAATTGTTCCAAGAAGCTGTTTTTTTCGTGAAATCATCTGTTTGAACCCTACTACTCTATGTTAAGCAGCTTATTAGAATTTGGCGGCTCAACACATTGTATAGTGAAGGTTTCTTTTGCATTTCTTGATGATATTATAAAATTATATTTAGTTAATAAGAATCTTATTTATACCTTATTTATCTTATTTTTACATGTTTTTTAAGGTAAGTTTAATACAGAAGATACATATGAGAAATTGGAATGACTTTCATCACAAAAATTTGATTACTTATATAATGTGGCTCTTCCTTTAACAATTTCTTAAAAAAAACATTCAAATTGAACGAAATTACAAGTTTTTTTATAATACCAAGATTGTTTCAATAGTTTATTGATAGATTTTACTTTTATATTTAAATAAAATTTGATTTAAATAAAAGAAAAATAGTCTTCCTGGTAAAAATATTGCAAAATCCTCTAGGAATCCAACCAGAGATGAAAACTATTGAAAAAGTTTATCTAAAAAGAAGGGACATGTTTTCGAAATGATCAGCTCAAATCAACTTTTAAATGCAAATCGTGTATCTTATTTCTAAAACCACTCTAAATAATCTTCATTCTTCGCTGGGTTCTGCATTGTGGCATTTTTACCAATAAGTCTTTAGTTGAATTGATGTACTTTTGATGTGTATGCAGTATCGATATTTTTTAATATTACCCAAAATAGTATTAAGATTTTTTATTTGGGATTAGAAGGTGTAGTATTAAATGTATGTTAGGTCAGTTATTACAATTTCTGCATATTGGGTACATTTTTACTGTATAACACTGCCTCCCTAAAATTTGATTTAATTGCAATTTTTTTCTTTAGATGTAGACGTCGTAGAGGAAGAGAGTGAAGAGTCAAAATGGCAAGATCGAATATCTTCTGGTTTTGACCGCTTAGTGGCATTCGCATCAACTGAGTTAGATAAACGACGCAGGTCTACTGAAGGAAATGACAGTTGCAATACGTCACCTGATTCTGGCATCGGCCATGGCCATGGTGACATTCCCCCTACTACTATAGTCCCTCCCACAAAGCAACAACTAAAGCTCAATCCGAACGCCAAACCTACTCTGTTCAAAATGCCCACAAGTAAGACGTACCTCGATTCATCACCCATTTTAGATCAAGGTACAGATGAGTTAGGCCCTCGTACACCTTCCCCCTCTTCACCTGTTCGCTCTAATAGTTTATCGATAAACTTTAGTCCAGAACCAGTACCTGTTGAAAAAAGTCCCACTAGATTGAACCCTGCGCTGTTAAAGTACCAGAGATATCCCGAAGATAAAAAGAAACACGATACCCATTTCAAAAAGAAGTTTTACTATAGAGAATGGAGGTATGACAGTTGGACCAAGGAAGAAAGGAATGACTGTGATTCCATCTAATGCCAAAACTGATTAAACTACTAAGCACGAAAGTCCAAAGTATAATATAAGTAAGTTGCCAATATGCAATAATGCATATCTGCACAGTCAAAAAAAATAAATCGTGCAAACATTTAATTATTTAAATGTTCAATGTAAATATTGTGATACTAATGGGAATATGTTCCCAATTGATTGAGTCTGAACTTGGAACAGCTTTAGTTTAACAAACTTTTAATTCTTATCATATTTTTGTCAAATAATTATTGCTGTACCTTTTTACATTTTATAGGTCTAGCTTGAACACTGTTTTTGTTAGTTTTTAACCGTTTTTATTGCTTTCAGCCAAAATAAATAAAATTAAGACAGGCCTGATATAAATTTTTGTATTGGGAAAAATCCTAGGGTTTAGAAAAAATTTACTAATTACTTTAATTTAGTTGTAAGTTGGATCTCAATTGATATAATTTTAAATTTTAAAATACTGGCTTAACTGCCATTACTGTGAAATAGTACAAATTCTTTTAGTATGATCAATGGCCGTGTATTGAAACAAGTTTAAAAATTAACAAAACAAGCGTTTTATAGGATTTTATAAAGGGGTATCATATTTTAAATTAATTTTAAAAATATGCATAATTACAGTTTTCTGTAAATTGTTGTATTAAGTAAATCGCGTTACCAATAGATATAGAAGAATAATAGATTAGATACTATTATAACGCTTTACACATTAAAAAAAAAAGGTTTCCAAAAAAATTGACCGTTGAATTAAGGACAACTTCTCGGGCTATATACCCGACAGACATTGCATCTCATCACTACAAGGTAGATATTCTCCGTCCGGGAGGTCTGAGAGCGTGATCCCGGACTGAAGATGACCCTAAATTCACAATCAATACATATCCCCAAGTAAAAGAAATGTTGAAGTCGTGACAACATCGACATCCTCACACCAAAATTCGATATCGACACAAACCCATCGGTTTATAACTAATTCCAAACCAGAATGGTTAAATCTTGTAGATCATACCGACCCCGTTTAACTTGAAAGTAGTTGTATCTTCTTAATTGAACGGTCATTGTTTTTTTGGAAAGTATTTTTCAAAAAGTTTGTAAGGCGTAATAATAGTATTAAATCTATTATTCTTCGATATCTATTGATATTAAAACTTTTTATACAAAATTGAAGTATTTAATATAGATACACTAACCTATTAGGAACATTAAAAGTAATAATTGAAATAGAAGAATATCATGAACGAACAATTCGGTTTAAACTGAATTTTAGCAGTTAATTACTATAATCTAGCGCCTTTTTCACCATTGTTTTTTTCATCCATTGAAAACTGCCAAACATCAGAGTGGGTTGTTTTCAGTGGCTCACTCGGTATACACTCTTTTAAACGTGACTATCTGCTCCATTAAGAAATATATATACGGCCGACTTTCGTGTTTTAAGTGGTTTTACCTAATATGGTTATAAATAAGGCAGACTGTATTTTTAAAATGCACCAACGTTAGTTCTTGGGTGTAAGACAACGACTGCAATTTTGTGTTCAATATTAAATTAAGAAAGAACAATAATTTAATTGGTATAATTTATGTAGAGTATCAGGCGAGTCCAAAATTTTGGCAACTTTTATTAATTTTATTATGTTTTAGATATATCGATGTCACAAAAGTAGTTTTCCGGTTTAACCGACAATTTTTGTTCGTTGTTGAAAATGATGTAGGTATATAGTAAGTACGGATGTTATTAATTCTTTTTGAGATCGAAAGTTATTTGGTGTTTTTAACCCAAATTATTACATCTACTTATGATTTAAGATATTTTTCATAATTTAATAAGTCGATGGTTATTGAAAGTTTTTTTAAAAATTCATAGACGCTGCTTATATTAATATCATCGTTGTAAAACGATAGTTCATTTTGTTTTTTTGATTTGTAAATCCCGCAATACTTGTTAAGTAACTCAGTATTTCCACTTTTTACTACTACACCGATTATACTGAAATACTTGCAGCTTCATAAGATGACAATCAAAATAATTTTGATCTATTAAACTCAAGCATTCAGTTATTTATAATATTGGCTTTAAATATTTTTGAAGTGAAACTTCTTAGGAGGTCATTCAATAATAGATAGAGGACGAAATTTGAGAGTTAATTTTTAAGGACGCGTCACGTCACGTTTGGGGACAAAAGATATGATGTAGATGGAAAAAAGCAATGTATTCTGCTTGTTTTGTTTGCTAACGCAAACAGGTTTTTATTGTTTTTTTTTCTTTTTTTGATACATTTATTCAGTAAGACATTTGTTGGATCGCTTTAAACTAAATACCAAATGTTTTATGATGAATCATATTTGTTTAATTTCAATCAATTTATTATCAGTTTTTTTGTATGAACATGATTTATTTAAGACGTTTCACGGTGCTGCGCGAGCAATATTTTTTTTTCAATTATTTCTAGCTTTCGACTCTTGAAAAGCTTTAATACATTCCTAAAATCGAGGTTCTGACTTATGACGTTTAATAATCATTTTCATTAACCTAACGTGATAACATATTTCCACTTGGTGGATGTTAAAATAAAAGCTTGTTACATGCTGTGTTTAGAGCAGATTTCGAATGAACGTTCGAACCTTGTTGAACGATAGTACAAGGACTAAAAGTGGTATTAAGGGTTTCCAAATATTTTGGCCACCCTGTATTTGCGAATAATGTACAATTGTATTCATTATCACTGCCTTTGAAAGTTTCATCTCGTATTACTTCTAAATTATTGCATTTAATTTATTCGTGTATAAAAAAATGTAAATTATTTATAAAATAAAATGTACATATAAACCTAATTATAATTGAAAAAAAATTTAGTACAACTTTTGTATATAGGTTTAGAAAATTTTAAGATGTTTAGGTAAATTAATTAAACTGAGTATTTCCAATTTGGAGTTTTTTTCAGAATTAGGGCGTACATGATAGCAGTATAGTTAGGTTACTCAACTGTTCATTTATATTTTACATTTCAATTTTTTGTCGTGCAAGTATTTTCTACTGCCAATTTTTATATAAGCTGAACATCGAATACTTGTCACAAAGTTAACAAAAATTTTGTCTAGTTTTAGTCACAAACGCGGAAGTTTTTAATTATATTTTTAAACGGACAGTTCTTATACTTATTTTTCAGCACCGATTATTTATTTCTATTTCCAATTAACGCGAGTTATAACAATGATATTCATTGCATGTAAACCTGGCTAAATATTGTCCCTCTTGAAAGTTGATAATAGAAAATGTTTTTTCCAATAATGACAATAGGGTCAATTCTATAAGAAATATTTGACAAAGTTTCCGCTATTAGAAATGTTTTAATCTATACATTTTGTGTTCAATTAAGAGTTGTCCGTAAATATTTTAAAGCTTATGCATACAGAATGGTAAAATCGAGTTAGCAGATTGGCTAATTTTTAACCACGCGTTAAAATTTAACATTTTCTTACAGAATTGCTCCTAATTTCAGTGTGTTTTATAAACCTGAAGTGGTAATTATCCTTTACTTATGATGGAATTTTCTAAATTGTAAACTGACATCTTAAGATATTGATATTGTCATTGTATTTTTATTATCCTGATTTTTTTATTGCATGATTCTTGAAACTTTATTTTATTTAAATCACTGAAAGTGAACAATTTTTAATCTTAGGTATGTAAAAATTCAGTTTTGTGACATTTCCATCATTAGTTCTTATTAGTATTTTTGTTTTGTTTTTACGTCGTATTGTGATATCATTTGAAAATTTTGTGGCAAGTAATTCCAAAATTGGCTTGATGGGAATATTTTACACCCTTTACACCAGTGTGACCATTTTATCTGTGTGAGATGTACAGAGTAAGCTAAAACTTTATTACGTACAATTTAATTTTTTAAATTTTTATTAAAACGCTGGTATTTAACCGATATATTATTATATTAATACAGGTTATTATTGTTTTAGTATGAAAAGTTCACTTTTTACATTGTATTTATTTCTAATGCGGGCGGAATAATACGGAATCTTATGAAGACAACATTTTTTACATGTTTAATTTGTGGTATTATAATATTTACTGTTTAATCTATTGTTTTACCTTGAGGTTACATATTGTCACTTTTATTCAAAGTTACTTTTGATTTATATGTTACAATTCCTATAAGAATATGATTTTTCGTTATAATAAAAGTTATCTAGTTTCCTTTTTTGTTTAATTACATTACAACAGTTTACCTCACTGACATAATCAGTATCGTGTAGTTCACACCAGTCATAAAGGTAATTATTTTTAAAACGTAGTGTTGCTGTATTTCATTATCATTACACTGAAACCTGATTTAATTTTTTTATTTTTGAGATACCTCGAAAGGCAAATTTAATTTAAAAAGAAATATTTGACATCCATTTATACATTGAGAATTTTTGAGGGGATGTGGCAGTAATAACAGATAGTACTCTTTTAAGAATATATTTTCTGAGCTTTCGAACATTTATATATTCATTTTCAAGGACCAAAAAATTTATAAGTTCAAATAAATTATAAATCAGATAAAATTATATAACTAGATTAATTTCAGCTTCGACTTTTATTGAATTCGATTCAGTGTTCACATGTATTTTTGAACTTGATATAAAAGAAAAAGATACAAACCGACCCTATTGCCCTTTTCAATATTAGTTTTATCAAACGTTCTGACTTTTGCTTTTGAATAAATGTTGATTAACGCAGTTAAACCTAAAAATTATAAATATTTATTTGATCATAAAGTATCAGATTACAGAGCAAAAATAAATCGGTTTTGTGATCCAAAATGAAATAAAATATAAACAAACTTGTACAACCCTTTTAATAAATATTTTGTATACTTAATTTGTTGAGGTTTCTTTTAATAAGAACCCAATCTTTTCTTCTTCGTCTTGAAAATGGACATACACTGTAGAATGGCATATCAAGGTAAAAAATGTATAAGGTGATTTGTAGGATAAAACAAAGGATTTGGTTTGTATATACGATAGAAAGAAAAAATGTAAATATTGAAAAAAACGAAACACATAATTATGAAAAATCGTCAAGTACAAGACCAACTAGTCAACTTACTGCCGATCAAGTTGTAGTCAATTTTAAAATTAACCAATACGAATGAAAAAATGATCCGAATAACAAAAGTCGTAGTTCAAATAAAGGTCTTGGGTGTATTATTTAATAATAAAACTACTTCAATTGCTTCAGAGTGTAGAACACTAATTGGAAAATAATAAAGTTGCATAATCATATTCAATCCACATATTAAACTAAACTAATTGGAGGAAAACTGTTTGATGCATCACGTAATTCGGTGACTTTTCCTACATTATTGTAATTTTAATATGTGAAAGTGTACACACTAATTTTTACGTTTAAATGCAAATTAAAAATCAGATAATTACTTTTTGCATAAAAAATAAACTGGTATTTGTTATGGTTTACTCTGTACATTATTTATTGGTGATATTTTTGTGCTTACTTATTTACTTTTTTTGTTACATAAGTTTAACTTTATTAACAGTTTTTTTCATTGTGTTGTTATCATTACTTATGTTATAGTCTATTTTTTTAGTGCTATGTTAAGAATTTTTTTCAACAGTTTTGTTTGTAAAATTTTATTTCATCCACTCGCATTCAGTTTGTTATACTTTTTACTATGATTTTCATTTTCATGATCACTATCTAACCAAAGGTGAATTTTACCAATAGTAGTCTTATTGCAAAATACAATCTAAAAGAAAAAGGCGTTTTGAACCTCGTATCAGATCTCTTGGAATACTGATAATTTGTATTAGTGTCTACGTTGCCTATAACATATTTTCCGAGACATAGAAGTTTTCAATTCATGGAAATATTGTTTTTATTATTAGTTTTTTATTGAATTTTGGTGACCCTACACATAATGTGAACAAAACTAAATATGATATATCAACTTCCAACGTCTCTGAGCGAAGATTTATTTCTTCTATTTAAAGATTGTTAATGTTTTAAAAGATGAGTCAACCGCTATCATCCGCAAGGTTTTTTTAAATCTAATTTTTTGATTTGTTTTATTTTTCTATATCAATAACTATCAAATTTTGATTTAAATAACTTTGAAGCATAAAGTTCTCTTTAATTGAAATATAATTTGAACCGATCATCCATCATCTATTTTTATTGTCATGGAATTAATTCTAAAATACGAAAACAGCAAAACATATTTTTGGGATAACCAACATTACTATTTTGAATGTGAATAAGACTAGGGATAGATTGTATGTTATATGTATTGAATAAGTCGGTAAATATGGTATCACATACTGCCAATTTAATAAATATGTATATGTATTAAATGCAGTTTCATTCCATTCCTTACATACGAAGTACACTATTTCAAGTGCGGAAGGCTGAAGGGTAACCAAGGATTAAATTTCCCTCCACAATAGATTCAATAAGAAATATAATATAGGTCGAAGGAAAGTACTGCACGCTTACTATTATAACACATTCAAAGATCCAGCTAAAAAATCTTGATTACAGAAATTATTAATTGGTTAATTAATGGAGATAATTGATATATTTCTTTGGAAAAGGATCTGAACATGAATGAATTAGTAGAGTGGGTCTTTTTGGGATTCTCTCAAACTTCCATTTACAATAAACATGTTTTTGGCGAGTATTGATTAATTCAGGGTTTCTCAAACTTATGTGGTGAGTGGGCTTGTTAGATAGATAGATACATAGATACATTTATTGCATTAAAAAGAATATACAATTCTTATTACAAGAAGTTTGGTCTTTAAGACATACTCAATTAAACAAGAAAAAAAAGTGGAAACAATAAATATCTCATTCTTCTAGTACAAAGGCCCTTAGCTTCAAAATATTGAGAAGATAATTCACAACTTTATTTAATTTAATGAAGTCATTGGTGTTAAGCATACGTATTAATTCGTTAAATGTCTTCAATTCTGAGCATATGCAATCTCTTCTAAGTTTATTATATATTGGACATTCTATAAATAGGTGCATTAATGTTTCAGTGTCTCATGCAAGTTACACAAACTACAAGTTGCAGACATATCTACTGTGTATTTTATACCTCTACAATAGATTCTTAGAGTTTTGGAGCTGCATAATCTAATTTGGGATATTATTCTAATTATATATATTGGGCAAGATTTGTACAAATAACAATTATTTTCAGACAAAAGTAAATGTTTGTATAACAAAGGATACGAGGAGTTTATTATTCTTTGTTCATCATGTGCAATTAATTTATTTTTATATAATTCTAAAATGTTATCTAAAAGGTGCTTAGAATTATTGTGTAAGAATTCTAACCACAGAGATTATCACAACCGGCATAATAGAAGTACTGCTTAACTTGACCCAGAAAACTATATTTCACACTGTGACTGTTAATGGTTTTTAATCTCAAGAAGTATTGTTTAGTTAATGAACTATCATCCATGATTTTCACTCTATTTAACCACAACAACGCCGATTTGAATATTAAAAAACTGAACCTAACGGTTTTAGTTTCTACTCACACCATATAATTGGGAGTGCAAAGGGGCAGACACAGCAACCTTTTAAAAAAGTTAACCTGAACTTGTTCAAGTAGATCAGCATATCGTAGTCCCCAGTGGGCTTGTTTCTTGTCGCAAATTTTGTCAATTTTATGTATTATTTTGGACAATTTTAACCTGAGTGAACATTAAGTCCATTTCTGTATTTTTTTTATTGTGACCAGGTGTGAAGACCCACCTTTACATAAGTACGTGCTGCGTGAGAGCTGGGGGCTATTCTTTCTGTATAGCTTCCCAAAAATCAATTAAAGTCATCCTTTGTAAATCGGCATTTCTGGTAATGACTCCTGCGGCTTTATACTCAAACGAGTATTTATGCTCTTGGTGGTTACCAGAAATGGGTTTCGAATCCAGCCACCTTCAGCATTATCACTATTTGGAACATACCTTTCCAGTTTTTCGGAGAGATGAGAAAGTAGATGAAGAACCACTCAGTCATAAAAGGAAGGACTGTGATAGACGTTGTGCAGTAATAATTTTAAATCGTTAAGTTTAAACTTAATATTAGTATTGATCAATGCAAAAACTTGAGTGTGTGGTTGCTTGGACGAAGTTAGCAAAAATAGAATTCAATACGTGTAACAATTAAAATCAGCACATTTCAATCTTTGTTCATTGTTTGTTAAATTCGTTTTATTTGTATGGCTAATAAATTTTCACAATATTGTTTGCCAATGGTGGCCACTGGGTTATAATTAGGGCCACCCTTAATTTCACGCTATGCTATTCCGTGGACAAAAGTGATGGTTATGCCATATAATAATGCACTAGTGCTCCAATTACGGTTATGACAAACTGAGAATCTGCCCGAAATCTGAAAAGTTTCATTTGTGAACTTGCAGACAATGCTACATATACAATGGTAAGCGAGTATCATTGACGTAGCTAGGTCATTTAACATTTGCCGAAGTATCTACTATATAAAAACTAACGAATTGGGATCTGTTATTATTCAAACTCGTTTCATGCACCAATTGTATTATATTATTCACATAAATTCTATAATTTATTTTTGTTAGCACAACCGGACCTTATTCGAACTATTCGCTTATAATAAATCGTCTCGATAAGAACTTCTCTTTTGCTTACGAATGACTTTGACTTGTATTTGTTGATAAACACAATTAATATTATTAAACCGATTCGTAATTACTTGCTGATTCTTCTATTAATTAATAAACCTACATTCAATGTTGAACAACTTGACTTGAATACTAGCCAGAGATAATTGATACTAGCTCCGAAGGGACTAAAGTAAGTGGGATTTGCTACAAGTTGGGAAAGGGGTAAAAATATTACAGTTGTGTGTGCGCAACAGACATACATGAGCCACCAACCTTTATTTCCGCCAGAAAAATAATGAATCCTCGCTTCAGAAAGGGGGCCCACTTGGATCTCCATACCCAACGGCATTTTACTTTGGTCCATCCCACCACATACTTCACATTGGCTCCAATCAGTAGATGTTTGTTGATATGGACCACTAAAAACTGCACACCATTCAGAATGTATTAAAATAACGGTCTTTGCTCTCGACAAGATGATCAGAATGAAGTAAGCAGTTTTAAAGTTTGTCCAGAATCAATTTCAGTCAAAGAAAAAGGTCGACAAGGGAAACGAACAGGTGCTTTAACTTCTGCCATTGATTTTGGATCAACTTTAATACTAAACAGAAATCCAGGAGCAAGACTCAACTGCAGACTTATTCTGAAATTAGTTCCGATGATGGAGATAAGGATGACGAAGAAAAAGATAAAGATGTAAATGGCGAAAGTGATATACGTTTAGTTTGCGGGAAGTTTGGTAAAAGTAGAGAACTTCGGTTAAGATGTGTTGTATTTGTATATGGACAGTGGGCTCATAAGTCCTGTGCAGGATCTGAAAAAAAGGAATTACTGTATTTAATAACAATGTTTAGATTCATAGGGATAATTGTGCCCATATATATATATATATATGTCATCTTTACCATTAAGTAGATGTAGTTATAATAACCATTGAGTTATTTTTTTATTTCTTCGTAAAAAGGTATTTTTAGTGCTTAGTTGAAATTTGAATAAAACAGAAAATATTTGAATAAAACTATAAAACAATTTATCAAAAAATAAGAATGAAATCGAAAAGTGGGCACTATTCCCCTAAACTTCACAGTGTTTGATTTATGAATTAAATGGATGAAAAATAAGTTTGATTTACAAAAATAATTTAATAAATTTCTACATTTTTTCGTAGGCTTCGTTTTAACAACTGGAATTTAATTTAAGACGACATCAATTCCGGTAAACTCAGAAGCATAAAGTGAATATTTCTTACACAAAGCTCATTTAAAACAAATAATTATACTGATCTTTTTTTCTGTATATTTACGAAATTCTGAAGAGGTAACGCGGTGTGTCAGAAAAGCGACTGATTGAAGTGTATAAAGAAGCACCCAAGCATAATATTTTAATTACAAAACGGGATACTACTTTAACTACACAAGTCGTACACGGACAAAATATTTAAAATTATGTTTTCATTTGAAGTCTGACTGTACAGTTATAGCATGTACTTGTAATTTCGAGTTGAGTTGTGAACTTCCTTAAATTACCGCAGGGCTTTTCTTTTACAACTTTTATACGAATCGAGAATATAAAGCGGGTTAACTTATTTGGTATTGTAGTATTAATTATTTATATATTTGTTGAAGTAGTACCTAAAGATCTAAAAAAATCTACTGAGTTTTGGAAGTGTCAACAAAATTTGGGTTTTACCACTTCAAAACATTCCGAAATCCTATAAGTATTAGAGGGTGCTGGACACAACTATAGAGTTCATTATCGTGTAAGTAAAATTAATTAATTTTTGCCAAAATTTTTACAAAACATGGCAGCTTAAATTTTAAATCGGGATACGATACGAATTCGTGGCTACCCTAATAATGTTTTAAGGAAATCAGTAAAGGAGTTTTCAAGTTGCATACGAACTTACTAGCTTTTAGATTATTTGGGATCACATTGCCCTGAACAAAAAATTAACTCCTGAATTCACGGAGTAGGATTTTGATTTGCACGTAAAATATTCGTCGTGTGCAGGGCCGTATCTAAGTTTTTGCCGCCCCTAGGCAGTCTATCAGCTACCGCCCCTTTTCCCCGTACATTAGTGTTTTGCTCACTGCTCAACTTTCAAAAGGAATTCAAAGAACAAACAACGGATGCTAATATAGTTTAAAAATAGAAAGAAACTGCGTAATCACACTGTTTCACACCCACAATAAGGTCAAAAAATTATTTGAAGCTAAAAGCAAAATAAACCAAATTGATTAATAAAAATATGTATAACGCATATAAACTCCGAAACCGAACTGCAAAACGGCACTGACAGAAATGACAAATTTACAAGTTACAAAGGAACATTATCCATCCGCGGATTGATTCTCGTAATGCAGGCAGTTCGACCATCTAGCATCTGCGGCACCTAAAGCTACAGAAAGTCTGTGTAAGGGTTTATAGTTTATTTCAGAAAGGTATAGGGTAATAAAACCTCATTCGGTATGCAAAGGGAGCACAGAGTGACCCAACGAATATTTAAGCTACTTTCATAGTTTGGCATTGATTTCATTGTAAAATTCTTTCTTTTTATCAAGTGCAGGTAGTACCACCCGGGTTGGGGTCAATATATGGGTTTAGCCTATTGTTATCCATTCACAAACACTGAAAATAGTGTGCCAAAGGCGTGCCGGTAGGATACTCGTGAAAAGGAAAGAATTTTATTTTAACAGAATAAAAATTAGGCATTATGTACATAGTATTAAGTACACTTATTTTTTATTTTTTATTGAACATTATACAGAAATTAAATTATAAAAAATCATAATATTCTTCGTCATCTGAGGAACTGTCATCTCCTCTTGACGTTATAATTAACGGGTCGACGGTCCGATCGATCAAGTAGTCGAGATCCCACATTTTCTCCTCTTCTTTAATGACATGCTGGACTGCTTTTCGCCAGTTCTCTGGTGTCACCTCCTTAATGGCTTGATGAAACAGTAGCTTAACCTTCTTTTAAAAATCCCTCTTCGCTTCCAATATGGACGATTATTAGTATTTTCCCTTTACCTGAAGGCACCTTAATACCCGTTGACAGGCCTTCCATGAAAGCTTGGCGAGCACTGGTTATATTTTTGTCTTGCCACATTTTTGGTACTGTATAACCTTCATTAATCTACGTCTTATCAAGATAAAAGATTTTCTTCTGCTCTGTTCTGTACTGCTTTATACTTCTTAAGTACTTTCGTCGCCAGCAAACAATTTCATTGCTTTCCAGTAAAAGTTCTTTACGGTTATGCTTTTCCCAGGCAAAATCCATATTTCTCAAAGTGGTCCAAAAATGTTTTTTAGTTATCAACGGAATACTGTCATCCTGGCCAAGCTCCATTAAAATATTATCTAGGGTGGGTATTTCTTTTTTAAAATAAAAATAGTGAACTTTTCTTCGAATTACACTTTTGGTGTTTTCATCAAGGACTTTTACTGGTCTGCCTGGACTTTTCTTGGGAGGCTCATCCACTTGGCCTGCTATCTTTCTCCCCCGCAATAATTTAAAAACGATGTACCTTCCAACTCCAGTCATTCGGGAACATCGTTCGACAGTTTCTTGTACAGTAAATTTCGGGTAATCGTATTTTATGCAATCGTGTACATTTAAAATAATAAGTTTTTCATTCACTGAATTATTGGAGCATCTATTGGAACATCTATTCGTTGGTGTGAATGTCGCCATTTTATTACTAATCTTATACTATTGTGAACACTATTTACGGCTTAACAGCAAATACTGATGCGTTAAACTAAACAAATATACTTATAAAGATCTAAAAATTTTGGGTATGGCACCTTGCGGCGCATGGTTAAGCCGAATCTGAAATAGGGTTGGAATTAGGCAGAGGCACTAATAGAAGGTTAAACGGTATCTGTTAAACGCAAAACGTAACTGTATAATCTACTACCTAAGTAATCCCTACACAATATTTCGATATTAACACCTCAGGTCAGAAAACATACTTTTCCTAATCCTCTTACGCAATTACTTGAAATTTTAATATTACAAACAATACTATTTCAATACCTACGCCTATGGCCGACACCGAAATTGAGCCGAACTGGACGGAATTCCCCATTTTATTACCCTATACCTTTCCGAAATAGACTATAGAATTGTAAATGGTAAACATGTAAACGGCAGTTCGACATTCCGATATCTACTTGGCGTTCTTTTTAGTTGGCATAAGGTTTACGATTTACAACGTTTACGTTGAAAAAAATGATTCACAATTTTACGGAAATTCCTATAATAAAAAATTTATAGAATTAAAACGATAAAGGGAAGTAATGATAATAAAATTTGCCGCCCCTCAATTTTTGCCGCTCTAGGCAGTTGCCTACATTGTCAAGTAGATAAAACAGCCCTGGTCGTGTGTCTTCCTTTCAGAACAAACGTATCTGCCACTTTACTGTGAGCCAGCCAATTACTATTTTTTAATTTAATGCATCTTGCTTTTATGTTTAAAAATTTTATAAATTACTGGTTACATTAATATTACTGAAGGTGTCTATAATTCCCTTGGGAATAACACTTCCACAGGCTTGTTTGATGGCTTCACAGTAAACTTATCTAGTTACTCTTTGATATGCAAGATTCGTCGTCAACGTCATCTGACCATCATTATTACTATGAAGTACGCTCTCACCCATGTTGATAGAAAGTGGATTTGGAAAGCGAAGGGCTCGACAGGTCTCTGAGTATGCTAGGGGAATAACAACATTCCTCCTTGCCACATTAAAAAACCATTGTTCAAAATCTAAGCATGGTAAATGCTTTAAAATTTGAATAAACTGCAACTTACTTTTTTTATACTAATATAGAAAATACTTTCTTGAAAATAGCTCATCGTATGTGTGTACAATTGTAGCATTTCTTAGATTTAATGTTTTCATCTCGGACAAGTACAGAAAATATATTTTATTTGTGAAATTTGTTCCAGTGCGCTCTAACTTCAAGAATTAGATTTCTAACCGGTTCAATAAATTCTGGTTCAATCATGGACCGATACAAAATATTTGAGTTTCTGTGAATTTATCGCAAAAGAGATAAAATTCTCGAGAAAAACTTCTAAAACCTTATCGGTGAGAGTCGAGGGAAGGAAGGAAACTAATGACACGAAAAAAAGGAACATGAACTTTAATTTTCTTCAGGATTTCATCACTATAAATCTGTTTGAATTGGAGGTAGTTTCGATAACATATTATTCTTTTTCTTTTAGGAGACTAAGTAGCTCAGTTACAATATTAAACTATACTACCTATATTAACAAACTTAAATAAGGTTTCAAGAATAAAAATGTCTACGTTAGAAGTGAAAGTAAACTCATCTTACACTAGAAAAATAACAGCACTTAGTTATACCAGTCCCATATTTAGGACGATTCTATTGGTCCAGCTCCTTCTGCCGCTGTAAATAGACTCATAACCGAAATTATATTATGTTAACATTTCTTCTGAAGATTCTATACAGTGCTATTCAAAAGTCCCCTCCCCCCTCGTATCTTTTGAACGGCTACACTTATATTAATAAAATTTGGAGGGTGAAAATAAAGTGTTGTAAACTTCTCTACGAATGGTAACAGGTGACGTAATAGTAATAGATGACGTCACAGTGCCACTCTGGCCAATAATTTTAAATAGGACCTTATGGCAAGTGATATCTCGTTTGAAAGGCATTGACATTGGCTACATAGCCATATTAATTTTGTTTGAGTTTAAACTAATTTTGACGGATAAATTAAATAAATACCAAAATTATTATTTCACATTTAAATATTGAAGATTTTTCAGTCCGCCTCTTGTTAGTTGTCAAAAAAATTGACGTTTTTAATTTAATAGTATTTGTTGCTTTGCAAAGTTTTTCTAAATAGCTTAAATATTTAATTTTATTATTGTTTAACGAGACGTTTAAGAGTTTACATAGGCAAAATGGTACGTACTCAAGCCGACAAAGTAGCAGCTATCTTAATAATTGGTGAATCTGGAAATAATCTCCATGAAGCGGAACGTTTATTTAATGAGAGATACCCAGATCGCCCTATCTCGAGAACTTATTTGAGGGAGCTTCTTCACAAGTTTGAAGCAGCAGGTAGTGTTCAAGATGCCAAACGATATGGTCGACCAACATTTAGTGATGATAAAAAAATTGATATAGCTGCTGAAATGGTAGTAAACCCTACTTCCTCTTCAACTAAAGTTGCGTCTATCTGTGAAGTAAGTAAAAGTACAGTACAGAGAGTGTTGGATAAAAATAAATTTCATCCATACAAGTTAAAAATGGTGCACCACCTTTCGGATGACGACCCCGACAGAAGACTCGAATTCTGTGAATGTATGACAAATAAAATTAGTCAAAACCCACATTACACAAAAACAATTTCTTTTTTCTTATTTTTTTGGGAATCAAACCACAATAATGTTTTTTATTTTTTATTTCGACGTTTCGGTAGCGTTCCAGCTACCGTTGTCAAGATTAACTATTTATAGTATAGAAATAATTTTTTGGTCCCTATCTGACACAACGAAAAAATTTGACAATCTAGATTCCCAAAAAAAGAAAAAAGAATAAGTAATGCCACAAGGAACTTATAGAAGATACAAAAACAATTTGTTTTAGTGACGAAAGTACTTTTTGCCTCAATGGAAATGTGAATACACAAAATGTAAGGTATTGGAGTGACACAAATCCTCACACCTTTCGTGAACAACATACCCAATTTCCAGAAAAAGTCAATGTTTTTTGGCAGGTATTTTGGGAAACCACATAGTTGATCCTGTTTTCCTAAACTCAAATTTAAGCGGTGAAGTGTATCTGGAGATGTTACAAAATGCAATTGAGCTGTTAATTCTTGAAATTCTGGAAGATAATCCAGATGAATTCGGCCATCTGGAAATAACATTTCAACAAGATGGTGTTCCTGCACGTGATTATGATTATGATTATGATTATGATGTAGTTAGTCTCTTCACAAATGTACCGGTACAGAAAACAATAGAACTTGTCAAATCAAAATTAGAAATTGATCAGACCCTTACAGAAAGGACCAAATTGAGCGTAACAGCAATAATAGAATTATTAAAATTATGTATAACAAAAACATATTTTCAATTCAATAATGATTTTTATGAACAGCATTTTGGTCTTGCCATGGGCTCTTGCCTCTCACCAATTCTATCGAATATTTACATGGAACATTTTGAAACCAGAATAGTAAATAATCAAAAATTAAAACCAATTGTCTGGTGGAGATATGTTGACGACATTTTTGCAATATGGCCTTACGACTTAGTATCTCTGAATGATTTTTTAACAAACATAAATGAAGGAGAAAAATCCATCAAATTTGAAATTGAAATTGAAAATAACAATTTTTTACCATTTTTAGATGTTCTTATTAATAAAACACCTACAGGGTATGAAACAAGTGTTTACCGTAAGCCAACACACACTAATAGGTATTTGAATTTTGATTCAAATCATTCTATAAGCGTTAAAAAAGGAATAGTAAAATCTTTATACGATAGGGCCAAAATTATTTGTTCTAACGATAATCAATTCACAAAGGAGAAAACTTTGCTGAAAAATGTTTTAAATGCCAATAATTACCCGGCAGAATTTGTGAATAAAGAAATTAAGAATATAGAGAAGGGCTCA
This sequence comes from Lochmaea capreae, assembly GCA_949126875.1. Taxonomy (NCBI): domain Eukaryota; kingdom Metazoa; phylum Arthropoda; class Insecta; order Coleoptera; family Chrysomelidae; genus Lochmaea; species Lochmaea capreae. Next base: position 12,448,960 of record OX421402.1, on the reverse strand, counting down.
TTGTTAATACCCCATAACAATAACAATAATATTAATAATTCAGCTAACATAATTTTTAAAAACTTGACAATACCGTATGTTAAGGGTTTATCAGAAAGAATTAAGAAAATTGGTAATCAATTCAATATTCGAACTAGCTTCAAATCTAACAATACGTTGAGATCTATTCTAACAAAAACGAAGCCAAAAAATGAAGAACAATCTTCAAAAAACTGCATATATCAGATATCTTGTGAATGCGACAAATTCTATTTAGGTGAAACATCTAGACCATTGAAAGTCCGAATAAATGAACATAAAAAGTATATCAAAGATAGGGAGTTCTTTAAGTCAGGTATTTGCAAACATGCTTGGGAAGAGGGGCATAAAATTCAATGGGATTCGACAAAAATAATATTGAAAGAGCCCAATAATAAAAGACGAAAAATCAAAGAAAGTGCTTTAATACAACTAAATTCAGATAAATGTGTAGCTAGTATTTCAGCCGAATGTAGTCAAATTTGGTTACCAATGTTAGAAAGAGAAATTTCCAATAATCAATTACCGGCGTTATCAGGATAGCATCATAAGTTTTTATCCAGGTTTTCTTATGATTTATCTTTGGAATGGTTGTTAATCGATACACACTTCAATACACAAAATCACCAAACTGAGTTATACATATTTTGAAAACAAAAATAATCATACACAAAAAAGTAACAACAAACGCGTTTATATTAACAAAATTTCCAAAATAAGCAAGAAAAAAAGCGCTATCCCAATAAAAACCGTTCCTGGAACGTGCACTTCACTGGATTCCATTTCTAGTGGACTACATATCGTTAGAATGTCATGAAATAAAATATTTTATTTCTCATTTTACCAGAGGTGTGATCTACTATGAATGGACCTTAATAAAATTTGACAACAAAGTTTTGTAGTCTTAAACTTCAAAATATTATTGATTGTCTAGTTGTCAAATTTTTTTCGTTGTGTCAGATAGGGACCAAAAAATTTTTCATTAATTCATTATTAGTTAATCTTGACAACGGTAGCTGGAACGCTACCGAAACGTTGAAATAAAAAATAAAAAAACATATTGTGGTTTCATTCCCAAGAAAATAAGAAAAAATAATATCGAGGTAGGTGGATCGGCCGGCGAGGTCCTATAGAATGGCCACCTCGGTCACCAGATCTGACACCATTAGATTTTTTCCAATGGGGGTACTTGAAATCCAAGGTTTATACTACGGCACCAGATAGACTGTCAGGAAGTAGACGGAGCATATTTCGAACACTTGCTATAAGAATCCATCGTTGATATTTGATTAATTAAATTTCATAAAAAAACTTACAATAATTTTGGTATTTATTTAATTTATCCGTCAAAATATGTTTAAACCCAAACAAAATTAATATGTCTATGCAGCCAATGTCAAAGCCTTTCAAACGAGATATCACTTGCCATAAGGTCCTATTTAAAATTATTGGCCAGAGTGGCACTGTGACGTCACCTATTACTATTACGTCACCTGTTACCTTTCTTAGAGAAGTTTACAAAACTTTATTTTCACCCTCCAAATTTTATTAATGTAAGTGTAGCCGTTCAAAAGATACGAGGGGGGAGGGGACTTTTGAATAGCACTGTATACATTCTCAGTGTATTAACAATACCCTCTACTATGTATGTATGTATATATGATGGGGTGACATTCACTGAGACCTAAAAGATCTATTGTGCCCACTTACTTCTACTTAGTTCCTGAGGGACGTCTCAGAGACTAGTAGCTCCTTATTTGGTCCTATTTCCCTGAGGAATTTTAGGATATCTGCAGACTTCAACTTAGGTAAATGTCCCTCTTCTATCCAGTAATCTTCTAGGTGATGTACCTTAGGTTTCTAAAGCAAGTATGTGGATGGAGGTTTCTTCTTCCATGCCACAGAATGTACATTCTTCTTCCTCCGATATTTTGAGTGTTTTCAGGTACCCGTTCAGGCAACAATGTCCAGTTAGGATTCCTGTTAAGACTCTTAGTACAGTTTTACTTTGATCTCAACGGGTTGTAGTCACCCTCTACTAACTTTTTTCTTTTTGTTTAATATTGAATTGAAATGTGTACCAAATTTGAATTCTCCGTCGTTGAACTTTTTAATCATCCCGTCATCTTTAACTTTTAGTTCGCACTCCGACTCCATTTAGAAGAGGTCGCAGTTTCAGTTTATCTTATTACTGTTGTCGTGAACACTAATCTATTTTATTGGTGTTTTATGGACCAGGACATGTAAGGAAAATTGATACTGAATTCAGTGCTAGAATATGGGTTATTATGCAATCTGGTAAGCTTTTTTATTATCTTCTGGATAATGTTAAATTTTATTTTCACTATTTTCAGAATATATTGTCTTAGAAAGTACACCCTATATCGACGCCCCTGCACACGGGATAGTACCAATAAATTTTATTGTGTAATTGATTGTTCGCAATTGTATTTTTATCCACCGACTTGTTTGACAAATATCGCTTCCGTAGTTGCGAGGAGAGCAGTAAACAGGCTTGCATTAATTTAATGAATTTCGTAAATTATATTGTTGTGAAGTGGGAACTCGTTGACAGCTGCTATATCTCTTCTATGGTGCAATTTGTGCTATGTCCATTTGGCACTACATGACATTTAATTTAAAGATGAAAAGATATCCATGTAAATGTAATTCTAATACATTTTTGCTACTACCATAGGCATAGCTAGGGAAGTTTCGTATTGATGCAGCCAACCATATGATCAGCCATCATAAGTTTTTAATTTCGGTAATACAATTTAAGATCATCCAATTTTTTAGTAGAATAGATGGATTTTGTAGCAGAAAGAGAACGGTATATGTCTTCAATATTGTTGATTTTAATAGGTGGGCGATGAAATTTGCTGCCCACACGACATTACTATAGTTTATCTGAAGCTACGCGGCATCGGTAAGGGGCGAGGAAACATGGCGGATATCTGTCAAAAACGTACCAATGGCGTACGGTATCTATTTTTATAAAAGTATTAAACATAATAATAATTATTATATAATAATTATATAGGTATAGAAACTGATTTTTGCTTTGCTTTAAAGGTAAGGTATTTTTCAAAAACACGGTATTTGTTAACAACAAATAATGTTAAGAATCGTACTTGAATTCAATATGGAGACGAAATAGTTCAAAATCTGACACTGACAATACCAACGCCACTGGATAATCAATGTCAGTCAATTGACAAAGTGAGAGGGAAGAACACACGCATGCGCTTGCCAATAGGAGGTCAGCTGGTCGCTAAGTTACGAAAGCCTTTCGATAAATTTCACCAATTGAGTTAGTTCGGAGGGCGTGAAAATTATGGTTTTCGCACAACGCTGCCAGGGCTTGAAGAAGCCCATAAGAAATTTGGAAAAGTGTTCATCTTTTAATATTCATAAATTGAAAAAATAATGTTAATAGACAAAATCCAAAAAACAAGTACATTAAAGAGTTAACGTTTAATCATATCGTTAATAATAAAAAGTCCATTTTCTAATTATTATCACTACATACTTAGCACTTTATCTTTTTCATATTTAAACGTGGCAATATCGAATGTTTTCGACTGCGTGTTTCGACAGGGTGTTCCAGAATGCTGCGCCATATCAAAGTTACATTTTTTTAATTGAAACACCCTATATTTGATCGCATATTTGGAATCAGCTTGACCTCCCCATCACAATAATATAGGGTTGTGATGTGTTTTACGGGGTATTTAAAAAGTTATAACCAATTTTCCATAAAAATCGTAACAAGTTCAATACCCTGTACATTGTAAGAGAAATTCAAGAATGAAAATCTGTTGCGGCCAAAGTGTTCGAATAGTAGTAAAAATTCTGGAGAATTCTTTATTTCGTTAATATTCATTGAATCTGATACAGGGTGAATCAAAATACGAATACATTATTTTCTCCGTTTTTTCAAATGGATCACCCTGTATTTTATGAGAGTATCGAAAAGTACTATCAACATACTTCTTTTTTTATAAAGCATCCCCAATACCTTAAATTGTTAGTTCTTGAGATATTTTGATTTTTTTATGCATAACATTGATTATATCATAAAAATATGGTCCTACTACATATTCACCAGCAATACCTCCCCACACATTCAACGACCATCTAGTTTGACTGTGTGTCACTATGTGATATGGATTAGTTTATGAATAATAGTGAAAGTTATGCCTATTATAAGTTGGGAGGGTAGGGCAACCCCACATCACCTAGGCCTCACTATAGGCACTTTATGCATCCCCCTGGATAACCCTCTTTGAACGTTAACTCTAGAGTCTCCAAGAGGAATTTCTGTCAGCCGAATCACTCGCCGAACAAGGATTTATTAATGAATTATAGAGCCAAACAATCAAAAAGGATATGTTCTACCGCCTCATCTTCCTGTTCACAGCCTTGACGAAAAGATATGTCTGGAAGCCTCATTCTATGAAGACGTGAAAGAATAATATGGAAGCAATACATGACCCCTTTGATATAAATACTTATCAAGGGGAATGTGATTAAGAATTACCTCCATATTCCTGGTCGGTATAGTTCTCATTGTATGTTCAGACATGCTATTTTTTGATTTGATATAATTTTAGGATAGCTATGGTTTGTTGTACTTTTGGACACCAAATTACGGCTCCGTATGGGTCTTATGATTGCGGTATAGACCCAGGTGACGATCTTAGCGTATTTCATCCCTGAGGAAAATTTCAGTTTGGTATTTAGGAGCTTTGAAGGTTTCAGATCAATTAGCTTTCTTTTTCCCGTGAATACCTGTAGGTATAATACTCCAATAATTATAAATTGGAAAGTGGATTACGACACGTTTTTTGTTGAATTTTTAAGAATATCCTATTTTCTCTGTTGAAATTAGTCTGTGAAATCAAATTGTTATAATTTGCTTTTACTGTCCTGTATATCTGAGAAAGGATAAATGAATAGGGGATCATTTCGAGTAAAGCATTTTTCTTATATCCCTACAATAATGAGGATTAATTATAAGAGCTCTGTTGAAAGCCAAAACCTTCGCTTGTACCGTTTAAACGGCGTAATATCAGATACCTAGTTGCTAATGAAAATTAATGCAATGTTACCAAAGTTACAAGAAAATTACCCAAACTCGGCATTATTACGGTGTAGGTATTCGGGGAGATGGGCTACGAAATAAGTTTTAGGTACATTCGTAGATATACGATACTCGGAAAAATTTTAAATTCCTAGAATTTTTAAAACTAATCAACGTCTCCGATTTTCTGTTATTCACACGCTAAATATTTGAGGAATCAAAACTTCCGGCTTTTTATTTTCAACTTACAACCTGGGGCCTATTTCACAAAGGTAGAAGTGTTGTTGAAAATTATTGTAAGTAAGAACCACTTGTTACGCACAGGCACTTCATAAACAATCACAACTTGTTATAGACAAGAAGAGAAAGAGCTTGTCAACAATAATACCATACATAAACTAAAAATTTAGTTTATAAAACTGTTTTTCCATTGCCGGAGATGTGTTAGAATTAGCGTAGCGTAGCGTACCTCTCTAGGATCCTATGCAACCGTATTACACGCGGAAATTTACGCCATTATTTCATGTGTGGAGAGATTGGAGCAAGCTAATCTCATACATAGAACAATAAATATTTTCTCGGACAGCCAAGCGGCTTTGAAAGCACTTAACTCTGGGCGCAATTTACTTACGCCCAGAATTAATTCTAGGCCTCTCCTACGAAGAACTACTAGACCACATTTTGTTGCAACTATAATCTATGTATTTTTAAAGCTTGTCAGCTATCTACCTTTAAGTTAGGTAGAAGAACTTTAATAGATAACAAGTTTCAGATGCAATTTTGTTGACTACACTAGTTAATAACATGTAAATTCATAGTAAATAACAAGTACTTTACCTTTACTTGTAAAAAATTGCCTGTCATTACAAGAGTACACTTGTCGTTTTATGAAACGCAAGTAATTACATATTTTGCCAAACTTATTAAAATCTACTTGTTACTGACAAACTTGTGTTTTTGTGAAATAGGCCCCAGGTATTCAATTAAAAAATAGAATTTTTAAAGTTGCTTGTTGTGAATTAAGTAGTACCAGAACTATTTAAAAATAATTTCGGTATTTAATACTATGAAAACCATATTTTTGGTTATTGATATTTATATAACAAAAAAACATTGTTTGGTATTAGAAACCATAAAAACATTGTTTGGTATTAGAAACCATAAAAACATTTTTGGCAACCCGTATAAATTTTGTCTAGTGAAGTCTGGTTTCTTATCAGTGATAGTTTTCGCGCCTTAACATGTCAAACTGTCGGGATTTCTTATCGTTTCTCAAGCTCAGTTCCGAGATCTTAGGTATAATTCGTTTCTATCTCTCAAACTTGGAAATCCTATCACGTTAAATGTGTTGAAATTTTTGGCGTTGCATTATACTCAAACAATTCTACTGATGTCTTTTTATATAAATATCTGTCATCTTGGAAACTGTCTCTTTTAGTAAGCGAGTGATTAGTAAATAACAGTATACAGTCATCTAAATTAAATTAAATAGTTCTATATAAGATCAATGTAACAAAATAAAATGACCAGAATGACATTAGACGAAAACTTTTAAGGTCGACTTTCAATAAATAATTAAATTGCACAGAAATATGGACTTTTTCAAGGAAAATTGATTGCTGTACATTATTGCATATCTTAGCGCACCTCCTATCTAAGGCCGTGACAATATTTTGTTTAGAAAATAGTTTAAGTTTACAAGTCTATGAAGCGTGTTCAATAAGTATATCGAGGTAAATTTTTCTCTCCACTATGTATATTATTCTGTTTGGCTGAAAATAAAAACAGGTCCTACAAAATTATTTTTCACGTTTAGTAGATCCTGTTAACCAATCGCATTTATCATACCATCTTACATTGAAATCTGATCCAGTAGATCTAGTAGAGCTAAGACAATCAAATATACTATTGGGTGACTACAACCTGTTGAAATCAAATGAATGCCTAAGTCAGAGGAAAACTGCACTAAGAGTTTTAACAGGAATCCTAACAGGACATTGTCGCCTGAATAGGCACCTGAAAAAGCTCAAAATAGTGGAGGAAGAAGATTCTGTGATGGAAGAAGAAACGTCCATCCATATACTTGCGAATTGCACAGCAATTCAGAATCTTAGGACACAGCACCTAGGAGACTGCTGGATAGAAGAGGGACACTTACCTAAACTAAATCCTGCAGACATCCTTAAATTTCTCCGGGAAATGGGTCTAAAGGAGCTACTACTCTCCGAGACTTTCCTCAGGAACTAAGTAGAAGTAGGGCGCACAATAGATCTTTTAGGTATCAGTGAATGTCACCCCAATATACACCCTGATTTTGCAACAGGGTCTTGTTAAATCCTTAAAAATATATTATCTCGATTTTATATTCAGTATTGCTTACCAACCACTCCACAGTATCTTCAAAATTTTTATTTTCGTCAAGTTTATCCAGTGTGTCGAAGTTTAAAGAAACTGTTAAAATGCACACAAATAATAACTTACCGTATGAATGGAAACAACATAATATGCGAAAGTGTGGAAATAACTGTAAAAAAGCGCCAAATTGAATAGGATGTTCAATAAAAATAGATTCTTGTTAATGATTAGCAGATCGTTAATTCTAAGGAAACAAATTACGTCGCCCCGTATTATATCAAATAGTGTTTTGTTTTTATCCCCATTTAAAAAATTGTGCTATATAGGAACGTTTGGGCATCACTTAACACTTTGCCGTATGTTTATATGTCCTGTATCGACCGCGTACAGGAGAACAAAGGAAGTTTACCTCCAGCGTATGCATATACTGAAAATATCAAAGATAGGCTTAGCCTCCCTTGCCTCTTCTAAGGAGTCGCCACTGTTAATGAGTACGCTTTAATTGATCATAAATTCTTCTAATGTAGTGCGTTTGATTTAAATTAAGTTTAGTAAAAAAATTTCCCACTGTTTTTGCCAAATTCGGTTTAATGTTTTTTAATACGAAAAATCAACGTGGTAAGTGGCAACTGAACATAGGCGTAGAATATAAATTTCAAGAGTTTATGTGAGTAAACATGGACGGGATGACACATGACAGATGTCTGTATCGTAAAAATAGATGAATAATCAACGAAATAATGCGGGCTGGACATTTTCAGTGGTCCATACTGTATGTTACACGCACCTCGGTTTGTTCAAAAACACTAATCTAGAGCCTTTCTAATTATTTCCCATAATATAACTAACCTTCACTGTTCTATATTTACCAAAAGAAATATTAAAAAATACTTATAAAGTGTCAAATATTTAACTGTTTGTATTTCATATGTATAAATAAAGAATTTCTGTGGTGAGCTCGTGCTGCTTTCTATACTCAAATGATGTCCATACCTGATCCCTTTTTCAGAAGTCTAGACTGTCCAAATTCCTAAAACTCGAGTGGAAATATGTTGTGAGTCCGTAAACGTCCCGAAATTTTACTTTTCGCTCCTAAGCTGAATTTAAAACGTATAGCAAAGGTCGCTCATGCAAGAACGTAAATTGGATTAAGGAAACATGTTCTATAGGCATTGTATAAGGATAGTTACAATGCTAAAGGCTAATTGTCATAATAAATTTGTCGTAAAAGTTTTAGTACAAACTAGTGAAATCCTCAATCGTATAAATTACCAAAAGTTATATTGAAGTACGGGGTATTCAAGTATTCCTCAACAAATACATGGAACTACTTAAAAGTTCATCTGACGTATATTCTTGTCAGTAGTTAGTTGATGTACTATCTGTGAAAGTTTTTCTTCATTTTACGTGCTGTTGAAGCCCTAATGTCAACAAAATAAACAAATGTACAGTTAAACAAAATTACATACAAAAAATTATTTGACCTTAGAGACTAATATCTAATATTTCCGTAACATAATTTTATATATTTGAGCCTTGGAAAATGTATCCAAGGTAAGTTCGCAACTCTTCCGGGATCTTCAACACTTTGAATTGTGTCTCCAGGTTTTTAAACAGAGTAGGGAATGAAGAATTTTATAACTTGGATTGGTAACTGATTCAAACGTCCACTATGTATATATTGGCTATTGACTTTTGATAGGTACCTGGAAAAGTTCGTTAAGGCAAGTTACTGAATGCTAGACTGATTTGTAAAACGGCCACGATATGAGAGACATAGCTCGTTTAGCTCTAAGCCGTCTGCCCATGAAGAAAAATAAAACCATCAAAAACTTTAGTCAACTTTTCTTATTGCCGCATTTTCCGTACACGGGGACTCTCGGAATAGATAGCAGCTTAGGATATATATTTCAACAGATATCTTTACAGAAATAAAAATAAATAAAAAAGTTTTATGAGGAACATATAATTTCTCCAGTTTTCTTTCATAAAGTTTACTATATTCCACAGGAAAAACTGTGCCACCAAATTAATAAAGTGTAGAAATCTTAATTCACCTTCAACGCACACCAATTTTAAGATCAATTGGTGTATGTCCAAATGGATCTACTAAACGATACTGGATTGGGCTTATTTTAAAAACTGGGATCTTCAGCGTATTTCTAGATCGAATTCGATGATTTCTGCAGCGAAATTCTACTAGATGATACAAAATAAAGTTATTTTTGCTTTGTTAATCAGTTCCAAATTCCATAGAATCGATTCTAGATGGTGTTACAAGTTTATTTATTTATTTATTTTACGGGCAAGCCCAATTCCATATACCTGAAATTTTTTTTCATAGTAGATCAAACTACAAATACAGTATACATTTACATTATGAAATACAGTAATGGAAATACAATACCATGATAAAAATGAATGAATACAATACAATAATAAAAAGACAATTTAATAAAAATGGTGAGACAAAAAAAAAATTTTTAAATTTTGCATGTGCAGCATCAACACTACTAATATATAGTAAAAAACAAAACTATGACAATTACATCCGTTACATTCAAATGTTTAGTTGAGTCAGGTGGTTCTAAAACTGAATAATAGAGTTGCTGAAAATCTGTAACCTATTGACAGAATTAGCTAGTCTCATGGCTCTCGGTAAAAACGAGTGGAAAGCATAATTGTATCGATGGAAAGGCACATTAAATGTTCTCACCTGCCTAGTTGAGCGAGGTGGCACGGACAGGCAAGTCTTATTTAGAAGCTGTGGGCAGTTAAATAGCAATAAAAGATCCTTTTGTTTTCTGCGGCTTTCGAGAGAAGAGATGCCCAATTGATGCTGCCATGAATTGTAAACCCGATAAGCATTAAATTTAAATGCCATATAGCGAAAAATTTTTGAACTTGTTCAATCCCCTTTATGTGAGTTGAGTAGTGAGGAGACCAAACAGATGAGCAATAATCAAGATGAGACCGAACTAACGAAAAGTAAAGAACTTTAATAGAATTTATGTTGGTAAATTCACGAGTTGTTCTTTTTACAAAACTCAACATTTTCATTGATTTTTGTATGGCATTAGTGATGTGACAATTGAAACTAACAGAGTTATCGAGAGTAATTCCTAAATCCCCAATCTGATTGACAGTATCGAGCAACTCACCATTAAATGTGATCATAAAATGCTATTTTATGATGTGTGCGATGGAAGCTAATTACATGACATTTCCTGGTCTTAAGATCCGTTACACGATCACCAAGTAGACAGGTTATTCAGTTCTACTTGCAACAATGAGGCATCTACACAATTGTTAATGATTTTAAAACATTTCATGTTATCTGCAAATAAAAGGGCGGTGCGCCCATGAAAACAGTTGGTAATATCATTGTTAAAGTGATTAAAAAGTAATGGACCCAAGTGAGATCCCTGGGGTACTCCCGAAGTAACAGAAAATGCATGAGAATAGAAATTATTTACTCGTACCTGTTGAGTTCTGTCACTTAAGTAGCTATTTAACCACTGCAACATGGAACCACATATGCCATATGTATTCAGTTTCTGGACCAAAAGCTCATGGTTTACTCTGTCAAATGCCTTGAAAAAGTCGGTGTAAATTGAATCAACTTGTAGTCCCTTTTCCAAGGCTTCAGACAGAAAATCAACATAAGTTAACAAACTCAATTCTGCAGATTTACCGGAAGTAAAACCAAATTGCTGGAAATTTAGGATCCCAGAACAATCATAAGCGAGAAATTCAGTAATAATACTTACTTCCAAAAACCTTTGGAATATTGTTGAGGATGGATATGGGGCGGTAGTTCTTAATGTCAGATTTGTTACCAGATTTATACATTGGTGTGACGTAGGAAAGTTTCAAGCTCTGCAAAACAGCCTATGCTTAGGGATTTATTGAAGATATGAAAAAGTGGTCGCTAAAGTAGATACCATGTGGTCCAGGTCCTTTATTGACAAGTTTAACATTTTTCACAAAAGATATTTCTCACTCAATTTTGATGATTTTTACAACAAAATGTTTCTAGTCTACAATATTAAGCCATTCATGCTAACTTAATTCGAAATATAATTAAACTCTACTCTACATATACGCAACCATTACAAGTTGAACATTTTTCACAACAGGAGCCGTATCTTTGAACGTTCGACCAAATGCTCCCACGTATTTCATGTGATGGGAGTGGATTTGTTATGTTCGAGCAGTATCTTTGAAATCTCGAATGTTCGACTTGCAAACGAATAAATTTATCAGTCGAAACAGTCCCACACGGGAGTAAGCGAGTAGAGTCTTGCGCAGAATGTCAGAAAAACAAATAAACATCAAACATAACCTGTGGATACAGCGAGATAGAAAATCATAGCGATCATTATACTTGCTAAGTTTTTCGATAAATAATAAAATAATACTACTGAACAAAAATGAACGCAGATGAAGCTTTTATGCATCAAATAATTGATGATTTGCAAGATGCTAAGGAAATGGCGGAAGATACGACATACGATAAGAAGGTTTTCTGATACACAAAATGGAAATAAGCACAAACTAAATTGTAATATTCTTCTTGTCATGTAGTTTTTACACTACTCTACACTACACTTTTCCTAAAAAATGATACATAAGATCTACAAAGTTATTCGCCACTGTGCTTGGAAGATATTGATATTTGAATTTTCGAGTACCGTTCGATTCGTGTGAATTCATTCGTACGAACAAAATCCATTCGACGTTCTCGCGAATAGTCGAACGTTCAAAGATACGGGTCCAGAGGCTTCTCACATAAAAATCGTCAAAAACGTTTACCAATATCATACTTTCAATTACCGGCTCTGTATAATGGAATTTTTGGAATTTTTGTATTTTTGTTATTTTTTGGGAATTCAAATCACAATATTTTATTATTATATTTAAAAAATATAATTTTTCTTGATAACGGTAGCTGGAACGCTACCGAAACATTGAAAAAAAATTGAAAATGATTAAATTTCCCAAAAAATAACAAACTAAATTTTTAGTTTGTTATGATTTCATATTACGTGTGGTTATAGTTGTAGCCATAGTGATAAAAATGCATTTTCACGTTTTGCAAAAATCCCATATTTGTGGTTAATGCCTATCTATTAATTTTTTTGTGAATGTTTTATTTTGCTCGCTGGCTGTTCATTTCAGATCTGTTGATTTTTTTAAATTTGATTAACTGGGGATTTCATATTATACAGATTGGAATATCTATGCATATTGCTCACTCAAGGGTTTGTTCAATTTCCCTTCATAAATGACGCACATTTGGTTGAAACCCTAAGACCAAAAAGAAATGGATCGATTAGTATCACCAGAAGTGGGAAGCTCGACCTCGAAGAGACATGGGACATTTCAATTTCCTGTACTCAACTAGAGCATGAAGTTAAACTCTTGTCTCCAAAACTTTTTATATGGAGTGTTGTACTAGATAAAAAGTTGTTCCAACGAAGAATTTTTCTTGTATTTAAAAATTATTTTATAAAAACTAATGATACAATCGATAATCATAAGGCAAAGTAGGTACGAGTTTATATAAAAGTGCTAAAATGAGAATAGGGTAAATAAATAACCGATTTAAAATTTTATATGATATACAGTGACTGTATGTACGTACGTCTGTTTGTAGTTTAATTTCATTTGAATATTGAGTTGACGTCGACAGTTTTCAATAATATTAAAAGCAATAAACTTAAAATAGATCAAAATATTTATTTTATGATCGAATTAAATATTTACAACTATAGAATTTGGTTGGTAATATAAAAACAATACTTAAATATATAAAAGACAAGATATAAGTACTTAGCTTAGTAGAAAATTTACGATAAATGATAAAGTTAAACTTGTGTAATTTTGAGATAATTGTGTTCAGGAAATAAATTGGTCTTCATAAAATTATTTTTTTCCTTTGTTATTTAATTAATTAAATTATGATAGATTTGACTACATTTTTCGATATCTTATTTATCGGTAACTGTATCTTCTTTTTTTATATGTATCATTTTTGTGTCAGTATTTTTGTGTTTTTAAGGTAAAATTAATGTTTTTCTTTCATTTCGTGTTTATGTAGGGCTGTAGAAGCATTTTTTCTATGTTTGTGTCCGCTAAGACAATTTTCTGGATTTATATATATATTTTTGGCAGTTTAAACAAGGTATATAACATTGAATTACTTATTGGTTTTGGCTGGATTTTTATGTTCAGTAAATAATTGAGATAAAGTATTTTGAACTTTATGACACATGTTAATGTTAGGTTTAGATAATATGTATTTTAGTGTTTCTAAGAGTTCGTTCGTATATGGCATTACTATCTATAGGTTCGTTCCACTAGGCAATCATGGATGCGTTTTGGATTAATTTAAAATATGTTTTTGCTCATGCGCGTATTTGGAAAAATCTGAAACAAGTTCGCAACTGCCCTGTTTACCGTGTATTTATTGAGACAGAGGGACCCGATTCAAATTGTTGTTGAAAAAATATCGATTACTCAAGTAAGAACGTACTGTCTTCGTAACTCATGATTTTTAAAACTGCTCCGGAGCACTCTACGATATGATAATGTGAAATATGATTAGTTGGATGGATAAGCGCGTGGTTTTGAACAGATACACCAATTTCCTTTGCGCTTGCATCTGATTCACAGTTTCTGGCAAATACACAAAGTCTTGAGACAGTTTCCAAACCCTTTGCGTGTAACGATGGAACTGCTTATACCTACTAACAGTCACCAAACTGTCACAGATTGTTGTTGGAACCTGAAAATGCACCTGTTCATGTTCATAACAATTACTGATAGTTTCGGACACAATGTTTGAACGATCCTCATGTATCTGTCTTGTATACTCTGTCCATTTTTGAATGACAGCTCGACTTCGAGAATTCAGCCATAAAATAATCATAAACCATAGGCGTTACATTTTTCACCAAAATATAAATCGGAAAATCAATGGAACTTTTATACTGTAAAAACGGGTTTACTAAGAGAAAGCCCTCCTTATAGATAAAGAGGAAATTGTGTGCTGGAAAAAAATAGTTGTGGATTTTGAAGATGGAATACATTCAGCGCTGTATACGGTTTTACCTGTATCTGAAATAGAAGGATGCATTCATTTAAAACAGGCCTGGTACCGGAAAATTCTCCAATTAGGGTTGTCCGTAGAATATCGTAATAAAAAATCGGAAATAGGAAAATGGCTAAAACATTTGTTTGGTTTACCTTATTTGCAACCAGAGCAAGTAAGTGACATGTTTTGCTTTGAAATGATTGCTGAAAAACCCGAAGGTGATGCTATCACGAAATTTGCTGATTATTTAATTAATAAGTATATAGATTAAAATTCAAGATTTCCTCCAAAGTTATGGGCAAAAATGCCCCCAAGCGTTTCTCCTCATAAAATCTAATCTAATCTAAGCCCAAATAATTTGTGTTTATTATATTTTTGAGAACAAAATTTAGTTTCTGTATAATGTAGGTATTTAATAGAATGATAATGATAGTCTGTTTGTACATAATGAAATATCAGTTTACAAGAAGTGTTCTTTTCATCAACTTTTATTCGTTGATTATATCAGAAAGAAAAAGTTTTGAGGTATACCGGACTAAGGATACAATTTGACCGCTGTGCGCAATTTACCTGTACAGAGACTTAATCCCCTGGCTGCAACTACCTGACGAACCCTTCCCAAATTTGGGAAACTTCTTGACCACTGTGCGCAATTTACCTACGCCCCTCTCAAAAACCGATTGCATCTTTGGACGCTAATAAACTAGTTGCTTTAGTTTCTCTAGATTATTCTAGCCTTTGATCGTATAAGCTATAAATCATGAGTTATTATTTTCCGTGTTAAATTTTATTGGTTTGGATATAACTACTATACATTTGTTTCGTAGCTAGTTCAGTAATCGTCAGCAAGCAGTTATTTACTGTAATAGGTCTTCTGCATTTTTAAAAATTAACTGTGGAGTGCCTCAAGGGTCTATACTTGGGCCAGTTCTCTTTATAATTTATACACATTTATTATATAAGAAATTGCAACACTGTTCGTCTCATTTCTATGCGGATGATGCGCAGATGTATTATTCTTTTGGTGAAGAAAACACGGTTGTGTCGTGTCAGCATGTAAATGAAGATTTAAAGTCACTAATATCTATATCCAATCAACTTTTTCTATCACTGAAAAGTGCTAAATCAGTTGCACTTTTATTTGGAAAGCCAATGGCCAGGAAGAGGTGCTTTAATTTAATGAAATTAAAAATTGCTGATAATATTATTAATATATACGATAGTGCAAACAATTTGGGATTGATCATTGACGCTATTCGTCCCATGAACTTTAATCGTTCGTCGCACAAAAAAATGTTATGTGAATCACTCGTATTATCACAGTTAAATTATGGCGATGTCGTCTTTGGGCCTAGATTATTGAAAAGAGATGTACTAAGATTAAACCGTATTCAGAACGGTTGCATCAGATTTATTCGTGGATTAAGAAGAAGAGCACCCATTTCATTCTATTATAAAGATTTGCAGTGGCTTAATTTGGGAGAACGACGCAAGGTAGATACATGAATGTGTATTATATTATAAAATTTTACCTACACAAAAACCTCCGTACTTGTACAATAAACTTACATTTAAAACCGACGTACACAACTTAAACCTTGAACAAGTTGGTCGCTTAACGATGCCTGAACATTCGCCCGCCTTATTTGAGGGCTGCTTTTCATTTATTGTAGTTAGGATGTGGAACTGGATACCCGATTATTTAAAAGTACTCACCTTGAATGGATTTAAATGTGAAATTAAAAATAATTTCCATAATGGTAACTTAAAAGTGTAGCGGAAATGGGTTGTACCTATAGTATTTATTATTTGACATTACCTATTTACATTCACTGAAATACCATTTATTTTCTTTGTCATAAAATTGGTAATTTCTGGTTTCTACACAAAATGTTAATATTAAATCATATTGGATTCGTAATTATCTCCTTCGTAATGGATTTCTCGCTACTTTAACTTTTTTTTTGTAGTTTGTCTTTATTTTTGAGTTGTACCTATTCATAGGTATAGTGTATAGGTATTTGGTAACTGATTTATAGGAAGAGCAAATTCTTGATTAATTCAAGAAATTTGAATCGTGTACCATTTGGCAAACTGCTGTGAAACATTATTAACAATTTTTTTGATTTCTTCATTTGTATGCACTGTAAGTTTTGCCAATAAAAACATTTATTATTATTATGAAGTTTCCTTTTTATTTCATAGAATCATATTTGCCTACTTCAAAAATTATCAAAATCAAATTCATTTGTGGTGATGATTATTTGATTTTCTGAATTTGTTAGATTATTTTCAGATTTATGTATTGGTTTTTGATTACACATTATTTCCTCATTGAGTAACTGATTTACTAACGAAACTGGTCTTTGAGTGATGATACCCTTTCTAATTCCAACCAAAATGAAATATCAGAAGCCCATTTCTCAATAAAATGTAATTCAATGCTCGTTGTAGCATATAGCTCGGAGAGTAGTTGTATCTATTTGTCACTATTCTGTAAATAAATCTCCTAAGAAAGAGGATAATGTCATATAAAACCAGAAGATGTTGTGTTTAATTTAGTGACCTATATACCCAAGAAAATAATTCAAATAAATCGTATTTCCATCACAGTACACCAGTGGTCAATCAATGAAGGATAGGAGGCTTTTTATGAATCCTTGGTATAATAGAGAGATACAATAGCCCCGGACGTTGATGACAGGTATGGACCCCGTTATACGTTAAGTTCGTAATCATGGTTAACTCATTATACTGTAACGTCCGGTAGATAAACATTGATGAAGGATTAGTATATGCGTCCATGTCGGACATTATATATTCCATTAATATAAATTAAGCAACGATTATTTTCTATCCGTTTTCATATAAAATGTACCTACCCACTTATTTTTTAACTCATTGACCATTTATGCACGTAAATATTTATGTCATATTATTGTTATAATATGGTACTAGATATTTGAGTGATGTGAAGAGTTTATTACAAAACCAACGCTGTCAGCGTCTCTAAAACTAATAACTAAACTGTGCTAGAGAAGCTGTAATCCTAATCTCGTAATGTGTCGTAAGTTTTCATTCCGTTCATTTAAATATTTATTTAAATGGAAAACCAACGTATAACTACAAATTTAAATTTTACATGTCTCAACAATAGAAAAACTTAATGTACCTACTTCATTTATTGGATATTTTTCATGAAGGAATGAATATTATAATTTTTTTGCCTTCTCCTTCTTCATATAATGTGCGTTATAAAACATTGTTACTTGACAGTGCATAGATAAAAATGTACAATTCTGTCAAAAAAAGTAAATATAAACCGAACATCTTATCTATGGATGAATGTAAATTTAAATTCATATAAATAAATTGAAAATTATAAGGTGAAGAGATAATAAATGAAACCATTAAAAAAAATTAAATATAAATGAATTATTTAACCTCAAAATATAATATTTTCAAATGTAAAATTCATAATAAAAGACTAATACAAAAAAATTACCAGTTCTTTAATTATGTTAAAACATTTGCCAAAATAATAAGCATATTTGTCTTATGAATTTATGAATAAACAATATTACAAACAATATTTATTTTGTAAAATTCCTTATCGATGCGGATTAGAACATTACCTACAAAATCCTACCTACATTTATCAGTACCTATAAGCTGTGTCATTCTGTAAAACAAGTACAATTTGTTTTCGGTAAAGATGTATATATCGTCTTCTCAGTGAATATAAAGATATAATCAGTGCAATTCTGTTCGCAAATAGCAATATTGTAATAGAAAATATATTGCTAACTTAGCAACATTCTAAAAAAATGGTATTCTAATCATCATGCTAAGCAATATATGACCTGTCAAATTTAAAGATATCTTGTTATCACAGCAACCTCATTTTTGTACTTGCTAAAGATTTTTTCAAATGGATTAATCCATTTTTTGATTATTTTTTTTCGGGAATTTGAAAATATTGAATATTTATGAATTGTGAACGAATCTTATTTTGATAACACTCTTAGATATAATGTGATATTTTAACGCATTGGCAATTTTTCTGAATGTTTCTGCCCAAATGAAAAGTGGCAAGTGCCATTATTTTTGTATGCTCCATTTTCCACCATATTTAACATATTAGGTAGTTCTTCCCGTTTATAATCTAGTTCCTCGACATTTAAGGGGCGACATTTCCCAGTGGTCAATATTCTATTATTTTCTAATATCACAAGAGAGTGAAAATAAATTGGAAATAATTTGACAAACTTTAAAAAACTTGTTGCCAGGCAATAGAAACGAGAGCCAGAAGGGCTTGAGTGGCTATTGCCAATTGGCAACAAGTTTGAGAAATGGGCTCGAGAATTATCGACTAATTTATCGATCTGTCGTGTGGTATTCCATAGATTATTATCTGACGTTACAATCTACGATCAATATCAGATCAAGAAAATACGTTGTCTTCATGTGGTTGTCATTCAACAAATGTAAGTAGATTATTCCCTGCACTCTATAAAAATATTTTGTTTGGCTAGAACGTATATGAATTACTGAAATTTGTCCATATTTCCCGGACAATTTATAGATTAAAGTCAAAATAAATCTCTTCTGTAAGTTCCTTGTGGCATTACTTATTCTTTTTTCTTATTTTTTTGGGAATCAAACGACAATAATGTTTTTTATTTTTTATTTCGACGTTTCGGTAGAGTTCCAGCTACAACGAAAAAATTTGACAACTAGACAATCAATAATATTTTGAAGTTTAAGACTACAAAACTTTGTTGTCAAATTTTATTAAGGTCCATTCATAGTAGATCACACCTCTGGTAAAATGTGAAATAAAATATTTTATTTTATGACATTCTAACGATATGTAGTCCACTAGAAATGGAATCCAGTGAAGTGCACGTTCCAGGAACGGTTTTTATTGGGATAGCGCTTTTTTTTCGCTTATTTTGGAAATTTTATTAATAAAAATGCGTTTGTTGTTACTTTTTTGATTGATGATGATTATTTTTGTTTTCAAAATATGTATAACTCAGTTTGGTGATTTTGTGTATTGAAGTGTGTATCGATTAACAACCATTCCAAAGATAAATCATAAGAAAACCTGGATAAAAACTTATGATGCTATCCTGATAACGCAGGTAATTGAATGCCGAAATACAGTGTTGCCAGTAGTTAAATTCAAGTTACTGGCAATAATATGGTTATTGACAAAACCATGAACCATTCTTGCTACACCGAGAAAAAGATTTATTTGTGACAATCAAAATCTGATTATGTCAAATAAATATGATTTTCCATATGGCCTAACTAATATTTAATTTGTCGTTAAGAAATGATTTATTTCAAGTTCGGAAAGTAATATTGCTTATTTATGAAAACATATTCATTGTCAATAATAAAATGAATTATCAATCGAAAATTATATTTATTCTTGTACAAATGTGTCATATTTGTCTCAAACATTATTTATTAAGGTATAATGACAGAATAGTTATATTAATATTTGAAAGCATTTGAATTGAAATTAAATAGTTTTCCGATAATAAATACCTATTTTTGCAGGCTAACTATATTGTTTCATTACAAAAAATAATTATTTTAAGGCAGAATTATATTTATTTACTATAAACAAATATATTGTCTGAGTTAACGATATGTTTTTTATTGGTAAAAAATGTGTTGTCTCAGCAAATTATATTTCTTTATTATAATAAAATGTTTCTCAATATTTACTGAATGAAAACAGGCTCTTGATCATCTTTCAAAATACCTATAAAGTTGAAATTAGAAACCAAAAAGATTTGTCGGCAATTTTTTTCCTTCCGATTTGGTCTATCAATATGAAAAATGAAAATTCTTTGAATAAACAGATGATTTTGATATTTAATCGCGATGATAAAAAACTAATGTAAAATATACCTACTAATTTACTCACTCGAATATAACATTTATTTTCTTACCTTCAAAGAGTTCACAAAACTCCTGCAATCCCCATGAATTCAACAATTCACTCGTTTCTATTGTTAAACTCATATTGCACAAAGCACTTTAACCAAAATTTAAAAAATAATTGTAAAATTATAAAAACTGACCTGATTTCACAATCACATGCACACTGACTCCCAAACGTGTAAGGGTGGCGACCGTTACTGAATAGTAGGGAAGGGTGGGGTTAGAATTCTTTGTTTTAATTGCCACATAATTTGTAGGCTAATGTGATTTCTTGCGGGTGAAGAAATATGTGATTTGTAGAAAATAAGTTTTATTCTCGTAACAATAATGTACAATTATACTCAAATACTTATTTTTTCGGTATTAAGTAGATCTAAATTGGGGCTAATAATCTATAGACATTTAAAAAATGTATATTTCTGATAAAACTTCGAAATAATTTACTGTAAATATTTAATTTGTTGTTCTAAAGTGATGGAATATTATTCAAGATGTTATGTTTTTTCTTGGGGAATAAATAAAATTTTTACCCAAATAGCATCGTTATATTTTATAACAAAATATTATATGGTGATTCGTGAACTTTTATAGTTTCTGTAGAACAATTCTATACAGGTGTGCATGGAGGAGAACAAATATCTTCACATTAAAGAAATCACACTCGAATAAATGATTTTTTTATATCAAAATTTCCCAATGTTTTCACGTTAATATGGCTTCTTAATAATAAATAAGCAATGCTAGTATTAAACAAAGGGGGGTCAAACAAATCAGTTTATTTGTCTATAAATAACTCTTCTCTCGGTGTACGAACGCAAAAACAGAATACACAATTTCTTGACCATATTGCTGTATGTTATAACCATAATATTGTTTATACAACAATGTTTGTAGCAATATGTAAGCAGAATAGCACTGATTATCTTAGAACACGTTTTTCTTCTCTTCTTTGTTGACTTTTTGAGTTTTTCATATTAATATCACAAAAAAACTTGAGTCTAATTACGCCTAATTTTTTTCTTGCATAAATTCATTCTACTCTGGGTTATTATTAAAGTTTGTTGTGTTTTTTTTTCATGAGAATGTAGAAACATTCGAAAGCCAGTAGACTACATACATGCTATTTACTCGAATTTTTTTCCGTAATACAAACTTAATGTTGACATGAGAAGAGTGGAAAATAGTAGAGTCAAAACTATAACAAATGTTGCATCGATACATCAGACAGCAAATGTGAGGACACATTGTGGGCGATGTAGAAACTTTTATTAAAGGATAAGGGAACGTAGGTATATATTGATTTAGACTTTTAACGCACTTTCTATATAATTGAAAAAAATTATGATTAAACTTCTTAAGTAATCTTATTTTATTTATCAAGTTCGAACGATGAACAAATACTTCTCAATATAAATCCCAAGTACCAAATTAGGGCAGTTATTACTCTGGAATTACGTAATCAGAAGACGTTATGCTTGTCGAACTTTTCGAATAAAACTTTTGTGATTTTGGAGCGGAGTAAGAATAATTTATGAAAGAAAAATTTTACGTTCTCATTTAACAAGGCATTTATTAGAACCTTATCTGTGGGTAATTATAAAGTAGAGATCATTAAAATATTTTATTTCAGAGAAGTGGACCTAAAGTGTTTAAAAGATGAGCGGCTTTTATTATTGAGAAAGTCCAGATATACTTCGAGATTAGTCAGAACTTCACAAATTGCCCAAAGGAAATTTCAGGTTCTCTCAAGTTTTCATCATTGAGACGATTTTAAAAAGGCAACCACTTTTAAATAAATCGTAAATTTTTCTCGGCTGAATTCTTCAGTTGTTCTCTTTTTACCTACAACTTTATCTACACTGAGAGATGTACGTACGTTAAATAACAACCTTTTTCCACGGTCGGGAGTAGAAATCAGTTTCTATGACATCAAAATTAAAACAGAAGTAGTCGATTATTCCCAAGGGAGTTAACATTATGGAGAACGTTTTTCATGCAAAAAAAAGATAACATTGAAATTATTTATTGACATTTAAATTAAATGTTACATTTGTACAATTTTCAAAATTAATTTTAGAAGGAATATTACTTTCGCTTACATTTACAGTTTTTGTGATTGCGCTAGTAGTCGTACCTACTAAAACCTGATTAGCAATTTTGGTCTTATTTTCAATGGAGTTCTCGAAACCCTCAGCGACTGTCGCTGATTTCCAACCAGCATGACGCTTTATTGTCGTGATATCCACACCAGCATGTGCCAGTAATGTCGCTGAAGATCTTCGTAAACAGTGACCAGTATAACATGCAGCATCAAGTAATTTTAAATACGAAGCTACTACACTCGGAATTTTTCCCATGGTATTCTTGCCAACTGGCTGCGAACTACATTTTCCTTCTTTGTAGTACAAAAAAAGGTTAGCTTATGCTTGACGTAGGGAGGACGAAGGGACATGTATTTTGGAAACAATTCAAGCATATTTCCCACATCGGTAACCACAAAGGTTCGTGGAATCTTTGTCTTAGTGTTTGGAATCTTTGTCTTAGTGTTTGGAATTTTTACAATAAAGGAAGAGCATACATCCTCAATATCATCTACAGTTAAATTTACTAGTTTATCAGTTCGACAAGCTCCGGCAATCCCCAGAATTAATCCAACATATATAAAAAATCAAAATACTTAATAATTGAAATACCTAACAACAAAAGTAACCTAACCTAACCTTAATCATTAAGAATTCTTTGTCATCTGCACTTCATAGAAAATGGTCGATTTCACCCTTTGTCAATATTTTCGATTTTTTCGCTTGATATCCGTCACCGGTTCTTTTCAAAAATGCGATCAGCTTGTGGAATTTCCTTATATCTATGTTGTCGTAAATTATCAAGCATGACTTAACCATAGAATATTGCGCCCATAATGTGGAAGACTTGTAATTCTTTGCATTTTCACTGAAGTATGCCAACAAAACATTCTCGCTGTATACTTGAACATTTTTCTCGGCGCACCACTTTTTGAATCGATTGTAGGCTATATCGTATAAAGATCTTGACTTCGTAGGCAGCAAATTGCTTATTGCAATATTTGCAGCCTCCACAATCTCTTCCGACTCACAATTATCCATTGATGTGCACTAAACAAACTTTAAACTAAACCAAACTAGCACCTTAATTTGACAATTCCTTTTGTTTGTTTATTTTGTAGTTATGACAATAACTCAACGACTACTAAATAAATGCTCAAATCCGAATACAATAATTCTGGTGCTACTTACTTCATAATGACCAAATATGTGTTTTTAAGTTAATGAGACCGTGGAAAAAATAGTATATACCATTCGGGAGAGATGCTATTTTGTCCTCAGTGCATTGTAGCCCTCGGGCTTCAAATTGCACCTCTCCCTTATAGTATAATGGACTATTACAATTATTTATAAAAATATACCAGGTAAACTAGCATTAATCCTTAAGAGATGTTCGAATGAAGGATTCACATATTTGACAAGTCTTTATAATTATTTGCAAACTGTCAAGTCAAATTTATTTTGGCAGAAAGTCAGTAGTAGCTAAGGGCTAGATCTGGTGAGTAAGGTAGCGACGAATCAATTCTAAGCGTGATCAATTCAATTAAGCCATATTCATCATTTAAGACATTGTCTTAGTGGAACAGCATTAGTTTTTCCTTCTTCATGTCGGAAGCTTTTCACTCCAATAATGCCATGAAATATTCATATTTTTACTTTTCTGAATATAGTCGATAAATAAAATACTATGCTCGTCCTTCTGAAATTTAATTTTTTTTTAAACAGAACTATTTTAGTTAATGCCTGATGATTTGTGAGTGGAAGAATTTTATGAATAGGTATATTAAAAAAAAATTACATTGTTGACTTAGCTCTACTTCCACCACAAATTTGGTGTAGTTCTGAGAATATTTTATTCATGCGAATCCTTTCATTCTAATGTTAATTCTGAATTATGTAAAAACTCATGTGAGTCGTTCCATTCTAAGGTTAATTCTGAATTCTGTACGCAATTAAATTGTGATGAACGGCAAAGCCGCGAAATATTGTGAAAAATTTGGTACGGTACGGTACGCATCAATCTTGGGTTATCCAACATAATAGACTAATTTTGGATAAAATAATTCACCAATTTTTAAAGCATTTTAAGCTTATAAGTATAGTAGAGATACACTGCAGAGAAAACGATACAAGCAATTTTTAAAAATCTTCACATTTTTGGAGTTTCCTGGAACTCTACTATAATCCTGTGCAAGCAACTGTAGTATACCTACAGCAGATATGATGCTATAGAACCCTTTATTTTCCAAGGTCAACATGGTTTTGGAGCTTTTCAAAGCTTGAATCTACTATTGTTGTACGGGCAACTAATTAGCAACCAATCATTCAAGGCATTTAAAACTTTTAAGGACTATTCGGTCTCTATATAAGAAAATAACGATATCAAATTGTCAATTTTCTAAAATTACCACAGATTAGGAATTTTCTGGAGCTCTAAGCTCTACTTTGTGGAAGCTACTAATTTTTGAAGACCATCAGGAAGCTTGAATAAGCAACAGGTGTTTACGCTTGTTTGAACGAATTGATATTCATTTTTATCGTAGTTTCTTTTCTCGTACAAGAGTCACCTTTCTGCTATAATTTGATTTCAATCATTAATATTTATCTAGCAACTAATTTGTAGCGTGTGTTTGCATATTTTTACAGTGTTATATCTTATGTCAAGGCTAAATTTAAAAAAAAACTATGTGTATTATCACAATTTTCTCTGAGAAGCAATACATTTTTAGGTATTTTAGACTTGGTTGGGGGCTGGCTTGTAGAGGTTTATTTTATGGACGTGCTCCGAAATGTCGAAGTATGCTGACATCCACTTGGGAAGTAATTTGTAAACCCACTATCTTCTAGTATCCTTAAGGTGTCAGCTATCTCTTGCAACTTTCCTTCACGGTCTTTTAAAACTATATTTTGTGGACTTTTATGTTCGAGGGAATATCTAACTAGGTATAACTGGTTTTGGTGACCAGAGCGTTCAGAACCATTGGTACTAATACAATATTTAAATTCAGTTAAACAATTTAAAAGTTAATTCCTCTGGTGCAGAATCTCCATAGAGTATGAAACTCCATAGAGTATGTGACGCAGAAAATATGTGTACTTGACAACAATTATTGTCGGCGGGATCGAAGAGTTAAGTATTTAACCAGTATTATTTTGCACGTGGTCGGTGTTTCGGTTGAGCAAGTGTTTAAATGGGAACTATGGGAATAAAGCTGGTAGGATATACTTTTACTGCTTAATATTTATTTGTATGTTTTTAATAGTAATGGGGAAGTATGTTTAAATTAAAAAAAATGGGATTATTTTACTTTTATAGCGTTTAAGATTTTGCTCTGTATTCTCTGCTGCAGATTCATTAGGCGCAAGTATAGGCCGGGGAGGCAAATATCCGTAAAAAAGGAGGGATTGACTTCACTATGGTGAGAAAATACTAACGACAGCCTTCTGATCAACCAAGAGGGAGGTCCTATACAGAAGAGCTACTGCGATAGAAAAAGTTCAACAATTTATAGAATAATTAAACCTGGAAATAGTGGAAAAAGATCGCTGGGTCCGGAAGGTATCTTAATAAAAGTTTACTTTATTGTAGGGGTTCTTGGAAAAGAGAATGAAAGAACAATGATCAATAATTTGTGGGCATCTGGATTTGATCCTTATCGGAACGCAGTAACATCTATGGGCTTTTAATTTCGCAGAATAGCTTATAATCAAGCATACATTTTTCAAAGAAGAATAAAAAGCTGGCAAGCAATGGTCAAGATCTTCTTTAGAGAGAAATCCAGATCTATCCATTCGACAGGCGGAAGGACTTTCTTTAGGAAGATCCAAAGGAATGAATCGTAGCGAAAAGTAGAAAAGCTTTTTGATGTATTGAGGAAAATAATTTGATAGATCGACCATCCAATATTGTTAATATATGTTTGAGGCAGGGATTCAAATTATAAATAAACCATCTAAGGTTTTGGCTCCCGAAGGTGCAAAGGATGTGCATGTTTTGACGTCTCGTGAACGCGGTGAAAATGTAACCGTAATCGCTGAGGGTCACATATCCACAGTATTTTTTCCCTCAAAAAACTTTTTATTTTTATTTTATAAATGGTATAACATGATTTGAGCATCATCTATTTATAATATACTTAATTTAAAACAAGTACAGGAAGCAACTTGAATGATAAACGCACACGTATTTATTGAATTTTTATTGATATTTATTAAGTCTTAACGATGGAGATCCAATCTGTGAACATCTGTCAGTCGAACGTATCGCTTTTTAAAAATAGAGCCCTTGAAAGATGTTCAAGTTACTTTGTATTTTAATTAGAAAACACGAATACTATTCGGAAAGACAAAAGGCTAAGATAAATTACAGTTTAAAATTGTCTTGAACGATTCAGGAAGACAAGAACCGATACAAATGACCTAAACGTGTCATCTGATGTTGCCTTCGGAAGTTACGGGTATGAGTGGTCACATCTGCGGTTGAGTAATTCAGAACTTTGACTTTTTTTTTCAAATCAGCCTCAGTTCTGAGGGCAACCGTTTCATTTAATAAAATTCATAGATCGCTGTTCGCTTTCTTATTTGATCCGATCTCCGAACTTCTATTGCGTTGTGGTGAATTATTAAACTTCATGGATTCATTATGCAAATTCATAAACTTTATATGGAATATATCAGTAAAATGTATGATAGTTTCTTTGTTTTCTTGCAATATGTGAGGAGGAAACTCATTGAATTTTAAGGGACACTCAAAAATTAGTCTGTAAACAAAAACTTTTTAGAAATATATTATAATATTCAATTGTGAATAAATTAATTTCTTATAGCAGAAATAGCTGTTGGCAGAGCTTCTAAAATTTTTAAATAATCTTGATAGTTTGGTTTGGAAATTAAATAAATCCTTGGAAAATAGTCATTAGGGTCATTCAATGGTAGGTACCTGCTTATTTGAATACATCTGTATGTATTGTAACGACCATAAAAACTTTTTTCTTTTTTTCTCTATAAATCGAATACAAATTTTTAAATTCATTAAGTTATTCCTGATAATGGTAGCGGGCACTCTACCGAAACGTTGAAATGATAATTTAAAAAAATATATATTGCGGTTTATTAGGGTGTTCAACTAAAAATAGATTCTTGTTAATGATTAGGGAACAAATTACGTTGCTCCGTATTTTTTCGAATTTAATAGAGTTGATTTGTTTTTATCCCATTTAAAAATTTTTTTAAAAATTCCGCCTATTAGATTTATGTCACTAGTATAAGTTAAAGTTAGTAACATATTTTGACATGGAACAAAGTAATCACAAGAGAGGGTAGTTACCCAAATCGGAGAAGGAAAGAGTAGTTTAGGTTAGAGTGGTCGAGATGTTTACTTTCGCATGTGGTTTCATCTTGGTTTAATTTTTTTTAAAGTATGCCTTTTATTAATGAAATGCTCCAAATTTAAATTGAACAAAGAAAACAACAGAATGGTAGATGCCATATGTCAACATTTTTGCCCTGAGCAAGCTCAAACATCCCAATGGAGGAGACATAAGAAGACACTGACACATAGAACAGCACAGAAAGACTATCGACAACTTCACATTTAAATTAATAATTTTATTTTTAAATATCACATTTGTCACTTCTTAATAATATTACCTACCTAATAAAATATTGGAAATTATAAATAAAGCCTGGCAAAACTAAAAAAGTTTCAGAAGAATGGGGATTATCACTGATAACCCCTATACACAAGAAAGGGAACCCTAAAAAATGCCAAAATTACAGAGGAATAACCCTACTAAATACCATTATGAAGATATACGAACAAATTATAAATAAGAAAATTAAAACTCCAATAGAAAACCAGATGGCAGAGGCACAAAGTGGATTTAGATCAGGAAGAAGCCCACAAGATCATATCTTCACATTAAAACAACTAGAAGAAAAGAGGCATTTGGAAAACAAAATTATATATCTGGCATTCATAGATCTGGAGAAAGCATTTGATACGGTCCCTAAAGAGAAAATATGGAAAGGATTGAAAGATAGAGGAATAGAAAATAAAATCATTAAAATTATTCAAAATATATATGAAACAAATAATAATTTCATAGTACGAAACAACATGAAGTCTGATATATTCAAAACCACTATAGAATTAAGACAAGGAGGAGGACTAAGCCCAATATTGTTCAACGTACATATGGATAGAATCATCAAGAAAAGTGAAGAGAAAATAAAGAAAATGTTTGTAGGCTATAGAAATCTAGAAAGAGTCGAAATAGCTAAGTACTGATTGCAGGAAGTGAAAAGAGATTACAAGAAAATATAAACATATGGAAAAATGTAATGGAAGAAGAGAGTATGAAAATCAATACAAACAAAACCAAAATCCTGGTAATAGGAAACCCAAATATCAAAACACAACACACAAATTGAACAAGTAAAAGAATACAAATATTTGGGAGTAATTTTCGAAGAATCTGGAAAACAGGAAGCAGAAATAAATGATAGGATCGATAGAACAATTAAAAAAATTTATAGATAAAAAAGAAATCTCGAAGCAAACAAAGATAAAGGTATATAACACCATATATCGTCCAGTCTTAACATATGGATGCGAGTCCTGGACGCTCACAAAAAAGCAGAAGAGCAAAATACAAGCTGCGGAAATGAAATACTTGAGAAAAACTTTAGGAGTGAATAGAAAGGACAAAATAAGAAATACAAAAATACGAGAAGAATTGGGGGTGCAGCCAATATTGAAGTTTATAGAACAACGACAACTAAGCTGGTGGGGACACATTCAAAGAATGGACAATAAAAGACAAGTTAAAAGAACATATGTAGCAAAAATATAAATAAAAAAAGGAAGACCAAGAGAAACATAGAATACAGCAATGGGCAAAATTATACAAGACAGAGGCGAAACATGGGAAGAGGCTAAAACGTTAACACGAGAGAATGGAAAAAATTTATACATGAAAATTAAATGTAAATGTAAATCCGACACTTTAGGGTATAAGGGTAACGATTATATAATATATATATATATATATAAAATATGGGGTGAAAATTTGAAGTTGAACACCCTATTAGGTACAATAACAAAAAGAATAATGAATATACCACAAGGAATATACAGAAAATAACAGTACTTGTGGTTTGATCTCAATTTTTAAGATTTTTATTAATAAAATAACGATTGCAAATATTTATCATTTTTCTACAAAGTTCTTCAAAGGTATTTTTGACAAAAATATTTTTATGCATATTTATAGGTAGATATTATTCGCGTTTTAAATAGTTTTTCTATTGAACCATTGCTAACTTCATCTATAGGTAGTTTGGAAAGTTAATTAGTGATAAATGATTTATAGCACTTTTTTGTGAGTTTTCGTAAGTTCAATTTTTATTCTTTTACCACTGCAAAGTTTTTGTTACTAACTATTGTGATATCTATCGATTATATGAACATAATTCAAAAATATAGACAATTATTTGTAACAAAATTGAACTCAAATAAATTATGTATGACTCCTAAATGTTTCTATTTCTGAGTTAAAAGAAAAAAAATGCGATACGTCTCTGTTTGAAGCCTCTAGGCATTAAGAGCACTAGCAGTAACCTAAATGTTAATTTCAGTAGAAAACTTTCCGGAATATCTACTTTGATTTCTTTAGACTCGAACAAAACATTTAGTTAACGAGTGCGAGGATGACAGAAATTAAAATATACGCGACCATTCTTACAAGGGAACCACCAGGAGTAAATCGCAAAACTTTCGCGAAAGGATAATAATTCAGTTAGGAGAAGAAGGACGTTGCACTGAAAGCGACAACTTTTCCTGATACACTGAATCATGTTTTTAGACTAACGGTAAAGTCACCACTCTTCTTTTGATACATTGCACACAAACATAAAGAGGAATCAAATAGAATTCGGATAAAAAATATAAAATTGAAGAAGTTCTGTGGAATTTTGCTTAGTTTGTAGTAAGTATGTAAGAAAAATCAATACTTCAGTATAATGTACAAGACGAAACAAGTTCTGAACTAAAAATAAACAAAGCCTAGAAACAAGTTACCACAAGGTAGTGTGTCAAGACTGCCATAATTATTGGCTCTTTACTGTATTCGAAGCTGTAAAACTGACTGGACTTAAGGTATCCAGTTTTAGAGCTGGTCCTGAGGATTGTTTTTTGCAAATTATGTGGGAAATATGGTAACATTGGTCATAATATACCGAAATAAACTTCATCACAAACACCTCTAAGCGAACTTTTAGGAACTCAAGGAAAAAAATAAATCAAAAGAGTGAAAAAATATTGTTTAAATACGTCTCACTTGTGTACCTACTACCTGTGAATAGTAGGTGCTTCAGTAATAAATTAGAATGTAACTAGGTATTTCCAAGTCAACTTTCAGAGACAACTTTTCAGCCTCGGCATATTAGGAACTACATAATTTAATAGACGTAGAAAAAAAGAGTTAGTTACATTTTCACTAAATCTACTTCTTACCTATGTTTTTCAATTCTAATTACACATCTTACATGTCCGAGGCCCTCCCATGTGCCGTCTTTTGATTTTCCTATTGGTTTATACTATTTCATTGAAGTTTGTCATTGGCCATAACAGCAGATCAGTGCGATATCTGCGCATGATCTAAGGTGCAGATTGTCTGCTTTCCGAAATTAACTGCCAGTATTCATCCAGTGTTAACCGGGACCCTTTAGGGAAAGTTTGTGTCGGTCGGCTTTTCAGTCTTTTACCCACGAGGTATTTGGCAGAACTTTATACGGAACAATCGTGGTTTTAATTAAATTTTTATTTGAACTTACTTCTGTTCTGGAAACTTTATTAACATTATGAAGCGGTTTATAGTGATTGTTTTGTTTGGAATTTGTTTTTTTGATAATGTTTCCAACCCGGCTGGTGCATCATCAAACGGTAAGTTTCGATTTGTTTACTTTTTTGTTTGGTCTGCTACAGACTTCTTCCTGGCGTAGATGACCTCAACAATCCTTAAATTGATCATTAGAAATAGTAGGATTGTTTTTGATTTTTTATTTTTTACTGTCAGAAAATTTGAATAATTTGTTGTTTATCTTTATTTTTTTTTTCAATAACAAGTAACTATTGATGAAAAAATTTTACATGTGCATTAAAATTTCGATGGCAATTACTTTGTACGATATTTGATATAAAATACAGTTTAATTGTGTCAACTATATTAATTTTAAATGCCACTTTTGTAAATACATATTTGTAAAGTTAACTTAAACGACAAATGTCAGACAAGAATAAACTAGTGGTGAACTCTTCTTTCCTTATATTATTTTAAATATTTTAATTTATATATTTAAATTTTGATTGTATCTCGACTATTCAAGGGTAAATAATCA
Source organism: Lochmaea capreae (assembly GCA_949126875.1). Taxonomy (NCBI): domain Eukaryota; kingdom Metazoa; phylum Arthropoda; class Insecta; order Coleoptera; family Chrysomelidae; genus Lochmaea; species Lochmaea capreae. The sequence continues at coordinate 12,416,961 of OX421402.1, read as the reverse complement.
TTGCATGCACCATTTATCTTTTTGAAAATATCCATACCTACATTATGTTTTCAAAAAGGTAAGCCAAAAATATTTATTACATTCACCCTTCCCCACTTGAAAAACTGGTGAATACAAACATGTTAATTTCTTTCTTTTTGGACTACAACAGCAGTGTCAAACCTTGTTTTTTTTTATTATATTAACTTTTGAACAGTTTAGTTTTTGATACAGTTGCGTAAGCCAAACTTCCTATCTTTTCCCATTTTTAAACAACTCGTATACTAAATCCATATTAATCCACTCCAGCATTCAAAAATCGTAGTCCTGGCATATTCCAGGTACCTACATCCTCCCATGCTAACTAAACGAGCAAGTCTGTCCCTGACTACTCTCGAATAGTCAGACCGGCCCTGGAGAGATTCGTCATTCGGTGAGAGATGAAAAAACTAAACACTTTGGCGATTATTGAATATATAGAAAAGAGTTATCGTAACGTGAATAGTTAAATAAATATTCCTTGTTAAAATAAATGTGATAAGGCAATAACTTTTCATTTTGTTAGTTTTTTGGTAAAATAACCACAACCTTTTTTATGTTTTTATTTCGTTGAAATAAAACATAAAAAAGATTGTGGTTTAGTTTCCCAAAAAGTTAACAAAAAGAAAAATGAATACACCACAAGGAACATACAGAAGAAACTTGTTAGTTTCATCAAAGATTACAAAAATCTTTGGTTTATTTTTATAAGTTGTATTTCAGTCAAAAATAAATATCTATCTATAACTTTTTTAAATGAAACTAACTGTTTCTAATTAATTCTACTATTTAATGAAAAAAATTAATGAAATCTAAAATATTATTGATAATTAGGTATTTCGATGATATGTCAATTTTAGAATTTTCATTAAATAGTGGAATAATTAGAAACAGTTTCATTTAAAAAAGTAAAATGAGTAGATTCCACAAAGTAGGGTAAAAACAGTAAATTCAAATACTAATTTATCTAAATAATATTTTATCTTTCTGGTACAAGATTTAAATTGATAATTTTGTGTATATTGCTTTTGCTGACATTGACACTGACACGAAGGAACCATCACTCACAGTCATTCCAGAATAGATTTTATTCCAACTCACTTATTGAAAGAAGTGACAAGTTGCCCATAACTATACAACATTTAGCTAAATTATTGGAATAGGTTGGAAACATAAAGGATGGAACGTTGGTGTTGTAAACTGACAAATAATCTAAAACTGATAAAGGAACAGTAGCTGGAGTTGATGGTACTAAATCAAGGTGCAATGTTTAAGCACGTTTGTATATTCCAGGCGGAAATTCACTGTATTGACACGTGTTTGCAAATGAGCATAGAAAGTAGTGGTATAGAGGCCAAAATATTATTATTCTTTTCGATAGTCAAAAAGCACAGAAATAGATCTAGACTGTTCTGGGACTGCCTGCAAAACTCTTAATCCTGTCAAACCACAATAGGTTTGCACTTTAGTGGGTCCTAGGGCACAAGGGTATTATAGGCAATGAATTGACAGACACCCTATCCTAGCAAAGCTAAAGTCTGAAACGGTATTTACTGGTCCTGAACCAGCATTTGGTGGATCAAAATCTGCAGCAAGGTGGATTCAAACAGAACATCAGACGTACTGGAGCCACATGGTTAAAAAACCATTAGAGTCGCTGACTAACGGAATATTAAACCTCACCGGTCACTGTGCCCTAAGGAAATAAAATAAATAAGGTTTATTGTTCACACTTAAATTGTAAATACAGGAACACGTGAGTGGCTACTATACAATGAGCTATAAAAAACTGGGTATATAATAAAAGAAGAAAAAGAAGTTACAAGAAAATAAACAATATCAAAAACTACATTAACTCCATAGGTTGAATGATTATGTTATTTCGAAAAATTGGATTATTCATTAAATATAATTGATTGAAATTTCGTTGCTCCTGCCATGAAGTTATACGATTTAGTAACTACTATGGGATCTGTAGAAGATAAAATCACGTCCAAGTCATTCGGGAGACCTCGAGGTTTTATAAAAGTATATTGAAAACTTTTATATGAGTCTAAGAATTCCTAGGGAGGTATGGTATGTAAGAGTTTGCTGTAAGCATGATTATTTGGATTGTTGGTGTGTTTTTTAGTAATTTTGTAGTTAGATTAAATTCTATGCAATGTCGAACTTGATAAAGAGATAAAGAGTGGAATGTCGATGTTTCCGTCCCAATCCTATTTTATATTTTTTATAAGAACATGTGGTACAGAGTTCCCAACTTAGGGGTTTTCCCCCCAAATTTAGGGGGAAAAAGTGGGATGGGTTTTTTTAGAGGTGCCATACTCGTAGGGGTATTTTTAGGGATTTTTATATAATACATGAATGAAGAATTTTAAAAAATGATGTTACTGAATGAAATTATGTATTGATTGTTTGAAATTTATTATTTGTTTAATGATATTTTATTATTTATTAATTATTTTTAATGTATTATTTATTTTAAAATATTTAATTATTTATTTTATAAATAATAAAATTTTTTTACGGGGAATCTCTAGTAATTGTGGGGATTTTAGGGGTTTTTGATTGGGGTTTTAGGGAGATACATTTTTGAGAGTTGGGAACACTGATGTGGTATCACCATCAAAATAAAATAAAATCTCAACCCCTTAGATTGTCCATTAAAGTCATTTAAAACATTCAAAGCCCCATGTCTAACGAATCCAAGCAAAACTATTGTTTATATATAATTTACAATGCAAATTTTTACTATGCATATTACGTCATCGCTAATGTATTTAATACCTACGCAAAGTAATTTGTTGACGTTTGGAATATTACCAAAGGCAAGAGAAAATACTAAAATGTAAATATTGCGAATATTAATGATGTTTGGGGCGGTAAAGTTTGTAAAATAAAGTACAAAGGGTCGGAAAGATGCTCTCCGGAATAAAACAGGTGTTATCTTCCTTGGGCTCCGTTCGTACACACGTATAACGGCCCGATTTTCGACTAAGTGGATGGTCTCAAACATCAAAAGTTGATTAAAACAGAAATGATTTGTCTTAGTACAGGTACAAGGTTTCAGGCCATAATCTTTAATGAATTGTCTTTTATTAATAAAACGAACTCCGAGAAGGATGCTCTTACCGTAAATGTGATGCCGACACACGTTAAATAATAAAAATAACGGTGTTTGCCCGTTCTGTTTTCTTACAGAAAATTTAGATCAGTGTGTGCTGATAGGAGAATATGGTATAGGAGAAAATATTTCGTTCACTGTTTAAAGACAGATAAGTTTTGTCACCAACTTTTTATTATAATAGGTACTCTTGCTTTGTCCGATCCAGGATGGCTAGCGATCTAAGTTCTTATTGTCTTCTTTTATTTTTTGAGCTTTGCAAATTCTGGAACGAGCAGAATCTCATGCACGACGATTTCACTTTTTATAGTCCCAACTAAAATTCCGGCTTATCTTTCTCTGAATATGATGAACCTTCACTCCCTGGTAACTTTAGCCCATCTTTTACAGGGTGTCCCGTAAATAAGTACCGTAAATCCGAGGCATGATAGATCGTTAAGAAATATTTGAAATACCCAAATACAACTTTTCCCTAACCTTCGTAGTTTGGGAGATACATGCTGTTAAAAGATGCAGAAGAAATACACATTTTATTTCTTATCTTCTCGGGTGATAAAAGTACAAATTTAAAATTTTTTGTAGGTTATTATCTCTTCAAAACACATCAACAGTATTAATTCTGTCAAATTCTAATAAGTTAGTGGCGTGGTACGAAGGGTTCGTAAACTTTTATTGTACCATATTTTTGAAACACCATTTATTTAGAGCTAAAGAATTTTGTCTGCACTTCTTTACCTATTCAATTTCCTCCATAAAAAGCACTTTTTGTTGAACTCGATACAATACTCAATTTTCATGATTCTAAACTTTTTATTGCAGTAAGCACTTTTTTATGTTGTATTTTTTTAAATAAATTTGTAGTACCTACTTGCAGATCATTTCCAAATAATTTAAACTCAAACGTTTTTTATGGGTTTGTAATCCATAGTTCTTCAATAAAAATAAAAAATAATTGAAATAACCTCATTAATAAACTTATTATTGAAACTATTTTGTATGTAGCAGTTAACTACATTAACAAACGTTGCTATTTCATTAAATGTTCAAAATGGCGTCCTTCAACTGCCACAGATTTTTGCATACGTTTTTTCATTTGGTTGGTTATCTTCCTCATCAAAAATCTATTTATTAAGACACAACTCTCTGTAAGCCGTTTCTATTCTTTCTTTGAGTTCACCCACCGCATTGACTGGTGTAGAAAATACTTTTTGTTTTAATATTCCCCACACGTTATAATCTATTGGATTACATTCATTCCATTGGCCATTTGACCGGTGCATCTACTCCACGGCATATCCATTTTCCCGTAATGTTTTCATTTAGCCATTCCCTAGCTCGCAGTGTAAAATGTAGCGAGGTCCCATCGTGCATAAACCATATTGACAGTCTACGTTGATAAGGTACATCATCAAGAATATCTATTAAATTATTCCTAAGTAAAAGCTATTATACCAAAACGGGTCAATCTTGTTTGGATTCGCGTCACTCTTTTGCCTTTGGCTCTACACTTTTATTATTTTATATAAACTTTGACTAACTAGGTACATTTTTGTATCTGTAAGTCTAGTAAATTGTAATTGAAAAGATTGTGAAGTGTAAAAGAAAGTGGTAAGGTCCGTAAAAGGATAATAATAACAGTGAAGAGGTGGAAATGCTGCAGGTGGCTCAGAATACAAATCAAACAAAATAACGAAAAAATGTCCTTACACTGAATGGTTTATATGGATATAATATAATATAATATCTAGTCACATGATATTACCAATTCTACATAGGTAGTGATTAGCTTTATTTCGGAAGTTGTTGATTAAAAGACGTAATTTGTTTGGAACGTCCACAATATTTTATAATTTTCGCGGTAGTATTTGTTGACATCTTAACACACATTGTTTTGTATTTTATAACAATATCCTTTAATGAATAATCGGCTTCTAATAGTAAATTTTTCGAGCATGTGTTATACATTGCAAAGGTTATCTAAAAACGGCACAAATGAGGTATTTTCACTTGATTATAATCCATAGATCGAAATGCTGAAGTAAGAATTCAATGAAGATCTCAATTTGTAACCCTAAAAGCTCACGTACCAACGATCATACGAGATGTGTGGCTTATTCGACTGCTTACTGCCAAATTGAACTGAAAACTTTTCTCAAAAGAAGTAAAATGTCTTTGGGAAACCTGACGACATCTCAGGGATTCATGAGATGACACTTGAAAACATTTGTCAGCAAGAACATTATTTTAACACTAAATACAAGTCGTTAAAAATTAATAGCGGCAGTAACACATATATATATATATATTCAGTCGGAATTTAGAAGCACTGGCATATTAAGTTAAGACGGCTTGTAGAATTTTAAATTGCTTTTATTCACAATAGATGTTTTTTTATCTGAGTGACTATTAAGAAAGCTATAGATGTTCAAATCCTTTCTAGTTAAATTTCAAATTTTTGTTGCACAGAGAGCGAGGAAATCGGTGTAATGAATGTGATTGCACTGAAATGTCAAGAGTTGAGAAATGCATCAGAAAATTTCCTCCAATTATCAATTTTGCCAGTTAGTTGTTGTGCTACCATTATTATATTCTTCAAAGTGGCTGTTAATGCAATATTTAACAAAGGTTTAGTTAGGGTTTCATCTAACTACCGATATTTTACTAATAATGAGCCCTTAAGATTTTATTCATGTTCTCATAAACTGATAAATAAATATTGTTCAGCTTAAAGTCGTTTTATATGTAAGACGACGTCAATGCTTTCTAGAACGTAAACTCTACGCGATCATTAAAAGTCTAGAAACGTTTCATCGACTTTAGTGTTTAGAATGACAAGTGAACTTTCATATGAGTTGCAAGCTGTTTCTAACGTCGTTGTTTTGACAAAGTTTTCAAGTTTCAAATTTTGCAACTTCGGAGATGTTGTTCTTTGCTTTTCTAGAGACGTCCATTGTTTTAATCAAAATTAGGTAATTGTTTGGTTTTCACGTTTTTCTCTTTGTCAGATAAAATACATTTTGTGATTCCCAACGAATTGAACTCACTTCCAAGCGTCTAATATTTTCTTCAAGTGGGTTACACACCTTCAGTTGAAATGAGCCATTTGTTATGTAAGTCACTCAGTTTACGGGCTTTAAAGCAGTTTTTGGTACAGTTGAATTTCCATTTTCGAGTGATTTTGGTGATATTGATTAAGTTTTCAGTATGTATGTTGAACAGGAATTGAAAAATGTTTTGACGCTAATAGTGTTATCTGATATCATTATTTCTTACCAATTTCGACGGTGTAAACATGCAGTGAAGCTATAGTTTGTCAAGTCATAAATTTATGACAATTCAAGTGCTTTCTATATCGTGTTTTGAACTTCGGCACGATATTATTTTTCATCCCTGTTGACTGTTGGGGTTGGTGTGTTCACCATCTTTCCGTTTCATCATTGTACGAAATCACATTTTTACACCACAAATGCCAGAATTTTACAGCTCTTTAATTTTTGAGGAACGTTCTCCGCGATTCAATGCCCTTTACGTGAGAATATAATCTTGAAGAGGTATGAAGGGGAATAAATAGTCTTTGAGACTTATTATACTTCGAATATTGCGATATTAAACAATATAGACTGACGCCATTTTCGTGAAGACTTTCTATGATGCCTGATAAGTTCTAAGTACCTACATTTTGTTTAATATTTAAACAGCCTTGAGCTAGGCAATACTTTATAAGAAGCTGCAATTTTTAACTGGGACGAACAAGCTTGAAATACTTCATCGTTACTCAACTTATTTGGTCACATGTCACTTATATACAGTGTGTACTGACGAAAACTTGCACCTCCGGAAACTTGGAAACAAAAGTTTCTCGATTGATTGTTCTCACGGTGCTTGGAGCATTGGAAATATTCGATATTTTGTGATAGAGTCTTGGCCACAGAGTTCTGATTCAATTTATCACTGTCACACATGATATCAAAAAAAGTTTACAGGTTTTTAAAATATTTAGCATTTCATGAGAGTTGGAGAGGAAACTCGAAATTTAAGTTTTACCAACTTCATATTTATGTTTGAAAGTTAATATTAACGTGGCTGTAGCGAAACTGATGCAAGTCCATTGTGCTTTTTGAAAAATGAAATTTTAATTTTCAGTTTTGATACTCTGCGATATTTAATAAACTACTGAACATAATAATATAATAATAATAATCCGTTTATTAACATTATACAATATACAACAATATACAAATAAACAATTAACTTTGTAAAAGGAAATACAGAACAACATAGCACAACAAGAATGTTATGTCTGCTGATTAAAGCTCTAGTCCTTTTTCAAGTAAATAAAAATATTTATTCTGCTGGTATATATAAATCAAATAAGTACATAATAGTTATATTATAGTAACTATAATGTAATTGAAAGAGGAGAATTGAATTAACAAATAAAATAGAAAGGAAAAAACATAACCGAAAGATATGAGAAGCAATGTTCATGTGATATTATATATTGACTCAAAAAAATGTAGTTTCATTTTTGTTTTAAATGAACTAACAGGTAATTTTTTAATTGATTCAGGGATGTTATTGTACAAGTTGTATAAATATTATATGAATATGACTTACGAAATACGGTTGTTCTGTAAGTGGTTAAGTGGTTAGGGAAAAGATAAATTATTATTGGTTGGGATAAAGTATGGAACCAAGTAAATATCTTTTAAACGAAAAGAACTATATTTATGAAAATTTGCAGGTAAGTGGCAATGGAACAAAATGCCTCTTATGTACATTTTTTTGTTAATAATATACTTCCGGTTTAACCGGAAATGCCATCAACTTCTTTAATTTATATGGGACACCCTATATATTTTTACAGATTTTGAAAGAGCTTGTTATTTTGAATTCATACATACTGAGTTTAGTGTAAAAAAATTTGTAAAAACGAGGAATATAGCACTTTAATCAACATCCTTTGAAATTTTGCATTAGAGCAAAAAACTATTTAGATAAACTAATTGATATTGTTTGTATGCTTCTAAACGAGTACTGTTTAGTACGTCTTTTGTTCTCCAAGTGTCAAATTCTAATTGACGGAAATAAATTTGACAATTTTGAATGGTTCAATTAAGTGAAAAAGAGCTTATTGAAATTTTAATGATGATCGGTTATATTGATCGTGTTAGAACTCATGAAGAAGTGTGTCATATTTTTAATAATTTGCATCCGGAGAGAAATCCTATTTCATGCTCAACAGTAACTAAGACATTACAACGTTTTAATACAACTGGGATAGTAAAAAGTTTGCTAAAACCTGGAAGACCACGGACTGCAACGAACGAAACTGTTAAACAAAATATTGCAATCGATTTAGAAGAATCACCTCAAACTTCCACCACAAATTTGGCACTAAACCATGGTATCAGTCGACGTTCTGTAGGAAAGATATTAAAAAGTGAAAAGTATCATCCGTATAAGGTACAGTTGGTTCAAGAATTGTCAGACGATGATTTTGACCGACGGCTGGAATTTTGCGAGCGGCTAATGGACATCTGTAATGTCGACGACAATTTTTCTTCTAACATAGTTTTTTCCGATGAGGCAACTTTTTGTTTAATTGGAACAGTTAATCGCCATAACTCAAGGTATTGGTCAAATGAGAATCCTCATTGGATTCATGAAGCACATACCCAGCATCCACAGAAGTTAAATGTTTGGGTGGGAATTGTCGAAAATAGGCTTATAGGCCCATTTTTCATCGACGGAAACTTGAATGGTGGCAAATATTTGGATCTTCTAAATAACGAAATTATTCCTGCACTTCAACAGAATGGGCAATTACCACAAAATGTTTGGTTTCAACAAGATGGAGCACCTCCCCACTATGATAGACGGGTTAGGGATTTTCTGGATGCGAATCTTCCAAATCGATGGATTGGACGTAGAGGATTCATAGAGTGGTCTGCTCGTTCTCCGGATCTTAGCTCGTTAGATTTTTTTCTTTGGGGTTATCTAAAATCACGTGTTTACGTTAGGCGACCAACAAACTTACAGTAATTGAGACAAATAATTGTTGATGAATGTGAACTAATACGTGTAGAAGTCTTGGATAGAGTGACTCAAGAATTTGTTAATAGGATAGCATATTGTCAGCAAGTAAACGGCGATCATTTTGAACATTTGAAGTAATTTTGTTTCTCATTATTCTAAAATAATGTGAGTTATTCCTCGTTTTTACAAATTTTTCTACACTAAACTCAGTATGTATGAATTCAAAATAACAAGCTCTTTCAAAATCTGTAAAAATATATAGGGTGTCCCATTTAAATTAAAGAAGTTGATGGCGCTTCCGGTTAAACCGGAAGTATATTATTAACAAAAAAATGTACATCAGATGCATTTTGTTCCATTGCACTTACCTGCAAATTTTCATAAATATCGTTCTTTTCGTTTAAAAGATATTTACTTGGTTCCATACTTTATACCAACCCCGTATATTTTTCCAAATAAATCAAAATAACGTCAAATGTTAACATTATAGAGAAAACAACTTTTATGTAATTTTTTTTAAGTCAACAACTCATTTAACGATACTATATTTTCTTAAATAGCTTTAAAACTATTTATTTTAAAATTATAAAAAAAATGTTTGATACCCTTGCAACAAGTACTTTCATTTGATGTGTCACACGATACAATTAATTTTTTTATTTGCCTCCAAAAGGGCACTCCATAACCAAAATTAATTTATTCACGCCACACATCCATGACAGACAAAAAAGTGACGTAAAAGTTCCTTAAAATCAAGCTCCCAGTATAATACAAATTAGAACAAAATGTGCTTTGACTCAAAGGTGATAGATAGCTTTATTGACGTCCATATAGGAAGGACAAGTCATAATTTTACAATTTAACATTGAATAATAAGATATAAAATAGTAAATCCCTTCATAAATAATCAAAAATACAAATAACCATTGGCGTTAATTTTGTTGCAAACATATCAAAAATATATATAAGAAAAATGTAATTCACAAACTTAAAAAAACATGTTAGGTACTCAATTCAACAAATCATTCATTCGGTTGGTTTTGCTCATCAGTCCAGGCACTTGAACTGAATCTTTGTACCATTTCCCATGTTATCTACTTCCATTCCAGAAGCTTGGTGTCTTCTATGTAAGGCCACTAGTTTGACTGGAGGGATTTTCAGTAGTTGTAATGGTTGTATAGTTTCCTCTCCAAAGTGCTTCCTTCTGAGTCCATGTAAGGTCTCGCAGAAGCAGAGTATGTGAGTAGATGTTTCATCATGAAGATCACATTTCCTGCACAAAGGTTCACTAGCTTTGCCCATTTTGTGCAGATGTTTCCTCAGGGTGCAGTGCCCAGTCACCAGGTCGGTAACTGTCTTCAAATGTCTCTTACCCAGTTTCAATAGCCTGGTTGAGAGTTCCTTGTCTACCTTGTTCAGTAAACTCTTTGTATGGAGGTGCCTTTGTGTCGACCTCCGTTTGAGTTGGTGTTCTCTATCTAGCCAGTTCTTGATTTCTCCTCTTATGCAATATTTTGTGATTCCACAAAACTGTTCCGGACCTATGAAGTCTCGTTTAGAGCCTTCTTTATAGCTAACTGGTCAGCCATTTCATTACCTGCAATCCCCTCATGTGCCGGCACCCATATTAGAGACACTTTGTTGTCTCTTGCGCCTGTTGAGGGATTCTTTACAGTTTTTTAACAGTCTAGACCTAGCTGTTGGGTTGCTGATAGCTTTAAGCAGAGCCTGGCTGTCAGTGAATATTTTTATCTTTTGTCCGGTGTATCCTCTTCTCATGTTTTCATTAATACAGGCTATAGCGGCAATCGTCTCTGCTTGAAATACAGTCGTATATCGGCCAAGGCTAAAGATCATTCTCTTTCTAGGTCCTTTTATACCAGCCCCAGTGCCATGGTTTGTTCAGGAACCATCAGTGAACCAGATGATATCTCCACAATTACCTGGGTGCATCATAATATATGTTCCCTAGATGGGATGATGATGTTCACTCGCTCAGTGAATATATTCTCCGGTGTCATGCTATCAAAACTCATGTAAAATATGGGTTCATCTAGTATCGTCCCAGTTGTATAAGTGTGTCCTCCTCGAACATTGTTCGGCTACCATAAGTCTCCCGATTTCAGCCTGAGAATTGCCAACATCGCCTCGGCCCTTACAAAAAGTTCCAAAGGAGGGAGTCCAATGAGGGCCTCCATTCAACAAATCAATGAACTTAATAAATAAAACTAATGATCAAAATTGATGAACAAAACTAATAAACTCATCTACACTGTAAAAACAATTAGTCTGAAGAAAATATTTTACAAACGAATGCAATCTCTTCCATGTATACTTTTCGAAATTACTATTGGGGTACCTCTATAGTTTGTTGTACAATCTCACGTCACATTTTTTATTTTGTGGAAAGTGTAATTTAGATTTCAACGTTAATAAACTCATCGCGTTCCTTGTGTCGTAGTAATTATGAACATCAGAGTGAGAAACCAACGCATCCTTATGTTCATGGATGTATAAGATTGTCTATAACATCATATACACACAAGGGAGCGGAAGAATCCCTTTTTTTTAAATAGGGGACGACACGTGGCATCATAATCTGCGTTATCGATTGTACGAATTGCTGCCTTCTGAAATGAAAAAAATTTCGTTCGCTGATAAACTGTTACTCCAAAAGTACACTGTTATTTAGTACTTTGTGGATAGTTGCAAAATAAACTGATCTTATGACTTGCTTATTTAGAGAATAACTCAGTTATCTCAGTACAAAGAGCTGAGAAGTTAATTTCTTTGCCAAAGTATTAATTTGATGTAATCGTGTATCAAGTGTGATACCGAAGAGCTTCACTGGTTGTGGTGTACATATTCGTTTGTTTGAAGTAAACGTAATCTCTTGTGTTTTTTGTTTATTCAACTTCAGCTCAATTTGAAAACTATTCTTCGATGGCAGAGATACATTCGCTTGTGTCAGACTCCTCGTATGCTACGAAGGAAGTATCATCCGCGATCTGTAGACAACTGCCAAACTGTAAATTGGCTGAAAGATCGTTCGGATACAATAGAAACAACATAGGGCCCAATACAGAACCCTGTGAATGGGTAATAAATCCAAATCTACATCATTGCAGCTAACATATTGCATAAGGTTTGTCAGATAAGATGAAAAAATATTTAACTGATCCTGTCTAATGCCGTAATATATAAATTTACTCGATAATATATTCATATCCATACAGTCAAAGGCCTTGGTGAGGTCACACAACAGAACGTTAGTATTTCCAAAGAACAAACAAGTTCAACTAAGAAGAAACAACTATTTCCCGGGCTATTGACGGATATTGAATTACACTTCTTAGTCAAACGGGGGCCTATAGCCCGGGAAGTAGTTGTTTCTTCTCAGTTGAACGCCACTGTTTATTTTTCAAAACTTTGTAAAGCGTTAGAGTAATATATTTATTCTTCGATATCTATTGGTAACATGCCTTACTAAATGCAGGAAACTGTAATAACACTTTAATATTTGTAATGCCTTTTTTGTATAACGGTATAATTGATTTTCAAAGAACCAGGCCACGAACCCTCAATTATACACTGATTACAAATCATATAGAACACTCAGCGGTTCTGCTAGACAGTCACTAGCAGATTTTAGCATGGAAATATTCATACCTTAATAATCAATGCATGACAAAGTTGAAGAATGGCTTCTCTAACGTCACTTTTGACTGATTCTACTACGGATGAAAAAAAATATACAAATCTTCTGGAGGAATGTCTGGAGTTCGGACAGAGTGGTAATTCTGGTTACCTCTTCTCCCCATATTAACTATATTCCATATTGTTTTATCTTTGCTGCCAGATGAACTAATTTTGTGAGTGTAAAAATTACGTTTTTCTTTTCTAATATTTTGCTTATATTTCCTACGTAAATCGCAATACGAACTCCAGTCATCCATAGAATTAATTTGATTAAAAATAGATTTTTTGTCTTATCAAATTACGCAGATCTTTATTAAAGCATCCCGTATTCCTTCTTTTTCCTGTAAAAGTTTTAGGGGGAAACACGAATCGACAAAATGTGTCATAATATCTTAAATTATTTTACAAGTGTCAGATGAGTTCATTTCCTCCAGCTTTAGCTCATGCCAGTCAATTTCTCGCAAATGATTGGCAAAATTACTGATTCCAATTTCAGATAGAAGTTATAAAAGTATATACTTATTATAGAAAGGGTGATGATCATTGTATATTGGTACCATTGCCATTTTGGAAACTGTAAAAGTTACGATAGGTTGAATGAAAGTTATATGAGGACAACAAAAAATGTCAATGTTTTATTATTGGCTGTAACATGTTTATTTATATCAAAAAATGGTGAAATTTTTTTTATTTGGTTTGACATTGGCTAACTTAGTACGTAGCTTATTTTTTCTGCGACGTTTCGTGTCTTCAAGGAGATCATCAACTTGTTTTTCTCAAATACGGACTGGTATTTTTTATATAAATTTTGTGCATCAGTATTTCGAATGAACATAGTTGACAATTTCTGACTTCAGTCTTCAATAAAAGTATTGGGTAGCTAACAAAATACTTCTATTTCAATTTAAATTTTTTTTCTAAATTACGGACCTGCGCTATTTTTCTGATGTTTCCTAAGCATTTAAAAGTCGAATACAACGATGTAGAATAATTGATTTTGCAACGTGCTGCAGACAGTAATAAAAAATTGACATTCTTAGCTTGTTTCGTATAACTCTGAAAATAGCACACATTTCAGTCATGCTTTGGTACCATTACATTGGTCCCCTAGGAAAGGCAACTTTCACTATCTCGTAACTTTTACTGGTATCATTTAAAATGATCAGTCTGTACATGAACAATTCGTCCTGAGTACAAAGGCGGACTTATAGACTTTTACATCCCAAGTGCCGCTCCTGTTCGGCAGGCTACCTGTCCCCTATTGTAAGAGGAGAAACACATTCTTAAAGCTACTATATAATTTTGCCCAAGCTCCCAATCATCGAGGCATTTTTTTGTTTCTCCAAATAGTTAGTACTCCAAAGCTTTTGGAGTTTATAATACAAGATCTTTTGATTTCGTGTCTATTGATCAAATTGACTTTAAATACTCCTTGAGTAAGGAAGCAATATTGCCAATATATCTTTTTGAATGAGTAATATTAACCTTTGATATATTCTTCATCACTTGGTTTCGAGTGCTGTTATTGATAATCCACAAAGCAGGGATGTTGAGGGGAGATTGGCGATTTGGTCCCGCTACCTTTGTTAATCGCTAGAACCCAAACATTTCGATAATCCGACTGGTAATTTCGCCCCCAAATTTAAATACGAGGATATAGTGAAGAATTCTTAGCCTACTATAGAACCAAACAAAATTTCAATGTCAAAATATTTTATTACCCAACATATTCTCCTCTTAATTGGATACATTTATTACAGCAAACCTGCAACGTCTCTAGACCTTTCAAAAAAATGACCTCCTCAGCTTTTATTACCTCCTCGTTAGAAGAAAATTTACAACCTTTTAAACTTTTTTTCAGTTGAGGAAAGAGATGATAGTCGGACGGAGCCAAATCTGGTGAATAAGGGTAGTAATTCAAACCCTAAATCACGAATTTTTTGCAAGGCAACACGAGTTTTGTGTGCAGGGGCATTATCCTGCGAAAACAAAACACCTTTGGATAGCTTTCCGTGTCTTTTCTCTTTAATTTTTACCCGTCGGGTGGTCAGTAATGTCGAATAGTAATCTCCGGTTATTGTTCTACTCTTATCCAAAAAATCAATCATGATTACTCCACGGCAATCCCAAAAAACTGAAGCAAGAACTTTTCCAGCAGATTTTTGGACACGAAACTTCTTAGGTCTTTGAGAACCAGAGTGTCGCCATTCCATCAATTGTTGCTTTGTTTCTGTCTCATCCATAGTAACAATTCGGTTTAAGAAGTCTACATCGTTTTCAAATCGAGCACAGATCGAACGCGATGCTTCTACCCTTGCACGCTTTTGGTCAACACTCAAACATTTAGGGATCCATTTTGTAGCAATTTTTCTCATGTCTAAATTGACGTGAACTATATGATGAACGCGTTCATATGAAATATTCAGTGCTTCAGATATCCGTTTAAGCCCAATTCGACGTTCTGATAAAATCATGTCATGAACTGCATCGATATTTTCGGAGACTGACACAGAAACTGGCCTTTCCGATCGGTCATCATCTTCAATGGAAAATTTACCTCTTTTGAAGCTTGTAGTCCAATTTTTCACGGTTGCATACGAAGGACATTGATCACCAAGGGTATTAAGCATATCTTCGTAAATTTGCTTACCTCTTAACCCTTTTAAATACAGGTACTTGATGATGGCTCGATACTCCAATTTTTCGATTTTCACAATTTCGGTGGACATCTTTTTTCTTTTAATTTATTGCGTTGCTGGTTTACTTTTTTGACGTCAAACTTCAACTGGTCTAGGCTAACTAGATATCAATACTCTCGTATTATATTTAATTCTGCTTCTTAGAAAATTTTAGGAAAAAGAGGTAGTTTAGATGGAAATAAAACCCTTGAATTATTATAATTTGCTATCATTTCGCTTTTTACTTAGTTTGACAGTGAATTGTTGTGAGAAAGCAAATTATGGAGGTGAAAATTATCAAAAGTATTCGTGGCAAGGATTTACTTGTGGTTAACGGTTACAAGTTTAATTTCCACAAAAAACTGAAAACTTCTGAAGAAACTTGTTGGAAATGTACCAACAGAAAATGTAAGGCCTGTGCAAGTGCAATATTCGTGGCTAAAACTTCATCCGAACACTGCCATGTTGCGGACATTTCAACGTTAAATAGGAAAACAGTTTCTGCAATTTGCAAAAGAAAAGCTGTTCAGGATATTTCGGAAAAACCGTCAAAAATTATACGATACTAACAAACAGGGACTTCGAGTACATTAGAAAGAATACAATAGAGGACGTAAGTTTATACCAGCGCTTCCGAACAATATTAACGAAGTACATGAAATTTTGAATTCGATTGACGTAAAAACTTTGCGTAATGAACAATTCCTTTTGATCAATTGTGTGTTAAATAATATCATTGTGTTTACGCGTCTTCCAAATCTTGAAGCTCTGGGGAAAACGCAGCGAATCTACGTCGACGGGACATTTGATTATTGTGCCAAATATTTCACACAAATGTATATAATTCACGGTTTTTTAAACGGACATTACAAACCTTTAATGGTATGTCTTCTATCCGATAAAAAATCGGAAACTTACAACTGTTTCTCTTGGTTCAAGATAAGTGCTCTAAACTGATTTTAAGGAAATCGTGTGTGATTTTGAAATAGGCAAACATAAAGCTGTTCGAAAAATATGGCCTTCCGCCCAAATCATCGGGTGCAGATTTCATCTCGCCCAGGCATGGTTCCGGAAAATTAAAACTCTCGGTCTAGTTTTGGAATATAACGATGCGAGCAGTGGTATTGGTCGGTGGTTGCACTTGACTTTTGGTCTTACTTATTTAGATCCTAATGAAGTGGGTGATTGCGTTGCGTTCGAACTATTCGAAAATAGACCAAACGACATGAGATTGGAGAAGTACTCTGATTATATAATCGAGAATTATGTTGATGAAGAATCTCTTTCCACCGACGATTTGGGCCAATAATTCGTCTGTCCCAGTGTCCCACACGAACAAAAAATGCTTGCGAAGCTTTTCACAGAACTTTTAACGATTCGTTTTACAAAGAACATCCAAACATAATGACATTTCTTGAGAAATTAAATGAATTCCAAATCGAAACTTATATCAAGTTGCAAAGTCTTCATTTGAAACATAATGTAAGAGACCCTCAAGTTAGAAATCGTCAAAAACCTTATAGAAA
Source organism: Lochmaea capreae (assembly GCA_949126875.1). Classification (NCBI taxonomy): domain Eukaryota; kingdom Metazoa; phylum Arthropoda; class Insecta; order Coleoptera; family Chrysomelidae; genus Lochmaea; species Lochmaea capreae. Next base: position 12,399,877 of record OX421402.1, on the reverse strand, counting down.
AATACAAAAACTCTGAAATAGATAGAACTCATTTTTAAACATGTATTTCATTTAAGTGTATAAAATTTTGAAATTTCCATTTTTGTAAAAATTATTTATAAGTACATGCCATAGAGTTGAAATTAAAACCTTTAAACTATTTTCATGTTTTGATTTTATTTCTTCTCTGAACCGAAAGCATATACCTACTTGATTGCGGTACCTCATCTTTGGGGACCATATTACCAACTCCGTGTTGAGGACAGTGCTGGGAAATTCCTAGTTTAAAAGTAATCAATAACTACAATTACTCTTTTCTCATATAATTTGTAATTGTATTTAAGTACATTTTTTCTTAAAGTGATATGGAATTGTAATTGCGGCAAAATCTGTGGAGGAATTGTACTATGTGTGAAAATCACAATTGGATCAGTCCTCTCTACCAAAACAGGTGTTCATTGCCCTTTTTACTTTTAACCCGTTTGTTTTGGAAGAAGGGACTGATCTAATTGTGAGTTTCACATATAGAACAATTCTTGCCTCTCTCTTTCAAGTAGTGCTGCTCATATGATCCTTGTCGTACTTGTGTGAATCGTATGACTTATTACACTTTTTCGAAATCTGTATTATACATGCACGCACGTCAATGGATTTCAGATCCTGTATAGTTAGTACCTTTCATACAGTGGTTTTTTAGGGAGGTCAGCGAGTTTGGGTAGTTTTAGTTTTAATATTTCAATTGTCGCGTCATAATATCTGCTGCCCGGGGCTACATCCCTGCTCTAAATCCGCTACAGCTTTCGTGGAGAAACCATAATACAATAATATGTAGATACTAGCGTTTTGTGAATTGAAAAAAACCTAATTACGAACACTTATTCAAATTCTTTTAAAACGCACTTTTATTCATAATTTTTTCATATAATTTAATAGCTTTCGATGTGTATACGAAGCACTTCATCTTTATTTTTATTTATTTCTTTTTTATTCAAACAAACCTTACGGTTTAAATACATGAATAAATTTATAAAAAAAATACATTTTAATTTAATACCTAAATAATAGTAGTAATGGTAATTCAAATTAAAATTGCAAGAGTATATATACACCCATCTTTAAAATTGTTCATATAGTTATGTCAATTAAAATAAATGATCTAAAACTATTTTGCGGAAAACTCTGGCAGAAACTGTTCATTCCAGGTGAATCATTGTATTAAATTGATTTGCGAGTCGAAACCTGTTCACAGTAAATGAACTCGAAATATTAAACGATGGAGGCACATTAAACATATGATGTACTGGGCGCATTTTTCTAGGCGGAACGCTAAATCTAATTAATGACAATATCTCTGGGGATATATTTCTATTATCAATAATATTATACAAAAACACCAATATTCATAAATGTCTATTTTCCAAGGATCATATCTTAAATTCATTCCTAAAGGACGTGCCTCTAATTTTCTGGTAGTCAGGATATATGCGATATTTTTTTAAATAGAGAAATCTTAAAAATTTACTCGGGGTATTGGCAATAAATTTTTCCTTTTTCCTTTAGAACGTAGTGAAATGTGATTTTAACAGCACCTTAGATGTCAGGCTAATATATTACGTATCCAATAAGTCAATAAATCATACATAATGAACTTTTATAAAAGCAGAAAGAGATAATCAACACTTGCCCTTAAGTAAACGTGAATTTTTACCTCCCTTACGGCAAATATAGCTAATGTAGCCCTTAGTTGAATTGCTCATTTTATTTTTGGTGAAAAATATGTAAAGATATCACATTCCACCTCTTACTGTAGTTAACTATAAAATATTTTATGTTGAAACGCCTATTTGTATGGAATATTTGAGAACTTTAAAATCGTTTTCAAATGAAATTAAACTTAACTTGCCAATTCCCTTCTAGGTATTCTGGTTAAAAGATAACATAGTTAAGTGAATAAAATGATTTCATCCTCTGATTTCAATTTTGAAACCTTTTTAAAAGTAGTTTGGTATCACAAAAGAGTTGAAAGGAACAAACACAAACTTTAAGTGGAAAATGCGAGACAAAACAGCCAAGGAATACAAAGTAACAATGTAGAAGAGAAAGAGAGATGGTAGGGTTTATATCACAGATAACATACTTAGTTTTTATATATATATATATATAGACTACTCTCTCTTTTTAACCTTTTTTAATAATTTTCATAAACAAATTAGTAATAATTCTAACAATATTTCTTCATAGTATCGACCAAATTATTGTATCTCCGTCGTATTCTATTCAAATTCGACTGTTTTGGTTAATAAATGTCATTATGGTCTTAGTATTTCTTCTACTTCATAAAAAAGAAGGACCTGTGTATACCGTTTTTGAATTTAATGTAAAATTTGTCAGAAAACTGATACACAAACTAATTACATCTTACTAAAGTGAACTCTTTTTATACATTACCGGAAAACTGCTTTCATTTTCAAGGCTAAAATATTACAATAAAGGAAATCAAGTTAAAAATTTGAATTTAATTAAGAATTATTAAACTACTAAAACTAAAGTAACACAAAAATACCAGTACCAGAAAGCAATTCATTTTGAAAACGATTTAAAAATTTTTCTTAGTTTTATTTAATATAATATATACCTACAGGGTGTTTCGTAAGTAATCTAAAATATTGTAGTGGGCGCTTTGTCACTCCATTTTAAGACGAAAAGTTCTTATAAACATCTTTGATAAGTCTTGTCGTTAATGGGATACAGGGTGTTGAATTGTTTTATTATTTTATTATTATTATTATAAAGGAAAAATAGTACATTTCAGAGCATATGTTCAAAATGTGTACCTCCAGCCAAAATGCAAGCATCCGCTCGACGTCTAATGGGTTGGCGAATGCGTTCAAAGAGACCAGGATTGTTATGAATAACACTACAGCCTTGTATGATACGATTTTGAAGATCGGGGTTTTGTAAATGAGCGATTTTAGATATTCCCACACACAAAAATCCAGAGGATTGCGTTCAGGTGACCTAGGGGGCCACGGGTGTGGAGATCCTCGTCCGAACCAATGGTCTGGAAAAACGTTATTTAAAAACTCGCGTACAATCACTGCAAAATGTGGAGGAGCACCGTCATGCATGAACCACAAAGCCTTCTACAAATGAGAGGTACATCTTCTAAAAGAACTAGAAGTTCATTTTCTAGATAATGAAGATATGTCTCACCGGTCAACCGTGCAGGACATAAAAATGGTTCTATTAAATAATCTTTGATGGTGCCAAGCCAGATATTGACGGAAAATGTTTGTTGGAATATAGTTTTACACGTATGGAACGTGGATTTACATCTTCCCATATGTGGTCATTATGAAATTCATAATGCCATGTCTTGAAAAGTTGACTTCATCCGTAAACTGAATATTGGCAGCAAAATTGGGATTGTTTGCGATTTATTGGCAATATTGTTGACGGAGCGGATAGTCAGTAGGTAGCAAATGTTGAACACGTTGAACGTGATATGGATACAATAAATTATCTTTTATAATATTCCAAACAGTTCTGTTATTAACATTTACTTCATCAGCAATTTTTCTGGTACTCGTTTCTGGATGTTGGTCAATAACTTGAAGAATCTGGATTGTGGAGTTCTCACATTTCTGGGTCGTCCAATAATATTCCTTGATTTAGCAAATGTTCCAGTTTCTTGTAAATAAACGTATCAGAACATGGTAAACGATTATTTGGATAACTCTGGGCATACATACGTTTAGCCTCGGCTAATCCATACAAAAAGTGCATATTAGCCATTTCAGCATTAGTAAGCGCAGGCATCGTTGTTAACTCAACACAAACGAGAACAGAACTGGTGTTACAACAAAACTAAAATGGTAAAAAAATTTTATTCGTTTTTTGCGTTGGTTTTTAGGTTTGACACAGTATTTGTCAACATTATTTCAAAGTCCTCTTAGAATAAGCACGTTCTTACGCATTACTTATAAAAACCAGTAGCGTCACCGGGAAAAATAAATTTCACTTACAGAGCTCATTTATTACAAACAATTCAACACCCTGTATCTCATCTCAACGACAAGACTTATCACACATGTTTATAAGAACTTTTCGTCTTAAAATGGAGTGACGAAGCGCCCGCTACAATATTTTAGATTACTTAGGAAACACCCTGTATATATTCTTTCGTAAGATCACAGCACCGGATATAGCCCTTTCGGGTAATTGATTTATTTTGGAACTATGTCTCAGGCATTTAATTTGACTTCATCAAAAGGAGTGACAAAAAATTGAATAAATCAAGACATTGTACACAAAGGACGTGAAGAAGAGAAAGTGTGGATATTACATTAAAACGTAGGGAGCTAAATAAAGGGTAACAAGAGGGTTGATCACAAAAATACGAAATTATGTCAGAGTTTGTGAACACTTGAAAAGTGCGAGAACATAAAAATAATGGATAGATTCAACGTTTTTTTAAATAAAAGCTACATTATTTTTCATATATTTATGTAAATATGTATTTATTTAGGTATAAAATATGCTGAGGTTGTTTGTAGAGCACTTGAATTAAGTAAACATCCTTATATACACTTAGCCCGGTTCTGAATAACGAATAAGCTGCTCTTATAAAAGGGATAAAGAAATGCCAGTAGGTTCAGCGAAACGATGTAAAATCAGTCTTTTTTTCCTTCTTACTTTTGCGTATGAAAGCTTTCCACGTATGATTAATGAGCTTAATCAGTCTGAAAACTAGTCAACAAAATTTTATAATTATAAATTAATTAATTTTGATTTGGTCTCGTCCAGTTTTTTCGTGAATATGTTTGATGTTTGCTAGATGCGAAAATTGTTACGTTTGTGGTGACATTACGAATTTTAGATTATCTGCCGTACACAACAGAACAAAGTTAGGTAGGGATATACTGAATGAACAAAAATATATTTTGGAACTTCTATGATTTGAATAAAATCTCTGCATTCATACCATAGATCAAGGTGGTTATACAGATTGCGAAAAGTTTATTCACAAGTACGACAAGGAAAATATGAGCAAAACTACTTGAAAGAAAGAGAAGAATAATTGTGCGTTCAGCGATGAGCGTGTAAAATGTCATTTGTACAAATTAATCTGCGCTTCTGGCAACAGTGGTTAAAATAGGGGGGTACTGACCACACCCCCAATAGTTTTTGGTAGCTGGAACTGAACACACGCCCATCGCTGAGCGCACAATTATTCTTCTCTCTCTTTCATGTAGTTTTGCTCATATTTTCCGTGTCGTACTTGTATAAATCGTATGGCGCGAATAGACTTTTCGCAATCTGTATAAATGAAATGGCTACTCAGGTAAATAGCTACTCAGGCGTGGATTTTTAGACTAATAGTGACTCAAGGAGTAGGTCTTACCGGTTCTCGGGTAATCCTACTTATATTTACCGGCGGCCTCGAATTGCGGACCGATTACCTGATTCCAATAATTCCGTACTCGAACTGCGGACCAAACCAAGAAGACCCCTCTTTTAAAAACCATGAATTGCGGACTAAGCTTAAGTTTATACAACTAGGGTAAAGGTAAGGTGTAAAAATTAGGGAATAGTAAACCATTATCATTTCAATATTTTTTTATTTTGAATAAGAAAATTATAGTTTTTAAAGAAATACATTTTGCTTATAATATGTTTATTAATCACTTAAACACTCAAATACCGACATATTTTAGCAGTACAGTTTTTGAAGGTACACGTCCAAAACTTCTCTCCGCTTTTCAATGTTTTCTTGAAAGAAAATTTTGCGTTTTGGAACACTAACAAAGGTTAACAAGACATTCAGAAAGGGCGCCATCGAGTATCTCCGGTGGCGCTCGGCTTTCATGCGAAGCGCGCACGGCTTTTAACCTTCTATCGATATCGTTAACGTGTGCAGAGATTAGCCCAGCGTAAGTGTGCTGGGCTCCTAACACAGAGGTACCAGGTTCGAGTCGTGTCCGAGTCAAGATATTTTTATTTTTATTTTTATTTTCTTATTGTTTTTTTCAAAAATTGACTAAAAATACGAAGAATTTTTCGATTCGGATTAGGGTAGGGGGTAAGGTAGGGTGGTTTTAGTTAGGTTATTATTGAAAATTATTATAATAATCTGTCAATTACACAATTCAATTTTTCGATTCGGATAAGGGTAGGGGGTTAGGTAGGGTGGTTTTAGTTAGGTTATTATTGAAAATTATTATAATAATCTGTCAATTACACAATTCAATTTTTCGATTAGGGAAAATGTATCTATGCATTCGTGATAAATATCATTATTAAAATATTTTTACTTTCCAAAACACAAACGTTTTAGTTTAGGACTACACTTGGCAACGTTGGTAAGAGCTACATTTAAACGCTCCTGATTTCAGGTGGCCCTTTCGACTTGGTCCGCAATTCATGGGTCATTAAAAACACATGACAAATTTTAAAAATCATTTATGGTTTTTGGTCCGCAGTTCATGTACGCCCATATTTACATTACGTTAAGCAAAGCAAAGATAAGTGGGCGCTACCTTGAATCCTATTAGTTATAAGTTACCTCACATCCACTAATCCCAGTCAATAAAACAAGAAGTTTGGAAGGTGATAAATATGAACAACGTTATTAAATTTACAATGATATTTATTAGAGAAAAAAAAATTGTAAAAAGTGTAAACAAAAATGTATAAGTGTAAAAAGTCAAGCTACATAGTTAGGTTACATTAACAACGAAAAACAAATTTTTGTTGGAAACAATCTACATTGAGCAATTTTTTTTTGTTGAAACGACGGTACTTTCCTTGGTTTCCTGCTGTCGTTGATCACAGATGCATCTTGTTTTTATTTAGGTCCGGCCGGCCATGTAGTGCTCCAAAGGTCAGGACCAAGTTAGTCCATATGAAACTATATCCTCGATAAGGAAATTATCCTTGGTATAAAATTCCTCGGAATAAACTGCATTCACATGAATGCACTTAGATACAATTTTGGGAGAAACCTCACCAAATAAAATTAATTACTATTCATTAAACATTTTTGTCACAGAAAAGAAAAAATTTCTGCTTGCTTTTCGTTAAATATAAAACACGAAATCATGTGAATGATAATGCACCTACGTCGCATATCTGTATCAAGCTCATCCGCTTTGATTAGGAAAGTAATTTAAATTCCGTTAGCGGATTATTAATTCATTTTTACTAAAATTAAAAGCAGAATAATTTACAGTAAACCGAAGTGACTATTTTCCCCACAGACGGTATCGACTTGGCCCACAAATAAACTTAAAATTTCGCCATTCATCGACGATAAATATATTCAAACTGGATACATTTCTCAGCGCTGGGCATGAGAAAGGACTGGCTATTCGCCGCCATACGATAGTTTAGTAATAGTTAAATATAAGAAAATAAAGTGAACGAAATTAACGTTACATAAATCAGACGGTTGATGAAGAATGAAATGTTTAACTAACTTTTTTCGAATATTATCAAAGAAATGACTGAATCATCATTATGGAAATTTGCTGAAAAAATTTATGGTGTGGTATTTTTACTATCACTATATATAACCTTGTTAAAAACAAAAACCTATAGGGCAAGCCCACGTGACGTTAAGCACTGAGGAATCTGAATTCTGATCATAAGCAAGCGTTGTTTGCATAATACGTGGTTCTTAATAGTTATTTGATATTGATTCAACCTAATTTCTAGCACAATGTTAATGTGTAGTGTCTAAGTAAATGTTTGTGAACCAGTGGAATAAATGAAGGATAATAGAATTTTTAACAAGGATACGTCTGTATCAGTTCATTAATTATATTGGAAGATCAATTATGGAAAACTTGAATCGGTTTTTTTACAATGCGAAATGTTATTATTGAAAAAATGAAAAGATATTTTTTACACAGCAAAATAATGTATAAGACTATTAAATTGATATTAGTTAAGTAATATTTTAATACGACAATAATAGAGACTATTTAATTTTAAAAAAAGAATTACTCAGTTCGACGGAAGCTTTCCATCTATTAACTAAATGGTGTTCAGTATTCCAAAATAATTCATCTCAATTTACCCACAACATTAGATCAAGATTATTATTTTTGTGTTAAAATCCTACCAGAACGCTTTATTCTGGAAAAAAGTAGAAACCGTCGTGAGATATATGTTCCTTTTTTGAAAATACCGCGATAATGGGTTCGATAATAAGGATTTGTCCAGTGTTCTGTTTTGTTTTATCTAAATGCTATCGAAATAAACAATTAATCTTTCCGGGTGTAGGTATCTGCGAGGTAGGTTTTGGCTCTTTAGATTTTCAGTTGTCACTTAAGTTGTGATCGGTTTACTATCCTTTACCTTAAGATAAGAAAAGATTCATTGGCTGGCAGTAGCAGAAACGGAAGGCGGCTTTAACTTTCACGTTCACAGAAAATACCAAAAACTAGAGGTTGAAAAATTCTAAATTCAACTTTTTTCTTAGACGATTAAGAAAATATGTTGGCTTTGTACATAACGTATGGCTAGGATTGTGCCTTATTTATCCAGTCTGTATTATAAGGTGATTAAATCTTATTTTATGGCACATCCAACTGTATTTTATAGTACGATAATCCTAACCGATTTTAACTTGAAAATGCACCAATAATAGGTATGATCACAGTCACTAAGAATCACTAAATTATTGATTTAATATAATTATATATGATGCAGAGATTCTAAAAAAATTTTTATTTTACATGTGTGATGACCAATATTTTAGTAAAAATATATGCACAAAATTTAACAATCCGCCATCTTAGCTCAAACGCCAATCAGAAGAGAGTGACGTCGTACTTTCGCAAATTTGACCTTGATATATTAGGTGTGTTCTTTTTGACTGAGATCTCAGCTCATTTCAGTTAAAGTGATGTGAGTAAGCACCAAAAAGAACGAGCTACTGCCGACGCATGCGTGAATAAGAGACATACAACATATAAACATAAACCTATCTGGAATCTGGATATCTCCGATAACCACGTTTTATTTTGATATTGGTATAAAATAGTTTCAAAGAAAATAGTTTTTTATTATGGCTAATATATCCATTATTAGAAAGAAAATTAGGTTATGTGTGTTTATATGTAAACAAAATCAAATAATTCTGAATAATTCTTCATCCCCTCCACTTTATTTCCGACTCAAGTCCAACTGATACCCCCTTACATCACTCAGCATCGGTGAAGGGGGAGGAAAAATCTCAGCTCACTTCGAAGTGAGTAAATCAAAAAGAACGCGCACATTACCGATGTGAGTCCGAACCGTAGATAAGTCCGTACTATCTATGGTCCGAACATCTGTTATGTTTTGAATTTCCTTTGTTTGTGTGATTCAAAGTATGTATCAAAATAAACTTCTAACCTGCAAGCTGTCAAGTGTTTGAAGTTTGACGATTTTACCAATAACATAAAACAGTCTGTTTTATGTTCTAAGAAGGACACAGATCACCTATAAATGGTATTTACGAATTGATGATGTCACAGACAGACGCCATTACTATTCTTGCGTTTTGGCGCAGAATTTAAAATGCATATTTAAAAGGTAAATTTCTCCTTTAAAAACTTTTTTTCTCAGAGAAATAACATTTATTTTAGATAAAGTATATACAGATTGCGAAAAAGTTTAATAGATTATACGATTCACACAAGTACGACAAGGATCAGATAAACAGTACTACTTGAAAGAAAGAGACAAGAATTGTTTTATGTGTGAAACTCACAATTAGATCAGTCCCCTCTACCAAACAGGTGGGCATGTGTTCATTGCCCTTTTTACTTTTAACCGTTGTGTTTTGGTAGAGGGGACTGATCTCATTGTGAGTTTCTCACAACAATTCTTGTCTCTCTCTTTCAAATAGTGTTGTTCGTATTATCTTTGTCGTACTTTTGCGAATCGTATGGCCCATTAAACTTTTTCGCAATCTGCATGTGAAAACATCGTGGAGCAGTTTTTCAAAATGAGTCATCATGCCTATTACAGCTGATGTTTCTGAGTCAATAGTTTATACAGCACATACGACACACTTCTCTACTTTTCTTATTACTTTCCTAGAGTGAATTCTCTTAAAACGCTACAAATATGTTACTTTAACTAGTACCAATATTCGGTTATATCATATTAAAATGGTATTAAAACAATTTTGATAAAAAAATTGATAAAATGAACTACATTTAAGTTGTAAAACAATTAATATTGTCAAACGAATTGATTGACTCTTCAAATACAATACTTTTCTCTGATGCTTTTATACGTACTAACGCCTCACGTCATTGACTTAGTTGAATGCAAACACAACCAGATTGAAACGAACGAATCCGTAAGAAATGTCCTTTTGTTTTTTTCCGACAAAAATAGTTTCCTCTTAAAATTGTACTCTTAGCATAAAATTCAAGCTTCTGTAAGTTTTACTGAAATTAAATGTTCATCGTAAAGGAAAAAAGTCAGAAAAATTTTCAACTTATTAATAACAAGACGCTTGTACAAAATAATTGTTGTGGACGATTTCAAGTTAGAGTTTAATTGGTGGCCTTTTGCATTTCCGTTACGTTTAAAAAGTTTTATTAAATAATATTCACTTGTTCGTACGATTTTATTTAGTTCTTATAAAAATGGTAAAATCGAAAACAGTAACTATACTTTCGGCATGCTAGAAACCAGAAGATCAAGTTCCGAGCAACAATACAAGGTTGTACTACTTTATAAAACACACCCTCTCTTTACATTTACATAAAAATATGCTCAATCTCTGACGCTTATTCAGAGATACCGACTTAAACGAATTTTTCTTATTTATTTCGTCTCCGAGCTATTGCAAATTACGAAGGGTAAGTGTCTCTCCTGTTTCCTTTCTACACGACTTTACAAAATAATCTTGCAAATATGAAAAATGGCCGAGACAAATTCCAACGTCTTGTGGTAAAAAGAATGATGGTGAAAAAGTGTAAATAAAACTATAAGCTGTGCAAATTTGGAACGCAGTAATTACTTTCCAAAAATATTTTGAAATCTAGCTAAATATCTATAATAAACTATTCAGAATACTCGATGCCGTTATATTTTAACCAAGGCATTATTTTTAACAGTTCTCTCTGTTAAATGCTTATAATGGAACCGTCAATATAACCAGCCGTAATATGATAAAACGTGTGTTTAACGGTACCGTTATATTTGACATGAGTAATCAAGCTAAAATATAATCAGTGCTCAACAACTGGTTAAATTGTCATTATTGTCAAACTGTTGAAAGTTCTTGCTATTAAAAGCTTAATAATATTGTTTAAAATTACTGTTGAAAATAATTAAAAGGTAAATATAGTTATTTAACGAACAAGACTATTAATAAGGGCTATTAACAATAGAGATATTTTAAAGCGAGCGCGTTGTTTGGTTGAGATTGTTAATCGCTCTTTTAATACTCGTGATAGTTACAAAACTTTTCCGTCTACTGTACAACTTGAAACCTTTTTTTCAATATTTAAAAACTGAGAAAATGTATTTGATTAATAGGTAAGTACTGTCACAAATAAATCATGACATTGAAATGTCACAGAGGTCACCGGTTGAAATGTCACTGTTTCCTCTTAAATTCTTTTTTGAATGTTTCAACATTAATAATGATAGTTTTTTTGAGAATAATATAATAAAAACGATAGGGAAGTTAAAAACTAGAAGTATTCTATACTAGAACTTTTTTTGTTAATATTATTGTATGTTTGGTTGCCTAGTTATACCACAATCGGTTATTAATAGAAAATCGCTCATTAATAGGGATCATTAATGACCTATTTTGTGTACAATATTGCCCAATAACATAAGGTTGGCGGAAAAAATTATTAATAACTTTCTACCTTTTTTTATTAAAATTAGGCCTTTATTTTCAATAAAATATATTTTTATTTTATTTCATTTAAAAATTTTCAAACGTTTTTAATGACGACTTTGAAATAAATTATCAAATAAAATACGTTAAGAAAGTGAAATAAGTTTTATTTTAGCTTAATAAACGTTAATTGATTCCTCGCTACCAGTCTTTCTTCATAAGTATTTTTCAATAATGGATACAGACCTATCTTCTTTATCGGAAGAAGTGATAGAGAAGGGAATCTATGGGCACCTAACCAGAAGAGTTGAACTGCTTTTAATGCTCTCCCAAGCTTCTTGGTTATTTTTGATTGTGGTAGCATTTGTAATCTTGCTTTTCACAATGTCATTTTTTCTGTATAGTTGAGGATTGGGTTAGGAAAAAATGGGAATATTCTTGCAAATACATTCATATTTTTGGTATATTTATCAACATTTAGCATGTTTGCATTAACGCAGGTATATTATCATAGGTTGGTAATATTTACACTTGAAAATAATTTGTCTAAATACCAATTTAAAATTTGAATACTGAAAAGTTTAGTAACTTGATGAAGTTACCTTTAATTAGTTATAGGTTATGTGTTGGCAATATGGGTCAAAACAAAAATTTTAAATGCTGGATCATTAACTAATGATTCTTTATCTCAATGTTAAACGATTCAACGATTTTTAAAAACAATTATTTTTCCGTTTAATTTTTTACCGTTATGGAAACGATACCGTTATTTGATATTATTTCTGAATACACCATAATTAAGTTAGATGAATAAACCTTTTAATATACTTAAAAAATCTTCAAAATAAAATAAAGAAGAGGTTAATAAGAGATGTTGTGAATTACTCAGTTTCATAAAATACCTTTTTTACCCCATTTTTACACGCTTTTATCGGGTCTCGTCTCCGAGATAACCCTACCCTAAATTTGTATCCATTGCTCTAATAACACAACTAAATTTGTCACCGAGCAGGGGATTATAATTTCAGGAAATATTTATTTAAGTTTGGTCATTTAGTAAAAAGATAGCAAGATTTATTAAAAATTAAATTTAGTTTACACCCAACCTCCATTCTGAAATAGTAACTTGTGAAAAGAGACATTATGGAAAGCTTTGTAAGTTTTAGTGGACGTGGAAAACAAGTGTTACTAACACACTGTGAACTTTACCAATGTATGTATGTATTTTGGGGTAACATTCACTGAGACCTAAAAGATATATTGTGCCCCCTTACTTCTACTTAGTTTCTCAGGAGAGTCTCAGAGACTAGTAGCTCCTTTAGTCTTATTTCCCGGAGGAATTTTAGGATATCTGCAGGCTTCAACTTAGGTAAATGTCCCTCTCTTACCCAGTAGTCTCCCAGGTGTTGTGCCCTACGATTCTGAAGTGCTGTGCAGTTCGCAAGTATATGGATGGAGGATTCCTCTTCCATTCCACAAAATCTACAATCTTCTTCCTCCACTATTTAGAGCTTTTTAAGGTGCCCCATCAGGCGACAATGTTCCGTTTCCTGTCAAAACTCTTAGTGCAGTTTTACTTTGACTTATGCATTCATTTGATCTCAACAGGTTGTAGTCACCCAGAAGAATCTTAGATTGCTTAAGCCCTGCTAGATCTTTCTTCGGCTTTACTTATTTCTTCCAATATTACATTGGAGCTGATTCCGCAAAAGGGTTCCGGCCCCCAAAAGGGTATTTTAGTCCCTCTCTTCGCTAGTTCATCTGCTATTTCATTTCCTTCTATTCCAGTGTGTCCTGGAATCCACAGTAAGGTGACTATATTGTTCTCGCCTAGTTCATTAAGTTTGCCTAGGCATTCCCACACCATTTTGGAACTGATTACACAAAAACTCAGCGCTCTAATGGCTGCTTGACTATCAGACATTATGATAATCCTTTGCCTTCTATATCCTTTGTCAATATTGAACTGGGCACACCTTCTTATTGCGTGAATTTCCGCTTGAAAGAGACTTGGGGTTTTTCACAAGCTTTCAGAGTGTTTGGTTCCTCGCCCGTTCACTCCTATCGCAGTTCCTTCTATTTCTTTTGAGCCGTCTGTGTACCATTGCATGGCATTCATTCCAAGTCTGGTAATGGTATTTGGATCCCATTCCTTCTTGTTGCTTAATTCTGTAACGAATTTCTTTGAAAAGTTATACTTTTTCATGATACCATCTTGTGGCATGTCTGATTTCTAAGAAGTGAAGAGGTGATTTTCTTTTTAATGATTCTCTCTCTACTTAGTCTGTATCTTGTTCTTTCTGCAACACTCTCCACCACCATATGTAATGGTGTGAGGTTGAGAATCACTTCCATTGCTGCCCTTGGGCATGTACTCATTGCTCCTGTTATGCATATACAGGCTAGTCTTTGAATCTTGGAGAGGTTTTCTCTCGTCGTCATGAGACTAGTTCTACTACTCCACGCAATAGCTCCATAAGTGATAATTGGTGGATAATTGGATAATTGGCAGTGTACATCCAGCTCAGGATTTTTGGGTTACAACCCCAGTTTCTCCCGCCAGATTCCTGCACACCATTAGAGCCATTTTCGCTTTGTATGTAATCTCCTTCTCGTGCTTGTTCCACAGGAGTTTACTGTCTAGAGTCAAACCTAGATACTTGACTTATTGTCTCCATTAAACCTCGTTCCCATCAAGTTGAATGGTTTTGAGGTTGAGTTTTCTTTTCTTAGTGAAGGCTATCAAGATGGTTTTGGTGGGGTTGATGTTGAGGCCCACTTGAGTACACCAGCTATTTGTATGAACTTTACCAAACATAAAGAACTAAAAAGTAGTGAAATGTGTTGGCGATGTTCTGATCGCTCCTGTAAGGCTAAAATTTATACTGTGGGCTCATAAAAATTAATTATGCGTAGCGAAATACACCATACCGATGAAAAATATTTTAAAAAGATAAACAGGCAGATAATAAAATTAGTGCTAGTGTTAAACGGAAAGCGATTAATGACATGTGTGAGAAGCCTTCTAAAATAATACGTTCAGCTCTAAAAGGAAATACTGACCAATGAAATACGATAACTGTCAAAGACAACAACAGTCTATATAACAACAGAGGAAAAACTTCACCATCTTTACAAAAAAATAGAAAAGATGTTATTAAACGTATAAAAACAATGGGGTGTTAAACTTAACAAAAATATGATGTTTTCTCTATGTTAATAGTTAGTGGAGGACAAAATCATAATGGGAATCGATTATTTTTAATATTTTTATTCTCACAAGGTTTTTATGCCGATTTAAAAATTCAACTTTTGGACGATTTAAATAATCCGCCATTCATAATGTGACGTGTGCTCACTAGAACAGAAGTTAGCTACATAAGGGTTGACATAGGACCACAATTCTGATGTGATGAAGTACTTATAGGTTATGCTTATGTCATATTGCTGTTAACATACACACAATAAGTATACAATTACTTACATAAAAATGATCTTCACAGAAATAGTCATTAGTTTTAGTATGTTTATATTTGCTTCTAGCAGCCTCAAACCAAATTTTCTTTTTACTGTTACTGCAGGCACAGTTACAAACTTTTTATCAGACGTTGTAACTGTTGTGCTCGTGCAGTATGATACAAAACAAGATTTATACGATATTGACATTATTCCAACATGAAAATTGGGGAGAAAAACTAACTTAACTCAACCAAAAAAGTATTGACACAATTTTTTTATAATACCGAAACGTCAAACTTGAATAAAATGTAAACAAAACCGAAACACTCAAATATATTATAGACTTTGACAGTTCTTCAAACTTCAAATTCGAATGGCCTTTTTGTAACTGGTTATTAGTTCATAAAACATCTAAATCAGAAATATTTAGTGAAGTGACGTATCTGTAGTGAAAGTTGCAAACATTTTGGATTTCTCAATTTCCAGTTTTCTCCTAAAATATTCGGTTTAAAAAATTTGTAAGTTAATTTTTGCAAAGTAGTACCAACATACTTTAATAAAATACCAAAAGCCGGATATCGGTTTAACACCCCATTATTATTACGACATTAAAAGAAGAAAACTTTGTGTTATTACTGACGATATTGTCGTATTTACATGCCTAACAAAGGTTACTGCTCTGTATAAAAGTGACAAATTATATGTCGACGGTACAATTAGCTACTGTCCCGATCATTTTTTGAAGTTGTTCACACTGCATATATTGGAAAATGGCTATTACATTCCACTAGCATTTTGTTTACTTTTTTACGGGGATGAATTCATGTGTATCTATTTTTGTGTACTTGATCTTTTCGGGTACATTTTTTCAGGTAGAGGATATGACATTCACTGAGACCTAAAAGATCTATTGTGCCCCCTTACTTCTACTTAGTTCCTGAGGAACGTCTCAGAGACTAGTAGCTCCTTTAGTCCTATTTCCTTGAGGAATTTTAGGATATCTGCAGGCTTCAACTTAGATAATTGATGTCCCTCTTCTATCCAATAATCTCCTAGGTCATGAGACTAGATATAAGGAGCACAAACTTGTGTAGGAAAAATCTCGAAAAAGTGTCCAGCGGTAAGGTACAAATAGTAGATGGCGCGAGAGTAGCTAGCGATTAAAATTACAGAGTGAAGTTTGCTGAACAAGTTAACCTAACAAAAAATGAGAATAGTGTTTATTTTTATAGACGTTTTTATAAAAATTTACAATGTGGAAAACGTGTGTCGTGAAAAGTTGTCCAACTAGAAGTAAAGTTAAAAATAAAATAAATTACACACCCCAGCCCATGTCTTATTTTCGAGCAACAGTAAGTGGTTGATGTAGGATTCTCGGGTTAGGTTTATTGTTTTCATTACTATTTTGCAACACAATTGCCTATATAATGATATTGAAGAAACTTACCTTTAACCAAACATAGCACCAGCTACGGAAAATACTTATTTTTTCCTTGAAATTTGCTAAAACCAAGCATAAAAGGTAACCGAATGAAAATAAACAAACCCTCCATTTACATAACCTAAAATTTAACATGTCAAACAGAGTTTGTGCTCCTTATATCTAGTCTCCATGTCCTAGGTGCTGTGCCCTAGGATTCTGAATTGCTGTGCAATTCGCAAGTATCTGGAGGATTAACGAGTAGGTAATTTTAATCTTGGGGATGAATTTTAGTACCACTCTTTTATCAGCTTCACTTGTTTATGGGTGTGTTTGTGACGGAATGTCCAGATGTAATTTTCATTGCCATATATAACAACATCAGATTAAATTGAAACTTTGTAGACTTATAAAGAACCGATAACAATAGAATAATTTAATAAGTTTGTTCCAATATCCTGACTAGGATCAGGATTAATTATATAACGGAATCTTTAAAAGTGATTACATTGACTTATAATTTTAGAAAATTAAAATTTTGTTTTGCCACAATTAGCAATTTTATATCTAATTTGTGTGTCTAGACAACTTTTTTTTGAAACATGCTCTAATTAGCGAAAGGGGTAGGTACAGAAATATGAGTGGGATCAAAATATACTTGTAAAATTTTCTAGTTTCTCGTTTAATAAAATGAGTGTTAGTCGCTAGAAAAGTTTCAACTAAAGAAAAATCGAAATTGGGTTCAATATAACAGCAAGCAAGAGTACAGTGTGTGTGATACCGCATTGCCTGATTTGACAAGTTGACGTTCTGTCGATGAACTCGACGTAAGGAGAAAGCGGAAATACTTTACTTTAACTCTGATTTTGGCAGAATTCTTGATGCTGTGCCACGTTTCAAGTAGTAAATTTATTCGAGATTGCCTAGGTACACGGTGAAAACTAGTTCGGTAGATAGTTTTATTTTTCACAATCGAATACCAGTGTAATATTATTGTTTTACAAATAATTTTTATTATCGTTTCTTCAGGCCTGGAAAATTTTATTGAAATTTTTTAAACTTCAACTACAAACAAAATTTGTTGATGACACATCTGTAACTTTCGGAGATGTGGCGTAACAAAACAAAAAAATACAATTTCAGTTCTAATAACAATAAATGGAAACTGACGACCACTATGTCCTTATACAATTTAATTAGTAAAATTGGTTAAAATGAAGATGTGTTAGTCTAATATTTGATTTTCCAGCTTGAAGTTGAGAAACGACACGAATCTAATATAAAACCTGAAAATTACAGAAAACTGATATAGTTTCAAACTACACTTGAAAACCCGTTGTTTATTTGTTTACTGAAATTAGGAAAAACGACGAAAACTTGAAATTAATGTCCAAATGAATTCCGTGCAACTTTATCAAAAGCCGCGTCCACACCGGGCGCACGGGTTCGTGCGGCAGCCATGGTGTGTCTCGCGAGGCTGTGGTGTGGATGCGGTTAAACGACTTTTACTTTGGATACAGTAATACAAATTAAATTTTATTTGTGAAAAATGTACTTTATGCCTTTTAAATATTATATAAAATATTTCTTAACACTGTAAGTGTCGGTGTTTCCGCTGTTTCTCCTAATTTTAATCCGAGGTTCTATTTTAACTTCAGTTTTACCCTGTATTGTGAGCGTTCAGAGTAGATAGAATAAAAAGAACAAAAGCAAATAAAAGATAAACTATTGTAGTAGAAAATGACAACTTCGGATACATGAGTGCATGTTCTTCCTCTACAAGTTGATTTAGCTTGTTAAACACATAATTTATTTAACTGCTTTAAACATTACATATATTTATACGGTTAATAATTATTGTTTACGGGGTTCTCAGAAAAAAATTGTTTTAATGTCTCATGGGTGCTCATAAAAGAATTGTAGCAAACTTAATTTGTCAATTCAATATTTTAAATTTTATAGTTTATCATGATTCCATTATTCTTTATTTCGACTACTTTTGACGGACCCTAAATAGATAAATATCTATAGTTCAATTTATTTTAAAATCAAATTTTATTTCGGAGAGAATTACTTGTGAGGTAGACGAATATACAGCGTGAAAATCTTGAATAAGCATCTGAAATAAAATGTAACTCCGATAAGTTGATCGAAAAGAAGGGAAACTCTTATGTGCATAATGGGATAATACCAGGAACTCTGGGAGATTTGAGAAATACGATACGATGCAATCGCATAAACTGAACGTTGAATTAGAAAATGCAAACTTTGAAAGAAATCGATATATATATATATATATATATAGTTTTCAAAATCAAAATCAACTACCACGTTTAGTGGAAAATGTATTCATGTGTTGCTTCACTTATTTGAACAAACTCACTTTGAACGTAAGTTTAAATAATCATAATTTTACTTGCAAATATTAAATGTTCCTATATTAGCCTTGAGAAAGGATTCAAATAAATCATAAAGCTTGGTAGTAGTTGAAAAGAGTTTAATTTCTTAACCAGCACAAATTTTGACGAAATCCCCAATAATATAGTAGATTGTTATACAGTGTGCACATAAAGTAACATAACTTGCTAATATTTCGATTTCTGTGAGGTTTACAAAAAAAATGTTGAATAAAAGTTTTTCAAATAATCCAGACCATCTGCACAAGTTGATTAGAAGTATACAGGGTGCACCGTTGTTCCAAAATAACTTATTAACATATTCTTATAAATAGTACACCACGTATATATTTTCAGTTTTTCATAATCTATTAAATTACACCTCGACCAAATTCATTTCAACTCTGAGAAGCGCAAACAAAGAAGCGAGACAGTACTATGACAGTGCCGCAGAATAAACGCATGTACACTCGGCGGAGAAAGTTTAGTTAGTTAAATAATTTCCTAAATAAAATCCTGAGAATTTGGCAATGAATTCCATTTTAGTTATTAACTGTGCCTCCAATGTCATAAATTTAATAACATTATGCACTATTTCAAGCCTTTGTGCTCACAAAATCTTGTGATTTAGCAACATAAATTCCATATTGATCTACGTGATCTACGCGCATCCGAATCTCACAATTGAAATGAATTTGGTCGAGTTGTACAAGTACACCCTCAAGACCGCGTAATTCTACCTTTAAAATTCCAAAGTAACATGAGTTTGAATCTAAAATTATAAAAAAATTATTTATGTCAAAAAGTAGTAGGTTTTCCTGTCATTAATTGTTTTTAAACGTCATGAATTATTTCTCATTGTCATTAGTGAAAGGTGTTCATTGTAATTAGTTGCTTTTAAAATTTAAGTATGTTTACCGAACAGGAAATAATAATGATTCTTATGAGAGGTTACGATGATCGTAAAGGAACTTATGACGAGGTAGCTCACTTATTTAATGATACGTATCCAAATCGCAACCAAATTACCAAAACTGCAGTTTGGAGGTTTGTGAAACTTTTTGAAGAAGTGGGTTCAACTAAAATTTGCCCTAATACTGGCCGACCAAAGACCGTAACTAATGATTAAAAATCCTTGGACGTTATTAGAACATGATATTAGTGTGGGATCCGTCTGTAACATTATTAAGAAGAATAAGTTTCATCCTTATAAAGATATAAAGTAACTCTATTACAAGAATTATCTGAAGATGATTATGACCGCAGTCCCTCATTTTACAATTAAGATAGTATTTTCCGATGAAGCCACGTTTATGTTAAAGGGTACAGTTAATCATCACAATTGTAGATATTGGAGTGATACTAATCCTAGGTGGATGCGGGAACATAGAACACAAAGAACTTCAAAAGTTAATGTTTGGGCAGGTATTATCGGCATGACTGTTATCGGACCCTTCTTTGTAGAAGGCAATTTAAACGGACCAAAGTATTTAGATTGATTAAGAAATCAAATAGTTCCTGCAATGAGAAATGCAGTTGGTAACCATTTTAATGGCACTTGGTTTCAGCAGGATGGTGCATCACCACATTTAGTGTTGCTGTTCGAAATTACTTAAATGAAGTTTTCCAAGACAGGTGGATTGGAAGAAGGGGCACAATTGAGTGGCCAGCCAGATCTGCCGATTTATCGCCTTTAGACTATTTCTTCTGGGGATATCTGAAAAACATTGTGTACAAGACAATATCTGATAATCTGGATGAAATGAGAAATAGAATACTGTTAACAGCCCATCAAATAATAAATCAACAATTGCGAAATGCAATTTCAGCTTTTTATAATTGACCTGGATACTGCCAAATAGAAGAAGTAAGAAAATTTGAACATATCATTAATTAATAGTGCAGGCAATCTAGCCTCTGCCTAGTGCATTTTGTAACATAAAACCTGGATCGCTGGAAACCCGTAAATCTGTTTGGGAACTGAGTACTGAGTGTAGCCGTATGCTCGATAATAGCTACTTCGCCCCGTGTCATTGTTTAAACAATGCAAATATGTGGTAAAAATAGGTTTTTTCGCTCTAACTCATTTGCATATCGCTGCAGCAAAATGATATTGAAGTCATTTTTAACTGCTGAAATTCCGCGTCGAATGAGATGTCGCGCATTAAAATCGAATAAATAGGTACTTAGTTATAAACAATGATTTATTTAATAATTTTTTTCTATTGCAATAAACAATTGCTCACACTGAAATACATTTCAAATGATGCAGGTTGATGATATAAACATGCATGATTTTTTCGGATTCGACATTTTTATTATTTAGAGCATTATTTATATTTATACCTTAAAAAGGACTTAGTTGTAAAATGCAATAAAAAGTTTTAGGAACGTGTTACAATGATCTGCGACATACCGTTCAATAATAAAAATGTCGAATCCGAAAAAATCATGCATGTTTATATCATCAACCTGCATCATTTGAAATGTATTTCAGTGTGAGCAATTGTTTATTGCAATAGAAAAAAATTATTAAATAAATCATTGTTTATAACGGTTTTTTGTTTATAACTAAGTACCTATTTATTCGATTTTAATGCGCGACATCTCATTCGACGCGGAATTTCAGCAGTTAAAAATGACTTCAATATCATTTTGCTGCAGCGATATGCAAATGAGTTAGAGCGAAAAAACCTATTTTTACCACATATTTGCATTGTTTAAACAATGACACGGGGCGAAGTAGCTATTATCGAGCATATGGCTACACTCAGTACTTAGTTCCCAAACGGATTTACGCATTTTCAGCGATCCAGGGTTTAGCACGCCTCAAATCCTAGATTGTCTGCACTATAACATTAGTTATTTGTTCCTGTTAATTATTTTGGTAATGGTTCCGTAAATTATTTTTCTCAATAACTGTAAAACAAATAAGATTAGAATTATGCGGTCTTGACGGTTGTATTTGTAATTTAATAGATTGTGAAAAACTGAAAATATATACATGGTGTACTATTCAAAAAAAATATGTTAATAAGTTATTTTGGAGCAACGGTGCACCCTGTATACTTCTAATCGAATTATGCAGATGGACTGGATTATTTGAAAAAACATTTTTTTTGCACCTTCCACAACGGCCGGCTTCTCGCTCAATGGGCGTTTTCGATGTTTTGGGTGTGACATATATGAATCATTTTCCTGAGTATAGGTTAATAATTTAAACAAATATAGTCTAATTTGATTTTAGTAGTGATTCCGTTTCTGATAATTGATATAAGTAACATAACTGTGTTTTTCGATAAAATGTAATTCAATGCTCGTTGGAGCATTTCCACATAGAGTTGCTTCTTTATCGTGAAATGGTCACTATTCAGACACATTTCTTGAAATAGATAAGTATAATGTATTAAGTTAGTCTTTATCTTTCAAAGTCTGACCGTTATAATCGACAATTATGACGTTATGATAGTATTTAGTTTATTGTATGACTAGAACCTAAAATAATGGAAATTGACTTACTTTCGAGATGTCCCTGTTCTAGCTCGAGCGGCTGATGTCTGCCTGCGCAGGTACTCATTCGTAACCCCCTATAGGGTGAAGATCCGGAATAGAGAATTCTGGGAAAGGGAGGGACATTCACAGCCCCATAGGATCGTCTGGTACACAGATGGTACATGCTCCAGCGATGGAGCGGGGGCTGGAATTTACTCAAGGAACCCAAGGACACAAGTCTGTGTTCCATTGGGTAAGGGTGCATCTGCATATCAGGCTGAGGCATACGCTATCTTATTGGAATGTGCGCAGATAAACCTAGACAGAGGTTGTACGGATCGAAGCATAACCATATAAACCGACAGTCCTGAGTGGATATACCATCAACTCAGGGCTTGCTGCTGAATGTCGTGAACGCCTTGGTGACCTATCAAGGTGGAACACAGTGTGACTAGAATGGATTCCGGCCCACTCTGGTTTTGAAGGCAAAGAGGGGGCGGACGCGCTGGCTGTGGAAGGGGCGGCTACTCCTTTTAGCGGCCCGGGCCCGACTTTGGCACTCACAAAACAAACAATCCGTGAGGAGACGAGGAACTGGTTGGGAAACCAGCACCTTGCTCACTGGAGGGCTCTACAGGGTCTCAGGCAGTCCAAGCTCCTATTGAGGGGATGGACTGATGGACATGCTAGAGCTGCTCTAGAACTACCAAGGAGTAGGTTAAAAAAGATAGCAGAACTCCTAACAGGGCACTGCTGTCTGAGGAACCACCTCTGTGACCTAGGCTTAGAGGAGAGCCCCCTATGCAGGGGTTGCGGCATGGCTGACGAAACGTCGGACCATGTTCTCCTTGTATGTCCACATTGGGCTGTGCTACGCAGGCGAATATTCGGAGTCCCTATTATGGCCTCTGGGGACATAAGCTGGCATCCACTGAAGAGGATTGAGTCCTTCATCGAGGGACTCGGCTTCTTGGATGCATAAGTAGGAGGAATGGCACAATGGGCCCGCCAGTGGCCTCAGTACCGGAACCTTGGCTTGAGTTTGTCTTGGCAAAGGTTCGCCTGACTAAATGAGTAGTAGTAGTAGTAGTTCTTTAGGTTTGTTTTTAGTATTTGGCTACTTTATATATACTGTATATCTAATTTATTGTTTTATTTCCACAAATAATACCTACATTACATCGATGTTGCTAAATTTTCACCATTCGATCACCTTTCAATGAATATAATAGAGAGATTGAATCTGCACTGTGAAACAATACCACTCAATCATTGATGATTAAAAATTATGAATTAAATCGAATTGCAACATACTGGTAGATACCATCCCATTGATAAATAAGATATATGCATTTATGTATCATCCCTCTGTAATAATTAACATAGTTATAATACAGCCGGTTATGCCTGCGAATATGCTAATAGTCTACCCGTTTCCCTATATTGTTGTCAGGCTTGAGGCCAGTACATATAATTAATATACCACTTACGTAACTTATTATCAATATTGACAGAATTATTAATTACGGTTTATGTTTTATGCAATTTGCTATACAAAACAAGCAATCTTTTAACTACCTCTGCCTAGCACTGCATTTTTCTTTTTTAGACAATGGTAAAACAAAATATGTCATATCATTCTCAACTTGTTACAAGTTCTCCCCTTAACTTCATGTTCTTCAGTACTCAATCTTATTGAATAAAATAAATTACTTAATTATAAATAAAATTTAATGATAAGTGAATTTAATGACAATATCAATCTTGCAAGACCGTGAGCCTTAAAGCTGATATATTTATGTGAAGTTTGAACTTATATTTGGCAATTTTGTCACTCAACTTCCAATTTTCTTATAAAAACAACAAACAAATATCTTAAGATTAATATTTTGATGTGTTTTTTAAAGTAAAGACCTAAGGACCTAAGTGGAATGTTTATTTAGTAGTACCTTAGGTTCAGTTTTCAAATATATAGAATATTATATAAAACTTGATTCACCAAATTTTCTTTAATGTCAGTGCAATATTTTCACCGCTCCTAATTTTCAAAATGAATTCTTTATGAAGTTTCAAAGTGAATCCAGTAGCACCCTAAGTCCACAAATGTATACTACAAAGACACTGAAACTTTGTCAATTTCATTGCCACAAATTCCCCTTTTGGAGAACAACCTAATTTTCCTAGCATATGAATTTTGTCCAAAAGTGTATTCGATTTAAGACCGTCATTGTTTATTGCTTCGAATGGATATAGCTCCATCAACAAATGACAATTAACCATACACTGCAAAAAGTATCAGAAATCAGAGAACAGGTGGCCAATTGGTGACAACGACTAGGAATTTCAAATTTTTTATATACCTTTTAGCCCACACGTTATTATAAAATGTATTTCAAAACTTTTCGATGATATACGAGGATGTATTGATATCTAGTTAGTCTAGACCAGTTCCATGCATAAACCAAATATTGCGTTACCATAGCAACGAACAATAACTTATTAGAAGTGTCAGTGTGAAGTTTGACGTCAAAAAAGTAAACCAGAGTTACGCAATAAATTAAAAGAAAAAAGATGTCCAAATTGGAGTATCGAGCCATCATCAAGTACCTGTATTTAAAAGGGTTAAGAGGTAAGTAGTTCACGTCAATTTGGACATGAGAAAAATTGCTACAAAATGGATCCCCAAATGTTTGAGTGTTGACCAAAAGCGTGCAAGGGTAGAAGCATCGCGTTCCGTCTGTGCTCGATTTGAAAACGATGTAGAGTTCTTACACCGAATTGTTACTATGGATGAGACTTGGGTACATTTTTCTATGATCCAGAAACAAAGCGACAATCGATGGAATGGCGACACTCTGGTTCTCCAAGACCTAAAAAGTTTCATGTCCAAAAATCTGCTGGAAAAGCTCTTGCTTCAGTTTTTTGGGATTGCCATGGAGTAATCGTGATTGATTTTTTGAATAAGGGTAGAACAATAACTGGAGATTACTATTCGACATTACTGACCACTCTACGGGAAAAAATTGAAGAGAAAAGACGCGGAAAGCTATCCAAAGGTATTGTGTTTTTGCAGGACAACGCCCCCGCACACAAATCTCATGTTGCCATGCAAAAAATTCGTGATTTAGGGTTTGAATTACTAGAACACCCCCCCCCCCCTTATTCACCAGATTTGGCTCCGTCCGACTATCATCTCTGTCCTCAACTGAAAAAAGTTTAGAAGGTCGTAAATTTTCTTTCAACGAGGAGCTAATAAAAGCTGTGGAGGTCTGGTTTGCGGAGCAAGAAGAAATATTTTTTTGAAAGGTCTAGAGACGTTGCAGGTTCGCTGTAATAAATGTATCCAATTAAGAGGAGAATATATTGGGTAATAAAATATTATGACATTGAAATTTTGTTTGGTTCTATAGTAGGCTAAGAATTTTTCAATATATCCTCGTATGTATAAAATTAACACCCGTGCTCTCATACAAAATGAAAAATATAAATACTTTTAGTTAGCTGCGCAAAATGAATGTAACGTAATGCATATCAAGTAGTTAGCTTGAACGTTGAATTATAAACTTACTTCTTTCACTACGCAACGTTCGCAACATTTGTTATATCACCACAAACGGAAGTGGGCATATTTTTAAATAAAAAAAAACAGAAAGTGATCGCTTGGGAGGAACAATTATTATAAATATGTTAAATTGTTTCTACAAATGTGTACAAAAGTGTGTTTCAAACAAATTTGGGTTAAGGAAAAAGCTTGTTGAGACTAAAAGGATTTTCATATTTTCCTTTATCATATTTTAAATTTTATAGGCAGAAAAATATAAAATGTCTTTAGTTGAATTACTTCTAATCAAAAATCCGGTACATAACACAATGTAAATTGATATGGCGTGAAAGTTGTGTTTAAAAACCCGATCCATCGTCAAGGCAATTTGCATTTAAAATATAAAAGCCTAAAATAATATATTAAGTTGTCGACACCACCCTTCTATAAAAACCTTCTATTGTAGTCTTCAAGATACATCAGATTATGTTTTAAGTTATTCATAGAGTCAAAATAAATTGGTGTCCGTGAAGTCTATCCAAAACTCATTCGAGTTATAAGTTTCATCTCTGATATATTTTGACAAAAAAGCGAAATTGAAATAGAGAGAGATTTAAAACTGTGTTGAAAAATATATAAAGCAGAATCACTCCTAGTGAAGAACGTTTCACAATATTTCGTTTACTCGGCATCTTAATGATTTAGTAATAAAAGTTTATAAACCCATCGTTGTACAGTAAACAGATACGGTAGTCGATAAAATTTATTTTGTAAAAATTTTTTTCAAAAACAAATTTAACTTTCAATTGTTAATTGGAATTGAACAAATTAAACTGTTGAAACATATAGGATGGACCTCAGTATACACTTGGATTTTGTAACATGTCTATCGACCTGTTTCGATTTTATGAAATAATTTCCCTATTTACCGCTCGCCGTCATAGTAACCACTTCCAATATAGTTCTGTGATCTAAATTTCTCCTACTCTCGACAATTGACATATGATGTCAACGCTCTATTCCATGGGGTGGTTTCATCCCTTTCCGTTACCGACCCTTGAATAGCAAGGACGTATCTTTGTACCGTCTCTTAAATTTAATTGTTTTACCTTAAATTGCTGTGGTAAGCACAGCCGCCAGAATACCGTTTAAAAGCCAGGTTACCCCTGCCAGGTTACCGCTGTCAATATACCATTTCAGGATACCGTTACAAGCCAGGACACCGTATATTACCAGATACCGTTACATTACAAGATACCGTTACATTCCACTAGGATACCCCTAGGCATCTAGTTTCAACTCCAGGACAGCTATACTTCAACTCCGACATCTATACTTCAACTCCGACATCTATACTTCCACTCCAAGACATCTATACTTCAACTCCAAGACATCTCTACTTCAACTTCAGGACATCTCTACTTCTACTTCCATTAAGCTAAGTACCTTCCTGAAGTACAGGTTTTTTCACTCGTTCCTTTGTTTTTCTTCCTAAGGCAAAATAAATTTGATATTCTAAATTTCTTTTAATTTCTTATCTACCTGGCTGTAAGAGCTGTAGGGGATCGTGTCCGGGTTCATGTAAGTTTGTAACTTTTTCATTTTTAACTTTCATTAAATTCTACAAGGTGTTTCTACCTTTCTCACCTTAGTTTATTTTCTTTAATTTAAATTCATTTTTTCGTCGATGTCTAAAAAGGTAGTGGCGCCCTAAGCTTTTATAGTCTGTCAACCCTCTGGCATACCTAGTGTAACACTAACATGGAGTCGATCCACACTTGAGAGAGTCTCTAGCCGGGATCTGTCTCTTGAGGAGAGAACAGTGTTACAATTTATTACATCTAATTGGCAGATGTTATCAAAAAATGTTTCAAATAAAAATTATATAGTTTAATAATGGCCACATTTTGAAAATACTTTGTATTATACAGGGTATCTGCGAAGCAGTGGAAATTATTAAAGTTATATTTTTTAAATAATAACTGATATGAAATTCAAATAAAATCGAAAAGTTCCAAAGTGTAGTGTGTTTGTCTGGGCGAATTCTTCCAGTGTTTTTTGTGTTGTTCTTTTACCCACCCTTTTAACCATGACCTAGTAGAGCATCTGGGGATGCCCACAGATGGTTCGGGTCCGTTCATCTGTGTTGAGGATCCTGCTCTTGCAAGTTCGTCAGCTTTTTCATTGCCAGCGATTCCTTTGTGACCTGAGACCCACTCCAGTGTTACTCTGTTCCGAGTCGCCAGTCTTCTAAGTTCTTCGTCGCATTCCCATACCAGCCGAGATGTTACCTTTAGAGCTCTGAAGTGCTTTAAGCGCAGCTTGACTGCCACTGTAGATCCTGATCTGCCTGTTGTTGTAGGCTATCATGTTATTTGCCCTTGCAATGCAAGTATTGCATAAACCTCTGCTTGAAACACCGAGGCATATTTACCAAGCGAGACGATTCATTCATATTTGCTCGACTTGCTGTATATACCCGCTCCGGTGCCGAGCTCATTCCTTGATCCGTCTGTATACCAGATCAGTTCATTCGCTCTGCTGAGTGGTGGTGCGTCCTATTCCTCAAGCTCCTTTCGATCTTTGATGACAATCTCGAAGTTCTTGCGAATTATATATCTGGCGGTCATGTGGTCTGTTGGCATTTTAAAAATGTCGTCATCCACGTGCCTTATTTCTGTGTGTCCTCTCCCATGTGCCACGTCATGGTCTGATGCTTTTTCCTGTCGGGTTAGAGCTGCCCTTGCTTCGCACATTATGACACAATGTAGCGGAGGAAGGTCTAGCATTGTTTCCAGCGCCGCTGTAGGAGTAGTCCTCATTGCCCCTGTAATGCCTATGCATGCAAGTCTTTGGACCTTGCTTAATTTTATAGCATCGCAGAGGTTTATCTAATCTTTGGCCACCAGGCCAGAGATGCATATGCTATCCTGGGGATGACAACCATTTTGTACAGCCAGTGTACCATGCTTGGTCTAAGTCCCCATTTAGTGCCGTAAGTGCTTCTGGCAACCATGAAGGTTGCCTCTGCCTTCCTGATCACGTGCTGAAGGTGTCGGTTCCAAGTTAAACCTGGGTCTAGGATAACCCCAAGATATTTTACTTCACCCGACAATCGTATGTTCACCTTGAAGTGTCAGAGGGCCAAGTCCTTCCCTTTTTCTTCTTCTGGTGAACGCAATTATCTGTGTTTTTGAGGGACTTATGCGTAGCCCTTCTTTCACAGTCCAGCCTGTTACTACATTTAAAGCCATCTGGAGTCTGTCTCTGTTTGTACTGTTGTATTTACCTTGGGATAGAATTACCAGGTCATCTGCATATCCTATGGTGTTAAATCCTTCTCTGTGTAGGGTTCTGATGAGCCCGTCCATGACCAGGTTCCACAGCAGCGGTGACAGTACTCCCGCCTGGTTGTCTCCCCCATACGAGTTGTTTCTATTAGCCTGCTTCTGAGCATGCAGTCTATCCACCTGCAGCTCGTGGCATCGATCCCAATTTTCCTCGCTGCCTTGGCTATGGATTCGTAGGAGGTGTTGTCAAAAGCTCCTTCTATATCTAGAAAGGCTGCGAGCAGCACCTCTTTGTTGTCCAGCAACATTCAGCTCCGGGTTATTGTTGAAGAATAAGCTGGATAAGTCAGACGAAAATGATTGGCCCAATTCTATTGAAGAAAAAGGAATATGAAGATAGGGATATAGGTACTATATGTTTTAGCCTTAAGAATACTAAATTGGTTTTTTAGAAAGACCTACTAATTCTTGAAACTGTAAAATATTATTAAATTCATTTTTTCACCACACAAAACTTTTTCTTTGGAAACCCCTTTAATTTAAAATAAATGTTTTGAGTGAAGAAAACATGTAAGTTTTTGTTATCTCCATTTCAACTTTTTCACTTCTTAAATACTCGTTTCAACTTAGGTGTGTGTCTGTGTAGCAATTAATTATCTGTCTACAAGGATTTTTGTTCTCGGAACTTTTTCAAGTTCTATTCATTTTATCGTTTATATGGAACTGTCAAACACGTATTTTCTCTTTAGCGATTCCTTCGCGAAAAAAGGGAAAACTTATCTAACATAATATCCACGGCTTTAGATTTGTTTTTACCGAAACTATAACGTTCTTAAATAACCGAGATTTTTATAGAATTTACGAAATTGTTTTTGTTATGAACTTTCTCATCAAACATTTAGTTCAAGTCTCTACGAGAGTAAAGATTGTTTAATTATGAAACAAGTTATCAGACTGGCGAAAAAGTGGCAAAGGAATAAAAAGTACGATGAGTAAATTTGAGGTTCAATTTGTTTGCTTAAATTCAAAAGAGGCAACGTTCTGATATAATTGAATCGAGTATTATCAATTATTTAAAGCCAATTTTACTCTTCCCCTTTCTAATCGAACAATAGCATCAGGTGTATTTAAAGGTATTGAAAGTAATCTTTTTAAAAAATATAATTGTACCTTCGAAAATGTCTAGATATTTAAGTCCCCAAACACAATTAAACATAGTGCTAAGAGCTAAAAATTCAAACAGTTTAATTCTCGGGTACCAAGTATCGATTTTAGCCTCAGCCATTATGGGCAAGATGGTTGCCACAACCTGTTTACCCTTTTCACAAATAGCTGAAGCCATTTCATTGACAAGTCTGCTCGAGGTGAATGTCACACCCAAGTAAACATACTTATTCGTCACAGACACTAGATTAGGTTATTAGATTATATTAGATTGGATGAGGTGGTTAATCGGCCTATTCCATTGCGACCTTTTTAGATCGATTGTGGTCCTCTGAATCTAGATTACATTCTTCAGCCCGACTATGCCAGAATAACCAGATGATCTGCATTCAGCAAACACAATACATCTTTCTTATCGTCAATATGTTCACGCCATGAGCTCCATGAAAACATTTTCAGAGGACTTAAAGGTTCTCCTTGCAAAACTCCTCTCGTTTCTGGGTGCGATGAACCATCAGCACTTTTTACTTGCAGATTATCTTGCTTGTATAAAGCCATAATTACACGTAATATTTTTGCAGATATACCTAAATTAAATCATTTTATCCACAACAACGAATGAGTTATTGAATCAAATGCCTTTTTAACATCTACAAATACCGCAAATATTTTTCTTGTTAATAATAGAGCTCAAGGTGTATACATTGTCAATACATCCCCGTCCTGAACGGAAACCAGTCTGACTTACGTGTATCTTCCTGATCCACCTTTTTAGCAACCTTTGGCTTTTTACATAATAAAGAAATTTGATTAAAATCAAATAGTAATTGTAAATAAAGACAACGTTTTCTACAGAAAAGTCATAAAAATGTCTTTTGCAGTGAATATATTAACTGCAATCCAAAGACAGCCTTCTCCATGAAATAAAACTGTACTAAAAGTATTTAGTATTAATTGTATTAAATACTAAAACAGCTCGGCTAGGGTAAATAATGCGTATGCTACAAACGGATTGTCCGGGAGAATTTATTAGTCCCGGAAAATATATGTAGGTACTTTTATAAACCCATTCAAATTAACATTAACCACTAAGGGATGAAAATTTAAATTGAAGATACATTCACCTTTGGAATTAAATATTTAAAAAATATATTTTAATTGTTTTCACTCGATAAATGTTATAAAAATATCTAGATTGATCCTTTAAGTCAGCGGTCGGGGAACTTTTTAAATCATTACCCCAAAATATTTTATCAATGTAATACCTACAAAGCTAACCTTGAAAAAGAAGCTATCTTGTTCTGTTCTACTTTCTGTCTCCAATATTGCAGCTTTAATCCAAACGCTGACACTATTTCTCTCGCTGAAATGATATTAATATTCTTTCCTTGCAATTCTTTGTTTAATATATTTATACTCTCAAAAATGTCCGCTAAATATGCGAGATATGCAACCCAGGAAGAGTTTTTAAACTTATCTGCGAGAATATTTTTTTGATCAACCATAAAAATTTCGACTTCAGTTTTGAGAGTCCATACTCGATTTAGCACATTTCCGCGAGAGAGCCACCTTACTTCTGTATAATAAAGTAGGTCCGTATATTCAGCTTCACCGTCCTGACATAATTCACGAAATAGCCGCGTGTTTAGTGCATGTCCCTTGATAAAATTTACAATCTTGATGACATCATGCATGACGTGTAGGTTCTAAATATTTGACCATGAGGGCCTGGCGATGGATCATACAGTAAGTAACTTCAATATTTGGGTTATTTTTTTTACGAAAGCTGAAAAACCATGAATATGACCCAGCATAGCTGGAGCTCCATCCAAAGATACAGAAATACAGTCTTCCCATTTTAAACTTTGCGCATTGAAGTATTCATTTATTTTATTATAGACATCAATTCCACGAGAGGAGAGGAGAGCGAAACAGCGATTCCTCTTCAAAATTATCTGCACCTTTGTAGCGAACATATACCGTTAGCTGTGAATTGCTACTAAAATCAGTTGTCTCATCAAGCTGAATAGCAAAATATTTAGCCTGTTTTAATGCGAAAATAACCTGTTCCTTTACATTTTCTGTTAATATAGAAATTCGTTCTTTCACAATTCTCGCAGAACAGGGCACTGAATTCAGTTTCTTCGCTTCTTTTTGACCACACATAATCTCTGCCATTTTTACAGCAGCTGGTTAAACCAAATGTTCACCAATAGTGTATGGTTTCTTATTTCGAGCAATCAACCAGGCTACTTCAAAGCTAGCCCTTGATGCTGAACGCTGATCAAATGTACCAAACAAGTTGCTATTCAATCTTTGTCTTTTAACAGATATTTCTAACTTTGCAAAGTATTCTCGCGGTTTGGAAGACAGGTGTGAATGCAAATTATCTAAATGTTTCTTCAATTGACTTTTTTTGAAAGATTCTGAAGTCAGTACCTTCATACATACAATGCAATGCAGCTTCCGATTGGTCTATAAAAATTTACTTCAATTGCTAGTCCACATGGACTGTTAACGTCCCAGGGTGGGCTTAGTTCTTTTCTGTTTTACGGGATATTGTGTTCTTAGATGTTGCCTGTGATTGAGATTTTGTTTTACTGACAAAAAACGATTTTGTTGATAATAATCAAAATTATGGATTTTTGGTGACCATTTGAAGAGGAACATATTGTTATAGGCTCCGAACAATGAATATACTAGAAAAGTAAACAGACGTATTATTTATGCCAACATAAACATTGTTTAATTATTTATTCTGCTTGATTCCATGTCGCAGTGAATATAGTAAGTTGTTTGATTGTTGTTTGTTGTATGTATAAAACAGGAATATTTTATTGTTAAAAGGTTTTGAAATTTCTAAAAGTGGAGAGTAGGGATTTGAGACAGTAGACAGAAAGACATTTTTTATGCTGTAGTCGCGATCTACGCAAAAAATGATACAAACAAATATGTACAGGCAACTGAAAAGAAAAGAAAATAATGGAGCTGCTGAAAGAATACATAAATTGGCAAGAGTTTCTAAAAAATCCATTATTACAGTTATCGCTAGTGCGTCGGGATCCTGCAATAATGAAAAATCTGTCTGCGACCGGTTCTGCTTCTGCTTACAGATTTCTTTATTTCGCCGACAAATTGTGAAACGGTGCAAATTAATTATACTCACAACTATGCATGTAAACAAGAGCTTGTTAATGAATAAGCAATGTTTAAAGGTGCACAAAAAGATTGGCATGTAAAAATACTTTATAAAATTTTACAAAGAATTGGTAAAAATGTGATATGACGAGTATATTGAACTTAACCAACAATATCTTAATAAAAATAGAAAAAAGAAAACTTGTCTCTGCAATTTTTTATTTTTTTTTATTTTGACATTTTAAAAAACGCGCATCAACCCCTAGGGTTATTAGCGCCCAACAATTTATTAACATTTGGTAGAATAATAGATATATATACTATAATAATTATTAAATTTTATCCAGTAAGTTGACCGCTTTCAGGAAAAGTAACAATTTTTGAACGTCACAGTTTTCACCGATAATATCAGTGATTCTATTCGGTAAATTATACAGCGTTCTTTGATGAGCAAAACGGAGTACAGTCCACTAGCACATGCACTCAGGGTTGCCAACTTTATTATAATAAAAATAGCATTGCTTGTGAAAATAATCGCCGAAATCGCCAGTTGTCATAGAACGAGCGAAGCGAGCAAAAAGCGGGCCGCAGGCGAAAATTTTGAAAATCGGCGATTTTTTTTTCGAATCGGCGATTTTTCTGGATGATAAAAATGACATATTTTAGTAATTTTGCACTTATCATGCGATCTATATTTTTATGAAAATTTTTCTTGGTACCTACGTATTTTGACCTGAAAAACACAACAATATAATCGTGAACATATCTCTAGTTTTCGAAATAATTGATGCCAAAGTTTTAAATTTCACCTTCTATGTATGGCAAGTTTTGGGCAAGTATTGTATCTTCTTAGATCCCAGGACATATAACATACATTTACCATTGTTAATTATGATTTTTGTCTGAGAAAGGCATCATAAATATATTATTTTTCCGTAATTCTCCTATTATTTCATCAACTAGCCTAAATAAACTGGAAGTTCCTGCCATTGTTTCCTATATGTCTTTTTGTATTTAGAGCTCATGTTTTCGTTATTTTAAATTTTTATTCAAAATGAGTAATGAATTTCAAAATACAAGGACAACTGACAAATCAAACAAACGTCAATTCAGTGTTAATACTGTCAATTGTCTGTATTGATAATAGTGGTTAACCATGGATTAACCGGAAATGCACGGGAAATGTATGGGAAATGCACGATTCACAATAGAGTAGTAATTTTCTCAGAAAGTAAATCCGCCCAAAATAGTCTGAGAGAATAACGAATATCGCCCAAAAAATAGCCCTTAGCCGAATCATAAATAGTACCGCCTCTCAAGAAAAATAATAGCCCAAATGGCGATTAATCGCCCGGGTTGGCAACCCTGCATGCACTACCGACACTGGGGCCTGACACGTTTCACATATGGGTGCTACAGAATGGGACATTAGAAAGCCGTGGGAGAAACGAGTGTGTCCAATTCTAAGTCGACTTAAAATTATTTGGTCTCTTCTCTTGGTTGGTAGGAATTTCCAGGCAGCTATACTTTTCTTCACACTCCTCAATTTTGATGGAGATCGAGACCAGCAGTTTTGCCAGTAACTGATGACTAACTGTTTTAAAAAGTTTTTACAATCTGTTACAGTATCTCTGCAATTATTTGTCTGCTCTGCTTTTAAAAATTAAAGATAGGACTAGAATATTTACTCAATTTCCAGGATCGTTTTTACTTACTTCCTCGCTTGCAGTCCAAACAATTATATCGCCAAACTATCATTCAATATATTATTTATTTACAATTTATCGAAAGAATTCGAACAATAATGTAGTAAACATCAATTAATGAATAATGAATCCTTATACATAAGCGATATGTCACAAATAGATCTATCGCGTAAACCCCTAATCCAATTTCTTCATAACAAAATTATGGCCATGATATGCGGTTATCCGCTTCTCACGAGCACTAATTAAGCTTCCGATCATGTTAAATAGTGCTGCAGTTACGATAAACAATAATTGATTCCTAGACTTTTGATTATTGATCGAATTTTTCGTTAACAAGTTGAAAATAAAGCTTTAAACAACAAAGAAGAATACTATGAACAGTAACTGAATTCCGTTGATTTTTGTAGCAGTTATATTTGATTAAATGCTCTTAGATTGATAAAATGGAATAGTCGTTTCAATAATACGCATTCACAAATATCTAGAAGGAAAACAAACAAACCAAATGATGCGACAACTTAAATATTTTGCTGTTTGCCTTTTTTTATGACGGTTTTCTTCAAGTTATATTATATTCAGAATATATCGCTTCTTCTAATCGCTTTTTATATGTGAAATAAAGAAAATTAAAAACTTTCGATTTTGGATCCATAACGAATAAGTAATAAAATAACTTTAGGTATTAATATAAATATAAAAATAGAACGTGATTCACTTTACTTTCAAGTTATAAAACTGTCAAATAAAAGTGAAAAACGTTTGGGAAATTGCTTTTGTTTTTTGCCTGACTATAAATTTGGATATATATATATATTTTTTGTTTCTGACAGTAGTGAGATAATTGTATATTACGATATTATATTTATTAACAAATATATAAGAACAAAAAACAAAGGTAATGAAAAACATTTAAAATCATAAAACTATTTAGATAACAGTAATTTTATACCTCAAAAACGAGACAAACTGTAAGTAATAATGCACTAAAAAACTGCAGTCAACGTTGACAAAAACGATTATGATTGAGCTCGTCTTTAGTATACAGACGCAGTTGGCTTCCATTAAAGAAAGGGAGTATATTATAATCTAGATGAACTATATTCCTTGTTAGGGGAAAATCCCATTTTTTATTGAAAATACAACGGCAGGTCTTGGGAGAAAATATAATAGAAAATGGAATGAAATTGAACAATACAGACTGCGTGAGTGAGTCAATATATTAAAATTATATAAGGGATGTACAGAGAAAATAAGTGAAAAAATCATTTTGTCTTATCATTTTTGTTGTATTGTGCATTGACACATAAAGCGTTTAAAAGTCAAACGGAATAAATTCATTATTTCGGTTACTGTACATCTTTATAAAAAATCCCGAAACACGTGAAATTTAAATTACAAACTGACATTTTCCAACGTGAAAATGCGATCCCTACCTTCAGCTCCCTTCGAAAGACAGGTACAGCCCCCAATCTTTTAAATGGAAAGTATAGGCTTGTGATATATCGTTTGAAAAGTCTCATTCTTTATTCAAAAATGTTATCGTTTTCAATTTTATTGCAACAATTAAGACAGAATAAAATAAAGAGAACACACTCAATACTCTCAAAAGGTTAATGTTTAATATTGGAAGAAATAGGCAATGTCGAAGAAAAGAGAAGATCTGGCCATTGGAAAGATCTAGTAGTGCTTAGACAATCAAATATTCTGATGGGTGATTACAACCAGTTGAGATTAAATGAATGCATAAGTCAATGTAAAACTGCACTAAGAGTTTTAACAGGGATCCTAACGGGACATTGCCACCTGAACGGGCACCTGAAAAAGTTCAAAATAATGGAGGAAGAAGAATGTAGATTCTGTGGCATGGAAGAAGAAACCCCCTTCCACATACTTGCGAATTGCACTGCAATTCAAAATCCTAGGGCACAGCTCCTAGGAGATTATTGGATAGATGAGGGACATTTACCAAAGTTGAAGCCTGCAGATATAAATTCCTCAGGGAAATAGGACTAAAGGAGCTACTAGTCTCTGAGACGTTCCTCAGGAACTAAGTAGAAGTAAGGGGGCAATAGATATTTTAGGTCTCAGTGAATGTCACCCCATCATATATACATACAAGGTGAATGGGAAGGGATTGTTGGAAAACATATTATTGGTCCCTTTTTCATTGACGGCAATTTGAATGGCGATTATTATTTGGCACTACTTCAAAATGAAGTAGTGCCAAACCAATTATAGTTTGGCAAACCTATCTGAAGCTACTCGGCATCGGTAAGGGGTGGGGAAACATCATCGATATCTGTCATAAACGTACCAATGGCGAACGGTATTTTATAAAAGTATTAAAAACATTTTATGATTATGTATATATGGAAACTGATACTTTTCTTAATGGTAAGGTAATTGTTAAAAACACACGCACGCGCTTTCAAATAGCAAGCCAGGTGGTTGCATAGCAACGGACTCGTTAAAACTTCACCAATTGAGTTCGTTCAGATGACTCGGTAATATGGTTCTCGCACGACATTGCCGTGTTGAAGGAAACCCATAACATATTTGGAAAAGTGTTTACCTTTTAAAATTCAGAAATAGAAAAAATAATGTTAATAGACAAAATCCAATGAAACAGGCACATTAAAGAACTAACTTTTACTCATTATTGATATATTATTGATAATCAAAAGTCCATTTTCTAATTAATATCACTACATACTTTAGCTTTTCCATAGTTAAACGTGACAATATCGAATGTTTTCAGTTGCACTCCGTTCACAGCTTCAGATAAGTTTGCCAAACTATACATAGATTGTTGATAAAATGTGACGCAATAGAAAAAAAAACATACACGTATTTGTCTTTTGTCATTTTGTTTTTCTTCTACATCCATTCTGCTTTTTCCTCTAATTAGTGCTAACTGGAAATGATGAATCTCCTGCAAAATGTAAATATTTCCAGTATACATTAGGTAATGCATAATTAATAAAGGACGTGCTTGTAAAACATATCAAAGGTATTCAACACATGGCTGCAATAAAAGCTTTTCGGAATTATAGATCACAGAAGATAATGTGTTGTACAGTGAAGACCTAAAGTGTTGCATATATGTAATCGATTTCTATTAAGAAATCAAATGAAGCTACATGAACACAACTCGTACTCGTTAGGATCTGAACTGAAGTTCAGATGTGTTTTTATTGACTTGTGCATTATTTCGGTAGTTGAAGGTTTGTTCCAACCGGCATGGATGAAGCGTTCTGGAATCATATCGAGTACTGTATAGCTCCCCAAACAATGACGTATTACTTAGTATGTCATTGACGTAAACTTGAATTAGTGATGATTCTTGAACTAACACATCAATATTTTCGACGATATGCGCATGTCAGTTCGGATAATTTTAGGCACAAGCAAGGAATCGTCTATTACCAGTGGCGTAGCGACAAATTATGGGCCACCGCGAAAATTTAATTAGGGCCCCCTTGCCTATATTAAGATCATAATATATAAACTTTGTATTACCAAACAAAATTAGGTAATACTGTTTATTATTTAAACTACTCACCTAATATAAAATTTAAATTAAATGCCTATAAAAACAGTCACGAAAATACAATATACAATATGTAAAGAACGTTATAATAAACATAATAAACTATTGAACAAGGAATAAGAAAATAAAAAATATTCTTTAAAACTAAAAGGTGCAAATACTAAAAATTTCTTTAGGTAGCTAAGGTAGCGATTCTAAATACTTGAAAGCAACAGTGAGATAAATACAAAAATATTTTAAATTAAACGATCAAAACTTGAATATTTCAATAGTGTTTATTAGCATTATGTGACATAAAGTTATCTCTAGCTCCTACATTGGCTCCAGGCGTGAACTATCGTTTAAGACGCGGACTTTTTTAATTTTTAAGCTATCAGGATCCGCATGATTGCAATTAAATGATTTTGCACTTTAATAGTATCCGTTTTTTAGTCTTAAAATACTTAGAAATAACATTATTGTACTAATTCATTCACCTGCAAATATTGTATAGGGAATATTATAAATGGACGCACCGGAATTCGGTCCCGCTACCTGCGGAAGGGACTACCTGTAACGGATTAAATTCGAAGTGTGGTCACACCAGCGAAAATGCGATTTCGGAATTGGGTCCCATGTACCTACTATTTGTTTAATTTGACTTTTATTTTCCTTCACATTTTTTTGGGCTTAGGACCAACAGTACACACTTATTGTTGTTGTACTGGCATGTTTAAAAATTTACGCTAAATGCGTATCGTCAAAAATAAAAACAGTACGTGAAATAATAACCCAACCAAACCTACCCCTACCAAACCACCTTCGTATTTTTAGTCAATTTTTTTGTAGAATGAATTATAATAATTTTCAATAATAACCCAACCAAACCTACCCCTACCAAACCACCTTCGTATTTCTACTCAATTTTTGAAGAATAAATTATAATAATTTTCAATAATAACCCAACCAAACCTACCCCTACCAAACCACCTTCGTATTTTTGAGATAATGATTTTTGAAAACAAAATTTAAACCCATCTATTATTAATAAATGCTTACCCTTTTCACTCGTCATAGAGGTGAAATTAATATTTTCCATGTCAAACAAACAAACAAAATCACAATAACGGACACAAATAAACACATCTTACACTCTGCACTTCAGAAGAACAATTGCTAAAAATAATCTTTTAATACCCACATGAAATCTACCTGCTTCGACAGCGGACCGAATTACGAAATCACCCTTTCGGATTTGGACAAGGTCCCTGTGAGCAGGTAGCCCTTTTGCTAGGTACCCGGACCGAATTCCGAAACACCGTTATAAATAGGGAGTGATGGTAGGAGAATAAAAAAACCCTCGCAAGTGTGAAAATATTATTAATTTTAAATAATTGATAAAATGAAATAATCCTTAAAATAACTTCATACAAAAACAATCTACCTGGAGGCGTCTTGAATAACTACATCCTAAATCATATTAATATATGGTACCTACACTATGTATCTTTGGATAATCATCATTCTTACCTGCAAAAAAAAATAAGAAAATGAAATTTTTTTATTATTTTATGAAAACCTAACCTCAAATATATAAAATAAAAAGATCAACTTTGTTACTTACCTATAATAATTTATAATGAAGCCTGTGATAATAATACAAGTTTCGTAGTGGGAGGTGGAGTTTGTTAAATCAGTTAGCTGTTGTGAAACACTATGCTGCTACAGGTTGCGTACAAACGTTGTTCCAGCTCATTTGATGTCTTGAAATATCTCTTATTATTTCTCTATGGTCTATTATCACCCCCTTCCCGTTGCTAGTTTTTATATCTTCCCCTTCCCAAGGCCGAGACATATTCAGTTGAAACGCGAAAGAAATACAGCACCAAGAACGGTTCCATCGCCAGTTGGATAGTTAAGAGTTTAAAAAAGGGCGCATCAAAAGACTCTACGGTTGTATTAAAAAAATAGAAGACTTGGTAAGTGGCTATGGTCGCAGTTCGTTAGTACAGCAAATGTTTGGAGTAAATCTAAGTAGTGATTGATTTCTGAATATCTGACTATCACAGCGAATTAGGATTCTCCTTTACCTCAAAAATACCTGGATAAACAAAGCAAACTGTTCAAAGTCTTCAAGAACAGTACTCCAAGTTCAGATTTCATTTATTATTTTATCGCTAAAAATAACCTGTTTTTGATAAACTTTACTTTGTATTACTCATGTTTAATTCAGTAAAATATATTGACATAAAATACATCCTTTTATTACATTCTACTCGGATAGTTCTGGATACCCTGATTAATCACCTCAATAAAAATGGATTCTACACAATTGCATACACAGATGACATAGTTATCTTGCAGACCGGAAAATTTGAGAACATACTATGCGTTAGAGCGCAGGATGGGCTCAAATTAATAGAAACATGGTGCAAAGAACATTCATTGTCTATCAATCCCAAGAAGACTGAGATGGTCCTTTTCACCAGGAAAAGAAGATTATCGGGCTTAAAACACCCCGAAATCTTCAAAAGCAAATTAAACTTCTCTGAAGAGGTGAAATACCTTGGTATTACCCTCGACAGGAAGCTAACATGGAACTCTCACCTACAAATTAGAGCAAAAAGAGCATATGTGGCTTATGAGCAATGTCGAAGGACAGTGGGACGCACATGGGGACTTTCAACCCGGGTGGTCACCTGGATGTACACTGCAATCATGAGGCCAATGTTAACGTACGGAGCCATTGCATGGGGACCGAAGGTTCTACAAGCAACAGCTATCCAAAAATTATGTCAAATACAGAGAATGGCTTGTTTAAACATTACAGGAGCCATGAGAACAACACCAACCGCGGCAATGGAATTAATTACTGGTCTAACCCCTCTGGACTTGTACGTTAAAGAGGTTGCGTTAATGGCCATGTTACGATTGCGCACGGCTGGTGTGAACCCCGAAGTAGGAATGGGTCAATTAAGACTGCGACTGTGGCGGGAAGCGCTTACTGCTCTACCTCTGCTGCAATTGAACCCAGGTTTGTGTTTAATTAACCCTACAAAATACAAATAAAACAGAACACAGAATCAGATGCTGCAAATGCAATACGCATATATACAGACGGCTCAAAAACCAAAGAAGGCTCAGGATGTGGAATTTACTCCAGATCACTAAGCCTAAGGATTAAGTGGGGGATGGGAAAAAACATCAGCGTGGTTCAAACAGAACTGGCTGGTATTTCAATTGCCACAAAGGAACTAACCAGAAAAGGAATTTCTGGAAAAAAAATAATAATCTGCACTGATAGCAGACAAGCTCTACTAGCCTTGAACAGACAACGTGTTACATCAGGGCTAGTATTAGAGTGCCATCGAGATTTAGCTAACGCCTCGGTAGATAACAATATTATCCTGAGGTGGGTTAAGGGGTACGACAGGAGCAAACGTAACCGCATTAATGACTCTTTAGCCAGGGAAGCGGCTGGACTAAGAATTCTTGGACCCGGCGACACCTACTTCCTGACGAATTCGACAATTGGGGAACTAGCTAAAAGTTACACCCATGCACAATCTCTAAAGAGATGGGATGAAATCAAGGGATGCAGTCTTGCCAGGATCACCCTGGTGACCCTGGGAAGCTGGAGCCGAAAAAATATTTGGAGATGACCAGGTAGGATTTCTGACTGGCCACTGTCAATTAAGGAAACACCTCCATACAATGGGGCTAGTGGACACACCTCTATGCAGGATGTGTGAACAGGAAGATGAATCTGTCAGGCATGTCTTATGCGAGTGCCCGGAGTTATCGTCAATAGGAGAGTGTGTGTTCGGTGAGTCTTGGCCTACACCTGCCGATATAAAGTAGATGTCTCCTAGTGACCTGTCCACCTTCCTGGAAAGGCCAGGATGGACGATGACCTAGGAAGGCAACTCCTCTGGAGGATGTACAATGGGTCACATATGTGGCCTAAGTGCTGTGGGCCTAACTCACCCTCTCTACTCTACAGATACAGATACATGCGAAGAACGTGTTTTTCAGTGTACTGGAAACTACATTTTTGCAGTCAGCACAGCCTCAATGAATTCAAAACTGTACAAACTACCCAGGATGTCAAAAGAACAGTTATTGACGATAAATATCAACTTTATTCACTACTAAACTCCTTCCTCAAATTTCAATTCATTTTCTCAACAGATATGAATAAAACACATGCTGCCGCGCGTTTCAAATTGAGTGTGAAAAGAACCAATTAGGTTAATATACTATAGACTTGGGGAAACATTCATACATCACGAATTGAGTTCAGCTTGGTGAATTAGGCTAAATTTTCTAATTACTAACAATCAAGCTAAGAGTAGGCTATAACAAGCTTAGAGTATAAAACAGGGCAATGCGTTTTATTTCAATCAATATTGCGTGTAAGTCTGAAAAAACGATTTTTGGTAATTAATTGTTTTAATTTACCTACGTAAGTGGAAATCTTCCACTCAAATTTATTTCGACGCGAGACCAAGCAGTGTTTTTTGACTGTCATGAAGTAAAATTTGCGCACTTACTGCCACACCTCCGTAAAATATTGGTGGCAACAGCAAAAGCCAGTAGCGGACTCCCAAATTAGCTTCTATATTGAAGACTGAAGATCATAAAAGGTTGACGGCTTCCAATAGGGATACGAGAGAAAAATACTGAAGTGTATAGAATATTTTAAATTATTTTCAAACTGTAGTCGTAGTCAAAACTTTATTCTTTTATAGATAAGCCCCAGCACTGGAATGCTTGAAGACATAAAAATTAAATGTATACTTCAACTAAGTTTCCAAACGATGACAATACATAGTCAATGAAAATGCCTTGAAAATCCACCGAGGCATAAGTGTGAAATGTCTTTTTCTAATTAAAATTAATTATCGGGTATAAAGTTGGAATTGTTTGAAAAAGGGTAAAGCAAGTGATGAAGCATCTCTTTTTCCTTTTTGTCTAAGAAAAACAAAGGCGGGAGTACAACATGAGATATAATAATTATCAGCAACTATATTACGTGAAATTTAAAATATATTAGATTTATTGATAAAAAAAATATATTAGATTTATTGATAAATGACAAGGAGCGTATTGAATAAATAAATATGTCAAAAAAAATATCAACGTGTATTTTAGTGATGAGCAACCAAGACCAAGATGAAGACTCGAATAGTCTTGGCCTTGTTTTTGTTGTTCCTTATTTAGCTATTTCCATATGGCACCCGAAAAACAGAAAGAAGAGGGAATAATATAGGTAATAAATAACCAATTCTAATCTTATAATCCAGGCAATAAAAACCATATACGAGGATGTATTGATATCTAGTTAGCCTAGACCAGTTCCATGCATAAACAAAATATTGCGTTGCCATAGCAACGAACAATAACTTATTAGAAGTGTAAGTGTGAAGTTTGACGTCAAAAAAGCAAACCAGAGTTACGCAATAAATTAAAAGAAAAAAGATGTCCAAAGAAATTGTGATAATCGAAAAATTGGAGTATCGAGCCATCATCAAGTACCTGTATTTAAAAGGGTTAAGAGGTAAGCAGATTTACGAAGATATGCTTGATACCCTTGGTGATCAATGTCCTTCGTATGCGACCGTGAAAAATTGGACTGCAAGCTTCAAAAGAGGTAAATTTTCCATTGAAGATGATGACCGATCGGGAAGGCCAGTTTCTGTGTCAGTCCCCGAAAATATCGATGCAGTTCATGACCGTCGTATTGGGCTAAAACGGATATCTGAAGCACTGAATA
The DNA here is from genome assembly GCA_949126875.1 of Lochmaea capreae. Lineage (NCBI taxonomy): Eukaryota > Metazoa > Arthropoda > Insecta > Coleoptera > Chrysomelidae > Lochmaea > Lochmaea capreae. The sequence goes on along the minus strand of OX421402.1, from coordinate 12,355,124 downwards.
TTTCATATGAATGCGTTCATCATATAGTGGATCCCCAAATGTTTGAATGTTGACCAAAAGCGTGCAAGGGTAGAAGCATCGCGTTCGATCTGTGCTCGATTTGAAAACGATGTAGATTTCTTAAACCGAATTGTTACTTTAGATAAGACTTGGGTACATTTCTACGATCTAGAAACAAAGCAACAATCGATGGAGTGGCGGCACTCTGGTTCTCCAAGACCTAAGAAGTTTCGTGTCCAAAAATCTGCTGGAAAAGTTCTTGCTTCAGTTTTTTGGGATTGCCATGGAGTAATCATGATTGATTTTTTGGATAAGGGTAGAGCAATAACTGGAGATTACTATTCGACATTACTGACCACTCTACGGGAAAAAATTAAAGAGAAAAGACGCGGAAAGCTATCCAAAGGTGTTTTGTTTTTGCAGGACAACGCCCCTGTACACAAATCTCATGTTGCCATGCAAAAAATTCGTGATTTAGGGTTTGAATTACTATAGAACACCCCCCTTATTCACCAGACTATCATCTCTTTCCTCAACTGAAAAAAAGTTTAAAAGATCGTACAGTTTCTTCCAACGAGGTAATAAAAGCTGTGGAGGTCTGGTTTGCAGAGCAAGAAGAATAGTATATTGTGCAACTAGTGGGAAAAGCTTAATTTTTCTCACGAGTGAGCGTTTGTGGCACGAGCCTGAAAGGGTAGTGCCGCAACACACGAGTGAGAAAAATGCTTTTCCCACGTGTTACACACTATACTTTTTCTACGACTGCAAATTAATGAATAATTTAACTATTTTAAAGTGGTATATTTTTAATATAGGTAGATACGAATACAATGAAAAGTAAGTAGGTACTTATAAACCAATTATTATCATAATTTATTGTTATATTTGAACAGTTTTTTAATATTATTCCTGGAGTTTCGTTTAGTGTTGACGATGTTGACGGCTCAGCCTCAGCATTTATATAGGTGATCGTATTCGAATCAATTATATTATTTGTAGTTGCATTCTCATTTGCTTGAATGGAGTTCGTAATTTTTTTGGATACCTATATCAATTTTGTTTTGAAGTGAGTCATCCATGTACCCCTCAGCTACGGTACTTGAGATTTTGACATTGAAATTTTGTTTGGTTCTATAGAAGGCTAAGAATTTTCCTCGTAGCTTGCAACATTCATGGTAGTTCTGGAAATAAGCTTATATTGTTTTTTAGGCCGCTGAATCAAAATTTTTAACTTCCCACCAAAAATTACCCCCGCAACCCCCCCAAATGTTGATAAAAATATTGCATATTTTAGAAAAACACTACCTGGAAATTCGGAAAGCAAACAAAATTCTTAAAACATTTTGACTTAAGATAGACGTATACGGTTAAGGCATGGCGGCTGAAATTATGCAGCGCGCCAAAGACGTGCACTTGGTCTTCCACTTATCCAGATTTCCTTTCTTATAATGTAAAATCACGCGCTCTAAAACAGTACTGAAACTTTTGGGAATATAGACTCTGCATCGCGGAAAAAATCGTCCGGAGGAGGATGTTCTTGTATCTCATAAACTTTACTCCTGATGTCTTCTAAAATTATGTTAGCTGCTGCGTGCACGACTCGATTTCGCTCTTCTTGCTCATCGGCACATTTCTTCTGGTAAAACGCATCATTAAGAATTTTATCTCCTGAGCTACGAAAAGACGCGACAGCAGGTTTTTTGTGGGCTTCTGAAATAATCACCGTACTTAGCGATTAGTTGAGCCTTTATTGTTCTAATGTCTGGTTTATAGTCACATTTAACTTGTTCCATAAGTTCTTTAAACGAAAATTGACATTCCTGCTAATTTTCTTGAAGAAAAAAAACGTACTCCATGGCAGCTTGTACTTCCATTCCGAAAGCACCATGCTTTGCAGGCTCTTCAGATTTGAGTTTTGGAATTAGAGTAAGCTTTTTAATGCAAGGTAAATGATACAGCTTCTGCTGCCACTAAATCGCCTTCAACAGGAGTCAAGCGACGCACAATTTTATCACCCCAATCATCTCTTGGATTTTTTGCGAAGTCTGTGGGTTTATTTCGTTTATTTTTGCTGACGCACATTGTACACGCTCCTGAGGCAAACGTCGTGGGAGGCGCGGATAAATAAGCAAGGTCGCAAAAGCGATTAAAACTACGCTGTTACCATCTGATGTTTCAGCGCGGCGCGGCGCGTCGTAAATTTTGTCTACTTTCTGAAATTTCAGGTAGCTTTTTTCTAAAATACACGAAATAACGATTTTTTTCGAAAAAAATGATATTTTGTTCATTTTTTTCACAATTTCGGTGGGGTTGCGGATTCGGATTCAGCGACCCTAAAAACATAATACAAGCTGATATCCAGAACTACCATGAATTTTGCAAGTTAAAATTATGTATTTCCTGGACTATTATATAACAGTCGCGGTTTTATATTTACTTTATTTTTAAAATAAGGACTTTGTCAATGTATCGAATTGTGTTAAATAAATAAGGTTATACAATTATTAATGCAAATACACGGCGGCTTTTTCCTAGAGCAAGGGTATAGGACAACTGTATCACCCGCCCTGTAAATTGAGAATATCTTATCCAAAAAATACTCACGAAGCAATCCAATATTTTCCACCTGTACATTATTTGCAAAGGAAACAATTGTTTTCAGATAAATTACATTTGTATTTATTTTTATTAAAATATCTACAAAGATAAGGTATCAAAACCAGGGTTAATGAATTTACTGAAGTTGGCCTTTGAAACCGAGAAGTTTTAGTATTCTGGGTATTGTAGTTAAGCGGGAGTTTAACCAGGTATCTGTATTTTAAATTGTTCTTTTTAATTAGGAATTTTAAATTGCATTTTTCTCTACCAAAAGCCTTGTAAGCCGGAAGTAAGCAAAGGCATTAGAATGAACTTTTTTTTGTAAAAAAATCATTTCACTAGTATAAAGTACAAAGTACTAGAATTTTAACTAATTTGAGAAAGTATCTTTCTAAATTTCAAATACAGAGCGAGATCAGGACCGGATCTGGGGGAAGTAAATATCCGAAAAATCAATCAACTGATGCTCTCCACTGTTTTCACCTAATTTGGTTTGTTTCCTGAAAGAATTTCCAGTTACGATTCCAAATTTATACTGAATCTACAATGACAAAGCAAATTTGAAAAGTTTGAGGCTCCTGGGCTTCTCTGCGTCAATGATCCCAAAGTTCTATACTTTAAATTTCAAATTTAATTCACTTGCATCACTATCGACAGAAAGTTTAGTTTCGAAAGAAATAATATAGTGAAACGTATTCGAAATCGTCTAAAATTCTCTGAATATGACAACAATAAAATAGAAAGTTTTCAATTAGTTATACTCTAACTATTGTCAGTGTAATGACCATAAAATAAAGCAATGTTGTCAGATATATTTTCTAAAATTGTTAGGCCCACTACACAAATGTTCCCCTTACTTTAGTAGACTGTTAGTTCGTGAAGTTATAAGGAAGCTAGTTTGGACATATTTTTAAAAAAATACATGATATAAATATATTAGTAAACATTAAAATAAGCCGCTTGAAATTGCTGAAAAAAGAAAAATTAATTAAAATCACTTTATATATGTTACTATATTTAAGAAAATTTTGACGAGTTGGCAACGTAGATGCAGGTGGCTGAAGATTTCCGAACAATCCAATCATCAACTGCAGTATTTATCGTAATATAACGAAATTACCGAAGAATATTCACTTGGCCATTTTATAATAAAAAATTGTTTGGTCTTGAAGGGTGGTCGGCTAATAATCCACTAGTTGCATTCAGTGTCGGGTGTGAATTTTGTTTTAAAGAAATATTTAATATAATATCTATTTCTTGGTTGAGTGAGTTTAGTGAATTGTTATAGGTATAGAAAAGTGTAGGTAATCTAGTGTAGAAAAGTATCATTAATATAATGCCTATTTGATGGTGTAGTGGTTAAGTGGCGTCAGTGAATTGATATTAATATAATATTTATTTGTTCGTAGACGTTAGTGTAAGTTTTATTATATAATTAATTATAATGGCATTTTGAAGACCATTTGAAACGACAGTACAAGATGATGCGCGGGAATCTAATAATTTGGCGCCACATACAAATGACTTAGCAATAAATGATACCGATGATAGGGCCGGATTTAAAAACAAAGATTTACATCTTCAGTGTGAACGCGTTGTTTTAAATATGTATTGTAAGCGTGTTTGAAAAAAGAAAATTCTGATAACGCGAGAATTCACGAATTAACATTAATGGGGTTTACAACGATTTATAAAGTAATTAAACTTAAAATGAATTTTGTATGCAGGTTATTTTTTGTCATTCAAATTGATATTTCACAATATTCGAATTTATAAAAAAATTATATGCCCGCTATTGGGTGGATTTTTCATTCAAAGGGATTAAAAATATTTGTCATTACACTGACAATAGTTAGACTTTAACAGCAATAAATAATATCAGTAATATTATAAATTCAATGTTTCAAATCTAAAAAAATGCTATTACCAATTCCATTTATCCCTTCTCTGTCTGAAAATTCAGGTTTAAGAGTTTAAGATTGGTGAATTCATTCAAATAAAAGTTTTTTATATAAGTATTCTATACAAAACTTCTGGTTGGCAGGGCCACGGAGGAAGTTCTGAAACCAAAAAAAAAGGAAGAATATTTCGAGAAGAATTTGGAAAATTAAATATTTATAGCTAGAAAACATGGTACTGTGTTTACCTATATACAATTTTAATTTGGAATTTTTAATCCTATAGATGATAGAGTGAAAGCCTTGACCAATAATAAAACCAATGTTTTAATAGGCTTTTTCATTGCCGTTGTTTTAAGGCTCACGATATCCAGCTGTTATTTTGGCTAAGTTCATCAGGTGCAAATATCAGAAACCACAACAAATATTTGTCGAGTTCAGTTTATTCAAAGTCACGTTCGGAGTTTTGCTTGGCTTCATCTTACGCGTGGTGAATATTAGAGGTTTAGATGGGTAATATTCGTTTGTGTACTTTGTAGCGAACATCTCAGCATAGGCAAAGGAACTATATAACACACACGTAAAACAAAAAGTAAACGTTACATTAACTCCTTAATTTTTTCACTGAATCTAACAGGTATCTAATTTCATAAATGATATAGGTAATTATATGTCACAAAAGTATCGGAAACCGCTTTCAAAAGCCGCTTCCGAAATAATACACTTAGGTAGGTACACCAACGAAGAATTCAATCATCCAATATTTTTTAAATGCATTTGCAGGAAATCGCGAATTCTCTTTTATATCTTCTTTCGTCTGACGGAAGAGGAAAAGTCTTCTTCCCCAAAATAATGATAAGTTATGTGTTTTTGTTATTTTCCACTATCGAGGTGGAGTAATATGGTCTTGAAAATTATTTTTCTATTCGCACATCTGAAGAAAATGTTTGTACTTATGTCCCTGTATTTATTGCAGTAGAGCTTTGAAGAACAACTGTATACATACGCAAAGGTATATACGAGGATATATTGAATAATTCTTAGCCTACTATAGAACCAAACGAAATTTCAATGTCAAAATATTTTATTACCCAACATATTCTCCTCTTAATTGGATACATTTATTACAGCGAACCTGCAACTTCTCTAGACCTGTCAAAAAAAATGTTTCTTCTTACTCTGCAAACCAGACCTCCACAGCTTTTATTACCTCCTCGTTGGAAGAAAATTTACGACCTTCTAAACTTTTTTTCAGTTGACAGAGATGATAGTCGGACGGAGCCAAACTGGTGAATAAGGGGGGTGTTCTAGTAATTCAAACCCTAAATCACGAATTTTTTGCATGGCAACATGAGATTTGTGTGCAGGGGCGTTGTCCTGCAAAAACAAAACACCTTTGGATAGCTTTCCGCGTATTTTCTCTTTAATTTTTTCCCGTAGAGTGGTCAGTAATGTCGAATAGTAATCTCCAGTTATTGTTCTACCCTTATCCAAAAAATGAATCATGATTACTCCATGGCAATCCCAAAAAACTGAAGCAAGAACTTTTCCAGCAGATTTTTGGACACGAAACTTCTTAGGTCTTGGAGAACCAGAGTGTCGCCATTCCATCGATTGTTGCTTTCTTTCTGGATCGTAAAAATGTACCCAAGTCTCATTCATTGTAACAATTCGGTTTAAGAAGTCTACATCGTTTTCAAATCGAGCACAGATCGAACGCGATGCTTCTACCCTTGCACGCTTTTGGTCAGCATTCAAACATTTGAGGATCCATTTTGCAGCAATTTTTCTCATGTCCAAATTGACGTGAACTATATGATGAACGCGTTCGTATGAAATATTCAGTGCTTCAGATATCCGTTTTAGACCAATTCGACAGTCTGATAAAATCATGTCGTGAACTGCATCGATATTTTCGGGGACTGACACAGAAACTGGCCTTCCTGATCGGCCATCAACTTCAATGGAAAATTTACCTCTTTTGAAGCTTGCAGTCCAATTTTTCACGGTCGCATACGAAGGACATTGATCACCAAGGGTATTAAGCATATCTTCGTAAATCTGCTTACCTCTTAACCCTTTTAAATACAGGTACTTGATGATGGCTCGATACTCCAATTTTTCGATTTCCACAATTTCGGTGGACATCTTTTTTTTAAAATTTATTGCGTAACTCTGGTTTACTTTTTTGACGTCAAACTTCACACTGACACTTCTAATAAGTTATTGTTCGTTGCTATGGTAACGCAATATTTTGTTTATGCATGGAACTGGTCTAGGTTAACTACATATCAATACATCCTCGTACATAAGAAAACTGGTCAAACACTCACTTTTGATCGACTTTGACGAATGTTTTCCGATTTCGGCTCAGTTGGAAGGTGCCATTCCGAATCATATTATACTCGTAAACCCCCGTCTGATCACCGGTTAAAATGCGTTTAATGGATGTAGGGATGGAATAGACTCGTTCATTCTAGCATAGCTTCATTTAGCAGTATATTCAGGTCTTTCTGTACTAGTCGAACGGTAACGCATTTCATGCCCAAACGATCGTTTGAAATGGTACGAATTAATTCGCAAATTTCAGCTGATATCTCTCAGGATGATTTTTAGTCAATTTCCTTTATTTTAGTTATGTTATTTTCAACTCTTCGACGCATGCAATTTCATTTGCAATGTCAAATTTAAGATATTCTTTGTTCAATATTTTTATCCATCGTAGAAATCGCATAGCATACTTCTGATGAACTGACAAAATGGAGCACTTCAATTTCCGGTTCTTTTCTGACAGAAGAATATAAAATATTAGTTATTAGTAATTACAGTCCTGAGAATTTAAAAATACCGTAAAAATTCAAGAGAATTCGAGGTAAATATTAAAACACAAGTCACGTGAGAAAATCGGAGTTTGTAGTTTAGTAGCAGTTCTAATTACTCTAATATCAAAAATTGAACTTTACTTCGAGAATGTTATCAATTCCATATCATTATTGGGGCTCTAAAATTGTAAGCACATCAATACTCGTGGAATTATAACTGGAAGTGTATCCAATTGAGAAATAAAACAAAAATGAAAACCATATTTCAGTATCCCTTCACAGTTTTTATCGGGCTTATATCTCAAGTATATTTCGACAAGTATAAAGTCGAAAGAAACAAAGCGCAAACTTCAAAGTCGGTAACAATGCTTCAATTAAAAACTTATGAAAAGTATGGCAATCCACAGTTAGCTTTCACTTAAAAATTCCTCTCAAAACATTATCCGCAAATGAAGAGTTATTATCATAACAAGTGGACTCCAAAGACTATTACATGTACTTTGTCGTTTTGTGTAGAAATGAAGAGAATTTTTAAAAAGTGTTTTGTAATTTGAAACTACATTTTTTATTTATGAGTGGAAAGAAAACTAAAATATATTGGGTGTCTTTGAATGTAGAGTTTGATTATTTCCTTACATTACAAGTGGCAAATTTGTCAGCATCCAAATCCGACATCGATTCACTAAACTCTGTTCACAATACAGCCCTTCGACTCTCTCTCGGTGCTTTCCGCTCTAGTCCTGCTGCTAGTCTATACTGTGAATCAAATGAGCCACCCCTCTTCCTAAGACGTCAATCGCTCCTCCTTTCATACGCGGCATCAACGTCCTCTAATCCTACTAACCCTGTTTACTCACTGTTCACCTCAATGTCTCAACATTATCCTTCCAACACTATTTCCAAACGTAGCATAAAATCTGTTGCTCAACTACTTTCCCCATTACATGAGAATACCGACCTTTCAATAACCACTCCGCTTCCCCAACCTCATACCCCTCCTTGAACTAAACATCTTCCTCTTTTCAATACCTCTCTCACCAAATTCAATAAACACGAGTCACCTAACACACTTATTAAGAAAGCATTCTCAGTAATATTACAAAAAACACCGTATGATGTAGTTCTTTACACAGATGCCTCTAAAACTTCTCAGTCACAACCAACCACGAACTTATAGGTTCCTATCGGTTGCCCTCAACATGTAGTGTTCACACTGGTGAGCTGTATAGCATTTTCCAAGCCTATAAATATATATTCACTTTCTTCAATTAATTCACTTAATACTATATTTACTGACTATCCATGACTTCCTTTACCCAAAGTTAAATACCCCCCAGTTGGAAATGAGCATCTATCACACCCATATTCAAAAAAGGTAACAAATTTGATTCCAATGACTACCGCCCGATTAGTCGGCTGCCAGTAGTCAGTAAAGTCATGGAAGCCATTATTTCAGAGGAGATGACCAAATTTCTTTTCCTGGAAAATGTGATCCCAATGCAACAACACGGATTTGTCTCCGGCCGTTCCACCATAACCAACTTGCTACACTGTGTTAACGACTGGATATCTTCTCTTAACTATCGGCAGCCAGTTGATGTTGTCTATCTGGACTTCTCCAAAGCCTTTGATCGTGTTCCCAAGCGCAGACTTCTACACAAGCTGGAACATTTCGGCATTCGCAGCTCTTTACTTAGCTGGATTGACAACTTTCTAACAGACAGACACTTTAGAGTAAGAGTTGGCGAAGATTTCTCAAGGGATAGACTGGTGGAAAGTGGAGTTCCACAGGGTTCTGTTCTTGGTCCTCTGCTTTTTACGGTCTACACTAGCGATCTCACTTATCACGTAACTAACAAAATATCTTCCTACGCTGACGACACAAAGATATATACAAATCCAATCACCAACCAACAAACCCTCCAGTTGGACTTAAACTTCAGCTTCATCTGGTGTTCCCAATGGCTACTTCCGTTGAACGCTGAAAAATATGTAGTGCTCCGAATCGGCAAAAATAACCCTCTACTACCGTACTTCGTAAACGGCCGGCCATTAAATCCTGTGTTTTCCTATAACGACCTCGGAGTTATCGTAAATAGCAACCTAACTTGATCTGATCATATAACTTCCGTCTGTAAGCGCGCGAACACCAGACTGTATCTCATTCGCAAGTGCTTTTCGAGTGTTTCGTTTCAGTCGTTCTGTAAACTGTATACTTTCTATGTCCGACCAATTCTCAAGTATGCCGGTACCCTGACCTAGTTCGTGATAAAAATCTTTTGGAAAATGTTCAAAGAAAAGCCACTCGACTGTCCCTAGGACCGCGAAGACCTTCCTACGAAGAAAGACTCTCCATGGCCAACCTAACCTTTGAACTTCGCAGACATCGCGGAGACTTCATTACTGCTTTTAAAATATTAAAATTTAATTTTGGTAATCTTGATATGATGTTCACCTTAAATCCAGATGACCGCATTAGAGGACACCTTTTTAAACTAAGAAAAGAAAACTTTACCGTCAGATCAAGACAAAACTTCTTACCAAATAGGTAATTCGACAGCTGGAATAATCTTGATGTATCCACAGTTTCTGCACCATCTACTAACTCTTTTAAAAATAGACTTGATCGTACGCTTTTAGAGCACCTATAGTTTTTATTTTCATTTTATATATTTTTGTTTTGTTTTGTATATTGTATAAGTTGTAGTTATTTTTGTTTTCTTCACCTACTAGTAGGTTACTTATGTAATTATCTTTTTTTGGACACAATAGGGACTTGTCCATCTGCCCTTGTCTAAATATAATAATAATAATAAATACTCTCAGCTCGTGATGTAAAAGTCTGTCTTATCTGGCTCCCATCTCACATTGGAATTACTGGCAATGAAAATGCCAAAGAAGCCACCTCTACCATCACCACAACATCGATCCAGCTCCCAGAAGACCTCAAACACTTATTCAAAAAGTCCGTCAAAGAATCCTGGAAAAATTTTTGGCACAACAGTAAAACAGCTCTAAACGATATACAACCTTCCATTGGCTCTTCTTAACCAGGAGAGAAGCTGCTGTTATTAGACGATTGCGGATCAACCATACCAGATATACTCACGGTTACTTGATGTCATCTGAAAACCTTCCCGTCTGCCATTACTGCAAAGTTGATTTAAGCGTTAAGCATATACTCACGGACTGCCAGATATACAACAATATGTATCAGCGCCTAGACCTAAAACCGAACCTGAAAGAACTTCTAAACTGCACCGCTGAAATTCCGAAGATATTGAAATTCCTCAAAGCAGCTAACCTCTACCACAAACTATGAAATATCATTGTATTAATATAACTACATATTTTTTGTGTATCCTCATGTACTCTTGTATAGTGCCAATGGCCATAGTTGTCGAGGTACTTAAATGCTAATAAAAAAAAATTGTTCCTGTTTATTAAGAATTAATTCCGTGTTTTGTAGATTTTTAAACCATCCCATAAATTAACGAAGTAATAAACATGCAGATTAATCCCCAATATATATAAATTCCTTCTGTAAGTTCCTTGTGGCATTACTTATTCTTTTTTTTTCTTATTTTTTTTTGGGAATCAAACCACAATAATGTTTTTTATTTTTTATTGCGACGTTTCGGTAGCGTTCCAGCTACCGTTGTCAAGATTAACTAGTATAGAAATAATTTTTTGGTCCCTATCTGAGCCAACGAAAAAATTTTACCGCAACCCTTCAGTTTCATATGAATGTTAATTAGTTTGAAGGCCAGACCTGCATATCTAGTACCTACCAACTTATAACAACTCGCGCATCCCTAAATTAATGGTTCATAATATTGATTAGCCGGCTTAGCCTCGTTGGTTCCACTCTTTTAATGTGTCCGTTAAAACTTCATTTTTTTCATATCATAATGTATATAAGTATATTTCTTCTATATCTTTATTTCTTCGAAGTCTATAGGTTCGATCATCAGTGTTAATTGTATTTTTTTAACAATTTTAAATTTTTTTTAAATGTTAGTGTATTTATTTAAAACTAGTTTTTCATATACTTAAAGGCATTCTGGTTCGATTATTGTTCGTATTATGTGAGTTTGGTATACCTACTTACAGCCAGTTTCACAATCGGTGATAAACTCTTAGTGTTAAGTAAACCTTAACCAATAGAACTTGTTTCACAATCATCATTTTTTAACTAATGGTCAGATAACTTATGAAATTTTATTAACTTTTCTTGAGTTGGTATGAAAGCCATCGATAGTATGATGTTCTATATCAATTGAAAGGAAAATACCTTTGAAGGTTATATTTACAGTTTTTATACTGAAACTACCAACGTGCAGAAAGAGCCATCATTTCTGTAATCAAGGAGAATTTCAATAAAAAAATATTGTCTTAACTCTTGATAAATTGATAAAATTGACTTTACTGTTCGATGGGAAATAACTTCAATTTCTTCAAACAGACTTTCTGTCCTGGTCAAACGAAATCTGCAGAAAAAATCGTGATTGTCGAATTCTTAGAAATAATCACGTCTTGGGCGAATCATTTTTGGCCACCTGGCTTCATCGTCGCTGGGAAATTCTTGTTATTGCTGATAAAAGGCACATATTTTCTTTTTAAAGATCGAAATCTGGGTCCTAATCAGCAGTCTGTCTTTCGACATGATTTTCGATATCAATTGCATTACTAACAAGTCTTTGGAATACCTCATGATTCGATAGCATACAGGGTGGACCGGATTTAATTGACGTATACAGAGATATCGTGAACCACAATAGATACAATATTGATTAAATGGAGAAAAAGTTTTGTATATTAATGGGAAATTAGATGGTTAAAAAAAATTTAAAATATCTCCACTAGTTCCACTAGAGATATTTAACAAAATCCGAAAATGGTCCTTTCCGTTTTTTAAATTTGCCGTCGTTATTATAAAATATATCAAAAAAATGATTCTCAACTTTTTTTAATAAACGAGGTTTTCTATAAATTACCAAAAATTTCATTACGACGTTTCGTCTTTAAAGGGTCACCATCAACTTAATTTTTTTAAATGCGGACCTGGATTTTTTATTGCAATATTTTTTACGTTTTGTATAGATACATACAATGACATAGCATACTTGACGATTCTACCACGTTTCGTCTTTCAAAAATCATCATCTTTTTTAAAGTCCAGTCTTCTTTACTAAAGTCAAATTAATAATTTTAAATATTGGGCATTAAATAAGAACTTTCAAAGAAAATGATTAAATTTAACAACTTATTTTGAAACTTAATGACAATGAATAAATAATGATGGTTTTACAAATGACACTCTATCTAAGGTAATAATAAGTTAAAAATACATTGAAAAATTCAATAAAAAATCAGTTATAAAAGTTGTTCAAACTGACGTCCGTTCTGTGCAATACATAATTCGATCCTCCTTGGCATATGAGACGCATATCTACTATATTATTCGACATATTTTTGCTGGAAACTTCGTTTTTTATGAAGCCCCATACCAAATAATCTATGGGGTTAAGACATGGGGATCGAGGGGGCCATCTTGTCGGCCTGTTGGTACCAATCCAATTATCTTCAAAATATTCAGATTTTGTACAACTCTTCTCAAATTTTCAGAAGTTAGGTGCTACTACGAAGTTATAAAACGATTTTATTTAGTTCGGCACGTAACACCTAGTTCTTGTTAACCGATTTTCATACATTTTCCGTTAACCAATTTAACAGATTTTTGGACGAATGTTCAGTGCATTCACTTTCTTTCAAAATTCTTATTTAATGCCCAATATTTAAAATTATTAATTTTACTTAAAAAAGATGATGATTTTTGAAAGACGAAACGTGGTAGAATCGTCAAGTATGCTATATCATTGTATGTATCTATATAAAACGTAAAAAATATTGCAATAAAAAATCCAGGTCCGTATTTAAAAAAATGAAGTTGATGTTGACCCTGTAAAGACGAAGCGTCGTATTGAAGTTTTTGGTATGGTAATTTATAGAAAACCTCGTTTATTGAAAAAAGTTGATATCTTTCATAATAACGACGGCAAATTTAAAAAACGAAAAGGACCATTTTCGGATTTTGTCAAATATCTCGGCAACTTGTGGAGAAATTTAATATTTTTTGAACCAACTAATTTCCTATTAATATGCCAAACTTTTTCTCCATTAAATCGATATTGTATCTATTGCGGTTTACGAGATCTCTGTATACGTCAATTAAATCCGGTCCACCCTGTATAGTTTTAAGTAAAATGAATTGGCACCGTTTCACAATTTGTCGGCGAGATAAAGAAATCTGTAAGCAGAAGTAGAGCCGGTTTCAGACAAATTTGTTATTATTGCAGGATACCGACGCACTAATGATTTATGTACTCTCTTTTTCCGATTAATAGCAGTTTTACCTATAACTGTAATAATCGATATTTTTGAAACTTTTGTCAATTATGCATTCTTTCAGCAGCTCCATGCTTTGACCCATTATTTTCTTGTTTCAGTTGCCTGTACATATTTTGTATCATTTTTTGCGTAGATAGCGACAAGAACATACGAAATTTCTTTCTGTCTATGGTCTCAAATCCCTACTCTCCACTTTCAGAAATTTCAAAACCTTTGGTAAAAAATTTTAACAATAAAATATTTATGTTTTATACATACAACAATCAAACAACTTATTATGTTCACTGCGACATGGAATCAAACATAATAAATACGAGTAAATAAACTTTGACATTGTTTATGTTGCACATAATAATACGTCTGTTTACTTTTCTAGTATATTCATAAACCATAATTTTGATTTTGTTACCAACCAAATAGTTTTAGTCAATGAAACAAAATCTCAATCACAGCAACATCTAAGAACACAATATCTCGTTAATAACAGAAATTAACTAAACCCACCCTGGGACGTTAACAGTCCATGTGGACTAACAATTCAAGTAGGTACATTTTTCATAGACCAATCGGAAGCTACATTGCACAATGAGAATCAATTGTTCGCTTTTGGGTATGTCAAGACTAGAAATGATTTATGCCTTTTTTGTCTTTTCGGCTTTTTAATCCTCGAAGAGACCTTGCCGCATACTGTTATTTTATAGTGAAACAGTGCAAACTAATTTTACTCATAACTATACTTTTAGATTCGCACTTATTAAATTTGAAGAAGCATAAGGCATAATAATTGATATAGCCTCCCAAAGTGTTTTCACGAGGTCTTCACATTTGATTCGGTGTATGAATATCGATGATCCAGATATAGGGGAATTTATATCAATTAAAAAAACGTTTAATGTAGTGAAATCTCATTATTGGTAGATTTTGAAATTGTCTATGAAAAGTGGCAGGATTTGAAGGATATGTAATGTAAACAAGAGTTAAGTCCCGTCATGTTACGACAACAAATGTCGATGGAATATGGGAATCCGTATTGTAACCTCCTTAGATCTTGTGAGTCTGAGTCTGGCTTCCAATGCATAACAAATGACTATAAGTGCTTTTCTCTTGCAATATTGATGCAGTCTGTCATTCTAAATACAAATACGGATTAACTTCATGTCAAATTTGCGTTGTTATTAGTTGGGATGTTTGGATATAACTAATTTATCTTTTGAGTTCCGTTAAATCATAAATTGCCGTCTTATAGGGCTCTCTCTGTGTTATTCCTATTAAATGAACATATATTGTATTCTAGCAGTGATATTTCCCAAATTGACAGAATATCTGTTTGTGTGTGAACGTGTTAAATGGAAACTCTCCTTGTGCATGTGTATTATACTGAAATGAGTTTTTTGTTTGGTAGACAAATTTCGTCTATTTTTGACATTTTTAGTTGCATACATACTATAATTTCAACGAACATAATTTTAAAATATCAGTTGAAACTATTTAATTAAAGAATAATTTACAATGCAAACATTAATTATTAAATCTCGATTTAATTGCATAACTGTCAATATTAATAATCTTTTGATCTAAGATGAATTTAGGATGAAATAAAAACAAATTTTATCTAATTAGCAAGTAATTATTAATCAGGGATTTTCACCCTCAAAGCTTCCACATAAAATCGGTGTTTTCAGTAACTAAACAATTGCTGTGTGACCGAAAACCATTCATCTTGCTGCTTAAGTCTGAGCGTTTTTTTTATATTTTTCGATCAAAACTTTAATTTAGTTTTGGATAAATTGGTTAACTTTTTTGGAATTTATAATAAAGGAGTGTAGATATTGTACACCAAGAAAGTGTATTTTCAAAACTATAATATAGCTCGGACAGTATAAAAACTGCTTTCCATGACGTTCTATTATAACTGGACCATGTTGCCAAGCTCTCGAAATAGTATGAGAATCTAGTAAATGCCAAATGAAGTTTATCAATTATTCTTCTTTTTAATGGGGCCTTTTCGATAATTTTTTTATTTTAGTTTTAAAAAGTTCTCTACTCGAAAAGACAATTGCCAAAAAATAACAATTTTATCCAACCGATTTCACCCTCAAATTCAGTGTTAACATATAGCCAGCTTTGAAACGGGGCGTGTCCAAGCTGTGACGTCAAATCAGCCTACTGGCGACGAGCCCGACGGCGGCGGCTTCATATAGCCGAGTACACTTAACGTGTGAATGTTGATTTAATTCGGTATTTTCGGCGAATTTTGCATGTTAGTTGACGTTTATGTTTGTTTTTAATCAATAATAATTATAAAATGAGTGACAAAAAGAGCAAATACAAGTATTGCATAGTACCAGATTGTCAAAGTACAGCCGTAAAAACTCCTGAAAAACTTTTCATTTCGTTACCTAACGATTTGAAGGTTGGAAAACTTTGGCAGAAAGCTACATTTCTTTCTAATAAGGGATCAAAGTATTGTTGTGAAGAATTTTCTCGTTGTTGATGCTGCAGCCAAGTTAATCTTTTTCCAGTAGCAAGCTTTTTCTGTAGGAGAAGGATCCTCTGTTCTTCGGTGTAGTCACATTAAGAAGGCCACAGCATGCTTGCAGCCCCCCTCAGACGCAGGACAATCGTGGCATAAAACTTCTTCTCCACACAATTTTTAATCGTATGAACTTTACACGAAACATTGTAATTTTTAGATTTTATTTTATGTTCTGGAGTGAAACAGCTATATACAAGTACATAAAAAAAATCGCATAACATGAATTGATAAGACTGATTATTCTGTTTGTTTATTCTTAGAAAAACCATGAGTTTACGCCAAAAAAGCAGTGATATGGACAACCTAATGATAACTCTTAACTAATTTGTATGTTAGAATGTGTTCTAGGATTAGATTAAAATATCAGAAATAAATATACAAGTTGAAACGCGCGAGAGCTATTTAGGTTATTCCACCTCCACAGATATTCTTTAAATTCCAATTTTATCACCACCCTACCCTGTATACGACCTCACGTGTTTATTTTTTAAATTTTATTCGCCTGCTAATAAATTGTACCCATTTACGTTTACGATAACGAATACGATTGCGAACACTTAAGTACTTTTCCATTTTCACACCTCTTAATTCTGCACTGATAGGTATAGTCCTTATTTTGGTTAAAATACTGCATAACCATTATTACATACATCATCGGCAAATTGCCAGGATCGCCTTTTTAAAAAACCTTTTTCAAACGAGACCATTTCGGATGATTAGATTTGCGTACAAAGCCATTCTACGATTTAATTATTACACTAGTCTCCAGGCCTGGAACCTCGATACTGCCGAGCAGCCGAGCTCCACGGCTGATATGACGTCACATTAGCGCCTTTCGTTCAAGGGGCGTAGCTAACTTTACATTCTAATTTCTCGGATAGTTTTGATTCAACCGATTTAATTTTTTCAGGGTAACTATAAATGGAGCGGATTTATTGGAATTTTAACCAATAATGTAAAAATTTAATTGACCTAAATGGCCCCATTCCCTACAGGTTCGTTTTAGATATTGTATGCAAACAAATTTCGACTTATTTCAGTAACATTTAAAACTTTCATTTGTATCTTAACATCACAGCAGGTATATATATTCTTATTTTAAAAAACTATGGAATTATTTCTAGTACTAAAAAGGTATGTATGAAATAGTTAATAGTTTTATCTGTATGTTTATACCACAACACTTAATTAGCTGGAAACTATGAAACTATTTCAGTTTTAAAGAAATATAAGATGGTCAATTATTAATTTTGTTCTCAAATGTTTGATCAACATTGAATATTCATGATCTAATATAATTTTTATGTTGGCTTCTAGAATGTTATCGCTACAATATGAAAGATTGATGTAAGGTTTAAAGTCATCCTGTAAATAAAAAAGTTGTGATAACCTGGATCACTTACGCAATTTTCAAAATTTTGTAGAAAAGCCGGGATGTGAAACTTATGTTACAAAATAAATAATGATTAAAATAAATTAATAAATAATGCCACCACATCTCCTACGAAATTGTTTTATTAAGAACATTGTAAATATATAAATTAGTTAGATTGTAATACTATTTTTTTGAATAAGGTAAAACAATAATTATTGTCAAATAAAAATTTCACAGAAAAAACCCGCAACTTCTATAATGGATCTCTCAGCTTAACTAATTTATTTTCAAATATATACAATTATTTTTATAAAAATAAAATTAAAATAACATTCATTGACTATTACGTATAATTTGGAGTAAAAACTAGTTGAATTCTAACATATAAATTGCTATATTGCTGTTCAAATACAGTTTGAATCTACTTTCTGGGCTACAATATGAATAAGTTCTATTTTAAATTAGTTTGTTGATTGAATTATTTAAGGTTTGTTCCAACACATCAAGAAACCGTACTTGGAACGGTCACGCGCATGTGAAATAGCAAAAATGCGTTCCAACCACGAAAGAACCGTTTAGCGAACGATAATTGTTTTGTTTCAACCCGATTTGGTATCGTTATGGAACCGGTTCAAGAACGATGATTTCGATCCTTGACTGAGACAGGTATCAAGGGAACTGACTTGCGCAGTACATATATCCATATCTAGTTAGGTTAGTTGCCTTGATTTCTTATTTTTGTATTTGTTGAATTTTGTGGGAGCGAACTTATGTATATTTGTCTGTGCTATCTGTTATAAATAAACAGATTTTTACTTAACACCATGTACCATATAAATACGGGGTTGCGATAAAGTATGGAACCAAGTGAATATATTTTAAACGAAAAAAATTTGCAGGTAAGTGCAATGGAACAAAATGCATCTGATTATTTTTTTGTTGATATGGAAATGCCATCAACTTCTTTAATTTAAAAGGGACACCCTATATATTTTTACAGATTTTGAAAGAGCTTGTTATTTTGAATTCATACATACTGAGTTTAGTGTAAAAAAATTTGTAAAAACGAGGAATATAGCACTTTAATCAGCCTCCTTTGAGTTTTTTGCATTAGAGCAAAAAACTATTTAGATAAACTAATTGATGTTGTTTGTATGCATAGTAATAAATAAACGAGTACTGTTTAGTACGTCTTTTGTTCTCCAATTGCCAAATTGATGGAAATAAATTTTACAATTTAGAATGTTTCAATTAAGTGAAAAAGAGTGTATTGAAATTTTAATGATGATCGGTTATGGTGATCGTGTTAGAACTCATGAAGAAGTGTGTCATATTTTTAATAATTTGCATCCGGAGAGAAGTCCTATATCACGCAGTAACTAAAACATTACAACGTTTTAATACAACTGGGATGGTAATAAATTTGCTAAAACCTGGAAGACCGCGGACTGCAACTAACGAAACTGTTAAACAAAATATTGCAATCGATTTAGAAGAATCACCTCAAACTTCCACCACAAATTTGGCACTAAACCATGGTATCTGTCGACGTTCTGTAGGAAAGATATTAAAGTGAAAAGTATCATCCGTATAAGGTACAGTTGGTTCAAGAATTGTCAGACGATGATTTTGACCGACGGCTGGAATTTTGCGAACGGCTAATGGACATCTGTACTGTCGACGACAATTTTGCTTCCAACATAGTTTTTTCCGATGAGGCAACTTTTTGTTTAAATGGAACAGTTAATCGCCATAACTCAAGGTATTGGTCAAATGAGAATCCTCATTGGATTCATGAAGCACATACCCAGCATCCACAGAAGTTAAATGTTTGGATGGGAATGGTCGAAAATAGGCTTATAGGCACATTTTTTATCGACGGAAACTTGAATGGTGACAAGTATTTGGATCTACTAAATATCTAAATTATTCCTGCGCTTCAACAGAATGGGCAATGACCACAAAATGTTTGGTTGGCCTGCTCGTTCTCCGGATCTTAGCCCGCTAGATTTTTTTCTTTGTGGTTATCTAAAATCACTTGTTTACGTTAGACGACCAACAAACTTACAGTAATTGAGACAAAGAATTATTGATGAATGTGAACTAATACGTGGAGAAGTCTTGGAAAGAGTGACTAAAGAATTTGTTAATAGGATGGCATATTGTCAGCAAGTAAACGGCGAGCATTATGAACATTTGAAGTAATCTTGTTTCTCATTATTCTAAAATAATGAAATGTACACCTATTGTACAACTAACAGTGAGTTATTCCTCGTTTTTACAAATTTTTTTACACTAAACTCAGTATGTATGAATTCAAAATAACAAGCTCTTTCAAAGTCTGTAAAAATATATATATATATGTGAACTAATAAGTTGAGAAGTCTTGGAAAGAGTGACTCAAGAATTTGTTAACAGGATGGCATATTGTCAGCAAGTAAACGGCGAGCATTTTGAACATTTGAAGTAATTTTGTTTCTCATTATTCTAAAATAATGAAATGTACACCTATTGTACAACTAACAGTGAGTTATTCCTCATTTTTACAAATTTTTTTACACTAAACTCAGTATGTATGAATTCAAAATAACAAGCTCTTTCAAAATCTGTAAAAATATATCGGGTGTTCCATTTAAATTAAAGAAGTTGATGGCATTTCCGGTTAAACCGGAAGTATATTATTAACAAAAAAATGTACATCAGATGCATTTTGTTCCATTGCACTTACTTGCAAATTTTCATAAATATCATTCTTTTCGTTTAAAAGATATTTACTTGGTTCCATACTTTATCCCAACCCTGTATAAAAGTATGGTAATGTTTGATACGTTCCAGAATTATGATTCGAGTCAGTAACCAAACCGTTCCAACCATGATTTATTTTAGAATCGTTATTAGAACGGTAAACACTTGGCGACTGCGTAACAAATCCCTAAGAACGATATCGATAACGATTCAGGAACGATTACAATTTGTGTGTTGGAACAAGCCTTTATTATGGTCATTAACCTAATATTATTTAAAAGCATTGTACATAATTTATTGAAGGTTTGGAAAGATTTAATAGTAATTGGTTTTCGAACCATTAAAAAAAATTTTTCATTAATTTCCCCATGATAATCAATAAACTGAGCTTCATAGAAAATATACTTTCTGCTCCATTAATACAACCATCTTCATTCTCATCATGTAGTACAATATATATCTACAATAAAAACAATTTTGCATACTAAAATTTTTTAAACATTATTGCAACATACCTTTTGATATGAACAGCCTACGGCACTATTTTGGAAAATTCAGGATTCATCAACAAAAACAAATTTATACAGTGCTTTTTGCAGATATATTTGAAAGTTCCATAAGTCCTCTGTATGGACGTGGATCATATTTTAGTACTCTACTACTCAGAAACATTCCACATTAAATAATTGTTTTTCTTTCAACTGCTGCAGTAACATTCCTAAAGTAACATGATTATCTGTAAATAAATGTTTATGTATAATTTTATTGTATTATAAACAACGTAATAGAATATACGTATAATAAATACAATTGTTTGGGTATAACAAAGTGGATAAGAACATTCATATTAAACTTATACTTAAGGCGACCTTACATTATGCTATTTAGGTGCAATGCAAGTTTCATGCAATAACAAAATAAACAAAGCGCATGTGCGTGTGCTAGTTTGTGGTGATTTTTAAGCAAGAAAAATAATTAGAATAGTTTCTATTTTCATGAAATTTGTAGGCAATTTTAGTTATTTTTTAGTAATAATTCTGCTACCAACCCTAAAAATATTAGAGCAGAAACTCAAACCTCGAATCGTGTCTATATAGAAAAACAAAATGGTGAAAAGTAAGTTATCTTGTTTTATCTGGTATAAAATAGATGTAATAATTAATTTTTATTTTAGCAAACATGTTTGGAGTACCGATATGGCCACACACTTAATTTTATTATGTGAAAGCAAGCCCTGTCTTTACGACGTGAGATCAAAAGATTATCACAATAGAAATACAAGAAATAAGGCACATGAAACATGTGCTAGTGTCTCAGAAATGTACCCAAACTCCGATTTATCTGAAAGTATTGTTAAATACCAGAAAATTGTGAAATAATTTATTTTCATAATTATTTAACATCACCTAAATATATTTTTAAGTTTACCACACTGAATTGCATTATACAAAATAAACCGAACTATCTCGAAAATAGCTTAGTGTAAAACGAAGCCATAAATTGCTTCAAAATAGCGTGGCTTTAAAATTGCACCTAAATAGCATAATGTAAGGTCGCCTTTACTTGCTTCATACATGTTGTAACAGGAATAGCAAATGCATTAACTATAGTAGTAATATTAAGTTACATTTATTTGTTTTGATAACTCATCACTGCTTGTAAATTATTACTCATAGTTTTTTTAATAACACGCAGACAAAAGAATAGAAAAAAATTAATTGAGTAATATAAAATTATCACAACATAACCTCAATAATGTCAAGACGTCAAATGAACCTAATAAACCATTTTAATCGCGGCAACAGCGCGCATTTCTGCCAACATAAATTTAGTACGACTGACGTCAGTTTGAATTTAATATTTAATAAACCAACGAGTTGTATTTGATATGTAATTAAACACGAAACCTTTTTTTTTGAGCATATGTTTTTATTTTTTAATAGCATGCGCGACCTACAAATTTCAATATTTATTAGGTAAAACATACTGATTGACAGCAGCAAACGAATGACATAGCACAAGTGAACGTCCCTGTATCGGCACTTTGTTACTGGAAAACGGTTTTTATAATGGATGAGCTATAGTGAATAGTTTAACAGCAAATAATGGAAAAACGTATAGACAGAAATCTACATATCCACTTAGTATTCGTTGGTCTGGAAAAAGTATATGACACGGTTCTTTCGAAAAACCTTAGTGCTGGAAAACGTTGGATAAAAAAAAGTTTATCTGACAGCCATTTGGAACGTATATAAAGATGCACAGAATGTATTTAAAAGCCATTTTTCTTTGAACTTGACCACACAAACCGGTTTAACTTTAAGTTAACCTGTCAATATTCCTCGACTTGTATTTCACACCATGACGTAACAGTTAACCATTCACACAAACCAGCTCACTGAGATAGTTTGACAGAGTAGTTATCTTATTTGAGGTTAGGTGTTTGTTTATTTCCACAAACCGTGACCTCATGGTATTGTTAACCCGGTTTGCGTGGTTAAGTTCAAAGAAAAATAGCTAAAATAAAAAGACAGGTCGGAACCTTTTTTGACAACCAAGGGACAAAAACAATGGTGTACTTTGTAGATGACCAATATTTGACTAGCTTCCATTTCGCAAACGATCAAGCAATTATAGCTTGTGGTGAAGACGACGCAGATTATAGAGTATATGAAAGTAGGACAAGGGGAAAAAGATGACACCGAACTACAAATATTTTTATAAGAATATTTCGTAAAAATCCAAAATATTTGTTTATCATAACCTCGCATCATTTTTAACTCATTGTAAATTTATTGCCTGTGCTCAATATTTGACTTCATTTCATTATAATAACGGCTAGAGTCTAAATTCTTCAAAATATCTGGAACTTTAGGTAATGATACGTCCAATTAATAAACCTGAAAGTTTTCAAGTGCTAGACAAGTATACTTTGAGTATGCTGAAACGCTGAGATGCGAGTTAACAATCGTTTGTGGTTCTCAAGGGTCAAGTTGTCGAGGGAATGAAAAGAAAAAGGTATTTTATTATAATCATTCCGTATTTCATGTTAAACTTTTAATTTGTTCTCTCAACAGATAAATCCGAATGAAAAAGGTATATTTTTGAAACCTTGTTTAGTTAATACGCTTAGTTAATGTACAATTACTTTCATTATTATTGCCCAGAAGATTTTAGCCTCAGGGCTGATTGCAGATTGGGGTATGAAATTGACTGCTTTCATTTTCAATTATATCCTTTTACATTACATGAACAAAGTAACAATCATCACTATGGTTCTTTTGTTCGCGCCATACCATAGGAAGCAATTTATTCTTGTCTTTCAACCAATTCCGAAGGTCTTCAACACATCGCTTGTAGACTTAATGAGATGCCGAAACCTTATTCTTATCTCCAAGTTTTAAGCCAAGATACGCGATGTATACTTAATATTAAGTTGTTGCTTTAATATCCTATATTAACCACAAATATGACAGAAACTGTCAGACGACATTGCACTGTATTGAACCAAGATCTATAACACAATGAGGAATTAACTCGTAGGTAACTGTATCGCGCAAGTTCATGTTCCAACATGTTTATTAATGTTATTTAGTTCACACATGGCGTTTTTTATTTAGAAAATAAAGTTAGTTATGGCATATTATTATGTACCTATTAGATTACCCCTTTAAGTTCAATTTTCTCAAGGAGGTAGATAATCTGTAAAAAGGTGAGTCTATCTATATCCTTAGGGCGCACAATCGTAGCTCCTAGGATCTGTAGTATCACTCGTTTAGCAGCTACATAAAGTGTTCCACCGATTCATCTTTTTCTAAACAGAAACAACACTCGGAGTTATCGACCGAGATTCAAATTCAACCAAATTTTCTAAACAAGTCATAAAATAAGGGTAACAAAAAATATAGCATAACTTCTACGCACTGTATCTCGAGATATTTAACAAAAAATGGGGTGGATTTTCTTGGAAAAACTTTGATTCAAATATTTTTGCAATATTTGCTTTTAGGTTAGTTTTCTAACTAATTTAAAAAATTATAACCGCTCATGACCGTTTACACAATGTAACATTTCCAACGTTAAGCATATATTTGTTTTCCCTAGAAGCACTTTCTGATACAGAAATGTTCAGGGCTTCCGAGTACCTTTATAACTAAGTTAACAATCAGGCCTTCGGCATCAACTTGATAATTATCACAATTGTTGCATATTTTAAAGTGGAATTAATCTCACGAGTCAGGATAGTAAACTTCCGCTTGTCCTCTGACATATTGCGCAGGAGATATAACAGATTATTCTCCTGGTCAAAGAACATAATTACGAGAATTTATACATAGTTAAATATATCACTAACGTCTTTAACCAGTTGTTAAAAGTGTTTTTTTCATAATTTTCCTCAATGACATGTTGTCAAATTTTCTTTTTTTATACAGTGCCGTCATTTTACAAATTTAGAAGACATCTTGAGCCAATAATCTAGATGACTAAATGCGGATTAGATGGTCTAGCCTATGAGCTACTTAAAAACATGCGTAGCAATTGGATAAGTTGGGAGGGTGGGACTGCCCCATAGAGTCTAACAAACAAAAAATTATGGTCTACCATCTTATTTTTCTGTTCACAGCCTCGACATAAGGATGTGTCTCATTATATTAAGATATTTGTTTAGTTGATAATGTCCGATCACAACTTCTGTTGGTTAAACCAGGTCATCGTCAAGAATATTTAGTAATTCCTTGGATAGTTTACAATATTTTATTAGTTTACAATATTTTATTTCATCCTACCTTTTTTGAACTCATTGTGAGTATGTTCACGCACTAGGGCTGTTATTGCTGAAATGTTACGTTGGTGAAGAAGGCAGGTTCAAAAAGTTTTTTAGCGGCTGTCTTCCTAGCCAGTACATCAGTTGCACGGATACCTTTAGACTTACCATGGCTTTTGATCCACTATAGTGTGACTACATTGCTGCTTGTCGCTTCAACCATTGGATCGTCACATTCTAGTACTGACCCTGATATGATACGTGGGCTTATAGTAGTGCTTGTCTGCTATCTGTATAAATGTATACATTTTTTCCCGAGATGTTTCTACCGGAAATCTTTTGCTGCTATGTAGATGTCATTCAGTTCAGTTTGAACTACGTTGTTATATTTGGCCATAGCCCAGTTAATGTTGAGGTTCAAAGAATTGGAGTAAAATCCGCATGCAGATGTTGATGGATATTGATAGAATCTACCAGTGGTGTTTCTCTTATTGTGTTTAAACTTATTTTGTAGGGGTTATTAAAAATAAATCGTGGAGTAATGGAGTCCGTCTTCGCCTGTAGCATTGGGATTAAAGTGACATATTCCCGCCATAGTTGACGTCTCGTTACTCCGCACCCTGTGTCTATGTCAAGACTACAGAAGCAATACATGGATATCACAGCTTTTGAGGTGATTATCAAGGGCAGTGAGATTGAGAATTACCTCCATAGCCCTGGTGGATGTGGTTCTCATGGCACCTCTCACGCAAAAAATGTGGAAATGGGCCCCGGAAATAGTGAACCCATCGTATTCATTACATTTTTACTTTATTACTTTCGTCTAAAAGTAATAGGTAAGCTTTTGATGAGCAATTAAATCTAACAGGAGATAAGAAAACACTTTATTCTAAGTGGCTTTTGGATTTTTGAAAATTACTGTGTTAAATTATAGTCTATAATATGTATATTCATTAATGATATTTTTTTCTTTTTTTTTCCTACATATTTTCAATTATCTATTCCTAGAATAGTACAAAGGCTCCAAACTAAAAACTTCCAGAACATCATTAAAATAAGAATCGCGCTTTTCAGCGTTTATTATTCGGCAAACAAGTAGTTTGATGTAAACGTTTCCTCTACACAGTCCTATAAAGATTCTTCTCTTTCATAAGGCGGTAAACGAATAGTGAAACATGTCAGCGTAAGATATTGACTTTTGTTCTTTGCTCTACTGCCGGGTGTCGCTGAAACCGACAACACTCAAACAAACGACTCGAGAACCCGGTCTTTTTAATCTCAAATACAGAACAATATGTTTGATCGAAGTTCAACTGCAAGCTACTAACCTCGTTAAATTTTTTTTTAGACTTATCATACTGCAAGTTGACACACACTCACACATTATAAAAACGTCTTTAATTACCCACTAATTTTTCAATGAAACTGTTACAAATCATACATAATCCGAAAGAAGAAGAGTTCAGGATTCAGAAAAGATTAAAATATATAGGATAATCCCATAAAAAAGACAATATTTGCATGTGGGCTAGGAATTTCCTGGACAGCGGTATTTGTTGACCGATAACAGAAAGAAAAATATCTGAATTTATTTAATATTATGATGAATAATTTTGAATTACTGTTATTTTCTTTTTAAAAGTTTATTGATTAGCAATATTCAACGCTTCATTGTATTTAAATATTCTACATTTCAGCATTGTAAAGTAAACCTAAAATTTTGTTGAAAACTTCAATAAAATCTGGATCTATAATTCGGAATCATTTTATTTTAAAACATTTTGGTTAGTATAACACAAAGAAAGGTAAATTGAGGATATTCTGGATGTTTGTAATAGGTACTTGTTTGATAATACGAAAGTTTAAACCAGAGGCTGCCAATTTTTTTTTCTCATAGACCACTTTCAAAATTGAAATGGAAATTTGCGTTTAGTTCCAACCACGAATTCACGGTTTTCGAAAAAAATGTGAGAATTGATTTGTTAATAAGGTTAATTATTAGTCAAAAAGGTAAAGTTGGCCAATCAAAAAAGTAATGTAGTGTATAATCTTAGTTGTAGCACATGTAATCACACTTATATTGGTCAAACAACTCAAAAGCTTTCAGGAGGAGTTTCTCTTCATAAAAGTGGTTGCATCCTGATAGATGTTCTCTGTTGTTCCATTAGATTGTTGCTGATATTTAAATACGAGGAAAATGATAAAAAATGAACGATTTTGGATAAAGAAACTGTATATATTAAATAATATAGAACGAATATCTTGTCAGTTTCGATTTAATAATAAAAAGAGTAGAAAATGCTGGAATAAAATATGCCTAAAGAAAAAAATCATTTTTGCTTAGGTATAAAGACATTAAGTTGCGAGATACAAACAGACGAGATGAATATCCTTATCAAAGGTACACACACATGTACCGAACCGACAAGTCGCATTTTCACATCCAGAGGTTTAATATGAAATGTGACAAAAATGTCAGAAATAGTACATGTGAGTAAATTGAATGGCGCGTCATAATTTGTTTGGTGTATTATTTCGAGATTTGGTCTCTGGTCGGTTCGGTTGACAGAAGGAAAGCGGACAGACGGCATATACTCGGTCACGCGCGCGTCTATTCTTCATTCCATATGCATAGAAATTTAATGGTATTTCGTAGTGAAGCGTAACTTTATACAGCAGCAAAATGTTCTGATACGTATCAGTTGGGATGCAAATCAAATGCAAAATTATATACATTATTAATTATTACAAGTTTACCTTACAGACATTACAATGTATATTAACAATTGACGATATTACACATAAATCGTTTGAAAATATATTACAACTAATTCTTGATCTACGAGAATCAGAAGCCACTTGGGCCAAATCAGGTCAAGTACGTATAAGGTTGTTTAGGAAATACGAGTCATCATTTCGGCTGTATTCCTTTGGTAATTAAATGGTTGTAGGTAAGTTATTCAGAATTCAAAAAAATGTTGATATCAAGCTTTTAAAGACCAACTCACCAGGAAAATATTATAACCGAACTGAAAAACAGCCCAAGTGTTACATTGTAACAGTCCAAAAAAATATTAACTAATGTTTTTTTTCAAGCATCATAATTATTATTTCATTACATTAATACTTTGTAAAAGGCAATGTCGTAATGATTTTGCAATTGATGTTCGCAAGACATTGATATCAGGCGCGATATTTATTTCTGTGTACTTCTTCTTTTTTATTAAGTATAGTTATTTTAGTCTTTTGTATAAAATCCTCACACACTGCAGAGCCTGTCCGACAAAACTCATTTTACGTTAAACAATAAACCTCTTTTATAGTTTTAAAACGTTGAAATTTCATTAGAAACTTAACGAAGTTAATTGAATAATTGTATTTCAAAGGATGCTCTTTTATTATGTAAGCAAAAAAAACCTATCCTCGCTTTTACACGAATAATTTTTGGTTAAATTAAGTGGCATAATCCAGAGACTAAATGGATAATAGGTCAAGAACATAAGGAATATTTACTTTCCATTTAAAGCTTTTATTTTATTTATTTATTCATCTCCAACATTATATTATCATAAGATACATAAGTATTTTGTTTGTGGTAGCATTCTTATAATTATGAACGTATGTACTGAATTAAACCATAGTATTATAAAATCCATAGAAATTACATACCACTAATCACGCAACTACTATAAAACTTTATGGAAGAAGGCGCGGATGCGCTGATATGCGTAAATTCTTCGATTAGCAATCCTGCCAGTAATTTGCTTTACATTTTTTGTTTTTCATGGTTCGAGTTAAAACCTCAAGACTCGACCCACTTGTCACTTAAATAAGATCGATATAAATTTTATTCTTTACAGTACCTACTATTAATCAATGTTAATATAAAAGTGTGCAGTAACTAGATATAGATAACATAAAATCTCGTGGGTTTGTATAACGCGAGATTTCGTGTTTTTCCGATACTATCCTGTTTATTACAAAAATAAGACATATAGTAAGATAACACAGTCCCTCAAATGTTAATGCGTTAATTGCCGCAAAGTAATGAAACCAAGATACATTCTACCTTGAATGAACATCGGTGAGAATACTTAAAATTTGAGGAAGAAACTGCTTAGGGCATCTTATGTCTTATAAAGTTTAATTCCTTTTATAATCAGAATGATTCCCAACCACGTATTTCCTCACTTAAGGGAACGAGTAGAACAGGGACAATTCCAAAGAGCACAGTATTTCTAAGGGTGCTACCCTGATTTTATCAGTATACCAATAAATCAAGTTGTAGTCTGCAGATTGAGATAAAACCATTGGAACACCCGTCTGAAGCACCTAAGGCTATTCTCGCGTCAAGTCGTCCCAGATGTACGATTTTATTTATGTTTCAACATTTTTCGAATCAACTGTACCAGAGATATTTGCTTCTTAAATTAAAACAGTGGCCACAATCGGGATGTCGGAGGTGAAAAGCGTTTGTTCCCACAAACGGTATGTTACTCTTGATACCTGTCTCGATTTTTGTGTCCCCATAAAACAACGAAAGTTACTTATTAGGTTAACGTCGGTATCAAAATGAAAAATATAGTTGAATTTTGTATTCAGTTTGATAAACATAATCTATAAGTTTGAGCAATGCTTGTTTTTTCTTGTTAATTATGAACATATATTATTTTGTAAATATTTCTTCATCAAGTTTTACATACATTACTGTATGGTATTTTTCGATAGGTATCAAAACTCTTGTTTACTTTTAGTTTGTGCTGCACCTAAGCCTCAAATGGTATTAAATACAATTACGTTTTCTACATACTTATTTATACTCAAATTATTAACAAATTTCACATAAACTACTTATTATAACCATACATTTTTTCACAATAATGTGACATTTGGATACTACTTTCGCCAAGGCCTTGATTCCTCATGTCCTACGTAATTGTCAATTAGTTCAAAAAGTTTGAACACCTTTCGGAATAGACTCCCATTCTAGTTCCTATTAGTGGTATGATTGAGGATTCCAAAAATGCTGCTCCTAGTTTAAAAAAAAGATATAGGGTCTGCAGTCTGATTTGTTCACAAGCTACATAGGAGCATAGAATTTATACCGTTGATTGAGAGATAACACTCCGAATTTTTGACCAGCCCTATTCTGCCCAGATACACCTTATCAATGGAAACTACTAGAATACTTGAACGGTATAACATTCTTCAACTGCCTACTAATAGATAAATTGTTGAGTAAATCAACCTTCGTCAGTTACAAAATCTCACGTAGAGTATGAAAGGGAAAGCGTCCTATTTACTTGTATTTTAAAATTCTTCATTTATCTCCCAGCTCACCCGGAGAAAAAATATTTGAGAGCGACGGCACCTGTACAAACACAATTTGAATAGAATTATGATTTCCATTTGCACATCGAAAGTCAAGAACGTTTTCAAACTATTGTTGCATATAAAACCGAGACGGTTACCAATATAGAAAAATTCCCTTGGAAATTGCTTACTTAACTCATTTACCTGCGGAATAAATTAATGCAAATTTTATTGTAGTTCTTCTGAAATTATTTCCATAATATTTGACATTTTTAAGATAATTTTTTTCTTGGGATTAGCAAATGTTCGTCTGATTTTAATTTTTCGTAACGTTTATATTTAATCTCGTGCAAAACAAAATATTGTTTATTTGTTTTTTTCTCAGTTTTTATAGCAATTTAAATACTAATCAACTTAAAAAAATTATTAGTTCGAGTGGCACTTAGACATTATTATTGAAGGCATCTGCTACTGCTACTATGTCCAGGCTTTCATTAGGCGCTCTAAGCATTTCCTAAGTGCAAAGCTACTAAGGGTAGATATATTTTCTATTTCGGTTAAATTCCAATTATCTATTCATTAAACGTGATTCTAAAAAAAATCAGATAAATCTATAATTGTGCTGATTCACTTTTCTTGCCTATTTCTACATAATAGTTCTATATTGAAGTAATGAGGACTCCTATCCTAATGTGCTCAGGGAGTCCAGAGGCTAAAGGTTCCAATTTTAGAATGAAATAACTGTTGGTATGTCAACCGAAATGTGTGCCTTATTTATCTAGTCTGTTTAATGATCGAAGAGGAAATACAATGTATGGAAAACGAATCCTTCAAATAAAAAGCACAAGTCTTCTCCTTTTTAACTTTTTCCCATCAATTTCTTGATTAAATCTGTTAAGCTTGCTCTCTAATGAAACCTCTCGGTCATTTGTTTACTTATGATTTTACTTGTCTGAGTCATTTCAAGAACCAATTTCCGAGCTCTTGGGTAGATACGCTCCCTCAATCTTCACCTTCTCTTTTTGTTCTCTGAAGCAGCGCCGCTTTATCCGTTGGGCGCACATGGCACCCGCCCAGGGGCCTGGGAGGGCTCGTATCTCATCTTATCTTTCTGCTTTAAAAATAATAAAGACCTATTTAAGGTCGAATTTGGGTCAGCCAAATCTGGACGCATTATCCCTATTATATATAGAGAATGACGAATTGGAGCAACTGGACTGTGACAGCATCATAATATGGCAGTTTGCTAATACCAAAGTAACAAAAAATTTATCTAATTTCATTTTTTATTTTTTAGAATGTTTTTTTTGTTTATTTGTGTTTTGTTTTGTTTGTTGTTTTTTGAAATGTTGTTTTGTGAAACGGTATTTTTATTTTATGGAATTATTTTTCTTTTTTCATTTGTTTTCTTGTTCTTAAAAATGTATTGGATGTTTTTTATAATATATATTGAAAATTAAAGTATGTGTTTAACTCGTTAAAAAAAAATTACAACGACTAGCAATGAAGGGGCCCCCAAATCTCCAGCGTCCAGGACCCGAAGTAAGGTGAAACCGGCACTGATCCGAAGATACCTTCGGCAATTAGTACAAATTTTAAAATCAAGTCGAATCTCCCCAATGATGATCTACGTAACAGTAGACAAAATAGAAAAAATGTGTTGTTATTTTGATATTTTTTCATCGTAATAGAAATTTAGATGGCTAGTCAACAAATATATATTTAGGTGACTAGCTTTCATTTTGCAAGGACTTTCTATTATTGCTTTGGTAATTTTAAAACCGCACAAATTGAATTATTATTTCAAAAGTTACTATTTTCCAAAATTTGTTTGAACTGTTCTTCTATCAGATTAAACACGGAATTAGAGCAAAACTAGAATAAAACTTGCTCAACCAGTGTACGATGCATTATTGCGTTAATAATTCATCCTATTATGCAATTATGTGTTTGTGTTAATAAATGGAATTTTCTAACGTTTATGTTATAATTTATTTCAACACTACAACATACTAAACACTGCTTAACACAACATAAAACAATCTCTCAATGTGACAATTACTTCGTAAACCTTTAAGTAAAAACTGATATGTGACATCAACGTGTTTTGTACGAGCTTGAAATTCTGTTTTTTAATTAACTTTAGTGCGCTTTGATTGTGAATATACAATAGGATTTGCTGCACTTCCTTTAGGAGACACAGTAACCATACTAAATCTTTTGCCGCAATCACCGTTTTAACATATTCGGTTTCGATAGTAGATTACGTCCTATGTTAACTTTTGCGACACTTGTGAAATCGGCATCACAAAACACTGTGAGCTGCTCCTTGGCGTTGTTCAGCAATCCAGCATATTTTGTACCTTCCAGGTACTTGAGCAGTCACCAGCTGACAATGCAGCTCAATGGGACTGTCAAGTACTCGAAATTTACAGCATATCCGTTATCAACAGTGGAGGGCAACGAGAAGGCCGACACTCTGGCAAAAAAGGGATCAGAGTCTCTATTTATCAGACCTGAACCATTTTTTGGCATTGCGGAAAGCACTGCTAGATCAGCCATAGCTACCGGGCGGAGAGGAAAACCTTCACGTACTGGGCAGACATACCGGGGCTCTCTCACTCGAAGGCGTTCATATACAACCCTTCGAGTACAAAAAATAAGCAGATCCTGGAATGGAGTAGAACAAACCATTTTTCCTTTATTCATTATCTCGAGCAGGTGTGAATTACAGGTTAATTTCTTTCCTATGGTCCAATCTTCTACTTTTTTCGGTTTCAGCTATTTCTTCGAGTATGATTTTGGTGCTGATACCACCAATAGTGACTCCAACATGATAAAAACCTTTGCCTTTGAATATGGATTTTTACAAATAAACATATATTTCCAAATTCTAAACTTCTACTATTCGCTCTTGTTTTAAGAACTCCTTAGTCCTCTATCCTTGTATATTTTGCTTTGTGTGGAGCGAAATGTCTCTGTTTGTTAAATTTGGAATTTACTTTGTATATTACCCTACTAAAAACATTGAGGCACTGTCTAGAATATCTCTAATATAATGAAATGGATAATAAATGAAACTGGCATTTTCGGTGGCAGATTGGCTACTTCGAGGTCTAAAGAAATCTTGTTAAAACGTATCAGTGAGTCTAGGCCGTCTAGCTTGATTATCGTTGATTTGCATAGAGTGGAGGTAGACAATTAACTAGATTGTTTCAGCAATAGCTTACTTGTTAGCTGTGAACTCCGTTTATTTTGAGTGGACCGATGAGTGAATAGTAAAGCTGACACATTACTTTAACTAATTACCAGCACTGAATAATGGGACACTTTACTCACGAAGTTCTGATTATATATAAAAAGACAATTCCGAATGTGACTTGAATTCTAATTATTGGGTATGATTAATAGAAACTGGATAATTACTAATGAACCCACTGTAAATAAAAAAAATGGTATCACTGCAGTGATATATAACAAATAGCTTGATATTATATTAATAACAGTCAGAGGCTTAGAGACCTCGGCACCTCAGCCTTTAGGCTTTTTCTGCTCTTGGTTGTGCCGTTTATGTGAAGAGACCATCAGTAGCCCTTATCAGGCTCAACAGTCTTTACACTAGATCCTTCTTGGAGAAATCATCCCTTGGGTACTCTAGTCCTAGGAGTCTATATCTCCAATGAGACAATGCTTCACATTCGAAGATGATATGAGAGGCTGTTTCCTCCTCTTCCATGCACAACCGACAGATAGGTTATATAGGCTATATATGTCGATTATATACATGTGCTTCCTTAGGGTAAAGTTGCAGGTGACTAATCCCGTCACTTTCCTTATCTGCCCCTGCTGAGGTTTAATATTTCGTAAGTCAGCGTCTCCGAAGGTTTTTTGACCATGAGTTGCTGTGTTCTTGTTTTGGAACGTATCTCCAGTACGACTGATGTTTAGAATGAATCTATCGAGATGTACAGTCACGTGCAGCAGTTTTGATATACCAAATACTGGTTCATGACCAGTGGAGTGCAGTTTCAGACCCTAGCTTTTTCAGGGTGTCTGCCTTTTCATTGCCTAAAATACCCTTGTGCCCCGGGACCCACTTAAGAGCTACTCTATTATGGTTTTCCAGGGTTAATAGTTTTTGTAGACAGTCCCAGACCAGTCTAGATCTGATCTGGGGACATGCTAAGGATCTTAGTGCTGCCCGACTCTCTGAAAGTATAAGGATCTTTTGACCTCTATACCCTCTATCGATATTCAATTGCAAACACGTGTCGATAGCGTAGATTTCTGCCTGGAATATAATTGAAAACTTCCCCAACGATGAGTGGGGACATGGGTCTGACACTACGGACTCCAGTTCCTGTTCCTATGTCAGTCTTAGATCCGTCTGTGTACCACACCAACGATCCTTCTTGACTGCATGCTTCCAGCCCATCCCAGTTTAGTTATCACTTCTCATTTCAAGAAGCGAGTTTGTGATAAAATCTGTGATTCTGGAATGACTATGGGCAATGGTTCCTTCATGCCAGTTCGTATTGCACTCCACTCTGTATGCAGCCATTCTCGCTTCCGCCTTAATATGCAGAGAAAGTGGCGGAAGATTGAGAATGTCGCAGTCGCTTCTCATAGCACCCGCTATGCACAGACAGGCAAGCCTCTGAAGTTTTGATAGCTCCAGTTTAGCTTTCCTCTGATCTGTTTTTGGCCACCAAACTAAGGCCCCATAGGTAACCATGGGTCACACCTCCTTTCTTTTCTTTCGAAAGTTGATTAGCGTCACACTATGGAATTAGAAATTACTTTGTTGTCAAGAGATTTACAAAATATTTCAAAACAGTTCAAGTATTGATATTTTTAATGTTCATTTTTTCCATGATAATAGAGTTTTATATTCCACTAAGTGATACTTATATCACATATACGGCAAGATTACTGAGTAACTGGCCTATAAAGATTGTGTTACACTCTGAAAATTTTAATTTAAACTTCGTTTCGTTTCCAAGTAGTAAGACTCTCTTAATTGTTTGACCTTTTTATTTACACAAAGATTTACATTTTATCAGTATTTGACGGTAACAAGAAAACGGAAAGAAACCATTTTTACCAAAAAATAAAACTAAAAACTCATTTCTCACATGAATCACTTCAAAAGCACCATCGACGTGGCTCCTATAAAAATTACTTTCGACGTATATTTTCATAATCGGAATTCAAGACGTATTCACGTCGGTGGAAAATTAAGAGCTAATTTTCAATACTTATAATTTGATCCATCAATTACTTTATCAAGATCGTAGTTATTATTTGAGGGTGAGGCGAATCGATCAAGTTATTAAGTTGCCACAATGCCGCTAGATGGTATTTGCCATTATTGAAACGTCAGTTGCATATTCCCTTGCCATTTATATTTAATGTATCATATATGCCCAAAAATTATGATTGGCAGGTAATTTTTTATTGAATTAAGCTCGATCAATAAATATAATTTGCTAGAAGTTAATTTGGCTAACCAAAACACATGCTGTGATTTTGCATTAGCATAATTGCAAACAGAACAATCAAAATTTTGTATAAAAAAGGTGGACTGAATGAAAAATATATACTGACTACCAACACTTAAGGTTAAGGCCATTTAATAAGAACGAAAAACAAAATAGAGCAAGCAAAGACGATACAAACGATTTGACGATGCAAATGTCATTTGTGAAACCGGTCGAGTAATATATGTTTTATTTCTAGAGTGGAATTTGTTATTTATTGATTTTATTCAATTATTAGGAAAATATTCCACGTAAATAGCTTTAAAACTATACAAGGCTTTTCACAAAGACTGACATATAGACGTTTCTTAAATATTACATGAGATAAAATTATGAAATTTTGTGTTAGGAACTTTTTCGACATTACAAGTCTATCTAAAATATTATTATTTTGACAGTACGGGTTATACCGGAGGTTGATATTAAACTATTTATTTTAAATGGATTACCTCTTCTACTTCGAGTAGTGTAGAGGTTATAAAAAAACTAAATATCTCGAAAATTATGAAGCATTGAGATTGGACTTATCAGAGAACATTAGTCTAAAATTGAGCGTAAAATCCAAAACAATACTAAATTTAATATCAACTTAAAGTGATAACAAAATAATATTTGATAGACTTTCAACGTCGAAAAGAAAGCATGGTTCTCTTATATAATTTAAAAGCTCTATAGAGGAGCATAGCATAAGTCTTGTTCATATCTCATTTGGAAAACAGATCCAACGCCAACTTACCTTTGCTATTTGGCACACATTTTTGACATCAAGTTGGTAAGTCACCTTGGTAATGATGTTTTTGGAATACCTTTTTTAATCTTTAGTATTTATTATTCCATTAAGAAAAGAATAACTAAACATCAAAAGAACATTATTTTAAACGCACAAACATTCTTTAGAAAATAAAAGCTGTAAAGCTGAGAGTTATATTTAATTTTTATTTAATAGCTGCCTAATATAAACAGAGATATAGCCTGCGGAAGGGAAATTGTGCAATTAAAATTTAATAGTTTGCAAAATACCCCGTAGCGGGTTTGTAGAACAAAATGGAACCGCATATGCCGCATTACTAGCAGGCCTTAAATTATTACTAAATTGGGGGAAGCTGTTAAGCAAGACAAGCAACAGTAACTGAAGTTGGCATTGTAAGACACTGAAAGATCTAGATATACTATTCAATATGTAAATGAATTGATCAATATTTTGTATGTAATCTCAACAAAACTATTTCTCCCATTGAAACATTGATGCAGACAAATTTTTGGTAATTTAGGATCATTCGACATTTTATAACGTAATTTATAATGAAACACAATCATAAATTTAGAAGTGAAGTTCTTTCTAACAGTAGGGGAAGTCCGGGAGAGTTGAACCGCTTTTTGTTTAAAGTATCGTATTTTCTTATAAATGAGGCTTAGTGATTTAATTATAATAATAATTGGTAGCTTATTTATTTAGGTTTACTTATGCATAATTACTTTTAGTACTAAAATATGTTATATATATATGAATGAAAAATGGGATATGAGTCAACTCTCCCCACCCATAGGGACACTTGAACCGGAATCTAAGGAGAGTTGAACATTGCTTTTTAAAGGGGAAAATAAAAACATTTTGCAGCTTGCATGTATGTATGATGGGGTGACATTCACTGAGACCTAAAAGATCTATTGTGCCCCCTTCATTCTACTAAGTTCCTGAGGAACGTCTCAGACTAGTAACTCTTTTAGTCCTATTTCTCTGAGGAATTTTAGGATATCTGCAGGCTTCAACTGTCCCTCTTCTAACCAATAACCTCCTAGGTGCTGTGCCCTAGGATTCTGAAGCAAGTATGTGTATGGAGGTTTCTTCTTCCATGCCACATAATCTACATTCTTCTTCCTCCACTATTTTGAGCTTTTTCAGGTGCCCGTTCAGGCGACAATGTCCCGTTAGGATCCCTGAAAAACTCTTAATGCAGTTTTACTTTGACTTATGCATTCATTTGATCTCAACGGGCTGTAGCCACCCATCAGGATATTTGATTGTCTAAGTCCTACTAGATCTTTCCAATTGCCAGATCTTCTCTTTTCTTCGGCTTTTCCTATTTCTTCCAATACTACATTGAGGCTGATACCGCAAAAGGGTTCCGGGCCCCCAAAAGGTTCTTTCAGTCCCCCTCTTTGCAGCTTACATCACATATATATTAAACAAAACATCACAAAATGAAATGAAATTATAAAGAAACACAGTTAAAGCTCTTCTTACAAAGAAAAAAACAAACAAAACTTTAACATATTCTTGAACATTCCACAATCAAGAAAATTATTAAATATTTTGTTAACGAAATTAAACATTTAACGTTTCTTTAATCAAACTTGGTCTTTCTTAACCTTTTGTTTAAATTATATGCTTATTCTAGTCATTTGGTACCATCAATCAGCATCACCTAATAATGACTTTCAGCTGGTAAACTAAAAATCTAATTCTGGTCACATTCATGACAAATGAAATCATCAATATCTTGTGTAGGTCCTACACAAATCTCATGGACATATCTGCGGCATAAACGACATAGACGCATGGTCATAATTTCTTTTGATTTGCAAACAAAACAATACCAACGATCATCCACGTAAGGATTTTCTGCAAAATCACTATTACTGGAACTATCAGCGTACGCAATACCTTCGTCTTCACACTCGGTTTCACTATCATCAATAACATTTTTATTTTTTTTGCCTTTTCCAGTTTTCTTTTTCTGTGCTGTTTGTTTTGGACCTTGTTTAGTTTTCAATGTTTTCTTTCCTTTAGTTTTTCTTGGAATGTTCTCTTTTTTGTCATCTCTTAGTTTAGGATTTTGTTTGGTTTTTATTATTTTCTTTTCTTTCTTATTAGTATCATTTTTAATTTCCGATTCCGTGTCGCTATTCTCAAAAAATCTTTTCTTAATATTCATCTTTCGTTTTTTTTATTTCATCATTCTTCGTAACATTGGATTGAGCTTTTTTTAGCTTCCCTTTTGGTCGTATGGAGTCATAAAATATGTCGTTATACTCATAAAAAACTATAGAGTGAGATACGAACCACTGAGCCATGTTGCAAGCCTCCCGCGTACCTATACTACTTTGACATTAAATTTTACTCACAGAAAAAATAATCAATCGTAGCGAAAATATACTCAGCACCCGTCAAAGTGCAATAAGGTAGTACGCACAATACGTGCCTCCATAAACACATAAAATTAACTCCGCCGTAACAAAAACGCTTTTCCGAACCTGAGAACAAACCGGCGCGGCGTGCTGGTTGTTGGCCTCCCGCGCTTTAACAACGACCGTCTTGACGTTTCGTTAGCGCGAAATTTGAGTTGAGTTTTAAGAGGTGGTTCAAGTTCCCACCTGAGTAAGTCTCCCGGACTTCCAATACCTCAGAAAAAAATAATTGGATCGTTCCTTTAGAGATAAATTAGAAAATAAAAAAAAGTTCTGTAAATTGAAACGCGTGACATATCAAATGGAAAGACTCGAATATATATTTTTCTTATAATTCTAAATTCACATAGGTGAAAAGTCTCCACTTATCATCCCTGAGGATGACGCAAAGGTTAACGTTGATGAAGCCTAATGGAAAGATCTTCACAAAAATAGAATTAAATGGGCTATTAATAGCAACAAATCCCCTGGAGAGGATTGTATATTTCCAGCTCTGCTCCAACAGAGCTCTGATACCTCAACTCCCTGATATTCAAGATGAGATCCATGCTGGGATATGTTTCAAATGAATGGATACAGACCAGGGTCTGCTTTATTTCTAAGGGTGGCAGATGAGACTACTGGATAGAAAAGGGACATCAGTTATCTAGGTTGAAGCCTGTAGATATCCTAAAATTACTCCGGGAAATAGGACTAAAGGAGCTACTAGTCTCTGAGACTCTCCTCAAAAACAATAGATCTTTTAGGTCTCAGTGAATGGTACCCCAAAATACATAAATACATTCATACAAGGGTGGCAGATACCCTCAAGAGCAACCGAAGTCATATAGACAAGTTTCAATTACCAATAGATAAAGTACTAACCCACTGAAAGCCAATAATCAAAAGCTCCGGTTTGAGCAATGACTGCGGGGAATTTGCGTGGAAACTTCTTTATTCAATGCAATTATTTATGTTCCAATTGAGCGTACTTGTAGTCTGCCATTATCACAAAATATTAAACTAGATATTAATTGCATACATGGTTGGGTAAATAATTCTATTTCAGTAAACAATACAAAAATATCATGAATTTACTATTTTATACCGAACAATAGTGAATCGTATACCTCGATTTAAACCTGTTTTATGTATATTATTCACTCAACACGAATATAACGTGTAACCGTTCAAGTCTTTATCATTTTTAATGGAGTTATAATAGACCAAATATTTACATTCATAAAATTCATTCAATCATACAATGATCGGGCTATTGAATTTAGTCAATGAAACCACTTTTGTAGCTTATCCGTATGGGAAAAACAAATGTTTATTGTTCTTTTACTACTACGTCAAAAAACTACGGGGAACACAAAATATACCGGGTGACCCAGACTAATTTATCCAGGCTATATCTCTTAAGCGAATAGAGATTCTCGATTGGGACAAAAACTGATCTGTTCCATTCCTAATACACTTTAATATGGCGTAGAAAAAATCATCCCCTAAATATACATCCCTTAGTTAAAGTCTAACTAAAGTCAGTGTGATGACCATAAAATAAAGCAATGTTGTCAGATATATTTTCTAAAATTGTTGGCCTCACTATACAAATGTTTCCCATTACTTCAATAAACTGTTAGCTCGTGATGTTCTCAGAAAGCTAGTTTGGAAATATTTAAAAAAATTACATAATATAAATTTATTAGTAAGCATTAAAAAAGTCGCTCGGAATTGCTGTAAAAAGAGAAATTAATTAAAACAACTTTTTGTATGCCTACTATATTTAAGAAAATTTTGTATATCTGCAACGCATTGCAGGTTTTCAGCGTTATACAATCATCAAGTTCATTATTGTTTATATTATAATGGAGTAACGGGTCACTTACTAAGGCGGACTAACGAATGAATGAATTCATCCGTTAGTTACAGCCCCTAACGAAATATTAATATTTAGGGGATGCCTTTTTCTACGCCATATTAAAGTGTATTGGGAATGAAACAGATCAGTTTTTGTCCCATTCAAGAATCTCTATTCATTTAAGAGATATAGCCTGGATAAATGAGTCTGGGACACCTGGTATATTATTCATCCAAACTCATTGTATCGCCTTCAAAGTAGGCCCCTTCCGAAATAATTCACATACGAAAACGAATAATGCAATTATCAAAACATTTTTTAAACGCTTTCAGGAATCGACTTTACTACTTTCGAAGTGGTAATTTCAGTTTTGGGAAGAGAAAAAATTCTGCTGGAGACATAGGTACCAGAGAAATACGGAAATGTTCGATAAGATTTTGGCCAAAAATTCGTGAGCGTCGTGAGCCTTGTGAGATAATGTGTTATCGTATGCAAAATCTATGAGTTTTCTTTCCATAAATCTGATCGACGAATTTGCTCTCTCAAACACCGCATAACACTCTGATAATACTCTTTATAGGACATGTTCACCAACTGACAAGTTGACACTAATGACAGTCGCCCTGAGGATAAACAATCATTTTAGATTTGTAATTTGGTTGTTTTGGCCTTAAGGCTTTTTGTGCTCTTGGTTGTGCCGTTTATGTGAAGAGACCAGAAGCCCTTATCAGGCTCAGCAGACTTTTCACTAGGTTCTTCTTAGAGAAATCCTCCCTTGGATGTTCTAGTCCTAGGAGTCTATGTCTCGAGTGAGATAATGCTTCACAATCGAAGATAATGTGAGAGGCTGTTTCCTCCTCTTCCATGCACAACCGACAGATAGGTTCCTCCCTATATATGCCGATTGTATGCATGTGCTTCCTCAGGGTACAGTGACCGGTGAGTAAACCCGTCACTATCCTTATTTGGGCCTTGCTAAGGTTTAGTATTTCGTTGGTCAGCGTTTCCGAGGGTTTTTTGACCAGGAGTTTGCTGTGTTCCTGTTTTGGCACGTGTCTCCAGTACGACTGGTGTTTATTTTGAGTCCACCGAGATATACAACCATGTGCAGCAGATTTAGATATCCCAAATACTGGTTCAGGATCAGTGAATGCTGTCTCAGACCCCAGATTTGCTAGGATGTCTGCCTTTTCGTTTCCTACAATGCCCTTATGCCCCCGGACCCACTTAAGAGTAACTCTATTATGGTTAGCCAGGGTTCTAAGTTTCTGTAGACAGTCCCAGACCAGTCATGATATGATCTGAGGACATACTAAAGATTTTAATGCTGCCTGACTATCGGAGAGAATTAGGATCTTTTGACCTCTGTACCCCCTTTCAATATTCAGTTGCAAACATATATCGATAGCGTAGATTTCTGCCTGGAATACAGAAGCAAGATTCCCCAACGGTGCGTGGATATTGCACCTGGGTCTAGCACCATGGACTCCAGCACCTGTTCCAATGTCAGTCTTAGATCCGTTAGTGTACCACACCAACTCTCCTTCCAGACTGCATGCTTCCAACCCATTCCAGTTTAGCTGGACTTGGTATGGTGGGTGTCGTTACTTCTTGCCAACATGTTGTAACTTCTCAATGTAAGGAGTGAGTTTGTAATAACTTATGTGATTCTGGAATAACAATGGGTGTTGGTTCTTTTATGCCAGTTCCCATTGCATCCCAGTCTGTATGCAGCCATCCTCGCTTCCGCCTTAACATGCAGAGCAAGAGGCGGAAGATTGAGAATTGCTTCCATTGCCACAGTCGGGCTGCTTCTCATGGAACCCGTTATGCACAGACTCTGAAGTTTTGATAGCTCCAATTCAGCTGTCTTCTGATCTGTTTTTGGCCACCAAACTAAGGCCCCATAGGTGACCACGGGTCTCACCACCGTTGTGTACAGCCAGTGTACGATCCGTGCATTTAGTCCCCATGTGTTCCCTATCGCCCGTTTGGCAGCCATTAGGACCATTTTCCCTTTATTGGTTTTATCATGAAGGTGTGAGTCCCAGGTTAGTTTTGCATCCAGAATTAAACCCAGATACTTAACCTCCTGACTTAGACACAGCTTCCTTTTTCTAGTGAAGGGAATGAGCGCAGTTTTTGCAGGGTTCACCCTTAAGCATTCCCTCCTACACCATATCTCCACCATTCCCAGAGCCTGTTGCATCAGCCCTGATATAACATTAGGGTATTTCCCCAGTACAAGTATTGTCAGATCATCTGCATACCCCTGGGTGTATATCCCTTTCCTGTTCAGTTCCACCAGGAGATCGTCTATGACGAGGTCCCACAGCAAAGGGGATAGAACTCCTCCCTGTGGGCATCCGCCCTTCATTATCCGCACCTCCGTTCTTTTATGATAAACAGTCAGATGTATCTTTTAAAATACCTAAGCGAATAAATCAATGTCGAAGAAAGCACCGAATCAAAATTAAATTAACTCAAACACTGCCTGAAAGAATTCCGAGTGCACACCGCGATAATAATCGAATGAAACTGTCAACATCAGCTTCGCTTTTGATCGAAGAATTTTGACTGGTTTGTTTGTTATACTCATCAAACGACATCGCGTTTCGTACCCCAAGAATAGCTCAAAATGGTACGAATTTAAGACTTGCATTATTTCCTTCATTTTAGCGAATTTCAGTTGATGACGATGGTCGGCGAGAGCGATTCAAATCTTCCACCATGTATCAATCGCTTTTGAATCACTCATGCGCATTCGTTTTTGTTTTACCGTAAGCCTTATATAACATTCTCAGCGCTTCGGAGCACTATATTACATTTGTAACGAAAACTTTAAGAGAGGTTTTTGAAGTTTTTATTTACTGTAAAAATTGCAAAACACAAGGTTAGTAGAACCTACTAACCTACTAACCTTGCGCAAATCATACTTAAGCTAAGCTGAGAAAATGGAGCATTGTAAACCAAATAAATTACAAATGATGGTCAAACTCAGCGTTAATATACAGGACGATTGAGATGGATATATATTTACCCAAATTTACTGTTTATGTACTCTAAAACGATTTTTTTTGTCTTTATTGACTCATTCTCCACCTTTTATTAGGCAACGAAATGACATTTAATTTGTGTATAACCGTAAAAAGATAATTACGCCAGCGTGTTGTCATTATTCAAACAACTATAACAATACAATAATCATTTCGTAGAGCATTTCTCAAATATCTTCTGACCAGTCTCTAAATGAGCGATAAAAGCTGCGGTTAAGATGGTATCGTCCAAAAACGAGATGGGATCTGTCTTCTATAACTTAATACCTGTTACATTGTATGCAAAAAGCGTAATATAAATTTTTTTATTACGAAGGAAATGCGGCAAACTTCAAATACCTCGTGAAAAATATTTTTATTATTATTGATTTCAAAGTATGTAGCATATAGCAAATGCAACACTTTCCTTATCAAAATCGGTAAAAAATTATGCGAAGAAAGTATGATGCACTTGAGGTTCTGTAGAGAGGATTAACAGTTAAGTTTCGTCGGAAATAAATTATTTTCCATGAATAAAGACAAAAGTTTAACTCAAATGAAATGGAAGTTTTGGAATCGATATAAAAAGAAACACCCGATTGCAATATCGGCGATTAATGTCCGACCTGCGGGAATCGAGTCTTTTTGTTGAACCAATAATTTTATTTATGTGTATATATTACTTTAGGACATTCCAAAAATTGTAATTATAATAAACTT
Organism: Lochmaea capreae; assembly: GCA_949126875.1. Lineage (NCBI taxonomy): Eukaryota > Metazoa > Arthropoda > Insecta > Coleoptera > Chrysomelidae > Lochmaea > Lochmaea capreae. Next base: position 12,310,334 of record OX421402.1, on the reverse strand, counting down.
GTTTTAATTATTACTTCTTTTACTGTATTACAATAACAGAGCGGAATGAGGTCGAAACAGCAACTAAACATGTCTAGCCCAACATCCATAATTTCTTTTCCAACTCAACCAACAAAGAGAGAAGATAACTTAGCTCACATATTGCTTTCAAATATTTTATGAAATTTGGAGATTTGCATGAACTCTTAAAATATTCAGTATTTCCTTTATTCCAGTTCCAGTTTCTTCTGCAGCTATTGAACCATATATTTTCCATTGAATGGCATTATGTGTGATACTATCCGCTAGACCAGTGATTCCCAAAGTGGTCTATATCGACCACAAGTGGTCTATGACAACCTGCAAGAGGTATACGTCAGAGAAAAAAAAATTTGGGGTCCACGATAGTGGATCTCAATATACACTGATAGTAGGTACCTATTTACTTACATTATACTATCTTTTAATATAAAGACATATATGTACATTATTTATAAAAGTACCTATGAAGTAAAAAAAATATTATATAATGTTCATAAAATTGTGTAAGTTGTAGGCATTCGCTTTGTGGTCGCAATACATTTTGAACTTGTAAAAACCTGCACATAATGATTGATATACCAGTATCATCTTGTTACAAGCATACGCACAGTAAAAATTCTTGTCAATTTTTGTCTTAGAGCTTCGCGAACTTGCACTGACTTGTTCAATTCGTCACTCTATCAATACGAATGTGAGACAAATATGTTTATTCGTTTCCTGAATCTTGAAAAGGAAGAGCTAAGAAAATATTTACAGTTTTATTTTGAGTAGTTTTAATTTAAATTCAATTAATGAATGTATAAAACTTAACATGTGTTTTTACATTAAGTTTTTAACACTAAACTTCACTACAGTTAGAAATTTACAAGAAATTAATATCAGGTAAGTCTACCAAAAACCGAAAAACATCGCAAGGGGTCTTCGACACAAAAAAGTTTGTGCCTCTGCGCTAGACCATGGAAGTGTGTAAGTTAGTATTTATTATTGTTTCTTGGATTTCGCAAGGCTGTGATTTTTGGTGATATTTAGCTACACAAACGTCACGAGCTTACCTTCTGCTCTAGAATATGGCATAATCCTCCTAAATCACCCATTCCAATACTAACTGTACTAGTTATGGCTTAACTCATATGTACGTTTCAAACCTAGTAGTGTTTCACTTAAAAATTATAGTTTAAAAAAACACGCTTTATAGGTAACCCAACTAAAAAGTAAAAAACAATTCTTAATTTAAGAATAAAATGATCAACCAGAAAATTAATGTCCTTATGGTAATAGCGTGGGGTGCTCGATATCAATTGTTATAATGTCTTACTAGCTCTATCCCGAAATGTATAAATGTAGTACAAAGCACCCCACGCTATTACCTGAAAGATATTAATTTTCCCGTTAATCATATTATTTTTAAATTAATTTATTTTTTACTTTTCAGTTGGATTTTAGTTTTTTTCAAACTCGATGCCAGATGCCCATGCACGAAGTGCAAGTTGAAGTGAAAGTTTGCAGCTTGCAAGAAATTTTGACGACTTCAACTTCAACTCTGACGTCAAATTGCGTTGTGAACGATCACACTGAAATAGATTTGCTTACCTTGCGTGCCAAAGTGCCACTTGGCCAGCGAATTGATTACGAATGTAGCCTCAAGCTACATCCTCAATCAATCTGCTAGCAAAGTGGCACTTCGGCACGCGTGATGCAAAACGGATACCCATCCTCAATTATGTCAATTCAGTCAGCCTGAATGAGATTGCACATGCGCATTTTCTTTGTTATTGCTATTTTATTATTTTGGATGTGGAGTTTACCTTGTGAATTTTCCTGTAAACTGTAACCTAACCGCTCCATACTTAGATACCAAGTACTTATCAAAGACAACAAATCAATTTATTAACGCAATAAGAAAATAATAAAATCAAATAGGGTTATGGTTCCTAAATTATTTTTTTCATGATAAAATGCGCATGACACAATTCGGCACGCACTGAAAAAGCTTACAGCTTGCAAGCTTTCACTTCTACGTCTGCGTGCATGTCAGCACGAAATTGTGTTGAGGATACTTACGTTTAAACATCATTATCCTAGCACGCGTGCCGAAGTGGCACTTCGCCACTAAATTGATTGGGGATGTGCCTTTACTCTTTGCTTAAACTGCGGTGTGCGAATTACATAACGACAATAAAATATGCACTCGTTTACGCCTATTAGCAAGCGGTGTTGCCGGCATTATTTTCTTGTGGCTATAGAGAGAAAAGTAATATGGTATTATTAAATAAGTTCCATCTACGTTTACGAAATTATCTTTTTTAAACTTTTTGTATCTATATAGTGTATGTTTTCTCTTAAGATTTTTTTAAATTTATGGTCGCTGTTATTTAGTAGGACACACGGGAGGGAGCTTGGGGGGCTAGCTTCTGTAGCCCCCATAGATCCGCCGCTGCACAAAATTAATTGATAATTATGAACAAAAGTTGTTTATTTTAAAAAAACTCTGAAGAGGATTCTCGTTTTCGTTGTTTTATCTCCGTTGTAAACAAACTCTTTGATACTTCCTTTGTTTGCTCGTGGCGTAGTAACAATTTATTTATATGTTCGTATATGTATAAGTAGATGCCTGTTAAATACATGAGTGAAACTTTTGTTACACCGTATTATGGCCCTGTATCTTTTGGCATTCATTTCAAAAGAATCGAGAAAATTTATTTCAAGGAAAAAATTATGTATACAAGTTGGGTGACTTAATTAGTTTCCTTTTTCAAATAAAAAGTTGGGGTTAAAGTCTTAAATTCTTCTACGAATCCCAAACTTTGCTTTTACTTTTGGCTCTTTAATTGAATTTGTCACCATATTTTGTTCATGTAGCCCTTTCACTGACTGAACAAAATACAATTAACTATTGTTTCTTTGGAGATATTTTTAAGAAAAATATGCTACTAGATAATATAAAATGAGACAGTTTGTTAATCAGTCGGAGGGTGACTGAACGTGAGCTAACTTCCGAATTTTCATCAATGTATAATGTAATTTAATCTTCACTGTCACATTAGAGAGCAACTCAATTATAGATAACGATATACGGAAAGGGAGTGTTCCACTGTCATGTGTTTTTTGCGGGCAGCTTATTATAACCTAAAAATATTGGCAAGTTTAAATAGGTTTAATTCGAAGCAGTGCCGTCATATTTAATAGCCCTTTAAATGAGGAGCTGTGTGATTTTATTTTAATTTAAATAAAAAATTATTAAGTAATATTTTTGTTTCAGGTAAGTGAAACAATGATCATTTTGAAGAAATTAGAATTCAGTGGCCGTAAGTATAAAGGTGGTAATTTTGTTTTAAAACTTTCATTAAACACATAAATTGGAATTTGTTGTTTCAAACTCTTTTTGAATATTGATAGAACGTTGAAAGCTTGGGAAAAACCCCAAGTATCTTTCACGCCATAAGAAAGTGTGCCCAGTTCAATATTGACAAAGGATATAAAATGCAAAAGATTATCATAATGTCGGATAGTCAAACAGCCATTAAAGCACTGAGCTCTTGTGTAATCTGTTCCAAAATGGTGCCCTAAATCGCTATGATAGTCAGAGATTCAGAAATCAACCATTCTTTAGATTTACTCCTTTTAAAATGGTGTGGAAATGCATAGGCATACTCAATTAACTAGGCGAGAACAATATAGTAACCTTGCTGTATGTATGTAGATTTAGTGGCATGGAAGAAGAAACCTCCATCCACATACTTGTGAATTGCACAGCAATTCAGAATGCTAGGGCACAGCACTTAGGAGATTATTGGATAGAAGAGGGACATTTCCTAAGTTGAAGCCTGCAGATATACTAAAATTCCTCAGGGAAATAGGACTAAAGGAGCTACTAGTCTTTGAGAGGGGACACAATAGATCTTTTAGGTCTTAGTGAGCGTCATCCCAGTATACTTCATACACACATAGTCACACCGTGTCAAACGCTTGCGTTACATGAAAAAATATGGTTTAACAGACTTTTACATCTCTCTGTATAAGTTCCGTTTCAATCTCATACAAATGTATAAATTTTTTGCTCGTCTTTACACCCCAAACGAGTGTATCAATTTTGGAGTGATATAGCATAACATATTCAGTTTTAATCAAATGCTCAACGTAGTTATTTCCATAATAGGAAACTTCACTGATCCTCGCTCAGGGGAGTGTATCAATATATATTTGGAAACCATAAAACTCGCAAAATCTAATGAATTCAATTATTTTGGGTAAATATTAAAATATACGTTGTTATTATCAAAGGAAACAATGTCAGATTTTGTGTTTTGATTATATCAAGTGAAGTTAGGACCGGAATAAGCAGTATTTGTCAAATATTTAAATTGTATTTGGTTCATTATTACACACTTATAACAAACAGTAACTTGGAATGCTGATCTTTCCATTTGATTAGATTTTCTGTTAGTTGTTGGAATTGTCTGGTGCCTCAACACAGATAATTCAAAGGGGATTTACGTTTCTGGTTATTTAGCAGGAAATATTCCACACTCGACGGGTGCAAAGCTGATGCTGCCCCTCTTAAACGTAAACGCATCTTTTATCACAACCATTCCGTAGACGGTATACAACAAACCGCTTTACTATGTTTACTTAGTACCTCTAAACTTTGCTTTATGATGTGAATAATTCTATTTCTTGTGTACCTTCCGACTCATTCCGTTTTGGTTGAAAGGATATTAAATATTTATAACTAAAGTCACCTTACACTGTAACGTTTAGGTCCATCAAAAGAAATTCCGTTGCAAATAATTTATTCATTCGGACTAGCACTGCATAGATCTTGGTAAATTATTCATTATTATATTATTGTTTTTCAAATATGAATTTTCAACAAACAATTTACTATTTTTTAGTCACAATCTCTGCTTGGAATTTTATTTTCACTTGTATGAGTTTAGTTCATTTATACACTGTGTCCGTAAAGTATGGAACAAATTCATTTTTAGCTAAACAGACCATTTTAAGAAATAATCCTGAAACACGTCGATTTTTTATTTCAATTTACCGTATTTTAAAATAATATTCTAATATACAGGGTGAATTACTTTCGAGTAATGACGTCACCGTCATTTTTTTTAAATGGAACACCCCCATTTTGTCTCAATTTTCGGATTACTCTAGCTGAGCTGATTCCAAAAATGTATCACATGTTGATTCCAATTGGTACAGCACACTTCTGTGCGTAAAGCTAGTCGCGATATCGGTGTTAGCAAAACAACGGTACAAAAACTATTGAAGCTTGAAAAATGGAATCCTTATAAAATCAAACTTGTGCAGGAATTAAACGAAGATGATCCCGATAGAAGAATCCAATTATGCGAAAAAATGATGAATAATTGTCACCGAGACCCTCTCTTGATACAAAACATTATTTTTTCTGATGAGGCCACTTTCACGTTAAATGGCGAGGTTAACCGTCAGAATTGTAGATACTGGGCAAAAGAAAACCCCCACTGGATGCGTGAGCATCAAACACAATACCCGCAAAAGGTAAATGTATGGGCTGGAATTGTAATAAATCAAATCATCGGACCCTAATTTATCGAAGGTAATTTAAACGGGGCATAGTACCTTGAGTTTTTAAGGGAGTATCTCGTACCTACTTCACGTAATTTGCTTCCCACCAGACGTAATCCTGGAGGTTTTGATGAAAGTTTATGGTTTCAACAGGATGGTGCACCTCCACATTATGCTGTAGATGTTAGAAGGTAACTAGATGAATTTTTTTTTTTTTGATAGACGTGGACCTATTGAATGGCCAGCGAGATCACCTGATTTCAATCTTTTGGATTATTTTATGTGGGGCTATCTGAAGAATGTTGTGTATCAAACGAAACCAGCATATATTCAACAATTAAAAGAGAGAATTCGGACAGCAATAAATAATATTTCTCAAGACACAATAAACAAGATTCAACAAAAATTTGTACACCGTTTGGGTTACTGTCAAATACAGCAAGGGCTGCAGTTCGAACATTTATAAAGTCATGTATTTCATCATATTCTGTTCGCTAGACAATAAGTATTTTTGATAATATTGTTAATTTAACTAATAAAGAATGTTACGCGTTACTTCATGAGCACACACAAAACTATTGTATTTTTGTCCACCCTGTACCAATTGGAATCAACATGTGATACATTTTGGAATCAGCTTAGCTAGAGTAATCCGAAAATTGCGACAAAATGGGGGTGTTCCATTTAAAAAAGATGACGGTGACGTCATTACTGGAAAGTAATTCACCCTGTATATTAGATTATTATTTTAAACTGGGTTAATTTGAAATCAAAAATCGACGTGTTTCAGGATTATTTCTTAAAATGGTCTGTTTAAATAAAAATGAATTTGTTCCATACTTTAAGGACACATTGTATAATATATGACATTTTAATGGCTGGAAAATTATGTTTAAACTACATGTTTTCAATGTGTTGAGCATTATTTTTATCTTGTATTGGGACACACGTAGAAGCAAGTGTTCTGTTCTGATTCTAATTTTTATGTTCATCTAATTTAATCAAAATTACCATTATTTAAATATTTGAATAATTTAATTCACATCTACCCTTTAACCTTCTAAAAGCTCGATATTTTTAACTCCTCCCGAAATTACCTCCGATGCAGAATTTCCGCAAGGGAAGTGGATTATATATTCATATTAATACACTAGATTATCCAGAAGATTTGTTTTCAAATCTAAAGTACCCAACCTATTTACTATACACATAATGTATTATAATACAATAATAATATGGCGAAAATATAAATATGTAATTCATAATTTTCATATGTTTTAAACAATAAGCAATAGGATGAACGTGCTCTGGAAGTATATCGATCAATCCTGTTGAAATGTTATTTTTATAAAATAAGGTAATTATTAAAATTAGGTCACTTAGATGAATATGTTTTTTATTCTAAATAGTATTTAGATATGTTTTATTTTCCATATTAATATCAAGGCTACCGGTGATGATCCTCCTAATAAAAACTTAAACGCGTCAAGAATAAGTACCTGGATGGCGAGGAAGTTTCTCTAATTTTTTAAAGCAAGTTTTGACTCCACCTTCTTGATTTATCTTGATCCGCCACTGTACTACTCGCTTAAAAGTAATTTTATCTACTTACCGATCGAGGGTAATGAAAAAGCTGACAAACTTGTAAAAGAGGGCCAGACACTGTCTGAACCAGGACAGATACTTGGCATATCAAAATCCGTAGTAAGATAAACCTTGGATCAAAGAGCAACATAAAAATTACTGGGTAAACATTTCAAGACAAATTCATGGAAAAACTCTCACAAAAGGACCATATATAAAAGCTACAGCAGAACTGTAATTCAATGCTTGTCGGGCGGATAGTAGTTGTTTCTTTATCGTAAATTGATTACCAATATTTAAAGAAAATTCAAAAGAGCTTCCAAGCTGGCTCACAACGTTTTTTAAAATTAAATGATATTTTGTTTAATTTAGTAACTCCTATACTAGAAAATACCTTCTGCAGAAGATAAGCGATCTCTGAAAATTAACAAACGTACAAAAATATAGTGAGTATACCTTCATTATTATATGTTCTTATTAAATTCCAAAACCTAATTATGCAATAAGAAATAACACAAAATCAGAGAGAATCAAGAAAGGAATGAGATTAAGACAAGGTGGAAGACTAAGCCCAACCCTATAGGGCAGTCACCCTGATGAATAGGTATATTGATAAACAAGCGTTCTGTGCACAATACGTGGTTCTTAATAGTTATTTTGATCGAGTTTCAGTTCATTTAAGTTTAATTTGGTACTTTCTCCGACATTGTTTTAATTGATGAGGTATTTTAAAAGCTATATCTGACTGTTTACAATAAATCAGTACAAAACAACCAAATTAAAAATCTAAAATGATTGTTTGTCCTGAGGACGACTGTCATTAGTGTCAACTTGTAAGTCGGTGGACATGCCCTATTCAACGTACACATGGACAATATAATCAAGAAATGCGAAAGTAAAGTAAAAAATTTGTTCGTAGGATATAAAAATTTGAAAAGAGTCGAAATATCGTACGGAGTTTTCGCAGACGACGTCGTAATAATAGCAGGTAATGAGGAACAGCTTCAAGACATGGAATAGAACAATGGACGAAGATGGCATGAAAATAAATACTAATAAAACAAAAATATTGATAATACGAGATCAGAATACAAAAACTGATATCAAAATAGAGAATGTAAAAATTGAACAAGTGGAAGAATTCAAATACGTTGGAGTGTGCCATGAACCGAAAATTCATCAATAGAAAATATATTTCAAACCAAACAAAAATCAAAGTATTCAAAACCATTCAACTCAGATTGAAAGGAAAAGAGGCAGACCAAGACAGACATGGAATACAGTGAAGGGTAACATAATTACAACATAGAAGCAAGACATGGAGAGGAGCATCAACTTTAACAAAAGATAGGAAAGCATTTAAAAAAAATTTGTTTATGAAATCTAAAATTCATATACGACACCTACATATTTTTATTAAATTCGTCATGATTCAAGTTGACGTATGAAATACTATTTTATTTATTTTTATATTGTCTTACTTTACTGAAAGACCTCTACTTTTTCTTACTCTTATTATGACATGAACATAAATTGCAAAAATCTTGCGACGGTTATGTGATGTGAATTCTAATTTTTGATGTAATCTTATTTAGGATTCCGTATTTAAATTCGGTAGGAAAATAATGATTTTCGTGATTTCATATTATGTTTCCAGGTTTCCAGAAATGTCATAGAAGAAATGAACGCGTTTTGCTTACTATATAAACGTACACTGATATTTTTAAGCTGGATACCTAATAATATTTTCTAGAAATTTATGAGTGAGATAATCGAATGTGCTTAGAACGTAACATGGTAATAAAATTGACAACGAAATAGTTTATTTGGATTTACTTTGTTTTTTTTATGTTCGATTAACCCAAATTCAATCGACTTCATCAAAATATTTATTACAGAAGCATGTTCCGTACAATTCAGTGGCGGCTCCTCGAAGGAGGCTCAGACTCCTCAACAATTTATCCAGCAAATAGCACCAGAAATATTTTGTTGATTATTCTTCATTTTATTTCCTGTTTATTTAATAATTTTCAAATTTTTACGTTTTCAATAGTTATTTTTGAATCTGACAACAGTGCCCTTAGGCTAGATTCTACAAACATCTAAATACCGAAACACGTTGTCGTTTTTTCGACCAGTCCAATTGCTAATACCGTAAAAATTAGCGGAAGTGGCAATCACAGATAATGATGGCAATACTCTCAGGAGGCTTGCTTCTATCGGTCGCGATGATACACGAAGGCACATCGTGTTGCGTGCGTTTTCGACTTGACGAATAAAAGCTTATTCGAATGTTTTTCAAAAGAGTTTCCCAATACACTTTTAGATAACTTAGTTCTAAAATATAAATTTTTTGGATAAAATATCACTGCACAATGAATTATGCGTTGTATACTCGGATAAAGATATTTTAGGTCAGTACGACAGTCACGCCGATATGATAAAATTTATGATAAATAATGATTTGCAACAAGTTTTACCTCAGTTTTATAAACTACTTTGTTTGACAGTCACCATTACTGTCACGTCGGCATTGGTGGAGAGATCATTTTCTACTCTCAAACGAATCAAAACTTATGTACCTGCGAAATACAATGGGCCAAAATCGTTTATACAATGTTAGTTTAATATCTATTGAAAAATATTTAGTAAAACGCTTAAAATAAAATGATATACATTTTTTGATAATATTATTCCGTTAAAAATTTTTAGGCAAGAGAAACTCTATACCTCCACGTTGGTTCTTGCTGGGCAACAATTAATTTTGTCACTGAAGTATAGCTGGTACGGTCGCTGCGCAAAGGTTAAATTAATTGGCTGAATAGAGTATATTTTTACAAAAACGTTTTATGTCGCCTCTTCTCTTAAAAAGTTCACAAGCCGCCACTGATACAATTGCTGTTCAAAAAAGGTCTCTCGTATAAAATTCTTATAAGAGTATTTAATTCACCATCTTTTGTGCATCTGAAATGCATATAATTTTATTTTCGTTATGATTTCAAATTGGTAAGTGAATTTGTTTGATTCATTTACTTGAGACATGCATGACAGAAACTTTTAAGAGGAACATGGAGGAAATGAAAATGAAAATTCAAAAGCTTATCTCTATAACTCCCGTATAATTAAAAACCAAATACACAATAAGTTATTATTATTTTTATTCACCATATAAAATGAAATACATTCAGAAAATGATGCATAGATGTACCTTGTGAATAAAAAGAATAAATTACGAGGTAAATTACTTGTATGCTAGTACAGTAAAATATTAATAAGAAAATAAGTTATATAATAGTATATTATTAAACGAGGAATTTATGATAGCCATTATTCACGCAGGGTGACGTTTGCGTTCCGAGCCGTAGGCGAGGGGCGCAAGTCACCCGAGTGAATAATGGCCATAAATTGCAAGTAGAACACTATACTTTGTCCACGACCCTTGATTTCTTTATTAAATAAGGCGAGTGTAGAACGGAAAGTAATAATTTGGTATTATTGACAATTCTAACGTCAAAATTGATCAATTTCCTGAGTACGTCAAATGTGACATATAGAGATGGGCGATACTGTGTAAAGTATCGATACACCGGACCCTTAAAAATATATTTTTTTTAAATATCAATACTAAAAAGTTCGATATTTTATCGATACGATATATTTCAGAATCAAATTTCCTAAACAAAATACACATATTTAATAGTTTATTTCATATTGTACCCCCATCTCTATAGTCACCTATGTACCGAAATTTTGTGAGTTGTCATGGCACGTTATTTAAATGCAGAAGCGTGAATTATGAGGTTATAATTCACTCTAGTGACACTGCAATTAAAAATATACCGATATAAGGTAATTTCTAATCACTGACTAGCTAGTAGAATAGCTTTAGTTTTTTTTACTATGCATAAATAGTGATGAAATACTTAAATTGGACCAATTTGTATTAATTTTAAAACAGTTGAGTACCCAGTTTTGCAGAAAGTATGCACAATTCATCAATACATAGTGTCTTCTTTTTGACACATGTTGATTATGATGGACGGGAATTTTTTATCTTGCACTGATGATACGCAACTACGCCGAAGCAGATAAATCTTTTGGTTCCAAACCAAAGGAGATAAGATTCTAATTTTGGATTTAATGTAAGTCAATGTTTATTGGGGCATATAGCACGGAGAGTAGTGCTTTTTTTGTCGTAGAATGGATTCTTTTATGTAAATAATTTTTATAAGAAAGCTCCCAAGTAGGAGCAAAACGTCACATACAATTAGAGGATATTTTGTTTAATTTGTTTTCCCAAGAAATTAATTTAAATAATTATCGTGTGGTACATACTTGTGTACACTATTTCGTGATTATCCATGTATTATTATAAGAGATACACAAAGTCTCATGTTGATACCCTATGGAAATAGGTAGATATATGTTGCTGTGGTTCACATGATTTCGTACGTTGAAATAAATTGTGCACTAAAAGAGAACATCAAGTAAGGTGGTTGCACTGCATTAAGCTTAACAGACACGTTCCTTTAAAATTTCACCAGTCGACCTACATATGTACGATACAACTGAAATAATGTTGTCAGAAATACTTTTTTATTACGATCTTTTTATTTATTTCAGACTTATTGCAAACATTGCATGTATGTTTATTATTGATTTTAAAATTAATAATTTGGAAAAAAGTCACATATTAGCGATTGGCAAAGTTTGTCTGGATTTGAATTATCCAGTTGAACCAACTTGATCGTAATTAATTGATTTTCAATAAATCTTCAATTTACGATGATCAAAAGAGAAAATCCTTTTATGATTGAAAATTTCAGCTGGGTATAGAACGATATAGTAAATGAAATATAAATTCATTTGATGAATCTAATAGCAAGTTGCACAGAATTATCAAAGGAATGCTTAAAAACCATTACAGATACATTCTAATTATTAATTTTGGAAATTCTAAATCGCACATTTCTGGTGATAATCGAAATGTACTTATCACTTTGAACTTGGTGGAGATTTTAACGTTCTAGTGTTATTGAAATATAGTTTGGCAAGATTATCTGAAGCCGTGAGAGGAATGCAGTCGAAAACATTCGATATTGCCACGTTTAACTATGAAAAAGCTAAAGTGCTAAGTATGTAGTGATAATAATTAGAAAATGGACTTTTTATTATTAACAATATGATTAAACGTTAATTCTTTAATGCGCTTGTTTCCTTGGATTTTGGCTATTAACATTATTTTTTCAATTTAAGAATATTAAAAGATGAATACTCTTCCAAATTTGTTATGGGCTTCTTCAAGCTCTGGCAGCGTTGTACGAAAACCATAATTTTCACGCCCTCCGAACTAACTCAATCGGTGATATTTATCGAAAGGCCTTCGTTGCTTAGCGACCAGCTGACTTCCTATTGGCAAGCGCGTGCGTGTGTTCTTCCCTTTCCCTTTGTCAATTGACTGACATTGATTATCCAGTGGCGTTGGTATTGTCAGTGTCAGATTTTGAACTATTTCATATCCATATTGAATTCAAGTACGATTCTTAACATTATTTGTTTTTAATACATACCTTACCTTTAAAGCAAAGTAAAAATCAGTTTCTATATATAATTATTATATAATAATAATTATTATTGTTAATACCTTTATAAAAATAGGTACCGTACGCCGTTGGTACGTGTTTGACAGATATCCGCCATGTTTCCTCGCCCCTTACCGATGCCGCGTAGCTTTAGATAAACTTGCCAAACTATACTTGTGATCATACGGACTTTATCCCAATGAACACATCTTTGATAACATCTTACGATCAAAAAGAAAACGGTATAGAAAAGATATGTCATAATTTCCGGTAATTGATATTAAGGTAAAATCGTATATGTTTATGATCAATCGACACATGTCCAATTTTTTATGCTATCCCTATTTTCTAGGTAGAGAGTTAAGTCTAACACTTGTTTACGTACTTTAGTAACAAAAGTGGGTTTGTTTCTTTTATTGGAAACTGTTTACCCTTCAGATAAGATTGAATATAAGATAAACTCACCTCTGGCATTAATGTTCGTGAGTTAGGATCACATTCTATTATCAGCAGCATTTCTTTTTCTGCACAATATGCACCGATGACGCTTATAATGTGTGTGGACATACAGCCTCGTCGCTAGAAAATCTGTAACATCATCGGTGCAAGGCACTATTCCTTCGATTGGGTTATGCTCAACAGCCCAGGCACTTGAACTGAAACTTTGTACCATTTCCCATGTTATCTACTTCAATTCCAGAAGCTTTGTGTCTTCTATGTAGGCCACTAGTTTGACTGGAGGGATTTTCAATAGTTGTAATGGTTGTATTATTCCCTCTTCAAAGTGCTTCCGTCTGAGTCCATGTAAGTTCTCGCCGAAGCAGAGTATGTGAGTAGGTGTTTCATCATAGAGTTCACATTTCCTGCACATAGGTTCACTAACTTTGCCCATTTTGTGCAGATGTTTCCTCAGAGTGCAGTGTCCAGTCACCAGGTCGGTAACTGTCTTCAAATGTCTCTTACTCAGTTTCAATAGCCTGGTTGAGAGTTCCTTCTACCTTGTTCAGTAAACTCTTTGTATGGAGGTACCCTTGTGTCGACCTCCATTTGAGTTGGTGTTCCCTATCTAGTCAGTTCCCGATTTCCTCTCTTATGCAATCTTTTGTGATTCCACAAAACGATTCCGGACCTATGAAGTCTTCTTTAGAGCCTTCTTTAGCTAACTGGTCAGCCATTTCATTACCTGCAATCCCCTCATGTGCCGGCACCCATATTAGAGACACTTTGTTGTCTCTTGCCAGCCTGTTGAGGGATTCTTTACAGTTTTTTACCAGTCTAGACCTAGTTGTTGGATTACTGATAGCTTTAAACAGAGCGTGACTGTCAGTGTATATTTTTATGTTTTGTTCAGTATATCCTCTTCTGATGTTTTCATCAATACAAGCTATAGCGGCAATCGTCTCTGCTTGAAACACAGTCAGTCGTAAGGCGCCGCTATTGTTATAAAATTTATTCTATTATAATGAATTATCCATGCTCTTGGGCGCGTATAAAACCCTACCTTGCATGGTATAGATAAATAGACCAACAACTTTTTATCTCATCCTCTTCCACGAATCAATTGTTCCAATTAACAATTTTAATTATACTTTTACACACTGATTCCTACTAACAATTCGTCCTTATTATTTAGAATCCCCTTCTATTAGGAAACGTTATATCACACTCGGTGGAGAGATTCATTATGTCTATACAATGAGCTGCGCCATTTAGCAATTTCACACTAAGATTACACACGTTAACACGCGGATTTTCTCAACTCCCAACTCGACCTTCCCAAATCGATTTTATCTTATTCTGAGTTTAATTGGAAATAAAATTATGGTAAATGTCTTCTTCAAACGAGAATTATTTTGCAACATACAGTTGGAACAAACAGCTATTATTTCTGATACTGTCTCGATTAATTTAACTTTTGAATAATCGTTGTAAAATTTGTTATTCAATGTAAGGTACCAATTTACACATACGGAGAAACTTAATTTACATTATTGATTGTTTGACCAAATGGAGCATTTAGCGAACTGTTTAGTTAAGTCAATCAAACGATTTGTTTACTTGAGCAAATTACTGCTCCTACCTAGTTAAACAAACCAATTGATTTATTTAGACCTGTCAAAAATTAACAAACAATCTAGATTAACAAAACTTGAAACATAATTAATTAGGGGTAGAGAACGGAGAACAGTCGGTTAAAATATTTTGGTAGCATCAGTATCAGATCTCAAAATATTATAACCTTCTTGCCTAATTCAATATTCTAAAAAAGAGTAACCAAACTTATTTTTGATGACCAATGTACAAATCTATCTACTCAATACTCACAAAATTTCGGTACATAGGTGACTAGGGAGGGGGTACAATATGAAATAAACTATTAAATCTTGTTTAGGAAATTTTGTTTCTGAAATATATCGTATAGATAAAATATCAAAATTTTTAGTATTGATACTTTTCATAACGATATTTTCTAATATTGATGTTTTTAAAACACTATATTTATAATGGTACGGTGTATCCATACTTTACACAGTATCGCCCATCTCTATATGTCACATTATTTGACGTACTCCAAAAATTTATTAATTTTGACGTTAGAATTGTCAATAACACCAAATTATTACTTTCCGTTCTACACGCGCCTTATTTAATAAAGAAATCAAGGGTCGTGGACAAAGTATAGTATCCTACTGGCAATTTATGGCCATTATTCACTCGGGTGACTTGCGCAAACGTCACCCTGCGTGAATAATGGCTATCATAAATTGCTCGTATAATAATATACTATTTTTAGTCAATAAACCTATTATTATTATTCATTAAATATTGAGAGGTTGATGTTAATGTATAGATTGATTTTTTAATCCAAATGAGACATTTGTTATGTGCCATCTCTTCCACATAACTTAGGTTGGTCCAGGCTGCATATTAAAGACATGTTGGTTGCAACCACATAAACTTCCAGGCCACACTGTTGTAGGCCAAATAAGTACAAGAGATCACATCAATTGGAAAAATTCTTCAGGTATACATACCTAATACTTTAAATAAAAATGCTAACGTTAGTAAAACTACTAAAGCAAACTTACTAGTTACCTATAGTGTGTCTCAAAATAATGGGCCAAATGCAATAAATCATATGGCCAATAGCTGCTGTAGAAGACATCGCCAGTGGCGGACTATTTAAAATTATTTTAAAAAGGATCAAATTCACAAATATCTATCTTTTTGTATTATTATCATACATCCTTTGTTTTTTATTTAATATGTGAAGACCATTTCTCTAAACTTCTTTTCTTGGTTCTCCTAAATGAGATTATTAAATACTATTAAGTTAAATAAACTATAACCAGGTAAAAAATATATGAATATATGAATATGAATGTATGAATCTTAAATTTTTGTAACGTGCTGTACAGCATTTTTCCAGCTTTGAATGGGTATATTATTCACTATATTTTTAATTAATTCTATAACACTGGGACCCAAAGTAGGAGTAACATTTTCTGCTCTCAACTTTGATTTTACTTGATGCCACAAATGCTCTATAAGGTTGAGTTTACAATGGTATGGAGAAAAACGTAGCACAGTATGTTCCTCAATTTGAAACAAATCCGTTTTCTGATCCAGCGTGAATAATAGTTATGCGCTTTCTTTTATTTGAAGGTGCCTTAGTCTTACAGTTTTTACTGGAATACTCATCCTTTGGATACTGTATCGTGTGTATCAAACCATGTTTCGTCCAGGTAGATTATAGATCTGTTTTCGGATCGGTACTTCTTAATGTCCTGAAGAAAATTGAATCTCCAAGTACGCAATCTTTTCATTACCACTTGTTATTTGTCAATTTTACGATATGCGAATCCCATTTTACCAATAACTGTATGGAGGGTGGTCCGGCTTATATTTATATTGGTGTCATCTTCTTCTAGCTTCCTTTTTAGATTGTCCAAAGTAGGATCAATCTGGCTTTCATAGAGGGAATATATTTTTCTTCTTATTATATCCTGTTGGCCATTGTCCAGACGATGAGATTGAAAATAACTATATACGTTTTTTTCTTCCACTTAATTTTTCACTGTTAATAATATTCTTTATAGAGGATATTGGTGTCTTTGTAAATAAGCAGGTTTCTTTTAAAGCTTATTCTTGAATGAATCCTCTACTTACAAAACAATCGTATACATTTTTCACAGTTTCGTGTTTTCGACGGAACATTGCGAAAAAAAAATAATGATAACTTATAATACTCGTATAGAAAGCTCTTTGAAAACGCACTCTCAAACGGAATATTTAATACTGCCAAATGAATTCAATGCAGCCATCATACACCCGATACAAATCCCATTTACACCTGATGGCCTGCCCATGCCTTGTCACTCGACTGTTTTTAGGTTTAATTTTAGGTAAAATGATTTTAAGAAGTTCTTAAATGGTCGTATTTAGATGATTGTCGGGAAAAGCCAGGACGATATACTTTGAGACAAACTATACCTCCATCACTCTGTTCAATATAAGGTATAGATGCTAATGACGATGCTCGCTCTGAACGCCCAAGCACATCAACGACCGATGAAAACGTTGAAACAGTGAGGAAAATATTTTTTGAATCACTATTAAGGAAGTTGCTAAGGATATGCCGTGCAATCTTCTGGATGTTTTGGGTTTGAAACTTGTGCCAGCGAAGTTTGTTCTGAAATTGCTGAATTTGGACCAGAAGAACCGTCGCATATTCAACGACCGTCAACAACGATCCAGATTTGCTAATAAGAATGATCTTGGTGACCAAACATAAGTAGATATATAGTTGTGAACTAGAAACCACTGCCCGATCCTATCTATGACCAGGAGAGTAAAGACCAAAAAACACGCAAAGCTCGCCAAATCTGGAGGTTCTGCTCACGGATTTTTTGGTTTGGTTACAATGACGTGGTGTATTTCGTTCGGTCGGATCTTGAAGCATTATGAAAAAAATTCCGCATCTGCTCACACATTTTTGCTTGTTCCTGATTTTTTGGCCAAAAACAAGACCCTAATCATGCCTTAGTCACTGTATTCAGCGGACTTGAGCCCCTGTGACTATTTTCTGTTCCCAAACCTGGTAAAACCCAAGAAGGGGTAGGTGTAGGTACACTAACTGGCTTAATGCTTTGAGAATCGGAAATAGTAGAGGCACAAGTGTATTATATTTGAGAAGGATTGATTTGAATGGGGCAAATTAGATATTGATGAATAAATAAATATTTTTCGAGAAACATAAAGGGTCTCATTTTTTTGAACAATTCTCGTATTCATTGTCGAAATAGATCAGTCTTTCCACCTTTACTTCAAACGCTGGTACATGGAACAGTTTATAAACGATTTATTTGTTGGTTTTGAGTCGGGCGAAAATTTTGCATAGGTTGTTAACTGCAAATGTAGTTGACTTTGATAGTAGTTACCCGTAATATAATGAACTTTTCATTTACTAATTTTCCTTTGTGTATTGGTTTCACATATAAATTTAGTTTTTTTGTTGCTACATTTTATTTTGTCAGTTGTTTGTGAAACGACAGTTAATACATTGTTTTATTAAGCCGCTTTATTACGGAACAAAATCACAATTTGTGAGAGTTAATGTCACGTATAAAACTCTGCGAAAATATGTACATGCTTAACTGCACAGTATGAACGGTAATTGCAAATGAATTCGCATTGTGTCTACAACAAGTTAACTTAATTAGTTTATAGGTATTTGTTGATTTGTAATCCAATCTCTGTTATTCCACAAATGGTCAAAGTTTTTATTAGAATACGAATACTTTGTAATATTTGCATTTCAAATTGTTTGATGAAATGAATAAAATAATAATATCAACAGCTTTTTATCGAATAATTTGGTCTCTTACAATTTCAATAATTCCAAATTTCCAAGATATAGTTGACGTAAAAGATATCCGCGTCAAGAAAAGATAATATTAAAAAATGGCTAATACAAGAAAGAAAAAATGGATACTGGACCACAATATCCTAAAAGTTAAGCAGCCTAAAAAACAATATGATAAATATGTGATAGATGAAACAGCTAAATAAAATATTATTTCGTCTCTTTTCATGTCATTGTGAATGTAATTCAATCGAGTTAATATGAACCGATCTTAATCAATACGTAGCCGATAAGAACTCGACATTTAATTTTGGAGACATGAAAATTCTTTTTGATCTAATTTCTCCAGAAAAATGGAAAAAGTGTGTCGACCATATCTGCCCAGAGGTTGAATTAGAAATGTGGAAACTGGATAACTTTATAGAGACTCAAACAAAACCGGTTGTGATTACAATTAATGAAGATAGTCCTTCGGGCCTATCCGATTCATCAGAGTTAGAGTGGCACTAAAACCCGTAACTTATGTACTGGTAGGTATATTATTGGCTTTTTAGATTTTACGATATATACTAGAAACATTCCATGTAAGATATACTATGTCTATCTTGTTAAATATACGTCAAAATTGATATTTTTACCAATTTTGAGCTTTTGTGAAACCCAAACTGTTGACGTTTTGCACTTTTCTATCTTCCAAAAAAAACCATTTGACATTTATTCTGGTTTTAATCTATTATATTCAACCATTGTTTTAAGCATTAACTCTAAAGTCGATATCAAACTATGTTTTGATATGATATAAAATACATTTCCAAAGGAGTGTGTGTCAATGTATAGTTACAGAACATGCTATACATACACAATAAAACAGTGACATAGCTCTATACTTTACCAAAACTATTTTTATTCTATTATTAAAATTCCCTTAAAATTATAACATAACATAATTATAACATATAATTATTTGCACGAACATAAAATAAAATAAGTACAGCCCTTCCCAATTTAACTGCCCACTTGCTTTTGCTTACATCTGGCTTAAATTAAATCTGAACACAGTATAAATCAGTTAATATATAGGCAGTTTAAAACATATTTTACGAGGATATATTGATATCTAGTTAGCCTAGACCAGTTCCATGCATAAACAAAATATTGCGTTACCATAACAACGAACAATAACTTATTAGAAATGTCAGTGGGAAGTTTGACGTCAAAAAAGTTAACCAGAGTTACGTAATAAACTAAACGAAAAAAATATGTCCACCGAAATTGTGAAAATCGAAAAATTGGAGTATCGCGCCATCATCAAGTACCTGTATTTAAAAGGGTTAAGAGGTAAGCAGATTTACGAAGATATGCTTAATACCCTTGGTGATCAATGTCCTTCGTATGCGACCGTGAAAAATTGGACTGCAAGCTTCAAAAGAGGTAAATTTTCCATTGAAGATGATGACCGATCGGGAAGGCCAGTTTCTGTGTCAGTCCCCGAAAATATCGATGCAGTTCATGACATGATTTTATCAGAACGTCGAATTGGACTAAAACGGATATCTGAAGCACTGAATATTTCATACGAACGCGTTCATCATATAGTTCACGTCAATTTGGACATGAGAAAAATTGCTACAAAATGGATCCCCAAATGTTTGAATCTTGACCAAAAGCGTGCAAGGGTAGAAGCATCGCGTTCGATCTGGGCTCGATTTGAAAACGATGTAGACTTCTTAAACCGAATCGTTAATATGGATGAGACTTGAGTACATTTCTACGATCCAGAAACAAAGCAACAATCGATGGAATGGCGACACTCTGGTTCTCCAAGACCTAAGAAGTTTCGTATCCAAAAATCTGCTGGAAAAGTTCTTGCTTCAGTATTTTGGGATTGTCATGGAGTAATCATGATTGATTTTTTGGATAACGGTAGAACGATAACTGGAGATTACCATTCGACATTACTTCACGGCACTCCTCTACGGGAAAAAATTAAAGAGAAAAGACGCGGAAACCTATCCAAAGGTGTTTTGTTTTTGCAGGACAACGCCCCTGCACACAAATCTCATGTTGCCATGCAAAAAATTCGTGATTTAGGGTGTGAATTACTAGATCACCCCTTTTATTCACCAGATTTGGCTCCGTTGGACTATCATCTCTTTCCTCAACTGAAAAAGGTCGTAAATTTTCTTGCAACGAGGAGGTAATAAAAGCTGTGGAGGTCTGGTGAAAGGTCTAGAGACGTTGCAGGCTCGCTGTAATAAATGTATCCAATTAAGAGGAGCATTTGTTGGGTAATAAAATATTTTGACATTGAAATCTTGTTTGGTTCTAGAGTAGGCTAAGAATTTTTCAATATATCCTCGTAATAACTGGACAGCGAATTAATTTTTCACAAACTTATAAAATGGAGTGTATCCAATCATCAAATCAAATAAAATCAGACTTTTTAAATATATTTAAAAACGAACTAATCAAATGTGGTATGGAAAAAAAAAGAAAAGAAAAGAAGAAATTTGAGAAATACAATATGAAGTAGGTACTAAAAGTTTTCTCATAAGAAAAGTAGGTAATATCGCTAAAATGGAAACATACCCACTACACTAAGTATTATCTACCCACCACATTTGATTAGTGTTTTCTTTCAATTAATATTAATATAATCCTACTTTAGTATCATATAAGGATAAATTTTGGTGACAGCAACCTATTATTCTTCCAGTTGTATATGTTTCATGGATGATGGTAATTAATGTACCGAAAGCTGATTGATTGTCCTTTTTGGTGTAAAAATTGAATTATTGTGGTTTGGACTTTGAGTTTTATTGAACCCTCTTGTTTGGATTCGAAAACACCACATTTGAGATATGGATGATTTATTGATCATACTTAGCAAACAATTTGCGTTTATTAGGATAGGTACTTCAAGTAATAATAAAGTATAGTTTTTCTTTATTACCAGATAAATACTTTATTTCCCCCTCTACAATATATGCTACTATGGTCATAATCATTCAAGCACTTTTTTTCGTATGTTTTTATGTTCTATGTAAATATTATTCTCTCGTCTTTATACGACAGATTAACCGGTATTTAAGTTATTTGCCTTTAAAAGTATTTCTTAAATTATCTTATTTTATTTTATTGCTTATTTCGCAGGAGTGAACACTATTCCACTAATTTGGTGATGAAATGTATTAGTTTCGGTTGATGCTATTTCAAATGAAGGACAAAAATAATTTTATAATAGTATTCGGTAAGAAGGAATATTTTATTTAAGAGTTTCATCTTCCAGTTTACCTTCTGTCTGGCTCTGAAGAAGATTACTTGGCTATAGAAACGCTCGTAAGATAATGTGAAGTGTTGGTGTACATACTTACATATAAATATTACAATGGTGGATGTTACTCATCAAAAAAAGTCATGAAAGATGATACACTAGGTAAAATTCTTCCCTTAAAACAATATTTTTTGCACTTGAAGGAGCGAGTATTTTTCATTAAAAATATTGGTTCATTTGTCGGCACTTCTGTATCTATGGAGTTATCAAATGTCTTGAAATGAATAATTAATAACACGAAATTTTCTTGTTTCAAACGGAATAACGAAAGAGACGAGGAAAGCTTTGGATAATTGCTGTTGTGATCTATTAAGCACATCTACGTATACAATCAGAAAACCATTTCAGCGTTACTATAATTCAAGATGTCTGTAAAGTTGGCAAAACAAAGTTAAACACAAATGTCAAGTTTGCTTTCTAGAAAGTACGCCCGTATAGGTAGTTCTTGTGAAGTTTGTCTTAATTTCCAACGCTTTTCATAGTCATAATGCAAACTTGATAATAATTTAATGTTAATTAAGAAAATGTGTTAATTGTGGAAATAATTACGCAATTTATAATCATCTTTGTGAGCAATAATTTATTAGTGACAAACGATCTGCGCACTATATTTTTTCTACAACCAATTAAAGATTAACTCTAAAATTATAATTTTTGGAAAATTGGCTTTAGAAATATTTATAGTGATAAAATAGGCCTACAAAAAATATTTTTTGTTTGATGCCGCTAATTCTAGGTTATAATTTGGTACATTAGCCCGCAAGATGTCGGGCGAAGCTGTCAAAATCTTTAAGCTATACGTTCATGTTTGCATCGATCGATAATAACCTAAAAAATGTATTGTATCATACTTAATGTCGTTATAATCAATTAATTCCTTTTTTAATTAATAATATCGATATGCTGTCGTCGAGAAGGTGTTGTGTAAATAATCCAAATAGATTTTGTTACATTTGTGGTGGATATGTAGTGAAAAAGTTTAGAATTCTACAGATTCAGTAAAGAATACATACGTTGATTACTTTAATTTAGAGATGAAGGCTCTGAACAAACCGTGGGCTCCAAACATTGTGTGCAAGGTTAGTAGTGAATATTTAAGACAGTGGGCTAAAAGACCTCGACTGTGTTCAGATGACGTACCATCTCCTATGAGTCAAGATCTTGCAGATCTATCAGATTTGTCTGACACAGAGATGGTGGTAGTTTTTTCTGATGAACGTGACGGTGATTTTGAAGTGTCAATAGCGCCTTCACTGTTTTCTCAAGATGCTTTTAATGATTTGATTAGACACCTTGACCATTCGAATCGATCTAGACCCAAAGAAATAAATTTGTTATCTAAAGGTACAAAAATAACATTTTATCGTGATCGCGAAAAAGAATGTCTTCCTTTTTTTAGCTCAGAAAATAATATAGTTTATTGTAAAGTGCTTCCAAAGTCAGTGTGATGACCATAAAATAAAGCAATGTTCTCAGATATATTTTCTAAAATTGTTAGGCTCGCTACACAAATGTTCCTCTTACTTCAGTAAACTGTTAGTTCGTGATGTTATAAGAAAGCTAGGCTGGAAATATTTTTTAAAAAAATACATGATATAAATTTATTAGTAAGCATTAAAAAAAGTTGCTTGAAATTACTGAAAAAAGAAAAATTAATTAAAACCACTTTTTATATGTTACAATATTTAAGAAAATTTGGAAGAGTTGGCAACGTAGTAACACCTGCTGTAAATACTTCGAAACAACCAGTCATCAACTGCAGTATTCAACGTAATATAACGAAATAACCGAAGTATAAGCCGTTGGACGTTTTTGCAGAAAAAATTATACGGTCTTGAGGGTGTTCGGGGGGGTTGTGTTGTGGTTCGGCTTATAATCCATTAGTATCATTCAGTGTCGGGTGTGAATTTTGTTTTAAAGAAATATTTAATATAATATCTATTTCTTGGTTGAGTGAGTTTAGTGAATTGTTATAGGTATTTATAGGAAAGTGTAGGTGATCTAGTGTAGAAAGGTATCATTAATATAAAATCTTTTTGATGGTGTAGTGGTTAGGCCGTGTCAGTGAATTGATATTAATATAATATTCATTTGTTCGTAGACGTTAGGGTAAGTTTTATAATATAATTAATTAGAATGGCATTTTCGAGACCATTTGAAACAACAGTCCAAGATGATGCGAAGGATTATTGAATTGTGGATTTAAATATAAGAAGTTAGATAATCGAATGGTAATAATGGAGTCTCGACGTATCGCTGAACTTAGACAGGAGTATTTGCGCAAAATAAAAGGGTACCGTGATTCAAATAGAACTAAAATTTATTTAGACGAAACTTGGTTTGATACACACATGATGTTGTCAAGTGTTTATTCATTTATTTGTTATTCAAACAATCCTTACGGTTTTATTACATGAATAAATATATAAAATAAAATACATTTTAACTTAATATGTAAGAAAATAGTAGTAATGGTAATTATATTATAATTAAAACTGTATGAGATTATACACCCACTGAAACATAAACTTAAGATAAACTATGAAACATACATTTAATTTGAATACTATTAGACAAAAAAAATTTAATGATGGAAAAAATTATATTTGATTACTATGAGACTAAAAAAAAATGATGGAAAATAAACTGCAGGTTCTTACCAAACTGATTTATTTATTTGGAGATAACAAAGCCAGTTCTCAGGACTTTGTTATCTGATGGAAATTAAGAAACTAGAAAAAAATTAGATAAGGAAAGAAATTTAAGGGCGCCACTAATTTTGTTTCCTAAAACAAAATTAGAAAAAAAATCAAATAAATAAAATCAGCTAACTTGTAACCTTTGCTATCTACTCAAAAATAATAAAGTTAATTGAAAATGACAACTGATGGTGGAGGTTTAATAAATAAAACTTTCGCTAAAAAAAATTAATATGGATATACTATATTACAATAAAAGTTGAAATATTTACTGCGTACAAAAAAAAATAACTAAAACTAAAAAGGTTAGTAAAGCCTACTACTATAACAAAATTTTTATCAATGAAACAATAAAAAAATATCTTTTGAGTGATACAACCTCCTATTTTCCTGGTCTTGATGCGCTGAACGGATAGAACTGGTTGTTCTACCTTCGGGAACAAAACTGTATATTTACAGTACTCCTGGAAACTGTACTCCAGAAAATTGTAGGTACTCTAGAAAACTTGTAGGTACTTCAGGAAACTGTGATAGTCACAGGAACAGCCTTCCAGTAACCAGTTTTTCAGAAAACTGTATTCCAGGAAACTTGTAGGTACTCTAAGAAACTTGTAGGTACTTCAGGAAACTGTGATAGTCACAGGAACAGCCTTCCAGTAACCAGTTTTTCAGAAAACTGTATTCCAGGAAACTGTGCTATAAGGAATATACAGATATAAGAAAAAAAATGAAGAAACTAAAAGATTACATGTATATCTGTCCAGCTCAATAAATACAATTGAATATTATAACTTGTAACTTTAGGATTCATTCTGGACAAATATCTGATTTTCAAAAAAAAACGTATGAGCAATCTGACATAATAATAAAAAAAATTATATGATGATAAAGAGAATTTACAAGGAATATGTAGGTAAACTGATAAATCCATGTGGCACCCAAAATGGGTATCCATCTTGTTCTAGCTAATTTGTTTCACAAAAAAATGGTACATTTTCCAATAACATAATTTTAAATTAAGAAAGCAACAACATAATGTAATTACATACCAGTAATCCAGATTCTTATTAAATAAGATCTTCGTAAATTTTCGTTTTTATATATAGCACACAAGATATTTCTAAAGATTACTGCACAGTTTCTATTTTCGATAATCTATGTTGTTTCGTCGACTGACGATATGAGAAGACCTGCCGGTACCTTCTCCGTTCATATTTAAAGAAAGTTCAAAATTTTAAATTTCGCGGTATAATAGCTATAGAATATTGATTTTTGGTTAATGAATTTATTCCACCACAAATCACAAATGTGAAATAATTTATTTATTTTTCGATGGCAATATTTTTAGAAAATCAATGCATTCAATTCCACCAAAAATCAAAATTTTAAAGAAATTAAACTATGAATTTATCAACTGAAAGGTTGAACGCAAAGTTCACGTTTCATACCCCTAACAGTCAGGAAAAAAAATTTTTACCAAAAAAAAATTTTTTTTTTTTTTAATAAAAGTTACTATTTATATGTAAAGTTAATAAAAGCAGAAAAAAATTTAGAAGTAGGTTTTAAAATACGACAGTCAAAGCAAAGTGAAATTGTACAAGTTCGATTTCAAATTCAATAGAAAATATGTAAGACAACATCATCAATATACCATATTAAACCCTCACCCAGATAATTTTCTTCCCCAAGTTCACGATAAGACAAATACTTTCTATGATATTAAATACTGGTACTATGGAACAGTCTACCCAGTTAGCAACTGAACTTATTTAATATCATAGCACACTAAATAGATTAATACAAAAATATACAGGGAAGACACAAAAACCGAAGACTTTAAGTACTGATTCAAAGGAACAGTCTACCTGTTTAGCAACTGAACTTACTTAAAGCCATAAAATACTACAAAAACAAGGAAAGGAAAAATACATAAATGACAAATTCAGATAAAGATAAGCAAAAGAAAAACACAAGAGAACCTTACACAAGATACTTAGATAATTCAGGACAAACACAAAATACAAAAGTTTCTCATCGTCTGTATAATTTTCCCCAAACTTTACGAATCTAAGATAAAGATAAGTTCTAGACAAGTAAAAAAATTCCACCTACCAAAGTGTGAGATAGATTCAGATAATTTCAAAATAGTTATTGTAATTATTTGTTCGATATAGATAAACACTTAAAATTTGTATCATGAACATAAAACTTTCCTCGTTACATTTTAGAAAAGATATAACTAATTTTTGTTAATTTAAGCACTGATTCTAGGTAACAGTCTACTTGGACAGTAACTGAACTTGCACAAATTTACTGAAAATTAATTAGTATTAATTAATAAGTTAAAGATCAGAATACTTTCCATAAGGAACAGTCTACTAATTTAAATACATTAATAACTGAACTTATTCAGGATCTTTTAACAAAAAAACTTAGCTAATCTGTGAAGAAAAGAAAATAGAGATAAATATATTTTTGTTGTTGTTGTGCTATAAGATATCATAGTAAAATTTACGATAACTGTATATCGCAAGCTAAGATAAGATACCATAACTACCCGGTGAGATACTAGATAAATGTCCACAAAGACACCAGATACATGTTCACTATGAAACATGACTTCTGCGACACAAGATAAGAAAAGGTAAAGATAAATTTTCATGTGCCATTTCCTATTGCACACAAAAACATAGGCAAGGTAAGATACTTCAGTTTGTGTCATTTGACACAATTCAACTGAAAAAGACAAGGTAAGGTATTTCAGTTTGTGTAACTCTACACAATTCAACTGAAAAAAGATAAGGTAAGGTAAGATACTTCAGTTTGTGTAACTCTACACAATTCAACTGAAAAAAGATAAGGTAAGGTAAGATATTTCAGTTTGTGCACTCGACACAATTCAACTGAAAAAAGGTAAGGTAAGATAGATATAGATATATAATATTATGGAAAATACTAATTTTTAGTTTCTACTAAATTACATTCCAAATTATATACCCCAAATTTAATCACCCCATTAAAGTATTACATACATAATACTCTCAAATGTCGCAATTATGTTATTGCAGTAATAAATCTAGTTCACCACCATAATATGTAAGCTTATAGCACAACATAGAGATATTTTAAAGATACACGAGTTAAAACTATACTCAGAGAAATAAAAATGGAAAGGTAAAACAACACGGTAAAATCTAACAAATAATTACTTACTATGAAGGGAAAATTCTGCGTCAAATTCATTGTAATTAAAGATACAGCTTCTACAGTTATCAATAAATAAGTTAACCTATTGAAGATATTTGCTCACTACAAGTTCCATATTTTCAAGACATGTTCCTCAAACTATTTAACTCATAAGAGATATAATACAGTGTACCATACAAAGTATGTTTTTAGAAATTTATTTATTTAGAAACAAATTGAGCTTTTCCTGATTTGAAAAAAAAATTTAGCCAACCCTAAAACTCTATATATGAAATTTTTCATCATATTACACGAGAAAAATATACCTAAAACAAAAATAAGCTAGTGAACAGCAGAGCCAAACATAGTGATAAAATATAACCCAAGGATTGAAGAAAGTCAAAATTTTGACCAAAAATGATTGATTTAGAGAAAAGAAAGGAGACAAAATTGACAACGTGACTATCAAAAATTTTCACAGGAAAGTTAGATGATATTTTTCTAAGTTCATACCAGGGAGGTTGCCAGTTAGCGTCCGCAGTAGCCATTGGTCATCGCGCAAGCAGAACATTCGAACAAAATCATCACACAAACACAGCAAATATTTTGACAGTGCAAGTTATTAAATATCTCAAAGATATAGAAAAAATGAAATAAGGACTTATTGCCGAAAAAAAACTGAATTAAAGATATTCAAACGAAATTTTTAAGATTTAGGTATCAAGCCAAAGATACAGATTTTACGAAAAAAAAGTTAGTTTTGTCATCGACTATTGTAGAGAAATATGCCACGCCTCGATAAAATATTATTTTACTATGTATCATTCAGAGTACTAGAAGTAAAGATAATTTTTCGTTATTTTGTTGTGCAACAAAAATAAAATATCAAAAGATAAAGATAAATCATATATTGAGAATAAAAGTGCTACCAAGCATCCAAAGATAATTTCTCAATATACTGACGATAAGGGAATGCTACAACAATATCCGAATCCAAATTTTGCATAAAGCAGGAAGTTCAGAAAATGTTTGTGCATAAAAGTTGTTCCAAAAGATTCTGGACTACAAAGGTGCATGAAGCTAGATAAATCCAGAAAATTTGAAACATTCACGGAAAGTTGTTCTCTATAGAACAGCGTTTTTGGTATATTATAACATACTCAAAAAACAAAAAAAGATACGATAAGACAAAAAAATACTACACGAATTGTTTATTGCACAACGAAACGTCAGAAAGCATAGGTACTAAAAAAAAATTTTGGTACTTATGATACATAATCTAAAGATATAGAAAAGGCAAAAACATTTTTAAAAAAAAAAAATGCAGATACGCCACTGCATACTCAAGATATTTAGATTTTAAATCTTGAATCAAAAGAAAACAATTATTCCCGATAAGAACTACTTCGATAAATTTACTAATAGGTAATAATGAGAATCTAGTTAAAAATATTAACGGCAAAAAAAACTAGAAGCAAATCCACAGCAAACTATTAAAATATGTTTCGACTGAAGGTCACTGAAAGATACGATAAATTGAATTGATAAATTGATAGGCTAATTACTGAATGTACGAATCCTTAAGCTTTACACTTTTTCTCGATACAATTAATTTTTCAGATAATGATAGAGATACTTACTAAACCGAACCACCAGTTATAAATAATAAAAAGAAAAAAAGTTAAGAAAAGTTAATATTAAAGTTAAACTAAATTAAAGTAAATTCCCCCAAAAAGCTGGAAGAAAAAAAATTTTTAGCTATAAAAATTTTTTTAAGGGTAGACAACAAACGTTAAAAGTTATACACGTTGGAGCACCAATGAAACATAAACTTAAGATAAACTATGAAACATACATTTAATTTGAATACTATTAGACAAAAAAAATTTAATGATGGAAAAAAATTATATTTGATTACTATGAGACTAAAAAAAAATGATGGAAAATAAACTGCAGGTTCTTACCAAACTGATTTATTTATTTGGAGATAACAAAGCCAGTTCTCAGGACTTTGTTATCTGATGGAAATTAAGAAACTAGAAAAAAATTAGATAAGGAAAGAAATTTAAGGGCGCCACTAATTTTGTTTCCTAAAACAAAATTAGAAAAAAAATCAAATAAATAAAATCAGCTAACTTGTAACCTTTGCTATCTACTCAAAAATAATAAAGTTAATTGAAAATGACAACTGATGGTGGAGGTTTAATAAATAAAACTTTCGCTAAAAAAAATTAATATGGATATACTATATTACAATAAAAGTTGAAATATTTACTGCGTACAAAAAAAAATAACTAAAACTAAAAAGGTTAGTAAAGCCTACTACTATAACAAAATTTTTATCAATGAAACAATAAAAAAATATCTTTTGAGTGATACAACCTCCTATTTTCCTGGTCTTGATGCGCTGAACGGATAGAACTGGTTGTTCTACCTTCGGGAACAAAACTGTATATTTACAGTACTCCTGGAAACTGTACTCCAGAAAATTGTAGGTACTCTAGAAAACTTGTAGGTACTTCAGGAAACTGTGATAGTCACAGGAACAGCCTTCCAGTAACCAGTTTTTCAGAAAACTGTATTCCAGGAAACTTGTAGGTACTCTAAGAAACTTGTAGGTACTTCAGGAAACTGTGATAGTCACAGGAACAGCCTTCCAGTAACCAGTTTTTCAGAAAACTGTATTCCAGGAAACTGTGCTATAAGGAATATACAGATATAAGAAAAAAAATGAAGAAACTAAAAGATTACATGTATATCTGTCCAGCTCAATAAATACAATTGAATATTATAACTTGTAACTTTAGGATTCATTCTGGACAAATATCTGATTTTCAAAAAAAAACGTATGAGCAATCTGACATAATAATAAAAAAAATTATATGATGATAAAGAGAATTTACAAGGAATATGTAGGTAAACTGATAAATCCATGTGGCACCCAAAATGGGTATCCATCTTGTTCTAGCTAATTTGTTTCACAAAAAAAATGGTACATTTTCCAATAACATAATTTTAAATTAAGAAAGCAACAACATAATGTAATTACATACCAGTAATCCAGATTCTTATTAAATAAGATCTTCGTAAATTTTCGTTTTTATATATAGCACACAAGATATTTCTAAAGATTACTGCACAGTTTCTATTTTCGATAATCTATGTTGTTTCGTCGACTGACGATATGAGAAGACCTGCCGGTACCTTCTCCGTTCATATTTAAAGAAAGTTCAAAATTTTAAATTTCGCGGTATAATAGCTATAGAATATTGATTTTTGGTTAATGAATTTATTCCACCACAAATCACAAATGTGAAATAATTTATTTATTTTTCGATGGCAATATTTTTAGAAAATCAATGCATTCAATTCCACCAAAAATCAAAATTTTAAAGAAATTAAACTATGAATTTATCAACTGAAAGGTTGAACGCAAAGTTCACGTTTCACCACCTTTAAAATATGGTTGGGTTGACGATACAAAAAACTGTTCTTTAGATACTCCGTGTTCTAGAGGAAAACGTGTTATTATTGTATTACAAATTTTATGAATTTTGTATGCAGGCTGATTTTTTTCATTCAAATTGATATAGTAAATTAACATTATTTCACAATATTCGAATTTATAAAAAATTTATATGCACGCCATTGGGCGGCTTTTTCCTTCAAAGGGATTAAAAATATGGGTCATCACATTAACTTTAGAAGAACTTTAATAACATTGGTGGCCTTCTAATGAAACTGGGACTTTCTAGGTACAAAGCTGAAGAATTGAGATTGTTTATAGACAACTGTAAGCGAAGTTTAAAATGTGTTTTACCGTTGAGTGAAAAATACAAGAAGAGGCGCAACGCAATGTAAAATTTTGTGCCTTATGGAGATTCCAGCGTACCCCCCACTATTCATTAAAATTGGTACTGTATTTAGGCGACGCGGTGTTCAAACATCGAACTATTCCTTGCTCTTGTCCCCACCCCGCCTCGAATCTAATCACATCGCTTGTTTCGGACGGCTCTTGACTGTTGATTTGTGAAATTTATTTCTTTTAGAAGCGGGCAGTTTTTTTCGTTCACTACATACAATATTTACAAATTTATATCGTTCGATATAAAGAAATATGAAGCAAACTTAGTGTAAACAGTTTATAAATTTATAAATAATTCCCTTTAATTAAGAAAAACGAACACTGAACTTCAAAAACTATATTCGAAAAGTATTATTTTACAAAGAAATGTAATCACGACCGACTCAAAAGAGAGCAAAGATATATCTAAAAAATACTTTTACAGTTTTAAACAGTCTTTTAACAAAACGTATATGTGATTGAGACGGCTTCAAATACAATGGTGAAATATTATCTCCAAAATATAAATTCTAATAGACAAGCAACTTGACGTTTTTTTATACAAATTCTTTCTTTGATTTGTCACTTAGTTATTACGGGACTTTGTTATCTGGTCAATTTTCTAAAACAGCATTATTCATTACTTCCTATCGAAAACAATATTATTACGGTCAGCGAAAATATAAGTAGGTACATATATAAACATATTTTATTTTATTAATGAACATAAAGTATATTTCACAATATTTCGTTAACTCGGTATCTGGTCTTAAAAGGATTTAATAATAAGTAAACAGTGGCAGATCCGTAATCGGTAAAATTTAGATACTAAAACTAAATAATGTTTTACCAGCCAAACATTTCAGTGGTAAAATAATCATACTATTAGGCATTGTTATCGGATTAACGACTACCTGCTGTGGGTTTTTCTCTTGAATCAGTTATGTTGCAATGAAGTATGCATAAAAATTTAATTCTGAAGAGAGTACCAACGTAAACTCTAATTTTTTTCAAGTGTTATATTGATATAAATATTTATTTAAAAATTCCAAAAAATTATGGAATGTATGGCAAGTTCCCGTTAAAAAAAACTCTTAAAGTTGATTTTTCAACAGGCTAGGCAATCGCCAATTTATAAAATTTTATCCGACTAAAAATGTTTCTGTTCGTGGAACACTTATTCTTATATACATGCTTAACAGGAACACGTCATAAGAGTTTTTTAATATTTTGTTTATTACAATTTTTTTAATTAACAAAAAATCTTAAATATTGATAGTTTCGGAGTTGTTGACCAAAAACTAAATACATTGTTTTTCATCTTAATTTGTTAATAACTTTTGCAGTTTTTTTCGTACTGGAAAATTCTTCGGAAGATGTATCTGCAATACAATGAAAAAATTGATTAATTATCTCCTGTATGTTCCTTGTGGTTCATTATTATTTATGTTAATTTTTTGGGAAACTAAACCACAATATTTTTGTTATTTTTATTTCAACGTTTCGGAGCGTACCAGCTACCGTTGTGAAGAATAATTATTAAGTTTTTTTTAAATTCTGGTCTCTATCTGACACTACGAAAAAATTCAACAACTATACAATCAATAATATTTTGAAGTTTAATCTGCAAAAAATTTGTTGTCAAATTTTTAAGGTCCATTCACAGTAGATAATATCCATTCGTCAAAAAAAGCACCACTTTATGCACTTGTTGCATAAATAACTATTATTGTATGAGATTCTAACACAATAATACAGTCTACTAGAAATGGGATCCAATGAAGTGCACGCTCCAGGAACGGTTTTATTGGGATTTGATTTACTGTGAATGGACCTTAAAAATTTAACAAAAAATTTTTTGCATTCATAAACTTCAAAATATTATTGATTGTCTAGTTGTCAAATTTTTTCGTAGTGTCAGATAGAGACCAGAATTTTAAAAAACTAAATTATTCTTGATAACGGTAGCTGGAACGCTTCCGAAACGTTGAAATGAATATATAAAAAATATTGTGGTTTATTTTCCCAAAAAAATTAACAAAAGAAATGAATTAGTTCAAATCTCTGTGTACCAACCAGATATTGTGTCTTCAGCTCCAAAATATTTCCCAGATTTATATTTCTTCTCATTTTGTGACATCCTAGCTTTCAACAGAATAGCATTGTTTTCTATAAAAAATAGATATGGGTACTTATGTTGAATAATTTAAAAGTGCAATTTAATAAGCTTACCATCTAAGTCTGAAAAACGTCTTTTGCAAAGACCACTTGTTGAGGGTTCATCTATATTTTCGATAGGGCATTCTACAATAGAATTAACATTTATTTAATAATATTTTATGTAATTAGGTGCCTGTTCATAATTCCTGATTTATGGCTTCTCCGATATTTTCATATTGCACAATAAAATACTTCGTGAAATATTAAACTTTAAAACTACTTAGGTACATCGCGAAAAATTATTAACTATGTAGTTACCTATAGTATCTACTTATTTTAAATATTCTCTTAAATTTTCCATTTTTATAAATGAAAAATAAAGGTGAACATTACAAATTAAAGATTAAAATCAGTAATAAGAAATGTACTATGTATATTCGAATCAAACACATGAAATTATAAAAAAAACATACCTGCACAATAACTTTTTGGTACTGCACTTTTTCTTAGAATCTACCGTTTTTGTTGTACAATAATAAAGTCAGAACTAAAATGTTTTTCACACAAAACTTTATTTGCTAACTCGCACTTTTCTAAATTCCAAATAGTTATATTACCACAATTTTTTTTCCACTCATTTAGGATATTTTCATTTTTGGGTTTCATATTTAAAAATATTTTTCCCTACGTAACACACAACAAAGTCTCTCAATGTCTAGATTAACAAACTACACACTTGTTTAATCGTATACAAAAACAAAACACTCGAGAGAGTCGAGAGCTAGAAATTCCGTTCACAGTTCTTACGGCTGCTACGGTCAGTATAAGACTACTAATTCCTAGAGAAAATCAGAAAATGCGAGTGGCGACATCTCTCCGCCAACACCATTTTGCGGCACAAAATCTTTTACGAGGTTGCGCCTCTTCTTGTATTTTTCACACTCAACGGTTTTACTAGATATTGGTAATGAACATGCAGCTGTGTTGATTTAAAAATGGTCAACTTTCTATTAGGTCAACAAAGTGGGTACACTAAATTTCCATGCTTAATATGTTTATGGAACAGCATTATATAATTAAATAAGATGTGATAAAAGTAAAACATGTCATTACCAAAAAAATTCAACTGTTATAGAAGAGGTTAGCGTCGGATATAAAGTTTGAGATAATTCTGTATTTGACATGCAATATTTTGTTTGAGATGTTTATTTTCGAGAACAAAAAGTTTAAATATTAGCGAATCCGCTTCTGTGTTTACTGAAGTTCGTGGAAATCTGCGCTATGTATATAACTCCGGATTGGATAATTTTTTTCTTGTCTTTCTTTATCTTTATTTAAAGAAAATTGATTTCTATTAAAATTAAGGTACACAAAAAAGCTCATTTTGGTTTTTATTCCTTGTATGTAAAGTTTCTTTGATGAATAAAAAATTTGTTATTTAAACTTCCGTCATTTGCAAAAAAACGATTGATTTCTCAAATATTTATTAGATACATTTTTGAACTTAATATTGAGCCTGATAGCTTGTTTATCACTACTCGCAACATTAATTTGATTAAAAAGTATTTCCAATCCAATCATTCGTCAAATAAAATGTTTTTTTCGTCATGATGATAAAATTCCATGGAACGCTTTTTATTCTTCAAACAAAATATTGTGATTGGTTATAACATAAATTTTGTTATGTACTATTTGAGGATATAAACTAATTACAATAATATTGATCTGCGATCGTAATTCTGGTAAAAATGTGAATGTTTAATTTTATTGAACGAATTACGGGTAATAATATATATATTCGAAAATTCTGTAAAATGTTAATTAAGTTTTTTAATATTCGAATAGCATTTATAATATAAAATATTTCAAATTATTGTTAAACAGTTAATTAGATAAACCATAATATTTCACGACAAAGAAAGGATTGTTATGGATATTTGAAAATGGTGTTTTGGGAATATTTAAAATTTTAGTGGGAGATATCCTCCAATTTAGAAGATTGAAAATGAGTTTTAAATCGGTAAAATCTGACAATGTATAAATTACTAATAAATCAAAATGATATAGTTAATAATCAACTTCCAGACGTCTCTTTGGTATGATTACGAGGCCAGGAAACAAACACTCTGAAAGCTTGGGAAAAACCCCAAGTATCTTTCAAGCGAAAATTCACGCCATAAAGGATTATTCACGTTACACCGTGCTGAGGCCGGGCCGTGTCCGTGCCGCATCGTTGTCAGCGTGCGCCGACCGGGTCAGCCATTCATGCTACACTGGGCTGTTATTTGAGTACAGAGTACGTGTCGGTAACGAATTTTGTCAAGTGTCCATCTTTTTTTTTATGAAGGTATATTTTTCGCCGTTTTTCACTTGCGTGATAGAGTACGACTTGTGTTTTTAAATGCAATCCATTTTACGTGGCACTGCTCCGTGCTCCATTCTTGTTACGACGTGGCGTGGCCGGAGAAAAATACATACCGACAATTCGGCGCCGTGCTCCGGCCGTGCCACGGACTTTGCTATGCATTGGTTAATAAAAAAGCATACTTCATATGTGTGACCGTGTCCCGCCCGGGGCACGGCCCGGTCTCGGCACGGTGTAACGTGAATAATCCTTTAGAAAGTGTGCCCAGTTCAATATAGACAAAGGATCTAGAAGGCAAGAGATTATTATAATGTCAGATAGTCAAGCAGCCTTAAAGCACTGAGCTCTTGTGTAATCAGTTCCAAAATGGTGTGGGAATGCCTAGACATACTCAATGAACTAGGCGAGAACAATATAGTAACCTTACTGTGGATTCCAGGACACACTGGATGAGAAGGAAATGAAATAGCAGATAGACCAGCAAAGAGGAGGACTGAAAGACCCTTTTAGGGGCCGGAACCCTTTTTGCGGTATTAGCACTAATGTAATATTGGAAGAAATAGGCAAAGCCGAAGAAAAGAGAGGATCTGGCAATTGGGCTGTAGTAGGGCTTAGACAATCAAATATTCTGATGGGTGACTACAACCCGTTGAGATCAAATGAATGCATAAGTCAAAGTAAAACTGCATTAAGAGTTTTAACAGGGATCCGCCTGAACGGGCACCTGAAAAAGCTCAAAATAGTGGAGGAAGAAGAATGTAGATTTTGTGGCATGGAAGAAGAAACCTAGGGCTCAGCACAGGAGATTATTGGATAGAAGAGGGACATTTCCTAAGTTGAAGCCTGCAGATATCCTAAAATTCCTCATATAGGACAAAAGGAACTTCTAGTCTCTGAGATG
This sequence comes from Lochmaea capreae, assembly GCA_949126875.1. Lineage (NCBI taxonomy): Eukaryota > Metazoa > Arthropoda > Insecta > Coleoptera > Chrysomelidae > Lochmaea > Lochmaea capreae. The sequence goes on along the minus strand of OX421402.1, from coordinate 12,273,236 downwards.
TTCCTCAGGAAGTAAGTAGAAGTAAGGGGGCACAACCCATACTCAATCCCTTAAGAGATGGGATGGAATCAAAGGATGCAGTCTTGCCAGGATCACCCTGGGCGACCCTGGGAAGCTGGAGCCGAAGAAATATTTGGCGATGACCAGGAGAAACCTACGTTTAACAGTAGGATTTCTGACTGGTCACTGTCAACTAGGGAAACACCTCCATACTATGGGGCTAGTGGACACACCTCTATGCAGGATGTGTGAACAGGAAGATGAAACTGTCAGGCATGTCTTATGCGAGTGTCCGGAGTTATCGTCAATAAGAGAGTGTGTGTTCGGTGAGTCTTGGCCTACACCTGCCGATATAAAGGAGATGTCACCTAGTGACCTGTCCACCTTCCTGAGAAGGACAGGATGGACAATGACCTAGGAAGACAACTCCTCGGGAGGATGTACAATGGGTCACATGTGGCCTAAGTGCTGTGAGCCTACACTCACCCTCCCTACTCTACAGATACAGATACAGAGAAGGGGGCACAATAGATCTTTTAGGTGTCAGTGAATGTCACCCCATCATACATACAATACATGTTTACTATCGCTACCTTACGAAAGGAAAACATTTTTTTAATGGAAAACACCCTTGTAGTTTTAGTGGTTATTGTTTTAACCCGAACTTTTGTGAAGATTAAATATTATATGTATGGAATAAAGTTTAAATTCAAATTTAACTCGTATTTGTAGGAAAATTAGGATTGGCGATGCTGAGATGTTCTACGGTACAATTGTAGATTTGCATTTCCAGTTAGTCAGTTGGCTTCTAAAATGTATAATTTAGGAGGGTTTCTAATAGACAACCAAATGCTTGTGGTAAATTATCAGGCGTCTGGGTGTAACGAATAATACAACGTTGTTGTAGAAAGCCACATTCGATTTCGATTTCCAATTCCGAAATTGATTATTCCACATGACACGACAAATGCATATTTCAACCTCATCACAGCCCAGATTCGCCAATGAATCAAATTACCTGAATAGATTTCCCGGCTGAGAATTGGAAGTAATCTCAAGTATCGCAGACACCTCGGTGTATTTTGAAATTGGTATGTATTTAAGTAAAAATATATTTCGTTTCATTATCCTGTTTTTGCAAAACAAATTCATTGTTATTCTTTTTTGTATGACGTTCGAATCAATAATCGACCTTTAATTAGAATTTAACGTTAAAATTATACTGTTCATTGACCGTTGACAGAGTGGAATAATTCAATCTATTTTTATAAGCCTCTTTGGATTGTTAAAAATATCTACCTACGTTGATCTTTAAACCAAAAGTAGTTGAAAAATGTTACAAACGTAGGATAAACTTCCATCTCGGAAATGTGTATAGATAAGACGCAATAAAATTGTTTTAAGATCGTAATGTATTCTTTTCAAGTTTGTAATGCAAGAGAATGAAAAAGTATGCTGACTTAACAATCCTTCACGATTCGACTGCTAATCCCCAAAACTCCCAGTTGCGGGTTTCGGGACAACCCGACCGAGGATTTGTGGATGATATTTTTTTCTTTATTTTTATTTATCGGACTTACATCGATCAGTTTATCATATAAATCAATATTTCTTTAATCGACAGATTATCTTACTGATATATTTATTTTTCGATATCTATTGGTAACACGCTTTACTAAATATGACAATTTTACAGAAAATTGTAATAATCTTTATTATTTCTTTGGATAATATTCGTCGGTCAACATTGTATCTTTTTCAAGATAGTCGATGTGCATCCCAAAAAACTATATAGCCATGACCTTCTTGGACAACAAACCCTCGTTGGTAGTCTTTGGTGCAAGTCCAACCGAAAAACCTAATATCTTGATCGTTTCTTGGACTTTCTTGAGATGCAAGGCCGTACCGGGGGGGGTCAGAGGGGTTGAAACCCCCCCCCCCCCTAAATTTTTCATAAATAAGTGCTTTCCCTCGAAATTTTTTCCGGGGTACGGACTTGGTGAGATGTGATGGATCCATGTTTTGTCCACGATAACGCAACGGCGCAAAAACCCGTTTAGATTGCGATTGAAATATCCAAACACACTCACACGATTGAGCTTAGGGTTGAGTATCAGCAATTTTGGCCACCATTACGCGAATATCTTTATTAATTGTACAATATTGTTTTATGGACTTTCTGGCGTGGCGAACTTTTTTCGGTGATTTGAGCGCTCAGCGTTACTTGTGATGGTATCACCATATCGGAACTTAGTAAAATATTTCTTAACCATTGGAATTGATGGTGAAGAGTCTCTATAGTGTTTTTCAAGTCTCTCCTTGGTTTCGGGGATGATTTTTTTACGAAAAAAATGATGCTTATATAATCATCACACGAAATTCAACTTAAATCATTTTCTATAAAAAATGTCTGCTTTCAATATCTGTCAAATTCAAGCTAAATGATGTAGCCTGTCATTGGTCTATTAATGGCCGTTGACGTAAGTCGGAAATTCACTAACTTATCGAATTATCAAACCTTGTATATGTTTCTTAGTCTCCTTTTCAGTATATCAGGATTCTCCGATAGTTGTTACATGACGTGACAATCTTCTCTTTTCTTCTCCAAGTCGTCTAAGATATTTTGTGAAATTTCAGAAAATAATGGCCTCGTAAGGTTATAACGGTGAACACGGTTATTCTGAAAAAAATATGTTCGAATTACTTAGTGAGGAGTACCAATAAAGCGAATTATAGTCTAACTATTGTCAGTGTAATGACCATAAAATATAGCAATGTTGTCAGATATATTTTCTAAAATTGTTAGGCTCGCTACACAAATGTTCCACTTACTTCAGTAAACTGTTAGTTCGTGATGTTATAAGAAAGCTAGTTTGGAAATATTAAAAAAAAATACATAATATAAATTTATTAGTAAACATTAAAATAAGTCGCTTGAAATTGCTGAAAAAAGAAAAATTAATTAAAACCACTTTATGTATGTTACTATATTTAAGAAAATTTTGAAGAGTTGGCAACGTAGATGCACGTTCACTCAAGACTTCCGAACAATCCAATCATCAACTGCAGTATTTATCGTAATATAACGAAATAACTGAAGTATACTCCCTTTGACTACTTTCTCAGAAAAAATTCTACGGTCTTGAGGGTGTTCGGGGGGGTTGTGTTGTGGTTCGGCTTATAATCCAGTAGTTACATTCAGTGTCGGGTGGGAATTTTGTTTTAAAGAAATATTTAATATAATATCTATTTCTTGATTGAGTGAGTTTAGTCAATTGTTATAGGTATTTATAGGAAAGTGTAGGTGATCTAGTGTAGAAAAGTATCATTAATATAATACCTATTTGATGGTGTAGTGGTTAAGTGGCGTCAGTGAATTGATATTAATATAATATTTATTTGTTCGTAGACGTTAGGGTAAGTTTAATAATATAATTAATTAGAATGGCATTTTGGAAACCATTTGAAACGACAGTCCAAGATGTTGCGCGGGATTATTGAATTGTCGATTTAAACATAAGAACTTAGATAATCGAATGGTAATAATGGAATCTCGGCGTATCGCTGAACTGAGACAGGAGTATTTGCGCAAAATAAAAGGGTACCGTGATTCAAATAGAACTATAATTCATTTAGACGAAACTTGGTTTGATACGCATGATGTTATCAAGTATGGTTGGGTTGACGATACAAAAAACTGTTCTTTAGATACTCCGTCTTCTAAAGGAAAACGCGTTATTATTATATTACAAATTTTATTAATTTTGTATGCAGATTAATTTTGTTCATTCAAATTGATATACTTAGTAGATTAATATTATTTCACAATATTCGAATTTATAAAAAATTTATATGCACGCCATTGGGCGGCTTTTTCCTTCAAAGCGATTAAAAATATGGGTCATTACATTAACTTTGGAAGAACTATAAAAGTTTTTACACGGGACATATACCTTAAACTAATCAATTATTTTACCGAGAATAATCAAAAGTACCATTAACATTATAAAAACAGAATTCACTTTATTAAAAAATGCCCATATTGAGCTCAAATTGACATCAATAAATTGCAAACCTATTGGATAGATCTTCACGGGAGCGCATATATACGAAGTTTATCAAAAAAGAAAACAGTTAGTTACTTATTGATATTTATTTAATTATTTTCAAATTAAAAAACCATTTCGTTTTTTTTTCATTCAAAATTAACATCAAATGATCAATATTTTTTCTATTTTTTCTTTATTGACTAACAATTCCAAACACAGCTTATTTCTTCACTCAAACTGATATTATTTCATAAAATTCCGCGTAGTTCCCATGCAACTTACTTCTAATTATAATAATTATATTCCAAAGACTCGATAGTTGTCTAATAATAATATAATCGTGATCGTAATGTAATAATAATAAAACTTAACTTAAATTATCTGTTGAAAATAAAAATGTTTAATTCACTGTGTCAATTTGTTATTCAGAAAAACTAGATAGAATCTTACAGGGGGGTAGGAAATGATCCTTACGTAATTAATGACTGACCCCTAATAATAGGTACATGGACTCCTATTTTTCTAAAATTATATATTCACAAAAGCATTCCAGAAATTTACGATTTTTCTATTCTTGGCTAAATTAAGCTTCCAGTTTCAAGGACATCCTGTATAGATACAATAAAAGTGATCTGTTTTGTACCATTTTGATTTTAGCTCATAAGTCACAGATGGTTAGTTATATATAAAAATAATAACGATTGTAATAACTGTTAGGAAACTCCAAGACTGCAATTAACTCAAAATGACTTGATATTTCGTTTCCTGCTGTCCTATAGAAACGAACGTGACTTTTTGCATGATACTTAACGCCGTAGTACTGGTGATCCCGGAATTTCCGTATGCGTAAAATGGAGTAGAAATAACCACGTTGCTAAGATAATTTGACGAATCAAAAATGTAAAAGATATAAATTCACGTTGTTAGTAATTGTACTGCCAGAAAATACAAAAAATCATTATGTGGTTTTATGAAACCACGATGTGAGTGAAATTTTTTTCGGATAGTAGGCAATTAACTGAAAATTTTCGGAAAATTATTTTATTTAGGTTATTCAACTCGATTTTTTAATCCTGTGTTAGACATGTTAAATACTGAGAACAATTTTTATTTAAATCATTCTGAACTTAAATTATTCTATCAACAACTTCATCTTCACCTTGAGACTCGCAGTCTATAACTGTTAACTAAAATGAGTAAACAATGACCTATAACTTATTTTTTCAATGTATCTAAAAAAAATCGCATCGATCGTAGTACCAGATCTTGTGGCTGGTATATTTCTATAATTTTTTATTTCAAGATTAAATACTCCCAAGTATTCAGTAAGCAGATTCCTCTCTTGTCTACTATTGATTTCCCATTTTCCAATTATTTAGTTAAGATTAAAAACTCGATTTGAATACTCTAAATAGACTAATTTTCCGAAAATTTTCAATCAATTGCCTACAATTGGAAAAAGTTTCACCTGCATCTTGGTTTCATAAAACCACACAACGTTTTGTGTTGTGCATGGCAGAACAATATCGTTTTTTGAAATAGTTCTCTAACAACGTAACATTTTTATCAGCCCCCGTACCAAACACTTCATCTATAAACCACTAGGCTATGAAGGTAGTAATTCGAACGTCTCCTGTATATACGAAACAGGTGTCATTTAACGATCGTTTTTCGGCATGTTTTTATCAGCGCTACGACGTAGAGTGAACCTAATTTCACTGTCTGCGTACAGTGACTACACAGCTACACAGTTTCCTGACGCAAGCCGTTGGCACCGCTAAGTTGGTCTTGAAACATGCGATAGATTGACGAAAAATTTTGAGACGATGGAAAAAGAAGTTTTAGAAATAATCAGTTTGAAGTAACATGCATAATTATTTCTTACCAGAATTTAGGATATACAAGATATTGCTGAATATAATAGATTTACAAGTTTCATCGTTTACAACATAGATAAAGTAAAAGGGAGGAAAAGTACTTTCCTCCCTAGGATGGGAAGTATGAGTCCCCTTCCTGATATGAGAAATTTCTACAGGGGTAGGAGGAAAACATTTTTGCCGTCCACGCTCTTGTTGATTATAAACTTTACATAAGGACAAGGGGCGGACAATTGATAGCTTATGCGGACGATTTAGTCTTGGTAGCAAAAAACAGAGAAATTATGAAAAACATGTTTCAAGAAATTGTGGAAGAAGGTAAAAAAATGGGTCTTAAAATAAATGAAACAAAAACAAAAATAATGACTGTGAACAAACACCTAATGAACAATAATAATAGCATCGGTGACTTCAAATTTGAAGAAGTTGATAAAATAAAATATTTAGGAGTTACAATAACCAACAATAGGGATGGGGAAATGGAAATGAAGGAGAAAATAATGGCAGCAAACAGAGTCTTCCAGGCAAATAAAAATCTATTAAGAAGTAAATTTCTAGGCAAAAACACCAAAATGAAAATTTATAAAACCATAATTAGACCAACAATAACGTATGGAGCTGAAGTTATGATAATGACCAAGAAACAACAAGAAGACCTAAACATTTTTGAACGAAAAATACTAAGAGTCATATTAGGACCCAAGAAAATAACTCAAAATTAATATAAGAAAAGAACTGCTACCATATTGATTTTTTCTAGTTATTATCGTTAGAATTCATTTTATTAGTATTACGAGGTACGTAAATTCGAATCCTACCATATACAATTTATTCGTTTCGTATGTTTCAATTTTCCTACTGAAAGGACGTTCGGTATATATTCTATTTTAATTAAAACCGAAAGCCTCCCGGTATATATGTCAAATTTTAATTTTTGGTAAATAAATCCACTACCACAAGGCCGATATTGTTATAAATTGGAGAACAATTTGGATGACGCTCCCTTCTCTGCTCTTCTCTTTTATATTATTAAATATTGAAAATTTTGTGTGAAATTTCAAGAGTTTGAAAAGTGTAATTATATTAATTCCGGTGCCGAAGCTTTATTTAAAAGGTAAAGGTATTTTCAAATATTCTGTGTATTCGAAAACTTTCCTTGTACCGCCGCTAAATATTGAAAATTTTGCTTACCTTTTTTTTTGTGTTGTTTTTTTTATTAGTTTTTTTTTCCTAGCTCTAACTGCAGTGTGGTTTGTTCTTTTTTTTTTGAATATGTTAATTATTTATTCGTTTATCTATCGATTTTAGGATTTTGTTTTTCCGCAAATTTTTTGTATAATAATTAATACTCATGTTGGTTGTGATCTTTTAGCTAATTTTATTTTATTGGTACATTTTTAACTCAAAAATTTATTTTGAAATAGTGATTTATTGTAGTTTTCCGTTTTGATTTGAAGGCTATCTGGAACTTGACACTAAGGGCCAAGTGGTCGTGGAGTAAACCTATTCCCTATTTTTAGAGCTCGATATCTAGCTTTATTCTTTTTGTTTGACCTATTAGCCTGGATACCGCTTCCCTTGCGTAGCTCTCTGCACTGTTTCACAATTAAATAACAGTATACGGCAAAGTTCCTTTGAGGATTAAAAAGCCGAAAAGATAAAAAAACCATAAATCATTTCTAGTGTTGACCTACCCACAAGCGAACAATTGATTCTCATTGGTGCAATATAGCTTCCGATTGGTCTATGAAAAATGTACTTGAATTGTTCGTCCACATGGACTGTTAACGTCTCAGGGTGGGTTTACTTAATTTCTGTTATTTACGAGATATTGTGTTCTTAGATGTTACTGTGATTGAGAGATAATTTTACTGACAACTATATATTTTTTAATCGTAACTGAGACAGCTTGACGGAGCGATACTGAGACGTGATTGTGTGAATCGTCGTAGTTGATGTTATGTGTCTCGTTTCGGCTTAATACCCATCTAGGTAGTCGTATGATTTTTGACATGATTCTCGAAATATGATGAGAAGAAACAGATAATGGGATGTCAGGATCACTTGTTGTGTAAAGTTGCTTGTTTCATTCGACCCACATCAAACTTGTAAATAATTCTTTTGCGCTTAAAAAGGATTCCGTTATTTTCCTTCAAAGCAAAAAATTGAAGGGTCGGACACTATACGTCGCCCTAACGACAACAAGTGTTAGTTTCGCGTAAAATGTGAAAACTTATTGGGGTTGGTTATACTTACAATCTTCAAACTAGATTTCTTTAAAAGATAAATTGAAACTGCAGATGGCAATAAATACGTATATTTATGTTGAATTTTCATTCTTAAATATTATTTTTGTTTAAAGCTTCGTAGAAACAGACTAACCTGTATGCATTAGAGTCAAAAAAGCAGATGTTGAAAAGCATCATTTTTAAGCACCATCATTTTGCAAGATTAAATTCAATCAGTTCACTTTGAGCACGTCTGAATTGTTTCAACATGACTCGGAATTTTAAAACCCAGATAAAAATACAGCAAGAGTTCCTAATGGAAATGTTGTTCCTTCATTAATCCATACCTAGAAGCAGGGCCGTCAGGAAAATATAGTTGGCCTATGCTTTTAACTGTAATATCCATTTTAACATCGTGCATTTTTTCTTTTGCTTATCAAACAAAGACGTAGGAGGTAAGACTCAAGGAAATTCACGTAAAAATGTAAATAGAAGCTTCACTAGCTATTACTTGTAATGAGTTGAAACTTCTTGAACAGTTTTTATAAAAAAAGCACGGAAACTAAAGCTGAAGCGCTGTTTATGACAGGTGAAGTTTTAAAGATCGTTGCTGAAACTGTGTTGATTTTATATCTGGGTATATTTATTTAGAGATCCGGGTAAGTAAAAATAGAAATAGTTTTTTTTTACAAAATGGAAATATTAATAGTCAACATATTAACACAGTAGTCAAGAAGAAGACAATGGAATCATTCGAATAAAAACCTTTTCAAATCCGTCTGAATCTAGATCCATAAGCAATAGTAATTTCTCACTTCTCCCGTTAAAATATCTTGTAAAGAACGTTTCACAATATTCCGTCTACTCAGCATTTGTCCTTAAGGTTTTACTGTTTTAGTAATAAAAGTTTATAAATCCCTCTTTGTACAGTAAATTGTAACAGATCCGTAGTCGGTAAAATTTAGATGTACTGAAACATAAATTAAATTTAATTTGTAACAAAAAAAAATCAGTAAATTTTAATAACTTTTATTTATTAATTTTAATTGAACAAATTAAAATGTTGAAACATACAGGGTGGCCCACCGTATACGCTTGGATTTATTACATCTAATTGGCAGATGTCATAAAAAATGTTTAAAATAAAAAATATGTTGTTTAATAATGACCACATTTTAAAAATATTTTGTACTACACAGGGTATCTGCAAAACAGTGGATGGTATCAAAGTTACATTTTTTAAATAATAACTTTAATGAAATTAAAATAAAATCGAAAAGGAGCAAATGCATAAGAGTTATGGGCAAAACCTGCGGAATACGACCTGAGGTGGTTCACTGGTTTTACACTGTTATAAGGCCAACGATCACCTATGGATCAATAGACTGGTGAAGGAGGGCAGGAGTGTCCTCTGCAGTGATTATATTAACTGCAATTCAAAGACCCTTCTTGGTATTACCGGGGCAGTGAACAGCACGGGGACGGCATCAATGGAAGCCCTTATTGGACTTCCCCCTTTGGAACTTTTTGTAAGGGCGGAGGCAATGATGGCAATTCTTATGCTGAAATTGGGAGACTTATGGTCCCGAACAATGTTCGAGAAGGATACACTGATACAACTAGGAAAATACTAGATGAGCCCATATTTCACATGAGTTTTGATAGTATGACACCGGAGAATATATTCACTGAGCGAGTGAACATCATCATCCCATTTAGGGAACAGGTGATGCACCCAGTTAATTCTGGAGAAATCATCTGGTTCACTGATGGTTCCAAAACAAACCATGGCACTGGGGCTGGTATAAAAGGACCTAGAAATAGAATGATCTTTAGCCTTGGCCGATATACGACTATGTTTCAAGCAGAGATTACCGCTATAGCCTATAGTATTGATGAAAACACCAGAAGAGGATACACCGGACCAAAAATAAAAATATCCACTGACAGCCAGGCTCTGCTTAAAGCTATCAGCAACCCAACAACTAGGTCTAGACTGGTAAAAAACTGTAAAGAATCCCTCGACAGTCTGGCAAGAGACAACAAAGTGTCTCTAATATGGGTGCTGGCACATGAGGGGATTGCAGGTAATGAAATGGCTGACCAGTTAGCTAAAGGAGGTTCTAAAGGAGACTTCATAGGTCCGGAACTGTTTTGTGGAATCACAAAAGATTGCATAAGACGGGAAAATCAAGAACTGGCTAGATAGAGAACACCAACTCAAACGGAGGTCGACACAAAGGCACCTTCATACAAAGAGTTTATTGAACAAGTAGACAAGGAACTCTCAACCAGGTTATTGAATCTGGGTAAGAGACATTTGAAGACAGTTACCGACCTGGTGACTGGACAGTGCACCCTGCGGAACATCTGCACAAAATGGGCAAAGTATGTGCAGAAAATGTGAACTCTATGATGAAACACCTACTCACATACTCTGCTTCTGCGAGACTGTACATGGACTGTGAAGCACTTTGGAGAGGAAACAATACAACCATTACAACTACTGAAAAGTCCTCCATTCAACTAGTGGTCTACATAGAAGACACAAAGCTTCTGGAATGGAAGTAGGTGACATGGGAAATGGTACAAAGATTCAGTTCAAGTGCTTGGGCTGTTGAGCACAACCCAATCGAATTAATGAATACTTATATTATTTACGTTAATACATTACCTACTAAGAACTAATGAACTACCTAAGTCTATATTACTTACAACTAACTATTTAACCCAAATCTATTTCAGTATTACTATCGTCTTAATTTAAATTAATAACTGAGGGTGCTACAGTGATATTAGAATTTCGATAGGTACCTTCAACCTTAATAATATGCTGAATCGAATTTTTCCAGCGATCAATAGAAACAACTTGTCACACTGTTGAGCTTAATGTGGGTGAAACGTTTTCAGGTCCAGGTGTGTGTGTTCTATAGGTTTAAAGATGCAATAATATGGGGGAAATATTTGTACTGTGTGGCCCATATTGTCAGCGATAGTATCACAAACGTATTTTTTTATATTGGACGCTTCTAAAACTTGTAAGAAGTCAGTTTTTTTGTACGATTCTTCAAAATACAGGTCGTTTTTTAAAAAATACTCTTGAATTTTCCGTTTACTGCCGTTGTTATTTGGTATTTTATTCAATTGACGGCTATGATATGTTGCATTGTCTATCACAATTAGACTTTTCGAAAAGTTCTGCTGTTGTATCTTGTTAATATTCTAACCTTGAATCTTTAAAATCCTTTGCTGACAACAATAAAGCGTTTGGACCCAACCTGCTTCTGATCCAGCATGTATTATTGTTATTCTTTGTCATTTATTTTGATGGTGCGTATCTTTTTTATTTTCCTAATGAATTCACAAAACCCTTCGTTGGAGTGTCATATGTGTCCTATCAAGTCTCATCAAGGTAGATAATTAAACGATTTTCACATCAATATTTTTGAATCTCTTGTAAGTAATCATGACGTAACAATCCTTACCTCTTATTCATGGTACCATATTTAAATCCCATTTGAGAAATAGCTCTCCACAAACTTGTTCGGCTACAAACAATTCCCGTTTCTTCTTTAATTTACCACTTTTTTATACAATCTAAGATTGGTATAATTTGTTCTCGATATAGGAAATATCTGGTTCTTGGGATTATATCCTTTTGCATTTAGTCAACACATTCGGTTTTATTAGCGTCACTTCGTTTTTTTCGTTTGTGTATTGGCTTATTGGTGGGTTTTGGCCTTAAATGAATCATGGTGGCATAAGTCAAAACGAAATATCGTGGAACGAAGCATACGTTCATTGTATTGAAATAATTTAGTACCTTCTTTTCTATTTCAGTAAATAACGGAGAAAGAAACGATAGAGGAGATGCCACAGGTAAAAGCGGTAAGGACCTTTTGCTTTGTTGTAATAGAGTTTTATTTCACGCATTGTACCATTTCAGATGGATTCACCCTGTATATCTGTAAAAGTTCACTAACAGATACACTGTATACCCCAAAAATGTAGCAAACTTAGTAAATATTACATTCTGTGTCTATAAAACTATTTATAAACTTGTAGTAGGCAAGAACGAAAATATTTGCAATTCCCAAAGGATTATTCCCTTGGGAAAATCTGATGGGATGATGTTAAAAGCGTCAAAAGTTTTCTGAAGAGCACTAAGCCAAGCAATAGGTAAATTTTTATGACAAAAATACTAGTCGAAAACGTACTGTGTCATCATGTCAAAGACATTACGTAATTATATATTATATATATTTTAGATATATTTATATATTTATTTATATATTTCATATTTTATACTCGCAATTAATGTTATTCACGAAATTATTATAAACATTTAAAACAAAAAAAAAACGTCCTCTTTCTAGTTTTTTGTTAATAACAAGAAAGCATATAATATATTAAGTAATCGTAATGGTGTCGAAAGACGAATACAACGTATTTTTCAGCAATGTTTTTGGATAATTAGGATCGAAGAAAATTCGGAAAAACTGGAAAATTCATTGTCATTGTTTCAAAAATTCTTATCAAAACTAATAATCTGCATGGTACCTGCTCTTTGCGCACATAAAGTGGATACAAAGGACTTGTATTTACGAAGTTCTTACGCTATAGCTTGAAAAACGAAAAGATATGAATTTTTGGAAGAGTATTCGTATTTTCATTATCTATAATTCGTCTTTTAACACCATTACGTTTACTCATCAAGCTTTCTTTTTATTATAGTGTTTCTAATGTGAATGTAACGAAAATAAAATAAAGCAATGTAGTCAGATTTATTTTCTAAAATTGTCAGGATCACTATACAAATGTTCCCCTTACTTCAGTAAACCGCTAGTTCGTGATGTTCTTTGAAAGCTAGTTTGGGAGTATTAAAAAAAAAGTACCTAATATTAATTTATTAGTAAGCATTAAAATAAGCCTCTTCAAATTGCTCGAAAAAGAAAAAATAATTAAAACCACTTTATGTATGCTAGTATTTTTAAGAAAATTTTGAATAGCTGTCAACGTAGCAGCAGGTGGATTAGAAATCGAATAGTCCGACTCCAGTAATTGGCATAATATAACGAAGTAACTGGTCAGTTATTAACGCGGTCCACTGTTTCATAAAAAATTTTAAGGTTACTTAGGGTTACTTAGCATTAATTTCATCTAGGGGCGTGTGCGAATTGTGTTTTAGAGAAATATTATTAATATAATATCTATTTGTTGGTTGAGTGCGTTTAGTTATATTATATTACAAATTTTATGAGTTTTGTATGCAGGTTAATTTTAATCTACAATATTAAATTCAATGAAAAACATCATTTCACGATATTCGAATTTGTAAAAGAAATTTATATGCACGCAATAGGGCGGCATTTCTCATCAATGGAATTAAAAATATGGGTCATTACATTAACATTGGAATAACTATAACAAAAAACTGTAAAAATGACGTTTTTTTTTGGTTTTAAATGTTTATAACAATTTCGTGAACACCATTTGCGAGTCGAAAATATATCAGGTTCATACTAAGTACGTTATGTTTTTTATATGATGGCACAGTCCGTTTTCTACTAGTATGTTTGTCAAAACCGCACTATTTTGATGCTTGGTCTACACTAGGAAATCAGATACTAGTGTTTGCATACCTACGTCTGTTAAGCTATTGTCAATTTGCTTCCTTCGATTTCTTTGTGTTGGAAATAAAAATAAAAATAGTAAAGAGTAAACGTAGACGCACTGTGAAAAGATCAACTATAGAATTTACGTACCTTGTTTATAAAGGAACGTAAGTGCATGACGTAACGTAAGGAGAACGGACTGGAACGGAAGAGTTGGCCAACTTTTATCTTTTTACAGTGCTTTCTTACGTCCGGTCAATTAAAGTAAATAATTTTGTGTGATGTCAGAGTGGCTATCAGCTGTCATTTAATGTTGTGTTTTTGAATGTTGCGTAGATTGGCATAGATATCCTTTGTTTACTGTTTAGTTTAGCGTTGTTTTTCGAGTTTGTGCTTGTCGACACTTTTCCAATGCTACTGCACACAATAGTAGTCCCACGGCTCCAAAAAGAATATCGTCTTGTATTTCGTAATCCATTGTCATTCAAACTATATAAATATTTGGATTATAATACAAAATTTAAAGCTCAAAACAACATAGGACACAAGCTGTAGATGATTTGTATAATTTCTAGGTTAATTTGAATGTCGCGAGTACGTTACCTCTGCCCATGCGCAAAATTTCCGTTCCATTTATTTATAACTGCAACAATTTTTACATACCGTTCGTTACGTATCCAGTGCGGCTACGTGTGGTATAGGTACGTTTACAGTCCGTCAATCTATAAATCCAGCTTATTGTACAAGTTGAAAAAATTAATACAGTCCTCTGTGTTTACACTATAATTGTTTCTACAACTGCATATTATTCATGGGTTGATCTAACTCCCCTATACTGTAACCTTCTACCTATGAGAGAGAAAATTACATGGAATAAATATTTTTGCCTAGTTCGAAGTTTTTGTTATGGATGTAATTTCGCTGAACTTGCTCGGGAGTCTACAATATAATTGTAGTCTTTTCAATATTCTAGAGGCTCTTCTCGACTAATGATAATTTGTCCTAACGGTCCTGATCGGAAGTTAAACAGCCCTACAGTGGCGGAACAATTTAAGTTTATTTGAAAATAAAAAAACTAAATAATTTGTGTTACTAGACGTACATGAAGATTGTTAGTATGAAGTAATTTGTTTGGCTAACAACTACTTTGGCATGTTGAGTTGATTGTCCTTTTGTTATAACAATAGATCGTTTTTTTTTTAAATAATTTTGGTCATCCAGAGAATCTAAACACTGTTTTTGATAGTGATGAGCAAAGCAAGACCAAGACAAAGACTCGAATAGTTTTGGTCTTAATCTTGTTCTTGTTCATTTAGTCTTGGTTTTGCTAGTCTAAGGATGGTTTTGCGAAAAAGCAATACCAAGACCAAAACCAATTTTGCTCATCACTAGTTTTTGACTCACAAAGTTATGCAGTATTAAGCAAGGCAAGGCGCCCATTGCAACGCCACAGACCGACCGGCAGATTTTGATTTGTGACCGGGACTTACATAACCGTTTCCGTTGCTAGTTGCCGCCGGATGTTGTGGAGGAAATCACAATGTTAAAGTGCTCAGTCGTGATAGGGTGATGTCTGAACTAATGTTATAACATAACATTGTGCTAATCTTCCACCGAGTGATGATCAACACTCGGATCGGGCACGGGGCGGCTATGTGTGCTCCGTCCTTTGTACGTAATCAAATGAACATGCCCATCGTATCGGGGCCGACAAGCCAGCGTGGCACGCTCCGTATTCCTCGGATGGGCAAATATTGCCGGCAGGTCTAATGACCTACTAAGTCTAGACGTTCTGCTTGTGAAATAGCGTTTTAAAAGTTGGTATTTTATTTCCTCAATGGCAATATATCCAAAAGTTCGTGAAACGTGTCACTAGACATTAAGTCGGGGCGTCACCAAACTGGGTTAGGTCGACATAGAACACCGAGTTTTGCCGCCAACCCAAAGAAAAAACGAGATTTGGCTAAAAAATCATGACTGAGCAGCGATGTTTGAATAGGTGCAAAAGCCATGAATTGTTTCTTCACAAATTGGTGCATTTTTTCAAATTATCTCAGGCAAACAACGGATAATTGCAGGATATTATTCGTCATTGAACATACGACTTCTGATGATGCATGATGCACCACGCCATTGTAATCGAAAAAAAACTTTCAGCAAAACCTTCACATTTGTCCGAGCTTGTCGTGCTTTTTCGGTCATAGTTCTTCTGGCCTCTTCCATTGGGATGATTCGACTTTCGTTCCTACGTCATGACCATATGCCCATGTTTCGTTACCAGTTATGATCCTATCGAGCAAATCTGGATCGTCGTTGACAGCTCATGCGGTAGTTTTTTTTTCAACAATCAAGTGTTTCATTCTTTTGAGGTGGGTAAGCATTATCATCAAAACGATTATTTGAAATGCGAGAGATAGAATCAAATTTTTTTCGTTGTGTCAGATAGGGACCAAAAATTTTTCATTCATTCATTATTAGTTAATCTTGACAACGGTAGCTGGAACGCTACCGAAACGTTGAAATAAAAAAATAAAAAAACATTATTGTGGTTTGATTCCCAAGAAAATAAGAAAAAATAATAGTACCTACTTTGATTCTGATTGGGAGGGTTGAAGCACAGGAATGTATGGTGTATTTTACCATAGACATTGCAGTTGCGCCAGCATTACCTAAGCATTTAAAATAATAATCTCTCTGTTCTTGTGAAGATTTGTTGCGCATAGTAGCCTTTTGGCTAAGCTATCTTCTTTTTCAACTCAATTTAAATTTCCCAAAAACTTATTACACTACTTATACATATAAAATGCTTTGTCCTGAATGACTGACTGACTGACTGACGGATCAACGAACATCCTAAACCGCTGGTCGTAGAGTCCTGAAACTTGAAGGGTGTGTTTTTTGTATAACGTAGGCATCCGAAACTCTACCCCTAAGGGGGTGAAAAACGGGGGCAAAGTTTGTATGGGACAACTTGATTCCTTGGTCCAATATAGTACAAACGTGTGTGGTATTTTATTATAACTCGCTTGAGACAAATGTACTTAAATTAAACAAAAAATTCAATTATTATGGAAGGATTGTCGACAACCAATTTTTTTTACTTACTAAAGTACTAATAAATATATAAAAAATTATTGGCAAAATTCAACACTGAAATGCTGTAAAGTCCTTTTCTGTATTTTTGTGAGGATCAGCCCTTTGGCTGATATTTTAATGAGATATTAGGTTCGTTCCAGCTGGCGATAGAACCGTTCTAGGTATCGTTTGCGCAAGTACGGTACTCGATATAATTCCAGAACGGTTCCTAAACGCCAGTTGGAACAAACCTTATAATACCTACATGGTCTTGAAATCACGCTGCCTAAATATCGGATTTTGCTTGAAATTACGTTAATTTCATACTTTGTTATGTGTACGTTAGATGTATGCAAATTTGAAATTAAAATTTCTCCATGGACTTTTACTTGGGCTGTCATTCGTCCGGGTATATAGAGAGTTACCGTTACTGAGCTCTTTGTTCCGATGTCCAACAAAAGACTAAAATATACCTTTTTAATAACGCTGTGGAGACTTTAAGATGCAATCTCATTGAGCAACATTTGTTAGGTTAAGAGCTTTTTAATGTTAAACATGCTTTGGAAGAAGACAGTTCGATCAATTAGTAGGAAGAAAAATGTATTTACTTTTTTTAAGATGCTGAAAATAATAAAAAATAATGCCAGCTGTTGAATTCGTGCAAATATCGCAATAAATTAAAAATATGTTTTATACATCTTATCCTTGTGTTCGACTGCCCAATTTTCTTTTAATTATTTTGCTGGAGTTTCATTATCTTTGTCTATAATGGGTTCGAATGAAATGAAAAGGATCGATTAATATTCATTCTGCAATATTGTATAAAGTTTTCAATAAATTTTTTCAAAATAAAAGCAGCAGCTTACCCTAATATTGTTTCCTACCGTCACTGTTCCAGCCCCAGCTTTAAATTCATTGAGCATTATATTTGAACGTACATATCGATTTTGGTGTCGCACATGATAGCTATTGAACACCTTTTGGTACCTAATGAGGAGTAGGATAACCAACCGTGCAAGAAATATTATTTCGCATGTGTATGACTTTCAGTTTAATGGCACTCATGGTCATAATAAACTCGCACACATTAATAATGTGACAAATGAGTAATTAGATGGAAATAACCAGATTTTTACTATTATTGAACACGCTTTTCAATTTTCCGATGTTAGTACGCTCTTAATTTTGCAATTTTATCTCAGGGCCGGATTTATGGGAGGCCAACCGGGGGCCCCCACAATAGAGACTTCGGAAAAAAAATCTTTCAAATTCCAACTAGTAAACATCTTTTCCTTTGATTTTTTTTTCTTTGCCCTTTTACCTTCACCTACAGCCTACAGTACTTTGTACATACATGATTATTTGATTATATTAATCTTAAATAACAGAAATCATTGACCTATATTTGTTCACTCCAGTCAGGCAATCAGTGAAATATCAAAATCTCAAATGGCCCTGACAAGCACTTCCAATTTACTACCCATCTTGGTGGTACTTGCCCGCAACCTCGGAGGTTGGGTATTCGATTCCGTGTCTCGACAATTTTTTTTTCTTATGTTATATATATATACATATAAATTAATTGCAGTATGTGAACAACTGGTGTTCTTCAATTCTTAAACAAATCAATTATTATTGATTAATTGGTAATTTTTTTCATATTTCTTTATGCAGCAAGGTATGCAGTTTGATAGGCAAATAATTATTATTGTGACACAATTAAATGCCATCAATTATTCACGAACTTTACTGCATGCAAGAAATTGAAAAAAATCATAGTCGATCAATAATAATTTATTTGTATAATTATTGAAAAATATCGATCCGCCTTCATCCCAGTGGTTGACCAGCTATCTGTTTCTCTTACTGAAAGATTGCATGCCTATGAAGCTGTACGTTCGAGATTTGGATTTCTGAATCACATCGAGAAGATGGATGCTGAAAATTTGCACGCTGCAGCAGAGGCATTGGTGAAAGTGTATACGGATGATTTAGAGCCTAGTATTGGTAATGAGTTGGTTCAATTTGTGTCTTTGATTGACTCATACAAAAAGGAAAAGGACTTTGGAACAGGTCAATCGCCGGAACTATTTTACTACCAAATTATCGAAGATCAAAATTTCAGAGCTACATTCCCAAACCTCGAAATTGCATTGAGAATGTATTTGGTTTTGATGGTATCAAATTGCACTGGAGAGCGCTCATTTTCAAAAATGAAAATTATAAAAAATAGGCTTCGAACCACGATGGGACAAAACCGTCTATCAAAGCTTTCTCTCCTGAGCATTGAAAGCGATTTACTCCGAGAACTGGATTTCAGCAAAATCATCAACGATTTTTAGGCGAGAAAAGCTCGAAAGGTTCCGTTAATTAACCCTAAAATTTAATTTCAGATAATTCTTGTTTCCGATTATATTTATGTGTTTGTTCAATACTAAGATAATCTACTTGGTTTCACAATAAACTATTTATTGAAAAACTCGACTGAAAAAAATTGTTCACTTTATTTGGAAAATAATTTGGGGCGAGGGGGCCTCCGCTCCTTTGTTGCCCCGAAGCCTCTGGACCTCTAAATCCGGCCCTGTTTCACCTATAAATATGCATTGCAGTTTCAATGAATTGGTATAATTACAGCTAATTGTTCAAAACTGTATTCACTGATCAATTATTTATTAGACAAGGTTACACGGCAGCAGCTATAGATTTATCAGCCTTCACTGCTCCTTTACCTTATATGGAATCTGCTCTTTTTTTCTGTACAATGGTGGTTATTTACCCTTGATAATAAAAAAATCTTGAATTAATACCTGTAGTTGTGAGTAGAATTAGTTTGCACTGTTTCACAATAAAATAACAGTATAAGGCAAGGTCTCTTTGAGGATTAAAAAGCCGAAAAGATAAAAATGTCATAAATAATTTCTAGTCTTGATCTACCCACAAGCGAACAATTAATTCTCATTGGTGCAATGTAGCTTCCGATTGGTCTATGAAAAATTGACTTGAATTGTTAGTCCACATTGATTGTTAACGGCCAAGGATGGGATTAGTTCATTTCTGTTATTTACGAGATATTCTGTTCTTAGATGTTGCTGTGGTTGAGATTTTGTTTTATTGACTAAAACTATTTTGTTGGTAATATTTAAAATTATGGCTTTTTGGCGACCATTCGAAGAGGAAGATATTGTTATACCTAGGCTCCGAACAATGAATATACTAGAAGAGTAAACAGACGTATTATTCTATGCCAACATAAACAATGTCAAAGTTTATTTATTTATTCTGCTTGATTCCATGTCGCATAAGTTCTTTGATTGTTGTATGTATAAAACATGAATATTTTATTGTTAAAATTTTTTACCAAAGGTGGAGAGTAGGGATTTGAGACAATAGGCAGAAAGAAATTTGGTATGCTCTAGTCGCTATCTACGCAAAAAATGATACAAAATATTTACAGACAACTGAAACAAGATAATAATGGGTCAAAGCATGGAGCTGCTGAAAGAATACATAATTGAGAAAAGTTTCAAAAAAATCGATTATTACAGTTATCGGTAAAACTGCTATTCATCGGAAAAAGAGTACAGAAATCGCTAGTTCGTCGGGATCCTGCAATAACGAAATATTTGTCTGAAGCTTACAGATTCTGCTTACAGATTTCTTTATCTAGCCGAAAAATTGTGAAACGGTGCAAACTAATTTTACTCACAACTATACAAGAAAGTAACGTTGAAAATAAAAAAAAATTGTTAGTGGCCTGTTTGTCTTTGAAACCAATTCGGTGGACATTGATATTCTATAGTTTATCCTGCTGAATGAAAGGATTTAAGAAGCAAGATCAAACTTTTAATTACTGACAATGATTTTGATAGTTTGTGAGTAAATGAAATAATCTTGACAATATAGTAGTAGTATTGAAACACACTGTACAGTATACATAAAATAAGCAACAATAAATAAAATTTTATACTTTTTTAAAACCTCGGCGTAGTGCCCAGTAATTGGGTTATTTTCCAGCACTCCGAGTAATTTTTTTACTGCGTACGCCAATGAATACACCTGCGGTGAATACACAATGTTAAAGTTTTTCTAAATATATTTTTACGATGGTGGCACATCATGAAGATTATTTGACAAGGATATCCACCCTTAAATCCGCAGAGAGCTTGTCCTTTTCAATATGGAGAACGTGTCACTCCACGAGTTATTTGTTCACCATCGTACGCCTTGTTATCATTCAGAGCTAGGCAGTTCAAATCCCAGATAGTAACTATTTTTTATTTAACTTTATTTTTTTCATATAATATTTTTAATACACAAGCAAAAATGAAAAATATTGTATTGTATTGTTGTGTAGATCATTGTAATACATTTGTTTTCAAATGAGAATTAGCTACATTTTAGCATTCCACCAAAACATTTTTTAAATACGAACCTGATAATTTGTTTAATGCTTTGTAATTCCTCGATTATTAAATGACTTCATATTGGTGTGTTTGTTATAAAATTGTGAAGAATGCAAAAATTATCATTAAAAATGGATCAAACAAAGATAGACAGGTTCTACCATTTGTTGTCCGTGTAAATGTTATTCTAGAACAAAATTTACTATACAATAAAAGATTGTCTGTATTGTAGATATTTGGATTGAAATTGGGGGCTTTTCAGCATTTTACTATACCAAATATCAGAGCGGGCAGTTTTCAGTGGCCAATTAATTACCATAAATGTTACGATGAGGTAGATCGAAAAGGATATTTTCAAATATCAACAATCCGTATAGTGATGCAGCTGTACTATGTGTCTAGCAGACAATTGGGTCGTATTTCAGATTGCAGCCGGGTTTGGCTTGCCATGCATTAACTAACATGAACAAACATCATATACTGTATTTTCATGATTAGAATACGATAGTTTATTTTCACCGTAGAGAGTGCTCTGTACTATTACACTATAGCTCTAGTTTTGTTAATCAATTATTATTTTTTAATTACGTTCTCCAAATCCGATCAACCAAAAAAACTCAACGACCAGCTGTCGACCCCCCATGTTTCACGTAAGTATAGTTGTGAGTAAAATTAATTTGCACCGTTTCACAATTTGTCGGCGATATAAAGAAATCTGTAAGCAGAAGCAGAACCGGTTTCAGACAAATCTTTCATTATTGCAGGATCCCGACGCACAGTTACCGATAACTGGATATTTTTGAAACTTTTGTCAATTATGTATTCTTTCAGTAGCTCCATGCGTTGTCCCATTATTTTCTTGTTTCAGTTGCCTGTACATTTTTTGTATCATTTTTTTGCGTAGATCGTGACTAGAAAATACCAAATTTTTTTCTGCCTATTGTCTCAAATCCCTACTCTCCACATTCAGAAATTTCAAAACCTTTGGTAAAAAATTTTAACAATAAAATATTCATGTCTTATACATACAACAATCTAAGAACTTATTATATTTACTTCGACATGGAATCAAGCAGAATCAATAAATAAACTTTGACATTGTTTATATTGGCATAGAATACTACGTCTGACTACTCTTCTAATATATTCATTGTTCGGAGCCTATAACAATATATTCCTCTTCGAATGGTCGCCAAAAAGCCATAATTTTGATTATTGGCAACAAAATAGTTTGTCAATAAAACAAAATCTCAATCACAGCAATATCTAAGAACACAATATGTCGTAAATAACAGAAATGAACTAAACCCACCCTGGGACGTTAACAGTCAATGTAGACTAACAATTCAAAAGTAAATTTTTCATACACCAATCGAAAGCTATATAGCGCCAATGAGAATTAATTGTTCGCTTGTGGGTAGATCAAGACTAGAAATGATTTTTTCGGCTTTTTAATCCTCAAAGAGACCTTGCCGCATGTTGTTGTTTTATTGTGAAACAGTGCAAACTAATTTTACTCACAACTATACATACCTACCGACAAGCGGTCGGGGGAAAAAAATTCATTTCAGTTGTTCAAATGGTATGGACTATTTCTTTTATTTTATTTTTTTGTTCAATTTAACCCTTAACCAGTAGTATCGTTTTTTAGTCTGTGAGAAGTATGTGTCTCTCAGACACGCAAAAAAATATGTTATTATATTTATGTCCAAACGTTTATTGGTTATAATACAAAGGAAATAAAAATATACAAGAGTGAAAAACAAAGAAAAACAACGTAAATGAAAATTATATAAGTACAAAATGAAAGAATTTGCCAATGATATATTTACCAACATGTAAAATACTGATAATGGCCATCGCTTAGAGCCTAACGCTCGTACAGTACTTGTCATTCCCGGAATGCCTCACAATACTATGTTGTGCTATTTTCAGCCTCTGTAGTAATCCATTTTAAACCATTTTTGCCCAAGAAATAGTCCGGTAAGGAATTGGGGTTGTCTTGCGTGGTATGGGCAGGAGTTGTATTTTGATTATCAGTATCATCTGTTTCGCTATCATACCATTTTCATCATTCCTATCGTGTATTTCTGACTGTTCCTCGTAATCTGGATCATCGTCCGAATCGTCTATGGGTTTATCTAGTATGTAGTATATAATCGCCTTTTTCCCCTAGTTCGTCGAAACACTTCACAATTTTTGCTTCAAAATCAGGATCATTATAGTAAAAAACTTCTTCTCTACGTCGCTTGGAAGCACTACGACCATCAGAGATACTTGGCACTGAATCCATTGTATGGATGACAACATGCTCAAAAAGTTTATGTAATAATGATGTACAATTCTAAATATTTTACCTATTATTTTGTTTCGTATCTAGAAGTATGTGCCTAACAGTCACTGACATTTTTTAACGTTTCGGCTAGTATGTGTACCAGACACCATAACTAATCACAATTGAGTTCTGCTGAACAAACGACAAACCACATCTGGTAGTTTTGAGTGGTATCTGTCACAGATAACATACTAAGGTCACGTGAGGAGGATACCTTGAGGGTGGGGTACACAAATGGCTGGGTACGTTGTACGTTCACAATTATTGCAAAAGTGAAAACAGTATGTGTCTGTCGAACACATACTACTGGTTAAAGTGTAAACTAGACAGCAAATGAGCGGTACCGGCAGTATTACTTAATTCTTATAATTTTTTAATAATAAAACCGTTCAAATGCAAGTATTTGGTAAGTTGTCACGCATAGAATGTTGGTGTTTAAAAAATAATCTATTTTCAGCCAACAATTTTTTTGGTAATCAGACGTAAATTTGATTGCTTGTCTTTCAAATTATAACCATATTCGATAAGTTGAGTTATTGAGCCACTACTGTTCACTGTGATTCCAAATAATAAGCACAATTAAGAAAATTACTCTTTATTATATAATATATTCTCATTACTCTGTACTTGTTTCAGTGATTGCGGAGGAACCAGAATTTACAGACGTTATTGAGAATATCACCGTTGCTGCAGGCAGAAACGTCAAATTCGCTTGTTCTGTCAAGAATTTAGGGACGTACAAGGTAAGCAAATATTAATTTTTTCATGCTTTCTTTCTTTCTTGTTTTCTGCGAGAGAGATTATGGTGCGGAGATAGGTTAATGGTGTTTAACAGACATATGTTTTTAAAATAATTTACAAAACTATATTATCATTTACAGGGGCGCCGGAAGACCTGTTGTGTGTGTTTAGAGCTCAACACGCGTGGAAATTCCCCGTGTGGAATTCAACACGGGAAATTCATGGTGCAAAAGTCTTGTCCCAGAATTCGTTTGATTCGTAAAATTATTAATGACGATACCAGCATCTTCTTGTACGAATGAGAGGAGTTTTTCGACTTTAAAAAGGCTGAAATCTTATTTGCGCTCTACTATGGGTCAGAAACGACTGAATCATGTAGCAATTCTGAACATTTATCATGAATCTGCAGATAAAATTGATATGGACAAACTCATGGATGAATTCATTGTGAGAAATACACAACGCACTAATGTGTTTGCTCTATCAAAAGATGTAATTTGAGGACTTTACTGCAATAAAAAACGTCTATTTGTTACAAATGCAACCGAAAAATTTTTCCTCTGTGTACCCTTTATATTTGTCAAAAACATTGCAATTTTTAATACATTTCGATCTTCGAAATAAGATTAAGATTCGATAAGACAGCAATGGGTGTGGGGGAGGGTAGGTTGGCTATAACAACTCAACACCCGGTTTTAAAAAAGTTTCGGCGCCCCTGATCATTTAAACTTTCTGAAAAAATAAAATAGCGAAGCTGCTATTGATATTGAAATTTTCTTTTTATTTTATCGAAGAATAGGTGCGTCGATATAAAAAAATTCAACAATCTTCTACGAATAGACGTGGTTTGATGAACAACCAATTTTAGAATATGCTGGGTGGTTTTCAGTTGAATGGAAGTATTCAAGATGAGCCATATTTTATACTTGAAAGAAATTTCTCTAAAAAAACGACGAAGATAAATTGTCTAGCAATTGAGACAAGTTCCTACAAATTATCCAATATATCTACACTAAACACGACCGACTAATGTTTTAAAAAAGTAACGTGAAAATAATAATTTGCATAGACAAATTGAGAAAGGAAAAGTTTTCTAAAATCGTCTCCAACTTCTGTATCATCTGATTCAAATCTGATGTCCACGAACAAATCAATCATGCTCCGTGTGCTATGTCTGTCTACTATTAAAGGATCATCCATATTTCACTCTCCTTTCTTTTTACAAGATACGGTCTTGAAATATCAGGACCGGTCGGCTAAAGTACAGATGCAAAAAATAAGAATTTAAGAATAACGGTGCTCAAAACGGGTAAAGTGAAATCGAGCCTTAAATAACTGGATATGACTATTGTATAAGCGACTATGGATGGCCTATACTTAACGACAATGGGGAAGACGTCTAAGAGATGAAATCCTTTTAAATATATTTCAATCAATGAATAATGATGTTGGTTCAGTGTGCAGACAATATCATGTGTCAAAATCGTATTAAACAAATTTCCTGGTGTTTTGAAATCAACAGATTAATTCAAATGCTCGGCGGTGCTATGACGTAGTAACCCCTAAAATTATTTGTCTCTGTCTGCTTCTATTGGCCTTTGTGCACCTGCTCTGATTTTCCCCACAATGTATCAACTAATAAAAAAAATGTCATTTCACAACAAAGTAATTTGTTGGAATGATTATTGAATTATCCTTTTCGAGAACAAGTTGAATCCTTTTAGTGCGGCAACACTGTTTTGGAGATGGGATATGACATTTGTTCACAGAAGTACTCTCAGCGTGATTGACGTTTTATTCTGTGATATGTGTCCTTAGTCGTCTTTGGCTGTGCATCTTGTTAGTTTTGTTCGTTTGTCGTATATTTGTTTGTTTTGAAAACAGCCTAAATATACAATGAACCATAACCCCCAATTTGATTAACTTTTGTTTTGTCACACACGGAACCACAGATATACGGATTTACTATGATGTAACTTATCGGTTCAAGGCCGATACGCGTGTAGTGGCTAGTACGTCACACTGCATTACACTAATGATAGCAGCCTTTACAAATAGCTCGTTAAATTGTATGTTTTAAATGAAAATTATGTAATTTATTGCGTTATTCATATAATAGTTATTTATGCAACAAGTGTGTAAAGTAACCCTTTTTTGATGAATGCGACGATCACATGAGTCAAAAAGGGACTTTACAAAACGAATTGCATACAATATTTTTTCTACTACCGAAAATTTTATCAAAATACAGAAGTTTCATTGATTTTCTAATATATTTGGTGGTGTATTTGCGAAATAATTTTCTGATAGATCGTCAGAGGAATCCATCTTTATAATTATATGTAGGTACCTACCTATTCCGTTTTCTAAGAAAAGAATAAATATAAAATAAAATCATAGTTTCCTAAAAATGTTCAATACTTAAATATAAATACTTTTGCTTACCATAGGTACCTATAGTCAGAAAGTATCAATTCAAATTTCAAATGTCACATTCAATGCACGAAGAAATGTCAGTCACTCACATCCAGCTTATAGGTACGTACCTACCTATGCACCCCATTCTATTATTTTCCAGTACCCAATAATTATTTACTAATAATTATTAGGTAAAGTACATTTACTGAATTCTATATCTTTCAATCACTGATTTAAAAAAACTCAGATTTAATATCCGTTTATTATACCTACCTATATTTTTATAAGACTAGGTATAACATTATACACATTGGAACTTTTTCTTTACGCACTAGTGCGTAAAGTAAAGTTTTACGCACTCGAAAGTGTGTCTAAAGTACGTACTTTACGCACGGTAGTAGAAAATAGTTATTTATTAAACAAGTGCGTGACGTTATACTTTTGCGCACGAGTTGCGAAAATGCAAGGCACTAGCGTAGCGAGTGCCTTTTTCACAACAAGTGCGCAAAAGTACTTCACGCACAAGTGTCATACAAAACTTTATCTACGACCACATGAAAAAAAAATAAAAAAATGTGCTCTGAAGGGGTTAAAAAACATAAAAATAAATTTTCTATAAACAAATATATACACAACGAATTCTAATTATTTAAATTAATATTTACAGTAAAATGAGGACAATTATTTAAATTACTAATTATAACACTGGGTAATTTGGTTACAAGACAATAATTGGGATGTTAAATTTGAAGTTGAAGGTGTATCAATATTCGATGAAATCATTCGATTTGGGCTGTGAGATTGAAGAATTTTCTGCCAGGGGCATTTCTTCAGAGCTTTGATTTTTGGCTCCGAAAATTTTTTTTGTAGTTTCTTTTTTATTTTGTAATGGATTTTCAATATAACCGTCTGCGACAGTAGACGATTTTCATCTTCCGTGCCGTTTAACTGCTGATATGTCTACACCTTAATCGGCGAGTAGAGAAGCAGAGGAACGCCTAAAGCAATGACCAGTATAATCCTGCGGATTGGGCAAATGTAAATATTTAGCTATAATGGATGGAACCTTTCCAAATTGGTTGATACCAACAGGTTGTGTGAGGGTCGCAGACACATATTTTTTGTAAATTTAAATAAATAATATATTTTTCACTTTGTCTGACACTTCTGTTAAATTTACTGACATCACAAAAGCTTATACAACAAACAACTAAATTCAAGGCAACTAGATAATTACGTAGCTAAAAAAGAGTGTCAAAATGAAAACCCCATTTAAAAAGCATTGGTTATATACGCACGCTTTTGGGTGTTATAATGAAAGTCCCATATAAAAAGCGTTGTTCATTTACGCACGCATTTTAACGTATGATTTCACACATTTTTTTTGGTTCGTAAATGCCTAGTTTTAAAGGTGGTCGTAGATAAAATATATAATTACTTCATGGCATGGAGATTACGATTACACTGTTTTTTGTAATAAATTAGTCATCCTCACTAGGTGATTTAGATAAATTTCGTGTTTGTAAATAATTGAATTTAAACACAGAACTCAAGCTTTTGTTGGCAACAAAACAAAATGCACATACTAAATGAAAACTAACAATTATTTTGATAAATAATTAGTTTTGTTTGGGGTAAAATTGTGCTTTACCTTTTATTGTACATATTCTGAAAGCGCAAAATATAAACGTAATTAAGCTTCAGAATAAGACACAAGTATTACAAGAGAAGTGTTCACATTGTGGTAGTAGAAAATGTAATTCCACTGGGTAGTGACAAGTTGTTGTATTTTCATAACAATAACGTCATTTATGCGAAAACGGCCGTTCAAGAGATCGCTGAATAGGGGGAGCACAGTAGATCCTTTAGATTTATTCTACTGGAAACATATGACAAATTTTCAGCGTTTTCAACACACAACGCTTAAATATACAAATATACTCAGCAGTAAAATTGAGATATTCGCTTTTGTTATGTCGTCATACCGGGTGTCTTGAGATTTACAAATGTTAACATTATTTGTTGTCGAGAAACTCGTTTGAATGGAATATGGTAAACAAGTTACACAAATTATATATAATATCGATAAAAATTTTCTCCAATTTTTTTTTATTTAAACACTTTTAAACCACCCCATGTAGAGCTAATATTTATCTGAAAAGTTAACCGCCGCTCTTTAGGAACGTTCTAAGTTAGGTTGCATTTTCATTATTTAATTTGGCCAAACCCTCTAGTGATTTTAGCCAGCGTACGCTGTAGAAAACCATCACAAAAACAAACAACTTCTACTTACCTTTGGAGAAACTTCGTTTCGTTGTTTTTCCCATTCATTCAGGTCCAAATGATGGAATATATCAATATAAGAAGCCTTATGTCGACATACACATATAAATGCACCCACTGGCAATATATAAGTATACTGGGCGTCTCAATAGTTGTACAGTTGGTTGAGAATGTATTTCTTGTGATATTTATCTACGAGTTAAATCATTTATCCACCACCTCAGCGGCAGATCGGTTACCACACATGGTATTTAATGTTTCTTGTAATTGTTAGTATTAAAGTCTAACTAAAGTCAGTGTGATAAACCATGTTTTTAATCCCCTTGAAGGAAAAAGCCGCCCAATGGCGTGCATGTAATTTTTTTATAAATTCAAATATTGTGAAATAATGTTTAATCTAATATATCAATTTGAATGAAAAAAATCAGCCTGCATACAAAATTCATAAAATTTGTAATACAATAATAACACGTTTTCCTCTAGAACACGGAGTATCTAAAGAACAATTTTTTGTATCGTCAACCCAACCACAACCACAACATCATGCGTATCAAACCAAGTTTCGTCTAAATAAATTTATACCTAGTTCTATTTGAATCACGATACCCTTTTATTTTGCGCAAATACTCTTGTCTTAGTTCAACGATACGCCGAGATTCCATTATCACCATTCGATTATCTATCTTCTTATATTTGAATCCACAATTCAATAAAGCATTGATAAGTATATTCAGGAATATCCCGCAATTTATCACGAATCAGTTCTAAACTTGGTACTATTACTTTGTAAATCGTTGTAAACCCGATTAATAACGTTAATTCGTGAATTCTCGCGATAACCGCATTATCAGAAATTTCAGAATTTTCTTTTTTCAAACACGCGTACATATTTAAAACAACGCGTTTAGACTGATCATGTAAATCTTTGTTCTTAAATTCGACCCTATCATCGGTATCATTTATTGCTAAGTCATTTGCATTTGTTTGTGGCGCCAAATTATTAGATTCCCGCGAATCATCTTGGACTGTAGTTTCTCCAAAATGCTATTCTAATTAATTACAAATAAATTATAATCATAAAACTCACCCTAACGTCTACGAACAAATAAATAGTATATTGATATCAATTCACTCAACTCCACGAACAAATAATAAATATTATATTGATATCAATTCACTAAACTCACTCGACCAAGAAATAGATACTAGATATTTACTACTATTATTTTAAATATTTCTTTAAAACAAAATTCACACACGCCCCTGCATCGACACACAATACTAATATCTCTAATATCGCAGACTACCCTCGGAGTTTAATTTTTTTCTAGTTACAGTTAGTCCGCCTTAGTAAGTGACCCGTTACTCCATTATAATATAAACAATAATGTACTTGATGATTGTATAACGCTGAACACCTGCGCTGCGTTGTCAGATATACAAAATTTTCTCAAATATAGTAGGCATACAAAAAGTTGTTTTAATTAATTTATCTTTTTACAGCAATTTCGAGCGACTTTTTTTAATGCTTACTAATAAATTTACATTATGTATTTTTTTTTAAATATTTCCAAACTAGCTTTCTGAGAACATCACGAGCTAACAGTTTACTGAAGTAATGGGAAACATTTGTATAGTGAGCCCAACAATTTTAGAAAATATATCTGACAACATTGCTTTATTTTATGGTCATCACACTGACTTTAGCTAGACTTTAACTATTTATGTAATATTAATTTTTCCCATGCAGTACTACTAAGTATTATTTAAATAAACAAAAGAGTAAGCCATCACATGAATATAACACTCTTAACAAATATTACTATGTTACACCAAAAATGTCGAAAACTTTAGCAGAAAGATCTTACTTGTTTTGTTCTACTAAGTTACCATACAGGAAACCATAAAACATATTACTAAGATATCACTTTAAAAAAAATTAAATATTTTCTTTTAACAATAATTATATATAGGTATATTAGTAGCTTTTAACTAGGAAAGAAGTTTTTATGTAATGGTTTCAAAAATTTTGTGCATGTAGTGATATGTCATTGATTTTATAATTATTTTGATTTTTTTTGTATTATTTAACACAAACAAGTTTTTAATTGACTTTTATCCAAACACGCCATTTCACTTCGTAAGAAGTGTTTGCTTGCGTCTTAATTAGAGCTACTTTCCATCTCTAATCAAAAGAGATTTAAAAAAGCGGAGGACTTCGGTCGACATAATTTTTACACTGACATTGATTGTGCAAAGAGGGGACTCAGAGTATTGGGTTTTAGAGGGAAGTGCTTGATTACGGACTGATATTATTAGATTATAAGCCTCGAGCTAGGTCCGTTCGGCTTACTAGTTATCTGTTAAACCACCGTGAGTTTAAACCAGTAGTGATGTGATGAGGATCTGGAGTGTTGAATAGATTAAGCAAAAAATATTACCATACTGTAAATTACTTTGTGCCTTTATCGACAAAAGCT
Organism: Lochmaea capreae; assembly: GCA_949126875.1. NCBI lineage: Eukaryota > Metazoa > Arthropoda > Insecta > Coleoptera > Chrysomelidae > Lochmaea > Lochmaea capreae. Next base: position 12,241,732 of record OX421402.1, on the reverse strand, counting down.
CAGGGAGAGTATATGTTACATGATTATTTCGATTCATTTTACCTGAGTCAATTAATTGTATACGAAATGTAACCATAAAGACCCTTAGAAGTGTTTTCAAAGATATTTGAATACGAGGCGTATAGGTACAAGTTATTTTTCTTTTCAAACAAGCATTTTCCTCTCCACATAGTCTCCCTTCCCCTGAGTACATTTAGCTTAGTGTTTTTCCAATTAATTTTCTTCCTTCCAAATAATAGATTTTCTCAAGTCCTTCATAATATCTTTTGTTTCAGTGATTACTTCTTCATTCGACCCAAATCTTTTATTCTTATTGCCTAAGAAATTCTTCAGTTTCTATTCTTGGTTGCTACATCTGCAAAATCTTGGTGACTACATCGAATCTGTCCAAAAACTCTTCGAAGTAATAAATGAAAAAACTGCCTTGGTTGCTCTTTGGTCTCTGCTATGTTGGCTACACGGTTATGCTTAGGGTCGAATGTGATCAATTACAGCACTCATGTACCCGGTCAGTTGAAATGCCTACAGCATCAGCATCCTCATACACTTTTTTTGTCTGATCGATCAATATCGCTCCATATATTTTTTCAACGATTTCTGTCGTAAAGACCTCTTTTCAAATGAAATAGCAGATAGAACAGCAAAGAGGAGGACTGAAAGACCCTTTTCGGGCCGGAACCCTTTTTGCGGTATCAGCTCCAAATGTAATATTGGAAGAAATAGGCAAAGCCAAAGAAAAGTAGATCTGACCATTGGAAAGATCTAGTATGGCTTAGACAATCGAAGATTCTGATGGGTGACTACAACCCGTTGAGATCAAATGAACGCATAAGTCAAAGTAAAACTGCACTAAGGGTTTTAACAGGGATCCTAACGGGACATTGTCGCCTGAACGGGCACCTGAAAAAGTTCTAAATAGTGGAGGAAGGAGAATGTAGATTCTGTGGCATGGAAGAAGAAACCTCCACCCACATACTTGCGAGCTGCACAGCAATTCAGAATCCTAGGAGATTTTTGGATAGAAGAGAGACATTTACCTAAGTTGAAGCCTGCAGATATCCTAAAATTCATCAGGGAAATAGCACTAAAGGAGATACTGGTCTCGGAGACGTTCCTCAGGAACTAAGTAGAAGTAAGGGGGCACAATAGATCTTTTAGGCCGCAGTGAATGTCACCACATCATACATACATACGACAGAAGTATGAGGATTGATACCAACATACGCAAGTAGATTAATGACTGTTATATGGACAGGTAGATGGTGAAACTCAATCTTAAAGAAATAACAAATTCTATCATTATAATATTATTTCACTTGCCCCGATTTTGTATATCAATCTATGTGTGTGTGAGGTTATGATATTGACTGCGGATCCTTTCGGTTCCATTAGCCTAACCAATTATATCAATCTATACTCTTTGGATTATTGTACCAGCTTACTAAAAAAATAATCAATTTCCTCTCAGATTGTCAACAAATCTCTACCAGTTTTCGTATCCAAACACGTTATTTTAAGGATTTTTTAATGTTATTCACAAACAAACGCATCTATTTTCATTGATAATATTTCTGAATCTGCTGAAAAAAATTTTAAATCCCCTTTCGGTTTCCTCAGGCCATAAGAAACTACCATTTCTCAAAGTCGATATGAATAAGACAATTCCGTCCCGACTATTCAACGACTACAGGCGTTATAGGATTTACAGCAAAATAATTCATAAGTGGAAGTTCATATATTCGCATGGGCTGCGATAAGAGAACGTACGTGCTAAGAATTGCAATATTCTGGTATTAAACAGATTACAAAAGTTGAGCGCTAAGTAAACTGAGCAAACACCAAGAAGCGGTAAGGTTTTGGGTGATTAAGGGTCCACACAAACTAATTGTATGGATTTGCAGTCACTCCTGCTCACAGTGTAGTCGACAATTTCTCTCCTCTTGAAACATTTCAGCATTTTAAAATAAGCTTTCCGTATATATTACTATTGCACAACAAAAGTTATGAATTTCATAACGTGAATTCAGAAATTCACCAACCTTAACTAGAATAGAACTTTGGTCTTGTGACGAAATTTCTAACTGATCATATTTGTCTATACGGGGTTGGGATAAAGTATGGAACCAAGTAAATATCTTTTAAGCGAAAAGAACGATATTTATGAAAATTTGCAGGTAAGTGCAATGGAACAAAATGAATCTGATGTACATTTTCTTGTTAATAATATAGTTCCGGTTTAACCGTAAATGCCATCAACTTTTTTAATTTAAATGGGACACCCTATATATTTTTACAGATTTTGAAAGAGCTTGTTATTTTGAATTCATACATACTGAGTTTAGTGTAAAAAAATTTGTAAAAACGAGGAATAACTCACTGTTAGTTGTAAAATAGGTGTACATTTCATTATTTTAGAATAATGAGAAACAAAATTACTTCAAATGTTCAAAATGCTCGCCGTTAACTTGCTGACAATATGCCATCCTATTAACAAATTCTTGAGTCACTATTTCCAAGAATTCTCCACGTATTAGTTCACATTCTCTCAATTCCTGTAAGTTTGTTGGTCGTCTAACGTAAACACGTGATTTTAGATAACCCCAAAGAAAAAATCTAACAGGCTAAGATCCGGAGAACGAAAAGGCCACTCTATGAATCCTCTACGTCCAACCCATCAATTTGGAAAATTCGCATCCAGAAAACCCCTAACCCGTCTATCATAGTGGGGAGGTGCTCCATCTTGTTGAAACCAAACATTTTGTGGTAATTGCCTATTCTGTTGGAGTGCAGGAATAATTTCGTTATTTAATAGATCCAAATACTTGTCACCATTCAAGTTTCCGTCGATAAAAAATAGGCCTATAAGCCTATTTTCGACAATTCCCATCCAAACATTTAACTTCTATGGATGCTGGGTATGTGCTCCATGAATCCAATGAGGATTCTCATTTGACCAATACCTTGAGTTATGGCGATTAACTGTTTCATTTAAACAAAAAGTTGCCTCATCGGAAAAAACTATGTTAGAAGCAAAATTGTCGTCGACATTACAGATGTCTATTAGCCGTTCGCAAAATTCCAGCCGTCGGTCAAAATCATCGTCTGACAATTCTGAACCAACTGTACCTTATACGGATGATACTTTTCACTTTTTAATATCTTTCCTACAGAACGTCGACTGATACCATGGTTTAGTGCCAAATTTGTGGTGGAAGTTTGAGGTGATTCTTCTAAATCGATTGCAATATTTTGTTTAACAGTTTCGTTCGTTGCAGTCCGCGGTCTTCCAGGTTTTAGCAAATTTTTTACCATGCCAGTTGTATTAAAACGTTGTAATATTCTAGTTACTGTTGTGCGTGATATAGGATTTCTCTCCGGATGCAAATTATTAAAAATATGACATACTTCTTCATGAGTTCTAGCACGATCACCATAACCTATCATCATTCAAATTTCAATACGCTCTTTTTCACTTAAATGAACCATTCTAAATTGTAAAATTTATTTCCGTCAATTAAAATTTGACGCTTGGAGAACAAAAGACGTACTAAACAGTACTCGTTTATTTATTACTATGCATACAAACTACATCAATTAGTTTATCTAAATAGTTGTTTGCTCTAATGCAAAAAACTCAAAGGAGGTTGATTAAAGTGCTATATTCCTCGTTTTTACAAATTTTTTTACACTAAACTCAGTATGTATGAATTCAAAATAACAAGCTCATTCAAAATCTGTAAAAATATATAGGGTGTCTCATTTAAATTAAAGAAGTTGATATCATTTCCGGTTAAACCGGAAGTATATTATTAACAAAAAAATGTACATCAGATGTATTTTGTTCCATTGCACTTACCTACAAATTTTCATAAATATCGTTCTTTTCGTTTAAAAGATATTTACTTGGTTCCATACTTTATCCCAACCCCGTATATTCATTTTATTCATAACTTTTATAGCTACCATGGAATTAGGTCTAGTATTGTTGAATGCTTCGTTGACAGCGACGTAAAGTATGTTACTTGTTTTTTCACCAAATTTCTACTCTTGACAAGTTTTACTTAGTACACTTTGGCACAGTGGGTTATCGAGTTGATATTCCAAAATTAATTTTTATTTGGACTCATGTGATATATGCTTTTTCTTAAGATGCGTTAAAATTGCGCGTGGAGTTGATACCTACATTGCGGTTAAGGTAGTCGACATGTGCCATTTTACTTCCGGGTCTGTACTCGATGTTAAAGTTGAAATCTTGAAGTTTAATTCGAGCCTCTGGCGGATGTAATTCCCTTTTCAATGCTGTAGCGCTCACTGAGTTACAGTTTGTAACATATTGTAAAATTTAGCCCATACAGATAAAGACGAAAATATTGTCGGCATTTCGGTTATCAAATCCCGATAAAAAATACGTAAATTCTGATAATCCGTCAATTTTCTAATAAGTTCAATTCTATCGTATCTCCTTGATAACAGTTAGGTATTACCACCTTTGTTTTGGAATTGTCATTAACCTAACAATACCTCAAGTACAGTATAGCCCGAAATAAATAGTACTGAAACTGAAACATAGGTGTCTCTATGTGCGCGCTGTCATACCGAAGTTAACTAGTATAGACCTGTCAAGTAAACCTTAAACAAATAATTAGTAGGGCCTAATTGGTAAAAATGGTGTTAAGTACAGAGGAGAAAGTGTTTCTGGTAGAGCATTATTTTCGCTCATACGGAATCGGCGGAAGTAATGGTACAAGTCTGCGATACGAGTGTGATCAATTCACACAACGGTTTAATAAACGTTTTCCAAATAATGCTGTAATTTTTAAGAAGGTTATTGAAAAGTTCAAAAATACAGGTAGGTAATGTATTGTGCCATCGAAAAGAAAATCCTGAATTTTTGTAAAATGTATGGTTTTCAGACGAAGCACATTTTCATTTTTCGGGCCATGTAAATTGTCGTACAAATTGATTTCTGGGCTTTTCCAGACCAGATGAGGTTCAAGAAGCTCCTTTGCATAGTGCAAAAGTGAGTGCTTGGTGTGCAGTTGGTCCGTACTTTATCGAAGATAATGGTAGGCAAATCACACTTAGTCAACAGAGGTACATACAAAAATTTTAACACGCTTTATCCCTGATCTACGTCAATTCTGTCGTGCACGTAATTTGGCATTTCGAAACCAATTTTTCCAGCAGGAGCGTCAATTTCTTCAGGAACATTTTCTGACTTCCCTTATCCTTCACATTCTCCAGACGCATACATTTGGGGCATACCTAAAACTGCCGTTTTCAAACGGGCACCAGAAACCAGCGATGATTTAAAGGATGCCGTGAGAGCCTTCTTCGCGGACCTGAGACAACCCTTATTCCATAACATGACGAGAAACTTGGAACATCGGTATGAAGTCTGTCTTGAGCGAGGAGGAGCACATTTAGAGCATGTAATAAAGTGTCAATAATACGTATTTCTTAAAACAGTTACAAGCTCAGTACTGTTTATTTCGGGCTATACTGTACTATACATAAGTATCTTCGAAGTCCAAGGTCCAATACCAATGAAATTAAGATGGGGCTACTTTGCGGAGCTATACTGAACCTCATGCAAGGGCGTCGGCCCATCACTGTAGTGGAACGCCTCTGATGCGATAATTACAGTGAAGCAGTGTCGAGCGCGGTTAGTACTTGGATGGGTGACCATACTAGGGAAGACCGTCGTTTAAACAGCCCATACAGCCTGCAGCGGAGTAGCATATCACAGCTCGCAGGTATTATACCAATGAGCACGAGGTATAATGTAGGTATGCCGTCTTTCGGAGGAGACGTAAAACCGAGGTCCCGAGTCCATGGATGTTGGGCTCGTTAAAGAACCCTACCACTGGCTGGAACACCAGTGGGTTCGGCAAAATTTAAGGTTAGGGGCAGAGTGCTCCCGGCGCGGCGTCGGTGATTAGCCTCAGTTGCAGAAATAGACCGACGTTAAATACAACCTCATGCAAAAAAGAATAATCAAAATCGGTTCATAAACAAACAAATTAAGCCAGAAGATACATAAAGAAAATGGAAAAATAATATACACCACGACTTGAGAACCTCCTTTTTTGTAGAAGTCGCCTAATATGCCAATGTTGGTTAGTATTTCATTTACAATTAAGTTTTATTAGAATAGGTCGCGAGAATAGAACGCATTAATTGTCCATGCCATGGGTCCACAATTACTCTTGTTACACCACTGTTCTTTGATGTTAGTACATCGGTTCCATTTATAAGATTCTATTTGTTGGCCACATCAATTGGCACAGTGGGTTCGTCTCCCTCAGGATCTCAGGCACTCATTTGATGGTTGTCAATTTTAGCATCTATTTTTTTAACAACAGATAGTCTGTTCCTGGTGAAATCTCTGGTAATTGTATTTCTGGATCAGTTATTATACTATTCTTATCTGATTTTTACAAGCTGGATGTACCTATTTTCTCTCCCATGTTTCTTATATTTGTAACTAGCTTCTTCTCAAGGTGTCTTCCTAATGTCCTCGTTCACTATTAATCTCTGGAATGGCTATCTTTTTTTTTTGTTGGTGAACATTCACTGAAAGATCTATTGTTCTTTCCTCCACTCAGCTCATAAGAAAAGTAAGTCTCATAGTCTAGTAGTTCCATGAAGGAGTTTTAGGACATCTGTACGCTCCACTTCAGGCAAGTTTTCTTCTTCAGGATTCACTTCAGGCATCCTCTTCTATTCAGCAGTCTCCCAGATGTTGTGCCCTGGGATTCTGTAGTGCTATGCATTGTGCAAGTATGTTAAATGTAAATAGAAGTTTTTTTCTCACCTATGACATCATGATTTATATCTCCATAAACTGGTAAATTATTCTTAAAACGCACAAACCTCTGAAAATATTTACAGTGTTCTTATTATAATGAAGTTAGACTCTAATTTGATAGCATGAAATGTAGTCGCTGAATTGTGAACATTAAGAAGATAAAATTCTAAAAGGTATAACTTTCTCGAACATCGAAATTTGTTAAAAAAATAGCATCCGATTTCAAACTTAATAAATATCCAGGAGTTTCCAAATAATATTTATCCAATTTAGTCCGTATTCGAATTGGGAACATCACTTAAACAAACACAATCACTTAAACTGAATTATTTCGGTTCAATCAGCACGAAAGAAGTGCTCCATGATACTCTAAAATAAAGGTGTCGCCGACAAAAAGGTCCTAGTAATCAAATTAGGTTGAATTTCAAGAGTCGAATCAGATATCTACGCGTAAAAGGCTTAAACTCAGTTATTTGCCTATTTTCAATGGTAATTAAATGGATTTGGAAGCTTATCTCACTGGACTTCATTGTTAATATAGGGGTGCAACTTGCTGTATTTACTCAATCAATACGAAACGCCAGAATAAAACATGTTTGATGTTTTTGACACAGGTTGATGCAATTGCATTTTATACAGACTGCAAAAAGGGAGAGTTGGAGTTTATTTGATAATTATTGTATTCAAAACAACCAAAATAACTTAATATTTCTAAATAATACACCAATTAATTGAATACATATTTTGTATGCTAATTTTCAGGATGTTTTTTAAACGACTCTATTCTTTTACGTCCCAGATAGCGTCACCCAACAATTTTCAACTCATTTTTAGTTTAAACTATGTAAGTACCTAAAAAATCAGTATTCTATTGTGACTAGGTTTAAAAATACCATTGGAAGTATTTATGTATGCTTTTTTTAAAAAAAAAAGGAACCGTCCCTTTGCCGGCACCACCTCATCCTCTTGGGCTTATTGTGGATCCTTCTAGTGTTCTGACTACAGCCTGTTCAGCCAATCCGTTCCCTGTATTAGCTCATACAGGTTCTTTACTGGTTGGTTGTAGAAGTCTTCTGGAGTCATTTGGGGTCTTCCATACAGTTTCTGCCTCCTGTGGTCCAACGTCTCACAGTTGCATAATATGTGCAGAGCTGTTTCGGTGTCCTTTTTGCATCTTCTGCATGTAAGGTCTCCGTTATACAGCCCTATTTTGTTCAGGTGCTCCTTTGTGGAAAAGTGTCCCGTACGAAGCCCCGTTATGGTGCGTAGTTTGTTCCTGCTCATTGAGAGCAGTTCTTTCGCTACTTTTTCTGATGGTTCTTTTATGAATTTCTTCCCATGTGTTTTCTGGGCGTATTCTTCCAGTGTTTTTTATGTTGTTCTTTTACCCACCCTTTTAACCATGACCTAGTGGAGCACCTGGGAATGCCCACAGATGGTTCGGGTCCGTTCATCAGGGTTGACGATCCTACTCTTGCCAGATCGTCAGTTTTTTCATTGCCAGCGATTCCTTTGTGACCTGGGACCCACTCCAGTGTTACACTGTTCCGAGTCGCCAGTCTTCTAAGTTCTTTGCCGCATTCCCATACCAGCCGAGATGTTACCTTAGAGCTCTGAAGTGCTTTAAGGCCATGTTGGCTGTCACTGTAGATCCTGATCTGCCTGTTGCTGTAGGCTCTCATATTATTTGCCCTTGCACATGCAAGTATTGCATAGACCTCTGCTTGAAATACCGAGGCATATTTACCAAGCGAGACGATTCCTTCTTATTTGCTCGACTTGCTGTATATACCCGCTCCGGTGCCGAGCTCATTCCTTGATCCGTCTGTGTACCAGATCAGTTCATTTGCTCTGCTGAGTGGTGGTGCGTCCTCTTCCTCAAGCTCCTTTCGATCTTTGATGACAATCTCAAAGTTCTTGCGAAAGATATATGCCTTAATGCTGAACATTCACTGATACCTGAGATACCTGAGAAAAATTTCAGACTGACCTCGGAATATCCTGCCAATGATATGCCGATGATATTGTTATAACAGCCAGGGGAAAATTCGAAAACACCCTTTGTGATATCGTACAAAAGGGTCTGAACTATACAAATAGCTGGTGTAGGCAAGTGGAACTTAACATCAACCCCATCAGAACCATCTTAATAGCCTTCACTTAGAAAAGAAAACTCAACCTCCAAACCATTAAACCTGATGGGAACGAGGTTGAATGGATACAAGAAATCAAGTATCTAGGTTTGACTCTAGACAGTAAACTCCTGTGAAATAAACACAAAAAGGAGATTATATGCAAAGCAAACATGGCTCTAATGGTGTGCAAGAATCTGGCAAGGAGAAATTGGGGCTGTAACCCAAAAATCCTGAGCTGGATGTACACTGCCATAGTGAGACCAATTATCACTAATACCTCACACCACTACATATGGTGGTGGAAAGTGTTGTAGAAAGAACGAAATAGTTAAAATGGGTCAGACATTTCTGGGGCACCCGGTATTTATGATTCTTATTAAAAAAATGTTATAATTAATTTTGTGATTTATTATACCCAGTGTGTATAATATGATGGACTACCAGTATGGAAGGTGTTATATCATCTACTAGCTTCCCCACGCGATGTTTTGTGGTAAACTCACGTTATAAAAAGTTTCCGAAAGTTACTAAGGCTAAAGGTGAGTATGATCCCTGTGTCACGTAGTATCAGGCAGGGACTTTGGAAGAATGAGTAAATTACAAAATTGATCGTTTGGCTTTGTTCCTTGGAAAATTTTTATTTTCCACTCAATTCCATCCTTCCTATTAAGTCGTTGCCATTAATCATTTATATTAAAGGAGCCATCATGAAATATTGGAAATCAAAGGCTTCGTCAAATTTACTTTTTTTATTTTTTGACAAATGATAACGGGAATAATGAAGGGTCTTTCACGTGCTCTGAAATTCCACACCTCATTGAATAATTTCCACATTTCTCGTCTAAAATTTTCTTGTCTCTGCCGTGCTCATTGCCGTTGGATTTTAAAGCAATTCTCGTGAATTTTATTCATTTTGTAGTACACGGCACCGCGTCAACCACAAATTCATAAACTTCTCTCAAATTATAATACATTTTTTCACAATAACTTTATCAAATGCGATGAAAACTGTGAGATTGATAACAACTGGAAGTTATATATTTCTCGCCGGTTCTTTGTTGATGTTCAAAAAAATGTAACTGATGAGATTACTGATACAAATACTTTATTTTCAAACGTATTGACTGATGTCGGCGTTTAAGATGAAATTTTTGTTAACGAAAACGTTTATCTACTCTATATTTTTCTAACGATGTGATTCAATGAATAATTTGAAAGTAAAATTCCGAGTGGCAAAACAAAATTTAAAAACAATATGTATGTACCTATGTTTTGGGATGCCTCTTCTTCTACTCAGTTCCCAAGGAAAATGTCAGAGATAAATTCCCGGGATTCTGAACTGCCACGTATTATGCAAATATGTAAATTATTTTGTTCTCTCTTTGCTAGTTCATATGCTATTTTTTTTGCTTGCAGTTTAGTGTGTCTTGGAGCTTGGAACAGAAGGAGGACAATGTTGTTAATGCCTAGTACATAAAATAATTAGGCATTCCCATAACATTCTCGACCTCACTCCACTACATATTGTGGTGGAAAGGGTTGCAGAAAGAAGATACAGACTAAGTAGAGAGGGAATCATTAAAAGAAACACCTCATTACTTCTTAGATATCAAAAAACCTGGGACATGCCACAAGATGGTATGATGAAAAAGTATAACTTTTCAAAGAAATTCGTTACGGAATTAAGCAACCAACAGGAATGGGATCCAAATACCATTACCAGACTTGGAAAGAATGCCATTCAATGGTACACAGACGGCTCAAACGCAATAGGAGGAACTGGGGTAGGAGTGTACGGGCCAGGAACCAAACACTCTGAAAGCTTGGAAAAACCCCCAAGTATCTTTCAAGAGGGATTTCACGCCATAAGAAAGTGTGCCTAGTTCAATATTGACAAAGGACATAGAAGGCAAAAGATTATCATAATGTCAAGCAGCCATTAAAGCACTGAGCTCTTGCGTAATGAGTTCCAAAATGATGTGGGAATGCCTAGGCTTACCCAATGAACAATATAGTAACCTTACTGTGGATTCCAGGACACACTGGAATAGATGGACTAGCAAAGGGGGGACTGAAAGACCCTTTTGGGGGCCGGAATCATTTTGCGGTATCAGCCCCAATGTAATATTGGAAGAAATAGGCAAAGCCGAAGAAAAGAGAAGATCCGACCATTGGAAAGATCTAGTAGGGTTTAGTCAATCAAAGATTCTGATGGGTGAGTACAACCCGTTGAGATCCAATGAATCCATAAGTCAAAGTAAAACTGCACTAAGAGTTTTAACAGGGATCCTAACGGGACATTGCCACCTGAACGGGCACCTGAAAAAGCTCAAAATAGTGGAGGAAGATGAATGTAGATTCTGTGGCATGGATGAAGAAACCGCTATCCACATACTTGCGAATTGCACAACAATTCAGAATCCTAGGGCACCGCACCTACGAGATTATTGGATAGATATCCTAAAATTCCTCAAGGAAATAGGACTAAAGGAGCTACTAGTCTCTGAGACGTTCCTCAGGAACTAAGTAGAAGTAAGGAGGCACAATAGATCTTTTAGGTCTCAGTGAATGTCACCCCATCATACATAACACATTTAAAAAGTAATCACTCAAGACATGAGCGCTTTAGGGGCTTCTTGACGTTCCAATATGATAATAAATTCTTTGTCTTCTATATATTTCATTTTTACTAAGCACACTTTCCTGTGGTGTTAATATTCGCTTAAAATATGCTTCGAGCTTTCCCCATTCTTTTAGAATGTTTCTTTATTTATAACACAGATTTCGTTTTTATTCCCAATTTTTTCAACTTATTAATTAAAAGCATCATTCAGGTGATGTTTTAAGTAATAAATTCAAATTTTAGTTGGAGTATGCGAACAATCACAATCGAGACTTAAATCGAAGCCAATGTTCAATTTATGAAAAAGTATTACAACGTGTTGTGTAGCCCTTATTCTTTATAAAGTAAAATTGAATAGATGTTCTCGGGCAGAGCATTATTGTGTGTAGAAACGCAGTGGAACGATGTAACACCGGGTGTTGGTAATGTGCTTTACCCCGAACGGATATGTACAAGAGAGAAGACTTCGTCCTCGTTTGCTCAAATTTTAATTAGTTATTCGACATGCGTTATTACGGATAAATTATATTTTCAACTTGTATTCCTTAAGCGTTGTACGAGCCCATCAGTATTTTTAATATTATGTAATATAGTACCATTGCCAATGGACACATATATGTAGGTATACATATTTTTCTATTAGTAATAACAATTCCAATGTTCGGAAATGTACTTTGTAACTTACCAGTGCTGCCTAGGAATTAAACAAATATTTAGCGTTCCAAAATATTTATTTTTACTCCACAGGTTACGTAATTGTCCAATTTAAAACAACTTTTGTAGGTATGTATGTATTTTGGGGTAACATTCACTGAGACCTAAAAGATCTATTGTGCCCTTACTCTTCTACTTAGTTTCTGAGGAGAGTCTCAGAGACTAGTAGCTCCTTTAGTCCTATTTCCCGGAGGAATTTTAGGATATATGCAGGCTTCAACCTAGGTAATTGTCCCTCCTCTATCCAGTAGTCTCCCAGGTGCTGTGCCCTAGGATTCTGAATTGCTGTGCAGTTCGCAAGTATATGGATGGAGGATTCTTCTTCCATTCCACAAAATCTACAATCTTCTGCCTCCACTATTTTGAGCTTTTTAAGGTGCCCATTCAGGCGACAATGTCCCGTTAGGATTCCTGTCAAAACTCTTAGTGCAGTTTTACTTTGACTTATGCATTCATTTGATCTCAACAGGTTGTAGTCACCCAGAAGAATCTTAGATTGCCTAAGCCCTGTTAGATCTTTCCAATGGTCAGATCTTCTCTTTTCTTCGGCTTTACCTATTTCTTCCAATATTACATTGGAGCTGATTCCGCAAAAGGGTATTTCAGTCCCCTTCTTCGCTAGTTCATCTGCTATTTCGTTTCCTTCTATTCCAGTGTGTCCTGGAATCCACAGTAAGGTGACTATATTGTTCTCGCCAAGTTTGCCTAGGCATACCCACACCATTTTGGAACTGATTACACAAGAACTTAGCGCTCTAATGGCTGCTTGACTATCAGACATTATGATAATCCTTTGCCTTCTATATCCTTTGAAAATATTGAACTGGGCACATCTTCTTATTGCGTGAATTTCCGCTTGAAAGTTACTTGGGGTTTTTCCCACACTCCTATCCCAGTTCCTTCCATTGCTTTTTGAGCCGTCTGTGTACCATTGAATGGAATTCTTTCCAAGTCTGGTAATGGTATTTGGATCCCATTCCTTCTTGTTGCTTAACTCCGTAACGAATTTCTTTGAAAAGTTATACTTTTTCATCATACCATCTTGTGGCATGTCCCAGGTTGTCTGATTTCTAAGAAGTGAAGAGGTGGTTTTCTTTTTAGTGAGTCCCTCTCTACTTAGTCTGTATCTTGTTCTTTCTGCAACACTCTCCAAGACCATATGTAATGGTGTGAGGTTGAGAATCACTTCCATTGCTGCCGTTGGGCATGTACTCATTGTTATGCATATACAGGCTAGTCTTTGAATCTTGGAGAGGTTTTCTCTAGTCGTCAAGAGGCTAGTTCTACTACTCCACGCAATAGCTCTATAAGTGATAATTGGTCTCACTATGGCAGTGTACATCCAGCACAGGATTTTTGGGTTACAACCCCAGTTCCTCCCTGCCAGATTCCTGCACACCATTAGAGCCATTTTCGCTTTGTATGTAATCTCCTTCTCGTGTTTGTTCCACAGGAGTTTACTGTCTAGAGTCAAACCTAGATACTTGACTTCTTGTCTCCATTCAACCTCGTTCCCATCAAGTTTAATGTTTTTGAGCTTGAGTTTTCTTTTCTTAGTGAAGGCTATCAAGATGGTTTTGGTGGGGTTGATGCTGAGTCCCACTTGCCTACACCAGCTATTTGTATAGTTCAGACCCTTTTGTACGATGTCACAAAGGGTGTTTTCATATACAGGCTAGTCTTTGAATCTTGGAGAGGTTTTCTCTAGTCGTCAAGAGGCTAGTTCTACTACTCCACGCAATAGCTCTATAAGTGATAATTGGTCTCACTATGGCAGTGTACATCCAGCACAGGATTTTTGGGTTACAACCCCAGTTCCTCCCTGCCAGATTCCTGCACACCATTAGAGGCATTTTCGCTTTGTATGTAATCTCCTTCTCGTGTTTGTTCCACAGGAGTTTACTGTCTAGAGTCAAACCTAGATACTTGACTTCTTGTCTCCATTCAACCTCGTTCCCATCAAGTTTAATGTTTTTGAGCTTGAGTTTTCTTTTCTTAGTGAAGGCTATCAAGATGGTTTTGGTGGGGTTGATGCTGAGTCCCACTTGCCTACACCAGCTATTTGTATAGTTCAGACCCTTTTGTACGATGTCACAAAGGGTGTTTTCAAATTTTCCCCTGGCTGTTATGACAATATCATCGGCATATCCTTGGCAGGATATTCCGAGGTCAGCCAAACCACACAGGAGTTCGTCAACCGTCAGACTCCACATTAATGGGGATGCTACTCCTTCCTGTGGGCATCCTCTGGTTGTGCAGATGGAGACAATGTATTTGCTCGTTCTCGTCTCTGCTACTCTAGTGGTGAGCAGTTCCGACATCCATTGGGATGTTGTGTTGTCTACACCTCTTCTTTTTAATGCTCTCTTGACAGCCTTATGTGGAGTGTTGTCAAAAGCTGCTCCTATGTCCAAAAGGTAGTACCTACTTCTTTTTAAATGTGTAATTTTTCCACAAGTTATGCTTTGATAAGGATTGTACAGAAATAGTCTATTTTATTCGATGTAACGATCCTGTATAACATTATTTACAAAAATTAAATTGTCCAAATTTTGTTTTAACACCCATCATCTGACTGTCCAACCCTGTTAATTTTATCCTTGTGCTTGTAATGAATCTCTTTCATGCTACAAACTTTCTTTAGAAATATGGAAAAAAATGTAAATTGCTGTATGGTTCATCGAAGGATTCTTTCTCAACATAAATCTTTCCTGAATCTTAAATCTCATTTTATGCTTATACAATTAGGAATTTTACGTAAGCCTACGAAAAAAGTTAAATTTATTGGTAAGACCGATGTTTTAATATATGAATTGTTTGACTTGAAGTTTTTTTACTAAATTTTTCAGACAAGTGAGACAAATCAAACATTCAACTTTCAGAAATCGCGTCATCGATTCATTTAAGATTAAATAGAAGCAGTTTCAGGAAATTATTCGTATTGCAATTTAAGTTTATCGGAAGGATCTTATAGTAACTCGAAATCATTTGTGAGTATCAAACAGGAAAGCTCTTGATTACTTCCTTCAGTCGTTTTCCAACGTGTTACAAATTATAATAAACATATGCATTTTGCAAACTAAGCGCAAATAGAACTTGGAGATACTATCTACAAAGAAATTGTTTCTTACAAAGCGGTAAGATTTTTTGTACTTTGTCCATCGAAGTAGCGGATTACGTTCAAACTACATTAAACATCAGGGGCGTTACTTACAAATATTTCAATCATTGCATGGTTTAAAACGACATCTCTTAAATAATAGAACTTTTTTAAATCATGACAATTCATCAGACCAAAATCTGTTGATAAAACTTCTGGTCAATAATTCAGATATCTAGTTAATCATTTAACTCTAGTTTCAAAAGTTGGACGTTACCATTATTGTGATCAATTCCGATGTATACCCAAACTGCCTTTAAACTAATTGGATTCTTTTTTATGTACACGTCCATTTTATTACAGAACTCTTGTCTGTTGAACGTATTAACACAATTAAACCAATTAAGGGAAGTAAAAACAAATATTAGGAACGACAACAATGGTAACATATATCTCTGTCTGGCACTCCTGCAACTTTATAATGGAAATTACTGCTTGAAATCATAAAACTCATCAATAGCAGAGTAAAAACTGAAAACTGAAAATGATTAGGTACATATTTATAAACAGGTTCGCAATGGTAAACGTATATTAGGAATTTGCGATTTCAAAAATGTTCTCTCGTAGAGGTTTGTCATCATCAGTAATATTGCGATAATAGTTGGAATAAAATTTTATAATTAAAAATATCTGATACAACATTTGTCACTAATTCACAAACCAATGCTTTGGACATAAGTATTATACATTTTTGTAATCGTCTATTGTTGTGGAATTCCAAAATGTAGAGAAACATATGTTGTTCTATTTAAAAAAATAACTATGATGTCATGTACGCGAAAGTGGTGACGTCATTCGTACATCCAATGATAGAGTACGATGCGCAATTGAAAATAACAATTGACCTGTGCAAGCGTTTTGTTATAATAGCTTTAGACAAAAAATATTGAATTTATTCCAACCTAAACGTCCTCACTGTATAATAAGCTCTCAACTAATATAAGAGGTTTGTTGAAAAAAGACATTTTATCGAAAGTTATTCATCAAAATTAAATTGCCCCATTCAATGTAACCCCCCTCAGCTGTAATACACTTGTGCCAGCGTTTTTACCAATCCACGAAGCACTGCCGGATGAGCTTTTTGGCATTGAATTGAGCTCTTTCAACGACGCGATCTTTATTTTCTCAATCCTAGCAAACCTGCTTCGCTCAAACGGCGCATAACTTCAAGGTAATAATCCTTATCGACCCCACGACCTTCTAATGAGAAGTCATGGTGTACCAAGGCATTGTAATCGAATAAAACTTTAGCGTGCTTTTTTCAGTCTTGGCTTTTTTTGACAGCTTCCATTGGAATGATTGGATTTCAGCATCTCCTAACCGTTTTCTTCACTGCTTCAATGTTTTCATTAGTTGTTGACGTGCTGGGGCGTCCAGTAGGGCAGCATCTTCTCGGGTTGAACCATAAACATTTTTTTTTGCTAGAAGTTGATTCACCAAACGCCATATTTCAAGTGCATCCATGCGTCGGAGCAATTAGGCCCGGTTTATAAAGAACCGAAAATCAGGGCACAATATGTCCGATTATTTACTTTGTATTGATAAGCGGCGACCGGTCATCAACACTGATCATCGGTCCTTTCTATATTTAGACAAAGTTTAATACAAATTATTTAATCCATTATTTTCGGTGGCAATAATTCGCCAGGCACACCAACACTCAAACTAAAAATGCAAAATGTTTAATGTCAAAAAATTATGTTGGAAACATATTATGTACCACAATTTTTATAAAATTGAAATTCAAATGTACGTAGCCCGCGGAGTTTGAAATCACCTGTTATGGCAGTTTACAATATTGTAAAAATATAAAAATTCATTCTTTATAGAGAATATCTCCAAAATGAATTATTAAATGAAAGAAAGAAAAAAATAACTATTTTTTTTTATTTAAATGAATGTGTCTCAGCTTCAGTTACAGTTTAAATATTACAAAGTAGAGTCAATTTTAGATAAAATAAATAGTTACATTGTTGAAAGAATGGTGTTGCAATAATGGCATGAAGGAGGACGTTCTGAAGTCATTAGATGGCAATGTGTGACGTTGGTATGTCCAATTCGTAGTCTTTTGATAATTATTTTATTTCTTCTTGGTAATGAAGGGAGGTAGAATGGCTTGACGGATCTCATGTAATTTCGAAGGGGTTCTGTTCCAGTGCTCTTGCCATAGTGAGTAGGTGCTATTTTTAAAGAAATTTTTAGGTCTTGGTACAGATGAACTTTTTCTACCGGAAGATTAGATGTTGCTGCGTCTTTTGCTGTGCGGTCTGCCAATTCGTTGCCGACAATTCCATGAGAGAGTACCCAAAGTAGTGTGACGATTACTCCTTCATGGTAAAGTTGTTGGTATCGTTCATGTATTGCTTGCACGAGGGGGTGAGAGCTATAGATGTCCTGGATAGATTTAATTGAGGAAAAGGAGTCGGTGCATATAGCGACTTTTCCTGTAGTTTGGGTTATAGAATGGAAGGTTTGAAGTAAAGCAAATAGTTCTCCAGTGTGAACACTGGATTTTGGTGGAAGTAAATTTGTAGAGACAGTTGTTTGGGAGAGAGTTACTGAGCATCCTCATAAATATTGTTGATATTCATACATCAATTTCCATTTTCGTCCAGTTTTTTTGATTCCATTAATTTTCCATGTGTTCTGCATCGTATCCTTCAGCTGAATAATTATTTCTTTTATAATAAATGCTTTCAGCTGCCTTAACTTTTCCATATAAAGTATGTATAATTTCAAAAGAAACTTCTGATAATTAAATGCATAAGTTAACACCCAAAGTTGGAATAAAATTGAATAATGAAAACAACAAAGTTTCTATTCAACGAAAATGTTAATGTGACTTTCCAAGTCGATTGCCACAACAAAAATTGCAGCATTTGTCTGCTAAATATTTATTTGTATGTAAATATTGGAATGAAACGTCTTATTTATAGACATATTTATGTCAAAATAAAAAAGCACTCGAAAAGTTTTTT
Organism: Lochmaea capreae; assembly: GCA_949126875.1. NCBI lineage: Eukaryota > Metazoa > Arthropoda > Insecta > Coleoptera > Chrysomelidae > Lochmaea > Lochmaea capreae. The sequence continues at coordinate 12,223,311 of OX421402.1, read as the reverse complement.
GAAATGGCTTTCCACGATGTGCCATTCAAAAATTCTATTCCTTTAGAAATTCCGAGAGATGAACGAGGTGGAAGCAAAATAGGTAACTGTAAGTAAGTAAGTAAAAAAACCGGCCAAGTGCGAGTCGGACTCGCGCACGAATGGTTCCGTACCATTATTCGAAGATGTATTGATATCTAGTTAGCCTAGACCAGTTCCATGCATAAACAAAATATTGCGTTACCATAGCAACGAACAATAACTTATTGGAAGTGTCAGTGTGAAGTTTGACGTCAAAAAAGTAAACCAGAGTTACGTAATAAACTAAAATAAAAAAAGATGTCCACCGAAATTGTGAAAATCGAAAAATTGGAGTATCGAGCCATCATCAAGTACCTGTATATAAAAGGGTTAAGAGGTAAGCAGATTTACGAAGATATGCTTAATACCCTTGGTGATCAATGTCCTTCGTATGCGACCGTGAAAAATTGCAAGCTTCAAAAGAGGTAAATTTTCCATTGAAGATGATGACCGATCGGGAAGGCCAGTTTCTGTGTCAGTCCCCGAACATATCGATGCAGTTCATGACATGATTTTATCAGACCGTCGAATTGGGCTAAAACGGATATCTGAAGCACTGACTATTTCATACGAACGCGTTCATCATATAGTTCACGCCAATTTGGAGAGAAAAAAAGTTGCTGCAAAATGGATCCCCAAATGTTTGAATGTTGACCAAAAGCGTGCAAGGGTAGAAGCATCGCGTTCGATCTGTGCTCGATTTGAAAACGATGTAGACTTCTTAAACCGAATTGTTACTATGGATGAGACTTGGGTACATTTCTACAATCCAGAAACAAAGCAACAATCGATGGAATGGCGACACTCTGGTTCGCCAAGACCTAAGAAGTTTCGTGTCCAAAAATCTGCTGGAAAAGTTCTTGCTTCAGTTTTTTGGGATTGCCATGGAGTAATTATGATTGATTTTTTGGATAAGGGTAGAACAATAACTGGAGATTACTATTCGACGTTACTGACCACTCTACGGGAAAAAATTAAAGAGAAAAGACGCGGAAAGCTATCCAAAGGTGTTTTGTTTTTGCAGGACAACGCCCCTGCACACAAATCTCATGTTGCCATGCAAAAAATTCGTGATTTAGGGTTTGAATTACTAGAACAACCCCGTTATTAACCAGATTCGGCTTCGTCCGACTATCATCTCTTTCATCAACTGAAAAGAAATTTAAAAGGTCGTAAATTTTCTTCCAACGAGGAGGTAATAAAAGCTGTGGCAGAGCAAGAAGAAACATTTTTTTTGAAAGGTCTAGAGACGTTCAGGCTCGCTGTAATAAATGTATTCAATATATCCTCGTATATAAAAATTGGAAAAAAACCACGTTTGTTGTATGGGATCCGCCCTTAAATAATAATTTCAGTTTAATTATTCATTTTTAAAGTGAATATGTAACTAAATATTCTGTGAATATTTCAAGCGTCTACCTGTTGCCGTTATCAATATCCAGCAAAAACAAACAAAAAAATCACGTTTGTTGTATGGTAGCCCCCCTTACATATTTTTTTTATTTTAGTTTAATTATTTATTTTTAAAGTCAATAATATAACTCAATATTCTATGAATATTTCAAGCGTCTACCTGTTGCTGTCATCAATATCGAGCAAAAAAAATGACGTTTGTTGTATGGGAGCCCCCTTAAATATTTGTTTTATTCGGTTTTCAGTAATTGTTGTTATAGTGGCAACAGAAATACATAATCTGTGAAAATTTCAACTGTCTAACTATCACGGTTAATGAGATACAGCCTGGTAACAGACGGGTAGGCAGACAGTCAGACGAACGGGCAGCGGAGTCTTAGAAATAGGGTCCGTTTTTTACCCTTTGGTTCGAAACCCTAAAAACGATCAGAAATGTGAACATACAATTTTAACAATATTACATAGGAAGGTGAATTTATATTTTCAGCAAAAACATTCCAATAAAAACAGCACACTAAATCTATTATTGATTTAAGTTGAAGGCATAGTTAACATTTTCACAAAAGAAACAACTACTTCTTGCGTTATAAACTCCGCTAGACATACAAACATATTATTTATTTTATATGAAACAGAATATGATCTAAATACATTATAAGCCGTAAGTCTTATAAATTGTTGATCACATCCACATACATCCTAACTTCTATATGGATAATATATTGAAGCAATTTTAGATTATGGAACCATATTTTACTCTCAACCGGCAAATCCGCATTTAGACAAGTTACATGTCTTTGTAAGTAAATAAATGTCTTCGTTTATCTCTAGTAGCTTTAAAAAGTACACCGAATTGTAATAAATTTGTAGAAGTAGTAGAAATGTCATTAAATTACAGAGAAGAATGCTTACCACGTTAATTCTTTGTTCAGCTGGAAAATAAATAAAATTCTTCACTGTTGATATATTTTTTTCCACAAATACATCCAAGAATAAAACAAAAATAACTTAATAATGTAACAGGTGACTCTTGTTTTCTTTCCTTACTAATTACTTTTATATACATATAACAAATAAAAACAAAGTTCTATTGGCAGTTTTTATTATTCTATGCAAAATAGTAAAATTAACTAATGCTCGAAAAGCTGGAAAGTAGGACAAAAGTACATTGTTCTTCACAGCAAATTATATATTACCAGAAACATTGTAAGCCTTTTGATCAAACACATCATTTGCTTTTCTCGACCTTGACTCTTCTCTTTGCTTCCATTGGAAAGATTGGGCTTTGGTTTCGTCATAACCATGTGTTTCATCAAAACAAACTAAGAAAAAGGCAAACTAGCTAGTAATGTCTTTATATCGTTAATCGACAGAAACTATAGTACTCAAAATTTCAGAAAAACTTTTTTTTAACCGAGTGATATAATGATAGTGACATGTGTCTTATCCACCAGTTTCTTATATACATTTTGAAAACGTACTAGTGAAAGTGTATTCGTGGATCTGTTCCGATAAAACCTTTTTATTACACTTTGGAAGATAATTTATGGTTTTATTCGAAACGCGAATACAAATTTTACTCTCTGCAGTTCATTGAATTTTACATGAATTCTAGAGAAACTTTTCATGACATTTTGAATTTCAAATTTCTTACATCTATTGTCACATTTTACTGCCGAGGAATATTTCACCTAATCAACATGCGTCATTTTCATTGAAATTAGGGACTTAAGAGAATTTCGGCTCGAATTCTCCCTCTAAAATATAAATAAAAAAAGAAAAATACTTCATTCATTCATTCGATTGGGTTGTGCTCAACAGCCCAGGCACTTGAACTGAATCTTTGTACCTTTTCCCATGTTATCTACTTCCATTCCAGAAGCTTTGTGTCTTCTATGTAGGCCACTAGTTTGACTGGAGGGATTTTCAATAGTTGTAATGGTTGTATTATTTCCTCTCCAAAGTGTTTCCGTCTGAGTTCTCACAGAAGCAGAGTATGTGAGTAGGTGTTTCATCATAGAGATCACATTTCCAGAATATAGGTTCACTAACTTTGCCCATTTTGTGCAGATGTTTCCTCAGGGTGCAGTGTCCAGGCACCAGGTCGGTAACTGTCTTCAAATATCTCTTACTCAGTTTCAATGGCCTGGTTGAGAGTTCCTTGTCTACCTTGATCAGTAAACTCTTTGTATGAAGGTGCCCTTGTGTCGACCTCCGTTTGAGTTGGTGTTCTCTATCTAGCCAGTTCTTGATTTCCCCTCCTATGCAATATTTTGTGATTCCACAAAACGGTTCCGGACCTATGAAGTCTCGTTTAGAGCCTTCTTTAGCTAACTGGTCAGCTATTTCATTACCTGCAATCCCCTCACGTGCCGGCACCCATATTAGAGACACTTTGTTGTCTCTTGCCAGCCTGTTGAGGGATTATTTACAGTAAAGGAAAATACTTATTTTCAGTTAAATAAACATTGTTCTCATATATTCAATCACTCTGTATGTGTTTTTGTTTTTTGGAATTGTAAATGCTTTAAACAGTATTATCAACCTAAAAAGTTGTTAATGTTATGTCACAGTAGAAAAGTCCAACGGTCGAGTCGGCCGCATCAATATAAATGCAAAGGAAAATTTACTACCTTGTTTACCACTTAGCCTCTTTTACACGCTTAGGAAACGCGCATAAGGAAGCTTTGTTTTCCCGGTTTTTGTGACCGTCGGCAAAATGTCGAGCAAATGCGGAGAAATGAATTAGGTACTCGCTACAAACAAATACATATATTTGAAAACTATTTTAAACTATGGCTTCGTTGTACAAAGAATTTCCATTTCATTAAACATAATTTTATTCGTCTCGTGAAAACATAACATACGAGTATATCTATGTAAAGTTTCAAATTGATTATAATGTTTTCAAGAAATTATGCAGTTAATATCAAAATATCTGTATCTGTATCTGTATCTGTAGAGTAGGGAGGGTGAGTGTAGGCGTTGTCCTCCTAGGTCATCGTCCATCCTGTCCTTCCCAGGAAGGTGGACAGGTCACTAGGAGACATCTCCTTTATATCGGCATGTGTAGGCCAAGACTCACCGAACACACACTTTCTTATTGACCTCTTATTGACGATAACTCCGGACACTCGCATAGGACATGTCTGACAATTTCATTTTCCTGTTCACACATCCTTCATATAGGTGTGTCCACTAGCCCCATAGTATGGAGGTGTTTCCTTAGCTGACAGTGGCCAGTCAAGAATCCTACTGTCATCGCCAAATATTTCTTCGGCGCCAGCTTCCCAGGGTCGCTCAGGGTGATCCATCCCATCTCTTAAGGGATTGAGCATGGGTGTAACGTTTGGCTAGTTCCGCAATTGTCGAAGTCGTTAGGCCGTAGGTGTCACTGGGTCCTAAAATTTTTAGTCCAGCCGCTTCCTTGGCTAAAGAATCGGCAATGCGATTTCCTTTACTCCTGTCGTGCCCTTTAATCCACCTCAGGATAATATTGTTATCTGCCGAGGCACTAGCTAAATCTTGGTGGCATTCTAGTACTAGCCCCGATATAACACGTTGTCAGTTCAAGGCTAATAGGGCTTGTCTACTATCAGTGCAGATTGTTATGTTTTTGCCAGAAATTTCTTTTCTGGTTAGTTCTTTCGTGGCAATTGAGATACCAGCCAGTTCTGTTTGAATCACGCTGTTATTGTTTCCCATTCCCCACTTAATCCTTAGGCTTAGTGCTCTGGAGTAAACTCCTCATCCTGAGCCTTCTTTTAATATCAAAATAACTGTCATTATTAATTATACTAAGTAGATACATCTGCATCGTCAAAATATGTTCTTTGGTTAAAGAATGGACGCTTTTCAAATTGATTTCTTTTTAACATGATAAATATCGATTTGACTCCGCTTCATTAACAACTTCAATTTAGTGTTTTTGTAAACTGCCCATCAATTGCAGTCAACAGGTTGCAGTCGTTAATCAGGCCGCATTACAAAACATAATTTGTGTTCTGTGGAAATTATTATTTGCATGGTGTACCCAAATTACACAATAAATTATGTTCTATGACGTGAAAACGCTTGATTCATGGTTTAATATTATTGATAATGTCTTTTTTAATTAAAAGGAATGCGCGTCTCTATAAAATTTGTTGAATTATTTATTCAGTTTATCAATGAATGTTCATAACAAAACACTTGTCTTATAAGGTTAAGATGAAGAAGTTGAAAGAAAAAACTGTAGAAACATTGACAGCAGCCAGAATGGATTATTGAATATACTAACGAAAAAGAGAATTGTTGAGAGCCTAGAATTTCCATTCAGATAAATCACGTTATACAGGGCTTCGAAAAAGTATAGCAACAAGGCATTATCTTTGAAACGGATGAATACGAGGGTTATCTTTTCACAGTAGATAAATCTCCACGGAAAGAAATGCATTTTTCATCATTTGGAACCAGTTCTGGAAGCAGTTATTCAACTTACCTGTTGGTTCATTCAAAATAGAGTTTTTGAAGGCATTGACTGCATCTTCTAGGGACTGAATCTTTTGACCACGCAGTTCATTCTTAATTTTTGGAAAAGTATAAAGTCGTTAGGACTTAGGTCGAGACTGTATGGAGGATGGTCCAACAATTCGAGGTTCGCTTGCTTTAAAACTCAATTGTTTTTCCGGCTGTGATGGAACATACATTGTCTTGATGGAGGATCATTCGTCGTTGGGGTTGGTTTGATCTTTGCTGCATGACCCGCATTTGAGACAAATATCGCCACCATCTTTTTGGAAACACATCGAGAATAGATAACGTTGGTCAGTTTTGGTTCATCTTGGAACACCCAAAGATCCAACTGGCGTTAGTTTTCCAGGCTTCATCAATGCTGTATATTTTTTGAGTTTCTTGCGTTAAGACGTTTTAGATTTTTTTGACTCCAATTGACTCTAATTGCTTTCTGTTGTTCCATCAACAGATGTGGTATCCAACGAGAAACCAATTTTCTACAGCTCCAATGTGACAATAAGAGTAATTGCCTGCATTTTGAGACGTATGCGATCACGTTAGTTGAATTGTTAACGTCAAGGCGGTCCTTCAGGTAGCCCCAGAGAAAAAATCAAGATGTGTCAAGTCGGGTAATCATGCCGACCACTCAATTACACCACTTCGACTAATCAATTTTCGAGAGAAAGTTGTATTTAAAGTCTCTTTGATAGTATGGAGGTGCACTATCTTATCGAAAGTATACGATAACATTTTGAAATAAACAGTTTATCTACTGAAAATCAGTAGGAATAAGCTAAGAATTATGACAGGTTATCTAACGGCTCATGCCCCGGTAAAAGATCACCTGCATAAAATGGGGCTGTATAACGGGGATCTCAGCTGCAGACTTTGTGGCATGGAGACCGAGACCGTAACCCATATCTTGTCTGACTGTAAGGCATTGGACTCCAGAAGACAGATAATCTTCGGAGAGGCCAATGTGCCGCCTGAAGCATATGGCAAGCATCCAGGTGACCTATATATCGTCTACTCGAAGGTACGGGAATGGCTGGGTGGGTGGAATAAATGTGGGAATAGAATACAATAAGCCTACAGGCCGCAGTGCTCCCGGAATAAGAACGGCTTCAGAAGAGGGGTAAAACCCAACGTAACTTTCGAATCCAATCTAATGAATATATTTAGACAATTGTACTACCTGCACCCGGTGTCCAGTTTATTTATTGTGAACAAGACAGGTAACAAAAATATACCTATTCATTTTCTCATTAAAATATCGAATTTATTCAACAATTTCAGTAAATCTTCACAAAAAAAAGGCCAATCTACAATAAGAGGGTACCAAACACCCTTGAAACGTCTAGTACGTACTATTCGCCTTACACTATCTGAAGATTGCTTACAGATGAGTATTTCATGTTCTCAATAATTAAGGTAATAGGTTAATTTATATTAAGTTCATAAGCTAAATTTAATTAAAGTTGAGCTGAGTGTTCAAATAACTTATTTTAGTATGTCTTTCTAGGATCCAGGGAGCACAGATCCAAAGTGTGGAATTTCTGATTATATTACTGGATAGATCTTACTTTTATACTTTTTATGGTGGTATCCGACAGCATCCAGAGTTCTGCAGATCTCAGATAAAGATTAGGGGACTAGGTGTAGGCTTGGTATCATGCAAGATTTCCTTAAGTTACATGCACACTGAGCAAGAATGAAAGTAAGCGTGTAGATAGAAGGCCTAAAATAATGTTAGTGATCGCATTAGATTTAACGTAGCCTGTAAAGTATAGGTACAAACCTTTCGTGAAATGTGGCCTGATATGCATGAGGTTTATTTTTATTTAAGAACCCCCATCAATCCTCAAGAAGTGGAGTATGTCACCCAGACATAAAAATTGAAGGTTCCTCAATAAAAATGGGATATGGATGGCACAGATATCCGAAGATGTTCGTTTGTTTTTCCCAAAACTGTTATGGACCATTCATCACCCATTAAAACCCAAAAAAACTTGATTCCTCTGACAGTTGACCTTCTTATCAAAAGTGGCCTTTTATATATTGGTTATTAATCAAATTAGGAGAAGGTCAAGGTCACCACATTTAATAATTTGGATTGATACCAAGCTGATACACTTCTTCCCTGTGGTCTTGTCTTTATAGACTAGCTGTGGCCGATTTTCATTATTTGGATATTGTTATTTTATTTTTTTGATTTCTAACTAAATTTTTATTATTATTAAACGCTTTTTTAACTATGATTCATTTTTGATGTTCATGTTTCATGAACCCGTAACAATTGACTAAAACTTGTATTCTGCACGAGAAACTGTAATTAATCTAAGACTGACAACCAGGTAACTTGTCATAGCAGCCAATATGTAATTTTCCAAAAGAAATGACAAAAATATAATGAATATACCACAAAGAACATACAGAAGATAATAAATGTAACTAATCTAGATTAATGCGAACCACAAATGGATTTTTAAGGAAAACTTTTTAACAGTGTAGGAATTCAGTAGGAATCGATAACGTGAATTTCGTCTTACAAGTGTATATGAGAGCTAAGAAAACCAGTCGATAGTTGAACAGCTTGTGAATCAAGGAAAAGTCCTCCCTCAAAGTTGGCTCGTTAGGAAGTTCAAATGTTTTTATTGTAATCAACGTTTGTCTATTTTAAGATGAAAGTTTCTATACCATTTTTTACCAGCAGCAGTTGTAAAAGATAAAAATTTTCTCGAATAGAAATGATTAATGGTACAAAAATAGAAAATCTCAACTTGCTGGTAAAAATAAGATTTATAAGTTTTTGTTTAGTTAGATAGTTTCACTTATAATATCACAAGAGCTTAAATTATTTCAGGAAATTTTCTTCGCGGCTCGGGATAATTTTTCAAAATATTCCTGCCCTCAAGAAAATTTGCTGAAATAATTTAAGCTTGCGTGGTACCTATTCGGTAAGAAAATTTTACACCTTAATTTTGGAAAAAATGATTAATCCTACCTGACATTTTAAATTAATTTCACTGCTTGTCAAGTTGGACAGGGTATTGTATTGTTTTTGACATATTATGTTGATTTGTCATTTTTGTTTAACAGGCTCTGTCAGAAAGCTTAATAATTATTAGTTTAAAACGTCTGTATGAAGACAAGAAATTTTGCATTATTCACAGGTATATATACATTATTTAATAGTTGTAGATCATATGTTTACACTTTCAACTGTCAAAGTCTCCACTTAAATATCGTGGCGCCTCGAAAAAATTTAAGGAAATATTTTAAGTTTGGTTATTCAAAATTAAGGCATTTTATTCGTTAAAAAGTAGTGGTGTGACATTTTCGGTAAAGTATTTTAAATCGTGTGTTAATACCTGCCCAATATAACCGTAAATGTTTATTAATTAATGTTAATCCTAATATAAATTTTCACTTAAATAAAAAATTATAATTATTATTCGTAGAGGTTTAATTAAGGGATACATTAAATTTTTCATTTGGTAATTATATTACTATTCTTGAGAGGTTTAATTAGGGGATAAACTAAACTTACACAAAAAATGGAAAAGTCTAGCAATATAGGTTTTTAAAATATAAATGTTTAATAAGTACATTAATATAATAGAAATGTATACATAATTAAGAGATTACTATTGAGTATCATCAAACTTTGAATCCCATACGGAAAGAAAAGAAACGTCGCTTATTTTGCAGCAAGTTATACTTGGAAGATTCCTCTTCTTTGGAGAGATCCTCATTCCTTAATCTGCACAATCGGCTAACAATAAACGAAAACCCTCAAAAATATTTGTGTCTTAATTTGACGTTCAAATTTGTACGTCTTTTAAGCCAACTTAAGCCATTATGTCATGAAATTCACCTTTAATCGAATATGTTATAATGTCGATCCACAAAAATTTTGTACATGTAACAGAAAAGATCTAGAGACCATCTATTATTTGACTGTCCCACATACAATACTATAAAAGGAGAGAATACGGTCTACCTTCAAAACAAGACATTTGTTCAGAAACTAAATAATATAGATACCAGTGCTGCTAAACAATGTAGCTATTTAATTAATATTCTTAAGTTAAGGTCGTTTGCAGGGCCGCCGTGCAAATGTGATCACAGCGCCTTTTTTTAGTGTACGATTTTATATTATGTACATTCAACATAATCGCTGAAGCAAAAATAAACATTTTATTACCAAACAAAAAATGAACATTTTTTGAACAAGAGATAGTTCCTTAATCTAAAAAACCTAAATAAAACTAAATAACCATTAAATAAAAGTAGCTTTACGCGCTTTCTTTCTGGAAAATTCAAAAACAAGATTAGTCACATTTATATTGTCCAACAAATCACTTTCAATCGATATGTTTGCCAAATTATCGAGCAGCTGTTGGCCCATTGACGATCTTAAGTAGTTTTTGATTAACTTTAACTTTGAGAAACATAGGAACTAGAAAATATACTGTGGGCGCACGGCGCTTAGTAATAGAACAAAATATGCAATAGATCGGGACCAAGCACCTTAAAGAAGTCATGTTTGACTCTATATATACTAATAATAATACATTTTATAAATTATTTATTTAAATATTATTACTTATTTCCTTCTTGTGTTTAATCTTAATTTTCGCATATTTTAACCGATTTCTCAGACATTGGTAAAAATAAAAATATATTTTCGGCGCCTTTTTCGTGACGGCGCAGTCGTGTACCGCACAGCTTGCACATATGGCTGGAACGGCCCTTTTGTCAATCAAGAATTATACAAAAAAGTACAATCTCGCATGCGACAAAAAAAATGTCGCTGTTTGAGAATAGACCCCCTGGTCGTTTGTTCTCTGTGAATAAGCAAGCTGAATTGTTGTATCTTCATAAGTTTTCCATTGTTTGGGAATATATGACGTCACCAGCGATCAAGTATTGGCGCGAAATTTGAATCGGAATTTAAAATACATAATTTGTAACGTTAAAAAATCATACTAATAATTCAATTCCATCTTTATTGTTTATAGAAAAATATAATACTTTACAACAAGAAGTACTACAACTATATTTAGATAATACGACAGCAAGTTTTTAGTAATTGTTATTAGGTGCGTTCTTTTTGACTGAGATCTCAGTAAATCTCATCTCAAATCGATAATGTACGCATTCTTTTTTAATTTACTCACTTCGAAGTGAGCTGAGATTTTTCCTCCTCCTTCACCGATGCTACATATGCTATTCGGGGGTATCAGTTAGACTTGAGTCGGAAATAAAGTGGAGGGGATGAAGAAGTATTTGAGTTCCTTGAGTTTCAAACAACATAATCAAATTTGGATTGGGTTTGAGTGAATGTTAACACATGGGCTGACAAGTCCCGGGCCTAAGTTTTATTGCAATCGCCTGTTTTTCAGTTAGTACCAACCTTAAAAAGACAGCTGTCAAAATTTCATGATATTCTATCATTAGTTCGTGAGTTATTGTGCTAAGAGTTACACCACTTTTAATATTTTCAAAACAATCGATCAAAAACAATTTCGTGTATTAATTTGACACTGGTTTTTGATGGGGAAAAATACAACAACAACAATAAAACGATGGTTTGCTGACTTCAAACGTAGTCACCCATGGTGCGGAACGCAGTGGACGTCCAAATGAGGCGGTAACACCAAACATAAAAAAAAAATCCACAAAATCGTTTTGAATGATCGAAAGGTGAAGTTGCGTGAGTAAACATATAAAACGACGTGTTGGCTTTATATTGCATTAGCAATTGACTATGAGAAAGATCTGTTCAAAGTGGGTGGCGCGTTAGTTCACTGATGACTAAAAACAAGAACGTGTTGAAGTTTGTGAGCAATGTTTTACCATGTATAAATGTAATAAACCGGATTTTTTACGTCGATATGTGACAATGGATGAAACATGGATCCATCACTTCACTCCGGAATCTAAACGATCGTCATCTGAGTGGACAGCAACTGGAGAACCTCGTCCAAAGCGCCCGAAAGCACAACAATCAGATGGAAAGGTTATGGCCTCAGGATTTTGGGATGTACGTGGTGTAATGTTCATCGACTCTCTTGAAAAGGGAAATACCATCAACAAATTTTGTTTCATCAAGATAACGCACCGTGTCACAAGTCAATCAAAACAATGGCAAAACTACATGAATGGAACTTTGAATTGCTCCCACATCCACCGTATTCGCCAGATTTGACTCCCAGCGACTACTGACTGTTCGCAGACTTAAAAAAAATGCTCGCTGGTAAGAAATTTCGCTCGAATGAAGAGGTTATCGCTGACTCTGAGGCCTGTTTTAAGACAAAAGATAAATCGTTCTACATAAGTGGTATTGATATGTTAGATCGGCGCTGGAATGATTGCGTTGTTCTTGATGGAAATTACGTTGATGAATGAAACTAATTTTGAACAAAAAAAAAACGTTTTCTTTGTTAGGCCCGGGACTTTTCAGCCGATGTGTTATCTATGGGATTATGGAAAGAATGACTTACTTCATTAGATGCTGGTACGAATCTGTCTTATATTTTAAATATTTTTTTGAATTGAAATATGATACTTCAGCATATCGCGCGTTTGAATTGATTGAGTCGTTCTTCTGGTGCTTACTCACATCACTTTATCTCAGATCACATTAACTGAAGTGAACTGAGATGTCAGTTAAAAATAACGCACCTATTGTTATAAAATATCAATTACTGATACTTTCATAACAAAGTAATAAACGTTCAGAACACTATTCTATAGTATTGTTCTATAAGATCGTCTTCAATTGTCTGTTTGTCTTTTATTAATCATCGAATGAGAGAAAAAAATGTGCACGTTTTTGTTCAGCCTTCAACAACATTCAAATATCTCTGTAATTTATTTTACAGCAAATTTGGTTTGCTAGAGCTTTTTAAGTGACTACCAAGTGAGTTATAAGCAACCGACAAAATGTTTATTTTCGCGAAAACTCAGAAGGCGAACTGAGATAAACGAGACGTCATAAATCATTAAAGTGTCAATTGAGCTTTATTCATAAAAAATGAGTATTTAGTGGAAAGTTAAGTGCTTTTGAGAGCATGTAATTACATCTGCAATTTCTTATTAGTCATTTCGACTTTTAGAAAATACTCATAATGTTGAAATCTTTGATATCATTTTTAATGTTTTCTTTGTATATTTTAAAGTGAAAAGGAGGCTTTATACGTACAGTTATTTTTTACGAAAAATAGTTTTTTTCAAATAACACCAACCTCACTTATTTCGATGAAAATAACAGAAGTTTTAATTGTTGCAGGTAGCTTGGATGCACTTCGAGCAATCTGCCATTTTGACAGTACACAATCACGTGATAACTAGGAATCCCCGTATAAGCGTTACTCACGACAAACACCGAACTTGGTTTCTACATATTAACAATGTTGAAGAAGAAGATAAAGGTCGCTACATGTGTCAAATCAATACTGTCACGGCCAAAACACAATTTGGATTCCTTCATGTAGTCGGTGAGTTGACGTTTTAATCTCTTCAATAAAAGAATGTTTCAAATGTTTTTCTCATGCTACTGCAATTTATAAAATAGATAGAAATGAAACTTTATTGTGCCTAAAGAATAGCCGAAGTTCTGACAAAGTTACATCGGGCCAGATATACGATTTATTTGTCTTTAGAAAAACACAAATAAAAATAAGTGCTGAAGTAGGAAGTTATAATCAAATACCAAAAATACTATCGATAAAATACGTGATTTGATACATCATATTTATTGTCCTTGTTTTTTAGGTGTCAAGGAGATTTTATTGTTATTAATTATATTATAATCACTATAATATGTTGGTGTGTTTTTTTTTATTTAGGAAATAACAGATAAATGCTCTCTAGAGCAGGCATGACCAACCTTTTCAAGATTGCGTGCCATCTTTGATTTAAGCAGTACCACATCTATAAAAATGCACAATTCGTCCAGAAAACCCAAAAAATCAACGATTTTCAAACGGTACCAACAAATATGGTGATAAGCGTGGTATGGGACGCGGGGCTTGGGATCATAGAAAACATTTACTTTTTTGGTAATGTTTGTCGCGTAAATAGATGCGTCGTGTGCAAATTTGAGTTAGTTTGCTTGCTACTTTCAAAGTGAAAACGTTAAGTGTCAGAAGAACATCGTTGTTTTCAATACACTTGGATGTATAAGTACTTTTTCATACAATTTAAGGAGAAACCAACTTGCCTGATTTGTCGTGAATCTGTAGCTGGTTTTTGGAAACAAAACACAGAACAAAGTAAGATAATGTTACAGATAAAGCTCGCGAATCTCAGTTACAGTTATTTAAAAAAAAGTTTAAGCACAAGACAAGCGCTGTCAAAAGTATGTTTTCGCGACAGGTGAAAGGAATGGATGACATCTTTATAAGATCGCTAGTCTTATTGCGAAAGAACAACATTCGCTCAGCGGTGGCGAGTTTATAAAGAAGTGCTTCATCGCAGCTGTTGAAGAAATAGCCTCAGATAAATGTTCGGCAAACAAAGAAATAAGTCTTTCCCGGCCCACCATTACTCGTCGCGTAGAAGACATCGGCCAAAATTTACAAGACCAGCTGCAAACAAAGGCAGAAACATTTTACTTTTTCGCCTTGGCTTTGGACGAAAGCACTGACATTTGTGATACAGCGCAATCACTCATGAAAGACCGCACATCAGCAGATGAGCTTTTTTAAGAAAAAAAAGCTAAATTTAAGTTGGAATAATCTTTGAGGTCTAACAAGGATGATTGGTTGAACAAATGGAGTAGCGACTAAAATTTTGCATCAAATGGAAATCCAAAACTTGGAGCTGCCATTACCTGTTGATTACATCATTCACCAGCAGGCTTTGTGTTGTAAAATACTCGAAATGAATCATATAATTGTGTACTTCATTCGTTCCCGTGGAATCATCGGCAATTTCAAGCATTTTTGGAAGATATCCCCAGAGAATTTTCCAATATCTTTTACCACAACCAGGTAAGCTGGTTAAGCCAAGCCTAAGTATTATCATATCATTTTTTAGCCTTCTTTCCGAGATTGAGATTTTTCTAGCGGAGAAAGACAAACCATACCCTGAACTTTCTGATGCATCGTGGCCTTGGGACTTTTGACAGACATATACAGCCACTGTAATTATTTGGATTTGAAATTACAGAGACAAGCCAAATTCATATTTTAATTTTTAAATGATGTGTCTGCTTTTGAGCTGCAATTAAATCTATTTACCAAATAAATCGAAAATAAAAATTTTATTTACTATTGCTCTAAAAAAAATACAAGAAAAGCATCCTACAGAATTCTCAACTGTAAAATTTTTGAACTAGTTGGAAAAACTGAAAATTGAGTTTCAAACGCATTTTCAGAAACTTGAAGAGCAATGTGTGAAGTTTCGGTTGATTGAAAATCCTCTCCAAATTTATAAAACTACAGTTCGGGAAAATTTTCAAAAGGAAATTATGGAATTAAAAACCAATACTTATCTTAAAGACTTGTACGAAGAAAACCGAAAAAACTTACCCAACTTTTATAAAAATCTCGCTGAGAATAGTTTTCCCGAAATTAAAAACTGACAAAACGAGTTTTTTCAATGTTTGGATCAACATATTTGTGCGAGCAAACATTTTCAAGAATGAAATTGATCAAGAGCAAGAACCAAAAATCCCTAATAATTTTCTCAAGAGCCAATAAACAAATTTCGATTAATGGTATTTATTGATGTTTGAACAAAATTATTTTCAGTGTGGTTACTGCAAAACAAAAGTTAAATCTGGAAACAACACTAGTAGTGTGCTACATAGTGTGCTACATATCTTATTGGTATGATATTTTTTCTACCTTGTACCAATTTAAATCAACTTGTGATACATTTTTGGAATCAGCTCAGCAAAGAAAATCCACAAAGTGAAAAAATAGGGTGTTTCATTTCAAAGAACTTATTGCTCAAGCTATGGTTCATATCATCATAGATTATTCTTTTAAAAAATAGTAAATTAAAATAAAAATCTACCTGCTTCGGTATTTTTTCATATTATAGTTGTGAGTAAAGTTAATTTGCACCGTTTCACATTTTGTCGGCAAGATAAAGAAATCTGTAAATAGAAGCAGAACCGGTTTCAGACAAATTTTTCATTATTGCTGGATCCCGACGCACTAGCGATTTCTGTATTCTCTTTTTCCGATTAATAGCAGTTTTACCGATAACTGTAATAATGGATTTTTTTGAAACTTTTACCAATTATGTATTCTTCCAGCAGCTCCGATGAATAGCAGTTTTATCGATAACTGTAATAATGGATTTTTTTGAAACTTTTGTCAATTATGTATTCTTCCAGCAGCTCCATGCTTTGACCCATTATTTTCTAGTTTCAGTCGCCTGTACATATTTTGTATCATTTTTTGCGTAGATAGCGATTGGAACAAAAATTTCTTTCTGTCTATTGTCTCAAATCCCTACTCTCCACTTTCAGAAATTTCAAAACCTTTGGTAAAAAATTTGAACAATAAAATATTCATGTTTTATACATACAACAATCAATCAACTTATTATATTCACTGCGACATTGCAAAATCTTCGAATGGTCGCCAAAAAGTCATAATTTTAATTATTACCAACAAAATAAAACAAAATCTCAATCACAGCAACATGTAATAACGCAATATCTCGTAAATAACAGAAAAGAACTAAACCCACCCTGGGACGTTAACGGTCCATGTGGACTAACAATTCAAGTAAATGTTGGATAGTCCTATCAGGAGCTACATTGCACCAATGAAAATCAAGTGTTCGCTTGTGGGTAGGTCAAGACTAGAAATAATTTATGGCTTTTTTATCTTTTCGGCTTGTTAATCCTCAAAGAGACCTTGCCGCATACTGTTATTTTATTGTGAAATAGTACAAACTAATTTTACTCACAACTATACTGCTTATTATGCTAACATAATTAATGTATGAGTTACTTTATGGATGCATTGTATGAGATTGTTTTGACAATTTATCAAGTTTATATATTACTGATTTTTATTATTTTTTTTACAAATTCGATCCATCCTGTATAGTTTTCTTATTATTTTTTCTGTACAATTTAGACGTGGGAATGGTTTTGCGATAGGAAATTGTTTTCGACGGAAAAAGTCTGAAAGTTGAGGTGAAAATCAAACCACAACTCGGTTTTCCGGCGTAATTTGAATTTCAGTGACGGGTACAAAAAATCCGCCTTTTTCCGGACTGTCGTCAATTGTTTTTCGGAAGGTCTGATCGTAATAAAGATGCTTATAAATTGTACAGTGCAAGGTTCGATATTAAAAGTTCTCAGAATACCTATATCTACAAAATTTTATTGTCAATTCCATTTTATCAAATGCCGATTATGATAATGTTTACTTTCTAAATTACATGCAAAACCCAATCTTAATTTATTCAAAGATGTTTTTCATTGTCAGATCTTCTTTTATTAAAGTATTTTTTCTTGGTCTACCTCTTTTTGTCACTCTTAATAAATTTCATTACAAGAGCTTGTATTTTTTGTATTATTTGTTGTATTCCTATATCATTATTAAATATTATTTGTTGCGAAATTAAACCACAATATTTTTAGGATTTTTATTTCAACGTTTCGGTAGCGTTCCAGCTACAGTTATCAGATTAATTAAGTTTTTTAAAATTCTGGTCCCTATCTGGCACAACGAAAAAATTTGACAATTTTTAACGTTGAAATAAAAATCCAAAAAATATTGTGGCTTAATTTCCCAACAAATACCAAAAAGAATAATAGATTCACCACAAGGAACATACAGAAGATATCATTATTAAATATTTCAATGTATATCTACTTGCTCTAGTTTTTTGCTTTTGTATTTTGAATTGAAAGATGAGGCTTTCACTTGATGAAGATCCATACTTTACGATGAAATAAAACAATTTAATTTGCTTAAATCTTCATTATATTTGAACTAAGTTCAATATACACCTGACACCGATATGTAGATGACATTTTAGCTTGCTTCACCGGTACAACTAGACAATTAGATAACTTCATTCCTTACATCAAATCAATTCATAAAAATATCAAATTTACCGTAGAAATTGAACAAGATAACTCTATAAACTGTTTAGACCTTACAATTTCAAATATAAATAATAAACATGATTTTTTTATATTTCACATACAGACATTACAATTCATAATAGTTCGGTCCACCCATTCAGTCATAAATTAGCAGCTTTCAATAGTAAGATACATAGACTTTTAACAGTTCCATTAAATACTGACAATTACAACAAAGAACTAAATATCATAAAACAAATAGCAGTTAATAATAATTACGATCCAAATTTAATAGACAATATCATAAATAAAAAGATACTAAAACATACTTTAGAACAAGTATTTCCTGCTGATAAAAACAAAAATAACCAATTTAAAAGCTTAACATACCATCCTTAAAAATCAAATCCTTTCTAGAAACTTTAGACTTGAATATTTGCTTTAAAACCGATTACAATTTATCCAAATTCATTAAAAACAACAAATCTAAATCTTCAAAATTACACAAATCAGGAGTTTATAAATTAAAATGTGGTAATGACAACTGTGATAAAATTTATATAGGTAGAACTTTTAGGAATTTTAAAACTAGAATTTCAGAATACAAGCGTAGCTATGACAACCAAAAATTAGATTCCAACTACTCAAATCATTTATTAGCAAACCAACACACTTTCGATTAAAATTTTGAAATTTTGCATATAGATCCTAAATCCCTGAAATTAAATATTTTAGAAGCTCTTGAGATAAATAAAAACAAATATTCAGATAATGTTTTTAACGACCAAATAGATATCAACAATTCTCCCTTACTATACCTTCCTACCTAGAAACTTCCGGTAAGATTGTTGTGAATTAATTTCCAGGCAAACCTGTTCAATACTTTAGTTAATCCCTAATTTAGACACTTTAATGCTTTTTATTTCCATGTAAATAGATTATGATACTTTTGTCAATATCCGTAAAATTCCCTATTAATACACTGTATAAATTAAAATTTTTTCATTATACCTCCACTCGTTTGAGAAAGCTATTCTGTTAGCGAAACGCGTCACGAATTGTATATTGAACTTGGTTCAAATATAATGAAGATTTAAACAAATTAAATTGTTTTATCTCATCCTTTTATATTTTGTTGAGTCTTATTTATTTTTCTTCAATACATCGTTCCATATAGGTCATTTTCTGTAGTTTTAGGAATCACCAAGTCATTTTCAAAAACTCAGACTTTAATTTCATATGGATGTAGTTTTAGTATTTCTAATAAAAATATAATACATATTATTATCAATACATCGATATATTAATGAATCCATAAACTTGCAACTAAAACTGGTGAGAATTAAAAAAAATGTTACCCTCTTCCTCAGGTAAAACTTGTAAAGATATGAGTTCATTTGCATTGTCAAAACAGTAACAATTAATAATTCTGATAACGTTAATTTCGAAAATCTGCAGGAACAGATGGATAATAAGTTATGGGGTCACAGTTGTTAATTAGGGAATTAATGGGCCAACTTGAAATTTCGTGGTTTTTCATCCAACTCCTAATTCATTACTCTCAAATCTGCTTCAGCGCTGCTGCTTTTTGTTGAGAATAGCTTTTTTGATGACTGTGATAAATGGCGACTTACTGTTTTTATTTAAATAAAATATAATTTTTACTATAAGAAATTTACATGTGTGAAGTTAATCAAAGTAGGTACAATATTAAACATTCTGTAAATAAAGTATCAAAAATTAATTATTTAAAAATACCGATTAAAGATATAAGTTTTTTTTCGATAAGTTGACAGTTCCCTATACTAATACGGAGCTTGTCCACATGTGTCATTTAGTTTGTTTACAGTGCTTCATTTGCAGTTCATCTAAAAAATATTTTCCGATTTTTTAAAAATATAGAACAAAGAATTCGTCTCAAATGTTGCATTGCAAATTGAATTTCTTATACGAAAACGCTGAAAATGTCATAAGGCTTACGGTGAATCGACTTTATCAAAAAACTGATACAGTGTATTCAAAAGCGGTCCAGATGTGGTTGAAGATTTGTCTTGCTCTGGTCGGCCATCAACATCTTCAACTGAACTTGACACCGCTTAAAAAATTGTATAAAACGCGTTGCCGCTCCACTAGTGCCGGAAGGCTTGAATTTTTTACAAAACCCCACATTTCTGAAACACATTGTAACTGACATGTGTGTAAGACCAATTTTCACTTATGAAGCCATTGCGTCGAGTAGTAGAACTAGCCTATTGACGACGAGAGAAAACCTTTCTAAAATTCAAAGACTAGCCTGTATATGCATTACAGGAGCAATGAGAACATGCCCAACGGCAACTATGAAAGTGATTCTCAACCTCACACTACCACATATGGTGGTAAAAAGTATTGCAAAAAGAACAAGATACAGACTAAGTAGAGATGGAATCATAAAAAAAACCACCTCTTTACCATTAGAAATAAAAAACCTGGGACATGCCACAAGATGGAATGATGAAAAGGTATAACTTTTCAAAGAATTTGGTTACGGAATTAAGCAACAAGAAGTGGGATCCAAATAACCTTACCAAACTTGGAAAGAATGCTATTTAATGATACACAGAACTGGGATAGGAGTGTACGGGCCAGGAACCAAACACTCTGAAAGCTTGGGAAAAACCCTAAGGATATAGGAAGCAAATGATTATCATAATGTCGGATAGACATGCAGCCATTAGAGCACTGAGCTCTTGTGTAATCAATTCCAAAATGGTGTGGGAATGCTTAGGCAAACTCGATAAACTAGGCGAAAACAATATTGTCATCTTACTGTGGATTTCAGGTCACAATGGAATAGAAGGAAATGAAAGAGCAGATGAACTAGCAGAGCGGGGGACTGAAACACTCTTCTGAGGTATCCTCTCCAATTTAATATTGGAAGAAATAGGCAAAGCCAAAAAAAGAGATCTGACCATATGAAACATCTAGTAGGACATAGATAATCAAAGATCCGTCTGACTACAACCTGTTGAGAACAAATGGATGTCTGAGTCATAGTAAAACTCCACTAAGGCCTAACAGAGGTCCCAACGGGACATTGCCTAAATGGGTACCTGAAAAAGCTTAAAATGGAAGACGATAGAAGAGGGACACTACATTCTTCTTCCTCCACTATTTTGAGCTTTTTCAGGTGCCCGTTAGGATCCCTGTTAAAACTTTTAGTGCAGTTTTACTTTGATTGATGCATTTGATCTCAATGGGTTGTAGCCACCCATCAGAATCTTTGATTGTCTAAGCCATAGATCTTTCCAATGGTCAGATATTCCCTTTTCTTCGGCTTTGCCTATTTCTTCCAATATTACATTGGGGCTCATTTCGCAATAGGGTTCCGGCCCCCAGAGGGGTCTTTCAGTTCCCGTCTTTGCTAGTCCATCTGCTATTTCATTTCCGTCTACTCCAGTGTGTCCTGGAATCCACAGTAAGGTTTTTATGTAAGGGATAAAATAAATTTGTATTAATAACACATATTTTGTGTTTTTTTGACTTTAAAGCACAGTGATACTTTCAGACATCGATTAAATGCCACGTTTGTTACGCAACTAATTATCACGAAATAGAGTGCAGTCTAGTTAGTAATTTCAAGTTGTTTGTGGTAACTAACCTTATTTTATTAGCTCTACAGCTTCTAACTATTTCCTTAAATCATATGAAAAAGTTTTAGAATGTGGGATAAAAAGTTGCTACCTCGTTAGTGAGATTGGCTGAATTACAGGTTTCAGCAGTAGTTTGTAAACATTGATTAGATTATTGTTTGGTAGGTTATGCCGTTGGAATTACTAAATAGATGAGGAATCAACATTTGGTTGTCTTCAATTGAAATTAAAACATTCGTAAGATCCAAGAGAATAGCGCCACTTCAAATGCTAATATTTACTTAAGTAGAAAAAAAACAAAATTCGATTATACAACTATTTGTCTAGAAGTAACGTGTAAACATATTTTAAAATGTTGAAACAACAATCCCCAATCGTTTTATTGCTACCTCTAAACCAGCAAGTGATTTCAATTTATTTCCAACCGATTTGTATAACATGTCGGAAGCACAATGTTCTCGGCTAACCGGTAGGACGATTCACACCATTTTTATGTCCACTTTCCTTGTTAAATTGTTTTGACTATAATTACCGAATATATTTTTAAGAGTATTCCTATGCACCTTAATTAACATTTTAGTATAAAAGCCATTCAGTATAATCATCTTCACCTTCACCATATACTTGCGAATTGCACAGCAATTCAGAATCCTAGGACACAGCACCTAGGAGATTATTGGATAGAAGAGGGACATTTACCTAAGTTGAAGCCTGCAGATATCCTAAAATTCCTCCGGGAAACAGGACTAAAGGAGCTACTAGTCTCTGAGATGTTCCTCAGGAACTAAGTAAGGGCGCACAATAGACCTTTTAGGTCTTAGTGAATGTCACCCCATCAAACATACATACATTATCTTCATTGTCACACTGAGGTTTTAGAAAAAAATAGATATACCTCATATAAATGATATTTTTTCAATGTTTTACATTTTACAATTGTATTTTGAAATCAGGACAAATTTCCTGTGGAATAGGGCTTGCATTTTGGGAGCAGAGAGCAAAAACAGATGTTAATAATAGAAAATTGACTTTTTATTTCAAGTTAAAATAAGAAAAATTTGTTTGGAACCAAATCAGACCCCTAGGGCTGTATATTTAAAAATTGTGAATTTATGCAAGATTAAAGACAAACAAATGTTTTTAAACATTTCAAACTATGGTATTTTAACGACAAATATCGAATTAAACTCATTGATGCACTTTTCTTGAACTGATTCGATTTTCAGATGGAGTTAAATTTTTCGAAATACTGCAAATAATACAATTTTTGATATATAATTAAATTCATAAGCAGTTATCAATAAAAATCTTTCAGAAGTGACAGGAAAAATTTCTCTAAAATGGGTCGAAATGCTCGAAACAAAGAGATCTGTAAATGACTGAGAGGTAGGTCTGAATATGTGGGTAATTTACATTTTGATTGTTTAAATTCTAAGACTGTCATTTTTTCCCGAGGAATGAAAAGCCCATTCGTTTAAAAGAAGAGAATAGGAAACAAGCATGTTTACGTCCTGATGCATTAATTTTTGACCCGAAATTCATTATGGCCATAATGACTTGCAATTAACTAGACCTTAACGATGCTTTGTTTACAAACAAAAAAACTTAAATGATTCAGTAATTTGACAAAGTAAAAATAATTCCAATTTTGTTTAGGCTGAAAGATCGGTTAAAAACAATAGCGCTTATGTAATACAATCGTTTTATATTTTTTATTGCCTTATTATCCACAATGAAATGCAGAACCACTTGAGAAGAATTTATTATTTCCCGTCTTACTTTAACGTTGCCGTTAAATAACTTATTTGATAGGATAGAATTCATTGTAGATTTTTTAAAGGGGACATTATTTTTATTTTATTACATCAGATTATAAATTTAGTGCGAATAGATAAAATGTATGGGACAGATAAAATGGAAGAAATATCTACAGAACTTTAAATCAAGACAATTCTCTATTGTTAGTGTTTTTACATATTTTCTGGGTATTTTTTGTAGATTTACAAGTTTAGATAAGCTTCTTAATTTCTTTACTTTTTATTACGTACAGACATATTTAATATGTCAAATATATAATTCTTAGATGATTTTTATTTTTCCGAACCACTAAAAATGAAGAACAACGTAGACGTTCGATTTTAAGTTCTTTTTTGGCTTACAACTTTATTGCATATAATAAAAATGAAATCAAATAATTTCGGATTAAGACTAGTATAAAATGGATAACATACGATTTTTAAATTTCGCTTATCACATCTCAATTAAAGAGACAATTTCTCCTATACAGAGTATCTCGTCCAACAAAAAATTATTTTTATAGCTGACACAAGAGCGTCGACTCAACACTGTACGCTTGGAACGCCTCTGATGCGATAACTACAGTGAAGCAGTGTCGAACGCGGTTAGTACTTGGATGGTGACCACTGGAAAACACCGTCGTAGCGTCCGTAAGACCTGCAGCGGAGTAGCATATCACATCTCGCAGCCGTTCTACCAATGAAAACGAGGTATGATGTAGATATGTCGTCTTTCGGAGGAGACGTAAAACCGAGATCCTGAGACCATGGATGTTGGGCTCAATAAAGATCCCTACCATTGGTTGGAACACTAGTGGACTCAGAAAAATTTCCGGTTAGGGGTAGAGTGCTTCCGGCGTCGGTGATTAGACCCAGCCGCAGAAATAGACCGAATAAAAAAAAAGACGATGTCACAACGGAAACGAGAAATCAAACGAACAAACTCTACATTGGCCATAGAGTATTAAAACCGATATATCTACAAGAGTGCCTATTCGCCGATGATATAGTTATATGTGCAAAGAACGAAACAGAAATAAGAAACAATTTGCAGATATGGGAAGAAAAACTAAAATGCAGAAACTTGAAAATCAATGAAGAGAAAACTAAAATAATCATCAGCAGCAAAGATGAAAAAACAGTAGATATAAAAATAGATAATAAAAAGATAGAAAGAGTGGAGAATTTTAAATATCTAGGAATTTACATAAACGACAATGGATCACAGGAAATAGAAATAAACAAACGAGTTGAAAACGCCTCAAAATTGTACCACTCCATTAAAAATAGTTTCATCGGGAAAAAAGAAATATCACGGAAGACAAAAATAAACGTATACAATTCAGTATTTGTACCAATACTTACTTATAGATCAGAAAGCTGGGTACTGACAAAAAAGCTAAAATCAAGAATACAAACCATGGAAATGAAGTACCTGCGAAGAATTTTAGGAGTGACGAGGAAAGACAGAATAAAGAACGACGAGATTAGAGAAAAATTAGGTGTGAAACTAATTGCAAAAACAATCGAAACCAATCAGTTAAGATGGTTCGGACACCTAATAAGGATAAACAACGAGAGACCGGTAAAGCAGATATGGGAGGCAAAACGATCCACAAAAAGGAAAAGGGACAGACCAGCTACAACATGGGATGACATCATCAATAAAATATTAGAAAGAAGGGGGATCGATAAAAGAAAAGCATACAAATTGGCAAGAGATAAAAAGAAATGGAGAAAGTTCGTCCACGAGGAAGAATAATGGAAACCTCACGCCCTACACCTATCTTAGGTAGAAGAGTATATGGATTATATATATAAAAAGACCTGAAGATATATTTTGTAGGAATTTTTTTCGCCAAAAGAAAGTTGTGGTACTTACAGAGGTATCGATCCTGTAGATCAATATCACGGTTACAATAAGTATATTCCATAACAGCGCCCTTAAACAGATGGATCTTAAGAAAATGTACTTTGAAAACTACTAAGAATATTGGTTGTAGTTTCTGTTGAAAAATATTACAATGTATTTCCGACATAAAAATACTTTTATGACTAGAAATCTGATTTGTTTTTATCTGATTCACCTGCCTGGAGAAAATAATATTTTATGAGTATAATTTCTGTAAGTAGTAAAACTTGTTTGGATTTCTACTACTTATTTTCAAGAACTAAAACAAAGAGAATTATTGGCTATGCATGTTTATTACAAACGTGTAAGACATCGTTTGATTTATTACTATAAATTTGTTGGCACTTGACCAAGATTGGTATTATTAAATTCAAACAGTTCATCAACTTTTAGTGAATATTTTACATTTTCTTAGTTAAAGCATCCGTAGAAATCACACCCTTTGTGACATCCTACAAAAGGGTCTGAAGTATACAAATAGCTGGTGTAGGCAAGTGGGACATCAACCCCACCAAAACCATCTTAATAGAACTAAGAAAAGAAAACTGAACCTCAAAACCATTAAACTTGATGGGAGCGAGGTTGATTAGAAACAAGAAGTCAAGTATCTGATTTTGCTCTAGACAGTGGAACAAACACGAAAAGGAGATTCTATCCAAACAAAAATAGCACTAGTGGTGTGCAAGAATCTGGCAGTGAGAAATTGGGGCTGTGACCCTAAAATCCTGAACTGGATGTACACTGCCATAGTGAGACCAATTATCACTTATGAAGCCATTGCGTGGAGTAGCAGAAGTAGCCTATAGACGACGAGATAAAACCTCTCCAAAATTCAAAGACTAGCCTGGATATGCATTACAGGAGCAATGGGAACATGCCCAACGACAGACATTGAAGTGATTCTCAACCTCACACCACTACATTCATTCATTCAATTGGGTTGTGCTCATCAGCCCAGGCACTTGAACTGAATCTTTATACCATTTCCCATGTTATCTACTTCCATTCCAGAAGCTTTGTGTCTTCTATGAAGGCCACTAGTTTGACTGGAGGGATTTTCAGTAGTTGTAATGGTTGTTTTGTTTACTCTCCAAAGTGCTTCCGTCTGAGTCCATG
This sequence comes from Lochmaea capreae, assembly GCA_949126875.1. Taxonomy (NCBI): domain Eukaryota; kingdom Metazoa; phylum Arthropoda; class Insecta; order Coleoptera; family Chrysomelidae; genus Lochmaea; species Lochmaea capreae. Next base: position 12,196,818 of record OX421402.1, on the reverse strand, counting down.
TAAGTTCTCGCAAAAGCAGAGTATGTTAGTAGGTGTTCCATCATTAAGATAACATTTCCTGCACATAGGTTCACTAACTTTGCCCATTTTGTGCAGATATTTCCTCAGGGAGCAGTGTCCAGTCACCAGGTCGGTAACTGTCTTCAAATGTCTCTTACCCAGTTTCAATAGTCTGGTTGAGAGTTCCTTGTCTACCTGGTTCAGTAGCCTCTTTGTATGGAGGTGCCCTTGTGTCGACCTCCATTTGAGTTGGTGTTCCCTATCCAACAAGTTCCCGATTTCCCCTCTTATGCAATCTTTTGTGATTCCACAAAACGGTTCCGGACCTATGAAGTCTCATTTAGACCCTTCTTTAACTAACTGGTCAGCCATTTCACTACATATGGTGGTGAAAAGTATTGCAAAAGGAACAAGATACAGACTAAGTAGAGATGGAATAAAAAAAAACCACCTCCTTACTTCTTAAAAATCAGACAACCTGGTAAATGCCACAAGATGGTATGATGAAAAGGTATAACTTTTCAAAGAAATTCGTTACGGAATTAAGCAACAAATGACAGATAGTGAAATACTACTGCAAAAATCGTGGCGTTATGAATTTTCCACCCTTACTAAACTATACTTTCCGCCCTATTTTCGGTGTTCATATGATTGGTTTTTCGGTAAAGTAGGCGAAAAAAGTATAATAGTAACCGAAACCTCTGATTTTATGAAAACTAAATTTCTAAACGTGTTTTCAAGAAACAACTATTCCTCTGGCTACAAATAAAAATCCAGATTTATTTTAAAGTAGTGATATTATGTAATTTAAAATGCACGAATGATGCATTCGTTATTTTTTTGTTGGATTTTGAACGAAAATCCTGGAAGTAAATCTCGAATAGTTAATATTTAAAAGTCATGTAAAAACATCGTAAAATTACAGCAATTTCAACTTCGGACAACCTATCCCAAGGATTATATTCGTGAGTTTCGCAACATAATTGTAACAATCCAATTCGGAAAGTTGCTTCAAATTGTAGATGCTTACTTTTGCAATTTATTTTTGCCTCGACTGTAAACAGTACCGTCTGTTAGGATTTGCCAGATTACATATTATCCGCGTTTATATTTTTCTGTTTGACGTTGAATAAAAACGAGCTAATTCTCTTCAAATCTACATTTATATTTAGATCTCTATTAAAAATATGTTCTCGTATTAACTTTTCACTTTCGTCTTCATCGCATAGTAATGTTTTGTTGATTAGAATAATCAGTAGTAGGATATCCACTATCAAAAAGAGACAAAAATAATTTTTCCCACCTTTCTTTTTTGTACTTTCTATATTTTCCATTTTGTTATGTTCTGATTTTCAGTAAGTAAACACTGTGTAATTTCATAAAATAAAACCAAGTAAAAGGTAAGGTTATGTTCAATTCAGTATTACAAAGCTATTAGCATAGTAACAATCTCCTAGCGATTATATTAGAATGATAACGTTTCAGAGCATTACAAAAGGCTGACAATTGCGAGATTTAAGGGAATTTCAGCCATGCCACAGATTTCAATTATAACTTCAGTTCCAAAACCTCAATTCCATTCAATGTAATTGACCAGGTAATGGCTTCGGCCATGGCTTCACCTTACACTCTCTGAAATAGCGGTCCCTCTGCGAGCTTCGAATCACCCTTCCTAAATCATTACCATTATGTTGAATGTTGGATATCCCGATCTCGATTACGAAACACCATATCTCTCTTGATTTCGAGGAACCAGAAAGCTCATTGCGAGAAATTACTCGTTGATAATTAATGTCGACGACAGTTTATTAAAAATGTTGGTAAAACACTTCCAGGCAATTGTTATCATCAAGTTATATTTATTTTGGTTGTATGGGTTGGTTGAAAAGTTTATGACGCTATTTATCCGAACTAAAATTGTTGTTCCATTTAAATGGTTTAACGCCATATGTACATATATATTATATATATATATTTAACAATCTACTATATAATTGGGGATTTCGTCACAATTTCTATATATATATAAGTACTAAATATATTTAATTATCGGGGATTGCAGCCAGTAAATATATCAAATATATTTAATATATATTTAAATATATTTAGTATTTAACTAGTCAGCCGAGACTATCTTCTACTATATATAAGTATAACTGTTTTTTTATTTATTATTATTTTATATTGTATGAATTGAAAATAACCTATTTATTTTTATTATATTATGTTTATGAGCGCCAGTACCATCAATAGGTACAACTATTTTTTTATTTTACTTAATATACCAAATTAAATTACCTCAGCTCTCAGGGATGTAATACATGAGTAGAATGATTTGAGGATCAAACTGTGGAGAAAGAATATAAAAAAAATCAACGCTCAATATATTTATTTTAGTCTGTCAGAGCAATTATATTTAACAAAATTATCTAAATAACGATGAAATTAATATTTTGGACATAACATATCTTTTAATTCATGACGAGCTTAAATTTTGTTAAGGATGATGGGATAATTTCGATTACTTCTTTGTAAATATCAATTGATTCCCCAAACAATAAATTACCCACTGTCCGTTCTTCAAAATTTGAATTTCAAAATGTACTGCGTAGTTATATTCGCTTGTATTCAAATATTAATATGTACTAATATCGATACTTCCGTTAACTGTAATTACTTTATTTTTCAAATTCCATACAGTTGTAGAGTGGAACTCTCACCAAACAAATACTCTGGCTTTAAATCTCTTCTTTTTCGATTTACTTTATCATATATATTTTGTTAAATTTGATTGTCTCCTTCCTTAAAAAATTATATTTCCCTTTCTTCTAAAAAAATCCGTTTCCCTGATAGTGTCAAACTAGACGTTTTTTTATTTTTTTGTATTAGATCCCAAATTTCCCATGAGCTTCCATATATGCTTTACGCTATTTAAAATACTGAGACAATTCAATATAACTATATGTAATATTTAACAATGTTCGATAAATTAATCTGTAGATTGATCAGTAAAATAATCCCATCTAATGTTATGTCTATTCGTGATTTCATGGTACATATTTATTGTCTTTTTAACAATTTTCACAATCAATTATCAATATCTCCCTCTATATTTATTTCCTTCACAAAACTTATTTCCTTTTATTTTTTTCGTCTCTACAGATAAGCCAATATTATTTCCATTTCAAATTATTTAACCCATTAAACCATATTTTTCAAAATAAATTATTTCATTGGAACTTATATACACTAATGGTCCGTAAATATCGCATAATCAAATAGCAAACATCATAGATAATAGATAGACATCTGACCCGTGGCGAATTAATTGTAGGGGTGGCGCCTTGAGAGCCTGTCGTGTAAGCCCTAATAGCTTTGACAGGGTTGTGGTCACTGCTAAAAACCAGAAAAGAATATTCCTGTAATTTTACCTGCTGTTTTACCTTTATTACAAAATGGCTTTTATGGTAAATTTTTCAACATTTCATTCAAATTAACTGAACATTTGATTGATATTATATTAATATTAATCAAAAGTTAAATTAAATTAAATGTCAAAAAATCGACCATATTATAATGCCTGAATTGGGTAAAATTAAACAATAATCAACCAGTTTATTTATTTTAATTTATTATAGAAAATACGATAAATAAATTGTTTTTTATGTAGTTGAAAAAATAGCATTTAATAGCTTTTCTAGTACAGGTCCGGATTGGTTCCAATGTATTGTTAATTAAGTTCCCCACCCCAGTTTTCTAAGTCCAGTTGATTCCCAAGCCACACTTGAACCATTGAGAAATAATATACAGGTTCGGCAAATATTTATCTTCCGTATGTAAAATGTCATATAGGAGCAACAGTAAGCACCTATTCATAAAATTTTATATGTCCAAGAGAGAACAAAATACTTCCCCTCCATGAAAAATCCACCTCTCTAGATTCGCTTGGTATCGATACACTCTCCGGAGAGGGGAATGCGACATTATCTCTCTGTTATCCTATAGCTTTCTCTCTTTCGCTCATAGAATGGCAGTTCGGAACATAATTATTGCCGTATCTGTATAATGAGTGATTTCTGTAGTAGCAGTTGGCATCGCGTTCATCGCAGCGCACCAGGAAGGGGTACCGGAACTAATTTTTACTGGCGGGATGTTTAAATTTGGTAGGTGGGATTATAGGTAGGTAAATTTTACAATTTTTCTTAAAATTGTTCATTATATAATTATTTCATTACAAAAAATAAAATCATAATTCATTTTTTGCGATGAAATAATTATAATTAATAAACAATTCTAAGACACATAATAATTTAGATAAATAAGAGAAGAAGATACATTTAAAATTCTTATTAACCTGCACATAATAACATAACATAACTGCGAAGTGACCAAAAATATTTACTATTACAATTTTTGGCAATACAACTATGAAGAATTTTATTATACCTGGTGATGCCATTTTAGGGTTCACTTACTTTTATTTCTTTTATTAGAGCTAAAACCGTAAATAAATTGAAACCTGAACTAATCCTAAATCCTACTCACCCTTGCCTCACCATTACCCATTAGCAATTCTTATTTTGGACATTTTCACTTTAACAAACACAAGTCAGATTCACACCAACCATGATTGATTTTGTATATTTTCATTTTTAATATACTAGGATATTTTATAATATTTATCGACATTAAAGGCGATATGTTGAAGTGTAATGTAATTTATAATATTTTAATTTATTTTTGTCTATTTTGCTTATGTAAAAAGTCTTCTAGTTCGCGCGACTGCAGAGACTCGATGCGAGGGTTAGTTGCATTGAAACGTTATGCATTATACCACCTATACTTCAATGTTCAGTCTCTTTTTTTGTCTATGACTTGACAATTTACCCGATGAAGATGTTGATGAGCAGACCCAGAGGTAGGACAAGCTAATTATACTCGTTTATTGGTACAAGTATATTTTACAAAATATTTGTATCGAAACTTATCTAGCCTCTGGAGTAGAGTTCAAGTCTTCAAGAATTTTAGCACAATCAACTTGTTGCTCAAATCCTTTAAAAACGGTTGTATATATTACCCCACATGAAAATGTATACTGAATATACAAATATAATGGACACGAATTTTTCAACTTTTAGAATCGCTATATCTCAGTAATGGCCATTCAAGGGGAAAAAGTATATAGGAACAACTTTTATTAATAATCCCATGATCTATCATTTTTGTATAAACTATTTTTATGATGAAACTAACCGCTTAGCTGAAAAATGCAAACAACCCATATTTGCGAACTTTACCATGAGTACATTTTTTGCGAACGTGCGATCCATAGTTATTTTTCACATAGTGTTTATGATGGTGTTCTTAATCTTTGTACGCATTTTCAGCTTGTTCCAAATTTGTGTAGGTTAGGTTAGGTTTATGGTGATTGGGTCTATAAGGACCTCCACTGCGATTCGCAAGAGTCTATTGTGGCTCAAACCTATTCAGATCTCACCAAACAAATTCAGCTTCTTAACAAAGCCGATTAGCTTATTTGGTGAATGATTTTTCAGGTCCGAGGGCGAGAGAGCATCCCTGCCAAACATCAGATACCTGATTCGAGCCGCGGCGGGGCAGGCACAAATTATATGCTCTGCTGTTTCATCATCTTCCAGACAAAGACGGCAGGTCGGATCTTCCGACAGTCCAAGTTTTAGCATATGATGATTTAGATGACAGTGGCCTGTTAAAAGGCCTGTTAGACAGCGTAGGTGTCATGCCTGCTATAGTCTAACATTTGTTTGGATACATTCTTCGAAGGATGTATGAAAGCCTTTGAATGAACCAATCCTGGTAAATTATGCCAGAAGTCTAATGCTCTTCTTACCGTCCAGGTATTCAGTGTTTGTTTGGCAAAACTTATTGCGATGCCAATTTTATTGTAGGTTCTGGTCCGATAGAAACACGTGCGGCACCCTCCCTTTCATGAGAGTCTGCCTTCTCGTTTCCTTCCAAGCCAGAATGGCCAGAGATCCAGACCAGCAATACTTTATTGAGTTCTCCTATTGAGGAGAGTCTTTTTTGGCAATCTAATACCTATTTCGACGTTACACGGTTAGAGCTAAGTGCAAATTTGTGTAAGCTTACCAAGCTAACTGGACCGGACTATATAGGATCACACGTGTGTCACAGCTAAATTGCTCCTATTAAGCTGAAATTTCGTACACATATGAATATTTGTGGTGCAAACACGCACTCATATGGTATTTTGGCTTTTCTCTATATTTCATTCCTTTCAATATGTTTATTTCAATATTATTTTGCTTCCTTTAAATATTTAAAATCAATTTGGAAGCATCTCATCATTCACTTTTATAACATGTCTGAGTGATTTGAAAAGGAAAATAGAATTTTTTCTCACATTGCATTTCACTTTCTAGCACTATCTAGCTAGAGCGTACAATTTTATATTCCTTCCCTGCACCAGACCCACAATCTTTACCGATTCTAATGTCGTACAACTTTTCTTAAACTAACCTTTTTCGTTAGCCCCAGTCAATTTCCCGCAGTTTTATGGGGAAGGATTTTCGTGTCGATTACGAGGCCACCGTAGTCGTTATGGTCTCTTAGATATCCTTTAATTTATGTATCTTAACAGGTTTTTAAGAGCTGATGACCCCTGTCAGAGATAATATTCACCAGGTACACCGTGGCTGATTACACCCAAATGGTATTCTTATTACTATTTACCAATAAGACCAAGTTTTTAGGGAAAACATACAGAAGAGGATTTTTTCTATTTAATATTTCTCATTTAAAAGTACTTTTTGTCATTTTATTTGAGGTTTTATTTCAGTTATTTCAAAAATGCTCTAAAGAAACATTAAGGGAGTAAAGAGAAAAAAATTGTATTAATATCTTTCAAAATTGAATAATTTTTTTAGTCTCTAAAATTCCCAAGTAGTAACTCGTATGCTCTAATGAAGACAGAGAAAGAACTAGCTGAAAGGAAAACATAAGAGTCTGTCAGGGTATCCCTAGAGTTGATATTTTGAATTATTAAATTATTAATTTCGTTTCTCGTTAATTCTCCGGTGAATTTAAACTTTTCTCTTATCTACCTCAAGTAACGAATAAGACCAGGATTATTTCAAGACTCACGTACCTACACATCACTTATTCTAAATTATTTACATCAACCATAAAAGGTTGTATGAAAATGTTTGATAACTGTCAGTTTTGTAAAGTTGCAGCAGTAAGTTATTGATAATGATAGTGTCAATAACAAGTGTTTAATTAATTCAAGATTCTTAGCAAAAACTCAATTAATACCGTTTAATATTTGTTGATTCGAAAATGCTGAGAATGAATGTATCTCTAAGATAAGTAACCGCAGATCGCTAGATAGGTCACACAACTTTTTAAAGGAAACACCAGTGTTTGAACAAAGTTTCACTAAGGCGCTGCACTCTTCAGGGATTTTGAATGAGATTACCCCGTGCTTTATACCAACGTAGTACGGGTAAATTGTTTATTCTAGCTGCCTTTTTAAGTGTAGGATAAAATGCTGAAGATAATAAATTAGTATAAGCTGTAGCAAATAGATGTATTTATCTCATTTAGATGAATTATATCAAGACATGTAAACTTGAGTGGTTACTAGGGTGGCGCAAAAACACCGACTATTTTTTTTTTGAGTCTCGAGTAAAAAAATGTTAATTTTTGATGTTTTAAGAGCCCTCTCCAAACGACAGCTCAAAAAAATTTTTTCAGGTGTCGCTCCCATTTTTTTTTCATTAAATTGTTTTTCTCGTTACGTTACGTTTTTTAATTTATTAGTGCATTACTTTAGATTCTTTCGAACGACCTTCTAATGTCCAAATTTAAATTCCATAAATTTTTTTTATTTATTTAGTACAGTGTTCGATAAAAATACACCACGAGATGACCTAAAACTGAAGCACAACATAGAATACATAATTTTTTTTAATTTAATAATTTTACAAGTAAAATGTATTATTATATTTAATTGTTTTTTCTCCGAGTTCTTAATATTGGTTTAATTATGATTATTTTTGTATTAAATAATCTAAAATTACCGCTGTTTCATTTCGTTGAGACAGAAATTTTTATTACCTACGCAGCGAAATTATTAGTTCACTATTTTGACACCATATTAGGCCAGCGCTTTTTTTACTTTATGATATTAATCTAAGTAAAGTTAAAATATGTTATAAGTAAAATTAAGTTTCAGAATTAATAACAAAGTTTATTGAAATATTGTTAAAATATTGTAGTTGGTTAAATAAAATTATTAAATTTAAAAAAATTATGTATTCTATGTTGTGCTTCATTTTTAGTTCATCTCGTAGTGTGTTTTTATCGATTATTGTACTAAATAAATGAAAAAAAATGTTTGGAATTTAAATTTGGATATTAAAAGGTTGCTCGAAAGAATCTAAACTAATACAGTAATAAATTTAAAAAAATTATGAGCGACCTTTCAAAATTTAAATTTTGAACTGGAACTTTCAGAAACTTATTTTTTTTGGTCTATAAGATTATACCGTAACGAGGAAAAAAATTTAATGAAAAAAAAATCGATTTTTTACGATTTTCGAAATTTAAAAAAAATTAGAGCGACCTCTAAAAAAATTTTGTTTGACCTGTCCTTTGGAGAGGACTCTTAAAACATCAAAAATTAACATTTTCTCACTCGAGACTAAAGAAAAAAAAATAGTCGGTTTTTTTGCGCCACCCTAGACTGGTTACTCTGTAAATACTAAACGTTTTGATTTTTAAAAACCCATGTTTTTCTTCATTGGATGACAAAGCTCTGATGGCGATCTAAATTCGATAGGAAAGTCAAAAACTGTAAAAGCTTATGTGCACAAATCGTACGTTTAAACTTATTTATTCTGAAATGGAAACCTGTGAAATGTTATCGAAATGTGTTTCTCTCTTTGTCATTCATTTAATTCAGATCGAGAATTCATTTACATTTAAATAAAAAAAGCTGCTATCGATAGGTTCGATCTGAACTGAAATGGCTAATACATTGGGACTTCTTAAAAGTACGCAATTGTAATCAGATAAAAAATTTATAGCTCTTTTTCTTTCTTCTTATCAGTCCCCTCGCATTTTTTTTCTGTTCTTTTCCAATAGGGAGTCTTTTACGTGTGCCATTCGCGAAAATGAGCAGATATTCGATGTAAATTCCAAAATCGAAGTCATGAGCATTGTATGGATGGTTGCAAAGAATACATTATTACTAAATTGAATTTTCATCAAATTAATTTTCGGTGAGTTGGATTTCTTTTTCGAAATGTATGCAACGTTTTTAGTTTACAAGGTGCATTTTTTCAATTCAGGTTGTCTTGCTCTTCATTGATTCTTAAATTATGTCAAATTAGTATAAAATGCATGCAAAAATCATTTTTTCGAGAAAATATTTCATTCCGCGACAGGCAAGTCAAAAATTCTTCATTGGTAGATGTAAATTCAGCACCTTATGTATAAATTTTTTTTCCATCCAGACAGAACATCAGATAAATGAAAGGTTTGATCAAACTTTGTTCAAATTATCAATGTATTGGAATAAATAAAACCATAGTAAGCGTAATGAATAAAAACCTGGGATATATACAGCTGAAAACGCAAAAATCCGTGTGACTAAACCGATCAAATTTACATGTAAATGAAATAGTTAACAGATACAATATCCTTCCGTCAGGTTATTATATAAAATTTTTGCTTAATTTTTGAATTAATATGAGCATTAAAATTCATTGAATCCCCATACCGTGGTAATTCTATGCAAATTAAACAGATGGACTATGTTAATTAGATCCTTTTCTCCTATACTAACCATGTTTGAGCTTGCTGTTGGTAAATTGCAAGGAACAGTTTATGAGTGAAAGGCAATACAAATAATATAGGACTTCGATTTTTTATTAAAATCTCATTTTAACACTGTAGAAACCTGGGACATACCACAAGATGGTATAACTTTTCAAAGAAATTCGTTACGGAATTAAGCAACAAGAAGGAATGGATTACAATTACCAGACCATTCAATGGTACACAGACGGCTCAAAAGCAATAGAAGGAACTGGGATAGGACTGTACGGGACAGGAACCAAACACTCTGAAAGCTTGGGTAAAACCACAAGTATCTTTCAAGCGTAAATTCATGCTATAAGAAAGTGTGCCCAGTTCAATATTTACAAAGGATATAGAAAGTAAAAGATTATCATAATATCGGATAGTCAAGCAGCCATTAAAGCACCGAGTTCTTGTTTAATCAGTTCCAAAATGGTATGGGAATGCCTAGGCAAACTCAATGAACTAGGCGAGAGCAATATAGTAACCTTACTGTGGATTCCAGGACACACTGGAATAGAAGGAAATGAAATAGCAGATGGACTAGCAAAGACGGGGAGTGAAAGACCCTCTTGGGGGCCGCAACACTTTTTCAGTGTCAGCCCCAATGTAATATTGGAAGAAATAGGCAAAGCCGAAGAAATGAGAAGATCTGACCATTTGAAAGATCTAGTAGTGCTTAGACAATCAAAGATTCTGATGGGTGACTACAACTCGTTGGGCACCTGAAAAAGCTCGAAATAGTGGAGGAAGAATGTAGATTCTGTGGCATGGAAGAACAAACCTCCACATAGGGGAAAGGCGGGAGGTTTGGGACGGGTTTGGTTTGGGACATGTTCGGTTTGGGACATGTTCAAATTTGCCACCTTAAATTGCTTCTAGTATAACCAAACCGCGTCAGTAGTTGACATTCTAGTGTAATACCACGTGCGTGACCAAACATTTAGATTGTTACTGCGACTTGGTGCTGCAGGATATAATTTATGTTTTTGTCATCTTCTAGTAAGATTTTACTTTAGATTACTTTTTTTAGTCTAACAAAATATAATCAGGTTTTGAAAAATATAGTGGGGCTACGATTTTATGTCCAACCAAGGAAACTAAATTTACTCCAGAAAAAATTTTGCCATTTTCAAAAGCAGCTCCACGTATCAAAAAAAGTGGTGGCAGAAAAACTGGGAAATCCCGAGTTATAACACATACCCCTGTAAAAAATGAGATTGAAGAACAACAGTTATGCAAGAGGAGAAACGAAGAAAACTGCAATAAGGAATCTAAATATGAAAGTGACCAAGGAAAGCTCTTCTTCCGATGATGAAAACCTTGACGAGAAGAATCTGTGTAAAGATAGTAGTGATGATTTAGAATTAATTCACTAGCGATGAATATAATGACACTATTGAGGTAAACACTTCGGAAAAAAATTATCGATTATATTTTAGTAAAATTAAAAGTAGACGGTAGGAAGGAAAGCTTTGTACACTACATCGCCAAGATTTTAGAGGTTCTCCAAACTGAAACTTCCTACCTGAAAGTAGAGGTAAGGGGGGGATCTCAGTGAATGTCACCCCATTAAACATACTGTAGAAAATTAATTAGACAAATATTGTGTAAATTTACTATTTGCCTATCATCCATTTATTATTCATTTAATTTTTTCAGCTTAACATGCAATTTTACTGGTAAATCCAAATAAAAATGATGTTTCTCTTATTTTTAGTTTTGTGTATTGATCTCCTGATTAATATGTTTAAGACGTAGACAACTCTGCCCAAAATGAAACGTGGAAACAACTTACTTTTATCAATTGGAAAATTCTTAATGAATTCTGATAGTTAAAAAAGTTTGTAGCATCTGAACATTCGGATTGCTCCGTGGAATAATAATGGTTGTCTTAGGGCAGGAGGTCAAAGTTTCTTCATCAGTCCCCGGAACTACGCTGCACGTGAACGGAGCTCAGATGTACTCATTATAAAAATACACAAAGTCATGTACTAGTAGATATGTAATTTTATTTTGATAATTTAAACAGGGTCAAAACATTGTATACACTTAACGGTGAAATTATCATTTATTTAAAAAAGTTCAAATAGTAATATCATACCGAGACCTTTTATCAAAGGCAACACGTTTCAGTTTAATTTTTTGGCGTTAAAAACATTTTTGTCTGCTCTTATTTTACAGAAAAATCAAGTCAGATACTCGTTTAAAGAAAAATAAATTGCACGCTGTAAAGGAATGATTAAGACGCTATTGGAAATTTCGGATTTGGAACTCTGACAATAGCTTATATTTAACCGTATTGGAGGAGTTCTTAATGAAAGCTCTTGACCCCCGAGAAGAAATACGACCCTAATCAAGAGGTCCTTTAATGCGCTACTCGATTGAAGGACATTACCCGTTCCTTTTTTTTATTTGGTGAGCCGATCACTATACAAAGGAATATTCTTATAATGTACTGTTAGAGGTCGATTAATGTTTAGACACAAAAAAAATAGACTCTCACCTTATTTTCTTTATAAATGTAAACTATATTAACTACTTAAGTATTTTCTTTATTTGTTAATCTAACAGATCCACTCTTTAATCTCAAGTAGCAATAAGAAAATTGTTCTGTTCTTAGCACAAGATGTCGTAACCAGGTTTAACTTCGTCTATGATTTATTCTCTAGAATGTGAGGGTTTTTTAACATCTTTGCCGGAAATAAATTTTTTTTGAGATTACTTTGTTGCACTAATATTATTATCCAGTTATATAAGAAACTAAGCAAGATAAATCCAACGATAAAGACAATGGCCACGGAAGAAAACGTAAAAAGACAGAAATAACAGAAGAAGCGAAAAGAAGACATTTGTATTAGGAAACTTCAACAGTAGAGTCGGTAATAGCTATTTGTGTATCAAGAGCAGAAAGTAGTACTTTGGTAGTCGAGACTACCAAAAGACTTTCTGCTCTAAATACACACAATATTTTTTTTGTCAAATTAAGACAGCTCGCGGAAAACATCAACTTTGCAGCTGCTTTTCAGGGCGCAAAGAACGACTTTCGATAGTGATAGTAGAAAAAAATATATAATATATATATATAATAGTATACTAGGAACATTTGGGGAGGAGAGCAGTAATAATAAAGGAAAAAGAATGCTAAATTACTACATAATGAACAGTCTTATTTCAACCAATACGTTCTGGGAGATCCAAAAATTTACGTAGAAATGCAAAAGCAGAAATTAAAAACCAGTGATCACAAGAAACAATAGACAAAAAAGTACGTAGAGGGCAGAAATTGGTACCGACCTAATTGTAACGAAAATAAAAGAACATATATAAATAACCTGGAAGAATATAAACAATGAATAAATCACAAGAGTTGAATGCTTCAGAAGAAAACCTAGCACATATCTAGATGCTAGGAATAGCTAAGCACCATCTCGACCTGGAGAATCAGCTTGAGGACCTGAACAGAGCAATAATCGACGGATTTGAATCGAGCTGCCCTCTTTTAGAACAACGAAGCAGCAAAGATGCACCCTAGTGGAATAAACATCTGTCAGAATTAAGAGCTCAAACCCGGGACCGTTTTAATAGAGCAACACTCACCTGAGAAAAGCTAAAAGAAATAGCTTCAGACAATTCTGTGAAGATATAAACACAATACCTGCTGCGGCAAGACTTTACAAAGTCATGGCGAAAAGTAGGGTCAACACGGATATAGCTTTGAGGTAGCCAGACGGTAAATATACTGAAAATGAGGAGGAAAGAAACTCATTTTCTTAGGGGTAGCCCGAATAAGGGAGCTAATCCTCACAACAGTCTTCAAGAGAAAGTACTACAGTGGCTAAGCACATTCGTAATAACTAAAGGTTCAAATGTGCTATGAACACCTTTTCACCTTTCAAGGCACCGGGAGCTGATGGGATTTTCCAAGCATTGCTCCAGCAAGGACAAGACGAAAATCTACCTCACTTGGTTAGAATTAGTCGAAGCAGCTTAGAACTGGGTTATATACCAGAAGCATGGAGAAGAGCAATACCCACCTTCATTACAAAAGCCGGAAAAAGGGACACAGCAAACCCCAAATCCTTCAGACCAATTAGTCTAACATCGTTTAGGAATGTCTAAGCAAACTCAATGAACTAGGCGATAACAATATAGTCACCTTACTGTAGATTCCAGGGTACATTGGAATAAAAGGAAATGAAATAGCAGTTGAACTAGCAAAGAGAGGGACTGAAAGACCCTCTTGCTGTATGTACTATTGGACAAAATAGGCAAAGCCGAAAAAAAGAGAAGATCTGACCCTTGGAAAAATTTTGTGCGGCTTAGACAATCGAAGATACTTCTGGGTGACTACAATCTATAGAGATCAAACGAATACCTAAGTCAAAGTAAAACTGCATGGATCCTAACAGGACCTTGTAGCTTGAATGGGTGAATGTCACCCCAATATACATACATACATACAACCAGAAAGAATATAAACAATTAATAAATCACAAGAGTTGAATACGAATCAATAAAGACCTATAAACTATCAAACAAGTTAACAGTAACTGAATTACTAAGACTATACTATGTATGAATCACCAAAAACTCGACGTCAACAAATAAACCGCTTGGCGAACGGAAGGAATCAAAAATCGAATAAAACTGTAGAGAAAGATCTTGAGGAACAGTGAATCAACTAGTATTGCAGGCTAAAAAGGAAACATGGATATAATTCGGAGAAAAAATGGACTGACAGTAAAACAAATTATTTTACAAAACAATGAAAGCTTTACAAACAGAGAAAACGGAAGGAAACGAACTAATGGATATAGGGAGAGAATACTTCCAATACCTATTAGATGAACAACAAATAGATAAGGAAAAAATTACTAACAAAAAATATAAATGGTGAATGTATAAATATAGAAGATCTAACAGAAGACATACGAGCACTTGAAAATGGTAATGCTCCAGGGCATGACAAATTAACCATCGAGATGTTTAAAAATCCGGGACAAAAATGAATTAGTTATTTACTCAAAAAATCAATATGACATGAGATAAAGAACAAATACCTGATGATTGGAAAATGACACTAATATAGTTTGTAATGTGTAATGTAATGAGGATACTGGGTGTAGTAGGATAGTAGAAGGGCCTCTGACTAGGTGGTGCTGCTGGTCACTTGGTGGGTCATCCCCCAGGAATAAAACAACTACCTGTTTCACTGGGACATGTTCTATTTAATATTTACTATACATTAACCACTAACACTAATTGACTACTCTTAGATTACTACTTAGAATGAATGATACTGACTGTAATCATCCTTTCATGAATGACCATCATAATGACTTAATAATAATAATGAATCAATAATGAATTAATAATGAATTAATAATGAATTAATAATGAATCAATAATGAATGCTTAAAATACTATTGTTACCTATATATACAAAGAGTCAAGTTCACTATAAGTAAACATACATGATACTAGATAATGTTTATTTGCTTTGACATTGACTCGTACGTGTAACCTTTATATTTATTATTTATAAAACAATTCGTGGTTTATTGGAATTAGCTGAAGGGAATTTATTCGATAATATTTTAAATAATTAATGACTTAATGTTTAGGCCAAAAGGCATCACACCTTCCCCTTTTACAAAAAGAATAAATTCCGTTGAGCTTCCTTTCCCCCTAATGAAATGAATTTACAATTATCCTAAAAATAAATGGTAGATGGTTATTAAATAATGTCACTAACCTACGATTACATAATATATTCATAAATAAATGAATGTTCATTGCCTTTAAAAATTGTTTACGATCACTTAGTTGTTTATTTATTTTCACTTCAATGTTTTGAACGTTTGTTATAACACTTTTGTTTATTATTCGGAAATGTTTATAAACTCACTCGCACTTTCAATTTTACAATTTTTAATTCATTTTACAATAAGGATGGATTCTGTTTTTGTGTATTTCTTTTATCACACCTGATTCTAATTTAATTTTACAGTTAACATCGCTCACCTCTGTGACTGTAAATGGACCTATATATTGAGATTCGAATTTGGTTCTATTTTCCCTCTTTACTAACACTGAATCCCCTATTTTAAAATCAACTGGATTAGCTACCTTACTATTTTGACTTTGTCTACTCAGTTTATGTTTGGTTAAATATTTCTCTGCTCTCTGATGAGCTACCTGCAGTTTATATTTTAACTCATTCTGATATTCATCAATATTATAGCATGGCTCAATCTCGTTTGTTAGATTCTCGGGTAAGTTAGCACGTCTACCGAACAATAATTCAAACGGCGTATAACCATGATACGAGCTTGGAGTCGTATTATAACAATAAGCAAATAGTTTACACCATTCATCCCAATCATCCTTACTTTCATTTATAAAGTGTCTCACATACTCATTAAGCGTTCTATGTAATTTCTCACAACCTCCTATAGATTGATGATGATATGCTGTTGAGTAATTATGCCTAATATTTAACATTTTAGTTAAAGCGTTGAATATTTCATTTTTATATTCTGTGCCTAAATCTGTCCTAATTAGTTTCATTAGACCGTAATTTGGTATGAAATTTTCAAAAATTCCACGAGCTATCGTGTTCGCTTCTTTGTTTTTAACTGGAATTATTACTGCATATTTCGTTAATTCACATAACATTGTGATGCAATAACGGTTACCATTTTCACTTTGTGGAAAAGGACCGACCGTATCTATATATGTTATATCCCATGGTTTTTCTGCTGTATCCGTTAATACAAATTCTTCCTTGTGATTATTCTTTGCTTTATTGACCTGACACTTGTGACATTGCTTAATATATTTTCTTACATCTTTTTCCATGTTTTTCCATCTAAAATTCGCTCTTAATTTTTTCAATAGCCTGTTATTTCCTACATGACCTCCAAATAAAGGATCATTATGATAAGTTTCTAAAATCTGTTGCTTTTCTTTTTCTTTTTCCACCGTCTTAGGTATATCGCAAATACATATTTGTACGTTTTTTAACGTATCGTTTCCTTTTTCCATAAACTCTTTTATAGTGCACTGTGTGAAAATAATATCATTCATATAAATTTTCATCCTTTTTATACCATTATTTACCGCTAGCTTATCAAGCTGAACTAACGTTTGATCTAAATCAAAGTTAACTATATCGGTATTTAATAAGGCTTGGCTAAATCTCATCCTGTTTTTGATCCGTATGTTCATCCTTAACGAAACACGGTTATTTTCAAATTGCAGAATTGGTAATTTATGCGCCTCTAAATTATTCAGTACTTTATATACTGCTGGCTTGCGAATATCTTCCTTTATTTCTGTGGAAACTATTTTATCTTCTCCTATAGGCTGAGCTTTATTATGACGAGTTTTTGACCTCGTTATTGCTAAAATGTGAGCATTGTCAATGTACAAGTCTTTTAATTCATTTATGGATATCCTTGAAATACTGTCCGCATAATTTGAATTTCCTTTCAAATATTGTATTTCGAAGTTGTATTCTTCTAGGTCTAGTCTAATTCTCGTAAGTTTCGAAGTTGGGTCTGTCATCGAAAAAAGATGTGTTAACGGCTTGTGATCCGTTTTCACAATAAAATGTGTAGAACCATATAAATAACACTTAAAATGATTAATTCCCCAATGGATAGCTAACAGTTCTTTCATGATTATAGGTTTATTTAATTCACTTTTCTTAAAACCTCGCGATGCATAAGCTATAGGTAGATCTATACCTTCGTATTCCTGGCTAAGTATTGCAGAACACGCAATATTTGAAGCATCTGTTGTCAATATAAATTTTTTATTGAAATCTGGATATTTCAAAATAGGCGGCTGAATTAATGCCGATTTTAGTATTTGGAATGATTTTTCGCAGTCTTCCGACCACTCGAATTTCACATTTTTCCTAGATAATTTATTGAGAG
The DNA here is from genome assembly GCA_949126875.1 of Lochmaea capreae. Lineage (NCBI taxonomy): Eukaryota > Metazoa > Arthropoda > Insecta > Coleoptera > Chrysomelidae > Lochmaea > Lochmaea capreae. The sequence continues at coordinate 12,179,008 of OX421402.1, read as the reverse complement.
GTATGCATATTTCAGCGAAATTTGGAATGAAACGTCTGTAATAGTTACAGAATGCTACGAACCTTTTAGATTCTTCTGAATTTTTGGGCACTGGATACTTCTCAATGACTGAATATTTTGCCTTATCGGGTAGAACCCCTTCGCTGGACAAATTGTGTCCTAAATACGTTACTTCTCGCCTGAAGAATTGACATTTTTGTGGATTTAATTTAAGGTTGAATTTCCGACATGTGTCAAACACCCTTTCGAGATTACTTAAATGATGATTTTCTGACATCCCTATTACGACTATATCATCCATATAAAGAAATGCTTTTTCTGGAGTTAATCCTGAGAATGCTATGGACATCATTCTTGAAAAACTATTTGGACTTATATTTAAACCAAATGGTAATCTTGTATACTGAAAAGAACCTTTTTCTGTACTAAAAGATGTATATTTCCTTGAAGATTGTTCTAAGGGAATTTGATGAAAACCTGACATAAGATCTATGACTGAAAACCATTTCGACCTCCCTAACTGATCTAAAATCGAATCTATTCTGGGTAATGGAAATTTATCTGTGACTATTTTCTTGTTCAATTGCCTGAAATCTATACAAAGTCTCCAAGACTTCTCTCCATTGATTGCCTTTTTGGGAACAAGTAAAACTGGACTGTTATAATCTGAGATTGAAGATTCAATTATACCTTGTTCTAATAACTTTTGGACCTGATTATTAAGTTCTGAAGATTGAGAATGTGGCGTGCGATAATTTTTAATATATACTGGAGTATCATCTTTTACCAATAGCTTTTGCTCATAAAAATTATTATGCGTTAAAATGTCGTTCTTTAAAGCAAAAATATCTGAAAAATTCTCACAAAGATTTATTAGCTTATCCCTCACGTATTCTGGTACCTCTAAATTTAATGTTTTTCTTAATTCTTTCAACCTATTCTTACTTTCATTCTTCACAGCATATACATGAAATAAATTTAAATCCAATATTTTAATATTGTTTGTATTTATCGACTTGCTTTCATAATTTGTGTTTAAAATTCTGACATAAGGATTAGTTTTTGATATAATAGATCTTGCTATAAATATTCCTGGTAATAGTTCTTGTTGCTCAACAACTTTATCTTGTCTTAAGTTTTTGAAACTTTCTACCAACCGATAGACTTCACATCTAGGCGGTATTGCCAAAGTATCATATTCAGGATTGTCAAGAATTTCTAATGTTACTGTATTCCTAGATTTACAATCTATGTATAATTTTAATTCTGAATAATCTAAAATACAATTATAATTTCTTATGAAATCTCTACCTAGAATTCCATTCGTAGGTATAGGAAATTCTTCCTCTACTACATGAAAACAATGTTGAAATGCTACACCCTTAATAAAAAGAAAAGTTTCTATTGTACCCAAAGTTTTAATTTCTCCCTGAGTTATTCCTTTAATATTTAAGATTTGTGTTGTCTTTATTAAGTGATGTGGAAAATTATCTGAAATTTTTAATAACGATATATCTGCACCTGTATCTAATATAAAAGTATCTATATTATCCGATATGTCAGTTTTAATTTGCACAAAGTTTGAAAGAGTTAAATCAAAGTTATAAATGTAATGATTATTATTATGCAAGTTATTTAAAATTTTGGATTTTTCACCTTTCTTTTTCAAAACCCCAATTCTTTCTGTTCATCTTCCACTCTCGTCTCTCCACTCTCACACATTCTTACATTTCTATATTTATTATCATTGTTAAACCTATTGTTAGGCTTGTTTCTATATTCTTCTGGTTTCTCCCTGTAACCAGTAAATCTCCTATTGCCTTGATTGGCGTGAAATTTCCTACTGTTATCGTAGTTATTTTTCCTATGGAAATTATTTTCTCCATTATGATTTACATAAGAGTGTCTTCGCTGAGGAAAATAGGTATTTCGCTGTGGAAAATAGGTATTTCCTGACACAAACTTATTTCTATCTGCCTTATAATGCAGAACACTTCCTGTTGACTGATTGTTTCCCACATTGATGGAAACCAATTTAGTCATCACCTCTTGCGGTGTCGTAAAATTCCCAGCTGCTATAACGGTTTTTATCCGTTCTGATGCTGAGTTGTCGATCAGTGATTTTACTGCTGCTTCTGTTGTATACTTAGTTGCTAAATGTACTGGCATTCCTTCTGCCAAATACGCGGCTTGTAACTGATCTGTTAATTTCTCCATCTCTGATGCATACTCAACTATATCCTTATTGTTTTGTCTTAATTTGCTTAATTTAGCTCCTACTAAACTAGCACTATCTCCCTTTAGTCCCTTTTTTAGGGTTCCTATAATTTCTACCAACGATTTTTCGGTGGTGATTAGACTCCTGGCCTTTCCAGTTAGCCTAGTTTTCACAAATAGTACAGCATTCTCCTCATGCTCTGCTGCACCAACCTGTAGCAAACTTATAGCATCTACAAAAGATTGCAATTTGCTTATATCCCCATTAAATTCATTTGGTAATATCTTACCAGCTAAATTGAAAAAGTCATTCATACTTAATGCCATTTTCTCCTTTTTATCTTTGCTCATTGCTTCTAATACTATTAAATTATTAATTAAATTATTACGCGTAATTAATTGAGACGGAACTTCATACTGACAATCTAACACTTGAAATGCTTTCTCTACCTTTTCTCTAATTTTGTTAAAATATAAAATACATGTACTCTGCTGATTCTCCTCTAACTTATACCAATTCTTATTTATTAACTTAGAGAAACTATTAAATGAATCACACAACTTATTTATTATATCTATATGACTATCTGAGCTTTTTGGAACCTCCTTTTTTAACACACGCTTACTATTCCTACGTATATCTTCTAAAATTAAATTCAATCTAATCTCAAATTCATCCCACGTTACTGCATTTCCATCACTCGAGGACATTTAAAATTCATTGTCAATAGAAATAAAAATATGAAATATCAATTATCAAAAAAAAAAATTTTAGCCACAAAACAGAATATACCCTTAAAGTTTACAAAAAAAAATAATATTCTCACCATCCTACAGATTTAGCGTGCTTTGCTGTAGATTTCTTCTTATCTCCCTCTTCATTTGTCTTCTATGATTCTTGTATATAGACCATCCAAATTGTAGTACCAAAACAACCACAATAATGTAGATAAGAATCTTCACCTCCAGATCTGCTTTGAGTTCCTCTTCTTGTACTATAAAATTACTGTTGACCACGCCATTTTCTTGGACCGCTTGTTTCGTTGCTTTACCACCCATTGTTACAGAACTCCAATCCTGGCAGGATCGCCATGTAATGTGTAATGTAATGAGGATACTGGGTGTAGTAGGATAGTAGAAGGGCCTCTGACTAGGTGGTGCTGCTGGTCACTTGGTGGGATGCCTAGTCAGAGGCCCTTCTACTATCCTACTACACCCAGTATCCTCATTACATTACACATTACAAGTTGACGTAAAAGATATAGTGCTAGCTATCTAATCGTATATCCCGTATATATCTAATCGTATATATGTTGCGAAGCTAAACTCTGAAAGGGATTTATAATATTTTCATCTACTTACCAAACATAATTCTATACTGTATTTGTATTTTGACCCATCAGTCCATCCTTTCTTAACCGTATCGTGTGTATCATACCGAGTTTCGTCCAAATAGATAATTGCTAATAAATATATGTATACTTACTTACAATTTACACACACTTTCTTGATATCAGACCACCGACTAAAGAGAACACCTGCAAAACCTCTCTCAAAAATAGTTATAGTTCAGTCAAACTATTAAAGGCACTCACTCGCTATCGCTCGTACGTGCTTTAAACAGTTTCGTTTAATCGCCTTCATTAACAAACTAGTTTATTAAATAACTATTAACGATTATTAGTTGAAATTATAACATTAAATGAATTTATTGTCAACTAAGTAAGCATTTTAAATAATTATAATATAGACTGGGCTATGACGGTATACTCTTAGTCTTTAGAGTCAAACAAAAAGCCGGCAACTTTAAATTCGCACTATACCTTTTACGTCAACAATACCAATTTATAACAAGCACAATTGCAATTATTATAGAGGAACTGTTTTTTAATTATTCACAACCTTATCCAAAGAAGCACCAAACCTGAATTGTCATGCTAAATAGCAGTAAAAATAACTTTACTTTATAACATTAATTTGTATGGTAAAAAATAAAGGTACTCTTGTGCAAAATTCATATTTTTTGACAAACCTCGCATACGCCTTAAAATTGATATCTGATGGTTGTATTTCAAGTATTGGACCGTGCAGAACTTTTTATCAAGAATAACTTTTTTTCATAAAACCAAAAATAAAAAAGTTTTCCATATGGTGCACAACACTCTATTAACTAGCATGCATAACATGAGTCTCAGAGACTCATGTACAAATTTAATCAGGTACAAATTCTAATGTATTTTACCTACAGCATTACTATTTTAAGAATTTGTTTATTATTAGTTTAAATGTATATCACTGTATTCATAACTTCTGTATTTTACAAATTTTTACAAAAAAAAATTTGTTTTCACTTACAGTCGCTAAATGCATAATATATTATCATGAGTCTGGCAGACTCTTGTTGGTTTTGACGGTTCTGTACAAAACTTCCAAATACTGTAAGAAGTAGTATGAAACTTTTTATTACGCCTTCGGAAATTTTAATATGTATTTCAATTTCTAACGCTTGTTTTTAACCTATTATTATGATAAATAAACGTAAAATATAAATTAGTGTTTTTTTTAAATAAGAGTCTTGGAGACTCATGCTAGGTACGCATTCTTGTCGAGAATTTCATCTATGCATCCTAGGGTTACTTTTTTGTTAGTGTTCTTACTTCTTAGTGAAATATTTCGCATCTGATTATTGTCTATTTGATACAGATTATCTTTTTCAGTGCCTCCAAACATAGACGACTCATTGAGCAGCGGCGATGTAATTGTAAGAGAAGGCGCCAACGAGACGTTAACTTGTAAAGCTACCGGATTTCCTACACCTAGTGTTAAATGGAAGAGAGACGATAATTCCAAAATTACCATAAATAAGACCCTTCAAGGTAAGCCTTATAAATTTTTTCTTATACAGTGCGTCCATAAAGTAATGCATACGTTCAGTATTAGCTAAACCAAAATGTCGGTTGTTGATTTTATTCTATTATTTATCAAAAGAATAATTATCATAGAATAGTACCTACGTAAAATGTCATTTTTTGTAAACGTCGACGAAAAAATAAATACTTAATTGGGCATACTCTAATATAATTTCTACATTCATACTAAAATTTCTAATCTATAAATAGTTGGCAAATATCTCGAATTACAGGGTTGTTGGGATAAAGTATGGAACCAAGTAAATATCTTTTAAACGAAAAGAACGATATTTATGAAAATTTAAATGGGACACCCTATATATTTTTACAGATTTTTAAAGAGCTTGTTATTTTGAATTCATACTGAGTTTAGTGTGAAAAAATTTGTAAAAACGAGGAATATAGCACTTTAATCAACCTCCTATGAGTTTTTTGCACTAGAGCAAAAAACTATTTAGATAAACTAATTGTTCTTGTTTGTATGCATAGTAATAAATAAACGAGTACTGTTTAGTACGTCTTTTGTTCTCCAAGTGTCAAATTCTAATTGACGGGAATAAATTTGACAATTAAGAATGGTTCAATTATGTGAAAAAGAACTTATTGAAATTTTAATGATGATCGGTTATGTTGATCGTGTTAGAACTCATGAAGAAGTGTGTCATATTTTTAATAATTTGCATCCGGAGAGAAATCCTACATCACGCTCAACAGTAACTAAAACATTACAACGTTTTAATTCAACTAGGATGGTAAAAAATTTGCTAAAACCTGGAAGACCGCGGACTGCAACGAACGAAACTGTTAAACAAAATATTGCAGTCGATTTAGAAGAATCCCCTCAAACTTCCACCACAAATTTGGCACTAATAGGTCGATTCTGTGTTTTTCGTAATAGCTTACGAATCTGTAGCTAACGAAAGTTCTGTAAATGGGATTTTACAGAATCTGTAACTTTGCGATTCTGTGATGTTGTCTGTAACTCACTGAATTACAGATAGACATTTGAACTACTGTACGTCAAATTTCGATACTTCTAACCTATAACTTTAACCAAATAACCAGAGACAACCTCAAACTGTACAAAAATATTCCATTTCCAACGACAGCAGTCAATACACACGTAAATATTTACCAAATCTGTAACTATTTTAAAGATTCCTGTAAGATACAGTTGTACGCAGAATAGCAATTCCCCTGTAAAGTTACAGATTATCTTACAGACGTGCACAGAATAGACCCATTAACCATGGTATCAGTCCACGTTCTGTAGGAAAGATATTAAAAAGTGAAAAGTATCATCCGTATAAGGTACAGTTGGTTCAAGAATTGTCAGACGATGATTTTAACCGACGGCTGGAATTTTGCGAACGGCTAATGGACATCTGTAATGTCGACGACAATTTTGCTTCTAACATAGTTTTTTCCCATGAGGCAACCTTTTGTTTAAATGGAACAGTTAATCGCCATAACTCAAGGTATTGGTCAAATGAGAATCCTCATTGGATTCATGAAGCACATACCCAGCATCCACAGAAGTTTAATGTTTGGATGGGAATTGTCGAAAATAGGCTTATAGGCCCATTTTTTATCGACGGAAACTTGAATGGTGACAAGTATTTGGATCTACTAAATAACGAAATTATTCCTGCACTTCAACAGAATGGGCAATTACCACAAAATGTTTGGTTTCAACAAGATGGAGCACCTCCCCACTATGATAGACGGGCTAGGGATTTTCTGGATGCGAATTTTCCAAATCTATGGATTGGACGTAGAGGATTTATAGAGTGGCCTGCTCGTTCTCCGGATCTTAGCCCGTTAGATTTTTTTCTTTTGTGGTTATCTAAAATCACGTGCTTACGTTAGACTACCAACCAACTTACAGGAATTGAGAGACAAAAAATTATTGATGAATGTGAACTAATACGTGGAGAAGTCTTGGAAAGAGTGACTCAAGAATTTGTTAATAGGATGGCATATTGTCAGCAAGTAAACGGCGAGCATTTTGAACATTTGAAGGAATTTTGTTTCTTATTATTCTAAAATAATGAAATGTACACCTATTGTACAACTAACAGTGAGTTATTCCTCCTTTTTACAAATTTTTTTACACTAAACTCAGTATGTATGAATTCAAAATAACAAACTCTTTCAAAATCTGTAAAAATATATAGGGTGTCCCATTTAAATTAAAGAAGTTGATGGTATTTCCGGTTAAACCGGAAGTATATTATCAACAAAAAAATGTACATCAGATGCATTTTGTTCCATTGCACTTACCTGTAAATTTTCATAAATATCGTTCTTTTCGTTTAAAAGATATATACTTGGTTCCATACTTTATCCCAGCCCCGTATATAGTTGGGAATGCAAAGTTTGAACATCTTGCAAATGGTCCATGAACACCCAAGTGTTTCTGTGGATTTTATTTTTGATTAATTTAATGGATTGTTTGTGTTGATGTTTAATATTTGACATGTAATTCTGTGAATTAGTGCCAATGATAATTTATTTTTAATGTCACCCCATCATACATACATACACACATTGTGATCACTGAGCAATTTTAATCTAACTTCAATTAACAGTTGGCTTCTCGAACTAAAGGTCTCACAAGAATTGCTTTCTCTGTGACTATCCCAAACTTATAAAAGTATATTGTAGAAAAATAAATGGAAAGTATGACAAATAAATACCAACATCTACTGTAGATGTTTAAACTTAAAGCTTAATAATGAACGTTATGCATTGTGTGTCAAAAAACTATCGCTGCTTAGAGTGTGAAGGGATATTTTATACAGCCTACGGTATTTTTACATTTGAATCAGAATTTCAATGTTTTCCATGCCAACGTTCCTGAGACATAACTACAAATCGGGAGCATACTAAAAGAGGTTTGGAAGTACAATCCAATTTGATGGTTGCACAATCAAATAGAAAATAGCCCTAGTTGGAGACAGTGTTCTTGTTCGAATATCAGACGTGAATCTACGAAGATTAGCATCACGGAATGTAATGGCAGTTGTACCGGGTGCGCAAATAAGTACGGCCGTTGGCCATATCTAAAGATCCGATTGCACAGGATTGGGAAACATTTTATAACAAAAACGGCCACGAGAAAAACCTGGAACTTATTTACAGACTTGTTGGCCCACCGCTATTGGGCGTAATTTAATTTAAAAGGTTAAATTTTACAAAATCTATCTAATTAAGGAGCATAACAAAAACAATAATCGTATTCTTGAAAAATTCTGCGTAGGGAGGTGGATAATGGGACAAACCGCCCATAACTTCGGTTCTACTTATCCGATCTTTGAAAAGTTTGTCTTGTAAAATAGATCTTTTCCACCAATGTAAGTGTTACATACTCAATGCACCTCAATATGTATCGCGAACGTTAGAGGGAGCTATTTTTATTTTCTTTTAAATCGAGCTCTAGTTATAAAATATTAAATGGAAACATACAGTATTCACAATAGAATATAAAAGTAGACCAAAATAGTAGCAAATTAGTGAAAACCGCATGCCAATATATTTGTTCTATCCCAAGGTATTTCAAGAAACGTGTGAATAATAATGGGAATAATTTGTCAAAATTGGAATAGTCCGGATAACCTCAACGGAAATTGTGTAATACATATTATAGTTAGTATGATGTGGAGGATTTCGTTATTTTCTGTATGATATTTTAATTAATTTAAATCCATTTATTCCAGTTAACGAATGGGAAGGAGAAAAAATTGAACTTACGAAAATATCCAGACTAGACATGGGGGCGTATTTATGTATAGCCAGTAATGGTGTGCCTCCAACTGTCAGTAAAAGGATCAAAGTCAGCGTGGACTGTAAGTAATTCTCATTAATATATTATTGATTGGTCATTAAAAAGTCACAAACTAATCATGCTTGTTTCACTTTTCATATTCGTAAATGAACTCATTGATCTTTTTCTCACTCCCTGTGATGAATTCTAGTCACTGAATCCGGTAACAATACCACTTCGGCGCGTCAAAAGGTGAGTAAAAGCGTTGTGTTTGAATGAAGGTAATGAATTCAATTTCAAGGAAGCCACTTTCAGAAAATCCACTAATTAAAAAGACGTGTTTTGAGCGAAAAGGAAAAAGACTACGATATCGTTGACTGGTTGAAAAGTCGTATTTTCCATGATTTCAATCAAAATGGAAGCAAAGCAAAAACAATAAACAACACGAGGAATAAGGATTGTCTGAACAAACATAAAAGACGAAAGTTATACATTCTGCCAAGAAAGTACCGGGAATTTATTATATAAAAAGCTCGCTCAAAGAGATTGTTGACATTTTTTTCGATAAGTTGGGACTTTGTGTCTTTTATACTGACGCGGAGTTTGACCACCATTTGTCATTTAATTTATTTACAGTACATGTTTTGTGATTTTTACAATGGATAAAAATATCAACCAAAAAATCTGTCTTAAATTTTGTATCGCTTTTTAGGGGCGGATCCAGCGAGAGGCGATCCAGGCGAATGCTCCCTCTGAGCTTCGATTTTCTGTCATAGTTAAAACAATTATTAAGAACAAATACATTTGCTGTATTAAATTTCGTAAATTCCGTCAACAAATTTCCTTCTTTTTTTGTAGTCTTTAAAAGTACTATCTCACCGATAGCTCATTGTGGCATGTACGTCTAGATCCGTCCCTGTCGCATTTAGAATGTTACATATGGCTTAAGTTGAATCGACTTTATCAAAAACACGTGTCTTTGAGTGTTACAGTGCATTCAAAAGCGATCGAGATGTGAAGGAGATTTATCTCGCTCTGGCCGGTCATCAAAGTCTTCAACTGAAATAAACATCGCTAAAATCAATGAAATGGTGACTGAAAATCGTCTTGTAAGCCTCAGAGAGGTAGCCACTGAAGTTTATATGTCTCACGAATTAATTCGTATCATTTCCGGATTCATAAACTGCATTGTAGCTGGTGATGATACATGGGTTTACGAGTTTGACATACAAACCAGTCAACAAACTTCGGAATAACGCCTTTCAACTGAGCCGAAGCCGGAAAAGCATGTGAAAGTAAATAGTCTTGTCAGAGGTGAGACGTAAAGACTATTATCTGATCATTATGAAGCGTTTTAAACAGAAAATTCGTCGAAAAAGATCAGATTTGAGGAAAGAAAACCAATGGACTTTGCATCATGATAACGTACCATCTCAAGGTTATTATCGTGAACTAATTTCTGACCAATAACTCAACAAATACAACGACCACCATATTCCCCTGATATGACTCCTGCCGACCTTTTTCCATTTCTAAAACTCAATTTATCACTTCACTCGTTCTCAATCGATTGAAGACACAAAAGAAAAAACGCAGCAAGTACTGAATTCTATTCCTAAAACTGCATTTTTTAAAACGTTCTGGTGGTTGGATTATTCGTTGGCGTATGTGGTTTATTTCGATGAGACCTACTTTGCATGCGAAATAATAAATAATCCATATTTTGACATAGTAGTACAGTGGGAATAAATATAAGTATTTATTTCTTATTTCATTTTATTTGACGTTTTGTAATTTACAGATAGCTGTTTTTTTTTAATTAGGTAGACTGCGCTCATTAAACTTTTGTATTTGCAATTTTCAGATTGGTATATTATGTCAAGAACAAATTATCCTGTGTCTGACAAGTGAACGTAACAACTGCACCTTACATGATTTTTGAATAAAGAATATGATATCTAGACAGATTCGATCTTTTTTCGTGGGGTGGATAAAGCTCCATATTTTCATCACTTTACTTTCCCGCGTGTTCTTCTTTTTTGGTTCCTATTTTGCGGCTCCCATTTCTGCAAAAATCGTCCTCTACATCTCTCGACTACTTAAATCAGTTTTTCTGCCTTCCATTTTTCTCATTACAACCGCAAATATCTCTGAACTCAGAAACGATACAGAGATGTGTCTTTTACAGTTTTATATAGTGTAATGTTTTATTATTTTTTCAATGGTTATTATTTTATAATACTTATACAGTATGTACATAAAGTAACGTAACTTGCTAATATTTCGATTTCCGTTGAATAAAAGCTGCTCCAAAATAACTTATTAACATATTTCTTTAAACAGTACACCATGTATATATATTCAGTTTTTCATAATCTATTAAATTGAAAATACAACCGTCAAGACCGCATAATTCTAGCTTTAAAAATTCCAAAGTTACATTGATTTGAATCTAAAATTATAAAAAAAATTGTTTATGTCAAAAAAGTAGTAGGTTTTTCTGTCATTTTAATATTGATTAATAAAGTTTTAGGTTTCTCGCCAAAAATTTCCAAGTTTCCAGTCAAAATTTCAGGTTTCCCGATACAAATTTCAGGTTTCCCGTTAAGAATTTCAAATTTTCCGCTCAAATTTTAGGTTACCCACCCAAATTTCAGGTTTTCCACCAAAAAATTCAAGTTTCCCACAGAAATTCCAGATTTCCGCCGAAACTTGAAATGTTTTTGAAAAATATTTTTCAAAACTTTGTAAAGCGTTATAATAATATATTTATTCTTCGATATCTTTTGGTAACCCGCTTTACTAAATACGACAATTTTACGGGAAACTGTAATAATACTTATATAAAAAAACTGAAGATTGCCACTACACATTTATTGGTACACTTGACACATTTATTTGAATATTTATATGAGCATGTTACTATTTGTTCAATGTCAATTCAAAGTGTGTGTTTGGGCTCGACCTCAAAGATTCTCTAATTTCTCGAATCGCCTTGTCGAAAGTTGACTGCTACGCAGTTCTAGAGTGTACGCGGATAGTCAAGGATTCGCATTGTGTTAAAACACCCTATATGTATATTCATACTGTGGGAAGTTTATATCTCACCCTTTCCGAGAATGTACAATTTGTAATTGAAAAATGAATGAGTTGTTTGGTTTTTAAAGAGTTTTCATGTTGACGTTAACGAGTGTTGAAATATACTTTGGAATTTTTAAAATGTCAGTGATCTGTCGATAAATAAAAAGAGAAAGAGCTACCACTTTCAGTGTTATGGTTATGGTAAATGTGTATTTTTGAAAAAAATTAAAATTAAAACCTCATACCTTGACATAATCGATATTTCAACATTATTGCCAAGAAAGATTTCGAAGGTCGATACACGGTAAAATCTCTTTCGTGAGAGGCAGCCTGACATGCAATTGATTACTATTTAAATTATATAAATGCAAAATAGACAGCGAAAAGAAAATGAAAGGTGAAATAGAACATAGAAAGATCACTTGGATTTATCTCCGGTTGAAATAGAAGCACGGATATATATCACCCCCTTAAATTCGAAAGAATTAGCATAATTTGTTTCCAATAGCAACAAATCGGACATTCATAAGCATTATTATTCACTTGTTTTGTTTTGAAAAAGTAAAATTAAATGTTGTTTAGACCTAAAACTTAAATTAAAAAACTAAAATTAAAACGTTCTATAAAGGTCAAAATTGACTATAAAATGAAGATTAAAATTTAACGAAGACAGATCTATCTAAGTCAATTTTACTAACATAAGGTTGACAGATCCTTTCTCGTAGACAATAGTTGAGACCTGGTATACCAATGCATTATACTATTATAAAAAGAAAAATCATTAAGGTACTTGGTTAATTAAAAGTATACTTCGTTCCAAGATATTTCGAAAACCTACAGTAGGTATTCGTTAATCCGATAACAATCGTACTCGTTTCCTCCAAAAATAATAAGTATGATTATTTTACAACTGAAATGTTTGGCTGGGAAAACAATATTTAAGACTAATTTTTTAATTTATTCAATTATGCTATTATTTATTTGTTCTTCCGAAGATATATTTCCGAATTTTTATTTTTCAAGTTGAAAGTATTTTTCACGATAAATGGTTGACCACGTTATCTATAAATATTTTAATCTGATGGTGTAAATATAAAAAGGGCTTTCATTGCATGTTTCTCTTCGTATGACCTGGAACCTGATTGTGGATGACTTGATCTTCAGGTTGAATGATCAAGGCATATGGATGCATGACGACATAGTGATTATCACCAATGGAAAATTCCCAGGGGTAGTTATGAATGTCCTACAAGAAGCACTACGAATTGTGGAGGAATGGTGCCTTAAAGAGGACCTTTCAGTCAATCCAAGAAAAACCAAACTAGTTGCTTTCACGAATAGAAGAGTTATCCCGCTGGGTAGAATTCTGATGTTCGGAGAAGAGCTAGAAATATCCAAAGAAGTTAAATATCTGGGAGTGACCCTAGATTCCAAACTGAATTGGAAGACACACCTGGAAAAAATTACTACTAGGGCGACTAGGCTTTTCTGGCAATGCAGAAGAGTTATGGGCAAAACCTGGGGAACACGACCTGAGGTGGTTCACTGGCTTTACACAACTGTAATAAGGCCTACGATCACCTATGGATCAATAGTCTGGTGGAGGAGGACAGAAGTGTCCTCTGCAGTGAATACATTAACAATTCAAAGACAAGCCCTCCTTGGTATTACCGTGGCAATGAACAGCACGGGGACGGCATCAATGCAGGCCCTCATTGGACTCCATCCTTTGGAACTTATTGTAAGGGCCGAGGCGATGATGGCAATTCTCAGGCTGAAATCACTTAAAACACTTATACAACTGGGACAATACTAGATGAACCCATATTTCACGTGAGTTTTGATAGCATGACACCGGAGAATATATTCACTGAGCGAGTGAACATCATCATCCCATCTAGGTAACAGGTGATGCATCCAGGTAATTCTGGAGATATCATCTGGTTCACTGAAGGTTCCAAAACAAACCATGGCACTGGGGCTGGTATAAAAGGACCTAGAAAGAGAATGATCTTTAGGCTTGGCCGATATACGACTGTGTTTCAAGCAGAGACGATTACCGCTATAGCCTGTATTGATGAAAACATCAGAAGGGGATACACCGGACAAAAGATAAAAATATTCACTGACATCCAGGCTCTGCTTAAAGCTATCAGCAACCCAACAACTAGGTCGGACTAGGTAGGACTGGTAAAAATCTGTAAGTAAAGAATCATCCCTCAACAGGCTGGCAAGAGACAACAAAGTGTCTCTAATATGGGTGCCGGCACATGAGGGGATTGCAGGTAATGAAATGGCTTACCAGTTAGCTAAACGGAACCGTTTTGTGGAATCACAAAAGATTGCATAAGAGGGGAAATCGGGAACTGGCTAGATAGGGAACACCAACTCAAATGGAGGTCGACACAAGGGCATCTCCATACAAAGAGTTTACTGAACAAGGTAGACAAGGGTCAACCAGGGACAACCAGACTATTGAAACTGGGTAAGAGACATTTGAAGACAGTTACTGACCTGTTGACTGGACACTGCACCCTGAGGAGACATCTGCACAAAATGGGCAAAGTTAGTGAACCTATGTGCAGGAAATGTGATCTTCATGATGAAACACCTACTCAGATACTCTGCTTCTGCGAGAACTTACATGGACTCAGACGGAAGCACTTTGGAGAGGAAACTATATGACCATTACAACTACTGAAAATCCCTCCAGTCAAACTAGTGGCCTACATAGAAGACACAAAGCTTCTGGAATGGAAGTAGATAACATAGGAAATGGTACAAAGATTCATTTCAAGTGCCTGGGCTGATGAGCACAACCCAACCGAATAAATGAATACTTTATTTCTAATGCCTTCTTTATATTTACATATAATGGGATTGAAATATTTATAGATAAGATAGAAAGTGGAGATTTCGGGATAATCGTTTTTAATATTGTCTTAGAATTTTAGTTCACTCCGAAAGTAACCTTATGTTTAAAACTAAGTATGTGGCGTCCTAGGTCAAAAAAGTGCATTTATCGCCGAATGCGAAACAAATTGTGAAAAATGTGTTCAAATCATTGAAACATCAATACTATAACTGATGCAGCAAAAGAAACATGTAAGTTGACCAAAACCCCAATATCCCTACGGATCTGTTACTGTTTACTGTACAATAAGGTATTTATAAACTTTTATCACTAAACCCAGATGCCGAATCAATGAAATATTGTGAAACGTTCTTTACATCATTAATATTTTTCAAGATGACTTTAATTTATTAGAAAGCTTGGATAAATGCAGAAATCCCGTAGTTGCAACAAAAACCAACGTCTATTACTGTAACAGTTTCATGCCACTTCTGCTACACAAAAATTTAAAAGGCGACAAAATCAATGACAATCGGTCGGGCAAATGGGCTTCAACATAATAGTACAGGAAATCCTACAACATTCCGTTTGTATAGAGTTTGTGTTTTTATCGTTGGACATGTAGAATTTTCTCAGTTGTCAAACATTTAAAATTTCCTCCAAATCAATTCCAACAAAGGTATGTGAAATGCAATAAATTATAATATTGCTTTACATTATAATTAACAAATTATTTGTTTCAAACCTTACTATGTGGAATCTCTTCATAATTATAACAGAAATATAACATAAAGTAAAAACGGTGGAGCTTTACCATCACGTGACTGTTACGTCAGCAACAATATTGATATGAATCAAATCAAAACTTCTGTTAACTCAATAGAAATAATCGTTATTACTAATAATCCAAAAGTCGGCCTTTTACGAATTGGTAATGAAACAAGGTATTTAACTTTTTTTATTGTATTTATTTTATTTATGTGGTTAACATCGACATATTTATTAAAATTATCGATATACTGGGTGAATAAGTTACAAAGTCCAAAATTTATAAGAAGTAAAATAAGCATTGTAATATTCTCGTCTCACGGCATTTTAGGTGTTATGAAATGTCAAAAGTTAACAAGTTGATAATGTATTATATTCATACTTACCAATGTCAAATGGAATAAAAAGTCTTACAAGAACTGATTTTAACAATAAATACACTTTCAATCCA
Source organism: Lochmaea capreae (assembly GCA_949126875.1). Lineage (NCBI taxonomy): Eukaryota > Metazoa > Arthropoda > Insecta > Coleoptera > Chrysomelidae > Lochmaea > Lochmaea capreae. The sequence goes on along the minus strand of OX421402.1, from coordinate 12,162,962 downwards.
AAAATTTGCTAAAAACAAAACAATAAACTAAACTCGCATAACCTCAAATGCCGTAGTGTCAAACTGAACTTTCAGTACGATCAGTTATACACGTTACGTCAATTATATCGTTGTCTCTTTTTACGATTACTTCGGCAAATTTAAAGAAACTATTACATATGTCTTCTAGTTGGTCTTGTGAAAAAGACAATCGATCGTACGTTATTATGTTTGATTTATATTGATAGAAAAAGATAATATCTAGAAAATATGTGTTGCATAAATCGTAGATTGGGTCACGTGATGTTAAAACTCCGCCGTTTCTACTGTATATTACTAGATCAGTTCCACAAATTACACTTGCATCGTCAGGCGTTTATTATATACTTAAATTTATATAATAAATAAACAAGTAACTAGGACACCTTAAACATTTTTGTTTTCATCCTAGTTATATCAAAGCTATAGTTGCATGAAGGATTATTAAGTACATATACGGGGTTGGGATAAAGTATGGAACCAAGTAAATATCTTTTAAACGAAAAAACGAAATTTATGAAAATTTGCAGGTGAGTGCAATGGAACAAAATGTACATTTTTTTATTAATAATATACTTCTCGTTTTACTGGAAATGCCATCAACTTCTTCAATTTAAATGGGACACCCTATATATTTTTACAGATTTTTAAAGAGCTTGTTATTTTGAATTCATACATACTGAGTTTAGTGTAAAAAAATTTGTAAAAACGAGGAATATAGCACTTTAATCAACCTCCTTTGAGTTTTTTGCATTAGAGCAAAAAACGATTTAGATAAACTAATTGATGTTGTTTGTATGCATAGTAATAAATAAACGAGTACTGTTTAGTACGTCTTTTGTTCTCCAAGTGTCAAATTCTAATTGACGGAAATAAATTTTACAATTAAGAATGGTTCAATTAAAATGAAAAAGACCGTATTGAAATTTTAATGATGATCGGTTTAGGTCATCGTGCTAGAACTCATGAAGAAGTGTGTCATATTTTTAATAATTTGCATTCGGAGAGAAATCCTACATCACGCTCAACAGTAACTAAAACATTACTACGTTTTAATACAACTGGGATGGTAAAAAATTTGCTAAAACCTGGAAGACCGCGGACTGCAACGAACGAAACTGTTAAACAAAATATTGCAATCAATTTAGAAGAATCACCTCAAACTTCCACCACAAATTTGGCACTAAACCCTGGTATCAGTCGACGTTCTGTAGGAAAGATATTAAAAAGTGAAAAGTATCATCCGTATAAAGTACAATTGGTTCAAGAATTGTCAGACGAAGATTTTGACCGACGGCTGGAATTTTGTCGACGACAATATTTTGATTCTAACATAATTTTTTCCCATGAGGCTACTTTTTGTTTAAATGGAACAGTTAATCGCCATAACTCAAGGTATTGGTCAAATGAGAATCCTCATTGGATTCATGAAGCACATACCCAGCATCCACAGAAGTTAAATGTTTGGATGGGAATTTTCGAAAATAGGCTTATAGGCCCATTTTTATCGACGGAAACTTGAATGGTGACAAGTATTTGGATCTACTAAATAACGAAATTATTCCTGCACTTCAACAAAATAAGCTATTACCACAAAATGTTTGGTTTCAACAAGATGGAGCACCTCCCCACTACGATAGACGGGTTAGGGATTTTCTGGATGCGAATTTTCCAAATCGATGGATTTGGACGTAGAGGATTCATAGAGTGGCCTGCTCTTTCTCCGGATCTTAGCTTGTTAGATTTTTTCTTTGAGGTTATCTAAAATCACGTGTTTACGTTAGACGACCAACAAACTTACAGGAATTGAGACAAAGAATTATTGATGAATGTGAACTAATAAGTGGAGAAGTCTTGGAAAGAGTGACTGAAGAATTTGTTAATAGGATGGTATATTGTCAGCAAGTAAACGGCGAGCATTTTGAACATTTGAAGTAATTTTGTTTCTCATTATTCTAAAATAATTAAATCTACACCTATTGTACAACTAACAGTGAGTTATTCCTCATTTTTACAAATTTTTTTACACTAAAGTCAGTATGTATGAATTAAAAATAACAAGCTCTTTCAAAATCTGTCAAAATATATAGGGTGTACCATTTAAATTAAAGAAGTTGATGGCATTTTCGGTTAAACCGGAAGTATATTATTAACAAAAAAATGTACATCAGATGCATTTTGTTCCATTGCACTTACCTGTAAATTTTCATAAATATCGGTCTTTTCGTTTAAAAGATATTTACTTGGTTCCATACTATATCCCAGCCCCGTATATAGTTGGGAATGCAAAGTTTGAACATCTTACAAATAGTCCATGAATACCCACGTGTTTCTGTGGATGTTATTTTTGATTAATTTAATGGATTGTTTGTGTTGATGTTTAATGTTTGACATGTAATTCTGTGAATTAGTGACAATGATAATTTATTTTTAATGTCACCCCATCATACATACATACACACGTTGTGTACTTTATCCCAACCCCGTATTATGTAAGGACATAAATAAAGGCGTCATAATTTAAAGCGTCAGTCAGTAGTTCACTTAGGTCGATCGTGAATGTTCTGTATATTAGTTGGCCATTGTGCAACCTGCATAATTTCTAGCCGTAGCTGGGTCCTAGCCCCTCCATTGTAAAGTTGACAACTCAAATTGCTATCCTGCTTGCTGCAATACAATAGATACCAATTTATGCTACCGACTGTATCTGTGTAAACAGTATACTTCACTACATTACTCGAATAATAAAATCCGGAATACCAAAATGTTTTATATCTTTCATAAATCAAAATTGCATATCAAGCATTTTCGTAATGTTTTTAAAAGGTCGGGATTTAGATTTTTGCTCGTCAAGCGAATTACACGTGTTTTTTTATTGTTTAATTTGAAACACAGCATCGCCATGCACTTAACTAAAAAAATCGCATAAAAATTACGTTTTGATATCGTTAACTCAAGGCCCAAATGATCCCAAGCTTTAATATTTTATGTATACAATAAACTACGCTAATAAAAAGAGTATGCTGCATTCAAATGCAGAGATTGGCGGTTAAATTATTTCGTAAAGCTCGTTACTCGATCAAAAAGAAACAATAGCTACCTGTAATTTTAAATAAAAGGCACATAAATGAATGATTGATGCCAGGAAAAAAAGAAGAATGAATACCTACACCTTCAGGATACGAACGTTCAACTTACTATCGTGAATAAAATCCACCCAACAAATGTAATGAAGCATTGTATTGAAAATTTAAGATAATGAACAGAGAAAGGAGCGAATTCAGAAAAATAAACAGAAGTAGCCAAAAACTATCACGTTCATTTGATAAAATAAATCGAGATACAAAATATTTTATTCTTAAAAAGCATAACCGACCCTGGAACTTTTTCATAAGAAAATTATTATGAGTTTAGTTTTGTTTTCGAAGCGAGTTCCTAACTGTTATGAATATATTGAGTGAACGCAGTTTAAAATAAGTGTTCCAGGAAGGCAGAGCTCTAAGCAAATTAAACTGTTTTCGTGTTTCCACAAAACAAAGCTTCTTACTAGTTCTATGAGTTCCAAAATAAAAATCCATTTCGAGCATGCGTTTTTGTTTTAAATGATACTTCTTTTTGTTCTTTTCAGTTTGTAACTTTGCTTTTTTCAATTTTGAAAAGATTGACAGGACCCAAAAAATAGGAGCTATATTGAAAAAACAGTACTTATATTCAACGGGTGCATTTAGTTAAACTATTTAGCTTTAGATTACTGCTTAGAGCTGTTCCAGACAACATTTGTTACCTTGTACATCATTCTTGCCACGCATACATATCAAATAATGTTTTTCTACGTTCATGCAAAAAACAAAACTTTATTGAACTCTATTTATTGGAAAAACTAGTTCTTTATTGCTCTAGTGCAATAAAACGTTTATTGCACTCATCTGTCATTTTACTACATCGTTTTGACATCATGACAAACATAAATGTTCAAATAGATGCCATTTTTAGTCCATTTAGAGCAACCTAATAAGACATTTTTTGGTTTTTGCATGAACGTAGAAAAAATATTGTATGCAACTCGTGCAAAAGTGTTTATTGCACTGAAAGTGTTGTCCACAATTTCACCTCGCGTGCAGTAAACACTTCCTTTTTGCTCTTGTTGCATAAATAACTATTGAAACATGTTTGCTTGGAAATTAAGCCTTTTATTACCAGTAACATACTTATTTGAATCAGCTTATACTCGTTTGACAGATTCATACGATTTTTTGATAGTAACTTTGAAGGAGACGTGACAAAATTTTATAATATTCGGCCAAATCGTTCTTATCCGTAAAAATTGTTTGACAAACCACCACATATCATTATAGAACAAAGTACGCGACATTTTTTTTCGTATAGTTGACAGAACTGTCCTCTGTACAAACGCGTAGTTTGACTGTGATTTGTCATTTAGCTTGTTTACAGTGCTCTTTAGCTTATCTGAAGTATGTTTTGTGATTTTACAATGAAAAAAACAAAGAATATTGATGTTCAAACAAAGAATGTTAATGTTCAATTTTGCATTGCAAATTGAATTTTGTACCAAATCGCTGAAAATGTTATTAAAATACTTACGGTGAATCGACTGTATCAACAATACCTACGTGCGTGTCGAAATGTAGCGGAAGATTTACCTCACTATTTTTGGCCATCAACGTCTTCCACTGAACTTCACGAAAATAAAGGAAATACTGACTAAAACTCACTCTGTGAGTCTTAGAAAGGTAACCGCTGAAATTTTTGTCCCACTAATCAATTCGTCGTAGCATTTTATACGATTGTTTGGGCGTAAAACAAGTTGTCTCTCGACTAGTGCTGGAAAGACCTGAATTTTCTGCAAAACTCAATACCATAAGGGTCATTTAAAACATTCTTGAACTAGTCAATTCCAACCTTACATTCATAAAACGAATTGTAATTGGTGATGAGACATGTATTTACGAGTTTGGCATGCAAACCAGTAATAAACGTTGTATGCAGTCGATTAATGCCCGGTTCAAACGCAGCTAGTAGTTTAGTCGAGTGTTCAAGTAATTTAGTACTTGACCAGTCCGAACACCTTCATTTTAATCGAGTTTACTGGATTAATAGAATTATCGGTCGAGTTTAGTAAATAGAAGCCTATTCTAGTTTTCGGGGCGAGTAGCAGCCCCACCACAAAAGACAACCGACTAGTACAGATACTTAACGCCTCTGGACTGGCAACAGCTTAAGGTGCGTTTAGACCATAGGATTTTTCATTTGAATTTACATTTGATAAAACATCTGATTTTACATCAGAGTCGAACTTGGACCTTTCTAAATATTACCGTTTACATTTGTCTGATTTTCGATTCGACTTGGAAAATGACAACTGTCATCCATGTCAATAGAAATAGAAAATGTAAGGTTATGATTTTGTTTTCACAAATTGTAAGTTGTTTGTTTTAAGTGTGGACATAATTAAAATGCCTTTGAGAAACAGAAAAACTGCTGCAGTTGCAACTTCCTCTATCTATGATAATAATGTACGTCACAATGTCAACAAAAACCACTAACCAAAATTTTTAATATTCTTTTTTTGCCCGCATTCTATAAGAGAATGTAGTCAACAGCAAATAATGCACAATGCGCATGATTAATCGCAAAAATCAGATGAAAAATCGAACCGAAATAGATACGGTTCTATTTTGCAGAATTCGAATGATTTGTCAAATGCAAAATCAGACGGACCAAATCAAATTGAAAATCGAACAGTGTAAACGAATACAAAGTACGGTTACATTCGATTTGTTAAAATCAAATGAACAATCCTATGGTCTAAAGGTGCCTTTAGTTTAGTAGGTTTAATAAATATCCAAACAAACATACTGAATTTTTTGTTTTTAGTGGCGAGATGTATAAAAATAAAATATAGAAGTATTAATTATTGTTTATACCAAATTAATGAAAAATAGCAAGGTGGTCGGAAGATGCCACCTTAAAATTTGTAGAAGAATATGTTGAGTATGCCTGTGGGATGCTAGGAATGAATCTTACAAAAATAGACATAAGCAAAACATCTCTCATTATAGTTGTAGTAAGTTATGGTTATAGGAAAAGCAGTTTCCTATGTAAAACCATTATAATATAAATAACAATATTGTTTGTCTGGGATTATCTACATTATATTATAATTTAACTAGTATCCCAAAACATAACGACTGGCCACAATTAGAGCAGAGGTTCACTCTCAAGTTTATGTTTAAAAGAAGCCTCGTGGATTCTAACAAATATGTTGTAATAACTCAAGGAGATGTTTACTAAATCAATTAATAAAATTAAGCCTTGGAATTATTATACAAACTATTATACTGAATGTTAAATATTAAGTTAAAATTCACTTACATAGTATAATTCTTTTGAATAGATAATTTTATTTTGTCCAGCAAAATATTATATGACTTGTCGGGCATCCTGAGGGCAAGAAAATATTCTCTTGGATTTTCCAAAGCCAGTACTTTCAAAAGGAAACAGGAGGCTCCAAGCTCATTGCTTCTACTAATTAATCTTCTTACCTATAGACGTTTAGGCTTTTGTATTTCTTCCAAACAATTACTGATAGTTTATTTAATAAGAATTTTTAATTTGACTGAAGAAGATTTTGTTTTGTAGCTTTCCGTATTCGGTTTATTTTAATAATAAGTACAAATTTTTGAAAATTCACGGTACTGGTACTCGACTTGCTGCTAATCGATTTCAACTGAAAACTGGCCCCGTGTAAACGATTGTTTTGACTCGACATGATTAAGCAAACTCTGCTACAAATTTTGTCTAATTATGATACCAATCCACGAATTATGATTTTTTTTAATCACCCTTAACGGTTCTAGAAAAAATTTAATTTTTCAGAAGATATTACCATACTTCATCAATCTAAAATTGTAATGTATATTGTAAAAATCTAATTAATCTTTTTACAAACCCTTGACAAGTGTTTTACCTAAATTAAACTGTTTTTTGGATAATTAGTTTTTAATGTAACAATATATCCAATTATTAATGATGGCCCGACCATGAGCATGTGCTTTTTTAGTTAACAAAACCGGATATCCGAAGTGCCATATATGAACGTTATTGTTAAGGACCGGATTTTTGCTATTGCTTGACTCATAAACGTTAAACACTGAATAAGTCAATGATTTTGAGGTTTCAGTTCGTTCATTTTAATTTTCGCAAAAAATAAGCTATTATTAATTTGTTATTATAAAAAGCTTAGCAATTTTGTAATTTTTTGTATTTGCTTAAAACAGTGATAAATACCTCATCTACATCCACAGGCAACAAAGTATTTTTAAGACAATTATAGTACTTTTACTTATTGTAATTTACCGTGAAATATAACGATTTTATTAAAGAAAAAAACTATTCGGTTCGGTAATTTGGCAATAGTGTTTTGGTTTCATCGCTCGGAATTTTTACATCAGAATGCTATAAGGAAATCATTTTCAACATAGGTATTAACAAATAATTTCAACTGTATTCATATTTTTGAAGTGAAAACTTCTTTAGGCGCGTTGGGTGAAACTTTAATATTCCAAATTTAAAAACTACTTGACCATTCTAACGATCACCAAAAATAATAATCCAATAGCTTGACGATACATTGTACAAGTTACTTAGTTTTCACTTCTATCAGCAGTCCCCAAAGACTGCTTCTCAAGTGTTTTATTTCAGTGCTTTTTATATTTTTTTCTCCTACCTTACCGAAAAATCCGTATGAAGACCAAAAATAGGGCGAAAAGTATTGTTTAGCCGCCCACAGGCGGAAAATTCATAACGCCATCTGTCACTTGATTACTTTAACGTTTCACGTGAATTTTTTAATTAAACGTCAGTGAATGTCAAAAGTTTTTTGTTATATTATCCTATTTTTTTGGTTTATTCGGTAGGCGAATAATAGTTGTGTGTCGCACATGCAGAAAACGCTTTAGCAGCCCTTAACTATCAGCTGTCCTCGCTTCGCTACGCTCGCTCGTGCATCTAATAGTCTCGGGCTGCTAAAGCTCATTTTCTGCCCTTGTGACACAATAGGATATTGGTGAAATACTTCAAAAATCGTGGCGTTATTAATTTTCCACCCTTAAGGTACATACGGATTGTTAGTGCGCGACGCAAAACTCACAGTCTGCCTAAAGACGCTCAAATCAATGTAATGGAATTAAGTTATGTTGGATTGTTAGGACCTTTAGGACTACGCCGAGCTGAGCGCTCTCTCGACTCATGCTTGTGCGTCGTCCGTTTACGCCGATACCAAATGTAGTTTGATTTGGACGCAAACGTTCAGCAGAGCACAATTGACTGTTGGCTTGACTTGTTGAATTGTTCTATTATTTTTAAGTTAATTATGGCAAAATTTTCCCCTGCGGAAGAGGAAACCTTAATAGATTTGGTCAGGGAACATCCTGCCTTATATAAAGTAAAAAGTAAAAGTTACAAAGATAATATTGTCGCCAGTCGTCAGTCGCACTGCTCTAACAATCCGTTCCTTTACTAAACAATACTTTCCGCCCCATTTTTGGTGTTCATATGAATGAAAGTAGTCTTTTTGGTGGCAAGCCATAATGGGGATGTTCTTGCCTAATTCAACTTTATCTAGACATTTCCATAGAACTGATCCGCGGAAAAGTGAAAATGACACCGCAAACAATGGACAATAGTATACACTGTGTCCGTAAAGTATGAAACAAATTCATTTTAGCTAAACAGACCATTTTAAGAAATAATCCTGAAACACGTCGATTTTTGATTTTAATTTACCGTATTTTAAAATAATAATCTAATATATAGGGTGAATTACTTTCGACTAATGACGTCACCTTCATTTTTTTTTAAATGGAACACCCCCATTTTGTCTCAATTTTCGGATTACTCTACCTGAGCTGATTCCAAAAATGTATCGCATGTTAATTCCAATTGGTACAGGGTGGATAAAAATACAATAGTTTTGTGTGTGTTCATAAAGTAACGCGTAACATTCTTCATTAGTTGAATTAACAATATTATCAAAAATACTTATAGTCTAGCGGCAATTGGTTTAAATGTAACACCCTGTAGTTAGTTACATTTTTAAAATGGTCTGTTTACCTAAAATTGAATTTGTTCCATACTTTACGGACACACTGTATATCAATTCCATTATATCAGCTATTTTCAAGGCAATGCTTCAATGTTTTTAGGTGGGTAATATACGAAAGAAATTCCAAATGGAACAGACAGATATATTAGGCTCCCCACAAAGCAAAATATAAGAGTTTAGAGGACTAAGGAGCTCTTAAAACAAAAGCGATATAAACAGTGTCCTTAGATAATAGGATTTATACGAATTATTAAATTTCACTGGACAAACAATATTTAATATTATTATCACATACAGTGATACGAAATTCATGCGATAGTGTGCCAAGTTTCATATTGATAAAATATATAGAATGCGAAGGTTTATTATAATGTTAAAAAGTTGCGGCCATTAAAACTTAATGAGTTTGGTTTAGCCATGTTTTTTGAGTACTGTATTATACAAGTATATTTTTAATTCAAGAAATTGTAGAAACCGTCCCTGTGCTCACCAAACTGCTATATATTAGCAATTAATCATTCGGTTAAAGTGATGTCAACATAACGAGTATGTCTCTCATTACGTTCTCATCTTTCAATTAATGATAGACTGTGTAGGTAGTGTTTTCGCAAATATAGTGATCCAATGTTTATATATCAAAAAATCTGAGATTACGTTATTTTGATGTTAAGCAATAATTGTAATGACACAAAGGATGATACAAAGTTTAATTTTTTCTAATTAATTAAGTTTGATCACATAAATTCCATCAACTGGTAAAACCTGCAACAATGGCAACAATGTATGCACATACACAACATTTTCTTGAATGTTTATACATTATAAAAATCATTGTTTCAGTTCCGCCAATGTTATGGATCCCACATCAACTGGTAGGAGCTCCATTGAACTACGCCGTGACTCTGGAATGTTTCACAGAAGCAAATCCAAGTTCTTTGAACTATTGGACACGAGAAGATGGTGAAATGATACACGATTCTAGAAAATATCGCACAGAAAACAGCGTTGGAAATCCTCCGTATAAAACCCACATGAAACTTACAATAAACGCCATCCAACAGAGTGACTACGGAACCTACAAATGTGTTGCTAGAAATCCCAGAGGAGAAACCGACGGCACTATTAGACTGTACAGTAAGTTTTTTGTTTATTACATAAGCAGGTTGCACAGTTTAAAATCAAAATGTTAATATCCCGCGTGCACTCACCAAATTTAATAATTTTTAATTTCTCCAATAGAGGAGTTCACTCTAAGGTCAGTGTAGCCAACAAAAAGTGGTTTTTCTGACAAGAATGACAGTTAATGTCTACCATTCAAAACATAAGGTTTTTGCAGGTTTTTTAACATTGTGAACATCTATATTGCTTTATCAAAACAATGAATACACCCCCGAAGCGTGAATCTTAAAATTTAAAATGACGTTTTAGCTGGATAATCAACGCATCAATGACCAATAATTCCAGAAACTTTTGGTATGTCACCATTTCATTTCTGTTATTCTGTCACTAGTTATGTCAGATGTCAGTTTTATTTGTTTTTATTGACATTCGTTTAATCGTTCATGTTTATTTTCAATTAGACTTTTCTAGTTCTAGTTAGTTGTATCTCTTAATTCTTCTAATTGCTTTTTCCAGTGACATCTGACATAACTAGTGACATAATGACAGAAATGGAATGGAGTATTTCTAAAAGTTCCTAGAAATATTGGCCACCGATGCGTTGAGTATTCAGCTAAAACGTCATTTTAAATTTTAAGATTCACGCTTCGGGGGTGTCTTCATTGTTTTAATAAAGCCATTTAGATGTACGTAATGATAAAAACCTGCAAAAATCTTATGTTTTGAATGGTAGACATTAACTGTCATTATTGTCAGAAAAACCAGTTTTTGTTGGCCACACTGACCCTAGACTGAACTCCTCTATTGCAGATGATAGGAAGGTACTAAAAATCCCCTTCCTAAATAAATGAAGTTTCATTTACCTACACTAATAGGATCTTTAACACTTTTATATAATTTTACCGATAGATACTTTTTAGATAAAAGTATTGAGAGAGGTAACCCGCTCAAAAACTATGGATTGTACAGCTTATAGAAAAAAACTAATGAAAATTATTTTAAAGTTTCCTACTCTACCGCTAGAAGGCGTAGTTCACAATAATAACAGAAAAACATCATTTCTCTATAATAAGTGTACCACAAAATTTAAATATTTGTAATCATTTTGCGTAGGTTTGCTCCAGTACTTTTTCCTCTATCTTGTAAACTAACTGGTAGGGGTGAGTGGGAAAGCTGACTCAATAAAACTTTTGTTAGGCTTCATGGATTTTGACAAGATACGAGAAAAATTGATATACTAGGGGATCGAGTTTTATATTTAAGTAAATTAAAAATTTTACATCATGTAGTAGGCATCCAGATGTCATAAATTGTTGAGAACTTAAATATAAAATCAATGTGAGTGAATTTATCAACCTGTAACGGTTAGTAATTTGGTCTATGGTTGTACATGATTATTATATGTTAGAAGTGTATTTTGAAGGTTTTGAGAATGCTTCGATTGCAGCAAGATATCCCTTGCGACAACATTTTTGCAGAAGAGCATTTAAAAATTTGGCTAAACGTGTAAAACAAACCTAAAATAAATTCTAGACGACAGCGAGGAAACAATATAGAAATAGATGAAATAAATGTTTTAGGATACATTGCTGAAGATCCAGAAGTTACTGTAAGAAAACTAGCTCGCGAGCTAGAAATTTCTAGGTGTTGTGTTCACTTTATTTTAAAAATAAATCGTTCATATATGTATCGTGTATCTCTTTATCAAGGAATAAAAGTTACAGATTACGATAAAATACTAGATCATTATAATTGCCATAAGGATATGCTGATTGAAAATCTAAATTTTGTATCAAATATAATGTGATTCGATGAAGCTATCTACATTTTCCAGTAGTCGATCTGTAGATAGACAATGCATACTATTGGTTTGATCATAATCCACACTGGATGGAACAATATTTTAACCAGAGTCGCTGGTCAGTTAACGTATGGTGTGGGATTGTTAAAATTTATAGACACTTTTGTGTTTGATGAATATTTAAATAGTAGGCTTTACTTAAAGTGCTTAATAGATGAATTGCATGTATTATTAAAAGCAGTACGGCTAAATATGTAGATAGAACCCACTTTACGGGCGTCGGCCCAGCACTGTAGTGAAAAGCATCTGATGCGATAATTACAGTGAAGCAGTGTCGAGCGCGGTTAGTACTTGGATGGGTGACCGGCCCACTGGGGAAGACCGTCGTGTAAGTGTAAATAGCCCGTACAGCCTGCAGCGGAGTAGCATATCGTAGCTCGCAGGCATTATACCAATGAGCACGACGTATAATGTAGGTATGCCGTCTTTCGGAGGAGACGTAAAACCGAGGTCCCCAGTCCATGGATATTGGGCTCGATAAAGAACCCTACCACTGGTTGGAACACCAGTGGGTTCGGCAAAATTTCGGGTTAGGGGTAGAGTGCTCCCAGCGTCGGTCATTAGCCTCAGTCGCAGAAATAGACCGACGTTAAATAAACAATAAAAAAAGACCATTTTACAAATGAAGTGATGCATTTTTCAAACCAACAATACGAGTATAGGTGAATAGGAAGAGGTAGCATATTCCCGTGGCCGCCCAGATCTCCCGACCTGAAGAAGCTATGTCGTTTCTCCCACGCACTGATTAAATATCTGCATCGAAAAATTTGGAAAGCATTTCGACAGTATCCTTAGGTTACTTTACTAGGTCAATATAGTTTATTTTTGCTGTTTTTGTTACGTAATTAATTGTACTGAGGTTGTCAAAATCCTATTTTTATGTACCTATACATATTTTTTCTCGTATCTTCGCTTAGAAAATAGATATTGAGATGCGGTTTTTTCCATTTTTTTTTTAAATTCTCAAGTAAATGATTAAAAAATATTGCATCGCATTTGAAGATTCCCAAAAAACTTACGTGGATTGATCTAATTATCACGAATATTTAAATCATGAGGTGCTATTACAGCACATTCATTCATTCGATTGGGCTGTGCTTAACAGCCCAGGCACTTGAACTGAATCTTTGTACCATTTCCCACGTTATCTACTTCCATTACAGAAGCTTTGTGCCACTAGTTTGACTGGAGGGATTTTCAGTAGTTGTAATGGTTGTATTATTTCCTCTTCAAAGTGCTTCCGTCTGAGTCCATGTAAGTTCTCGAAGAAGCAGAGTATGGGAGTAGAGTTCACATTTCCTGCACGTAGGTTCACTAAATTTTCCCATTTTGTGCAGATGTTTCCTCAGGGTGCAGTGTCCAGTCACCAGGTCGGTAACTGTCTTCAAATGTCTCGTAGCCAGTTTCAATAGCCTGGTTGAGAGTTCTTTATCTACCTTGTTCAGTGAACTCTTTGTATGGAGGTGCCCTTGTGTCTACCTCCATTTGAGTTGGTGTTCCCTATCCAGCCAATTCCCGGTTTCCCCTCTTATGCAATCTTTTGTGATTCGACAAAACGGTTTCGAACCTATGAAGTCTCCTTTAGAACCTTCTTTATCTAACTGGTCAGCCATTTCATTAGCCGGCACCCATATTAGAGATACTTTGTTGTCTCTTGCCAGCCTATTGAGGGATGCTTTACAGTTTTTTACCAGTCTAGACCTAGTTGTTGGGTTACTGATAGCTTTGAGCAGAGCCTGGCTGTCAGTGAATATTTGTCCGGTATATCCTAATCCGATGTCTTCATCAATACATGCCATCGCGGCAATCGTTTCTGCTTGAAACACAGTCGTATATCGGCCAAGGCTAAAAATCATTATCTTTCGAAGTCCTTTTATACCAGCCCCAGTGCCATGGTTTGCTTTTAAACCATCGGTGAACCAGATGATTTTTCCAGAATTACCTGGGTGCAACACCTGTTCCCTAGATGGGGTGATAATGTTCACTCGCTCAGTGAATATATTCTCCGGTGTCATGCTATCAAAACTCATGTGAAATATGGGTTCATCTAGTATTGTCCCAGTTGTATAAGTGTGTCCTTCTCGAACATTGTTCGGTGGCCATAAGTCTCACGATTTCAGCCTAAGAATTGCCATCATTGCCTCCGCCCTTACAAAAAGTTCCAGAGGAGGAAGTCCCCGTGCTGTTCATTGCCCGGTAATACCAAGAAGGACTTGTCTTTGGATTGCAGTTAATACCTTTTTGTGTATTGTGAACTACGCCCTCTATCGATTTAGAAATATTTCTAGCAGTTTCTCGTATGCGAGTTTATGGTACAGATGTTTTTCTCTAAGCTGTACGATAAATAGTTTCTGAGATACAGTGGGCTAAGGCTAAAAACAGACGGAGCGACTTTTGTCGGTTCGACCGTCGAACCGGCAGTCGAGTCGACACATAATTTTTCCGCGACTCACAATCGACATTGCGAGCGGCGTCGACACATCATTCCATGTTCTGTTATGAACTTAATCAGACGAGTTTAAATTTCGTCGCAATTACACGTACTGATCATAGACGTACTCCTAACGGTAAGTTCGCTATTTTTGTTTCAAATCATCCAAGATCTTTGTTTTAAATTATTTAAAACGCTTTTATTAGCGTGTTCATAATATTATATGTCATGGATATTCCAACCAGAGTAACATTACGTACTCATCATCTAGGTCCATTGCTTTTTGATTGAGCACTAGCACTACACTGTTTGTTGTCTGAGACCTCGAGTCCCGCCACTGCTTGGCACGACCGCCTCCTCGACGAGAAGTCGCCTCGTTTGAACAATTGCTGCGTTTCTATTTCGACCGCCGTCTCGACAAAAGTCGCTCCGTCTGTTTTCAGCCACTCTCTTAATCAGACACCCGGTACACAATCTTCAAGTTGTCTTCTTTTAAGAAAAATACGTTCACCAATTCGTATCATTGAGCCTTTGGAATATATTAGACTTATTTGGATATGCATACCTAGAAAATTTCATAATAAACAATAAATATTTGTTTGATGCACTTGAATATCGTATAGATATTTGATTGAGTAAAACTCCTTTTTCAAAAGAAGCGTATCTATATAAACTTGATTTTTAATCAATTCACATCTCACAATTATTCGGAGAGACTGATTTTATCTGCTATGTATGTATGATGGGGTGACATTCACTGAGACCTAAAAGATCTATTGTGACCCCTTACTTCTACTTAGTTCCTGAGGAACGTCTCAGAGACTAGTAGCTCCTTTAGTCTATTTTCCTGAGGAATTTTAGGATATTTGCAGGCTTCAACTTAGGTAAATGTACCTCTTCTATCCAATAATCTCCTAGCAGCTGTGCAATTGCCGTGCAATGTGGATGGAGGTTTCTTCTTCCATGCCACAGAATCTACATTCTTCTTCCTCCACTATTTTGAGCTTTTGTACGTGCCCGTTCAGGCGCCAATGTCCCGTTAGCATCCCTGTTACTGTAGTTTTACTTTGACTTATGCATTCATTTGTTCTCCACGGGTTATAGCAACCCATCAGAATATTTGATTGTCTAAGCCCTACTAGATCTTTCCAATGGTCAGATCTTCTCTTTTCTTCGGCTTTACCTATTTCTTCCAATATTACATTGGGGCTGATTCCGCAAAAGGGTTCCGGCCCCCAAAAGGGTATTTCAGTCCCCCTCTTCGCTAGTTCATCTGCTATTTCATTTCCTTCTATTCCAGTGTGTCCTGGAATCCACAGTAAGGTGACTTTATTGTTCTCGCCTAGTTCATTAAGTTTGCCTAGGCATTCCCACACCATTTTGGAACTAATTACACACGAGCTCAGTGCTTTAATGGCTGCTTGACTATCCGACATTATGATAATCTTTTACCTTCTATATCCTTTGTCAATATTGAACTGGGCACACTTTCTTATAGCATGAATTTCCGCTTGAAAGATACTTGGGGATTTACCCAAGCTTTCAGAGTGTTTGGTTCCTGGCCCGTACACTCCTATCCCAGCTCCTTCTATTGCTTTTGAGCCGTCTGTGTACCATTGAATGGCATTCTTTCCAAGTCTGGTAATGGTATTTGGTTGCTTAATTCCGTAACGAATTTCTTTGAAAAGTTATACCTTTCCTAAGAAGTAAAGAGGTGGATTTTTCTTATGATTCCCTTTCTACTTAGTCTGCAACACTTTCCACCACCATATATATAGTGTGTGTGTGTGTGTGTGTGTGTGAGGTTGAGAATCACTTCCATGGCTGCCGTTGGGTATGTTCCTATTGCCCCTGTATGCATATGCAGGCTAGTCTTTGAATTTTGGAGAGGTTTTCTCCCGTCGTCCATAGCTACTCCACGCAATGGCTCCATAAGTGATAATTGGTCTCAGTGTAGCAGTGATTTTATCTTAAATGAGATTCTTAAACCCAGTCTGAAATCTAAAAAAATGTTAGTGTCAACATGCTTCCCAATATCTAGTACTTCCTATCGCACCGCCAAAAATCTCAATTTATTTTAGTTAAACTTGTGACAGCAAAAGGCAAGGAATTTGAAAAAAAAAACGTTTTTTGTGGGATAATGTTTTGCGTTCTTTAAGAACTCATTTTCGTTGTAGGAAAAAACAGTTTCAATCTCGATTCGGAATTTTCTCATTACACAGCAAAATCTGCCCACAAATCCAGTGACATCCAAATAAAAGATAATAATCTAGCAATCTCATTTCAAATCCAGATGGTGTTCGCGTTGGAATCATTCAAATTACTAAATACCCTGCCGGGACATACACGAGACTTCCATTTGTCAAGTCTGTCGGTCTGCCCCTTTAGCTCGACGGGTCGACGAGCTTGGACGTTTTCCTGTTCGTCACAGAAATCGACTCTCACTCAAATAAATCCGTCAACAGCTTGTATTAAACTGACTTCGACGTACATTTTGTCGTGTATTTTTTTCGACTATTCTCAAAAACACGTTCAAGCTAAACTCCCTAAGGAATATAAGTAATATATTATTGAACATGCTACAATGTATTACGAGGAATGTTGGTTGTATCTGTCAAGGTGGACATTTTGGTGTACGTGTCACAGTAGCTAAAATACTAGGCATTTAGGTGATTATGTTTTTTCCTTCTCTTTCTTTGAAAATATTCAATTATGGCTCATTTTTTGGATCGATTTGTTCTGTACTAGCCTATTTATGAGATTTTAAAAACATATATATTTTTGCATTAATTTAAACATTCATTCATAAAAAATGAGTAGGATGGGCAACATTGGACACTAATATTTTTTTTTGGGGAGAAAAATCTTGAAAAATCGTAGTTTTTCCTTTGAATGACTTTGAAAAACCTTGAAACTCAGTGTTTTGCTACACAGCTGCAGGCTTACGAGCTCTACGATGTTATTTGCCAGTGGTCACCCATCCAAGTACTAACCGCGCTCGAAACTGCTTCACTGTAATTATCGCATCAGATGCACTACAGTGCTGGGTGAAATTTAGTTCTGTATTAGCAATTTCTTATTGCCTCAGTAAATGTAAATCCTCTCTACAATTTTCAAATTTAGCTAACGCTCCACATCTTAAATTAGATCACACGGGAGTCGGTTAGCCCGGCTGGCCTTCCCATACTGTAATATTTTTTGTGTATATCGTACATCTATATTTTAGCGCAAGAAATCTAGTCTTCTTAGAAAGCCTATTATCTGTTAGGTCTGTAACCTAACATCCGTGATTTCCACGCATGCAAGTTGTTGCACTTTGTTTTCACAAAAAGCCTGGGGCACCTCCAGAGAGCCTTTCTTTTTTTTGGGAGCCGGACTACCTTCTTTGTGGTCCCAAGAACTGGTTCTGGTCCAACATAATATGTCGTTGCTGAACCTCTTCTCGCGAGTTCATCAGCTTGTTCATTTCCAGAAATATCATTATGTCCCGGCACCCACACTAGTCTTACTCCACTGTGGTCTACCAGTTCATTCAATTCTTGCGCCTATTTAGAGCTGCAAGAGCTGCCTGGCTGTCAGTTAATATGTTTATCCTATGTGTGTCAGTCCTACGTTTGTTAATTCTGACACATTCTAGGATGGCATAAATCTTCGCCTGAAATACAGAGGCAAGAGCCCTTCTTGCTTTTGAAGTAACATGTGCGAGGTGTGCATTCCACTATTATCTTGTCAATGACGACTCCTAGGTACTTAATCTTTTCTGTAACTAGCATAGTCCACAGTACGAAATCCTTTTTTTCTTAGCTTCGCATCAACCACTAGTAACCACAGTAGAGGTGATAAACTTCCTCCTTGAGGATAACCCTTTACAGTGTTTATGGTTGTCAATCTTCCAAGGTATAGTGATTACTTTCCTAGTCTTTAGCATGGATTGAACCCCTTTGATTATGGAGGGTTGGATACCCTTTGTTGTTCTAGGTATTTTACGAGACAATGCAAGACATCTACAGTGGATTCGCCTGATTGGTAGGCAATCGAAGCGGTATTCATGATTAATATTCACTTCTAATGTATGCATGTATCAAGTATTCTTTCCATATTTTAATTAGAAAGGAAGTAAGGCTGATAGGTCTATAAAACTTTGGTAAGAGCTAAAGCAGATCCTCGCCTGTCTCTATCCTTGTGGCTTGTAGCCCAAAAGGAAGCTCATCTTGAATATCTTAATTAGATGAGGAGTTGGGCTATCAGCGTCCTGTTGTAGCGGGACTGGAAAGATACCATCCTCTCCAGGAGATTTGTAGGACTTATATCTATCAATAGCCCACTTAATTCTATTTTTTGTGAAGATCTTTCCTGCTAGGCTTTTTACTGCTCTCCTTTTTGCTGTTCTGTAGATAGGTTCAGTAACCTTTGTGTCATTCTCCAAGAGTGTTGAGGAAAGTGAGTCTATGGTTTCAGTGAACTCTGCGTATGACTTTTTTAAAAATCCAATGCCGCTAGAGTGGTCTTTGAGGTTACTTTTTGGAGTCGTGCTGCTAGGGCTAAATTTGTAACCCCCTCTGTTTTTCTTTTAGACCTTCTGAGATCCACGTCTTAGTTACATTAGAAATTTTGTCTCATCTGTTGGGCAGTATACTTTTTAATTGAGTAAGTTATTTTCTGGAATATTTATTCCACAAATATGACAATTAAAATCATATTGAACAAAATTTTAATAGATTTTTTTTGAAATAAACCGAAAATACCATTAATTTTGAAAAGAATTATGTACTGTGGGACTCATATAAATGTTACTTCAAAATTATGATAAACTTCCGCGATAAATACACGTATTTCACAGTAACTACCACTATGTCTGGCAATGTAGATTAACATAAAAACACATGTTTGTACTTGTTTATTCGAGACCTTTTGAACAGTATAGAAACAGTACATTTTGTACGTCCCAGAGGCAATACCGCACAATCGAAATCTCAACTCTCTGGGATATCAAATGATCGAGACACATCCCTTTGTTCATGTAAATCATATATAGAACATGAAGCATTGCTGTTAACGCCGACAGGTACATAATATAAGAATCTACTATTTGTAGCGCTAGAACATTTGAAATGTAAAGGCGGCCCAGGCAAACAATGTACTTCTATAGATAATGTAAAATTTTAAAGAATTGTTGATGGTACATAACATATTTTATTGTTAAACACTGTTTTTTTCACGTCTACCACGCAATTAGATACTGAAAAATTGTTGTAGAAGGCAATGATTGCAAAAACCGGTATAATCCGCTACAGGTGAATGTTTGTGGAAGTTGTAGAAGGCAGGATAACCGTCCAATTTTTAGAAATTTGTAAATTAGAACATCAAGTCAATTTATATCTATACTTCAGGACAACTACCTATGAAATGAAATTGTTAATTATTGAAAAATGTAGCATCGGAATAGACAAAACACTGATAATTTATACAGGGTTGTATAATTGTAGTAGCATTCTTATTCGATATTTTTGTCGCAGCTTCTTCGCCACCGACATCTTCACCGAGACCCACAACAACTGAACCTTCTGCCAAATTAAAGGACGTGTGGAGTAAAGGAAATATGAACAATTCCGTTTATGGAAACTCCCCTTCTCACTCCGTTCATCACGTTGCTGATAAAGGTACATTTTTTTTCTATAGTTAGATGTTTGTAAACTTTATCTCGCAATACAGAGGTAACGTTTCTAAAATTTTCTTGATTTAATATGTTTTCTTGTACGAATAACTCAATCCTTTTTTTTCTACAGTTATCTGAGTGTTTTACTTCTGGTTATTTTCTGTTTCTTGCTCCGATTAAGTTTTTTACAATATTCCTTGCATTTGTCTTTGTCCTTTATTATCCTGGTTAGAAATACAGGCTGGTAGAGTCCGACCACAATAACTTTGGGACACCACGTGATTCAATGTAGGGCCGCCTCGAATGCGATGCCGATCTCTGACTGGCTGCAGCTAAGAGCCAGTGACGGAGCAGCGGGCGCTTTATTTTATGTAGCTTCTTCGTTTTCATTTCAGTGTTGACAGTAGACCAGACAGTACTTTGCTGTCGGTCTTCTTGTGTGATTTTGTTGTTGCGAATAGTGAATTTTTCATGCCTTGGAACTTTTTATGTCATGTCTCCCAAGAGAGTGAAACAAGGAAAAGCTTTCATAGTCAAACAAAGGAAATTATAGATCGGGTTGCTGCATTTATTCCCACTTGTATTGGATGAATTGAACCCTATTGAAAAAATATGGGCAGCAGTCAAAAATTGGGTAGCAGCTCATAATACTACATTTGTTATTTGTTTTAAAGGATGTTGAAGCATTATCCCGAAAAAGATTCGACGAGTTGCCACTTAGTGAATGGAGTAATATTTGTCGACACGTCAAAGAATATGAAAACTCACAAATAGAACGAGAACACATCCTCGATAATACGTTGTATCATTTATGTTTTAACGTTAATACGTGCTTTTCTGATGAAAGTTTCTCAGATTTTGATAGCTACAGTACTACACCTGCACAACCACTACAATCAGCTGATGACTCAGATTAATAATAAGATTATATTTATGATAAGTTTAAGTTGACATGTTAGATACGTTTGTGAAAGTGTTTAGGTTTAAAATATATCAACTTTAGATTAGGTAAATTGTTTTCTTCCTTGCTAATTATTTAATGAATTCAAAAACGGCCAACTTTATGTAATTTTCTACAGGTATCCAAAACCATAAAGTTTGATATATATTTGAAATAAATTCCTAACAATAAATTTAGTATGAAAATTACATTTTAATATGCACGTCAGTAACGCCACTGGCTGATACGCCACACCCGCGACCACGTGGTGTCCCAAAGTTATTGTGGTCGGACTCTAGGCACCTGGGATAACCGTAGAATACTAGTTTCAACACATTTTCACTAGTACATACAAAGAAATTAACTACAAGAAGTTAGTTATTTTATTTTGGATGTATACCAGAATAAGTAACTAACATGTTCAAAGCAGTATAACTTGTAGATTTGGACATCTGATGGGCAGTTGAAAGCTCTACATTTATAATATTTTATTTCAATAATATTTCATTTACTCCGGATCATCTAGATAAAAATACACAATTGTACTCGTACGTGAACCGTCATGTAAAAAACGTTTCGCAATATTTTGTTGACTCGGTATCGAGCCTTAAGGATTTAGTAATCAAAGTTTATAAATCCTTCATTTTACAGTAAACAGTAACAGATCCGTAGTCGGTAAAATTTAGATACTAAAACATAAATTAAATTTATTCAAAAAAAGTCACTAAATTGTTCAAAAACAAATTTAACTTTTATTTATTAATTGGAATTAAACAAATTAACCTGTTGAAACATGTAATGTGGCCCACCGTATAGGCTTGGATTTATTACATCCAATTGGCAGATGTTATCTAAAAATGTTCCAAATAAAAAATTTGTAGTTTAATAATGGCCATATTTTAAAAATATTTTGTACCATATAGGGTATCTGCAAAACATTATGAAAGTTACATTACAACACAAGGCAACTTTCGGAGTGAAATGTTTGTTATAAACTAAAATTCCGAGACAATATTAAAAATTATTATCCTGAAATCCCCACGTCCTATTTTATCTGTAAATATTTTAATCCCATTTATGTGAATATAAAAAGGGCATTGGAAATTAAGTAGGTAGGTGTAGTACAGGTCAGACAAAGGAAAACAACCAATGAAAGCTCTTTTTATATTTACAAAATCAGGTTAAAAGATTTATAAAAGGTGGTCAACCATTTATCGTGAAATATAAAAATTCGGAAATATATCTTGCGAAGCACAAAGGACCCCTCGCTTTTCTTATGACAAAGTGGCGTTCCGTCAGATGTTATAAATTTTAGATATGATGTTGTCGACTTCTTGACCAAAAGTATCCATGGGACCAATTGAATCCTATGACTAGTTTCCGATATACAGGGTATTAAAGTTGAAAAATCCTTGTTTTTCGTGACCACGTAATTTTATTATTAACCAATAAATATGTATTTTTAGTTGATAGTACCATTGATATGTTCTAGTTTACTACATATACTTACACATAAATAGTTCAAAATATCAACATATACAGGGTGGCACTCAATTATATAAGGACAAATTTTTGGATTCTAATAAATTCTTATATTGAACGAAAACAAGGTCAGAAATAAAAAGCTACTTCATAATCAATGTTCTGGCATCAAATATACTAATTCTAGAGTTTTTCCATACTGGGTGATTCTTAATGCAACCTGAAATTCGTTTTTTTTTTATATGAAATAAATAAGTTAGACCATGTAATTCAAAATTAGTTTTTGATGTTGAAAACGTATTGGTTACCTAGATATTAGTACTTTTTTTATAATACAGGTTGATTTGCACATACATATTGTTATTAAACCAAAAAAAATTAGAGAAAATACACTTTTTCTGAATCACCCAGTATTTTATAATTCGATCCGTCAAAGTAATTAATTTATTTTGTTTTGTAATAAGCTTAAAATAGTGAATAAACTGAAAAAATTTCATAATCTTACTATGACCAGTTTTCCAGAAACAGGGTGTTGAGGGTAAAGCACATGGATATGGATACATACGTGTACTGAACCATTGATAAAAAGGTGAATAAATTATAAGTAGGCATTTTATCATCCTGTAGGTATGTACTACAGTAAATTGATTAATTAAATAAAATGCTGATATTTTTTGTCTGAAAACCTGGTCATAGTAATATTATGAAATTTTATCAGTTTATTTACTATTTTAAACTTATTACCAAACAAAATAAACTAATTATTTTGAGGGATCGAATTATAAAATACAGGGTGATTCAGAAAAAGTGTACTTTTTCTATTTTTTTGAAATACATGGTGTAACTTATTTATTTCATAAAATGGAAAAAAACTAATTTCAGGTTGCATCAAGAATCACCCTGTATGGAATACCTCTAGAATTAGTATATTTGATGCCAGAACATTAAATATGAAGTAACTTTTTATTTCTGACCTTGTCATTCAATATAAGAATTTCCTAGAATTCCAAAAATTCGTCCTTATATAATTGACAATTGACCCTGTATATGTTGACATTTTGAACTATTTATGTGTAAGTTTACGATGAACTAGAAGATATCAATGGTACTATCAACTAAAAATACATATTTATTTGCTAATAATAAAATTACGTGGTCACGAAAAACAAGGATTTTTCAACTTTAATACCCTGTATATCGGAAACTAGTCATAGGATTTAATTGGTCCCATGGAAACTTTTGGTCAAGAAGTCGAGTACAACATCATATCCAAAATTTATAACATTTGACGGACCGGTACTTTGTCATAAGAAAAGCGCGGGGTCCTTTATAATAGAATAAATAAATGCATTAAAAAATTTGTCTCAAATATTATTTTACCAGCCAAATATTTCAGTTGTAAAAAAATCATACTATTAAACATTATTTTTTCGTTTGTCGAAGAAACGAGTGTTATTGGATTAACGACTACCTGCTGTGGGTTCGGGTCTTAAATCAAACATGTTGGCACAAGTCAAAACGAAATATCTTAAAAAGGAGTATACCTACTGAGAAAATATATCAATTAGAATTTACATTAAAAAAGGCATATAAAGTATAGGAGTCCTAATTAAATTTAGCTCAAAAGAACCAACAATTATTTTGAATAGCTCGCTAATAATAAAGGTGTACTATTAATTAATAATAAAAATTCAGTTTTGCCTTGTTTTTTTTTTTTTTTTAATCAAATATTCATTTAAAAGTCTGTTTAAAACCTCGCTTGCAGAATATAAAATTCGCGGAAAAATTGGGTTGGATTAATAAAAGAAAAATCCTAACACAAGCTTAGAAAACAGCAATTCACCACTTCGAAAAATATTTATTTCCTATTTCAGTAAAAACTTCGACCTCGTTTTGAATGGACCAGAATATAAAAAAATTCTAGTACTATTTTATAAACAGAATTTTAAGTTGACCAACCAAGAAAATGCTTTTTAATAAAAAGTCTTGTAAGTCGACTCGACTACGAAAGTTACAAATGAAATTTTCTCCAGCTTCTATTCAATATTAATTACATGAAATTGATGACAGGAAAAAGCTTTTGTGTACCTGCTCCCCCACAAATTACTGCAACATCAATGGAAACATTTGATCGGCAACCCAAATGCCAAAAGATATTTATAATAGGCTAACCAGCGTATTTTAGTAATGGAATTTTAATCATTTTTTTTTGGAATATGAAAATATTTTAACGGTGAACTTTGTTCTATTTGTCCAAAAAATTTTTGAGTATACCAATTTCATGTTTTGAGCGACCTCCTAAATTATGTTAGATGTTATGAGGTGGCTACTGAAATATTTCACTGGAGGTCCTGTTTATCTAGACTACATTTCCCAGCCTCACTCTCTTAATAAAGTTCACCAGCTCCGATTTGAATATTTCATGTTATTTGCCGGTAGTTTTTCATCGCCTGGTGCAAAGAACTGCACATAATGCTAAGATATAGCACTGGAATAGGATGCGTTTTGCAGTTTCTTCCTCTAATTGACATAACCTGTCAATCCTATCAGCTTCAAGTACCTGTTGACCAGTCAGCAGATTCACTATAGTATTGAAAGTAGTCCTATTTTTACTTAAGTTTGTCGCAAAAGTGTTTCGCTTGTCTTGTGGTGAATTTGTACACCGCAGATTTGTGGGACCACTTTTCTGTAGCGGCAGAAGAGCTGTAGTTCAACGAATGGCATAAGAGATATTGATTTGGATCTCATTTCCTGAATTATTTTGCAATGGGGTGTTAAACTTAACAAAAACATGATGTTCTCTCAATGTTTATAGTTAGTGGTGGACAAAATCATAATGGGGAAGCAATTATTTTTAATATTTTTATCCTCACAAGGTTTTTATGTCGATTTGACAATTCAACTTTTGGATGATTTAAATAAACCGCCATTTATGCTGTGACGTACATACACTAAAAAAGAAGTTAGCTAGATAAGAGTTGACATAGGACCACAATTCTGATGTGATGAAGTACTTATAGGTTATGCTTATGTCATATTGCTGTTATAGTGATTTAGAAGTTGATTTTTTCTACCAATTTATTTTTACGGCAATAACATTATTTTATACATTTTACCGTTATCATTATAAGGTTTCGTTAACGTATTTGGGTACAGTTAGTTTTTATTTTTGTAAGTATTAGATATGTTTCTTAAATTATTAGAATGACTGGGTTCCTACAAGCAAATACACACACATATACAATGGGGCCATTTTCGATAATTTTTTTATTGTAGTTTTAAAAAGTTCTCTACTCGAAAAGACAATTGCCAAAAAATCACAATTTTATCCAACCGACTTCACCCTCAAATTCAGTCTTAAAATATGGCCAGCTTTGAAACGGGGCATGTCCAAGCTGTGACGTCAAATCAGCCTACTGGCGACGAGCCCGACAGCGGCGGCTTCCGGCTTCATATAGCCGACTACACTTAACGTGTGAATGCTGGTTTAATTCGGTATTTTCGGCGAATTTTGCATGTTAGTTGACGTTTATTGTTGTTTTCAATTATAAAATGAGTGACAAAAAGAGCAAATACAAGTATTGCATAGTACCAGATTGTCAAAGTACAACCGTAAAAACTTAAAAACTTCTTATTTCGTTACCTAACGATTTGAAGGTTAGAAAACTTTAGCAGAAAGCTATGCGACGTACTACATTTGTTTCTAATAAGGGATCAAAGTATTGTTGTGAAGAATGACAACCAAATGATAACTCCAACTAATTTGTATGTTAGAATGTGTTCTAGGATTAGATTAAAATATCAGAAATAAATATGCAAACTGAAGCGCGTGAGAGCTATTTAGCTTATTCCTCATCCACAGATATTCTGTATATTCCAATTTTATCACCACCCTACCCTGTATACGACCTCACGTGTTTATTTTTTAAAGTTTATTCGCCTGCTAATAATACCCATTTACGTTTACGATAACGAATACGATTGCGAACACTTCCTTTTCCATTTTCCCACCTCTTAATTCTGCACTGATATGGTCCTTATTTTGGTTGAAATACTGCACTTTTACTACAGGCATAGTTTTTACGAGGCGTTGTAACTATTGTGTCCGTGCAGTATGATACAGAACAATATTTATATAATATTGTCATTATTCCAACTTAAAAATTATGGAGAAAAACTAACTAAACTCAACTAAAAAAATAGTAACACAATGTTTTTATAATATTTAAACGTCAAGTTCGAATAAACTGTAAACAAAACCAAAACACTCATGTATAGACTTTGACAGTTCTTCAAATTTCAAATTCAAATGGCCTTTTTGTAACTGGATATTGATTCATAAAACATCTAAATCAGTAAGTGGCTAACTTCATCTTTAGTGATATGACGTATCTGTAATGAAAGTTGCAAACATTTAAGAATTCTTAATTTCCAGTTTTCTCCTAGAATATTCGGTTTAAAAAATGTTTAAATTAATTTTTGCAAAGTAGTACCAATATATTTTAATAAAATACCAAAAGCTGGATATCGGTTTATTGGAAAATTACACATCAAATATAAACAAAATATTTTCTAAATGATAAATGTTTATGTTCACGAACCTTTATTTTTTATTTCAGGTTCCAAATATCAATCAAATTTGAATGAAATCGACAAATCGGAGCAGAAATCGAGTGGTGATTCGGACACTAAGGGTCATATGTATGAAAATTCTCCAGATAACACAGGGGATTCCGTCAAGTGTAAGTGTTTTTGAACATTCAATATGAATATAAATCTAGTTATTATCCTATCGTCGGATAAAATAATGTTGGTTTCCATTTTCTACGGCTGTAACACAAGTAAGCATAAACCTGAAGATCTCCAATTCTTCTATCGATTATTACTTCTAATTGCTGCTTTATTAAGTATCGAAGAGTTTTCTTTTGATTAAATTACATTACATGTAGTTTAAAATAGAAGTAACAACACCCAGTAGCGGCTCTAGGGGTGGGTGGCACGGGCGCCGCAAGTGCTAGAATGACTTCACCACTTAATTTTAATATCCATCTCTAAAGATACTCGTAAATTAAAGAACAAACTGAAAAAAATAACATCTAAAAATTTTATCTATCTGTATATCCTCACAAACTCTCACGTTGATAAGTAAGATATACAGATACATGCAACGAGAAACGGAACAAAGGGATTTAATATATTCTCCGATCTAAATAGTCCACCAACAAAAAATTTCTATAAATTTACTTTAATAAATATCAAGTATTTAGCTGGACAGCTGGATTCAGAACTACTGTAAGAAGCCCCGCCTCTTCTCCTTCCCATATATGTTAGTTGTGTGGTTATGTGCGTATGTGCGATTTAGTATTCAACTGTCTTTCGATTTATTTTGGCCATAACGGCTTCCAAAATGAAAATGAATTCGTAAATAAAACAAAATAAGATTCTTTAAATCAAAACAAATTGAAAATAAATTCCGAAAAACAACTTAAAATGCTAAAACTAAAATATTAATGAGTTGAAGGTTCAAATAGTCCTCCTTGTTGATCCAAACAAAAACCGAATCTATTGAACAAAGATAATCTTGTATCTCTGTTTAAGGCCGGCCCTGACAAGAACTTAAGTCCATTCTACTAAAAAGTTTTCTCTGTTAAAATAATGATACGTGAAAAAATAATAGACATTAAGATAATTATCCATGAAATACGACAATACTGGAAACAAATGCATAAAATTATTGACGTCTTCCAAATTAGAAACGACGCCCCCTCAGTTTATCTAGGAAAAAAGGCATCGCTAAAGTTTTTTGAGCCCAAAAAGTCCTGGATCCGGCACTGATATTAGGTGGTTGATAAAAAAATTGGGAATAGGAACACTGATGAGGCTGGGGCCAAACGAGCGTAATATATAAGTTGTGAGCTGCGTTTTTTGAGTCGCGTAATTTAGGCTGCAATCAGTTTCTTACAAAAGTCCTCTTTGTTAACACGACGCGACGGTGCAAAATAAGTTGTCTGTCGAAAATATATTACACGACTCAAAATACGCAGCTCAACTCTCAATATTACGCTCATTTAGCCTCAGCCTTACTGCATCAATATAAATATACCGGGTGATTCAATAAGGGAAACCGTATGTCCTAGAGTTTCGGGAAAAAATTCTTAGGGCAAAATCGGACCTAAAAAATTAACATATAATTAAGACCTACGGGCGTAGAGGAAGTATAGTAAGCAGCTAGTGTCAAAAACATCTTTAGTCACTTGTTTTATAAGGCACTCGTGACTAATGTAACGTGCTATCAGTAAATTAGTTGATAATATCACCAAATGTCTAGAATGTTATAAACAAGTCCTTTGCGTGTTCTTGGATCTTGCCAAGGCTTTGGACACAGTCGATCGTATACAAATGTTGGGGGCATTAGAGGTTGTAGGAACCAGTGGGACAAACAATAAACTATTCACAAATTATTTGTCAAACCGCATACAAATGGTTAAAGGTAAACAATACCCTTAGTAACGAGAAAATAGTTAGTTGCGGCTTGCCCCAAGGTTCAGTATTGTTTATATCTTAGATTAGATTAGATTAGAAATGGAGTGGCTCTTTGTCCTATCCCACTGCGACCTTTGCAGATCTATTGTGGTCCTCCCTATCCTTAGAGCTCGATATCTAGCTCTCTTCTTTTTGTTAGACCTATTAGCCTGGATACCACCTCCCTTGCGTAGCTCTCTGCCCTCGGTTTTCCTTCTCCGAATAGGTGAAACCGCACCCTTACTAGGCCTTCGTACTCACAGAGTATGTGCTACGCGGTTTCGTCTCCTGGCTAAACCTACATAGGCTGTCATCTGCGAGGCCAATTGTGTGCATATTCTTCCTCAGCCTACAATGTCCGGTCAGCATTCCCACCATCATCCTCGTCGTTTCTCGACTTTGACATAGCCGGTCGCGTGACAGTTTTAAAAAAAATAGTTTAGCGTGCCTTTGTCCTGGGGTTTTATGCCATTAGCGCATCGTCTGGTTGTTTATCCATTGGTGGATGCTCTGCTTAGTGAGGTTTTTTGCAATTCCACAGGAAGGTTCTGACCCTATCATGACCTCAGTCGCTCCCTGCTTCGCTAATTCATCGGCCTTTTCATTGCTTTTTACTCCTTGGTGACCTGGCACCCAGGCTAGGGTAACTCTATTATGACTACCTAGTCTGTTAAGGGACTTGCGACACTCCCACACCAGAATTGACGTTGTCCGATATGAGCTTATCGCTGTATACAAAAAAGAAAATAATTAAAATTTAATAGAATATGGAGATATTGCATCATATTACGAAACTCTGATAGGCAAAATAGATTTTTTTTCTCCAACGTGCAATAAGCTAGAGAGCGTTGATTTACCTACTATTTTCACCTAAACGTGTCCATAGCTTTTGAAGGACTCTGTATAACGTAGTAAAACCTCATATCAAAAGCTTTAAAAAAATGTGAGCAATCCTAATTCGTTATAATATACAGGGGTTCTCATTTAAAAAATCATATGTTTGGTTTGTAACGGAGTTATGCTGCACTCTGTATAGTTCTATATAATTTCAAAATATGGACCTTAAAGACATCTACTATTTTTGTTGATAAAATTGTTTGATATCTCTTAAAATAACCCACATATCGAAGTTTGTCGTAAAATTGGTACACCCGGTATAAACTCTATATTTAAACAAAATTAACTTTACAACTAGAGTCTAAGCCATAAAAAAAACTACAACTGTGATAAAATAATTATTCAAACAATACATAATTCTTCTCGGAATGTATGACATAAAACAGCTAATTGAGAATTTAAAAAAAACCATGATAGATACTATCTACTCTTGGCGTCCTTTTGTAAAATTCCTTTCACGGAATTCCCAAATATATATGTATCTATAGAAAACTAATTCAAAATATTTACATTGCGTTAATATGTATCAACACAAAATAGGTGCTTGCGTCGAAAAAATTTTAATATAAAAATGTAATGCCCATACACAACAGAAATGTTTTATTGGGCAAATAATATCTTCTGTTTATTTGGACGTATTTGGAATAACACATATTGTATATTTTAGGTAAAAATATTATTTGATACGAAATAAACATTATTATTATAATGTTAATAAATATTTTTGTGACATTCTCAAAACAATTTTAGCAGCACAATTTCTCTTACAACTTACTGGGTGAGCCAACAATCATCAACACTCACCAAAAAATGCCATTATCTTTGGAATATCTTCTGTATGTTATAGATACAATTTTTACATATTTCAAATAGCCAATTGACACTTTTTCAATGTATTTGAAATAAACTCTTCAAAAGAAATTTTTTGTTCCAGGTTGTTTCACAGTGCTGCTGTCATCGTTCGTTGTGCCAGTTTTGATGTTAAGGGCAATGCGGTGAATGTGATACGTAAACATTTACTAGTTATTCCCAAAATGTGAGTTTACTTAACCGATGAATGCTTCTACCTAAACAAATCCATGTACAATGTACATTTGGTAGTTACCTATTTAACAAAGACTGAAACTGGTTAGCTTTATAAGTAGCTGAGAAATATGGTATAAATTTATGATAAAATGAATGCATAAATATTATTTACGTGGATGAAGTAATATAGTTTTTTTATAAAAAAAACTTTCAAATTTTTCACCGTTTTTTTCTAGTTAGTAATTAAAATCACTGGTCAATAACTATTCCACCACCCTAATTTTGAAATCATATCTAAATAATGCTGATTTTAGACATACTTTGTAAGGTCTAATAATATTCATACGGCTTTAGGTTGTAAAATCCTAGAAAAACTAATCGCAGATTCTCATTTGAACGTGTCCTAAAAACCTAACGCAATCCACAGCAATCGAATTATTACAGGACATAGAGACGTTAAATCAAAAGTACAAAGGAATAAAAAAAATTAATGTAAATCTTCAAATTCAGTAGACGATTTTTTCCTGATATACCACACACAGATTGCGAAAAAGTTTATTAGGTCATACGATTCACACAAGCACGACAAGGATCATACGAACAGTACTACTTGAAAGAGAGAGACAAGAACACAACGGTTAAAAGTAAAAAGAGCAATTAACACACACGCCCATCCTTTTTGGTAGATGGTACTTCACACGTATAACAATTCTTGTCTCTCTCCTTCAAATAGTGTTGTTCATATTATCCTTGTCGTACTTGTGTAAGTCGTATGACCTAATAAACTTTTTCGCAATCTGTATACTATGGTATTCCTAGAATGGGTTCTACAGAAGTATGGAACCAAAGCATACACAGTGCCGGAGTCGAGTGCATTTCGTTTAGTATCACTTCTCCTCTCTTTGTGTTGTCATCTTTATTCAATTTTTCCAAACGTTACAATTAATATTTATTTCTGTAGTTTAAAACTGTACATAACCACAAAAAGATTTCGTTCTTGTGTTTATTCTAGTAGTCTATGGTTTATTCGTTTATTGTTTATAGCGCATGTCCACCAACTGACAAGTTGACACTAATGACAGTTGTTCTGAGGATAAACAATCATTTGGATATATTTTAGATTTGTAAATTGGTTGCTTTGTATTGATTTGATGATCCTTTTGATACAGCTTTTAAAATAACTAAGCAATTAAAACAATGTCGAAGAAAGCACCAAATCAAAATTAATGGACTCAAACACGATCAAAATAACTATTAAGAACCACGCGTTGTACAAAGAACGCTTGTTTATCATCAGATTCATGAAGGCGATTGTCACATGACGTCACGTTGAAAGAGAGAGAAGAATAATTATGCGCTCAGCGATGTGCGTGTGTTAAGTTCCCTCTACCAAAAGAGGTTAGGCGTGTGTTCAGTACCCCCCTATTTTAACCGCTGTTGCCAGAAGCGCAGATTAATTTGTACAAATGATATTTTTGTCTCGTTATCGTTAAATTTTTTTCGAGCTAATTTTTAGAATAGGTGTACCTACTTATTTTATTTTTTCAATTCAATTTATTAATGGAAGGGATCTTTAGTTTTTTATAATTACTTTATTATGGTTATCTCAAGAAAAAATGTTTTATTTTCAAGTTACAATGGCTAAAATAATATGTCATACGCATAGTACAGTCGAGGTACCCTATAACGATACCAAAGTATGCCTGGTACGTGCAAGAAAAAATCGTCTAATGTTCAAACCTAGTGAACTGTACTTGCTACTATAATCATGTATGATTTTATCGTTTAAATCAGTTGTGACATAAGCTAAAATTTCAAATAACCCCGATCATGACAAATGTGGTACCCTTGAATGTATCCAAAAATGTGATATATAACGGTTGTCCCACTCAATAGAATTTTCTTGGTATCACGTGACCGGGAATAGGAGGAACAAAGGAAGACTTTTTATAATGAATAGGTATTAGCATCAGTTTCAAGTGTATTGGACATTTAAAACGTCACACCCTGTGTGTAACCTCCTTTTAATTCAAAAAACAGAATTTTTCAAAAAAAAGTTCGAGAAAGAAATACACAATATGTATTATCCATACAGTATTGTATGGCCTCTTAAGAAATAATACACTCACACTCACGAATAATCAAAATCATCAAATTATTAGGTTTGTTCCAACAAGCTTGAGAATCAGTTCGGAATTTTACTGAGTTTGCGTAGATTGAAATTATGGTCGCTAATTTTGATCAACTTTGACGTGATTATTCCGGTCTCGGCTCATTTGGAAGTCGCCATTAAGAAGCTTGTTGACTGGTTTGCATGTTAAACAGTAAGCGTTTTATAAATTTGGGGTCGGAATAGACTCGTTTTAGCTATCGAGATTTGCAGAAACAGTCGACCGTTTCATATCCAATGCACAACAATCGTTTTAAATGATACCTACGGATTAATTCTTGAGGAACATAAATTTCAGTTACTGCCTCTCTCAGGCTTACAGGATGGTCACCCATTTTAGCGATGTTACATTCAGTTGAAGACGTTGATGGTCGACCATAGCGAGGCAAATCTTCTACCACGTCTTAACCGTTTTTGAACACACTGTACCTCTCACTCATATGTTCGTATTTGTGATAAATTCGATTCACCTTGAGTCTTATGTAAGAGCGCTTCAGTATTTATTTTGTTGACCAGTGTATTTTAATAGACGAACATTCGATTTTATTTATATAAACCTGTTGAAGTTTGTCCAAAATCAATAGGCATGATGACATTCACTAAGAAAATAATGAAATATGACAATCCGCTATCTAAGCTAAAACACCGATCACAAACGTGTGACGTCAACCTTTTGTATATCGTTCGAACTTTCATCGTATTTCCTGATTTTGCATCGTTTAAATCAGATGTTCCCAATTTTTTTTTTGTCATAGACCACTTTCAAAATTTTGCTGTTTCAGATGGAACCCTTGCAGCTACATTAACAGTTTTCGAAAAAAAAAAAGTTGAGAATTGATTGGTTAATAGGGTCAACTTTACTTTTTCGACATCCACTCACAGCACAAGGAATTCTCACTTATTTTATTTAGAAAACTTCCCATTCAGAGTAGTAAAAAATAAAAATAGAAATAGTATATTTTCTTGTGTTGTATTAATTCAAATATACACTGCTATTCAAAAGTCTCCTCCCCCCCTCGTATCTTTTGAACGGTTACACTTACATTAATAAAATTTGGAGTGTGAAAATAAAGTGTTGTAAACTTCTCTACGAATGGTAACAGGTGACGTAATAGTAATAGATGACGTCACAGTGCCACTCTGGCCAATAATTTTAAATAGGACCTTATGGCAAGTGATATCTCGTTTGAAAGGCATTGACATTGGCTACATAGCCATATTAATTTTGTTTGGGTTTAAACTAATTTTGACGGATAAATTAAGTAAATACCAAAATCATTGGAATTATTTTTTTAAATTTAATTAATCAAAATATCAACAATGGATTCTTATAGCAAGTGTTCGAAATGTGCTCCGTCTACTTCCTGACAGTAATACATCCTATTAGTAAACTCTTGTCGTACTCGTTCGAATGTGTCAGCTGAAATTGCATTGCATTCTTCAATAATTCTTTCTTTCAAAACGCCAATGCTATCTGGTGCCGTAGTATAAACCTTGGATTTCAAGTACCCCCATAGAAAAATATCTAATGGTGTCAGATCTGGTCACCGAGGTGGCCATTCTATAGGATCTCGCCGGCCGATCCATCTACCTCGATATTATTCATCCAGGTAACGTCTTACTGCACCATAATAATGTGCAGGAGCACCATCTTGTTGAAATGTTATTTCCAGATGGCCGAATTCATCTGGATTATCTTCCAGAATTTCCAGAATTAACGGATCAATTACATTTTGTAACAACTCCAGATACACTTCACCGCTTAAATTTGAATTTAGGAAAACAGGACCAACTATGTGGTTTCCCAAAATACCTGCCCAAACATTGACTTTTTCTGGAAATTGGGTATGTTGTTCACGAAAGGTGTGAGGATTTGTGTCACTCCAATACCTTACATTTTGTGTATTCACATTTCCATTGAATACTTTCGTCACTAAAACAAATTGTTTTTGTGTAATGTGGGTTTTGACTAATTTTATTTGTCATACATTCACAGAATTCGAATCTTCTGTCGGGGTCGTCATCCGAAAGGTGGTGCACCATTTTTAACTTGTATGGATGAAATTTATTTTTAGCCACTCTCTGTACTGTACTTTTACTTACTTCACAGATAGACGCAACTTTAGTCCTATTTAAAATTATTGGCCAGAGTGGCACTGTGACGTCATCTATTACTATTACGTCACCTGTTACCATTCGTAGAGAAGTTTACAACACTTTATTTTCAAACTCCAAATTTTATTGATGTAAGTGTAGTCGTTCAAAAGATACGAGGGGGGGAGGGGACTTTTGAATAGCACTGTATAATTATTACACTATTAATTATTATTGTTATAACAGTGGTAATATAATTAAAATTAAACATTAATAACGTAACGTAACTTCTACAATGATAATCACAATCACAATAGTTATAATTTTAATGTGAGGGATGTACTTGGTAGATTGACAGCAAATTATCAATATTTGGCTTTAGTTTTGTTAAGAATAACCTCGTTTTGTGATATTGAATCTGCTTCTTTTTTCCAAAAATATGACGAGGGAAACGCTATCAGAAGCTTTCTCGCAATTCCCGACAGTCCAGGATATGTTTTGGGTATTTCTGCTTTCAGCCAAAATGTTTGATGTATCAAATGGATCCATGGTGGTATTTCGATCGACAGATCGAAACCAGGTAAACGCTTACGAATTGTGAACCCCCATTTTTTTTGTCACGCCAACGTAGACTTCCGTCGACTCTCCCGTGGACCCTTGGAGTTACACATGAACCACTTTGGGAATAAATGATTTAAATGATCTTTACTAATTATAGCATTCATGACTATCTCACAATATAATTGAAATTTTTAATTTGGAATTTTATTTTAAAAACGTATATTTCTTTTTTAAAACCTTTATTTTTTCAAGTAACAACATTTTTTGGATAAACTTATGCTTACAAACATCGTAGAGCAGTTTTTCAGACATTAAAAGAAATTAGGCTGCAAGGGTTACAAACACGTGTTCGTCGCTTCTGCTATGGATTTCTGACAAACTTTATTCAAAATCAAGTATGTATGTGTATTATTTCACAGATGTTAAATTCCACTGAATCAGGGTTTACACAGATTTATTTCTAAGAAAAAATTCAATGTCACAGTCATAACATTTTAAAATGTTTATGGCAATACTGTGTAAATTATATCGAGACAAAAAAATTCCGTTCCATTTCATCATTTATAACATTTTGAATTTTAAATGTAGCAATTCTCTTCCTGTATGAATTGTAATATTAAAACTTTTTCTGTTCGTTCCAAGCGTTGTGTCAGTTTCAATTCGAAATTATTCAGAAGATAAATATCAAAACACACAAAAATTTGAAATTTGGCAACATATCATTCATTTCTAGTATAAGATTAAAACTGTCGTCTAACTATATACCTAGGAAAATAAAAACAAAACATGTAATATGGCGTTAAATTAAAATCATGACAATGGTATTGTCTATACGATCTCAAAAAAAATTGGTAGTCGACAATCGGTCTAGAAGGAACCTTTTTTGGTTTTTCAACTGAGATCGTTTTAAATATATCTAATATTCATTTACCTCACATATCAAAAATATTGATGAAATATTATTGTTTCCTGTTATATAAAAAAATGTATATATTTATGTATAGTTTGTCTTATCCAGTATACTTTACCATATTACTTAAAACCTGATTCAGTGTCCATATAAATTAAAGTGGAAAAAATATGTATTTTTCATAAAACGTTTTTCTTGGGAACCTACCTATTGGACAAAGGAACACACCGAAACCTGAGAAAACGGTTAGACTGCAAACGTGTTGTCAATTCTTGTAGAAATTATAGTTGAGAGTAGAATTAGTATGCACTGTTTCACGTTATAATAACATTATGCTGCAAAGGTCCCTTTGAGGATTAAAAAGCCGAAAAGATAAACAAGCCATAAATCACTTCGACCCACAAGCGAACAATTGATTCTCATTGGTGCAATGTAGCTTCCGATTGGTCTATGCAAAATTTACAAGAAGGGTTAGTCCACGTGGACTGTAAATTTCACAGGTTCCGCTTCTACTTTCAGATTTCTTTATCTCGCCAACAAATTTTGAAACGGTGAAAATTAATTCTACTCTCAACTATACTTCAGTAATAGTATTTTCTTCTTCTCCAACTTAATTTTAGGGGAAAAATCGTACTTTATGTATCTTATATTTTGTTCCTTAATGGTATCAAAGAAAAATGGATTATCGATTTCTTTGTGTTAAAACCTACTTTTCCACTTTTATTTTTGTCTTCCATTGTTATCCAGTCGTTTGTTAACAAATTTACGAATTTGCTACTAATTAGTAAGGTGTACTACTTCAAGAGTATAAGATTTATGTATTTCACCTGCAAGTCTTAGGGGGAAGATATCAACTTTTTACCAAATAATTAAGGTCTAAGATCACTTGTGTGTAGAACAGAAACAAATAATAATTGTATACCTTGTTTTGCAGTCACAGTCTACTTCTTGGCAATAACGAATATTTATCACTGAAAATAAACGCAGTTTAGAGCACCTTAAATATTTTTTAAAATTGAAAAGTAAATCACTTGACTTGCTACTGTCATGATATTTCAAATGTGAATCTAGAAATAAAAAATGTTTTTATTTTCATACTATTTGGTATGGTGGAATCTTCTCTCAATGTAGTTAGTTATTTTAACCTCAAATAAAAGCAGGTTTCAGTACATCAAGTTGTATGTACATTCGACTAGGGTCTAGTCGCTAGGCGAATGATGATTTTTTAAACTGTAAAATATCCTATATTATTTGTGACAAATTTGATACATCTGCTGAATATTCAAATGTCACACTAAATTTAGTTTTTAAATTTGCAGAAAGAATTGACAAATGTGATAGGGCAAAAATGCCTCATTGCAGGAACTGTGGTGGCAACCCTAAATTCCTGAAAAGACAAAGTATTTCCTCAAACACTGAGGAAACAACAGCACTAATTACTCTACAAAAACCACCAATTCTTTTTGACTTCCCTACTGAAATCCAAAAAATTCTAGAAATAAATTGCTTCCTCATAATGAATGCAATCCCATCTTTCCGTAGGACGCTTGTCGAGACATTTGGGCATCTCAAACTGGCTTAAACAGGGTAACAAGGCATTTTTCAGTTTCACGCCAATTCCGTAAAATTCCTAAGAAAACTTCACTTTCCCAACAATGCGCAAAACAGCGGAATGCAAAAAGTGTACGGAAAAAGCGACTAACCAACCGTCGCTATCAACTAGTAGTAGGTGTTCCAAACTGCTAGCCTCAACAACATAAAACAAAAGCACTTTTTACTGCAAAAAAAACACTTGTAACAACACACCATACCCCTCTCCTATCCGGGATAATGGATGCAGGTTTTTGTGGTTTCCCTGCATCTTAATTGGCACAGTGATCGGAACTGTGATAATTATCCAAATGGCTATCTTAGGCCATCTCATAATATGTGAACAGCCACAGCTATGACCGTCAAATGACTTGCATTCAGAACAAAGCCTGAAAAGGACTTAATCCTAAAACAGGGTATGGAATTACATTCGCAATTCAGTTGATAACAAAATAATTTTAAAAAGTACAATCATGCTCGAATAAAAAAGAAACGATGAAGGTAACAAAGAGAAGTGGAGTGTGTTGGTGTAGTGGTGGTGTAATTACTGTTCGGTATCAGTTCCAAAACTCTCAACAGTCATAACGTTTATTTCCACGAGCATCGATTTAATTCATTCATTCAATGATATATCAGTCGCTAGCATTTTCACTGTAGGTGGTAATTAATTGCCTTCGCTACTGATAACCTTGATTTCAGATTTAGAAACAAATCGATGAATAAAAAGTGGATATTTACAAAAGTATCAAACGTGTTGACAAATAATTATAGTAAAGATGGTTCAATTTTATGGTTTAAGGTTTTAGCCGTTTCTGTTGACACAGGTTCCTATTTATAATAAAAAAAAGTGTACAAACTAAGGTATTTCTTACAATTATTACAAAAAACAAAACTATAAACAGGCCGGGTTTTAAAACTCACCAAAACAACCAGAGTTTTCGGTATAAAGTTCCAGCCATGTCACCAACCACAGATTAAGAATCGAATGTCTGATGCCCCTTGTAGAGTTCTCTATACAGATATTACACCAATTTTTTGCCTCAATGATGCAAATACAGTTTACGAAATGGTTGGTTACTCATTTTGGATTTTTTGTGCATTTTGGTATTTCTAAAGATCCTAATACAGTTTTTTTGAAATATGAAGTTTTTGATCCGTTACGCTCCTACATACATGCAGGATGTAACAAAAAAAGTTAATCTGGGGGGTCAAACATAGATTGATTGGACCTTACTTACCTATGTACAAAAGTTTTGAAGTTAAAAATTTAAAATTTAAATTTGAGAGTAAAGTTAAATAAATTGATTTAAATTTTTAACTTACACTATATAATTTTTAGGTAAGTAAGGTTCAATCGATCTATTTTTGACCCAGATTAAGTGAAATCATTTATAATCAATCTTTTTGTCATACCCTGTAAATTAGGTTGTATTATTTCTTACTCTTTCATAGAGGTCACACATATGATGGTCATTCACCCCAAGCAACATAAGGTCATTTACTAAAATACACATTTTACGAAATTTCACGGATTTTTATTACAATTTAGCATAATTTATGCGCGATTTGTATATACCTACGTATCGTATATATGTTTTTAAAAAACAATATCTTGTCAAAATTTCAATATTCATTCTCGGAAACTTATCATATGTAAGTTCCAAAATTAAATATGTATAATTCTTTGTATATAGAAACGAAGATCAAGTGCGAAGAGAAATATATTAGTTATCGCAGAATTTTTATAATTATTCTAGAGCTTTATAAAGTTTTGAAAAATATTTTTCAAAAACAACTAAGAAGAAACAACTACTTCCCGGGCTATAGGCACCGAAGGGCATTGAATTGCAGTTCTTATTCAAACGGGGTCGGTATGATCTACGAGTTACTTAACACCAACCAAATACGGCAATATTATAGGAAACTGTAATAATACTTCAGAAATACATTGAATTATTGAAAAAAAAGTGAATTTGAACCATCTTTTACTATCACTTATAAATTTATTGAGAAATGTACGTAAAAAATGTTGGTTTCTCGTTCATACGTAGATATACAGGGTAATTTTTATCAGGTTGAAATAGTTTTAATTTAAATTCATGTAACATATACATTACATAAGACTACATTGCAATTACACTATAACCAAATTATTGTATTTGGGTCTTACACAGTGGGGCAACATTCCATAATATTCTAAAAAATTTAAGGATGTGAGGAGAGAGAGTATCATGAAGGCGAAAGTTCTGA
This sequence comes from Lochmaea capreae, assembly GCA_949126875.1. NCBI lineage: Eukaryota > Metazoa > Arthropoda > Insecta > Coleoptera > Chrysomelidae > Lochmaea > Lochmaea capreae. The sequence continues at coordinate 12,122,311 of OX421402.1, read as the reverse complement.
TAATCACATTATCTCCCCATTTAGATGAAAATAAAACAAAGGATTGAACCTTATTTGGCCTAGGGTATAAAAAAAGTGATTTGTAATATTGTGAAAAATAAGAATTTGTGAATAGATGCTTTCTAAAAATATCACCCCACTGTGCTAGACCGTCTAAATGCAACCCTACATCGTGCGTAACATCTTAATTATTAAGCAGATATATTTATAACATAACACATCTGCTTTTCTATAGTCTACATATACAGGGTGTCCCAACTATGTCGAAAATGGCCTTATATTCTAAAAATACCTGACAACAGCTCCAGCGGTAGACCTTTTGCTTTGGTATTGGTGGATAAAAATAGTAGGGTGTCGAGTGCAACGAATTCACCAATACTAACGCAAAACGTTACTATAGTTTATTTCACGAATTTACACCTGTTTCGGATTAGTTATAAAAGCATCGAATGAAATGGTAAACTGCACTGAAAGGTTCGTTAGTAAATTCTCCCAATATTTGATCCGATAGAAACCCGAAATTTTATTTTTTTTAATCATGTTTTTCCCTTTTTTTATTAATTTTTTGGTAATCAGATCTCTTATTTATACGAATACAATAATGGGAAAAATAAAATTGTTTTACATTTGTGTCTGGAAGTGGTACTAGGGCAATTTACTTTCGTCCTTCTTACTGAATTGAACAAGCTAACACTGCTCGTCGAGTTTTTGCCGATAATCCGAAACAGGCTCGTGAAATAAACTTTAAAGATGTGGCAAATGGGAATATTGATTTCACAAGGCGTAAATGAAGTTTGAACAGACTGTAGGATAATTGGGATTTACTGAAAAAGACATCAAATGTTAACTCTTTTCTTAATTGGTACGGTTTGCTCACCGAATATTTTACATAATTTGATTCGAAACAAAAATGTATGTTCGTTAATTTGAAATTTAATAATATAATTTGATAATTAACTTCAATGTAATTCTGCTGTTGCATGTTTAAAGTTAGGTCTAAAAATGATGGGACACCCTATATAATATAAAATGGTAGACGTAGCTTTACAAAATTAACTTAAGATTTGTGTATTTTAAACAAAATTGCATTTCATTAAAAATGTTACTACTACACTGCGCATGCGTGTAGATGTGAGTCAATCATTCGAAGGAAATTTTTTTTTTCAATGATTGGACACACGCACCTGTGGTATACCTACTTTATCTATACCATCTCTGATACGTTTAGACTACTACTGTCAAACTTCAACAGTTATGTCAGATTTTAGAATACGTGCCAACATCAGAGTTGCCAATTCCCAAAAAAAAATAGCAGCATTATACTTATCCTTAATTGAAAGTTTTTCATTTAATATGTTGAACTACCTTTCGAAAGAAAAAACATCACATATATTTTTTGTAACTATCTTCCATCAAATTTATGGATAGTAATCAACCTTACATATCAGTCTTGAATAACAAAACACGTCACTTTACCTAATTCTTTACAGAACTGTGTCCGACAGTTAAAATGTCATTAATCACGAAATTCATTATTGTTCATAAATTTGGTTTTAAGGTAAGAATTTCGAGTATATTCCTTATGTTGTATACTATATCTGTTTCGTGTGAGCTATGTGCCACAAAAAACGCTTATATTTTATATAAAATTGTAGTCGAAACTTTAAATGGATGTGTTTTAAATATTAATAAAAATGCTGACAAATGTGTTTTGCATATGATTAAAATGTACATAATAAACATATTGGAAAATAATAGTTTGTTGGAATTATTTATAACTACACTCCAACCGGTATCTCGTGAAATGATGGGACGATGCGCCGTAAGAAATTTGAAAGTGGGGATACAGCAAAGCCAATCGTGCGATAGACGTAATGCTTGGGCAGCTCGATATTGGCCGAATACTTTCTCTCTCTGCGTACTGGAAACCCCGCCTTGTCACGAGATACCAGTTTACCTGTACGCTTTTCCAAAAAGTATTAAAAATGTACAAAAAATTTCTCTTGCTAATTCTCAGTCCTCATCGAATAGTACTTCCAAAGATGTTTTCAATTGTTTCGGTTATTTACACCTTCAAATTTCAAATTGTGAAACGGTGCAAACTAATTTTACTCACAACTATACTATAATACTATTTTTGAGTATTTTCTAAAAATTGATGAATTTTTCAAACGTATTTCTTATTAGACTGTAAACTGATTTGTCCTCTTATTTCACAATTCACTTTTTCAATACAAATCCACTGGTGTTAAATCAGGGAAATATTCTGGGTACTCAAGTATCAGTATCGTTGTAACAATTGACAATAAACTGGAAACGGACCTTTTTTATTTTACGAAAACATAAGCGTAGCAAGTTAATTTTTATTCCAAAAGTAAGTGCACATTAAATTCGCATTCTGTAAATCTCTTCTTTTCTTTCCTGTTTTTTTCTGCGGTCCATATTTTTTAACTTGTCTGTTTTGATTAAGCATGTTTAAATGACTCCATCATGACTCAGTCTACTTCATATTTCATCATTTCTTATTTTGTCTTATGCGTAGCCCTTCTTTTACGGTCCAGCCTGTTACTACATTTAAAGCCATCTGGAGTCTATCTCTGGTTGTACTGTTATATTTACCTTGGGATAGAATTACCAGGTCATCTGCATATCCTATGGTGTTAAATCCTTCTCTGTGTAGGGTTCTGATGTGCCCGTCCATGACCAGGTTCCAACAAACAGTACCTTCTCCCCCTTGTGGACAACCCCTGGTTGCACGTGCGGCCATAGGGAGACAACTTAATAGGTACCTATATTATTTTCAATTCATTTTAAAACTCCTGAATTGTTAGCGTCCAAATCTAAACTTACTTTTTGACACTTAATACTAGTATCCGTGATTTAATGTTCATCTGTTCCTTCTGAATTCCTTGTTTTTTATGCAAACGAATTATGAATCACACTCTGCTTGGCGCACCGTTTCCATTAGTAAAATAATTTAAAGAAATAATATCTGAGGGGTAATTTTAGGTCCATTATATGAACTTTAACTTTAGATTACTGCGATTTTTTATGGCATTTGGAGGTTTCAGAACGTAGACACGGGAAAAATTTAAAATTTGAAAATTGCTTCACGAATTTTTCCATAATGGCTGCTTATACTTCGAAATTTACGGTTTCACATTTACAGCTAGACATGTGTAGCGAATTTTTTGGCATAATAATTAAACATGAAGGGCAAATCATGAGTCTATCATGGAACCAATAACTGTTCAAATTTACTGCTAGATTTTATTTCAAACAAGAGTTTCATAGCCAAAATTTAATTAAGCGAAAGTAACATTTTAATTATGTTTCACAATCTCTATATTGTAAATATCTTTGGTAGTAAGTACTATAGAGATGGTTTTCTATACCCTCATTTGCAAGTTCATTATAATTACGCGGTAATAACCTACCATTTAATTTTTTTTAAATGTATCTATCCATAGATACTAGTCACTTTTCCCACGAGCGGAGAAGTGCTTTACGTACAAGTTGTACACAATATTTTTTCTACAACCACATGGTAACAAATTTAGTATCTGCAGGAGTATTTGTAGTGTCGGAATTGGACAACTCAAAAGATAAATGTTGATCTTGGTTCATAATTCCTACAAAATTGCTTAATAGGTTAATTTTTTTATAATTAACTAATTAAAATAAATAATCAAGTAAATGGTTTACTTACTTTTGGTTTAAATTTAAAAATTGTACACCAATAAGAAATTCTCTATTAGGTTGAATTGTCAAAAAAAGTTGACAGGTGATAGGTAGCTTTGTTTGACATTTCGGTGCGGAAAAGTGCCATAGCGTGTACCTTTTCAACGGTTATCAAAAGAATTAAGAAAACGCCTGCTTTGCGTATAAAAATTTGTGTAGAAAAGCGTGTTTTGCATAGTGGTTGTAGGAAAATATACTTCTCGCATTACTTTTCCATCGGTTATCAAAGAAATTGAGAAAAGGCCTGCTTTGTGTATAAAAATTTGTGCAGAAAAGCGTGGTTGTAGGACAAACCATTTTGCATACAAATCAGATGCACTGATTGAAGTAATATCTCTTCAATCCATATACAAAATTAATTTCCCGACAGAGTATAATTACATTTTTCATTCACCTCGACGTTATCAAATAGTTTTTTACCAAAAAGGTCTTTTGATTCATATAATAATAATAATAATAATAATAAGTTTATTGCTTATAGAAAACAATGTTTATAGCAAGGTTAGTGTGTGATAATATACAAAAAAAAAATTTAAGTTAACAAAACAGTTTGTAATAAAAATAAAAATAAAATAAATACATTATTCATCTAGTATAAATGACCTCAATTTAAGAATATTCCAAAGGTAGCAGCATATAGTTTTTACCTCAGATAGGTTTATATTTTGTAGAGCATTTACTAATGTTTCCAAATTTTGCAGACAGGATATGTTTTGTTTCATGACTGTATATATCGGACACTCAAACAAAATATGAAAAATAGTTTCCTTCTCGTCCATGTTACAAGTAGGATCTATACTGTAGGTTATGCCGTTTAATGTGAACTTCATTTTAAATTGATGAACCGTACGGAGTTGAGCCAAAGTACGAGTGATCTGAATTATATAGTTTTAGTTATGGGTATTAAAATAGAAGTATATAAGGTGCAATTCTGTAAGCTAATGTTAACTTTTAACGCATGGTTAAAAATTAGACAAACTGCCAACTCCATTTTACTATTGTGTATGCATAATAATCTTTAAAATATGAACGGAAAACTGTTAACTGGACACCATATCTATTAAAATTCAAATCCTAATCTTAACTATGTATAGATTAAAACATTTCTAATAGCGGAAACTTCGTCAAATATAACGGCTTGCCGTTAATTTTTAACCACTTCTTACAGAATTGACCTTATAATATGTTGAGAATAAAGAAGTGAAAAAAGTACAAGAAGTGGATTTTTTTAGCTACTGATCTTGTGCAAATATTGTATTATTATTATCATCGTGTCTGCTGTCTATTTGACAGAGGTATTTCATTGAAATTAGCCTTTAATATCAAATTTTTTATTATTTAAAAAAAATTTGCAATCGGGCGAAATTCAAACGATAAAAAAAAGTAAACCATGGGAAATAATAAAAGAAACGACGAGGAATAAACCTGTGCGAACAATTAAAAAAATAAGATTAATTTGACTTAATAATAAAAAATATACGTAGTTTCAATTTAAATGATTGCAACGATTTGTAAGCTCTAACTGCTTTAGATTTCAGTTATCTGAATTTGATAAAATACTAGATCAATAAGGAAGGTCCAAATGGTTTTTAGTAATTTATTTACCATCAGGATTTCATCAGAATCCGCTAGACATTTTTTTTCGTAAATATACTTCATTTAGTACAGACGCAGGTTTCAATTTACCCGACTTCCACTTGGTTTGAACGTAAGTGCCACAGTTTTTCTAGAATGATGTCGTTAGCTTTCTCGGGTTTATCTGCGGAAAAAGCATTCTTATATCTTGAAGATACTATAGCTTTTGGGAGCTCAGAGCAACATCATCTTAATAATGTTTTCGAATTACGTAGAATATTCAACTTCCACAAAAATATACATTTTTCAAAGGTGAGTTAACTGATCTATGTCATAAACTTAGTAAAAAGTAATCACAAACCACTTTCCCACTTATTTTCAATGACTGACCCAAGTTCTAAACTAACGAGAATCCGTTTAGATTTAGAGGAGCATAATTTTGAAGTTCAGTATGTTAAAAGCATCAAACTACTGAGATGCACTAAGTAGTGTAACAATTGCAGATTTTAAACCATTACATGCAGATAATTCTCATGTATTACTAATAACACGTTCAATGGTAAGATAAAACACAAAGATTGAAGATATAAAAGGAAAAGAAAATTAATAACCCAGCACTAATAAAAATTTTAAACAATTGTGAGGAATATAATTTCTCTACTCTGTAAATTAAACCTTAACTCATCTAGACTGAGTGCGAGGTCACGAGGTAGATATATTTTCAACAAATTATGCAAAACTGTAGACGATAACTTTGCATTAGAGCAAACGTTTTCAGAGCTGAATAAACTCGTAGAGGAAGTATAAAATGAATAAATTAAAGATATTCATAAATGACAATTTATTTTAAAAAAATATATAAATGAAATTAGAAAAATAAACTAGAATACGTACCAAAAATGATAAAGATATAATAGTCCAGTGCTCGGAGTACAATGCGAAGTAACAGGAAAAGCAAGGAAAATAAAAACTAATTACCAATGGAAAAATATGATTGTTGACGTAAAAGTTTCATAAAACACTGCCGTAAACGTCAAATAAACATACTGAACGATTAGTCAAAACCAAGACTCCACAAGAGGGATTCGACATTATAAGTATTGATACAACACATGAAAGAGCGCGTGAATATCTTATTAAACCAAAGAAAAAAATTACCATACGTTCTCCATATGCATCCATTACAAGTTATAATATCGAAGAACAAGACCAAGACTTTGTAAGCAAGACCAAGACTATAAAAGGATTTATATCTGGCTTGACTAGAGGCAATCCTGAGACGCACAAGTGCATAGAAAAATTTGCTCGGTGAGACCATGAGAAGAATTATTTGTCTGTTACATTGGAACTGCATAAATAAGTCTTTGTTCAATTGCCCACAAGGTAGAAGCAGGTGTCGGCAGTAGCTGTGCGCACGAATTGCGGACAGATGCATGAACTGCGGACAAGTGCCGTAGGGGTCCGTTAATCACTGCACGAATTGCGGACAAGGGTCGGTCAGGTAAAATGAACAGGTAAAGGGTTAGGGGGTTAGGTTAGGTTAGTTGAATATTATTATTCATATTTCTATGGAATCGAAATTTATAGCCATCAATAACCAATAGTTTTTTCCCCTTTCACTCAACATCACTTCCATTTTACCGATTTGTTAGGAGAAAAAAATCTAATTGGAAATTCAATTACATTTCTGAGAAGAAGGGTTGAGCGGTTAAGCGGATTAGATATGGCCTGTCCGCAATTCGTGCGCTACCTGCTCTCAACCCATCGGTTGTCCGCAGTTCATGATCACCCGGCAGTAGCGCTGTAATTCCATTGTTTGTTCTGGTCAATCTCATTCCGCGAATTTCGTGTATTCGCTGACATTTGACATTCGCTGTGTCGCCATATTTGGTTTATGCTTGTGTTGTTGTATCTGAATATTAATTGATTTCTTTTATTTTTCTCATTTTTTGTTGCTTTATTTTTTTGTTGGAGTTATTTGACTTTATTACGATTCTAACCAGTTAGAGGTTGTCACGAAAACTTTGTTTGCTTTTTGGTAATAGTGAAGATGAGGATATGGTAAGATAAATATGAGGCTGTAGAAGATTTCTATCCTAAAAGAATTATAAAAAGTGCGGAAAGCAGGCGAGAGCTTTGAACGTGATGTCACTCTTCCCTTCTTCGAGACGTCAAAGATCCTACGACCTTAAAAACGACAGACCGTTATTTCCGAAGGATTTGTAAGATTTGCCTACCTGGTTTTTGAATTTTGACATGTCATCTATTATATATTATACATGTACGGAGCATGGCTATGTAGACACTGCTAAATGGGGAAGGTTGACAGTTGGCAGGGCGATGGCAGGCCGGGCTAGAGGATGACAATGGTCAGAAGATCTTGAGTTACGTTGTTCATTTTCGTTTGTGATTAATAAAGTAATGATTACTAATCGTATTTACTTTACAAGTAAATGACCTCTAACCTCGTAATCGATATTGGTATTCTCTTTGTTATTGCTGTTGTTTGGATTTTTTGTTTTTGTTTCGCTTTCGTGTTTTCAAAATGTTTAAAGAATACCAGATTGCACAAATAACAATATAAATTGCTCAAGCAAAATATTCGTTTACATTCCATGAGATGAAAACATACGAAAATCATGGTTCGAAAAAGCAAAGGTTCAAAAGAAGTTGACCAAAACCAAGAACATTTGCTGTTGTGAATATTTGTAAATATATTGAAGGAAAATAAGTTATTAAGTAAGTTATAAGTTATTATTTATTACTAATCGTTTTGTTTTAATATCGCTGACTTCTGCTGATAAATAATCTAAACTTGACATGCAAAACTCGTCCACCATGCTAAAATCAACTTTTGGCAAATTTTCTGCAATATTCTTTGAAAATCTTGGCTTCATTTCTTCCAATAATATACACAAACAACAAATATTGAAAAAATAAATCAAATTAACTAACACAATACACAACCACAAAAACAAAATTGTCAGCGCATGTTCTTCTTCGTTGGATGTTTTGGCCTCGGCCGTAGCAGTAATTGACCAGCCACTCTGACAAATGCTGCCAACATAATTCCAGGCCTTATTATGTCACTTGTCCCAAGGTCAAACGAGTGTTCAAATTACCCTAATATTTGTATTTTTATTAATGATAATATTGATGTTCATATTCGAAACAAAGCTGCACAGGGTGAAAAATTATCAGTAAGCTTTCAAATAAAATATTTGTTTTGAGCTTTAAGCATCCACTGAAAAGGCCCATTGTCGAGGAGTGCCATCGAATCACTTCGGAAATTCCTCGGTATGTGCTTCTAACAAAATCTTTATTATATTATGGACGCGGGTGCTCATCAATTTAAACATTTAATTTAACTAAGAAGTGGGTAAGTAAAGAACTAAATATAATTTAAAATATAATTTATTAGGAAGTATTAGGCCAAAATTAAAAATTTAAAGACCGTTGTAAAGAGAATTGACAGGGATTTAAAATGATACCTTACTCGACCTCTGATGTTATTTGGATTTTTTGTGATGATGCTTAGTACTCCCGCTAAAGGGTGGAAGTAGCGAAGTCAAAAATACCGGCAAAAAGGGCTCCCTTTCATTAAACATCGACGGGTTTTTCTTAAAACGTTGACGCAGTTTCTGATAATGGCTCTGTTTCGTTTTCGTCCGGCCACCCTGTATAGTGTATATCCGTGACTCACTAACTAAAAAGACATATATTGGAGAAACACGGATTTAATAACGCAAAATCCGTTTTTGTTATGACAGCAGTTTCGTAAAAGAGTGTTTTAGAAACCTCTTAAAAAATTTTACTACACCAAAGCTCTGGACACTTTGTGTCTCAACACCAGCACACTATCCGCATATGTTATGGGTAAAACATTTTTATAGTGAAACTCCACAAGTGCACTAACACTACTAAATAATTTGTCCTTTGTTCTGATCGCACCATCGGGATCAATTAAAAGTAAATGAATTTTATTGTTATCGTGCATTCCCGAAAGTACGAATTGTCTCCGCGTTATATAGGGCTGTTCTCGAACAAGAAAGTCACCATTTTCTTGCAGCAATCTCTCAGCTTCCAATCGGTTAATGTGACCATGAAACCACGCTTCGTTTTCTAATTCTGTTAAAGAACATTCAGGATTTTTACTTAGAGTCGGTGTAAGTGGAAGCAGATCAAAAACATCTCTTTCTCTTGCTACACAATCATTTACATAATCGTGAATTGGTTGACATATTCCATCTGCATTAAAATCAATTAAATTTGGAGTTAACGGAGGTATATCTGGAGGAACTTTTCCTGGTAGATCATTGTAATAATCATGATTTGAATAATTGGGATTATCTGTAGAAATTATTGGGATTTTTTTTGTAAACTGCTGGAATCTCATTTCAAAAGCATGTCCAATTGTCGACAAAACATCTTTAGACGTATCATTTGAACATTTTACTATATAACAGACTCGTAAATCACCTACATCTTTTGCTATATAACCCATAAAATCCACTGTATCTTTATTACCCAGTGAAGCAAATGATATTCTCGCAATTTCGTGAGATGTTATAATACTGCTTCCATCTAACGACGATAAAGTCAATTTACCACTAGATATGTTCATGTTGACATTAGTACCTGTATTTTGCAAATTCGGTACCTCATTTACAACCAGTAGTACCTTTGCATCGTGTTTCCTAGGTTGTTTTGCAGTTATTAATTTAGCGTATTGACACACCCGATCAATACACTCTTTTGCAACGTTCGATCTTTGTTTAAAGTTTAGTTTTTTAATAGAAAATCTCACTTCTATACAGCCAATGTAGGTAGCTTTATAAACTACTCCTTTAGTAATTTGTTCATTCGAATGGTTCCATCCCAAGGATGGTTTATCATCAAATCCAGACATTAGACGTTACCTTTAACCTGAAAGAAGAGTTGTATGGTGATATAAATATTTTTGAAGATTAAGGAAGACATTTTATATGCAACCGGTAAATATAAACGAACTATTGGTAGATATACTATAGGGATTCTGGACCACTACTTCAAAAATCTCCGCTGGTGGCGCTGAGAGCGGCGTTGGCGGCGTTCCGCGGCGTTGGCCGCCATTTTTAGTCCTCTTTTTAAAACTCTCAAATAATTAAAAAACTTTAACTCGGGTGTGGATCGAACCCCGAACCTACGCGCTTATAGCAATGCATCTAACATAGTCCGCCACGATCTCTCATACATAACATTGTCGAAGAAAAGTATATTACGTGAGCGCGCACCGTACGCTGGCGGTTAGGAGTCTCGGTGGCGACATCTACATGCGGGTAGTCTATGGGCCGGTGGCCTGCGGGTAGGAGTCTGCCGCGGGAGTCTGTCCGCCATTTTTTATCCATGCGCGCGGGGCGATCAAAATCAAATTGTGTCATCCAATCATAGCAAACTCGAAAGGTATTAACGGCTATTCGTGAATCATATACAGGGCGGAGTATCTTTGAATGGTAGGACTTAAGCAAACGATAAGGTATTAACGGCTATTCGTGAATCATATACAGGGCGGAGTATGGTAGGTCGACTTTAGCAAACGATAAGGTAACTTTTTTGTGTCAACCCCAAGTGTTACGTCGTCACGTGATACATCGCCACGTGGTACGTCGTCACGTGGTACGTCGTCACGTGGTACGTCACGTCGTCACGTCACGTCACGTCGTCACGTGGTACGTCGTCACGTCACGTCGGAGGGAAGCTTCGAAACATTACATTGGCGAGACATTTCTTGTGAGGTTATGAAGTCGGATTGTGGCGAAGTCGTCAGACGTGGAGCAGACTTCGTATAAACTGGATGTCCCGCAAATTACTTATCCATTAAGACGTATCCAACCATGTTCAACAAAACCGAAGAGAATATGGAAAATGAGATTTATAATGTCTTCACCATGACATGTCTAATATTAATATCTGTCTTGGTTTTAATTTTAAAAATTATTTTAAAAATTGTAAAACGAAAATTTGTATCTTCATGCAATATAAAAGTTGATGAATATACAGAGTGTTTCAATAAAAACCCAACGTTTCTGTAAAAAACTTTATTTATAATGGTAATACAGTATTTGAAAACCAGTGGCCGTACAAAGGAGACACATATTATAAATTCAGCGAATATACAAAGAAGGTTATGGAAGCTGGAAAATTTAATTGGAACTGGTTTGGAATACCGTATCCCAATGAAGGATTAAAAGAACAACTAAAGAATTTACTTAGCAAAATTATATCTTTTTATGAATAAATCAATATGTTTTCCTAGGTAACTGATTTAATTAAATTCCTATTTCTCCCAATCTTATGACATGAATGTAGGAAAAAAAAAATAAAAAATGAATTATATTATATATATATTTATGATGAACAATAACTATAAAACTTACACATCTTAAAAGTCTAAATTACAAAATTTGATTGAACCGACAAAAGATTAATATATTTATGATAAACAATAACTATAAAACTTACACATCTTAAAAGTCTAAGTCACAAAATTTGATCGAACCGACAAAAGATTGAATTATAAAAATGAAAACAAAAGAATGAATTAAAAAATACTAGAATCCATCAAAATGGTCAATATCGCTATCACTATCATATGTTCCCCTAAATCTGAGAGTTCTAGGAGAATTATGAAGTTTCGCAATACAAGAATCTTTATCATTTGTTTCAAAAAGTACTGTTCTATAACAACTTTGACACCACCAATCTTTATTGTGGTACAAGTCGCGAATTATATCTTCTGACTCGCAAACATCATGATAATGATCGTTGATTACAATCAAATGTTTCCTCAATCTTTTATGACATCCTTTTATGCTATCAAAACATTCTTTACAAACATATATGTTATATCTATCAATCCTATAATAGTTAACCCATACACAATATTCAGACTCGTCTTCAAATATGTAGCCCCAGTCAGATCTAGCAAGTACAGCATTTCGGTCTTTGTACAGAATATCTCGTGAACAATGAACAAAATTGAGATTTCTGCAAAAGCGTGACTGATCATTTTTAGCAGTTTTATTCAAAAACCTCCACTTGTATTCCGCAAATTTTTTTGCGATTTGTTTGGTAAGAGTCCATGGTAATTTTGATGATTCGAAAAAATCTGCTAGACATTCTATATTCTCACAAATTATTTTTATACAGTTTTCACTCAATGTATTCATATCTAAAACAATAAGAGTACATTTTTTATATACATATACTCATCAAAAATTGCAATATTACTCAGTGTTACTTAATTTGTAATGACCCCAAGGAAGCGTATCAAACGACTCGGGAATTAGCGACCGCTTATCATCTTCAGGAGAAAGACCCACTTTCTTTTGTTCAATGCTGAAAACGTTATGTGCATAGGACCGAATTGTGTTTTGGAAAATGTACTTCGACTCCCAGTTTTTTAAACAGTTCAAGTAATCTTCGAAAGTAATTTTATTTTTTACAACATTTTTCTTTACCCCCTTAGATTTTTTCACTATTTTCCCACCCTTAACTTTAAAAGCATACATTTTTGAACGTAGCCCTATGAAATGCGTCATAATAGAACCATTACATTCATCTTTCATCAAACCTAACACCTTTTTGTTTGCTAACGGAATGTTAAAGTGATTACCCTCCGCATAATCACTCGTATCAAACATGTGTATATCATCCTTTATCACTTCTTCGTATACGTCATTACAATGAAGTTCATACGTGAAACTATCTGTATCTGTATACATTAATTTACAATTTTTTTTTCCCAATTTAGGGATGATGTATGAATAATGGAAGTCATACATACAAGTTTTTGAAATGTCTAAAATGACCATCCCAATGTACAGGGGCTTATTGAAAACGAGATTACTCTTTTTTAATTCTATTGCAACTAAATTTTCCTCAAAAATTGTTCTAGAATGAAACCAAGGACTAGCAATCAAGTTTTTAGCTCCATAACGTCCCAAATATGATCTTGATAATTTCACCACTCTATGATTCCGTATATTTTCCATGGTTTTACCAAACACCGCGTTATTCATCAATTTATACAAATTTTTTGCAAAAGCTGTAGTAGCTTCCGTTCTTAGTTTAGTATTTAAAGCGATGTAGGGTTTTAGCCATGCAGCTTGTTTAAATTTTAAAATTCTATGTATTTTTGTTAAAATTAAACCATTTGCTAAAGCTTGTTTTAAATTTCGATAGTGTAAGATATAATTATGTTTATTGTGTAGGGTAGCCATGAGTTTTTTTAATTTTGAATTGGGAGGCGTTTTGTGTTCAGGACAAAAAGGAAAATCTTGATGTAGATCGTGTAGCTCCTTAGGGTACTCCAGGTCTACCTCAAGAATGTACCCCTCTGGAGAGTCGTCTGCAATTTGATTGATATCAATGTTCGTGTTATCTTCCCATTTGAAGTCTGCATAAGGGAGGAATTCTGACATCGCCCACCCGTACAGGTTGTTTATGTCCAGGTGTAGGAGGTACTTGGAGGGTTTTTGAGGATCATACTCCTCCTCCATGTATTTATTGTTGGCTTCGGAATATCGATTTGAGCAAACAGATATGCCTCCCCGAATACCCCTCTCAATAAACATAATCATATCAATATCTTTAAGTAATTCTAATTTTATTTTAGTATACTTCAACATAGCATCCCACGTATACCCAGGAAGAGTATAGTACCATGCAGGATCTAGCTGATACGTTTGCAAACAATTACTTCGTAACTGCTCAAAAACGTCTGCTAATAACAGTATGTCTGTTTTCATATATAGTTGACTATACTCTCCCAGGCTAGCGGTATCAAAATACTCCCAAACATTTTTTGCATGACTATATTGTTCCATGGAAATATTCGAATCATAAAGTCTATTGTAAAAATTTTCAATAGACGGTAATTCCACGTCGTTGAGCTTTTCTATACAATCGATGTAATCGTATGGAAAAACCCCTTTTTTCATCAAAAGTTTCAGTTTTTGGTTATTTAAATCATGAAACTCGTGTTTTAAATTTTTAAAATCATCCTCCTTCAGTGTAGATACCAGTTCGTCTAGACTTGCTCCCATAAATCTAAAGGAGTCTATGAACCTAAACTTGATGTTAGTTTCAGAGTCATGTAGGGTAAAACTTATATATTTTTCCTTATTTATTGGTAGTATGGAAACCTTACCACGTTTTGCAATTTCCTTAATAACAAAATGTAAGTCGTAGCCGCTCAAGTTATGCATGATGATTGGAACAACAAAGACTTTTTTAAAATTCAAATTGCATGCTTGATGGGCGTATCCACGAAATTCCCCAGTGAAATGATTATGATCTCTAACGACTATATCTTTATCTGTAAATTCATGTTCACAAATGTGACAATTTAGTGCATTTACCAAGTTAGGTGTACCACCAAGGGGTATTATATCTAAAATTTTGGACTGAACAAATTTTGCTACATCAGTTAACTGATTGGTAAACCAATCTATGCAGTCTTCACCCTGATGATATTTATAATATGAAAGCTGATCATCGTAAGCACATTTTAAATAATAGCCTGCAGAAAAAGCTACGTGTTGTTGATATTTTTTAGTTTTATCTGTTTTTTGTTGATCTGTATAAGCCTTTAGTATAGATTCTAAATCACTATAAATAACAAAGGGACATTTCTGCTTATAAATAAAATTTTTAAATTCAATGTGAGTATAATTGGGAAAAGAAATTTTTGACTCATTCATATTTTTACAAACACTTTCATGCTTATCCAAAATTTGCTTACTATGAAAATAGTTCAAACACCTATCGCAAATAAATTTTTTATTCCTAGATCTATTAAGTTGAGATGAAATTAATCTAGATAAATCTTTTATCCAACAATAGTGGTACTTAATGTTTTCATTCGTATCGTCTACAGGAGGTGCATCATAATCATTTAACTTAGGATAATACTTGGATTGTAACAGCAATAGATTAACATGTCTTTCAAGTTTATTTTTAGTTAATCTTGTGGTAACTACTGTATAAAATGTAGATTTATTCGATTGATTTAGTTCTAAAGAGTATACGTTTACTGATATATTATTTAATTTTTCAAATTTTGTAATTTGGGTTAGTGGCATTTTAACATCTAAACCCTTTGTATTTAGAACTTCAGAGTAATGTGGATACGATGAAGTACGATTACTATGTTTAGTAGCAGGATTTAAAAAACTGTTTACTGCCCAGTAAAAACAAGCTTGGTCCATATTGCAAACGTTTACAATTGCCTTCTTTCGAGAAATTGGTTCTGGTAGTGGAACGAAGGACGAGCCAGCCCCCATTTCATATTTGTTTATTGCAACTTCCAAAAAAATTATTCGAGATAATGCCCACCCGCTTTCTTTTTCAGCAAATTCTGATAAACTGTTTAAAATAGGATCAATAATATTTATACTAAACCAATCATATAAATCATCTCCAATGGCCAATACAACATTGGGAGTACTAAAATATTTGCGGTCTACTAACTCCTCGTCTTTTGGATGCTTAATAAAATCCCCACAAAAGGTGGTGTTCACTTTTAAAATTTGCGTTTTCTTGAGAACTAATGAAATCTTGTTTTTAAAAATTTTGAAAGCATCTGTAAAGAATGCATTCATATCTTTATGTAACAAGTTTATAATAACTCCTGTTTTTAATCGACTTTCAAATGCAGCATTGATGTTTTCCCACTTGACCCCATTACTAGATTTCTCAAGTCCTTCACCCACATGATTCCCTTTTATTAAACATCGCATGCGCTTCAAATGGGCTATTTTTGTATGAATTTTATTTTTTACTCCGATCGAAAACTTGAAACATTTCAAAGCTTGATTACATTTTCTGAGATGTTTATTAATCAGTAAAATCCATTTGTTTCCATTTGAAAAGGTTTGAATTTTGCTTAGAGAATTTAAAATTTCATCAACTTGCTGTAGAGTAACACTGAAGTTCGACATTATTGAGTATATGCACAAAAAATGTACTCACCAGCTTTCTAAAGTTGTCTTCGACTGCGTGTACTTCTCCAAATTTTGTTAAGTTGTCCTCAGCAGGTCGCTTCCAAATTTTGTGTAATATGAGCTATATCGTGACTGCGGATGTGTACTTCTGAATTTCCTTTTAAGTTGTCCTCAGTCGGTTCAATCAAATTTTGCGAATGTGTTGCTGAAACAAAAAATAATAAAATGTTTTTAAAACAGAATCACACATGATAAATAATCAGCAAAATTTTAAAAAATCTTACCGTTTAATTGTTTTCTTCTATTTTAAATAGTGTCCTGGGGCGGTATCCACTAGAAATATTCTGTAGCCCCAAAAACACCAAACTATAGCTCCCCTTGTTTATATCTGCGATATATTTCTTGTATTTTTCCACTACCCTTTGGGGGAGAAAAGTTACATTATCTTCTAATTCGACTAATATAGCTTCTCCAAATTTTGATTGAACTACTTTAACTTTTACAATTTTCTGGGGGACGTTTTCCGGAATTTCTTTCAGCTTCCTAATGGGTTTGTTCTCTACCCCTGTGGAAGTAGAGAAGGTGTTTAGTTCATTGATAAAACTCATCTGAAATGATAAATGTTGTTGTACCAGTCTGCAAAGAGTTTCCCCCCCAAATAAATTTATAGCAAATAAAACTTTTCCAAAATATTCGAAATAGTTTTATCTTTGCAAATATTAAATGTAAAAGAGCTGGAATTTAAAAAATGAAACTTACTATTGTTCAAAAAACTTCACTAGAAGAAACTATTGTAGCTTTCAAGATGCACACTCGCGTAGCTTTCAAGATGTACACTCGTTGATTATTGATATGGAACTGCCGCTATCGTGTTGTCAGAGCATATTTATATTGTTTTGAAATATTTTTTATCGACTTCACGAAGTTATGGTAGACTAATTAACTTTGTAGAATTTCATCTCAACAACTAACAGATGCTAATATTACACATGTCATGGTAAAACACATTGATTTCATTCCACATTAATTTGGGGGCGTTAACATCATAACTGTCTCGATTACAACAAATGTGACATAATTATCGTGTTCTCAGAGCTTATTTATATCGTTTTGAAATATTTTTTATCAACTTCACGAAGTTATGGTAGACTAATTAACTTTGTAGAATTTCATATCAACAACTAACAGATGCTAATATTACACATGTCATGGTAAAATACATTGATTTCATTCCCACACCAATTTGAAGGGCGTTAACATCATAACGGTCTCGATTACGACAGATGTGTCATAATTGTCGTGTTCTTGTTTTTTTTTTTTTTGTCGTCGGTTGGGGAGAGAAGAAAACACACAAACACATATAACTATTTATTCAAATCATTGATGACTTTGAGTTTATAAAAGTATACAAATTCTCTAAGAGCATTGTTTAACATATCGTTTGGTGTTATGGAACAAAATGCATATAAAATTTGTAGAGAGCTTTCGGGGGTGATATTTTTACAGAAATCCAAAACATTATAATAATATTGACAAAAATCCAAATTTTCCAACACCGATATACGTTGTATAATCAAATTATTTACTTCTAAAATTTGGGATACTTCTTCTTCATCCATGTAATACTCAACGTCATGTTTTCTAACAAAAATTACCTTACAATCATCGTAAATTAATGGGGTAATGGTACAGTACTCTCCACATGGAATCGAATCAGGTTTGAACTCGTCTCCGGTACGAAATAAATTCATCTGTTGCGTCATTATTGAAATAAAGTTCTGCCATTCGTAAGTGCTGAAAGATATTTTGCTGCACTTTAGCTGTTGGGATAGAATAACAGCAGGCGTAAATGATCTTGCCGGACTAATTCCACATTTTACTTCATAACCGGAAATTGTATATTGTGTTAAAAGTAGGTATACATTTTCGGACTTTGCAGAAGTTTCATAATTTTCCAAAATTCTATCCAATTCTGTACTACAGTCAGATAAACTGGATTCGAAGTAACTGGAAGAAGAAGAAGAATAGTCACTATCTTGAAAAGTCATGTTGCTAACTAAGCTCAAGTACTGGAGCGCTCTTCAATTTATAGTTTTCGTTCTTTGCGGTCAGCCATCTTCTTCGGTATTCATACGCAACGAAGCGAAAAGTAGTGCTACAAAACGGCCTTGTTTTCAATCCAACTGTTGTGTTTTTTGTCTAGTCCGAGCCATTTCACATACATTTTGTTGCCCTTTCTTCTGAGAACTTTTTCCACCAAGTAAATGTCTGAATTCGATGTTTTCTGTAGTTCTTCATCGTAGAAGCAGCCGCTGATTGGTGTACCTTGCATGTCTTCGAGTAAATACGTAGCAGGATTGGTAATTTTAACTTTGGTGATTTTGAATAGTTCTGTAGTCCAATTGGGTGTATATCCTTTTTCAAAGACATGTTTTGCCTTGGATATGCGCACAATGTCGCCAACTTTAAATTTTCGTGGACCGGCTATCTTTAAATGACTATAGGTGTTATCCAAAATAGATTTTTCGTTGGATTTGTTGACTTGAGAAGGCTTATATTTTGTTGTGGAATGTTTTGTATTGTTATAGTTTTGAGTAATTTCAGGCAGAATGTCTATCCATTTGTGGGTACCATTTAAACTGAAATACTTGTAGAGTTTCGATTTCAAAGTTCTTATAACACGTTCTGCCATAGAAGCTTTCATCGTACTAAATACGCTATAATGATTTATACTGTGTTTTTTCATTAAATTTTGAAATTTGCTATTGTAAAATTCCTTCCCCTGATCGGATTGCAGATTTTTCGGTGTTCGTCGTGTGTGAGCGAGAATATCCGAGAATGCTCTAGTGATTTCCTCACCATTCTTCGTCTTTAGTGAACGTGTCCAAAGAAATTTTGAGAAGCAATCAATAACGACCAGTATCATTTTATAATTTTTATTTTGAGAGGCATGAGCACGTATGTCCAATAAGTCTAATTGCCAAAGATCAAACAACCCCTTGATTATAGTACGTCTTCGAGGGAATTTTCTCCGAATCGGTTTATGCAGCTCATTTACGAGTTGAATCTTTTCCTTGGAGTGCATATTATGGTTTACTACCGGCCAGTTTCAGCTCCAGACTGTGAATGTGGTTATGGTTATTCGTAGCCATAGCCTTAATATTGTTCACTATACCTGAAATATTACTTTTCAAATCAGAGATGGCTATGTTATTTTCTGCAAATTCTTTTTTCAATTCACGTATACTTGCATTCGTAGAAGCGGTCAATTCTTTTCGAATAAAGACTTTTGTTGCGGCAATTGATTCATCAACGTATTTCTTTGTAGCCATATCCCTACCTGCTACAGGGGGACTTCGCGAAATAAATGTATCAATTTCGTTAGTTTTATTTTGTAGATTGGTAATACTCCCCTGTAATAGGGGAATTTCAGTGCTATAAAGCTCATTTATTCCGTTAAATCCTGCTGTTAAATCCTTTATATCATGATCATGTAGCTGTAGCACTACACCATGTGTTTGAATTAATGACGAGTTGATAGTATGCAATTGCTCGTCAACATATTTTTTTGTTGCAGCGTCACTATTTGTGGTCGGTTCCTTTACATTACAAATTTTCACATTTTCAATGTCAATATTACCGTCCGGTGTATGAGGAAACGTGATTTTTGTTGGTAAACGCGCATAGGGTGTTTGATGTCTATGTCCGAATTTATCGACAGGCATAATTGAAATGAACAAGTTTCAGCCTGTCATTCTATTATATTAGCCTCTTTGAGCTCATTGATAATTGCTACTATTTCGTTGTCGTGTGACGTATTACCTGCCTCTTTTGAAGCAATCAACAACTTCAAACGATCCACTAATTCATTGGGATCGTCCCAATAAATATATTCCATGGGATCTTCGTTGTATATCAAACGAGAATCGAGAACGTTTCCTCCACTTTTTGGTGATGTTATTTTTGCGGGGCCATCTATCAGGTGCTGATGCGTTCGAGTAGAGGGACGTCTTGATTCCGTATCAGTTCTAAACAGAGGTTTGATGATATTGTGATATTTGTAAGTGCTCGAACCCTTGAGACGGTTTAGTGTATCTCGATGAACCCCAGTATAATCTAGAAGAATTTTATATGCTTCTAAATCCTGCGAGGTATAGCCTTCTGGGTCGTTGTAGAATAAAAGCTGATACATGCCCGGTGTTCCAATCACGTACCCACCTTGTTTGTTTTTTTCTGGTAGAATGTTGATATTGTTGCTTTTTTTGTCAAATGCAATTCTACGCATACCTAAACTCCAACCGAGTTCATCATTGTAGATTGGACCATAATTTCTATCGATTCTTCCGTTACCTTGGAAATAATCTTCAATATACGATTGAGTAATTTTGGGATATTGATCTAAATACTCTTCAATGGATTCTTGTGAAATTTCAGAACGCATTATTTCAGGAGATTCGGACATTGGAATACTCTCCGCTTCATCGGATTCGAGGGGTTCTTCTTTGTTCATTTCTTCTTTTGGATGTAAATTTGTAATCGTTTTTTGTAGTGTCTTTGAGGACTGCACAATTTCTTCAAGTGGCTTGGATATTGGCTTGAATAGTTTATTAATAGACTCATCTTGCTCTGATTTACCCAATTTCAGCGCCAAGTATTTTTTACGAATTGATCTAGCAAGTTCAGATACTTTTTTCTTGCGCAATGCAGTAGCAACCTTATCATCAGACATATTGGTGCAGACTGAAGTACAGCTTACAATTTTATATATTTATCGAATCCTTTGCGATACCTTCCATCATTAAGTGGGAAATCCTTCATAATTACCAAAGTACCATAGTGGTCAGACCAACACATTGAACACACATTTTTAAATGTGTCAAATGTCATGTCTGGAGATACGTGTTCGTCAAATATATGTTTCAAGTTCACCTCATCTTGCTTGAATAACACAACTAGATTACAATTGTCACGTATAAGCTGTTTCGGTATTTTTGAGTATGTTTGACAAAGATATGCGGCATCAATATCTTTATGTCTGCACATGGAGTAGTATTCACGAATTTTCTGCTGGCCGTCACATGCCACGTCATCGAATAAAAAGACAGAATTCGGTCGAGCGTTATCTGGACTAATTATTTCCTCATTGTCTTTAAATGGAAAATACCCAACACCCTTGACTTGTGCTATCACTTCTTGCAACAATTGATACTTCGGCTGGAATAATGATTTTGAATAAACATAAACGTTTTTGAATTTCACGCCATTTGGATTGAATAGGAGCGCCATCACGGCATTCGTTTTTCCACACCCGCTGGGACCGCATATAATGGCACGGAAAGAATTTGGCAACAATTTACCATGTTTGCCGATCGATGGCGTTGAGGTGAAATCCAGATTTTCAATGGGTATCGTCTGTTCTTGTTGAATTATTTTCATTGTGTGTGTCATTTTTCGTAGTACTATTCTTTAAATATAGATGTCACCACTTACGCGTATCAGTCTTAATGTTGGTGTTTGAAGGAGAAGGTCTCTTGAATTCTCTCATCAATAAACTACCTATTGAACTTCACTTACCTAGCTATCAGTACTGTGGGCGTAAGTACTCTCCCCCACCCCTTTTGTAAAAAATTAATTTGTTTTTTGGTAGCCGGTACAAAATTGGAAAAACGTCTTGATCGTGGAGATCCAGGCATCAATCCCTTGGACACAGCTTGTAAACAACACGATATTTCTTACTGGAAGAATAAGTCTCTCGAAGAGCGGCACAAAGCCGATCAGATACTTGAAGATAAAGCTTGGGCTCGCGTCAAATCAAAAGACGCTTCACTGGGAGAGAAAACTGCTGCATTACTTGTGACAGGCGGAATGAAGTTGAAAAGAAAGCTGGGAATGGGATGTCGTCGCAAACGTCGTTCCTTGCATCGAGATGTCATTCTAAAAGTGGGAAAGTCCTTGAAGCAAGGGACATCTTTGAAAGACACTGCAACGTTTGCCTTACGAGCAGCCAAAGCACTTATTAAAGAATTTGGTGGGAAAAAAGAAGTCGAGGTTCCTCGAGTAATACCTGTAGCGAAATCCGGAGGTTTCCTACCACTTATCCCTTTGTTTGCTGGCCTTTCGGCACTTGGAGCTTTGTCAGGTGGTGCTGCTGGGATTGCTAAAACTGTTATTGACGCAAAGCATGCGCAAAAGAAATTGGAAGAAGATGTACGTCATAATAAGGCGATGGAACGTGTAGGATCCGGTCTGTATCTGAAAAAGTACCCAAAAGGCGGTTTTGGATTGTATTTAAAAAAAAACTTATAAAGCTACCCAATCACGCATTAACCGACTTTGACATAACACATTACGCAAAATTACTTAAAATACCACATTTTCGAGGAGTTTTCATGCGAGACACTCTCCCCAAAAACGGCCCCCGAAAACAGGAATGCGCAGTGGTTAATTTGGATACCTCTAAAAATAGTGGAAGTCATTGGGTAGCTTACAGAAAGATAAACAACAATGTAGAGTATTTCGATTCATTTGGTAACTTGAAGCCCCCGAAAGAAGTTGTTAAATATTTGGGAAAGAGCGCGCGAATTTTCTACAACAATACACAATATCAAAACTACGATCAAATCAATTGCGGTCATTTGTGTTTGAAATTTCTACAACAATGACGGAACTATTACTACAACATATCTATCATGGAAAAACATTGAGTAGTTTCACTGCCGAAGAACTAAAGCACTTTCCCATTGAATATCTAATAGAGTGTGTAAGACCTTCGGAATTGCTTGTTATTTGGCATAAGCTTCCCATTGAATATCGAGCAAATTTTGAACTACAAATACGATTGCCTTGTTTCATCCATTACAATCGACCTGATTGGACGACGCATTGTGACGGGCCTCCGAGTTCACAAGCCACTTGTTTTCTTTGTAAACAAACAATAAAAAATGATATTTAAATTCAAACATGTCTCGAATTTTATTAGTCATCATGTCACAGTTGCTGCGAGTTAACAGCACCAATCACGTGTTTACCTTTCAGCCTCCTACTCCTATTGTACTTGATCCCAAGAATGCTTATGAAATAGCTCTAAGATCTTTTCATTCGTATCACAGTATACCAAACATTGAAAATTGTACGTTTTACTACTATGATGCTGAAGACAACCTGCAAAGTTTTAATTTTCCCACAGGGTGTTATGAAATTGCTGATCTTGAATCGTTCATCAACGATAAATTGGGTGCGAAAAATTCAACGGTATTTTCACTAAAACCCAATCACAATACGTTGAAATGTGAAATTTCCAGTAGATACAAAATTTCCTTTATACAAACTGATAGTCTTGGGAAAATATTGGGATTTTCATCGAAAATACTCGACGCCAACAAAATGCACTCTTCAGATCTCCCCGTCGAAATCATTAAAGTATCCAGTATCCGTTTCGATTGTAACATTACCACTGGAGCCTTCGATGCAAACAGACCTGCTCATACTATTTACGAATTCGTCATACAAGTAGATCCTGGATATTCCATCGACGAAATTCCTCATAATTTGCTTTACTTACCTGTTATACCACAACGTGAAATAACCAACATTACCGTTATTGCCTTAGACCAAGACGGTCGACCTATAAACTTTAGAGGTGAATTGAGTACGTTGATATTAGAGCTTAGAGCACGAAGCAGATGGGACTAATAATCAATCATAAAAGACAGTCTGCAGAGCTTTCAACTTCATTAGCTAAGCAATCACCAAAGCTAAAACATCTCACGTTCGCAAACAAATTGGTCCTGCAATCGCTGGGTTTTAAATTAAAAAATGACAACCATGTATGGAAAACGTCTTCGTCAAAACGACAACATGCCTTCGATGTTTGATATCTACCGTAAGCCAATGTTTGACGATTCAATTCGAAAGGCTGAATACAGAACCTATGCTCCATTTATAAAATCATTCAATTGCAGTGACATTGTGGAATTCAGCATCAATCAAGTTGATTCGTTCTTTGCAATGAGCGAAACTTTGTTGTGCATTAAAGGTTCGCTTGAAACACATGGAGGTGGTGATGTAAAATTAGCAAATAATGTTGGAGCCTTCCTATTCGATTCATGTACGTACAGTGAAAGTGCCAGGGAAATGGAAACCGTTCGGGATCCCGGAATAGTAAGTGCCGTACGTGCTATGACATGTTATAACCAAGAAGATTCCAATCATATGGCTATAGCTGGTTGGAATTACCCGAAAGACCCTATTCTGAATGATAGCGACAAGACCTTCAACCTTCAAATACCCCTCAAACATATTTTCAACATTTTCAACGATTATCCCATGATTACATGCGGTCGACAAACGATACGATTAGTTCGAGCACGAAATGATAATGATTGCATATATATTACTGAAAAGAATGTCTCTGGCACGCTCTCCCATACAACCGCTAAAATTAATATTACAAGTATTGAACTAAAAGTTAAACATATCTTTCCCAATGATGATATAAAGATAAATCTCATGAAATCCATTCAAAAAGATCAGCCTATAGTTATTCCATTTAGAAAGTGGGAGTTACACGAATTGCCCTCAATTACTAAAGGTGCAAGACGAGAAGTTTGGGCTGTTAAAACATCCACTTCAGTTGAAAGACCCCGTTTTGTTATTGTTTTCTTCCAAACCGGCAAACGTAACGTGACTACAGCCGATCCTACTTTATTTGACAATGCTGACGTGCAAAGTATAAGACTGTCACTTAACGGTGACTATTGGCCTAATGAAAGAATGCAATTGGATTTCGCTAAAACTGACTACAATGAGGCATATTTTAACTATACTGAATTCTATCCCAACTACGCAAACTCCGCACAGAAACGTCCCCTGTTGGATTATTCTTCTTTCAAGAAACGTGCATTGTTTGTTATCGATTGTTCAAAACATGAAGAAAGCATGAAGGCGTCCACAGTCGATGTAAAACTTGATATTGAAGCAAACAAAGGCTTTCCCGAAAATACCAAAGTCTATTGCATCATAATTCACGATTGCGTGATGGAATACTTCCCCCTCACGGAAATTGTTAAAAGCTTGAACTAAATGTTGATCTGCGTTAGTATTCAAACAGACGTCAACATGAGAGTAGCTTTTGTGGATATTCAAGGCTTTGTCGTAGATGGACTTTTCGTCGTCAAAGAACTCACCATAGAAATTGGCTTCAAAAGTTCGCATTACATATTTTTACCGCCGCAGCCGTTTTCTACATTAAGTAACGATGATAGAAAGACTACATCCTACTTGGAAAGGAATGTGCATGGCATTCGATATTCTTCAGGAGATGTAGAATATTCTAGAGTGAATGAAATATTGGAAAAAAAGCTATTGTATGCTGCAGACTACATTTACGTTCGGGGACAACAAAAAGCGGAATTTCTGCTAAAGAAATGTAACATATTTGGTGTTTTTCCACGCATTATTGATGTTTGTAAATTTGATGGTACACCCTGTGAAACTGGAAACTTTGCTCAAGATCCGAACCCCTGCCACGCCTCTGGACTATATTCATGTACCGAAAGAAATGTACAACGCCTCCGCCACTGGTTTTCAAATACTGTATTACCATTATAAATAAAGTTTTTTACAGAAACGTTGGGTTTTTATTGAAACACTCTGTATATTCATCAACTTTTATATTGCATGAAGATACAAATTTTCGTTTTACAATTTTTAAAATAATTTTTAAAATTAAAACCAAGACAGATATTAATATTAGACATGTCATGGTGAAGACATTATAAATCTCATTTTCCATATTCTCTTCGGTTTTGTTGAACATGGTTGGATACGTCTTAATGGATAAGTAATTTGCGGGACATCCAGTTTATACGAAGTCTGCTCCACGTCTGACGACTTCGCCACAATCCGACTTCATAACCTCACAAGAAATGTCTCGCCAATGTAATGTTTCGAAGCTTCCCTCCGACGTGACGTGACGACGTACCACGTGACGACGTGACGTGACGTGACGACGTGACGTACCATGTGACGACGTACCACGTGACGACGTACCACGTGACGACGTACCACGTGACGACGTACCACGTGGCGACGTACCACGTGGCGATGTACCACGTGGCGACGTAACACTTGGGGTTGACACAAAAAAGTTACCTTATCGTTTGCTAAAGTCGACCTACCATACTCCGCCCTGTATATGATTCACGAATAGCCGTTAATACCTTATCGTTTGCTTAAGTCCTACCATTCAAAGATACTCCGCCCTGTATATGATTCACGAATAGCCGTTAATACCTTTCGAGTTTGCTATGATTGGATGACACTAGGGTGCTGACCTGCCTTTCACGGTCCTTTTGTGATATACGCCCGTACAAAAATACGATTAATCATGATAATGATAATGTGATTTTTGTACAATTTGATTTTGATCGCCCCGCGCGCATGGATAAAAAATGGCGGACAGACTCCCGCGGCAGACTCCTACCCGCAGGCCACCGGCCCATAGACTACCCGCATGTAGATGTCGCCACCGAGACTCCTACCCGCCAGCGTACGGTGCGCGCTCACGTAATATACTTTTCTTCGACAATGTTATGTATGAGAGATCGTGGCGGACTATGTTAGATGCATTGCTATAAGCGCGTAGGTTCGGGGTTCGATCCACACCCGAGTTAAAGTTTTTTAATTATTTGAGAGTTTTAAAAAGAGGACTAAAAATGGCGGCCAACGCCGCGGAACGCCGCCAACGCCGCTCTCAGCGCCACCAGCGGAGATTTTTGAAGTAGTGGTCCAGAATCCCTATAGTATATCTACTGGTTGCCAATAGCTGTTACCCATAAAAGGGATTTAGTGGTATAGCCAAACAGTAATTGCAACCTTCGCGTCGACCTTGTCGTTTTGCAAACTGTAACATGCAACACATCAAATGAAAGGATTTGTTGTAAGGTTCTCAAATAAATATAAATTTACCATTTGCCTTTATCTCAGAATAAATTACTCAGCAAAAAATTTTGAAAATATTCCTTTCATTAAAAATTACAGCAATATCTATTTTCACAAGTCCATATAGTCTTAAAATAACATGGTGAGATTTCCAAATACATGGTAGATAACACATTGTAAGAAATCCTCTTAACGCGAGTTAAACTTACCCTTTCTTTTACAAATTCTGACAAATTGCAGTAAAATTCAGATTATTAGAAAATGTCTTCCTTAATATTCGATTTACCCTTAAAACTGACTACTTTTTTTATAATAAAGAGGGTCCAATTTATTCAAAATAAACATACGTGTGTACTTTATGTGAAAAAATACACAAAGATGTGCTAGAAAGTGTTTATCATAGGTACAAGGTAAATAATTACACTCACGTTTTTCCAATTTACTGCACATTAAGAAGCGGATTTTTAGATAAGTATTTATAGATAAATATATATTTATTTTCACAAATGTATATTTTATGACTTTGGATCACTCTCTTCGCATATATTATCTGATCTTTGAAGCACACTATACTTACCATCAACTAAAAATCGTTGAAAACTACAAAAACATTCTCGTAAATTACGCAAATTCTAAAAATAAAGGCTAAGAGAGGGACACACGAACAAACAGTAGAAATCAACACTGAACTGCGACGAAAACGATCAATTTCTGAAACGTGTTTGTATAATGAATGCCTTGCTTAAATTCCCAACGAATTGCAATACTAGTCTGTACTACAATCGCCGATTACGTTTTTCAGTTATTTTAATAAAAGATAAGCGTTAAATGTAACTGACTAGCTGATATCAACCGTATGAACTCGATGAGAATGTTGTGCACCCGTCGTGCCTTGTTTAAAAATTACAATAAAATTGTTAACTTTTTACGACAAATTTGGATACATATTGTACTACGACCTCTGAATTTATTAAACCGTTTAACTACGTAAATATTTTGTTAATTGTCAGAAATTCGCTTTGAATTTTTCAGATCACGAAAATATTTTAAGTAAAAGTTTTAAAATATCTTCTAGATATACCAACCTCGTTTGACTTTGGGGTGTAATTCAATATCCGGCGGTGCATAGGTATTGCACGGGAAGCAGTTGTTGCTCCTTAGTTGAACGGTCACTGTTTTTGAAAAATAATAATTCGTTGAATATAAATAATTATTCTTCGACATCTGTTGATAAATCACTTTATTAAATACGACAATATTACAGAAAACTGTAATAAGCTTTATTGTTTCAAGCCCACGTGACTTGTTGTCAAAATTTTTCCGGATTTTGGTTCGCGAAGTGAAGTGAAGATGTCGCTACTGTCGCAATCTTTACATTTCCGTTACTGGAAGACATGTATTGATTGTGATTGAAGTGTTTCAGTCCGGGACTAGAGATTCTCGGACGGACACCACATACCTTGTACTGATCAGGCGCAAATACGCCGAAACCGGTCTACAAGTAGTGTTGTCCCTTCTAATCGCAAACCAGAATGGTTGGTTTTAAAATATCTTGTAGATATACCAACCCCGTTTGACTTTGGGGTGTAACTCAATATCCGGCGGTGCATATTGCACGGGAAGTAGTTGTTGCTCCTTAGTTGAACGGTGACTGTTAATGAAAAATATTATTTTTCAAAAATTCATAGAGTGTGAATATAAATAATTATTCTTCGACATCTGTTAAAAGTATTTCTTTATAGAACACTAGGGATCATCCCCGTCACATTAATCTATGTATCATCAATAATTTTCGCAGCATATGCCAAATAACGACTATTATCGGCATACATACGAACAAACATATAGATTGGAAGACCTATCTGAAGCTACGCGGCATCGTTAAGAGGTGAGGAAACATGACCGACATTAAATGGCGTACGGTATTAAAAACATGTTATGATTATGTATACCTACAGTGTGGAACATCCAAATGGAATAAATTCGATAACGGATAAATGAGGGCGTGTTGGGAAAAACGCTTGGACACGTCGATTTGTATATAGGGTTTGTCATGTGACAGTGACCAAAACCAACTTTCCTATTTTAAATGCAACCCCCTGTATATTATTTATTTTTTGGATGTCCTATACCTATCGTCAACTGTTTCGGAAATAAGTCTTTTCAGATGCATGACAGTAGTGATCAGTACTATTGTCGTTTGAATTTCGTTAACTGTACGTAATAATATCAGTAAAATGGTTCATTTAACAGAAATGCACAAAATAACCATTCTACAAATGATTGGTTGTGGAGATAACACACAGACACAAATGGAAGTTTCTCGCTTATTTCACGGAAAATTTCCAAATTTGCCGCCTGTATCCCAAGAAACAATTAGCAATAGCAATATAGAAAAGCAGTTTCGCGAGCTTCGTAAGTGATGATACGAAATTGGATATTATGCTTGAGTTTCAAGAAAACCCACATAATTCTGGTCACACTGTTCGACGTTAGCCACACATCAATTTTTCGAAAATTAAAGGAAAGTAAAATGCATCCCTATAAAATTATGCCAACTCAGGAGCTCATTTCGATAGGAGAACGTATTTTTGTAAACAAATTATGGCAATATTAATAACAATGTGATACAATTAGAAGATGTTTTGTTTTCTGATGAGAGCACATTTACACTTCACGATCATCTTAATCGTCAAAATTGCCGCTATTGGTCTAATGAGAATCCTCTCTGGATGAGGGAAGAACATACGCAATATTCTGAAAAAGTTAATGTTTGAGCAGGAATTGCTGGAACTCATATCGTAGGTCCCTTTTTCATTGATGGCAACTTGAATAGAGATAAATATTTAGAACTGTTCCAAAATAATGTCGTGCCAACTTTGACAAACTTATATCCTGATCCAGCAAACCTACAATTCCTGCCAATACAATATGGTTTTAGCTAGATGGAGCACCGCCCCATTACCAAATAAATGGGGAAAGGGAGGCGCGGATCGATATAATGGCCAGCACGATCTCCTGATCTGATACCATTAGACTATGATAGTTAAACGTAGCAATATCGAATGTTTTCGGATGTATTCCTTTCACAGCTTCATTTAAGCTTGCCAAACTATACAAACATACTTTTTTTGTGAAAAGTGCTGTTCTAAACATGCCCATCTTCGGAATTAGTGTATTAGAATGCCGTTCATATTCTTAATATTGCTGAGAAATTGTGAAAACCTGTATTCTCCATTTGCAGACGATTAGTAATCGAAGCATAGTTTTAGCACATATGCGTGCTTAACGTGTACCTATCCATTCTTTCCAGATGTTTTACTCAATTGTTTTCTGTGCTTGTCTATATAGTATCGTATTATCATTCTCTGTTTCGCGGCTACTTGGAGTCTGTTTCTTTCTGTTACTCCCAATGGTGCCTTTTCGTCTTATAACGTGACAAGATTCACAAAACAACGTCGGCTCAACACGTGTCGTTTCTATAGCAACAGTTTGACTGAATGTTTCGAAATACTTTTCTATGATCATTTGTAAATAATCGTCAAAAAATTCCTTTTTTAATGTGAAAATATGAGAAAATGCACATGAATCGTTTTTTAAGTTAGACTAATTGTCCATGGTCGTTTAAACCGACATAATAGACGATTTTTTCCTGCATCTACCAGGCATCGCTATAGGGACTGTACTATGCGTACAGGGTTATTCATTATAAATGTCCCAGCCCCTACCATAGTTATTATTGTATAAACAAAAACATTTTTGAAATAAAAGTTGTGTGGTTATTATTTATTTATAATTGTAAAGTTATCTCTGTTATATTCGTTATCTATTATTTGTAATTTTAATTAAATGTTGACCAAAACTTTTATTTAATATCCTAAGAACGGTGTAAGACATGGTATATTTTTGAAATCAGAAGAAAAACATCTTTTCAAAAATTCAATAATATATAGGGTGTCTCATTTAAAAAAACGCCAGTGTACTTTTGTTAACTATAATAAAATTAGTTTATAACCACACAACTTTTATTGCAAAATTTTTTTGTTTATACAATAATAACTATGTTAGGGGCTGGGACATTTATAATGAATAACCCTGTACAACATTGACATATAATCACAGAATAGTGAAATTTCTCGTTCATTCACAAGGAAATTTAGGTCCATTTTTTAAATTATTCTCTACAATAAACGTATAATCCATAGACTACTGGAATAAACACAAGATCAAAATCTTTTTGTAGTTATGTAGCGTTTAAAACCACAAAAATAAATATTAATTGCATTGCAACGTTTAGAAAATTTTAATAAAGATAACAAAAGGAAAGGAGAAGAAGTGATACTAAGCGAAATGTACTCGACTCCGGCGCAGTGTGTGTTTTGGTCCCATACTTCTGGTACGGTTTCGCAAGTCGAAAACGACAAGTACCCATACTAGATATACCGTAGTATGTAGTATACCAAGAAGAAATCGTCTTATATAATTTGACAGATATTTAAAATATTTCTTAACACTTTATACGTTTTATAATGAAATATTGCACAGAGTGACCCACCACAATATTTGGCGGAGTTAATCAGAGCAAGTAAACAAAGCTGACATTCTATACAACAGTAGTTATGCCAGAGTGTCAGTCTGGCTTTCGTGCAGGCCGAGGGTGTATCGACAATGTTTTCACTTTGAGCTCTGTTATTCACCTACATATTAGACATAAAAACCGAAAAGTGTTTGCAATTTTTGTCGATTTCAAAAGAGCTTTTGACTCAGGCCAGCATAGTTTATTATGGCTGAAACTATTTAATCTTGGAGTCTCGTCAATAATTATTGGCTTAATAAGAACACTTTATTCACAAGCCACTTTTCAAATAAAAGGCTCTGATGGCTTGACAAAATTATATGATCTCACTTTAGGTGTTCTACAAGGAGAACCCTTGAATCCCCTTTTATTTGCACTGTTTATCGCCGATTTGGAAGACTACTTTTATGCTCAAGGAGCTCAAGGTGTAAATATCGATAATAAAAATGACGTACTAACACTCCTGTATGCTGATGATCTCGTTATCCAGTATCCTGGCTCATTCTGAAATTGATGTTGCAAGGAAACTGAAAATTTTGGAAAAATATACTGACACTAATCATTTAACTTAAAAAAAACAAAAATTGTGAGGTTTTCGAAAGGTGGGTTCCAAAAACCGAACTATGACTTTGTTTTGAGCAACAGCTACGTATTATGAATTCCGCTACCACAGTGTATAATTGGGCATCTCAAATCGAAACAATTTTTTGTTGACATTGATTCACTGCAGTTATGGAATAAATTAACTTATCGTCATCTAACATTACAAAAAAAACTACTGTCTTCTAAATATTATACCTTCCTGCACCAATCCGATATTGCTACATCGTCAGCGTACCCTTTCATGATGGCTCTATATAATCCTTTCACCACAACACGTGAACCAAGCAATTATTTACTGTTGAAGTCACTTATGTACTTTGGCTCAACTCGGTAAGGTTAATCAATTTAAAATGAAGTTCACATTAAACGGCATAACCTACTGTATAGATCCTACTCTAACATGTCCTGTTTGTAACATGGACAAGAAGGAAACTATTTTTCATATTTTGTTTGTGTATCCGATATATACAGTCACGAAACAAAATATATCCTGTTTGCAAAATTTGGAAACATTAGTAAATGCTCTACAAAATATAAACCTATCTGAGGGAAAAACTGTATGCTGCTACCTTACCTTTGGAATATTCTCAAACTGAGGTCATTTATACTAGATGAATATTGCATTCATTTTATTTTATTTTTTTATTACAAACGGTCTTGTAAACTTAAAAAAGAAAGAAAAAAAGATTTTTTTTGTATATTATCACGTAAACATCGTTTTCTATAAGCAATAAAGTTATTATTATTAGTCAAACCTGTAAAATACAAGCCGTCGAAATGTAATTTCTAATGGGTATAAAGGGAAAAACTAAAAGATATAAATAAGAAAATAAGAGATAAGAGAAGATCTAGAAATTGGACCGATATTAAGAACCATAAAAAGACAACAATTGAGATAGTATGGTCTTTTGGCAGGAATAAACAATAATAGAATAGTTAACAGGGTATGAGGAGCAAGTTCAATCCAAAAAAAGTCGAGACAGAGAAAGCATGGAGTGACGTGATTGTAACAGTGGCGTAGCCAGAAAATAATTTGGGGGGGGGGGTTGATACCGTGAGTTTGGGGAGTAAGGATCGAGTGTAGTTGGTTGGTTATTTTGAGTTTGGGAGAGAGGTGAAATTTTTACAAATATATGATACAAGTAAGGGTATAGTAGTTTAATTATATTTGAAATGTTACTGTTGTAAATATATGTATACAGTGCTATTCAAAAGTCCCCTCCCCCCCTCGTATCTTTTGAACGGCTACACTTACATTAATAAAATTTGGAGGGTGGAAATAAAGTGTTGTAAACTTCTCTACGAATGGTAACAGGTTACGTAATAGTAATAGATGACGTCACAGTGCCACTCTGGCCAATATTTTTAAATAGGACCTTATGGCAAGTGATATCTCGTTTGAAAGGCATTGACATTGGCTACATAGCCATATTAATTTTGTTTGGGTTTAAACTAATTTTGACGGATAAATTAAATAAATACCAAAATTATTGAAATTATTTTTTTAAATTTAATTAATCAAATATCAACAATGGATTCTTATAGCAAGTATTCGAAATGTGCTCCGTCTACTTCCTGACAGTAATACATCCTATTAGTAAACTCTTGTCGTACTCGTTCGAATGTGTCAGCTGAAATTGCATTGCATTCTTCAATAATTATTTCTTTCGAAACGCCAATGCTATCTGGTGCCGTAGTATAAACCTTGGATTTCAAGTACCCCCATAGAAAAAAATCTAATGGTGTCAGATCTGGTGACCGAGGTGGCCATTCTATAGGACCTCGCCGGCCGATCCATCTACCTCGATATTCTTCATCCAGGTAACGTCTTACTGCACCATAATAATGTGCAGGAGCACCATCTTGTTGAAATGTTATTTCCAGATGTCCGAATTCATCTGGATTATCTTCCAGAATTTCAAGAATTAACGGCTCAATTGCATTTTGTAACATCTCCAGATACACTTCACCGCTTAAATTTGAATTTAGGAAAACAGGACCAACTATGTGGTTTCCCAAAATACCTGCCCAAACATTGACTTTTTCTGGAAATTGGGTATGTTGTTCACGAAAGGTGTGAGGATTTGTGTCACTCCAATACCTTACATTTTATGTATTCACATGTCCATTGAGGCAAAAAGTACTTTCGTCACTAAAACAAATTGTTTTTGTGTAATGTGGGTTTTAACTAATTTTATTTGTCATACATTCACAGAATTCGAGTCTTCTGTCGGGGTCGTCATCCGAAAGGTGGTGCACCATTTTTAACTTGTATGGATGAAATTTATTTTTAGCCAACACTCTCTGTACTGTACTTTTACTTACTTCACAGATAGACGCAACTTTAGTTGAAGAGGAAGTAGGGTTTACTACCATTTCAGCAACTATATCAATTTTTTTATCATCACTAAATGTTGGTCGACCAGATCGTTTGGCATGTTGAACACTACCTGTTGCTTCAAACTTGTGAAGAAGCTCCCTCAAATAAGTTCTCGAGATAGGGCGATCTGGGTATCTCTCATTAAATAAACGTTCCGCTTCATGGAGATTCTTTCCAGATTCACCAATTATTAAGATAGCTGCTACTTTGTCGGCATTTTGCCTATGTAAACTCTTAAACGTCTCGTTAAACAATAATAAAATTAAATATTTAAGCTATTTAGAAAAACTTTGCAAAGCAACAAATACTATTAAATTAAAAACGTCAATTTTTTCGACAACTAGCCAGAGGCGGACTGAAAAATCTTCAATATTTAAATGTGAAATAATAATTTTGGTATTTATTTAATTTATCCGTCAAAATTAGGTTAAACCCAAAAAAATTAATATGGCTAAGTAGCCAATGTCAATGCCTTTCAAACGAGATATCACTTGCCATAAGGTCCTATTTAAAATTATTGGCCAGAGTGGCACTGTGACGTCATCTATTACTATTACGTCACCTGTTACCATTCGTAGAGAAGTTTACAACACTTGTAAGTGTAGCCGTTCAAAAGATACGAGGGGGGGAGGGGACTTTTGAATAGCACTGTATGTAAATAGACTTAAAAATGAAATCAAGAAACTTTTTAAATAAATGATTTTAATATTAATCCAGACATCGATCAAATAAAAGTTCAAATCAATACTAAATATGAAATAATGTTTTGCTCCTTTGCTGCCATTGTATCAAGTATTTCTTCAGCTGTAATGTATGAACTAATATTATAAAATTATTCGTCTTTTCTTTCTTGCCATTGTGTCAAGTACTTCTTCAGCAGTGATCGATACTGGATAATGGGTTGACAGCAGAGCTAATCGCGTCAGACGTTCATTTTCCATGGAATTTCTGAGGTAGCTTTTAATTCTTTTCAACGAAGAAAAAGATTTTTCTACTTCGCAAGTTGAAACAGGCAGTGTTGCAAGCACTCATAGTAGGTAGTGAATATTAGGATACACCAAAGTAAACATTCAGTGTCAATAGAGTTGACTTGGATGCCTGGTCGTCATAGTAAATGTTAAGCTTAAGCAGTATCTTTGCATTAGATGGTTTAGTGAAATGGAATTTAAATATATGCCAATAATTCTATCTATCTATCTATCTATCTATCAAGAAAAAATAAAAAATATAGGTATATATAGTCGACTCTCGATAAGTTAAAACTCCAGGAAAATTTCAAATTACCAAGAGTTTGATCAAGATTCGAGATTTATTGTTTTAAAAATGTATACAATAATTCACAAATTATTATTATTTACTGTAAAATAGTCCGTAATTTTCTGTTGAGTGAGCGACTTTAACGCTTCAAGTAAGACTGAAATGCGAACTGCAAACTCAAGCATGAATTGACAGGTGCACATACAGGGTGATCTAAATTCATGCGACAAAATTCAGGAGGTGATTGCTCGTATGAAATTAAGATGGGTCTTTCCTATAACAAAATTTCCTCAGCCCACCCCTTTCCGAGATATCACCCTTAAAAGGTGGTGATTAAAATTGAGTTTTTATTTTTTTTCTAAAATTCAGTAAAGTTAGAAACTTGAAATTCTGTAATTTTCGTGCACTCGCAAAGGACTAACCACGGGTATTTTTTCAAAATTCCTTTTACATTATACGGGGGTGAAATTAGCAACCCTTACTTTATTTCATATCAAAACTTTTTTTCGAGATGAAGTTTTATGAAATAAAATTTAACTTGAAATCCTTGTTTTATTTGAAAATTTTTTTTATTCTTTAGTTTTTTTCCAAAACCAATAGCTGCAGAGAAAAAAAAATAAACACCATAATTTATAATGTTTTTAATAAATTGAGTGGAAAACAGTAAAGATGTAAAATGTAATAAATGCTGGAAATGATCACCTCTACCTTGTTTTTAATTACAAAGTTTTAGAATAGTTTCTAGCTGCACTGAAATTTTAGAAAAAAAATTAAAACAACTCAATTTTTAAGGGGTGATATCTCGGAAAAGGGTGGGCTGAGGAAATTTTGTTATAGGAAAGACCCATCTTAATTTCATACGAGCAACCACCTCCTGAATTTTGTCGCATGAATTTAGAAACACCCTGTATATATAAAAAAACGACTTTATGACACATAACAACATACTGATGACAACAAACGTTTCAAATTATAGAAAGTATGGAAGCCCAGCCTTCAAATTACCGAGGGGACCAATTTGTATTGATTTTATTCAATTTATCGAGTGTTTTTCAAGGGACCAAGAAAAAAATTCAAATTATTGAGAGATTCAAATTAACGAGTGTCAAATTATCGAGAGTCGACTGTATATATATTGAAGAGGAATAAATTTAAAGTCTAAAGTAATAAGAAAATTAAAATTTACAAGCTACAAAATTGGATTGATGGGCAGTTTTTTTTTAGATTGAATTAATATTATTGGAAATTTAACTAAAATATATTTAGACGAATGAATAATAATTAATTATACAGTTTTAAGAACTTGCCAGGTATATTTTAATATTGTAATGTGTGATTGTTAATTGTAAGTAGAGAATGCAACTAATAAATTCATGAGACATTTAAAAATTTGAGTAGGAAAAAATGTCAGAATGACAAGTAGACGGAGTGATATAAAATTTGAGAGGAGACAGAAAGGATTTTAGGATATCTCAAATAGGTTGTATTAAATGATTAAAATGATATGAATTAACTCGATTCTGCTAGATATACAGAGGTAAATTAATAATATATATTCCATTATTCTTTGGAGAATTAACAAATTGAATAAAATTTAGAAGAAAAATTAAGTATATTGACAGAAGTCTCTGGGGTTATTTTATAAATTTAAAATTACTAGGAAGTTAGTTAATTGAACCATTTTGGATTTTACGAAGAAAACAATTCAAAAAAAATTATTTCAAGAAATTTATAAGAGAATTGAAGCTCCTAAATTATCACCTAGCAATTCTATTTTTTGAAAATAACAAGATTTTATTAGTTGTTATTTTGAAATTTTAAATATTGAAAAAATATTCTATAGAAATTAATTTAGCGTGAAAATTGGCCAATTATTTATTATTATTATAATTTAAAAATAGACTAGATTTGTTAATGCTACATGGAAGGTTTGTAAAAAATATTATTGTTAATGTTTGATTCCTGGTGTCCAATTGAATAGGTGAGAATCAATCAGGTAAATTAGAAATCTACAGTAGGTAAATCTATTTTCTATATTCAAATATAGAACTTGCCCCTATGCAGAGTCAAATCATGCTAGAAAAACGTAAATTCAATTTTTATTAGATAGTAAAAGATTATTTGAGCTAGCCGAGTATAAAAGATTAAATTGTAAAAAAAAATATCATTACAATATATATACCACATACTCTGATCTTGTTAAATTTTTGTTCATACAATTTTTATTAGAATAATAAAAAGAGGTCTGGATAAGTAACTTTTAAATATAAAAATATGGTTACCATATATGAAATATTTTATTTTATAATTATTCTTTAAATCCAAATTAAAAAGATCATTTTAAGAGAAACTTAGAACGGCCAACTGGCCACCATTGAGAGCTGGCAATTTTCAATAAATTAAGAGAAGCGCCGAACACTTGGGGCTGGGGGATTATTTTTGGTACCCACCCACAGGTAAGACATTTTTAGAAATTTGTGTTGTAAAATTAATGAAACCTTTATTTCTCTTGACAGCGTTAAATAAAATTATCTAGTGTAATAAACGTGTTCAGTAATTAATAGTTATTTAACCAACAAGTCTACCTACAAATAAGGCCTATTAACAATTGAGATATTTTAACGCGTAAGCAATTGTTACTATGAAATTCCATTTTTTTAAATTATTATCTAATACATTTAAATATAAATTATCTGTTCATCTTAAAATAGACGAATAATACAGTCTTGAAAATAACTTTCCTATTCGCACATTTGGAAAAAAATTGTGTATGTCCCTGTAATTACTGCAGAAGAGCAATAGGGAACTTTCCAATTTTTTTTATTCAATAATATCATCAAGTTACGACTAATAACCTAGTCCCCAAAGTATAATTTTTCCACGTCAAAAAAGGATTAGTTAATGGTTAATTGTTTGCTGGTAAATATTATAACAACTATAACAAAATCTAACAAATTAATTGGTTCATGAAATCTTTCCATAAGTATCAAAATCAATTATTATGTTATAGTTTTTTGGATTATTGTTTTTTTCGTATATTAAATTGGTATATTGTGAATAGACATATAAAAATTGCGTGTTTTATGTAAAGAACCGCATTTTCTATCGAATTATAAAAGATGTATTTTATTACGTATTTAAGTTCCAAATTGTTAGTTTTTTCCTAGACTTCCATTCAAATTTGCCCCAATATGGGGGAAGAGAAGGACTTTCTTGTATATAGCGGAGATCTGGTATATAGCATATCGTTGCGCTTTCTAGCGGAGAGTGTCGAAAGTAGGTTTTAAGTAGAAAAATAGTCTTCGTGAAATAGTTATTAGTGTGCCACCATCTGTACTTTTCACTTACTTAATTTTAGAGGTAAAGTATATGTGGAAAGTGGATTTCTACATGATGTGTGAATGTTGCCAAGTGTAAATATGGATTTCATCGCCACGGGTCAGATGCCTATCTATGATTGGAACCACGAAACGCTAGTTTACATACTACATACCATACCCCAAAATTAAGTGAGTGAAATGTAGATGGTGGCACCTACTCACCGCTAAATCGCACCACAGATAACATACTTAAATCGCACCACGATATGCTAAATCCTAAGAGGAGCCCAATCCATAATGATGACCACGGTGTTTATGTCTGCGAAACAAGATTACGAACTCACGTTAGATGTTATCAACTAGCGTGAGTTGGCACAACACAAAATCCGCTCTAATTATGGTAGGGGCCCTCACTTGCTATACTGATTGGCAAAAAAACACGAAGGAGTAGTAATAGGGCTTACCTGTCTTAATACTAGGATATCCACAGCCCTGGGAAACACTCCAACAAATATTACAAGTGGATCCATTAACAATAGATGAAGCCTACAACTTCAGTCTACAATAGTCTGGAATTGCAAACAATCCTTCAAGTAACCGGCAAGACACAACAAAGCCCAACTAATTTTATAAGGGCTGTAAGAACTGCTATACAGCATATCTTATAGAAACGTGAAAATCTTATAATGTGGCTATAAAGCTTTATACAACGTCTTTACAACCAAAATGGGCCCCAGTTTATACAACAGTTTAGTTCTTGATGGACATCCTATAGTAAGATACACAACCATTATAGGATCATCAATATGATGATTATATAACTGTCCTATAAGTATGTCTTCAAGATTCGCTAATACAATAATTTTGTTTTCTAGTGTCGAAATTCGGAATAGAATTGTCACAAGAATATCTTTTAGGTATGTGTGAACGTTTGCGTTGTGTCATAACAGAGGTGTAAGATCCAATATCAGGCATTATTATTATGGCGGTGGGTGATGGAGTTATTATATCTGTTGTTAATCATATTTAAAATATTAAAGACCTATATCGCTACTCCGGGGGCCAAATTTATTTGTGCAGCTAACTTTACTGACATATATACATTTTTATGGATAAAAAATTAAAGCGCCTCAGTTTAGCATAGATACATTGTATTGGTAGTATTAAAAAATAAAAAATAAAGTTTTATTTGTTGAATTTTCTGCTTAAAACCAAACATGTATTGTGGCTGTTCTAAAAGAGGAAAAAATCTCTTTATTTCTTTAAAAATCTATTTTTATTTCACCGTTTCTATATGATTTTTTCACAGTTTACATACTACATACTATACCCCAAAATTAAGTGAGTGAAATGTAGATGGTGGCACCTACTCACCGCTAAATCGCACCACAGATAACATACTTAAATTGCACCACGATATGCTAAATCCTAAGAGGAGCCCAATCCATAATGATGACCACGGTGTTTATGTCTGCGAAACAAGATTACGAACTCACGTTAGATGTTATCAACTAGCGTGAGTTGGCACAACACAAAATCCGCTCTAATTATGGTAGGGGTCCTCACTTGCTATACTGATTGGCAAAAAAACACGAAGGAGTAGTAATAGGGCTTACCGGTCTTAATACTAGGATATCCACAGCACCGTTTCTATATGATTTTTTCACAATGGCGGCGGTTTCTGAACAGCCGAACGTTTAATAATTATGGTGTATATAGGTAATACAAATTAGAAACCTTGTACAATGATTCTGATTTCTTCTGAGCTGCATACGATATTAAAGTTTTATTACGATGTTTAATGCAGCGCCATAAAATTGTTTTTGACAGTCTCAGGAGCCAGGTGCGGTTTGATTTTTGACCACTTTTGAATGTTGCCAGATTTAATAATAAATTTATTTCTGGGAACTACATTTTTATTCTATAAGCTCTTCATAGAGAGAACACTGTTATGGTTATAAGATGATTATAAAATACTTCTATATTTATTGTGTAATATTTTACTTATATGCATAAAGCAACAATCTTATTACTTTTCTTAAGGAACTCTAATGCAACTATTTATACAGCTTCCTTTACATCTAATTTTTAACGTCGCTATTATAAGTAATACAATAGCTATGCAACCGTATTATAATCTGTATAACACACTGTTTTAAAACTATTATATAGAAATTTTATAGTACGTTGTGCGTATACTTACAGTATTACTTTGCCATATGATGTGAGTTGTAAGAACGTCTATAAAACAGCATTATAGAAATCTCTCTAATTAAAAAACCTTTTCTCTTGCAATTAAATAATGCTCTGTTGATACAGGATAGTAAAATCAGCTTTACTTATAAATAATAAATAAAAAACAGAAATATATATATATATGTATATAATTATTTATTGAAAAAACTGTCCAATGTAATTGGTTACTGAAAAGTTAAAGAAACCGGCATCAATTTAATTATAAGTAATGTTTTGCAGTTATTTTTAAAAGGCGCGTATCTGGCGCTATCACTTTAATATTTCTTCCTAAGATCTGATTATGCCATTTTATTGATGATAGAGGAGTGAAGGGTGTTCAATTGATTTGCCCATCTATCTAAAGCGCTATATCTTGCTTGATTTATTGTCGCTCTTTCTAAGAATAACACTTGGTTCACTTGATCTATGCGGCCTTGAATTGTGCTGAAATTATTTTTCAATTTTTAAAAAGTCAATTCAATACAGGATACACATAAGTTAGTCTAAAATTGTACGAGGAAGAGTGAAAAGTTTAATAAAAATATTATTGAAGAATGTCATGGTTCACATAAGTATGCTAAACAATTTCCCTACCTTGACATAACAAACTGCTAATTGGCCACTAACAATAAAAAGTTGGCCTTCAAAAACACTTACATTTTAAATTTGCTTTCTGTGTATAAATTTTGTTTACGCCTTTAGGGAGAAAAGTTTTTGTACAGAGAGATGTTCTATTAAATAAATTATCTAATCAACAGGAAAAACATGCAGTTTTTGGACACAATTGAGTAATATGGATGGAAAAAGTAAATTTGGCGATGGATTCATTGAATATATATGTTAAATGTTAAAATATAGCACAAAGCCTGTATAAAATCAAACCTGTTACAGCAGTCTACAGTAGTCACTTTTTCTTATTTATGTTTTATGTCATATGTCAAAAATACACGCCAAGTAACAGCGCTTCTAGTGTTAATTCAACTCCAACAATGATTTATCATATAAAATGCTCAAGACCCAACTGTTTAGTAAAAAATATTCACTTACTTATCTAATATACATGAAACTAATAAACTTTCTACTTCCAAGACATCAATATTTAATTCTGTAGAAATAAAGGGAATCTGTATCCTTGTATATGGTTTTATTAATTTTATGAGTACCTGAGTCCTTATATTACGAAGCAAATCTAAAATTACATCAAGGTTAATCAATAAATTCAAGTGTTAACTATGTACAGACCTTCAATATGCTCTCTAATAAATGGATCATCCATAATATTTTGTCTATTCTGTTTCAAAATATACTCAAATTCATTAATATCATTATTTTGGTATGCATTCACTAAATTGGTCATTGCTAATATTTCAGGATCATTTTTGTAGGGTTTCGCTTCTTGGGAGTCGAAGGGATTTATTCCAGACTTCATCAACCTAAAAATAGAGTGTACAGATTTGTGTTTTTCAAGTAAGCTGTTGAAGAGTAATAAAAAAAGTAAATGTACTTACATATTTGCAAGAACTAAGTATTTTAAACATGTCGTGCGTCTAGGGCTTCCAGATTCATCATAATTTTTGAATGCTTCAAAAAAATCTGTATGTGCTTTTTCAAATTCCCCTTCCCTAAGGTGCATTTTACCACCACATTCTGAAAATAATTTCAAATATCAACAAATTATTTAAGCAAAGTTTGGACTTTGGAACACAATATTTGAAAGAATAAATTTGCTCACTACTATTATTATCGGATATATTCACTAATTATTATAGAAGAATCAACTGATCAATGCCCTGAACAATGAACCTACACACACATTAAAATCTAGTACCACCACATATTTTTTGTATTGCATTATTTAAAAGTAATTATCATCCAATGACTTCAATTCAATATTTCAGATGATGCAGTGACTCATTTATAAAATAATCAAAGTTTATAAACAGAATGTAAATCTGAAGACTTCAGTATTTTTTAGTAAAAGTGCTATGGCCACTTAATGGTAAATGATGAACAAAATCAATATTTTTAATAAAAAATCAACTCAGCACTGCTACTGTAAGCATCAGCTGTTGATGGATCTCAGCTGCAGACTTTGTGGCATGGAGACCTAGACTGTAACCCACATTTTATCCGACTGTGTGGCATTGGACTCAAGGAGACTGTCTGTCTGACTGTCTATCTTCGGAGAGGCCTACGTGCTGCCTGAAGCATATGGCATGCATCCAGTTGACCTATATCATCTACTCGAGGGTACGGGAATGGCTGGGTGGGTGGAATAAAGGTGGGAGTAGAGTACAATAAGCCAACAGGCTGCAGCGCTCCCGGTACTAGGACGGCTCCAAAAATAAAAAAAAATCAGCTGATGAGATGTTGACTTCAAACAAAGATCAAAGTGTGTTACTTATCTAGTCTGTTAAATGATTGAAGGTCCAATGTATTCATACAGTTAACAGAAGCAAACATGAGACCCAGAAAATATGCCAACTAAAAGAAAGGTCATCGCAATCGCCAATCAGGAGCTAATGTTACCGATTGTGCATTAGTAATTGTTAACATAATGACCAAGTGATTTCATCAACATACATCAATTTTAGTGTCTGTATCAGTGTTGTCAATGCCAGGATAATTATCCGGTTTTTAGACAATTTCGCTAATTTGGATCCAATAGTTTTTCGAATATATTGCAGAAGGGATATATAAAATGGCTATTGTTTTTGGGGATTTTCTATATTGACTAGGGTCGAAGACTTTATTTAGATAACCACTGTGTCCTTTTGGTAATTTTGACAAAATCTGATAATTTGAATCGTAAGTTCGGGTAATTTTTATTTTTGCATTGGCAACACTGGACTGGTTAGGTTAGTTGTTACTACAAAAATACAACTGCAGCGACATGAACACAACCACCAAGGGCTCTGCCGACTGTAGACTTAAACATTCATTCAATTTTCAAAAATCAGAATTTAATAAACACCATAAACTTACCCCTTATAACTCCCATAATTAAAGGATGTGGAATAGCAGATTTAATATGTAAAGATTGCTCATATAAAGTTTTAAGTTTCTTATTATTCTTCTGTGCTGTATACATCTGGATTTCTAAAGCATATATTTCAAGCAGCTGTGTACCTTTTTTAAGATCATCTTCCCCATCATCAGTTTGACAAGATTGGTGTAACTGTTTTAAAATTTTAGCCAATTTATTAAAATCACCACGATCATAATACAGTTTCCCCAATTTCGTATTTGTTTTAAACCATAATCTGTCATTCTTAGCATCTTTTAAAGCTTCTAATGTCGTTTCATAGAAATTTTGTAGCAGTTCCATCTAGAAATAAATACATGGATTAGCTACATA
The DNA here is from genome assembly GCA_949126875.1 of Lochmaea capreae. Classification (NCBI taxonomy): domain Eukaryota; kingdom Metazoa; phylum Arthropoda; class Insecta; order Coleoptera; family Chrysomelidae; genus Lochmaea; species Lochmaea capreae. The sequence goes on along the minus strand of OX421402.1, from coordinate 12,077,340 downwards.
TGAAGTAACACGTTGATATTGCCAATTTGGTCATGTCATAAAGAATATTATAGTACTTGTATGTAGGTATATTGAGGTGACACTGAAACCTAAAAGATGTAGTGTGCTCCCTTTCTTTTACTTAGTTCCTGAGGAAAGCATCAGAGTTGGTAGTTCATTTAGATCCACTTTCTGAAGGAATTTGAGGATATCTGCAGGCTTTAACTTAGGTAAGTGTCCATCTTCTATCCAGTAGTCTCCTAGGTGCTGTGCACCAGGATTCTGTATAGCTATGCATTCCACAGAATCTAACATACTTGTTACTCCACTACTTTCAGCTATTTGAAGTGCCCATTTAGCCAGCAGTGTCCTGTTAGGACACCTGCAGTCTTACTCTTGCTTAGACATAAATTTGGTCATATATTTGGTAAGAACTGATTACACAAGAAGACTATCCAACATGCTGATGCTATCAAGTATTATATATACATTTTTTTAAATTTTTCCCAATCTGACACATACAGAAAAAATGACAAATAGGCTGCAAAAAATGGTTGTAAAACTTTTCCAAGTCTATTCACAGTAGATAGATATTTTTATTAAAAATGATTGTCAATAAAGATATATTTTTGTAATAACACACTTACAGTATTATTGTCTATCTAGAGAAGTTCATGTTCTAGGAAAGCCCTTTTTGCTTATATATTACTTCTTGATAATGGCAAATGAAGCACTAACTATCAAAACTTTGAAATAAAAATATTAAAAATATATATAGATATAGTACTTACATTACGTGAAGTTGAGATATAATCTAAAATAGAGTTAATAGATTTTTCACTGTGATTTCTAGTTACAGCACTTTTAATATACGTAAGCAATTGTTTATATCTGGTCATCATTTCTTCAAAGTTGCCCTGAAAATGAGTATAATTTAATAACCTTTCATTCACTAAGTAATTAATATTTCACAAAAAATCACTTTGGGCACTGGGTAAAACATTACTTGCCTATCTTGCTTGCTGGTGTCTGTATGTACCAAACACTATTATTCACACCCTATCCAGTCATTGATTATTTAATTTTGTTTCAATAATATGTATTAGAGGTTTTTTATATCTTGCTCCAAAAACTAGAGAAGTTTTTTTACAATGCATTTATTCTATATTTATGTGATAAATCATAAAACCTCATACAGATATTACATTTTTTTTTATTAGGTAGAAATCGTGTATTATTTAAAGTTTATAAAAAAGCTTACTAGTTTGAAATTAATTTTAATCATTTGTTTCAAAGCTTTGAAACCCCATTCTCCTTTTTCTCCACTTTCAAGATCTAAAACTTTCTGGAAAGAAGCTAATGCTGCTGCGGGTTCATCTTCTTTCAATGCCTTACTATTATAGTACTGATTTTCAAGATCAACATCTGGTTCTGAGTTGCTATCTTCAGAATATTCCTAAAAAATAATGGTACTTAGTGGGTAATATTGATAATTTGACAAGTAAATTTAGAAATTCAGATATTAAATTAACAATATAAAATAATAATCAAGCTTTAAAATATTAAGCAGTCTATTAGTTACTGGTTAAATATATTAGCAATATAATTTAATTCAAGGTAAGGAGATCTAGCTAAATTTTGCTATAAACAATTAAGTAAATAACAATAATTCATAGCTACTGTTTGATGTCTTGTTAGGATATCTAAAACTAAACCGAAATTTATTCTGTCGGGCGGTTACTAGGTACATTATAGAAAATAGTAATTAATATAAATCTACTCTAATAATTCCATCATAAAAACACCGGTGCATATAGTATTTTAAACAATTGTTAATGTATTTATAAATAAATATTAATATTAAATATAGGTTATGTGCCAAATTTTCTCACCAAGCCGTAATCTTCTTCATCGTCACACATAAAATCATCTTCGTTATCAGACATAGTAAATAATTCAAGTATTTATTAATTTCCACTGTTGTAATGTAATGTAATACACAGCTGAAAAAAGAAAATTGAAAATCCAGATCCAGATTTCAGAATTTAGAATTTATGAAGAATAGAGATGAGGAGCAGAAACTTCGCAAGTGTTACTGTATAGTATTTTAACACTGATACTGGAGCACACGTATGCTGAAACTGTTTGTTAAATGAATACTTGGTAATGTAGAAGTTTAGATAATTTTAAACATTCTAAACGTTGCAGCTGCAATCTATCAATTATTTTTCAATTAAAAATACACGCGAAAACTTAGTTTACACATAAAAATAAAAATTATATATTATGTCACGACTGTTCCACATCCCCTAAATTTGACAGTGACAAAACACGTCAATTTATACAAACAAATGACACACACGATTGAAAAACATTAAATTTTTGTTTGTAGGCGTAAAATATTTGGAAATATATTGACATGATACAATAATCAAAAATTATATTATCTTAATTCATTGGCTTTGTAACGAAATCATTTAAATCAGTTGGATATATTTGGGTGATAGTAGAAATCATGTTTAATATATTTTAATTGCTGCAAGTATACATTTAAGAAACATGGATCTGGCCAAATCTCTTTTTGAAACTAGAAACCATGAAGGTTACGTTGGAAAAGAAGCGAATACGGTAAACAAAATATGTCTACTACAAATTCGTAAAAGGAGCTAAAACATAATATCATGATAATACTTTTGTTCAATGTAACAAGAATCAAAGGGAATTTTCCCTTTTACACAGCACAACGTTTCTTACCTATTATAAATAGTTAAATTAACTATATTTAGTACATTACCAAAATATGCAAATTTACTTATATTTAGGCCTCTGTACTTTTTTAGAAACGAGAATTTGAACAAGTAATAGAACCAGATGATGCAGATGATAGTACTATTGAAAATTTCAGCCAAGGTCTAACTGTATCTGACACAGTGTTACCTACTCCAGGAAGTCCATTTTCTGCATTAACACTAAGTATGTGTCCACAGGATATTATTGCAAAGCAAGCTGTTCCAGATGATCCTAATTCTCAGCCAGAATACAGGTAGGTGATGTTTTCATAATTGTAAAATACTTAACAAAGGCAAATTATTTTTATTGGATTGTAGGTACTTGTGATCAAATATCTGACAGATTATTATATTATATGACAACCACTATTGTATGAAATTTGTTAAATGGTAAAAAAGTTGAGTATTTTCGGGAGTAATTTAGTGATGTTAGAAAACATTTTCATTAACAAACCCTTCCAAAAATAATTTTAATAAATGTAAATTTGAAAAGTACTGAGATCACTTCATTGTACTGAAATTAGAGTTATTTATTTTTACCAAAGATATACCATAATAACAAAAGCATACATTACTTCAACAACCACTACACAGTCATGTATATATTTTTACTCAAATATAATATATTACTAGATATTATACTGATATTTATCACTCCTAATTTTTAGATTTGATGAATTTGGATTCCGTGTTGATGAAGAAGATGGTCCTGAACAAAATTCTAGTAAACTTCTTGGCATTCCTTTTCTTGAAGATCCTCAGCATAGGTAATCTTAAATGTATTTATATTAAAAATAAAATAGTATCAATTTAAAAACTATCAAATATATAACAGTCAAGTGCAAAACAATTATATTCTCAAAACATTTGTAGGTTGCAGTGGGTAGCTCACCTAGAATTCTCACACAATAAAGAGGTATCAAATTTAACCTGGGATAAAGTAGAACTAAGGTTACCAAGAACCGATAAACTTGCTACAATGATTAGATCAGGTATCCCTCATTCTTTGAGACCTCAGATGTGGATGAGAATGTCTGGAGCCTTAGAGAAGAAACATCAGTCTGAGCTCTCCTATAAAGATATTGTAAAAATGTCCAGCAATGATTCTTTGATGACGTCCAAACAAATTGAAAAAGACTTGTTACATATTATGCCTACAAATGCTTGTTACAGTAACATTAATAGTACAGGTATTCCAAGACTGAGGAGAATTTTGCGTGGCATTGCTTGGCTATACCCTGAAATTGGGTAAGTTTAGATTTTTTCTGGAATACAGTTATTCCCTTTAAATAAGATATATATAAGTAATAATTGAAGATCTAAAATAATAGCAAAATAATTGTTTCATCTTAATCCATTAAGTTATTACTAATCGTAGCCCTTTCTCAGTTATTGTCAAGGTATGGGAATGATAGCTGCATCTCTTATCTTGTTTATGGAAGAAGAATGTGCATTTTGGATCATGGTTACCATAGTAGAAGATTTACTACCAGCATCTTACTACAGTTCAACACTAATAGGTATAAATATAAATTAATAAACCAAATCATTATTATTTCAATCTTTACTGTAGTGAACAATAAATATATTTGGTAAAGGTTAACGAGGGACACCTGATTTTATATGATGATAAAAATATTGATAGTCTAGCCTCCCAAGTATTTTGTTTGATTATGAATACTACTAGGCAAAAAAAAGGAGAACAGAAAGGAACTAGGTATGTGAAAAGTTCAGTCTTGAGACTAATTGGCTAATCGTTTGACCACAATAGATTTGAAAAGGTTGTGGTACAAAAGAGCAGTAGCCACTTCAATAGTAGAACTTTAATCACTGACTTTCGAAAAAGGCAATTTTTTGTTTATCTATGGGAAGACCCAAATTTATAAACAAAATACTATTAATTACTACAAAATAACATTCAAGCATCATCTCCTAAATGTTACCAATCCTTCGTTTAAATGTAAAAAAAGAACTGCCAAAATAGTTAGGGCTCATACTAGCAAAAATGTACTCCTGGATCTAGGCCTTGAAGGAATTTAGGATATCTGTAGGCTTCAGTTTTAGCAAGTATTCCTCTTCAATTCTGTAGTGTCATACATTCTGCAAGTGTGTGAATGGTGCTTTTTTCTCCCATTCCACAGAATTTACATTTTTTCTACTAGTTTGAGTTTTATGAGGTGCCCATTCAGGTGACAGTGCTGTTAGTACACCTGTCAAAACTCTTAATGTAGTCTTACTTTGACTTATGCATTATTTTGTTCTCACCTGGTCATTTCTGCTTGAAAAATGTTTTTGATGTTTTCAGTGCACATACCTGGTCCATTTTATTGTTTTAATCTTCTACTAATTGATTTTTATTTTGCAGGAATTCAGGCTGATCAACGAGTACTAAGAACTTTAATATCTAGTTACTTGCCAGATACTGATGAAGTATTGAAGAATCACGACATAGAACTGTCATTAATAACTCTACATTGGTTCTTAACCTTATTTGCTAGTGTCGTGCACATGAAAATTTTACTTCGAATATGGGATTTATTTTTCTTCGACGGATCTATTGTGTTATTCCAGGTTACGCTCAGCATGTTAAAAATGAAAGAACCATATCTCAAGGGATTGGAAAATTCTGCTCAAATTTTTAATGCTCTGTCAGACATTCCTGGAGATATAGATGACGTAGATATGTTGTTAGAGGTATACTTATTTTGGTACTAATACAGGTCATTTCTGGATTTTTGGCATCTTGTCATATCAAGCCCCTGCATTAAATTGACTCGACTACTCTTCCTTATCTAACGCGCACGTCACTATAAGTCTCTAAGAAGACCAACTTATTATCTATTAACTGCTGTGAAACTACGAGACATAAGTGCTTTCTTGGCTCAGATGATTAATTTGTTTTCACACTTCAGCACCAGTGCTTCAGAATGAAGAGAATATTAAAACCTCCGTATTAGATTCTCTCACTCCAAAATCCGTAAAATAGACTTGAGTAATAATTGATACTGACAACCTCAGGACAGTGGCGTAGCTATCATACGGCCAGGTGGTGCAGGGCACCAGGGCCCCGGAGCTCAGGGGGCCCTCTAACCTCAGCTTTGAAAAAAAAAAATAACCTTTCCTATACCTATAACAATTCACTAGACTCACTCAACCAAGAAATAGATATTATAAATATTTCTTTAAAACAAAATTCACACCCGACACTGAATGTAACTACTGGATTATAATCCGAACACCCTCAAGACAATAGAAGTTTTTATGAGAAAGTGGTCAAAGTGAGTATACTTCGGTTATTTCCTTATATTACGATAAATACTGTAGTTGATGATTGGATTGTTTGGAAGTCTTGAGTGCACCTGCACCTACGTTGCACCAGGGCCCTTGTCCCCCTAGCTACGCCACTGCCTCGGGAGTAGGTGTGCAGTAAAATGCGCGCACATGTGCAGCAATACTGTGGTACCTTGGCAAGGCGTTGCCTTTTTGAAAATTTGACAAAGCAAAGCACTTCCCGGATAAAGGGTGAACTCCTGGTATGGTATCCTTACTGTGGTACGGCGTAGAACAGCAACAGCGTACTTTACAATATGTTAACTATTTGAGGGAGCCATATAGTGACCAAGAATAAAAAATTGATCAAAACGACGATCCTCAAGCAAATCAGAAACAGATGTAGGTTGAGGTCATTCCTAGTATGAAGAAGGGAAGAGAGTCTACTGGGACTTTTCCAGTGCTTGATATCGGGGTGAGGGGGAAACGTAGCTTGACCAAAGCTGCCGATGTGTGCACTAACCAAGACTGGCCGGCGCGGCCTGTAAGCGCCATAGCAAGCTAATCAAAGAAACATATCTTGGAACAGAGACGATTAAACAAACCGGAGGCTTTAAGTGGCTCTAAAAGCTTGACGGCAGTGCCCTGATAAAAAAAGTTTCGCACCAAAGAAATACCAGCCCAGTAAGAACTAAAATCAAGCTGTAAAGGATATTAAAGTTGGAATCATCTCCCAAGAATATCCCCCAGCTCAACATGCAGACTACAGTCTACCCTATAGTGAAATTCACATGCGTAAGATACATATCGCAATGCTTTCTATATATTGTCAGAAATATTCATAAATGGAGATAATGAGACCGATCTACTTCTTTTACAATATTGGCAAAACTTACAATGGCAGTAGGATTGGCAACGCTGGTATCCGATACCAGCGTACTGTAATCTGAATGAGAATTCCACTACAGGAGTTGGGATGTAAATAAAATTCAATTAAGGCACAACATACATTATTGTCACAGTGGGCGGTCCTGAACAAATACTCATAGGTTGTAAAAAATCGAATTATAAGTACATTAAGGAACTGGGTTTGATCCCAAAATTTTACAACTTTGACTTACTTAATTATTAAGTGATACAAATATCATTGTAGCTGTAAAAAATATATAACAGATGTTTTTAATTGATCTACTTCACTTTTCCTACAATTTTATAATTTTTTCTTACTTCCAGGTTTCCAAAGAACTAACGGGATCATTAAATGATGTTATGTTAGAAACTTACAGAAGAAGACATTTGGCTTACTTAATGGCAGATCATGGAACATTGGTAGGGAATCCTGATTCTGCTCCTAATCTTCCGAAGCAACATTTAGCAAGGTAAGTTAGTAGTATTAAAAACTCTGAATCCATTTAAAAAAAAAAACATTTTCACTTCATTATGAAGAGCTACATTATAAAAAGGTTTTCTAGTGATTTTATCAATAATTGAGGTAGATGTACGTTTACAAAAATAATATATTTGAATAAAACATTTTTAGAGATAAAACTATTAGCTATTCTTCTGTGGCCTCTGGTTGTAGATCTAAATTTTTTTTAATAATAATTTGCAAGTATTAGTTTATATTTATTGTACGTTAAGTACAATTTAACATTGAAATATCTCATGATATGGTAAGCGCTTAGTCTCAAGTTAAAATCAATGTAATATAATAAATGATAACATTTGATGAAAGTCAATGATCTTTGCGATTTTGTATAAAATAAGTACGATTCTAATATAATCCTTTCATTGTTCACACAAAGAGTTGAAATATTACTACCCAATTTTTTATTGTCACGTAACCAATTGATTTTTCACAATCGATAAAGCCATTGTTCTAACTCCTTGTGGTTAGGTAACACTAGTTGAACTAACTGAAATCAATTTACTCAGTATCACCGTCTTGAAGTACCTAGCTTTTGTTCATAATTATTTAAATTTGGGTTTTGAAAATAAATAACACATCAAGGATATGTTATCGGTAAAATAACAGGTAAGAAATCACGGTTTTTTTCAACTCTATATTATTATTGTGTGTTGATGTTGGCTATCCTGCCTTCTGCCAATCGATTCACGGCCCACGGGTAGTCGGTTGTATAGCCAATACCATCTCGTTGTCGCTTAAGTTTTCATTACCTAACCTCAAACAGAAAATAATTATTTAACGCCTTTATAGTTTAACGGCATCGTTTCTGCATGAAACATGTTAAGTATGTATTTTATTTTATTTTGAAACAAATAATGGATGATGCAAAACGCAAAAATAATAAAGGTAAACGAAAAAAACGAGAAGTGAAAAGTGTAGTGTCTTCGTATCTTCATCAACGAAACTACTGTAATTTGCAAACATTTCTAACAACAAAGAAGCAACAATTAACACAGTCCTTAGTAGAAACTGCTGTAGGAAGATCTAATTCAATTCTTTACCGCTGTGATCCTTTAGTAATAGAACAGAACTTCACAAAATTTTTATTTTGGCTAAGAGACCAGACGAAATTCAAAAATCATAGAAATGATATTGAACGTATAGTAGCGCCGCTATTTTGTCACATTTATATGGAAATTTTACGTTATGAACATAGTGATAGAGCAGCATCGTTTTTTAAGTCTCATTACCCCTTATTGAATGAAAATAAATGTGATAGAACACTAAGAGAACTTTTTTTCGCTAATGGTGATGTTAGAAAGGATATATCCAAATACAAGGAAAAATTTAGAAGTAATAGAATCGTTCTGCAATTAAACCCAGAGTTTTTGAAAAATTTGAAAAAGTTTGTGCTTGAAAACTGTCATATTGTATTTGTTCAGGTGTTACAAACGTACTTTGATTTCCAAATCAACGATTTTATTAAGAAAGAAAACGACAGAGTCATGACTTCACATGGATTTCCTAATGATACAAAATATCAAAAATTTATGAATGTCAAAAAGGAATTGAAAAAGGAACCAACACCAGTTTATGTAGTGAGAATAAACAATAATAAGCATAGTATACCTTGTGGTCTCTTAAAAAGACGAAGTGGACTAGTTATACTTGCAGAAAATAATGCTTTGCATTTGATGCCTCTTCACCCTATGGATTCAATACTAGGTTTAAATGTTAGTGCTCAGTTAAAGTTTATGCATCATTCGAAGTACATATACAGTGTAGACATATCATCAAATAATAAAGTGTTAGTATCAGGATCTGCAGATTGGACATTGTGTATATATGATTTAGATAATTTTACATTAGTAAAGAAATGTACAGGACACTTAGGATCAGTTTATTGTGTGAAAATTAGTAGCAATGGTAGCTACGTAGCAACAGGTAGTTCAGATGGAACAGTAAGACTTTGGCATGTAAAAAATGGCAGGTTGCTAAGAGTATTTTGTGGTCATATTCAGGCTGTGACTTGTGTAGAATTTCATCCAAATTGTTTGTATCTAGCTACAGGTTCGGCAGATAAAAACATTAGATTGTGGTGTATAAATAAAGCTAGCACTCTAAGACTGTTACATGCAAGTAAAGGTACAATTTATAATTTAGCTTTTAGTCCATGTGGAAAACTACTAGCCAGTGCAAGTGACGATAAAAGTATTAGAATATGGGACATATTGTCGTCCAAAGTAATTATTGAATTTAGATGTAAAGACTCTTCTCTTCTGAAAATTATTTGGAAACTTGATGGTAGTGAAATTTGTGGTGGGAGTTTAGATGGTACAATCAGAGTGTGGAATGTTAGTAGGACACATAATGGTGAAAATAACAAATATGTGGATCCTATTGTTACACATTCAGTTGATGCAAAATTATTAAGTATAGATTATGCATTCGGTACCTATGGAATGTTGACAGTATGATGTTCAACTCTGTATAAGTATATATATATTCTGTGATTGAAACAAAATTTATAGTTAACAATTATCAATAATTATTCAGACAAGTCCTCAGGATAAAACAATAAATGACAATAGAAAGTTACTTGATAAAATCTAATTTTTGAAATTAATGTTGGATAGTGCAAGAAAAAATCACAAGTTTATTTGTTCATTGCTTACTTCATAATTATTGCTGCACTTTGATTTCTAACTCCTCAAAGAATCAAGTTAATTACCTATCACATTTATCTACACCCCTCTTTCAAAAAATAATTACAGGTTGAGCCAAGTAATCTGTCAGCATCATTTCTTGTCATATTCTGATAATATAGTCTAGTTTGAATGTCAATAATATTGTGTATCATGGAACTTCAGTTAACATTTATTACATCAAATTTATAATGATCAAATTCCATAAAATTAGAGTAGAAAGAATAACCATATTTTGCTCGTAATCTTTTTAGAGATTGTATTGCTAGTTGTATATAAATAATTTATTTTAACTAAGTACCTAATTTAAAATATTCTGACCCTCAAATTATAGCATATTCTAGAAAAAAATTAAGCATATCAAAACTAGGTACCTAGATAATTACTTAATTTTAAAGAAAGGTAGGATATTTAAAACATTGGTAAATAGTGCTTGATATCTGATATAAATATTTATTAAATACACTCTAATACTTCTATTACTTATTAACATTACAGTACACAACTATCTAAAACAAATTATTACCTAAGTTATAATATATACTTAGCACATACTTTCTTATGTTTGGAGGATGTGAATAACATTGATGTGTTTATTGCTCCTAACTCGGGTAGATTTATTTGTATTTAACTCTTTCCATAGCCAGTAAATTCTGTGTTTTGTTCTGTCTTTTATTTTTCATCAGTTCAATTATAATTGTGAAAAAATTTAAATTGACAATTTTTTTGTTCGTTATTGAACATAATTTTGATTAAATATTTTTACAAATACACTAATGTTTAGTTTCATCACTAGAGAGTTTTTACATCAAGCAAGATTTTGAAGTCAAAATAAATAAAATCTATGAACTTCTTACATTTAATTTTTTTATATTTGATTATTTTTTTATTATAATTTCTAACTTCATTCATTTTAGTAAATTCTAGAAATTCACTAAAAGTATATATTTCTTATGTTATCTAATATACTCCATTCAGGATATTCCAAAACTAGTGGACCATGGACATGCTTCTGCATGTTAGATTAAAGGATGATGAATAATTTAAAATAAATGTGAACAACTGAATATTTGCACCTCAATTTATATAATAGAGTATTTAATCAACATTTTTGCTGAAACTTCAATAAAATTGACGGTTTCAGTTGAATGAATAAGTTTATTTTTTTGGTAAACAGGAGTCAAATATACTAGACATTAACTTTTAACATCATTAATTTTGTTGTAAACATTTTACTAAACAGTGGCGGAACAACGTATCCACGAGCTGGTGTGCGAAATTTTTACCGGGTCCCCATTATGATACATTGAAAAAATAATCGAAATTTCATTATTTTGACTACTAGTAGAAGCCTCTGGACCAAAAAAAAATATTTTGGGTAGCTTTGCCTTTTTAGCTTCTGCTTCCTCAAGTTCCCTGCGTTTTTGAGCACCACGTTTATATTTTATTGGTATTAATTTTTGATATCCTTTCACTATTTAGTACGTTATTGGACGTAAATACTATTGACACACACTATAACTCCAGTAATGAAAATAAAGAAATTCTTTCACCACCTAGTTCATAAACACCCAAACGCAAACCATGAACATCAACTAAATCAAATTTACTAAAAATGAGTCACTTATAATAAAAGTATCAAACAAAACACGTGCGTTCCCGGCTCCTGTAGCAGCGGTCTCCTTTGCCTTTATCAAAGTTCAATAATCGCCGACACGTAGGTACACCCTTTAAACTAAATGCCGTTTAAACAATTGAAAAAAAGATATATGCCGTTTTAGGTGATTATTTCAGTTACTATTTATGTGTATTTTTGTGGGCCCCTTTCCGGAGTATTGTAAATTTTTTCTATGAAAATATTGTTTTTTGCATTTTTGTTTGTATTTGTAGCTCCGCTTCGCACACATTGCACTCCGGTAGCTCCGCCACAAAAGTTTATAAGTATATTAGCTATCCGGTGTAGTAATAAGTAGTATATTGGTATTTGTAAATATTGATTTATACTTGATAATAGTTTTATACAATTTTGAAATTATTACCTACGATATACGAGTATAACTGAAAATATTGAAGGGGTCAATGCTAATGGCCCAGTTGTGCTTGCAGTTGATATTCAGGGTGTTCCAGGACTAGCCGGAAAAAGTCGGGAGCTACCCAAAATAACACTAGAACTTCATATACACTGTTTTAACAGAGGCCCTCGTGTCCGATTTTTAAGTTAAAATTATACTTTTCGTTTTATCTGTATAAAATTATGTGCTTGCTTATTTTAAACATGGAAAGATATCTGCAGTATTGCTTTGAAGCCGGAGACGTACAAGTAATTTAAATATCGTATATTACGCCAAAAAAAATGCTTAATAAAAGTATTTCTCCAATATGTTAAGTAATTGGACACGTTTCTACCAGAATCCTTTCTTTAAAATTAACAAAATCTTACCTTAATTGTATGCTTTTTATTGTGTATTAGTAGGTATATAAATTTTTAAGTTTATGGAAACTAATACACTTCGAATTTTTTTTTAAACAGAGTAGTGTATAAACAAAACTGGTACCTAGGATACAAAGAAGTTATAAGTATAAAAATAAAATAAATGTTACAATTGAATATGTGAGACCAGGGGCCCTATTCTCAAACAGTGGCATTTTTTGTCGCATGCGAGATTATATTTTTGTCAATCAAGAATGTATACAAAAAAGTGCAATCTCGCATGCGACAAAAAATGTCACTGTTTGAGAATAGACTCCCTGATAGAAAAAATATGAGGAATTTGTCTTCTTTTTAATACGACAGTGTGGCTGATATTGACATTTACAAATTACGATGCCTGGCGTCACTAACTTCCATGCTCTTTTCAAATTATTTCGATTTTTGTTAATAATTTTTTTGCCGATTTTTCATCTTTTCTCGCAGTTCTGGATTGATATATTTTAAATAAAACAAATCCAAATCTTAAATTCTACTCTATGATAAATTTGTTTCTCTTCGTTATATGTAATTGATATTAAATGTTATGGTATTTATTTTAATTTATTCAATTTACTCAGTAGATAATATACCTACTTGGACAAATCGTGTGTGCAAACACAGTGCGGAATGCTTTACCTCAACCGTAGTTCCTATATTTTTCTTTCTACACTGATATTGCTGTAAAATTTTGAGGGTAGATATTAAACAAAAGTGATAATTGTATATAAGTCAATATAAATTATATTTTATTGATGTTTTTTTAATATAAATTGTGAAACATAAAATTTACCAACAATAACCTCAATGTGGAGTTTTTTCTTCACAGGTTTTATACTTTGAATATTTCTTTTTTTATTTTTACATAGTAAATGCGATTTTAAAAAAATGTGTTTTTCCTGTCATACATCGTCCCGTAGTTGTATCGATAATATCTGTTATTTAAATTTTTTTTAAACTCCATTGTAAGGATTTTATTCATTTTATATTAGTGTTTGCTTCATCTTGACCAATAACGAAAGTATAATGTGCGATGCGTAAAATTAGTTTTATACAAAAAGGATGCTAGCAAAAATGTACGCACCTGCAAAGATTATATATTTTGAAAATTTAATTCATTAAAAATTCGGTGGCTATACCTAGAAATCGGTAGACTTGGCATCCTTGCGGTAAAGTGATTTTATTAAATTCTATAAACCTTGACTTCAAATTTCTCATGAATAGCAGTGAGTATATAGATTTTTTGAGTTGAAATCCTCTGTCCACTCTAGTGTACGAGAAGATTAAGTAATAATATCTGTTATTGTGGTCCGTTTTTTTTTCATTACAATGCATCAATAACAATAAATTGGAAAGTTTATATATTTTACTAAATCATAAAGTTAATTTCACGTAAATACGATTGTTGAGTTTGTCGTTTCGAGTTTAGTAATCGATTTCCGTATCTTCGGTTGCGTAGGCATTACCGTCTCGTTGTCGCTTTAAGTTTTCATAACCTAACCTAGAAAAAAAATTAGTTATTTAACGCCTTTCGCATTTAACGGCATCGTTTCTGCATGAAACATGATACGTCCGTACTTTACTTTATTTTGACACAAATAATGGATGATGTAAAACGTAAAAATAATAAAGGTAAACGAAGAAAACGAGAAGTGAAAAATGTAGTATCCATTCACCTTCAAAAGAGAAACTACTGTAATTTACAAACTTTTTTAACCACAAAGAAGCAACGACTGACCCAATCATTTGTAGACACTGCTGTAGGACGATCTAATTCAATTCTTTATCGCTGTGATCCTTTAATAATAGAACAGAATTTTACAAAGTTTTTAATTTGGTTGAGGGACCAAACAAAACTCAAGAATAATAATAATAACGATATTGAACGTATCGTTGCTCCGTTATTTTGTCATATTTACATGGAGATCCTACGTTATGAACATAGTGATAGAGCTACAACGTTTTTTAAATCTCATTTTCCATTGATAAACGAAAGTAAGTGTGATAATACAATAAAACAACTATTTTTTGCTAACGGCGATGTTAGGAAAGACATATCCAGATTTAAGGAGAAATTTAGAACCAACAGAATTGTCCTTCATTTAAATCCTGAATTTTTAAAGAAATTGAAGAAGTTTGTACTAGAAAACTGCCATATCGTTTTTCTTCAAGTATTACAAACATACTTCGATTTTCAAATTAATGATTTTGTTAAAAAAGAAAATGATTTTATACCTTCACCTGAGTTTCCCAAAGAATCCAAGTATCAAAAGTTTTTAAATGCTAAAAAGGAATTGAAAAAGGAGTCAACATCAATTTATAATGTAAAAATAAATAATAATAAATATGATGTACCTTGTGGTGTATTGAAAAGGCAATCTGGACTAGTCATACTTGCAGAAAATAATTCTCTGCGTTTGATGCCTTTACATTCTTTAGACTCTATACTCAGTGTAAATGTAAATGGCCAGTTGAAGTTTATGCACCACTCTGATTATATATATAGTGTAGACATTTCTTCAGATAATAAAGTATTAGTAACAGGATCTGCAGATCGGACTTTGTGTATATATGATTTGGAAAGTATGAGTTTAGTGAAAAAGTGTTCAGGACATTTAGGTTCTATATATTGTGTAAAAATAAGTAGCAATGGTAATTATGTAGCTACAGGCTGTGCAGATGGAACTGCCAGACTGTGGCATGTAAAAAATGGAAAAGTGCTAAGAATATTCTGTGGCCATACTCAAACTGTGACATGTGTAGTGTTTCATCCAAATTGCCTATATGTAGCTACAGGATCAGCAGATAGGAACATAAGGTTGTGGTGTATAAATAAAGCTAGCACCTTGAGACTGCTCCATGCTAGTAAAGGCACTATTTATGATATAGCATTTAGTCCATGTGGCAAACTATTAGCCAGTGCAAGTGATGATAAAAGTATTAGAATATGGGACATATTGACTTCTAAAGTAGTTATTGAATATAGATGTAAAGACTCTCCCTTTTTGAAGATTATCTGGAAAACTGATGGTAGTGAAATTTGTGCTGGAAGCTTAGATGGCATAATCAGAGTGTGGAATATTAATAGGAACCAGGATAATTGTGAAAATGATAAATATGTAGATCCTGTGATTACTTATTCACTTAATGCAAAAATATTAAGTATTGAGTATGCTTTTGGAACCTATGGATTGTTGACAGTATGATATTTATTTCACAATTCCATGATTGTCTTATTTGAGATAATATTTGTGTTCTCAAATCAGTTAAAGAATTGTAAAGTACTCATTGAAAACATATAATTTTATTGGTAGAATATATTTCTATAATTTGTAGTAAGTATTAAATTGTGTATATTTAATTTATTTTAAAATACTTGAATCATATTTTGAAATTCATCAGAGGATTTTAATGAAATTAGAAAGATTATTTATTAATTTTATTGGAAGGAGTTAATGTATTGTTGGATACTTGATAGATGGTAGGCAATTATTTAAGAAACATTTAATACAATGTTAAAAATATGTATAAATTGTAAATAATTCTTAATTTATTTATTTTTTTTAATTTTTCATCAGGATTTTTAAATTTTCATGCAAATAATAGATATTATTTTTTGAAAACTAGGTTTTTTATGAAGTAAGAGTATCCCAATTTTTTTTATTAATTGAATATTTCAATACTTGAATGCTTATGTAGAAAAAGTAATATATTTTGAAATTGTTTATATCTTCTAGAAGAACTTGTAATTTTAAGTTATTGAACAAAAACTCGGATTTTAAACATTGTAAATACCTACTTAATTTAGCCAATTTTAATATTTTAAGTAAATTAACTTTTCTCTATTAATGAAATTTATATTTTTATTGTTTTGGTTTCCAATTTAGAATTGAATATTGTTTATACTAGCAACAACATTTCTCAATTACCAATAATATGTATATTTTATTTATATAAAAAAAATAAACCACTGGTTCATTGAAATATGATGTTACTAGTACAATTTATTTACATTATTTACTGACTTATTGTGAACTATTGTTTTGTATTGACTGAATTTTTGTTGAAATCACCTAATTGTGGATCAAATTCAGGATCTCTTCATTTTTATACAGTTGCTTATCCTTTTATGGTTTCAGGTATATTCAGGATAATCTGTATAAACTACTATTTTATTATTAACCTACATGTCATTTTCCTTGGATGTAGCTCAATTTTTCATAATAGCCTTTACCATTTTCATTTTATTTTTGTGTTTTCTTGTAGGACTCTTCCCTCGCAAGATATCTAAAAATTGATTGGTTGACACGTCAATATAAAGAGCAAGTGAATGATATTCTGAATTTGAACCATTCACATTTTTGTTTTCTAGTTTAAACTGATAAGATTAAAATTCACTACTTTTATGATTGACCATAGGATTAAATGAAAAAAGTGATCACAACCATTTAAGCACAATCAATTTGAAAGACATCGATAATTTTTTTACAAATTATGTGCAGTAATCACAAGTGTTTAATGAAAATTAACAATACCTTTCAAATTGATTGTGCTTAAATGGTTGTGCTGACTAACCATTTCATAGGATTTACTTGTACTTCTTTGTTGTTGACAGAATAACTATTGTAATACTTGATTAAGCTGTGATAGCTAACAGTAAAAGTGTTGAATTACATCTATGCCAAGACATGGATACACACAAATACTGTAGCATTAATTTTGAAAATATATGTAAGTGCCAAATTAGAATAGTATTTTTTAAGCTTATAGAGAACCTTTGTCTTTGATCTCAATCTGACATTATCTACTTCTTTGTATTGGTTGGTCTTTGTTCAAAGCTTTGAAAAAAAACTTCTGGTTCTTTATATTAAAAAACTTTTAAACAAAATTGAAATAACTGTAACTCGTACATATTTCAAAACTACAAAATACAAAAGTTGAAAGTAGCAATTTCTTTAAAAAAAAATATGTTAAGTGAAACTTCAGAAGAGTTAATTCATTTTTGTCGGAAATTTTTTTTGGGATCCTTTCTTTAAAATGTACTTCATCTTTATTAAATTCTTATAGTCTAAGAGCCGGTGGGAGGTCGACCTTCACCGATCTGTTAACTCGATGAGACATATATTAAAACAAATATAATTTATAAACAAATATGCCTATGATAACTTGTCTATAAAAAAGTGTTCATACCTATCTTTAATTTAATTTTAATCAATTTTTTTTCATCACCTAAACTCTTGTGATAACAGGATCGTCTAAATGTAGCTCTGCACCAACGTTGCCAAGTGTAGTCCTAAACTAAAACGTTTGTGTTTTGGAAAGTAAAAATATTTTAATAATGATATTTATCACAGTTGATTAAAAAGCAATGTGTTAAGAAATCAATATTTGTCATTTTTAAAATTATGTTTAGCAAAACGTACTGAAAATTGTTCGAGTTTACAATACAGAATTATCATACAAAAAGGAAAACTCACGAATGCATAGATACATACATAGAAAAATTGAATTGTGTAATTGACAGATTATTATAATAATTTTCAATAATAACCTAACCAAAACCACCCTACCTTACCCCCTACCCTAATCCGAATCGAAAAATTGAATTGTGTAATTGACAGATTATTATAATAATTTTCAATAATAACCTAACCAAAACCACCCTACCTTACCCCCTACCCTAATCCGAATCGAAAAATTCTTCGTATTTTTAGTCAATTTTTGAAAAAAACAATAAGAAAATAAAAATAAAAATATCTTGACTCGGACACGACTCGAACCTGGTACCTCTGTGTTAGGAGCCCAGCACACTTACGCTGGGCTAATCTCTGCACACATTAATGATATCGTATAGAAGGTTAAAAGCTTTAGAACCGTCGCATGAAAGCCGAGCGCCACCGGAGATACTCGATGGCGCCCTTTCAGTTTAGGACTACACTTGGCAACGTTTGTGCAGAGCTACATTTAGACGCTCCTGTGATAACCAAATGTTTAATCTCAATTTATAGTTTTTAACCCACAGAATATGCCTAGGTAGGCTTGCCCACTTATTTCTGTGCATGGCTTCCTGGCAAGTAGATGTGAACAGGTAAGTCTATACAGGGTGTCCCACGACGAGCTAAAACTATCTGTATATGGCAAAATACTTATAGTAAAATCATGAAAATTTCTACGTTTCGGTTTTCGGATATGATCTTTTTAACTAAAATATTTTCAAACATGGCCGACTTCCGGTTCTACCGGAAGTCGACTGTAACTTTGCTATTTTAAATGGAACACCCTGTATATTAATACATTTTTAAAATCTATGTAAAATTTTAGTTTACTTTTGTATCAAAACTTTTTTCGAAAAATGCATACTTTTTGAGTTATTAATTTTTTTTGTAAAAAATTTGACCGTTGCAGACCCTTATAAATTATTTTTTTACGAGGATACCCTTAAAGATATGAAAATGGTTTCTATTCGGTTGCTTTTAGCAAGGTCAGATGTATTTGAATCTATATTGAAAAATTTTTCATTTTATACAGGGTGTGTATAAAAAGTTTTCAAAGTTTAACTTCATAAATATCAAATTTCTTAACTATAAATTGAGATTAAACTCATTTGGTTTTCACAAGAGTGAAGGTCATGAAAAAAATTTATTAAAATGAATTAAATTAAAGATAGCTATGAACACTTTTCGATAGGCAAGTTATCATAGGCATATTTGTTTATAAATTATATTTGTTTAAATATATGTCTCATCGAGTTATCAGATCGGTGAAGGTCGACTTCCCACGGTCTCCTCTACTATTACTTTTTAAAATTTATATGCTATACAAAGTTTTAATCCAAAATATTGGGGCTAGTCAATGTGGGTGTTACAGTTGCCAGAAAATTTATCAATTATTTGGAAAACTATAAATTGTATAATGTATATTGGATTCAGGTACCAATTGACTTGCACAATGATAATAGTGTTTGAAAACTGCCAATATAGAACACTCTGTATATAACAAATAAATATCAGTGCAAAATATCTTATACCTTAGCTGTGGTTCCTAATATTTATTTCTTGTATAAGTCATAATCCTGATTTTTGAGGATATTCAACAATAAGTGATAATTGTACATAGACCAATCGAAAATTTTATTTTTTATCAATGTTTTAAGATTACTTGTAAAACATTTGAAAATATTTCTTTGCGAGTATTATTAAATATATCTTTGTTATTTTTTTATATTTACACAGTAAATTGAATTTAAAAAATAGTATTTTTAGTTTTTCTCATTATTTTGTTACAGCATTATTTTTCTATTTAAAATACCTCAATAATTCTTGAACAAGTGTACTTGTAGATTGAGTTCCTGATTATTATCTTCTCTATTGTTACAGACAATAATACGAGATGAGTATTAAATCCTAGTGTAAAATGGGAACATCAGAGATATATAGGAACCCAGTTTGCCAGTTTTAAATTCAAAGTCCATAATATTAATTATAACAAATACTTGAGAGCATAAGATATTAGGTTAGGTTAGTCACACTCCAAGTAGTCTAGAAGTAATTTAAGGTATCAACAAGCCACAAACAAAGCACAATATAGATAGAATGTGTCCATTATAAATTAAATGACTAAAACTTAAAATTCCACTAAAGAAACACTTGTTTCATATAAAAAATCTACATACCAAATTAATTGGTTGATAAATCTTTGTCGAAAAAGTGAACCTGTGATAGAAATTCATCTTGTCTAAAATAATGTACAGTCTTGCATGTTTGTAAATATTTATCAGTTAAGTAATTCTACCTCTTAATATCGATCGAAATAATATCTGAAATTTTAAATTCAGTATGATGTTGTTTAATATACACCAAACTCTCTCTTGGGTGCAGGAATTATTTTCATCAAACATTTAATGTTTAAATCTGGAACCAAATCGGCTAGACTAAGAAGCAAAATACACTATTAGTTTTAATTTTATTTCGATCTTTGGAACACAATGGAAAGTTTTCAAAGAAATGCATGTAGGATAATTCAATTAATAAAAATCTACTATAGCG
This sequence comes from Lochmaea capreae, assembly GCA_949126875.1. Taxonomy (NCBI): domain Eukaryota; kingdom Metazoa; phylum Arthropoda; class Insecta; order Coleoptera; family Chrysomelidae; genus Lochmaea; species Lochmaea capreae. Next base: position 12,056,677 of record OX421402.1, on the reverse strand, counting down.
GAATTCACATTCATATTGCAGCGTTATAATACATAATACATATTGTGGAAAATATTTGTGAATGTAAAATTCAAAGATGTCGAACTTTTGTGAGAATGTTTTTGAATTATATCATTGTTGTGTTGCCATATCTTTTACTGAAGCGAATTTTCGAAAAGGCTCTGAATGTGAATTTTACTATAAGAGAATATTGTATGGAAATCTTGCAATGATACATTGGAGGCCAATAATTTATTCTCTGCCTTTCTATTCCTTTTTTAATTACCAATCGGTTCATGTCTTGTAATTTTTCCTGACCAAAAATCTTATCTGTTATCCAAGCATTCATGGATAATAGTTAATTTTATTTTGAAAACCCTATATTATATTACCGATATCCATTCTACTTCAACAATAATAATCTTTTATGAGCTTTTATGTTACTATATTCATACACTGTTATAATAATTAATTTCCAATGTTTTAATAATTTATTTGGAAAATGGTTTTTATATTGTTGATTTGTTTATTAAATCAAATCAAATATATTTGACATGTTAATGAACGTTGTTTTATTACTTTCTTATTCCACATTTATATTTATTCTAAAAGCTATAGAGAACTCAAGAACTATAGAAACGTTCTAGTGTCTCATTACTACCTACTGATTATATTTAGAATTAAGTAAATGATGTTGGGAGCTGTCATCGACTATATCCCGCAAATTTTTTGATGAAGAAATTCTTAATTCCGGAGCAACAAGAAATTGGTAAACATTTTTCATCCTATCAAACTTATTCCAGAGCATATTATACTTATCTCACATTCAATGCAAATATTGTTGTTGAGTTGTTTAAGAAATGAGATTGACTTAATTTAAAAAGAGATTGCCAAATTGTATCCTGAATTCTTGATTTAGAAAAACAGTCAATTTACAGACTACAAGTCTAGAAGAACAGTTTAGTTTAATATAGTCTCTCTTTTTACAGAAGGCAGATTAAGAAAAACAAATCAGTTATCCAGCTACTACTATTTAATGAAACTTTTGAAGATGACATGAAAAGTAAAAACATAAAGCAAACGGAAATTTTAGTGGATCTCAGGGAAGCAATTTTACAGGTAAGTTGGTTTTCACAATAAGGTATTTTTCAATAAATACTTAAACGAAATGTACGACTTATATTCCATTTTTTAGGTTGCAAGACACTTTATGCAACTTGATCCAAAATTGGCTAACGAAATTAGCTTGGTAGCTGATTATTCTATGGACAGTCATGCTCAAGATCATACAAATTACATTAATGTCTCCAAAACCAGAAAAAGAAGAGCGAAAGCACTATTGGGTAAGATTTTTTCTTCTTATTTCAACTTTCATTTGGATTTTAATAGTTTTCATAAGAAAAGGTGAAACAATTATTTACTATTTTAGATTTTGAAAGACACGATGATGACGAACTTGGCTTCAGAAAAAATGATATAATCACCATTATCAGTCAAAAAGATGAACATTGTTGGATTGGTGAGCTAAACGGTTTGAGAGGTAAGTTTAAATGATTTTATTTTCCTCGTTTCGATAGCGTTTCAGGTACCGTTATTAATAATAATGATGTTTTATATTGGGATTTCAATTACTCATTTTTTCTGACCTATCTTGAAATGGGAAACAAATTACATGTACCAGCGTGGATAAAACGCTATCTAGAACACTAATACATTGAAAAACTAAAATATATTGCTTTTTTAAAAATCAAACATTTTTAAGGTTGGTTTCCTGCGAAGTTTGTAGAAATGCTTGATGAAAGGAGTAAGCAGTATAGTAGTGCTGGAGATGATAGTATATCTGAAACTGTTACTGACATAGTTAGAGGTACCTTATGTCCAGTAATCAAGCAAGTCTTGGAACATGGAATGAAACGTCCAAACTTTTTAGGTAACTATTGTTGGGATTCTGAGAATTTACCTATAAGCTACAGAATCTGTAAGATATACGATCTGTAACTTGAACCTTTACAGATTTGTAAAATTTGCTATTCTGGAACCAAATCTGTAAGAGTCATAGTTACAGATCTTTACCGTATAGGTTTCAACTTCACTTCTGTTTATAATGTCAAAATTCTAACCTCAAAACCATTAAAAGTATTTAAAAACTGTGTGTGTACTTGTGAAATGACTCTACTCATAGATGTCTGGCTAATTGCTATCCAAGCATTACAGCCAACAGCGTTCTGAAATGAGCCCGTGGCCAGAAAGTTTAGAGTAGCAAAAACCTAAAAAAATTATTTGAATGCATTTTAAAAAGACTGCGAATTAATTATTATTACTTTCACTACAAAGGGAATTCCTAAATTATTCTCCATAAGATGAGGTCTTAAATTATGAATTAATTTTTGTTCAACCGAAACATTTGTCTAAAATGCCTGTCTGGCATATCAAACGGATTTAATTGATCCCTTAAATGTCTTCGTTGGATTCTCATATGATTTCTGGAAAAATAGAAAGTGTATTTTATAATAATACCATAAGAAATATGTACAAACCGATTCTCATCCTCTTCCAACAGAAAACCGTCGGAAATATTTAATTGTCCGTTCATATTAATGTCAATGATGTTCACTTAAAAACATACAACTTTTTGACTAATAATACACGAAAAATGATAATAATAATACAATGATCTGTACCACACCCTGTACTACTTACAGTGACAGATGTCTAGCCCGTAAATATTTACGAATCTGTAAGTAACAGGTAAGGTTAGAATCGCATTTCCTGTAACTCTTACAGATTTCAGCTTATAGATATAGATCTTACAGATGTTCTCAGAATTCCACCATATATTAAAATACAAACATTGTAATTAATTTGAAAATGATTAGCAAATTCTTGAGGGCACTTTTTTTAATTTTAGGTGGTCCATGCCACCCTTGGTTGTTTATAGAAGAATCAGCAATGAAAGAAGTTGAAAAAGATTTTAAGTCTGTTTACAGTAGATTAGTACTTTGTAAAACATATAGATTAGACGAGGATGGAAAAGTTTTAACGCCTGAAGAAGTAAGTGAAACTATGCGTAATTGTGTAGCTGTTCAATTATTCACTTTTATCATTCAAAGTTGTTTTCTATTTTTAATACTATAAGATTATAATCTTTTATTATTGCTCTATTGTATTGTAAGCTATTACCAAACACTTTGTACGGGGTGGATATACGTTTAAAGTCACACAAAAGCATTGAAAAATTTTTAAACGTAATATTTTAATTGGCAATTACTAAACATAAGCAGATGAGTTATTCTTGTAACTGTAAAAAATTTTAACCCTACCGATGCTCGAACTGCTTATGGTAGGTCCGATTAAATTAGCGCACTTAAAACTGTGGGAATAATTCGAACCTTCCGTGAACTCCTCATTATTGGACTGTCATTTGAAACTTTAACATTATCTTTATAATAACCTTGAATAACAACAATTAGTGAAAAGAGTTAGGATTTCATTTGATGTCTCTAAAAGAACACACCTCGTTTCGTGCAGTCATGTTCAATGCGAATAGGCTAGGTTATAGAGTATATGATTGAAAAATCTGCGCCCTTTTGCAGTAGTGCTTAGGGCAAGGGTAACCGCACACAGCCAATTAAAAAACGACTAAACTGTTTAGTTGAGTATAATCAAAAGGGTGCACCGACTGCTTTTGATTTAAAAATTGAGTTGGCCCCCCGTTGTACTGTGTGCGTACTTACATTAGAGCTAATACCATTAGAAAGCTGACTAAATTGTTGTACAATTAGAAATCGACTGTGTGCGGTTACCCTAAAGGTGTTCACATATCAGTCATGAGCATTGCAAGCGAGATTGATGAAGTCACTGATTGTCACCTTACTGAATCTGAGCGCTATAACCACTCGAAAGTGCGCTCTATGCACAATTCAGACCGCAGGAAATTATTTTTAGTTCTTTAATTTTACCGCAAGGAGACGTAATTAGCAATGTTATCATAAAATTCACAGTTTTCTATTCAAAATTATAAGCAAAAGTAAGGTAAAGATAATAGAAATCTGATCCTGAAACAATTCTACAGTAGTTTGATATATCACTTTTTTTTCTAAATCTCTTAAAATAACCGCTGGGAGATAGTAAGAATGTCAATCGGTCATATTATTTCGATTATGTTAACAATTACTAATGTACAATCGTTAACATTAGCTCCTGATGGACTCGTTGCGATGACCTTTCTTTTAGTTGGCATATTTTCCGGGGCTCATGTGTGCTTCTGTTAACTGTACTTAATGAAGATCCATACTAAGCGATGAAATAAAACAATTTAATTTGTTAATTAATAACATATGCACTGTAACCTAGTAGGCTTCCAAATGTCGAAAAACCTTGATACAGAAATAGTAATAGTTATTTAACTAACTAGTGTATTTTAACGCGCGAATAGAAAACTGGGAATTTTATCTAGAAATAACGTTTGTAACTTTAAAGTTTTTAATTTGATTAGCTTCGTGTGTTAATTAATTGATAGTTCAATATTCATCAACATGATTTCTTTAAAATGATACATTTTTTAGCTGCTCTACCGCTGTGTTCAAGCTGTAAACTTATCTCACGATAATGCGCATGCTCAAATGGATGTAAAACTTCGATCTTTAATTTGTATGGGCCTCAATGAACAAGTGCTCCATTTATGGCTTGAAGTTCTTTGTTCTTCCAGCGAAATTGTTAGAAAATGGTTTGTATATTATTTCAAGTTCTAACTGGAAATCATTTCCGTTCAGTTTATTTTAAATTCTAATGTTAATGAAACAAAACTATTACCACATGGTGTGCTTTGAATTAATGATTTAATAAAATTAATCTCCAGGTATCATCCTTGGTCGTTCGTTTACAGTCCAGGCTGGGTACAAATCAAATGTGATGTTAGGATACTTTCTCAACTGTCCTTCAATTTAAATCCAGATTGGGAGCTTCCCGTGAAAAAGGAGAACAACAATCAACCACTTAAAGATGGCGTTCGAGACATGCTTGTTAAACATCATTTGTTTAGTTGGGATATTTAATAGGAACACTGGTTTGATACAAAAACGAGCTAAATCAACGGACTCTCTTCCACTAACTCGCACTGTCGATGTTACCTAAGATTTTTTTTAAATCTGTTGTTGAAATTTATTGATCATAACAAACTTATTTATTTGTGATTATCTAACAGTATTTTAATTTCTTATAGAATATGGCAGTTTCGAGTTAAGAATGTTGAAATAATTTTTCAAGCATTTTTTTCGTTGTATATAATTATTTAACGAAAAATTAGTTCTGTTCGGTACCAGTCTACCTACCACGCACTATGAAACGTCAGTTATCATCAACAGTTTTATGTTATAGTTCCATTTATTTTAGATTTTAAAAGCTTATTTATCTATGGAGTTCTTGAACACGCCTTAACCCATTAGTGCCTAGAGTTACAAACGTATCCGAAATATACCATCATTTTATATACATAAATATCCGAATGTAGCCTAACAACCAGATATTTTTCCCAACGTTTTTAACCCTGTATGCTGCAACACAAACTACTTGTATTGACAACTGAAATCATACCAAATAATATCTTAATATTTTGTTTTTTGATTCGAAGCATATCGTCAAATCTATAGAGGCTAATAATCATAATAATAATGTATTTAAAAACTTTATCAAGGGTAACATCAAAATGTTGTTTACTAGAAGTATGACGTTCGACTAGAGCTTTTATCACACTTGTACCATCCGATTTCACTCTTCGACATTTTTTACATGACTACTCTTGAATACATTCTCACCTATCTTGCTTGATGACGATCGTAAGTCCAATTTTTTGGAATCAGCTCATACCGTAGATGCCAATTTTCGCCACTATGGACGCTTGTGTCTAATCAAGGTCACACAAGTGCTCTATGGCTAAATCATTCTTTTAACACCAATTTTCTATGATAATAGATAGCTTGAAAAAATGTATAACTGATAAAGCTACATGAATCAAAAAACAAAGTATTCAATAATTATGAATATCAGTAGTTGCAGCCTACAGAACAAAAAAACAAAAATGAAATATCTCATTGACATCTCCTATATGATAAATTTGAATTCTTGTCATTGAATCATCACTTGAAACAGTTGGTGACACAATCATCGAATACATGGCGGCAGTTGTGTGCTAGAAGCTGGAAACTTTCGGATGACATATGCTTTTATAATCGCACATTTTCCTATAACAGCACGTTCTTTCATCATAATGACAACACAATTGTTAATTTAACCTATAATTAGTCGAATACAAGAAATGGGAAATTATACCAAACCGATAATGACCCTATTCTATGTGGTTGGGATACTCGATATACCCAATATACAAGTTATAAGAGGTTAGAGTAGACAAAATAATAATGGGGTGTTAAACTGATATCCGGCTTTTGGTATTTTATTAAAGTATATTGATACTACTTTGCAACAATTTATTTAAACATTTTTTAAACCAAATATTTTTGGAGAAAACTGGACATTAAGAATTCCTAAATGCTTGCAACTTCCATTGCAGATACGTCATATCACTAAAGCTGAAGCTAACCACTGATTTAGATGTTTTATGGATCAATAACCAGTTACAAAAAAGCCATTCGAATTTGGAGTTTGAAGAACTGTCAAAGTCTATAATATATATGAGTGTTTCGGTTTTGTTTACAGTTTATTCAAGCTTGACGTTTCAAAATTGTGAAAACATTGTGTTAATATTTTATTAGTTGAGTTTAGTTAGTTTTTCTCCACAATTTTTCAAGTTAGAATAATGTCAATATTATATAAATCTTGTTCTGTATCATACTGCACGGACACAACAGTTACAACGCCTCGTAAAAAGTTTGTAACTATGCCTGCAGTAAAAGTTGAACGAAAATAATGGTTTGAGGCTACTAGAAGAAAATATAAACAGACTACAACTAGTGACTAAGGTGATTTTGATGTAAGTAATTATATAAGTGCGTATTTGCCTGTACGAACCTAGTCATTCTAATAATGTAAGAATATCTAACACTAATAAAAATAACTATATACCTAAATACGTTAACGAAAACGTATGATGGTAACGGTAAAATTTATAAAATAATGTAATAGCCGTAAAAATAAATTGTAAATTGAAAACAACTCACTATAACAGCAATATGGCATTAGCATGACCTATAAGTACTTTATCACATCAGAATTGTGGTCCTATGTCAACTCTTATCTAGCTAACTTCTTTTTTAGTGTATGTACGTCACAGTATAAATGGCGGTTTATTTAAATCATCCAAAAGTTGAATTTTCAAATCAACATAAAAACCTTGTGAGGATAAAAATATTAAAAATAATTTTTTCCTTATTATGATTTTGTCCACCAATAACAATTAACATTGAGAAAACATCATATTTTTGAAAAGTTTAACACCCCATTGTATAAGGAGTGTCAGATAGATGCACTTGAAAAAATGTGAACAAATCACTATTTAATAGGCATTACTGGATTAAGGAAACATAAGTAAATGTAGCGATTTTATATACACTATATCAATCACTTTGTTAATTTGATGTACTTGAAATACTGAACGATTCATTACTATACAGTTTTATCATCAACAATCTCGTTTATTCTTTCTATTTGTCTTTTAAATCATACGTTACATTCGTTTTTAGATAAATCGTATATATCTTTTAAGTGCGGTTCTAAAGACCTGTTCTTCGTTATACCGAATTAAAAGTAAACTATATAAAAAAACCACAGAGTGGTAAGGGACTTTAGACGCGCATTGAGTTTTAATTAAAATTTAATAAATACTGACTAATAAAAACAACAACGCACAGTGACACCGATATACTAGTTAGTCTGTCTCAAACAACAGAATCTTTTATTGGTCTTTCCCATGAACAGATGTATTTATTGATTAATTTATTGAAATACAAAATCTTATTTATAAAAATTTCGAAAATAGAATATATATTTCGATAATAAATCATTGAATAAATGATTATTTATTTTTTTACCTTAAATAAAGTTTGGGAACCTGAGCTTCGAAGATACAAATAAGTAATTATGTTTTTTTGGGTGAACATTCACTGATGCCCAAAAGATCTATTATGTCTTCTTCTACTCAGTTCGTTTTGAAAGTCTGCGAGACTAGTATTTCCTCCAGCTCCTTTTCCCTGAAAGGATCTTAGAACATCGGTAAGATTCAGTTTATGCAAGTCATGCTCTTCTATCCAGTAGTCTCCCAGGTGTAGTACCCAGGGATTCTGTAGTGCATTGCATTCTACAAATATATGAATGGAGGTTTCTTCTTTCATTCACATTTTTCCTCCTCCGCTTTTTTGAAGTGTCCATTCAAGCGACAAAGTCTTGGTACCCGTTGAAGTGCGGTTTCACTCTGGCTTATGTATTCTTTTGATCTTACTTGGTCATACAAACAGGTAATCATTACCCTCATTTAGAAGAGGACACTTGTCAAAGCTCTTAGTGTAGTCTTACTCTGGTTTGTGTATTCTCTTGATTTCACTTGGTCGGAAGAATAGGTGAGTAGCTATTATCATTATTTAGAAGATATCAAAACCATCATTTCTGTCAAAAAGGTGTGGTTCAGTTATTATAATAAAAAAGGAAACTTTTTAATAATATTGAGGTGTAAAGATACCAGTTATTTAGCAGTAGTGAGTGTATTTCAGTACTAGGCCAATCGATAGGGGTCACAACTACAAGTAATTAGCAATACGGCTGATTTTTTTTATAAGTACCTTAAAGTATTATAAAAAAAAGTTAACCAGCCTATCGATTTCCCAAATTAAAAAAAATCAAAAAACTTTTTTTTTTCGAAATTCGCGCTGGGAGGAAGGTAGAGAAAAATAAAAAAAACACCACCGTGTAGGGGAAGTGTTTTGCAATAAAAAAGGTCTCTTGCATTTTTTTTCGACCGAGCAATGGTTTGTCCGGAAAAAATTCGGTAAACTAAGTATGTATTCCGCATCCGCATCCTATTTTCTGAAGCGCGGCGGAGTACATTATAAACTATTGTACAGTTATAATGTAATATATAAATAATTGTAATAGGGCGTTTTGAAGAAGGAAGTGTCAGCTTTAAGATGGCATTTTTTTTTGTCATAGCACATAATCATTTAGCAAATTACTCATATAAATATATATATATTCTAATCAAAAACCAAGTATCTCAATAAAATAGTTATTTGTATGCTTAGGCCGCGAAATACCTTTTTAACGTACCGAAAGAACAGTTATCGCCGGACGAAAAGAACGCAACACACCTTTTTTATCGCAAAACACTTCCCCTACACGGTGGTGTTTTTTATTTTTCTCTACCTTCCTCCCAGCGCGAAATATTAAAGAATTTTGAAAAAAAAAAGTTTTTTGATGTTTTTTTAATTTGGGAAATCCATAGACTGGTAAACTTTTTTTTATATCAATCTACACACTTTAAGGTACTTATAAAAAAAAATCAGCCGTATTGCTAATTACTTGTACTTTTGGTCTAAAATGTCCCCATCCTACGTACAATTTCGAAAAAAAATTGCTAAAATATTTGCTTCTTCGGAAAACGCTTAAAATCAGTTTTATGAATTTTAAATTAACAAAAAAATACACAATAATTCACAAATGAGATTTTTCCCCGCAATATTCCTTGATAATTTAATTAGTTTCATTGAATGCAAATGATCATGAATACAAATAAAACTATTACAATACAAGTTGACCATTTTTGTGATCCCTATTAAAGTTTGTATTCATATTTTTTGTCTAATTTTGAAAATTTTCAATGCACATAAAAAATGCAGACACCATCGACATTATAATATGTAATGAGAACAACGGATTTGCAGAATATGTGTAGGAGAAACTATCAACCACAAAAAATTGACCTACTTAAGTTAATGTTTTGTGCTATCAACAATCGAGGATAGAGTGCAGAATATCTGATTTAAGAAAACCCTTCTATACTTTGGAATCAAAGTACTCTAAAACTATCTAGAAAAAAATTGGATTGTGAAATACTGTTAAATTATACAGTAAATATATTTAAATAAAATTACTAGAAGTGCAAAAAGCATAAGCCCTGTAGGTGCGAAGGAAATTGAAAAGACAATTACTTTCTGGACAACAATTGTGAATTTTTTATTTTCTCATGCTTTTTAGATACAAAAACCAAAACTTTTGTGGAGATTCAATAAACTAAAATGATATTCCTTTTTGTTTAATGTAGCAAGCAACTACAATCAAATCTAATAAAAAAAACTGATATTGAAAGCATTTAATATTAGTCAAGGTAACCAATGTGGTTGGTTAGTTTCCTTTCGAATTATCTTCCTAATAGCCATTTTCTTTGAACTTAACCACGCAAACCGGGTTAACAATACCATGACGTCACGGTTAACTTTTATGACGTAACGGTGTGTGGAAACCCTGAAATAAACAAACACCTAACCTCAAATAAGATAACTACTCTGTCAAACTATCTCAGTGAGCAGGTTTGTGTGTTAACTGTTACGTCATGGTTTGGAATACAAGTCGAGAAATATTGACTGGTTAGGTTTATGTGGTCAAGTTCAAAAAAAAAATGGTTATTGATTATATTTTAGAATATAAGCACAGTATTTGAAATACTGGATAACGTTTAATATTATTAAAAAGCTATTTATCTCAGTTTGATCAGTGGCGTATTTATCCTACAACGGAACATGGGATGATGCGACGTCTCGCATAGATCAAGTAACTAAATAAATGTTGAAAAAATATAAGTACAGTGGAATTGCATATCTATTAACCTTATATAATATCTCGTTCTCATATGTGTCACGAAATTTTGTCCATGTGCATATACGGTCTGATTTAATAAAACGTATTTATTTTGGGTCTGCTTGTATAGATACTCTGTACCTAAGATTTCTAATAACAACATACAGGAAAAATAAGTTTAAAAATTGTATTCATAATAGGGATGCTGACTGTGACAAAACGGCACCAACTATGGTCTCATCATTGAGGGGAGGAATAGTGGCGTAATAAATAACCCACCTTCAACTATAGTCTTTCCAGGGGTTGAAGAAAAATAAGTTTGCCGATGGCAATTCAACTTGCCACGCTCAGCTGGTTACAGGCTCCAAATCCTCGTTTTACATCCATGAACACCCAGCAATATATATATGCTTATCTGCCATCTCCATTATAAGTTACTCACTACTTTTCGTATTTTGAAATATGGGGAAAATACTGTTAATTTTTTATATCCTCCTTTTTACTAATTTGTTCTACTTGTTACTTAAGAACAGTTTCAGTATTTATTCAAAAGCACTCGTACATATTTTGTCCTGTAAAAATACAAGTAGTCACGTATTATGTGATTTATGGTATCTTGTGATAAACTGTCTAGCTCTTCAGTTTGCGGTTATTTTTACAGCTTGGGAAAAGTATGTGAAACATGATTTGCAAAAATACCTTTGAACTAGGCCAAGACTTGTTTACTTGAAAACTGTATATAAACATGTTTTGCAACGGAAACAAACTCTTGTTTTGATTCTCGAGTTCCTTATTTTTGAATAATAAACATTTACCAATAATGTTTGGTATTGTAACGATTGCGCATTTTACTAGCATAATTGAAATGGCATAAAAGTATGTGTATAATTTGGACATTTTATATAATTGTAAACAGGATGTTTTTGTTGGGTATGTCATCTAAAAATGGATTGGATAAGGAAATTACTTAAAAGCTAGGAAATACGATATCGATCTACCTTTCCAGAAAAGCGACGAAGAAAAACTGAAGAGCATTTCGATGAATTGGCTTCTGGGTATTTTACTCCCCCTCTTCGCTAGTTTATCTGCTATTTCGTTTCCTTCTATTCCAGTGTGTCCTGGAATCCACAGTAAGGTGACTATATTGTTCTCACCTAGTTCATTAAGTTTGCCTAGGCATTCCCACACCATTTTGGAACTGATTACACAAGAACTCATAGCTTTAATGGCTGCTTGACTATCAGACATTATTATAATCCTTTGTCAATATTGAACTGGGCACACTTTCTTATTGCGTGAATTTCCGCTTGAAAGATACTTGGGGTTTTTCCCAAGCTTTCAGAGTGTTTGGTTCCTGGCCCGTACTCACCTATCCCAGTTCCTTCTATTGCTTTTGAGCCGTCTGTGTACCATTGAATGGCATTCTTTCCAAGTCTGGTAATGGTATTTGGATCCCATTCCTTCTTGTTGCTTAATTCCGTAACGAATTTCTTTGAAAAGTTATATTTTTTCATCATACCATCTTGTGGCATGTCCCAGGTTGTCTGATTTCTAAGAAATGAAGAGGTGGTTTTTTTTTAATGATTCCCTCTCTACTTAGTCGGTATCTTGTTCTTTCTGCAACACTCTCCACCACCATAAGTAATATTTTAGTATAGAGTATAGACCAAACAACAAAATGCTGTTTTGTTATGTAGATAGACATAGTCCACAGTGTCATCGCGATATACTGTCGTATTAACAAACGAAAAACAGTATAAAACGATCGAAAACACACAATACGGTACAAGAACGGTATATCGGACGAAAACAAATCAATAATTGCTATTTAATGTTTTATGTGTAGGTATAGGTATTTGGTCTTTTTTCCCTATGCTCTGAACTCATTCTAAAGTTAGCAGTTTTATAGTTTCAATTGCTCTAACCTTGTATTGTTGAGTTTACGGATGCTGGTGTGGTTTTATATTGTAAGTTTACGTAAGTTGTGGTTTTATTCTACGGAAATTCCTGTTTGCCATCAAGTTTGTTTATTATTTATATTAACGAGTTTAAGCAGGCACCCTATTTGATCAAATACAGGCTCGTTATGTTATAATATTGATAGTTAAAAAGATTACACAAGTTTTCAATTAAAATTAGGTAGTTGATAGTGCTAGATAACATAATAACAGCAGGCGTGATTGTTTTATAGCTATGATGGGTACGAGACTGAACACTTAATAAAAAATACTATGATGTCGACAACAATAATATGTTATAATGTTATACTTAGTTCCAAGATATTTCGTTTTGACTTATGCAAACATGATTGATTTAAGACCAAAACACACAGCAGGTAGTCGCTAATCCGATAACAACAGCACAGTATAGGACTCGCTTCTTCAAAAAGCGAAAAGATAATGCCTCATTTTATGATTTTTTTACAACAAATATTTGGCTGGTAAAATAATATTTGAGACCAATTTATTTAATTATTTCATTAGTATTTTTGTTATATAATGGAATTAAAGTATTTATAAATAATATAATATATTTTATTTACAGTCATAGTAAATATACTACACTTTGCTCCTTTACGATTTTATTTCAATTTCATATCAGTTATTATTTAAAAAATGTAACTTTGATACCTTTCCACTGTTTTGCAGATACCCTGTATAGTACAAAATATTTTTAAAATGTGGCCATTATTAAACTACATATTTTTTTAATTGAAACATTTTTTGATAACATCTGCCAATCAGATGTAATAAATTCAAGCGTATACGGTGGCCCACTCTGTATGTTTCAACTGTTTAATTTGTTCAATTCCAATTAATAAATAAAAGTTAAATTTGTTTTTGAATAATCTAGTGATTTTTTCTTTACAAAATAAATTTAATTTATGTTTTAGTATCTAAATTTTATCGACTACTGATCAACACTGTTTACTGTACAATGAGGGATTTAGGAACTTTTATTGCTAAATCCTTGAGGCCAGATGCCGAGTCAACGAAATATTGTGAAACGTTATTTACCTATATTAATTGCATGTGGTCTACGAGGACCAGAGTCCGGGTTTTATTGTATAACCATTAATAAAATACTTATGTTATACACACATAATCGTTTTTAATAGCTCTATATTTGCGGCAAATAACCATTTTCTGTCGTGGAACGAATGGAAATCTATGAATCTGTATTAAGTTTATCGTCATGATAACATCAATCTCTGACAGCATATTTATAGCATGCTTAGTTGTAGCAATTCCAACAATGTTCAAATTGGACTGATCAAACATGTAGGCTAAGTGGGAAACTATCAGGTAAAGTTCTTATCGATATTTTTTTGTGTGTGTAAATATCACGTTTAAATCACGATATTTTGTTTTTCTACTCTATTACTAGTAAATTGCATATTAGGTACCTACTATTTGCATGCTAAGTAAATATATCATATAACTGCTACTGACACGTAATGACTAACACGTAATGAATAAAATTACACTTCAGTTCTATACAGGGTTGGGATAAAGTATGGAACCAAGTAAATATCTTTTAAACGAAAAAAACGATATTTATGAAAATTTGCAGGTAAGTGCAATGGAACAATATGCATCTGATGTACATTTTTTTGTTAATAATATACTTCCAGTTTAACCGGAAATGTCATCAACTTCTTTAATTTAAATGGAACACCCTATATATTTTTACAGATTTTGAAAGAGTTTGTTATTTTGAATTCATACATACCGAGTTTAGTGTAAAAAAAATTGTAAAAACGAGGAATAACTCACTGTTAGTTGTACAATAGGTGTACATTTCATTATTTTAGAATAATATGAGAAACAAAATTACTTCAAATGTTCAAAATGCTCGCCGTTTACTTGCTGACAATATGCCATCCTATTAACAAATTCTTGAGTCACTCTTTCCAAGAGTTCTCCACTTATTAGTTTACATTCATCAATAATTCTTTGTCTCAATTCCTGTAAGTTTGTTGGTCGTCTAACGTAAACACGTGATTTTAGATAACCCCAAAGAAAAAAATCTAACGGGCTAAGATCCGGAGAACGAGCAGGCCACTCTATGAATCTTCTACGTCCAATCCATCGATTTGGAAAATTCGCATCCAGAAAATCCCTAGCCCGTCTATCATAGTGGGGAGGTGCTCCATCTTGTTGAAACCAAACATTTTGTGGTAATTGCCCATTCTGTTGAAGTGCAGGAATAATTTCGTTATTTAGTAGATCCAAATACTTGTCACCTTGAGTTATGGCGATTAACTGTTCCATTTAAACAAAAAGTTGCCTCATCGGAAAAAACTATGTTAGAAGCAAAATTGTCGTCGACATTACAGATGTCCATTAGCCGTTCGCAAAACTCCAGCCGTCGGTCAAAATCATCGTCTGACAATTCTTGAACCAACTGTACCTTATACGGATGATACATTTCACTTTTTAATATCTTTCCTACAGAACGTCGACTGATACCATGGTTTAGTGCCAAATTCGTGGTGGAAGTTTGAGGTGATTCTTTTAAATCGATTGCAATATTTTGTTTAACAGTTTCGTTCGTTGCACTCCGCGGTCTTCCAGGTTTTAGCAAATTTCTTACCATCCCAGTTGTATTAAAACGTTGTAATGTTTTAGTTACTGTTAAGCGTGATATAGAATTTCTCTCCGGATGGTGTTCTAACACGATCACCATTAAAATTTCAATACGCTCTTTTTCACTTAATTGAACCATTCTAAATTGTAAAATTTATTTCCGTCAATTAGAATTTGACACTTGGAGAACAAAAGACGTACTAAACAGTACTCGTTTATTTATTACTATGCATACAAACAACATCAATTAGTTTATCTAAATAGTTTTTTGCTTTAATACAAAAAACTCAAAGGTTGATTAAAGTGCTATATTCCTCGTTTTTACAAATTTGTTTACACTAAACTCAGTATGTATGAATTCAAAATAACAAGCTCTTTCAAAATCAGTAAACATATATAGGATGTCCCATTTAAATTAAAGAAGTTGATGGCATTTCCGGTCAGACCGGAAGTATATTATTAACAAAAAATGTACATCAGATGCATTTTGTTCCATTGCACTTATCTGCAAATTTTCATAAATATCGTTATTTTCGTTTAAAAGATATTTACTTGGATTCATACTTTATCCCAACCCCGTATAATAATGTGTAATATATCATATACGCCTTGTAAGTCAGTTGGTCGAGTTACCATGGAAACGAATTAATAGATGTTATTTTTACAGAATTAAATTAATAAACTGTAGGTGTAAATATAGTGACTTTAAATAAAACGAGCTTACCAAGCTTAAAGCAAGAACTCGGAAACTGCTTAACAGTGCGAAAAAGACAGGAGAGTGGGAAGATTATTACTCCACTGTGACTGCTTACAACAAACAGATCAGGAAGGCAAAAAGGAGATCCTGGAGGAAATTCTGTGATGAGGTAGAAACAACCTCAGAAACGGCTCGACTCCAGAAAATCCTTGCCAAAGATCCTATCAATCCCATTGGTAATATTTTAAAACCCAATGGATCATTCACGGAAACTGGTAGCGAGACCCTACAGATTCTACTGAAGGCACATCTGAAGAGACAGGAACGGAACTATCCGTCAGACCTCCATCTCCCCTAGCCCGTGCGAGGAAGGAAGATTGGAGTGCTGCCAACAAAGTAATAACCCAGTGCAAATTGAACTGGGCCATCAACTCGGTTGAGCCATACAAAGCTCCTGGACCAGATGGTATAATCCCAGCGCATCTGCAGCAAGGGCAATCATATCTATCTCCAGTACTTTGTAAACTCTTCAGTGCATCACTGGCAACTGGATACATTCCAACTGCTTGGAAAAGAACCCGAATTGTCTTTATTCCCAAACCAGGTAAGGATTATTCTCAGGCAAAGTCATTCAGGCCAATAAAGACAAGAGAAACTTATTGACAGGCATATTCGGGAAAACTTTCTCATAGAAAGGCTACTTCACTATAACCAACATGCCTATCAATCACGAAAATCCTGTGAAATAGCCTTACAACCAACTGGTGTCGAAAATTCAGGCTGCACTAGGAAATCAAGAAATTGCTCTCGGAGCATTTCTTGATATAGAAGGAGCATTTGACCACACCTCCTTTGATTTCATGATAGCTGCTGTTGCAAGGCGTGGAGCAGACGACACCACATGTCGGTGGATGAAAAACATGCTTTTCAACAGAAAAGCAACGACAACCTTATTTGGAGGTACGGATAATGAAGGGATGCCCACAGGAAGGAGTCTTATCACCTTTTCACCTTTGCTGTAGGACCTCGTCATAGATCTGATGGTGGAACTGAACAGGAAAGGAATATACACCCATGGGTATGCAGCCCTAATAACACAAAGATCCAGTGGATATACATTGGAAAGATGCATGTGGACATCCTGCACATCCATTGGATAACCACTTATGTCCATCCTGTGTCCATTGGACATCCATTGTACAACCTCAGGCCATCAAATTGGATATCCAATGGATGTCCATACTGTATATCCATTGGACAGCCATCAGGGCCAAAATTGGATGTGAATCGTACAGCTTATGGAAGTCTAGTGTACATATATTGTACAATAGGGCAGGGGGAGGCACAGGCCTCTTTCCCCTAGATCAAATGAAAAAAAGTACTCAGGAAACCTTGGCAGAAGGATCAAGTAATGTACCCATGTATTCATATATTTACATTGTGAATAAAAACGCAAAAACACATAAAAACCAAATTAATCAGACCAAAACGTCCACTCTACGACCAAAACACACCGCCATGACACTATTCCCCCGCCACCGGCAGTATTGGCGCTATTGAAATATGCATCATGCTGCCAACTACTCTGTTAAGTATGTATTAAAAGCCCGCTATTTTCGAATCGCAGAATATTGGGGATAATATTATTTCAATTAATATTATTAATGCACATAAATGAGCCGTGAACAAATAATCGGGATTCATAAATAAAATCGGATTATAACTCCAGATTCATTCAGTCTTTTAGTAGGAAATACATAATATTTTTGTGACAATTAATGATTTTGATGTTGGATACATTATGGAAGTCCATTGGAAAGCTGTCAAGGATATCCAATGGATGTACGGTTGCTGTCCTTCTATTTATGGACGTTTTCTGGACATACATTGGATAGTTTATGGTAGCGTTCCAATGGATAGGCATTGAGGACCTATCCAATGGATGTACTTTTGATATCCATGGACATTCGGACCTGTTTTGGACACAGACTGGATATCCACTGGATGTCCTGTGTTATTAGGGAGATGATCTGACAATACTTGTACTGGGGAAATACCCTAATGTTATATCGGGGCTGGTGCAACATGCTCTGGGAACGGTGGAGATATGGTGTAGGAGGGAATGCTTAAGGGTGAACCCTGCAAAAACTGCGCTCATTCCCTTCACTAGAAAAAGGAAGCTGTGTCTAAGTCAGGAGGTTAAGTATCTGGGAATAATTCTGGATGCAAAACTAACAATTTAATTATAAAGGAAAATACTGGCTAATGAGTACACAGTGCTGATATTTAATTTTCGTTCGTACTACTAAAACAACACGGTTTGAATTAAGATCATACAAAAATGAAATCAACATATTCGCCATTATCATTGTATAAAAGAGTGTATACAATAATGCTACTATAACGAAACTAATTACAAATTAAAATCTTTCGTGTCTGGGTCAAATAGTGCACATGTGCGTCGACAATATAATATATCAACTGAAAATATTTTTTAATTAAACCTTACTGAAAACCCTATCTTAACATGCCTATTTAGGGTACAAAAAAACAGGGGCGTAGCTAGGGGGACAAGGGCCCTGGTGCATATAGGGAAAGAATCGGGCCCTCCTCCCCTCTTTCCGCGTAGTTTGAACTTATATTGGCCTTCAAAATTATTGATAGGAATAAGAATAGGAAACAGTGAGTTGAACTTATCCCTAGTAGGCTAAATCCATACGTCGTCTCCATTAGAATCTCCATGTGTTTAATAGAAGAAAAAGGGAATAAATAAACAACGACGCGCATGACAATATAGAATATTTATTATACAGATGAGATTAATTAAGGGAAAAACGATTTTTAACAGAATTCCCAGTCCAATTCACGATCTCTTGCGCGCTTCAACTTTTGCGAAATCGTCTATAATTTCACTCAAATCCAAGTTTGATGACGCCTCATTTTCTATTGCAATTAACGATAAATGTCGGAGGTGATCTTGTCGAATGCTGTTTCTTAAACAATTTTTTTTAATCTTCTTCTTTCTGCTGCCGCGGAAGTAACAGGAATTGTATGAAACAGTAGCATCGCTGTATACACTTCCGTAAGGTCACATTCGAGCACGCCAAATTTCGTTATAATTTCTTTGCAAAGCTGGCAAATAGACCACGTCTCCATCAATTGAGGGAGGATCAGATGATATACATTAAGAAATTGGAGCGAAAAATTGGGTGCAATTATATCGCAATATTTTTTCTGAAACTGATCACATTTCTTGAGTAAAATCGTTTCATTCCAGCTAAGCAAATTTTTGGAATCAGGAAGTAGAACGATTTACAAACTGCACTCATACATAAAACGCGCATCTAACTGATTGATTATTATGTCGAGTACATTGTTGAAAATAGTTACTCTAAAGACTTCTTCCTGGTTTTCGAATCGGTGATCAGAAGCCAATTCATCGAAATGCTCTTCAGTTTTTCTTCGTCGCTTTTCTGGAAAGGTAGATCGATATCGTATTTCCTAGCTTTTAAGTAATTTCCTTATCCAATCCATTTTTAGATGACATACCCAACAAAAACATCCTGTTTACAATTATATAAAATGTCCAAATTATACACATACTTTTATGCCATTTCAATTATGCTAGTAAAATGCGCAATCGTTACAATACCAAACATTATTGGTAAATGTTTATTATTCAAAAATAAGGAACTCGAGAATCAAAACAAGAGTTTGTTTCCGTTGCAAAACATGTTTATATACAGTTTTCAAGTAAACAAGTCTTGGCCTAGTTCAAAGGTATTTTTGCAAATCATGTTTCACATACTTTTCCCAAGCTGTAAAAATAACCGCAAACTGAAGAGCTAGACAGTTTATCACAAGATACCATAAATCACATAATACGTGACTACTTGTATTTTTACAGGACAAAATATGTACGAGTGCTTTTGAATAAATACTGAAACTGTTCTTAAGTAACAAGTAGAACAAATTAGTAAAAAGGAGGATATAAAAAATTAACAGTATTTTCCCCATATTTCAAAATACGAAAAGTAGTGAGTAACTTATAATGGAGATGGCAGATAAGCATATATATATTGCTGGGTGTTCATGGATGTAAAACGAGGATTTGGAGCCTGTAACCAGCTGAGCGTGGCAAGTTGAATTGCCATCGGCAAACTTATTTTTCTTCAACCCCTGGAAAGACTATAGTTGAAGGTGGGTTATTTATTACGCCACTATTCCTCCCCTCAATGATGAGACCATAGTTGGTGCCGTTTTGTCACAGTCAGCATCCCTATTATGAATACAATTTTTAAACTTATTTTTCCTGTATGTTGTTATTAGAAATCTTAGGTACAGAGTATCTATACAAGCAGACCCAAAATAAATACGTTTTATTAAATCAGACCGTATATGCACATGGACAAAATTTCGTGACACATATGAGAACGAGATATTATATAAGGTTAATAGATATGCAATTCCACTGTACTTATATTTTTTCAACATTTATTTAGTTACTTGATCTATGCGAGACGTCGCATCATCCCATGTTCCGTTGTAGGATAAATACGCCACTGATCAAACTGAGATAAATAGCTTTTTAATAATATTAAACGTTATCCAGTATTTCAAATACTGTGCTTATATTCTAAAATATAATCAATAACCATTTTTTTTTTGAACTTGACCACATAAACCAGGTTAACTATAAGTTAACCAGTCAATATTTCTCGACTTGTATTCCAAACCATGACGTAACAGTTAACACACAAACCTGCTCACTGAGATAGTTTGACAGAGTAGTTATCTTATTTGAGGTTAGGTGTTTGTTTATTTCAGGGTTTCCACACACCGTTACGTCATAAAAGTTAACCGTGACGTCATGGTATTGTTAACCCGGTTTGCGTGGTTAAGTTCAAAGAAAATGGCTATTAGGAAGATAATTCGAAAGGAAACTAACCAACCACATTGGTTACCTTGACTAATATTAAATGCTTTCAATATCAGTTTTTTTTATTAGATTTGATTGTAGTTGCTTGCTACATTAAACAAAAAGGAATATCATTTTAGTTTATTGAATCTCCACAAAAGTTTTGGTTTTTGTATCTAAAAAGCATGAGAAAATAAAAAATTCACAATTGTTGTCCAGAAAGTAATTGTCTTTTCAATTTCCTTCGCACCTACAGGGCTTATGCTTTTTGCACTTCTAGTAATTTTATTTAAATATATTTACTGTATAATTTAACAGTATTTCACAATCCAATTTTTTTCTAGATAGTTTTAGAGTACTTTGATTCCAAAGTATAGAAGGGTTTTCTTAAATGAGTTCAGAGCATAGGGAAAAAAGACCAAATACCTATACCTACACATAAAACATTAAATAGCAATTATTGATTTGTTTTCGTCCGATATACCGTTCTTGTACCGTATTGTGTGTTTTCGATCGTTTTATACTGTTTTTCGTTTGTTAATACGACAGTATATCGCGATGACACTGTGGACTATGTCTATCTACATAACAAAACAGCATTTTGTTGTTTGGTCTATACTCTATACTAAAATATTACTTATGGTGGTGGAGAGTGTTGCAGAAAGAACAAGATACCGACTAAGTAGAGAGGGAATCATTAAAAAAAAACCACCTCTTCATTTCTTAGAAATCAGACAACCTGGGACATGCCACAAGATGGTATGATGAAAAAATATAACTTTTCAAAGAAATTCGTTACGGAATTAAGCAACAAGAAGGAATGGGATCCAAATACCATTACCAGACTTGGAAAGAATGCCATTCAATGGTACACAGACGGCTCAAAAGCAATAGAAGGAACTGGGATAGGTGAGTACGGGCCAGGAACCAAACACTCTGAAAGCTTGGGAAAAACCCCAAGTATCTTTCAAGCGGAAATTCACGCAATAAGAAAGTGTGCCCAGTTCAATATTGACAAAGGATTATAATAATGTCTGATAGTCAAGCAGCCATTAAAGCTATGAGTTCTTGTGTAATCAGTTCCAAAATGGTGTGGGAATGCCTAGGCAAACTTAATGAACTAGGTGAGAACAATATAGTCACCTTACTGTGGATTCCAGGACACACTGGAATAGAAGGAAACGAAATAGCAGATAAACTAGCGAAGAGGGGGAGTAAAATACCCTTTTGGGGGCCGGAACCCTTTTGCGGAATCAGCTCCAATGTAATATTGGAAGAAATAGGTAAAGCCGAAGAAAAGAGAAGATCTGACAATTGGAAAGATCTAGTAGGGCTTAGGCATTCTAAGATGCTTCTGGGTGACTACAACCTGTTGAGATCAAATGAATGCATAAGTCAAACCAAAACTGCACTAAGAGTTTTAACAGGAATCCTAACGGGACATTGTCGCCTGAATGGGAACCTTGAAAAGCTCAAAATAGTGGAGGAAGAAGATTGTAGATTTTGTGGAATGGAAGAAGAAACCTCCATCCACATACTTGCGAACTGCACAGCAATTCAGAATCCCAGGGCACAGTACCTGGGATAGAAGAGGGATAGTTACCTAAGTTGAAGCCTGCAGATATCCTAAAATTCCTCCGGGAAATAGGACTAAAGGAGCTACTAGTCTCTGAGACTCTCCTCAGAAACTAAGTAGAAGTAAGGGGGCACAATAGATCTTTTAGGTCTCAGTGAATGTTACCTCAAAATACATACATACATTCTAAAATATTCATTCTAGAATAGGTATTCAAAAAAATGAATGAATCCTTTTTAGAATTATATCTTCAACGTATTTGATCAAATAATCAACTCTGCCAAGGATTGTTGGTTCTTGTGAAGTAAAACAAACAGAAACTAGTATAACAAATGATTTATTACACATAAATAATACCACATGACATTGTCCTAAAATAGACAACAAACATGAGACCGAAGTAAAGAATTATACATTACAGTTGGGCTGCGACACCCGTCCTATAATAACAAAAATAATAAACTCAAAGACAACAAATAAATATGCTTACGTACTAATTAAACTAAACTCACAAACTACAAAAACATGTATACATATCTCCGTTGCAAAATATATCTATATATGCATAATTCAATAATAACATAGTGATTATAATAAACAATTTTGGCTACTTAATATAAATTTTCAAATCATCACATATTTAATCTAAAAACTCGTCATTTGGCTAACAATTGCTTTTTTTTATCTAACCTTGCGTTTTTGAGGCAATTGCTAATAGTAAACAACCCACTCAATTTAGAACATGCAGTATTTATCATATGAAAATTGTAATCTAGATCTGATTTGAAATTTAAAAGTGAAAGATTTAATAGTAACTGAATTGTAGTAAGACATACCTACATAACATTTCACAATACACATAATAAAACTGTAAACATTAAAATATTTTATTTATATGTTTTACCACATTTATAAATAGATACGGATTCTATGTGGCAAAGGTATCAAAATCTAAATTATATTTTTCATAAAGGTGAGAGGATTATAAAAATAAATTATGAATATGATCAACAACCATTATAAACCCATAAATGTGCTAGAAATTGTGGGTATAGTTTGAATTTATATGTACAATGTACAATGCCATACCAATAATAATTATTCTTGAGTTTAGATAAAAAACTAACAGAGATAATAATTAGATTTGATGAGATGACTAATCGGCCTATCCATTGAGTTACGTGAACCAAAAATGCAAGCTTTGCATTTAATTCCTAGAAGCCGCCTCCCAACATCAACCTCGAATGGAACCTATAAATAGATCCCTCAGACGACTTCTAGTCACTCTGTTCAAACTTCTGTTCTAAAGTATTTAATATTATTCCACATTATAATTCCATTGTACTAAGTGAATAAATTATATTTAATTGTAAATTGTTTTTAAAAACTAACTTTCCAACACGAAAGTTATATCTGGCGCAGTGAGTAGGATGGAGCGTGGTTTATTGGTCATAAGACGTGAATCAATAAGGAATAACACAAAAGTTAAAATCTTAGCACAAGGGGACAATCAAGTGATCTGCACACAATATAAACTTCAGAAGTCCCGAACAGATGCAGATCTTCGGGAATCGAATCACGTATCACGTATCATACAGAACAACAATAAGATAAAGGAGTCGATCGAGTCAGGGACTACGAAGTTTGGTCTGATAATCAACAGAGATGAGACTCTTAAGTCTGCCGATTATCTCGTCTACGGGAAAGTTCCGATATTCCGGGGCAACTTGAGGGGACTAGAAACAAAAAGATGGTCAAGGGTCGCATGTGTCACCAATGACCAATTACCGACACTCGCCAACACTCTGTCATCAATCAACTCGAATGCATTGACTGTTTCGCACTTCTCCACCAGCCCATTGAATGCCATGGTCCACTATAATTTTGTCGGGAATTTTGGAAGGAACATTCTCGATATTCACAATCCTGCACTTAAAAAATCCACACTTGCTCAATTCTCCAACGAGAGAGAACTTGACTCTAAGGAGTACAAGTCAGCTGTCCTTTACATGGACCCCTGCTTGGGGGGTGCTTGTGGAATGTCCCTCACTAGATTCATAATACGGAATTTCCCCGATCCTCTTACAGAGAGCTTATCTTTCTGGAAGATAGTCCATGATAATGGTCCTGCGTGGGTTAAGACCTTAGCAAAAAGGATGGGATACCCCAGACTCGGTGAAAACAACAGAAATTATTGGAAGATCCTTTAGTGATCAATATACCTGGGGGAGTCAACCCCATCACGCTGATCAAAGAAGAAATAAAGGCAGGTCTAATATCTAATTCTAAGGATATTAAGAATGAAGTCATCCGAACGGCGATCAATTAGATAGCTGAAGAAGAAAACCGGTTGATTGAGTATTTGAGATCAATAAAGCCTCTCTTCCCAAGGTTCTTGAGTGAATACCTCTCTGCAACTTATATAGGTATTATCAGGAGCCTGATAGGTCTATTCCAAAACTCAAAGACCATAAGGAATGTTTTCTCTAGGAAGATCGATGCTAAGATCAAGAGAATGATAATTGACAGTGAGATCCAAACAATGGACAATCTTCTCCGTTTTGCAAGAAAGACAACCAACAGGCCGATATGGAGCTGCTCTTCCTCTCATTCAGATGAGTTGAGATATCAATCTTGGCGGGCTAGAGTGTGTGGAGCAACTATTCCCCATCCCATTCCCAATCTACGATATCAGAGATAATGGATAATGACCCTGACTAGGGCTATTTCCACTCACACATAACATGCAAAGAGTGTTTGAGGGAGATAGAAGATATCATATTAGAGACTGACGTAGACTTCATGCACAAGGAGGTTTATGACACCCTCGAACGGTGGAAGCCAGACAAACTAGCCTGGTCTTCGAAGAAAGAAGTCAAAGAGGTGCCAATTGGTAAATGGGAGACGCTAAGCCCGGAGTCACAGAGCTACCACGTGGGAAGAGCCGAGGGTTTCTGATACGGTGAGTTGATAATGAACAGCAATACTGAATTAGACTCCGGCGGACTGTTCCCAATGAGTATAAAGAAGAAAGTGGTACCATCTGATTACATAAGAGGTTTCTTAAACGGAATTGTCAGAAGCTCTGCAGTCCACTGCATTTCACGGAGAGCAGTGTCGGAGCTGAAGAGACCACGTCAGGCTTTGATAGGAATAGGATTGTATTTGTTTCAACAGATCAGCACTGATTCAGGAATGCTTGCTCTATGGAGATCAGATAATTTTGAAAGCTTATATCTTTCAATTCCTCACTAAGTCCCGCCATCAAATCAAGATTTGGGAGAGTTAGGCAGAAATTTCCTTCAGACTGTATATAAAAATGATTATGTCAACGGTTTGAAGATTAGGAGGAATGAGCATGACATATGGATATTTTCTGATATGAACGAGTCGTCCTTGGTTGGCACGTTCGCTTTATCAGGGGAGATAGTTTCGACACTATACATGAACATCATAGCCTCGTCAACTGGAACCATAATTAGCATAATCTTAATAATAATTATAATAACAACTTTACTAATAATAAAGAAAAAGAAGAACAAACCACCCCCCGAAATTGAGATGGAAAATAGAAAAACCAATTCCCTTATTTTTTCAACTTAAGGATGGAGAAGTTACGTGCACCAAAAATGCAAGCTTTGCATTTAATTCCTAGAAGCCGCCTCCCAACATCAACCTCGAATTGAACCTGTTCAAACTTCCGTTCTAACTTCTGTTCTAAAGTATTTAATATTATTCGACATTATAATTCCATTGTACTAAGTGAATAAATTATATTTAATTGTGAATTGTTTTTAAAAACTAACTTTCCAACACGAAAGTTATATCTATTGCGACTTTTTTATATCCATTGATTGTCGTTCTCTGATTCTAGATTACATTCAACAGCCGACTGTTTTTATATAGCCAATCAGCCTGAAACCGCAAATTCGCCAGGCAGTCGCACTGGCATAGGATTTGCTCTGTAGTTTCCTCTAGGAAATACAATTCTCATGTGCCTTTTAACCTTACAGTGCCCTTTCAACATATCTACATGTTATCTGTGATATCTACTACGGCTTTGGTAGTTTTTCTATCTTTGCTTATTAGGTCTGCCGTAAATGATTGTGAATGTATTCTAATAAACTGTTTAGCCTGTGTTTGTTCTGGTGAAATTACCTACCATTCTAGAGGTATCTGTGCCACCCGCTTCGATGTGGACACATTTATTGTCGACTTAGCGACGCCGCAGAAGGGTTCAGGTCGAAGGAATGGCGTTGATGAGCCTTGTCTGGCAGTTTCAACTGCCAGTTCGCTGCCCTTATGACCCTAGTACCCAGGTTACCATGCATTGGTCTCCAAGGGCGTTTAACGCACCTATGCAATCCCAAACTTCCTTAGAGTTGACCTTTGTGGAATCGAGAGAATTTAGTAGTAAAATAATCATTTTCAAACAAAATGGACTAGTTAATTAAAATGGCATGATATTTGCTCAACTTTTTTTCCCAAGATACTCCAAAAGTCTTTTTAGGTACTTTAAATTCAAACATGAAAAACGAGTTACTGACGTGAACGAGTCTGTGGATTATTATGACTCTTTACACCACTTAACTAGAAAATAAAGTGTAATGGCAACTATCATCATCCCGTTTTCGTGAGTTGGTGCAATGGTGTTAACTAACAGCTGAGTATAACTATTGAATTAGATTGTTTATTTTGCTTATCTTTAAAGTTTTTTTGCTAATTAGTAAAATTTATACATTTAAAACACCTCTCGCTTAACGCCAAACAGCCTGTACATACAGCAAACAATGTCCAAACACAAACGCATTAACAACTTCACAAAAATCAAATCAATTTCCATCACTGATACCAACAGTTGATACACATCCTGAAGAAACCCAAACGCCTACACCAATACCAGGTCACAAAAAACTCAAGTACACATTTCAATATATCTTCTGGTACATTTTCCTCAATTGACCTTAGCTTTTCTTATCCCAAATCATCATTCTTACTTCACTGGCATGCATATGATAGTCTTTTTGACAACTAGCTATATTGGTTTCTTTTCTTATCTTGAAAGACAATTTCCACTTCTTCCCCTTTCTGACGACATAGATGATTCTCTAAATCTCCTTATCCTTTGCATCACCTCGGCAACTGATCTACATATAGGCCGAACTTCCACAAGCATTAAACTTAAGAGAGTACTATGGTGGAACAAAGATTGTGAGCAGGCAGTACGTTAATGTAAGTAATCATTAAACAGGTACCGCAGAACTCGCAATAATGAAGATTACATAGAATTCAAAAAATAAAAGGCCAGAGCAAAATACGCCCTATAAGAAAACAAAAAAATTTCTCATTCAACACGCTCAGCCTACTAGAACTATTCAGTCTCTGCCTAACTTACTCAATCCTCTTATTGATGGTTTCGATTTTTCCACAACTTCACCCTCAACTTCTACACCGATTATAAATACCACCCTTTGCTCGTTTAATAAGCAAGACTCGTTTTTAGAAACTCTACGACGACTAAGAACTAGAAGGTCCCGCCGCAAAATGAGACGCAGCTTGGTGAGGTGACGCAGCGTGAGTCACGACGAGTTTAAGCGCGGATTCGGCGCAAAATAAAGACGCAGCAGGAGGTGAGTGTACGAGACCGTACCAAAAGTACGATTGTAGTTTTCACGTTAAAGCTTGGACAGTTCTGAAAAATGACAACAGCTATTGCACTGACTGATTCTCTATTTATTTCTGAATCTGATTCAGAAGACGAGTTCGAGTTCGAAATGATATCCTTTATATATTGATTTCTTTTGCAATTTCCTTCTATATTTCAGTTTTGTTCTCATGTAGTCTACGTGACTTGTATCGTACAAAACTTGTCGAATCCGCACAGCTTCAATTAATTTTTCTTCCATGGATTTCAAAACACACGCCGTGATCTTCTGAGAAAAACTGCGGCAACTACACTGCGTTCCGCAGGGTCACTTTGCACCAAAACTGCGTCACGTCACGCTGCGTAGAATTATGCGCATGTTATATTCTTTATTAGGTTCACAAAAACTCGCCGTGACTAGCGCTGCGTCTCATTTTGCGGCGGGGCTAACAGTTGTTCATTAACTGTCAAACATATCCTGACAAAATGTGCTCATTATACTTTAAAAAGAAAACAGAATAACCTGAAAGACAACATGTTATTTTAAATGAAGCTTAGAATCACACAAACTTGTTCAAATACTTAAGGGTCATTCAAATACTTAGTGGACTATGTGATACTACAATATGTACACCGTGAATTTATTTTTTTTAAATTAATGTGTCATGCGTCGAGACACGTTGATTTAATTTAAAAAAAACTTTATTTATTTTATGAATTCGAAAAATATTAGGACCTTGATGAAATATTAAAGATATAAAGATTGAGTTGAATCATTAACTATCTCTCTCACAGAAACTGCAAAATGTAGATTTTCTCAATGATACAATTCTGTAAATATGTGATCTATTTTTTTATAAATATATTTGCAATGCAGATATAAATTGCTTCAAATATATTATAATAAACCCTTATCATCCATTTAATCTAATATCGTAAAGAACACAATAAAACAAATGTAAATACAATAAGACCGGAAACAATCAATAGATGAAATCTTTGTATATTACAATATTACTATAAAACAGCCATCATATAAAAATTAGTTCAATAGTTTTATTTATTTGAACATGAAACAATGTATCATGCTTGGAATAAACTTGATTCGTCAGAATAAAACAGCACTATACTTTAGGTATAAAAAACTAACAGAGTGTAACTCCACTTGTAATTTCAAATTTTATCACATCAATACACAGTACATACACAGCATGATTTGTAAAAACATGTTGTTTTGTTACTGAATAAATTTGCATTGTTACAAATACGTTTTCGTTTTATTTTGACCAACTAAAGTGGGAAACCCTGTATTGAAACTTTTGAAAAGAAAAATCAAAACTATCAGTAGGAACCTCAATATTTTCCATTTGGGATATCTTGTATTTCAA
The DNA here is from genome assembly GCA_949126875.1 of Lochmaea capreae. Lineage (NCBI taxonomy): Eukaryota > Metazoa > Arthropoda > Insecta > Coleoptera > Chrysomelidae > Lochmaea > Lochmaea capreae. Next base: position 12,027,086 of record OX421402.1, on the reverse strand, counting down.
ATTATACAGGGAGGTCCGAGAAGCAAGAGTAGGATTTACGGCAAAGCATTTTCAATAATTGATTTTCAGAAATGCAATTATATGTCATATCCCATTCATAAAATGTATACAACTAGTGGGTAGAGGAAAATAGTACTCGATATGGCGATATTAAATGATAAAAATATTTAATCATTTAGATAATCACCCGGTGGGATACGATTTCCTTCCTAAGCGGACAAATTTATACTAGAAAGATATTTTTCATTATCAATTGATTACGAATTAGAAAATGTTTCTTACATATATTTAAACTGTATGCATTATTTTTTATGACAATTTAGTATTACTATTCGAGCAATATTTTTTTCTAAATTAATAATTTAATTTATTATATAAAAAGCCATAAAATTGTGGCACTTGAAATCTACGTTAATGCTTTGGTAGCTTAATACACATAAAGTACTTAGGTATTTATTCGCTACTTAAAAAAGATCAATTTTTAAAACCTTATACAAAAGGCAGTAAAATTCGTTGGACAAATATACAGAAACAACCAACCACATAGTCTGTATTTACCTAATTTTACTTACGTATACCCATTAAACTGGCTATCACAAGCCATCTAAGTCGAATAAAATTTAGGGTAAAAATTAGGGGGTATTTAGGTGCGTAAATGATAAATTAAGTGCACCAACAGTTTTCGAAATATAAAAAAAAACTTAGACCCTATCAGAAAATTATGTTGTCATTTATTAGAATGCCTAGAAAATAAGTGCTACAATACACCATATGATTTTTTTGAATATTGCTATATATTTAGAGGTAAAAAATATTTTCCCCGAGTATAGAGCTGGTGGTTTGAAATCTTCAAGAACTTAAATCTTGGGTATTTTAATTCATGAAAAAATAATTTTCTGATAAGGATATCACTCATATTGTGGGAGCCTCGCGGTTTTTAATATCTCGAAAAAAGTTGGTGCACATAGTTTATCATTTGCCCACTTAAAAATTTGGCAGATAAAATAATCTTTACAAAATACGCATATCACATTTTTTTTAATGTAATTTAAATATAATTAGGTAAGGCCAGATTTGTACCTATATGATTGTTTGTTTCAAAAATCCAAAAAAAATATGGCAAAGTAAAGTAGACACGCATTTCAGTATGAAATAAATTGTTAGGTAAACCTCTAAAAATAACTTCAAACTATGAAAATAACATAGGAAAAACTAAATTCGTGATTTAGGTCAACCAGTAACATGAAACTGAGGTAGATCCAATAATAAACAAATAAATGTATCACATCTTTTACTGGTATTCATATTATTTATTTACTCAAAATATTGCTCCTTTAAAGGCCATCTGAAGTTGTTCTTAAGTGTATTAATTTTATTAATAAGCACCCACAGAATGAAATAATAATTATAGATAATCAGCAGTTTTCAAATAGTTTGGGTACCAAAAAATATTAATTTGAAAACATTTTTAATTAGTGCTTTGAAATTGTTTAATATCCCCTACTAGGAATCAATGAAATGAGAATTTAAAAAAAATATTTGGTATAGTTTACCTAACCTCAATGTGAATATTTGTTTTGGTTTTAACATTGAGATTAGATAAACTATAAATAATATTGAGAGAAAACAAGTAAAATAATATTTTTGCATTACAGTTCATCTTATGAATCACCCTGTTTAAATATAACTGGACAATCAATACCTACATGAATTTAACCTGAGTCATAAAAATACCTTATGGTGCTTTGATTTGTAAGTAAGATTTTTTTAAAATGGTAATTGAAGCAATGCTAAATTAATGTAATCAAAAATTGCCAAATCATGGTATAAAGTACCAGTGCCTATTATATTTCATGAATAGTTCTAAGCTTTGTACTTTTAAGTGAAAACAATTAGTAATCAAAACATTATTGGTCAACCACAAACAATAATTATTTATTTATTGATATTATGCAGATTATACAGAATGTTCTACTATGTCTGTAAAGGATTCTGCATTGTTATGCATTCCACAAGTATGTGAGTGGATGTTTCTTTTTCCATTTCACTTAATCTACACTAGTCTTGCTAATCTAGTTTGAGCCTTTTGAAGTGCTCATTCAGGCGGCAGTGACCTGTTAATACACCTGTCAAAACTTTGACACCCCAAAACACATACAAAACAAATTCTTAAATACCTTTTAGAATTTTTAGGACATTTTACCCTACTTATGGGTGGCACAGAAATGACTAAAATTATGGGAAATTTCATCAGGATAGAGACTGACAATTAGGTATAAGACAATCACCAAAATTTATGGAAACCTAATGATCAAAGATAGGAAAACTGTCAAAGCCATAGTGCGAGTGCCTGGCAAATGTGTGGTTTCTTAAACTAGGAGAAGAAAAGCCACTGGCAAGAAAGTACATGAAAGGTTCAGAATTGAAGCTAAATAAAAAGAGTTGGTTAGGAGAATGTAATATAAACTCAGAGGACTACAATATAGGTATCTCAAAATACTTTTATTAATCATTTGGGATTGAATCATTGACATATTTGTTGGTAGTCATCAGATTGATAAGTAAACACATTGTCCTAAATATGTGAGCAATGTGAATGACTAATGAAAACATTTAAAAAAACTGCCACACTATATTCTTCATCCTTGATAATTATTTTTGAATATTTAAACTAATCTCATGATTATGTTTTTATCTAATTTGCACTTTTTATCTAATTGGTTCTCTTAATACCTATATTACTTCAAATATTTGCCCATCACTTTTAATGTTACATTAAAAATATAGGTGCTTATCAGAGTTTTTATATCATGTACAATATTTACATAACAAATAGGTATAGGTACCTAATATAATTTTTTTCAAGTTCTTTATGGATTTTGTCTTAATATTGAGTCATTTTGCTTCCTTCAGATTTGTATGCCTGTATTTTCAACTTAAAATGTGTACTTTTTTGACCAATTCAATAAAAAAAAGAATTACCAAGTATTTGCAAGTGGAATCTTCTAGCTCCTAAAGCCCCCTTTACAGTGTATAATTCTTTTTGTAATGTATTGCAGCAATACTTTGATCTTGCAAGGTCTTGCTTGCAACTATTGACAATCATTTTATATTTCACAATTATTGCAATATGCAATTTTCATTGTGGATATCAACAAAAAAAATGTATTTATGAGAGTAGGTTACTGTGTCATATGATGTTGATATTCTGGATAAACTAACTTTGTAATGAAATTATTGATATATACTTATTAATGTTGTATTTGAAAGTACACAGTCAACTTTTGTTTTGTTAGTAACAAATAAATTACCAACTTTTCCCCCAGAATTGCATGCAAGCTGCAATTTAAATCAAACCAAATTGATTTGACAAGAGCTTAAAATGGAAAGAGACTTGCCAAAGTATACTGGCATATAATATAATAGTATGTAATTTTGTTTCCATATTCCCAAAAGTAATAATTCACTAATGCAATAATCAAATATAATGGTATGCACTTATTGATTAGAATTGTATTTTTAGATAGATTTTTAAATCTTTAATATGGAATACTCAACTTTAGATACAGATTCAATTATTTCAATTTTTCCACAAAATTTAAAAACATCAGTAAAGCTTATCCAAAATCAACTGCAAAAGCTTAAGCAGGTGCTTGCCGACTCTTTTCTTTGATCTGTATATGCTTAATTAATGAAAAAACACAGCAAGGGAGAAAAACAGGTGCTTCAACTTCTGCAATTGATTTTGGACAAACTAAATAGATTTTTAATTTCATGATAATTGATATAATATTCTAATCAATGAAAACATGTTAATAAAAAACATTCTTGTTTTAGGAATATCTTGATCACTTGTCCAAAAAGATTCCTATTCACTTCTGCCATTAAAAAAAAAAAAAAAATTAGGGGAAAAACCTATAAAAATATTCACATTTACAAATCAAAATACCTAGGTATATGATATTCTACAGCAACATTGCATATTATGTTCTGTTGCAATTTTCATCGCACAAACGAAGTTCCCAGACAATTAGCAAACAATATATGTTACACTTTTTTGATATTTTTTTACTGCAGTCATCACTACGAATATTTTTGCAATGTTGAATATTGCATTAAAGAAATAGGTATTTGCCTAATGGGTGCTAAAATATGAAAGTTATTTCAAAAACACAGTTGATGGATGTGGTTGTTTCAACAGTAAATTACTTTTGGAGTTCTAACAGAAATAAAAATTTTCAAGTTTGTCAAATACTATGTAACAATAACATCATTAGATGAACCAATGATCATTATGTAATATTTACTTGGCAAGTAGGTGAAGTTCTTGTTAAACATAAAATGTAGCAATAACTGTGTGTTCTTACTTGCCCAGAAAGGTGAAGATTTTATTTGGACAATATCTTATCACAAACTACTGCATTTTCAGTTGACCTCATTGATGCTATATGTAGTATAAATACTACCTAGGCATATTTATATATTTCAATAAATAACATAATACTCATGTAAATAATGGATTTAGCTTTTACTATTTGACCTTTCATTATAGGTAGGTAAACTACTAAATTATAATATAAAGAGATTAGGTGACCTATAAAAGTCTGGGACCTGGTATCTACAATTATGAATTTGTAAATTTTTTACTCAATGTTTTATATTCACTTTGGAATTGTAAGTACCTAAAAATATCTTTATTGTTGTTATTTACTAATCTTATTCAATTGAGAAATAAGTCAAATGTTACTTTCTTCACTATTATTATGTCTAATAAAAATGTAGCATTCTCTTTGTCACTCATAAATAGCAAATAAATATCCATTATCTCAATCTAACAACTTGTACCAAATAATACTGATACAATATGAGTGTCAATTGATTCCATCATAATAGATAATGAAAATACTAAATGTAATTTATAATATTTGATACAGTTGTAAGTGTAAAATAATGGAAAAATAAACTAATACTTAATCACAAATTTGACTTCAGCATTTGTAACCTGAAACAATTATTCTGAATCACAGAACTTAAATTTATACATGTTTAAAACTGAAATTTCTATCTGTATAAATTAATAAAAGCGTATTAGTAACAGATTCCAATTGAATCCATAAATTTAGTTAATTTGAAGAGTTTTAGCTAATTACTTCTCAAAAGTATCCATTTTTAAAAGCAGATAGGAAATAACAGGTTCGATACCTCCTGTTTCCCTAGAATTTTAATAAAAAGGTATCCAATCTAAATAATCATTTTAAAATCAGAATTAGGACATTTCAATTTCTTTGCTGATGCAATTAATTACGTATTTGTTTTTCCTAAAAAAGGAACATTAAAATTAAAATAGTTACTTGGTGTCCTAATTTTCTTGAGGTATAAATCGGAAAACTGGTGTTCTACACTCATCATCGGACTCATAATAAAACTGTTTTGTGGTAAGTCCTAATTGTACTCTTTTCACAGCCTCACTAACTAAGCTTCCGTCTCTAAGAAATTTTTGTAAAAGTTCATACGGGTCTTCACTGTTAACTTCCTGAATTTTATGTTTACCAACACAGCTTGAATCACAACATCGTCTATCACAGCATTTTGGAGGTCTACTATAAGGAGAAGTTCTAGATGATCTTTTCGAAATACTACGACTACGTGGGATAGCCTTGTATTGTATTGTGGCAGATGCCGCTGATAATCGTAGATTTTCCTTAATTTCTAAAACTAAGCCTTCAATATCCTTCGAAGAAATACTGAATTTGGAACCTGTGCTAGACGTCATGTTACACATTTCGGCTGACGGCATTTCAATAACTATTGGCTATACCAGTTATACACACTTTTTATTGCTTTGTAAACACTATTTCAAAACACAGATCAATAATTAACAACGTGACTGATTCTACTATACTGTCTTCGTCTCGAACAAATAAAAAATACGTAACGCAAACGTGAAACGTGGGCCGATGAAACAGTATATCAACCTCATCAATTACAGCTTGTTTGGGTGCTTTCATAAAAACATGCGCCAACAAAAAGTAGTTCCATGTAAGTATTGACGAATAAGTCGGATTAAAGCGATTTCACAGTGATTACGTACCATGGAACCTTTTTTATTTGCTTGGTATTTAACTAATGGCGAAATAAAGTAGATTTTAAAAGTAATAACACAGCCAAAAATTATGTAAACAAACCATTTCCAGGCGTTAAATCAAGGCTACGCTTGTTGATGTTGATACCGCGTGACGTCAGAAAAGGAGAAGGGGCACTGTTTATTTACATTTTGTTGACTCGTTGATCGGAGCACAGAGAGCGGAACGGAGATATCGATTAATTCAGGGCTGGACTTTTTTCATTTTGTTTAGCGTTACAATATTTATAAATAATATAAATGTTACTGGGGAACATTTCAAGATATCTATATATTGTGCTGACCTTTTATTGCTAATGCATAATAATGATATTTGTTAAATTCAAATAAATTTAATATTATCGGTTTTTTCATGCCTGAAAATGTTTTTGTTATTTTGTTACGCTTAGTGCTTACATAGTTTCTTCGATTAGCACTAAGTTACAAAACTACTATGGGTTATTATGGGCCTCAGTTGATTACTAATTGATGCCCATAATATCGGCAGATAACCTAAAAGCTACATTTCTTTAGAGATGTTGTCTTGAGATGTTTCTATATATTTGATCTATATTCCCTTATATTATGTGATCTATCAAAAAATATCTCTGATATGATATACCTACTTATTTTATTAGTCCGATGAAAAGAATGATGTATTTAAATATCGAATATTTTGTAATGATAATCAGAATATACTACTACTACTACTACTACTATATATATTTAACTTTAGGCCAATACGTTCCTGACTATACTAACAGTTAGTTGTTTACTGAAAAATGAGGGCTCAGTTTCATCATAAATTTAAACAGTATTGATTAAGGAATAATTGATCTAAAAATGGATACATATTGTTTGCTCTCGTTTCTAAATATAGGTACTTGTGGTTAATGGATAATGGATATACCGACTAGTGCAATGGATAATTGTTTGGGTAAACACATATTTATACTGTATTATTTTATCACCAAATTGTTTCATATTATATTACAAATTTTCATTGGCTTATTTATACAACTGAAATATAATAAAAACTTTACTAATTTATTATTAAAATTCGTTTTTGTTATTTTCAGTTGTGAATAGGTATGCAACCAGCACTATTTTCTCCTGTATTAAAAGTTGCAGAATAATATAGACGTATGAAATATGACTGGAATAAAATTAAAACATATATTATTCATGTAAGAGATATAACTAAAAATTCTATTTTTCATTTCTAATGTAGAATTTTGGTAACTGCGAAACATATTCGGTATTACTGGTTTTTAAAGTAAATCACTTTAGCTTTCTTATGAAGGTAAAATCATATTTGTGCGGCGCTGCCAAGCTATTAAATATTTCGGCAATCTTATTAATTTATTATTAATATTACTTGACATGAATAATAATTCGGTCAGATGCTATTAGCAGAGATTTGAATGCCATAGGAAGACTGATAAACATGATGACAGTCACAAAGAATCAATCAAATAATGATATGAAATACTTAGCTAGTTACCTATATAGGATACAGATTTTTACGAAATAACTTATTTTTAAACACTGTAGGTAGTACCAGTATTTATATCGGTAAAAATATAAATACAAAAAATAACAATCCGCCATATCTTGGCTCAAACACCGATCAGAAGCGATTTTGTAAAAATCACTTGACATTTTGTATATCGTTTGAACTTCCATTGTATATCGGTTTTGCATCGTTTATGTGACATTTCCTAGTTATAAACTATGAAGCATCTCAATTTTGTATTACCAAAACAACAACAAAGGAACGTTAGCTATATGGAACAAAATAAGGTTTTATCAAAACAAATGGTTCAAATTTGCTAAGAATCGAATTGTTGAGATGATGGAAGTAAGTATTTTTTTCGTTCAACAATCAATTTTGTTTCACTGGATTTCTAAATGCTACTTCCATGTAAGTATTGCTTAATATTGACAGTTATGACATAATCTTAGAATACACATTATAAGGGTCTCTCCTTGGAAGATTTTCACACATTTCTAACTGTTACGAATATCTTGTTCGTGGTTTTTATCGTTGTATTCTTACATTGTGGATCGCTTGCACACCGTAGATACATATATCAGAATTCATGGAAATCGCAAAAAATGATTCAAATTATGAATCAAAATAAACTTTTAACTTGCAAGCTGTCAAGTGTTTACGAAAGCGTGATGCCATAGACAGACACCATCACTATATTCTATCGTTATGGCGTGAAATTTAAAGTGTATTTTAAAAAGGTGAATTTTTAATTTAAAATCTTAATTCGCTTTGCAGGAATAACATCTATTTTTGGATAAAGTATACTCATGCAAATATTGTGGAGCAGTTTTTCAAATTCACTTATTGTGTCTATAGGGTATGTCTCGGTAATAGGCAGATATACCTATATTATACTCTAGGAATACATTACCAGACTGCCCAGCCATACGTTACAATTGTTCCGTTTTCGTAAGATGAGAGGTCCTGTTTACAATCTGTACTCTACTCTACTCTACACAATGCTATTTCCAAGTTTATTTAGGTATATTCTTCCATCTAAAAATAATGAAACCATCTAGGTATATTCAGTTACCAATTTCTATTTAATCTAAAATTTCAGAGTATGTTTCATTGTCCAGACTCTAAAAGGGTTAGCTTTTATTTTCATTTGTTGAAGAGAGTTATTGCTGTTAATGCCATTTAGGTAACTGAATGAATGAATGAAATTTGCCAAATAGTTTGAAGAAATAATTGTAATCTTTTCTTTCTTATATCATCTCTATTCTTTCTTCTTTTACCACTCCGTAGGTTCGGTGTACAGAGCTTATTCACATTATATACTGTGGCTGTGGCTTAGTGCTTAGTACCCATATTACTATTTTTGTACCTTCCGATACTTCAGTACGATACCATGCTACGTTACATTGGAGAGTTTACTTCAATCCATAAAGGTTTTTAGTACTATTCGCTCTATTTATATATTATATTAAAACAAGTCCAGCTCTGGAAATATATTTTTGAATATGGATTAGATAGTAGATCAGCAGTTTTATAGTACGTTGGTCAGATCACATACAAATAGTATATTTTAGACACAGTATATAAAAAGTTTAGACGTGTTACGTATTTTAGACAATACGTGTGGCAACATTGGTTTCCAAACCTATCGCTCCGAACGACTGACTGATGTTTATGTCTGGTGTCATTTAATTATAGATTGGTGGATGTGAATATATGGTGAATATTGTGACTAGTGTTCACGATAGCACGATACAATTTTTTATTGTCAATTGGAGAGAGTTTTACGGGTACCATGGGTTTGCAAAAATTAAAAAAATCAATTGTCATTGTTTCTAATTCCTGAAATTAGTTATTATTTCTCTAGTCACTTTTATTGCCTTTTTATAGTCGATTAAATTTTTTATAGTATTCATAATTTTTCGGTACAATGATATCACAACTAAAATGTATATTGTTTATATTAATTGCAATTAGAGGTAAGTATTATTTTAAAAATATTTTGTTCTGGGTAGAAATCAAAGTACTTTAGTATAAATCTAAAGAGTGTTCGTTTTAGGGAAAGATGTGAACGGACTTCATTGTTATGTGTGTTCTGATGAAGATGAGGGTGAATTGCCCTGCATAAATTTTGATTCGGATAAACAAAAGTTTATTCAACAATGTAGTAGTATTCACCATGCATGTTACCTGAAGATTGAAGGTATGTTTATATACACTTAATATTTCTTCCTTTATCACTAAACAAAGTAATTGTTTTTCAAAAGTGTTTTTATTTGTATTTTTCCCGTTGTCAAGAAGGACAAATAAATAAATTTTGCATTGTTTTAAAGTAAATTATCAATTACTAACATTAGCGTTTTATAATTTTCTTAATTAATTATTTAAAATATAAGATCATTGGATACTTATTGTATTATCAACATTTTGAATTATTTTATGTTACACATAATCGATGTATTATTTCTTATTATATATTTTGTATACGTTATACCCATCAGTTAGTCTAATTTTAAATATTTCTCTCATTACAATACCTACATTTGATCTACTGCAGCATAGCCAAATAAAATAAATTATGTAGGTACCTATAAACAGAGAGCTCCAATCTCCAGTATGAAATCCAAAAAAAAACAGCAGGTCTTTCGATTTTTTTGTTTTCACACTAAGGTTGGTTAAACTATACCGTGAGCACCTCTTGAAAGAATTTTCAAGGTTCCCAAATATTGTTTTGTAAGAGTAGGTATTAATAATATAAAGTAAAATAAGAAAAATCAGTTATTCTGTATATTTATTTATAGGATTACAATCTCGAATTATTGATGATATGAATTGATTTATACATTGTCAAGGTGAGTTTCTTCTGGCTTCTGAGAAAATATGTACCTAAATACAGCAATATTCAAATTAGTCAAGTTGAATATTTAAATTATATAACTATATTTGTTATTCTGTAATTTATATACTAAAATATTCATTTAGGTAGATATTGATGTTGAGTATAGTTTTTAGTGGGCAATGATCATTCAGAAAAAATGAAAAAAGCGTCCATAATAGTTTCGAAAAAAAATTTTAGAAAGTAAAGTAGTTCGGCGAGAAACTGGTAAGATTTAATTAAATCAGTAAATCCAGTTTTAATCCTTTTGTCAATACGTTGGTACTTGTTAATATAATGATTTAAGTTTAAATTGATATCTTGTCTAATTTCATCAAAATATTTGATTTAAATGTGGTGTCCGCGATTAGATTAGGCAATTTTTTTAATAAAAACAAAAACAAGCTCAATTCTACGATCATATCTCAGAATAATTTGCATTTTATCTTCACAATTTCTCTTATTTGGTAATAGGAACTCAACAAAATTAATCGTAGTACCAAAACGCTTATAAAAAACGTTGTGAAATTGTGTCTATTTTTAGATACCTCAATCGCCTTTCTACATATATACACATAAGCATACTCCGGTTCATACAAGTAAATCAAGCTTTTAACATACTTCACACTTTTAAAATAATAAATATTTCGAATAATGATATGGCATCATTGAATTTTAATTTAACATAACTGTCAGTTTTGAGGATTTATTTAGATAGATAGATAGATAGATGCTGGGTAGAGCTGGCGTTAGCCTTCTGTCACTGAAATCTGATGATTTATTTTGTGACGCTCTGATTTAATTAAAGTACTTCGTCTAGCTTTAATCTCCTAACGAGGCTCCAAGGCGGCCTAGATAAAGGCTTTTCGAGGTAGCTTGTAGCCCTTGGTTTTTCCTCGCCAAGTTCTAGAAAACGCAGTCTTGCGAGGATTTCACAGTGGCGCAACACATGTTCTGCCAATTCCTCTTCCTCTTGACAGAACCTGCAAAAGTCTGTTTCTGCCAATTTCAAAACACTCATATGACTGTTGAGTCTGCAGAGTCCTGTCAGTAAACCTACTATGATTCTAACAGCCTTTCGGCTTTTTAGCAGCAGCTCCTCTGTTACTTTTGCCGATGGTCGTTTGATGAACTCTTTGGCCTGTCTCTGTTCAGGGGTTGTTCTCCACTATTCCAGATACTTGGTTTGCTTCGATTTTTCAATGGCAGCCTTTTTGTATGTGTTAGCTACGCCTCAGAAGGGTTCGGGGCCAATGCAGGGAGCGTTTGCCCCTTCTCGAGCCAGGTCGTCAGCTTCTTCATTGCCCTTGTGTCCTTTGTGCCCTGGTATCCAGGCCAGGAATAGTATTTTATGACTTGCTAGCTCAGATAGGGCACGCACACAGTCCCATACCAGTCGTGAATTGATCTGGCAGGAATCTAGTGCCTTTAGTGCAGCTTGTCTGTCCGAGTAAATAACAATTGTTTTGTTATTCACTCCCTGCCTTGCTATTTCTCTTGCACAGTGTTCAATGGCAGTTACTTCCGCCTGAAACACTGTGGCGTAGATTCCTGAGTTTATCTGGATTGTAGTCCTTGGCATTGCTCTGTAGACGCCGGCTCCAGCCCCATTAGGGGTTTTTGAGCCGTCTGTATACCAGATGGATTGTGCCTCTATGGGTGGACCGGTCTCCCAGTCCTCTCTTTCTAGTAATTTTATAGTGTAATTTTTTGAGAATTTGTACTTCGGAATGATCATGCGGTCTGCCGGCATTCCCAAGACGGGATCCACTTTCATTTCCTCGTACAGCTTCTGGTATTTAGTACCGTGTAGTCGACTTATTGGTGCCTGACCTTGGAGCAGCCTGTGTGTCGTAGCTTTAACCTCTCCTTGTATGTATATGTGTAGTGGTGGTATATTTAGAAGGACGTCTATTGCAGCAGTGGGTGTAGTCCTCATGGCTCCCGTGATGGCCAGACATGCAAGCCTTTGGATTCCGGTGAGATCTCGGATTGTCCCTGACTGCTCCGTAGGCTATCATTGGTCTAACAACCTTAGTGTATAGCCATAGGGGTTCAGGCCCCAGTTTTGCCACATACTCGTCTATATCTTCATAGAGATATTGTAGCCTTCTGTGTGGTTTTTTGTTTGTGCGCATGTCAGCTTTTGGTCAAAAATGAGGTATTTAGCCTGACTGACAAACGGGATCACTCGTTCAGCTCCGGTGGTGTTAAGACTACCAGTGCTGTTCTTCGGGTGAATGGAACAATTGTTGTTTTGCTAGGATTGGTTGCGAGGCCTTCAGCCTTACACCATTTGTCCACCATATCTAGAGCCACCTGTGTTCGCTCCGAGACTGTTTGCGCAAACCGTCCCCTGATAACGATTCCTAATTTTACTTACACTCTTTTGCTTTATTACATCCTTATTAAAAGTAGGAATTATTAGTATAATTAAAAATTAACGATGTAGTTTCCAAGCTAGGCCAGATGTATAAAGAGCAATAAATAATGGCAATTAATCCGAAACAGGGACGTATTCAGAATACTTGCGGTGTTACCTTAACTATAAGCGTATAAGTTCATTCATTCACCATCGATAATTTCGGCATACAGCCTAACAGAAACTTGATTATAGATATAAGAAGCAAGGTACAAATATGGAAGTCGAATAATCGGTAGGGTCGAGTTGTCTCCGAAAACCGGCAAGTAGATTTTTATTAGAGTTGAGTTGTCTCTGAAAAAGAATCGATTTTTCTCCCGTTATTGACAGTGAAACTAAATCTTAAAGAGATACTTCTACCATTATAATATTATTGTAATTGATTATTAAGGATTCATGACACTTTATTTGAGGAAGATTACTTGCCAGAATTGCACTTGCACCAAGTATTGATTTGTTAACGTGTAATGTTACTTGCCCTCTCAATTAATGGACGCACACGAATTCCCGTCAGGATAACCAGTCTACCTGTTTCATAATTAGGGTACGTTAAGCCGTCACTCGAGTTCCCGTCAGGGTGAAAACTGACCTGTCCAAAAGATGTTTATGGTAATTACGGTAAATTCTTTGAATCATCTGATACTTAGCTATGTATTTATTGCATATTGTAATAAGTGAACAGTAAAAGTTTTAAGGAAGGTCCGTTTTCAGATGTATGAAATAAGAAATAGTTATAAATGTTTTATGTTTGGCACTCTCACACGCTATTACAGTATCCGCCAAAATAAACAGTACCGAAAATAAAAATAAAAATTAATTTTCAATTTCTGTAATGTAAGTATTCAAAATGCTCACCATTTCGACGCAAACAAGCTTCATATCGATTTTGTAAGTCAATAAACATATTTATAAAAATTGGTTGATGTAACTGCCGAAAAATATTTTGTATTCTTTCCCGTAGTTCGGCAATATTCGCCGGCGGATTTTCCGAGTGAATATTTTGGCCTTCATTATGCCCCAAATGTATGCGTCAGGTAGCGTCAGATCAGGTGAATGAGAAGGATATTCGAAGTCTGTTCCTCGAGAAATTATTCTATTATCGAAATGCTGACGGAGTAAGTCTAAGGTGCGCACAGCTGTATGGCTCGTTGCACCATCTTGTTGGAACCGTTGTGTGCGAAACTGTAGATTTCGTGCACGGCAAAAGTTATTTAGATCTCTCACAAAAGGTATAATAATTTTCTCTCTATAACGCTCTTGGTTGACAGTAAGTGGATTCTGATTATCATCTTCAACGAAATAAGGACCAATCATTCCATGACCAGATACCGCGCACCAAACGGTAACTCGAAGACTGTGGAGTGGTTTCTCTACAATGACATCAGGACGTTCAAATCCAAGGAATCTGCTTGTTTGTCGATTAATATAGCCGCTAAAATGAACGTGACTCTCGTCTGAAAACCATATGTTTTTCAAAAATTCGGGATCTTCGTAAATTAAACTCAACATGCGACCACAGTAAATTTCTCTTGCACGTTTGTCCGCAGCATTTAGTCGTTGTCCAACTTGAACACGGTATGGATAACCACCAATTGATTTGAACATGCGACGTAAAGACGTTTCACTAATGTTGAGTTTACATGCAGTTCTTACAAGACTTCTTTGAGGTGATTGCACAACTTGGTTAAAAACACGTCCTTCATTTTCGTTAGTGCATACTGTTTTTCGACGAACTGAAGAACCTTTACGTTGACACAATACACTACCAGTGCGACGAAATTTTTCAACAACAGCTAACATCACACTTTTACTAGGAGCTGCTTTATTAAATTTTTGTTGATATTTTATTGACACCTGTTCTAAGCTTGGACCATCATTACGACCTTTTCCGTATGAACGAAAATAATGCTCTACCAAAAACACTTTTTCTTCCGTTGTTAGAACCATTTTTAAATCAAATTTAACTGCAGCGTACTATTAATATATCAACTAATGACAATTAAGTCAAATATGACAAATCCATATTACATAAACAACTCCACAGCACTCTCTGTTTCGGTACTGTTTATTTTGGCGGATACCGTACTTTAGTAACCTACCCTAACCCCCTAGACACCCCAAGAGGTTATTCAACTTTTTCATTAGAATTCAAGATTACGACATACTGGAATTTTCAGAACTATTTAGAACCTGAAAGCTGATTAAATAAACTGGACGGCAATTCGAGTGCGAGATTAAGATACCTGCAAGTGTCGGACGGGAACTCGTGTGTATTATACTAGTCATTAGGAAACCTGACGGGAATTCGTGTGCACCGCAATTAATTATTAACTTATTCTTGAAAACTTTCGTGGAATTGAAGAAAGTATACCTGAATTTAATGGGAGACAACTCGGACATTACCCTTTTCGGGGAGTTGGACAGTTCGACCACGGGCCAGGTACCTGTTTTAAGTACACCGATCAGTTGGACCACGACCGCTCTTCGATTTGATTAAAGTTGTGTTCTAAAACAATCACTATTTACTTAACAAATTATTTATTATTGAGGTGAATTATAATTAGACATAATTTTTACAAAATATTTTTGTGATAAAAGACCATTTCTACATTCTGCTATCCTAGCATTAATAAAATCCTCCAAGAGCTCATCCATATCTCAATATCTTAATCCATATCTTAATAAAATCATTTTTTTTCTGTGTTGCACTTTTTAGCTTTTGGTGGAACATTTTGCGGAATTTATTTTAATATATGTTTGAGAGTATATTAAAATATTTACAAAATTAAACAAACTTGGGGTAAGAACTATAAAAATTATAATTAAAATGAGAATGAAATGATTCACACGCGTTTGTGGTCCTGTACATACTATCTGTAGTACAAGTCCACATACTTGGGGGAAAATTACTTTCTTCCAAGAATTCCATTAAATCGATTAGAAAATAAAATTTTATCCTGGTCGAACTGAAGGGTAGGCTTAACTTGACCTTTTTCGAAAAAGGATTAATGCAGGTACTCGTGGTTCAACTGACCGGTCTCCCCTTTTCTAAAACCGGTATAGTTGTGAGTAGAATTAATTTGCATCGTTTTACAATTTGTCGGAGAGATAAAGAAATCTATAAGTAGAAGCAGAACCGATTTCAGATTCATAATGTGAATTTTCAAAAATTAATTGCCAATGCCTATGTATATTGGGGTGACCTTCCCTGAGACCTAAAAAACCTACTGTGTCTCCATACTTCTACTCACTTCCTGAGGAAAGTCAGAGACTAGTGGCTCATTTAGTCCTATTTCCCGGAGGAATTTTAGGATATCTGCAGGCTTTAGCTTAGGTAAATGTCCCTCTTCTATCCAGTAATCTCCTAGGTACTGTGCCTATGATTCTACTGTGCAATTAGCAAGGTATCTTCTTCCATGCCACAAAATCTACATTCTTCTTCCTCTACTATTTTGAGCTTTTTCAGGTGCTCGTTCAGGCGGCAATGTCCCGTTAGGATCTTTGTTTTAACTCTTAATTCAGTTTTACTTTGACCTATGCATTCATTTGACCTCAACGAGTTGTAGTCACCCAGAATAATCTTTGATTGTCTGAAACTTTTGTCAATTTGTGTATTCTTTCAGCAACTCCACGCTTTGACCCATTATTTTCTTGTTTCAGTTGCCTGTACATATTTTGTATCACTTTTTGTGTAGATGGCGACAAAAACATACCAAATTTCTTTTTGTCTATTGTCTCAAATCCTTCCTCTTCACTTTCAGAAATTTCAGAACCTTAAGTAAACAAATTTAACAATATAATATTCTTGTTTTGTACATATAACAATCAATCAACTTAATAATAATAATAATTTATTCTTAAAAGGTACATAGATATTTTTCATTACAATAAAATTAGAATAAATTGATACTCAATAAGTGCCAAGCACTTGTTTTGAGAATTATCAAATACACTAGATATAATGGATAAAAGAGGTACTTAGGTACTATACTTACTACAGTTCACATCGTTACTATAGTTTATTTCAGAAAGGTATAGGGTAATAAAACCTCATAAGGTATGCAAAGGGAGCACAGAGTGACCCAACGAATATTTAAGCCACTTTCATAGTTTGGCATTGATTTCATTGTAAAATTCTTTCTTTTTATCAAGTGCAGGTAGTACCACTCGGGTTGGGGTGAATATATGGGTTTAGCCTATTGTTATCCATTCACAAACACTGAAAATAGTGTGCCAAAGGCGGTAGGATACTCGTAAAAAGGAAAGAATTTTATTTTAACAGAATAAAAATTAGGCATTATGTACATAGTATTAGGTACACTTATTTTTTATTGAACATTATACAAAAAATACATTATACAGAAATTAAATTATAAAAAATCATAATATTTTTCGTCATCTGAGGAACTGTCATCTCCTCTTGACGTTATAATTAACGGGTCGACGGTCCGATCGATCAAGTAGTCAAGATCCCACATTTTCTCTTCTTTAATGACATTCTGGACTGCTTTTCGCCAGTTCTCTGGTGTCACCTCCTTAATGGCTTGATGAAACAGTATCTTAACGTCTTTCATTTTGAATGTCGTGTTGTGTCTTGCCACAAATCCTTTCACTTGTGGCCATATAAGCAAAACGTAACTGTATAATCTACTACCTAAGTAATCCCTACACAATATTTCGATATTGGCACTTCAGGCCAGAAAACATACTTTTCCTAATTCTCTTACGCAATTACTTGAAATTTTAATATTACAAACAATACTATTTCAAGACCTACGCCTATGGCCGACACCGAAATTGAGCCGAAATGGACGGAATTCCCCATTTTATTAATCTATACCTTTCCGAAATAGACTATAGCAGATGGAACTATTTCAGGCTCTAAAATACAATATATCAACAATTAGAACCTAATTTTGTTGCATTTGTTGAATACATTTTTTTAGTTTAAAAGGAGAAATATTTCCTGTCCATATTTACATACCCATACCCCTCTTCGAATGGTCGCGAAAAAGCTATAGATTTGAGTATTACCAACAAAATAATATTAATCAATGAAAAAGTTTTAATCCAATATAATTTTAATTACAGTAACTGATAACATATATAATCCTTATTTAGAACACAATGTGTCGTTAATAACAAAAATAAACTAAGCCTACCCTGAGAAGTTCACAGTCAATGTGGACTATCCATTAAAGAAAATTTTGGATAGACCAATCGGATACTACATTGCACCAATGAGAATCAATTATTGTTCGCTTGTGGGTAGGTCAAGACTCCAAATTATGTATGGCTTGTTCATCTTTTCGGCTTTTTAATCCCTAAAGAGACCTTTCATTTTACTCACAACTATAATAACGTCCGGTTAGGCAGAAAACTCGATCCCGACCGAGTAACAGACTCGACCCGGTTCTGTCATATCAACAAATATTAAAAGTTCCTTCAATATCCGTACATTCCCGATGCAATCCTTAATAATAGCACCGTACACTAACTACCGACAGTTAGTGTACGGTGATAATGAGATAAATCCAAACAAAGGGAAATATTTTAAAAGAAAATTTGTTTATTCTTTCCATGTATGTATACCTATATTTATAATATAATATGAATTATTTCCTTGATATTTTGTTGTTTTATGCAGGTTACTGTTTATATTAAAATAAATACACACTTTATTTCAATTTTAATATATTGATTTTCCGAAAAGGGTGAGTTTTGGCAAGGAAAAGGTTTCTTAGCGAAATTACCCCCGTTTGTACCAGCTTCGGGATTGTATAATTTTTGTAATAACTCGAAGTATCTTTTTCTTGTTCCCGACTTTTTACAACTGTCTGGATTAGCAATTGATGTTGTCTAAAACTATAACGGTGTTGGATTCTAACTGTGGAAGTAGGTGGTTAAACCAGCTGTCATATCGTCATGGTAATCAGCTCTAGATTGTTTAATGGTCTTCGTGCATAATAGAAAACATCCCTGAATCCAAATATTTTCACAGCAAGCGTATAAAATTATTATTCGTTAGTTACGAGTAACAATAACATTTCACTTATATTAGGTGCAATTCTGTAAGCAAATGTTAACTTTTAACGCATGGTTTAAAATTAGACAATCTTTTAACTCCATTTTACTATTCTGTACGCATAATAATCTTTAAAATATGAACGGAAAACTCTTAATTGGACACCAAATCTGTTAAAATTCAAATCCTAATCATGACTATGTATAGATTAAAACATTTCTAATAGCGGAAACTTCGTCAAATATAACGGCTTGCCGTTAATTTTTAACCATTTCTTATAGAATTGACCCTATTGTGAACTATTCCTGGTTGTAAATAATATAAAAATGCAGTGTAGTTTATGAACAAGCTATCATTTAATTTTTTTTTAGTTCTCACATTTAGGCTAGATATTCTTTACAAATAATGAATCATATCAATTGAACACTTTTAAAAACAATTACCTACTTGATAAATCAATCTAACAATACAGAGTATGGTTAGAATTTTCTACGGTTCAAGATATCCCAGGAATGTACATTCAGTAACTTTCTTAGGTGACAGGACGACAAGATCCTGTGAAACATATAAACTCAATGACTGCAAAGAGGCAAACGGGGTAGAATACTGTTTTTGTCCCACTGATCTTTGCAACGAAAGAAGTGATACCTTTGCTGATATTACAGATGATGAAGATTTAATTGAAGGCAGTGGAAAGCAAATAGTATTTGACGTCTCAAAGGAAAAAGAAGTTGAAATTAAACCAAAACAGAATGTTACGATTACATACGTACATTCTGATGGGTTTAAAATCAAAACTAAACAGTATTTTACTTTCTTTATTGCAATTTTAATGCTTTTGTATTAAGAGACAAATTATATTTAAGAAAATGGTTATTAAAAAAGGTACTTACACTTGTTCCATTCCCAATTTTTAGTATTTTAAAAAGATTTTTTCTTAAATATGTATGTAGCTTCTTTACCAATTAGCACGGGATGTCCTATGTATTTACATATGTCCATGCTGAGGATATCAATGTAGTTGTATCCGCGTATACAATGTAGGTAGCTATTAGTGTATAACTAAGAAAGTAACAATTATAAATCTACCAGTAATACAGAATTTGGAAAAGTATTTATAATCGTATATTTTTTATAACTTACTCTATTGTTATTGTTCATAGAAAGTACGTTGTGCTAAGTGGACCGTTTTTTACTGTGTATTTAAAAAACACATTTTTTGTACATTTTTTTATATTATATTGTACTGAATAACTAATAACTAAATTGTGCCAAAATTTGTAATTATATGACTGATTTTTATAATGTGTATGTATAACCTAAAATGTTTTTGAATACGTAAACATAAATATTTTATGTATGCTACCATAAGAAAAACTAGACTATTAGACTATGTAAAACAAGTTTTGGGAAACCGCGTTTGCAAATTATTTTTTGCTTGACTAAAAAAAACATCTATAGAAAAAAATAAAGTTTATTGTTTTTTTTAGTTGAAATCACGTTGGATTTTATATTAAAATAATGAAAATAACTTGCCGCCATTTGAGTTGAAAAAATTATTTATGGGTTATGTAATTATTGTATAGTTTTAATTATTTTGTAAAAAACGCCTACTCAAATAGTGACAAGTTTCAATTTTGTTTTAAAATTAGTTGCTATTCTTTATTTAAAACAGGACAAGAATTGAGACAACTGATATAATATAACAAAGAAAAATGAAATTGTAAAGTGCAGTCCAGTCCCCCCCATCTCACTTAAAATGCAGTGAGATTTACATCAAACCGAACGCAGCCTTTGATGTAGCTACAGTTTCCTATAAATAGTAAATACCAACACAGTGTTTGTGTATAATTTATTTTAAGGTATAGTGTTGTATATAACGAGATTCTGCCGAGATTGATTATTATTTTCTAGTTTTAGTTAATATTTTTTGTATATAACTAATAGAGTGTTCCACAAGATATCTACAAATCTGCATATATATGAATTGACAATTTGACAAACAAAAATGTTAGGTATTACTTTACATTGTTGTTGGAAGGCATATCACCGTACTCAGGGACCTAATACAAAGGGCCCTGAATAGGGTACAGGGGTGGTGCAACGACCAAGACTGAGTTAATTGCTTTCACCAAGAAGAGAGGTATAAAACCTGATGGTCTGCACCTTGGTGGAGTGCCACTTCCAGTGGTTGAACAAGTGAAATATCTGGGAGTGATCCTGGATAAGACGCTAACATGGAAGGCTCACCTTGATAGTCGCCTCGGCAAGGTGACTAACACGTACTGGGCCTGTAGGAGAGCCATTGGTCCGAAATGGGGACTATCCCCAAAGACGATATTGTGGTTCTATAAAGTGATCATGCTGCCGATGCTCACATATGCGGCTCTGGTCTTGTGGCCGAGGGTAACCCTGGCCACGGCTAGGTCGCAACTGGCACGCTTTCAAAGGGTGGTCGGTTTGGGGGCAACTGGCTGCATGAAAACTACACCAACTGCTGCGTTGGAGGTGATTCTGAGACATCGGCCTCTTCACCATGTGATTGAGGGTGAGGCCGGGAGGGCACTCAGGCTTCTGGGAGATATCCCTGTCCTGGCTCGAGCGGCTGATGTCTGCCTGCGCAGGTACTCATTCGTAACCCCCTATAGGGTGAAGATCCAGAATAGAGAATTCTGGGAAAGGAAGGGAAATTCACAGCCTCATGGGATCGTCTGGTACACAGATGGTTCATGCTCCAGCGATGGGGCGGGGGCTGGAATTTACTCCAGGAACCCAAGGACACAAGTCTGTGTTCCATTGGATAAGGGTGTGTCTGCATACCACGCTATCTTGGAATGTGCGCAGATAAACCTAGACAGAGGTTAACGGATCGACGCATAACATATACACCGACAGTCAGGCGGCAATTAAGGCACTGAGTGGATATACCATCAACTCAGGGCTTGCTGCTGAATGTCGTGTGCGCCTTGCTGACCTAGCAAGGCGGAACACAGTGTGGCTAGAATGGATTCCGGCCCACTCTGGTTTTGAAGGCAACGAAGGGGCGGGCGCCCTGGCTGTGGAAGGAGCAGCTACCCCCTTTAACGGCCCGGGCCCGACCTTGGGCCTCACAAAACAAACAATCCGTAAGGAGACGAGGAACTGGTTGAGAAACCAGCATCTTGCTCACTGGAGGGCTCTACAGGGTCTCAGGCAGTCCAAGCTCCTATTGAGGGGATGGACTGATGGACATGCTAGAGCTGCTCTAGAACTACCAAGCAGTAGGTTAAAGAAGATAGCAGGACTCCTAATAGGGCACTGCTGTCTGAGGAAACACCTCTGTAACCTAGGTTTAGAGGAAAGGCCCCTATACAGGGGTTGCGGCATGGCTGACGAAACGTCGGACCATGTTCTCCTAGTATGTCCACATTGGGCTGTGCTAAGCAGGCGAATCTTCGGAGTCCCTGTTATGGCCTCTGGGGACATAAGCAGGCATCCACTGAAGAGGATTGAGTCCTTCATCGAGGGGCTCGGCTTCATGGATGTATAAGTGGCAGGAATGGCACAATGGGCCCGCCAGTGGCCTCAATGCCGGAACCTTGGCTTGAGTTTGTGTTGGCCAAGGTTCGCCTGACTAAGTAGTAGTAGTAGTACATTGTATTACGAATTTATACATCAATTTTTTAATGTTAATTCAATGTAGATATGAGTAGGTTCCAAGTTTGAACTCCCAACCAGCAATCAAACTAAGGTTTTGGAATGTTTTCTTCTGGTTCAGTCAGTATAACATACGAAAGTATTTAAGTTCAAACTTGACCATCTACAAATAAGGGGATAAATTTTTAAGATTGGAGAATGCGACAAGTGATAACGAAGATTTCTATTATTTCAAGTCTTTTAGACGCGCATCCTAGTATATTTTTTATAGTTCACTTTATAAGTGATTGACTTTATTATTGAGATTTTATAAATATTTACCTATATTTTTGTATGTTTTAATGCAACACGCCAAAGAAAATTTATGTTTATGTTCTTATTTTGTAATAATTTATAGATATTAATGAATTTGTTATACGATGATAGTATTTTAATAATAATAAATTATAATAATTCTCTAGTTCCAAAGACTACTTTTATGTGTGAATAAACTGTTCCCTAATTATAGAACTAGTTTTCAACTTTTTACGGTTATGTCATGCACAAGGTCGTTTTATATTTTTTTCATGTGAACAAGGTGTACCGATCTTACGATAAAGTTAATTTTAAGGCTTGTTTCAAGAGATATCTAGAAATGGTATTAGGAAAAATAGGTCCATATTTTAAAATTATATTCAGGGTGTTAGATAGGATTGGTACGTTATGAAAGGTTATTTAAAAGATATGAACACATTTGTGAACATTGTAGGTAGCTTACTGTATCGGGTGGGCAAATAAGGATGTCCGTCGGACTTTTACAAAATGTGTCTTATTGCTGCTAACTCAATATCTTATCATTTTTGTTACCTAATTTCAAACTAATTAGTTTTTGTTGTGTTATACAATTCCTATTTACCCCTATTTTCAAGAAAGGCAATAAACTTGACCCCAATAAGTACCGCCCCATTAGCCTTACACCAATCATCTGTAAGGAATCTATAATTTCAGAATATATCAGTGAATTTCTTTTGATCGAAAACATAATACCTGAACAACAACATGGATTTGTGAAAGGACGTTCAACAATGACAAATCTACTTTGGTGTGTTAGTGAATGGACAAAATCTTTAGACAAGAAAATCCCGACAGACATCGTTTACCTAGATTTTGCAAAAGCGTTCGACCGAGTGCCAAAACAAAGATTATGGTATAAATTGGAACATCTTGGCATACGAGGTGATCTACTGGAGTGGATTGACTCATTCTTAACAAACAGAAAATTCTGTGTGAAAATGAGAAATTCTTTTTCAGTTGAGAAACCCGTATTAAGCGGTGTTCTCTCTTGTTTATAATATACGCAAGTGACCTCCAATTTCATATTCAATGCAACAACAATGCGAATCATGTCTAATTGCACATAATACATTAAATTTCATTCTCGTTTAACATGGTGATTTGTTGTAGCCCAATAAATGCTGTCGGGTCTGTTGAACACTCTGGCGATTGATTTTAGATTTTTAATGCAATATGTGATCGCAATAGCATAAGGCATATACCGAACTTTGTCGTTAGATTGGTACAGTTTGGCAAATACAGGAGTGAATGTCGAGAAACGTACGAGAGGCGCGAAGTTAAAATGAGAAAGTATTCGGATGATAAAGAGGGTAATATGCGCTTGGTGAATTAGTACGGTAAATAATCAAAGTATATTAAGTAACATTCTTTAATTATTCAGGAGACGTAAATGAAGGTATTAATAGTATTTATTACTGTTTAATAATATATTTAATAATATCTGCTAGAACAATTAGGCAAGCATTAGGAACAAAACCACTGGCACTACCTGCATGTACTATGATTAATCGGTTACCTTTCGACACAGGCTGACGCAGTCCTTCGTTTGTATCATCACTCCAAGATTTATTATGGAAGAATGAATATGAACAAGTTTCATAACCTAGAATTAATAGTTTATTTTTATTTTGTAAATATATTTTGGAAGGCGTTTTAAATACTTAATTAGGTAATTTCTCATATATTATAATCGCTGTAAATTTACCACAGCCGCAGTTTAAGTTATTTCAAATGCAGCGAATTTTTCAATAGCAACGAAAGGCAAAGGAATATTTAAGCGACCACGATTGTGCGCATAAAACAAAAAGTAGTACCTCCAGAGACCTAGGTACGGGCAGTACGATCGAATATCGCCGTATGTGTTAAAAACGCCATTTTTATGGATAATTTAGTTAATTTAGTGTGGTAGTTATTAGACAAGTAAGACTAGCAATTCGAATCCGCGGTGAACTGTGGGAACACCTCGTGATCTACAACATCCTCTGAGCTGGCCAGCATTGCAGGAGAGAAGATGAAGTACCGGTAAGTCGCTTTCCAGTTTTTTCGTTGCTACGTATATATCGTCTTTTTTGTTGTTATTCTTAAATCATTTTGTTTCAAACACTGTGGATAATTTACAGCCCTAACTCAGCTTCCATTTTTCTTGAGCTATTGCTCGAGTGGTCCTTCGAAAGTTTTTCATCAAAACTATTGCCCCTCGAAAACATTGGTCCCGGTTCGAGCCGGATCCAGAACATCTTAAAATACGGTGTTTCGAACGCATTCCAAAAAAATATATATACATTTTTAGGTGAATTTATAATTTCATAATTTTTTAATTATTAGTCTCGCTTGACCTCCATTAAATTTGAGTATTTCAGGCCATCAAGGTGTAAAAATTATAAGTATCGAACGCGCATAGTAATTAGACATACTACTCCCACTTTCTCTGAATTTACAATTATTAATAATTCTAGTTCTTATCTTGGTACATCACCGTTTGTTTACATTTCAATCAATTAAAATCAAACTTTCAAAATTGCTAATACTCGCTCACCTGAGATAGAAACATTTTTCCAAAATATCAGGATGTCGGCTCAATTAAAGAAGATTGAAGCGCTTCGCAATGTACACATTAATCGAATGAAATGGCTGCATCAATTAGCTAAAGATTGTGTTGATGATGAAAGTAAAAGATCGCTATTACAGGTTAGAATTCTAGATATTGACGATATTAAACAAAATTTTCTTATATATCAAAATCAATTGTTTGAGGCTTATGCACAAAATCTAGAAAGATTTGACGAAGAAACTCCTTTTCTTCAAAATTTTGAGGATGCTTATTACGAAGTCAAAAACATTGGAACACAAATTTTTGAGACTAAACCAGATACGCAGTCTGCTGCACAAGTCACTTCACCTCAAAGTTCAAATGTTTCCGATCCTGATCGCTTTATCGCTTCGCTAATGCCTAGGTTACGTATAGTAGAATTTCATGGTGATCTTACGAAGTTTCCCACATTTATTGATATGTATAATAGTTCTATACACAATAATCCAAATATTCCTACACACGCTAAATTTAATTTACTTCTGTCGTACCTAAAAGGGCCGCCGCTAAATGTTGTTAAGCATTTACCAATAAATGATGCAAATTATATAATCGCTTATAATGCATTACTTAAACGCTACCATAATCCACGGTTATCTGCTCAAACCTACTGGCGATCGCTATTTAATTTTCCTCCAATAAGAGATGAAAATCCCGAAACTCTGCGCACACTTTTAGATGTATTTTCTGAAAATATCGAGGCACTTAAAACTCTTGATTACGATCCATCCCAATGGTGTTTTCCACTCGCGAATATTTTATTAGATAAGTTACCGGAAGTGCTACTTTCCCGCTTTGAGCTCGCCAATCAAAAGGCGAACGAGATGCCTAAATATCAAGAAATCTTCGATTTTCTTGAGGCACAGTGTCATTCCCTTTATTCACTACAATCTAAAAATAAGCCCAAAATTTATAAAAATATGTACCCAGTCCATAGCAATCACACTCATCTCAAATGTATCGTTTGTGGTGATAACTCGCACTCAATTTATTTCTGTACTGTCTTTAAAAATAAACCTGCATACGAGCGCTTCACTTTCGCAAAACAAAAAAAACTTTGTTTAAATTGTTTGAGTTTTTTACACGATACAAGCTCATGTCAAAGCTCACGCTCCTGTCGCTTTTGCCCAGGAAATAAAAGACATCATTCTTTAATTCATGTAGATCGCAACTCTAATAATAATAATTCACAATATCCCCAAATAAATTCTAACGTTAATTTTTCTCAACAAATTCCAAATCATATCCCTACTCATTCTTCGGCTCTCTTGCCACAAAATTGTCAGCAACCCTCCATGACGTCTGCGTCAAGTTTTTCGCTACAAAATCATTTGCCGCATCAGTCAAGCAATAATAGTTCCATTAATCTCGCACAACAAGGTATCACTCCTTCATTTTATGCAGTTCAAAATTCGCCCAACCAACATACACCGTCTGATAATCAACCGGAAATTTCCGCACCTTCGCGCAATACTTCGGAAAGTAACTTTATGCAAACTAATACTCATTGTGGTTTTACTACTGCTCAATCAAAAACGTTATTGTCTACCGTGCAGGTTCAAATCCAGGACATTCGTGGTAGTTTTCAAAAAGTAAAAGCTATTTTAGATAGTGGTTCAGAAAGTACTTTTTGTAGTTTAAAATTGGCTCAACAGTTAGGACTGCCTAGGAAATCTTGTCACTCAAAAATTCAAGGTATTGGAGGAAATAGTATGACATCAGATCTTGGTACAATTTTTTTAAATATATGCAGCATTCAAAACCCTAATACTTTTGTATCAACACATGCTCTGGTTGTGCCAAAAGTATGTACTAATTTACCCTCTGAACAAATAAATATTGATACTTGGCATTTTGTCAAAAACTTACCCTTGGCCGATCCAACTTTTAATACTCCTGCTCCTATTCATTTATTAATTGGTATGGATTTATACCCATTAATAATTCAAGGGGAAAAATTAATTAGCTCAAACCCGAATCACCCGTTTGCTATGAATACTATTTTTGGATTTATTCTAATGGGACCAATTAATCGCTCCTTAAATCAACCCTTATGTCCAGACCCCCCAATTAACGCTTTATTTTGTCAGAATGAAAATGACCTGCTCTCCAATTTAGTTTCCAAATTTTGGGAGATCGACACGGTTCCGCAGAAAACATCTTTAAAACCTGAGGATGAAATATGTGAAAATTATTTCCAAGAAACTTGGTCGCGTGATAATGATGGCCGATATGTGGTCTCGTTACCTTTTAGAGAGATTGGTATCAATTCACCCCAGTTTCCAGGTATGAAACAAATTGCCCTTAGTCGTTTTTTGTCTCTGGAAAAAAGGTTATTGAGAGATGAAACTTTGTATTTGGAATATTCTAAATTTATGAAAGAATATCTCGATCTTAACCACATGGAAGTCGATATACAAAACGAATTAGATAGTTATTATATACCTCATTTCGCAGTAATTAAAAATGAAGCTCTTACTACCAAGTTACGTGTAGTCTTCAATGCCAGTGTTCCAGATCCCATTTCCAATATTTCGCTTAATCAGATTTTATTACCAGGGCCTAAATTACAAAAGGACATAGTTCAAATTTTGTTGAATTTTCGCATTAATCCAGTTACGTTAACCTGTGACATACAAAAAATGTATCGCGGAATCAAAGTAACGCCGGCGCATCAAAAATATCAAAAGATATTTTGGCGATTTAATCCCACTGACCCAGTTTCCGTTTATAAATTAAACACTGTTACGTATGGTGTCAATTGTTCACCATATTTGGCTTTACGCGTTCTTCAGCACTTAGCTGAATCCGAGTACGAAAATTTCCCTCGCGCCGCTAATGTAATCCTAAATGACACATACATTGATGATGTCACGACTTCGTGTTCTTCCGTAGAAGAAGCTCTAAGTTTGCAAAAGGAACTCACGCTTTTGCTAGGAAAGGCTGGTCTTAAATTACATAAATGGTCTAGTAATAAAACCGAAGTTCTTTCACTTGTAGATCCTTCTTTAGTAAATCCTGCGGCACTTTCGATGGATTCTGATGATATCACAAAAGTTTTAGGTCTATGTTGGCACCCTTCTGCAGATGAATTTCGTTTCAATGTAAGGCCTGGTGAAGAAAAATGTTCAAAAAGAACTCTTTTGTCCTTCCTTGCCCGCTGCTACGATCCCCATGGTTATTTAACCCCGGTAACTTTTACCCTAAAATACCTAATTCAACAAATGTGGCAATCCGGCATATCTTGGGATCAAACTCCAAGTACCACCATTGTACGTCAATGGGAGTGTTATAAAAGTGAATTTAAATGGTTAGAGGATTTTCGTTTACCTCGTCATATAGACATTACCAATGCAGAATTTATAGATATTTGTGGATTTGCTGATGGCAGCGAACTGGGATATGCTTGTGTTATTTATTTACGAGTTTTTCGTCGTAATGAATACTTTGTTTATTTCGTTATCTCAAAAAGTCGAATCGCTCCTTCTAAAAAAGTCTTAAGTATTCCTAGGATTGAACTTTTAGCCGCTACCCTTCTTTCTGAAATGTTGAGATATACGTATGAAACGTTCTCAATGAAAATTAAAATAAATAATATTTATGCTTTCTCGGATGCAATGGTCGTATTGCACTGGGTGAAATCGCATCCAAGTAAATGGAAATCATTTATCGCGAATCGCGTCTCTTTAATTCAGGAAAATGTTGGTCCTGAATGTTGGTTTTATGTGCCTACTCACTTAAATCCCGCGGATGTCGCAAGTCGCGGCTGCTCACCAAGTGACCTTTTGCACCATCCTCTATGGTGGGCTGCGCCAGATTTTTTACAAACGTCCTTAGATAGATGGCCAGTAAAAAATAAATTTTTGAAAAGCTCTGAGTATCTAGAATCAGAAACACGCAAACATGTTGCGTTAACTGCTATACAAAGTAAAGGTGAAAATGAAAATTTATTGGATGTATTGTTAAAGAATAATTCAGATTTTTGCACAACTCAGTTTTGTCTGGCGAGAGTTCTGCGCTTTATTAATAACTCAAGAGTACCCAAACAAGAAAGAAAATTGAGCAATATTGATTTCTCCGATCTTTTTTCTGCGTTAAAATGCTTGGCCAAGTATGAACAAAACAAATATTTTACGGATATAATCGAAAATATTAAAAATAATGCGAAATGTATCAAACCGATACAAAAATTATGTCCAATTCTTGATAAAGAAGGACTTCTTAGAGTCGGTGGTCGAATTCAACAAGCTGCTATTTCTTATAGTCAAAAGCATCCAATTATCTTGCCGCGTGAAAGCCGACTTGCATTTTTATATGTTGAATATATGCACAAAAAATATTTACATGTTGGTGTTCAAACCGTTCAATATTTAATAACACAAACTTTTTGGATTTTAAACGCTAAGAGACTCATTAAAACAGTTTTATCCAGATGTGTTCGTTGTTATAGGGTTAAACCTCAAGCGTATACACAAATTATGGGCCAACTGCCTTCTTATCGAATAATACCCCAGAAGCCGTTTCTATTTAGCGGGGTAGATTTTAGTGGTGCCATATCTATAACGCTCAGCAAACATAGAGGAGTAAAGACTCAAAAAGCATACATCTGTCTATTTGTTTGCCTAGTTTCAAAAGCTATCCATATTGAGCTAGTTTCCGATCTTACCTCCGCAGCATTTTTAGCCGCACTTCGTCGGTTCGTCGCGCGCCGAGGTTGCGTCAAACAACTATTTTCTGACAACGGTACCAATTTCGTTAAATCAAATAAAGAACTGTTATCGCTTGCCCAAAAAGCTTGTACAAAGGAAGCAATCGCTTGGAATTTTATACCACCCTCAGCACCCCACTTCGGGGGTATTTGGGAATCAGGGATAAAATCCGTGAAACACCACTTAGTACGCACCATAGGTGAACAAATTTTTACTTATGAAGAACTTTATACGGTTCTGTGCCAAATAGAGGCGATACTAAATTCGCGTCCACTAACTCCGCAATCATCAGATCCACATGATTTGCAGGTTCTAACACCCGGACACTTTCTGACGCAAGGTCCTTTAATTTCTGTCCCTGATGAGGATTTTCTTCAACAAAATGAAAATCGCTTAACTCGATGGAATCTCATGCAACGCACTCAAGCTGACTTCTGGCGTCGAGGGAGTAGAGAATATTTGAGTTCCCTCCAGGTAAGAAACAAGTGGTTAGAACCTTGCAAAGAGCCTAAGATGGGAACGCTTGTTCTCATCAAAGATGAGCTATTACCGCCACTGCAATGGCGCGTTGGGCGCATAACTGAAATATTTAAAGGACCGGATGGTCATGTTAGGGTGGCGACTGTTCAAACTATGTCGGGTAGTTTCAAAAGACCGCTTATCAAATTATGCCCCCTTCCCATTGATTCAGATGAAGGGATGTAGAAAAATAGTTATCATTTTGTTAAAAATGAACCCATTTTTGGTGGGCTGAAATGAACAAGTTTCATAACCTAGAATTAATAGTTTATTTTTATTTTGTAAATATATTTTGGAAGGCGTTTTAAATACTTAATTAGGTAATTTCTCATATATTATAATCGCTGTAAATTTACCACAGCCGCAGTTTAAGTTATTTCAAATGCAGCGAATTTTTCAATAGCAACGAAAGGCAAAGGAATATTTAAGCGACCACGATTGTGCGCATAAAACAAAAAGTAGTACCTCCAGAGACCTAGGTACGAGCAGTACGATCGAATATCGCCGTATGTGTTAAAAACGCCATTTTTATGGATAATTTAGTTAATTTAGTGTGCATTGCAGGAGAGAAGAGGAATTTTTAACCACTCTGCATTCATTTTTTTCTTATTACGATTGAACAGGAAAAGAAAAGTTGAGATATGGACACGTAAGTCGTTTTTTCAAATATTCAGTAGTTTTTTAACACCCTGTAACTCTGTCAATATTCAGACCCTATGTACCTATGTAGTATTTCTGAAATCAGCTCTTCAAGGAAATTTAGAAGAATTTCAAAAAATTGCTGATTCCCTTATCACATTAATGGATATCACCCTGTATGATGAAATATTGAAGTAAAATGTAGAATATTCAAATTAAAAACAGCCGTGTTTAGATTTTTTTTTAAATGCTTTTCGTTTAGGAAATATAAAATTTATTCCAACCTATACCCGACTGACCTTATAGCTTTTTAACGAATATTTTTGTCAAAAACAAATGACACAGAAAATGATTATGATATTGTATAAAGGATTCTTTTCGAGTTGTTTAATAGGTCGGTCTTTGCCAAATTTTATACTAGTTAATTGGAATGTTATTTCCTTAAATAGTAATGTAAACCTATTGATTCTACAAATAAACATTGGAACAGAATTAGTAATTTTACAGGACTTGAACGAGATGTGTTCCTGGGTTTAGTGGAGCCCCTGTTTGATTATACTAGTTTTTTATTTTTCCAAGTATGTGTTTGACTTTATCCTGGCGTTTCCCAAGGATTCCCAATCCTTACTTTTAGTTTACCATTGAGAAAGAAAATTAAAATGGGCCTGTCACTTTTCTAGACTTTACCGATAATCCCATTTAGAAATGTAGGTACCTACTTTTAAATTTTCATTTTATTTGCATAATTTATTTGACCTTATACATTTTTTAGTCCTTGGAAATGAATATATGAGCATTCAAATTTCGAAAGTTTGGAAAATAAATTCTTAAAAGAGTATACACTCTGGAATTATTGCCACATCTCTACAAAAATTCCTAGTATATAAATAAAAATTGTATTTCATTGGGAAAACTTTTTGCTGTGAAAAAAATGTTTACAGGAACAGATATTTTCAAACTCTGTTTTTCAACGAAGTACTTTTTAAGTAATAATTAAACATACACATTACATTTATAAGTGTGACGAACGATTTTTAAAATTTTAAATCAGTTTATAAGGAACCTTGCAATTTCTGAACATATTGCTTTTGAATGTTGAGCACTTAGCGGCGACAATTGGACGTCAATCAAATGTTTCAACAAATATTGATGCAACCACTGGGTACTGGTAAAAATGGATGGTTACATCATTTCTACTCTATTATCGATTACCGATCTCCAAATTTTTACAAAGTGCATTTAAAGTTGTTTTTCCAAACATAGAAAATATTAGACTGGAAAATAATTCCAGTAGGTCGCGCCAAAGCATATTTTTCCAATGTAGATTCACTTGTAAAAATTAAGCATAATTATATTAATTTTTCATAGAAAATATATGGTAATGTATAAATATTTATTTTTGAGTCTCCGTATATGTATAATTTGTGTTCGTAGCTGGAACACAGGATATATTCCAGACAACAATTTGTTGTAAACTTGTTTAGGTGCTATTGTATAATAACTGATTTTTAGATTACTTCATTGTGAAATAATTCCGTCTAAGTAATGTGAAATTAACATTAAAATCTGATAAATTCCACACATATGTAAGTCAATAGTAAATTATATTCGAATAAGTAATTCCTTTTAGACTGACACTAATTAAATTTTTTTCAAGACAGCTAGCAATTTTGTAGCCTGTTTCAGGGTAATCAACATTTACAATTTCTAGTCGTTTGAAAATATTTTGCTAAACTAAATTTTCCATAAAATTAATTAATCCATCAAAACTATCTGGTTAGGTATAATTAATCTGACTTCAATCTTAAAATAAAAAAGCAAGAGTCCATTTTCGGTGCTTTGGAAGTCTGATAAACGGTTCTTTGAATTTATGTTTTGTTTTCATACTGATGTTAGTTAAACTATTATTTGCGTTAAAAGAAATCAAAATTACAATAGTCAGTGATATTAAAACGTGATTTCGGAATATAATTATATCAAATGAGTTGCTAATATACAGCAGCTGGCGTGTCTGTTCAAATATAATTAAACACAGGGTGTTAAACATGCTATTGTATCTGATTATCATGTTTTATTCATTATTAAACTAATTTAAAGTATAATTCCGATGGATTTAAAATGTAACAACTGAAAAGAAACGCTACATGGACTATCACATACAATTATTACACTTCAAAATACTCTTTAAAATCATTTTGTCTAAATTATTATACGGAAAAGTTATAGTTTTTACATGTATGGGCACTCTCTAAGACTGATCGCACATCATTGGATTATCTTAAAATAATATTTAGTTTGTCTTACTTCAAAACAATACAAACTGGTTAAAGAATTACGGCTGTGATATTTTGGTGGTACCTATGTCCATACGAAAACTTGTTGTTTTGGTAGGGCCTTGTCTTATAAATATTACAAAGAGTGGAAGTTTATACAAAATCAATTGCAGAAGAGTGTCGACTTTTTTATTTTGATTAGGCATATACCAGCATATTGTGGCGGAGCTACAGAACTAACAGACACTATTAATAAGGTTGGGGTTACAAACCCATTTAAAAATTTCCTGAATGCTGCTCCATATGAATTAAACAAAGCTAAGTAAATTTTATTACCGGAAACATAATTTGCCGAAATAAACCATCTTGCTATTAGACAATTTCGCATGACAGACTGGCATTTTTTGATTTCAAGTAGTTAACAGATGATAATTTTACATAATGCTCATTGCCCGTTGTATTTATTTTGTAATGTTTGTTCGTTGTTACAATGTGCGATCTCGCTAAATATAATTAATTGTCTCACGAAACGGAATGTCACTCCTATTATTCGGAGAGATGCAATGCATCATTGTTATTTGTAGTAACTGGTTAATTTTAACAGTTTCCTGGTATATAGTAATGAATTTTAATTCTATATTAACACCTAAATGCTCTTTATTGTCTAGTCTTTTTTGTAGTTAATACGTTCAATTATACAATAATGAAAATGTATGAAGATATTATTGTACAATTATTTGTAATAAACGATCTGTACGTTTTTTTATTTCTTGTTTCTATTATTTCTCCAAGTAGCTCCAGTCCAGTTGAACTGAGTAGTAAATCAAGAAATTGGTATTAAATCAAATAAAATTGAAACTGCATCTGTTTTGTATTGGCCAATTTATTTTTAATTTATTAATTAAGATAATCCGAGATGAGATAACAAACATATGTACTATTTTAATATGTAATCAATACTATAATCTTCTTAGCCAATGCTTTTATTTTTCATTTTTACTTGTCTAAATATCTCACAATTGGATTTTTTGACCATATATAAAATTAGAACAAGTTATTAAAAGCTTAGTAAGGAAACCCAAAATAGGGCACAATAAACTAAATAAGAAATCTTTGAAACATACCAAGCCTATATGTACTCACCTGAAAGGCCGATTAAATTTTGTATAATCTGATGTACCTACTTATACCCTATTTCACGAATATACGCATGTTTTGGATTAACACATCGCTTTATTTATAAACAAAAATCGATTTTTTCTTACATCCGGGCTCATATTTAATGACACTGAAAGGGATTACAATCAAAATACACTTTCGGTAGGAATGTAATGCATATGTTTAATTATTATATATGTTGTGAAACTGGTATTCATAGTAGCGTAATAATCGGCCAATTTTTGATTGGTGATTTTTTTTTGGATCATAGCTATAAATCATTCACAATAAACAAAATCATTGAAAAGGGATTTGGTACTATGAAATAAAATAGAGGAATTTAATTTCACACTTTCTAAGTTTTTTATTGAAAAATACATCTCATCTTAGAACATAATTTTGTTCTTCATCCTTATCAGTTGAATTTTTCCAAAATCTATCTTGGCTAAATCTAAAATAGAAGGTCTTTTCGTTCTTTATTTTTCCTCCAACGATTGAATTTTATTTGTGTCTTGAAATATTGTGAATTTAACCGTTATAACAAATTAATAATTTTAACTCTTTACTACGTGGAATTTTACCGTAATTCTAAAATAAAATCAATCATTGTATAACTTAGTACATTTTCATTTGGACACTATTATAATCAAAATCAACAAGGCGGTATGCAACTGAACATGCACTAATGCATGTTTGGTTGCACACCTATTAGACATGTAACTTTCTAGTAGTATATTTATATTGATTGACCTCTCTATCTTATCGTAGCATTCTATGATGTACACATAGGAGACAAGCTGCCAACCAAACAAATTTAATATTTTTATATCACGAGAAGGGAAATTTCATAACGAATTTGTCATGTGAAGGTTCGTATTATTTTTAAATATCTGTAAACGGAGGCTCAGCTCTTCAAATTTGGTAATTTGATGCAAATATCGATATTTGTAGTAGTCATGTATGATTGGCTGAAAGTTCTGCTGAAATATCTGATGCGACATATCTCTCATCCAAAGGGTAGGTGGTTTGTAACGATATTAATTAGTAGATATTATTGACGTAAAATCAGGAGCACCAGCATAAATTTCAATATATTACCCATTTTAAACAGCCAGGGTCAGATTACATATATTTATAAACAACGTGGACGTAAATGTGACATATTTGTTTAAATATATCGATATATTCCAAATAAATTCTGAAGAGCATATCCATCGCTGGTGAAATTTCTGGAACAGAAAATCAGATAAAATTGAAAATTTTAACAAAAATCCTATGGAACTTATGAAGCCTGTAAGAGAGTGTTAGTATGCTGAAAAGGGAGCGCCGAAAAAAATTAAATTAAATTATATTGAAAAGAAAAAAAATATCTAAAATTTTTATAATTTTTGAGATAGGCCTATCAGCATGTTTAAATATATCGATATATTCCAAATAAATTCTGAAGAGCATATCCATCGATGTTGAAATTTCTGGAACAGAAAATCAAACAAAATTAAAATATTCAACAAAAATCCTACGGAATCTATGAAGCCTATAAAAGAGTGTTAGTATGCTGAAAAGGAAGCGCTGAAAAAAATTGTTAGTAGTTAGTCAGAAGCTGCCAAGTAACCATTTTGCATGTAATAACTTTGGCTGCTACAATATTTTGATAGCCCATACTGGGCAACAATTTCCCCAACTTGTTAACACATACCCATTCAACAAACGGAAAACACTTAAGCGCACCCGCCCCATCTGGATGACCGCCCGCTTTGCAAACGAGTCTGACCGACAACCTAGTGAACGAGCACTTTCCCACAGTGTGGTACTACGTGCATCCGTGAAGGAAAAAGTCAATCGTAAGCAACCAAGTGGTTACATGTGGCGTCCTTGACAAGTAAAATAAAAAGCTTACTAATGTCTGTTGGAAACAACTTGTGAAAGAAAGGGAGAAAAATACTTAGAAAAATGAGGAACGACATAGCTTACCTATGTCTTTTGATAAAATAAGCAATTCGTAATAGAAAGGGAGGACAATATTTCGGAAAATGAGGAACGACATAGCTTACCTATGTCTTTTGAGAAAATAAGCAATTCGAAAGAGAAAGGGAGGACAATATTTAGAAAAATGAGGAACGACATATCTTACCTATGTCTTTTGAGAAAATAAGCAATTCGAAAGAGAAAGGAAGGACAATATTTAAAAAAATGAGGAACGACATATCTTACCTATATCTTCTGAGAAAATAAGCAATTCGTAATAGGAAGGGAGGACAATATTTAGAAAAATGAGGACGACATCGCTTACTTAGGTAGGTATGTCTTTTGAAAAGTTGAGCAATTAAGGCTGAAAGTTACCTTGGGTAGATGGAAGTTTGTCCCCCATGGCTGGAAGATGACCCCAGCCAGTAGAAAATATAATCAATCGGTCCAAAAAGTCTACAACCGACGTAAAATATTCCCCACCGGCTCATAGGATCTTTTCCATTGGCTGCACCATACCAGAAGTTTGTTTTATACTGGCCAAGTGTAGTAATGAAAATGTGAAAACGAACAAATGAATTCAAAGTCAGGAATTATAAAAACGGTATGTAAAATATCAATAAAATATTCACATATAAGTAGGTAGGACCTACATTTTCAATAATATTTTCACAAAACGGCATAGGTACTAACCTATATCGATTGGGAAAAGACATATGAAGAAGTGAAAATAATTGGGAAAATATGAAAAACAATATAGCTTACTCTGTCTTTTGAAAATAAGTGTATAAACAGATTTAAGTAAATTCTAATACATAATTTGTAACAATATTCCAAGTTCATACATCTATATGTTAATAATCAGTACAGTAGGCAATTATTTACATGCAGTATATAACTTACTTTATCAAAGATTGTTCTAAACTATTGCAAAATCAAATAAGTACTCATATCAGTTTTTTGATAAATTATAAATCGGTTAAACTTATTGTATGAAAATTATTTGTAAAAGATCCATAATATTTTAAATACAGTGTGTTTATTTATTGCTAGTAGTAGTGAGAAATACTATGTATAGGGAAAAAAATATTTGACAAATAAGTCAATACAGAATGGTTTTTATAAAATAAGTAATCAACTGTACAATAACTAAAAAGATTCGGAAAGTACTTATATAACTTACAGTATCAAAGAGTTTAGTAAACTATTCCAAAATCAAATAAGAAAGTACTAAGTTTGTTGATAAATTTTATATCTGTTAAACTTTTTGTATAAAAATTATTCATGAAAGATTCAAAATATTTTAAATACAGTGTATTTATTTATTGCTAGTAGTAGTGATAGAAATACTATGTATGTGGAAAAAAATATTTGACAAATAAGTCAATACAGAATGGTTTTTATAAAATAAGTAATCAACTGTACAATAACTAAAAAGATTAGAAAAGTACTTATATAACTTACAGTATCAAAGAGTTTTCTAAACTATTCCAAAATCAAATAAGAAAGTACTAAGTTTGTTGATGAATTTTATATCTGTTAAACTTTTTGTATAAAAATTATTCATAAAAGATTCAAAATATTTTAAATACAGTGTATTTATTTATTGCTAGTAGTAGTGATAGAAATACTATGTATGTGGAAAACAATATTTGACAAATAAGTCAATACAGAATGGTTTTTATAAAATAAGTAATCAACTGTACAATAACTAAAAAGATTAGGAAAGTACTTATATAACTTACAGTATCAAAGAGTTTTCTAAACTATTCCAAAATCAAATAAGAAAGTACTAAGTTTGTTGATGAATTTTATATCTGTTAAACTTTTTGTATAAAAATTATTCATAAAAGATTCAAAATATTTTAAATACAGTGTATTTATTTATTGCTAGTAGTAGTGAGAAATGCTATGTATTTGGAAAAAAATATTTGACAAATAAGTCAATACAGAATGGTTTTTATAAAATAAGTAATCAACTGTACAACGAGGGGTAAACCGCTGGTGAATTTTGGTGTACAAGCTACAAGGTATTAGCAGGAATTAGTGGGTATTACAGGGAATTACCGCGTATTACACAGATATTACTGTGTATTACTAGGAATTACCGAGTAATACTAGGAATTAGTGGGAATTTTATGGGTATTATGTGGTATTACTACTGTGTAATACAGGTATTACTTGTATACTAGTTGCTGCGCATTGCGCAAATACATAAATCTCACATGCGCCATACACTCTAATTGCAAGAATCTAAAGATCTCAACCACAGAGTACACCATCTAACAAGAGACGAAAGCACCCCTATAAAGTTAGCAGAGCCACTTGCAAATAAATCGATGAAACCTATTCCAATAATTGTCGAATAATTGTCGAGAATTTGTCGTGAACGTAAAAAATTTGTCGCGCTCTTAGTTTTTTTTATAAGGGGTGGCTCTGCTAACTTAATATTAAGTTAGCAGTGCCACCCATAAATAAATATTAAAATGGATCAAAATTATTACGAATAATTGTCGAGTAATTGTCGAAATCCATCTGACGTAAAAAAAAAACGCAAAAAATCTATTCCGTCTAGCATATATATACATTTTTCTTGGAAATTCCTGGTTTTTGTAGGAATTTCGTATTTTTGGCAACAGCGCATGAGTATATTGATATTTTACGTGTTTTCCATATCATTATTGACGATTATAAATTTTTTTAAGCAGCTTCCTATTTTCCAGAAGCAAAAAAATTATGTTTCAAAGCTGAATGATAGAACATTAAGTAGTACACTTATGTAACTTTGTTGATTTATTATTTTTTCAATAACAATTTATCTGAACAATTGTCAAATGACCAAAACGTGTTTGTCGTGGGGTTTTAACGAGGGTTTTCTCCTATATATGCACCGTGTGATGTAATGAAAGAAATTTTCCGATTTCTCAGTAATACCCACTTGTAATTTGGTTAAATATGATTTTTTCCATCCAGAATTGTACTGAACAATTGTCGAATGACCTAAATGTAATTGTCGTGAGCACAGAACAAATGTCGCGCTCTTAATTTTTTTTATAGGGGGTGGCTCTGCTAACTTAATATTAAGTTAGCAGTGCCACCCATAAATAAATATTAAAATGCATCAAAATTATTACGAATAATTGTCGAGTAATTGTCGAAATCCATCTGACGTAAAAAAACGCAAAAAATCTATTCCGTCTAGCATATATATACAGTGTTTCCGCGTAAGTTGGCTACATATGGAAAACTTTTTTATTATTGGTTTTAGGAAAAAAAGTTATTCTTCATAAAAAGCTCTGCATTATCTAAAACCTGAAATGCAATCATTAGATATTTCTTATTTTGAGCCGTATACGAGGTTTGTCAAAAAATATTAATCTAAATTGGAAGTTATATCCAAATATGCAATTACAGCTATTTAACATGAAAATTAAGATTTGGTGATTATTTAAGTTTTACATTATAAAGTATTTGTAATCGTAAGTAATCACCAAATCTTAATTTTTATGCTAAATAGCTGTAATTGCATATTTGGATATAACTTCCAATTTTAAACAACTTTACTTCTTACAATTTTTCTGTATTGTGAAAAACAAAGGTACTTTACTCTTGAGTGAGATTAATATTTTTTGACAAACCTCGTATACGGCTCAAAATAAGAAATATCTAATGATTGCATTTTAGATAATGCAGAGCTTTTTATGAGGAATAACTTTTTTTCCTAAAACCAATAATAAAAAAGTTTTCCATATGTAGCCAACTTACGCGGACAAACTGTGTATACCTTTTTCTTGGAAATTCCATATCATTATCGACGAATACAATTTTTTTTCAAGCAACTTCCTATTTTTCAAAAGCAAAAAAATTATGTTTCAAAGCTGAATGATAGAACACACTTATGTAACTTTGTTGATTTATTTTTTTTCAATAAGAATTTATCTGAAAAATTGTCAAATGACCAAAACGTGTTTGTCGTGGGGTATTTGAATTTTTTGAAGCAAAAAACTAAGTAATTGGTGAAATTGGATGAAAAAAATATTCCGATTTCTCAATAATATACCCAGGAAACTTGGTTAATTATTGTTTTTCCCACGATCGTGCGATTTAAACTTTCCCGCACGCATTTTATTTTTGAAAGTGTCACTCTCCCGCACTAGTGCGAGAAAGTAAAATTATGCAAATTTTGACCTTATTAGATAGATTTTTACTTCGGAGGTTATAATCAAAACTGTGGAGATTCGCCGATATTCATCAGTGATGTAGATATTTGAATAGAAACCCTGGATAAAACTTGTTTTATTTATATTTTACAAAATATAAGAATTTCTGGATAGACTTTTCTATTTGGTGGGCAACTTTCTCCTTTTTCTTTGAGGTCATCATATTGGATCCAACACGTTCCCCTTCGGCAGAACGCCGTATAATGACCTGGAATAGGAGTCCTAGTTTGTATCTTGGATCCAGTAAAATTTATCAATCCTATAAGTTCGTATTTTTCCTTTGTTTTTCCATCCGTGAATGAATTTGTTATCGAATCTAATCTATAGTTATTGGTTCCTCTTGTCCATATATTTCGAACAAAACGATATTTCCTGAAATATAACATTAACAAAATGATGTATTCCAAACGGCTGAATAAATAAACAAAAAATTTGAATTCAAAAGAGGGTGGGGACTTTCTGAAGCTTACTTCTTGCTTATATTGGCCCTGAAAATTGTTAATATCTGTCACCAGCAAAAATGTTCGAATATCATGAATTTTTTTGTCCCGTCTTTTTTTATGTAGGCAAGTATCTTTATCTTTTCTAAACAAGAAATCTTATTTCGTGAAATGAAAAACGTCAGATTAATGACATTGTCATAGCTTCGGTTTCTGGAAATTATCACAGGAACGAAAGAAATATGACTGAACTTTTTCAGTTGGGATGAATAAACGGTACAAAAACACCGCACCACTTTGTGGCCTCACTCAGCCCGGTATTTTTTTAAGCAAGTCATAACTATTTTCGAACTAGATATAGTTAATTTCATCAAAATTTTAGAAAAAGAGTTTGGATAATTTTTAACAAGTATGTTTCCCTATTTTTGTTTAATTGCAGTGGTAGAAGTGAGGTCTGATAGATATATTCATGAAGGGACCTTGAATGCAAAATTTCAAGTTTTTAAAGTCATTATTGCAAAACAAATCAATTCATATCAAAATTTCGAGTAAGCTTTTGGAATAATTTCTTATCAAACTTAATTGCTCTAAAGTGGAAAAAAGTTAATTAACTAACCTATATCCAATGAAACTGATTGTGATGTTTCGTGGTGGTTTCTACATTTTTTGTCGTTGGTTATGATTCCTTCTATAAAGCTTCCTAAGTTCTCCTTTGATAATTTCGCATGCAAGCCGTAAGTTGGGTATTCAATTCTTCGAAAACACCCATTTTTACAGTTTCGGATTTCCACAAAACTGGGAAACTGTTTGAAAATTTTTGCTGCAAGAGAACTCACGCTGGTGGTACAGTTAATTTCTC
Organism: Lochmaea capreae; assembly: GCA_949126875.1. Classification (NCBI taxonomy): domain Eukaryota; kingdom Metazoa; phylum Arthropoda; class Insecta; order Coleoptera; family Chrysomelidae; genus Lochmaea; species Lochmaea capreae. Next base: position 11,984,789 of record OX421402.1, on the reverse strand, counting down.
GTGTTGGTGTATTTTCTTTGAAATCTTCCCCAAATAATATACATATTATTTCGGCCCTTTTCTTATATGTCGTTTGTCTGACACCGTTCTCCATTGTATCAAACACAAGGTGAAAAAAATTATTTTCATTTTTATTTAAATTGATGAAATTTCTTATGTTTCTATTATCGCCAAATGCCGCTAGTAATATTTGGAAAATACTGTCGAACGCACAAGTATTTGTGAGCGACACTTCTGATTTTCCCAATTTAATTAGTCGTAAAGATGACACGGTTCCATTTTTTAAACATGGCAATTTACCGTATCTTTTGTACGACATTGCGTCGAGAAACTCCACAGTATTTTTATTCAAATATCTGGATTTTTTAGAAATTTTCGGTGAGCCACCCTTTCCTCTCCAATTATCAATTTTTTGAGTTGCGAGTCTGTCGTCTTTCCTTGAGTTGTAAAAGCATTCGGGGCATAATATTATTTTATCTTCCTCTTCTTTATTATATTTTGTACAATTTAAACAAATTGCACACACTCGAGCATTGTAGGAGTTTCCTTTGCAATATTCGCAAACAAATACTCGTTTGAATACATTTACTTCTGACGACAAGTCCTGAAAAGGTTGTCTCTCCGTAGATTCGTCTTCTATTTCCCTTTTATTATTGGAATCAGATGTTTTTTTGTCGAAACTTTCATCATAAATTTCATTTTTTGTGGAAGAAATGGGGGGGGACAAATGATCATGATCATCAAATATATCGGACAGTCGACTGTCATTAAATGTTTGGACAATTTCAGAAGCAGTTGTGGTGTTAACTGAACTGACGGGAAAATCTGCGGAAAATTCCTTCTCGATTTCAAAACGATTCAGAGAGACGTCACTTGAAACATCAATTTTCATTTTCCTTTGTGATTTTTTCAATATTGGTTTTATATCTATAATATTCGTAGCTGAATGTACATTTTCATTCGATTTAGTTTCGAATATTTTCAACTTTCCGTCATTGTATTCGAGAAATGTTCTCACTGCGACATCTACTCGTAATATGCGATTGCAGAGAACATGATTCTTTATTATGTTGAATTCAGCTTCCACAGGAGCACTACTGGCAGGTATTCGCCCATAGCCAAAATCATCCCTGCAAATGCAACTCCAAAGGGGTATTGTTGCCATTTTTTTTATTAGACGATCGGCGAAGACGGGAAAATATCTGGGGTTGAAATCATCTCCGTCTTCGCACTCCAGTTTTCTCTCAACTCCTTTCCTTATATCAATACCCCATTGTTGCCATAGGTTCCCAACCAGATCTGATTTTTCGTTTCCTTCCTCATCATTTTCTTCTTCATCTGTTGATTCTTCGAAATTCACTTCTTTTTCGGAGTCTTCGATTGTTTTATCTATGATTTCCCCAACTTCTTCTTGGCAAGTATTGCTATTCATCAGAGAAACAATAACATCAAGAGATTCCTTCAAAGAAATTGCACCTACACCCGCTTTTTCAAACAAAGAAATTGTCAATAGTGCGGTAATAACACGCTTGACAGAGTCTCTGTCACGACATAAAATGAGTTGTCCAATCGCACACAAGTAGAATTTTTTTTCCATTTCCATTATTTCTTGAAGAAATTTACCCAGCTCTTGATAAAATGTGCTACATCTGTTCTTATGTAAGTTTTTGGGACGTCCGATAGTCCAGAATTGTAACACCTATTTGTGTAATCCATTATATCGTTGAGTGAAAAATACAAGATAATATAAACAAATATAAATAAAATTGTGGCTGGAGCTGCTCCTAGTAGATGGATGCTTCTCCTCCATGGTTGGAAGATGATCCCAGCCGGTAGAAAATATAATCAATCGGTCAAAAAATCAACGACCGACAGAAAATATTCCCCACCGGTTTACAGGATGTTTTCTACCGGCTGCACCCTGCTAGAAGTTTGTCTTTACTAGCAAAGTGCAGAAATAAAAATATACAATCAGGAACAAATTCAAAATCAACAATTATAAAACATTATTTATGTCAAATATCAACAAAAAATTAACAATGTACATTTAATACAATATTTTAACCAAAAATATCAAACACAAATTACACAGCATAATATATTTTAAAATTAACATATTAACACCCCAATATCACCACTACTTCACCAACCCCTACCACACTCAAGCTTGAGCATGCAAATATTAAACCCATGCAGATAAGAAAATAAACATGCAAATAATATGTACTTTACCAAATAATATAAGCCTTATAATGAATTAGAATGGAAATTTTGATTTATTAATAGTACTGGAAAAAAATCTGGAGCTCCAAATTGAAAAAGTCAAAGATAACTTTTGTAACCTGAAAAATCCTTTCCTGAAAGAAATTCTGGAACAAAAAATTAAATTAATGATAAAAAAAATTATCTAAAATTTTTGATTATTTTTGAGATAGGCCTATGAGCAAGTTTAAATATATCGTTATATTACAAATAAATTCTAAAGAGTATATCCATCGCTGGTAAAATTTCTAGAACAGAAAATCAAAAAAAATTAAAAAATTCAACAAAAATCCGATGGAATCTTGAAGCCTGTAAAAGAGTGTTAGTGTGCTGAAAAGAAGCGCTGAAAAAAATTAAATTAAATTATATTCATGAAAAAAGAGTATCAAAATTTTTTATAATTTTTGAAATAGGCCTATCAGCAAGTTTGAATATATCGATATATTCCAAATAAATTCTGAAGAGCATATCCATCGCTGGTAAAATTTCTAGAACAGAAAATCAAACAAAATTAAAAAATTCAACAAAAATCCGTTGGAATCTTGAAGCCTGTAAGAGAGTGTTAGTGTGCTGAAAAGGAAGCGCTGAAAAAAATTGTTAGTAGTTAGTCAGAACCTGCCAAGTAGCCATTTTGCATGTAACAGCTTTGGCTTCTACGATATTTTGATAGCCCATACTGGGCAACAATTTCCCCAACTTGTTAATCCATACCCATTCAACAAACGGAAAACACTTAAGCGCACTCGCCCCATCTGGATGACCGCCCGCTTTGCAAACGAGACTGACCGACAACCTAGTGAACGAGCACTTTCCCACAGTGTGGTACTGCGTGCATCCGTGAAGGAAAAAGTCAATCGTAAGCACACAAGTGGTTACATGTGGCGTCCTTGACAAGTAAAATAAAATGCTTACCAATGTCTGTTTGAAAAAAAGAACCAACTTGTGAAAGGAAGGCAGGACAATATTTAGAAAAATGAGGAACAACATAGCTTACCTATGTCTTTTGAGAAAATAAGCAATTCCTAAGAGAATGGGAGGACAATATTTAGAAAAATGAGGAACGACATAGCTTACCTATGTCTTTTGAGAAAATAAGCAATTCATAAGAGAATGGGAGGACAATATTTAGAAAAATGAGGAACAACATAGCTTACCTATGTCTTTTGAGAAAATAAACACCTTGTTAAACAAAGGGAGGACAATATTTAGGAAAATGAGGAACGTCATAGTTTACCTATTGTTAGTTGTTAGTCAGAATCTGTCAAGTAGTCACTTTGCATGTATCAGCTTTGGCTTCTACGATATTTTGATAGCCCATACTGGGCAACAATTTCCCCAACTTGTTCATCCATACCCATTCAACAAACGGAAAACACTTAAGCGCACTCGCCCCATCTGGCTGACTGCCCGCTTTGCAAACGAGACTGACGGACAACCTAGGGAACGAGCACTTTCCCACAGTGTGGTACTACGTGCATCCGTGAAGGAAAAAGTCAATCGGAAGCAACCTAGTGATTACATGTAGTGTCCTTGACATGTAAAATAAAAAGCTTGCCAATGTCTTTTGAAAAATAACCACCTCGTAAAAGAAATGGAGGACAATACTTAGGAAAATGAGGAACGACATAGCTTACCTATGTCTTTTGAAAAATAACCACCTCGTAAAAGAAATGGAGGACAATACTTAGGAAAATGAGGAACGACATAGCTTACCTATGTCTTTTGAAAAATAACCACCTCGTAAAAGAAATGGAGGACAATATCTAGAAAAATGGGGAGCGACATAGCTTACTTAGGTATGTATTTTGAAAAGTTAAGCAATTAAGGCTGAAAGTTACCTTGCGTAGATGGAAGTTTGTCCCCCATGGCTGGAAGAAGACCCCAGCCAGTAGAAAATATAATCAATCGGTCAAAAAGTCTAAAACCGATGGAAAATATTCCCCACCGGCTCATAGGATGTTTTCCATTGGCTAAACCCTACCAGAAGTTTGTCTTTACCTGCTAAGTGTAGGAATGAAAATGTACAAACATGAATTCAGGAATTATAAAAACGGTATGTCAAATATTACCAAAATATTTACATTTTCAATAATGCTTTCACCAAAAGGTATACTAACCTATGTCTTTTGGAAAAAGGCATATAAAGAAGTTATAAAAATTGGGAAAAGATGGAAAACAATATAGCTTACTCGTGTCTTTTGAAAATTAAGTGCATAAACAGTTTTAAATTCTAATACATAATTTGTAACAATATTCCAAGTTCATATAAGTTAATAATCATGAGTAGGCAATTATTATTCTATCGAAGTGTTCTAAACTATTTCAGTTTGCTGATAAATTATAAATCGGTTAATATTATTGTATAAAAATTATTTGTAAAAGATCCATAACATTTTAAATACAGTGTATTTATTTATTGCTAGTAGTAGTGAGAAATAAAGAAAGGATAATATTTTGGGAAATATAGGAAACAACATAGATCTCCTATGTCTTTGGAAAAAAATATTTTGGAAATAAATCAATACAGAATGGATTTTATAAAATAAGTAACCAATTGTACAATAACTAAAAAGTATATAACTTACTGTATCAAAGATTATTCTTAACTATTTTAAAATCTAATAAGCGAGTACTCAAATTATTGATGAATTTTATATCAGTTAAACTTTTTGTATAAAAATTATTTGTAAAAGATCCAAAATATTTTAAATACAGTGTGTATATTTATTTATTGCTCGTACTTATAGTGGTAGTGAGAAATGAAGAGAGGATAATATTTTGGGAAAATACAACAAAAAACATAGGTATCCTATGTCTTTGGAAATAAATAAATACAGACTATATTTTATAAAATAAGTAACCGACAATACGATAACTAAAAATATTCGAAAAGTATATAACTTACTCTATTTATGAATGTCTTAAACCATTTTAAAATCCAATTTGTTGATAAATTAAGAATCGGTTGAAATTTTTGTATGAAAATTATTTGTAAAAGTTCCATGATATTATAAAAACCTTTAAATACACTCTATTCATATATTGCTAGTAGATCTAGTAAAGAAAGGGTAATATATACGGGTAAAATATACAAAGCAACATAGTTACTTATGTCTTTTGAAAAAAAAATGGAAAATGAATAAATAGAGTATATATGTAGTGCTAGTAACTACCAAATAATAAAATACTGACTTACCTTATATAAAAAATTATAATCCTTGGAAATCATGACCAAATATTCGAACTGCACTTAGGTACACTATCGAAAAGTTCGAAGACACACACAGTTTCACTACCGAAAATAATTTCGAACAAAGGTACACTCCTGAAAATTCGAAAACACACTTATATTCCCGTAAATTAATAAAATACACTCCCGACACGACCGTCCGATTTAAAAATTCATTCGTTACTGAAAGCAATAAGATATTCATTAGTCACTCTATTACACATAAACAAGTATTTGTCATCGATGTGAATTCAATATACACTGGCCGCCCCATTTAAGAATATAAATATATATTATTTTAAAAAACGTTTTCTATTATTTTTGATATTTTCAATATACAGGGAAAGTAGAAAAGTTCTAAAAAAAATTCTTAAATCAATTTTTTTAGGATATTCTAAGAATTTACAAGAAAATAGTTATTGTGAATTCTATTTTCAGTATAATTTTGGCAGGCAGTGTATATATCGACACAATTAACATGTATTAGAACGTGTATTTTACCTTCATATTTTTCTGCGATTAACGGAAAGAAGAAGAGACTAAGGAATATCTATTAACTTCTTCTTTTTCTTTAACAGGGGATAATTTACCTGGATTATACAGGAGAAATATTTTATTGTAGTATTGATGTATGTGTTCGAGGGGATATTTTACTTTAATTTGTTTCCCTGATTCACAAAATGAAGAAGCACTAAGGGATTTTGTTTAATTTCTTTTTTTTATTCTCTCAAGAATGTATAAAATGATGGCTTGTTGTGTGCTGATTTTTAAAAAAATATGTAAAGACAAGGTAAGTGAAGTACATGGATAAAAGTGTAACGCGCAAAATACCCTCTTGGGCTCCCCGACTAATGTGTGAATCAAAAACCAGAAGTATTCTGTTAAAGCATTCAGCATTACACAAATACTTGTTCAATATGACTGTATGTTTGGTTGCATATACCAAAATCTTTTATTAATAGAAAATCGTTCATTAATAGGGGTCATTAATGAATCATTTTTAGTACATTATAATTCTTGATAACCACAACTGTGTGTATGGTTGCCTTCTACTTCACTTCTAATTAACATCATAACACTATACAAGAATAAAATTATTCTATAATATTGTACTCATTACCCGGAAGAACTAAATATGTTTTTCATAAAATAGTTGGCTACCGCCCATATCTTTACTCGACAATGAAAATGGGAACATTTATTTGGATATACTGTGAACAACCATTAATTTATCGTCATTACAGAAGACGATCTTAGAGACGTTGAATTAACATTTTTATTCTTTGCCTCAATTTTTCCATGCGAATTTTCCAAATCGATGGATTCACAGAAGTGACCTCTGGTTCTTCAGACCTTGGTTCGTTTAAATTTTACTTTTGAAATATCTGAAATAACGCTATCTACAAAATTTTATAAATATCATGCTTTTAGTTTTAAAGATGCTTACTTGATCCATACTTTATGCCAACCCTGTATTATTAATAAAAATAATTGATCTTTTTTTTTTTCTGAGCCCGTCTGACAAGTCTCCGATAGACTGCAGCCTAATGCTTATTGTCTTTTTGCTCGTGCTTTCTCATTGCACACTTTGACATTTAATCGAAAATCATCTGTCAGTGTCACACTTCTCCCTATTACGGCTCGATAATAGTTTTCTTGCAATTTATTCATAACAAATTATGGAATATATTCAAAGCACGCCACATGAAATTCAAGAGAAGTTGGCGATAACATTTTGTATGCACCACGTCAGTAAAGTGTCTTTATCGAACTCGCCTGTTAGTCGCCTCATAATTTCAGACTCGTCCGATAAAGACTCACTTTACTGCCTTGTAAATAACTATTATTTCTATGTTCACAAAAAATATATAGAACCGTTGAGTGAAAAATACTCAACGATTATATTAAAATCCCCCGAGAATATCAGAGCACATGCATTCTCAAGTGCTTTCGATTCGTCGATAGTCTGTGAATTGAATATAAGTATATGAGTTTCTTATTCATTTCAAATTATTTATTTCTTACCACTTCTCGAGGAAATTCCATTCCACATCTTATTGTACCTAATAGCCATTTACTAATCGACACCATGTCATGGGATTCTGAAAATTGGGATGTTACTGAAAATTGTTGATTTCCACAATATGCCACTGCGTTGTACAAAAAAATGTGTTTGGAAACACTTCCATCAACATGAATGATTTTCTTCGCAACTCCTCCAGTTGCATCTATACATAAATTTGTTTCGTATATTTTATTCATTTTGTTGAAAACACGAATTTGATGAGCTGAGGCGATCACGACATGAAACGGGTATACCCAATTTCACGAATTACATTTTGTCCAAAGGAACTTCTTTTCAAAATTGCAATTGCTCTGAGTGGGTCTTGGTCCAGATACTGTGATCGAATGTATTCATGTTTTGCAACCCTCAAAACTTCTGCGTCATACAAGTGCGGTGTCTCCTTTGTTTCCCCCACATCCATCATTTCACCAGCTAATCTACATCTCCATTTAACTGTAGATTCGGTTTGCAGGTCTTTCGCGATTTTGTTTCTGAGATTTCCGCGTAGTTGGCGTTTTCCACAATCTCCTCTGCCTTCAGAAATTGAACATTCTATTTTTCGAATTGCTTTTTCCTGATCTGGAGGCAGTACCTTGCAAATGGCGATACTTCCACATTTGCAAAAACCTGAAAATTGTAATGCTTGTTCAATCAAATATAGTTTAATTAAATCATTTGTGGAATTTTCTGCGGGAGAAATGAATGAAATGACAAAGGTTTTTGGATTTGAACTTTTCTACATCGCAATAATGTTTTCAACAATGTCCCTTGACGGTATACAATAGTATACATAACCCACTTAATTCATCCTTCTTTGTCGTGTAGGCTTTCAGTTTACACAAAATAGTTTCTTTGTTTACTAAATTATCAGCCGAATGGGCAAAATTTAGGCAGGTTTGACAAGAATGTTGTATTAGACAATTTTTTAACAAATACCCCGTAACATACACTAAAGCGTTTCCTTCTCTGCTTGATAGATTTCAGTAATCTGTTGTAAACACTTTTAAAGGCACATTTTTAGTTTCTGTTGGAAAAGTGAACTGTTATAGACATTCTTTTGTAAGTTCAAAACCATAAGTTAAAAGAACTTCGTTTACGTCATCGATACAGTTTGTACCTTCAAATAGTTTTCTGTAATTTTTGCTATTGGTGCCGATAATAAAAGTGTCTTTTTTTATATCATCAATCGTCGGACCGTAAAAACAACGATGGTTAGTGTTGAACATTGATGATTTAGCTATTCTTTAATAATAATGTTACATTATAAAAATATAAATTCTTTTTTGATGTAATAACTTAACTAAAAAACTTTATATTCGACAATAATGACAGGGAGAACACGAAAAATGTCATTATACTTATGCGCTGTTGCCAAAAATACGAAATTCCTTCAAAAACCAGGAATTTCCAAGAAAAACGTATATACCTATATGCTAGACGGAATAGATTTTTTGCGTTTTTTTTACGTCAGATGGATTTCGACAATTACTCGACAATTATTATTCGTAATAATTTTGATGCATTTTTATATTTATTTATGGGTGGCACTGCTAACTTAATATTAAGTTAGCAGAGCCACCCCCTATAAAAAAAACTAAGAGCGCGACAAATTTTTTACGTTCACGACAAATTCTCGACAATTATTCGACAATTATTGGAATAGGTTTCATCGATTTATTTGCAAGTGGCTCTGCTAACTTTATAGGGGTGACGAAAGCTTTGTCGGTTCCTTTGAAGTCGGACTTACACGATATTGAGCGGAAATACGTCGAGGCATTGGTCGCGTTCATATCAACAAAGTTGATCAGGTGGCGATTTTCAGAGTAACCCATCATTTCTTAATTCTGCTGAACGTTCTAATCGTATTATAACAATTATTCATTCATCTGCGATTTCAATTTAGTTTAATAGCTCCCAGTGATGTTCATTTATTTTCAAGATACAAAGGTCTAAAAAATCTTCAAACAAAAATATGCTACGTCATTTTATATGTTTATTCACATAATATTTGTCATAAATGACAGTTAATGCATCACTGATCGATAGCGTAGCGTATTTCAATAATTCTGATGGCGACTGCTACCACAGCGCTCACATCAATCAGTTGACAAAACACGCGTTCAGCAGGAAATTGATTATCGTTCCGGTAGCGCTACGTTGAGATGAACGCCACCAATGAAACATAAACTACCTGATACACCGAGAAAAATAACACAAGTATTGATTCGAAGTAAACCCATAACTACACTAAGAAAAATAGTAGTGTTGATGAGCATCACTCCCATTTAGGATTATAGAATATAGAAAACCATTGGGAAGATTCGAGTGAAGAGCTATATTACTCTTCTGATAATGAACCTGACGAACATAACACAGAGAGAGAGAGAGGTACATTTAGAAGAATACTATGCAGTATTTTATGATGACAAGGAGTGTATAGGGAGTGTAATTCAGAACACGAGTGCCGATGAATTTAATATGAAATTTCTTAAACAGGAGCTTATTAATTTTATTTGGCCCAGAAATCCTGATACCGCTAATATTAAAAAATAATTTATATCTATTCTACGGGCCAATAGAGCTAGTTGGCAGTGGCCCATAAGAACTGAAGAGATATGGTATTTTAAATATATCAAAAAAGTACAAACTTGCGAAAAACAGCATTTTTAACTAGTTAGTAGTAGTAAAGTTGTAAACGATTTTCACTTACTTACGTTATTCTTTTCAAATACTTATAAGAAATGTAGAGTTTAATTTGTGTTTATTTTTAATAGGTTCATTTAAAGTTTACTTTTGTATTATCCCAACTTCTTTGTTGTGTATAGATTATAAGATTTTTATATTGCGTAGTATTTAAAAAATAAATATCTGTTTTCTACAAGAAACAGTATATTGTATACATATGCAGTAAAGTGGCATTTTTCAGGCTGAAAGAAGATATGGATATGACCACTTCCTGAGGCCTGGAAAAAGCACTTTACTGCCGTGGTTTACATATAATTTTTTATCCTAGACAATAATTGTTGGTAATATATTTTTCTATCATATTTCGCTTTCGATTTTTCCGGTAATAAGTCAAGCGTGACCTGGTTAGCTTTATCTTTTATTTCAGGCGGAGTCGGATAAACTATTTCATCTGATTCCGGCTCCATAACTGACAAGTTAACTTCAAATAAACATCAAAATACGACAACTTATGATTGAATTTAACAACTGCATTGACTTTGACAACTGATCACAATTTATTTTCATACTGACGTTTAATAAGTCAATACAGAATGGTTTTTATAAAATAAGTAATCAACTGTACAATAACTAAAAAGATTAGGAAAGTACTTATATAACTTACAGTATCAAAGAGTTTTCTAAACTATTCCAAAATCAAATAAGAAAGTACTAAGTTTATTGAAGAATTTTATATCTGTTAAACTTTTTGTATAAAAATTATTCATAAAAGATTCAAAAGATTTTAAATACAGTGTATTTATTTATTGCTAGTAGTAGTGAGAAATACTATGTATGTGGAAAAAAATATTTGACAAATAAGTCAATACAGAATGGTTTTTATAAAATAAGTAATCAACTGTACAATAACTAAAAAGATTCGGAAAGTATATAACTTACAGTATCAAAGAGTTTTCTAAACTATTCCAAAATCAAATAAGAAAGTACTAAGTTTGTTGAAGAATTTTATATCTGTTAAACTTTTTGTATAAAAATTATTCATAAGAGATTCAAAATATTTTAAATACAGTGTGTATTTATTTATTGCTAGTAGTAGTGAGAAATACTATGTATGTGGAAAAAAATATTTGACAAATAAGTCAATACAGAATGGTTTTTATAAAATAAGTAATCAACTGTACAATAACTAAAAAGATTCGGAAAGTATATAACTTACAGTATCAAAGAGTTTTCTAAACTATTCCAAAATCAAATAAGAAAGTACTAAGTTTGTAGAAGAATTTTATATCTGTTAAACTTTTTGTATAAAAATTATTCATAAAAGATTCAAAATATTTTAAATACAGTGTGTATTTATTTATTGCTAGTAGTAGTGAGAAATACTATGTATGTGGAAAAAAATATTTGACAAATAAGTCAATACAGAATGGTTTTTATAAAATAAGTAATCAACTGTACAATAACTAAAAAGATTCAAAAAGTATATAACTTACAGTATCAAAGAGTTTTCTAAACTATTCCAAAATCAAATAAGAAAGTACTAAAGTTTGTTGAAGAATTTTATATCTGTTAAACTTTTTGTATAAAAATTATTCATAAATAAAGATTCAAAATATTTTAAATACAGTGTATTTATTTATTGCTAGTAGTAGTGAGAAATGCTATGTATTTGGCAAAAATATTTGACAAATAGGTAAGTCAATACAGAATGGTTTTTATAAAATAAGTAATCAACTGTACAATAACTAAAAAGATTCGGAAAGTATATAACTTATAGTATCAAAGAGTTTTCTAAACTATTCCAAAATTAAATAAGAAAGTAAATGATGAATTTTATATCTGTTGAACTTTTTGTATAAAAATCATTCGTAAAAGATCCAAAATATTTTAAATACAGAGTGTATTCATTTATTGCTAATAGTAGTGAGAAAATACTATGTCTTTGGAAAAAAATATTCGAGAAATATATCAATACAGAATGGATAATATAAAATAAAAGTAGCCAACTGTACAATAACTAAAAAGATTCGGAAAGTATATATAACTTTTACAGTATCAAAGAGTTTTCTAAACTATTTCAAAATCAAATAAGAAAGTACTCAGTTTTATTGATGAATTTTATATCATTTATATACTTTCTGTATAAAAATTATTTGTAAAAGATTCAAAATATTTTAAATATAGTGTATATTATTTATTGCTAATAGTAGTGGAACTATTTCAAAATCCAATAAAATACTCAATTTGTTGATAAATTATGAATCGGTTAAAATTTTTGTATGAAAATTATTTGTAAAAGATCCAAAATATCATAAAAACCTTTTTAAATACACTGTATTCATATATGGGGGTAAAAAATAATGAAAACAACATATAGTTTACCTGTCTTTTGAAAAAAAATATATGGAAAGTGAATAAATAGAGTCTTTAGGTACTTATTAGTTCTAGTATATAACTACCGAATAATAAAATACAGACTTACCTTATATACCTATAAAATAATAATCCTTGGAAATCACGACCAAAAATTCGAACTACACTTAGGTACACTATTGAAAATTTCGAAGACACACACAGTTTCACTACCGAAAATAATTTCGAACAAAGGCCGGTACACTCCCGAAAATTCGAAAACACACTTATATTCCCGTAAATTACGAATATACACTCCCGACACGACCGTCCGATTTAAAAATTCATTCGATACTGAAAGCGATATTTAAAATATATTCATTAGTCACTCCATTCGACATAACAAGTGTTAGTCATTGATTTGAATTCAATATACACTGGCCGCCCTATTTAAAAATATAAGGATAGATTATTCTGAAAAATGTTTTTCTATTCTTTTTGATATTTTTAGTATAGGGGGAAAGTAGAAAAGTTCCAAAACAATCCATAAATAAAAAATTTTACGATATTCTAAGATTTTGCAAGAAAATAGTTATTGTAAATTCTATTTTCAGTATAATTTTGGCGGGCAGTGTATTTATCGACAAAATAAACATGTATTAGAAGGGATATTCTACCTTCATTTGTTGTTGTGATTCACGGAGAGAAGAAGAGACTATGAAATCTTCTTTTTCTTTTACAGGGGATAATTTACCTGGCTTAAACTAGAAATATTTCATTGTGGTATTGGTTTATGTCTTCGAGGGTATATTTTACTTCAGTGATGGGTAATGTTAATAAACACTGAGTTCTGGAGCTTTTATTTACATCTCAAATATGCTTAAATTATGTCAAAATGTTTGTAATAGTGGACAGAACACAAATATCTAATAAACAATTTTTTTTGGTTAAAAATTGATAGTTAATAACTAGTTATTAACCAGTGACCGGTTAACAAAATTATTAACCAGTTAATACCCATCACTGGTTTTTCCTTATGGGTAGTGTCAACTGTCAGTTGATGCCGTTGGTGGACATGCCAGGCAACTCGTCTCCGCCCAGTGGGCGCTTATCTTAAAAATTCAGTATGGATACTGCAATCATAGTTAAGTAAATGACTACTGATGACTACAATATTTAATAAGTCTCAGTGCTACAATATACGCATTTATTGAATAGAATCAATTTTCTTTGCAGTCAACGCGCTTCATTTGTAAATCGGAACGCACTTTATTTATTTCTATTTTCACATAGAACACACTCCTGTTCAGTTGTCAAACATTTTGTGTCAACGCAAGCGCATATGACAGAATATTTAGACAACCATTGGTAATTTTTGTTTGTGTATCAATTAGGGTTAGAATTAGAGATTTTATAGAATTATGGTTTATTGTAAATTATGATAATGGAAAGAAAAATCAAACTCAAAGCCCTGAATAGTCATATAACATGTAAAATATGTAGGGGTTATCTTATAGACGCAACAACTGTTACAGAATGTTTGCATACTTGTAAGTATTGTACTAGTTTTATACAGCATATTGAATAAAAAGTTATGTATGTATGAATATATCTTATTTTAGTTTGCAAAACATGTCTAGTGAAACATTTGGAAGAAAACAATACTTGTCCAACATGTACTATAGTAATTCATCAGTCCCATCCACTTCAGTATATCAGTTTCGATAGGACTATGCAAGATATTGTTTATAAACTAGTACCAGATTTACAAAAAGGTAAGACACAGAAGAATAAGTTATTCAAAAATATCCAAGAAAGCAAACCCAACCACAATTATTTCATACATATGAAATGTTGAAAGTGTTACAAACTTGATACTATAGGTATCTATAAAATATGTCATTTTAAAACTTTCTTTGCAATCTGTGAAATACGCCTGTATATTAACCAATCCATAAACAAATACATAAAAAACTGATGGAAAGTGAATATTACAAAAAAATTATATGAATAACAATAGTTATAAAACTTATTTTTCAGATGAAATAAATCGTGAAAAAGAATTTTATAGACAAAGAGGCCTGCCCTATCCCAAAGATATACCGCTTACAAATGGTGAAGTACATGGTGAAGATAACCATGTAGATAATAGTCATGCTGAAAATGATTATCATAGACAAGATGAACAAGTGAATGTGTGTTTAGAGTGTATTAGTTCAAATTTGAAAACTTTGAAAAGAAGATTTATAAGATGTTCTGCTCAAGCAACCATTTTACATTTGAAAAAATTTGTAGCAAAAAAGGTTTTGAATGGAATGGAGAAATATAGAGATGTAAGTATTGTTCTTGTACATTTAGTGTTGCCTTTTGATAGCCCATTATAGACTGCTACTGCTCTGATACATTTATCATTTTGTGGAAGTACTTAAATAGTGATAAACTTTGTGTTCTTATTATATTTCTTAATACAAAGATTCCTTGAAGACAAAACGTTTTATTTAGAATTAACCATAATAGAAATTCATTGTGGTATTATAACTAAAAAAAATTAAATCCCATATTTGAACTGAAGGAGCAAATTAATGATATATTTGAACTACTAAAAAATGCTTTATCCTCAACCCTTAATTTTATTACATTATAAATGTTTTCATTGTATTAAAATGAGAAAATAAAATTTACTAGGTACAATTTTATTTAATCATGCATAACTGCTTCATTTGCACTATTTAATAGTATTTATTTAAAAACATTGGTAATATTTATATTTTAATTGTTGATGTTTACAAAATTTGTGTTAATAATTGATTATTGTTAATAAATATGACTCTTCAACAAATAATTACTATGTACTTTGCAGCTGCTTACTTATATAACATCCAGTTGCATTATGACTTTTAGTACTTATAAATTGTAAAATTTGTATATAAAAGCTGTTGCTCATGGGTTTATATTTTTAATTTTCTTTTTGATGTTGTTTATTGAAATTCAGCTTTCTTTCATCTTTTTGACAAACTATTTTGATTTATTTGTTGTCCATTTTGTATGCTTTTTTTTTGGTGTCTCTGTATCATTTTTAGTTGTACAAATATAGTTTTAACAGTTAAAAACAAGCAAACTTGTTACATTTATGTATATTTTGTGTGCTTTCAGATTGATATTTTATGTAATGACGAATTACTGGGTAAAGACCACACATTGAAATTTGTATATGTGACCAGATGGCGTTTTCAAAATCCACCTCTAACGTTGCAGTATAGACCAAGGATCGATATATAATTATTTGTTACTTAAAATGAGCAATTATAAAGTGTTTTTTTATATAGAAACTCATATCGGTTTTGTAATTGCTCATTGTTATTTATTTTAGTTTTTAAAAAGATATTTTTTTGATCGTCGTCGGTGTATTGTGTTTAAAATACACACTAATAAGTATATTTATATAATTCGAGGTTCAAGTATATAATCGTTGTAAACATTGATTATTTTTGCTAACCATATTTGTGAGGTTGACCCCATATCACCATGCTATATGTTTAAAGGATATGTAGAAGTCTAAATGCAGGAAAACTTGACCCAAATATAAAACCATAATATTTAGGTTATTTTTTGGACAATTTTAATTTCCTAAAATACATATAGTTATAACTAAAATATTTCTTGTGATAAAGATCATTTATTAATTCCATAATTAAATTTACTTCTTTTTTATATTGTGACATCTGAGCATTTTACACGTTTTATGTCAACAAACCTTTCAAGATATGTAAACCTAGGCTTATTATTGGGAATCCAAACTATCCTAATATATATAGTACATGTGATTTTAGTTATTTTTCTTATGAACTCTCCAATTTTCATTTGTATAAGATAAGTGAAAAGTGATATACACAAACGTTTGCCAATGGTTTTTTGTTTAATTTTTAAGTATCTTTGGAATTAATCAAAATTATTTTTATGATTTTTGTTTGATTTTGAAGAAACGACAATGTCATCCTGACGATCGGGAAACTTAATCAACTCCGTATTTATGTTTAAAGATGTTTGAGTACTGTGTATATAAGCGTTTATATACATTTTCAAAAAATTTCGCACCCTTCGGGATGCAATATTGTATGTGTGATATTTTTATTCAATTAGTTGTTAACATAGAACGTGTTTTTAGAGGAAGGTACAGTATTTGAGATACGAAAGTTGCCTTTTGATGAAAACAATGAAATAAACTAGAATTGATTATGACAAATATTTTCAAAATACTATCGATTATTTATAAAATTGAGATTAATCTCCAATATTGTGAAGTAGAATGAAATAATTTTTCACATTGATGTTTACATTAAGTTACCAAGAAGCATCTTATTAGAGGCATTTTTAAGTAATAAAACACATTAAATATAGCCAATAATTAAACAATGAAATGGGGATTAAATTAAGAAGAGTAGCAAATATGAAATTTGTAGAATTTTTTTTTTAAAATGCCTTTAATTGTTTTGAGTTGCGGCAAGTGCAATAAGTATTTTTTGTAAAAAAAATCTGTAATTTAAGTAACAGCAATTATTTTAAACACAATATAATTAAGGTAAACTATACTTACATATAGTACAAATTTCGATAGTGCTGTTATCAAATACTGAAACTTATTTCAGTAGTAAGTCTTCATGTCGTTCATTTTGTTTTAATATTATAAATTATTTTTGAATTTGATTTTTGTAGAAAATATGCTTTATTATCATCATAAAGGAGCGTAAATGTTGATTCAAACTAATAATTTTTCTACTTTTTATTTTTTCACCCAGATGTAGAAATTAACATTCATATGGAACAATAGTGCAGAATCTTACCAACTAAGAGCAGAGCAATGACTGATAGAATAATATTACAAACAAGCACAAATGTTCATTTGCATCTGAAGTTGATGAATAAATAAAATATATATGCAAATGTTTCATTTGCCTTACATTATTTATATAAACAGTTTTGTTGTAATTAATTTATGAACTTTTTACACATTTTATTTTCTATTGCAGGCTTGCTCAGGCGTGCCGTTTTGGTATTTGATATCATCTTTTAGAAAGCAAGAAATTGCTAAATTAAAATTATGTATTGAGGTTGCCTCTACTACTGAAATGCACGTACATGAAATTGGATAGCGAATGTATTTATTACTGAAAACAATGTTCAAAAGTGATGTCTTGTGACATCTTCAACAGAATACTTACAGAATAAAGATTTTGGAGGGAAATCTTTTTTTTATCTTGATTTTTAAACTATTATATTAATTACCAAAACGACATGCAGAGTAGTGTGAGTAGCAATTAAAAGCTATTTAAACGTGGCGAAGGAACTAAACGACTCGCATTCGTGACACATTTTCAAATTCTTGAAGTATTGCTTGATTATTACAGTACATACAGTCGCGGTTTCGAATCCTCGATACCCCAGCCTTTAGTCCTTTTGTGCTCTTGGTTGTAGCGTTTATGTAACGAGATCAGTAGGCCTCATCAGGCTCAACAGCCTTTTCACTAGGTTCTTCTTGGAGAAATCCTCTCTAGTTCTATTAGTCTATATATCCAATGAGACAGTGCTTCACATTTGAAGAGAATGTGTGAGGCTGTTTCTTCATCTTGAATGCACAGCCGACAGATAGGTTCGTCCCTAACTGTATGCATGTGTTTCCTTATGGTACAGTAACCAGTGAGTAATCTTGTCACTTTTCTTATCTGGCCCCTGCTGAGGTTTAATATTTCATTAGTCAGCGATTCCAGTACGTCTGATATTTTGTTTGAATCCACCGAAACGTACAACCACGTGCTGCATTTTTTTATATTTCAAATGCTGGTTCAGGGCCAGTGAATGCAGTTTCAGACCTTAGCTTTGCTAGGATGTCTGCCGTTTCATTGCCTACAATACTCTTGTGCCCCGGGACCCACTGTCATCCTATTTTGGTTTGCCAGAGTTAAGAGTTTTTGAAGGTGATCCCAGACCAGTCTAGATCTGATAGCATGCTAAAAACTTCAGTGCTGCCTGATAATCTGAAGGTATACATCTTTTGGTCTCTATACCCCCTTTCGATGTTCATCTACAATCACGTGTCGATAGCGAACATTTGCAATTGGGCCTAGCATCGTGGACTCCAGCTCCTGTCACAATATCAGTTTTAGATCCTTTAGTGTACACCAAAGTTCCTTCCTGACTGGATGCTTCCAACCCATCCCAGTTTAGCAGGATATGGTATCGTTAATTGTAGCCAACATGTTATCACTTCTTATTTCAAGAAGCGAGTTTGTGATAACATCTGTGATTCTGGAATTATTGTGTGAATTGATTTATGCCTTCCAACCTTCATGCAGCCATTCTCACTTGCGCCGTAACATGCAGAGCAAGAGGCGGAAGATTGAGTATGGCTTCCCGGGCTGCTTCTCAACGCACCCGTTAGCTCCTGTTGGCTTTAATTTAATCTTTTTTGGTCACCACAATAAAGCTCCATAGATGTCCTTGGGTTTTACCACAGTTGTGTACAGCCAGTGTCCATGGATTTAGTCACTGTGTTTCCTATCGCCCGTTTGGCGAGTTATTTCTTTATTTCCAAGAACACCATTTTCGACACCAGTTGGTGTGAGGCTGTTTCACAGTATTTTCCTGATCGATAGGCAAGTTGGTTATAATGTAGTGTACTTTCAATGAGGAAGTTTCCCCTAACATGCATTGGCCTGAATGACTTTTCCTGGTTTGAGAAAAAAGACGATTACAGAAATGCTAGTCAGTTCACAAAAAATTATTAGTGATAATTTATGTTTTCTCTAGTGTTTTTTTTGTTGACTTGGTTCCTCGTTGGCGTAATATCTAGACATTCTACTAGTGTTTTATTTTTTCAGTCAACCGATAAAGCTTAAGGCTGATGTTTAATCAAAAATAAAAGAAAAATCTTCAGTAGTGCTGCATATTTTATTTAAACAAAAAGTGGTTTGTATTTCTTGTCCTATGCCCTATAATTTAAATTTTTTATATTTGTTAAATTGTATTAATTTAAAATGGCAGGTGATAGGTCCTTCATATCAAAATTTAAATTTTTTGATCCATTTTTTAATCAACTGAAGAATAATTAAGTCGGTGACACATTGAAGTTGCATATAAAATGTATTTTGCAGTTGCTTATAAATATATTTTATGTATAAAATCATAATGTTGTTGTAGTGTTATTTGAATAAAACCAATTTTTACCTTTGTAAAATATCTAAATTATAGCTAATAAAAAGCAATCACATCGTGTATAATATGTATATAGACACCAAATTGATTCAAATATTTTTGTACATATTAAAATATTTTATTAGGTTATTAATTTTGACGTTTTTTTTAACAAAACTTGGTGTATTTTAGAAAAACAGTTCTAACCACAAAGTCGTTGAATGTACATATTTTTCATGAAATTGTTGTCTACCATTATCTGGAAGGCTTTTGTCAAAAAGTAACGCAAGCAATTACACAAGCTTACAAAGTGCAATAAATCGAACGTAATTCGTTATTTTCACAATCAAAACCAAATGTCTTTATACTATAATATGTTTTTGACAATAATTCCCATGAAGTACAGGTTTCTACTTTATTTAAAAGGAGTTGCATTAAAATTTTGAATTATTGTAAATAGCAATTTTCCTTCTGTTAGAATAATGCAAACATACATGACAATACATAATAAACTGCTCATATACAAGCAGATTATAAACTAACTGGATCTAAACTTTCGCATTGCTTAAAGATTATTTTCAATCATCTGGTCTAGTTTTCCAGCTAATAAATTACGATCTTGTATTTATTTCTGTTGCAATCAATAAATATCAATTGTTCATAAAGCACAAATTTTTCCCCAATATAGAACAAAATATTTTATTTGAAAAACTAATCGACATGATTACCTATCTTGTGGAGAACAATTTTAAAATTTTGATACTGCCTTCAACTGGTAATTGAAAGTTGAAATTAAAGCAATGAAAATATAGGAATATGTATGAATACATATTTATAGTGGGGAGGATATGACAATGATATTTTTAATAAGGTGTTTACATTCAAAAAAGTAGAATAAATGTAACTGCAGCGTAGTGGACTTTAAGGAGTATTTTCAATTAGAATACATCTTATGACTTCCTTTTAAAACTTACCGCTTCTGATTTTCACAGTTTACTAGATTTGTGATTTCTAGCAAGTTATTAACCGATGAACAATTCTTACTTGCGTTATTTTCTACCTAACTCATTTTATTTTAATATGATTTGATTACGAATGGTAGGTGGTTGGGACCATTACAGCAAATTCTCGTTTTCAATCAAACAATTTTAAACTGACATTCCAAATGAGAGCTTTATTTAAGAATTTTATGAAAAGTAGTCCCGGTCAAGTTGGCAGAAATTTCTATATGGTGTTGTTCTCAACGTTCTGTTTAAACGTTTTCATTCCGCCAACAAAATCGTTCGAGCCCTTCATTGTTAATAAACCGTTGTTCGTCGTTGCTGCCAATTGGCCAATTTTTTTCTTGTTAATTGTGATTTACCAAGGAAAACTGGAGTTAACTAGCGGCATGTGTTTTGATTTGTGCCAATAACTTAAAACACTATTGTTTTGCGGCCAGTCAAGAGTGGCGCTACATTAATTGATGCTACCAACTGTCGAGTCAATTATTTATGCAAAAGTACCTCTTCTAAGGCACGAATTCTGTATATGAAGTTACCATTTCTTGGCGGTGCTTCTGTTTTGACTAATTAAATTTCAACATCATCAATGAACAACTAAAACCATCAGCAAGCACGAACAACGGAAACTTTATAAATCCACTTGGTAGACGCATGACTTAAAACAATTCCCCAAAAATAGTCAACGTCCATATTCCTCTATTAAAATATCCGAAGATGTGTTTTAATACTCCTTTGTTAACAAAAGCGAATTAGTGGAATGCAAATCCTATACCAGCTCATACATACATTTTACAAAATTCAATCTAAAAGCTGTAAATTGTGACAGAACATTATCATGGTATTAATGGTACATTCAAATAGTTTAGTTAAATTTGTATATATTAGAATTATTTGTATATACCCATAATCTCATTCTTTATATTATGCTTTTCGAGTGTTTGATGTAATATTGTGAATTTTGTAAATAAAACATTGCCTTAGAGTACTTACGTTGTTTATGCTTAATAACACTTCCAAACCCTATAATGTGTATCCTTTTATTTTCCGTTAATAGGAATAATATAAATGGGTATCCTGTAATGCGAAGAATACTATCTCTGTTGTTAATATTTGTTTGAATATTCCTAAGGAATTAAACACATGCTAGTTAATAAAATCTTAGAAACAATTTATTTTTAAATGTTACAAAAGCTAACGCCTCACAATAGGTTATTCAGTACAATAAATAATCCGCCTCTAGTAATCTAGAGTGTTATTTGGTAGCTAAAAATAAATAAATAATACTCAAAATTATTAACTATTGAACTAAAGTTTTATATCTTTAGAGAAATTCACAGCCTGTTATAAAAAAATTAAATATGAGGTAAATAGAGTAAACATATAAACAAAATATACATCTACATAACCTCAAAATGAATATAGGGTGTCCCTCGACCTTTTGACAGTCCAATATCTCAAAAATTGTTCAGATGGCATGTATGGAGTTTGGCAGCTAAAAACAGTGAAAACTAATACTTATGTTTATTATGAAATACATAACTTCGTTTTACCTCTCATTTCTGATCACGTGACCCCAACATGTATTTTTTAACCAGTATGTTATTACATTCATATTTCAAAAACAAATTCAACCATACAAAACTTTTCATTATTCTATTGTGCAGTAATGATAATAGAAGCTATTAAATGAATAGCTGTATAGTTTCAAATAATTGTAAATTATTTTATTAAAAAACAAAACATGTAATTAAAAATGAATGTAAATGCCCAAATTGATGACCATGTTTATAGCTGCCAAATTTCATCTGGATAGTTTTCGAGTTGTGGAACTGTCAAATGTCGTGGCACAGATCGTTGTGGCCACAATCTCCCGAAAACTTTATTGTAAGATGTACAAGAAATCTTTTAATAAGCTTTGAAGATTGAGTGAATGTACATGGTCTTCAATTTGAGCATTTATATGTTTTTTTAAATTGCCTGTTTAGTTTTTTAATTTGAGCTATAAGTGCCTATTATCAGTATCATTACTACACAATAGAATCGTGAAAGGTTTGGTATGGTTGAATTTGTTTTTGAAAGATGAATCCAAAAAATGTAATAACATACCGGTTGGGGCCACATGATCAGAAATGAGAGGTAAAACGAAGTGAATATAAGTATGTATTAGTTTCAACTGTTTTTAGCTGCCAAATTGCATCTAAACAATCTAAACAATTTTTTAGATATTGGACTGTCAAAAGGTCGTGGGACACCCTGTATATACAGGGTGGTCCCTAAGTAATTGTACATAGCTTTAATAAAATGTTGATATTAAGAGAGATACAGGTTGTTAAACATGAAATTTTTGATATTTACAATAACTTCAACGAAATCATCGAAATAGGTACAAACTTATGATTTATTATATCCAAAAACCCCCACTGCAAAATTTTTGTGCATTAAGTTATTGTAAAAAACCAATAATTAAGATTTCATGTTAACACCCAGTATCAACATTTTATTATAGCTAGTTGGTTTAAACCGCAATGTTTTAAAGTGAAGATTGTACTGTACTGCTATGTACAATTACTCAAGGACGACCCTGTATATATAAGAAAATATTAAATAAAAACTGTAAGAAACATAAGAAAAAGTGTACCCAAAGGAGATCACATCTTTATAACTTGAAAATATTTTGTTTTCATGTCACTTTGTTACTGAATTATGCATAATCAATTCTTCAAATTATACTATTTTGCGTAAATTTTATTAGACTGATTGACTGTAGGTATATTTGTCATACAAGCCATTCCGATAGTTTTGATCAGTAATGTTTTCTATTCCTCGTTACCAAAAGGGTACAGAATTTGTATAAGTAAAATAATAATTTTTACTTGGATAAGCTTGAAAATGGAATAGTTGAAACATGTGAATAGTTTGTTAATTGGAAATTATGATCTACTTATTTTTAAATAAGCAAAAGCGGTAGTCTCCTTTTTAATCGAAAAAATGTAAACTTAAGGCACTAAATTGTCCATATTCACTAATATAATATTAACAACAAATAGCAGATCTATTCCCAAACATTTAATATAACTAAAAACTAATCCTACAAATTGTTGTAACATTGGAAGACATATCACAATTATATATAAAAATTTTGAAAGATCATTGCACAATATAGGATTTTTTCAACAATTCAAAAATTTTTATTCTGAATTTGATTTATTTAAAACTAATTGTAATATCTTTAAATGCTAATATTTAATCACTGAACATAATTGGGATGTTGACGGCATAAAATTATGTAAAAATGGTAGTTGCTATGTAGAGATATTAAAAAACACAATATTTGCAGCTATATGCACGATTCAAGACACTTTTACAAAACTAGTCAACATCCCTATTATTGTAAAAAGGTAAATATACCCACGACAAAATAGGATGGCCTATCCTCGGACAAATGTCGAACTGCGCCGTTTTTATGTCCGCTAACCTAACCGTCCGTTATCTGCCTATGGTTTGCTGCTTTGTTCTCTATAGTTGTACGTATACAACTATTTAAATTATTGCGCTATTTTTAAATAAAGAATTTACGTAAACATTACTTTAAAAAAGAGTTCGGGAGAGTAAATTTTTGCGTCTAGCGATATCAGCGTAATCTTAACTCGGGTATTTTCGTTTTGACATTGACAGTTTATATTTTGTATATTTTTTTGATCGGTTTGGTTAGGTTAATGTTATTGAGTTGTATGAATGTTAAATTTATACCAGAAAGTAGTAAAATAAAGGCAATGAACTGTTATTAGGATGAATGGTGGATCTTTTGCGATGTGGAACTAACTAATAATAGTTTTTTGTTTTAGTTCAATAAATATTTTTAATTACCGCTTGATAAATATACTTTTACAATACTACTACCAAAAAAAACTAATTAAATGAACTTTGCAACTCTACTAAAACAACAAATAGTAAATAGCCGAAAAAACGGCATACCACGTGTTCGGATACATTCGGCTTCCCCAATTTACCGTAATACTCCTTCCGTTATACCATACCGTAAGCAAGATGTCATTTTACATTGAGATTTAGGATCTTGTACTGTTTAAAAATAGTTGATTCGTCCCTACAATATAATGGAAAATATATTCAATCCCAAAAACCGTTCGATTTTCTCCACTCACCTCAATAAAAATGATTATAAAAGTGACCTTCAATTGAACATGTGATGTAAAATTATTCCAATATAATCGCCCACAGTAATTTCGCTACTTAATACCTACCGCTGGCACAATATTATTCCGGCGAAGCATCAATGTCGATATCACGACTGGTATTTTTTTGTCTAACAAGTCGAGACAGATGAGCCATTCTATTTTGCCCCTAATCGTTGTAAATGCTGTGATAGCATACTATTGTTTAAGAAGGGTGGTAAAATTTTTTAACGTCTCTTATCTATAAATATTACAATAAAAAAGACCTATTAGACCGAATTCTCCTCAGATCGTCCCGAACAGAATCGATTGTGGTTGTCACGATTGAAATCGGGGGATCATATTCATCAGATTGCATTGGTACGAGTGGTCAGGTGTATAGCGTAGATGCCGTAAACTGAATACGAAGTTGTTGTACTTCCCCTTCTATTATTCTTTCTATAGTCCCATTATTCTTACAGCTTCGAATCATACTTTCTTTACCACTGACTATTTGGGGTAGTCATTTCGTTTGACGTTATACAGAGATACTTCCATAGAGATACTACAGATAGAGACAACAAGCCATAGGCCGCTGTGAAAGTTGGAATGTCCGTATGAACTCCGGTGAAAGAGAAAGAGGCGTCTTTGTCTGTGTCTACAGTATACACGCCATTGAAGAAAGACTGCCTGAATCTCTGACTTTCTATCTCTCTCTTACATGCTGACGGGTATCTGTAGTATCTCTATTGATACTTCTCAACCTCCAAATGCAATGTTTACTTAAATCGTTATGAAACTAAAATCTCATTTTTGAATTATGAAACTCATGTTTGGTAACCAGATTACGATACATACGCAGCTTTTCTGATGATAGTCAGCGACTTAATTTAATCGCTCAAAATGGCAGAAAGGTGTCACGTTTAACGTTATATTTAAATGAGATCATATAAAAACTAATAAATATATTAGTGATTCCCAACTTTAATTATTATGTTTAATCCTTACCACCCTTCTTAAAAACCAACGCGAAATACTATAGAGTTATAATTAAATATAAAATAGACTTGTGGTTTTGTAGAAAAATAATGACTGAAAATATCACACAAAATTTGTTATCCTCAAAAAATACTTGAATCAGTCATGTTAGTAATATAATCTTAATACATGAATAACCACACTGTGAAGAAAAAAAAGTTTTTAAAATGTTATAAAAAAGTGTAAATCATGCGAGTTACGAAAAAAAACCCTCGAGTATATTATGTAATACTATGAATATATATGTATATCAAAAATGCATATTTTTGCAACAGTTATATTATAATGTTTATGATACGCTAACAAATTACTTTATCAATAAACTTAGTATTAGTAAAATAGTTGGGCTAATTGCAATTTAGTTACACATATATACAACGGGATTAAAAAATGTTCCGCTAGAAATTCATTTGGCAATTTATCGCTGACATATTTGTATAATAAAGGTTGTATTGCGATAATTGTTGGCGGTGAATTCTAGACTTTAAGTGGATTCATGCAAGAAAAAATTAAAACTAGAACTATGAACATAAAACCATGTAATGTTTAAATTAAGCAATTTAAATGAAAATTTTCAACTAAGAAATTAGTTTTTAGCCATTTGTGGTAAGTTCATAAGCCATAAGTCCATGAGCAAATATGTTTAATGTTTATTTTCAATTATCTGACAGAGATCAGTTACCATTGGAAGTTTTGACAAACTATTGAAATAAATGCGTGTGTCTTGTTATACAGTGTGACCCATTTTGTTTGGAAGCACCCCTAAAATCCGCATTTTTCAACCGATTTTGATTTAGTCTTTTTTGTTAGATTCAGTATCAAAAACAGTATTTGAGCACAAATTTTCATACCATAATAGCTATTTTCCAGGCCCCCTATGTTAATTTTTCTTTGCCAAAAAAGACAAAAGTATATTAGGCATTTTTTTTTCTCAAATATGACTACACCACTGGATTCAGAATCATCACAAATGTAAACTATCAAAATTAAAAAAAAAAATTTTATTAACAACAAAGTTATCACTACATGAATTTGGAAAAAGTTGATTTTTGATTAATTTTTTACTAAGAATGTAGACACATTTTAAAAATGGCAACATGGTAAACAAAAACTAGGACTCAAACATATTGCACTGTAAAAATTCGAAGCCGGAATTTTAAAAGACAGGATAATAGGTCCATTATTTTTTGAGGGTAACATGAATGCCAATAACTTCATGGAATTCTTGGAAGGTGAGTTATCCACAGTAATTGACGAACTGCCACTAGCAGAAAGAAGAAATTTGATATTTTAGTTAAATGGTTGTTCTGTACACTATTCTAGGATTGTCAAGCAGTGGCTTTACGAAAAATTTCCAAATGGTTGGATAGGTCGCGGTAGCGAGTTAATCGAATGGCCTCCTAGATCGCCCGATTTAACTATATTGGATTTTTATCTGTGGGGTCTTTTGACACAAAAAGTGTATAAGACACGTTCAAGGAATAGAGCAGAACTGTGTGACAGAATACGACAGGCGTGTGCTGGAATAACGCCACATGAAATAAAAAAAAAGCGCCAAGACATAGTCGCAAACGATACGAGAAATGTGTGGAAATTAACGGAGGTCTAGTCGAGGCTACAGAAATGTAGAATTAAATTATTATTGAGTAGTTTAATTAAAATGTATTATTAGGTGTTAATTTGTATTTTCATCACATCAGCTATAACTCCAGAACAGGTTAAGGTATCGGCTTCGAATTTTTACAGTGCAATATGTTTGAGTCCTAGTTTTGGTTTACCATGTTGGCATTTTTAAAATGTGTCTACATTCTTAGTAAAAAATTAATTAAAAAACAACTTTTTCCAAATTCATGTAGTGATAACTTTGTTGTTAATAAAACTTTTTTTATAAAATTTTGATAGTTTACATTTGTGATGATTCTGAATCCAGTGGTGTAGTCATATTTGAGAAAAAAAATGCCTAATATACTTTCGTCTTTTTTGGCAAAGAAAAATTAACGTAGAGGGCCTTAAAAATAGCTATTATGGTATGAAAATTTGTGCTCAAATACTGTTTTTGATACTGAATCTAACAAAAAAGACTAAATCAAAATCGGTTCAAAAATGCGGATTTTATAGGGGTGCTTCCAAACAAAATGGGTCACACTGTATGAACAGTTGGATATTTAAAGTTTAAATTTAATCTTCAATTAATTTAGTTTAGTTGATGTTGCATGTATCCACTTTTAATGTATATTTTGTGTTAAGGACATCACAAGTAAATCAATATCATTTGAAACTCCGTTTCAATAGCCTAGATGGCGAAGTTAACAAAGACCGAAAAACTGGAACCAAGAGGTAAAGCGGTAATTATTTAATGAAATTAATTCAATAATATTACACGTGAGAAATTAAAAGTTATCCAGCTTATTGCTTGTATTGTTACTTAAGAACAATCCGTACAGATCAAGGAATGAAAACCAAAACCTGGATAATATATACCAACTGGGTTCTTAAAACTATATGATTGAAGCTAGACTGGGAGCAAGGGATTTTCAATGTTACATGTTTTTGCATCAGTTGTCAAGATATCAATCGTAAGCAATAAATAAACAGTTTTAGAGAACTATAAACTTAGTTTATTTCACGAATTTACGCCTGTTTCGGCAGTATTTAGCTTGTTCAATTCAGTAAGAAGGACGAAAGTAAATTGCCTTAACACCACTTCTAGACACAAATGTAAAACAATTTTAATTTTCCTATTATTGTATTCGTATAAATAAGAAGAATAGCTAACGCCTCGGTAGATAACAATATTATCCTGAGGTGGGTTAAGGGGCACGACAGGAGCAAAGGTAACCGCATTGCTGACTCTTTAGCCAGGGAAGCGGCTGGACTAAGAATTCTTGGACCCGGCGACACCTACGGTCTGACGAATTCGACAATTGCGGAACTAGCTAAACGTTACACCCATGCCCAATCTCCAAAGAGATGGGATGAAACCAAGGGATGCAGTCTTGCCAGGATCACCCTGGGAAGCTGGAGTCGAAAAAATATTTGGCGATGACCAGGAAAAACCTGTTTACCGGTAGGATTTCTGACTGGCCACTGTCAATTAAGGAAACACCTCCATACAATGGGGCTAGTGGACACACCTCTATGCAGGATGTGTGAACAGGAAGATGAATCTGTCGGGCATGTCTTATGCGAGTGCCCGGAGTTATCGTCAATAAGAGAGTGTGTGTTCGGTGAGTCTTGGCCTACACCTGCCAATATAAAGGAGATGTCTCCTAGTGACCTGTCCACCTTCCTGGAAAGGACAGGATGGATGATGACCTAGGAAGACAACTCCTCGGGAGGATGTACAATGGGTGACATGTGGCCCAAGTGCTGTGGGCCTAGCTCACCCTCCCTACTCTACAGATACAGACAGATAAATAAGAATCTGATTACCAAAAATTAATAAAAAAAGGGAAAAACATGATTAAAAAGAATAAAATTTCGGGTTTTTAACGCATCAAATATTGGGTGAATTTACTATTGAACCTTTCAGTACAGTTTACCATTTCATTCCATGCTTTTATGACTAATCGGAAACAGGCGTATTTTCTTGAAATAAACTTCAAGTGCATCAAACTCATTGGTAAATATTTACAAACAAACTATTTTCTTAGTTCTAGGAACGATTGTTTGTAAACTTGAAACAAATAGTCTGACAAAAAAATTTGAATAGAAATGCTGATGCTTGATATTATTCCTAGATAATCCGTCCGAATATCTAATTACAAGATAACTACAACTACAAAAAATTCGACAACAAGACAATTAATGATAATCTATTGATGTTCGCAAAAAATGTCAAATTTTCAAGGTCCATGATTGTGAATAAAGAAATATTTTCTGACAGTATTACAATCTACCAGGAATAGAATCTAGTGAAGTATCAGAAAGTTATTAAAAAAAATATTTCTTTATTCACAATCATTTTCATCAAAACTTAATTAATCAAAATTAATCCAAGTACTGTGATTCGACCTAAAAATTATCATCGATTGTCTGTCAATTTTTTGTAAGCATGAGATATTTTTAAGAAATTTAATTAATCTTGACAACAGTAGCAAGAGCTCTATCGACGTTAAATTTTTGTAAGCATCAGACGTTTTTAAGAAATTTAATTAATCTTGATAACAGTAGCACCGATACGTTAAAATAAAAATATAAAAAAGATTGTGGTTCAATTTCCAAAAATAACAAGAAAATGGAGTATCTGCTCATCTTATTATTGCCCGACCGCAAAATATCAATGAAATTAACTTATCAAAAGGTATCTAAATCTGCAATAATTCACAAGATATTTTACTTAAATTATTAAAGTTAACGTTAACTTACGGTATAAATATATAATCCCTGCTCAGAAAAATTATAAATATTATGTCAGTACTTTTTGTTACCCCA
The DNA here is from genome assembly GCA_949126875.1 of Lochmaea capreae. NCBI lineage: Eukaryota > Metazoa > Arthropoda > Insecta > Coleoptera > Chrysomelidae > Lochmaea > Lochmaea capreae. The sequence goes on along the minus strand of OX421402.1, from coordinate 11,954,360 downwards.
ATAGTTTACACTCAGTATAACAATTCTTAAATGCAGCTTTAAAAAAAGTGGCAAAATTCTAATATTTCGTATGAACTTGATCGAATTTGTCGTATGAAAATGTATTTATGAAAATACTGGCGAAGATTAAATATAAATTTATACTTTTAACCACTTAACTATAGTGGCGGGTTCCTAGAGACAGTAACGGTTTTCAAGTTGCTCAATCTTTGGCATGCATCTTGATAGGCAATTATTGGTTCTATGATAGTATAATCGATTTCATCAATGGCCAATATCTTATCTCCTATGCAAATTTTCTGAAAGACTTCACTTTGTGGATCTATGTAATCTATATACAAACCCTAAAAAAAGTTTATTTTAAATTTTCCCAGGCATAATTTACAATTTTTTTTAAACATTAATTAGAACTAGTAAATATCAAGATATCAGTAAGAGAATCAATTCTTGACTTGAATAGATAAGGTAGAATAGATATTTGAAAGACCTTTCAATTATTTCATGGCAAGACCCACTTTTTTATTGGATTTATTACATCTAATTGGCAGATGTTATCAAAACATGTTTCAAATGAAAAATATGTATTTTAATAATAGCCACATTTTAAAAATCTTCAAAACAGTGGAAGGTAGCAAAGTTACATTTTTAAATAATAACTGATATTAAATTGAAATAAAATCAGAATGCAGGTCATTTTTTAAAAAATACTTATAAATTTCCCGTTTACTGCTGTTGTTATTCGGTACTTTATTCAATTGCATTATCCATCACAATTATACTTTTTTCCGGTATATTCGGCAATAAATAATTTTCAAACCAATCTTCTAAAATCTACTGATGTATCTTGGTGATAATCTAAGCTTGGATCTTTAATGTTCTTTTGGAACCCAACCTGTTTCTGATCCAGCATATATTTTTGAATATCTTGTAAGTAACCATGACGCCACATTCCTAAACGATATGACTTCATTATCGCTTGCCTCTTATTGATGGTATAATATTTAAATCCCATTTGAGAAATAGATCTTCACACACTTGTTCAGCTACAAACTATTCCCGTTTCGTTTTTAATTAACTTTTTTATACAATCGAGGGTTGATATCATTTGTTCTTGGTATAGGACATATATTGTTATTTGAATTTTATCCTTTTGCATTTGGTCAACACATTTGGTTTTATTAGTCACTCCGTTTTTTAGGGTTACCCATAGGGTAAAAAACGGACTCTATTACTAAGACTGTCTGTCATCAGGCAGTATATCATGCACCGCGATGATTAGAGAGTTGAAATTTTAACAGATGATGTATTTCTGTTGCAGCTATAACAACATATACTAAAAAACAGCATAAAATAAATATTAAAGGGGGCTCCCATAAAACAAACGTGCAGTATTCGACTTCATTTTGGTATTCACAGAATATTGAGCTATATTATTATAGATAATGGTACGGAACCATTTATGTATTGCCTTATTGATGTCTTTTACTGTGTGTATTGGGGTTTTGGCCAACTTACTTGTTACTTTTGCTTCGGTTATACTATAACTTCCTTGATTCAAACACATTTTTCACAATTCGCTTCGCATCAGGCGATAAATTCAATTTTTTGCCCTAGGACGCCACATACTTAGTTTTAAACACAAGATTAATATTTTAATACCATCGTATGTAAATGTAAAAAGGGCATTGGAAATAAAGAAGGTAGTTGCAGTACAGATCAGACAAAGGAAAACAAACAATTTGCACAATCGGATCAAAATATCTTTATATAAGGTGGGCAAACATTTATCGAGAAAAATACTTTTGCCTTGAAAAATAAAAATTCAGTAATATATCTTCCGAAGCACAAATAAATAGTATGATAATTAAATGAATTAAAAAATTAGTCTCAAATATTATTTTACCAGCCAAATATTTCAATTGTAAAATAATCATACTATTAGGTATTATCTTTTCACTTTTCGAAGAAACTGATACTGTGTTATTGTTATCGGATTGACGACTACCTGCTGCTGGTTTTGGTCTTAAATCAATCGTGTTGGCAAAAGTCAAAACGAAATGTCTTGGAACGAAGTATACTAATAATATATTGTTTTCCAACATCTTTATGCAGTGGAACAAGTGTAGCTGTTAGTTAGGGAAGGGTCTATTTTCAAAGGATTCATTAATCAGAAGAGTAAGAATTCCAACAAACGGTTTTCTATCTGAAACAAATTTTATCAGCCAATCCAGCCTTATTTTGAATTCCAATCTGATTCTCCAGTGAAATACATGACGCTATACAATCCCAGGGCAGAACACACGGAGACTACTGGATAGAAGAGGGACACTTACCTAAGTTAAAGCCTGCAGATATCGTAAAATTCCTACAGGAAATAGGTCTAAAGGAGCTACTAGTCTCTGTGACTTTCCTGGAACTGAGTAGAAGAATGGGGCACAATATATTTTTTAGGTTTCAGTAAATGTGCACTCCAAAAAACATACAATACAGTCACAATAACTATAAGAAATATAATCTGCCAAATTTTACACATCCCTGTGTAAATTTTCTGTGGTCATATCATATTAAGTAACAAAAGTTTTTACTGTAATTAAAAGTAAAATTTATCAAAATAATACTTACATTACTTTGTCCAACAATACGAATGTCTTTAGGAGTAAATGATGCAGGAATTTCAACTTCCAAAACCTGACAAACCTTATGCTTTCCAAACGGCCATTTGACTATCTGTTTGCTTTGATTCAAATCATTCTCGCACATCACGTTAACATCTTTATAACCATTATTTGTATCAACAATTTGCAGAACTGGAACATGATTCCTATTGCTTGGTAGTTTGGGAGTTGGCATATGGATATTAGCAGGTTGTTGTTGACTAAACTGTTTTGGTTGGTCCATGGGACTCGGAGGACTTGCATTCTGGTTTTGAGTAAATAAATGTGCGTTTTTGGAGTAAACAGCGGCTATATGATATGGTGGTGGTTGTTTTGGAGGGGTTTTACTCATGTCTCTAGCAATGTCCGAAAGATTTTCAGGAATTTCTGTTGTTTCATGACTGTTTAAACTATTTTGAGATACAGCTAGATCTCCTGAAATATTTGTTACTTTGGCTTCTTTAATTTCGGAAATGTTTAATGGCTTGAAAGAAAAACATACTATGAATAATGCAACATCTTAATGTAATAGTTCACATTATATCATTGTTAGAAATAAAAGTACTCTATTAACATTTGTGTAGTAATTTGATGAGAATCGCTTTTGTTAAAACTTATGGGATATTAATTAATTACATAATAAATAAACTATTTTCAACTCACCCTTTTACCTGGAATGTGAGAACTTCTCAACACTTCTCTCAATCTTTTTAATTCCTTATGATGTGGTGTAGGTGTCCTACTAAGAGATATCTGTGCATCTGTCACTTCTGAATCATTCCTTTCTGTACTAAATGTAATATGGCAATTTTGGTTACCCATTGGGAGTTGTGCAGGTGGAGGTTCTCTAAGGGGTGTTTGTGGAAAAACAATAGAAGTAAGAACTACTTGACCATCCGGCAGTTGTTCATTTTGGAGATGAATTAAAGGTTGTGTCTGGTTCGGTGTTAGCCATAGTGCTTTAAGGTTTTGCAATTTAGATATTGTTATAGGTAAGTACGAGAGTCTGTTTCCAATTAATCCAAGGGTAGTTAAATTTTGGAGATGGCCTACTTCATCTGGAAGTTTTTCTAGTTGATTATTATGGACATTTAATATTGACAGTTCACAACAACTACCAATTTCTGAAACAGATTAGAGTTAGGAAATACATCCAAAGTTCAAAACATTTTCTGCATAGGCCAGCAAGTGCCATACCAAAATAATAAAAATGGCCACTTTAAATTTGTACCTATTGTAAAAAAAACACTAAAATAGAATACTTACCTACAGGTAATTGTTGCAACTTGTTATCAGACAAAATCAAAGTTGCTAGTTTTCTTAAATGCCCAATTCCACTAGGTATTTTAATTAGAGAGTTGTTTTGAAGGTTGAGTTCTTCTAAATTAACTAGTTTACAAATTGTGCTAGGCAGTTCCTCTAAGAAGTTTGATTCAAGTTTCAAGACTTGTAGATTCCGAAGGTTACCAATAGCCTTTGGCAATGAAACTAAATTATTAAAGCTTAAAATTAAATTGGTTATTTTTGTCCAATGTCCGATTTCTTTTGGAACTGATTCTAAGTTGTTATATGATGCATCAAAATCATTTATCTTTTTTAAATGAGTTATGGATACAGAAAGTTCAGATATATTGTTGCCATTTATCCACAATTCAGTCAAATTTCCATGTGATTCACATACTTCTGTCTGAAACAATAAGTGGACCAAGAGGGATCTTTACTAATGGTATATTCTATAAATACTCTACTGGAATATATTTACAAATCAATTTTAACACAAATACTCACCAAATTTGATAAATTGTTATCACTAACATCAAGTCTTTGTAAATTAGTTAAGCGTCTAATGGATTTTGGTAGCTCAGACAAATTATTATCTCGTAATTCCAATATTCTTAAGTTAGATAGCCTTCCTATATTGGCAGGCACAAAATCAATACCTGTATCATTCAGGCAAAGCTGTTGTAAATTAATAAGGCTCATTATGGCTTCTGGAACTTTACCCAAGTCATTCATACTCAAATCCAACATTGTTAATTTACCAAGTTTATCTAAATTTTGATGGACTCCATCTAAAACTAATTCAAACATATAAAGTATAATTGTTCATTTATAAGTATTTGTATAAATATGTTTGGTTCTCACATCTCAAATATGTGAACTATTAGTGATTATATTTCTATTTATTAAAAGAATCCAATCCATACCATTTTTACTAAATATTAAAACTTGTAGATTGGTCAACTTGGATATCAGTGGAGGTATGGCTCGGATTTCATTATCACTCACATTAAGGTACCTTAAATCAATACACTGAAATAACTGTGGAGACAAATCTTTTAGCTGAAAAAAAAAACTAATTAAAATAATATTTACATAATCATACTCACATATTTAAATGAAGATCAAAGTTCTGTAAAATTATTAATTTATTAGTTGATTCCATACTTTATTTCCTTCTAAATGCAATACTTCAAGTGTCGGAGAGTTGGCATAAACTTCAGTGGGTATTTCAGAAATCCCACATCGTGAGAAATCCAATTCTATTACTTTTTCGTCGTTTGATTTGCATTGGCAACAAGTCATCCACCCCATTGCTGATAAAATACAATTTCTACGAGTTCATTTTTAAATAAAAAAGTTTTTATAGGTAATACATTTTAAACAATTATCTTCTTCTTCTTCGTTTCAATGAGATCGCGTCTCTCCTGAGACGTCCACCCAAGTTTTTCTTAATGGAATGTGTACCTCACAGTACATCTGGAATCATGTCCCTGCCTTCCATGAGTAGCTTTGGCCAAGGATAAACAATTATCTACAGATTATAAACAATTGTTTGATGTGGAATTTGAATACTAACATACTCTTCTTCTTTATTTTCTCTCCTTTCATTGTACTGTACGTAAAGGTTAGCTGATGTGACACATTTACCTCTGACAGATATATCTTTTCTTTTATCTCAGTCGGACCCATTGTTTGTTCGACTGTCTCTTATTACACCAATATTTTTTTAACATAGAGAAATAATATACGAGAGTTGTCGTTCCTGTATTAACAGTTGGCATCGCGTTGATCGCAGCGCACTAGGAAGGGGTGCCAGAACTAATTTTTACAGGTGGGATATTTAAATTTGGTAGTTTGGATTATAGGTAGGTAGATTTTACAATTTGTCTTAAAATTGTTTATTATATAATTATTTCATTACCAAAAATAAAATCATAATCCATTTTTTGTAATGAAATAATTATAATTAATAATAGTATTTTATGCAACGATCATGTAATGATAGCCATTAAGACACGAGCATGTTGTAGGATACGAAACGAGCCGCAGGCGAGTTTCGTATATAATATGCGAGTGTATTAATGGCCATTACATGAAAGTTGCATACAATATTTTTTCTACTTCGATTAATAAGAATTATTGTTTGTATAATTTTTCATAAGTTTCCTTGTATTTTTCTGGTAATATGTTTGTCAACTGCATTTTCGGCTCTTTCTCTAATTTCTGTTATAATTCTTCGTTATCACTCATTATTTTAACACAATTTAATTATTTAGTTTGATTAATTGATTGATTAATTTTAAATATAGTTACTTTTGAAAATCAAAATAATTTGACAGCTGTCAAATTAAGTGTCACTTGATAGGTCTGTTCGCCTGCAATAAAAGTGTAGCACTGAGCTATATAATTTTGGAAAATTCAGGTCTATCTGTGAAAAAATGCGTGTAAAATTGCTAAATTTGGGACTATCTATGTATCTGGCATTTGTATACTGCAAGAAGCATTAAAACATAATTAAATTAAATAAAATCGTATAGCTCAGTGTTACACTTTTATTGCAGGGAACAGACCTAATATAATTAATTTCAGAAATGTCAACCAGGTATCCATGGCTACATTAAATATTGTGCGAATGTCGCATTCCTATTGGCTTAAAAATCTGTATCATAATGAAAATTTGTATCATAATGATACAGATTTTAGTATTTTAATAAGTATATTATAAAACAGGAGTAAAAAAACAATTTTAAGACACATAAATTAGATAAATAAGAAAACACACATTTAAAATTTATTAACCTGCACATGATAACAACAAAATTTACTAAAATATTTTTTTATTAAACATAGGACTGCTATTCTATATAGATTATCAACTTAACTTAAAATTAATTAACAATTTTAAGACACGTAATTTAGATAAATAAGAAAACCAGGCACATTTAAATTTGTCAATTAATTGTTAAACTTTTTTGCTAGGACGTGGACGCCTAGCACCGCCACTGAGTTTTATCATTGTTGTTCGAAATAGATGTGGTTGTATTAAATTATTTCCAGGTTTTAGCTACTTGATTTAATGTTTTATTAGTCAGGGGTGGAAGGTTGTTTATTTGTCTTGGATGGGGACTATAAGAGGGTTGGGATGATTTCTTATGAATGTATAGTTTGATAGATTTTCTACAAGTTTCAATCCTCCAAATAGGAAAGTAGAAGGTTCAGTAATAAAACTAGCAATTTGACACTTTTTTTTAATTTTTAACACAAATAGTAACATACACAAAGTGATATATCTCATAGTCTATTGTATGATACAATACAATTTGATCTCTTCTAAACAGAAACAATATTAAATTCATTAAATAATAATGAAATAATTCCATTAACAAATTTGAAACACGTTGAAGATATCACTTACAATATACCTGGGGTTATTACATAAAACAATATTTACAAAAAAATCTGTAAATCCGAATGTTTATTCAATTTAAATAATGCCAGATGGACGGATCCTAATTTTCTTACAATCGCCTGCCTAAAAACAAATATTGTTTGAACCGAAATTTCAGTAGCTGCCAAACTTTTTGAAATTTGCAGCACGAATTCGTATTTTTTATATTTTAAAATAGTTACCAAAAATTACAACAGTGCCGTAGTGTCTTCGATCTTAATAATTCAAAGCTTTAATAGATTCATGATTATAACCAAAAGTTACATTCAAATTATTTCCTTGGTGCCAATGAAGATAATCTATCACTGCCCAAACTCGGCTCTATAATAGTTTCAAAAGCAATATTTTGTGAATATTTCAATCCATAAATTTTATAATAATGTAAAACTTGTAACCATACAAGCATCACAAATAGTCTAAAGACTACTTTCCTTGTTCGAAAAATTGTTTTTTCATCACGGAATTTAAAATATATTTCTCATTAAAAAATACATTTTTGCTTACAATAATCAGTGATCAGTTCAATATTATCTTTTTTTTTTAAATTAAGAGCAAGTAAACATGATTAAAAGAAGATACATTGCTCTAATTACATACCGTTGTGCGAGCGTAAAGACCTATAAAATAATTTTAATATAAGTAGTATTATACTCCAATAAGGAATTTACACAAATTTTAGATCGAGGCATTATGATTATGATCACTAGAGTACAATTTTAGTTTGACTATACTTATTTAATTCCTTTAGACATGCTTAAAATTACAAAACATTATAACATAAAATATTTTGAATAAACATTCAAAAATATCGAAAATAAAAGTGGATTTTATGTCGGATCATTACTGTTCAACTACTTTCCAATTAATGAATATTACGAAAAACTATTACAGTTTTTATAGACAACCATATTTCCTCTACTTTGTTATACTGGACATAAGATCTATATTGGTTTAATCAGATTTAGTTTATACACTTATACTTACTTATCTTCTAGAATCAGCACATATATGAATAGTATAAAAATTCCACATAAGACATTTTGATTGATTTTATAGAGAATTTGAGAATACTCACTCGTTTCTTCAAGTTTACGTTTTTATAAGTCATGATAAATGTCTTACTTGGAATTTTGAACTACAAACTATATACAATCCATTTCAGAAATGTCAGTCAAGTATGACAAAAGCAACTACAACTTTCATCACTTATTACTATAATACTATTCCTGAAACAGAATATTTAATTTAAAATTATCATTACTGCTTTACATACATTTCTTTCTGGCATACATTATCCAACAATAACACTATATTTCACATGTAACTACATTATCATACAATGTTGGAAATCTAAGTTAGTGATAAATGAAATTATCAATTTTGTAGCAACTACCCAGGATGTCTTAATGCAATCTTTGTTAAACGTTTCACCTTGATTGTGTTTACATATTAGAAAATAGCTAAATGTAATATTATGAGCATTTCCGTTTTCGTCTGTTATTTTATTCCATTCATTATCTAAGAAAAATGTTGGTCTGTCGATAGTAATACAATTTATATTGGGTAAAACGTTTAACATAGGATAATTTCGTTTTTATACGTCCGGTATTATCCAGTAGTAAATAGTTCATTTCTATAATCTAAAAAGTCTTTTTACTTCATATACCATACTAACCACTAAAAAACTATTAGATCTTCTCACTGGGCACTAAATTTTAATTACCTACAAAATCCGTTCCAACTTTACAATGCATATGTTTTTTGTAGCTCCTAAGATTACAAGACATCCTGTACACTTCTAGTGGGCAACAGGTATTTACTTGTTTGAGGAGACATTTAAAACAAACACTAAGTATTAAAACATCAATTTGTTTCGTAATAATCTAACATTAAATGCATGAAAATGGAATAAAATTATGTCTAAAGCACAACGATTGATACCATTGGACTCAGTCTTCTATTGGGTTGATACAAACACAACTGGGATTTAGATTTAAACAGAAATGGGTCAACTGATACTCTCTCTTCCCAGCAAATATCGATAATTTATCCTCTTTTAGATGAGCGTATACAGTTTTCCTTTTCATTTCTCACAACTTCAACTATTTCATTGAAAAAATTTTCTTTTACTTATAATCTTATCGCATTTCAGGTGTTGATTGTTAATACTGCTTCATTGAATTTAAATATTTACTACATAACTATAGTTAATGGGATTTTCCATTTTTATGGTTATATCACTTACACATCTTGCTTCGTATAGATTTTTTCATATTAAGTTAAATTAAATTGCACAGGCTGAAGTATCAAAGACCACATTTCTATGAAGTGTTACAGTTCACGTTAAAAATATGTAAAATTCAACTAGTTACTAATCATTAAAAAGTACAAATTTGTAAAAATATAAAAAAAGCATTGTTCGCAAGTTAAAATATCTGGTACCAAAATTCTATTCAATGTGGCAGTAGCATCAAATTTTTTTTTGTTAGACATTATATAATTTACTACCGTTTATTGAATTATCTGACTATACAGAGTGTCCGATTCAGATAGAACAATGGATTTAATTAAAAATACGTCGCTTGTGAAATGCATTCAAAACGGTCTCCCCTATCTACTGTATAAGGATAGTTTTTCCTAAAGTGAAAAATCACCTACCACAACAAGTTTTTTACATCTGGCTGGAAATAATTATACATTTTCTACACATCCTATGGAACTTGTCCATTTCTTTTCAATATTCACTACAGAACGACTCGTCCAGAATTAGTTAATAACAGGGAGCAATATTGTGCGAGGAAATCTAACACACAAACGGATGAACATGCGCGATATAACTATTAATATACAATCGTATGTTCTCGAACCAATACTGCACCCTCTATATGAATATAATACAAAAAATTGGCAGTTAACCGAACAACGTAAACTGATTTTGAGCGAAGATACATTGTGCCAATAATTGAAGTTTGGAAGATAAGCTGTAGATTGCCCGTCAAGATAGATAATCGATTTTATAATCATCAAAGGATTACGATTTTCACTTATACAAAATCAGATGTTATTGAAACATCAAGTAACACTGAAAAAGGGTGGTGTGCATGCAACATATTATATATGTATAATACGCGAATTTTAAGAAAAATGTACAGCTATTGAATTATTTCAACCGTCTAACAATATACGTGTTCTTGGTTCATTTTTATTAAAATGATTTATTGGTGCAACATTTCAAAATTGAATATTTTTTGCAAAATGCATCCATGTAAACTACTGGAAAATGTAAGTTCCTATAGAATCCAGCTTGGCTTAGAGTACATCGCATGGCAACGCACTGGTTGACTAGTTATTAAAAAAATTACAAAGTATGAGCCTTAGTATCTAAATTCTGTAGAATTATATAAAAAAAATACAGCATATTTTTTTTTAAATCAACTGTAGTTTACAAAAATTTACTATTAAAATGGTCATAAAGATATAGCTAGTTTCTAAAAAATCTTAGTTGATCAATATCATTCAAGAAATGACTTAATAACAACTTCGACTGTTAGCATTTATACAAATTACAACTTTTTGATCAAATGGCACTATTACTACAACAGATGTAGAGAAATCTTGCCGACCGTTAAAACAAAATGTAATATAATAATACATACGCTCAGTGAGCAAGTCATGATGCTTCTGATGGATAAAACACCAACTTGGTTAGTCGCAGATTATTTTATAATGTCTCATTGGGTAATGTTTAATATGGTAAATCGTTTTTAAATAGCTATTATAGGTTAGTTACAACATTTTTTGAAAACGAGGGGTATAATATTTGGCACACAATGTTTAATCTCACACCCCCCAATTATTTGTGACTACTAAACATTTTTGAAAACCCAGGTGCTAACTATAAAACCGGAAATATTTAAAAAAAATATTGGCCAAATCATTTTGTAATTAACCCATAAAATTACAATATTAGTCTGGTTTCGATGTGACATCCGAAAATGCCGTTATATTCGTAATCCAAAATATGCTTTTGAATACTTTTCATTATTTCAAAGATATTACTCTTATATCCAAATTCCGTCACTAGGAATTTTGGTTCTTCCTTTATCCAAATAGCTCGTCCTTTAGCTAAAACACTAGCTATTGTCTTTTCACAGTAACATAAATAAATGGTATGTTTCTAAGATATATGTTGATACTTTACTAATTTGATACATAAAACGTTTTATAAAAGTTTTGTGATTCACGACTGATACTTGAAATTATACTAAAAAAAGTTACATTCGAATTTGACAATACATATCCGGCAATTACCAGAAAACTTCGGAAATAAGGTTGATGATAGGGAATGTCCACAACTGACAGTTGACAAAAGCTCTGAGGAAAAATAATTATTTGGTTAGATTTTAGATTTGTAATTTGGTTTTATATTGATTTAATGATCCTTTTTATTATAAACAGTCATATGAAATACCTAAGCAATTAAAACAACGATCACTAAATAAAAAAACTATCAAGAACCACGCGTTGTGCAAAGAGCGCTTGTTTATCATCAGATTCGTCAGGGCATGACGGCGGACTTGCCCTATTTGTGGGGTTAACGAAAGTCTGGTAGGCTATAGGCTAAAATTTGTAAATTTCAGCTGATAAAGTTCAGCTTTTCTTTTTGATGATAGCACATTGACGATTAAGAAGTATATGCTAGAAAGTTAAGGTGCGTCGAAATTGATAAAACGTGTTACTTATTAATTTTTTCTTTAGATTGCGTTCATTTACCTTAGAAACATGTTTTTATATACAAGTCGTAATTGGAATGTGTTATATTTAGATAAAAATGTGTAGATTTAGTATATAAGCAGCTTTTAAATGCACAACATTATCTTAAAATCCTAAAATATAAATGCTAAATGTATCACAGAGATTTCAGAATAAACTATGTTTGCATTTTTTAAAAAGGTCCAAATATGATTGAATCTAGTGTAGGTTAGTGTGCAATCTATTAAAAAAGCAAACTTACCAATAATATTTATATATAAAAATAAAATAAATAAAAAGTATATTAAATTAAATTGTGGCAAAAATCAACTAAATGTTGACAACTCACCATATGTACAAATAAAATAATTTTTTTTAATAACTCACATGCAGGAAGTCCTAGTACTAAATATTTGAACATAAAATCCAAAGAAAATCTCAAACCATACAGTACCATATGGTAACTTCAAATATCAGCAATGATAACTATTTATTCCTTTTATTGTTCAAAAGATCCATAGTGACAAGAGGGGCTTCTGTAAATTAAACGATAAGGATAAAAATTAACCTCATTTTACAAATAAATAACCGCATCTCAATGTTAACATTACAGAAAATTTTATAAATTTGAGCGAATTCATGGATATCTTTTTCACATTCGTGTCACAATTTTCATGCAATATTAACATGTAGTGGTTATTCCGTGATTTTTTTAATAAACGCAAATCTGTTGAATCAGGCTAGCTTTAAACATATACTACACTTAAAGAAACAATGACACTAAATTAGCGCACTTGAAATTGTAAACTCAACATGTATTTCTTCTGTTGATATTCCATACAATTGTACAAACCTAAAAATAAGTTCAAGTTTTAAAATGCGCGAAATCATATACGACGGTTCGACAATGTTTTGGAAAATATTAAACAACAATTAACATGCCACACACAGCAATTTTAAGCCAAACGAGTAAACGACTTTATTTCATTGTGAATCAATAAAACGTGCAACACCATTGCCGCACTTAGATAGAATAGGAATCTATTTGTAAAACTAATGCAATGACAGTCATGTGAACTGGATACCATATTCACTTTCGAATACACCTTTTGTGTTATTACATAGCGAATCGATTCTGTGACTTCCTATTCTATCCATTTTGCACTACACAAAGTTGAATTAATTTTGTGGTTACATTTCTTTTAATTGTTGAAATTTGTATTTTATTACATATTATTTAAATGGATTTTAGTTGGCAAATTATGGAAAATGAAATTGCAAACAGAAAGATTAGGAAATAAAACAATCAATCAGCACTGGGTAACATATAACGAGTCACTGTAGAATCACCGTGTCATACAAGCTGTTCCTAAAGTAGATCTTACTCGACAACTATTTTCTATAAATTGAATTTAAAAAAACTTAATAGAAATGTTGGAATATTTAGAAACTACGCTTATTTTATCAAGTAAGATTAATATAGCGATTAAAGCCGTCAGAAATACAGACCTATTAAAGAATCACATAATTCCAACTAACTTGAAGGATCCCCGGTTACTGATCGCATAACGCGGTGAAAATTGATGCTTCTATTCGCCACGGAACGATAAAATGGACTACTGGGACACTAGATTAATATAAAATAGTCATATTCTGTTTACTGGTGATTTAGACAATTATAATGAATGTGCCAAAAAAATAATACATTCATTTGTAAAATTAGAAGTTGAAAAATGAAATGGTACATGTTACCTTTACAGGACAAACGGTTGACATTACTGTGGGTGGAAAATGACTACCACATGTATTTATGACAATGTGCTGTACACATTGAAGATACTCTTCAAGAGAATGACCACCAAAGTATTGTACTTTCCCTTGAGTACCATAAACGGTAGGCATTTTATTTTGTTTTCAAAATTTAGTTATTTTATTTACAATCCAGGATGTAAGTCAAATGACTCTCCACCTTCCCCAGTTTCGAGTTCCTGTGTCGTGGCGGTTGTCGCTTTTAGGTTTGTTCTCACAGAAAATCTGACAAATAATAGGCAGTTTTCAAACTAATATTAACACGCATGTCTATTTCTGATCGATCCGGAACACTTTGTATGAACATTTGACAATTGAAAATATATGGGATAGCCTGGCAGGCAGTGCCATATTATCCAATAGGCTGACTAGGCTATAGCCTAGGGCGCCGACTGGCGACTCACAATTCGTGCAAATCATAATAATATTTGCTGTATTTTTTTTGTGGAGATCGAAGAATTAGGTACTTGAATATGTGTTGTAAGGTACCAATTCTAAACAAAACCTATAGGTGGGAAACAATGAAAGAGTGTTCAACACGTAACAAAACTGTGAGTGGGTCAGAACTACATGTGCCTAAAAAACTTTCAGCTACTAGATGGTCAGCTAGAGTCGATACTTGCGTCGTTCTTTATGACAGTTTCGATGCTTTTAAAGAAGGTTTGAATTTTATTGTGAGCACCTAAAACAAAAGCCGAGGAAAAGGTATATTTCAGAAAATGTTGCTTGGAGACTTTTTGGAGAGATATTTTGATTCAATTCAACAAAACAGGCCAGTCTTTGCAAAAGCAAAGTATGGATATAGGGACAGCTGTTCAACTCTCTAAATCATTAATTAACTTTGTTATGGAAATGAGACAAACTTATAACAACTACGAAGAAAGCGGTAAATTGTTAACAAGATGTAGTAATTATAAGGAAGAAAAAAAAGGAACTGTTTGCCATGAGAGTGTTGTTGGAGAAACTACTTTTGATGGAAGTAACAGATATGGAAGTAAATATGTTCTACGTGGTTGTAGACAGTATTGTATATTATAAGAACTCGAGACGCGAAAAAATTCGTACGATCAAATCAGTGGTGTTTTGGTTTTCTTACAAACTTTGAAAACACTAAAGACAATAATAATAAAAGAAAAGTGCAGACATCTTCGAGGAATTTATACTGAAGATTTGAATAGTAATTTTGAAAATGAATGTATACAATTCAAATATTTTATCCAAACTTTGGACTAACCTGCTTCTGAGAAAAAAAACATCAAAAACTATGAAAAAACTCTGTGCTCCCTTTGCATACCTAATGAGGTTTTATTACCCTATACCTTTCTGAAATAAACTATAACTACAAATTTTGTTTACGAGTTTTGAATCATCAGATGTCTCAAAATCACTCATTGTTAAATACAAACTTCTCCAAAACAACGAAAGCCGAGAAAATAAACTCCAAGAAACAATCACAACACAAATATGACAAATGTCAAAAGTAATTTGATGTTAAAAAAACACTGCGCATGATCCGGACATATTACTTGTAAAAGATCCGCAAACTGTTTCGACAGTTTGCAGACTATCCACAAAACGTGTGCGAACACAGTATCGCGGATTTCCAATCAATCAGAAATCTTTGTAGGAACGCTTTCGAGGCTTTGCGCCGAATCCGGATTGTCAAGGACTGTCTGTGATGCTTGTGAGAACAAACCTTAAGCGCAACGTTACATCAGATATTTTTTGATACCTACGCCTCTGGAAATAGACAAAAACTATATTTTCCTGCTATTGAAAGTATCTGTAAACGGTTTACCAAGTATGAACCATAGATATTGAAAGGTGTCAGAACAAGTGGCTAAAATCATTTTTTAATATCTTAAACATCTTGTATCCGGCAAGGAGGAATCTTTTGTTCAAGTGTTGTATATATATATATAAAGGGAGAATGAATGTACACTAAAAATATACGCCATACTAATATTTTCATGATAAAATTGCAGTTTGATCCAATTTAGGAACACGTTATTTTCCACCAGCAGACACTTAAATATTAAAATCTACACATTGGGGTTTAGAGAAAATTTATATCTCAAGCATTTTAAAGGACAGCAGAATCTGCTTCCATACCTTCGGGAGGTATTCGAATACAATCTGTAGATACTGATCCATTGTTAATGGTTCCATTTGCCATTGCGTATAAGTCGGGGGTAACTTCAGTTATTCCTGGTTCTGGAGGGTTGCATAGCGATTGTATGCAGAGATGGAGTCGCATGTAGTCATCACTTGAAATCCAAATACCAGGTCTTTTGTTGTGGTACAATTTAGCATACATATAAACATCTACTTTGTTATCATAGATCAAGTGTTTCTTCAAAGTGGTCAAAGCACAGAAGGTTGCAGCTTCAGTTCCTCCAAAGCTAAAAAATACTTTATTTTCTACCTTTCCTTTTTTTATATGAATCAACACTAAGCTAGTACTATAAATATTACCCATTCGATTATTTGGTAGTGGTATAGATGAAAATATTCTACATACCGATCAACAACAACAATAGGTCCGTTTTGAATTTTCTGCATGTCCAAGACAAAGTTGGGTAAATGGTACATCTCGCTAATAGAAGTTACCTGATGGGGCCAATTCAAGCAATGAAGCATTTTAACTGGTATTTCATAATCATCCTGCACAGACTTCATTAAAAATTCTCTCAAATAGTACGTAGACGTGGTGATTTCGTTGGTTTGTTTGCAAGTGTAAGCATCAGTTTCTATAATTTCATCACCTACCGGCCAGAAAACTTCGTATTCGGAATTGTCTATGAAACTAATCATTACTATAAGGTGAGCGCTGTGGTCCCAAACCATCTGCCAGAAATCATGTATTGTGTGTTTAAATGGGTGTTGAGTGATTATAAATTCACGAAGACTGTGAAAACCTTGAAGCCAACTGGCGTTTATGTAATCTGAGCCATCTTCACCAGGTTTGGGGGTTAAATGAACACGAGAGCTTTCAACTGGTAGAATAACGGCGCATCTATTCTTTGGCTGGTTTACGGGTTTGTTTGCAGAGACAAGATTAAAGTCTTTGCAAACGAAGCTTGTAACCAACTGTAAACAAAAATATTTATAACTAAACTAATAATAATAATCAATGAACATGTAATCTAGGTATTATGTATGTTTTAAAATTTTTTAAAATAATTAGATTATAACAAGGGGATGGTTTCAATTTGGCCATGGGAAAGGTTATTAAAAGAAAGTAATTTCTCTGGAACAAAGCTGATGGCGGAAAAGGAGAATTAGATAACTTAGAATGTACTGGCGAAAGTATAGTTTGGCAAGTTTATCTGAAGCTACGCGGCATCGGTAAGGGGCGAGGAAACATGGCGGATATCTGTCAAAAACGTATCATTGGTGTACGGTACCTATTTTTTTTATAAAAGTATTAAAAATAATAATTATTATTATATAATAATTATATATAGGAACTGATTTTTGCTTTGCTTTAAAGGTAAGGTATTTTTCAAAACACGGTATTTGTTAAAAACAAATAATGTTAAGAATCGATGGATCATTCATTCACTCGGTTGGTTTGTGCTCATCAGCACAGGCACTTGAACTGAATCTTTGTACCATTTCCCATATTATCTACTTCCATTCCAGAAACTTTGTGTCTTCTATGTAGGCCACTAGTTTGACTGGAGGGATTTTCAGTAGTTGTATAGTTTCCTCTCCAAAGTGCTTCCGTCTGAGTCCATGTAAGTTATCGCAGAAGCAGAGTATGTGAGTAGGCGTTTCATTATGAAGATCACATTTCCTGCACAAAGGTTCACTAACTTTGCCCATTTTGTGCAGATGTTTCCTCAGGGTGCAGTGTCCAGTCACCAGGTCGGTAACTGTCTTCAAATGTCTCTTACCCAGTTTCAATAGCCTGGTTGAAAGTTCCTTGTTCAGTAAACTCTTTGTAAGGAGGTACCCTTGTGTCGACCTCCATTTGAGTTGGTGTTCCCTATCTAGCCAGTTCCCGATTTCCCCTCTTATGCAATCTTTTGTGATTCCACAAAACGGTTCCGGACCTATGAAGTCTCGTTTAAAGCCTTCTTTAGCTAACTGGTCAGCCATTTCATTATCTGCAATCCCCTCCCCATATTAGAGACACTTTGTTGTCTCTTGCCAGCCTGTTGAGGGATTCTTTACAGTTTTTTACCAGTCTAGACCTAGTTGTTGGGTTGCTGATAGCTTTAAGCAGAGCCTGGCTGTCAGTGAATATTTTTATCTTTTGTCCGATGTTTTCATCAATACAGGCTATAGTGGCAAGTGTGCTTGAAACACAGTCGTATATCGGCCAACGCTAAAGATCATCCTCTTTAAAGGGCCTTTTATACTAGCCCCAGTGCCATGGTTTGTTTTGGAACCATCAGTGAACCAGATGATATCTCCAGAATTACCTGGATGCATCACCTGTTCCCTAGATGGAATGATGATGTTATGGGTTCATCTAGTATTGTCTCAGTTGTATAAGTGTGTCCTCCTCGAACATTGTTCGGTGACCATAAGTCT
The DNA here is from genome assembly GCA_949126875.1 of Lochmaea capreae. NCBI lineage: Eukaryota > Metazoa > Arthropoda > Insecta > Coleoptera > Chrysomelidae > Lochmaea > Lochmaea capreae. The sequence goes on along the minus strand of OX421402.1, from coordinate 11,935,871 downwards.
CCCGATTTCAGCCAGAGAATTGCCATCATCGCCTCGGCCCTTACAAAAAGTTCCAAAGGAGGGAGTCGATATGGATTCGAAATAGTTCAAAATCTGACACTGACAATACCAACGTCACTGGATAATCAATGTCAGTCAATTGACAAAAAGAGAGGGAAGAACACACGCATGCGCTTGCCAAAAGGAAGTCAGCTGGTCGCTAAGCAACGAAGGCCTTTCGATAAATTTCACCAATTGACTTATTTCGGGGGGCGTGAAAATTATGGTTTTCGCACAACGCTGCCAGAGCTTGAAGAAGTCCATAACAAATTTGGAAAAGTGTTCATCTTTTAATATTCATAAATTGAAAAAATAATGTTAATAGACAAAATCCAAGGAAACAAGCACATTAAAGAATTAAAGTTCAATCATATTGTTAATAATAAAAAGTCCATTTTCTAATTATGATCACTACATACTTTGCACTTTATCTTTTTCACAGTTAAACGTGGCGATATCGAATGTTTTCGACTGCATTCCTTTCACGGCTTCAGATAAACTTGCCAAACGATATAAACTTTAAATATCTTATAAACGGGTATATGTGCCTTGAGTATAATTTTCAATACTTACTCTGAACTGAACATCAAGAGCCTTCCATAATTCATCTTTTTCGTCTGTGTTTGTATTTTGGAGCGCAGATACATATCTTGGGAAAGTTTCTCTGCAAATATTAGTTTCACCACTTTCAATAGCTTCCACTAAAGCATCATGGATAAAAATGTATTGTTCTTCTGTCTGTACCAAGAAATTTCGTTGGGCGCGAATATGTTTTAAAAATCCAAAAATATTGACTTCTCCTCTGGCTCTAATTTGGCGAAGCATAGCATCTAGCACAATGTAAGTTCCAGTTCTTCCAACTCCAGCGCTGCAATGTACAACAATTGGTCCACTATCTTGTGGATTGGTTACAGATGATTTCTTTACAAAATGAATGACGGGCAGTGGATGATCCGGTGTACCATGATCTGGCCAGTTGGTGTAGTGATATTGATAGACAAGTTTTTCGGTGAGCGGATTTTTCTTATTTTTGATCTGTAAGATGTAGCCATCTAATTTTTTATTTTCATAATTAACATGTGTACTTACATTGACTCTAAGATGACGAATTGATAGAGTTCTAACGGTGTATGTAGCCATAATATCTTCTCTAACTAATTTTACTTGAATGACTCCATAAGTTTCAGTACCTTCCTTTGGCCAGTACATATCACACTTTCTCTGAAAACAAAAATTTATTTTCTTTTGATTTTCATGTTTATCGGGTACAGATATATCCAATTTTCAGGAGATTTGACGGAAAAGAAGTACAATACTTTTATATCAAAAATAACATGCACATATAGTTCAAGAAAATTTTACCCGTCCTCTTTCTACTAGGTTGGTAATCATCACAATAATGGTAACTCTCTGCTCCCACACCATTCTCCAGAAACAGTCAAAAGTTGAAGGTAGAGGACCTTGAGTTCCAATGTAAGCTCTATTCATTTGAAACCCATCAATGTAATTGGCATTAATATAAGTAGAGATCTTTTGGCCTTTCATTGTCAACAAATGAACAAGGGAATGATCATCTACAAAAATTATAATTATGAATACTAGGATTTTCGAAATTAGATATATCTAAAAACTTACAAGCAATTATGTTTAAATATCTATTCTTCGGTTTGTTATCAGGATGCTGGGAGTGTTCAGAGCTGTTAGCTTCATTGGTAGCTTCATTTTGAATGCTTTCATATTCTTTACTGAATCCAATGTCACCATCAGCATGTAGTTCTTGTACGTGTCTACCGAAAAGTGATACTGGAATAGGTCCAGTATATTCAGCGGTAGGTTCCGGGGTAATATTCCAATCTAATGCTGCAGCAGAGCATTGTGGGTTGTCTAAGTAGTAATATGGAGCACGAAAACATTTTCTAAAAAATAAATAAAGCAATTTAGAATTATTTCAATGTCAGGTATTGACAATAACAATATTGAAATAAATATACAATTGTAACAAAATGAGTGAAATTTATTGATTTTCAATATCAATAAGTGAAAAGTAACAAAGTATTTTACTATTCAAATGAATGGTACAGGTATATGTAGATGATTACAGTATAATTTATCCTAAAGGCAACTAACATTATCTCCATGATATGTAAAATAAATAAAAAATTGGTCTACATATATTTACCTCACTCTTTGATATATATGGGTTAAATTTTGCTGCAATATAATTTTAACAGTTTGCATTTTAACTTGCCTACTATAAACCGGATATTATCTACCTAGTGCTAATTTTATCAATTCTGTTTAATAGTGGGTTTATTATAAGATAAGATGATAAGGATACATTTACATGATAAGATTAAAACTGTTGGAGACTAAGGAGTACATTATTTCTTGTTCTATTATTTTTAGTGAGTAGGTTCCATATGTGTTAAGGCTTAGCTTGGAAGAATTTATATAAATACCTATCGAAAGGAGCTATACAAAATTGGAAATAGGGGGTAAGATTACTTTGTAAGGATCTCACTATATTGCTGAAAAATTAAGTTGTTTAAAAAAAACTTACCGCCAAATCAGAAATCCTAAGCCTGCTACTAATAAAGCCAGTGATGCACAAAGAACTCCTGCAAGGATGCCAGCCCCTAGTTCACTTGTGGTATGAGACAAGTAATCTATGACTTTATCACAGTTCTTAGAGATGTAAATATGAGATGGGATAGACATCTTTCCCATTATCAGTCTGTATGTTCGATTGCTTTTTGTTGAAGCTTGGATCTGAATTTTGTAGTCTGCATTTGGGGTAACATTCTTTCGGGTACACTGAAAACATAGTATTTATTAAAGATACATCATAAATTGTAGCTATGCTTCCCAACATAAGTTATGGCGAGGGGACCCAGCCATTAAAAAGATTATTTCAACAAAATACTTTAAAACCCTCCACTCCACAACTTCAAGTGCTCATTTAGGTATATATAAAATGTGTTACTTACTGTGGTTTCTAAATGGTCCTTGGTTGTTGGAATAGTTATATTATCGTAAAGTGTATTTCCTAAATTTATATATACATAGTAATAGTCTATTGAGTAGTAAAAGCTAGAAGGTCTCTCCCACTGTATGTAAATGGTTTCATTTGCTTGACAAGACAAGTTTAGGATTTTTGGAGGACTTGGGCCACTTATATCTGTAGCAGCTACTTGAGAATCTGATGAATAGCCCTCATGTTTTTGGGTGAAAGCTTTCACAAAAATTGTGTACTCAGTCATAGGTTCTGAAAAAATTAACTTGATTAATATAAATCTTAGCATAAAATAATTATATTTTGTTCAATTTCCCAGTTTGTGTAGCAGTATTGTATAGTAATAAAGCACCGAGGGATTATAGATATTGAAGAAGTTCAGGAGAATAAATTAATGCTTTCATAAGGCTAAAATCATTAGGGTCTCTTACAAAAAAAAAAAATAGAAACCACATTTAAATACCTAAGGCATGATTCAACATGTTACAATAAAATGATTTGTGATATATTCTCTACTATAAGTACTTCTCAACAGTCTAAACATTTTTGTGTTTTTGTGGAATACTATATCTAGGTATTTCAGCAATATCATCATAATATGTGAATAAGTATAATAATGGTTTTATATTTTAAAATTTCTTTAAACCACAATATATACATGTAGGCTTAGATTAAATATTTACAAAAAAAAAAAATATAAATCATTTAACAATGACACAGATAATATAATAAAAATGATATACAGACTGAAAATAAAAGGCAAAACAGAGCAGAACTAAATAACTAAAATAAAATTACATATTATAAGCCATTAGTTTGTGATACTATGAAAAATCAAATCACACATTGCAAACTTTATTATAATTAATGCAGATATTAGATACAGGCAATCTTAATAAGATGTTAGTTTTTGCTCTATTGTTGTAAAACATGAGGCACATCCAGAAAACTTGGATATGACAGAGAAGCAAGGAATCCTCAGAACTAAAGACTTCTTTCAAAATCAAAGCTATCAAGTGAGAAAGTATATTGAATTTCTTGTTATGTTAAGGTATCATGTACGTACTATCAAGTCTGAAAGCCAAATACTCCAGAAATTTTCTTAGTACAATTTCAATAAAAAATATATGGCAGCTGTAATGAGGACTCCACACATTGGAGAAATATTCAACTTTTGCTCTAACATAAGAAAAGTGAACAGTTTTCAAACAAATTAGTTTTGTGAAACATTTACAATTTCTTACAATTAATGAATGTCTGGTCATGTTTAGATAAGATTCACACTTATCCACATTTCAATTTTATGCTTATATACTTATCCGTCATGTGTTTATGACTTGATATACTTATTTCGTATTTTCACAACAATTTTGTATCCAACCATATTCTATAAATACTAATGAATTTGAGTTTATAACTATTTGTTTAAAACATAAACTACATTTAATGAAGTTTGGCTAAAATTCAAGTATTTCAATTTTAAATACCAATTTAAACTATAAAACTAACGACTAAAACTCTGGCTGTATACCAATTTATTGTTAAGCAAATTTGAATTATTTTCTTCAATAGATAATATTTTTAAAGGAAATTATTAATCTATTGCTAATATGAAAAATAACTATTTTTGTAATGAGATTGTACCTTGAATACTACAGTGAATACTGATTTTGAAATTTATGGGATATTCAATCATCACTATTAACAAGCTTAAAAAATATAGACCATACAATGTCAGTTGTACATTTGTTTTGTTTGATAGCTAGAGGTCCACTGTACAACAATTTTACTCTTCTTTGCTGATCTTGGCTTAAATGGATTGAGAACAGATTTATATAGACTATACCAACAAAATATTAATACATTGATTGTATTTGAGTAGCCTTAGTAATTCTTTAGGTTGATCTGCTCATAAAAATAGGACATACTTAGTAAGTCTAAATGTTTGCAATAGTTCAGAAGTCAGTATAATGTTGATAATATCTAGTAAAATGCATCTGAAAATGTTAGATTTGGCTAAACATTTCTCATGTTGTGTAAAAGGTTGAGCCATTTATTCTCAGTTATTACCATTTTATTGATTAAGTTGAGATGGTTTTTTTCTTATATTTGTTAGGGTCATTTATTTATCAGAATATTTAAAATACAGAAATATAGGTACCCACAAAATCATGTATTTACCATTTCATCAAAAGTAAGTATATTTATATATAGGTACATATTCATGCAGTCACTATTAAGGAATATATACTGTCAAAAGTAAGATTAAAACGGTTCAATTATTCATTAATTAATATCATTTATTAAAGAATAGGTTTAATGTTATTAAAAAATACTTATACTTACTCAGTCTAGTCAAGTTGTAGTGAATTAATGGTTCATTATAGGGTATTTTATCAGGTTGAACTTCAGTAAAATTGTTATTCATGTAATATACTCTGTATCCTTCGATAACTCCATTCTTTTTCAGAGGATTAGCCCATTGCAAGTATATGCTGTTGGAGGTATAGTCCAAAACGGTCAAATTTCTCGGTTTGTCTGGCACTGTAACAGTAACATTAGTTAGAATAGGTAGATCTAAGATTTTTTTAAGCCCCGATTCGAAATTTCTGATCGTTGTTGAATAATCTGTGGTAGAATCTTGAGCGACTATTTCGCATACAGCAAAAACAACATAAACAAAGGTATAGCCCATCCCCATTACTGAACAAACATTCGCACAGGGATCGTTAATTTTTAGTTCACTATCATTTTACACTTGGCTTTGGAATTGTCCGATACATTATAAATACGACTGTGTGTTTACAGATTGGTACAACCGCATATCAATTTATTAATTAAAACCACACAGGAAACCAACATTAATGTTTATTATGTGGAACACCACCCAACAGTATCCGTGACAGAACACGTAGTAGAGGGGATCAAGAAGGGAGCCATGAGACCGAGACATTGTTGCCGGATTCACAGCCTTATAAAAATCTTTGGATACCGATTCAAAATTGGTGTCATCGTTTAGCTGTTTCGCACAATAATGTATTTTTTTTTATTTATGTCTAAATTAAGTTAAATAATTACGTTAATAATATTTTATAACCTAGGTACTTGGGTTTTTACATATTTTTGTATATCGAAATTATAATCTTATTTGTGTGTGTATTTGCTTTATTCAACATGCATTCAACTTTGTATTTACCTACTGCTACTCCTGTACCTACCACAGAAACCACAGTGAGTGCTAGTACCTACCTACAAATATAGATAACCGCAACTTGTTTCAATAGGTGTGCTGGATATTTATATCCGACCAGTCAGTTTTATTGAATCGTACACTTTTGATGCGTGGATGTAAATCTCAACTGTTCCAAAAATTGACAAGTTGACACTAATGACATTCGCCCTGAAGTTAAGCAAATATTTGGTTATATTTTAGATTTGTAATTTGGTTGTTTTGTATTGTTGTAATTATCCTTTATTATAATTACTTAGGTGGGTATGGTCGATGTTTTGGCACAAGAAAGAAAGGAACACCAAATTGCAGGTAGTAGGTAATCACCTAATAATATAATATTTAAGTAGACGAGTTATAAAGCTGTGGCAGTATAAAATATACAAGGTGTTCGTTTTGGCTGAGGCTGAGGCCGCAATGTACGTTGGCACACGTTTTAAAAAAGCAAGGAAGCTCAAAGCAATGATAAAAGCACGAAATCAAAACCAAATAAACTCAAACAGAATAAAAATAAACTATTAAAAACCCTACTTTGTGCTGAAACCGCAATCAGTATTTCAGATTTTGATGGTCGTGTCAGATATTATATCACCGTCCTTCTAGGAAATTTGGCAATGCCCAGTCGGGATATTTCTGTTATAGGGAAGTGGCGTTAGCGCAAACGTTTTTGTTGACATGTTGATAGAGAAAATCGCAAATGGAAGTGGAAGAACAAACTTCGATTGGAGGCAAAGCCAGACCCAGACCCATCTCTTGCCAGACCAGCTCTTTGTGTCGTTGACCTGATTAAAGCGAAATTTGGAAGACTTGAAAATTGGTATTAGGTATAATACTTATTTCAATTTCTGTGGCCGGTAGATCATCACGTAACCACAAATTGCTTAGTCTATTATTAATTTAAAGAATATAAACCTTATATTTATGTTTATTTATATCCATTTATAATATAAAAGCTGAAACTAATCATTTATTTCAGTGTTTCATTCAAAATAATATTACAGATTCCTTCTGTGGCAACTACTAACATTTTAATAAACAACGACAGATGTCGCTGCTATGACAAATTCCAAATTAAAATAGAAAGATTCAAACAACAGAAAAACTATGCAAATATAATAACATAATATACCCTATTTCAGAAATATACGCCTGTATTGAATTCAAAAGTTGACGTGTTCCAGCGTTTTTTATAATTTTATAAAATAAGGCCACAAATAATTTTATACCACACTGTAAGTTAATACCTACCTAATTCCGAGTTACTGTAGCAATTAATTTGAAAGACGTTCACACATAATTTTGGTAGATGTTATAACCGTCAATATTTGTTTACTTTGAGTTAAGTGATATACCTACAAAAAGCTTTTATTCAGAAAAATACCTTTGGAATTTTCAATTCCATATTTTACATATTTATTTACTAGTTTTCACACTTGACAGAGGAATAAGTATTGTAATTTTAGAGAGAGGTGGATAATGCCAAAGTATAATTTTTCTATAAACGGTAGTTTTGATCCAACAAACTGATATACGTCCTAAAAATTAATATTCTCTCGGTAAAAATATAATAAAAGTATATAATCAATTAACAAAATCACAAAATTACGTTACATAAATCTATGTCAAGTGGATATTTCCCTTCCCTACATACCTAAACATAATTACATATACACATCAGGCCACTTTGTTACCGATCATTATGAGTGCCTGTCTATCGCTGTGCCTATATAAAACGCTTCCATCTCTAGGTTTTTCCAGGTACGTCAAAGCTCATCGACGCGAACGAAAATAAACGATTTATTGAAAACCGATTATTCTTAACTCATTTTACCTAAAATATCTGAACGTGGATGAGGAGGGTAAGCCTGTATGATCTTGCAGATTCGAGGGCGAAAGTCTCTAAGACCCATGGGTCTGATATTATTTATACTGAAGACATTGGAAAAACTGGTAGACAAGCACATTAGAGGAGGGTCGTTGGTAGAAAGACCGATCGACTTGGATCAATATGCATACAGACTAGGAGTATCCACAGAGACAGCACTATATCACTTATTAGTACAAGGGCTAGAGTAGGCTCTCGAAAATAATAAAGTATTATTAATATACTTACTTGATATAGAGGGTGCCTTTGACGACACCTCTCACGAAGTGATCACGAGAGCAATTCGTCTAGAACAAATTGAGGAAACAAGCTGCAGACGGATAGACTGCATGCCGAAAGACCGACGATCTTTTCAACCTTGATGGGTGAAACTTTATCAGCCCGGTTGTCATGGGGATGTTCTCAAGGAGGATTTTTGTCTCCCCTAATGTGGAACCTTCTAATGGACGGACTAATAAGGACATGCGGATGACCTGGTCATCATATCTCAAGGCAAATTCAATACTACAGTCAGAGAACGCATGTAGCAGGCTCTGAACATAGTAACAAAATAGACCGAAGAAATGGGTTTAAATATAAGTCCCATCAAATCAAACATGTTGCCTTGTACCGTTGCTTGTACCAAAAGAAGGGACCTGGTGGGATTGGGACCACTATTCAAGGTACGGAGATTTCCATGGTGACGGATATGTTAAATATTTTTATTTTCTCGAGATTAACATCGACCAAACAGCTGGAAAAAGTAGCAACAAGATCGAGACCATATTAATGACGATAATGCGACCTTGTGGGAAAACATGAGGGTTAAGTTCGCGCATGATACACTGGATATACAGTGTAGAGGTCAAACCCATAATAACATATGAGTGTTTGGTCTGGTGGACAAAGACGGCACAAAAGAATGCAATGGTGAGACTAAGCAAGGTGCAAAGACTTGCTTGTCTCAATATTGCAGGGTGCATGAGAAGGACAACAGCATTTACATTTAGGCTACAGAATAACCTCAGCAACAAAAAAGTTAGATCAGGAAACATATCCATTAAGGACATCGTAAGTGAAGCCATTTTAGATATAAAAACAGACTATATGGCCACTAAAGCAGGAATGTATAGTGAAATTAGGAACACAAGATGTTCGTTCTCACTAGTAAAACCACACCTCTGTATTTCCGGCGGAGATTTATGCTATCCTACTATGTCAGAATTAACGAATACAGGACTGATACTCATAGGATAATAGTATATTACGTAACAAGAGTTGTAAGTAACCCATTACATTATTTCACAAGTGCGTAATGGGATTACAACTCGTGTAACGTACTATACTTTTTCTACGCCCATCTATTTTCTTCTGAGTGCTCATAATTTCATCTTTTTCACTACTAACAGACATATTCGTAGGTAAAGTTGAGAAAATGTTCGGAAACTATAATTTGTTACAAAAATTGACAGCATAAATGAGATGACGTTTATTCCCATATCAAGAAAAACCGAATTATTTTTTTTGAAATTGTAAAATGTGTTGCCGACATTTAGGAGCATCACTCTTTTAATATAAAATGTATTTGACTAATGCTAAGAGCTTTTATGCTTTTCAATGGATTAAAAGTATGTAAATAATCCAAATAAAGTAGTACGTACATAAAAATTTGATTACAATTTGATTCGACAAAGAAATTTAAGTTTTTTTTATCAAAACGCACACGTATGTTATGAGATTTTCATAACGTTAAATGTCACTTACAAGGAATGTTGTCAGTGCGATTTTTGACGTTTACGGACATGGGCGTAGAAAAACATATTAACTGACATCCTGGCAGCCCTTGCAGCTTTAAAATGCCGCAAAGTAACATCTAGGCTGGTAGAAGAATGCCAGGGAGAACTAAATGAACTGACAGACCACATTAAAGTAAGATTAGTGTAGGTGCCGGGACATAACGATATTTTTGGAAATGAGCAAGCTGATGAACTCGCGAGAAGAGGTTCAGCAACAATATATGTTGGACCAGAACCAGTTCTTGATACTGCAACAAAAGTGGACGGTGGACAAATACAAAAATGGGCACAAACCCAACATAGACAATAGTGGAGGAAAACTTTCGTAATGCTTTGTACAACAATGCCTGGAAAAGTAATAATATCTCCACAGATAAAAATCAATTATTAAAAAAAATCGTTGATGGTGCTTCACTTGCTCATCATTCAGCTGAAGCTTATAATAATTGTGGATACCGGTGTCACAGAGAAAAGCAAACAGTAAAATGTAATCCAAGTGAGATAGAGAAACCAAGGGTGACAAAAGAGCTTGTGACGAATCCAGGACGCCCGAAAACATGACCAAAAAGGCCAAGAAAGTCTTCTGGTGGATATAGTGAGGTAGCAAGCAAACTCGGAATCAGGCAGACCTGATCCAGGAGAAAATAATTGAGAACATAGACTAAGTTCTTCAAAACAACGTTCAACGGAGGGTCACTCTGAGTGACCTGTACGAACGGAAAACAAGAAACTGGCTCCGGGAAAGGATGAAAGTTTGTCTCTTGAAGATATCCAAAAACATATATCAATTTAAAAAAACCTTTAAACCTTTTAACAGGTAGAGCTGGGTATTTAGGTTTTAAAAAGGTATTTGAAATATTATTTGTTATATAAAATAGATAAGTATTGAAAATAAAACAGAAAATGTGGTGCAATTATGATTTTTTACCAATTTCCTTTTTCCTCCTTTTTTTGAAAATTTTGTAATAGTTAATTAGATATAGACCTATTAGTAGATAATTATATATAGAAATGGTTACCCCTAGAAAACTGATGATGCCTGTCTTTGATAATAACCTCGTTTATTGACATAATTAGATCTATTCATGTATGCTAATGTATCAAATACACAGGCAATTAACGAATTAAAAAAAGCATGGCGGATGTTTGATACATTGTTTATCTGCAATCCATTCCATTAATACATTATCAAAGTGTGCTAACGTAAATTGTTTATTCAAATCTTTTGTAATCTGAATCTATTTAATCGAAAATTGATTTAAACAATTGTTATAACCAAAAATATCAATTGCATTATGGGCCAAATTATTGTTGGAAACGTAACAGTGAAATGACTATCAGCCGTACCACAGTGAAACGTTTTTGGATTAATATTCACATGATTATATAAATGCATGGACCTGCTATTACTGGAGTTATGTGTGCGGCAAACAATGGATGTATGATTATCACACTGTTTTCACACATAGTCTCATTGATGTAGTGATATAATCGCCCTTTTGAAACAATCCCAATAAATGATCATAGTACCAATTTATTGTGATTGATTAAAAAAAATTATTTTTGTCTGACAGTTACTACAGTTACTGGTTAGCAACGGTCCTCAGAGTATTGTTCGACATTAGGATGGAGCAGCAAAGATTTTTTGATTGAGCATTTTTGTTTCCATATCGGTTAGGCTAACAGCAACAAATTTATTTTAATACCCTCGATAACCATTCGAGAATATTGACATAGCCCTTTAAATCCTGATGCCAGGACTCTCTGTTTGTAGCTCTCTAGAACGTTAAAAACTTTGAGCCATTAGAACAGAAGTCGATTAGATTATTGGCTATTAAAAGTTGAAATTTTTGGTAATACACCTGGAAAAGTTTGTAAACCTTTCTGTTTGTTTAAATAAAGTAGGTATAACAGTGCTATTCAAAAGTCCCCTCCCCCCCTCGTATCTTTTGAACGGCTACACTTACAGTAATAGTAATAGATGACGTCACAGTGCCACTCTGGCCAATAATTTTAAATAGGACCTTATGGCAAGTGATATCTCGTTTGAAAGGCATTGACATTGGCTACTTAGCCATATTAATTTTGTTTGGGTTTAAACTGATTTTGACGGATAAGTTAAATAAATACCAAAATTATTGAAATTATTTTTTTAAATTTAATTAATCAAATATCAACAATGGATTCTTATAGCAAGTGTTCGAAATGTGCTCCGTCTACTAATAATACATCCTATTAGTAAACTCTTTTCGTACTCGTTCGAATGTGTCAGCTGAAATTGCATTGCATTCTTCAATAATTCTTTCTTTCAAAACGCCAATGCCATCTGGTGCCGTAGTATAAAACTTGGATTTCAAGTACCCCCATAGGAAAAAATCTAATGGTGTCAGATCTGGTGACCGCGGTGGCCATTCTATAGGACCTCGCCGGCCGATCCATCTACCTCGATATTCTTCATTCAGGTAACGTCTTACTGCACCATAATAATGTGCAGGAGCACCATCTTGTTGAAATATTATTTCCAGATGGCCGAATTCATCTGGATTGTCTTCCAGAATTTCAAGAATTAACGGCTCAATTGCATTTTGTAACATCTCCAGATACACTTCACCGCTTAAATTTGAATTTAGGAAAACAGGACCAACTATGTGGTTTCCCAAAATACCTGCCCAAACATTGACTTTTTCTGGAAATTGGGTATGTTGTTCACGAAAGGTGTGAGGATTTGTGTCACTCCAATACCTTACATTTTGTGTATTCACATTTCCATTGAGGCAAAAAGTACTTTCGTCACTAAAACAAATTGTTTTTGTGTAATGTGGGTTTTGACTAATTTTATTTGTCATACATTCACAGAATTCGAGTCTTCTGTCGGGGTCGTCATCCGAAAGGTGGTGCACCATTTTTAACTTGTATGGACGAAATTTATTTTAGCCAACACTCTCTGTACTGTACTTTTACTTACTTCACAGATAGACGCAACTTTAGTTGAAGAGGAAGTAGGGTTTACTACCATTTCAGCAACTAGGTATATCAATTTTTTTATCATCACTAAATGTTGGTCGACCAGATCGTTTGGCATGTTGAACACTACCTGTTGCTTCAAACTTGTGAAGAAGCTCCCTCAAATAAGTTCTCGAGATAGGGCGATCTGGGTATCTCTCATTACCAATTATTAAGATATCTGCTACTTTGTCGGCTTGAGTACGTACCATTTTGCCTATGTAAACTCTTAAACGTCTCGTTAAACAATAATAAAATTAAATATTTAAGCTATTTAGAAAAACTATGCAAAGCAACAAATACTATTAAATTAAAAACGTCAATTTTTTTGACAACTAACCAGAGGCGGACTGAAAAATCTTCAATATTTAAATGTGAAATAATAATTTTGGTATTTATTCAATTTATCCGTCAAAATTATTTTAAACCCAAACAAAATTAATATGGCTATGTAGCCAATGTCAATGCCTTTCAAACGAGATATCACTTGCCATAAGGTCCTATTTAAAAGTATTGGCCAGAGTGGCACTGTGACGTCATCTATTACTATTACGTCACCTGTTACCATTCGTAGAGAAGTTTACAACACTTTATTTTCACAATCCAAATTTTATTAATGTAAGTGTAGCCATTCAAAACATACGAGGGGGGGAGGGGACTTTTGAATAGCACTGTTATACCTAATTTATTTAAACAAACAGAAAGGTTTACAAACTTTTCCAGGCGTATTACCAAAAATTTCAACTTTTAATAGCCAATAATCTAATCGACTTCTGTTCTAATGGCTCAAAGTTTATAACGTTCTAGAGAGCTACAAACAGAGAGTCCTGGCAAGTTAATGATGGCGGCCGTACGCTACACGCTGACGTCAAAAACATTTGACATTTGCTCTAAAATATGCAGAATAAAGTAAAGCAAAACTTTCCCTTTATCCGTTTCAAAGATAATCCCTTGGTGCAAGACTTTTCAGCAATCCTGCTTTTTTTTTTCTTTGGGAGCCGTCCTGAGCACTGCAGCCTGTTGGCTTATTGTACTCTCCTCCCACCTTTATTCCACGCACCCAGCCATTCCTGTACCCTCGAGTAAATGATATGGGTCAACTGGATGCATGCCATATGCTTCAGGCGGCACGTAGGCCTCTCCGAAGATTGTCTGTCACAGTCGGACAAAATATGGGTTACGGTCTCGGTCTCCATGCCACAAAGCCTGCAGCTGAGATCCCCGTTATATAGCCCCATTTTATGCAGATGATCCTTTACCGGGGCATGACCCGTTAGATAACCTGTAATAATTCTTAGCTTGTTCCTACTAGCATTCAGTAGTTCTTCAGCCCGTTTTACACATATATCACCTATGAAGGTCTTACTGTGTACCTGCTTTGGAGTGTTTCTCCACTGTAGTCTATGTTGGCGTTGTACCCATTTTCGTATCTGTTCTCGGACTACCTTCTTTGTGGTCCCAAGAACTGGTTCTGGTCCAACATATGTCGTTGCTGAACCTCTTCTCGCTTGTTCATTTCTTCTCGCGAGTTCATCAGCTTGTTCATTTCTAGAAATATCATTATGTCCCGGCACCCACACTAGTCTTACTCCACTGTGGTCTGCCAGTTCATTCAATTCTTTCTGGCATTCTTCTACCAGTCTGGATGTTACCTTGCGGCTATTTAGAGCTGCAAGGGCTGCCTGGCTGTCAGTTAATATGTTTATCCTATGAGTGTCAGTCTTGTTTGTTACACATTCTAGGATGGCATAAATCTCCGCCTGAAATACAGAGGCATGTACTCCTTGAATTGAATAGATGAGGCTTTTACTTGATGAAGATTCATACTTAACTATGAAATAAAACAACAAAACATTTTATTGTTTTATTTCCTAGCATGTACTCCTAGTGAGAAGGAACACCTTGTGTTCCTCATCTCACTATACACCCCTGCTCCTGTCCCTTCCCCAGTCTTTGACCCGTCTGCATACCAGGTCTCTCCTCGGGGAAGCTTCAGTCTGCTTGGGTCTTGCCAGTCCTTTCTATGGGGTATCTCTGGCTATTAAAAGTTGAATTTTTTGGTAATAAACCTGGAAAAGTTTGTAAACCTTTATGTTTGTTCAATTGTATATAAAAGTATTAATATTTTCTTCAAATAGTTTAATTTCCTCAGTTTTCAAGCACGCTACACGATGACGTCAAAAACATTTGACATTTGCTCTAAAATATGCAGAATAAAGTAAAGTATAACTTTGCCTTTATCCGTTTCAAAGATAACCCTTTGGTGCTAGATTTTTCAGCAATCCTGTATAGCACTCTTCTATTGAAAAACAATCTAACCCATCAGACGAAGAGATTATTTTAAAGGAAATTAATTAAACTTTATGTATAGGATATTACGGTTAAAGATTTGCTTACAGAATCACTCCTTATATGCCTATGGACTAATTAATATGTTCGTAACAAAATTACCATAATTTTTGGTTAGTTCTGTCTAGTAGGTAGTATTCTTCTTTTAAATAAATAATCAAGTTTTGTGAACTTATACAGTGTTGTGACATTGAAAAAAAATAAACATAATGTGTGTTATTGATGTCGGCAACTGTGACTGACTTCATAAATATAAGTTCAATGTGAATGTGCATTTTGAAATTGGGAAAACTTTGTTTGGTTAGTTACATAATGCGAAACGGTGCGCGCTAGTTGCAATCCCGGCGGACATTTTCTCTAAAAGTTTCGATCAGTATGATGATTACTCATACACATATAAAAGCTTTGATATGAACTGAATATAAGCAATCAAATAAGATCTTGATATCAATAAGATGGTGAAAGTTTAAATACTTTTTCTTTATTTATACACCAGGAAAACTAAACAGAAAGAAAGTATACCTATACCATGTACATGGACCTATGGTTTATAAGTCCATGGTAAAAAAACGAATTTTTGGGGTACGGTCAGAATTCCATGGAATAAATAGAAACATTTTTAAATGATCGCTACTGGAATTCTCCACTTGGACTGAAGGTGCAGCTGCATTTTAAAATACGAACATAATATTCTTCAAGGCTGAATTTAAATTTACATGATAAAATCTCTGCTATATTATATGTTTTTTATTTTAATTTTTTTTATTAGACTTTGTTTTTATACCTCACACAGGTCTACAATATAACACTTCTTATTAGTAACTGAAGTGTGATTGGTCGAAATCGAATAGGTGTGAATGAGAAGTTTGTCTTGAAATGAATGAGCCCTGGCTAACCATAATAGAGTTACTCTTAAGTGGATCCCGGAGCACAAGGACATTGTAGGAAATGAAAAGGCAGACATCCTAGCAAAGCTAGGGTCTGAGACTGCATTCACTGGTCCTGAACCAATATTTGGGATATCTAAAACTGCTGCACGTGGTTGTGTATCTCGGTGGGCTAAAACTAAACATCAGTCGTACTGGAGAGACGTGTCAAAACAGGAACACAGCAAACTCCTGGTCAAAAAACCCTCGGAGACGCTGACTAATGAAATACTAAACCTAATTACGGGTTTACTCACCGGTCACTGAACCCTAAGGAAGCACATGCATACAATCGGCATATATAGGGAGGAACCTATTTGTCGGTTGGTTGTGTATGGAAGAGGAGGAAACAGCCTCTCACATTATCTTCGATTGTGAAGCATGATCTCATTGAAGATATAGACTCCTAGGACTAGAACATCCAAGGGAGGATTTCTCCAAGAAGGACCTAGTGAAAAGACTGTTGAGCCTGATAAGTGCTACTGGTCTCTTCACATAAACGGCACAACTAAGAGCACAAAAAGCCTAAATGCTGAGGTATCGAGGACTTTAAGCCTTTGACTGTCATTTAAATATCTCTGCAAAAAAACAATATACGTCATATCATAAATCCTGTAGCTGCTACTCAAGCAAATGGATAAGTAGACCGTTTAAACAATACTATTCTCTCGACACTATTACCATCCGTGTGGGAAAAAGCATTTTAGGATGAGCAGGTTCGGAAAGTATAAGCAATGTGTCTAATAACAGTCGCTTTAGACTGGAATAAACCTGATTAACTAATGTCATGGTTCCGCTGCATCTTTAGGAGATGAAATACAACAAATACCTACTTTACTGGAAAACCTAATAGCAGTAATGGAAAATGCTACCAACAAAGTTAAACTGACACAAACAAAATAGAAGAAAAAAAAAGAATCCAAGTATTCATAAAGAAGGAGAACTAGTGGAATGAATATAACAAAACCCTTCAACAGGCACAAGCAAGAAACTTGCACGGTTTTCTAGTATGTCTATGATAATGAAGAAAATATTGCCATATGATAGGTTCGCATAGAGATCAAATTATGAAAATATAATTGCCGTTAATCAGATGCATTCATGGCCTATCTCCGATATTGTCTCAGACGAAACGGATTCTGGAGGAAATATAAATCACACGGTAGCCAAAACAAAAACGGGCCAAATATTGATTTTTTTATTGAAGTAAGCGAGTATCGATAGCATAAGCGTTAGAAAGAATATTTCTTCTTCACTTTTACCCCTAGTAGAACCGAATGTTGGCTAGGTTAGGTGGGAATATTGGCATAATATTGCAGCAAAATTTCAATATTTAGCCAACATTGGCCTTAGATTGGTTCTAGACATACCGCCAATATTTGGTTGCAAATGTTGGCCAGACATTGACGCAATATTGACAATATATCACCAATATTGGATATACATAGGCTTTAGTTTTTTTGCAATATTGCCTTTGCATTGGGAATCAATATTGGTGGAATATTGGCTGAATGTTGGTTTTGATAAATATTGATAAACCAACGAACTTCCAATATTGCGCCTTTATTGCGATCAATATAGCCCCATTATTGTGACACAATATTATGTATACATGGCAAGCCAACGTTTGGCCAATATAACCTGAGGATATTTTCAACAATATTGGTGGTTTTGTATAAAACTATATTGTAGCCAATATTAGTTTAAAGTGGATATTTTTTATTGGCTGTATAGGGGACTGCCACTGTTCCACCAATATGTTTCGCCAAGTGAATGTGATTTTGTTTTATTTAAAAGTGGTTAAGTACCTGTAGGAATTTGAAATTATTGTGACTTTTGTGGTTGTACTTTACGGTTTTACGAATCAGGAGAGTCTACCCACGGGCAAACCAAACTCACTGAGACCAAAAATTTCTATTGTGCCCCCTTACTTCTACTTAGTTCCTGAGGAACGTCTCAGAGACTAGTAGCTCCTTTAGTCCTATTTCCTGAGGAATTTTAGGATATCTGCAGGCTTCAACTTAGGTAAATGTCTCTCTTCTATCCAATAATCTCCCAGATGCTGTGCCCTAGGATTATGAATTGCTGTGCAATTCGCAAGTATGTGGATGGAGGTTTCTTCTTCCATGCCACAGAATCTACATTCCTCTTCCTCCACTATTTTCAGCTTTTTCAGGTGCCCGTTCTTTGCTAGTCCATCTGCTATTTCATTTCCTTCTATTCCAGTATCCTGGAATCCACAGTGAGGTTACTATATTGTTCTCTCCTAGTTCATTGAGTATGCCTAGGCATTCCCACACCATTTTGGAACTGAGTACACAAGAGCTCAGTGCTTTAATGACTGCTTGACTATCCGACATTATGATAATCTTTTGCCTTCTATATCCTTTGTCAATGTTGAACTGGGCACACTTTCTTATGGCGTGAATTTCCGCTTGAAAGATACTTGGGGTTTTTCCCAAGCTTTCAGAGTGTTTGGTTCCTGGCCGGTACACGCCTATCCCAGTTCCTTCTATTGCTTTTGAGCCGTCTGTGTACCATTGAATGGCATTTTTTCCAAGTCTGGTAATTGTATTTGGATTCCTTTCCTTCTTGTTGCTTAATTCTGTACCGAATTTTTTTGAAATTTTATACCTTTTCATCATACCATATTGTGCCATGTCCCAGGTTTTTTGATTTCTAAGAAGTAAGGAGGTGGTTTTTTTTAATGATCCCCTCTCTACTTAGTCCGTATCTTGTTCTTTCTGCAACACTTTCCCTAAGAAAAAGTGAAAAAAACTAACTAAGCTTTACCTTTGTTTCTAGTCATTATATATATTTATATATATATATATTCAACCACATTTGAAAATAAATTATACAGTTAACTATATCTACGAGAACAAAATGTAATTTCCTTGGAATATCTTTATCGGTAAAAGAACATCTTCGTGTCCTAGTAGCCAGAGATCTTTCTTTTCCGGTAGATTACTCCAGTGACAGTATTACCGAAATCCTAGAAACTTACACCTTAAACCTAGAATTGTAAGCGACATTAAATATTAAATTTGCTCACCGCCCTCATCTGTCATTATTAGTACGGTGGTGTTCGGTCCAAGGCCTTCGGGATTAAATACCTGCACAGTGACGTAGTATTGAGTCCATGGTTCTAATTGAGTTAGAAGATGTTTCTGTAACAAAAATAAGTTAATTAGTAAAGGTATATGTTAATAAAATCTAAGGATATAATTGCTAAGATCATGCATGCTTTTTTCAAATTAGTAAATATATTATTTTTCTAACATATAATGATTGGAGTTTATTCAGTTTATAATAAAAAAAATGCATTGCGGGTTTTTCTTTGGTTAAAATTGAGCCGTTCGATTAATTCCCTATAATTTATGGATTCCAGACTACGGTACGGCAATGAAAGAGCGGAGACGTAGAAGTATGTATGCTTTCAGGTAAAGTATGCAAAAGCATGAACAATGATTTTAAGGCTAAAAGGCCGCCATCTTTCCTTAATCTATTGTTCCTCTTGCGTCAATATGTTTACACATAATTAAAGTCTTCAGGCTACTTTCAATTCATGCTCAAAACAAAAGATAGGATTTTAGATATTTTACTGTAAAATGACAACGTATTATATATACTTCTACTATTATCGAAACAAAGATTAATCTTCATCGTATAAGGAATTCGAATCAGCAAATTATTCAACTAACTTTAATGCGTAGTTATCAAATAAAATCAATTAATAACAAATACCACAAAAGAAATATAACACTTAGTATTCGAAAAGTATTGCGATAGTTCATGATCTAAGATATCAGACACTTATAGCTGATATATACCTACATTGGCGTACAGTCCCATTACAAAGAAATCTTCGAATAAGTATAGTGTGAACATCTGTTTTAAAAATAAACATCCAGATAAGTCAAATTATGTAATAACTTAATTGAACTTTCTTTTACACAGTCGTCAAAATTATCACAGACTTAATTTCTTAGAATTACTCAATAGAAAGAGAAAAAAATTTCTTCCTGTACGAAAACCTACCAAATACATGCAAATGTACATTTCTGTTTTATAAGATGTCAATAAATCCTTCTAACTCCGCTGGGTTTTTAATGTCGAAGAAAAACGTCAAACTCCGCTAGTGCATGTAGAAAATCGCGCGAAAACTGTCAGTGTCTAAAATATCAACAAAATATTTGATAAGAAGTAAACATATTAATACAGTGTATTGTTATATTGAAAAAGTATGTATTACTATTGAATTTAACGCATATTATTTGCTGAATTCATACTTATATGTTGGTACCTTATGCCAATAGTTCTGAATCAGAAATGAAAGCCAAAACTGGGTATCTGTCCAAAATAAGAGGCTGAGGGAACGAGGAGAAAAGTAAAAAAACGGAAGAAGGAAAATGGGCATACAACAATATCAAACTGAACAGAAAATTAAACGATAGATGTCTGTGTAAGAGAGGAGGTCGAATGATGAAGGGCCATGCCATTAAAGAAGATGACCGTAATAGTATATTACGTAACAAGAGTTGTAAGTAACCCATTACGCACGAAGACAACTCGTGTAACGTACTATACTTTTTCTACGCCCATCTATTTTCTACTGAGTGCTTGTAATTCCATCTTTTTCTCTACTAACAGACATATTCGTAGGTAAAGTTGAGAAAATGTTCGGATACTATAATTTGTTACAAAAATTGATAGCATAAATTAAATGACGTTTATTTCCATATCAAGAAAAAGCGAATTATTTTTTTTGGAAATTGTATAATGTGTTGCCGACATTTAGGGGTATCACTCTTTTAATCTAAAATGTTTTTCACTAATGCTAAGAGCTTTTATGTTTTTCAATTGATTAAAAGTATGTAAATAAACCAAATAAAGTAGTACGTAAATAAAAATTTGATTAAACAAAGAAATTTAAGTTTACTTATCTAAACGCGCGTGTCTGTTATGAGATTTTCATTTTTTTCATGTTATTGTTAAATGTCACTTACAAGGAATGTCTACAGTGCGATTTTTGACGTTTACGGACATGGGCGTAGAAAAAATAATATTTAATCAGTTTTGGAAAAAGCTAACATGGGGAGAGAAAAATATGTTAATGATACTGTTACATTATGTTCAGCAAAGAGAGCTAGAGATAGAAAAGAAAACAACAAGTCAAGAAGGTCTCAGTCTTTTCAATACTATTTAAAAATGAACGACTGTAATATAAGAGTGTGTAAAACAATGTATTTGAATACGTTAAGTAAAGTGGAGAAGGAGACTTTAAGGTTTTGGACATTCGGGCCATCAAGTAGGTACACTCCTGAAGGACATATATTTTTTAAACTACGATTTTCCTACGATTGGACCACAAAGAAAACTCAGACCCGTTGACTTGCCGCAATTATATTTTGGTAAACTACCTATCAGAGCACGGAAATATGCAGATCTACAAAATCTGAAAAAGTTGTGACGCACGATTTTCATGATTATTATAATAATTTACCACACTTATAAATATTCAATTTTTGTTAGTTTATTTCTTATTTGTTATTTTCAGTAAATAAAATGAATGAAACTTGGTTTTATCTGTACGTTCTATCAACATCGAATAGCTTCTAACCCCTTAAACGGTTTAATTACTGTTTATATTATCGGTGTGTAATATTTTGTAGTTTTTTTTTATTTTTGTTTCATTATAGGTTACACTTCTAAAGGGTTGTAAAAAACATTGTCTGATATACTATTTAATATCCATGCTTGATTTTCGAGTTATAGGATTATTCATTTTGGTATTAATAAGTTTTTTTGGGTCTCCTGTAAAAAACGTTGAAATGGAGACACTTTTAACCGACGATATGTTATATAATTATCGAAATATTCCACTGTTTAAAAACTTAATTTCTTGCTATGTAGCTTTGAAACATTGCTGAGGAAGATATAAGTTTATGTCCTATACATTGAAAGGAAGCAAACGGATACTAACAAAGAAAATCAAATCTGATGAAATTTTTGCAATCAGCACACTGATACTTAAAGAAATGTGTGGTTAAAAGACAACTTCAAGCTTTCTCTAAAATCGTGGGAATATCCAAAACATTTTCAGGTGACCACCAGTTTTTTTAGGAACATTTAATTTCCAGCAAGTGCCATATGTCAGTTACCAAACAACATTATATATTTTAGTGTAATTGCTCCCAGGACGCTAACCGCAATCTTAACCACGTATGTAAGTTGTAGATACCGTGTAGCTTAACTGGTCCTTAAGGAATTATCGATCATTCGAGTAAGGAAATCCCTTGTAATGGCTGTATGATTACATAAAGTGTTCTCGAAATGGCCATGCTAGATATACCTAATGAACTTATTCATTAAGTTGAGTTGTTAAAAATATAAAATAAATGCATTAAAGTGACGAGGTTTATTCTTTACATGAAAATAATCAAATGTAAATAATTTGGCAAGTGTAACTTTCATTATTATAAGCAAATTCAAAAGTACCTACTCTGAAAAATGTTATATTTTTTATGAAAATCGGTCCTTGGAGAGGGACAACTTAAACTACTGCAATGCAAAGTGGATTAATTTTTATGAAAACCATTTTGGAAACTAATAAAGCTTAAAAGCATCCCTGTACAAAGAATACAATGGGCTTATCAAGCAGGGAAATCAGGGGAAACTGCCCTGCATAATTTGGTCTCAGGTCTCGAAAGGAGTATGAATCATAGCTTGCAGCATTTATAGACTTCGAAGGTGCTTTTGACAATACATCGATGTCATCAATAAACAGATCCCTTGAAAAAAGAGGGATTAACAGCAACACATGCAAATGGATAGGATCCATGCTCGAGCATAGGAGAATAACAGCACATATGCATGATACAACCTACACCGTTAGGACAACTAAAGGATGTCCTCAAGGTGGAGTACTTTCACCACTTTTATGGAACCTAATTGTGGATGACTTGATCTTAGGTTGAATGATCAAGGCATATGAACGCAGAGCTTTGCGGACGACATAGTGACACAAGAAGCACTACAAATTGTGGAGGAATGGTGCCTTGAAGAGGACCTTTCAGTTCCAAAAACAAAAAAAAACCAAACTAGTTGCTTTCACGAATAGAAGAGTTATCCCGCATGGTATAATACTGATGTTCAGAGGAGAAGAACTAGAAATATACAAAGAAGTTAAACATCTGGGAGTGACCCTTGATTCCAAACTGAATTGGAAGACACACTTGGAAATAATAACTACCAGGGCGACTAGGCTTTTCTAGCAATGCAGAAGAGTTATGGGCAAAACCTGCGGAATACGACCTGAGGTGGTTCACTGGCTTTACACAACTGTGATAAGGCCAACGATCACCTATGGAACAATAG
Source organism: Lochmaea capreae (assembly GCA_949126875.1). NCBI lineage: Eukaryota > Metazoa > Arthropoda > Insecta > Coleoptera > Chrysomelidae > Lochmaea > Lochmaea capreae. The sequence continues at coordinate 11,912,272 of OX421402.1, read as the reverse complement.
TCTGGTGGAGGAGGACAGAAGTGCAGTGAATATATTAATTGCAATCCCCAAAGACAAGCCCTTCTTGGTATTACCAGGGCAATGAACAGCACGGAGACGGCATCAATGGAAGTCCTTATTGGACTTCCTCCTTTGGAGACTTATGGTCACCGAACAATGTTAGCCATATTTCACATGAGTTTTGATAGCATGACACCGGGGAATATATTCACTGAGCGAGTGAACATCATCATCTCATCTAGGGAGCAGGAGATGCACCCAGGTAATTCTGAAGAAATAATCTGATCACCGATGGTTCCAAAACAAACCATGGCACTGGAGCTGGTATAAAAGGACCTAGAAAGAGAATTATCTTTAGCCTTGGCTCATATACGACTGTGTTCCAAGCAGAGACGATTGTCGCTATAGCCTGTATTGATGAAAACATCAGAAGAGGATATACCAGACAAAAATAAAAATGTTCATGCACTGACAGCCAGGCTCTGCTTAAAGCTATCAGTAACCCAACAACTAAGTTTAGACTGGTAGAAAACTGTAAAGAATCCCTCAACAGGCTGGCAAGAGACAACAAGGTGTCTCTAATATGGGTGCCAGCACATGAGGGGATTGCAGGTAATGAAATGGATGATCAGTTAACTAAAGAAGGTTCTAAAGCAGACCTCATAAGTCTGGAACCGTTTTATGGAATCACAAAAGATTGCATAAGAGGGGAAATCGGTAACTGGCTAGATAGGGAACACCAACTCAAATGGAGGTCGACACAAGTGCACCTCCATGCAGAGTTTACTGAACAAGGTAGACAAGGAACTCTCAGCTATTTAAACTGAGTAAGAGACAGTTACCGACCTGGAGACTGGACACTGCACCCTGAGGAAACATCTGCACAAAATGGGCAAAGTTAGTGTGAACCTATGTGCAGGAAATGTGAACTCTATGATGAAACACCTACTCACATACTCTGCTTCTGTGAGAACTTACATGGACTCAGACGGAAGCACTTTGGAGAGGAAACTGTACAACCATCACAACTACTCAAAATCCCTCCAATCAAACTAGTGGCCTACATAGAAGACACAAAGCTTCTGGAATGGAAGTAGATAACATGGGAAATTGTAGAAAGATTCAGTAAAAGTGCCTGGGCCATTGAGCACAACCCAATCGAATGAATTAAACTAATAAAGCTTAGAGATAATACTTAATAATGTATTACCTCTATAAGTGCTAGTCTCGATTGTTACTTTTTTTGTATAGTATCAGTATTATTCCTAGCTCCCATTCTTTGATAATTCGGCGTTCCTTTGCTGCTTCATTGAGTAGAATTGTTAATACCTCCAAGCCTTTGTGATGCATTTCTGATGTTATTTAGTCAAGACCTTCAGTTTTACCTCTTTTTTTGTAAACTGTAAACTGTACATATTCGCAGCGCTCTTATTTTGCTTCTGCCATTTCCGTTTCTTCTACCATTTTCGCTCGTTCCACAGTCTTTGAAATGTTGTTTCCACCTATTCTTCATCTATCTCTTCTTTGCCGATCTCATTACCAAGTTTTTGAGTGACTGTTATTACTGTCTTTCTGGTTTCTTCCTTGTTTTCATTCTCTTTATCGCAGACTCCTTTGATTATAATATTTTTTCATTTATTTTCTCTCTCCATACAATTTATTTTATTTCCTTGTCTTATAATCTGATCTTCAAGGTTTTTATTTTCCTCTTTATTTGTTTGTTTTCTATGACCAGATATTCCAGTTTTGATGTTTTGGTTTATTTCGGTTTCTTTATACACACTTCCACTATCAAAATTCATTTTTGTATCTAATAATTATTTTCTTGTGGAAACTACGATCGTCTTGACAACGTCGCAATGAATTTGAACGAGAAATTACTCTTATCAGTTTTGTTAATGAGCGGATAAGTTAGATTTGTTTTACCTTGTTTGGGCACTATTTTGTATTGCTGTTTTTATGAATTTACATAAATTTGATACTGGTATCAAAACTTATACACTATATTACATCACCGTATATCTAATTTTGCAAATTAAATTCACTACAATACAAATAAATACGGGAAAATGTAGGAGACTTTATAATTGGTATCATTCGATTTAACACCGGTGTTGCCACTGTCTATTCCAAAGTAATTCATTTAAAAGGAATTTTAATTAAAACTTTTATTTAGGAAATAAAGGAAAACTAAAAACACTTTTTCGACATTGTATATTCAAATAAAAGCATAATTTTACCCCAAAGTGGACATTTTATGATGAAAAAGCTGAGAAACAATATTTCTCCCGATTCTTAAGATATTTAATTAACATTTAACAAATGAAATCGTCTCAAATCATGTAATATTGAACATCAATCATAGTGTATGCTGTCATCTGTTCTCAAACATCATCATACGTTGTCTAAAAGCTTTGTTGATCGGTTGATAATCATTAATCGGTTGTGTTTTGTTTTCAAAATTATAGAACTAAGAATTATTAATCTTTTATAACAATAATTATGACTAGAAAACGTAACCTCATCAGTTTACCTGTTTTGGCACGAAATTTGAATTTACGGAATTTTGTATTGAATACTTAATATTATTCACTTCACTAGATCCCATTTCCAGTAGACACTAGACTATAATACTATCAGAATGTAATTACAAAAAAAATTTCTTTATTCATGATCATTTTCATCAAAAACTAATCTGTGTACTGGACCTTAATAAAGGACCCCGCGCTTTTCTTATGACAAAGTGGCGTTCCGTCAAATGTTATACATTTTGGATATGTTGTTGTACTCGACTTCTTGACCAAAAGTGTCCATGGGACCAATTGAATCCTATAACTAGTTTCCGATATACAGGGTATTTAAGTTGAAAAATCCTTGGTTTTCGTGACTCCGTAATTTTATTATTAAAAAATAAATATGCATTTTTAGTTGATAATACCATTGATATGTTCTAGTTTATCGTAAACTTACACTTAAATAGTTCAAAATGTCATCATATACAGGGTGGGACTCAATTATATAGGAACGATTTTTTGGAATTCTAGGAAATTCTTATATTCGATGAAAACAAGATCAGAAATGCAAAGTTACTTCATATTTAATGTTCTGGCATCAAATATACTAATTCTAGAGGTATTCCATACAGGGTGATTCTTAATGCAACCTGAAATTAGTTTTTTTTCTATATGAAATAAATAAGTTACACCATGTATTTCAAAATTAGTTTTTGATGTTGAAAACATATTGGTTACCTAGATATTAGTACTTTTCTTATAATACAGGGTGATTTGCACATACATCTTGTTATTAAACCGACAAAAATTAGAGATAATACACTTTTTCTGAATCACCCTGTATTTTATAATTCGATCCGTCAAAATGCTTAGTTTATTTTGTTTTTTAATAAGCTTAAAATAGTAAATGGACTGAAATAATTTCATAATCTTACTATGACCAGTTTTTCAGACAAAAAATATCATCATTTTATTTAATTAATTAATTTACTGTAGTAGATACCTACAGGATGATAAAATACTTATAATTTATCCATCTTTTTATCAATGGTTCATTACGCTTCAGTATGTATCCATAGAAATGTGGTCCCTCTGCCTATTTTGTGTGATCTACCCTCAGGACCCTGTTTCTGAAAAACTGGTTATAGTAAGATATATATAGGAAAAAACTAATTTCAAGTTGCATTAAGAATCAACCTGTATGGAATACCTCTAGAATTAGTATATTTGATGCAAGAACATTGAATATGATGTAGCTTTTTATTTCTGACCTTGTTTTCATTCAATATAAGAATTTCCTAGAATCACAAAAATTCGTCCCTATATTTATATAATTGAGTCCCACCCTGTATATGTTGACATTTTGAACTATTTATGTATAAGTTTACGATAAACTAGAACATATCAATGGTACTATCAACTAAAAATACATATTTATTTGTTAATAATAAAATTACGTATGGTCACAAAAAACAAGGATTTTTCAACTTTAATACCCTGTATATCGGAAACTAACTAGTCATAGGATTCAATTGGTCCCATGGACACTTTTGGTCAAGAAGACGAGTACAACATCATATCCAAAATTTATAACATTTGACGGAACGCCACTTTGTCATAAGAAAAGCGCGGCGTCCTTTTCCATTTTCTTGCAGTTTTAAATTTCAAAATATTAACATTGTCTAGTTGTCGATTTTTTTGTGTCGGATAAAGACGAAACTTTAAAAAAATGTAATTATTCCTGAAATAAAAAAATGTAGTTTAATTTCTCAAAAATAAGTATTCAAATACTATAACTTTTATAAACGACAATTTTTCGAGAGTCTGTTCTCTCATAAGAATAATGAAATTTACCGAAAATGTAAAATTTTATTACATTGAGCAATCATAATAATATGCAAAACAGGATGTTTTTGAGATATTTATACTCGTCGAAAAACTTTATAGGAAAACTTTAGTGGTATATTCTTTGATTCTACCCACGCTCATTTTAACCGTTGAAAACGGTTTATATTGTTCACACAACCAGATAAATTTAAGAAAAACTACGACTTTTTGTATTTCGAATTTTTCAAATGATCAAATAAATCTGTTTGTATTGGTCAAACACAAAGAGTGTGGAAACAAGGTATATTGAGCGGAATCGAGTAAACGAAAAATAGCCGACAAAATAATGTAGTAAGATATAGTGTACATTGAGGGCATTTTTGTTTCATGTTTTTTGTTAAGTTGATGTATACACTTGTCCAGTCAAAGAGACACAGTAAAGTGTGTGGACAAACATGTTTATCTTTAACATATTAACTACAATATAACCTTGTTTTTAAACAAACCACTAGGCAGCAGAAATGCCAACTTAAATTCTAATCGCTCCTCTTAGTTTAATAACGTGTAGTAGCTACTAACGCTTGGACTGTGAATAAGGCTGATTAAAATTATGGCAAACCTGTTTCCGCCTAACTTACTAAAGGAACTACATCATCACTCAGCCAGTTTATTCATCAATTTTAATGGATCCTTAGCTTTCTTTGCCTAGTTTACTTATTCAACAAATGCTCCATAATTACTTCTCGCCCAGTTTACCTCCGTTCACATTCGGGGTAAGATTGAAAATACGAGTGACGAAAGTAACATTTTTTGAAGCGAGTAGAACAGTGGTAATGTTCACGAGCTTCAAAAAATGTTTTCGACGAGTGAAACACTATACTTTTTCTACAACCCTGTTTACATCATAATAACGGAGTTTAAATATTGGTTAATTGTTACATTCGAGCAACTATTCAAAATTATAGGAGTATTACAATCAAGATTTTTATGTATTGAGGTAGAAGATATGTCACATCTGTTATGTTGTTAACTGATGTCACTACAGATGATGATGCGCCGTAATCGGAGAGCGTTTTATTTTGTATGGACTGTAAAATTTTGGTTTGTATTTTATTTTTGCTGTTAACTGATTGATCAACATATCCCTCTGCAACGTTACTAGATTTCCAGCCTCCATGCTTTTTTAATTGAAGTAAATCACCTCCTGCATCCACTAACAGCGTTGCGGAAGACCTGCGCAAAGAATGCCCGGTATATTTTTGGAGATCAATTTTAAATATTCAGCTACTTGCATAGGAAATTTACTAAATTTATTTATTCCCACAACTTGTCGAGTACACTTTCCGTTTTGGTAGTTTATAAAGAATCTTGACTTTTTTTGGTCCATATCTAGTGGACGAAGGTTCATATATATTTTAGAAATTTCGTAGAAGAATCCAGAATTGTGGAAGGAACGCGGTACTTTTGTTTTTGTATTACGTATCGTAACTAAGAGTATACTGCTAGTATATTTTACATCATTTACTGTCAAATCTTTTAATTCATGGCAACGACAAGCTCCCGAAATTCCAAAAATTAAGACTACCTACAAACGTGAATTTAATATTAATATTAAGAATTTGTCACATTAATAAAGTAATTGTTACCTTAATCATTAAGTATTTGGAATTGGGTGCATTCTTTAAGAAAGTACGTATCTCATCGGAAGAAACATGTTTAGATTTTTGACTTTTAAATCCAGCTGATTTTCCTTTAAAAAAAGAACGTAACTTGGGATATTTACTTATATCTATATTATTTTTAATCGATAAAGTTGCTTTCAGCATCGAATACATAGACCATAGCGTCGATGACTTAAATTTTTTTGATAACCATCCAAAGTACGCAAGCACCACATTTTCCGAAAATGAATTAACATGATTGTTAACTCTCCAATCCATGAATTTTTCATATATTTCTTCATATCTCTTTTTGGATTTTAATAGAAGTCTGCTCATCTTGATTTGTTATTTCTGGTGGTGTATTTGGAAAATCTAAATCACTTTCCGATTCAGAAATCATGATAACTTACTCAAAAAACTAACAATGCTTTGAGTGTAAACAATTAAAGAGAAATGTCAAACCGAGTGTCAAACTAATGAAACCTGGCAACTAGATATAAAATGCATTCTTATTAAAGAAATGAATCCTATCTTTGTATATTAATCGTTTATTAGTCGTCAAAACATTATATACGAGGGCGGCAAATAATTAAAAATATAAATTTAACTTTCGTCACTATAGAGACGAAAGTTAACGTTATGACACTTTCTCTCATTGGTGACGGAAATCACGTTTTCGCTGAAAGTATTCCATAACAAAATGACGACTTTTTGTATAGGGTTGTAGAAAAACATACATATTTACCATAGGATACATTTCAGATTTTTGAAACAGTAGGTATGCAATGTTATTATCAGAAAGAAATCTCAAAAGAGTCTTATTTGTGTGCTATATGTGAATAAATCCATTTTATCAAGATCAGCTTTGATTAAATTTGGTTTTTAATTAAATACAGGTAACAATCCCTTTATCATTTTCAGTATAACCCCTGTAATCTGCGTGCCGTTACTTTCGTAGAACCAATCCTGATAATGTAAAATATAACCGAGAACCACCATACTGTTTGTTAAGAAGGAAACCCGAGGTATTAACTAAATCGCATTTTGGGATAATATAAATGACTTTTGCAAAAACTCCATTCACGCATTTGCATATTTATTACATATACCACCGCTTTATAAAAGTTTGAATTTCATTGCTATATAAGAGCCGAATCAAAATGGGATTTCTCTATAATTCAAATAAAAATTCGGCCAGGGCAATATTTCAATTTGGGATTCCTATTAGATGTACAAAATTGGTATTAGCATGCCAGTTGACATTAAATGGCAGCTATGGTTTCTGAAACGTCTATACTCCATGGAATAAATTTTTCATTCATATAAATGTTTTGCTTACAGCATTCAAATTAAATTAGCTACCAGGTACGTAAAAAATGTTGATAGATCCCATGTCTAAAATTCTAATGGAAATTAGCAGAATTATAGTTCATATAATAGCCTTTTTGGTGTGCGTCATTGATTGTTTATGTCCTTCTAACACATTACGTTGGAAGAAATAGAAAAAAGGGAGGTCTGTGATTAATTCTAATCAAAATATCACAATAATGAACCGTTTAAACCTATTACAAACGTTAACCCTAATATTTGACTTACAAAAATTTGATTGGTTGATGTTTAGATTACGCGCAAGCACGACCTATTAATCGGGCGAAATTACATCGTTCAATTTACGATGCAGACGTACCTTTCGTAGCGGCAATGTCCCACCGACAGTTCTCGTCAGGTCTGTACTTTGTTGTTTACGGTCAATTGTTCTTTATGAAAAGTGAATATTAATCTTTTTGTTAGCATTTTATTTATTTAGATAATACAAAAATATGCCTAGATATACGGAAAAAGAGCAGCATCTTATTTTGAAAGTTTTCAATTATTTTCAGTTAGAAAAAGAAGCTTGTAAACCATTAATACTTTTAACTTCAGCGCACCAAGTTAGTATTTTGTATATAACAATTAGTGAAATTAATATAACATAAGTTAATCCTATGTATTTCGTTGGGATTGCTTGAATATTTCATTTTTATCTATTATGTTTAAAGTTTAAAGTTATGAACATCAAATACGGGGTCAGTAAAAACATCAATGAGACCGGGACCGATGAGTTGCATACCATTTGAGCAGGCCTAACTTTTGACCGCTGAATTGCATCCGTCCAACCGCTTAGTTGCATCCCATTAACAAATTTAGGTAATATTCATGTTTATTCTGATATCGTAATTATTGATACTAAATACTATTTTCGAAACTGCGACTACTTAATACAGTTTTTTAACAATATAGTGAATAATGTATTGATTTTATTTAAACAATTCCATTTTTCGATTGGGCTAGCAGGGTAGGGTAGTTAAGAGAATATCTTATGTTTTTTTTTTAAATAAAATATCGTAAGAAAATATGATGACATTTTTCAAATCTCATACAGATATATGTTCCAATTTTTATAAAAATATTTACGATTCAAATAATATATCGGCAACATTGCTGTAAAATTTGACCATGATAGGTTAATTAACAGACATTTTTGGATTACGGATGCAATTTGACGGTTGCCTTTTTTCGTTCAGGTAAAATATTGCTTTTTGGGATGCAACTCGCCGGTCGCCGATGAGACAGTGGTGTCGGCCACTTTGCGCCCGACCGTTTTGCGCTCCTACCTGAAATCGGCCACTTTGCGCTCTGCTACTTTCATAATCTACTTTATTTTCTTCGATCTGCCCATTTGCAATATAATTTTAAATTCCTCCTACCTACAATAATAGTCCGGTAAAGGGTAAGTTAAAAATATTAGTTTTACAAGAAAACAAGAAAGTACAAAAATTATAGCTGGGCTCTTAACACAGAGGTACCAGGTTCGAGTCGTGTCCGAGTCAAGATATTTTTATTTTTATTTTCTTATTGTTTTTTTCAAAAATTGACTAAAAATACGAAGAATTTTTCGATTCGGATTAGGGTAAGGTAGGGTGGTTTTGGTTGGGTTATTATTGAAAATTATTATAATAATCTGTCAATTACACAATTCAATTTTTCGATTCGGATTAGGGTAGGGGGTAAGGTAGGGTGGTTTTGGTTGGGTTATTATTGAAAATTATTATAATAATCTGTCAATTACACAATTCAATTTTTCGATTCGGATTAGGGTAGGGGGTAAGGTAGGGTGGTTTAGTTAAAAAAGTGTATGGAAAGCGAGGAGATGTTCTTTTCATAGAGAACGACACGGGGTGTCTTGGAACTACGCTTGGCAACGTCGGTGAAGAGAGCTACATTTAGACGCTCCTATTTTTCTGTAGTAGGTACCATGGGTTTTAAGCAAATTTTTTAAGCTAACCTTTACCGGGCTATTATGTTATAATAAATTTAAAATTATATTGCAAATCGGTAAATCCTAGAAAAAAGGATAATACATTTCTATTATGAAAATCGCAGAGCGCAAACAGGTCGATTTCAGGTAAGAGCGCAAAACGGCCGTATTCGAGACAGTGGCCTCATTTGAACAAATAAAACAATAAAATTCACAACAATAAGAATTATAAGTGAAGAATAACTTTTCCATAAAACTTAAGAATAAAATAGGGTCTTATACGGTGCAGACTTAATTGAACACGCTGTATAATTCTTTTGCAGGACTATATTTACTAATGTATAATTATTTTAATATGTAAATTGAATAAACAATTTGTTTTATTTTGCAGTGTTTAGATATCCCAAGTATTATTAATTTCATAGTCTTTTCGAATTTGGCTGAATACGATCCTGATGATTTTATTTATATATCAAAATAAGAAGTAAAATATCGACATACTCAAAACCCGGATATACGTCACAAACGATGACGCACACCAAGAAGGCTATTATATGAACTCTATAAAACTAATGAAATGAAAGATAATATTTCCAATTATTTTACTTTAGTTGTCGTACTGTATGCAGAATTAAAACACTCTATATGTTTAAAAATGTTTTATAAATAGATCTTAAAAATAATTTATAATTCCATAAAGAATTTTTTAACATTATATAAAAACGTCGTTAAAATTTTAATTGGAAGGAGAATGTTTCAAAAGGGTTTGTAACTCCCTTTGTTAGCAGACCTTTCTTTTCAAAATTAATAGTTTTCAAGAAAGAGTACGTTTAAGGAAGTGGCAGCTTGTAGGTAAAATATTTAATAGAACCGTTATAACGATGTTGCTTTTGTAAATACAGGTGAATAAATTTTGTAATGTTTAATTTGTCACCCTTACTTTAGTAAGGACAAAGTACAAATTAAGTAAATAAATTAAGCTGCTACGGGTTTTAAAAAAAGAACTACTTACTCCTTTTTATTTGTAACTCACACAAGCAATTATAATGTTTTAGATATACGGAATTGGGATAAAGTATGGAACCAAGTAAATATCTTTTAAACGAAAAGAACGATATTTATGAAAATTTGCAGGTAAGTGCAATGGAACAAAATGCATCTGATGTACATTTTTTTATTAATAATATCCGGAAATGCCATCTTTTTTAATTTAAATGGCCGACCCTATATATTTTTACAGATTTTGAAAGAGTTTTGTTACAGTAGAAACGGTGGAGCTTTACCATCACGTGACTGTTACTATACGTATATACGTTACGATACGTACTATACGTTACTATACGTATATAAGTTACAATACGTACTATATGTTACCATACGTATACGTATATGCGTATAGTAACAGTCACGTGATGGTAAAGCTCCACCGTTTCTACTGTATTTTGAATTCATACATACTGAGTTTAGTGTAAAAAAGCTTGTAAAAACGAGGAATAACTCACTGTTACTTGTACAATAGGTGTACATTTCATTATTTTAGAATAATGAGAAACAAAATTACTTCAAATGTTCAAAATGCTCGCCGTTTACTTGCTGACAATATGCCATCCTATTAACAAATTCTTGAGTCACTCTTTCCAAGACTTCTCCACGTATTAGTTCACATTTATCAATAATTCTTTGTCTCAATTCCTGTAAGTTTGTTGGTCGTCTAACGTAAATACGTGATTTTAGATAACCCCAATGAAAAAAGTCTAACGGGCTAAGATCCGGAGAACGAGCAGGCCACTCTATGAATCTTCTACGTCCAATCCATCGATTTGGAAAATTCGCATCCAGAAAATCCCTAGCCCGTCTATCATAGTGGGGAGGTGCTCCATCTTGTTGAAACCAAACATTTTGTGGTAATTGCACATTCTGTTGAAGTGCAGGAATAATTTCGTTATTTGGTAGATCCAAATACTTGTCACCATTCAAGTTTCCGTCGATAAAAAATGGGCCTATAAGCCTATTTTCGACAATTCCCATCCAAACATTTAACTTCTGTGGATGCTGGGTATGTCCAATGAGGATTCTCATTTGACCAATACCAAGAGTTATGGAGATTAACTATTTTCATTTAAACAAAAAGTTGCCGTTCGCAAAATTCCAGCCGTCGGTCAAAATCATCGTCTGACAATTCTTGAACCAACTGTACCTTATACGGATGATACTTTTCACTTTTTAATATCTTTCCTACAGAACGTCGACTGATACCATGGTTCAGTGCCAAATTTGTGGTGGAAGTTTGAGGAGATTCTTCTAAATCGATTGCAATATTTTGTTTAACAGTTTCGTTCGTTGCAGTCCGCCGGTCTTCAAGGTTTTAGCAAATTTTTTACCATCCCAGTTGTATTAAAACGTTGTAATGTTTTAGTTACTGTTGAGCGTGTTATAGGATTTCTCTCCGGATTGAAATTATTAAAAATATGACAAACACGATCACCATAACCGATCATCATTAAAATTTCAATACGCTTTTTGTCACTTAATTGAACCATTCTAAATTGTAAAATTTATTTCCGTCAATTAGAATTTGACACTTGGAGAACAAAAGACGTACTAAACAGTACTTGTTCATTTATTACTATGCATACAAACAACATCAATTAGTTTATCTAAATAGTTTTTTGCTCTAATGCAAAAAACTCAAAGGAGGTTGATTAAAGTGCTATATTCCTCGTTTTTACAAATTTTTTTACACTAAACCCAGTATGTATGAATTCAAAATAACAAGCTCTTTCAAAATCTGTAAAAATATATAGGGTGTCCCATTTAAATTAAAGAATTTTATGGCATTTCCGGTTAAACCGGAAGTATATTATTAACAAAAAAATGTAAATCAGATGCATTTTGTTCTATTGCACTACCTGCAAATTTTCATAAATAACGTACTTTTCGTTTAAAAGATATTTACTTGGTTCCATACTTTATCCCAACCCTGTATGCCTTTTCTGTAGCTTACAAGTGAATTTAAAAAGTACTTTCTGTGCTCTCACACAATACGTAAAATATTCTTACCGTAACTGTAGGATCTCTAAGATAGATTTCTTTGTTTTCTTCTGGCAAAGTCCTGGGTTTATAGGAAATTCGATAACCAAGAAATTCTCCAAATATCGTTTCTGGCGGTGGAGCCAGCCAACTGAAGTAAACTGAACTTGCAGACTCGTTTTTGGCATTCGTGATAGTTACGTGTCCTGCCGGAACTGTAAAATAAAAAATAAATAAATACATCGATAATATGTCAAAATAAAATGAGAATATGCTGCTAGATAAAATTGTTTACTGTCGTTAAGTGGTATAGATATGTTAAATATTAAAGTTGATAATAAAGCTGCCATATTCATACAACATTGTCATCACACTTAATTAATTGAATTCAACAGGACGTTCTAAAATAAATTATTCGCCATATTAATCGTTCACGATTATCGTTTAATATTTTTTTCTAAAAAATGTTTATTCACTTATTCACACTGTATCGAGAAATAATCAAAGTTATTTACTGTCATTATACTTCCGATTCACCTGAAATGTGTTTACGTTTTATCAGAATCAAACCAAAGTATAAAAAGGGAAAAAAGTGTCGAGAATATTGGAAATAAAAATTGTCTATCTATTTTTGCCGAGTGACAATGTTGTGTAGTTTCTTTTCTAGTCTAATGAATCAAATGTTTCCATTCACACAGAAATAACTTTTTTACATCCGTGATAGTAATGTCCCCTGAGGGAATTGAAATAGAATGAAAACATTGAGACAATGACAATCTGTCTGGATTCCCAGAGACAGAGCAAAAGAAAAATGTTGATTTTATAAAACACTTCTCTGTCTGCATCGCATGTATAAAGACACTTAAACGATCTTTAATAAGCGCCAGGAACAAAAAAGAAGTTTACATTGATTTTATTGGAAAACTTTTTCAGTTTAACTTTGAAATATTAAGTAATTTAATGAATACCTTCAAGTCGCGTCCTATTGGATAGTTTTGATTTTTCATCATGTATAATTATTCTACAAATTCCAAAATGAAATGATTTTTTTGTTAAATACTAATCTTGAACACACCTGGAAATCATTCAGATTCAGCATCTCAATGTTGGTGGCGACATCAAAGAAATCGTTTTTTCCATACACAGAAAAAATAACGAAACCGCCGATAAAGCCACGAAAGACTTCACAAAGTGGCCTAAAAGCTTTGAAAAAAGCAACCGGGGTTTTGTGGCTAAAATACTGGGATGTATTCAAGTAAACTTGAAAAAATAAAAAAATCCATGAAGTATCCAAGCTTTCGTGATTCACTACCCGTGGCAATTATTAGGTTCGAGAAGAACGAATCTTCACGAAGCCAAATACGAGATCGTACGTGTAGTTCAAACTTAGGTATTTGATGTTAGTTTCTTGTTGTCAATCATGTGCAGATGTTGAATTTATCATCGCGGCCAATATTTTAAATATCAAGCTACCCGGTTTTGTGGGACCCTACCATGTATGTATGTATTTTGGGGTAACATTCACTGAGACCTAAAAGATCTATTGTGCCCCCTTACTTCTACTTAGTTTCTGAGGAGAGTCTCAGAGACTAGTAGCTCCTTTAGTCCTATTTCCCGGAGGAATTTTAGGATATATACAGGCTTCAACTTAGGTAACTGTCCCTCTTCTATCCAGTAGTCTCCCAGGTGCTGTACCCTAGGATTCTGAATTGTTGTGCAGTTCGCAAGTAGGTGGATGGAGGATTCTTCTTCCATTCCACTAAATCTACAATTTTCTTCCTCCACTATTTTGAGCTTTTTAAGGTTCCCATTCAGGCGACAATGTTAGGATTCCTGTCATAACTCTTAGTGCAGTTTTACTTTGGCTTATGCATTCATTTGCTCTCAACAGGTTGTAGTCACCCAGAAGAATCTTAGATTGCCTAAGCCCTGCTAGATCTTTCCAATCGTCAGATCTTCTCTTTTCTTCGGCTTTACCTATTTCTTCCAATATTACATTGGAGCTGATTCCGCAAAAGGGTTCCGGCCCCCAAAAGGGTATTTCAGTCCCCCTCTTCGCTAGTTCATCTGCTATTTCGTTTCCTTCCATTCCAGTGTGTCCTGGAATCCACAGTAAGGTGACTATATTGTTCCGCCTAGTTCATTAAGTTTGCCTAGGCATTCCCACACCATTTTGGAACTGATTACACAAGAACTCAGCGCTCTAATGGCTGCTTGACTATCAGAGATTATGATAATCCTTTGCCTTCTATATCCTTTGTCAATATTGAACTGGGCACACCTTCTTATTGCGTGAATTTCCGCTTGAAAGATACTTGGGGTTTTTCCCAAGCTTTCAGAGTGTTTGGTTCCTGGCCCGTACACCAGTTCCTTCTATTGCTTTTGAGCCGTCTGTGTACCACTGAATTTCATTCTTTCCAAGTCTGGTAATGGTATTTGGATCCCATTCCTCGAATTTCTTTGAAAAGTTATACTTTTTATCATACCATCTTGTGGTATGTCCCAGGTTGTCTGATTTCTAAGAAGTGAAGAGGTGGTTTTCTTTTTAATAATCCCTCTCTACTTAGTCTGTATCTTGTTCTTTCTGCAACACTCTCCACCACCATATGTTATGGTGTGAGGTTGAGAATCACTTCCATTGCTGCCGTTGGGCATGTACTCATTGCTCCTGTTATGCATATACAGGCTAGTCTTTGAATCTTGGTGATGTTTTCTCTCGTCGTCAAGAGGCTAGTTCTACTACTCCACGCAATAGTTCCATAAGTGATAATTGGTCTCACTATGGCAGTGTACATCCAGCTCAGGATTTTTGGGTTACAACCCCAGTTCCTCCCTCTCTGATTCCTGCACACCATTAGAGCCATTTCCGCTTTTTATGTAATATCCTTCTCGTGCTTGTTCCACAGGAGTTTACTGTCTAGAGTCAAACCTAGATACTTGACTTCTTGTCTCCTTTCAACCTCGTTCCCATCAAGTTGAATGGTTTTGAGGTTGAGTTTTCGTTTCTTAGTGAAGGCTATCAAGATGGTTTTGGTGGGGTTGATGCTGAGTCCCACTTGCCTACACCAGCTATTTGTATAGTAAAGACCCTTTTGTACGATGTCACAAAGGGTGTTTTCAAAATTTCCCCTGGCTGTTATGACAATATCATCGGCATATCCTTGGCAGGATATTCCGAGGTCCGTCAAACCACACAGGAGTTCGTCAACCGTCAGACTCCACATTAATGGGGATGCTCCTCCTCCCCGTGGGCATCCTTTGGTTGTGCAGATGGAGACAATGCCTGCTCGTTCTCGTCTCTGCTACTCTAGTGGTGAGCAGTTCCGACATCCATTTGGATTTTGTCCTGTCTACACCTCTTCTATGTAATGCTTGACAGCCTCATGTGGAGTGTTGTCAAAAGCTCCTTCTATGTCCAAAAATGCACATACTACCGATTCTTGGTTGTCTAAGGCACCTCGGATATTTTCCGTCAGTTGTACCAGTGCAGTCTCCGTAGATCTGCTTGCCCGGTAAGCGTGCTGATACGGGTGGAGAGGTAGTCTCTCTAGTATTTCCGTTCTAATATAGTTGTCAATAGCTTTTTCCATCGTTTTAAGCACAAACGATGTTAGGCTAATTGGTCAGATGCGGAGTGAGCCAACGTCCAGTCGAGATTCGCGCCTTTGAAATGGTTGGCTTTCTCGCGAATACTCGCTTACTGGCAGTTACTCTTGATTCATTACTTACCATGAATCAGATTGATGAGATTTCCTCTCAAGAGTGATGCGCGAGCGACACTATCGTGTTCTATTCGCGCTTTGAGAAAGAATACGATCCAGGATATGAAGCTGTAAGTGCCGTAATAATTAAAACGAAAAGCGAAATTAATAAAATTATTTAGCAGGAGAAATGGAAAGTTTGTAACAATATAATCAGTAGAAATATTTCGCTGTTATCATAAATTAATGATGTCAAATTGTTCTATTTGTCTTGAATGACCTAATTTTAACTGAAAGATGAATGTGTTATCCGAATAGATTCAACGTCTTCATTGGGGTCAGTTTCTCGGTTACCCTGACACTGATCCTTTTTGTCTTTGAATAGCGTTTAAGGACGAGCTGGCAGCTATTCATAAGTTCTGAAATACAGATGACACCATCTTAAAACCAAACGACGCGGCAAGTCTATTAGTTTGCTTCTTGATGAGACGAGACGAGGTGAAATTTTCTTGTTTAGCGTTCTATCGATTGAAAAGAGAGTTTCTCGCGTATTCTTGTTGAAAGGAGAGTTTGTTTTGTGATCACGACTAAGGCATCTATCTATTCGCATTAATTATATAATCTTGTGAATCTTAATGAAAACATTTTTAACATTTGATATATTCAGTAATGTAATGTTTTAAGAGTTTTAAAAACATCGAGATATCGAAAATAGTAATATCTTTATTTCTTCTCCCAGTGAAAATTAATAAAGTAACAAACAAGTTTTTTGTTATTGTTCAACTGATATCATACAGACGCTACCCTTTTATATGTAAGTATCGGTGGCGTACGCTTTTGGGGGTATTTAAAAAATCCAGGATTATTACTTTGATATCTAATCGATCGGGATTATTTCAACTAAGGGTGATTCTAGTCAAACATGACATAATAATATAGAGTCGAATAAACATAATTTGGACTAAACGTACCGAAATATTGGCACAAGGTGTATATAGAATATTCAGAGTAGTTTGACTGTGATGATACAACAAAATCCCAAAAATTTACTGCCACAGTTATATTGTAGACTAGATTAGATTTGATAAGGTGGACAATCGGCCTGTGGTTTTCTGAGCCTAGATTATATTACTCTGTGTAAGTAGCTAATCAGCCTCGAGATTGAATCTTTTAGGTAATTTCTTGTCGGTGGCTTCTCATCGCACATTCGCCAAGCAGACGTACTGGCATACGATGTGCTCTACAGTTTCCTCTTCTAGGTGACAGAATCTGCACATGGCTTCGTATGTCAACCCCAGTAGCTTTGTGTGCCTGTTAACCTTACAGTGCCCTGTTAACATACCTATTACGGATTTGACAGTTTTTCTATATTTGCTTATTAGGTTTGCGGTAAACGTTGACGAATGTCCTCTAATGAACTGTTTCGTCTGACTCGGTCCTGGTGAGATTACCCACCATTCTAGAGATTTTTGTGCCACCCACTTCCATGTGGCCATATTTAATGTCGACTTTACGACGCCGCTGAAGGGTTCCGGTCCAAAGAATCGACATTGATGAGCCTTTTCTGACCGTTTTATCCGCCAATTCATTGCCCTTATGACCCTTGTGCCTGTTACCCAGGCTACCATGACCTTTTAATGATCTCAAAGTGCGCTTAAGTTACCTATATATGAAATCCCATACTAGCTTGGAATTGACCTCTATGAAATCAAGTGCCGGTTAGGTGTTGAAAAGTTGTGACATCCTTAGATAGGCTTATTGGAATAGATATCCTTTATTTTAGTCCTACAATTCCGGCTCCTACACCTACTTCTATCCTGGAGCCGTCCGTATACCAGGTTGCTTCAGACTGTATAGGTCGTTTCTTCCAGTCTTCCCTACTTGTTTATTTCCATTGGGACTTATTATATCTAGTGGACGTTGTATCAATGGGTTGCCTCATTAAGTCATCTGCTTTTAGCTCCTCCGTAAGCTTTCGTTAGTCAGCACCATGCGTTTGGCATGTGTCGTTGACTTTGTACTAGTATGTACGTTAGGAATCTGGCTTCGCCTTATATATAAAAATGTATAGTGGAGGCAGTTTTAGTAAAGCTTACATCGCACTTATGGGACTGGTTTTTAAAGCTCCCGTAATACTTGGGCAAGCGAGCCTTTGTGGACTAAAATTATTGGTTATTATTTGTCATTGTCGTGTTGTCCAAACGTTCAGTAGTATTTTTTAATTTGAAAATTTTCCTGCTCCATTTAATGTTAATTTTCGTGATCCCGTGTTGTTTATTAAAATAAGTTCAAGATAAATTAAGTTTCGGGCGTTTCGTCGGTGGTAAATCTGCAATAAAATGTAAATGCAGCTTCACGGTTCGGCACGAAGACTGGAATTATATAAATCGTTAAAAGCTATGCAGGGCTGTAGCCAGACTGGGAAATTAAATTGAATTTAAAGTTTTGTTAAAATTTCTTCTTTGATTTTTTAAATCTGTGATAATCCTTCAAGAAGGAGTCGATACATTGGAAACTATATTAGCAAATCCTGACGAAATGTTTCTAATTAGTATTACGGCCCATTGTCTAAAATTCCAACGTTTTCGTCTAAAAATATTTAAGAATATCAATTTCAGTTCAGTTCAGATATATATTTTTGAAATACCGCTCTGGAAAATTACAATCTTTAGGAATTTGAAGATCCTTCCAGCTACATTGATTAAATCCGGCAAACTCGTTTGAAACACATATTAAGAACACACATCTGCATTTAAATTCCTCGTATGTTTACCTAAAGTTTCTATTATTATCCATATTGTGTAAATTTAGGCACGATAAAAAGGGGTGAAAGAGCCAGTATATAAAACAAAATGGAAATGGTGGTAATCCGTATGGGTCCTCACTATTTTAAGAGAGCAAATTACGGAATTGTCAGAAACCAACATAATCGGTTTAATAAGGCTGGGCAATAGTTATGTTAAGATTAAAAAGATAACTCTAGAGATGTTGATGATTTTGTTCGGTATACAGAGTACAATTTTAGTACAAATAGTTATCTCAACGTTTACAAAAAGTAAGACTTCTTTATTCTTATTTACAAACAAGTTTTGCTAAAGCGAAAAATAAAAATGGTGACTATGTATTTAGTTTCACAATTTCATCCTTAAAAGGTATTAGCATTTTTGAATGTAAAAAAAAATTAATATTTCGGCTAGGTTAGTCAGAATTTTGTGGCAAGCTTATTGAAATTATTTTCCTGAGGTCGTGATTGCTCACACTGCACATACATAGATTTTAATGATTTAGGAGGCCAAAATTATTTTTGGGGCTATTTTAGTTCTAAGTTCAATTAAAATGAAGAATAGGTATATACTTATAAAAGCATGCATATATTTGTCAGGTTACAAGGAACAGTAATATATAACAGAGCTATATTCTCTAAAAAATACAAATGAATGGAAACAGAATTTAACAAGTTTCCTTCAAATATAAAATTACATCAAAAATCGGTATCTTCAGGTCCAGAAGTCTCTACTGACTCTGTGTTTGGGTCAACAGGTAATAAAAGTTTAACCGTTTCAGGTAGAAATGCGTTACGTGAAGGTTTTCTTATTTGTTTCAAGCAACTAATGAAGGGATATGAACTTAACAAAAGCCTATAATATACGTCTGAGTTACATTCTTCCCTAGAAAACTTTCTGGCAAAGTTTAGCCGGTACGATCGGAAATGCTTGTTCCGGGCTTCTGCAGCTTGTTCCGATAGCTGTCCAATTGGAAGCAGCGAACTTTTTATGATTTGACTTCCATGTACCAATATCTTGTGCATAGTAGGCGTCATTGGGTGCCAACCATACTGTTCTACGTACAATTTTGCTGTGTCGTACGCATACTTATCATATTTTTCAGCATCAATTTTATGGCCACTAGAAATAGTTTCTAAAATAACCTTGAATCTGTGAATCTGTTCAAAGTTAATACCTGTCATGTCTGAAGCTAATTCGGGGTTTTCAAAAAACCTCCGGCTTATGTTGCCATCATTGGTGTTGCCAAAGTTGGCATTTGGCATGTCAATGAGCAAACCGGTTTCATTTCGAAACCTCTCCTGAATTTCCAACTTCTAATGCCTTGTCTTCTTCAGTTTTTCTTTCCCTGTATTTTTTTACTGGCAGTTTATACGCAAGGTGTATAATGCTTTCGAAAATGCGGATCCGGGCGTGTAATACTGACAAGCCGAATTCCAAAGCTTGAGGGTTTACACTATTTTTCTTCGATAGATCATTAAAGGTTTTCGAAGTAGCTCCACAGATGTAGCACTGGGATGTTGACTTTGTGTCTGTGGCTGCGTTGCACACCTTTCCGTCAATCATACCCATTTTGAGTCGGTGCCCGAACGAAAACTCTTCTTCATTCAACGTAACAACTGTTTTGTTTAGTTGCTTAATGGACTCTTTTACAAATCGGAATCGAATCGGACGGCAAAACCTTGACGAAGAAGGAGTTGGATTCTGCCAAACAATTATTATTACTGCCTTCTTTTCCACAAACAATGCGCAAAGGCATAAAGGAACTGATTCAATGGGAATCTCGAATGTTCCCTCTAACCATGATTGGTTTATTTTCAGGAAAACATCTTGGTGTTTATTTGGCTTTGCCCATCGTTGCTTAATTTGTGATTTTACATAAGAAAATCTTTTTTTTAAAGTTTTCTTTAGCCTCTTTGTTGTGCCCATATAGCGCATAAGGAGAAAATTCTCATAATAGTCAAGTTTTTCATTCAAAGTTGGTAAATTTTGACTCTGTAGTTCGTCAAATATGTATTGATGAGTCACTACTTTAGTACCCGAGGTAGTAGGTAGACCTGAAAAAAATAAAAAACAATTTTAATACAAAATATCGCACACTCAATATTCCCTATATTTGACAAAGAGCCTTTCAAAAGGGCTTAGCTCAAAAACGCGCGATTTTGCGCGGCTATTTCTTATGGAATTAGTTAGTTACATATATGAACTATATAGTATAATGAAAATTATTACAGGGACGGACTCATAAGTACATTAAAAAGGTACTCAATTTTAGATATATCTAAAAAAATAAATTTTGGACAGAGTGATGTTTGTCGTGTTAAAAATGGATGACAGAGAATGTTAATTAAATTTTTCTGTAACGAAAACAAATTGTTCTTACCGGTATTATCGCAATCCATCACAGTTAAAACGAAAATATTAGCTTGAAATGAATAATGCACTTTGTTAAGTTATAAGTTTAGGAGAGCGCCGAGACCCGATTTGTACACACTTGTTCACTATCGAATTCCGGTGTATATAATCTTTGATTTCGACTTATCAAAGTCGACTCCCGTGCTTCAAAGGCGGGGGGAGGGGATGTTATATTGTACATAGAACTGTTGACTCACCAATTGTATAGATACCTTACCATTATATTGATTTTTGAAAAAATACTTTTGGCCGTCTAAATCATTAAAATTTATGTATGAGCGCTGTTTACATCTCCATCATTTATCTGCCACATGGAACTGTTAAATAAACGTCACATAGTATATCAAAGAAAAAATCCTCTTTCGAGGTAGAAAACAATGTAAATATACATTTTCATTGGTATGCAGCCTAGTTGAAATTGCATTTTGTGGTTTTGTGAAATAGACGCCATTTCGTAAAATCCCGAATGAATGAAGAAGTTTTTACAAATACATTCGAATAAAATTTGATGTTTTCATAACACTTTTTGTTTGTTTTTTCATTTGAAAATTTCACCGTATTTTTATTTGATCCTATTAACTTGGAATAGTGTGTGAAACAATATTGCTGTCAAAAGATGCCATTTCTCTGGAGGGTGTTTTCAAATTTGGTCAAATTTAGATACTGTACTATAGCGAAACGCGTCACTTATTAAATATAACATTTAGTTCAAATATAGTGAATGTTGAAACAAATTAAGTAGTTTTAATCCATCGAGTTAGTATGAATCTTTATTAAGTAGCAGTCTCATCCATTTTATTTTGATAAATTTGGCCATGATATTATATTTTATGTTGTTTGAAAGCTCATCCTAATAACTCTCAATTGATACTGATCAAGTGTAATGCAATGGCCATAAAAAATAGTCAAAATTTGACCGAAGTATCAAGTTAATTTTCAACGAAAGAACAGATTTTGACGTTTGACATTTAGTTTAAAGGTTCATATTAATTTGAAAGAATATTTTAGACACAAATTTCCTATCTTCCTAAAAACATATTTACAGTCACTTTATCTTGCAAACTTTAATGGCTAAATTAGAAAGAAAATTGTTTGTAATAACTTTTTGAGTCAATTTACGAAGTATACTGAGAATTACCGGAAAGTTGTTCTATAAAAATGTATAAATGAAATTTGTGTTGAAAGGTAAAATTGTTTGTAATCAACGGATTTTATGAACGCAGGTAGGTATCCAAAAACATTTTATAAACACGTAACCTGCTATTAATAGTTTGATCGGTTTTGAGAATTAGTATTAACTAGTATTTCCGCTTGAAATATGACGTTTTTACATTGAAGTTTGTCATTTGTAGCGTAAAAGTGCAGGTCTCATATTTTTTGTTTTACTGATAGTTATACTTCATAAAAACTATTCATACAATAAATGACGTGGACATTGCAAATCTATAGTATTTGCCGTTTTCCTACCTTTTGTATAGTTACATTTACTTTTATGCCATATAGAAAAATTGTATATACTTACCTATATAATATGATATACAGGGTTGGGATAAAGTATGGAACCAAGTAAATATCTTTCCAACGAAAAGAACGATATTTATGAAAATTTGCAGGTCAGTGCAATGGAACAAAATGCATGTGATGTACAATTTTTTGTTAATAATATACTTCCGGTTTAATCGGAAATGCCATCAACTTCTTTAATTTAAATGGGACACCCGATATATTTTTACAGATTTTGAAAGAGCTTGTTATTTTGAATTCATACATACTGAGTTTAGTGTAAAAACATTTGTAAAAATGAGGAATAACTCACTGTTAGTTGTACAATAGGTGTACATTTCATTATTTTATAATAATGAGAAACAAAATTACTTCAAATGTTCAAAATGCTCGCCGTTTACTTGCTGACAATATGCCATCCTATTAACAAATTCTTGAGTCACTCTTTCCAAGACTTCTCCACGTATTAGTTCACATTCATCAATAATTCTTTGTCTCAATTCCTGTAAGTTTGTTGGTCATCTAACGTAAACACGTGATTTTAGATAACCCCAAAGAAAAAAATCTAACGGGCTAAGATCCGGAGAACGAGCAGGCCACTCTATGAATCCCCTACGTCCAGATCCATCGATTTGGAAAATTCGCATCCAGAAAATCCCTAACCAGTCTATCATAGTGGGGAGGTGCTACATCTTGTTGAAACCAAACATTTTGTGGTAATTGCCCATTCTGTTGAAGTGCAGGAATAATTTTTTAGTAGATCCAAATACTTGTCACCATTCAAGTTTTCGTCGATAAAAAATGGGCCTATAAGCCTATTTTCGACAATTCCCATCCAATCTGTGGGTCCTGGGTATGTGCTTCATGAATCCAATGAGGATTCTCATTTGACCAATACCTTGAGTTATGGCGATTAACTGTTCCATTTAAAGAAAAAGTTGCCTCATCGGAAAAAACTATGTTAGAAGCAAAATTGTCGTCGACATTACAGATGTCCATTAGCTGTTCGCAAAATTCCAGCCGTCGGTCAAAATCATCGTCTGACAATTCTTGAACCAACTGTACCTTATAAGGATGATACTTTTCACTTTTTAACATCTTTCCTACAGAACGTCCACTGTACCATGGTTTAATGCCAAATTTGTGGTGGAAGTTTGAGGTGATTCTTCTAAATCGATTGCAATATTTCGTTCGTTGCAGTCCGCGGTCTTCCAGGTTTTAGCAAATTTTTTACCATCCCAGTTGTATTAAAACGTTGTAATGTTTTAGTTACTGTTGAGCGTGATATAGGATTTCTCTCCGGATGCAAATTATTAAAAATATGACATACTTCTTCATTAATTCTAATACGATCACCATAACCGATCATCATTAAAATTTCAATACGCTCTTTTTCACTTAATTGAACCATTCTAAATTGTAAAATTTATTTCCGTCAATTAGAATTTAACACTTGGAGAACAAAAGACGTACTAAACAGTACTCGTTTATTTATTACTATGCATACAAACAACATCAATTAGTTTATGTAAATAGTTTTTTGCTCTAATGCAAAAAACTCAAAGGAGGTTGATTAAAGTGCTATATTCCTCGTTTTTACAAATTTTTTTACACTAAACTCAGTATGTATGAATTCAAAATAACAAGCTCTTTCAAAATCTGAAAAAATATATAGGGTGTCCCATTTAAATTAAAGAAGTTGATGGCATTTCCGGTTAAACCGGAAGTATATTATTAACAAAAAAATGTACATCAGATGCATTTTGTTCTATTGCACTTACCTGTAAATTTTCATAAATAACGTACTTTTCGTTTAAAAGATATTTACTTGGTTCCATACTTTATCCCAACCCCGTATTGTTGCGACTCCTTTCATTTTCGTTTCACGATACATTTTTTTCAGATTACTTGATATGTTCTAGAGGGCGCCATACTCAATTTAATGTCATATATCCTTTAACTAGAGGACAAACAAGATGCAAGACTACTGATGAAATTGAACGGCCTTGATTTCTTATCGCGGTTGACGAGATTCGCGTTAAAAAAACTAATATAACTCATATAAGTGCAGGGTATTTTTGTTAATGCGTTTTATAATGCATTTATTTTACTTAACGGTAATTTCAATTCATATTAAAATGAAATATGACAAAGTTGTGTATTTTTCCCCATTGGCTATTTCTAGAACGAAATTAAATTTATCTTTAGTATTTAACAATTGAAGGAACCAACAATAATGGAAAGCAATTATAGCAGACATCGATTGTGGAATCACTTTAGAAATTCTCTTTGATATATTTCTAAAGTAATTATTTCTTTTGACCTCTATAATTTGTGTGTCACAATCGGTCGCCGAAGCTATCAGATTCATTAGATTTATTTGCTTTTTATTACTAATTATCCTCATTTATAAATGGATCTTTCTGGATGTCAGAAAACAATATTGGAGTTACTTTACTAATTTCGAAAATAAATCAATGATAATTTACAAAGTGCTCCTAAAATCCTCAACTGAGATCTTTTGAATAAAATACTTAGTCAAGTATACCGAGTCATAAAGTTAGAAGAAGCAACTTTTTGTTAAACCATAGCAAAGTTCGAGATTGTATTTTTCTTCTAGTCTCTTCAATGTTCTGATCTACGTATGTTATTATATTACTTCTCTTTAGAATCTGCTTACTCAATTAGTTTTTAGTGCAGCTTGGCACTTCGAAGACATCCTTAGTACCTACTTTTTATGAGAGTATCGATAAACCCTTATACTCAAAGGTATATCACCATGAGGGGAGTCCAGTGATCTGCATAAGGTTTAAATTTAAAGCCTTATGGCTTTCCAATTAGCCTTCACCACTTCAAAAGAGTTGCTTTTGAAATAATTCATGTTTTCATATTTTTATCCAGAATATACAGTGTGGAAACCACTTATGGAATAAAATTCTTTATGTCATTATTTTAGAAAATTATAAAAAATGCCGAGACACGTCAACTTTTGAATTGAGTTGTGCGTTATGTAAACATAAATTTAAATGTACATGGTGATTCACGCAAGTATGCCATAGTCGGTGTTGTTTTTTTTTAATGAAACACCCTGTATATTTGCATATTTTTGAAATCCACTTAATGAACCGATTCCAACAAACTGAATAATGTATGGTCAATTATGAGTTATACAGGGTGAAATTTTAAAATTAATAATTCATTACACTTGAAATATTGGTACTTTTTTAAATTAGCTAAATATGGATTTATCAAAAATCTAAACTAACTAATTATTAGACGTATTTGTATATTAAACAAAACCTGCTACGTCCATGAATTTTATCATAAATACCTAAAAATTGCCTAAAAACGCCAATAATTAGACAAAATCGGTAAATAATGTGGATTGTTTTCTATTCTGTCAGTTGTTGATGTGTTGACAGTTTATACTGAAAAAGTAAAATCTTTGTCAAACACTCTTTGCTTGTCGACATAACAATGAAATATTCAACTGAGACTCACCGAATTGAGATTTTAATGATGATCGGGTACGGGGATAACTGCAGAAGTCAAGTTGAAGTGGCAAACTTATTTAATCACAGGTATCCCGAATTGCCTGATATTTCACAAAGTACTGTGTCTAAAATTCATGCACAATTCAGAGAACTTGGACATGTCAAACCATTGAAAAGAAAACCACACTACGTTGAAGATGATGTGAAAGTGGATATTTTGTTAAGTGTCGAAGAGATTCCAACTTCAAGTACACGTCAAATTGCCCGTGAAAATAATGTTAGTCATACAACTGTTCTAAGATGTCTTCATAAAGAAAAACTTCATCCCTACAAATTAACTTTTGTGCGGGAGTTAACAGAAGACGATCCAGATCGTAGAATGGATTTCTGCGAAAGATTGATGAATAAGCTGAACAGAAATGAGTTGGTACCATTCTGTGGGGTTATCTCAAGAACAAAATATATGCAACAAACCAAATAGCATTGTAGACCTCAAAGACAGGATAACTACAGAAATACGGAATATTTCACCTCAAACTTTAAACAAAGTTGAGGAGGAGTTCTATAGGAGACTGTGCTATTGCCAACAACTAGGTGGAGAACATTTTGAGCAGTTATTTTAATGTATTGAAATCAAATACATCAGGTATTTTATGTATGTGTTTCATAACTGTAAAAATAAAAATTTCACCCTGTATAATTCATAATTGACCATACATTATTTAGTTTGTTGAAATCGGTTCATTAAGGGGATTTCAAAAATATGCAAATATACAGGGTTTCATTTAAAAAAAAACAACACCGACTATGGCATACTTGCGTGAATCACCCTGTACATTTAAATTTATGTATAAATAACGCACAACTCAATTCAAAAGTTGACGGGTCTCGGCATTTTTTATCATTTTATAAAACATTGACAAAGAATTTTATTCCATAAGTGGTTTCCACACTGTATATTTCACTTCATTGTAAACTTCATTCTCCTTGTCAATGGAGTAAGACTCGTTTTGATACCATACTTAAACTATTAACAATTTTTATTACCAACAAATAATATTTCTCCGCTTTACTCAAATCCTCTTTTCACTAAAGCTTTTTTGTGTTTTGACTTCTGTGGGAGATTTGTCTGGTTTCATTAATATTATCACTTTTGCTATTTTCTAGCTAAAATGTATATGTTTTTCCTGTATCAAATAGGTCAAAGAAAAGCCATCTGGCCTTCACTGTTTTCTT
Organism: Lochmaea capreae; assembly: GCA_949126875.1. Lineage (NCBI taxonomy): Eukaryota > Metazoa > Arthropoda > Insecta > Coleoptera > Chrysomelidae > Lochmaea > Lochmaea capreae. Next base: position 11,884,811 of record OX421402.1, on the reverse strand, counting down.
TGGTTAAATTTTTTGTAATTTATTTTCTGTAACAAGTAAGATATTTTCAGATTAATCATTTGCAGAGTGACTGTAGTTGGTATTAAATAAACGGAGGTATAATCGGATTTATACAAAACATATCGTTAGCAATAAATCCAAAAACGCATTGTGAAAATAAGTTATTTCGTATTATTGTGTTCTGTTCAACAATAAAATTTTTTAATAAAATTTTTTTATTGTACAACGATAATTTCGAACGTTTCCAATTTTTATGATTGAAAACAGACTCAATGTTTCTACTACAGCTTTGTTGAAAATTTCATGTGATTTTTTATAGCCTTCTTGTCATCTCTTTTTCGTGTATCGTTTATATAAACAGATAAGTATCGTTTTTATTGTATGATGATTTAAATGCGTTATTCAAAATTATGGCTGTTTTATTTTAGATTCATTTTAAATATTTTTGTCATGAATTAAAGTAGATATATGCAAATATAAATCTAATATACAAAATGTCGGAGTATTTGTTGTCAAACTTCTCCGAAACAACTTGACCGATTCTTATGAACATTTTAGTGCATATTTGGTAGATCTGGGAATCCGTCGTAAACTATTTTTCATACTCCTAAGTGATAAGGGGCCAAACATTTTTTGTTTCGATTTTTTCATGATTCGGCATTAAAAAATACATGCAACCCTAAATTTTCACTCTTCTACCCTGATTCTTCCATTTTTAATCGCGATTTCAGTATTTTTGTATGAACAATATCCAAATAATTAAGCCGTTATTCGTATTTCAAACAGAAGTTATTCATGTGTTGTATAATATATGGCGCTACGTCCGTCTCATCGAACTTCCAACAGATATAAGCAGAGTGAGCTACTAGCTCAAGCCTTTCTATATTTGTTTAAAAAAAATTTCATTAGGTCTACGTTTTAATACAGCAGTCGCTGCGACTATAATACAAATTGATCGATACAGTTTGCGATGTTAACGAAGCTGTAAATTATCCAACTTTTTGAACTCACTGAATTTTCCAGGCATCACCAGTTATTTTACTTCAGAATTTGAACCCACCACGGCTGTGCAATGGCACACAATTGGTCATTAAAAAATTGATGAAAAATGTTATCAAATCCATTCCGAATATTTGGGAGACACTATCACAAATAAAGGAGACGAAGAAAGGGAAATAGAAAAAAGGTTAACAAATGGCAGTAAAGCAGCAGGAATGGTATCAAAGATGTTAAACTCAAGACATATCACGAACAGCTAAAATAAGAATGTACCAAACAATAATAAGACCGTCAGTTACCTACGCTTGTGAAACCTAGACAATCAACAAAAAAGAGCAGAATAAACTAGAGATATGGGAACGTAAAATGCTCAGAATGAATTAAAGAAGAAGGAATGTACAGAAGAAGAACAAACAGAGAAATATCAGAATTGTATAAGCACACAAGTGTAACCCATATAGTTAAAGCATAGAGAGCGAGATGGTTGGGACATATAGGTGGAATGACAGAAGATAGATGGGTAAAACGAGTGCTAAAAGGTGGAGAAGGTGGTAAAAAGAGAAGAGGAAGACCAAGGACAAAATGATTGGAGGAAGTTAGGAGTGACCTGAGAACAGTGGGAGTAAGGGACTGGCAAAACGGGGCGAGGAACAGAGAAAAATGGAACTAGAGAGTGAAAGATCTCGAAGCCGAGGGTCAGATATGCCAGTAGTGTTGATATATATAAATTCCGAGCCAAAATGCTTTGCTGCCATGAATTCCGATGATTCCCACAAATGTAACAATTGAATTCAAACGCGTTCAATTTCTAATTATACTTGATGCTTAACTTTTGAGAGATCAATCAATGAATATGTTCGTTACGTTGGAGAAATTCAATTTCACTGAAGAAATAAATGGTTGTAGTCTTTTTTATCGGCGACCATAGTCTTCAGAGCTGCATTCCTCTTTCTGTCATAGATCCTATCCCCACATATATAGAAAACATTAGTTATTCTTCAGTTAACAACCAAAATATTCACTAGATATAAGTTATATGGCAGAACAACGTTTGCCGGATCAGCTAGTTCATGTTACGTAAGTTTTCTCCAGTACATTTTCCTCCATCTTATCAAATAACTGGAGGGGTGAGTGGGAAAGCTGACTCAATAAAACTGTTATAACTTTTGTCCCGCTTCATGGATTTTGACTTAGTATCATTTGAAAGGGAACTCAATGCCAAATCAAATATTGTATCATCTTTTCATTTCAGTGGTTTTAACGGTCACTGAGGAAATTATTTGTCAGATAATAAAATCTAAAATTCTCAATGGTACTTTAGAAACAGTTACTTTATTAGGAGCAATTTCTTAACTAAGTTAACTTTTAAGTTACATTCTTATTTTAAAGTACGTAGGAGATATTGATCTTTGTCACAATACTCAATAAATCCTTTTAACGGCTGTAATAATAGTTTCCATGGTTTTTTTTCGGAATTTATCTTCCTTAGTCGATTCATGAAATCAATACTTACATTCCACAAATTTCCTCTGTTTTTGTTTAACTACTTTTGACATAATACCCCAACTTCAATTTAGATCCAACCCATTATCATTGTAAACATCAAAATCTAATTTCGTCCCGTTTACTGACGATCCTTTTCTGTTTTCCAACTAATTTTTTAGGAGTTTCATAAAATTGGGATGCAAATCATTATTATTTTCATCATAAGCTTGGAATACAAATTAACCTGAGCTGCCTTTGTTATATTTACGAGTCTAACGTTAAATTTTGCTCTAACGTCATCGTTCCAGTTCCAGTGCATCTTGGTTAATATTTGAAAATGTCATTTATATTTCACGTTTGTTGAGTAATGATGAAGTAATTGTATGAAAATTTATTGCACACGTATAACAAGCGTAGCCAGAAGTCTTTGGTGCCAAAGAGTTCCGAGTTCTAGTGATTTCAGACGGTACACTATTATTATCTCAGCCAAATTTGAAATACATAGAGCGCATATAACAAATGTAAATACAAACTAACGTTAGCTATTCCGTTTCGCGGTTTAACTAAACTACACCTGCAAATGTGTGGTGCACCGTCCTCCAGCGTTAATCCGCAGAGAAAATCCCCGCCAACGTGCTATCCCAGTTCTGCCACCCTTCACTAGTCAGCAACCACCATACTTTCCACCTGTCCACCCTAACTCATACCCGTTGTACTCCTTCTATATTCCTCTATATCTACGGTTTATAAGTTTTGTGGGGTGAAGGCATAATTTCTTATTACGCATTTAATTGAATGATTATTGAAAAAAAATCAAAGTAAATCATTGTCTCTTTTTTTTTCTTAACTGCAACTAACTTTCTGAGTGAGTGAATTTTAGGAAGAAGTTTCTGGACTTTGGAAGTGGATAAATACACTAAATTAATATCATTAAGAAGACCATAATAAATAAAAACAAAAAGAATATTTCTATAAACATATTAACGTTCTATAAAACATTACAAGAAAATAGAACAGCAAAAATGTTTTGTGATAAAACTCTGGTTTAAACCACCAAAAATCAGACTCGAATTAGAATAAAAATGGAAAATGAACTAGCATTAAATATATCAACGGATCTCCCAAGATCCAAGAAAACAATTTTAGTCAGTAAACAGCTCTCAAGATACGTATCTCGATTATGTAACAAAAAAGTTTAATGAATTTGTCTGTTTTGTTAATTGCGAAAAACCTGATATTATTTTAAACACTGAAACACGGTTGAATAATAATATTCCTGATAGCTTAGTCAATATCACCGACTATCAGATTTTTAGATACGATAGACCAGATGGCCGAGGAGTTGGAAGTTGTATATACACATTTAAATCTATTCGCAACCTCCAGTTGAATTTCTGGAATACTCGCATTACTCTAGCTTTATCGTCCACCAGACACATTGCCTACCACAGATGCCATTTTGATAGATCCAATCGAGCAGTTGACCTGCTATGAAAATTTAGTCATCGTAGTCGAGTTCAATTTTCCAGACATCAAATGGATCGTCTTTATACCATACTCACAAAATTCTCCAAATTTATTCCTGGGTTATCTTATCCAGGTTATTACCGAACCAAGAACCTCTCACATCTGATCTATGTCTATATTCTAAATGGTATTAAGGTATTTCCGCTAAATATACATAAATGAGCTGTCCTCGGTGTTATTATAAACCAGACTTGTCCAGGTCTGGCATATTCTGTCAGTGTGCAAGAAGAGCAGCTATCAAATATTCTTAATATATAAATCATTTGGTAAAGTGTTACCGTCAACATTTATTAAGTTATACACTGCCTACTTTCGTCCTCTTATGGTATATTGCGGACTATATGGTATTCTGTCTTAGCATCTGATTAGAACAGACTTAAAAATTTGGAAAGAATAGCCACAAGACTCCCTTACGGCGTGGTGGCTTAATTGTAGCATTTCGAGCTTTATTTAATATGTAATATGTAATAATAAAAGATGAAGAGGGAAAGCTACCAGAAAATGGATATCAATACAAGAACAACTAATAAATATATGAGGGAATAGTAAACAATGGTTGAAATTTCCAGCACCTTTTTTATCTATACATATAAAATGCTTTGTCCTGGATGACTGACTGACGAATCAACGCACTTTCTAAGCCTCTGATCGTAGAGACCTGAAACTTGGAGGGTGTGTTCTTTGTATGACGTAGGCATTCGATAAGAAAGGATTTTCCGAAATTCTACCGTGAAAAACGGGGGCAAAGTTTGTATGAAACAACGTGATTCCTTGGTCCAATCTACTTCAAATTTTGCATAAACATTCTCTAACAGAATTGGTGGAAGACGTGTTTCGTATTTTATTGAAACTCGTCGTCTAACGGGGGTGGACAGTTATTTTGGGGTGATTTGCATCGAAGTTGATATCAATACTCCTTGATACTTTTGATTTAAATTACATTTTATTTTGACTCGTATGAAAATTCAATCCGATTTTATTCAAAAAACGTTGAACTTACATAAAAGCTTAGTGCAATGCAATACGGACATTCATAATAACGTAAATAACTAATTAAAAATCCTATTAGAACCATTTTCAAATACTACGCTGACGAAGTCGCAGGCAAAAGTTAATCAAATATGAAGGAAAAAGATAAAAGTGAAGTTTATATTCTACAATAAAAATCAGGAGAAAATATACAATATGTGAAATATTTGTTATTCACAATAGCCGAAATCACTGACTTCTCGAAATTTTTGCCCACAACGCCTCATGGATATGACAATTTACCTACGCCCACGATAAGCGAATTTTTAGTGTGGTGGAAAGGCCCTTTTCATTATCAGATGAACGTTATAATAAAATATTAACCGAAGCCAAAAAAGCGCTGCAAAGAAAACGGGATGGTCGTTAATTATCATCTAAGAAATATGACGAAAGAGTCATTTACTATCACTGAGAACCTTAAGAGTAACATGAACCATTTGATGCAACGTGTAAACTTAAGTAAGTAAGTAAGTAATCTTTATTTAGCTCCAAGCTAATTACAAACAAATAATTCAATTTATATACAATATACAAAAGAAAATAACTAAAAACTAAAATGTCCCATCTCACATTTTTACTGTTTTTAATATCAGTTGGTAGCGAATTGTAAAGTCGAAGCCCATCAGAGAACAGTGATTTCATGAGAAATGATTTACTTGTAAATTCTACATTATAATGTTGGTTTGTACGTAATAATCGGTCATGGAGTTCAAACCTAGATACTAGTAGATCAGTTAGGTACTGAGGTAATTTTTTATTAATTAACTTGTAAATCAACACCACGTTAGCTTTTTCAACATTTTGTTGGACTGACAACCAATTAAATTGTCTAAACATATTTTTAATAGGAACGCTACCACATTTGAGTAATATTCGCATGCATTTGTTTTGCAATATCTGCAAACGAGTTAGTTGTTCTTTGGAGCATGAAAGTAACAATGATGTGCAGTAATTGAAACGAGGAAGAATTATAGAATTGTATACTAATCTTTTTGACCATTCAGATAACTCTCTTGCAATTCTCCCAAAAAATCCAATTTTTTTGCCTAACTTTTTACATAAATAGTCCGCATACATGTCAAAAGTCAACTAAGGGTCAATAATGACACATAAATATTTCATTGTCTTTACTCTTTCGATCTGAACATTATTTAACACGATCTTATGATTTTGTGCAATACATCTAGAACAATTGTTTTTAGAACCAATAATCATATATTTGGTTTTATCACCATTTAGTTTCCATTTAAAAGCACGTAACGAATCGTATAAAAGCTGCAGCTCATTATTTAATACCGTTGTAATCTGGTCATAATCACTGCTAGCAACGGATATAAGTGTAGCATCGGCAAATAAATGTACAAAACAATTTTTAAAAACATGACATAGATCATTAACATATATGATGAATAGTAATGGCCCTAACACACTACCTTGCGGTACACCGTAACAACTTTCCACTATACTAAAGCAAATGTTAATAATCCTCGTTACGTGAAGACGATTTGTTAAATAGTTTTCAAGTAGTGTTAATGCCGATGATGTAATGCCATAATATCTCAATTTATCAATAAGTTGCACTACTTTATTTTCATTTATCTCCCCTCTCCACCTCGAACACACAAATTGTATCGAAGTTTCACAAGAATTGGTAGTCATGAAAAAGCAGCTGATAATGAGAGGAAAAGATGCAAACGAGGAAATGAAGAACTCGCTGATAAAATGCTTGTCCGATCACAAAAAGACTGATCAAAGTTTGTACTTTCTCGGTACTAAATATGGAAAATTGCAACCACTATATAAAAATTTTCAATTATCACCTTCAATCTTTGTATCCTTATCCGATATTGCTGTATATTATTTTGTCAACATGTGCCAGAAGCCCATGTTGTCTTCTGAATCCAATGTTATTGCCTGAAAGGATTTCAAACAAAGGCTTGCGCATGCATGAAATTAAATATCAACTGTAATTCCAAATGTTATAAGAGCAGCTCTTATAAAAGCAAGTAGTTTATTTTAAGTATTTGTTTATTTTTTTTAATATAATGTTACATGAAATCTACATTTTTCATTTTTGTATAATTTTTTTTATTTAAAACGGGTTTTAAATATAGTAACAACAGCCAGAACGCGATGTGTGCCAAAGAAATTCTGATTAATTAGTATTAAACACTGTTGGAAAAAATCTTCTACAGGTATTGTGGATGAATTTTCATATCCATATTTCGTTGTGGATAAAATATTCTGGCTATTGCGAATACCATACTCATACAGTGTCGTGCCTTTTTTCATACATAAACCCTGTGTGTGTGCAAGTTCGATAATGCGTTGCCCATAGCGTGGTCAATATAAATCTTACAAGAGTCGTCAGCTGGCCTAATTATTTTCCTATTTTAGCAAAAATACGTTTCCCTCGATGATTATTTTCAAATGGATCAGCTTGAGTTAGATTAATCCTATTTTATATTAACGATAAAAAAATAACTTTGTTGATTTTCCAACCCCGATTTATTAACTTTTTTTAATATCAGTCGTGTTTGCACTGACAGATGAGGAAAATATAAATTTGATAGTATACGCTGATTGAGATATCTCCAAAAATGTCACTAGACTTTGCCAAAGATCAGTGGCGGATTTACCGTAGGCTATTCAATTTTTGCCGCCTCTAATTTTTGATATCTCAGTCCACAATCATATCAATTTTCCATCAATAAAATTCCAACTTTATGATTTGTGCTCCATCATACTCGTTACATCAACTTTTCCCGTATAGTCGCAGGAATGAAGACAGACTTATTAATGATCCAGAAATTGGTTTTATTGAAATTATTTCTGACGAAAGGTATAGCTTTGAAAGTGTAGGAATTCGTGAACTAACTCTGTTTCTAAATTATTAGGATACATTTTTTCTAAAAAATTTGCTTTTTCCGTCACAACTCACTCATTTTGGTGATAAATGAAAATTTTTCGTTAAATCCTTGATAAGCCTCTTGCCGTTTTGCTAACTCGGATATGAGTCTATCTATGACAACGAGAAACGTGTTAACCCTGAAGCAATCGCAGCTATTCCAATATCTTCATATGATGTCTCATCAAATATTTTTTTTCTTTTTGGTTGTCTTTTTTTCATCTCTCTTTATATTATTATTTATTATTATATTTATATTATTTCGATGCACTTAACTCGATCGCCTTTTCTTCGAGGTACTTGAAACTCTCTCGTTCAGCTTATGAACTAAATTTGCCGTCCCTTAAAATTTGCCGCTCTAGGCTCCAGCCTACTCAGCCTGCTGGTAAATCCGCCACTGCCAACGATGCAAAACAACTTATCTAGAACAATTTAGAAAATCATTTGGAAGAAGTATATCCAAATGTTCATATAACAATCAGAATACTCCGGTCAGTACACGAAGAACCAGAAAAACTATCTTAGTGATCAGTTCTGTCAATTAAAGCGGAAATAACGGCTGGTGTTAACAGAATTTTGGAAAGATTCAGTAACGCCAAAAGCCGAAAAATCCATTTATTCTAATTTCTGTCAACGTTTGATTCGCTATAAGGCTCATACACTCATACTTAAAGTATTTATCGTTTATTTTTTCTGACTGGGAAATGAAATAAGCCTCGCAAAACGGATGTGGTTGACGTCTACATTCGGTCTAGCACCGCATGTGTGTGTAATAGTCTTGGTATAAAAGGATTCTTCGTTAGCAGTTTCTTCATTTCCCAGAATACTGTCAAATGAATGGGCCAATCAAAATAGTTGAATTGAACTCTTCCAAAAAGAAGAAGTACAAAATTGTAGTAGCTACTAATTGTTATTAAAATATTGGAATGTATTTTTAATTTTGTTGAATTTGCATTTATGTTAACATTATGAAGGTCATAACCATAACAACATTTTGTGTTTAATTTTAAGGAAATATCGAAAATAAAAAATGTCAATTATTATTAGAGCACAATCACACCATTATATATAAAAACAGGAAGGATATTAGGCCAACACAATGAAATAAATGTTTCACCATCAATTATTTATGTATGAATGAAAAAGCGTACAAAACAAATAATAATTTGCGCCTGTGGATGTTCTATATTCAGGTATGATATTCGAGTTAAGGTGGGCTCCCACTACTCGTGTATTTGGCAAATATTTGTCACTTGCTTATATTTGCCATGTAGCAACTCGGCCATTACTTGTACAATGCTTCACATCAAAAATAAAATATCAATCCAATGTACGGTTGCGGAATTGAAAAAGAAAAAAGAGTCACTGATGGTGTCATTCTGACCATTTTGGAGGAAAGTTAAGGCATTATCAAAAACAGGGAGCGGCAGCAAGAAAGTTTTTAAGTCAACTTGGTTTGCATTCGACAAAATGGAGAGCTTTTTGCACGGGGCTATTAACAGTAACGGTACTGATAATGAACCTTTCTATAGTGGTTTTGAAATACCCGCAAAATAATTTCCTTATTTCCTAAGTCTTCTGCAGCCTTTCTCCGTATAGATAGCGCCTGGCGGTGTATAGGTAGCAGAAGAGTCTTTACTTCTCCTTAAAATATTGTGAAGGAGTGCTACTTTGCCGAATTTGTCCGGTTCTAATAACATAGGTGTTCTAAATACCTGGAAGACCGATGCTAGTATTCCGAATACGTTCTCAAAAATGCGGAGAGTACGAGACTGAGAAATAGCGGTAGAAAAACTAAGGTATAACTAATGATTTATCAAGTTAAACAAGATATAAAAAGGAAGGTTTTGTTCTTATTCTTAACATATCGAACTTACTGACAGCGAGCGTCGTCCGACATTTGTCGGGGACAGTATTGACAAACACAGGTAAAAATAGGAATATGTTCCGTTCATGGAAATTAAGAATTACACATCAACAGAGACAACCGGTAATTAAAGAATCTTCTCGTTGAATCTCAGCCTGCAAGTGGGGAGAGTGGGACATACAGAAAAATACAGACATGAGAGGAAAAGACAGTAATGAAATTGAGGCACCCATGGATTCTGCAACTGCAAGCGAGTTGGGTGGAATTGGAAAATGCAACGACAGCTACCAAAAAGCATTTCAAGGCAATAGTTGGGGGAACCAAGGAAAATAAAAGGAAGGCCGAATGGAAGAAGCCAATAAAATCACGAAACAAAAAATCACGAAACAAAGATTAAATACCGAACCACACAAAACCACGCTTTGTACTGCCTATCCGCAATTAGTGGCTAAGAGACTCGAGACGTTAAGCTAAGTGAACAGGATTATTGTGATGAACGATATTGATAATCTCTTCGTCAGGGCAACAATGTGGTACATGGGAACTCAATATCAATCAACATCTCCAGGACCAGCATCTTTCTATTCGTCATCGACTGATGAATCTTCTCATACGCCTACGAGCAACATCTCTTTGCCACAAAATTCTCCCAGATTTTCCGCCCACCAACCGCCATTTCCTCCTGTGATTCCAGCATCTATATATAATTATATATCCTTACCATACCATACTTTGACTTTGATCATGCTTTAACCTTATTTTTTAACAATAAGTTGTAATACTTCAAATGAATAAATAAGTAATGTACATAATATGTATGTTGTAACTGTAACTGTAACTTTTATTTGATCGTTGAGTGCATCATAAACGTCGAAGACGCTCCGGGATACAGCTTGTGGTAAAAATTTAAAAAGGTATGTGACCACTAGCGAAGAATCTAAGAGCAACACAGAACTTTTCCTGAACTGGAATTGCCTTTCTCAACTGAGTATCTTTTTTCCCTATCATATGTCCCACTTTGTTCAGTAGAAATTTGAAGTCGTGTAAGACATTCGCAGGAAATTCTCCAGTCTTCCTGATGGTCCTCGAATTAGGTTCTCTATCATAATGGAGGCATTGTACCAGCAAACAAAAACAAAATTTTCACTAGTGTATCAATTTTGAGAATATAGATGCATGGTTTCTGCTTTTGGTCGATCAGGGCAGATGAAGGTAGTCTCGACTTCTTTTCGAAGAAGTTATCCAACATCTTCTTTTTCTTTTTGGTTTCTGAGTTTGATTAGCTTTACTTCTTCTCATAAAGCAGTCCCTCAATATCACAAAAGTTGCTGCAGCAACAACGCGACTTTCCATGATCGAAACAAAATAAACACTGAAGGTCGAGATGTAGTGGATGTATCGTCGATGGATACTTTGGTATATTATAGGTGTGGAAGGACCTCTGAATAGGTGGTGTTGCGGGTCACTTGGAGGATCATCTCAAGAGAAATGAAACAACTACTTCTAGCACTTTGATATGCTTAATTTATTTACTGAATACATTACATTACTTACTAAATTAATACTATGCATAAGTACCTAGCCGTATAGCAAACTTATACGTAATGGTTAATAATTACTAGTAGGTGACTATTCAACTATATAGAATAGTCTTCTTCAAGTATTCTGCATCGACTTCTCCTTTGATCAATACTGAATGTATATTTATATAACCGGTCAAGTTCGAGCAAAACAGATAAACATATAATTGTTTTTGTCTTGCATGACGCTTGAACTTGACCATAACCTTCTTTATTTATATTTATATAATAATGAAATGTTCGAACGTTTTGTTGAAATAAGATCAAGGGAATTTAAATCTTATTTTAAATATTTATTATTATATTATTATATTGGGCCAAAAGGCATCACAGAGAGCCGACAAATACTGCTGTACTTGCCAAGTACACAAATATTGGCGTGCTTGCCAATTACGTAGTTGTGGAAGCGCCGTACTTGTCAAATTGAGTTCGAACTTGGTGTAGGTACTTGTCAATTACGCAAACATTTGCAAATTTGTCAAATACACGAGTAGTGGGAGCCCGCCTAAGAGATAATTGGAAATAAGAGGGACATTTACATAAGTTAAAGCTAGCAGATATCCTAAAATTCCTCCGGGAAATAGGACTAAAGGAGCTACTATTCTCTGAGACTTTCCTCAGGAACTAAGTAGGAGTAAGGGGCACAATAGATCTTTCAGGTCTCAGTTAATGTCACCCCAATATACGTACATACAACTGTGACGTACACACTTTGTCAAAAACTGGAATTTTCAGCAGACCAGTTTATACAGAGTGCGAAAAATCTTAGCTTGACATACGATTTACACAAGTACGACAAGGATAATATGAATAACACTACTAGAAAGAGAGAGACAAGAATTGTTCTATTTGTGAAAGTCAAAATTAGATCAGTCCCCTTAACCAAAACACAACGAATAAAAGTAAGGAAAGCACGCCCACCTGATTTGGTAAAGAGGTCTGAACGAACAATTCTTCTCTCTCTTTCAAGTAGTGCTGTTCATATTATCCTTATCGTACTTGTGTAAATAGTATGTCTAAGGTTTTTCGCAATTTGTGTATTCAGGCTAAAAATATTTAATATCTTTTGTTGCAGTCTTATATCAAATTATAATCTTTTTAATTTATACATTGCTAATATTAGAAGATTTTCCCACTGTTCACATGAAATAACTCGAATATTCCACCTGAATATAAAATATTCAACGGTGCAATATTTATTATTATTATCATCCCATTTGTTTTGTACGCTTTTCCAATTGTACAAATAATTGATGATGAAATATTCATTTCATTATGTTGGCTTGAATACCCTTCCTGTTTTATATATATCTGATTGTTCTCTAATGATAATTGAAATTTTTTATTTTCGGGTTTTTCTTGAAAGTAGATAAAAAAATGTATCCGTAGAAGTCAAAATAACATTTATTTTATTACTGTTCGTGTGCTCGTTTCTATCGAGCGGTCAATAACGCATTCTAAGTACTTTCAATATTAAACATAATATTAAGTCAAAACCAAATAGTACATTATACTATAAGGGAGAAATGCGTTATTTTGGCAGAGGTGCAATTTGAAGCCCGAGGGCTACAATGCACCGAGGACAAAATAGCATCTCTCCCGAATGGTATATGCTATTTTTTCCACGGTCTCATTAACTTAAAAACACATATTTTGTCATTATGAAGTAAGTAGCAGCAGAATTATTGTATTCGGATATGAGCATTTATTTAGTAGTCGTTGAGTTATTGTCATAACTACAAAATAAACAAACAAAAAGAATTGTCAAATTAAGGTGCTAGTTTGGTTTAGTTTAAAGTTTGTTTAGTGCACAATGGATAATTGTGAGTCGGAAGAGATTGTGGAGGCTGCGAATATTGCAATAAGCAATTTGCTGCCTACGAAGTCAAGATCTTTATACGATATAGCCTACAATCGGTTCAAAAAGTGGTGCACCGAGAAAAATGTTCAAGTATACAGCGAGCATGTTTTGTTGGCATACTTCAGTGAAAATGCAAAGAATTACAAGTTTTCCACATTATGGGCGCAATATTCTATGGTTAAGTCATGCTTGATAATTTACGACAACATAGATATAAGCAAATTCCCCAAGCTGATCGCATTTTTGAAAAGAACCGGTGACGGATATCAAGCGAAAAAATCGAAAATATTGACAAAGGGTGAAATTGACCATTTTCTATCAAGTGCAGATGACAAAGAATTCTTAATGATTAAGGTAAGATTACTTTTGTTGTTAGGTATTTCAATTATTAAGTATTTTGATTTTTTATAGGTTGGATTAATTCTGGGGATTGCCGGAGCTTGTCGAACTGATCAACTAGTCAATTTAACTGTAGATGATATTGGGAATGTAGTCTTTTCCTTGATTGTAAAAATTCCAAACACTAAGACAAAGATTCCACGAACCATTGTGGTTACCGATGTGGGAAATATGCTTGAATTGTTTCGAAAATACCTGTCCCTTCGTCCTCCCCACGTCAAGCATAACCCCTTTTTTGTACTACAAAGCAGGAAATTGTAGTTCGCAGCCAGTTGGCAAGAATACCATGGGAAAAATTCCGATTGTAGTAGTTTCGTATTTAAAATTACTTGTTGCTGCATGTTATACTGGTCACTGCTTACGAAGATCGACATTACTGGCAAATGCTGGTGTGGATATCACGACAATAAAGCGTCATGCTGGTTGGAAATCAACGACAGTCGCTGAGGGTTATGTCGAGAACTCCATTGAAAACAAGACCAAAATTGCTAATCAGGTTTTAGTAGGTACCACTACTAGCGCAATCACAAAAACTGTAAATGTAAGCGAAAATAATATACCTTCTAAAATTAATTTTGAAAATTGTACAAATGTAACATTTGTAAATGTCGATAAATAATTTCAATGTCATCTTTTTTTTTGCATGAAAAACGTTCTCCATAATGTAAACTCCGTTGGGAGCATTATACTCCCTTGGGAATAATCGACTACTTCTGTTTTAATTTTGATGTCATAGAAACTGATTTCTACTCCCGACCGTGGAAAAAATTATTTATACACAGCATGAATTGGTTAAAACAAGACATGTTAATAATGACTTCGTATGAAAAGGATACCAAATTGTATAAAATAGTTAACCATTGATATTTGTTGTTTAGGCTTATCGAAAATTGCAATGATAAATTTAAACTGATGTATTGTATACATTATTAACGAATTATACCAAATTATTAATTGATAGTAATTTTCTAATTGTACACATTAGTCGTTTGTAACTCTAACTAGATTGAATTGTATTATCGAGTCTTCGTTCCACATTTGATTCCAATCCGTCTCTGTTAGCCGAATTCTATTCTCTCAAAGAGATATATGCTTGTATTTTTCCCGAACGAATCAGCCTCAATTTAACAAGATTAATACTCTTAGTTGTCTTGTTGGAAACTGCCAATTGATTTATTATCTACCATGGCTCACGTGGTCCTTATCCTAGAAACATTACAACTTGAAATTACGACAATTGAATCTACTAACCGATGAGCATAGTCAGAGAGTTAGAAGATGCAATATAATATGCAAATTATAATTTATTCCTTCAATTTAACTATGTGAGTTTGGTTTAGTCTGAGAGGATTGTTTCCGAATTAATTAAAGAAGGATGATATCTGAAATTTGTACTATAAAATTCGAGTGAGTAAGAGTATGTTTAAATATCTTGTGAAGAAGATTGGACAAAGAAGTAATCAAAATATATATATAGGAAATTTCAGGATAACTGAATCGATTAAGTTCGGGTAGCAATAAAATCTATACGGAGAGGAATATTCCTTCAACATCATAATATACATTTTGAGTTACTAAAGCTTCTTAACGATAGTACGTTGAAAACTCTTTTCAATAAAATGTATAGATCAGTAAACATTTCACGCGATTGGCTTGGACCAAATGGAAGTCTGAACATCAAGGTCATCTTTGAATTTATTTTCCGTACGTCTCTTATATATAATCTATATTATCTTATCTTATCTTATCACGTTTATATTTTGTATGTCTGTACGGGTGGAGCTTTGTACATGATTTTTAACTTATTTTCCGATGGGTTAGATACTTTAAATTAATAGTTCAGAATTGGGTGACAATAAAAGAAAATATGGAAAGAATTAAAAAAAAATAGATATTTATTGATAAAACCTATAGAGGTTTAGCTGCGAAAATTATGAATTGTAGGCATAGGAATAACCTCCAGTATCATTCCTATTATTCCGTAAAGTAAATCGAACTTAAAGTGAAAAATAAATGAAATGAAACAAATTTTTAATATACCAGTCTTTAAAACGAACTAAAAAGTAAACAATAATAATAAACGACACAGCTACTTTCTTCATTTTTATAGAACTGTCGCATACGTTTATTATTATTATTTTTTACTTGTTAGTTTGTTTTAAAAACGTGGTGTATTAATTTTTTTAATTTAATTCATTTCTATTCTCTCTAATGGATGATTTTGCTCATAATAGTCGTATTATGATTTGCAGAAGGAAATAAACAAACGCCCGAAGGGATATTAGAAAGGTGTGAAAATTCAAATTATACCCAATATCTTGAAAAAATTAAATATCTCAATATGTCTGACAGTGTCGAAAGGAGCATTCATTCCATAGTTTTGCAAATACACCTACTCAGTTTATGTATCAGCATTTAAAAAATAATCTACAGGATGATTAAAAAAAAATTAAATAAAATAAATGCTTTATGTGTCACCAAATTAAAAAATACATTTCATTTCTTTATTTATTTATCTAAAACGCCATTTTGTGAAAACCTATACAATAGCGGAGAAGTTTGTGTATAAAGAAATTAATTTGATTGAAATTTAGTTAAGGGTTTTTAGAATCACTCTGTAGCATATTTTTGAATGCTAATAAATAAATTTGACATGTGTATTTGAAAGTCGATGAAATTATTTGTTCAGCACCGTTAGCGGCATCGAGATATTTTGTTTTTAAGATAGTTCATTCATTTGATTGGGTTGTGCTCAACAGCCCAGGCACTTGAACTGAATCTTTGTACCATTTCCCACGTTATTTACTCCTACTCCAGAAGCTTTGTGTCTTCTATGTAGGCCACTAGTTTGACTGGAGGGATTTTCGCTAGTTGTAATGGTTGTATTATTTCCTCTCCAAAGTGCTTCCGTCTTAGTCCTTGTAAGTTCTCGCAAAAGCAGAGTATGTGAGTAGGTGTTCACATTTCCTGCACATAGGTTCACTAGCTTTGCCCATTTTGTGCAGATGTTTTCTCAGGGAGCAGTGTCCAGTCACCAGGTCAGTAACTGTCTTCAAATGTCTCTTACCCAGTTTCAATAGCCTGGTTGAGAGTTCCCTGTCTACCTTGTTCAGTAAACTCTTTGTATGGAGATATTTGAGTTGGTGTTTCCTATCTAGCCAGTTCCCGATTTCCCCTCTTATCCACAAAACGGTATGAAGTCAGAAGAACTATGAAGTCTTCTTTAGATAACTAGTCCACCATTTCATTACATGCAGTCCCCTCATGTGCCGGCACCCATATTAGAGACACTTTGTTGTCTCTTGCCAGCCTGTTAAGAGATTATTAACAGTCTAGACCTAGTTGTTGGATTACTGATAGATTTAAGCAGAGCCTGACTGACAGTGAATATTTTTATTTTTTTTCCGGTAGGTATATCCTCTTCTGATGCTATCATCAATACAGGCTATAGCGGCAATCGTCTCTGCTTGAAACACATTCGTAAATCGACTAAGGCTAAATATTATTATCTTTCTAGGTCCTTTTACACCAGCCCCAGTGCCTGGGTTGTTTTGGAACCATCGGTGAACCAGATGATTTCTCTAGAATACCAGAGTACATCGCCATGGGATGATGATGTTCACCCGCTCAGTGAATATATTCTCCGGTGTCATGCTATCAAAACTCATGTGAAATATGGGTTCATCTAGTATTGTCCCAATAGGGTACACGCATATTTCATATTTTGCTTATATATTAATTTATAATAGTAAAGTTGATATCAAAAATAACTAATAATAGGAAATAAACCAGTTTCCATTGGAGATTACTTCCAAATTTTAAAATAAAATTCAAATTTTATTGCAGTTTCCGACCACCACCCGAGGATTTCCGAACGCTACGGATGATACGTGTGATGTCATACCATGTGATTACTTTTGTCAATATGGCCGGTATTGCATTAGGTTCTGTGTAGTTTTGTGTTTATATTGTATTTTAATTAACTATTAATTGCTTTATCGACGTAAAAATATCATTTATATGTTTGTTTGAGACCATTACGTGTTTGTGTGTGCTTTTTTTATTTCTAAAAGTCAACGTAAAGTGGAAAGTGGACATAAATATTCGATATTTCCGAGGATATTTTAAAACTTTTAGCAGAAAATAATTTATTTACTAGTTCAGTGACGATTTTTTTATATTTTGTGAGTAAAGATATGGCTAGCGAAGGTTTTGTAAAAGCACAAACTGATAACTTGCCCAAAGTAGACTCATTTATGCTGCTTGAATTTATGAAGTCAAACAGCTGCTTTAATGCAGAGGAAATAAGAGGAGTTAAAGCATTATCGTAAGTACGATTTAAACTATGTTTTTTTTCGGCTTTATCCATTTTTAAAGCTTTCAGAAACAAATTAGGTCACAAGAACTCAGAGCGTGATACACGAATAAGAACGTAAACAAATGACGTCACTCCATGGGGCAGCAATTTTTATGACGTTTAGCGCGTTTTGGCAGACTTTCAAATTTTATGATTTTTAAAGTCGTTTTAAAAGTAAAGTTTATATTTTTTTGAAAAAATAGGCATGCAAGGTGTTAGGAGACCTGATAAAGCGTCAATTGCCACCAATAGCAAAATTTATGCTTGTACCCTATTGTATCGATGAGTCCTTCTCGAACATTGATCGGTGACCATGAGTCTCCCGATTTAAGAATCAGAATTGCCATCATTACCTTCGCCCTTACAAAAACTTCCAAAGGAGGAAGTCCAATAAGGGCTGACATTGATGCAGTCCCCGAGCTGTTCATTGCCCCGGTAAAACCAAGAAGGGCTTATCTTTGGATTGCAGTTAATATATTCCCTGCAGAGGACACTTCTGTCCTCCTTCACCAGACTATTGTTCCATAGGTGATCGTTGGCCTTATAACAGTGTAAAACCAGTGAACCACCTCAGGTTGTATTCCCCAGGTTTTGCCCATAACTCTTCTGCTTTGCCAGAAAAGCGTGGTCGCACTGGTAATAATATTTTCCAGGTGCGGGAGAATTTTTCTATTCGTAAAACCAACTTGTTTGATTTTTTTTGGATTAACTGAAAGGTCCTCTTTAAGGCACCATTTCTCCACAATCCGTAGTGCTTCTTGTAGGACATTCATAGGAATTTCCCATTGGTGACAATCAGTATGTCGTCCACAAAGCCCTGCGTCCATATGCCTTGATCATCATTCAACCTACAGATCAAGTCATCCACAATTAGGTTCCATAAAAGTGGTGAAAGTATTTAAGATAGTTATTATAGTGCGAACAGATTTTCAATATCCCTAACTTTTGGACGTGTGTTCATTTATATCAACCCTTGTTTTATCAAGTTATTTTATTTTTAGAACACATTCTATTGTGTATTTAAATGAATTAAAGATATTTTTCAACAGGATAAAAACTATATATCACTTTCTTATTAGTTTTCTTTTAATAATTTTATTATCAGTTACTTAATAGATTACTGGATAATAAATTCTCTCTATCATCTTAATCAGCCCACCCCTGGAGTTCTAGTTAAACCAAAATGGGAAGCTTTGGAGCTAAGGAGATATAGCCTGTTTACTCGAGTGTTCTGGGTGCGTTTAGTACATCTATTAATCATCGAATTCTTGCTTTCTTTCCTCAATTTTGTTTTGTCTAATAAGCGCCGATGGTAGCGGTTACAAAAAAGAAGTATGGAATATTTATTGTCTTCACTTAAACGTAATATTCAAGTCTCTTTAGAATATGACGAATTTGGATATATGTTGAAGTTTAATGCCCATTTAAGTTGACCAAATAAATGTTTAATGAATAGCAAACATCTTCTCAAGCAACGATTTATGACTCAAAAGATCTAATTAACTTTCTAAAATGTGTGGTGTGGGACCATTGAACTTTAAAATAATACACTGCCACGTAACCTTAACAATGTGTTATATTTTGTTTAGACAGCATTTATAACTATTTACAAAAGGATAGAGAGAGATAGTTGAGATTACCGCACTCGTCTGCTTTGTAAGCACGTTACAAGAGAGACTTGAAATACCTCACTTTCTACAGTTGTACGTCTTTGTGTATGAAGCTTGCTTTCTGCAACCTTGAGAGAGTGAGTTAGAGATTGATTGACTTTTGAAGTGAACAACACAATTTTTGTGTTTGCGAGATGGTGCGTTTTTGGCATTCGTTTTAAGACTGCTTTTTTGCATAAAAAGGGCAAGTGACTAACTTGAGATAGGCCGATCCCAGGCGGGGAAAAAGAACGGGTCGACTTAGAACACACATCTGATGAATTTCGGGCGTTTGCAGAGCTGTCACGTTGAGAAGATTTAAATATCGATAAATGTGTTGATTGTTTTGTTGTGTGTGTGTATGTATATGTGGAAGAGTTCAAAGGGAAGTAGGTTTGGCCTGGAGTGTAATGTGTAGGATTGATTAATTAACCAAAGTGCACTCAGTAGGGTTTATATACGTCGATTTTTAAATCCTAAGAGTTTATTTACGATTCAGACTGCTGTCATACGTTGACTCCCTTCATTCAATTTGTTCACTCTTAGAGTTTTTCCAGCATAGCATTGCTTTTTGAAAATGTAAATTGGTATTTTTTGTTGTTGCCACAATTAATCACATTTTTGGAGATGATGATTTTACTCGGTACAGAAAACGAAGAAGACATTATTCCTTATCCTTAATCCAGGAATACCTCGTAGTAAGTAAATCAATTACTTATATCAAAAACTGTGCATAAGTATATACTGCCGTATGTGGCATTTTTGTCGAAAATTAGATATTGGTGGTTCCTAGTTCATCATATTATGTCATCAAGTGTAAAATAATTTTTTAATTTTTTTTCCTAAAATTTGAGCAAAAAAAAATTAATTTGAAATTAGGCGAATTGGACGTTACATACGGGGTTGGGATAAAGTATGGAACCAAGTAAATATCTTTTAAACGAAAAGAACGATATTTATGAAAATTTGCTGGTAAGTGCAATGGAACAAAATGCATCTGATGTACATTTTTTTGTTAATAATATACTTCCGGTTTAACCGGAAATGCCATCAACATCTTTAAATTAAAAGGGACACCCTATATATTTTTACAGATTTTGAAAGAGCTTGTTATTTTGAATTCATACATACTAAGTAAGATCCGGAGAACGAGCAGGCCACTCTATGAATCCTCTACGTCCAATCCATCGATTTGGAAAATTCGCATCCAGAAAATCCCTAACCCGTCTATCATAGTGAGGAGGTGCTCCATCTTGTTGAAACCAAATATTTTGTGGTAATTGCCCATTCTGTTGAAGTGCAGGAATAATTTCGTTATTTAGTAGATCCAAATAACAAATAAACAAATGGGCCTATAAGCCTATTCTCGCCAATTCCCATCCAAACATTTAACTTCTGTGGATGCTGGGTATGTGCTTCATGAATCCAATGAGGATTCTCATTTGACCAATACCTTGAGTTATGGCGATTAATTGTTCCATTTAAACAAAAAGTTGCCCCATCGGAAAAAACTATGTAAGAAGCAAAATTGTCGTCGACATTGATGAGATGTCCATAGGCAAAATTCCAGCCGTCGGTCAAAATCATCATCTGACAATTCTTGAACCAACTGTACTTTAAACGGATGATACTTTTCACTTTTTAATATCTTTCCTACAGAACGTCGACTGATACCATGGTTTAGTGCCAAATTTGTGGTGGAAGTTTGAGGTGATTCTTCTAAATCGATTGCAATATTTTGTTCAACAGTTTCGTTCGTTGCAGTCCGCGGTCTTCCAGATTTTAGCAAATTTTTTACCATCCCAGTTGCATTAAAACATTGTAATGTTTAGTTACTGTTGAGCGTGATATAGGATTTCTCTCCGGATGTAAATTATTAAAAATATGACACACTTCTTCATGAGTTCTAACACGATCACCATAACCGATCATCATTAAAATTTCAATACGCTCTTTTTCACTTAATTGAACCATTCTAAAATGTAAAATTTATTTTCGTCAATTAGAATTTGACACTTGGAGATCAAAAGACGTAATAAACAGTACTCGTTTATTTATTACTATGCATACAAACAACATCAATTAGTTTATCTACTTAGTTTTTTGCTCTAATGCAAAAAACTCAAAGGAGGTTGATTCGTTTTTCAATTTTTTTTACAATAAACTCAGTATGTATGAATTCAAAATAACAAGCTCTTAAATACGTAAAAATATAATAGGTGTCCCATTTAAATTAAAGAAGTTGATGGCATTTCTTCCGGTTAAACCGGAAGTATATTATTAACAAAAAAATGTACATCAGATGCATTTTGTTCCATTGCACTTACCTACAAATTTTCATAAATATCGTTCTTTTCGTTTAAAAGTAATTTACTCGGTTCCATACTTTATCCCAACCCCGTATATTTATGATCGAATTACTAGACAAAAACACCGTAAGTAGAGATTTTCGCCGTAAAATGAATCATATATCTGATTATGTCATAAACCCCGTGTATGTTGTGAAATTGAAGCCACATACGGTGTTTTTTCCTAGGAAAGTATAAAATTATCTAATTTGTGACTTGCCGTGCAAAACGACCACAGACGTGTTGACAGTGTTGCTTTTCGGAAATAATAAAGCCATGTACATCACTTTCTAGTTTTGAATCATGGGGTCAAGATCGCGTCGAATGGTTTTGATGGCAGTTAGTGATAATAATAATAACGATCAAAGCTGTGGATAATAATATAAGTTTTAGAAAAAAATTGTGTTTTAGTTTCTATTATTGCAGCACACATGATATGTTTAGTTCCTTCTTGGAGTTATTTGAATAAATGTTGAAATTTAGTTTCAGGCGTGTTTTTCTAAGAAAACATAATGGGAGTAATATAGAGACTTCAACGTTCCCTTAAATTAGGTAAAGTTAATCGGTTTTTAAAACCTACCAAAAATATCGCCGATAATTTTGAAGGTTCCGAAAACAGCCTATAAAAAATAACGAAAAAAAGGGTTTCCTAAAGAGCACAGCAGGTTCTAAATACTGCTATCTAACTGCCTATTTTGTGAAATATTGTATATACGGTGTTTTTGTCTAGTAAAATGGCCGCGTTTTAGTCAACAACCAACCGTATGTATAAAAAAAATTGAGTATACAGCTTTTTTCCCTAGGAACGGAAAGTTCTTTCACTAGACAATATTCACGTATATAAATAATTTTTGCTATAAATAGAAAATTTAACACTTCCAACATAGAATAGACATATCAACATAACAAGCTAAGTTATGGGTAATCTGGGTATAGAATTTGAAGCAACTATTCCCTTTAATTCACCCAGGAGGACCATATATATTGCCCCAAATTTCAATGGCTGTTTTTATGAAATATGAATTCTTCCACATACGGTGTTCTTTCTTAGGACGGCAGTATATAGTTGCTGAACACACTATTTATTGAAAATCAATTTCTATATTATTTGAAGAGCTTTCCAAACAAACAATATATTTTTAGTGTTATGATCAGTCAGTTCATTTTAAACACAAATCATATAGGAATGTTTAACAAATGTTAAAAACAAATGCCAAGAACTATACCAAAATCCTCTTCTTCTAATTGTTATAGAAACTAATAGTGACCAGCCCGTAATAATGAGGAAGCAAGAAAGTTCAAAAAATAGCTTTATATTAAATAAAGTTTAACCAGCTCCTTCATGTTCCCGTGTACCACAATTTCATTACTGCAATATCTTTATTACTACCATTCGTACTTTAGAACTATCTTACATCAGATTTGTAAGCTTTACTTCATGTTACAGTTCCAAAATATTTCCTGTTTCTGACTGTTCATCTATTTTAGTTTAGAAATTTCTTTGTAATTAGTTTTTAAAAATGACAAGTCTTTGTATTTACTGCAAATTTAATTATAAGTTTAGTTTCGATACTGGTTTTGGAAATAACAAGTCGATTTTTAAAATGAAAAGCGCCAAAAATGAAATATGGATTAAATTTTTTTAAATGTACATGCAGTCTGATTAGTAGTTACCTATCCCAATGATGGACTACAAAACTCAGCAGCGGATACTATTTAATGCAAAGCTGTGTTTTTTGGCCTCCTATTAGAGCTTCTGTTTTTAATAAAATTGAAATAATATACTGAAAACTATTATTTTTAATTATGTTCAAGCTCCATGAATTATTTTTCTTCCTATTAACTGCAGTCTATGACGTTAGTGGAAGATCCTGTATTACAGAAATATTTCAAGTCCCTCTACCGTTGTACGGCGGCCTGAGCTCCGGGATCGAGGAACGGCCAGGGACTTTTACTTTGTGGAAGCAGCTTCGTCGACACAGACCGATAACCTTCTACAGAACAGGCTAGTAGATGAGCACGAAAAGAGGAACGTAAAACTTCCGACAATTTGTGTAATAGTCTGCCACCGACCATCTCGTGACAAACTGTTAACCGATTGGTATTGTATCAGTCTCTGCAGCGAAGGTATGGGGTACTAATCAGCACGAAGGTCTTGGTTCAACTGCCTGGACCACGTGGTGATAACCCACTATAAAAACTACCTAATCTTAGGGTATAGTGAGAGCCAAAAGGATGAAAGGATGGAGAGCATAATGTGGGATGTGTTCCCAAGCTCTCGGGTCAGCTTCGTGATTAAGTCGTTAGTTCTGTGGACTTGTGAAGCCTGATCCAGTATTTCCCATTGTCTAGCGACTAGCCTTGGGTACCTATCTAACAGATGAAATCCCCTTTCCTTCCTTTCCCTAGCTACCCGTGGGGAATTCCATGGACATTGTGAAAACATCTACCATGCAGGTTGTGATAGCAATAACCCCACCTTCCAAATGGAGATTCTACTGCAGCCACAGCTACCCGATATATTGAAGACAGGAACGGAACTTTCCGTCAGTCCTCCATCTCCGGCTAGCTCGTACGAGGAAAGACGACTGGAATGTGTCCAACAAATTAATTACCCGGAGCTAATTAAATTGGGCTATTGCCTTTGTTGAGCAATACAAAGCTCCTCAACCGGATCGCATAATTCCAGCGTATCTGCAGCAGGAAAAATACATATAATTCCAGTAGTTTACAAACTCTTCAGAGCATCACCGGTAACTGACTATATCACTGTATCCTAAGGAAGGACATGCATACCATGGGCATGTATAGGGATTAATCTACTGGTTTTTTTTTAAAGGAGCCGTCCCTTCGTTGGCACCACCTCAGCTTCTTGGGCTTATTGTGGATTCTCCTAATGTTCTGACTACAGCCTATTCAGCCAATCCGTTCCCTGTATTAGCTCATACAGGTTCTTTACTGGTTGGTTGTAGAAGTCTTCTGGAATCATTTGGGGTATTCCATACAGTTTCTGCCTCCTGTGGTCCTGTGTCTCACAGTTGCATAATATGTGCAGAGCTGTTTCGGTGTCCTTTTTGCATCTTCTGCATGTAAGGTCTCCGTTATACAGCCCTATTTTGTTCAGGTGCTCCTTTGTGGGAAAGTGTCCCGTCAGAAGCCCCGTTATGGTGCGTAGTTTGGTCCTGCTCATTGAGAGCAGTTCTTTCGCTACTTCTGATGGTTCTTTTATAAATTTCTTCCCATGTGTTTGCCTGGGCGTATTCTTCCAGTGTTTTTTGTGTTGTTTTTTACCCACCCTTTTAACCATGACCTAGTGGAGCATCTGGGGATGCCCACAGATGGTTCGGGTCTGTTTATCAGTGTTGACGATCCTGCTCTTGCAAGTTCGTCAGCTTTTTCATTGCCAGCGATTCCTTTGTGACCTGGGACCCACTCCAGTGTTACACTGTTCCCCTAAGTTCTTCGTCGCATCCCATACCAACCGAGATGTTACCTTAGAGCTTTAAGAGCTTTAAGGGCAGCTTGACTGTCACTGTATATTGGTTAGTTGTGCATGGAAGAGGAACAGACAGCCTTACACATTATCTTCAAATGTGCCTAGAGCGCCCAAAGAAGGATTTGCTCAAGAAGGATCTTGTGAAAGGGTTGTTAAGTCATAAGGACAAAGGCACGAAAAGCCAAGGGCTGGGGGGTCGAGGACTCGTAACCTTGCCAGTGTGTACTGCTCAAATCCTTCATGTTTTGATAGCTAGTTATTATCACTCTATAGATACATGTGCATCATATTATTTCCATCATGTCTTCTCATAATGGAATATTTATAATAGACTTAAAAGCTGAAGTTTATTCAAGTAAAAGCTTAACAAGCACATACGGGGTAGGTGAATACAATAAAATAATCCATAACCTAAGTTATGCATCATATTTAAAGATAATTACATGTGATGGAAAAAAAATAGGAAATACAAAATAATTGACAAAAATTAATCTAGATTTTGAATTTGGGAGACAGTTTAAAACAGAGGAAATAAAAATTTGAAGTAATCTATCTGATAATAAGAAATAATAAGTGACATTTTGCTAAATGGCGCTTGTTTAACAATGCAGTATTTTACTCCTTCATTCTTTGTGTATAGCTCCTAATTGTCATTACCGGATTTAATAAGGCTTCCAACTTTTTTAATAAAACGTTCTTAAAAGAAAAGAAAATTTCATAAAAAGGCGAAAGTAAGTAGAGATAGGAGAATTTTTATCCAGAGGCGGAAAACAATGCAGTTTATTAGTAGATAGTCCAAAATGATGACGATGCCACTATTCGATATCTTTAGGCTATTTAACTTTTAATTTTTAATTATGGAAATATGATTTAACTTACATAAATCGGATATTTTACCAATATTTAATTTCGCTTTAGATTTGTAATGACGTCCTTTAAGGCTGTGCAATCTGGGAATGGCGGAACTTTTGAATATCAGTTTCTTAATTTACACCTTATTAAAGATGGAAGAATTATATAATGTGAACTAATTATGTAAGAGAATAAGTAAGACGCAAATTATATTCTGCATTTACAAATGTAGTATTAAGAGTATTTTTAATCACATTAAATCTAATTATATTACTGTAAGAACTTCGAAAAACAATGTGCAGGTCACATTCTACATAATAATGTGTGGACATTCGTTTAATCAAAAAAAGTAATATTGTTCTGTTATATTGTCCAAACGGTCTGAAACGGAATCATTCATTTTTTGAATTTCCTACTTACTCCATATTTCAATTGTAGTTCATCGAGTCTTTTACCAGATGTCATCTGTAAAGGTAATGTCACATGAGACTATAATATAGTAAATTAGTTTTATTTATTCTTTGAGTATCTAACATTAATACTTTTACCACATGTTTTATATAAATCTCAACAATCAATTGATAATATTAGTTCAAAATTTGTTTTAAATAATTGTCAAAATAAAATTATCAACCAATGCGGTGTCCGAATCAAATTACTTCAAATAAATTATGAATCAGCTTAAATTGACAGCAAACTATTTAAAGAAACGTTGCCAAATTCAAATTGTTGTAAGTTATTTGCCAAAAACCTACATTTTATTTTAAAATTTAGCCGCTAAAATTGGACAACCACTGATTGAGTTCTAACTGTCCCATTTACGTAGGTAGGTATTTACTCTGATGAAAATTCACCCAGTACATTCAATTATGTTTAGAAGATTAATTAAATTGAATTGTTTAGAACTTCCCTAAATTTTTTTGCAGTTTTCTATGCTCATAATCTAATCGATTTTGTGAACTATTCGAATTTGTCCACCTCTCATAATAGTTCATTGTCTACATTACATACCATTCATTCTTACTACATACGTCGATTTCAATTATCTTCATAGCATTGTCTTAGGAATATTTATTAGTTGTAGTACCTATACGTTTTACAATTTCAAAATGTAATACGCTATCCACGATTACCCTAGTTGTCGTTTTTAAGACAAAAATTACGATTGTAGGTATAGTTTCAGTTAAAATAGATACAGCTTCCGAATTTGATAATGGAAAGGAAATGGACGGAAACGTGACGTTAAGATTTTTTCAAGGAAAATTAATTTCTTCCAGATATCCCTACATTTCAAGTCTGAATATAAATTTAACACTTAGGATTTTATACTGGTACTTATGGTTATAGTGTATTTAATAGTATATTATTAAACGAGCAATTTATGATAGCCATTATTCACGCAGGGTGACGTTTGCGTCCCGAGCCGTAGGCGAGGGCCGCAAGTCACCGGAGTGAACAGTGGCCATAAATTGCGAGTAGAATACTATACTTTGTCCACGACCCTTGATTTATTTATTAAATAAAAAACAAATAAATAATGCGAATGTAGAACGGAAAGTGATAATTTGGTATTATTGACAATTCTAACATCAAAATTAATAAATTTCTGGAGTATGTCAAATAATGTGACGTATAGAGATGGGCGATACTGTGTAAAGTATCGATACACCCTATAATATCGTTATGAAAAGTATCAATACTAACAATTTTGATATTTTATCTATACGATATATTTCAGTAACAAATTTCTTAAACAAAATACGCAGATTTAATAGCTTATTTCATATTGTACCCCCATCTCTAGTCACCTATGTACCGAAATGTTGCGAGTGTTGAGGTGTCATCGCATGTTATTTAAATGCAAAAGCGTGAATTATGAACCTTGATCCACTCTAGTGAATTATGAACCATCATTCAGTCTAGTAGATAGATGGGAACCACATACCTTTTGTTAGGAGGTAAAATATTTACTTATTATTAAGTCGTCGTGGACAAATATTATTATAATTATAAATATAGCATAAACACTAAAACAGTTCAAGAACAATTGGCCTCGGCGTATTGTAACTATATTTTCTTGTTATTTAGACGCTTATTGAGAATAAATTGTTACTAACTATAAATCACTTTTTTCACCAAAAATATTTAATAACTAATTAGAAATAGGACGTGTGGGATGGATATAAATAATCCATTTTGAATTGCAAAAAACAATGGCAATGGAGATTAGATTGGAAAAGACCCTGGTGCCTACGTAAAATACTTGTTGGGACGAAAACTGTTGTTTTAATGAAAATTTTCAATGTTATTTATTGTATTTGAGTATAGCTGACGTGTAAGATATTGTGCAGCTATCTAATCGTATATCCCCTTTAAATTATGTTGTGGAGCTAAACTCTGAAAGGTATTAATATTACTCGATATTTCCCATGGTAAATATATAATTTTTAACTAAAAATACGCATCACTGGTCTGGTGGCCAAAGATTAGACAAACCTCTGCGATGCTAAAATTAAGCAAGGTCCAAAGACTTGCATGCATAGGTATTACAGGGGCAATGAGGACTACTCCTACAGCGGCGCTGGAAACAATGCCAGACCTTCCTCCGCTACATTGTGTCATAATGTGCAAAGCTAGGGCAGCTCTAACATGACTGGAAAAAGCATCAGACCATGACGTGGCACATGGAAGGGGACACACAGAAATAAGGCACGTGGATGACGAAATTTTTAAAATGTCAACAGACCACATGACCGCCAGATATATATTTCGCAAGAACTTCGAGATTGTCATCAAAGATCGAAAGGAACTTGAGGAAGAGGACGTACCACCACTCAGCAGAGCGAATGAACTGATCTGGTATACAGACGGATCAAGGAATGAGCTCGGCACCAGAGCGGGTATATAGAGTAAATCGAGCAAATATGAAGGAATCGTCTCGCTTGGTAAATATGCCTCGGAATTTCAAGCAGAGGTTTATGCAATACTTGCATGTGCAAGGGCAAATAACATGAGAGCCTACAGCAACAGGCAGATCAGGATCTACAGTGACAGCCAACATGTCCTTAAAGCACTTCAGAGCTCTAAGGTAACATCTCGGCTGGTATGGGAATGCGACGAAGAACTTAGAAGACTGGCGTGGACACGTGGAACACTGGAGTGGGTCCCAGGTCACAAAGGAATCGCTGGCAATGGAAAAGCTGACGAACTTGCAAGAGCAGGATCGTCAACACTGATGAACGGGCCCGAACCATCTGTGGGCATCCCCAGATGCTCCACTAGGTCATGGTTAAATGGGTGGGTAAAAGATTAACACAAAAAACACTGGAAGAATACGCCCAGGCAAACACATGGGAAGAAACTTATAAAAGAACCATCAGAAAAAGTAGCGAACGAACTGCTCTCAATGAGCAGGAACAAACTACGCACGAAACGGGGCTTCTTACGGGACACTTTCCCACAAAGGAGCACCTGAAGAAAATAGGGCTGTATAACGGAGACCTTACATGCAGAAGATGCAAAAAGGACGCCGAAACAGCTCAAGTATAAGCCCAAGAGGCTGAGGTGGTGCCGGCGAAGGGACGGCTCTTGAAAAAAAAAAACTAAAAATATAATTGCTTATAAATATATGTATACTTACTTACAATTACCGCACAAAAACACACACACTTTCTTTATGTCAGACCACCAACTAAAGATAACACCTGCAACATTCTCTCAAAAATAGTTCAGTCAAACTATTAAAGGCACTCACTCGCTATCACTTCGTGTTCGTGCTTTAAACAGTTTCGTTTATTAATCGCCTTCATTAACAAACAAGTTTATTAAATAACTTTTAAGGATTATTAGTTGAAATTATAACATTAATAGTATATTATTAAACATGCAATTTATGATAGCCATTATTCACGCGGGGTGACATTTGCGAGCCGCAGGCGAGGGGCGCAAGTCACCCGAGAGAATAATGGCCATAAATTGAGAGTTTAATACTATACTTTGTCCACGACCCTTGATTTCTTTATTAAATAAAAGTTAAGTAAATAATGCGAGTGTAGAAGGGAAAGTAATAATTTGGTATTTGGTATTATTGACAATTCTAACGTCAAAATTAAGAAATTTCTGGAGTACGTCAAATAATGTGACATATAGCGATGGGCGATACTGTGTAAAGTATCGATATACCGTACTATAAATATAATGTTTTAAAACTATCAATATTAGAAAATATGGTTATGAAATTATCAATACTAGAAATTTCGATATTTTATCGATACGATATATTTCAGAAACAAATTTCCTAAACAAAAACAATTTAATAGTTTAATAGTTTAATTTCATATTGTACCCCCATCTCTAGTCACCTAAGCCGGAATGTTGTGTTGTCATAGCAACATATGCTATTTAAATGCAAAAGCGTGAATTATGAGTTCATAATTCACTTTAGTAGATATATGGGTACCATATACCTTTTGTTAAGAGGTAAAATATTGACATATTAAGTGGTCGTGGACAAATGAATTTTTTATCGTCAACTAAGTAAGCATTTTAAATAATTATAATATTGACTGGGCTATGACGGTATACTCTTAGTCATAGAGTCAAACAAAAAGCCGACAACTTTAAGTTCACACTATATCTTTTACGTCAACTATACTACTACTTTTTATAGCTGCCGTTCACTTCGCTCACATTACTGATAAATAAAAAGTATTGAGATAATGGCCACTTTTTTCTCCCAAGTAGCCTTTCTCGGTTTTAATTGATAAATTAAATGAAAAACTTAAATAGGACATACCAAACGGAGAAATCTTATTACAACGTACATACTAGCACGGAACGTGCTTTGTTACTTTCCAACTATTCAGAAAGCGTTTTCGTGCCACACTCATTTAGAGTATTTTAAATTCTAAATTCAGACCGAAATAATTTTTCTTCCTTTATTTATTTTTGTAGGAATTTAAAAAATGAGTATTCTATTTATTTTATTTCAACGATATAACAAAGTATATTGACCCTAAGGAGTGTGTTTTCCAATAGCACAAAATTGACTATATGATCTTATATTAAACATACATTCAACCTAGGACTTCTCATACAACGGAATTGTGCTGCTACTATAAAAGGATAGGTATCTTTTCCCCGAAGAAACTAAAGAAAAGAAAAACAAAAATGATACATAAAAATACTTTTTATCTTATTTTACGAACTTTATACAGATAATAAATGGGAGGTTGTATAAAGGAGCTATGTATGTATACCCAAAGCCCGAACGTGTATCTAAAAACTTTAGCTGCATCAAAAAAAGACAGTATCTGAAATGAAGACGATTTGAATAATATAGTTCTGTTTCGTATATTTGTATACGTATTCGACAATAGATTATGTAGAAACAACCAACCCTAATGGTCGTTACGGCCTCAATAATTCATAATATTGAAATTCAGTCCTCCAGCAAGGCAAGATACAAAATGAAAACAGGCTTATCTTAACGGACAACGTGCCACACCGTCTTTCGTAACGAACAAATGACATACATTTTTTTCGGTTTTGACGCTCTAAACGATCACCGCAGGTAATAGGTCGTAAATGTCATATATTAACTAATGGATATTCAATACTTTTGTAAATCACTGTTTTTTGACATGGGTTCAATAAAATATTCAAATTAAATATAGAGATGAATTTTTTTCAAATCTAATAAGTCAGTCAATATTTTGCTACTGTGTAACTCTAAACGTCTACGAAGTTATTATACTTTTTCTACCATATTTTGTGACATAGTAGCTGTCTACACGTCATTCCATTTGTCATTAGCAAAATAAGCATGAAAAACTGAAAATAAATTGACCAGTATAAACCAGACCTTAGTTTTTCATTTGGCCTAAAACCCTAAATCGGTTAGTGTAAATCCTCATGCCGATCCTCGCGGCGAGTTCGTTGGTGTCTTTTATCAGGGCTGGATTCACCCACTAAAATAATACGATAGGTTGCTGTTTATTTTACGGGTATTGATAAAACTGTAGGCGTATCCCGTATAATTTGACAATCGCTCTAAAACTACAAAAGGGAAAGGGAAACTAATTATTTCAGTCACCCTTCCCTCTTCTTGGAAAATATCCATACATTAAGTTTTTTAAGGGTGAAGGAAAATAAACAAAGCAATCAGTCAGGAGGCCCTTCTTGAAAAATATGTGATTACGTTGTCCGAGGAGAGATTGGAGTTATAGTAAATGTACCAGCCTTTTCTCCATACTTATGGGACCGAAACAAAACAACAAGTCTTCCACAACTAACCAAATCCGACCAAAGTTGTTCGAGTAATGTTTACTTTTCAGATTCAATAATCTTTTTAGAAATCTGACCGAAGCTATTGGCTTTTTCACTACAAAATTCTCCCTTTCCATCAACTCTCATTTAAATATATAGATGATGATGATGCTTAATTATCTTTTTTTTATTTTTTGGTATTTAATTTTACCTTCTAACGCTGGATTTACAATTCTGAGATAAGTTTTTCTTGTTGGAATACAACTCGGCTAGACCGAGTCTGGTGCAGTGTGACGTCGTTGCCGTTGTCACCATGGACTGACCATTTCGTTTCTAACACTTTCTCATTGTTTTTTTTTTGTGAATAGTGAGAACTGTAATGGACCTTGCAGCGTACTCCTAGTAGACCATAATACAGTCAGCGGTATGTCCTAAAAGCTCGGACTTTTATGTTTTTCCGAACATGATCTCCCTCGCCAGTTGGACCATAAGGTATTGAAATATTTCATTTATTTATTTACTGGTGACAGAATAAACAAGAATAAAAGGAATGGTGAGAAGCTTACGTCATTAGCAATTCATAGTACTATTCGGATTTCTGAGAAATCAAATACTTTATAACTTCATAGTCTTACAGCTTTCCACGAAAAAATACAAATAGATAAGTTCCTTTAATTATCTTAGACAATGACAAAATGGCCCACAGACTCGGCAATTTGTTGTACTACCTTGGGTTGCACTTTAAATCGTACAGACAGATCGTAGAATTTTAAACATGCTGAACTGCCATACGACTCGACCGCGTCGTACGATTGGTTGAACGACAACGCCACACACGTTACAATTATCGGTCAAACGGTTGGATCAACCAAAGTTGTACAACTTACAAATTGCAGCGTTTGTGGGCTATTAAGTATTATTTGGTATCTGCTTAAATATTCCAAACGATATACAAACATAGAAGTGCGTCGAAAATGTAGAGCAGAGGTTCCCAAACTTTTTGTTTCTCATAGATCACTTTCAAAATTTTGATGGTTGGATTACTCACAAATTGATTGGTGCAATGTACCACTTTCGCTACTAGGTATTGTCGGTGGATGACACAGGGAATTTGCAATTACCTTTGGCTTCCTTTTTTTAAGAGGGCTTATAAACCCATGATATCGCACGACCATCGCAGGATCTCCATCTGTCTCCGAAATAACATTTGTGAATGGAATCGATATTTCCTTAAAAAATCACTCACTATTGATTCACCTTTTAGTGTCTGTATTCAAGGTTCTCGCGAATAGTAGTTCTTCATGAATTTCTTCGTCCATAACAAATCGAACATATACCAATAATAATGCTTCATTGCCAGCTAAAGTTGACTCGTCCAGTGCAATAAAAATTGAGTTGTTTGTCCATTTTGTGTTTACAATAAATTTTAAAATAAATAAAATAAAAGTATGTGTAACAAATAGGCAGGTACACTCTGCGTCATATAAAACTGGTACACCTTTATCTTTCCTATGTAAACCAAACTTAACTAATCAAAATGACAAAAAGTCACATGTGTCAAATTTGTCAAAGCGCATTATCCACGATACCAGCCTATTTAAGTGAATTTGATAAAATGCGAATAATTTCCAAAATAGAGGATGGTTGGTCCATTAGACGACTTGCCCAAGAGTTTAATAGAAGCAAAACCACGATTCAAAACATTAAAAAAAGGTGGAATAACGATCAAACTGTTAGCAGAAGAAGAGGAACTAGAAGACCATTTATAACTACAACGGAGCAAGACGAAGCATTAACTAATTTCTTAAGGGAAAATCCATTTCATACGGCCAGACATGCAAAAGTTGCAGTAAGTTGCAGTAAACTTTAATGCTTCAATAACAACCGCATTAAGAAGAATTAGAAAAACGAATTGAAAGAATTGTGCAGCCGCCCGGAAATACAAACTAAATGAATAACATAAACAAGGTAGATTAATATTTGCCTCAAATTATGTTTTAAACGATGCATTAAATTTTTGGGGCAGGGTAATTTTTTCCGATGAAAAAGTATTCCAATAACATAGTGACGGCCATATTAGAGTTTATAGACCACCTCGAAGTAGGTTTAATGAAAATTATATTTCTTCTAATGATAAGTCTGGACGATTTTCTGTACATGTTTGGGCTTGGATGTATAGAGGAGGTTTGGGAATGTGCTGGAGAATCGAAGGAAGATTAAATGCGACGAACTATTTGGATATTTTAGATGGGGTAATGTTACCATCGGTTAGGGAAAGCTTCCCCAATTATAATTTTATTTTTCAGCATGACAATTGCTCAGTGCACACTGCTCGCAGCGTACGCAATTATATTGCTGAAAATAACATTGAAACGCTTCCATGGGTTGCTAAAAGTCCAGACCTTAATCCAATAGAGAATGTTTGGGGGCTTATGATAAAAAAATTGAAAAATTTAAATACAATTCCACGAAACAATGAACACTTATGGACACTAATAGAAGAAACCTGGGAAAGCTTGACAGAAGATGAAAATTTAACATTAAATTTAATTGACTCAATGCCTACAAGATTACAAGAACTTATCAACAATAATGGAGGTATGACACGTTATTAATTATTGAATGTAAACTTTCATGGCTTCCATGCTACCGATCTATTTGTTAGTTCATTTATTTGAAATGTTTTAATTTAAGCTAGTCACTGTTTGTGTATAAATGATATAATAGATTTTCATTTTTTCCAATTTGTTTTATTGCTTTACAAAATTTAATTTCATCATTACATCTACTAACATTTTTGTTGAGCTGGCATCACTGCCTTAGAAATTATACCATAACAGCTGGTTTAGCATTGACACTTTTTAAAAGATCAATTTACACAACTACAAAAGCACTATGTTTGATTATAATAGTTGTACCAGTTTTATATGACGCGCAGTGTACGTATTTAATTTTTGCGACACTGGCAAACGATAAAATCGATTCACTTTACTTTACTTTTCGAAATTCCGGAAACAAATGAGTAACGTTTATCCTTGGCATTCGTATTTATATTGGTGAAGAAGATTGCAAGCTCACACACCACAAGTCGTATTTCGTCCCTATGCATGTCAAAACAAGCGTTGCGGACAAGTCTCGACACGTTGTACTGAATATGGAATAAACAATTTTTTACAAGTACCAGTCACTGAGCTCCTTAAAATATTATCTGCTTACATTGATAGGTGAAGGCAAGCCAACATTTTAGTCGTAACTAGATACATTTTCGTGGACCCCGCTTGCGAATTGTGAACCTCCATTTTTTTTCACGCCATCGTACACCCCCGTCCAGTCTTCCGTGGACTCTTGGGGATCCACGTGGACCACTTTGGGAATCAATGATGTAGAGCCTGTTCAAAGTTACCCGATAAAATTAAAGCCCCCTTGTCACAAAACACTTTTGAAGTGATCCTTTTGACAAAGTCAACTAATTCTACTAAATGTTACAGTTTCTAAGCCATATCTCGATAAGGATTCGACAGTAAAACTTTGGCTTCGTCTCAGGTAGAGGGACACACGTTTTCGTTGATTACTATCCGCTTAGTTTCCATCAAGTTGATTAAATGTAGTTAATAGAGAGAACTTTTTTAATCTAATGGTATCAATAAAAAGGATGTCTACGATCTATTTATCGACTACTTAGATGGAACGTGTTTTAGTTTCGTGTAAACAAATCGCATCTCTATAGAATAAACTTTTTATTAAGTACGTAAAACATAAAAAATCTGTTTTAAAAAATAATGATACATCTAAATTCTTTCTGTCTGATATCCAGTTAAATCGAATAAACTGTCTTAATGAGAATCTCCAAGTTTTTGATATTAAAAATGTCTTCCTCACACATGATTTCGAAGATCAAATTATCGTGAACTTCACACAATGTAGCCTCTTTAATATACTGTTTCTGTGAGCCCCGTGACTGAATACATTGAATTGACTAAATTGTAAGTTAATAAACGAAGGTATTGATACAGAACATTGATATTCCAACTATTTGTACCTCAACTGTGTCCCACTTCTCATTTCAACAACCGTGGTCAATTAACGTAGCTGAACTTTGCCCATCTGTTCGCAAAGACAAATAAGTTAAGTTGAATTTGAGTTATTTAACCAAATGTACGGTCTACACATCGGAAAGGATAACTATAGCCATTAATAATTAGAATATTTCAAATAAAATATCAGTTGTAGGGAGGGTGACCGGATTGTTAACATGTAAAAACACTAATAAAACACGCACTACCGAGGCTAAGGTTTACGGGTATGGAACAGGGCCTACAGAATCCCGGTTAAAAATATTATAAAATAAAAATCTAATCTTTTAAGTTTTAGCCTATCAAAGCGAACAATTTTCTAGTTTTTCAAGGAAAAAAAAATGAATTGATAAAATGTTGAGGTAACTGGTAACAGGGTTTAACAAAATGCAATAAACTTACAAGTTTTGGTGTAGTTTTCATTTGCTCCAGCCAACTTAATAATGGTTTTTTCATCTATCATGTAATTTTAAAAGTGAGAACAATCGATTTTAAAGTTATATGCTAGTTGAAGAATAGCTTCATGTGTTTCCTCCTCCACCCTGTTTCTCTCTTCGGTCCACTGCATATTCATAAACGATAATATCCTTTCCGTTTCCATAGTGTGAGGGAATCGCGATCAAGTACTGGCAGAGTTTTAAGAGTTTTGAGTACTGTTCTTGACTGTCACAGATTTTAAAAAACCTGATACATTTTTTATGGCATTAGGGGAGGTTTTTTCCTGGATCATTCCAAATTTGTTGGTTCTTACTAACAAAATCTTAAAATAAATGACAGTTTGTTCAATCATCGCCCATTTAGGAACCACCACCCATGTGAAAACAGAAAATTTAGTAAGGGACGAACTACAGCTACTTAAATTTATTTAAATTGAAGACACCACATGTTTCATAAAACTCTTGAACGTCATTTTTGAACTTGATCCTGTTATTTCAGCTCATATCAGAATAGAATTAACACTAGATGCTAAAACTGTTGCTTTTTCCTTCTAGTGATAACTTCAAGTGTGCTTGCTAAAAGATTAAGAACCTCAATACCATTTTTTTACTACCTTCAATTTTTTTTGAAGCCATGGTGGAACATGCTCATCTGGCTATGTATAAATATGCTTCACTTAGAGGATCGTTAAAAAATCTTACCAAGGCCTGTGGTGCCTTTTCTTCATGAATAAAAATTTTTTAGAGCATCTTATAATTTTAAAACTCTACCGCTGGCATAAGAGGAAGCCAACGGATCTTAGAATGAGACAACAAATTTGAATATTCAGTTTCTACCATCAAACAAAAATCTTTCAACCTCTCTGTTCTAACGGTGTAGGTTGATAAATAATTGAAGAGCTTCATGATTATGCTGTCAATATCACAAGCCCAAACTGTCTTCAGCTGCTCCTATACAATTTTGCAACACGTGAGCTGGGCAACCAAGCCCTTCGATAAATTCGTTTAGGCTTTTTTTTCAATTTAGTGTAAATATTGCACTTACCAAGCCTATTCAATCCACCAAAGTTGGTACTGTCAGCACAAAAAGCGATACACTACCCTTTTTTAGGTCAAACTTTTCTATGCTTTCCAAGCAGAGACTCTTAACAATTGTGATTGTATGCCTTCTTTAGTAAGGGTGGTCTTTATTCCTAAACCTGGGAAAACAGGTGACAATAAAGCAAAGTCTCGTAAGTCCCATAAGTCTGATGTCATTTATACGGAAGACATTGGAAAAACTGGTAGATATGCATATTAGAGGAGGATCGTTGATAGAAAGACCGATAGACCTGGATCAATATGCATACAGACCGGGAGTCTCCACAGAGACAGCACTCCATCACCTAGTACAAGGGATAGAGTATGCTCTATATCAAAGAGTATGCTTCTTTGATATAGAGGGTGCCTTCGACAACACCTCTATATCAGTAATCACGAGGGCAATTCGTCAAAAACAAATTGACGAAACAAGCTGCAGATGGCTAGAATGCATGCTGAAAGACCGAGTGATTTTTTCAACCTTGATTGGTGAAACATTATCAGCCCGGGTTTCAAGGGGGTGTCCTCAAGGAGGAGTCCTGTCTCCTCTAATATGGAATCTTGTAATGGATGGACTGATAACGAGACAGAAAAAGAAACACCAACCATACTGTCTTAGGGTATGCGGATTTTCTGGTCATCATATCACAAAGCAAATTCAATATTACAGTCAGAGAGCGCATGCAACAGGCTCTGAACGTAGTAGCAGAATGGACGGAAGAGGTGGGTTTAAATATAAGTCCAAATCCAAATATAAAGCCTTATACCAAAAGAAGGGACCTGGTGGGATTGGGACTACTATCCCTTCAAGGTACGGAGTATCCAATTGTGATGGATGTTAAATATCTCGGGGTAATTATTGACTCGAGATTAACATGTCCAAACAACTGGAAAACGTAGCAACAAGATCGGAGACCACATTAATGATGGCAAGGCGAACTTGTGGAAAAACATGGTGGTTAAGTCCGCGCATGATACACTGGATATACAGTGTAGTGGTTAAACCCATAAAAAACATATGCGTTTTTGGTCTGGTGGACAAAGACGATATAAAAGAATGCGATGACGAGACTAGGCAAGATGCAAAGACTTGCTTGTCTCTTTTTTGCAGGGTGCATGAGAAACACGCCAACAGCAGCACTAGAAGCCTTATTTGGACTTCCTCCATTGCACATCGTGATAATGGGAGAAGCGAGGATGGGGTTATTTAACCTGAGCAACAAAACAGTCAGATCCGGACAAACATCCATTGAGGACATTGTAAGTGAAGCCATTTTAGATATGAAAACAGAATATATGGCCACTAAACTTCTCCCCATCCCTAAATATGAGGTAGAGATACCCCACAGAAAGGACTGGCAAGACCCAAGCAGACTGAAGTTTTCCCGAGGAGAGACCTGATAAACAGACACTAGATGTTCTTTCTCACTAAGAGCCAGGCAGCCCTTGCAGCTCTAAATAGCCGTACTGGTAGAAGAATGCCAGAAAGAATTAAATGAACTGGCAGACCACAGTAGAGTAAGACTAGTGTGAGTGCCGGGTCATAACGATATTTCTGGAAATGAACAAGCTGATGAACTCGCGAGAAGAGGTTCAGCAACGACATATGTTGGACCAGAACCAGTTTTTGGGACCACAAAGAAGATGGTCCGAGAACAAATACGAAAATGGGTACAAAGCTACAGTGGAGGAATACTCCAAAGCAGAAGCACAGTAACACCTTCATAGGTGATATATGTGTAAAACGGGCTGAAGAACTACTGAATGTTAGTAAGAACAAGCTAAGAAGTATTACAGGTTATCTAACGGGTCATGCACCGGTAAAGGATCACCTGCATAAAATGGGGCTATATAACGGGGATCTCAGCTGCAGACTTTGTGGCATGGAGACCGAGACCGTAACCCATATTTTGTCAGACTGTGAGGCATTGGACTCAAGGAGACAGACAATCTTCGGAGAGGCCAACGTGCCGCCTGAAGCATATGGAATGCATCCAGTTGATCTATATCATCTACTCGAGGGTACGGAAATGGCTGGGTGGGTGGAATAAAGATGGGAGTAGAGTACAATAAGCCAACAGGCTGCAGCTGTAGCTTTGTGGTTGCTAGCATCAGTAGAAATGCCGTGAAAACGAGATCTATACACCTCTTCCAGACTGTTTTTTTATACTTAATGGGGCCAAGGCAGCAGATTTTGTTCCATCAGAACTAAATTTACAGGGAATTCTAGAACCACTGAACATTAAACTATTCAGTTCATTAGTGCAGTCATTTGACCGAACACTTTTACAGTGTGGTAAGCCTGAGTTAGTTTTGCTGCTTTTACCTTGGCCTGTTCAGCTGATGCTGGTTTTATGAAATAGTTTTTAAGACTTGCTACAGCTTGGAGCACTTAGCTTGTTCTTGTTTCATTGAATTAAGATGATGCACTATGTACACTCTTGACAGTATTCGTCTTTAAATTTAATCTCTCGTTTCGGCATGACTAGCGAACAAGTAAGCACAAAACACACTTCCTAGTTTGACGTTTCTCAACTGACTCACGGAAATAACACAATATAACAATGTAGACGCTCTCGAATATTACAGGAGATAGATTTGACGAGGTGGTTAATCGGCGTATCCCACTGTGATCTTTTCAGATCTATTGTGGTCCCCTGAATCTTGATTACATTCTACAGCCCGACTCATTTCCGCTTAAACGTGGGATAGGGCGATGCAATGGTCAAGCCATTCAGATGACGTTTTGTGCCGCATTTTGAACATGTGGCCATTTTGGAGCCAACTCTTATTATTTTTCAAAAAAACTCTAGCTGACCAGTTCTAGCACAAAATAATGACATGATTTTTTTTAGACTTCCCTTCATTTTTCAACAGAAACATTTTTTATAATTACGTTGAAAGAGGCAAACATTTAACAGCAGCTTTATTGATATTATCTTAAGCTAACTCTAAATATCCAAACAAGAATTATACATGTATAAGTTGAATATTGTTATGTTTTTCTTATTTATTTAAACAGTTTTTTACGGTGGGGTAAAATTATACACACACTATGGCTAATTACTACTGATTTATTGAAGGAACACTTACACACTATAATAAACTTAATTTATATACACACTACTTAATGTCTACTAATTTATCTACACTCGGTATAATTATTGTCATAATTCATCTTCAATACTTAAATATTGCACTATTTATATTCACTATTCGATTCACTGTAGATCACCGATTCACTGTTTACTAAAAAAAACTTTTTTGGCTCACTCAAAAACATGCGTATATAAGGTCCTTCGCAACTCTGTAACCTTCTTGAATTTTACCGCCTCTTCGTATGCAGAGCTTCTAGAATAGTCGGGAATAAACTATCGCATTCGCCAAAATTCATAGTTCACGACAGGACCGGCTTCTGAATTACTGAGTTCGTAACAATATTCTGAACATTGAAAGAGCGAAACTCCAAACCATCGGGTACTCGAACCCGGGACCCCTCAGTTACGAGCCCCATTAATGTGGAGTCTGACGGTTGACGAACTCCTGTGTGGTTTGACAGACCTCGGAATATCCTGCCAAGGATATGCCGATGATATTGTTATAACAGCCAGGGGAAAATTTGAAAACACCCTTTGTGACATCGTACAAAAGGGTCTGAACTATACAAATAGCTGGTGTAGGCAAGTGGGACACAGCATCAACCCCACCAAAACCATCTTGATAGCCTTCACTAAGAAAAGAAAAGTCAACCTCAAAACCATTAAACTTGATGGGAACGACGTTGAATGGAGACAAGAAGTCAAGTATCTAGGTTTGACTCTAGACAGCAAACTCCTGTGGAACAAACACGAGAAGGAGATTACATACAAAGCAAAAATGGCTCTAATGGTGTGCAGGAATCTGGCAGGGAGAAACTGGGGTTGTAACCCAAAAATCCTGAGCTGGATGTACACTGCCATAGTGAGACCAATCATCACTTATGGAGCCATTGCGTGGAGTAGTAGAACTAGCCTCTTGACGACGAGAGAAAACCTCTCCAAAATTCAAAGACTAGCCTGTATATGCATAACAGGAGCAATGAGTACATGCCCAACGGCAGCAATGGAAGTGATTCTCAACCTCACACCATTACATATGGTGGTGGAGAGTGTTGCAGAAAGAACAAGATACAGACTAAGTAGAGAGGGAATCATTAAAAAAAAACCACCTCTTCACTTCTTAGAAATCGGACAACCTGGGACATGCCACAAGATGGTATGATGAAAAAGTATAATTTTTCAAAGAAATTCGTTACGGAATTAAGCAGCAAGAAGGAATGGGATCCAAATACCATTTCCAGACTTGGAAAGAATGCCATTCAATGGTACACAGACAGCTCAAAAGCAATAGAAGGAACTGGGATAGGAGTGTACGGGCCAGGAACCAAACACTCTGAAAGCTTGGGAAAAACCCCAAGTATCTTTCAAGCGGAAATTCACGCAATAAGAAAGTGTGCCCAGTTCAATATTGACAAAGGATATAGAAGGCAAAGGATTATCATAATGTCTGATAGTCAAGCAGCCATTAAAGCACTGAGTTCTTGTGTAATCAGTTCCAAAATGGTGTGGGAATGCCTAGGCAAACTTAATGAACTAGGCGAGAACAATATAGTCACCTTACTGTGGAATCCAGGACACACTGGAATAGAAGGAAACGAAATAGCAGATGAACTAGCGAAGAGGGGGACTGAAATACCCTTTTGGGGGCCGGAACCCTTTTGCGGAATCAGCTCCAATATAATATTGGAAGAAATAGGTAAAGCCGAAGAAAAGAGAAGATCTGACAATTGGAAAGATCTAGTAGGGCTTAGGCAATCAAAGATTCTTTTGGGTGACTACAACCTGTTGAGATCAAATGAATGCATAAGTCAAAGCAAAACTGCACTAAGAGTTTTAACAGGAATCCTAACGGGACATTGTCGCCTGAATGGACACCTTAAAAAGCTCAAAATAGTGGAGGAAGAAGATTGTAGAT
This sequence comes from Lochmaea capreae, assembly GCA_949126875.1. Classification (NCBI taxonomy): domain Eukaryota; kingdom Metazoa; phylum Arthropoda; class Insecta; order Coleoptera; family Chrysomelidae; genus Lochmaea; species Lochmaea capreae. Next base: position 11,841,584 of record OX421402.1, on the reverse strand, counting down.
TCTGTGGAATGGAAGAAGAAACCTCCATCCACATACTTGCGAACTGCACAGTATTCCAGAATCCTAGAGCACAGTACCTGGGAGACTACTGGATAGAAGAGGGACAGTTACCTAAGTTGAGGCCTGCAGATATCCTAAAATTCCTCCGGGAAATAGGACTAAAGGAGCTACTAGTATCTGAGACTCTCCTCAGAAACTGAGTAGAAGTAAGGGGGCACAATAGATCTTTTAGGTCTCAGTGAATGTTACCCCAAAATACATACATACATACGAGCCCCTTTCGTAACCCTCTGGGCTACGAACGGTTCTATTCGATACTTGAAGTTACCATTACCGCGACCTGTGCCTTACACAAGTTATTTTAATTCCATTTTGTGTAACTTGTTGTAACTATAAACATTAGAAGATTATATTTCTCGATAGAAGAGAAAAATTTATATATAGATACATTCATGTTCAGCTCTTTGGGTAATGTGTAATAGCAAAAAACCTACACAACTAGAAAATTAGAATAGTTTTCAAATACATTTGATGACATTATGCCAATGACTATTAAGTAATAAAAGATATAATAGTAAGTTATCAGTGTTATTTTTTTTCATATTAACATTCCTAATAAAATTTACAATTTATGGATAATTTAGTTCTGCAGTTAAATTGAAATCAGCCACATCAGCTACATAATGGAACAATAGCTCTGTCCATTTAATAAAATTAAATTGCAGAGTCATCATTTTCCAAATAGTGTTAATACACGGCCTTGTTTGTATTTGTCACACGTATAAATTCAAAACTATTGCACGAGGTATTTTCTGGTAAACAATATCAGATATAAAATAATCCTGTCGTTCGGAATATTTTAGGCATTGTCGTTCATGCGCATGCCGCATATTGTCGTTCAGTATTTTTGGTCCGTTGTAATTGTAATCACTAATATAATAAATAAAGAGCACGTTATACCATAATAAGTCAAATTAATTTATTCAGGTAAATTATTTTGCTCAGATGTTAAGTTTGTTCCAGCAATAAGTTGTAGGATAGTTCTAGCACATAATTTGAACTAATTTACTGCGCATGACAATTCAAATAATAAGTTGAACTAGTTTGGAATTTGTTGGTGCCGATATGGAAATATCAGACGTGCTAAGAAAATTATAAGGAAAACCAAACACAAATTCTAACATTAAGAAAGTACTGAACCTTTTTATCATGGATTAAATTTGACGTACCTAAATATACAAAAGTGAAAAAAAAACTTCCTGCCTTATCTTATATTTACATGTTTTCGCAGAATATTTATAAGAAATCGTATGCGTTCGTATAAAAGTTTGTTGTAATTGTACTGATTTTTATTTATTATAAAATTAACCTCAAAACAAAACGGAAATATGCGCTGCGATTGCGTGAAAAAAGAGAGAATTTCAAATACCTTCTTTCCAAGAGCAAGAACTGATCGAACTGTTCTAGAACGGTTCTATTGTATGTTGATAAATTGCTGGAACGTCAAATTAGAAGTCCAGCGTCACTAGTTCTCAAAACTTGGCGCTGGAACACTAAATTGCCACGGCGCATACGCAGTACAATTCCGAATTAGTTTCATCGCGTGCTGGAACAAACCTATTGTTTTTCTTTCATTTACAGATAAATACCTTAACGAATCGATAAATTACGGCCAGCCTGGTTATAATCAGACAAATCTCATTAAAATAATTCAGTTATTGTAAGTAGTAGATACATAAGCTCGCCCTTCTATTTTATTTTATCTATGCGTTGAGGTTGAATTAAACTTTTATTGAGTAAGTTATATTTTAATTTTATCAAGAGACCTCCTATAATTTAGTTATAGTATTTTTTTATGAGGTCTCACAAGAGTAAAATAAAAATATGAAAAAGTCTCACCTAGGCTACTGAAGATCGTTTTTTTTTAACTTTCATAGTCACCACACTTTCTTTTATTAAACTTTAATCAAATCTGTTTTATTTAATAACGATACGTTTCTAATTAACCCGGAAACCAACGTTACTCGAGCTGGTATATAAGAGATGTTAGAAGCAATTTTGGTATTTATTTCTTATGCGATTTACAGCATAAAGTATATGATCAACCCCGAATTATTTGTGAGGACCCAGACGAACTCCTTACAAAATCTTATCGGCACGAATATTGGTTTGTTCATGTTATCGCCCTTAATGTCCATATTTCAGATTCCTTCGACCGATTCGTTATGGCATAGATTTTATAACACTAGTTTAAATTCAACTTGAGAATATTATCAAGGCCATACCCAGGGAGGGGTCAGAGGGATTGAACCCCCCCCCAAAATTTTCCATAAATAAGAGTATTTTCAAACATAAATTTTCCTGAATTATTTTCTTGATATTTTGCTAACTGTAAGCAAAGTATTTCATAAATTAATTAATGGTGTTTATACAATGAATTGGCAACTGGGCTTGCTGATGCATCACGAGAAGCATGTGTGAAAACAGCATACCTATAATAGCCTACTCGCAGCCACCTGCGTAAAACGCCTGTTCTGCTCACAACCAATGCAGTCAGTAGTAAGAGGTGTATCGCTAACGTGTCTCTTTCTCCCCCTCTCTCTCACCACCATCCTGCCCACCAGCACTAGGCTAGCGTCTACTTGTATTGTCTATCTATTCATTTTCACAGTTAACCAATTTACAAAGGAAATTAAAAGGTAATAGCTTACGGTCTTACGGTCAAAGAGTCAGATATGATAGGTTAATGCAACAACATTCTATAATGACTTAAAAATCCTTTTTAGTCAAAATTCTCGAATCAACCCATAGTTTTTTGCCTCTAAACTCTGGTTAATTAAGAGTTAAAAACGGCCTAAAAATACGTCAGTTTACACTTAAATTTTGAAAGGTGCTTTAACCCCCCCCCCGAAATTATTTCCTGGGTACTGCCTTGAATATTATGATCGTATTTTAAAATTTTTGTACCCCGACACCGATTATTTCAAATTATTGGATCAGTTTTTTTTTTTTTTTAAAGGAACCGTCCCTTCGCTAGCACCACCTCAGCCTCTTGGGCTTATTGTGGATTCTCCTAATGCTTTGACTACAGCCTATTCAGCCAATCCGTTCCCTGTATTAGCTCATACAGGTTTTTTGCTAGTTGGTTGTAGAAGTCTTCTGGAGTCATTTGGGGTCTTCCATATATTTTTTGCCTCCTGTGGTCCAGCGTCTCACAGTGGCAGAGCTGTTTCGGCGTCCTTTTTGCATCTTCTGCATGTAAGGTCTCCGTTATACAGCCCTATTTTGTTCAGGTGCTCCTTTGTGAGAAAGTGTCCCGTAAGAAGCCCCGTTGTGGTGCGTAGTTTGTTCCTGCTCATTGAGAGCAGTTCTTTCGCTACTTTTTCTGATGGTTCTTTTATAAATTTCTTCCCATGTGTTTGCCTGGGCATATTCTTCCAGTGTTTTTTGTGTTGTTCTTTTACCCACCCTTTTAACCATGACCTAGTGGAGCATCTGGGGATGCCCACAGATGGTTCGGGTCCGTTCATCAGTGTTAACGATCCTGTTCTTGCAAGTTCGTCAGCTTTTTCATTGCCAGCGATTCCTTTGTGACCTGGGACCCACTCCAGTGTTCCACGTGTCCACGCCAGTCTTCTAAGTTCTTTGTCGCATTCCCATACCAGCCGAGATGTTACCTTAGAGCTCTGAAGTGCTTTAAGGGCAGCTTGACTGTCACTGTAGATCCTGATATGCCTGTTGTTGTAGGCTCTCATGTTATTTGCCCTTGCACATGCAACTATTGCATAAACCTCTGCTTGAAATACTGAGGCATATTTACCAAGCGAGACGATTCCTTTATATTTGCTTGACTTGCTGTATATACCCGCTCCGGTGCCGAGCTCATTCCTTGATCCGTCTGTATACCAGATCAGTTAATTCACTCTGCTGAGTGGTGGTGCGTCCTCTTCCTCAAGCTCCTTTCGATCTTTGATGACAATCTCGAAGTTCTTGCGAAAGATATATCTGGCGGTCATGTGGTCTGTTGGCATTTTTAAAATGTCGTCATCCACGTGCCTTATTTCTGTGTGCCCTCTTCCATGTGTCACGTCATGGTCTGATGCTTTTTCCAGTCGGGTTAGAGCTGCCCTAGCTTCGCACATTATGACACAATGTGGCGGAGGAAGGTCTGGCATTGTTTCCAGCGCCGCTGTAGGAGTAGTCCTCATTGCCCCTGTAATGCCTATGCATGCAAGTCTTTGGACCTTGCTTAATTTTAGCATCGCAGAGGTTTGTCTAATCTTTGGCCACCAGACCAGAGATGCGTATGTTATCCTGAGGATGACAACCATTTTGTACAGCCAGTGTACCATTTAGTGCCGTAAGTGCGTCTGGCAACCGTGAAGGTTGCCTCTGCCTTCTTGATCACGTGCTGAAGGTGTCGGTTTCAAGTTAAACCTGGGTCTAGGATAACCCCAAGATATTTTACTTCACCCGACACCCGACAATTATTGTATTGGATCAGTTTACTGATAAATTGCATGAAATTAAACGTAAAATGTCGGATTTCTATGGTATACGAATAATAATGTGATTGTGTGTCTAGGAAATGGCAATAACCTAGAACGTATTTTTCAGAGATTAGATGTTCTACTGTCAACATAAGCGGACCGATCTTGTTAAAAATAAACGTGACATTCAGTAGAATCTGAAAATTTAATTATTCCTATATCACTCTCTAAAATTGAGAGATAAAAATCGTACGCAAAACTTTCAGAAAATTTAATTTTTCCTGAGGAAAAATAAGCTCGAGGAAATTTCAGTTTGATATTTATTTAATTTTTTTAAAAGCTGGGTCGTATTACTTCACTCGCAATTCAGAATCTCATCAAATTCAGTTAAAAACACCCAAATTCGCGCCTAATGGTCTCCTGGTGTTCACACGTAAATTCAGACAGCTATTATTTAAACCACTCGAAAAAAGTAACAAAAAAATTTTTAAATAACTTTTACGTAACTCCTCAAGATTTGTCCTTAGACATTCAGTGCATTAACTAAATGATAAACGTTTTTGTTGGCGTAAAGCTGCATAAATTTAAAATCCCTGACCCCTAGGATTAGTATGCCACTAGTAATACTGTGAATCTGTTTATAATTATAAAATATACATAGACTAAATAGAAATAATGTCAAGAAATGCTTTTTGTGCTGCAAAATAATTATGGGTTGTTTTTTGTGTAATTTGCTTTATGAAAACCCTACTTTTAGGGAGAAAAGAGAAGAAGTGAAGAAATTTAACAAAGGCATTTGGCTTTCTTGCAAAACTTTTTTATCTGCTCGAAAGCATCATAAACACAAATATCGAGATGTACCTGAAAATTGGAATGACCAAATAATAGATCATTCTTCTAATCCTTTTGCTACAAATAATGTCCACTGAAATCTAAATAATATTTTACTTATGAAAGGTAAGTCGATCGAATATTTTTTTACTATATTTTTAAGAAAATGAAATATAATTTATAAGTTCATACTTTCAGTGAGTATCTACATTTTCATATACACATAAACTTATATTAAGAAAAAGAAAATAGAACCTGATAACTGTGGACTTGATCCACCATCCACAAATTCTACAAACATTTCCAACACAATGCTCAAATCATATTCCAACGTTTTAAGCCAGACCACGATAAAATATCCTACTAAATATCAAGCAATTATTTTAAACGCCATTAACGTGCCAAAACTTCTGGACTATCTTCTTCAACTAGGACCACTTCTAGAACCAAAAATCATACTTTTTTCCTCAAGGATATCAAACAACATAAGTAGTATGCGTTTATCTTTCGAGCAAAAATTGTGTCGACCATTTCTAACAACTTCAAGCAGAAATAGTTTTATCCAACGTATGCACTACAATTCCGCAAGAAGCTATTTCTACAGAGCTCGAAAATATAGGACTAAAATTACTATCCCCACTATCCTTTTTACGAATTGGCGCAACAGATCTGGCATATACACACATTTTAAGTTTCAGGCTTCAAGTATATATAGCACCACTCGTTACCCTCTCGATCCCTGACTTCCTGGATATCCGCTAAGATAACTCCTCTTATCACATATTAATTACACAAGAGAGCCAGGGCTGTTTCCAATGCAAACTCTCCAAGTATCGCAATGCCCAAATATACAGCTCGCTTCTAATGCACCTGCAGCTCCCATGGCTGTACAGCTAATAAATTCTGACATCGATGAATCCTCCAACCCAAACACAAACTCTAAAAACATACCTCCGACGCAAACACCTCAACCTCACAAAATTCACCATCTTACGACCTGGTTCTTTAATTTTCTCGACGCCCACGGACGCTGCACCGAGAACTCCCAACGATGTGAGAAGAAATTAGTACTTGCAAGTAGAAAATAGTCGACTGCTTCTGTTACAGATTCAAGTGAACGTGATTTTACTAAATTTAAAGCATGGGCATTGAATTATGAACAATTTATTCTATAGAAATTTTTTTTATAAAAACTAATCTGAACTCAAATTATGCCACCCTAGGCCCGGGTCGCACGGACCTAGGCCTAAATCCATCACTGTTCTAAATAGCAAGATTGGCAACCAGAACGCTCACACGACGTGTATAGTTTTCCAGTTAACCACTCATGGCAATTGTACGCCAATAACAAATCTTTGTCAAGTACACGAGTCGTTTGAGTCCAGCTTTATTAGTACCAGTTAATAGTTTACAGTTTATACGTTTCAATTTCCGTATTTAAATTCCAGAACGTGTACAAATTAAAACCTCTTACAATAAGTGGGATGATTTTTGCATAACTAACTGCGATCCATTTTATTTCCAATGGATTAGTTGTCATTGTTTGTCAATGAAAAAGCTTTTTTGTGAAGTATTCTCCACAAAATAACAATTTAGTTGGAGCTAGAATTAATACTTTTTTATTTATTCAGAGAAGTGGAGAATTTTCAAGTAATAAGGATAACAACGAAATTCATAGTATTGTCAGGGTCCGTGAACTTTAAAATACGAGCATAATATTATTCAAGGTAGAATTTAAACCTATATTATAAAATATCTGCTATAACCAAGAATTGGTCGAACTGAAATATGGACGTTAAGGGCGATAATATAAACGAACCAATATTCGTGCCGATGAGATCATGTAAACAGTTCGTCTAGGACCTCACATATAATTATTATCATGTTATTTAATGCTGTTGATCACAAGATCACATAAGAAATAAAGACCAAAATTGCTTATGCTTATGTCATACGATCACATGTAGGCCTCTTTCTTATGGTCTTTACAAACCCAATAGTATATTGTGTGAGGGCAGAACATGAGCTTTAGCAGCCCAAGACTATTAGATGCATGAGCGAGCGTAGCGAAGCGAGGGCAGTTGATAGTTAAATAATTAAAATATTTGTTTTCAGTGTGACTCGAGTGAAGCTATGAGCATTTATTATGGTTTGTACTTCATTATGTGTACATTTCTTTTAAATAAATCATTCTAATTATATTTTGGTTTTAATATACGAACTATAAATAAGCTAGATTGATATATTAGACTTTTGTGTCATTTACTTTTGTTGTTGTAACCTAATTTCCAAATCTCTTATTCAAGTATTTTTATTTCCTTTTCAGATGTGTCATCTCGAGAGAGAACTTTTCCTGAAAAACGTCCCACCTTTGCTTTCCTTAATGTTAGTTCAGAAATATTGTTAGGTAATAGTTAATTTATTAGTTTTAATATTTTTATTCTATTCATTTTATACCATGTTTATTTTAGTAAATTTTTTATACCTCACAGTATTCGACTACTTAATTGAATTCTTACATATTCACTATCTTGAAAGGAAAATAAAATTAACATCTTTTGAATTTGACCGCAATTTCAAAACACATTGGGGAGACAGAACCATAAATTTGATGTATTATTAGAATGATAAAAATGTCAACTTTGGAAAGTTTGAAAAAATAAAATTGACATCCGCATTTTGAGACTTGATCATTATGTGAATATTCAGAAAAACTTCTGAGACTGCAATGATTAAGTGACCCTTGGGAAAACGGCAGAGGGGATTCAGAAATGTTATTCTTTAGGAAGTTTTGTGCAATTTAACAAACTCCTATAAAACTTTAAATATAACGTTTATGATTCGAAGGCCAATTTTAGATAAGTGTCTAGCGAAATGTGAAAATCTTCGGTAAAACTTTACAAAGCGGAAAATCTTATAATACTTGTAAATATTCAGGGATCTCTAATGACTCATATTTTAATGAATCCCTTTTTAAATATTACTTATTCCATTGAATAATAACATTTACTGTAAATTTGCCATTGTCATTGGCATTTTTGAGATTATAAAGCTTGACAGTTTCAAAGCACTCGAATATTTAAATTAAATGAAACATTAGGAATTACAAAAAAAATATTCACTGTTTTTCATGGTACAACGGAAAATTTATATCTTTTTCTGTAGATCAGTGCTTCTGAAAATGTCATTTAAACGTATCAAAGTTTACTGTTTGAATGTAATATCAGAGCCAGGTGGGGATGTACGAATTCGAAAAATCAATCAACAAATTATTATTGTAGCTACATTAGAAAGCTACTTTCCAACTACCTATTCGATTTATTTTATTTAGCAGTGGAATATCTAGTTGAAGGCTTCAAGCTTGAGTGCTTAGTTTCTAAAGCTGAAGTGATGGCCGGTAGCTTTTAAAGTAGAGAAAACTGTTTATAAAATGGCATGTTATTTATTTACCAAATTAGAATTTGGAGTCGTGATTGACGAGGGTATTTTTGAAGCTGTAGTTGAATGCAGAAATTAGACCGCACTTTGTGGTTGTTGCAACCAAGTTTCATTGTGTATCGGAATTGGAGCGCTCAACAAAATTGTTCAAGCCGATGTTGACCCGCATAGAATACAACCGACAGGAGCAGGCTGTTTGTCGCTTTTGACATATGCTTAAGGCGTGAAATCCTGAATATACTGTAAACAGTCTTGTGCGTTTATTGTTTCCAATTTTAATGCATAAAATTGTTATATAATATACACTGTGTCCGTAAAGTATGGAACAAATTCATTTTTAGCTAAACAGGCCATTTTAAGAAATAATCCTGAAACACGTCGATTTTTGATTTTAATTTACCGTATTTTAAAATAATATTCTAATATACAGGGTGAATTACTTTCGAGTAATGATGTCACCGTCATTTTTTTTTAAAGGAACACCCCCATTTTGTCTCAATTTTCGGATTAGGTACTCTAGCTGAGCTGATTCTAAAAATGTATCACATGTTCTCAAAAACTCCATTTTATATTTATTTAATGGAAATGCACAATCTGTTTACGAAGGACAGGTTTTATTCGGAATTCTTGAACAAATTTATAATATCGTTACACTTTTTGGAATAAAACTTTTTCGTGTCCCCTCGTAACGAAAATAAGGGTTTGGAAAGGGAAAAATATCCGAACCCTAAGATTTTGTTTTGAATTCCCTTTGGTTTAATCCTTCATAGGTTATCACAGTTTTAGAAGTACGTATAAAAGTTTAGGTCGACGCAGGTCCAACGTTGGCTTTAACAAAGCATTGACCAATTTTCATAAAAAGCCCAATATGACGGAAAAATATCAATATTATATTCATTTTGAAGTTCATACCAAATTTCATACCAAATTTCATAATATGAAGCATCTCGAGGTCGATTCGAGTGTGGAAAAACTTTATTTTTTGCACGTTCTTTTAGAATCAATTGAAATTGTATGTGACAATCATACAAAGGAGACTTCAGAAATATATTTTTCCCGCGATTTTATTTAGAAAAGCCGACATGATAAAAATATCTAATTAGTGGAGTCTATTAAAATAAACATATTGTACACTAAAAGAACAAATCGTCATATCAAGAATACATTTTTTTCAGTGTATGATGGATTTTTTAAACTATTAAGTTCGTCCTTCATTCACTATGGAGTGATTATTCAAATGGAATAAACCACTAAAAATAGATGGGGAAGCAAAAAGGAAATAATATAAAAGACAGAAAATAAAGAAGAAAATGGGTAGAGTAATAATGGGAGTGAATTTCAAATTCAGAAGCTAGAGAAAATATATGAAAAAAAAAATAGTATTTTCCACTAATTTTAAAAACTTACCCTCTCGAAGAGTGACCATATAATATGATGGTTTACTTGGTTGACTCATTCCCATCGAGTTAACAGCCATCACCCTAAAACTGTAGACTGTATAAGGGTGAAGATCGATAACTTGGTATGTTGTTTCATTACTGGGAGTTTTAATATCTTTGTCGTCCCATTCTCCATCTTCTCCCACTCTGAAACAAATATCAAAATATTAAATTTAGCAGTGGTAGGGTATAACATTGAATTATGGCTTTTTGGAAATAATAATAAAAACTCGCCAGAAAAAAATGAGACATTTCCTGCGACAGCATAACATCCAAGATATGTTAGATAAATGTATTGCAATTTGACTCACTTACATTACTATGAATTTTTTTGCTGCAGCTTTAGGAATCTCTCATTAATTTCATTATATGATGAGTGGTAGGGTGTTGCGCCATAGAATTTCATTTTAGTGAAACAACAAACTCGAATTAAATATTTACTTAGGTAGATTATCTACTTTTGAAAAAAAAAAGCAAGTAAGTAATCACTTTATCCGTTATTCAAGCAAAGATGTGGTTAAAACACAAAGGAAGGAACAAATTGTCCCAAATATCCTTTCTTTAAACATGAAGAAGAAGGAAAAGAGAAAGGTTAATAAAAATACGTATTTCCTACATTTTATTGAAAAGGGCCAAAGTATTTAAATGGTCTTCGTTATTAAGGGACAGCTTTTATTTTTCAAGGTTTTCAGTGTGCAGCATTCTTTTATAGAGTGGAAAAAACACACTAAAATGGAATAATTTTTAGCTTACTGAAACTTAAGTATATTGGTTAAATTAATTTATATCAAACTGTTGTAAGTCATATTTTATGAAACAATCGGGAAATAAGATCATTAGGTGACATATAAGAAATCTAATCCCTTAGGTTTGTTTTTAAATCAATATTAACTTGGAAAACATATTTCAAAGTTCCATATTATATCAAATAATTTCAAACGACCTTTATATAGCGCGCCAAAGCTCCTGACGTCATTGAGTATGATGATTTTACTTGTGAATCGATAGCCGGCCACAGTGATGCCAATTCGAGGAATTTTTGGAATTTCGCAATTTGTCAAGACCGGCCCGTTGCTATGCAACCACCTGACTTGTTATTGACAAGCGCGTGCGTGAGTTCTTCCTTCTTCCTTCTCACTTCGACTATTGACTGATATTGATTATATCGTCTTTGTTTCCTCACCCCTTACCGACACCGCGTAGCTTAAGATAGGTTTGCCAAACTAAACTTAATGTCTTTTAAATGAAGGCACAATCCGTTTTCTATTAGGATTTTTGTAAAATATATCTACTTATTGCTTGTCCTATTCGTATCATTTACGGTCTTAAAATTTGTGTTCTGCTGTTGTTAGTTCTTTGTGACATTCAGTATCTTACGTCACATTAAGAATATTCTGGACACACACAAATTTTTACAGAATTTATCGAAAATACAAAGAAACACGTGGTAGTACTCGAGTAAACAAGGGAATATTGGCGGGTTTTAATGGTATACCTTCGTTAGTTGTCGCATGGTCGCACGCGCAGTACCGAAATCATACTCTTCTACGTCACAACCAATAGCAATGCGTTTACAAAAGTTGCAAATAATTTGAATTATAGTGGTTATGTGACAGAAAAAATAGTTATTTTCATGCAATATATTCGTATGATTTATAGCACGTTTATGCTAATTAAAATTTTAGTGAAGTTCCCTATTGTCTTCTAACTTTGTTAATAAACAATAATTTCGCATACATTACTAGTACAGTATAAGAAAAAATCTGGATATTCATTATTATTACAAATGAGCCAAAAAACAATAAAACGAAAGGGGAAAATTTTATTTTAAAGTGAGTTAGGCCGTTGAGTGAAAACTTGTATTTTTCACTCAACGGTTAGGCGTAGGTAAATTTTCATTTATTCGAAATGTTGCGAGATTAATGTATTTTAATAAAGAAAATTACATTTTGTCTATTTAGACATCTAATAATTCAATTTTGATTAAACACCTAACCTTTTCCAATATTGCTCAACATTATCGACAGATTATGTGCAATCACTCCCACTGTGCAGTTTCTTTGAGTATTATCGAACGATTAAATATCAAAGTTAAACTGATTTGCGTCTTAAAATAGATTTCGACGTTGACGAGCAGTATACGTTAAATGCATTTCCTTAGTACAAGTCAATTTTCTTTGGGACAAGTCAAGTGGTATATCATTGCCACTCGTCAGCTATTGGATTTGAAATACTTAAGTGCTGAGTTAATTGAATCGATATTACCAATTAATGTTATAATTTTGTGTTAATTTAAATGTGATTTTATTTAAGAAAATAAAATCTACCATTGTTTCGCATTCACACCCCCCAGATATTGAAAATAAATACGTCAATACAAATATATTGTAGTATTAATTTTATGTCCCTATCACTGAATAAGAGATGCACATGTAATAAAAGATTTTAAAATATAGGCTAATGAAACAAAACAGAATCATCAGCTGAATTTAAATATTAAAAATATTTTTGCACTGCACAAAAGACATATTGTTGCCTATTGATTGATTGGTTTAGCACACCAGTCGAAGGCTTAGAGTCCTCGGCACCTCAGCCTTTAGGCTTTTTGTGCTCTTGGTTGTGCCGTTTATGTGAAGAGACCAGTAGCCCTTATCAGGCTCAGCAGTCTTTTCACTAGGTCCTTCGTGGAGAAATCCTCCCTTGGATGTTCTAGTCCTAGGAGTCTATAGCTTCACAATCGAAAATAATATGAGATGCTGTTTCCTCCTCTTCCATGCACAACCGACAGATAGGTTCCTCCCCGTATATGCCGATTGTATGCATTTGCTTCCTTAGGGTACAGTAACCGATGAGTAAGCCCGACACTATTCTTATCTACCCCTGCTAAGGTTTAGTATTTCATTAGTCAGCGTCTCCGAGGATTCTTTGACCAGGAGTTTGCTGTGTTCCTGTTTTGGCATGTGTCCAGTACGACTGGTGTTTAGTTTGAGTCCACCGAGATATACAACCACGTGCAGCAGTTTTAGATATCCCAAATACTGGTCAGGGCCAGTGAATGCAGTTTCAGACCCTAGCTTTGCTAGGATATCTGCCTTTGCGTTTCCTACAATGCCCTTGTGCCCCGGGACCCACTTAAGAGTAACTCTATTGTGGTTAGCCAAGGTTATTAGTTTTTGTAGACAGTCCCAGACCAGTCTAGATCTGATCTGAGGACATGCTAAAGATTTTAGTGCTGCCTGACTGTCGGAGAGAATAAAGATCTTTTGGCGTCTATACCCCCTTTCAATGTTCAGTTGCAAACACATGTAGCGTAGATTTCTGCCTGGAATACAGAAGCAAGATTCCCCAACAATGCGTGGATGTTGCACCTGGGTCTAGCACCATGGATTCAAGCACTATTGTTGCCTATACTCTTAAACTATTTCACACCCATTTTTTCCATAACAACATTTTAATTATCAGTTAAACATGTACGGAATATCATTATTTCCAATACATTCCTTACCTTATCTTACCGTTTAAATTATTTGAAAAAGTCTGACTATTTCTCGGGAAGTACTATTATTGCACTATTTCAATAAATAAATTCTAAGCAAAGGGGTCTAGTTAGTTACTTCACTACAAGTATATATGAACAAACTTCACCATTAGATAATAAGAGTATAATTATAGCTTATGACATACCCCTGACCTACCTAGTAGTCATTTTTTAAAATTTTTAATATAAATGTAAATGAAAAGGAAATAATTTATTTATGCCGCAAAGATTAAAAGTAAAAAATCCCTGATCGGTACTAAATCGTCGATTCGGTTGATTAAAAATTTCATCTACATTCTTTTCACTTCAAATTGGATTCCCACAGTTTTTAATCTCCTATTGAATATGTGGAAATAGAGAGATGAGTAGTCATCACCTTTGCGCATTGCTAATAAAAAATTGATGCTCAACTACATCCAGTGCATATTATGTCGTGTTTCCTAAATTTATTTGCCTCAAACTCTGTTTAACAGACTGATTGGATTTGAATTCAGATAGAATAAATATTGTACTTACCAAATAGCAACACACACATACATCATTAAACTCCAAATGATAATTATAAACAAACTGAAAGTGCACTGTTTTAAATCAAGTTTAATATAGGCCAGCAAACCAAAGGCGTTTTATACAATTAATAAAATTACTATTATTACTTTTAATCGTCCAATTCTGTAAGCAGCTGTTAAATATTAAAGCATGTTTGAAAATTAGCCAATCTACTACCTCCATTTAACTGTTCTGTATGCATTCATAGAAAGGCACTAAGAAAATAACTTAATTTTTGAGGTCATGATATGTTACGGACAACTCAAATCTTTTTTAAATAAAGGGTAAACGAATTCCAAGAAATTTGAGAGATATTATGGAATCCTTTCGAATAACCTACCGTTTAACTTTTCTGAATCGATAAAAATACTTGTCAATAAGTCATACTTTTAATTATCCGAACACATGAATGATAGCCAAAGATCAATATTTGTTAATAAACATCTCCGACTGCTATATACATTACATTTTCTTGATTATAGCAGTTACCAACCATCCACAGATCAGCTTCTGCAAATCACTTTGATCTACTTAACGAATTAAATAGTTCAAATGGAATCGATCTGTTAACATTGCTTCATTTCTGTGGTCGGCGCTTAAAAGGTCATAGGTAAGTAAGAATTTTTATTCCTAAGTACTCACAAATGTATATATTATTTTGAACAGGTAAATTAAATGGTATAAGTCTACATGTGCCCTAAGATATTACGAAAAAACTTGAATAGATTTACATTGTACTAATTCGTATGTACAAAGCGAAAGTTTCAGGCGCCATTTTCCAAACTTATCAATATCAACTTATTACCTTTTAAGCGCCGACCACAGATTTAACCCCACCGTTAAAATGAATGATTTTGAAAGATACTTTAAATATTGACGTTATAGAATTGGAATTTGCTTATATTCAATTAACGAAACGCTAAAAACACATTTTTATTGAATAATAATAATAATAATAATAATAATTTATTCTTAAAAAGCACAAAGATATATCACATTAAAATACAATAAAATAAGAATAAATTGATACTCAATAAGTGAAAAGCACTTGTTTCGAGAATTAATCAATCAATAAAATAAAATGCAATAATATATAAAATATAAAACGGATAAAACAGATAAACAAATAAATAAAATGGATGAAACAACACAAATAAAATATAATAATAGCATCCAGGAATTTAAGGAAGTATTGATGTTAGAAAATATTAGATAAGAGGTTTCTTGGTACTTCTAACAGGAACTTTTTCACAAGTCTTTTGAATCTGGGTAGTACTTTAGTGGATCGAATTGTCTCAGAAAGAATATTAAATATTTTTGGGGAAAGGTAATAAAACGATCGTTGACTTAGAGGATAACTTAAGGAAAGTATGGAATAATTGCTACAAACAAAATTTTAATATACTATATACTAATAAATAAATATATTAGTAACAAACACAGTTACTATAAATATGAATGTGGCGTCAACCGGCAACAAAGACAAAATCTGGCAATCGCACGCCAGCACTCGCGAAACGAGGTACATAAATTTGTATTGGAAAAGTCTTAATATTAAATAATCACAAGTTTATACAGGGTACAAATACAAGTTAAAGCGATTTCTAATATTTTAGAACTATATTTGGGTTTATGCTAATATTTTTTGCGTTAGTCAACACTGCTACAAATGAAATCGACAAAACGTGCTCAAATTGAAACAAAAAATTTTGGCTTACCAGAGTCATTCGGCACTACACTTACTTGCGCTATACACTGTGTCCGTAAAGTATGGAACAAATTCATTTTTAGCTAAACAGGCCATTTTAAGAAATCATCCTGAAACACGTCGATTTTTGATTTTAATTTACCGTATTTTAAAATAATATTCTAATATACAGGGTGAATTACTTTGGAGTGAAGACGTCACCGTCATTTTTTTTTAAAGGAACATCCCCATTTTGTCTCAATTTTCGGATTACTTTAGCCGAGCTGATTCCAAAAATGTATCACATGTTGATTCCAATTGCTACAGGATGGACAAAAATACAATAGTTTTGTGTGTGCTCATAAAGTAACGCGTAACATTCTTTATTAGTTAAATTAACAATATTATCAAAAATACTTATTGTCTAGCGGACAGAATATGGTGAAATACATAAGTAAGCCTATCAAGGAACGTCACAATTTTCCAGGCGGAAATTACGGCGATTCACCACTGTGTGGAAGAAATTAAAAGGCAGAAGAGAACATATCGTTCAATTGCCATCTTCACAGACAGCCAAGCAGCGCTAAAGGCACTCAACTCCGTAGAGGTCAATTCTAAGCTAGTATGGGATTGTGTGCGGGCCCTAAACACACTGGGTGAGCGTAGCAATGTTACGGTAGCCTGGGTACCGGGGCACGAGGGGCATAAGGGCAACGAAAAAGCAGATGAAATGGCCAAGCAAGGCTCATCAATGCCGTTCGTTGGTCCGGAACCCTTCTGCGGCGTTGCAAAAACCATAACAAGGAAGCAAACAAAGAAGTGGGTCTCCCACAAATCTCTGAAATGGTGGAGGAACTCACCAGGACAGAGGCAAGCGAAACAGTTCATATTAGAACACTCGCCAAAATTTACAGCAGATCTGATGGCCAAAGACAGGAAAACTGTTAAAGCTGTAGTGGGTCTGTTAACGGGGCACTGTAAGCTCAATAGGCATTTAAAGCTGATGGGATTGACAAACGAAGATACGTGCAGGTTTTGTCACCTAGAAGAAGAAACGGCGGAACACATTCTATGTCAGTGCGATAGCCTGGCAAATGTGCGGTTTTTTGCATTAGGCGAAGAAAAGCCAGTGGCAGAGAGCTATATGGAAGGTTCAGTCTCCACGCTAATAGACTTTTTAAAAAGAGTCAGGCTGGAGAATGTAATCTAGAGTTTGAGAGGACCACAATAGATCTGAAAAGGTCGCAGTGGATTAGGCCGAAAGCCACCTCATAAAATCTAATCTAATCTAAATATTCGAACTGCAGCCCTTGCTGTATTTGACAGTAACCCAAACGGTGTACAAATTCTTGTTGGACCTTGTTTATTGTGTCTTGAGAAATATTGTTTATTGCTGTCCGAATTCTCTCTTTTAATTTTTGAATATTTGCTGGTTTCGTTTTATACACAACATTCTTCAGATGGCCCCACATAAAATAATCCAAAGGATTGAAATCTGGTGACCTCGCTGGCCATTCAATAGGTCCACGTCTACCAATCCACCTGTTCGAAAAAATTTCATCTAGGTACCTTCTAACATCTACAGCATAATGTGGAGGCGCACCATCCTGTTGAAACCATAAACTTTCATCAAAACCTCCAGGATTACTTAATGAGCACACACAAAACTATTGTATTTTTGTCTACCCTGTACCAATTGGAATCAACATGTGATACATTTTTGGAATCAGCTCAGCTAGAGTAATCCGAAAATTGAGAAAAAATGGGGGTGTTCCATTTAAACAAAATGATGGTGACGTCATTACTCGAAAGTAATTCACCCTGTATTCACAAATTTAATATATTATAATATCGTACATCATACTAATTATGAAATATTTAATTATGCCAATGTAACTAAGAAGTCTAGGATATATTGTAGAATTCTGCCACTGAATAATAAGGTCTTTCAAGCAGAAATGCCATTGTCAATCTTCAGAACTTATTAAATGTATTTGCCACTTTCAATTCTAAAGGTACCTAGCTCTAGACATCAATTTTATTTTGTATATTTTCAAAGAGTTTAATTCCTCAATTCAACCTCCTTTGGGAATCGTTTATTTCATAAGCGGGTTTGTTAAATACCAGTGGATAGATAATTGCATTTCCAATTTTAAAATACTAATATTGACGACAAAAAAGTGAATTTCTTAATAAAAATATAAATAACTAGTAGTTTGTGTGATTTGTTCCGTTTTGTTAGTATATAGGCTCTAAAGTGTTTCGTATATCCATTGTATAAGGATTTATATAGACAGATAAACTATAATGGAAGAAGAAATAATAGTAATAAAAGCAACTTGAACAATGATGTGGAAACAATATAACAGAAGGAAGAGGCAAGTCTAGGTATCCACAGACTGGAAAACACGATGAGCAGCCTAAACGCTAGATCATCAGGGTACATGGATATCGTAAAAGTTGTGTCGACAGACGTGCTAAGCATGAGAACAGACTACACAACCGTGCGATATTCGTTTGAAAGCCTATTCGAAGTGTCGATTGCAGACAGAAAGGAATGGGCTGACGAAGAACTCAGTACCATTAGACAGGGACAGACATGGTGCACCGATGGGTCTAAAACTGTAAATGGCACTGGGGCGGGAGTATACTCCAAAAATCCAGGTGACAGCTATAGCTACGCACTGAGAAACTACACCTCTGTATTTCATGGAGAGTTATATGCAATCTTGAAATACGCGAGAGAAAACAACAGGTGAGCTGCCGAAGGTAAGCAGATCAATATCATGTTAGATAGTACAAACTGGTGTAGAGGACAAAGGTGCTGGACTGGGTGCTATGAGAAAGCACGAGCAAAAATACAATAAGCCATTAGGCTGCAGTGTTATCGGAGACTTGTAAGACGGGCTCGGGAAAAAAATATAATAGAAACGGGAGAAGAGATATGCAAACATAACCTGTTATGTCGGATCTGTATCATAGTCCATAGAGAAAAAGAAGAAGACAAACATCTGGAATCATCTAGAACTATCATCGGAAAGTCTAGAAATGTCTTCGAAAAGTCGAGAACTGTCTGGGATATGTGAAAAGTATTGAAAGCGAGGCAGTTGACGTTAGTTAGTACATATCCTCAGTACAGGTCCGACGTAACGCTCCTCCCTCTTTTCTAGTTATTCGTCCGGAATAATCTGACTGCTGGGTTCTGGTTGAAGCTCAAGATGATCCATATCGAAACTTTAGCCCCTCACAGAGGGCCTGATTCACCTTTTTGGCTTCAACCAGACTCCAGCAGTCAGATTATTCGGTGTGAATAAGTAGAAAAAAGGGAGAAATTTTACGTCGGATCTATACCGAGGATTTATCCTAACCTATCGTTGAACACCTCAGCTAGTAAGGTCTTCGCAGTAGCACAGTATGTGTTCTGAGGTTTCCTCATCTTCTTGGCAAAACCTACATATGGTTATTATTATATATGTCAGCCCAACCAGGTTCCTAATTGTTCTCCTATTCTGACTCAGTAACGGTTGTTGCCACCTTCTTGGCGCCTTGTTCCACTATTCTCGAGACTGCTTTTTTATGCAAGTACTGCTATTTGTTTTTTGCATCGCTTTCGCGATACCACAGAAAGGTACTGGGACAATGGGAGCATATCGTGCCCCTTCTCGGGCTAGTGAGTCTGTCTGTTCATTGCCCTTGTGATCTGAGTGGCCAGGGTAAGGAAAATCTATTATGACTGCCCAGCTCTTGTAACGTCTCCAAACAGTTCCAAACTAGTTTTGGTTGTCGGAGTATATGGCAATGGTATTTTCCTCAAATTCTTGCCTTAATAGATCTCCTACACAGTTTTTCTACAGCTTCTGACAGGAATATCGTCACATGATTGCCTAAGCGCAGTGAGACTCTTGTCTTTGGCTTGGCTATATATTATGACTGTTTTGAAGTTTTTTCCGAAGCTATACTTGCATTTCCACTAATATAAAAAAACAGTACAGTTCAAAGTGAATTATAAGATTTTAATTGTTTGAATTGTCGTGAAAAAGTGTCTGTCTAAACTATTGCACCCTAACCGTAAATGTCCGACATAAATTTTAAATTTTGTTAACAGATATTGAAAAAAATTCAATTTCTTCACACAATATTTGTTAAAATGTGAATTTCAATAAAATGTATGTTCTTGAAAGCTTAATTGTTAACAATAAACAGATACATTTGCTGTTGCATATTCTTACAAAGATTTAAGTTGAGTAGCTATATTTATTACCCAAAAAATATTTCTATAACCTTCCCGAAAGATTAACATATTTCATTCTCGCTAATGATATTTTTCCTTTTCAAAAGCCTTCTCCCTTTTGGCAATTCGCAGTTAAATGTATTGGGAATTCTCAAAAGCAAAAAGAGACCAAGGGGAGATATGTTACACAATATTTTACTCGAAGAAAGTTCATGTATGTGAATAATTCCATGACTAAAATGCTTTATATTGGTTTAGAGATGGTATTAAAATTTTTGTTTAGAACATTTTTAATCTTGCCGTTTTGTCTATTACTCTTTTTCTGCTATACATTGTCCCAAATCACTTTTGGTAAATTTGAAATTATTATTGAATCATTCTAATATGCCAAAATAAAGAACAAATAAAGATTGTGACCAAAGTCTTTTATCTCAAAAGCTTTCCAAAGTGTCAACATTTTCTTAGTTAATTTTCACTTGAAAATTAATCTCTAACTACCAAGTGTAGAAGACTGAATAATAGTAAATAATATAACCAGAATCTTGTAAACAAAATTAACGCAATTTAGAAGTCCTCTTAAACTGAATGTAAATGAGGTTGCACGACTCGTGTACTCACAAAATGGGAAGTAACAAAAACAGTTAGCTTAAGATAATAATACATCAGGGTAACATTCATGTATTGTGGAGTGTTAGGTACTGGCAAATCCAAACAAAACATACAATTTAAATATATATATATACATGTCATCAGTTAACTGAAATGCGAGCATTGTGACTTGTTTATATTTTCCATTCTAAAAGTTACCTTATTAAAAATGTATTATATGAAATTTCCAATGTAGGAGAGGTAATCATAGTTAAGTTATACTATTATAATGCTTTTTTCGCCTAACTTACCGGAAAACCAATCATATGAACACCATAAATAGGGTGGAAAGTATTGTTTAGCAGCCCTAGGGCGGAAAATTTATAACGCCACGATTTTTGAAGTTTTTCATTTCTGTCACATGTAATTTTGACGTTTCACCTAAATTTTTTAATTAAACGTCAGTGAATGTCGAAAGTTTTTTGTTATATTTTCCTATTTTTTGGTTTATTCGGTAGGCGACAAACAGTTGTGTGTCACACATGCAGGAAACGCTTTAGCATCCCTTAACTATCAGCTGCCCTCGGCCTTCTAAAACTCTGCCCTTGTGACATAAACATGAAGAAGTTTTGTTTATTTTTCTCAATAACCTTGGCGTTTTTCGGAACTTGGAACACTTTGTAACGAAAATTGATTTATCAAATGAAATCATCAATCTAAAACTAGGAAAATACAAAGTGTCCAGAAACTCTCCTGCCAAACGGAAACTACAGTTACTATAGAAGTGATTTTAAGTCGATTTAGCTCAAATTACCTTAATCCGAAAATGCTTCCTAAGGGAGCTACAGCCCTTTGAAGAAGACATCCTCATATGAGGTTTCTTCAAATTATTCAAAAATACCGTTACTTAAAATATTCAAACTTGGTATAATCAATAAACAGTTACAAACCAGTCGTTCGCTGTAAATAATTTTTTTTCAAATCCATCACATGCGTGTCAGTCGGGGGGACCAACAGGTATTTTTATTAAAAAAAATTTATTTTTAAGTTTTTTATGTATGCGACACCGAATTTGGAAAATTCAAGATAATTTCCATAAAAAATGATCTCTTCTTTCAAATCGATATCATGAACCGTTTTCGAGAAAAATAAATTTAATCTTTTTGTGTTTCTTACATAAAATCATGCTGGATTATAAAATTGTATATGTAATATCAAGTTGGCTTTGAAAAATCAACAAATTGTACAGATACTGGTAACAAAAGTCGTAAGTATTAAGTTGCTCACATTGTTTTGGAAATTTTAAATTAAATTTATTTCGTGAGGGTATAAAACAACAATCAACATTAAAAAAAACAAAGTTAGAGATAATTACCAACAGAAATGAGAGAATTAATTTTACAATAGATGCTCTACATGACGACCATTTTTTGTCTCAATACACAAATTTATTCTTTTCTTATAATGCCGTAAATTCTAAGTAATTCAACAAACAACTGAAATTACTCTAACAAAAAAATGTACATCAGATGCATTTTGTTCCATTGCACTTACCTGCAAATTTTCATAAATATCGTTCTTTTCGTTTAAAAGATATATACTTGGTTCCATACTTTATCCCAACCCCGTATTGTTTTCCCCATTCAACTAACAACTTTGACAAACACTGCACCAACGACTATATAAAACATTTCCGCGAATAAACTGATTGAAATATTGTGTTGTTAATAACATAGTTGTTTCTAAGCAAATTGAAAAATTCAACTTTTCCGCTAATGGAATATTGTATTAGCCGAATCTAGTTAATATTAATTATCAAGTATCGAACTTTCCTCTCATATTAATGATACTACTGTGCTACTGTGTATGCTAATATAGGTGATGACCAATCATTTTGATCTCTGACAGTAACGTTTTCAGGAATACAATCAATTCACTCGGAATTCACGTAGAATTCCATTTCCCTTGTCACAAATACGCATCGGGATATATTATATTATTTGATATACGTGTAGAGGACATTTTCACTACTCTTAGACTTATAATCATTTCGATCTGATTAATAGGCTGTGGAAGATATTCGCACTGAAACAAAGTTTAAAATTATATATAGCTGCTTCGATTATAAAATCTATGACTGTACACATTATCTGGATGAGAACAAATTGATATAATCACTTCGATAAATGAGTCGTATTAGGTAACCGTCGATGTATTACTACGTAATGCTGGATAATATCCAGAAGATACAAGGATTAGGAAACAATTAACATAACGATTAAGATCTATCTGTGGTGATAAATCCCGAAAGACAATTTTCATCTATTTATTATGCCTTTATAAATTATTCTTAATATTTTGAAATTAAGCAAGAGTTTTTATAATGGTAATAACCATTGTTTTAAACTGAGATTCATCTTTGAAATATTAATGATAAATTTATCCTTATTCAATTTATGTATAACATGTTATAATCTCGATGCTCTATTACTCTATTGCCTATATAATCTATAATACTGACTACCTGTATGTTGAAAATTATAGTATTATCTTAGAGTGGGATCAGAATCTGCTCAAGCTGCTTGTCAAAAAGTTTTGAAGCTTAAAAATGAACAAAAAACATGTTCATCCTCTCAGTTCTTTCAATATTACAAAACTTAAAATACGACTTGAACTTCACTCGCCATTTTCGTACATCTACCGTTCTATAAAATCGATAGTTATTTTACAAAAGTGGCTACTGATATGCCCTAAATCCTCTTTCGACACTATAAAATTAAACTGTCATTGTAATCTTGCCTACTCGGATCTTATAAATCAGTCGGATGGATCTGTAATTCCTACGGGAGGTGATCTATTAGAGTTCGTGGCATGTATCTTTAGAGGATATGGTCACCTGAAAAATTACTCTCGACCCACTAACTAGATTGACGACAAGCTTTCTAAATTGCGTGTTGTATTTTCGAAAACTTGTAGAATGTTTTTAAATCTGTTGATCACTACAAAAATATAATGATAAGTAATAACATATTTTTTGCCGTTTATTCAACAATAGACTTATCATAACATATCACTCAATAAGCTTCCTGACAAAAAGAAATCGATTTTATTCATTAACATAATCTTCTTCCTCTCCTCTAACTACCATTCCTTCATTTGCGCCGAATTTATTTACCCGGAATGAATTTGTGATGTCACTGGGGTCCAGATCTGGAGAGTAAGGTGATAAACCAATTCGAAGAGTAATTTATTGAATTGAAACATTGTTTTCATCGATATGTGACTGTTGGAATTGTCTTGGTTGAACAATAATGCCATGATAGTTTTACCTTTCTCAAAACTGTTAATGAACAAAATTCAAGGGAAGTCTCTAAATACGGATGTCATAACCTCACTTTAAAGGGGTTTGATCGACTGCTGTACACTCAGCTAACGATTTTGACTCTGGAATTATGGTGCAAAATTGTAACCACACTGCTTTCTGTAATCGTTGTAGTGTCAGCTATCCTCACATAACCTCACTTTTTAGTGGACTTTTGTTATTCGGAACAACTACCCATTTTTGGTAGATCAGAGCATTTAATATCATTGGAGTGCCTTGAAATTCAGCATATCTGTCAAGAATAGTTGGTTTTTCTGGCACAGTGTATCCATAACGCTGATAAAGCCTCTGTTTGGTTTTAACATTATTTTCTAACATCAAAATCAATGTTTAATCAGCATGCAATAGTAGATGACATACCCAGATGGAAAGTGTTTTTCTGGAGAGCTTCGCCGATATTTGGGCACATGAAAAGATCTGTACACTGAGGTTAGTAACTTACAACCATAATTAATTTTTCATAAATACATCAATGTAGCAGACGTTAAAATTTGTCTTAATTATGTCCACTTCAGTTCAGAAGATATATATTGTTATTTAATGTACAGTAAACAAGGCCGGGGAAAAGTAAAACAATAAGGCGATTCAAGCCCAAGAATCAACTGTCCATTGACATTGCCAAGTCGAAAGTGCGACTTTTCATCTAGTTCGAAAAGGATATAAAATAACGTTTATGCAGATTCAGTTCACAAAACATAACTAAAAACTAATACATAAGCTGAATAAACAGTAAAAACAACAGAAGCATCAGATGTTGCTTGAGTGTGGTAAAAAAAATATGATATGATATGGTATTGAAATAAAATGTTATACAAGGATTTATAAATGTGAATAAAATACCCATTTAAAATATGAATCGTGGAAAGTCGCAAAAACATAAATATAAGTAAAGATGTTAATATATAAAAGCATTCAAACAAAGTACAAATATATAAATAATAGAAAGTAATTTTGTCCACGACCACTTAATAATAGCTATGTTCGCGGGTCACAATCCGAACCAGTTCAGGGACTATTCGCATGCGTATTCTGAACAGTGGCGTTCGCGGTTAATATAATTCTGAATTTTCAATAATAGTTCGGTGTTCGCGGATCATATCGGATTGGTTCGCTATTGATTCGGAATCAGTCCTAGCAGTTCTCTGATTTTGGTAAGGACTGAAAGTTCGGTTCGGATGCTCATGCACAAATGATCGATATGTCAGTTGTTTTATTTTAGTTACCTGTTGTTTCACTTGTTTATTGTTTGCTTTGTTGTGTTTTAACATGGTAAATAAATATCAAACTCTTAGCTGTCCACTGTCCAAGTCTAGTGTAAGGTAAATTTAAATTATCTATTTAGTCCACTTTGGTTTTTATATTTTGTTTATTTTTAGTGTATTTTGATTATTTTTCATTTGTTAGCTGTCAGAAGTGTGTTTTGTTTTCGTTCAAGTCCTGAAAGGTGATCCGTGGTTCTAAGACCGTTCGCGGTATACTTAAAACTATTTGCTGGTTCGGAACTAAGCATGCGCTCTAGACAATTTAGAGTTAATTCCAGACTGGTTTGGAATCGGTTCGGATTGTGACCCGCGAACATAGCTAATAAGTCAATATTTTACCTCCTAACAAAGGGTATTTGGTACCCACATATCTACTAGAGTGAATTATGGTTCATAATTCACTAGAGTGAATTATGAACTCATAATTCACGCTTCTGCGTTTAAATAACATGCCATGACAACTCAACACTCACAAAATTTCGGTACATAGGTGACTAGAGTTGGAGGTACAATATGAAATAAACTATTAAATCTTGCGGATTTTGTTTAGGAAATTTGTTTCTGAAATATATCGTATAGATAAAATATCAAAATTTTTAGTATTGATACTTTTCATAACGATATTTTCTAATATTGATATTTTTAAAACACTATATTTATAACGGTACGGTGTAACGATACTTTACACAGTATCGCCCATCGCTATATGTCACATTATTTGACGTACTCCAAAAATGTATTAATTTTGACGTTAGAATTGTCAATAGAACCAAATACCAAATTAATACTTTCCGTTCTACACTCGCATTATTTACTTAACTTTTATTTAATAAATAAATCAAGGGTCGTGGACAAAGTATAGTATTCTACTCGCAATGTATGGCCATTATTCACTCGGGTGGCTTGCGCAAACGTCACCCTGCGTAAATAATGGCTATCATAAATTGCTCGTTTAATAATATACTATTAACTACGCAATAGATAAAATTACTTAAATATATAGTATATTATTAAACGAGCAATTTATGATAGCCATTATTCATGCATTTCACCAAAATAGTCTTCAAAAACATCGGAATCCATGTCCTCGTGGTAATCTTCCTTATGGCACGACTGAAAGGTTAGCAAACCTTCTTTTAAAAATCCCTCTTCGCTTCCAATATGGACGATTATTAGTATTTTCCCTTTACCTGAAGGTACCTTAATACCCGTTGACAGGCCTTCCATGAAAGCTTGGCGAGCACTGGTTATATTTTTGTCTTGCCACATTTTTGGTACTGTATAACCTTCATTAATCCACGTCTCATCAAGATAAAAGATTTTCTTCTGCTCTGTTCTGTACTGCTTTATACTTCTTAAGTACTTTCGTCGCCAGCAAACAATTTCATCGCTTTCCAGTAGAAGTGCTTTACTGTTATGCTTTTCCCATGCAAAATCCATATTTCTCAAAGTGGTCCATAAAAGTTTTTTAGTTATCAACGGAATACTGTCATCCTGGCCAAGCTCCATTAAAATCTTATCTAGGGTGGGTATTTCTTTTTTAAAATAAAAAGAGTGAACGTTTCTTCGAATTATACTTTTGGTATTTTCATCAAGGACTTTTACTGGTCTGCCTGGACTTTTCTTGGGAGGCTCCACTTGGCTTGCTATCTTTCTCCCCCGCAATAATTTAAAAACGGTAGACTTTTTAACCCCAGTCATTCGGGAACATCGGTCGACAGTTTCTTGTACAGTAAATTTCGGGTAATCGTATTTTATGCAATCGTGTACATTTAAAATAAAAAGTTTTTCATTCACTGATAGTGGAGAATTATTGGAACATCTTTTCGTTGGTGTAAATGTCGCCATCTTATTACTAATCTTATAATACTGTGAACACTATTTACGGCTTAACAGCAAATACTGATGCGTTAAACTAAACAAATATACTTATAAAGGTCTAAAAATTTTGGGAAAGGCACCTTCCCGCGCATGGTTTAGCCGAATCTGGAATAGGGTTGGAATTAGGCAGAGGCACTAATAGAAGGTTAAACGGTACCGTAACTGTATAATCTACTACCTAAGTAATCCCTACACAATATTTCTATATTGACACTTCAGGCCAGAAAACATACTTATCCTAATTCTCCTAATTACTTGAAATTTTAATATTACAAACAATACTATTTCACGACCTACGCCTATGGCCGACACCGAAATTGAGCCGAACTGGACGGAATTCCCCATTTTATTACCCTATACCTTTCCGAAATAGACTATAGTTCTCCGTTAACAAAAGTCTCGAAGTTGGAATTAACTAACTTCAACTAAATGTAAAGAAATATATCTTCCGAAGCACAAATAAATAATTGGATAATTAAATAAATTAGAATTTTAGTCTAAAATATTATTTTACCAGCCAAACATTTCAGTTGTAAAATAATATTTCAATCAAAGAAAACATTTTGACATTTGAACTTATAAGTTTATGTAAGGCTGCCATATTTTAAATCAATATAAAAGTCATAACGTGTACAGAAAAATAAATCGTTAGTAACAAATGTGAATCCATCAAATTCCTAGCTTGCTGTCTATTACAGAATAAACAAACAGAGAACACAGCAACCGACTGTTACAAATTGATCGAATTTAATTTGAACAGCAGATGGATGTTCTTATGGTCCACAAACTATTAGCCTGAATGTGCAAAATTCTTAATGAAGGCAGGATATCCAGTTAGAGTTTCTACTTCAGTACAGTGCGGGTTTTATCGACGGAATAAATTGGGACCAAGCTCACCCACACGGTCTGACGAGCAATATTACAGTGTTGTCATATATATCACCATGAAAGGAAGAGAAAAATAAATAAACATTTAATAATCTAGGTCATAGCACTGGTATTGATAATATAGATTCGCGAATAGTATTTTTTTAAATAATTCACATCAGCATAGACTCCTGTTTTTCTTTTTTTTTGTAAGAAAAGTATCATTTTCGCCACCATTTTCACCTTTAACGGATAATTGACGTCCAAAAATTAATGATTTCGAAGAACAGGAGTTTGAAAATAGTATATTGTTTTACGAGTGACGAAAGTAACATTTTTTGAAGCGAGTAGATCAGTTTACCTGCCGAGCCTGGTAATGTTCACGAGCTTCAAAAAATGTTTTCGACGAGTGAAACACTATACTTTTTCTACAACCCTGTTTATATCATAATAATATACTAAAAAAGAACATTGAACAAATATTTTATTTGAAATTAAAAATATTAAATATTAAAAACATTAATTACTTATGATTTAAATATTGGTTAATTGTTACATTCGAGCCACTATTCAAAATTATAGGAGTATTACAATCAAGATTTTTATGTATGTATGTATGTATGTATTTTGGGGTAACATTCACTAAGACCTAAAAGATCTATTGTGCCCCCTTACTTCTACTTAGTTCCTGAGGAAAGTCTCAGAGACTAGTAGCTCCTTTAGTCCTAGGATATCTGCAGGCTTCAACTTAGGTAACTGTCCCTCTTCTATCCAGTAGTCTCCCAGGTGCTGTGCCCTAGGATTCTGAATTGCTGTGCAGTTCGCAAGTATGTGGATGGAGGATTCTTCTTCCATTCCACAAAACCTACAATCTTCTTCCTCCACTATTTTGAGCTTTTTAAGGTGCCCATTCAGGCGACAATGTCCCGTTAGGATTCCTGTTAAAACTCTTAGTGCAGTTTTGCTTTGACTTATGCATTCATTTGATCTCAACAGTTTGTAGTCACCCAGAAGAATCTTTGATTGCCTAAGCCCTACTAGATCTTTCCAATTGTCAGATCTTCTCTTTTCTTCGGCTTTACCTATTTCTTCCAATATTACATTGGAGCTGATTCCGCAAAAAGGTTCCGGCCCCCCAAAAGGGTATTTCAGTCCCCCTCTTCGCTAGTTCATCTGCTATTTCGTTTCCTTCTACTCCAGTGTGTCCTGGAATCCACAGTAAGGTGACTATATTGTTCTCGCCTAGTTCATTAAGTTTGCCTAGGCATTCCCACACCATTTTGGAACTGATTACACAAGAACTCAGCGCTTTAATGGCAGCTTGACTATCAGACATTATGATAATCCTTTGCCTTCTATATTCTTTGTCAATATTGAACTGGGCACACTTTCTTATTGCGTGAATTTCCGCTTGAAAGATACTTGGGGTTTTTCCCAAGCTTTCAGAGTGTTTGGTTCCGGGCCCGTACACTCCTATCCCAGTTCCTTCTATTGCTTTTGAGCCGTCTGTGTACCATTGAATGGTATTCTTTCCAAGTCTGGTAATGGTATTTGGATCCCATTCCTTCTTGTTGCTTAATTCCGTAACGAATTTCTTTGGAAAGTTATACTTTTTCATCATACCATCTTATGACATGTCCCAGGTTGTCTGATTTCTAAGAAGTGAAGAGGTGGTTTTCTTTTTAATGATTCCCTCTCTACTTAGTCTGTATCTTGTTCTTTCTGCAACACTCTCCACCACCATATGTAATGGTGTGAGGTTGAGAATCACTTCCATTGCTACCGTTGGGCATGTATTCATTCCTCCTGTTATGCATATACAGGCTAGTCTTTGAATTTTGGAGAGGTTTTCTCTCGTCGTCAAGAGGCTAGTTCTACTACTCCACGCAATGGCTCCATAAGTGATAATTAGTCTCACTATGGCAGTGTACATCCAGCTCAGGATTTTTGGGTTACAACCCCAGTTTCTCCCTGAGATTTTTATGTATTGGGGTACCTATAGAAGATGTCACATCTGTTATGTTGTTAACTGATGTCACTCCAGATGATGATGCGCCGTAATCGGAGAGCGTTTTATTTTGTATGGATTGTAAAATTTTGGTTTGTATTTGATTTTTGCTTTAACTGATTGATCAACATATCCCTCTGCGACGTTACTAGATTTCCAGCATCCATGCTTTTTTAATTGAAGTAAATCACCTCCTGCATCCACTAACAGCGTTGCGGAAGTTCTGAACAAACTATGCCCGGTATATTTTTGGGGATCAGGCAATTTTAAATATTGAGCTATTTGCATAGGAAATTTACTAAAATTATTTATTCCAGCAACTTGTCGAGTACACTTTCCGTTTTGGTAGTTTATAAAGAATCTTGAATTTTTTTGGTCCATATCTAGTGGACGAAGGTTCATATATAATTTAGAAATTTCGTAGAAGAATCCAGAAATGTGGAAGGAACGCGGTACTTTTGTTTTTGTGTTACGTATCGTAACTAAGAGTATACTGCTAGTATCTTTTACATCATTTACTGTCAAATCCTTTAATTCTTGGCAACGACAAGCTCCCGAGATTCCAAAAATTAAGGCTACCTACAAACGTGAATTTAATATTAATATTAATATTAAGAATTGGTCACATTAATAAAGTAATTGTTACCTTAATCATTAAGAATTTGGAATTGGGTGCATTCTTTAAGAAAGTACGTATCTCATCGGAAGAAAAAATTTCAGATTTTTGACTTTTAAATCCATCTAATTTTTGTTTCAAAAAAGAACGTAATTTGGGATATTTTTAATCGATAAAGTGGCTTTCAGCATCGAATACATAGACCATAGCGTCGAAGACTTAAATTTTTTTGATAACCATCCAAAGTACGCAAGCAGCACATATTCCGCAAATGAATTAACATGATTGTTAACTCTCCAATCCATGAATTTTTCATATATTTCTTCATATCCGTTTTTGGATTTTAATGGTAATAAATCCAAAGAGGTCTGCTTAGCTTGATTTGTTATTTCTGGTGGTGTATTTGGAAAATCTAAATCACTTTCCGATTCAGAAATCATGATAACTTACTCAAAAAACTAACAATGCTTTGAGTGTAAACAATTAAAGAGAAATGTCAAACCGAGTGTCAAACTAATGAAACCTGGCAACTAGATATAAAATGCATTCTTATTAAAGAAATGAATCCCATCTTTGTTTATTAATAAGCAAAAGTCGTCAAAACATTATATACGAGGGCGGCAAATAATTGAATATATAAATTTAACTTTCATCACTCGAGACGAAAGTTAACGTTATGACACTTTCTCTCACTGGTGACGGAAATCACGTTTTCGCTGAGAGTATTCTATTACAAAATGATGACTTTTTGTGTAGGGTTGTAGAAAAAAGTATTTTCATACCGGACGACAATCTATGCCATGGTACTGTCATGACCATAATATGCTTCCTGTCGCAAGAATTAATTTTGTAGATATAATTATATTTGTTTATGCTCATTAAGCAGTTTGACGGTAGGGGTGCTATTATAAATTTTCTACTATGAAGTTTAAATCCAGCTCTGGCTTGACATTGCCGTATTTTCTTGGTATATGGCTTTAAATATGGTAATATAATGGTCGGTTGGACCAGAATATTGCGTAATAGTCATTAATACAACGAAAAGAGGTTAAGACTATTGCGTATGTAAGGGGTAACAGACAATGGACTTCCTGCCTTCTGTCTTATTGCTTGCTGGGCCAAAGTTAGAATAAATTAGGACTTTAACTACCTCTGGTTAACAAGAACATCGAATAGCGGATGTTTTTTCTATTTTAAATAGTTAATTACGATCAGAATACTTCAGAGACAATTAATCGATTTCTACGGGAATGTTTGAGAAAAAAGTGATTTGAAAAATTGAAATATGAGTAGAAACAGCTAGTAGAAGTCATAGAAAACACTGGAAGCTAGATAATTTTTCCTTTCTTATTTTTTACATATACCGTCTTCATAGCTATTTCTTGTTCCACTAATTTCTTCTTTCCTTTCGTGTTTTAGCTCCAAGTAAACGTGAAAAAAAAAGAATTATTAAGATTTCTTAGGTCTATTAATAATTGTTGTAGTCTGAAAATCTGAAATTTAAGAGGACACGACCACCCCCAATTTTCTTTCCCGCGTTGATATTTCTCCTGTAGTTTATTACTGCATCTTTCGAAAATCCACAAAGACGACGTCAAAAATGGAATTAAAATCCTCCGAGACTTATAACTTAAAGAGGGATATACATTTTTTACTGAAATTTAAAACTCTATCAATTCCATGCTGTCAAATTTTGCTTTCGAGCTGTTGTCGCTAGATAAAACTCCATTAAATTTTCTTTTTCGTAGAAGTATATTTAGTTGAAATACCTACTAGCGTTTAGTGGAACTTTCAAGACTATTAATAGATAAAACAAGATAATACTTTCATACATTTTAAGAATGTTTTGTTTTTTTCTAGGAATAATTAATTGCTAAGTAAAATGTCAAAAAAAATTGTTTAAACAACAAATGTATGAATGTATACAGATCTGGTCACTTTTCCCATCTCAACATTTTCGCGACGAATATACATATAGCGGTTTGTTGGAATCATTCCTTTCCTTCGAGTATTTCTGTTCACGTCGATATGCCTTGACGTAACTTAGAAAAGGGAACGTATTGTTACGAACTCAGTAATTCCGAAGCCGGTCCTGTCGTGAACTATGAATTTTGGCGAATGCGATGGTTCATTCTCGACAGCACCGGATAAGAGAGGGGCTTGCTGCGGCTATAGCCCCGGGTCCAAAGGGCCGTTGCTTAGGAAAAAAATTTATAAATTACAATTACGGACACGATTTATGAAATTGAAACAGAACAAATTTTTTTGGGATGAATTTTTGTAAACAAATATTTTCAACAAACTTCATACTCTGTAAACATTAATTTTTTAACTGGATATTAAAACACGTTAGTGGTACGGAAAATTGAAATAAGTTTTAATGTAGTTGTAGAGGAGATAATTATCTTTACTTATTAACCGAAAAAATATTTACAAAAAAATTGTTCTTACTTTCAAAATAAAAACTCTCATTTTGAATCATCAAAACGAGCTTACAACACTCAAAGCAGGTATTTCACGGCCAACTTTTTTCATAATTACAGAACGTTGAAAAGTGTGACCGAAAATGGCTCATGTTTTCTGAGTCAAAGGGATCAGTATTTTTCTATGTTGCTCGATATGGTTCAAGTATTTCCTAACATATCGATTGCGTTCAGACTACTTGTGACCATACCGATAGCTAATTGCGAGACGGAGAGATCCTTTTCGGTTTTGAAACGGATTAAAAACATGTTTCGGTCGATAATGCTGAATGCGAGATTATCTGTTTTAGCTTCGATGATTTAATTGCAGATTTTGCCAAACCGAAGTCAAGAAAAAAATATTTTTAAATTATATTTATATGTTATATGTATAACAAAGAATCACAAACAATATCTATTATATTAGTTGCAATAAACTGAAATCAATGTCTTGTCATTAAAAAATTGTAATTTATTCTCCTGTTTTCCGAAAATCCTAGTTTCCTCTGCCCTTAGGACGACCTTTTCGAAATTTAGCCCCAGGCCTCTCAGAGTCTTAATCCGGCGCTGATTCCCGACTATTCTAGAAGCTCTGCATACGAAGAGGCGGTAAAATTCAAGAAGGTTCTAGAGTTGCGAAGGGTTATACAGTGCTATTCAAAAGTCCCCTCCACCCCTCGTATCTTTTGAACGGCTACACTTACATTAATAAAATTTGGAGCGTGAAAATAAAGTGTTGTAAACTTCTCTACGAATGGTAACAGGTGACGTAATAGTAATAGATGACGTCACAGTGCCACTCTGGCCAATAATTTTAAATAGGACCTAGATACTAGTACTTTTCTTATAACACAGGGTGATGTGCACATACATCTTGTTATTAAACCGACAAAAATTAGAGAAAATACACTATTTCTGAATCATCCTGTGTTTTATAATTCGATCCGTCAAAGTGATTAATTTATTTTGTTTTGGAATAAGCTTAAAATAGTGAATAAACTGAAAAAATTTCATAATCTTACTATGACCAGTGTTTTTCAGACAAAAAATATCAGCATTTTATTTAATTAATTAATTTACTGTAGTACATACCTACAGGATGATAAAATGCCTACTTATAATTTATTCATATTTTTATCAATGGTTCAGCACTTCGGTGTATCCATAGAAATGTGATTATAATTTCGTTGCCTATTTTGTTGAGTTCTCTACACTCAGAACCCTGTTTCTGAAAAACTGGTCATAGTAAGATTATGACATTTTTTCAGTTTATTCACTATTTCAAGCTTATCACAAAACAAAA
The DNA here is from genome assembly GCA_949126875.1 of Lochmaea capreae. Lineage (NCBI taxonomy): Eukaryota > Metazoa > Arthropoda > Insecta > Coleoptera > Chrysomelidae > Lochmaea > Lochmaea capreae. The sequence goes on along the minus strand of OX421402.1, from coordinate 11,807,012 downwards.
TAAATTGATCATTTTGACGGATCGAAATATAAAATACAGGGTGATTCAGAAAAAGTGTATTTTCTTTAATTTTTGCCGGTTTAATAACAAGATGTATGTGCAAATCACCCTCTATTATAAGAAAAGTACTAATATCTAGGTAACACATAGGTTTTTAACATCAAATGGTGTAACTTATTTATTTCATATAGACTAGATTGCATTAAGAATCACCCTGTATGGAATACCTCTAGAATTAGTATATTTGATGCCAGAACATTGAATATGAAGTAGCTTTTTATTTCTGACCTTGTTTTCATTCAATATAAGAATTTCCTAGAATTCCAAAAATTCGTCCTTATATAATTGAGTCTCACCCTGTATATGTTGACATTTTGAATTATTTATGTGTAAGTTTACGATAAACTAGAACATATCAATGGTACTATCAACTAAAAATACATATTTATTTGTTAATAATAAAATTACGTGGTCACGAAAAACAAGGATTTTTCAACTTTAATACCCTGTATATCGGAAACTAGTAATAGGATTGAATTGGTCCCATGGACACTTTTGATCAAGAAGGCGAGTACAACATCATATCCAAAATGTATAACATTTGACGGAACGCCTTTTTGTCATAAGAAAAGCGCGGGTTCCTTTCTCTGCACTTCTCAAAAGTTGATACCTAGTATTGATGTTTCAATTTTCCCGCACTCCCCATCTGGTAAATAATTAATATTCGTTAAAATTACGAATTTGACACTGTCGTTTAGTTTGAGTTAATTATATACACACAAAATATTGTCCTAGCATTGGTGTATCAGGAATCAGCATATTCTACCTATATCTAATTACCATGACCTGAATAATAAATGAAGCAAGTGAAATGCAATCCATATCTGCTTCATTATAGTGTATGCTTGTGAATAGGATTGTTAGGTAATGTATTATGGACATTTCACATAGAGACTTCTTCATAGAGCAAATGTTACTTTATTTTTAATGGCAAATTGATACGAAATTAATACATTATAAGACAATAATGTTTATTAGTTTAATGAGAATTGCTGTAAAACATTTTTAATACTTGTTTAAAGTTTCTATAAATTTTTCGGTAAACCATTTCAAATTTTTCCACTAATATGTCTTTTTCTGACATGTTTTCCTATTAGATTTATTTTTCTACTTTTCCTCCAAACTTTTTGTTATTTCCACCTGTTTTTGCGAATATTTTTCCTTTTTATTACCTTGAGATTTTAATCTTCTAATACAGCATACTATTATCTATCGTTAATCGAATTATATAAATAAATTTCTGAATTCCTAGTCCTAAGAAATGTTCTATAATAATTAATAATTACACCTAAACAATTTTTGCTATTATATTTAGCAGATGAATGTATTTTATTTTGTGTAACCTGTTTGTTTATTAATTCTCAAGTACTTCACTTTAAATTAAAATCCAATTGTATTGCTCTCCGGTAAATTTTATTCATCGGAGTTCCATCTCTTGGATGAGTAAATTCAGTATATCATATTCCATAATAAAACTGGATGACGACTGGACATTTAAAATGGTACATAAAGCGTATACGTTCAGGATTCACCTATCATTGCAAATGTATTGAACGTTTGCCAAAACTGTATTCTACTTATTTAATATACGATTCCAGTGAAGTACAATAGGGAGTATACAAAACGTACATTGCAAACCAAAAGTAAAGCTGCAAAATATTCTAAAAGTTAAAATAATAGACGCTATTTATTTTGACAGTGACTTTACCTTACTTAACAATACATATTTCTCTTATATTTGGTCGTACTGTTTACGTTGTTATTGTAATGTCTTCGTGAACAAACTTGGCCCATTCCTTCTTATTTCATGCTAATATTTTTGCCTCATTCCATGATTGTCCCTATTCTTGAAGAATTTTTCCAACGGTTCTGTCCCATGTTTCTTGCCTCTCATACTTGCCCAACTTGTCTAGAATTTGACATTATTTGTAGGTGTCCCCATCATCCCAATTGTCTTGATTGAATATATTCAAGTGTCGATTTTATTTCTAGATCCTTTTTTATTTTTGTATTTCTTACTTTATCTATTCTTTTGACTCCTTTAAATCTTATCAGATATTTCGTTTATACTGCTTGCATTTTGCTCTTCTGTCTGCCTGTCAGTGTCCATGATTCACAACCAATATATTATATGGTCTTAAATACATTTATTTTTGTCAAACTAAAGTGTTTTTTTCTAGAATATATATTTTTCTGAAGTTTTAAATTATAATATATTTTAAATGAAAACTATTTCATATTCTTATCATTGATTGAATAGTTCGTAGAATTTAATTATATGTATTTTATATGAGATACAAGATATATTTCAAGCAATGCTCAGCTTGGAAAAGTCGTGCAGTGCTTAGGCTAGGATTGCTTGCCTCAAGCAGCTTAGGAACAAACTGAGATTTGCGTCTTTCCCATTTGTGTAACCCGGTCTTCTTCTATAAGTAATAAGAATCCGCTCTTCTGGGCTTCAGATTGGGAAACCTACCTTGATCAAATTTGTAGATTTGCTCGCTAACTTAAAGCTGTTTAGTAGCCGCCGCGACACGAAAGAACCTAAGCAGGCTAATCAAAAGCGGGATCGATTATGAAATTGCCCTGAAATATTGTTGAAGTACGAATTATTTCCCTTCAACAACCCTGCAAAAGCTCAACACAGAGATTACAGACTCTATGAGCTGCGATGGTACGCCCTGAAAATTTAGATAAATTTACCCTTTCACAGATTATCAACTTCTTTCTTTGTGAAGATGAACTTAAAGGAGTAATCTAACTCCGTTAAAGGCACAAGAGACTGTCTCAGTGCAAGCTCATGAACAGACCCCTCATACAAACCAAAAACATAACAGCAATGATATACTGACTCAGCTTTTTCCCATGTAGAAGATTTAAACTCTGACCATATTCAAATATGTCTATTTATGTAAGATTCTAGTAGGAAATTATTCTTGACCAGCTGGTAAAACTGAAATACATCAGACAACAATGGAACTGCTGTGATTGTTTAGGATTACATTATTCTTGCTTGCTACAGTAAAAACGGTTAAAAATGATAATTGTTATTCTCATATTCTCCATTTTATCTACGATTAAAATTCGCCACCAACGGATGTAAGCACTATGAAAAATTTCCTTTCTTCCCGTTGGGCAGATCAACAATATAACTTTTGATGAGGGAGTTGTGTTAATTACGGAGTATTAGCATAAAGAAAATGCTTTTAATAGTAATAAAGTAGTTATTACGGAGGAAATGGTTAAATTTCTATGCATAAACACAAATTCAATTGAGTTTTTATAGCGGTATATTCCAAATTAAATGCTGTGTACACAGCCGTTGTGTTACCATTAATATAGGTAGTTTTATGGCTTATGCTTTGTTGAATTTTCCCTCTTTGGTCGACAATTTCTCACTTTGAACACGGAAATTCAATTCCAACTTTGAGTTTAAGCTTCAATATTTTAACGACAATTTCTAATGAACATACAACAAAATTATAATTGCTCTAGAACATCCCTATTTGTTTTGCTTGTACCAGTCGTCAGTTGAATCCTCTTTGGAATTGAGTTTAATAAACCCATGATGGATTTGAACGATCTGCGCTTTAATTTCTAAATTCAATGATCTATCAAGTTGCCATCAAGTTCTGCGCATACCAAAAAGAAAGTTTTATATTTAATTTTGACTATACGTAAGTGGCTATTTAAAAAGACCCAAGTGGCATGAGATTAAACATGAACTTTCTAGCACAAAATTACTTTAAATTTAAGAATAAATTCCGGTTCTGTCTCATGAAATACATAATTAATGAGGCAAAGTCGCACGGTGCTGATTGCGGTTTATTCTATAAATTTTTTTCCCGTACAAATTAGGTATTCAAACATTTTAACAGAGCAGCAAGGGAATAATAACGATGCGTATTGGAGCTTTGAAATGATGTGCTTATGCTACTTTTGATATTTTCACACCTACGTATCCCCTTTGATGTTCAACGTCAATTGGAGGGATGTTTTATAATAGTGCCGTAGTGCAATATTTCAATGTTGAAATTCTGTTTTTAATATGAAAATTTGAGCTTTTTAATTTTGATATACGGGGTTGGGATAAAGTATGGAACCAAGTAAATATCTTTTAAACGAAAAGAACGATATTTAAGAAAATTTGAAGGTAAGTGCAATGGAACAAAATGCATCTGATGTATATTTTTTTGTTAATAATATACTTCCGGTTTAACCGGAAATGTCATCAACTTCTTTAATTTAAATGGGACACCCTATATATTTTTACAGATTTTGAAAGAGTTATTTTGAATTCATACATAATGAGTTTAGTGTAAAGAAATTTGTAAAAACGAGGAATATAGCAATTTAATTAACCTCTTTTGAGTTTTTTGCATTAGAGCAGAAAACTATTTAGATAAACTAATTGATGTTGTTTGTATGCATAGTAATAAATAAACGAGTACTGTTCAGTACGTCTTTTGTTCTCCAAGTGTCAAATTCTAATTGACGGAAATAAATTTCACAATTTAAAATGGTTCAATTAAGTGAAAAAGAGCGTATTGAAATTTTAATGATGATCGGTTATGGTGATCGTGTTAGAACTCATGAAGAAATGTGTCATATTTTTAATAATTTGCATCCGGAGAGAAATCCTATATCACGCTCAACAGTAACTAAAACACTACAACGTTTTAATACAACTGGGATGGTGAAAAATTTGCTAAAACCTGGAAGACTGCAACGAACGAAACTGTTAAACAAAATATTGCAATCGATTTAGAAGAATCACCTCAAACTACCACCACAAATTTGGCACTAAACCATGGCATCAGTCGACGTTCTGTAGGAAAAATATTAAAAAGTGAAAAGTATCATCCGTATAAGGTACAGTTGGTTCAATAATTGTCAGACGATGATTTTGACCGACGGCTGGAATTTTGCGAACGGCTAATGGAGATCTGTAATGTCGACGACAATTTTGCTTCTAACATATTTTTTTCCGATGAGGCAACTTTTTGTTTAAATGGAACAGTTAATCACCATAACTCAAGGTATTGGTCAAATGAGAATCCTCATTGGATTCATGAAGCACATACCCAGCATCCACAGAAGTTAAATGTTTGGATGGGAATTGTCGAAAATAGGCTTATAGGCCCATTTTTTATCGACGGAAACTTGAATGGTGACAAGTATTTGGATCTACTAAATAACGAAATTATTCCTGCACTTCAACAGAATGGGCAATTACCACAAAATGTTTGGTTTCAACAAGATGGAGCACCTCCCCACTATGATAGACAGGTTAGGGATTTTCTGGATGCGAATTTTCCAAATCTATGGAGTGGCCTGCTCCTTCTCCGAATCTTAGCCCGTTAGATTTTTTTCTTTGGGGATATCTAAAATCACGTGTTTACGTTATACGACCAACAAACTTACAGGTATTGAGACAAAGAATTATTGATGAATGTGAACTAATACGTGGAGAAGTCTTGGAAAGAGTGATTCAAGAATTTGTTAATAGGATGGCATATTTCCAGCAAGTAAACGGCGAGCATTTTAAATATTTGAAGTAATTTTGTTTCTCATTTTTCTAAAATAATGAAATGTACACCTATTGTACAACTAACAGTGAGTTATTCCTCGTTTTTACAAATTTTTTTCCACTAAACTCAGTATGTATGAATTCAAAATAACAAGCTCTTTCAAAATCTGTAAAAATATATAGGGTGTCCCATTTAAATTAAAGAAGTTGATGGCATTTCCGGTTAAACCGGAAGTATATTATTAACAAAAAAATGTACATCAGATGCATTTTGTTCCATTGCACTTACCTGCAAATTTTCATAAATATCGTTGTTTTCGTTTAAAAGATATTTACTTGGTTCCATACTTTATCCCAACCCCGTACATGCTGCTTCATTTAAACAAATCCTAGAATTTTTTTGAACCGCAATTTGAAATCTAATGTTTATCAAATATTTTCGTTTAATTTAATTTGATAGACATTTTTCAATATTTTGAAAAAAATCATATAGTATTAAGCGTATGTGTGGAATAAACTCAATTTTAGCGTTAATATGTACTATGTGAAACAACCTGAAACAGATCGATTTTTATTCTTAAATTGACAAATTACGGTATAAAAATATTATCCCCCTCCAGTACCCCCTCTGAAAGGGGGTCGTGTGGCACCTTGTTGGAAAGGGATGCTAGTCCTCTGTTCAGCAATATAAAGTTTTCTTAAATTTGGTGCAATCATAACTGAGAAAATTAATTTTTAAGATGTAAAATTTGATAATTCATCGCCTTATTGTCAATAAGTGAAATGTAAAGTACATTGAAAAATACATTTTAAATATTATGCGACATTATTATCTTCATTCTACGTAAAGTTTTATGATAGGGACATCTTAAAAATGAATTTTTTTCAGTTATGATTGCACCAAATTTAAAAAAACTTTATATTGCGAACAAAGGACTAAACCTTTCCAACAAGTTGCCACACGACCCCCTTTCTTATTTAAAATTTTCGAGGGATTGCTGTCAATTTAAGAATAAAAATCGACCTGTTTCAGGTTTTTTTTCACATTATATAAACCACGCAATTTAATGTCAATGTGCGAGAGTTTGCCTGACATGATGAAAAATCACTTCTGTCAAATTTCCGATGTTATAACTTTGGTGCGTCTTGGGAGGTATATATTATATTGATTTTTATAAACTGCTATCCTTAATGTGAAATATTTTGAATTCTTATATTCATTTTCTGCAATAATTATATATAATTCTTTTATTTAATTTTAATCGTAACTTTATTTCAAACTTCTTATTTATTTCTCAAATATTTATTAAACAATTTGATTAAAAAATACAAATTAAAGGACCCCGCACTAATCTTATGGAAAACCGGTTTCGGTGAAAATCGTTGAAATTTCAATATGATGTAGCCCATCCCATCCTAAACAAAAGTTACCATTGTGCCAACTCTCTGAATGCCGGCGTTTGGATTCTACAGGTGGTCATAGTTTGATATTTTGACGATTTTTTGTTAGAACTATCCTACAACTTATTGCTTATTGCTTATTGTTTTCTTTTCTACTTTGATATGCTTATCGTTGGGTACCATTACGTCTCTAAAATTACAGAAATTTATCATGAATCATTGCTCAAACAATGTCATATTTTATATCGAAATGCTATGCAAGATCTAAAATAAGTCTCTAGCGGTGTTTCGGAATTCGGTCTGGGTATCTAGCAAAAGGGCTACCTGCTCACAGGGACCTTGTCCAAATCCGAAAGGGTGATTTCGTAATTCGGTCCGCTGTCGAAGCAGGTAGATTTCATGTGGGTATTAAAAGATTATTTTTAGCAATTGTTCTTCTGAAGTGCAGAGTGTAAGACGTGTTTATTTGTGTCCGTTATTGTGATTTTGTTTGTTTGTTTGACATGGAAAATATTAATTTCACCTCTATGACGAGTGAAAAGGGTAAGCGTTTATTAATAATAGATGGGTTTAAATTTTGTTTTCAAAAATCATTATCTCAAAAATACGAAGGTGGTTTGGTAGGGGTAGGTTTGGTTGGGTTATTATTGAAAATTATTATAATTTATTCTTCAAAAATTGACTAGAAATACGAAGGTGGTTTGGTAGGGGTAGGTTTGGTTGGGTTATTATTTCACGTACTGTTTTTATTTTTGACGATACGCATTTAGCGTAAATTTTTAAACATGCCAGTACAACAACAATAAGTGTGTACTGTTGGTCCTAAGCCCAAAAAAATGTGAAGGAAAATAAAAGTCAAATTAAACAAATAGTAGGTACATGGGACCCAATTCCGAAATCGCATTTTCGCTGGTGTGACCACACTTCGAATTTAATCCGTTACAGGTAGTCCCTTCCGCAGGTAGCGGGACCGAATTCCGGTGCGTCCGTCTCTAGGTAGGTACTCTGAATTTGCATTTTAAAGATTGTCTAATAATTGTAATAAAAGACGCAGGTCCTTATTTGAAAAAAATATCGAGAATACACGAAAAGTCTTAGATATATTGATATATTGCTTTAGTAAATTTGTTATAAAATAAAACTTTCCTTTTCTCACTTTTTGATATTTTTGTATTTAAAAATTTTATGATCAAAAAACCGTAAGCAGCATTTTTAGTTTTCCCTGTATAACTCGAGAATGGAAAGTGTCTCCATAATAGTTACCTTTTTGACCTTTTAACAGTCTTCGTATCTATTACGGTTTAGGTTTAGAATATAGTAATGTTATCATATGAGTAAATAAAAAGCCTGTCTATACAGTGCTTCTCAAAAGTCCCCTCTCCCCCTCTTTTCTCTTGAACGGTGATACTCAGACTGATGATATTTGGAGGGTGAAAATGAACTATTGCAAGCTTCTCTACTAATGGTAATAGGTGACGTAACAGGCATCGGTGACGGCAGCAGGCAACTGAAACTAATAATATTACATGGGACCTTATGGCAAGTGATACCTCGTTTAAAAGGTATTTAGAATACCTATACAATCATACTAATTTTTTTTGGTTCACGATGTTTTTGATGGTTAACAGTACATTACGTAACAAGAGTTGTAAGTAAATTTCACGAGTGCGTAATACAACTCGTGTAACGTACTATACTTTTTCTACGCCCATCTATTTTCTTCTGAGTGCTCATAATTACATATTTTTCACTACTAACAGACATATTCGTAGGTAAAGTTGAGAAAATGTTCGGATACTATAATTTATTACAAGAATTGACAGCATAAATGAGATGACGTTTATTTCCATATCAAGAAAAAGCGAATTATGTTTTTTGAAATTGTATAATGTGTTGCCGACATTTAGGGGCATCACTCTTTTAATCTAAAATTTATTTTACTAACGCTAAGAGCTTTTATGCTTTTCAATTGATTAAAAGTATGTAAATAAACCAAATAAAGTAGTACGTGAATAAAAATTTTATTGCAATTTGATTCAACAAAGAAATTTAAGTTTCCTCATCTAAACGCACGTGTATGTTATGAGATTTTCATTACGTGCATGTTATTGTTAAATGTCACTTACAAGGAATGTCTACAGTGCGATTTTTGACGTTTACGCACATAAGCGTTGAAAAAATGAATAAACACTAAAATTTGAGTTTCGCTTTTAATTAATGGAGATTCAAAAGACTATCTATGGTTAACAAAAAAGTTTTTTAATTGACGTTTTTACATGCGATAATATATTTAGTTTAATTATTGTTTATCGACACGTTTAAGTATCTACATAAACAAAAGTTTCAACAAACAGGTAGTGTTCATGATGCCAAACGATCGGGTCGACCAAATATTGGTATTGATAAACAAATTGATTTGTAGTAAAATTGTAGTAAGCCCTTCTTCTTCCACAGCCCAAGTAGCGTCTACTTGTGGAGTCAGTCATAACGTTCCAACAAGATGGTAGATGGTGCTCCTGTACACTATTACTTTGCAGTAAGACGTTATTTAGATAAGGAACATCCTGGATTGGACGACGCGGTCTAACAGAATGGCCACCTCGGTGACCGGACCTAACACCTTGGGGATACCTTAAATCTAAAGTTTACGCTACAGTTCCTGACAGTATTGACGAATTGTTGAAGAATGTAGGGAAATTTCCCGACAATTTCGAGTCCGACAAGAGTTTAATAATAGGATGTTTTACTGCCAGGAAGTAGATGGAGCACATTTTGAACAATTATTATAAGAACTTGTTCCTAAATATTTATTAATTAGAAACGAAATTTCAGTGTTTATTTAGTTTAACCATCAAAAACATCGTAAATTAAAAAAAATAGTCTGACTGAATAGGTATTCTAAATATCTTTCAAACGAGGTGTCACTTGCCTGGTGATGCCTATTACGTCACCTGTTACCATTAGTAGAGAAGCTTACAATAGTTCATTTTCACCCTCCAAATTTCATCAGTCTAAGTATCACCGTTCAAGAGAAAAGAGGGAGGAGGTGACTTTTGAGAAGCACTGTATATTGCTGCTTTGTTTCGTCTCGGGCATAGCCCCAGAAATTATCATCTGTGTAGATTTACAGTCTTCGAAACAACGCAATTATATTTTTTAATGATTTCTTGCACAAATTGACAGACGAAGCTCTGGTCATACAAATATTATGTGGGATTCAATATTTTTTATAGCTAAATGATGCAATTATGTTTAATCCTAATTTATACGTGAGTAAATCCGCAGGACATCAGTCGAAATAGTGAACAATCTTAACAGTATAATAAGATACATGATTTTCTATGATCAAAAGGAAATTTAAACGCGTTAACAATAAAAAGTAGAATGGTTTACTCCTTTGTGTCAGAAAAGCTTTTACCAGTGGAAATGAAATCTATCTCCAGAAAGAGTCGGTTGCCAATAAGGTATTTTATAAAAAAATTACCTACTTTATAAGACCTTCTCCCTGAAAGTGAATATCTATAAGAAATAAGCAAATTCAAGTGAACCGATGGTCAAATCGGGACCGAAATATAAAAGATCCTAAATAAGGGATGACTGAAGGACCGAATTCCGAAGGGATACGCATTTTACATTTGTATTCCATGGTTGTTGCCCTCACAATGAAGCTTATCCTTTATCCATCTAACTGAATAGAGGAAACATTACACTAATCAAAATAATATAACTCCTCTTGACACCTTGCTCCTCCATTTGTATCCCATGAATGATGAATTGTACAGTGATAAAACAAACATACGTGCTTGGAAACACAATCGGTTTTCTTCCATGAAAATTGAAGGAAAACATCGCAACGGAAACTATCACACACTTATACATGGTAGGAATTCAATTTTACTAATGCTCATAGAGGTAAAAGAACCTAAGCAATCCCACTACAGCATATTGTTTTGAAACTTCGAATCCATTTTTTGTGGAATTAGTTTCACTTTAAGGTGGAAAAATTACTTATAAAATTCCTTTTCAAAATATAAGCAATTTTTTAGTGCTAAAAAGGCCGCTGAAATGTGGTTAGTAATTGTATATTTCCCAGACCACCTGTATTGTGTCTGCTGCAGACCATCTTTTCTGGTAAATTTTTGTCTAGAAAAATAACTAAACTTGCAGGTGTTGGTGCAAGTGCTTTTATTGAACGGTAGTTTTATTGACGATAAAAAAATGAATTTAGGCTTCATAGCCCTTGGAAATAAGAACGAAACACACTTTCTACATGGCGAGCTGAAATTGGAATATCTTTTCAATCACACCAAAATCATCAAAATAGAAATACCTAGCTTTGATTTGACAAGTTTTGAAAGTTTGGCGATTGCTGGTCAAATTGAGAAATCTCATAAAAAAAGTGTATTTCATTCATTCTTATGTTTCTTCTGAACTCAAAATGGTGGCCCATGGGACTGAAAAATCACCATATTTGATTGAAGTTACTTTTTTCCAGATATGTGCACCAGAATTTGAAGAAATATTTTATTCATTTCCAACAAACTTTATCAACAAATTTAATTTTAACATTTATATAAATTATATTTAATTGCTGAATTAGGTTACAAATGAACATTCTATTGAGATTTAGTGGATAACTGTAACGATATAATTTGTCTTAGCACCAAAGCTGGCGATTTGTATCCACAAATGAGGAATTATACAGTAATAAAGCAAAACGTACGTGTCTGGATATGAAATCGAGGTTTTTTCGAGGAAAACTACCCACGAAAATAGATTGCATTAGGACACTTACCGCCAATATTTACAAGTCACTCTAATGGGAAAATATTGTTTTTTTACGGCATTTACCACCAAATTCTTTCAAAAATCATTTTAGTTTGTAGTGCTATTTTATACATCAAGTGATCAAGTAATATCAACTAGTTTATAACCCAATTGTATCAAATTCTATAGAACATATAAATTAATTTGTTGTTTGCATACCTAAATATGGAAGTTGGATATAATCCTAAACTTCTACTGGACACGATGCTTGGTATACGAATCCCCGACGGAAATAACCTAAAATACATCACTCCAAACGAGAATTATCTACTACATCATTGGGTCAGTCGTCTCAAAGTTTCTAATATACTACATAACACACCACCTACGGAGAAAATGGAGGTAGTTAACAAGTGAAATATATAATTCCAGTGATTAACTTTGGTGTTGAAGTTTTGTTCAACATATAGATGTGATAAATATTTTGGAATATTAAAACGTGAGAAATGTTATAGTTAATTGGAAAGGTTTTTCATAAAGAGAAAATTCTGAAGAAAAGAAAACAAAGTTGACCAGAAAACTTGGAGATCCTGTTATAGTGAAAATTTTTTTAATATACGTCTTTAAAGTGTATTTTCAATAAAACGAATAATACCTATACGGGGTTGGGATAAAGTATGGAACCAAGTAAATATCTTTTAAATGAAAATAACGATATTTATGAAAATTTGCAGGTAAGTGCAATGAAACAAAATGCATCTGATGTACATTTTCTTGTTAATAATATACTTCCGGTTTAACCGGAAATGCCATCAACTTCTTTAATTTAAATGGAACACCCTATATAATTTAACAGATTTTGAAAGAGCTTGTTATTTTGAATTCATATATACATACTGAGTTTAGTGTAAAAATATTTGTAAAAACGAGGAATATAGCACTTTAATCAACCTCCTTTGAGTTTTGTGGATTTGAGCAAAAAACTATTTAGATAAACTAATTGATGTTGTTTGTATGCATAGTAATAAATAAACGAGTACTGTTTATTACCTCTTTTGTTCTCCAAGTGTCAAATTTTAATTGACGGAAATAAATTTTACAATTTAGAATGGTTCAATTAAGTGAAAAAGAGCGTATTGAAATTTTCATGACGATTGGTTATGGTGATCGTGTTAGAACTCATGAAGAAGTGTGTCATATTTTCAATAATTTGCATCCGGAGAGAAATCCTATCACGCTCGACAGTAACTAAAACATTACAATGTTTTAATACAACTGGGATGGTAAAAAATTGCTAAAACCTGGATGACCGCGGACTGCAACGAACGAAACTGTTAAACAAAATATAGCAATCGATTTAGAACAATCACCTCAAACTACCACCACAAATTTGGCACTAAACCATTGGTATCAGTCGACGTTCTGTAGGAAAAATATTAAAAAGTGAAAAGTATCATCCGTATAAGGTACAGTTGGTTCAAGAATTGTCAGACGATGATTTTGACCGACGGCTGGAATTTTGCGAATGGCTAATGGACATCTGTAATGTCGACGACAATTTTGCTTATAAAATAGTTTTTTCCGATGAGGCAACTTTTTGTTTAAATGGAACAGTTAATCCCCATAACTCAAGGTATTGGTCAAATGATAATCCTCATTGGATTCATGAAGCACATACCCAGCATCCACAGAAGTTAAATGTTTGGATGGGAATTGTCGAAAACAGGCTTATAGGCCCATTTTTTATCGACGAAAACTTGAATAATGACAAGTATTTGGATCTACTAAATAACGAAATTGTTCCTGCACTTCAACAGAATGGGCAATTACCACAAAATATTTGGTTTCAACAAGATGGAGCACCTCCCCACTATGATAGATGGGTTAGGGATTTTCTGGATGCGAATTTTCCAAATCGATGGATTGGACGTAGAGGATTCATAGAGTGGCCTGCTCGTTCTCCGGATCTTACCCCGTTAGGTTTTTTCTTTGGGGCTATCTAAAATCACGTGTTTACGTTAGACGACAAACAAACTTACAGGAATTGAGACAAAGAATTATTGATGAATGTGAACTAATACGTGGAGAAGTGCAGAAGACTGACTCAAGAATTTGTTAATAGGATGGCATATTGTCAGCAAGTAAACGGCGAACATTTGAAGTAATTTTGTTTCTCATTATTATAAAATAATGAAATGTACACCTATTGTACAGCTAACAGTGAGTTATTCCTCGTTTTTACAAATTTTTTCACCCTAAGCTCAGTATGTATGAATTCAAAACAGCAAGCTCTTTCAAAATCTGTAAAAATATATAGGGTGTCCCATTCAAATTAAAGAAGTTGATGGCATTTCCGGTTAAACCGGAAGTATATTATTTACAAAAAAAATGTACATCAGATGCATTTTGTTCCATTGCACTTACCTGCAAATTTTCATAAATATCGTTCTTTTCGTTTAAAAGATATTTACTTGGTTCCATACTTTATCCCAACCCTGTATACAATAGTTCCTCTACTACTACATATGTATATAAATATGATTGTTTATATTAGTCAAATGAAAAGTAATTATCTAAAAGTAATTTGAAAACATCAATTTTATTCTGATTACTAGATTGCGATCGAACAAAATATCAACAATATAAAAAATAAATTGGTCAAAATATTTGTGTAAAATCGTTTTTCGTTGATTGTTTCACCAGCGGCGACAATGAATTATGGGGTTTATTTAACTAAGAGATTAATAAAATCGCTTGTCTATACATATTAATTGTCATTTGTAAATTGTCGAAACACGTCATTCTGTTTAATCACACATTATGCTTATTTAACAATTTTGAAGCAAGATTTTCTTTTAAGAAGTTACCCAATGTTTTGGATTTTGTAGATGGAATAAAGTATAGCATATACGAAGTCGTAACAAGGACATTTTTGGAGTGTGATCAGTCATTCTACGCCGAGCATTGAAATAAACATTTGTAACTGGTTTCTTAGATGCAATACCAGTAGATTGATAATTTTTTGGGACCTGAGAACAAACAAAAGTTATATTTTATTATATTTTCTAGAAACTGTCACAAAGTAGCCAAGACACAGCACCAGATGAAGACAATACAAGTGTCGAGTCTGAAACTACTACGACGTCTACTAAGAAGAACGTTCTAAGAAGTCACTGAAAAAATGGGACCACCAACAAACCCAAAGAAAAGGTCTAAAAAACGACCAGCATCCAAAAATTCTAAAATATCACAATTTGGATGAAATAAGCAAGGAGTCATTTGGTGAGAGGCCCTATGACCAGTTCGGAAAATTTGTTGCATCTGAGCTGCGTCTTCTGCCACAGGGTCATCTTGCTACAACAGAAAATTCAAAACTGCATCGTTCGTTTTAGAGCATCAGGCCCCACAAAATGTCGAAAGTGCACACTCACCATTTTCTAATCATTCATTTCCTTCAACTAGTGCCTCATCGTTGAACGACGACGTGTAATGGATCGTCGATGGATACTTTGGTAGATTATAGGTGTGGAAGGGCCTCTGAATAGGTGGTGTTGCGGGTCACTTGGAGGATCATCTCAAGAGGAATGAAACAACTACTTCTAGCACTGGGATATGTTTGATTTATTTACACGAATAGATGAACAAAGGCCAGATAATCAATATATGTTGCATTTTAGTATGTTTACATGTTGCCGGTCAGCAACAAAAGATCACCCACGCACAACTTCGGTTTTAGTGGGATTCTTCATGTTTGTTTGTAAGATATTGTCTACTCATTTTTGTATCGCTTTGTAAACTGACATTTACAGAATAAACATCATATTCACTAAATACATTACATTACTTATTAAACCAATACTATGCATAAGTACCTAGCCGTATAGCATACTTATACGTACTGGTTAATAATTACTAGTAGGTGACTATTCAACTATATAGAATAGTCTTCTTCAAGTATTCTGCATCGACTTCTCCTTTGATCAATACTGAATGTATAT
The DNA here is from genome assembly GCA_949126875.1 of Lochmaea capreae. Lineage (NCBI taxonomy): Eukaryota > Metazoa > Arthropoda > Insecta > Coleoptera > Chrysomelidae > Lochmaea > Lochmaea capreae. Next base: position 11,791,256 of record OX421402.1, on the reverse strand, counting down.
TTATATAACCGGTCAAGTTCGAGTAAAAACAGATAAACATATAATTGTTTTTGTCTTGCACCACGCTTGAACTTGATATTTATATAATAATGAAATGTTCGAACGTTTTGTTGAAATAAGATCAAGGGAATTTAATTCTTATTTTAAATATTGATTATTATATGATTATATTGGTGCAAAAGGCATCACAGACGATGATGTTTTGCGGCAGGTCATTATTAATACATTTTGAGGAAACACGATATAAATTGTCGTCAAATACATTGACTAATAAAACTGGTGTTTAATTTTGTAGTAAATTAATTTTAAGTCACCTCAATGAACAGTCGAAGGTAGCGAGAAATTGCTGTTAGCACTTCGACTGAAAACTTCGAACTCTGAACATGTATTTTACGTTATGTAATTTCCAATTTCGTGTTTACTGGTATTGCCGGTCTCATTGTCTTTTTTTTGAGCATTCCATCTACCATCTGCAGTAACTCATCAAATTTAGAACTGTTTAGTCTCAACATATTTCTATAAGCCAACGGATCTTCGTCCTTCAACTCTCTTATTAACCCACTGGAAGCACCATATTCCCCATTTGCTTTTCTGTTTAAAGTTTTTCTTTAGTTTTCGTTGTAAATCCTGCTTGATAATACGAGCTAAAATAACTACTCCCTCGTGAAATACTTCCCTTGACATTTTAACTTCAACTGCCAAAATACAAAGATGATCGCAACTAGTTCACCTAGCAGCGATGATGACACACGGCTAGTTTACTACTCGCTGGCTTATAGCTAGTAAACTCGTCCCTTGTCATCGAGGCTTAAAGACCACAATCGGTACCGACATTTCCATGTTGTCAGATTGCGGAAAAATTAAGCGAAATTCAAATACAATGAAAATATATCCAATGTTCAGCGAACTACAAAAAGTACAAAAGTGGAATTTTTAGTTTATATAAGTTGGGAGCAGCTATAATTAAGTTGACAATAATTTAAAACTGAAGTCTTTGAATTTTACTCCAAGTAGAACTTAATTTGTTAAGTAATAAAGCTCCAAGTGACTATTTTCATTAGGTAAATATCTTCAGAAGCGGTAAGTATTTTAAATTAGAAATCCAGATATAACAGGCAGACCGAATAATAACTTAAATGAATTAAACCCACCTTTAAAACTTCCGGATATGGATTTACTTCTAAACTTATCATTCAATTAGTTTTGTATTCATGAAACATTTGTTGAATTTATATTTATTCTCCCAGGAAGTTAAAAAGTTTGAAATGAGAAAATTTGTTGATTTGCTTTAAAATTATAAAACTATGCTTAGGATAACAACACTAAAAATCGGAGAATTGTTTTATTTCGTCACGAAATGTATATCAAAAACTTTGTGTTTCGCAAGTTTTATTTAAAAATTTGTTTCTTCGTTTTTACGATTTTGATAAGATTTTCAAAACGGGAGATAATCACATAAAATTCTTGAAAGTCTCAGATAGTTGAATATGTTTTGCTTTTAATTTGCTCGCACCCTTTTGGGGGCCGGAACCCTTTTGGAATGGAAGAAGGGCACAATACCTAAGAGACTACTGGATAGAAGAGGGACACTTACTTAAGTTAAAGCTTGCAAATATCCTCAAACTCCTGCGAGAAATAGGTCTAAAGAAGCTACTAGTCTCTGAGATTTTTCTCAGAAACTAAATAGAAGTAAGGGGACACAATAAATATTTTAGGTCTCAGTGAATATTACCACAATATACATACATACATACATACATACATACATACATACATACATACATACATACATACATACATACAACACCATAACTCAAGAACGTACATTTCCTCTAATTTAATCCTGAACTTGGGATTAATATCAAGAAAAATTTCGATTTGCAATTAAAAGCAAACCAAATGGGAAGATCTATGAATCCAAAACTTTAAAAAATGTGGAAATTCAGAATGACAGAAGTTACATTTGATGTGATGTCTACCTGATGTTTAATATTTTGGCTAGACCAAATAGTGACCTATCTTTGTTAAGAAGACAGTTTAATAGTGGAGAGCTCTCTAGATTTATCTGCTCATTGATGACTTTATATTGTGGGTCTCTTAAGTGTTTTCTAATTTTTCAAGAATCAAGCAGAAATAGTTTTCCTCGGTATCCTTTAGCATTGCATGTAGTTATACTGATCTTAAATAGGAAAAAAGATATCCAGGTTATCCCCATAGGGCTAATAATACCTTTTAGTTTTTATATTTGGTATATTGTAATATTCTCTTTTTTTCTATTCATATTATATACATACAGATTGCGAAAAGTCTGTTCGGGACCGATTTACACAAGTACGACAAGGAAAATATGAGCAAAACTACTTGAAAGAGAGAGAAGAATAATTGTTTGCTCAGCGATGGGCGTGTGTTCAGTTCCAGTTAACAAAAACAGTTGGGGGTGTGTTCAGTGCCCCCCTATTTTAACCGCAGTTGCCAGAAGCGCAGATTCATTTGTACAAATGATATTTTTGTCTCGTTATCGTTAACTTTTTTTCGAGCTCATGCACTATTAGGTAAAACTAAACACTTTCATCCGACAACAGTGTCCTTTAAAGAGAGAATGGACTGTCTAAGCTCTGGCGTCACAACAGAAGGCTCCTTCTATTAACTTTTCCAAACATTTCGATAACGCGTGTAAAACGTCGTAAGAGATTTTTAATTTGCGGTTTGCTATTAATATAGTTGTAAAAATAAAAGTGATCGTTGTTAGAAATAAGTGAAAAGAGATCAGTTGGAGACTGTTTTACACGAAAATCTGCAAGGTAAGGTTTGCAAAGCGTTTTTAAAACAGTGTATGTAAACATAGTTGAGGTTATGTGTGCTTATGCTGTGTTTTTGTATTTAAAGTTTTGTAAATTTTATTGACAAAATAATGGAAATCCTTTTCCAGATTTACACTTAGGTTTAAAAACTTCTTTAACTAATCACTTTTTATATATTTCTAATACCGATTAATCTTATTTATAAATAATCAACAGCAAACGGAAAATGAAATATTTCTTGATAATTTACACGAGCTTTCGGTTTGTTTGGAAACGTTTTTATCACTACGCCTCTTATGGCGTCAGACTTAGGCAGTCCATTCAATTTAAACTTTTACACGCCCAACGCTGCGCGCACAAGTATTCTTCTCTCTCTTTCAAGTAGTTTTGTTCATATTTTCCTTGTCGTACTTGTGTAAATCGTATGTCGCGAATAGACTTTTCGTAATCTGTATATTAAGTCATTTACAAGATAGGTCACTATATGGTTTAGCCAAAATATGAAACATCAGGTAGGCATCACATCAAACTTAATGTTAATATCGAAATAATTATCAATAAGTATATTAGAATTTTCCTAATTTTTTCATTTAATAGTGGAATTAATCAGGAACAGATAGTTTGATTTATCAGAGTAAGCTTAGTAAACTTTCATGCATGATGAAACTCCAATGGTTTTTCCCTAAAATAATACTTGGCGACTGTCACTTCTAGAATCTGATCCGTTTAAAAGAATTAATACCTATACGAAAAAGGAATATTAAGAATTAATAGAGGCAACAGGAATTGTAACTGGTCACTGTTACATGATTGAGATCATACATTGTCGAAGAAAATGTACGCAGGATAATGATCTGAACATATCCTATGAAGTTGACTGACACTTTTATATTTTATTTTTTTTTAAAAATTCAATTAAAAGCTTACTTGAATATGGATTGAATAAATTCAAAAACAACTTAACCACATTCTTTTATTAGTTTTTTTTTTATTTCGCAAAATACATTCCAGCAAGATTGAGTGCTCAGAAACACGCGCTTTCATTTTCAAGTGGCAATTCAAATTTTTTTCTCATATCTGCTGAATACACAATTTGTTTCACTTCGTAGTAGGTGAAATTTGTACTGAGTTTGTACAAATACATCTCTATAGATCGTATTTTAATAAGATACCGAATCATGCCATCGTCACAATTAAAATGAATTCAAAACAAGGTAAAAGAACGTAATAATCCATATTTCATTTTTTTATTTCTCTTTCACTCTCATTTGTTGGTTTTATGTTATTGTGCTTTACATTTTGTTTGCTTCAATTTATAGTTAAAGCTCTCCAAAATGACTCCAAAAATGTGTTTCAGTCCCTCTATTTGTTAGTTTCGTTTTCTTCTATTCGTGTGCCCTGGAAACCACAGTAGACAACACAAGAGCTCTGCGCTTCAACGGCTTAATATTGAACAGGGCACAGTTTCATTTCCGTAAATTCTATCTTGAAAGCTACGTAGTCCCCATAGGATCAACAAATTTGGTTCTCCTAATGTTACAGTTTGTACATATAACACTTTTGAATTCAAAAAAAGAGAGACATAACAACTGTTTGGAACAATGATGATTTATTAATCATAAATAATTATGGTATAATTGTCAATTAGCTATAAAAAAATCGCGTGGTTATATAAAACTTATACCCGGGTTGTAGGCAACTAACTGAAACTGTTCAGAAAATTATTCTATTTAGTGTATAATAACCGCGTTTTCAATCTCAACTTAATTTTTTCAATAATTTTTTGATATCTTCAATTTTTCGGTCATTGTGAAGAACACAACCTTTTCGATTTCGAGAAAAACATTTGCACTAAAATATTCAGGATCACTAAACATAACTCCGTAGGTGGTGCAAACTTCTTGTTACTATGATATTGTAGTTTTAAGTTGCAGTTTTTCAATTTATCCGGACTGTATCATTTTCGTTGACCTTCTCGATAAATTAACCAAGAATGGGGTTTAAAAGGTCATTACAATGCTACGATATTGTCAGATTGTCAAGATAATCCTATTTCTAATACTTCTCGTATTTTGAAGTTACACTACTAGTCTTTTATTGAAAAATATTATAATTTAATACAAAATAATGTTGTTCTGTATCTATATCTGTAGAGTAGGGAGGGTGAGTTAGGCCCTCAGCACTTAGGCCACATGTAACCCATTGTATATCCTCCCGAGGAGTTGTCTTCCTAGGTCATCGTCCATCCTGTCCTTTCCAGGAAGGTAGACAGGTCACTAGGAGACATCTCCTTTATATCGGCAGATGTAGGCCAAGACTCATCGAACACACACTCTCTTATTGACGATAACTCCGGGCACTCGCGTAAGACCTTTTCGGCAACACAGGTAAATAGGGTCGTTTGGAGCCCGATTGACACCCGCCGCTGTAGAGTAGGGACGGTGAGTTAGGCCCACAGTACTTAGGCCACATGTGACCCATTGTACACTTTCCCGAGGAGTTGTCTTCCTAGGTCATCGTCCATCCTGTCCTTTCCAGGAAGATGGACAGGTCACTAGGAGACATCTCCTTTATATCGGTAGGTGTAGGCCAAGCCTCACCGAAAACACACTCTCCGGGCACTCGCTTAAGACATGCCTGGCAGATTCATCTTCCTGTTCACACATCCTGCATAGAGGTGTGTCCACTAGCCCCATTGTATGGAGGTGTTTCCTTAATTGGTAGTGGCCAATCAGAAATCCTACCGTTAAACGTAGGTTTTTCCTGGTCATCGCCAAATATTTTTTCGACTCCAGCTTCCCAGGGTCGCCCAGGGTAATCCTGGCAAGACTGCATCCTTTGATTTTATCCCATCTCTTTAGATATTGTGCATGGGTGTAACGTTTAGCTAGTTCCGCAATTGTCGAATTCGTCAGGCCGTAGGTGTCGCCGGGTCCAAGAATTCTTAGTCCATCCGCTTCCCTCGCTAAAGAGTCAGCAATGCGCTTACCTTTGCTCCTGTCGTGCCCCTTAACCCACCTCAGGATAATATTGTTATCTACCGAGGCGTTAGCTAAATATCGATGGCACTCTAATACTAGCCCTGATCTAACACGTTGTCTGTTCAAGGCTATAGAGCTTGTCTGCTATCAGTGCAGATTATTATGTTTTTGCCAGAAATTCCTTTTCTGGTTAGTTCCTTTATGGCAATTGAAATACCAGCCAGTTCTGTTTGAACCACGCTGGTGTTTTTTCCCATTCCCCACTTAATCCTTAGGCTTAGTCATCTGGAGTAAATTCCACATCCTGAGCTTTCTTTGGTTTTTGAGCCGTCTGTATATATGCGTATTGCATTTGCAGCATACGGACTGTATCATTTTCGTTGACCATCTCGATAAATTAACCAAGAATGGGGTTTAAAAGTCATTATAATGCTACGATATTGTCAGATTGTCAAGATAATCCTATTTCTAATACTTCTCGTATTTTGAGGTTACACTACTAGTTTTTTATTGAAAAATATTATAATTTAATACAAAATAATGTTGTTATTGTGCGCTGACTGACTCTTGCAAAAAATACATGATACAGTCATTTTAAGCAGTTCTGCAAACCTTGACTCAAAATACAAGAAGGTTGTGCTCTTTATTTTTTCTATTAAAAAACTTAATGGCAGTAGAGAAAAAAACACAAGTCTGCAATATCTGGTAATTAATAATCCACAAAAAATAAAATACAGTTGAAATCTGAAGACATTTATTGATGTCCTTTCTTTTAATTACATATAAATAGTTACATGGTATTACATAATAATTAATATACATTTGTAGTTATTACAAAAATTAAAACTAGTATAATTTTATATAGTTTTAATAAATACATAATAATAATGGAATAAAAATGTGAAAAAACATAAATATCTATGAATGTATATTAGGGCGATATTCACTGATACCTAAAAGATCTACGAAGGAAAGATATTTCTGTGAACTGCTTTATATATTACTAAATACTATATTAAAACTTAAATGTGTTATATATCAAACTAAATTTACATAACTTTCTCTTTACTAACTAATCCTGCATCTGTTAAAAGTAGCTGGAGCATTTTCAGGAATAAAGCTGGATTTATAAATTCTGCTATTTCCGTTGTTCATTGCTCGTCGTGATTTCTACGTTGCTCACGTTGCTACGTTTTTCATAGTTGTTTCCGAGTCGACTAATTTTTATTGGTTTTCCTACAACCACTATGCAAAACACGCTTCTCTACACAAATTTTTATACGCAAAGCAGGTCTTTTCTTAATTTATTTGATAATTGGAAAAGTAATGCGAAAAGTACACGCTATGGCACTTTTCTGCACACAAATGTCAAACACAGCTACATATGGCCTGTCAACTTTTTTTGACAATTCAACATATTTATTATAGTGAATTTCTGGGTGCACAAATTTTAAATTTGAACCAAAAGTAAGTAAACTATTTATTTGATTGTTTATACATGTTACCCTTCAGAAATTTAAAAATCTTATGAAGAATATGTTTGTCATATGCAAAATGATTCAATATATTATATTCAGTAATATTGAGGGCTTTACACATTTCAAAGAAAAGAAAATAAGAAACATACTTATCTCAAATTTATGAATATTATATTCTAAGATTTGGTAAAAGTACTTAACACAAAAACACAACAAATACAATAGAATAATATCATAAAATGAATATATGAATCTAGAGGTGAAAAGGCGGAAAGTTATGAATGCAACCAAAAGGTATAACATTGTGGGTAACAATTCACAACAAAGTATATAACACATTGCATAGTTACAAGAACTTGTGATACGTTTGGAAGAAATACAAAGTATGGTGTGACCTTGGCCATAGAAGTGTCTACCCCCCGGTATTTTCCAGAATGAAAGGATTATCATCACAAAGATGAAAGCTGAAGAAGACCTTTAAAGATTGTCCACAAGGAATTGAGGAAGGAAAATTTCAGCAATTTACTGCTGACGACGAAAGGCATTTCTTGCGTTCGGAGAAATATCTAAGTATGCTGCAAGAAGAAAATCCTCTCCACAATTTTCCAAATCACAGGAAAAAGTTCTGCAAGTGTTAGTGAACTTAATTTTAAAAACAAATAGATGTGGAAACTTTTTATTAGTTACGAAAAATAATTCCGCAATTTTCAGTTGTTTCTCAAATTTTCACTTTTTGTGTAATGTAGATTCTTTGTATGTAGATGGAACTTTTCAATACTGTTCTAAATATTTTTGTCAGATGTTTACTATACATGGCTACAAAAATGTAAGAATTTTTAACATAACAAGTAGCCATTTCCAATTGGCTTTAAAACCCGATAAAGTCTAGGTATCCTGGGGCAGTTCGAAGTCGTTCCCGCAGCTGGATCATTGGAGGGTCTGAATTAGGGCATTTGTCGTTATGTCCTTGTCAGAGACGACATGTGTATAGTTTGACTTCTGGATATTTGTAGATGTAGATCATCTCCTCACTATTGATAAGATTCATTATGCAGTGGTATTATTTATCATCTCCTTTCTTTTTGAAAAATTACTGTATATGTTTTTATATATTGTTACGAACTCAGTAATTCAGAAGCCGGTCCTGTCGTGAACTATGAATTTTGGCGAATGCGATGGTTTATTCCCGACTATTCTGGAAGCTCCACATACGAATAGGTGGTAAATTCAAGAAGGTTCTGGAGTTGCGGAGGACTATATATACGCGTGTTTTTAAGTGAGTTGAAAAATTTTTTAGTAAACAGGGAATCGGTGATCTATATTGAATCGAATAGTGAATATAAATAGTGCAATGTTTAAGTGTTAAAGCTAAATTAGGACAATAATCATACCGAGTGTAGATAAATTAGTAGACATTAAGTAGTGTGTCTATAAATTAAGTTTATTATAGTGTGTAAGTGTAACTTCAATAAATTAGTAGTAATTAGAAATAGTGTGTGTATAATTTTATCCCACCGTAAAAACTGTTTAAATAAATAAGAAAAACATTACAATATTTTATAGAGGAAAAATATCACGAGTAGTTTTTAATTGACATAAATTTAATCACTTGTTAGTTAAAACATTAAGTATCAAGAACAATTATTTTCTAATACCTAAGCACAACTTAGTATCTATTTGATGCATTTCAAGCACATAATATTTTAATATAGTTCAATTAAATTTGTGTTAATTGAATAGTAAGATAAATATTTGGTATAATGACCTTGAAAATATTAAATATCAAGAGGAGGCACATCTCCTTGAGGTGTTAATTAGTGGTTAGGATAGGAATTTATCGAACATAGGATAATTTAATAAACTATTAATGATCTACGTCTTCGCGAGCTTGTCCAAGATTTACAGGTTTTCCAGTTATATGAGCTTCATAGCTGGAATTCGACAGAAACTATATGACGAGAATTATTAATTAGAGTTTACTGAGAAATTTGATTGAATTGTTTCTAATTTAATCGAATTTTTGTCAGCTATTCAAGTTGATGTTTTGTTTGTTTTCACATAATTTACTCATTTTAGATACAAAGAAAAACGGCTAAGTTACATACCAAGGTTCATATAAATAAAATATAAGGAATATGCGTTCTAAAACTGTTTTGATTCAATAATAAGGTATATGAATTCCAACGATATTTTTCATGCTTTATATTCCTAATTTATTTTTAAAATGCATCCTCCAATGTGCTGATTGGGTGTTACTTACAATCATAACGGACCAAAGAAGCTATACTGGAACCATAGATAAATTTATTTCATAGAATGACAACTTTTATTGAATTTTAACACATCACATGACAATTAATGTTCTGTTCCATTCGAAAGAATATGTTTTGATCTGGTGAAGCGTCTCGATGGGAAAGATGCAGCATGGGCTTCGCTTACTTAAGTTAACACATGGGCTGAAAAGTCAAGGGCCTAACAAAAAAAACACGTTTTTTTTGTTCATCAACGTAATTTCCATCAAGAACAACGCAATCATTCCAGCGCCGCTCTAACATTTTGTAGAACGATTTATCTTTTGCCTCGAAATAGGCCTCGGTGTCAACGATAACCTCTTCATTCGAGCCACATTTCTTACCGGCGAGCATTTTTTTTTAGGTCTGCGAACAGCCAGTAGTCGCCGGGAGCCAAATCTGGACGAGGTTCTCCAGCTGCTGTCCACTCAGATGACGATCGTTTTCATTCCGGAGTGAAGTGATCCATGTTTCATCAATTGTCACATGTCCACGCAAAAATATAGGTTTGTTACGTTTAAACATTGTCAAACACTGCTCAGAAGCCTCAACACGTTCTTGTTTTTGGTCAACAGTGAGGAAACGCGGCACCCACTTTGAACAGAGCTTTCTCATAGTCAATTGCTCATGCAGTATAAAGCCAACACGGTTCTCTGATATATTTACGATGTCAGCTAACTCACGCAACTTCACTTTTCGATCATTCAAAACGATTTTGTGGATTTTTTTGATCTTTCCTAGTGTTACCGCCTCATTTGGACGTCCACTATGTTCCGCATTATCGGTGTCTCTACGACCACGTTTGAAGTCAGCAAACCATCGTTTTATTGTTGTTTCTGATGGAACGGAATCCCCATAACACTTTTCAAGCCATTGCTTCGCTTGAACGGTATTTTTTCCCATCAAGAAGCAGTGTAGAATTAAAACACGAAATTGTTTTTGATCCATTGTTTTGAAAATATTAAAAGTAGCGTCACTCTTAGCACAATAACTCACGAACTAATGAATAGAATATCATGAAACTTTGACAGCTGTCTTTTTAAGGGTAGTACTAACTATCGCCATCTATGTGTCAGGCCCGGGACTTTTCAGCCCATGTGTTACAATAGAAATCAACGATGCTTCCTTGTTACCGCTTAAACCATGGGTGCATCATCGATTTCACTACCTAATCGTTATTACGAGTAGATTATCTCTTTGTTAATTTGATATAACATTGTGATGATCTGAAAATCAACATAAATTATCTCGAACAAAAAAATAAAACATAGTATCCTATAGAACAAAACATTATGTTTCTAATAACTTAAAACGTTATGCAAAACACGTTCAACATTTTTTTCTATTGCCAGAATTTTATTTCTTGGATTCTTACTTTTCAATATTTTCTAAATCAATTTCTTATCCTCAGTTCTTCCTCCTTTCCTCTTTTAAAACCAGAGAATAGACAAATTGTTCAGAACACCTTATTATACTTACCACTGTACTAAACTTACTTCAAGTTTATTAACATTTGAAAAAATCATTAAAGATATTCTCGACACTAGGATTTCTTTTCATATAATCGAATTATGCTTAAGTACCAATCTACTGGTTGATAGTAGCTTCTATTCCATTAGCCAACGGTATTCTTGCTAAACTTAAGTAAACATGATTTCATTGGGTTTTAATCGATGAAATGGGTAATTCCTTAGAGCTTTCTGTGATTAACTTGTCAAAACGATTGACCTTTCAGTCCTCTGTAGAGTTATTAATTATTAGTAAGTGTAGTTTGGCACTATAGAACTATTATAGCTTCAATCGCTGCGCGAAGTTATTAAACATTCTGGAATGTTGATTTAAATTTAGCTTCAGCTATTGTTTCTCCATGCACTTTGTGAGATTCATTCAACAGAGCTTCAACTAAAATTTCACTATGGTTACTTCCATGAATATCGATATTTAATACACAGAACGTGATAACTCAACCGTTTCATACAGTTTTTACAGCTGGAAGCGCAATAAACTTCTTTTTGGCTCGAGCAAGAATTTACTATGTATTTAATGAAAATACTAATTTACATATTGCTATACCCTGTTATAGTATCAACTTCGATTCAGGTGCTTCAGGCTCAAGCAAAGAAAACACCAACAACAAGAAGGGAACCGTGTCTATAGACGCCATGAAACCGTGTCTATAGACGCCATGTTTTAAATTAGTCGTCATATGTCATACGATTATATGTGGGCCTCTTTCTTATGGTCTTTACAGATCCAAATTAGATTAAAGTTGGCTTGTAGGTTTAAATTATTGTTAAACGCAATGGTAGAAGCGTTGGATTCTGCGCATAAACAGCAGTAATAAAAATTATAACTATATTACGAAGGACTATTAGCTTTTGGAGTACATCCAATTGCTTTTTAATCCTCACAAAAAGCTTTTACTTAATTTTGACTTAAATAGCGTATGTAAATAGTGGAACTTTAAAGAGGTTTGAAAAGTTTTTCTTTCTGTTACAACGAACGGTGGAAGTTTCTATTCGACAATAGAACTAAAAATGCAGCATATATTACCGTTTCTTTATTATACAGGGTGTCCCAGGAATGAAAGGCCAAAACTTGGGAATGAGTAGGTAGTATTAAAATAATATCAGTACTTTATATATTTTTTTTTCTACGGACCTCTTTTGTTGAGTATAGAGCTTTAAAGTTAAAAATTAAAAATACATTTTTATTCAACGGATATTTCTTACGGGACCACCTGCTTTCCGTATAAATGTACCTAACAAAAAAATGAATTACCTTTTAAAATGCATAATTGCAATATTTCATAAAATCATACCTTCTGTCAACACGATCAAAAGTTTTTCTGTCTGATAAAATTCTATTAGGAAAATGTTCAGAATAAAGTTTCCTTGCTTCGTGAGAATTTCCTAGATGCCTTTCCATACATTGAAATGCATATTCATTGAACGTATATTCTGCCATTTCAAACAATACAGAAATATTTCAAATATTCTTATTTAACTCCGAGTATGGCAAATAAATTGACAGCTTCCTACTTGATAAAACTAGATTTTCTTAACTAAAGGATAGTTACCTAATGCATATAATAAATAGTTGACGGCAGCCTACTTGGTCATAACCCATTTCCTAAATAATGATAGAATCTGAATGTGCTTTGCGGTGTCTTACGAAATCCCATATTTCTCGGAAACCACTGATGTTATCGATTTGGACAAAGGGTACCTTTTTTTCAGAAAAATGGTTGGAGAATAAACAGACAGTATTTTAAAGTTTGTTGCCTTGTCACTTTAAAAATTCTGACCTTTTATCCGGTGAGCCAAGTTCGAACAAAATGCATCTGATGTACATTTTTTTGTTAATAATATACTTCCGGTTTAACCGGAAATGCCATCAACTTCTTTAATTCAAATGGGACACCCTATATATTTTTACAGATTTTGAACGAGCTTGTTATTTTGAATTTATACATACTGTGTTTAGTGTAAATAAATTTGTAAAAACGAGGAAAACTCACTGTTAGTTGTACAATAGGTGTACATTTCATTATTTTAGAATAATGAGAAACAAAATTACTTCAAATGTTCAAAATGCTCGCCGTTTACTTACTGACAACAAATTAACAAATTCTTGAGTCACTCTTTCCAAGACTTCTCCACGTATTAGTTCACATTCATCAATAATTCTTTGTCTCAATTCCTGTTAGTTTGTTGGTCGTCTAACGTAAACACGTGATTTTAGATAGCCCCAAATAAAAAAATCTAACGGGCTAAAATCCGGAGAACGAGCAGGCCACTTTATGAATCATCTACGTCCAATCCATCGATTTGGAAAATTCGCATCCCTAACCCGTCTATCATAGTGGGGAGGTGCTCCATCTTGTTGAAACCAAACATTTTGTGGTAATTGCCCATTCTGTTGAAGTGCAGGAATAATTTAGTTATTTAGTAAATCCAAATACTTATCATCATTCAAGTTTCCGTCGATAAAAATGGACCTATAAGCCTATTTTCGACAATTCCCATCCAAACATTTAACTTCTGTGGATGCTGGGTATGTGCTTCATGAATCCAATGAGGATTCTCATTTGACGAATAGCTTGAATTATGGCGATTAACTGTTCCATTTAAACAAAAAGTTGCCACATCGGAAAAAACTATGTTAGAAGCAAAATTGTCGTCGACATTACAGATGTCCATTAGCCGTTCGCAAAATTCCAGCCGTCGGTCAAAATCATCGTCTGACAATTCTTGAACCAACTGTACCTTATACGGATGATACTTTTCACTTTTTAATATTTTTCCTACAGAACGTCTACTGATTCCATGGTTTAGTGCCAAATTTGTGGTGGAAGTTTGAGGTGATTCTTCTAAATCGATTGCAATATTTTGTTTAACAGTTTCGTTCGTTGCAGTTGCGGTCTTCCAGGTTTTAGCAAATTTTTTACCATCCCAGTTGTATTAAAAAGTTGTAATATTTTTGTTACTGTTGAGCGTGATATAGGATTTCTCTCCGGATGCAAATTATTAAAAATATGACACACTTCTTCATGAGTTCTAACACGATCATCATAACCGATCATCATTAAAATTTCAATACGCTCTTTTTCACTTAATTGAACCATTCTAAATTGTAAAATTTATTTCCGTCAATTAGAATTTTACACTTGGAGAACAAAAGTCGTAATAAACAGTACTCGTTTATTTATTACTATGCATACAAACAACATCAATTAGTTTATCTAAATAGTTTTTTGCTCTAATGCAAAAAAATGTACATCAGATACATTTTGTTCTATTGCACTTACCTGCAAGTTTTCATAAATATCGTTTTTTTCGTTTAAAAGATATTTACTTGGTTCCATACTTTATCCCAACCCCGTTTAAGTAAGTAGATACATTACATGTGCATCAGTATTACTAACAAATATTACCTATCTACCTAACCTACCTAAGGTTTAAAATTTATTCTATTAGACTCGATAGTGGAGGAATACCTCTTGTCAGTTATTCGTCCAAACTTTGAACCACAGTTTTCTTTTCCAATTGGTACATTTGCATTTCCACTTTATCAATTAAAAACCGTTCCATAAAATAAAATTTTGTTCCTGGTAGTTTCTTCCTAATTTTTACTCCAGTAAGTGCAATATCCTTCTTATTAGCTTTATGTTTTCAACAGTTCTGATACAGAAGATCCTAGACTAGCAATTTTGTCGAATTACTTCAGACAATAATCTACATTTTCTTGTTAATTGCGATGTAAATTTGAAACAATCTAATTACAAAATTATTTCTAATCATGATTGACGAGATAATTCCGAATTCAGTCCGAATCTGCTGACGACAAATACCGGAACGTAAACTCAACAATCACCAATTGAAAGTTCACCAATGGAGATGTATCTTGGAGTTCAGATTAACCCCTATAATCAAGTTAAAGAATTGATCTATAACATCTTGATAAATGCCTATTTGCATTATCATTTATAATTGAGCGTGTGAAATTAGATAAATTAGCGTGTCACGTGCGACGGCGCTTTGTATAACAAAGTGGATTGAGGCAGACTTATCGTCTAACTAATCCGGCTAATCGAGTGTACTTATGTGTAAATTATTGGCCGATTAATCTTGATCGAAAATATGTAGGGATCCTAATAGACCTACACACAGAAAACATATTAGAAGTAATAATCCGATAAATGATTACCGTTATTAGTCAATTTATTGTTGAAAATCTACTGAAAGGCCTAATGAAATGTGTTACTAAATTAAGATACTTACTGCACATATATTATATGGGGTGAAATTATAAAATCTACGTAAATCTCTCTTCAATTACGTACCCTTTCAACGCAATGTAAATGTACAGGGTGCTTCTAAAATCATGAGACAAAATTCAGGAGGTGGTTGCTCGTGTGAAATTAAGATGGGGCTTTCCTATAACTAAATTTCCTCAGCCCACCCCTTTCCGAGATATCACCGTTAAAAGGTGGTGACTAAAATTGAGATTTCATTTTTTTTTTCTAAAATTTCAGTAAATCTAGAAACTTGAAATTTTGCAAAGGACTAGCCACGGATATTTTTTCAATATTCCTGATTCGTTATACGGGGGTGACATTAGCAACCCTTACTTTATTTCATATCAAAACTTTTTTTCGAGATGAAGTTTTATTAAATAAAATTTAACTTAAAATCCCTGTTTTATTTAAAAAAAAAATTTTGTTCTTAAATTTTTTTCCCAAAACCAATAGCTGCAGGAAAAAAAAATAAACACCATAATTTATAATTTTTTTAATAAATTGAGTGGAAAACAGTAAAGATGTAAAATGTGATACGATTCGGAAAGGGGTGGGCTGAGGAAATTTAGTTATAGGAAAGACCCATCTTAATTTCATACGAGCAATCACCTCCTGAATTTTGTCGCATGAATTTAGAAACAACCTGTATATGTTACGGTTAGTATGTAGTATTGTATTGTATCGTATAGTTTGTTTCAAAAAGTACATAAAGTATTGGAATGCAATAATCCTTTAACATCCAGATGTTTATCGGATATTACAGTGTCAACATCTGGTTGTTAAAGAATTATTGCATTCCAATACTCTATGTACTTTTTGAAACAAACTATAAGAACGAATTTAGTTTTTACTGATTGTATGTATTGTATAATTTCTGATCCTTATTGTTTCTCTGGGGATGTCTAGGTATCGTGATCTTGATTATTTTCTTTATTACTTTTATTGATACATTTTTTCTTATCATAATAATTTTGTTCCGAATTAAATTTTTTTGATATCTAATAGTATATTATTAAACGAGCAATTTATGATAGCCATTATTCACGCAGGGTGACGTTTGCGTCCCGAGCCGTAGGCGAGGGGTGCAAGTCACCCGAGAGAATAATGGCCATACATTGCGAGTTGAATACTGTACTTTGTCCACGACCCTTCATTTCTTTATTAAATAAATGTTAAGTAAATAATGCGAGTGTAGAACGGAGGGTAATAATTTGGTATTATTGACAATTCTAACGTCAAAATTGATAAATTTCTGGAGTACGTCAAATAATGTGACATATGGAGATGGGCGATACTATGTAAAGTATCGATACACCGTACCGTTATAAATATATTGTTTTAAAACTATCAATATTAGTAAATATCGTTATGAAAAGTATCAATACTAGAAATTTCGATATTTTATCGATACGATATATTTCAGAAACAAAATTCCTAAACAAAAATACGCAGTTTTAATAGTTTATTTCATATTGTGCCCCCATCTCTAGTCACCTATGTAACGAAATATTGTGAGTATTGAGTTGTCATGGCATGTTATTTAAATGCAAAAGCGTGAATTATTAATCATAATTCATTCTAGTAGATATATGGGTACTATATACCTTTTGTTAGGAGGTAAAATATTGACTTATTATTAAGTGGTCGTGGACAAAAATAGTTTATTATATTTTTTATCAAATAGAACTCAATGATTTTGGTTGCAATTAATGGGTTTTTTGCAAGTAATTACGTTAATTGTTTAAATATCATTCTTCCAGGTGGTTATAGTCATGATGGACAATTGAAAATACCACTTATTTCGCAGTACTGTGAAAGTATTTTAAATTTCATGGATTTAATTGGGCATTAAATACACAATACGTAATGAAAATCAATCACAAATAAATTAATTTGAAATGCGTTCAACTAAATTACATCAAATTATAGGAATTTAAAACTGACGGTTAAATATTATTATTCGGTGACATTTAATAATATGAACTTAGAAACAATACACTTTCAGTGCAATAAATATAATAGTGTGGATAATGTTGCGTAATGAATATTTATATTGATTGCTTATTGTATTTATAAAAGTTTAAATCAAAATGAATATAAAGACAAACCAACTTAAGCAAGTATAATGTCAAAGTCAACTCGAAAAGTCGAGCGAAAAGTTTTCTGATCAGCCGGGTCGAGTGGCGCTGTTGTCGGCTTGTCTGAAAAGTCTAAAATAATCTGTGCAACGATTATAATATACTCGAGACTGCTACATTACAATTTAGAGGCAAAATTTTTGTTGTTATTGTATCCAAGAAAAAAATATTTTAACTAATTTAAAGAACTCTGAAATACAAGCACGACTGAGCTTGTTTTTTAATAATTTACTTGATAATTCAACTATACGAGGATGTATTGATATCTAGTTAGTCTAGACCAGTTCCATGTATAAACAAAATAGTGCGTTACCATAGCAACGAACAATAACTTATTAGAAGTGTCAATGTGAAGTTTGACGTCAAAAAAGAAAACCAGAGTTGCGCAATAAATTAAAAGAAAAAAGATGTCCACCGAAATTGTGAAAATCGAAAAATTGGAGTATCGAGCCATCATCAAGTATCTGTATTTAAAAGGGTTAAGAGGTAAGCAGATTTACGAAGATATGCTTAATACTCTTGGTGATCAATGTCCTTCGTATGCGACCGTGAAAAATTGGACTGCAAGCTTCAAAAGATGTAACTTTTCCATTGAAGATGATGACCGATCGGTAAGGCCAGTTTCTGTGTCAGTTCCCGAAAATATCATTGCAGATCATGACATGATTTTATCAGACCGTCGAATTGGGCTGAAACAGATATGTGAAGCACTGAATTTTTCATACGAACGCGTTCATCATATAGTTCACGTCAATTTGGACATGAGAAAAATTGCTGCAAAATGGATCCCTAAATGTTTGAATGTTGACCAAAAGCGAGCAAGGGTAGAGGCATCGCGTTCGATCTGTACTCGATTTGAAAACGATGTAGACTTCTTAAACCGAATTGTTACTATGGATGAGACTTGGGTACATTTCTACGATCCAGAAACAAAGCAACAATCGATGGAATTGCGATATTTTGGTTCTCCAAGACCTAAGAAGTTTCGTGTCAAAAAATCTGCTGGAAAAGTTCTTGCTTCAGTTTTTTGGGATTGCCATGGAGTAATCATGATTGATTTTTTAGATAAGGGTAGAGCAATAACTGGAGATTACTATTAGACATTACTGACCACACTACGGGAAAAAATTAGAGAGAAAAGACGCGGAAAGCTATCCAAAGGTGTTTTATTTTTGCAGGACAACACCCCTGCACACAAATCTCATGTTGTCATGCAAAAAATTCGTGATTTAGGGTTTGAATTACTAGAACATCCCCCTTATTCACTAGATTTGGCTCCGTCCGACTATCATCTCTTTTCTCAACTGAAAAAAAGTTTTAAAGGTCGTAAATTTTCTTCCAACGAGGAGGTAATGAAAGCTGTGGAGGTCTGGTTTGCAGAGCAAGAAGAAACATTTTTTTTTGTTAGTCTAGAGACGTTGCATCAGGTTCGCTGTAATAAATGTATCCAATTAAGACGAGAATATGTTGGGTAATAAAATATTTTAACATTGAAATTTTGTTTTGTTCTATAGTAGGCTAAGAATTTTTCAATATATCATCATATTATAGAATAAGAATACTCATAAGGGGGAAGTCTCTTGATCACTCAACGATACTAGTCAGTTTAAGTTCTTTCAAACCATTTCAAACATCCTCACTAGTAATGGGCATAAATCGAATTAAAAATCATTCATAATCCGATTATAAAAATAATCGTCAGTATCCGATAATGGCAAAATACTTTTTTTAATGAAAAACGAAAAAGACTCCCAAGTGGTCAGTGTTTCGATATAATCTTTTTTCTTATTTCTTTTCGAGCAATTAAGCTCAATCTTCGAGAATCGAGTATTTTATATTTTTTCTTACAACTTGGAGTATGAAGTGGAGGAAGTGCGTACACTCTGCTGTTCAATTGGAGACAATGTGCGCGCCTTCTACTGTTATTAGAATATGAGTGATTTATAATTCGAATTATTGTTAGATTATATGCCGAGGCATATTCAATGAACTAGGAACAATATAGTAACCTTATGAAATAGCAGATGGACTAGCAAAGAAGGGGACTGAAAGACCCTTTTGGGGGCCGGAACCCTTTTGAGGTATCAGCCTCAATGTAAAATTGGAAGAAATAGGCAAAGCCGAAGAAAAGAGAAGATCTGACCATTGGAAATATCTTGTCATTAGACAATCAAAGATGCTGATGGGTGACTGCAACAAACGAATGCATAAGTCTAAGTAAAACTGCACTAAGAGTTCTAACAGGGATCCTAACGGGACATTGCCGCCTGAACGGGCACCTGAAAAAGCTCAGAATAGTGGAGGAAGAAGAATGTAGATTCTGTGGCGTGGAAGAAGAAACCTCCATCCACATATTTGCGAATAGCACAGCAATTCAGAATCCTAGGACACAGCACCTAGGAGATTATTGGTTAGAAGAAGGAAATTTACCTAAGTTGGAGCCTGCAAATATCCTAAAATTCCTCAGGGAAATAGGACTAAAGGAGCTACTGGTCTCTGAGACTTTCCTCAGGAACTAAGTAGAAGTAAGGGGGCACAATAGATATTTTAGGTCTCAGTGAATGTCACCCCATCATACATACATACATCATTAGATTATTGAAATCACTCATAACCTGATAATCTGATTATAGAAACGAGAAACGAGTTTATATCCACGTGTTTGTGTGATTCTCGCATTTTTAACATTTTAACTTTTATTTTACAATATTTCAATGTGACTGTTAGCTTGTGTTTGTACTTCAAACTAGACTTGTTCCTTTCTTTTTAGATATTAACTGTTTATCACTTCTGATGTTAAGATCAAGGAATCATTCTCGATTAGCTTCCCTGAAGATGTAAATAAAGATTTACGAGTGCTTGGAAATTTAAAAAGAGTACACTTTGCTGCTTACCTCAATATTATTTCTCCTTTTGTATACATATAAACACTCACCGGCAGAATTAACCGCCCACCTAAAATTTTGCTGAAGTTCGTTGTCCAAGACCTTTCGTAATTATTCATCGATTTCAATTGTTTCTACGCCAAATTGTAGATAAATTCATCGGTATTAAAACAAGCTCCAGATAGTTCTCCCAAAATGTTGAAAGCTTATTCATACAGGGTGAAAAAAAACCATGAATTGTAGTCCAATTTCTTAATACTCTGTGGAACAGTTCGGGAAATTTGTAGAGTTTACGCTTAGTTTATTACAAAGACCATCCTTATCGCTTTCTTTCAGTTTTTATTACACCTTGATTTCTTTTGAGGATACACGTATTCAAATAAATGCCTGGAATTGTTTTAGGGAAAAAATTGAATTTGTAATGTTTCAATATTCAACACTAATTTGAAACAAAAAGAAAAACATAATTGCTGTAGCTGTAGTTCCCTATGCTCCATTTGTTGGATATGACTTAATTTTAATGCACGACAATGCAAGACCGTATGTAGCAAATTTTGTTAACCAATATTTGGATGAGGTTGATATCCAACGATTAGAATAGCCGCATGTATCCCGGCTCTGAATCCGTGAAGAAATTGAAAAAAAAACATTCGTTGTCGACCCATACTACCCGAAACATTTAACGAGTTGCGTTTTGCGTTGCAAGCTGAATATGACGCAATTCTTCAAGATCGCATATTCGTCTTATCAATTCGATGTCTCGGCGATTGCGTGCAAGTATTGCCGCTAGAGGTGGGTATACGAAATATTGACAAATGCCAATTAAGTTTTTTTTTTGTTTCAAATTACTTTTGGATATTAAAACATTACAAATTAATTTTTTTCCTTAAAATAATTCCAGGATTTTATTTGAATACGTATATCTTCAAAATAAATCAAGATATCAAGGTGAAATAAAAACTAAAAGATAGCGAAAAGGATGGTCTTTGTAATAAACTAAGCTTAAACTCTACAAATTTCCCGAACTGTTCCACAGGGTGTTAAGAAATTGGGCTACAAATACATGGTTTTTTTTCACCCTGTATAAATAAGCTATCAATATTTTTGGAAAACTTTCTGGAGCTTGTTTTGATACCAATGAATTTATCTACAATTTGGCGTAGAAACAATTGAAATCGATGAAAAATTACGAAAGTTCTTGGACAACGAACTTCAGCAAAATTTTAGGTGGGCCGTTAATTCTGCCGGTGAGTGTATATATTTAGTCGTGGGTGGAAGTGGTTTGTTATTTGAAAAATCCGACAATAAGTAACTGCATAATCCAATTGACCGGCAATTCTTCCAGCAACAAAATTCCAAGCAGTTTTCACCGAGCGCTTCAACCACCTTCAATGAAAATTTCTATTTACTTCGTGCATACATCGTCGGCATCATTTTAACATACGCCATGCGTGATTGTCAATCAATAAACCGATCCGGACTCTCATCAATTGTTTTATGGTGAGCTGGTTTTCGAAAGAACCTGATCGAAATTGACCCTCATCCATGTTTTGAGTCCCTTTGTCCGTGAAAGCCATAGTAATCGAGTTAACCAGATTTTTGCTTTTCCGATGTTAGGCGATGTCTATTACCACGCTACAGTTATATAATATTATCGTGAATTTTATGGAGATGAAGTTAGCCGAGTTTGGAAAAAAATCTTTGATAAAAAAGTTTTCCGCAGCCTGGCGGGGTTGGGCATGATTTTTTTCTATAATATAGGTCTTTAGATATTCAATAAAAAATTTTAGAGCATGATTAGAGGTGGCCGGTAAAAGTTTGAGGCGAAACACGTCAAGTTGTACGATTTTTTTTTCGATCGCCTCAAACTTTTTCCTATCACCTCTAATCATGCTCTAATATTTTTTATTGAATAGCTAAAGACCTATATTATAGAAAAAAATCATTCCCGACCCCGCCAGGCTGCGGAAAACTTTTTTATCAAAGATTTTTTTCCAAACGCGGCTAGAATGTCGCGGTTAACTTCATCGTCATTGAATTTTCAATCCAGCTGCTTCTTTATTTTATGTTTCTCGCATCAAAAATTCAAGTTAAAATTTGGTTTTTAATTGATACATACATACACAGTTTGTGCCGGCATTTTGTCTTTAGAACCATCTTCAGTAAATTTACCATCTACAGAAATCAACGTTGTATGTATCTACCACTCATCATTGTTGTTTAATCGGGTATTCCCGATCCGAATTTTCATTTTATTTTAACAAATTTATTACATTGTCTTGAAAATTTTCGACAAAAGCAGTCACAATTTTCCACACATTTTTTCACCATTCCATAAAAGCTTGAGTTAAACTCTCCATGGTTACCGTTTGTAAGAAAATACAAAGAAAAGAAAGCAATTAAATTGCTGCTGTAGTATTTGTGATAAATCGCAAGTAAGTAAGTTTGTTAATACTATCGTATTTGGATCTATTAATACAAACTTCGAACTTTTTCTAAAGAAAGAAACAACTACTTATCATGCCACAGGCGACGAAGTACTTCCAAACTGGTGTATTTGTTTTCTCGATATCGTTAACAACAAATTATTCTTTACCATTGAAAACAATATTTTTACACGTTTGTTCAAATAATCTGTAAACATTCGAGTTGATGAGTTTTTTTTCTCCTGTTTTTGCACATCAAAAGTGCTCAGTTGAGGTTTTTTGGCAGCTGAAGAATTTAATACAATCAAACAAGTTATTTTTAGTGAGATCGATGGAGTGCTCTAAAATTTAATTGAAGTGCAACAGAAGGATAGCTATTCCAATAAGCTTATCTAAGGGCGTTGCAGCTTTCCAAGCGGAAGTGACGGCGAAAAGACAGGAAATAACATACCGTTCAGTTGCCATCTTCACCGACAGCCAAGCTGCACTAAAGGCACTTGATTAACTAGAGGTCAATTCTAGGTTAGTATGGAGTGCATAGCCGCCTTAAGCGCACTTCTAGACCATTGCAAGGTACCAGGGTACCTAGGTATCAGGTCACGAGGGTCGTAACGGCAACGAAGTGGCGGATGAAACGGCCAGAAAAAGCTCATCAATGCCATTCATTGGATCGGAACTCTTCTGCGGGGCGTCGCAATGTCGACAATAAGTATGGCTACCAGGAATTGGGTGGCTCAGAAACCTCTAGAATGGTGGGTAATTTCACCAGGACAGAGACAGGCGAAACAGTTAATTAGAGGACATTTGCCAACTTTCACGAAGATAGGAAAACTGTCAAAGTCGTAGTAGGTATGTAAACAGGGTAAGGTTAACAGGCACTCAAAGCTAATGGGGTTGACAGACGAAGCCATGTGCAGATTTTGTCACCTAGAAGAGGAAACTGAGCACATCCTATGCAACTGCCTGATGAATGTGGTTGTTTGGTTTCTTGTTCTAGGCGATGAGGAGCCACCGGCAAGAAATTGCATGAAAGATTCAGTCTCGAGGCGGATTGGCTACTTGAAAAGAGTCGGGCTGGAGAATATAATCTAGATTCAGACGACCACAATAGATCTGAAAAAGTCGCAGTGGAAAAAGCCGATTAGCCACCTCAACGAATTTAATCTAAAATCTAATCTAATTTAAGTGAATGCAAAATTGTAAGCTATTTTATTCGTAAAGTGGTTAGACTAAGTACAGTTAAAACTCTCAATCATCCTTATTGGTAACACAACGAAACGCCGTCTATAATTTGATTATATAAGTTCTTAAGCAATTTTTCTATATTAATCATTTTCCCAGCGAGCGGAGTCGATAACCCCCTAGACGCACCATTGACTTCTTTCGAATCGACATGAAATCCAGTCTGTGGGGAAATATCTCTGTGAAATCAAACTAATTGATTTGTACATTTTTCTGCGTTTGAAAGGTGTTGATTAGTAAATGGATGACCGGGAATTAGTTTTCTGTGCACTCAGCTGTGGACGTTATCTAAACAGTTTGTTAGTTTGTGATAGGATGAGAATTGCCTCATCACTCAGATCCAAACGTTTTTTTTTCCAAAACAAAATTATTTTTTTTTCATTAAATTATAAAATGTCAAAATATTTCATTGGTATTATACAAGGTTGTGAACGAGTGAAAGAAGTTAAATGAGTAGTAAATTATTGAATCTATATTCCCTTATTCAGTCACTTTTTATTCCGAATTGATGGATGAGAGACATAAATATGTGATCTATGGGCATTTGTTGTATGTTTTACGTCTATCACTATTACTCAACTATTTTGATTTATTATTCACGTATAAATTGGTGTGGAGAAGTTCGATATACACAATGTGCATCCAAACGAACATATACTTGTCACGTGCTGTCAATTTAGCACGAAATTAAATTTATCACATAGTCCACTATCTAAGAGCATAATATCATTTCACCCGACTAGCTATTACGTAAAGTACCTTCTCGACTTTGTTTGACAAGTTATGTTTAGGTATTATAATTTTTTTAACGTTCATAAAGAAAAAAACCTTTTAAACTTTGTATTGCTGCAAATAATATAAGAAGAGAAGTTATACAGGTTTACGAAAATTTAATTTCTCCATTTAAAATGAACACTGTATACAACCTTTAGCGCTCCATTTGATATAGGAAAATTTTAATAAAGAGCTTTATATTTTTCTTTTGTTAGTAGTTACGTAACGTATAAAAATAATATGGGGTCAATATATTTTGACTCTTTTATAGTAAAGCCAAGTAAATACCAGTAACGATTCCTGTAAATGCGAAATAAAATTAAGATTTATACAATTTTTGGTACATCTTTCTAACCATGGCAACAATCCTTTTCTTTATTTTATATTTCCAGAATCAGGGAAACAGTTATACATTATTTCGTTGGAAGAAAAATAATTTTCGTAGTTTTACACGTGAAAAAATTTAACAGGAAGTTTTCAAGTCTTTACTGTACCTTCGCAATCAACAAGAAAATTGTGAACTATATATTTATGCAATAAGAATTGCAGTGTGAATCATCTTTCCCGAAAAAATAATTTTTTTCTTATTTTTTAAAGAGCCACCTTGTATATACCGATTATGAATAACACTTCCAATTTTCTGTTCCACCTATACTTGATTTCATTATTTAAGAGTTGTATTCAACCTTTTATATATCTGTTACGTCCAAACATCGAAAACGCTGACAGAGCGAAAAAAACGACCGCAACGCGTTGTGGACGGTGTCGAACGACCAAATACCGAAATGACATAATTTTTCGCTTTGTGTCCGCTCTTGTTGACCACAATGCGTCGTGGTCAATGCTCAAACGGCCACGATGCGTCGTGGACAATGCTCAAACGGCCACGATGCGTCGTGGACAATGCTCAAACGGCCACGACTCGTTCTGGATGATTTAGAAAGCTCATAAATCGACCATGCTTTTAATATGTAAGTAAATTTACAGAAATAAATGAAAATTTCGAAATCTTTATTGTAGGCTTATTTCTACATGAAACTTTATTTACAATAAGAATCGCAGGTAGATAAAGCTATTTACTTGATATTGCAGGCACTATTATTGTGGCATTTATAATTGCTCAACACCTCATTGGCCCTGCAGTTGCACTTTTTTGTATTACAATAACGCTTACAGTGACACATGACAAATCCTTGTTTTGATCCAGACGAAAGAGCTGGAGCTTTTCTCAAATTTAATGAACAACCTGGAACATCCGATGAGTTTATAAAATTTGAATCATCGAAGTTGAATTCATCACGACTATAAAGTCTTTCCAGCACGCCCTCTTTGGTTCCCAACTTTTACAAGCTGGAATAATTAACGTTTATAGAACTACAGCTAGAATACTCCTACGACGATCTCTTCATAACATTCGTTCGTAAAATAATCACTCCGATCATTGCTGTTATCAATGGTATTTTTAATTTTTTCATTAAACACCTCTCTCGTTTTATCGTTTTTAGCAATGGTAGCGACTTCGCTCAATAACATATAGACATAACTTCACTCGAAGGCAGTCGGAAATACACTGACAAGCCTAGACAAGAAGGACCAGTTTATGAGCTCTCTAAATCATCCAGAACGCATCGTGGTCTTTTGAGCATTGTCCACAACGCGTCGTGGTCAACAAGACACGGACACAAAGCGAAAAATTATGTCATTTCGGTATTTGGTCGTTCGACTCCATCTACAACGCGTTGCGGCCGTTTTTTTCGCTGAATGAGCGTATTCGATGATTGGGCGTAACATATCGATCTATGGTAACAATGAAAAAAATCTGGGTTAAATATATCAGGGAAAGAAAGGAATCTTTACGGTTTAAACACTTGAATCTGGCTCTTGTTTTCCAGTGTGTATTTTTTTAAAGCTTCTAAAATAACATTTTCTAGCAGTTGCGTAACAGTCCGTAGGGAAATAAAGAGCATGGATGCTTTTTTTAAACAGGCCGCAGTGATAAAACGTTCACGTACCAATTCTGACCCGCGTATTACTTTAAATAAAGGTTTAAATAATTAAACTGAACGCAAAAATGTGCTGGAGGTGCAATTTGTAGAGATGCTTGTTTTGTGTTTAAAAAATTGTCTCCTAACGTCAAAAACTACTTTCAGAAACAGTATGGTTGGGTGTAAAATATTATCGCCAATCAAAGTTTATTGGAAATATGAAAAGCTGGAATCATGTTGAAGATTTCTACAACAACTCACGTCTCATATTTTGCATGCTTCTGATGTTATTGAAAAACAAAATTTAAACTCGCTTTTGACTTCAGCTTACGTACTTCGCCCGTATTGATTTCATTTAAAACCGTAGACGGTTCGATTTAACTTGAATTCTTCGACGTTTAAAATCTACAAGCCTTAAAAAGGTGGATGATTTTATAAAACTAAGCTCCTTTTACGAATTCAATGTTTTTCAATATGCAAATTCACCGGCCAAAACACATGAATTTAAATAGACCTTTGGTGATCAAACACCAGCAACAAATTTAGCGACATAAGAAAATTATAGTTGTACTGGAGTTGATTCGTAGATTAAAAAGGACCCCGCGCTTTTCTTATGCCAAAGTGGTGTTCCGTCAAATGTTATAAATTTTGGATATAAAGTTGTACTCGACTTACTGACCAAAACTGTCCATGGGACCTTCTTTTCGTTCAATATAAGAATTTCCTAGAATTCAAAAATTCGTCCTTATATAATTGAGTCCCACCCTGTATATGTTGACATTTTGAACTATTTATGTGGAAGTTTACGATAAACTAGAACATATCAATGGTACTATCAACTAAAAATACATATTTATTTGTTAATAATAAAATTACGTGGTCACGAAAAACAAGGATTTTTCAACTTTAATTGGTCCCACACTTTTGGTCAAGAAGTCGAGTACAACATCATATCCAAAATTTATAACATTTGACGCCACTTTGTCATAAGAAAAGCGCGGGGTCCTTTGATATCGTATTTTTATATTTTAACAGGAAGTTGAACATATTTTGTACGAGATTGTGGTGCAGTCGTTATGTAAACGGAAAGGAGAGTTGCGTTTTTGAAAACTGACAACCATGACTTGAATTTGAATACAAGTAGCCTAAAAGCGAGATTATAGCATGGAACACGAGCTATTATAAAACAGTCATAATTAATTGAAAAGTTTCCTACCTGTTTCATATTAAAATAATGTATTGTTCTTTTTTTCATTATTCGCGAATTATAAAAACTTTATTTTCTGGTCTCGTGGACCTAAATAAACGTTTTTTTTTTAGAATATGGTTTGATTGGCGCCCAATTTATTTATTTTCAAAAATGTCTACCTCTGACGATGATGATACAGCAGAATCTCAGTGAAACAGCTGGTAGCAGCTGGAAAAACAATATAAATATATAAATAATAAGAAAAAATGTATCCATGTGTAGGTTTAATTCTAATACATCGCCGGAGTTTTAAATCGGAACAATTTAAAAAAAATAAAACCATATTGTTTTCACGCCTCATACCTATGACAATGAGCGCAAATATCCAACGTGTATAAAATATAGGGAGGTGATCCGAATAATGTTATTTTTTGGTGAATATGTTTCTGTCATTCAATAAGCTGCACAAACAATGGTTATATAAAATCTCTTTTATGCCCGGAAACTTTCACATATCTTTTAGGAAATAATAAATATGTAAATCCTGTGTAAAGAAATGGCTGTCCAGTTTGCCTTCCGATCATTTGTTATACGCTATATCTGATATATACAGTGGCAAAGTTTGGGATAACAGCTACTTAAAATTTCTCAAACTTTTAAAGCGTATATCTGGCACATATATTTCTTCGTTTTCAGTAGGAACTTTCTAAATCTCTTTACATCACGGCAAAAGTGCACCTGTACAAAAGAACTACAATCTTTTTAAAGAAAAATTATGATAGTTTTCAACTTCCTATTATTTTTTGAAATCATACGTATTAAGTCCATTGATTGATTCAATAAATAACCATATTCTGACAACAAGTATTCAATTATTGTAAATTTTCGTATGATTATTGTAAGTAGGTATAGGTTTGTTTTGTTACGTGCTTTGTCTTTGTTAATTTCTTGTACATGTTTCGGGTATTTAAACTTCCTGTTGAGTGTCCTCTCCTAACGAAGGTATCATAACTACATTGCTATCCAAAACCACAAGTTTATCTTCATCCAGAAGTGAGAACAAAACATTTATCTGTATAGTAGGTACACCGATTTAATTTTAGTACACATAACTTAGCTAGATGCCACAAAAACACTATGATGCGGTCGGTATTATCTTTAAAACATAATTATACTCGTATCTGCTAGCTTATTTTAGGAGGAGAGTAATAATTACATTATCCAAGAATAATACTACACTTAAGCTTGATTAATTAATATTTTTATGTATGTCACTAACATCACACATCTCTTTTTTGAAGCAATATTCTCAAAGCTGGACAAATCCCATACAAGTGTATTGATTAAATTAATGTAGAACAATAAAGAGGGAAACTTTAAAAAGAAGAAAACAGAATGTACTAAAGCGTAGAAAGTAAAAATAGCTTGAGGAAAAAATTAATAACAGTAATGATAAGTGTGTGGTACAGATTTTTACCAGGAAGAGATGAATGCAGCTTGGGTTGTACCAGGAATTGAGGATCTTGAGAGGTTAAGAATATTTCTCCATGACTATATAATAATGCACAATAGTATATTCCATACCTAGCGGGGAAGTAGATCATTACAGCCCAGGAATGATCCTTCCAGCGTAGTATGTATATTATTTTATTCACAATCGCTTAGTTACAAGCTTTGAATTTAATAATTTTTTCGACAAAGAACTTCATCAATCTGTTGCTGAGCAATATTACTAATTTATTGGTTTTGACAATTATGTCATAAAATATTCTGTCTGTCACGAAATTTCAATTTTTTTGGTCAAACAAGTACATAATGTTTTATTTTTAATTAACCTGTACTACTCCGGAAGTCCAAGAAGCTGCGGTTGAGGGAATAATTTCGTAGAATAGCAAAAAAGGAATTAACTTTTTTTTTTAAACCAGCTTAACACAATATTGTCATACTTCAGAAAAGTTACACATGCTTTTAGCCGGAAAAGTACTTTTCCGACTATAGCGTGGAAGTGAAAGTAAGGAATGAGTCAGTTCCCTAGAAATGTTTATATTACTGACCGATTGTGAATAAATTATTTTTACAATTTAGCTGAATAATGATATAAATTCTTCACACTAGTGAAGAATGAAATAGAATTCACTCTCGTTAGCCAATCACATTCTATGATTATCAGAAAACACGCTAAAATGAATAAATCAAATCGTCTCTTTTAAAACGTCAAATGTCTAACTAGGTAAATCGCTTCTGGTAGCCCTTCGTTCGAAACGTCAAAATAATCATAATTTTACGTATATATAGAGAACAAACTCGACAACTGTAGCGATAGCGATAGATTTAATACGTTTGAGTACGTATATTTATGCTATCTCTATTATTATTCCTAATAATGTTATAATTTCATTTAAAAATGTAAAGGTTTCTATTAAAAATATGAGTTACCTATATCTATGTTCTTTACATACAGGTTTGGGATAAAGTATGGAACCAAGTAAATATCTTTTAAACGAAAAGAGCGATATTTATGAAAATTTGCAGGTAAGTGCAATGGAACAAAATGCATCTGATGTATATTTTTTTGTTAATAATATACTTCCGGTTTAACCGGAAATGCCATCAACTTCTTTAATTTAAATGGGACACCCTATATATTTTTACAGATTTTGAAAGAGCTTGTTATTTTGAATTCATACATACTGAGTTTAGTGTAAAAAAATTTGTAAAAACGAGGAATATAGCACTTTCATCAACCTCCTTTGAGTTTTTTGCATTAGAGCAAAAAACTATTTAGATAAACTAATTGATGTTGTTTGTATGCATGGTAATAAATAAACAAGTACTGTTTATTACGTCTTTTGTTCTCCAAAAGTGTCAAATTCTAATTGACGGAAATAAATTTCACAATTTAGAATGGTTCAATTAAGTGAAAAAGAGCGTATTGAAATTTTAATGATGATCGGTTATGGTGATCGTGTTAGAACTCATAAAGAAGTGTGTCATATTTTTAATAATTTGCATCCGGAGAGAAATCCTATATCACGCTCAACAGTAACTGAAACATTACAACGTTTTAATACAACTGGGATGGTAAAAAATTTGATAAAACCTGGAAGACCGCGGACTGCAACGAACGAAACTGTTAAACAAAATATTGCAATCGATTTAGAAGAATCACCTCAAACTTCCACCACAAATTTGGCACTAATTAAACCATGGTATCAGTCGACGTTCTGTAGGAGAGATATTAAAAAGTGAAAAGTATCATCCGTATAAGGTACAGTTGGTTCAAGAATTGTCAGACGATGATTTTGACCGACGGCTGGAATTTTGCGAACGGCTAATGGACATCTGTAATGTCGACGACAATTTTGCTTCTAACATAGTTTTTTCCGATGGGGCAACTTTTTGTTTAAATGGAACAGTTAATCGCCATAACTCAAGGTATTGGTCAAATGAGAATCCTCATTGGATTCATGAAGCACATACCCAGCATCCACAGAAGTTAAATGTTTGGATGGGAATTGTCGAAAATAGGCTTATAGGCCCATTTTTTATCGACGGAAACTTGAATGATGATAAGTATTTGGATTTACTAAATAACGAAATTATTCCTGCACTCAACAGAATGGGCAATTACCACAAAATGTTTAGTTTCAACAAGATGGAGCACCTCCCCACTATGATAGACGGGTTAGGGATGCGAATTTTCCAAATCGATGGATTGGACGTAGATGATTCATAAAGTGGCCTGCTCGTTCTCCGGATTTTAGCCCGTTAGATTTTTTTATTTGGGGCTATCTAAAATCACGTGTTCACGTTAGACGACCAACAAACTAACAGGAATTGAGACAAATAATTATTGATGAATGTGAACTAATACGTGGAGAAGTCTTGAAAAGAGTGACTCAAGAATTTGTTAATAGAATGGCATATTGTCAGCAAGTAAACGGCGAGCATTTTGAACATTTGAAGTAATTTTCTTTCTCATTATTCTAAAATAATGAAATGTACACCTATTGTACAACTAACAGTGAGTTATTCCTCGGTTTTACAAATTTTTTTACACTAAACTGAGTATGTATGAATTCAAAATAACAAGCTCTTCCAAAATCTGTAAAAATATATAGGGTGTCCCATTTAAATTAAAGAAGTTGATGGCATTTCCGGTTAAAGCGGAAGTATATTATTAACAAAAAAATGTACATCAGATGCATTTTGTTCCATTGCACTTACCTGCAAATTTTCATAAATATCGTTCTTTTCGTTTAAAAGATATTTACTTGGTTCCATACTTTATCCCAACCCCGTACCTCAGTGGTAGAAATAATTGAATCTTACGTGGGCGATCGGGGTACGATTCTACTACGACTTTGGTATTATCACTACACCTTTTAGCGGTGAAGAGATGGAACCTTCTGAATGGAGTATTTATAAATATTGGACTACCGCAGAATTCAGCTGTAAGCCAACTAAAAGACGGAACATATTTTTTGGTATAAATGGAAGTTCGAATAATGTGAACATAAAGCCGTATGTTTTGATATAAAAGTTTAATGCAATCGTTCCATGATTACATCGAGTAAACTTTACAATCCGTTTCCATAATATTTATCCAATAAATTTGGTTTTGTATTTTTAATCTCACTTTTTAAAGCTGGTTTTATATTTTAAATTTTGATTAAAATCATCCGCCATTCTGTCTCGGAAGTAATAATGAAATTTGAAAAGGTCGCTGCTTGGCAATATTTTCCTTGATACTTCACAAAAAAACACTTTGATGTAACTCAAATTCCTACCTGTTAACCTGTTAATTTTTTCAGATGAACGGTATGTTAACGCGATATAACGAGCACATAAAATCGATGATGTAGAATTTTGTTTATTTTATTTTCAACGTTGTTATATTAACGTACATGTAATCCATGCAATAAAGACCTTGTAAGGACCTTAGCTTGCAAAATTCATGGTAGTTATAGAAAAAAGCTTATATCATATTTTTTGGGCCGCTGAATCCAAATTTTTAACTTCCCTCCAAAGATGCCCCCCGCAACCCCCCCAAATGTTGAAAAAAAGAAAAAATATCGGTTTTTTTTGGAGTTATTTTTAATTTTAGAAAAAAACTACCTGTAAATTCGGAAAGCAGACAAAATTTGCGACAAAAATTCTTTAAACACTTTGACGTAAGATAGACGTGCCAAAGACGTGCACTTGGTCTTCCACTTATCCAGATTTCCTTTCCTATGATGTAAAATCACGCGCTCTAAAACAGTACTGAAACTTTTGGGAATATCAGACTCTGCATCGCAGAAAAAATCGTCAGAAGGGGATATTCTTGTTTCTCATAAACGTTACTCCTGATGTCTTCTAAAATTATGCTAGCTGCTACTTGCACGACTCGATTTCGCTCTTCTTGCTGATCGGCACATCTCTTCTGGTAAAACACATCATCAAGAATTTTATCTCCTGAGCTACGAAAAGACGCGACAGCAGGTTTTTTGTGGGCTTTTGTGATATCCAGAACTACCCTGAATTTTGCAAGCTAAAATTATGTATTTCCTGGACTAACGCTTACAAATCAATTTGATCATCAATACCCCAAATTTTACAGACTGGTGATTTCCATTTTTGGACAATTCTGTATGGTACTTTAATGAATTTGAATTCAAAATTGCATCAAAAAGATTCTCCAAATAAACTAACTCAACAAATTGTCACTGTTCTAGATTCCTGGCATGGATGGTAACAAAACAGGTGTTGCAGGTGGCTTCATAGGACCAGTACTTGCCATTAGTTTCACCGAACACAAGTTTCACACTATTATCAAAATTCACCAGGATCTGTCTTTAATAAGACTCTTCATTTGCAGTATGATTAACAAAATAAAACGCTGATGATGGAGGAAAAGGTGTTCAATTAGCCACGGACTCAGAATAAAGTGAAAAATAAGAAAAAACAGGAGTAAGAAAATTAACACTTCTATACGAAATAGCTATTTTCTTATTGTTTTTCTGTATTATACGTAAACGCAAATATACTACTCAAAACTGCCACATCATTTAATATGAATTTATTAGGTTGCCGAGATATGAAATAAACTTTCAAAAATTTTGAACTGCAACCATTTATATAAATCAAGTGACAGCGGTCCCAAATGAG
The DNA here is from genome assembly GCA_949126875.1 of Lochmaea capreae. Classification (NCBI taxonomy): domain Eukaryota; kingdom Metazoa; phylum Arthropoda; class Insecta; order Coleoptera; family Chrysomelidae; genus Lochmaea; species Lochmaea capreae. Next base: position 11,757,116 of record OX421402.1, on the reverse strand, counting down.
ACCACGAACGGATATGATATATAAGATGCAAGGCAACTGTATTTCAATATTTTACAGTTATCTATTTATCAGGTATGTAAAAAAATGTTATATATAAGAGCACGTCTGGATATTATATTAATATGTGGATGACTGAATTCTTAAATTCATATTGGTTAGTTGTTATTAACGTTATATTGAAAGTTGACTCAGTATTACATTTAGAACAGTGAGAATAACTTTAGTGTTGTTTTTTGTAGATGCGAAGAAGGAATAACAATTTCGACGATTAAGAGAGATTTGGAAAATTAGACGTTATTTCTGGAGAATATAAAATTGTAAAAAACAAAAAGACAAAGTACTTTGTACTGTTTCTGTTGATTCGTTGATGCTTCAATAAACCTATCGGAATATAATTTACCCAGACAAACGAAAATAAACCTGCAGTTTCGGGGACTCAACAGATAAAATATTGCTTAGAGTGTAACTGATTAACGAAAGAAAATCGAAGACTTATTGAAGAAGCCGGAAGTAAGAAGACTTGAAACACAACCAGACACAGGCGTATAACGTGTAGAGGGGAGTAAGAGGAAAGGGAATCTGAGAAGAAGTATTCATTATTTGGTAATTTTATGATATTATTACGGAATTAACAAGCTACGATGCAGATTTATTCCAATAGATGAGCTAGTCGATCATATTAGACCAGTTATTATAATTTTTTAATTATAGATTATTACAGTTCCCTGTAAAACTTTCGTATTTAGTAAAGCGCGATACCAATAGATATCGAATAATAGTTTTATGCTATTAACGTCTTACGATGTTTTGAAAATGTTTTCAAAACCGTGACCGTTCACTTAGAAGAAACAACAACTTCTCGAGTTATATGCCCCGACAGACGTTGAATTACACTTATAAGTTTGTGTCAATTAGAATTTTGGTTTGCAGTTGGAGGTGAAGATGTCGCTGTTATCACAGCTTTAACATTTCCTATACTAAAGGATATGTATTGATTGGGATTTGAGCATTGTCTTTAGTCCGGAATTAAGCTCACAGACCTCTCGGACGGCGAACGTCTACCTTGTACTGATGAGGCGCAAATACGACAAACTGGACTACAAGTGATATTCTCCCTTCTAGTTGCAAACCAGAATGGTTGGTTAAATCTTGTAGATCACACCGACCCCGTTTAACTTATAAGCGTAAGTCAAAGTCTGTCGGGGCATATAAACCGAGAAGTTGCTGTGAACGGTCACGTTTTTAAAAATATTTTCAAAACTTTGTAAGGCGTTAATAGCATAAAACTATTATTCGATATCTATTTTTTAATTATGTTGACAGGGTGACACAACCAATTATTTTGTATATTGATTCATTTTGAATTTATATTCAGGTTCAATTTCATATTTGCCGACAAAAACATAAGTTGCCACTTGACTACAAATTATTTTTTAGCATAAAACATAAGGTGAATTTGGTACACGCATATTTCATATTTTGCTTATACAGTGTGACCCATTTTGTTTGGAAGCACCCCTATAAAATCCGCATTTTTCAACCGATTGTGATTTAGTCTTTTTTGTTAGATTCAGTATCAAAAACAGTATTTGAGCACAAATTTTCATACCATAATAGCTATTTTCAAGGCCCTCTATGTTAATTTTTCTTTGCCAAAAAAGACGAAAGTATATTAGGCATTTTTTTTCTCAAATATGACTACACCACTGGATTCAGAATCATCACAAATGTAAACTATTAAAATTTTATAAAAAAAGTTTTATTAACAACAAAGTTATCACTACATGAATTTGGAAAAAAGTTGTTTTTTAATTAATTTTTTACTAAGAATGTAGACACATTTTAAAAATGCCAACATGGTAAACAAAAACTAGGACTCAAACATATTGCACTGTAAAAATTCGAAGCCGATACCTTAACCTGTTCTGGAGTTATAGCTTCTGAGAGTAATGTAAAATTGTGCTGATGTGATGAAAATACAAATTAACACCTAATAATACATTTTAATTATTAAACTACTCAATAATAATTTAATTCTACATTTTTGTAGCCTCGACTAGACCTCCGTTAATTTCCACACATTTCTCGTATCGTTTGCGACTATGTCCTAGCGCTTTTTTTATTTCATATGGCGATATTCCAGCACACGCCTGTCGTATTCTGTCACACAGTTCTGCTCTACTCCTTGGACGTGTCTTATACACTTTTTGTGTCAAAAGACCCCACAGATAAAAATCCAATATAGTTAAATCGGGCGATCTAGGAGGCCATTCGATCAACTCGCTACCGCGACCTATCCAACCATTTGGAAGTTTTTCGTTAAGCCACTGCCTGACAATCCTAGAATAGCGTACAGAACAACCATCTAACTGAAATATCAAATTTCTTCTTTCTGCTAGTGGCAGTTCGTCAATCACTGCGGATAACTCACCTTCCAGGAATTCCATGAAGTTATTGGCATTCATGTTACCCTCAAAAAAGAATGGACCTATTATCCTGTCTTTTAAAATTCCGCACCAAACATTCACCTTTTCAGAATATTGGCTTTTGCAATTTGTTACCCAATTAGGATTTTCAGGTGCCCAATATCTTGAATTTTGTGATGAAACTACGAAATTGGTGGTAAACGTGGCTTCATCACTAAACATAACACTGGCTAAGAATATTCTTGAATTAAGGTATTCACCTTAAGCCCACAAACAATATCCCATGCGTTTTTCTGTATCACCTGCCCTTAAAGTGTGGAGAAATTTCGGTTTAAATGGTCGCATGGAATTTCTCTTTAAACATCGCCGAATGTTTTCTCTAGGCAAGGCTAAATCTAAACTAGCGACTCTTAAGCTAACATTTGGATTGTTGGCAAAGTAGTCTATGACAACACGGTCATTAAAATTTCTTCCTTGCAGATTTTTTTTTTAAATACGTTAAGTCACTGCTCCAGTCTCAATAAATACTTTTTTAATTCGATTAAATATTTCTGTTACTTCTCGTTCACTTCTATCATTGTAACCACACAAACGTACAATTTCAACTTTGTCTTGAATAGTTGAAGCAGCCATTGTCAAGAACAGGTAATTATTTACAACATTTAGTACTTACTATTTCATACAAATGTTACTGACTGACATAAATGAAATGTCAAAATCAAAACCTACTTCCGACTTTTGTTTGAATTTTGTAAAAATGGCTTTAATATCTAATTATGTACATAATAAAGCTGAGAACATTACAAAAACTAAGTTGCAAATTTAGAGTTAAATTATCATCCTTTTGATCAAAATGTTATTTTTTAGAGTTGTTAATTTGTATTTTCATACTCGTTGATTTCATTTTGTTAATAAATGAAATTATTGAGCACAATTTTACATTACTTTCAGAAGCTATAACTCCATAACGGGTTTAGTTATCGGCTTCGAGTTTTTACAGTGCAATATGTTTGAGTCCTAGTTTTTGTTTACCATGTTGCCATTTTTAAAATGTGTCTACATTCTTAGTAAAAAATTAATTAAAAAACAACTTTTTCCAAATTCATGTAGTGATAACTTTGTTATTAATAAAACTTTTTTTATAAAATTTCGATAGTTTACATTTGTGATGATTCTGAATCCAGTGGTGTAGTCATATTTGAGAAAAAAAAATGCCTAATATACTTTCGTCTTTTTTGGCAAAGAAAAATTAACATAGAGGGCCTTGAAAATAGCTATTATGGTATGAAAATTTGTGCTCAAATACTGTTTTTGATATTGAATCTAACAAAAAAGACTAAATCAAAATCGGTTGAAAAATGCGGATTTTATAGGGGTGCTTCCAATCAAAATGGGTCACACTGTATATTAATTTATAATAGTAAAGTTGATATCAAAAATAACTAATAATAGGAAATAAACCAGTTTCCATTGGAAATTACTTCCAAATTTTAAAATAAAAAACAAATTTTAATGCAGTTTCCGACCACCACCCGAGGATTTCCGAACGCTACCGATGATACGTGTGATGTCATACCATGTGATTACTTTTGTCAATATGGCCGGTATTGCATTAGGTTCTGTGTAGTTTTGTGTTTATATTGTATTTTAATTAACTATTAATTGCTTCATCGACGTAAAAATATTATTTATATGTTTGTTTGAGACCATTACGTGTTTGTGTGTGCTTTTTTTATTTCTAAAAGTCAACGTAAAGTAGAAAGTGGACATAAATATTCGATATTTCCGAGGATATTTTAATTAGAAGAAAATATTTGATTTACTAGTTCAGTGTTCAGTGACGCATAGCTTGCAACCACAATGCCCATCTCTTAAGTGCATTGTTGCTTGCGCCACCAGGTAAAGTAACAAATATTTTGTCTGGCGGTTTAATAGTCATTGATTTACACTCTGGAACAATGCAATACTTGTAATACAATGTTTTTTTTCGGCTTTATCCATTTTTAAAGCTTTCAGAAACAAATTAGGTCACAAGAACTCAGAGCGTGATACACGAATAAGCACGTAAACAAATGACGTCACTCCATGGGGCTGCCATCTTTATGATGTAAAGCGCGTTTTGGCGGACTTTCAAATTTTATGATTTTTAAAGTCTTTTTAAAAGTAAAGTTTCTATTTTTTTGAAAAAATAGACATGCAAGGTGTTAGGGGACCTGATAAAGCGTCAATTCCCACCAATAGCAAAATTTATGCTTGTACCCTATTATGGTATTTATTTTGATTGAGCTATTTTGATAATGTTTGTAGGTAATAATGCCTAATTTGGGAGATATTCCGAAAATCAGAAAAAGTATGGCCAGAAGTTGGAGGGCTTGGAACTGAGAGAGGTGATAGGAAAACGCGAAAAGAGGTAGGTGACCGTTCTGGTTTCCATTTAGACAAACGATCTCCAAAATTTGCGCAAGAAGTAAGAGAGATGAATCAGAAGGTGCAGTTATCTGATCTTATTGTTTTTTTGTAATGTACTTGAACTTGATTATATGGTAGTGATAGAGAAGGAGCTGCACACATTTGTTCCGTTATGAATGACAGGAAGAAGAAGCGAAGGAAGAGGTGAACTCCGATGGAAATAAAATAAGGAAGTAATAAAAGTTTAATTTGTTGACAGTTCGAAACCTCCCAAAGCATGGGCAAAAGTTTTCAAGGTCAAGCGTCATTATTAAATTGATGCGGTGTTGTTCAAGCCACTACTGTATTTTTTATGCTTTGTTTTGTTTATTATATGTATATACTGCATGTGTGTATATTTGAAAGGAATCAAAATAAGTCAAGATGTTTTTAGCTACAAAATGTAATTAAATGTGGCATTAATAAAGATGTGTCTATTACTAGAGAGATGAAGTTAACCCTGTTACTCAAACTGGAATCTGGGGCTTTACTCAATTTTCATTACTAATTATATAATTAATATACTATCCGGAACCTTAATTTTCAGAATCTAATTATTTTAATACAATTTATGATCAGAAATGTGTCCTGCATAATTTAATGAACATTATCAATCATTTGTGAGATGACTGTTTTTGAAGTCTTCATTTAAGGATAATAATACATGGGAAATTCCAAATTTTAACTGGTATTTCGTGTTTTACATAAATAAGAAAACGAAAAAATATGTTTTCATTGATAATCTAGATGTGAAATTTTGTGATGAATTCATCACATCTCAACAAATAATGGAAAAATTATATTTCGAAATACTGCCATCCGAATCTAGATCAACGATTACGTGTTTTCCTAATTCTTAAATATTCAGTTAATATCTCATATAATATCTCATAACCCAATATCAAACTGTTGAGAATAGATTTCCCGTATCATCCACTTGATCTGAATTCCCGATGAGCACACAACGAAATGGAAACTGAGTATCTACTATAAGGTTTACAACGTGGCTAGAGGAGAATGGAAGATAGGGACAAAGAGTCCAATTAATTCCGGTAGGACACTCCATTCTAGTATTTTCCATTGCGCTACTTTAACACTTACGATTTCCCCAACTGTTTAATCGTGTTTAAAATATATCTGCCTAAAATATATTCATACTTCATAAAGCGGACGAAATAAACAAACACACGTGGACAACTCGGTAAAGATTTCGGTACAGAATAGAACTCACCCAACTAACAAGCTCTGCACACCACACATTTTGAATTTCTATCGGTTTTTGAACGAAATATTGATAAAAAAGATATCCAATGAAAGATGTAAGGAAGAAATAAATATTACACAAAATTATAAGTTTATAACAGTTAAGTACACATCACTGGCGAAGTCGACTCTACAAATTACGCTGCAACTGGTCGGAACCTCATCAACTCGTTCTCAACCAATAGAGTGTTCAACTTCAAATTTTGACTTCGTGTTTTATTAGGTAATATTAATAAGTGACATAATATGGATATTCAAAAATAAAATTTAGTCTTTAGATTAACTGGAAAAAATGAAAACTAAAATTTACTAAAATTATGCAACTTATAATGCAGATACGTCAATAGTTTAAATGTGAAGTTGTCGATAGTTTGATGTTCCATGTTTTTTCTTCTCCTGTTTGTTGTTCAGAACGAAAATGTTGACATCTGACATCTATCATTCTGTTGTTTACCTTGTTCAACTTGAATTTGAAGCATTTTATTAATAAAAGGCATAAAACTTAAACTTGAACTAATTGAAAATTTAAATCAAGACAAAACCACATGCGACAACTCACTGTTACTCTAACCTTAACTTCTTCTTTTCTTCTTCAATTTGGGTAACTACCCTCTTATGATTATTTTGTTCCATGTCAAAATATGTGACTAACTTCAACTTATACTAGTGACGTCAAAATCTAAAAGGTGGATTTTAAACGGGGTTAAAAAAAATAACACTATTAAATTTTATAAAATACGATGCGATGTAATTTGCTCCTTTAGAATTAACGATCTGCTAATCATAAACAATAAGGATCTATTTTAAGTTGAACACCCTATTGCATCGCATAGATAAGTCGAACCCACTATGTTTTTTTTACTTGAATCAACAGACATATAGACGACAAAAAAAGAAACCAAATTTTTTAACAGAATATATAATTAAAATTGTAATGTATATGTCGTGGTCACATAGCGGAATCCGTCATTTCGTGAAAATCCGAGGCAGCACATGAACCGTCGGCATATCGTGTAAACCTGCACCAATTCACTATCTGCCGCGGCATTTCATGAAACGCCGGGCATCTTGTGTACCGAACCTTCCAACGTAATCTGCCGTGTTGTAGACGTTGGGGGTTCATGAAATGCGTTACAGACACGTCAGGCGACAATGTCCCATTGGGATTCCTGTTAAAACTCTTAGTGCAATTTTACTTTGACTTATGCATTCATTTGATCTCAACAAGTTGTAGTCACCTAGAAGAATATTCGATTGCCTAAGCCTTACTAGATCTTTCCAATGGTCAGATCTTCTCTTTTCTTCGGCTTTACTTTTCTTCCAATATTACATTGGAGCTGATTCCGCAAAAGGGTTCAGTCCCCCTTTTCACTAGTTCATCTGCTATTTCTTTTCCTTCTATTCCAGTGTGTCCTGATGGAATCCACAGTAAGGTGACTATATTGTTTTCGCCTAGTTCATTGAGTATGTCTAGGCATTCCCAGACCATTTTGGAACTGATTACACAAGAAATCAGCGCTTTAATGGCTGCTTGACTATCAGACATTATGATAATTCTTTGTCTTTTATATCCTTTGTCAATATTGAACTGGGCACACTTTCTTATTGCGTGAATTTCCGCTTGAAAGATACTTGGGGTTTTTTCCAAGCTTTCAGAATATTTGGTTCCTGGCGCGTACACTCCTATCCCAGTTCCTTCTATTGCTTTTGAGCCGTCTGTGTACCACTGAATGGCATTCTTTCCAAGTCTGGTAATGGTATTTGGAACCCATTTCTTCTTGTTGCTTAATTCCATAACGATCTTCTTTGAAAAGTTATACTTTTTCATCATAACATCTTGTGGCATGTCCCAGGTTGTCTGATTTATATGAAGTGAAGAGGTGGTGTTTTTTTTAGAATTAACGATCTGCTAATCATAAACAAGGATCTATTTTAAGTTGAACACCCTATTGGATCGCATAGATAAGTCGAACCAACTATGTTTTTTTTGTTTGAATCAACAGACATATAGACGACAAAAAAAGAAACAACTTTTTAACAGAATATGTAATTAAAATTGTACTAAATTAAGCTTTTATATTAATAGAATATATTAGTTTCCAATTACATTGTAATGCTCTATTTGCTACCTATACCTTAAGGATAATAACTGGCTACAATGTAATGAGACCATCAATTCTTCATGGTTTTACAATGAAAGTTTTATACTTGGGATAACAAGTCTTAATTCTCATTTACCTTGATGGAATACATGCTTCTTATTTGTTTCAATTAAAGGAAGATAATGCTTATTACAGTTTCCTGTAATATTGTCGTATTTAATAAAGTGATTTATCAACAGATTATTCTTTCGACATCTAAAGGAAGATACAATAGACATAGCAATACATGCTTTTCATTGGTAAGTTTCTTTAAATCACATCGTCTTGTATGTTTGTTGTTTATACGCCTGATAGCGTCAATTATTTCATTTTTAATGTCATTACTTTGCAATCTGGACCTTTTTGCAGCGACCGCTTTTCTTAATCCATATACCATTATGGAACAAAAAAAAATTTCTTAAGTTTAATTAATTGATCACAAGGCGCCCTAAAAATTTGCAAGGAAGTGTTCTCAAAGACCATAAATTACAATCATAATAACACCATTTAAGCTGATGGTTATAAAAACAATTCCTTTCATCCTTTAAATGAAAAATGATAATATCGATTGTTAAAATGTACCACATCCAATGTAATTTTTAAGTTGTGTAGTGCCGGATTTTCTAGCACATTAAAAATTAATAAACTGGGTGTCGTTCCACACACTGTGCTTCCGTATTTAGTTAAATAACATCCAACCATTGGCTGTTCCTATTCCGTTTTTGTGAGGTATAGATGTTGGAGAACATTCAATGCATTGTTAAAAGAGTGTTTTGCTGACATTGTGATATTTTTTGAAATTGTGGAACAGTTGTCTTCAGTATTAGTGTCAGCTTATACATCCATTGGATGAAGAGAAGGAAATCTTAGTTACTACTGCATTCTTTGCGCTACTGAACAAGTCCAGATAATGCTGCGTTCATCCAATAAACGAACGTATGCAAGAGTTTGATGGATTTAGTGGTCATCGGCATCACCGATAAAAATACATAGTTTCCCACTTCTTTCTTCTCCAATTTTTTGAGCATTCGAAACAAATGCGAGATATTGCACACTCTGATGAAAATCTAGCCACTCCAGATATTGAAAGCGTCATAACGTGTTCGAGCATTCATTTCTTCATTCGTTTGGGTTATTCTCAACAGTCCTGGTACTTGAACTAAATCTTTGTACCATTTTTCATATTTTACTTCCATTCCAGAGGCTTCGTGTCTTCTATATAGACCACTAGTTTGACTGAAGGGATTTTCAGTAGTTGTAATGGTTGTATTATTTCGTTTCTTCTCCAAAGTCCTACCATCTTAGTCCTTGTAAGTTCTCAGAGAAGCAGAGTAAGCGAGTAGGTGTTTCATCATAGAGTTCACACTTTGTCGGTAACTGTCTTCAAATGTCTCTTATTCAGTTTCAATAGCCTGGTTGAGAGTTCATTGTCTACCTTGTTTTGTTGTGTTGGGTCGATATTTCCGAACCAATTGCAAGATATTGTGTTTATTAAAAGTGAAATAACAAAAATAAAAAATTCCGACCGTTTGAAGGTGCCTTTGGTGACCGAATTTTTTTAAATTTCACATTGAGTTTAGATAAACTATAACTAAACTGTTGCGGAATACAAGAGATTGAAATAAAACATGGGAAAACATAGGAAGAGATTTAGAAACGACAGATGAGAAAATATTCATTACAATACTGTTACAATTAGAAATCTAGATTAGTGATTAATTTTGTTCCCTTCGAAACGTGACTAAGGAACACTGTCGTGAGATGGAATGAAATATTCTCTAAATAGTTCTTAAACATAAAATGCTCGTTGCAAGATATTATGATTGAGTTGGTTAATATTAATTAAATCTGTATTATACCCATTAAAAGATTATGTATCTTCCTCAAAGTCAGAGTTTTCAGTGCATAGCACATTAAGTCGACAACAGCACTATATAATCTACCAAAACTGGTTAAACTTCAAAATATATGGTGAAAACTCCATCTAATTCCTGCAGGAATTCCAACACAAGTCTGCGATATACTTCTCGCTCGAGATAATTTTGTAATAGAACATTTTTTTATTCATCTTCATCAAGTGTGTTTTGACTGTATAGATATACGAAGTAGATATGAGCACCGCTCTTTTTGACTGAGGTCTCAGTTAATCTCATCTCACATTGGTAATGTGCCCGTTCTTTTTGATTCACTCACTTCGAAGTGAGCGTTGATTTTTCCTCCCCTTTCACCGATGTGCTATGTGTGGGTATCAGTTAGATTTGAGTCGGCAATAAAGTGGAGGAGTTGAAGAAATATTGGATATGTTTGGGTTTTAAGCAACATTATAAATAATCATATATAATCTTATTTTCTTTGGTTTTGAGTGAATATGTCTGTCTTATATTTTAAATATTTTTTTAAATTGAATTTTTGGTGCTTACTCACATCACTTTATCTCAGATCACCTCCACTGAAGTGAGCGGAAATATCAATCAAAAATAACGCACCTATGGTTTCAATGGGAATGCCACATATCACTACTATAATCCTACGGTATAGTACGAGCCGAAAAGATGGAAGGCTGGGCGTCTGCCTTCACTAGATCTCCTGTCAATTATCATTTTTTTGATCTGAGGGCTTGTGAAGGCAGACTCAACATTTCCCGATACCTAGCGCCTAGCCTGAGGGTACCACGTTTATTGAATATATACGTAAATGGTTGTCCAATTCCGATACAGCCGACTCACAACTACCAAATGGACGATGGCAAATCGATACTACGTTTCGCTTGACGGGCTGCTTATCGTATTACGTGAGAACACTCTGAAGATCTCAAGTCGAACTCCATAAAGGAGAAAGTACTATCCTTACTAAGGAAGACGAAGAATTAAGTTCTTCTCTACACGATAAGAGGTTCTTGGGATCAATTTTATTTCAACATGCTTATTCAGGGTAGGGTAGAGGAAAGAAGAGATGGTCTTTTATACTCGCTGCGGCTTAGTAAAAACTGGTAGGTAGTAAAACTGGCTGTTTTTACTGTGGATTCCAGAATACAGTGGAATCAAAAGAAATTACATAGCAGATGGGGACTGAAAGCCCCAATGTAATATTGGAAGAAATAGGCAAAGCCGAAGAAAAGAAGATTTGACCACTGGAAAGATCTAGTAGGGCATTGCCGCCTGAACGGGCACCTGAAAACGTTCAAAATAGTGGAGGAAGAAGAATGTAGATTCTGTGGTATGGACTAAGAAATCTTGATCCACATACTTGCGACTTGCACAGCAATTCAGAATCCTAGGGCACATCACCTAGGAGATTATTGGATAGAAGAGGGACATTTACCTAAGCTGAAGCCTGCAGATATCTTAAAATTCCTCTAGGAAATAGGACTAAAGGAGCTACTAGTGTCTGAGACGTTCCTCAGGAACTAAGTAGAAGTAGATCTTTTAGGTCTCAGAGAATGTCAACCCATCATACACACATACATACAAACAAACTGGTCGTTTTGTTTATTTCTAGACGATATTGCAGGAGATATCGTTACAAATCTGAGGAACATTCGTCTGTATCTCCTCCTTCTATAACAAACGCAGATACTGGAACACCACAATCTCCATATCGACATCAACAACCGTTATAATGGAAAATATACTAACCCTTCTAAAGAAATGGTGGAAATTATGATAAAAATTCTGAACTACCAATGCAAAGCTGATGTTGATTGTTGAAAATCACGAACACGAAATTATAATTCACAAATTTGATGTAGGATCCTGATTTTAATCGGATGTAGAACTTCCATTGAAGTGTATATTTTCTTCCATTTATTTACAACTCTTTAGGATACAATGAATAATGGTAATTGTGTTACAGGCTTTTGTTTTTGAGGAGCGCTCAACATTGCAGGTGATAGCATAGAATAAATTTAACAATAATGTGAAAATGTCTCCCAGTTTTCTACCTGTGTAGTGTGGAATGACTTAAAAGCAATTCTGGGTGTTGAATTATGTATATAATCCAGCCGTTTGTGTTGCAATCGCTGCTGGTTGGAAAAATAGTCCATAGTAAACGAACGGGTTCTGAACATTTATTTGTATTCGATACAATATCATTATGTCCCGTTTGATAAAACTAATTATGATGTATGTTCTTCAAAGAAGCAAAGCTTCAAGAAAATCTCTTTAGGAAGGTACGAGGATATCACAATAATCTAATTTTTAGTCTAAAAAATCTAGTCAGTTTTCAAAACCCCCTCTACCTGATTTCCATATACTTTTCAAATCTAAAACAGAAAAAGGAGCCAAAGGTATAGTTTAGAGTAGAATTAGTTTGAACTGTTTCACGTTATAATAACAGTATACGGCAAAGGTCCCTTTGAGGATTAAAAAGCCGAAAAGATAAACAAGCCATAAATCACTTCGACCCACAAGCGAACAATTTATTCTTATTGGTGTAATGTAGCTTCCGATTGGTCTATGCAAAATTTACAAGAAGGGTTAGTCCACGTGGACTGTAAATTTCACAGGTTCCGCTTCTACTTTTAGATTTCTTTATCTCGCCGACAAATTGTGAAACGGTGAAAATTAATTCTACTCTCAACTATAATTTTAGAAAGCTGTTCCTGCTTAGTAGAATTCGTTTTTAAAACACTTTGTCAACTCGTTTTGAGGTTGTGTGTTCTACATTTTCAACGCAAACGTATTATTTTTAACATAAGTTATGTACCTTCCATTTTTTTTCCGAAATCTGACTTAAAAGTACTAATTAATTCAGGTTAAACTGAATCTTTTGTGGATCCAAATACTATTTTCAAATAAAATAAAAAAGGACCAGTTTTTAGTGCCTACTACATCATAAAGATCAACTCATAGTATCGTGCTTTACTAGAACACCAGCATAAACAATATTTAAATTGCCACAACCCTTGGAATTAAAATTCTCTTTGTTTAAATTTCGTAGCCCATTTGAAAGGTTAATTACAGATAACTCAATAGGATCAGCAATCATGTCCACTTGAATTAACTGAAGCAAAGGTAAAACAATTTTATGACGATCATATGCTTTATTTCGGAATTCTGTATCGGTCCTTTCATCACATATTTCCCATGAAAAATAGATTGTTCTGGAAATCTGCGAATACCCCAACAGTAACACATTTCAAACAACAGTGGTGCGCATGGAAATTCGCTACACCTAAAACCGGAGAAAATATATTGAAATTTACATTTATTCGACTGTATTTACAAAACTTTTACAAAAGCCATAACAGAAGAATTATATACAGAGTGGAAAGTCTAACTGGAACAAATTCTGTAATTTGATATATAAAGGTTTATCGCAAAATTTCTGAAACACGTCAATTTTTATTTTCAATGGGGCATATTACGAAGAGATTTGTTTATCTTTTCAATTATCTGGGGGGTTGCAGACACCTACAACTTTTTTTTTTTTAAATGGATGGACTTTTTATAAGCAATGTGTCGGAAAAAAATGAAATAAGGAAATATTTACTGAAATTACTGTAATGTATATGTTATGGTAGGACCTCCACCCTATATTACACCGTAAGGGAGTGGTATTACATCAGCCTCGGTACACTGTCAGCAATTATGACCGAGCACTGATTGCGGAACATTGTAATTCAGGTCATTTTAATTTTTGTCATAACATTGTTAAGTTCAATTGTAATTTTGTATTAATAAAAATCTTCTTAAAAACTCTTCCGGCTTATACAGTACGGTAATTAGGTACATTTTTCTTACTTGATAAGCCCAATAAAAAACCTGCTCGATAGTTTTTGGGTCAATTTGAACTGAATGTGATTGATTTGTTAGTACTTGTTTGCATTTCAACGTGTAAATTAAAAACGAAAAATAAGAAAATGCCCTATTTAACCGAGACGCAGGCTGAAGTCGCTCGTTTGTTTACTGAAGTTAATCCAGAATTACCTTCAATTAATCAATGTACGATTAGCAAAATTGAAAATGGATACCTCGAGTTGGGCCACGTAAGGAATGCTCATCGACAAAAGCTTTTAAAAGTCGACGAAGAATCCCAGTTGAACATATTGTTGGAAGTTGAAGAAAATCCTGTTACTCCAGCTAGGCAAATAGTGGTGTCAGTCACATAAGCGTTTTAAAAATACTTAAAGAAGCCAAAAATCACCCATATAAGATGCAAAACCTGCAGGACCTTAACGAAGATAATCCTGATCGTAGAATCGAATTTTGCGAACGAATTATGGTTTCTATCGATAATGGACAAATTGCTTTGGAATGGGTGCTGTTTTCTGATGAGGCTACGTTCACATTACATGCACACGTCAATCGACAGAACTGCCGTTATTGGGATGACGAAAATCCCCGTTGGATGCGTGAATGCCAAACCCAAAGGCCTCAAAAAACAAACGTCTGGGCTGGAATTATTAGGGATCGCATAGTAGGTCCTTTTTTTCAATGGAAATGTAACCGGAGAAACATACCTTAATATGCTCCAATAAGAATTGATTCCTACTTTAGTAAATTTATTTCCCAATAATTTGGATCCCAGCTTATTTGAGCAACGGACGTGGCTTCAACCAGATGGGGCACCACTACATTTTGCTCAAAATGTACGGACCTATCTTAACGTGTTTCCAAATAGGTGGATTGGAAGAAGGGATCCAATTGAGTGGCCAGCAAGATCACCCGATCTTACACCATTAGATTTTTTTTATGGGGATATCTAAAGAGCACGGCTTATGCCACTAAACTTTACGACATCGCCGAACTTCAACAAAGAATCAGGGACGAAATTAGGCAAGTAACAAAATGTTCGGAATGCTATTTATAATCGATTAGAATATTGTCAGCAACAAGGTGGAGAGCACTTTGAACATTTATTGCATTAAATTAATTTCAGTAAATATTTCATTTTTTTCCGACACATTGCTTATAAAAAGTAACAAAAAAAATGGAATTGTATCTGCAATTGGAAAAGCTTCCTAATATAAAATTAATCAACCTACCCTTCCATTTAAAAAAAACTGGGGGTGTCTGCAACCCCCCAGATAATTAAAAAGATAAACAAATCTCCTTGTAATATGCCCATTGAAAATAAAAATTGACGAATTTTGCGATAAACCTCTATTTATCAAGTTACAGAATTTGTTCCAGTTAGACTTTCCACTCTGTATAAGGCTTCGTATTTTAAGTACCTACTTACATATACCATTTACTAAACATCTTTCATTTCAGACTTAGAAGGATTTAAAAAACAATAAGCTAGGCTTTCCTTTTTCATAGGTTTGAAGCTCAAAAATATTGCATAATATTTGCATAAATTATTTTTTGGAACTTTTAAATATTGGTCGACCATCGATATTTACATTCATAGAAATTATTTAGATGAGTCATGAAAACATCATGTATGCAATTGCTAACACTATGATGCCAGTAGAATCTAGCTTCAGCGGTTTGCTTTAGTTTTATAGTTCTTGGTGCTCCTAACAAAGAACGAGGGTCTGTTTCTGGAGTCGTTCCAGGAAACAGTGTATTAATTATCCCAATAAGATTTTTTAAAGTGGTGTGTGGTGATAAAGGTATATTTCTAAACATATCGTCATTCAGATGGAATGTATTAGTGTCCTCTTGATCTTATTTGAATAGCTAATTATTAGCTTCTTCATTGGCTTCATTGATAATTAATTCAGATTCAATGCGGTTGTGACTAGATATGTGCTGTATTGGCTGGAGTCCTTGTAACAAAGGTGTCGAATGCAATTGAGCCACGCAATTAGCTTTCACTATTCACTTTTTTTTAATAATCAGTACGCATACATTTAGTATACTTTAGGTAAATGTCGTCAATAGCAACTGTTAATATACGAGGCGTGTTTATAAAGTAAGTTCCGTATTGAAATAAAAAAACAAGTAAATATTTTCCAAAGATAATTAAATAATTTGAAATACCACACTTCACTATACTTTTCAATATACTTACTATTAAGATTAAGGCACTCATTAGATCGTTTTCACAGTGAGTAGAAGCAAATGATAGTCGCTCGTCGCTAGATCGGGACTGTATGAGGGTCCTATTGTTCTCAGCTAAAAGAAGTGATAAGGTTTTGTGTTTGATTTGCGGTATGTGAATGGGCATTATCGTGGAGCAGAACGGCATCCGCACACAGCATGCCACGCCTTTTGTTTTGAATTGCGCGGCGCAGTTTTTGTGAAATCGCACAGTAGAGTCTGAACCAACTGAGAAAAACACACAGCGTCATAGCCGACAAAGACCAACGCATTGAGATGTGTTTATGTTAAAGTGAGCTAACGATAACTAATTGATGACGGCTGTGTGATTTTCTTAGTTGGTTTCTACTATACGCTACTTCATTGATCTTGTTTCTGCGAGGCAAAAAATCGACCAGCAGCACAACGTTTTTGTCCCAAAATACGTGAACATTATTAATTGTTTAGTTGAATTTCAGTTTCCTAGGGGATGATGAATGCCGCCATTTCATTGATTCCTGTTTCGATTCCAGTGTAACGTAGGCTACCCATGTTTCGTTATTATTCTTACTATTACCGCTCGAGAAAACTCAATGAAATGGTTTGGTTTTGTGCTTCTCAGTCAACATTTTTGGCACCTAACGTGAATATAATTTCCGATAATTTGAACGTTTGGACACAATATCATAAAAAACACTTCTTGAAACAACAAGATATTATTCAGATGAGGACGAAATCGTAAGTCGTCTGTTCTCTTTCACTTTACTATCCACTTTTTTTATCAAGTCATCGGTAATGAATATTTGTACGGCCATTTTTGAACGAACTAACCCATTTTCGCACCATTACATCACTCATCATGTTTTCACCATAAACATCACTGATTTGGCGATGAATGCCACCTGCTTTGAAGCATTTAGTAGTAGTAAACGTATTACATCACGCACTTCGCAGTCGGCGGGATTTTCAACGGGTGCGGCATTTTAAATTCACGCAAACAGATATAGACTCGATCGGGCGGTTCCGTAATGATGTCTGTAGCAGGCACCGGGCACTTGGATTGACGAAATAAAGTACGTTTTTTAACGCCATCCAAGAATTGTTCCGGAAACTAAAAGTTGACTTCAATTTGGTATTTTTATTTCTTATTGTTGGCCATCCTGGAGCATAGCAGGTTGCAATCATGCATCAACACAACTTCGAAGATTATAACAACAACGTCACAGTATACCTAACAAATATACTGTGACAACGTGCATGTTTGATAATTGTTTCTTCATCTAATTCAAAGATTATTAACTCATTTAGTTGTATTTTTGTGCAATTGCGAGTGTATAATAGCTTAGAGCATAATATGAGTGGAACAGTAAGGAAATGCTGTGTGCCAGGGTGTACTGATAAACATTCGAAAAGGTAAGCGTGTACATTCCAAATTATTCAAAAACATATTCAAGTTGAATCCAACTTTTTAAATGAAGTCGTTTGTGGAATTTGGTTGTAAAGAATTAACAACCCTAAGTTAACAGCTGAAACTTCCATTGCCAACACTATATTTGCCTAGTAATTACTTTCTTAGAAAAAATTATTAAATATAGAACCGAAGGATGGAATATTGTGTATAATGATAAAACATACATTCACAGCTCCCATGGGATGGCACGATATATCAGAGAAAGGTTTGAGAAAGCCAAACTCAAAAGGGAGGAGACTTGTGATTGTGCATGCAGGTGGAGAAAAAGTATTCATTCCTAATGCCTTACTAATATTTCGTTCAGGTTTGTATTAATTATATACTTATCGAAACGTATTTTGTAAGTAACTGTTGTTCCATAATATTTGTAAAGACTTCACTTATATCATATATAACCTGTTTCAACTTAATTTAAAGAAATACAATTTTTAAATGTGGTGATCATAATTTTATAATAGGAAAGTTATAGTATTGTCACTTACAAGTGTATCATTGTGTTTTAAAACAATATTTAACAAAAGATAATTTCAATAGTCAAATAAGACAAACACCTTGTTGAGCCTTGATAAGATTTATTCTTTTTTGTAGGTTCTAAAAGTGGAGATTACGATGATGACGTGATCCATTCAAACTTTATGAAGTGGGTTCAGGAACAACTATTACCCAATATGCCTCAGAAATCAGTTCTGGTTGTGGATAATGCTCCTTACTATAATGTGAAAACTGAAAAAAATATTACATCAGCATCTAGCAAAACAGAAATGTTAGAATAGCTGTCCATGATGCCAGTGAAACAAAACCCACTTTATATGAAGCAATAAAAACATGGGCATAAAGTTTTGCGGTTGCCACATTATCATCTGAAATTCAATCCAATAGACAAAGTCTGGGTACTGGTTAAGAACTGTAGCAGTGCATAATACAACATTTAAACTGGATGATGTGGAGAATTTAGTCAGGAAAAAATTTCCTGAGGTATCTGTTCAAGAATGGTGTTCTAGTTGCACATAATATGTAAAGAAATGTGAATCGGAATGGATTAAAAAAGAACACATTTTTGATGTTGCTGTAGATTTTGTCAAGTTTAATGTGAATGAAAATGAAATGATGAAATTTTAATCGGAAAATACCATCAATATGAAGATGGGGTTTTGTTAAATTTAAGGGAAAATGCAAGAGAGACAATGTTAAATATTGATTTTTTTTCTTATATTCATTATTTTATAAAAACATTGTCATGCCAAATTGTAAATGGAACAAAAGCTTGTGAAATACTTCTTTTTTGATAGAATTTCGACTTTGAACATTTTATGGTTAACAGCTATTTTTGATTTTGGAATGCTAGGAAAAAAGAAGTATTTTACCTTTGTTTCATTTATAATTTGAGCTAACGACTAGCCTAGATAATTTAAATTTCGCGGGTAATTTTATTTTTAAATCTCCCGCGCAACCATAAGTCTATTTTAAATTTCCTGCGCATACACTACGTTAGCCTGGATCTGAACCTTTCTACAATTAATCGATTAGTATTCGGACCATTTCTTAGATGGCGTTAGGTTTCAGTGTACAGAGTGGCTGATCTATCCGTGTATATAATCTTTGGTCTGTAGCTGTAACAACCCAGCGCGCAAGTGCTGTAACAACCCAGCGCGCAAGTGCTGTAACAACCCAGCGCGCAAGTGCTGAACGGCGACCGCAGTGCTGCGACGGCGTAATTTAAAAAAGGTACTCACTTTAAAATACGTCTCGTATATTCTACAGCTTTTCTAATATTACCTTTAGTCTTATTTTTAATAATAATTGTTGTATAACAAACTATGTACACAACTCACAACAATTTGGATTTTGAATAAAATGGCGAGCTCATTAGAGACCAAAATGATTTAGTTTAGACTGTTGTGTTTTAATATAGCTTTATCACGGTATTGGAGAAAGTGATGGAATAGTTTTAAAGTGTTCTATTTACTGACGAAATAATCTGAAATAGAGATTTGAAGATAGGTTCAAATACTTATCTATTTTAGAAAAATATTTCAAAACCATTTTAAAACTATAACATCATGATTTAGAGCGTAAAAAACGAACAAGCTGTAGGTCATTGATAAGCCTAATTAGTTTTAAAGTTGTTTGAAACTAGGCCATTTTAAAACCACAATAAGGCAAATAATTTTAAGACTTATTACTCAATAGCTATTTTAAATACAGTATTAAATGTTACACAACAGCTTCCAAGAGCCGGCAATATATTTACAAGGCAACTTTAAAACCAGTATCTCTTTATTTACCATAATAAAACCGTTTTAAAACCTAATTAAACCCAAATGTGCCACAGAGAACACAACACCGGCGCTGAGCGTAAACTGATATTGGAAGATTTTCGAGGAACCACGTCGATTAACGCTAGGAAATTAAAAAAATCTTGGTATATAAATCGAAATATTTGAAAAACAGTTTAAGACATTTTATCATTAAAGAGGCTTTCACTTGGAAGTTAGGAATCTATAGCCCATTTACCCACATTCCCCTTATTTCACAGAACAGTCAAGGGATTGTGAAAGTTCACAAACCGTAACAAATTTATGCGAGAATTCGGGAAGATGCCTACTAACAAACCTGATTTATGGCTCTTCTTTTGAACAAGGTTCCATGAAATTAACCGATCACCAGGGCATCAAAACCTCCCAACCCTTCTCATTTATAGATTTATGATAGAAGTAGCTGTCTATAGGGTCAATTTTATAAGAAGTGGTTAAAAATTAACGGCACGCCACTATTAAAAATGTTTTAATCTATACATAGTCAAGATTAGGATTTAAATTTTAACAGGTATCGTGTCAAACTAATAGTTTTCCGTTAATATTTTAAAGCTTAATATGCATACAGAATAGTAAAATAGAGTTAGCAGATTGTCCAATTTTCAACCATGCATTTGCTTACAGAATTGCACCTTATGTGCATTTAATTACGGGCACACTGAACTGCGTTTGAGAAAAACACAATTTAAGATCAGTAGCGTACCTAGTTGCGATGTAAGGAATGTTTTGGCGATGTTTTCCCTACCTATGATATTAGATCAACAAAAGAGATAAAAGAGAAGTGGACAATGGAAGAGTATGAGGATATTGAAGGAAATTTGTGAAAGGAAAATATATAATAATTTTGAGAAGAATTCCTCAACTATGTTGCTTATAGAGATATGAAAAGGGGTTGGAGTGGTATACAACGAATATTCACTTACAATAATTAATAGTGTGAATAAACAAAGGTTAATCTCTCGGTTTAACTTGACAATGTTAAATAGTTTGGTAACTTTAGCTTCATTATTATTGGAAAAAGGGAACTTCAAATAGAACCTCGTATGTACTATTGTAATAAATACTTCATCAAATTTAGGAAATTCCAACAATAAAGTGAGGGTTTTGTTTCATTTAGTTGGAAATACAAAACCTCCAATATAAATGAGGCAAGTCTAATGAAAGAAAAAACTATTAACTTCCTTTAATCGAATATTTTTTTCACTTTTATAACTCAATTATGAAATTTCAAACTATGTATTATTTTAATAAGAAAAATCATATAATCTACTGTCAGCATTAAATCAACGCAGTAATTTCGTATAATTAATTTTAACATTAAATTTCGGTAGACTTAACAGACGCAAATTAAACATTTTAGTAACGAGAGAGCTAAAATCGTAGTGAAATGTGGTGTTTGAACAACTTGCTCCGCTTTTCGTCATTAGAATCATTTTTCATAATTTTCTGCCGCCATAATGTCAGGATTTGTAGCAGCTTCTCCTAAAAAGCCATCCAGTCACGCCAGTCTCATTTTCCTTTATTTTAAATATTCCTGCGGCCGAAATCGTTAAGAGAATTAGAATTGTGTATTATGGGACAGGATCAGATGGAACAAGGATGCAACTGGATAAACAAATTTGGCAGATCTATACGGGACTCGAATTAGCGTCAATTTTGGTTGATAAAAGGGTAAGTAATTAAATGAAAATACCAAGCTTTTTTATCAGTTTCTAATCAATTTTTTGTATTAAAGTGAAACAAACAACTTAATACCAGATAAAATCTCCACAAAAACAGTAAACTTCTTATATTAATTTGGTAGGTCCGTAATTAGAACATTAATGAGCCAAAAATACCAAAATGGATGAAACGGAAAACATGAGTATTACTCAATCTCAAATTAAATCATCATGTAACATTCACGACTTCACCAAAATTTCCAAGCAAGGAACAAGCAGGAATATCTAATTTAATTTCATGATGAACGACGAACCAGATTTAACATAGTCTTGCGTATATCTATACATGGTGAGTCATGAGGAACTGTACATATTCCTACCCCTATGGGGAATGTCAAGTGTCTGCTCCCATATTTTAATAAAATACAGGGGAAGTTGTGAATTTTGACTGATATTTATTTTGAACGGTAATTTCGATTTGTCCCATATTCTGGTAAAACGTTACACTACTATCACTATAGTAGTATAGGGTAATAAAATGGGGAATTCCGTCCAGTTAGGCTCAATTTTGGTGTCGGCCATAGGCGTAGGTCTTGAAATAGTATTGTTTGTAATATTAAAATTTCAAGTAATTCCGTAAGAGAATTAGGAAAAGTATGTTTTCTGGCCTGAAGTGTCAATATCGAAATATTGTGTAGGGATTACTTAGGTTACGTTTTGCGTTTAACAGGTACCGTTTAACCTTCTATTAGTGCCTCTGCCTAATTCCAGCCCTATTTCAGATTCGGCTTAACCATGCGCCGCAAGGTGCCCTACCCAAAATTTTTAGACCTTTATAAATATATTTGTTTAGTTTAACGCATTAGTATTTGCTGTTAAGCCGTAAATAGTGTTCACAGTATTATAAGATTAATAATAAAATGGCAACATTTAGACCAACGAAAAGATATTCGGATATTTTTGAAGACTATTTTGGTGAAATGATAAAATATCTTCCGGCTGAATCAGTAGTAGTTATGGATAACGCAAGTTATCATTCTCGACGCATAGAGAAGACTCCAACTTCATCTTGGAGAAAACAAGAAATTATTGAATAGTTAACCACCAAAAGTATTGAATTTGAAGATAATTTGATAAAAAAAGAACTATTAGCTATAGCAAATTTACACAAACATCGTTTTATGAAATACGCCGTGGAAGATATAGCAGAAAAACATAGTGTAACTGTGCTGCGCACACCGCCATATCATTGCGAACTAAATCCTATAGAACTTACGTGGGCGCAAGTGAAAGGATTTGTGGCAAGACACAACACGACAATCAAAATGAAAGACGTTAAGCTATCAAGCCATTAAGGAGGTGACACCAGAGAACTGGCGAAAACCAGTCCAGCATGTCATTAAAGAAGAGGAGAAAATGTGGGATCTTGACTACTGGATCGATCGGACCGTCGACCCGTTAATTATAACGTCAAGAGGAGATGACAGTTCCTCAGATGACGAAGAATATTATGAATCTTTATAATTTAATTTCTGTATAATGTATTTTTTGTATAATGTTCAATAAAAAATAAGTGTAGGTACCTAATACTATGTACATAATGCCTAATTTTTATTCTGTTAAAATAAAGTGCTTTCCTTTTTACGAGTATCCTACCGGCACGCCTTTGGCACACTATTTTCAGTGTTTGTGAATGGATAACAATAGGCTTAACCCATATATTGACCCCAACCCGAGTGGTACTACCTGCACTTGATAAAAGAATTTTACAATGAAATCAATGCCAAACTATGAAAGTGGCTTAAATATTCGTTGGGTCACTCTGTGCTCCCTTTGCATACCTAATGAGGTTTTATTACCATATACCTTTCTGAAATAAAGTATAGAGAAAAATCAGGGCTGGTCTTTAGAAATTAATTCGCTTTGTTCATATAAGAAATTTCACCCATTATATGGTTTTTCAAAACTCTAATAAGGATATCTTCTATAAGTTCCTTGTGGCATTACTTGTTATTTTTTCTTATTTTCTTGGGAATCAAACCACAATATGTTTTTTTATTTTTTTTTTTTTATTTCAACGTTTCGGTAGCGTTCCAGCTACCGTTGTCAAGATTAACTAATAATGAATTGATGAAAAATTTTTTTGGTCCCTATCTGACACAACGAAAAAAATTTGACAACTAGACAATCAATAATATTTTGAAGTTTAAGACTACAAAACTTTGTTGTCAAATTTTATTAAGGTCCATTCATAGTAGATCACACCTCTGGTAAAATGAGAAATAAAATATTTTATTTCATGACATTCTAACGATATGTAGTCCACTAGAAATGGAATCCAGTGAAGTGCACGTTCCAGGAACGGTTTTTATTGGGATAGCGCTTTTTTTCGCTTATTTTGGAAATTTTGTTAATAAAACGCGTTTGTTGTTACTTTTTTGTTTATATTAACAAAATTTCCAAAATAAGCAAGAAAAAAGCGCTATCCCAATAAAAACCGTTCCTGGAACGTGCACTTCACTGGATTCCATTTCTAGTGGACTACATATCGTTAGAATGTCATGAAATAAAATATTTTATTTCTCATTTTACCAGAGGTGTGATCTACTATGAATGGACCTTAATAAAATTTGACAACAAAGTTTTGTAGTCTTAAACTTCAAAATATTATTGATTGTCTAGTTGTCAAATTTTTTTCGTTGTGTCAGATAGGGACCAAAAAAATTTTTCATTAATTCATTATTAGTTAATCTTGACAACGGTAGCTGGAACGCTACCGAAACGTTGAAATAAAAAAAAAAATAAAAAAACATATTGTGGTTTGATTCCCAAGAAAATAAGAAAAAATCTAATAAGGATCTTACAAAGTACACAAAATGGTGTATTTATTTTTTTCCCACACAATTGTTCAATTTTTAATAAAAAAATCAAATTTAACTATAAATTAAAAGTTTAAAAAAATGTAATTTTTCTTTCTTAATTACATTTTTAATAATTAGTAGTATCATAACTCGTGCTATATTTTTAATAATGCAAATATTTTATTCATTTCCGAATTGGCTTTCAAAAGCCTACACACTGTTTTGAATAATACTAAAACATCACCCAGTATAACATATTTCTTTGATCATTAATCGATATTGTCATTCATTCTAAATATCCAAATTTTGCTTCGAAAGAAAAAATATAGTCTGATCTTCGTTAAAGAAAAGAAAACAGAACATTGAAACTGAATGAACTTATTTACATGTTTAAGAAAATTTAAGAATACACAAGAATAAACAATTCACATAAAAAACTAAGACGACATAACGAAAATCAAAGGGAAAAATGCTAATAGTTATTCATAATAGATTTTCAAAATAAAGACCACCTGCTTCTAAACAACTTCTTTGTCGGACTTTCAAATGTCTAATTGACTTCCTGAGTGTTAACGGATCATTTCTAATTGTATTACAAGAATTAATAGTTCTGTCAATGAATTCATGTTGTGTATTTATATTTTCTCCATAAACCATTCCTTTCAATCAATCTCATATGGAGTAGTTGAAAGGGGTTGAAGTCAGGGGATCTAGGGCCCCCGCGTCCTATCCACCTATTTGTAAGTGGCATGAAGATGTTTGCGAATAAAGTTTGCGAATAACAACTGAAAAATGTGGTGATGCCCCGTCGTGCATAAAGTGCATACCTCGGTTGACTACATTGGCTAGTAAATTCAGCAACATATTTTGCACATAATCTAAGTACACAGTACCTGTCATGATCCATTAATGAAGTGGGGGCCTTAGTTGTCTGTCTATTACTATTTACTACTATTCAATTAGCTTACTGTGGACGAGACTCCATTTTCTTTTAAATAGTTAAACACTGATCCAAACGTTTGATGATTCTTAACTCGACGTTGTGGAAATGGTCTTTGATATTATCTACTGGCAACCCTACCATTGCCGTTACAAAATCCGTAAACAGATAGAATGTCCGCACTTTACAATTAATAAAATTAATTTAAATCACTTACACTATCTTTAAAACCAATGGAAAACCGTTAAAATAGTGTAAAACATAAACACAAACAAATAATAACTACAAAAAACGAAGAGTCAAGTTATGTACTTAAACAATTCCAAACAACGAAAATCTCAAATTATCATATCCTCCTAAGATACAATTGAATTTTCAATATTAGTCGAGGCAATGAAGCATTATGATAGGAAATCTTTTAGGATAGGACGTATCGGAATGCGGTTTTTTGCATTCGCTTGCAAAAATTATTTATATCATTTGTACCTACTTTGTACCTATTACAAACCGGAAGTTGCTTTGCTGCAGCCAAAAATGCATGCAAAAAATGCATCTTTTGAGAGGCCTTTAATAACTTCGTAAATAAGAGTCAGAATTGGCTCAAGTCGGATACCCGGGGGTTTTCAAGGTCGCTGATCACGATTATGATGTTCAAATTAACCCCCCGAACACCTGGAGCTCGGGAACGCCGACGAACGTCATCTCCGAGGACTAACCCGAACTTTATGCGAGGCAGGAGGGGATTTTTTAGGTCGCTGAATTCGAATTTTTTCCAATTATGTCTGGAAATCCCTCGGGGATGACGTTCAGGGCCAGGTTAGGGTGCACCAGGTGTTCGAGTGGTCGTTTTCAACATTAAATTCGGATTCAGCGCACACAAAAAGCCCCCATAACGATTTTCGGTTCGTTATTGTCGATATTTACGTCCGCGTCCAGGTTGGGGCCCACCAGGTGTCTGTGGGATGTTCACCGATGGTATATTCGAATTCAGCGACCCAAAAAACCCCCGGGTGCCCAGTTTCTAATCTTTCTCGCATACAGTTCGGGATAGTCCCCGGAGATGACGTTCGTCGGCGTTACTAAGCTCCAGGTATTCAGGGGGTCAATATGAACATCATAATCATGATCAGCGCCCTCGAAAACCCCCGGGTATCCGACTTGAGCCAATTCTGACTCTTATTTACGAAATTATTAAAGGCCTCTTAAAAGATGCATTTTTGGTTGCAGCAATGCAACTTCCGGTTTGTAATAGGTACAAAGTAGGTACAAATGATATAAATAATTTTTGCAAGCGAATGCAAAAAACCGCATTCCGATACGTCCTATCCTAAAAGATTTCCTATTTTTGGCCTTTTTAGTGCTTCATTGCCTCGACTATATGTAAGCATCCTACTACACATTTATTATCGTATTAAATCGTCGACAATAATCTCAACATGTGTTTTTTATTATTCAACCTTAAAATTATGCATCAATAAACTAACTGCGATTGTTTAAATTTTCAGGTAATTAATTCCAATTAACCAGTTTCTTGCACTGAAGAATTATCTTATTGAAAGAAAATCTCTCTAAATTTCTCAATTTATCTCTGATCAGATAAAAGCTCTCACAAAGAACGCAAAAAGAGCAAATTTTGTAATAGAAAAAAACGTTTGGGAAAGATAATTAAACTGCATTATTCTGATTTCAAATCAAAAAGAAAGTTAGAAGTTAATGTGAGTATTCGTGAACCTTGAAAATAAGTTTAATGATTGTATTTGCCATAGACAATTATCCAGAAGGAGAGCAAATGAACATTATAGATTTTAATTTGTTTTGGGGATCATAATGAATATTGCATGTCATAAGTGGTAGTCAAAAATAGTTAATATATAGACAAAATTGAGAATTCGAAAACAAAAAAAAATCGCACGTCACTCTTCAGGTACAAAAAATGTAGTTTATGATGTAAAATAAGGTAGACCGCAAGCTAATCTTGTGTCACGTACAGTTTAAAACAATATGTCGGGAACGACATAAAGACCACTCTGTTTCAAAGAGCATAGGCGGAAGGAAAACCACGTCTGCTGATGAACGTAATTATCGAATAAACTGGGGATAATTTAATTCAAACAATAACTTTTGATTACTCTTATAAATTAAACTAAGTGCTCCTAATTAATTCCACTGTTTCATGAAAACTTTATGGAAATTCTAAGATACTTATCGATAATTGTTTCGATAGTGACATATCATCGTCAGAAAGATAGAAGTTACATTTGTTGTGATGCCTACCTGATGTTTAATATTTTGGCTATACCAAATAGTGACCTACCTTGTGATTGAAACATAAAAAAAATGTTGGTCCCAAATTTTTCCGCCCACAAAATCTGCCGCCCTAAGCTGTGTGCACACAGCGTGCACGTTGCGCCTTCCGACTGGACGCCAGGTACCTGTGAAAGCTGCATGCACGCCGAACGTTGGCGGTCAGTA
Organism: Lochmaea capreae; assembly: GCA_949126875.1. Taxonomy (NCBI): domain Eukaryota; kingdom Metazoa; phylum Arthropoda; class Insecta; order Coleoptera; family Chrysomelidae; genus Lochmaea; species Lochmaea capreae. Next base: position 11,729,151 of record OX421402.1, on the reverse strand, counting down.
GACCATTCCAACTAGTTGTGGATTGCACAAGGTACCGGCGTTAACGTTGCGATTTGGACAGATTGGACAGTGCTGTAGTCGATGCTGAACTGCTTATTGACGGCGTAAGGCAATATCCAGAATTATGGAACACAACAATAGAGGATTACCACAATGAAACAAAACAAAAATGCAGCATGGGTAAGAGTATGCGGAATAATGGGTGAGGGATTCGCAGAGAAAACCGAAAGGAGCAGACGGATATGATATCATCAGCTTGGTGCGTCTTTCCATCATCTCAACAATATACAACTGGACTGCACTGGTGTCTGTAAAAGCGTGTTCACCTTGTGTGCTCGCTGCGTTGCCGTTGCGTGTACACAGCGTTTTCTACACACAGGGCGTTACATCGCCGCAGCGTGCAGAAGACGCTCGTCTGCCACGGCCCTTAAGGTCGCAGTCGTCACGGCTGTAGCCGACAGTTACATTCCTAAAGAGCGACTAGAGCATTCATGTCTTGTACGTCATGGCAGATTCATCAGTGTTAGGCCTAACCTATTTGCTATTACAAGAAGAGGAGGAAGAGATATTGTTGGCCAAGTTAAAAAAAGAACGAAAGGTCACATCAAATGTATCTTTCGAGATGTGAAGAGGGGTTTCAAACAATTTTAATTAATATGCATCTGCTACACGACGATTCAATGTTCAGAAAGTTTTTTCGTTTAAATAGAGCCCAGTTTGATTACATAATATATTATCGTGCATCGAAAGTGAATTGAAGTGAAAATCATGTAACAAAGTCAAACAGCCTATCAGCCCTGCAGAAATACTGTGATTGACGCTAAGGTAAGATTGAAATGAAACAACTTTTTAAAGAACGCACTAGTCCAATAAGTTGAACGTCATCCATTATTAAGCAGGGAAACATAAACACTATCACAGAGCTCCAGTCGTCGCGGCTGTTACGACTGAACTGCTCATGTTAGCATTCTAGTCGTACGGCTCGAGCCGCCACACTAGAGCCGCTTTCGCCTCGCGGCGCCAGTCGCGTCATAGAAATGGATTTCATTTACTTGCATGCAAAACAGTATGAGTCATAGTCGCACGGCTACGGCCGCGCGATTCAAATTAGCGGTCCATATGGTTGCAGCTGATATAGCCATTTTAGAACGGTCACTTGGTTAATTGGCACAATAATCATCAAAAACGCTATTATTATTCCAATTATGATGCAGATAAATCACAGAAAACGTGCAGGTCATGGTTTCGTGTGTCTTACTGGAATGTGTGAAATTGAAAAGTATGAAGTAATTTACCACCAAAAACTGCTTGTTCCCTTCGACACACTTCTTCGGCGATCTTCTGTGTCTTTTGGTGCATTTGTTCATTTAAGATCAAAGGTAGGTATTCAAAAATCATGGTAGCAACCGATTAAACTTTACGTACCGGTTATTACTACTCGAGTTCATATTCTCTTGAGTTATGACTAGTAGTTAAAGTTATAGGGGCTAACCAAAATGTTGGATAGTTTATCAACATATTAGAGAAGAATGCTATTTGAAATAGTTCTGATGTATGAGCATGTTATATTTCAAACAACAACAAATTTCGTTTGCATTTATTAAAATATATTTATATAAACTGGTGCGCTTCTGGCAATTTTACATTTTGGTTTCATGATTAGTAGTTTTTAAGGCACCAAACTCGTAGCAAGTATACACGGAAAACGGATTTAACCTAACCTCTAAAGTAAAACAAAATAAAGCTTAGCATCTAACGAGCAAAATGCTTTAGGCAAATTAAGAAATTGAAATTTAGAGCTTCCAAAGTTATGTCACTAAAATTAGATTCGTTTGATAAGATATAGACACAAATTATAGATACCGTAGATGGATTAAGTTTTATATTTTATTCATTATTGCGTGGCCCTTGCAAAACCAATATAGGATGAACCATCCAAGTGATATTAAAATATTATCGTGAACATTAGTTTTTTACTTTATTTTTGTATCGGGTAGGTAGGTTCACCTCGTATCAGGACGAGCTTTGAGACGAATTTATCGTCTCAGAAATTTAAAATGAAAAAAAAAATCTTGAATGAATATATCAAATATTTCATTATAGTTATGATCTACTTTTGATACACTCTGTATGTATTTTCAAACATAACAGGTAATCAAAAGTTGAAGAAAAGTTTAGGAATTAGAATTATAGTTAAACGATAATGTAAAATAAAGAAATAGACCTTCTCAAGCTCTTAAGAAATAAATAATTCATAAGTAGTTGAATAATAGTATATTAAAGTATAAGTGGATATTAAGGTCTTTAAAACACGCAAGTGTTTTAGAGACCAGTTATCCACGAATACTTTACGCTATTTTTTTTTATTGGTGCTCTTTGAAATTATAAATATATACTGGTATCTATTACTACTACAACAACAAGAAATGGAAATAAGAACTAATAATGTAAAATGGTTGAATTCGTGATGCTTGCGTTGTCATGGAAATGAGAAAAACATAAACTGATTTGCATTTTGTCTTTAAGATTTATTGTTGTCACCGAAGTGCATAAAAATTAATTCTAATATCGATTTTTTAAGTAGTAAAGCAGAATCGCGGTTAATACCGCAAAAATGTTCTGATGCGTATAAAAAAAATTGAAATTGTTAAATATTGTTCGAATAAAGGTTTTGACGTTACAAAGTACTCCTGTCAGATCAATAATAAAAAAATTGTCATTTAGACTTCGTTTCTCGAGTTGTTGATGTTGCCATGGTAACTTTAAAAAACGCGCGTTTTTGAAAGTTCGATTTAAACACGCTGAGGCGTGCTTTAAATAGGTAAAATGGTTTACCAATAAAAAAAACTAATTATATTTGCTTATTATGAAATTGTTTTATACAGTAGATAAGAAATTGTATGTTTAATATTAGAAGGTGAGGTATTGTGACTTAAACATAAAAAATTATGTTCTAAATTAGTGTTTTTAAAATTGTATTGGAAATTATAAAAAATTAAAAAGGGTTAAAATTGTGAACTGTCAAGTGCGGATAAAAAATTAAGTTTTATATAGAATTAGGAACATGTAAGGAAATAGAAGACTATTTCCAGAATCAGGAGCTCAAGCTTTATAAAATGGGGTGTCCTAGCTGAAATAAAAATTTTGAAAGTCCTCATATTTGGTGGTTATGTCACCAAAAAAGTCAATTCAGTCTGTATTTTGATGTTGCCAGAGGAGCACGTTGAATTTTTGCTGTGACAATCTTTTGTTTTCTGAAACTACAGACCCAGATAACGAAAATAAAAAGAAGTGTCAAAAGAAGTTTCTGACAGAAATTTTTACTGGTTGTCATAAGTTTTTAAACGAAAATTTTTGAATTATACAGAATAAAGGTACCTATTATTGAATGATATAATAAAAAAAGGACATAAATTCATACCTTTAGAGTTGTCGAAAGGTTATGAACCTATGAAATAAATAGATGCAATAGGTCCTACACAATACATGGTTTTTGAATGAAGCAACTTCCTAGTATTTAGAAGATGTAAGGTAACAAACATTTCATTGGAAATAACCTCCATATTATCATAAAATTTAAGTAATCGTTTATTTGTTCTGAACAATTTATTAATGCATTTAATATATAAAATTGACTTACCGAAAGGTTATATTCCATAATATTGGATCGCTATATGTGTAACAAATAATATTAAGAAACTTTTCCCACATTTTTATAATCTTACAGTTGTCTTTTATATTATGCATTTGTAGGTTAACTTAGTTAAGTCTTCTTTTTTATAGAAAGAATGCATTCTACACTATTCAGCCAATAGGCAAATATAATTAAAAGGTTCAGTTCAGTATATATCATTTTTTAAAATCAGTAGATAGATATTTTGTTTGATCCGATATTTTAGGTAATTTTTTCTATTGCATAAAAAAAAAATCAAATTGGTTTTCAATAAATAAACTTTTATTTTTGAAATTAGTAGTTTCTAAAGTAGATAGTGTGTTGATAGTCCTGTGACGACTATCATAGATCTGAAAAAACATAAAGATCGAATCGTACGCCCAGAGTCCTGACGCTCAAAAGTTTAAGGTATAGTAAAATCAAAATTTTTTATAAGAAATTACAATTTATATATAAAAAAAAAGACAAAATAGAATTAAACAAAATAAAAATTAGTATTAATGAAAATTTCATAAATGGCGCCCAACATTAAAATAAAGAAAATAAAATAAATTTTTCAAATAATAACAATAAATATTTAATAATAAACAAATAAAATTAAAATAATAAAGAATATCGTTATTAAGGTATTAAGTTATTACAGTAGTCAATGACGTGGACTGAGAATGAAATAAATGCTTTGAATAAATCTGAATTTTCATTTTACTATTGAATATAAAAAGTTAAACTTATATTGAGCCACACATTCTTAAACTTATATTAGGTACGTTTATGGAATTTGACCAACTGATTGATTTATTGCTTTGCCGTATTTATGAATAAACTATAACACTTCTTGTCATTTCAGCTATTTTTAAAAAGTAGAAAAAAATCGTTTGGGTATGTTAATTTTTCAAAATGACTAATAATATCCTTGTAACTTAAGCACATATCATTCGTGAATATTAATATTACTACCACTAGCGATACGCTCTTGTGATGGCGGCAATTAATCGATTTCTTTTTATCCTTAGAAATCCTACTTATACAGCGTTGCTGAAAAGTCCCACACCAAGGGATTATTTTTGAAACTGATGAAGGGAAAATTATGGAATTCTAGGACGATTAATGAAACGTTATTTTGCATATTTTAAAGCAAATGTCAAATGTTTTTGACGTCAGCGCTTAGCGTATACGGCCGCTAGCTTCAATTGAGAAAAAATAAGCTTATTTGCTAGCTCGACCTAGGTTGGCATTTAAAAAAATTCAAGATGGCGGCTATGCGGTAGACATCAAAAAATAAAGTCTCATTCATCGTCCCAGAATTTCATAATTTTCCCTTTATCAGTTTCAAAACTAATCTGTAGATACGTATGTGGATTTAATTACATCTGGAACTAACATTAATCATTTGATCATGTAATTAAAGCGCTTTAATTGCTAACTGTACTAATGGTGAAAATGGAATTGATTAAATTTACAAGAAAAGTGTTCAAAAATGGATTAATCCATGTTTTGTTTGGGACAATTTGAAAAAATGCGTCTATAAAAATGTATGGGTTTCCAAGAAATTACATTTGTTAGAATCTCTGCACTTTTAAGCCACTACTAATAACCTAGACTGGAGTGGTTGCCAACTATTGTTCACAAAAGCTGCTACATACGATTTTTCAGCAAGAAGCTCCACCTAACTCCAGTCATAATTCACTTTTTATCGCACACTGTTATTACCCATTTAGGGATTCATTTTTAAAAGTGGAATTTCTTACGTTGAAAATGGTTTAATCGTAAATGCGTTATTTCTTATTTCGGAATAAAATGCGCATTTGATCATTTTTTTTTGTTTATGCTTTAGGAAGTTAACAGCACCATTACTTAAATAGTTTATTTATTCAAGGGGCAATTTATGTTTCAAAGATAGTGAAGAAAAAAATCAATACAATGTAGGAAAATATGCAGTCGTTTGAAGCAAAATCAGGGTTATTTTGCAGACGATGGATTCATTCGTACTTATCCATAGTTGTAAAATAATTCCACGGGTTGAGTCGTTGGGTCCCCTGTAGATATCTGAACTCTGCCTTTTGGCTGCCACTATGGTTATACGATTTCTGTTACGTTTTTTTGTCTATTATTATTATTATTATTAAATCCCGTGGAACAACTTTTAGTCTATCCTTTTTTTGCATATAGTTAACGAATATGGCTCTAGTTTTCCAAAAAATTCTTCATGTAAAATAATATGAAGTACTCGTTACTATGACAAATGAAACATTTGATTGGAACAAAAATTTAGTTTTACTTGTGATCGATATACAGATTGCGAAAAGTCTATTTGCGACATACGATTTACACAAGTACGACAAGGAAAATATGAGCACACAATTATTCTTCTCTCTTTCAAGTAGTTTTGATTATATTTTCCTTGTCGTACTTGTGTAAATTGTATGTCGCGAATAGACTTTTCGCAATCTGTATAACGGTGCACGAGCTTTTCAACCAATTTACATGTGAAAATGATTCTTTGCTTGGGATTATTTTTTCCCATTTTATACTGTAGCTACCGAAGGGCTAGACGGTGTCGTGCTCTGCGTCCCCAAGCTCAGGTGGCACTCGGATCATTCCCAGTGAATGAGCAAACCTCGTATTGAACTAGCTAAAAATTCTCCCACCTTCGGTATGTAAATAAAATAGGTTGCAACACGAATTTAATAATGGCAACTTATTCAGGAGTATACAAAATAATTCCTAACAAGTTTCGACTTCTTTTCGTATTGAAACTTTTTGAGGTATAGTTGACGTAAAATATACACTGCCAGTTATCTAATTGTATATCCCCTTTAAGTTATGTTGCGGAGCTAAACTCTGAAAGGTATTTATGTTATTTTCGTCTACTTGCCAAACATAATTCTATATTGTATTTGTATTTTGACCCATCAGTCCATCCGTTCTTAACCGTATCGTGTGTATCATACCGAGTTTCGTCCAAGTAGATAATTTCTAATAAATATATGTATACTTACAATTTCCACACAAAAACACACACACTTTCTTGATGTCAGACCACCGACTAAAGAGAACACCTGCGACCACCCCTCAAAAATAGTTATAGTTTAGTCAAACTATTAAAGGCACTCACTCGCTGTCGCTCGTTCGTGCTTTAATCAGTTTAGTTTATTGATCGCCTTCATTAACAAACTAGTTTATTAAGTAACTATTAACGATTATTAGTTGAAATTATAACACTAAATTAATTTATCGTCAACTAAGTAAGCATTTTAAATAATTATAATATTGCCTGGCTATGACGGTATACTCTTAGTCTTAGAGTCAATCAAAAAGCCGGCAACTTTAAGTTCGCACTATACCTTTTACGTCAACTATAATGTTTTTATAATACATGTTTCCCTTCCGTAAACAGTCATTGTTAGTTTCTTCAAATATTAGTCAGTCAATGAGATGAAGATTTTAATAAGTCTATATCTACAATGATTGTTTGGCAATAAGAATATACAATTAGTTAGCTAGGACTCCAGTTTTTTTGCACCAGTGGCTTTGCTTACACTCCAACCGGTATCTCGTGAAATGTGGTGACGATGCGCCTTAACAAATTTGAAAGTGGGGAGCCAGCAAATCCAATCGTGTGGTAGACGTTATGCAGTGGGCAGCTCGATATTGGCCGAATACGTTCTCTCTCTGCGTACTGGAAGCTCCGCCTTGTCACGAGATACCAGTTTACCTGTACCTGACTACGTCTTTCTAGTTGTAAAAAACAAGGATGAGTTAGATCTACAATTTAGAACCAATAATAAACCTTATTAGTAAGTTAAAAATGGTCTTCTCGTTATTCTCTAGAAGTGTACATGAATTTACAGAAAGTTGTAGGAAATAAAAGTATCGTAAACGTTTGTTAATAAGCAAATTACTCTGCGAAAAACTCTGGACTAGCCAATATTGTTTCGCTACGCTCGCTCGTGCATCTAATAGTCTTGGGCTGCTAAAGCGTTTCCTGCATGTGTGACACACAACTGTTTTTCGCCTACCGAATAAACCACAGAATTAGGAAAATATAACAAAAAACTTCGACATACACTGACGTTTGATTAAAAAATGTATGTGAAACGTCAAATCAATCAACAGACAAACTTCAAGAATCATGTCGTTATGAATTTTCTGTCCTTGGGCTGCTAAAAAATAATTTTCGCCCTACTTGTGGTGTACATATGATTGGTTTTCCGGTAAGGTAGGCGAAACACATTTTTTTTTTCGCCAATGACTATGATGAATAATTTCAGTGCTGATTGGACTGAATAAAAAATTGTAAGGAAATCCTTAAGCAGGAACATAAGGTTAAATAAACAGTTCGATTTCCAAGTTTTCTACTTTTTCAATTTGAAATTTTCCAATTTAGTAAAGTAAGAAAATTCAAATCCGTCAGCATACTATACCACAAAGAACGAATCTGAAAATTCCAATACCCGCAATAGTATATTTTAAATAACTTACATCAATGACTCTACAAATAGAAAACTTCTTCTGGCTGTTAAATATTTTTAAAGCTATAGATCTTAAGATAAAATTTGAAATAACTAATCACTAATCACTTTGGTTGTAAAAACAATATTTTTTTTCGCTTTTTGTTATGTTACATTTTATTGTCTAGACCTTACTTTATGACTAGACTCCGTATGCCAAACGTCAGATCCTACATATATTGGTAGGGTTGTTATTTCCTTCTCCTATCGTCGAAAGCCTCAGCCTAGTCAGGCCTTCGCAGTATGTGTGCTGAACATTCCTCATCTTATTGTCATAACCTGCAACTCTATGCAGTTCATGTGTTTGTATAGTTTGTAGTACCCTTTCAGGTTCCTGGCTGTTCGCTCATTTTGGCTTAGTGGGTGCTCTGTGGGATTTGATTAAATCTTTGGCCTCCAGGCACTATTCTCGATACTGCTTTTTTGTCCTAGTACTGCTATTTTTCTTGAAGTGCTTTCGCTATACCGCAGAATGGTTCTGGACTAATGAGAGCACATCATGCTCCTTCTCGGGCTGGTGAATCTGACTCTTCGTTGTCCTTGTGATCTGAGTGGTCTGGTATCCAGTTTATTTTGACTGCCCATTTCTTGTAGGGTTTTCAAGCAGTTTCAAACGAGTTTGGAGATCTGCATGACTTCAATAGCCGCTTGGGTGTCGGAGTATATTATAGCATTGGTCGTCTCAAAACTCTTGCGTTAATAACTCTCCTGCACAGTGCTGTATTGCCGCTGCTTCTGCCTGAAGCTTTGGGTATTATCAAATCTTGAAGCTTTCCAAATGCTGTACCTTCCAGCCCCCTTCCTTATCGTTAAATTGAAAAAAAAAATATACAGCTGCGACAATGTTGTTGGTGTTTTCAATAACCCTTATAAGATTAATATCGATTTATAACTTATACTTTGGGTAGCTTGGTCAATGTATCAATTTAAAATCATTAATGTGTTACTGTGAAATTGATAATTTCGTTGTCGAGAACATTTTGCGGTTCAGCTAATCATTTTAATCAACATATTACCTTTAATTGATTTATATTTTCACTCATAATTGGTCGCAAATTGTGATCTATATTACATTACACTATCATTTGATAATTTAATAATATTGTTTAGCATTTTTAATGCTTGGCTATTAGATTTTATGTAAAATGAAATGTGGTTTGCGTAATATACTTATTGTATAAGCTCACGCAATACAACAAAGAAATTCGTAAAGCCAAAAGGAGCTCAAGGAAGAAATTTTGCGAGGACATTTCGAATCCACAAAGTCCTGGCAAAGGAAGGAACAACCAGGAAAGAAGTAGGTTTCACGAAGGCCAAACAGGCCAAGTTCCAAGGATTAGAAAATAGTCACGAGACCAAATCAAATTAGATGGGCTTTCATAGAGCTCTCACCTTCAGAAGACATCATAGAAAGCTCATAATCATCATAAACGTATGGAAAAATCTGGGGACTAACAATGTAGTAATCGAGTTTATATATAGATAAATTATATTAGGGTATTTTTTGTTCTATTTCTTATTTGTTGCATGGTGGATTTCTCGATCAAAAGGTACACAGTACACTTTTTCTCGATTCTATATATATATTAGCCTATACTCTGGTGAAATGATTGGCGCTTCATCTTGGTACTCTAGGATTCCTTTATTGCGGTGAATCACTTCGAATTGTTATCTGAGGTCTCTTTTTCTTCATATTTGTTTGTGTTTTTTGCCTTGTCTACAATTTCTCTCCAACTCTTCCTGTCCTCTAATTTCAAGAGTTTTAATATCCTCAATTATTTGATTCCTCCATTTTTCTTTTGGCGTTCCCCTTGGTCTTGTTGTTCGTGGAGTCCATGCAGTGATTTTTCTTATCAGCTCCTCTGGTTGTCCGCGATGAATGTGTCCCCACCACCGTAGTCTTTGGGCTTTAGCTACATTAACGATATCTTCTTCTAGAATATCTTCAATCTCATTATTGTATAGGCTCCTGTACTGATCGTTATCTATTCTTTTGGGACCGTTAATTCTTCATATGATTTTCCTTTCGAATACTTTTAGGTTTTCTGTGTCCTTGGCTGAGAGGCACATTGCTTCCGCTGCATATGTTACAATTGGACGTATTGCTGCTTTATATACTTTCATCCTTGTTTGTTTACTCAAATTGCCATCTTTCAGTATTTTTTTGTACTTTCCAAAACATTTTATTGCCCATTAGTATTCGCTGGGTTATTTTCTTGCTTCGATTGTTATTGCTGGTAATAATTACCCCTAGGTATTTAAAGAGTGACACTTTTTCGAAACAATTTTCCCCTATTTTTATCTCTTTTATTCTATATACTATTAGCAAAAGACGAGAAAGCATGGAAAAAGAGTGTTTGTCTTCACCCATATAAATGTGCACTTGCTAAACACGTATTTTATTATTCAATGAAGTATGAATATGCCAAAATTTTAGTGACAGAAATTGATTATAAGAAACGGCTCATTTAGAAACAGCTGATGTAGCTCAGGAGTATCAATGTTTTAATAAAGAAATGGATCTTAATAATCTCAGTATAACGTATGGATATCTTTTAGATTTCTAAAAACAGAGTTTGAAAAATTAAAAAACGAATTACTATGGAAACTTTTAAAGCAATTAAAATTGACTCTACAAATCCATGAAATTTTTTTTTAAAAATTATTTTCTGTTTATTGAGTTTTTTGATATACTACCAAATATTATTAAGTCTAGATTTATCAATTCTAGCAATTCCAGTAGAAAGTCGTTTTGAAAAGTTTTTACATTTGTCAAATATTTCGGTGTTTTCAAAATCTATCGGTCTTATTATAAGCTCAACATGTCCAAGATACTGAGAACTATGAACATGTAAGTAGTACAAGTATGGATCTTTAATTTTTTTGGAAATAAAATATAGTCTACGCTTCATTGCTTTCTAGCAGTAAAAAAATCGTCTCAGTGGTTATTGAGTTTATCCGTAACAAACATACACACACACACTCATCTTTTCTGGTCAATATCAGAATTAGTTCTTCAAACAATCATGTTTATCGATATGAATATATTTGTCCACGACCACTTAATAATAAGTCAATATTTTACCTCCTAACAAAAGGTATATGGTACCCATATATCTACTAGAGGGAATTATGGTTCATAATTCACTAGAGTGACAACTCAACACTCACAACATTTCGGTACATAGGTGACTAGATATGGGGGTACAATGTGAAATAAACTATTAAATCTGCGTATTTTGTTTAGGGAATTTGTTTCAGAAATATATCGAATCGATAAAATATCGAAATTTTTAGTAGGATTGATACTTTTCATAACGATATTTCCTAATATTGATATTTTTAAAACACTATATTTATAACGGTACGGGGTATCGATACTTTACACAGTATCGCCCATCTCTATATGTCACATTATTTGACGTACTCCAGAAATTTATTAATTTTGACGTTAGAATTGTCAATAATACAATATACCAAATTATTACTTTCCGTTCTACACTCGCATTATTTACTTGACTTTTATTTAATAAAGAAATCAAGGGTCGTGGACAAAGTATAGTATTCTACTCCCAATTTATGGCCATTATTCACTCGGGTGACTTGCGCCCCTCGCCTAGAGCTCGGGATGCAACTGCGTGAATAATGGCTATCATAAACTGCTCGTTTAATAATATACTATAATGAAATTGAATTAATATGTGTAATAAGTAATCATGCAAATGTTTTATTCTAACGCTTAGACGATACGTGTCTCTATAAAACTATTTATTTGTAATTTACAATGTCCCTGTTATTATGTACTTACCATGTAGATTTATTGAAATGGCAAAATATTTGATTAACATTTCAATATGTGAATATATCAATTTTCCACAAAAATTAATATCGAAAAGTGAGTTGGTGGAGCGTTTATTTATGTTTATTAAATAAAATGGTTCCTGAAAACTGCCATTCACTCACGGAAATTGTTTAGTAAAAGTGATAAATAAACATTGCTATTTGTGGCTACTGTCAAAGCTGTGATGCAACATAAAGTATGTTGTATTCACTTAATTCATTTTTATTTTTTCATTATTTTAACCGTTGAATATACTGCGGTCACTATAGTATTTTAAACAAGCACTGAATTGCCGAGGTACTAAATATAAAGTTTAATTCAATTGTGTGGTACACAGGAAGGATTTGACGTTTGTTGAATATGCGCTTGTTGTTTAAGTTACTTTTGTGCATTCTGAGTGACAGTTATCTTACTACACCATAGTGTCTAATATTACAAAATGTATTCGGCCTCTAGCGTGTTATGGTATAACTAAACATGAATTTTATTGTTGTTTTTACATGCACGCTGTGTATTCCAAAAGTTGTGCTCCATATTTTTTGTATCGATTAAAAATAACTGTGTATATTTTAGTAGTACAGATATAATATCGTTTGGTACACAGACGACTCAAAAGCAATATAAGGAACCGGGATAGGAGTGTACGTGCCAGGAACCAAACACTCCATAAGAAAGTGTGCCCAGTTCAATATTTACAAAATGGCGTGGGAATGCCTAGGCATGCTCAATAAACTAGGCGAGAACAATATAGTAACCTTACAATGAATTTCAGGACACACTGGAATAGAAGGAAATGAAATAGCAGATGGACTAGTAAAGAGGGGGACTGAAAGACCCTTTTGGGGGCCGGAACCCTTTTGCGGTATCAGCTCTAATGTAAAATTGGAAGAAATAGGCAAAGCCGAAGAAAATCTATCTGATTGATATCTATTGGGTCAACAATTCTCCCATATTAAACCTTTTTACCTAGAAAGCTTCCGGTAAGATTGTTGTGAATGAATTTCCAGGTAAACTTGTTCACTACTTTAGTAAATCTCATATTTAGAAACTTTTTTGCTTTTTATTTCCATGTAAATAGATAATAATACTTTTATCAATATCCGTAAAAATCCGTATTAATGCTCTGTATATATTGAAAAAAAAAAAAATTCATTATACCTCCATTCGTTTGAGAAAGCTACTGTGTTGGCGAAACGCGTCACGAATATATATTGAACGTAGTTCTAATATAATGAAGATTTGAACAAATTAAATTGTTTTTATTTCAACAAGTAAAAACCTCATCTATTCAAATATATTCCTTGAGCTAAATATTTAAATAAAATCACATTAACCTCTTAAGCAAACAATTGTATTTAAACGTATGTTTAAATGTTTTTTCTGAAAGGTAATATTTTACAATAGATATTAAGTACGTTTGTTAAGGTTTCTGAGTAAATTTTTTAATACGGCACTGTTACCTTCAAGTAAATGGAAACCTATTTCCACTTAGTGGATTTCCATTCACAGCCAGTGTAGATTGAGAAGAGATGAATACCACTCCATATTTTTCTTCTTTGCCTTATCGAAGAAGCAGAACATTGTAGCACGCTTTCGGTACCATTAAAATTGTACAGCATTCACTTTGTCAAATATATTTATTGTATAGCAATTTGCTTTCTCCGGCGAAAACTTTTTTCTTTTTGAAAAGAAATGATTTCTTGTAGCAAATAGTGGAGTAAACCTAAGCTGTCACGGAAAGATGGATTTGCTTTCATTCTAAAAACTTCAAATTTATTGTCAACTCCTTATGTTTGTACTAGGTAAAACGGATTCAATTATTCTTATTATGATTGGTATTAGGGCTTCAATCTTTCAAATAGTTTGCTTTAACTTTTTATGTTAACAATATCCTATTTCGTTATGTTTTCAATACAAACATATGCTTCTAATGTATGAGTGATTTAGGGACGGATTGTAGTGTATTGTATAATAAAATTTCCCAATGAACCAAGTATGAAGTTTCTATTTATATCCCGATGCAGATACTACACTGGTCTAGTATTTAACGCTCTTCATCTAATTGAAATGCGTAACATGTACGTCACGGAACTGATGTAAATGTTCACGGGAATGGGATCATTTTCTAATAGAGCACTTAAATCAGTGATTAGTCAACGTGGTAGTGGCCATTTCAGGACAAGTTAAAGACCCGCAATTTATATCAAATATTTGGAGTAGTACCCACGAGGATGATTATTATTCGATTTTATTTAACCTAAACACACACATAAAAAGTATTTGCATAGTTTCGTCATAAGCAAAATTGATTGGAAATAGCTCTACACCACTAAAGCTCTTTATATTTAGATTTCTAATAATTTTCTTTCTCAATTGTGTCAAACACTTTTGTTCTACTATATTTGTATTATTTAATAATGTGCTCATAGGGGAGGACACATTTTCTGTTGAAGAGACTCTCGAAAGTGAAAATTGAAGGCGTAGATTTTCATTCTTACTAGTGACAACCCAAAAAGACAAGTGACTGGAAACACTGATAAACAGGCAGATTTTGATAAAAAAAGCAAGTTCTTTCTCATTAAAATCCAACATTCCTTAATGTTGGTGAATAACCAAATATTTTGTAGTATAATAAGCTTTTGAATGTTTTCAAATCCATTATATTTAGTTATCTATGGGAAAAGCTCGAGTGTGATAGTGTAGACCAACCATATTTGTATACAACACAGTTCCATTAATCATAGGATCGGCTTTATATTAAAAAAAAATCATTTGATACTTTTTCAAGCCTAAAGTAATTTATACGAACTCGTTATATACACCCAAACTTGTTGCTGTCATTTTTCATGTCAATGTAAGGCCAAGTCACGTCAAAGTAATCTTTTTCCTTTTGTGCAAAATCTCCCAGATGGAAGAAAGCTTAAAAAACAATTTAAATGTGAAGAGCCCTAAAGTTTATTTGTACAAATTAAAATACACTATATGAAGGAGCTTTAGTTTGAACTTATTTCCACCTATCAATTCTTACCATTTATGCAGTTCGGTAATTTTTTTGTTCACCAAAAATCCGCATTTGAACTATCAGTGCGAAATCGGTGTGTCTGAGAACATATTACATGTATTTCGTGTATTTTTTAATACATTTAATATTTATATATCTCTAATAATTATTGAAATCTTTTTAAAAACTAAATATTATAAAAAACGTTTATTTTTAAGGAGAAAAGTAAAATATTCCAGTTACATACTTGTATAAAGCTCCACATAAATCTTATAATAACCAATACTTAGAAGTCCGATCCTGGTATGTCTGTGGTAGGTAGTAATTCAATTTTTCTCGCAAAAATTGTGTTAAATGTGATTATACATTTAAATTGTGAAAAGCAGTAGTGTTGTAAGTTAACTTTATTAATCAGAAATCCATTGTTATACGAATCATAACCAAACCAAATATACAGATACATGCAAACAGAAACGGAACATAGGGATTTTAAGCATTTTATAGAACTGCTTTTGAACTAGTCGACCAATATTAAGCTTCAACAGATTAAAAACAAGATCATTACAATCCTTCATTTGAACACCTACAACATATCGTACAATTCCCACCACTCCGTAGTCTCAACTGTGGGCGGTCCTTAATTAGCGTCCGACAGTCAGCAAACAGCAGTCGATATATCCAAGCTCATAACTATTCAAAATAAAATAAATTCGTCGAGAAATCAGAATGTACACCCTTCAGGAGAAGATTGAAATTTTATCGTGGTATTTTGGAGGTCACTTACAAGATCAGCGGATTTCTTTTTATGGAGTTTTTTGGAAAATAAAATTTATCGGCACAATTTTGAACGGGCTCAAAATTTGATAGAATTAAGGGCGAAAATTGTCCAGCTTTGTGCAAACATTACACCAAATCAGCTCAGAGATACAAGATTATCTTTGTTCAATTGATTCGGTTTTTGTTTGGCTCAACAACGAGGACTATTTGAACCTTAAATAAATTAATTTTTTCGTTTTAGCATTTTCAGTTGTTTTTCAGAATTTATTTTCAATTTGTTTTAATTTAAAGAATCTTATTTTGTTTTATTTACGAATTCATTTTTATTTTGGAAGCCGTTATGGCCAAAAGAAATAAAAAGACACTTGAATACTAAATCGAACATACGCACATAACCACAAAACTAACAAATATTGGAAGGAGAAGAGGCGGGGTTTCTTACAGTAGTTCTTAATCCAGCTGCCCAGCTAAATACTTGATATTTATTGAAGAAAATTTATAGAAATTTTTTGTTTGTGAACTATTTAGATTGGAGAATACATTAAATCCCTATGTTCCGTTTCTCATTGCATGTATCTTTATAAAGTACCATACAAGTTAAACGATGACAGCAAACATTTTGACATTCTTACTGGAAATAGTGGTGATATTGATCTTACCATTTGTGACAATCATTTGGGGACAAAATCGTTATTTGAGATTGAAACGGATCCCTATGGTAGTGATCACTTTCCTATTATGATTAACGAAATTGGAAAAGCAGGATAGTACAACTTTATACCAAAGTGGAGACTTAAACACGCAAACTGGGAGCGGTATTCCAATTACATAGACAAAGTTGATGAATGTAAGCAAGAATGCAACGTTGAAAATATTGTGAATTAATTTACAGACATAAATGCAGCGAGTGATGTTATTTAAAAAACAACACCAATAAGAAAAGTACCTACTCCATTGTGAAACACCGAATGCAAGACTGTCATAAAGACGTCAAAACATGCATTCAATTGATATAAAAGACATAATAATGACGAACATCATACAATTGCCCCTTTTAGTATCACGTGAGGAAAATACGAAGTATTAAAGGTAATCATTTAAGTACATTCCACATCAATAACATGAAAATCGAACAAAAACTAACCCTAGAGAAAAAGCAGACATACTAGCTTCATATTACGAAAAAAACAGAAGTGAAGAAAATTATTCAAAAACATTAAGAGACCAGTAACAGAAAATAAAATGTGAGCATATGACCCAACCTAATGTTATCGAACGTCAATTGGAAAGCGACCGAAAAATGCTGCTACATACAGGTAAACTGGTATATCGTGACAAGGCGGAGCTTCCAGTACGCAGAGAGAGAACGTATTCGGCCAATATCGGGCTGCCCACTGCATAACGTCTACCGCACGATTGGCTTTGCTGGATCCCCACTTTCAAATTTGTTACGGCTCATCGTCACCTCATTTCACGAGATACCGGTTGGAGTGTACTTATGGCCAATGAAACACACCCATCAAAGCTTATTACTTTCTCAAATAGATTAAAGTCTCAATCATCCTCATATGTCACCTCTCTTTTATGAAAGAATCAATGGAATATTTTACCAACTATCAATACTATGACGACCGCCCCTATCATAGCAAAAATACTCAACTTGTGAAGTTTACCAATCATGAATACCCTAGACCCTAGACAGTTAATACTTTATATCCTAAGTAGTTACCAAGAATATGAGCACATATTTACTGACGGATCAAAAACGTACAGATGTACAGGTAAACTGGAATCTCGTGAAAAGGCGGAGCTTCCAGTAGGCAGAGAGAGAACTTATTTGGCCTATATCGAGCTGCCCACTGCATAACGTCTACCGGACGATTGGCTTTGCTGGATCCCCAGTTTCAAATTTGTTACGGCGCATCGTCACCTCATTTCACGAGATACCGGTTGGAGTATACCTTCGCAGCAGTAGCAATAAGTAACGGAATCACGGGTTACAGATTAACAAAAGAATTCACCATTCATTCAGCAGAAATATATGCAGTATTTCATTTATTCGTAGAAAGTACAAAATTTTGTATTTTTTTAACGTATAAGTACAATGAACCTACTAAGTAAAATTATTTAAATCGTTTGAAGTTTGAATTTACCTAAACGGATATTTAAAACATAAACAAACTTATTTATGAACTGTGTACGCTACAATTCGAGTTAAGAAGCATAATTGAATATGATTATATCCACACCATATAAATCTGAATAATATTTTGGATAAATTGCAGCACAGTTAGTAAAGTAGTTAGTATGAGAAACCACGTAAACAAAGTATATTTCAAACTCACGACAGTACAAAATAAAATTAATCACATTCAGTTCAACCATCGAATGAAACATTTTGTTGATTTTGAACAGACATATCAAGAATTTTGTATATATTTTTATATTGAAACATTTTAGGTTGAATTTTAAAAAATCCACTCCGCTGTTCTACATTACAGAGAGTTCTTACCCAAAGCTATCCTCTTGTTTCTGATCATCTGATTGGATCGCGTAATGTCTAACCGCATTTTGGGACCAACCAGAGTATTTCAGAGCTTTCCACTGTGAAGTCCATTCTACACAATTCAGAGAAAGTGTGGTGTAACCATAGAGATAATGAACATAGAGTAGGCAACCTATAGTCACAATAAAAAGAGATGGCGAATTAAATTGGTGATGCTGTCTCTCTCTAACATCGAGTGATGCACATGCGCGAAGACTGTAACACTACTAACCTTTTAAGAATGTATGTAAGAGAAAACAATACCAAACTGGCTGTCCATCTCTTTCTAAAAGGTGGACGAATACGCTTACACGAGCGCATGCCTACTCTATGTGTATTATCTCTATGGTTGTAAAAGGCATGTTAAGAAAGGGATGCGCGATAGACCTAAAAGTATCAACATAAAGTACACATACGGATTGGTTCGTAAAGTATCAATACAGTGAAATATCGAATGATAACGTATCGATACTCCAAGTATCGATGTGTTAACGATCCGATATTTTTAAAGCTGCAAGGGGAATTTTCATTCAAAAGCAAAATCTGGTAATGAATTGTATTAAATACTTTGCATCTTAAGCAAACCAAAAGAAATTCAAAGATAATAAACGAAATTTAATGTTCTAAATATTCACGAAAAAATACTGAAATAATTATAAATATAAAAATACATGTTCGCATGCATTTCACAGTGAAATACAGTCGACGAATAAAGGCTGCGAGAATATACACTGTGTCCGTAAATAATGGAACAAATTCCTTTTTATCTAAACAGGCCATTCTAAGAAATAATCCTGAAACACGTCGATTTTTTATTTTAATTTACCGTATTTTAAAATAATATTCTAATATACAGGGTGAATTACTTTCGAGTAATGACGTCACCGTAATTTTTTTTTAAATGGAACACCCTCATTTTGTCTCAATTTTCGGATTACTCTAGCTGAGCTGATTCCAAAAATGTCTCACATGTTGATTCCAATTGGCACAGGGTGGACAAAAATACAATAGTTTTGTGTGTGCTCATAAAGTAACGCGTAACCTTCTTTATTAGTTAAATTAACAATATTATCAAAAATACTTATTGTCTAGCGGACAGAATAATAATGATGAAATACATGACCAGGAAATGTCCGACTGAACTCCGGTGAGATAGAAAAAGACAGACGATCAGAGGTTTTTCCGTCTTTGTCTGTGTACATAGCATGCACGCTATTAGAGAAAGTTAGCCTAAACCTCCGACATCCTATCTCTCTCTTACGTGCTGGCTATTGTATTTTTGTCCACCCTGTACCAATTGGAATTCACATGTGATACATTTTTGGTATCAGCTCAGCTAGAGTAATCCGAAAATTGAGACAAAATGGGGGTGTTCCATTTAAAAAAAAATTACGGTGACGTCATTACTCGAAAGTAATTCACCCTGTATATTAGATTATTATTTGAAAATACGGTAAATTAAAATCAAAAATCAGGATTATTTCTTAAAATGGCCTGTTTAGCTATAAATTAATTTGTTCCATACTTTACGGACTCAGTGTATTTACTTTTGTTAGTAGATGACGCCATACACCACCGCCACTGAAAATCCCGGATCGCAAGGTATCGAAACAGTACCAATGTATTTATACAAAAAACCAAATATTGAGTCTTGGAAGTGAAAGTATCGATACACTAGAATATCGGATCGTATCGCGCAACTCTATGTTAAGATGCCACTTGGAAAAATGATTTTCCTTTCCTCGTAAACAGTTTTCCCTCTTTTGCAAAGGCGGCAAAATACATTATGGCGATGAATGGAATGAAGTCTAATATATTCAAAGTGAACAATTCAGTTTTATTAGTGCATATTTGATTACAACGCACGGGAACAAAAAAATGCATTATCTGAAAAATATATTGTCGTCTTTTTCACTCAATTTATGTTGCCATAAATAGTTACACCGTCGTACTGCTTTCATCCCCCGTTTATTAATTGCCACGATTTATTATCGTGAAACTTTGAAATTCATTATACAGATTTTTGGTTAACTAATTAAAGTGTAAACAAAGTTGGGAACAAAAAACAAAACCTGCTTTTTTACCTCTACTTTAAGATAAATGAGATAATTAAAATTATGACCGAAAAGCTATTTATTTTTTATCTGTCGTTTAGTATAATATACTATTATATCAAAATCTAATGTTTAGATTACGTTGCTGTCCGCCCACATAGCACCCACGACACGCATGATATTATTAATCTTATGTGCGCTGATGCCAATTGCTTTCGAATTACAATCGATTTTCTCTCGTATCAGACACTCGGTACAAAATTATGTCAATGGTTTTCTTAATTAAAATCTTGTTAGTTGAGTAGTATAAAGTTTAATTTCTGCAGAATGTTGAATAACGAGACGGAACTGAGAAAACTACTTTTCAAGAGATTCTTTAGTTAATTAAAATTTGCAAATGCGATCTGATTGAAATTTTGCGTTTCAGTAGCCATTGATATTGTATAGCAAAGATACTTTCAGGTAGATGTACTTGTTGTTGCAGAACAAAACTACTCGGAACACTAACCCTACGGTTACTTCAATTTCCTGTTTATTAAAACCTGTTCCGTTGCATGTTAAATTGAAAGAATTTGAAGACATTTCTCAATAATTCTGTTATAATAACTGTTGCCAACATATTTCATTAGGGGGGTGTACCTATTTACAAAAAATCAAATATTATTTAAATGTAATTATCCTTCTATTTATACGAATCGTTGCTTTTAAATAGACGCACTTTTTCAACGTTCCCAATTAATTCAAGGGTGTTATTATTTTGATAGTTCTAGGTACTGTTCCACTGTTTTATTCGAAAAAACCTCTGGTTTTCCCATCAAATACAAGAAAAGTTTCCATTCTAACTATTTTCCAATTTTTTGGGAGTATTGATCCCATTTTCTAGTACCACATTTAAATAAAACGGCTTCTTAAATCCGATGTGTAAAAATTGTGACTGAACGAATGGCAAATATCCCAATCGAAACTACGCGACGTGAAACCTCCGTCGCAGTCAATCAACGAAAGATCACTACAAGTTATTTTAACTGAGCTACCACAGGCTCATACTAGACTCACCCATAGGTATTTAGAGAACATCACAGGCTGTCATCACCGAAAACATCCGATTGCCTGGCAACGGATCACAGGTTTAAGTCTCAGAGGCGTCCAGTAAACGGTAAAATCTTATTCTTGTTTCGTTTGTTGTTGAGTAACGGGTTGTTCCTATGTGAATTAATAGTATATTATTAAACGAGCAATTTTTGGTAGCCACTATTCACGCAGGGTGACGTTTGCGTCCCAAGCCCTAGGCGAGGGGCGCAAGTCACCTGAGTGAATAATGACCATAAATTGCGAGTAGAATACTATACTTTGTCAACGACCCTTGATTTCTTTATTAAATAAAAGTCAAGTAAATAATGCGAGTGTAGAACGGAAAGTAATAATTTGGTATTATTGACGATTCTAACGTCAAAATTAATAAATTTCTGGAGTACGTCAAATAATGTGACATATGGAGATGGGCGATACTATGTAAAGTATTGATACTCCGTATCTTTATAAATATTTTATTTTAAAAATATCAATATTAGGGAACATCGTTGTGAAAAGTGTCAATACTAAAAATTTCGATATTTTATCGATACATTATTTCAGAAAAAAATTTCCTAAAAAATACGCAGATTTAATAGTTTATTTCATATTGTACCCCCATCTCTAGTTACCTATGTGCCGGAATATTTTGATTGTTCTGTTGTCATAGCGAATATGCTATTTAAATGCAAGAGCGTGAATTATGACCCATAATTAACTGTAGTGAATTATGAACCATAATATATAAATATAATTTAACGATTTTGTGATACAAAATTTTATGATAGAAATAAAGTTTACGGAATTTTTTTTTTCCATTTTTGATAATTTGACAATTTTTTTTAAAATGAATAAAAAAAATATAAAAAAAAATCGGCCCAGCTCGGGATTAGCGGGGATAGTTGTCAAATAAATTGAAGTTTTTTTTGAGAAAAAAAAAAGAAAATGTCGAACTTCGAAAAAATGACAATTTTACTTAAAAAACCGATTATTTTATATTATTGATCATGTTAAATTTTTTTTGTATATTTTTTCGAAAAGTTCATTCAAAAACAAAAATTTAAAAAAAAAGGTACCCAAAAGTCAATTTCTAAAAAAGTTATGGCTATTTGAAAATAAAAAAGCCCTTTTTTTGAAAAATTCATAACTTTTTTTGGGTTGGATAAAAAAATTTGAAAAAATTCTCAAAAATGTCTTTCAAAGGGTAGAAAAGAATAGTAAAGTTTCAGCTATATCTAAAGGGGTCAGGTTCAAAAGTGGTCGATTTGGCATGGAATACCCCATTATTATGCATTATTCTACGTAAAATAATTTTGTGATAAGATAGTTATAGTTCGATGTTTAGGTGGATGTTTTAAGAATGCACATAGTTGGTAGTGGACATTTTTAATGAGTTTAGATGGGTTACGACACTGGCACTAGAATCGGTTGGAAACGAGCGAATAGATTGATGACGTGCCTGTATTGTTCTATACCTACCTTAACCCTAAAGCGAACTCCCACAAAGCGCTTTATGCAGTACACAGAGCACTGTAAAAAATTTGCTAACCGAATTTCCAAAGTTTCAACGATCCTTAGTAGCCATCTAGAACTAGAACTTGGGGAAAACAACTGTAATACCCAAAATATTTTTAAATATCCCACTAATATTAACTTATCAACAACATTTTACACACTTCATATCTATCTCGGTAATTACCTCTACCAGGTAAATGCGAATTATTTGTTAATAAATCAAAATATACTGAACATGTAAATTTATGCCTGGACTTTTCGAAAAAATGGATCGTTAGTAGTAAAGTGACATTTTACCATATTCAAATTCTTGATCACCGCAACCATTTTAATCAATATTGTATTTTTCTATGCAAGCTCAACTAAAGCTATCCATCTTCAGCGACGACGTACTATTAAAGGTAAACTTAAAGTTTAAGTTCAACGTGGAAAAGAGAATATTAGTTTATATTATGCGATGGCGCTCATTCTACCACCTAAACTTTTATGTTATTTTCTTTTGTGCCTTTTATACGGGTACTCATCTGGAAATCTGTTAAACCTCCATATAATAAAGGCCCAAACATTTTAATAAAATGTTAATTTAATTAATCGTAGGTTTATTACAAGAATTTTACGCTTCAAGTGGAAAGCATAATTTCTTCGCGATTTTATGGAAAGGCAGATGCTTTAAAAATTTGAATTTACGATACGTGCCTAACATTGTTAATATAAGTATAAAGCAAATTTTTAAATTCTCGCAAAATGCTGGAACAAATATTACAGTTAGACGTAGAAAACTGTACTTCATTTAGGGTTGTGTAATGGTGATCCGATTTTTTAAACGGAAAGTGTTTCATGAATATCTTATACAAGGTGTCCTGTAAAAACATGACAGGATTGGTAGAATCAAAAGTAAGTACAAAAATAACTACGATTTGCTTAATGAACTTAAGTCCGAGTGGCTCTCAGTTGTGAGGCACATGAAGAAAGTTTAAAATTTATATTGGCTGTAGTTTTTACATCAAGCAAGATTGTTTTAGAAAACTTGTGAGGCAACTTCATTTACTGGTAGGGCAGATTTTTGTGAAAAAGCCAATAAAATTAGTTCTGTCATCATTCAAATACATGGGCAGAAGTATATTCTACGTGGAACTTTTTGTTTTGAATGGTAATGCTATTTTCTACACCAATAGTTGGTTTTTCTTCAACTACATCTAAAAAATTTTACTATCATTGTAACTTCCTTTTAGTAACCCACATAACTGCTGTGTTAAATAGGTGTATCTGGAATCAGATTTCTTTATATTTCTTCTGTAATTTCTTCCAATTTACCTTCTTGACTGTCTTCTAACAACCATTTATCTTCAACTGGTATTTGGTTGGTTATGAAAGCTTATTGCTTCGAACTCAATATCTTTGCTCTTTTCTTTTAATAGGAATTGACAGTATTAATCTATTCATTCCTACCGTATCTCCTTCCACATAAAGTAACCTTTCCTTTTGATAGCTGATAAGTTTTCTAGATGAGAATTTCGTGAAAACGTTTTTCTCTGTTATGTATAAAGTATAACAGAGAAAAACCTCTGATGATTTTAACAAATGAAGTTTAAAGTATGACTATAGCTGGTTATAGATAAAACAATATTATTTTAAAGATACTTACAAGAAAACACATATTTCACACTGGAGAGCGAGAAACTTTTTTGGTCAATTACAAAACACAAAAGAAATGTTATTAAAAAAAATCATTGTGTGGTTTTTTGAAACCATGATGCAAGTGAAACTTTTTCTTGGATGGTAGGCAATTAACTGAAAATTTTCGGAAAATTATTCTATTAAGGTATTAAAATCGCGTTGTTACTCTTAACTTAATAATTGGAAAATGGGAAAACAATAGTATACAAAATATCCAACTAAATGATTTTAATTTTAATCTGCCTGTTAGGATACGGAATACATAATAAATACAATCATACATACCGGTATTACATCTCAGACTAGCCACCCCCCCCGTATATTTCTTATCCAATAGTGATTGGAAAAATTTCCCGAAAGATGTCGGATGATTTTCTTTGGGGGACATCTTTTGACGTATATTAGAGGCTTGAACAAGCAACCCCCTAAAAGGGGGCGCTTCAACCCCTCATAATTGAATAGTGAAGAGGGGTTGAGTGATACTTCATTTATACGGTCATGGAAGCCTCTTTACAGCGGTGTATGGAAAAAATGACATTCTTAAAAAAAACTAATTGTTTTATCATGCTTACAATCAAAAAAATCAAAACTGCGTTTTTAAATCAAACGTTCAAATTGTCCTCCATTGACTTCCATACAATAATACAATCTTGACTGAAAACCGTCTCTAACATGGTCCAGCATAATTGGAGTTATTTGACGACACTCATTTACAATTCGTTGGCGTAGTTCGTCCAAATTTTCAGGCCGAGTCACAAAAATCTTGGACTTAGATGTCCCCACAAGAAGAAGTCCAGAGGGTTAAGGTCAGGAGATGGGGCAGGCCACTCCACAGGACCTCTTCTTCCAATCCAACGGCCAAGGTATTGTAAATTGAGGTATTGGCGAACTGGTGCGGCGTAGTGAGGAGGAGCTCCGTCTTGTTGGAAATGCAATTGTTGTTCAATTAGTAGAGGCTCGTTTTCTAATTTTTTTGTTATTAACGGATCCATCAAATTTTCCATTTTTTCAAGATAAATTTCTCCATTTAAATTACCAGGAATAAACAGAGGTCCAATTAGGTGGTCTCCCAAAATTCCTACCCAAAAGTTTAGCTTTTCCGGATATTGAGTGTGAGCTTGTCGAAATACATGAGGATTTGTATCGCTCCAAATTCTACAGTTATGCCGGTTAACCTCTCCATTAAGTGAAAAAGTGCATTCGTCAGAAAAGCAAACGTTGTACAAGAAATTTTGGTTATTGTTGATGCGCTCGGCCAAAATTTCGCAAAACTCTTGCCTTCGATCAAAATCATCATCATTTAATTAATGAATTAATTTAATTTTGTACGGATGGAACTTGTGTTTTTGTAAAATTCTGTAAACGTTAGATTGGCCAATACCGGAAACCGCAGAAAGTTGTCGGACAGATTGCGTGTTTGGCTTAAGTTGGACATGGCCCAATACCGCCACAGCTGCTCCTTCATCATTCAGAATTCCAATGGGTGCCCTTTTTTACCCATTACTGAACCCGTCTCAACAAATTTTGAAACTAATTCCATTACGTACTTATGGCGAACGCTTCGTTCAGGATGGTTCCGGTTAAATATCCTTGCAGCCGCTCGGGCACCATTTTGATTTTGGTAATACAGGCTAACCTGCTCAACACGTTCTTGCAATATGTACACCATAATTATTTTGAAAATTGTAAACAAATCGGCAAAGTAGTAACTCAACAGATTGATTTTTAATACATGAAATGATCGAAAAAACGTGATAAACACCTTTTAACAACACACACACAGTTTATAAATTTTACTGACATTTTATGGTGACTGAAATAAGTAAACAATAACCTACATCTTATTTCTAGGAAAAACCACATCGATCGTAGTACCATATCTCGTGGTTGGTATATTTCATCATTTTTCATTTCAATATTAAATACTTCCTTTAAGTATTTAGTAAGTGGATCAGATTATTTTCTTGTCTACTATTCATTTTCCATTATCATTCTCATTTTCTAATTATTAAGTTGAGATTAAAAACGCGTTTTTTGAAATAGTTTTCTAGCATCGTACATTTCCGTCTGTCCCCGTACCAAACACTCCATCTACACTCACCGGCAAAAAAACTCGGCCACCTAAAATTTTGCTGAAATTCGTTGTCCAAGAACTTTCGTAATTTTTCATCGATATCAATTGTTTCTAGGCCAAATTGTAGATAAAATCTTTGATATTAAAACAAACTCCAGAAATTTTTCCAAAAATGTTGATAGCTTATTTGTACAGGGTGAAAAAAAAACCATGTATTTGTAGTCCAATTTCATTCAGTTTTTATTTCACCTTGATATCTTGATTTATTTTAGAAGATAAACGTTTTCAAATAAAAACCTGGAATTGTTTTAGTGAAAAACTTTAAACTGTATATTGGCATTTTTCAATATTTCGTACGCCCACCTCTAGCGGAAATAACTGCACGCAATCGCCGAGATATCGAATTTATAAGACGAATAATGCGATCTTGAGAAATTGCGTCATATTGTTGATTGTTGAGTTTGGGCATCAATCAACGGTCATATTCAGCTTGCACCGCAAAACGTAGCTCGTCAAATGTTTCGGGTAGTATAGGACAACGACGAATGTTTCCTTGAATTTCATCCCAGAGATGTTCAATCGGATTCAGATCCGGTATACATGCAGGCCATTCTAATCGTTGGATATCAACCTCAACCAAATATTGGTTAACAAAATTTGCTACATGCGGACTTGCATTGTCGTGCATTAAAATTAAGTCATATCCAACGTGTATCCTCAAAAGAAATCAAGGTGTAATAAAAACTGAAAGAAAGCGAGAAGGATGGTCTTTGTAATAAACTAAGCGTAAACTCTACAAATTTCCCGAACTGTTCCACAGGATATTAAGAAATTGGACTACAAATATATGTTTTTTGTTCACCCTGTATAAATAAGCTATCAATATTTTTGGCGTAGAAACAATTGAAATCGATGAAAAATTACGAAAGTTCTTGGACAACGAACTTCAGCAAAATTTTAGGTGGCCGAGTTTTTTTGCCGGTGAGTGAATAAATCAACAAGCTATGAAGGTAGTAATTCGCGCGCCACCTGTATATACGAAACAGGTGTCTTTTAACGACCATTTTTCGGCATGTCTTTATCAGCGCTACATGAAAGTCCGCCAACGAGTCTACAGGGTGATTGATTAGTGTGATAAAAGTCAATGCCTCCTTTGTCCTTCGAGATATCAATTTGAAAATTTGAGGGGTTTATAGCCATCATCAGTCTCCACATTTTAAAATTATTTACAATCTTACAGGGTGTTCCAGAATGCTGTGCCATATTAAAGTTACATTTTTTTAAATGAAACACCCTATATTTTATCGCATATTTGGAATCAGCTTGACCTCCCCATTACAATAATATAGAGTTGTGATGTGTTCTACGAAGTATTTAAAAAGTTATAACCAATTTTCCATAAAAATCGTAACAAGTTCAATACCCTGTACAATGTAAGAGAAATTCAAGAATAAAAATCTGTTGCGGTCAAAGCATTTGAATAGTAGTAAAAGCCCTGGAAAATTATTTATTTCGTCAATATTCATTGAATCTGATACAGGGTGAATCAAAATAAGAATACATTATTTTCTCGGTTTTTTCAAATAGATCACCCTGTATTTTATGTGAGAATCGCAAAGTACCAACATACTTCTTTTCTCATATAGCATTCCCTATACCTAAAATTATTAGTTCTTGAGATATTTTGATTTTTCTCTGCAAAACATTGATTATATCAAAAAAATATATTCACCAACAGTACCTCCCCACGCATTCAACGACCATCTAGTTTGACTGTGTGTCACTATGTGATATGGATTAATTTATAATAGTGAAAGTTGTGCCTATTAACACAACCATTTTTATGAAACGTGGCTCCTTACACTTGTGTGTGGGTTTTCAGTAACTGCCAGCAAAACATTAATTTCGTTTTCTTCTGTCACAGAAGTTTTTGTTTTGTAGGTTGCCGCCTTTCAGGAAAACGTTCATGGTATTCTCTTGCTGATAGTAAGGCGTTTTTATTGCGTGCTCCCAATATTCAGATAATATCAATCATTTCATCACTAGTGAAATTCATTTTTGCCCTAGTTCAAATTCTTCAAAACACCAAAAAATGTACCAAACCGCTAAATCAAAAAACACTAACGTACCTACTGCCATATCATGTTATTGTCAAATATCAGTTTTTGACAAATCAATCACACCCAACTAACAATTAATTATTAAATAATTAGATATAATCAATGTTTTGGATAGATAAATCAAAATATCTCAAGAACTAACAATTTAAGATATAGGGAATACTTTATAAAAAAAGAAGTATGTTGATAGTACTTTTCGATACTCTCATAAAATACAGGGTGATCCATTTGAAAAAACGAAGAAAATAATGTATTCGTATTTTGATTCACCCTGTATCAGATTTTAATGAATATTAACGAAATAAATAATTTTCCAGAATTTTTACTACTATTCGAAAACTTTGGCCGCAACAGATTTTCATTCTTGAATTTCTCTTACAATGTACAGGGTATTGAACTTCTTACGATTTCTATGGAAAATTTGTTATAACTTTTTAAATACCCCGTAGAACACATCACATTCCTATATTATTGTGATGGGGAGGCCAAGCTGATTCCAAATATGCGATAAAATATAGGGTGTTTTGTTTTAAAAAATGTAACTTTGATATGGCGCAGCATTCTGGAACACCCTGTAAGATTGTAAATAATTTAAAAATGTGAAGACTGATGATGGTCATAAACCCTCAAATTTTGAAATTGATATCTCAAAGGACAAAGGAGGCACTGAACTTTATCATACTAATCAATCACCCTGTATGTACGGTGAGGAGTTAATTATGTTTAAAGTAATTAAAGTCTTATATTTTTTGTTCAACTTCAAGACATGTTAGTTTTGATTGATTTGGATTTACTGCCCATTCCAATTGGTGCCAGTAGCAGTAATACTACTACTTGCAATATACCCTATTGATCTTCCATGGTACTACGCTGCAGAAAGAATTCTCTTTTCGTTCAAAATGCTGCAAAGTGGAGTGTTTTTATCAGTTTCCACTCTAGACTTATCGGCAATATAAAGTGTACCGTTTTAACCATATTAAAATAAATTTTATTTAGTCGGTTAAAGGCACAGCTTCATTGGATTTTTGTCGGTAGTAGCAAATAAGAGGTAAAATAGTTTCCGTGTAGATGGGCACGTAAAGCATACACAAGGGAGCAATCCTGTTAAGCGGTTGTGCTGGCAAATGAAAGAATGAGATGCTCGAAATATACTTCGACCCAAAACTTGATTCAGCAAATCTGACCTAACCGAAGGATGAATGGATTTTGCTAGAGCCTAGTAAAACATCTTTCAAATAATACTATTATTTTCTAAATTGCACATTGATATTTATTGTTGCACGTTGTAAACTTCAATTTAAATTCGACTAAGACAAGAAAAAAAGTTTGAGCATCCACTACACTATACTCCTACTCCTTTCCAATTTAGTGTCTTATTTCCTTTTAACATAGAAATGTCAAAAATAAATAACTAACGTCATTCATGTCTGTCTTTATTTTAATATCAAACTAACTCTTTGATCATCCTGAAGATTATGATACAATGTTGATGCCACATAAGGAAAAACTTTCTGAAAACCTACTCTTCTAATATATCAACAACAATCAACCTTTTTTGAATGTTACTGACATTTTAATTAACAGTAGATGGTTTGTTTTTACGGTTTCAATATAGTTGGAGACAAAGAAAGCAGGTTAATCAGCTAATCAGCGCCTATTTTCGATGACGAAAGCCAGCGCTTACAATTTATATCAGTAGAAGGTACCCAAAGAACGCTGCTGAAATGAATGACTTGACATCCAACCTTTTTAGGCTATACCTTGGTGGATAATATACCCAGCTTTACACTTGTGGGGGGAAAAGTCTTTTCCTACCTCCAAAATGTCATATTATTAAGCTCTGAGAAATAGTTGTGATAATTCAATTTTATATTCCCTGATTAACTAGTTGATCAGTTCTGTGATATCCAAGCTAGTACAACATTAAAACCATTGGTATTTGCTAGTATAGTTCCTTGTTTTGTTAGAATTGATGCACACTATGTTTCTTTGGAGGAAGTTGGTTTACATATTTTTTGTAGCACACTTCTAGAAGCTGATTCTATGACTCTTTTTGTTATTTTAACGTCGGTCTATTTCTGCAACTGAGACTAATCACCGACGCCGGGAGCACACTACCCTTAACCGGAAATTTTACCGTAGAAAAAACATCTGGAGGATAAAAATACATATCTAGATTTCATAGATCTTGAGAAGGAATTTGATACATAACCTAGAAATGAAGTATGGGAAGGGTTGAAAGAAAAAGGAATACACGGTAAAATAATAAAAGTTATCCAAGACATACATAAGACAAACAGGAATTTCATAATACTTAACAACTTAAAGTCAGAAGGATTTAGAACAAGCATAGGATTGAGACTAAGAGGAGGACTAAGACCAACTTTATTCAACGTACATATGGACACCATTATCAAAAATAACGAATATAAAACTAAGAAAATGTTCATTGGACACAGAATATTAATACAAAATCAAAATAGATAACATAAAAGTAGAACAAGTCAAAGAATTTAAATACATAGGAGTAATGTTTCAAACGGGAAAACAAGATGTTGAAATGAATGAACAAAAATTTTATTAATAAAAAAGAAACATCCAAACAAACAAAGGTAAAAGTATACAATACAGTATATAGAGCAGTACTAACTTATCGATGCTAATCTTGGACTCTCTCAACCAGAGAAAAAAGTGAAATTCAAGGAGCGAAAATGGAGTCTTAGTCTTAGAGTGGCAGGAGTAACGAGAATGCACAAAATAAGGTATACAAAAATAAAAGATGAGCTGGCAGTAGAACCAGTATTAAAATTCATACAACAACGACAACTCAGTTGGTGGGGTCACATCCACAAAATGAATAACAGGAGGCAGGTAAAGCAGATATATGAGGCAAGAACACAAATAAAAAAAATAAGGGAGAGAGGCCAAGACAGACATGGAGCAAAATGGTGGGAAAAATATTACACGACAGAGACAAATCCTGGGAACATTAAAAAAAAGATAGAAAAATTTCATATATACAGAATGAAGTGTAAACCCGACACCTATATAGGTACAAGGGTATAAGATTATAATACAGTAAAACCTCTGAATAGCGGACAGCTAGGGGGAATTTTTTTTTGTCCGTTATTGGGAGGTGTCCGTTATTAAGAGGTTTAACAATTTTAATATAAAGGAAGTTCGATTAATGTCTTGCAAATTAAAGTTATCCAAAATTCCTTAAATCGGTTTAGTAATATAAACCTTTAAAGTCTTTGATTTTTGAAAAATTGAAAAATAAAAATATTTTTTACAGTAAATACAAAAATGTAAAATTAATAAAAACGATAGGAAGTTTTATTAATCCTTTCTGTACAAATTTTTAGTAATAAGCATTTTCACACATAGATAAGAATAAAAAACTGCCACTTATAAAATTTATTTTATTTGAAAAAATTATAAAATACGTATGATGTGAATTATCTTTTAAAAAAATCTAATATTGTAGTCTGCTTCATATTCTTTAGTTTGTTTTCGAAAAAGTCGTGTTCACAATTTATCAAAATCTCTGATATTTTTGTGTAAGCGCTCACATTGTTACTTACAAAAAAGAATTTTTCTAGATCCCTTAAATTATCACATGCTTCACTAAGGCTGGAAATTTTAGGAGCTTGTTGTTCGTCACTAATTTCTTCAATATCAGACTGTTCATCACTGTTCGCCAATTGAAAAATCGGAATCTTCAGTGGTTAGTTCTTCATCTATAGAAGAATATCCGTTGAAATCCAAACCCATTTCAGTTGGTATTAAAGTGGATAGGTCGGTAAAATTATTTTCAAATTCTTCTTGGCCATCATCAGTTGGGTCTCCAGCTTTTTTAAATCCAGCCTTTGAAAAACAGTTTACTATTGTTTTTGCCGTAACTTTTCCCCAAGCTGCCACTATCCATATTAAAGCATTTGCAACTGTTATGCTTTTTTCTATTTTCTCTAGAGATGGCTCGGATTCCATAAGCATAAGTAATCTTTTGACTAAAAATCTTAGATATATAATTTTGAAATTTTGTATAATTCCCTGATCTAGAGGCTGGCTGGCACATGTAGTATTCGGCGGTAAAAAAATCAGTTTAATATTTTTAAGGACTATATTGTTAGGATGGGAAGTTGCATTATCTAAAAACAATAGTATACTTCTCTTTTGTTTTTCCATTTTTTTGTCAAACTTATGTAACCATGAACTCATTATGTTTTCGTTCATCCAAGCTTTTTTACTAGACGTCCATTCCAAAGGTAACTTATTGATATGTTCTCCTTTGAAACATCTCGGGTTTTTTGCTTTACCTATTACTAAAGGTTCTTCTTTTTCACCAGCCATAATAGTACAAAATAAAATTGTTAATCGGTCTTTAGCAGCTTTTCCTCCAGCACAGTTGTCAGTTTTTAGAGCAAATGTTTTTGTAGGTAATGCTCTATAAAATAATCCCGTTTCGTCAATATTGTAAACATCTTCTGCAGAATAGTCTTTCAAGATTTTATTTAATTTGATTTTCCAGTTTTCAACCTCTTGTAAATTGATGTGTGCAGACTCGCCACAAACAGACTTAAACGTGATATTGTGTCTCTTGCAAAATTTTTCCAACCATCCATTTGATGCTTTGAAAATGTCACACTTTAATTCTTTTGCAACTTCTAGTGCCTTTTCTTTAATTAATGGCCCAGACAAAGGAATCTTCTTATTTCGTACTTTGGAAAACCACTCAAAAACAATCTGATCCACAGCAAGTCCCTCAGTTTTAGGGAATTTCCGTTTAACTTCGTCATTACTAGAACCATCAACAAAAGACTTTAAAAATTCATTTTTGTTTTTTAGAATTTCGCTAATCTGTGTTTTTCCAACACCATATTTTTCGGCTAGTTTCCTAACACTTAATTTATATTTATCACTCGTATGGATAATTTCTACCTTATCCTTTAAAGATAAACGTTTTCTTTTTTCGTTTGGCATGTTGTGTTAACAATAACTAAACTTCAACTAAATAGTGTAAATAGACTGACCAAATTATTTGAGAAGCAATAAAATTTGTAAATAATATCCAGTAACAAGTACATATTTTCATAAACATCTTACCTATCATGGGAAAACCCATAAACCAAACCCACCCTATCTTAAGCTTGAAACAAGAAACCAGTCAACCGGAAACATTTTTATACCTGACCTTTTGCAAAAATATATAAAGGTATCCGTACACGTAGGTAGATTACAAATTCTTAAATTTCGTTGAAATTTGGAAAGGTGTCCGTACATGGAGGTAATTTTTAAAGAAATAATATCTTTTGGTAACTAATTTGTATGTCCGCGTCCGTAATATAGAGGGTCCGCTATTGAGAGGGTCGTTTATACACAAATGGGCATTGCAGCATTCCGGACATGTGTTTTTGTCCGTTACATAGAGGTGTCCGCTATACAGGGTGTCCAGGAACTTAATGCCAAAAATTCGGGAGCAAATAGAAGAGGTCAAAATAATGTTAGAAGTTCAAATAAATTTTTGTCATACGAGCCTTCGTTTCCGAGTTATAGACCTCTAAAGTTTCGAAATAAAAACCTTTGTTTTGTCATAATTTCTAAACTATACATTGGAATACTATAAAATTCCAGTGACGGATTGCATACATCCATGTCCTGTGTTTGACGGTATAAATGAATATACATTACGTACAGATAAGCAGAGACGGCTTGTGCCCATTGGTTAATAATCCGTAATTTTAATAGGGACCATCTGAATAATATTTAAATTTCAAAAATAAATTTTCCAATCCATTTACTAATGAAAATGTACTCTTGTTTGAACTCGATAAAATTAAGGGTTTAGGAGAAATTTGAACTTTTAGATCTGATCGCCATATTTTGTAAAGACAGACATTCTGAAGAGAACTATCAATAATTGTCACAACTTATAATTAAAAATTCCTTAAGATTGTATTTAAACGCAATAAAAAAATTGCTTTGCAGTTTTAGTTTTAGTTCAAGCGTTTAAAGTCTGACCATGGGACTGGCTTAAGAAAAAGTAAAATTGAACTGTTTTCATCAAGAAGGCTGCTGTCAAATAATGACTAGCCGGCAAAACGTATTGTATTCTTAATTTACATCGAGTTAGTAGGCGGCTTCATTTATGTCAGCTTGTTGTCAAATTTTTAGAGACTTTATCAAAAATTATCTTTATTATTGTGTTTGATTGTTGATATGGCACAATTTACCTTAAATGAATATGCAGATATGCATTTAATGTACGGTTTGGCTTCTGGTAACTCGTCAGAAGCAAGAAGATTGTATACTTTACGCTTTCCTGGGAGAATTATACCCCATAGAAGAACCTTTGAACGAACCGATCGTAGCTTACGAGAGACAGGTATTTACATAAGCAAAATAAATTATTTTCTACTAGTTTGCATTAAATAATAATTTTAGGAAGTATCATACCAAGAAAAGGTGGCGAAGGTCAACCAAGAACTGCACGTACACCAGCTGTAGAACAAAATGTATTGGATGCAGTCGATGGTGATCCCACAACCAGTGTACGTAAGCTCTCAGCACAATTTAATTTGTCAAAAACAAATGTTCACAATATTCTCCAGGAGCAGCTTCTTCACCCCTTTCATATCCAGAAAGTACATGCCATGGATGTAGAAGATTATCCAGCAAGACTTGCCTACGCTCGCTGGTTTTTAGATACACAACGGAATGATAATGCATTTGTTGGAAAAGTTTTGTTTACGGATGAAGCCGGTTTTACACGGGACGGCGTAATTAATTCACATAATTTACATTTATGGGCTGATGAAAATCCGCACGGTATTGTTAAAACCAAAAATCAACGACGATTTTGTGTAAATGTGTGGGCGGGAATAGTGGGCAATAATTTAGTGGGTCCATATTTTTTCGATAATATTTTGAATGGTCAGATATACTTAGAATTTTTACAAAACGATTTTCCACCGCTTTTAGACGATGTTCCTTTACAAATTCGAAAAGACATGTGGTTCATGCACGATGGAGCCCCTCCCCACTATCTCATTGATGTACGAAATCATCTTAATAACATTTATCCCAATAAATGGATTGGACGAGGAGGTCCAGTTCCATGGCCAGCTCGTTCCCCAGAATTCAATAGCATGGATTCATTTTTTTGGGGATATCTTAAAAGCTTGGTTTATTCAACTCCGGTGCAAACAAGGCACGAAATGGTGGATAGAATAAGGTTTCATTGTAACGTTATAAAACAGAACCAGGGAATGCTCTACAAAGTACAAAGAAATATCCTTCGCAGACTCAGAAAGTGCGTCGAAGTGCAAGGTGGTCAAATCGAACATTTATTGTAGCAGTTTTAGGTTTTGGTTCTTATTTTCTTACCATTGCATTGTGAAGTATTAAAATTTATAGGCAACTACAATGGCCTAACATGTACGTAATTGTTTTACTGCGTTTAAATACAATCTTAAGGAATTTTTAATTATAAGTTGTGACAATTATTGATAGTTCTCTTCAGAATGTCTGTCTTTACAAAATATGGCGATCAGATCTAAAAGTTCAAATTTCTCCTAAACCCTTAATTTTATCGAGTTCAAACAAGAGTACATTTTCATTAGTAAATGGATTGGAAAATTTATTTTTGAAATTTAAATATTATTCAGATGGTCCCTATTAAAATTACGGATTATTAACCAATGGGCACAAGCCGTCTCTGCTTATCTGTACGTAATGTATATTCATTTATACCGTCAAACACAGGACATGGATGTATGCAATCCGTCACTGGAATTTTATAGTATTCCAATGTATAGTTTAGAAATTATGACAAAACAAAGGTTTTTATTTCGAAACTTTAGAGGTCTATAACTCGGAAACGAAGGCTCGTATGACAAAAATTTGTTGAACTTCTAACATTATTTTGACCTCTTCTATTTGCTCCCGAATTTTTGGCATTAAGTTCCTGGACACCCTGTATAGAGGTGTCCAAAAATAGAGGTTTTACTGTATATTTATCCTGAATGTAAATCACTTACCTATTCATTTATAAGCAAGATCCTGATTTATATATTTCGTGGGACGACTATGTTACGACCTCACAAAAATATTCAAGATGCGACGTGAATCATTAGAACGTGATCATTTCCGTAGTTACCCAATCGAGAATATTCTCGAAGCAGTCTATACCCATATACACACATCTAAAATAGCTCGAAACCAAAAAGATATCTGTACGTACAAAATGTCCACATTTCACTTCTTTTATCAAGATATTAAAATGAAGGCATAACGAAACAGCGCACATAAAAAATGTATAGCGTGTATTTTATGCGTAATATAGGCATTTCAAATCTGGTTATACTTATTAAAAATGTGAGTTCAGCCCAAATCTAAGAACACATTCTTTTTACCCTTTAGGCGATTCGCTTGTTCTTTTTTAGGATAGACTCTTAAGCGCTTCAAAGGGAAAGCTGCTATCGATGCAAACAAGTTACTTTCTATACATACTTGATTGTACCATAAGACTATTCGCTCTTTTATAGGTTTCAGCATCAATTTATATTTAAGCATGTGGAAAAAATACACGTAAATTGACAATAACACATGATTGTTTTTCC
Organism: Lochmaea capreae; assembly: GCA_949126875.1. NCBI lineage: Eukaryota > Metazoa > Arthropoda > Insecta > Coleoptera > Chrysomelidae > Lochmaea > Lochmaea capreae. The sequence goes on along the minus strand of OX421402.1, from coordinate 11,691,671 downwards.
GAAAACGGGATTTTTCGTAGAAATGATTTAAGGATAATTAATATGATACTGATTCGTCGATATTTGTTTCTGGATAAAAACGTGATATTTTAACTTGGAATTCCTGAAAATGGTATTATTGAGCATGTATATTTGGAAAAAAAAATATCAGCACAGACATGGTCGCTCATAGTAAAATTTTAAAATGATATGATTAAGTAGAACCTGAGAACGTTTAGTTAAGGAATATAATCATTTGAAATAATTGTATAGAATATAAATATTCTAAATATATCACTTATTTTTACATTACAATTGTGATTCATTCATTCGGTTGGGCTGTGCTCATCAGCCCAGGCACTTGAACTGAATATTTGTACCATTTCCCATGTTATCTACTTCCATTCCAGAAGCTTTGTGTCTTCTATGTAGGCCACTAGTTTGACTGTAGGGATTTTCAGTAGTTGTAATGGTTGTATAGTTTCCTCTCCAAAGTGCTTCCGTCTGAGTCCATGTAAGTTCTCGCAGAAGCAGAGTATGTGAGTAGGTGTTTCATCATGAAGATCACATTTCCTGCACAAAGGTTCACAAAGGTAACTTTGCCCATTTTGTGCAGATGTCAAATGTCTCTTACCCAGTTTCAATAGCCTGGTTGAGAGTTCCTTGTCTATACCTTGTTCAGTAAACTCTTTGTATGGAGATGCCCTTGTGTCGACCTCCATTTGAGTTGGTGTTCCCTATCTAGCCAGTTCCCGATTTCCCCTCTTATGCAATCTTTTGTGATTCCACAAAACGGTTCCGGACCTATGAAGTCTCGTTTAGAGCCTTCTTTAGGTAACTGGTCAGCCATTTCATTACCTGCAATCCCCTCATGTGCCGGCACCCATATTAGAGACACTTTGTTGTCTCTTGCCAGCCTGTTGAGGGATTCTTTACAGTTTTTTATCAGTATAGACCTAGTTGTGATTATATTTATTGCTGTGAAAATATTAATACAAAATATGAAAATCCACCATCTTAGCTAAAACACCGATAACAAACGTGTGACGTCAACTTTGTATATCGTTCGGAGTTTTATCGTATTTTTTTATTTTGCTTCGTTAAATCTAACTATCCCATTTACGTATATTTAAGCTGATGAAAATTCACCTCGTACATTCAATTATGTTAAGAAGATTACTTAAATTGAATTGTTCATAGATTTTTCTATATTTATTTTTACTTCTACACGTTTTACTATCACAAATTAATGTAATACGCTATGCTATCAACGATTACCACAGTTGTCGTTTTTATGAGAAAAATTACTATTGTAGGGAAGAAAGGAAAATGTACTGTTATAACAGAGTCACCGTACAAGAAGGAATTAGAGGAAGAATTGAAGCATAAAGAAGAAGAGCAACAAAAACGATATAAAAGAAAAATAAAAAAAAAATAATTTGAGCAAAGAAAAGATGGTAGTTTAAAGAATAACTTCCGAAAAAGGAAAACATTTGGTAAAGAAACGGAAATCTGAAACTCCTCGCCAAGTTGTTAAACGTCAGATTCACCTTAATGATAATCAACAGAAGAAAAACAAAACTATAGAGAGTGACTCATCTGGGGAAGACGAAAGAAACGTAGAAGATGATACAGCATGTCTTTATTGCAACCATTTATATTCCCAGTCAACGGGAGGATGGGTGCTATGCATTAAGTGCAGACGTTGGGTACACTGTTCCTGTGCTGGAGAGGACGAAGATGATGACGAAGTACAACATATTTGTGCACTTTGTGCAACAGAATAATTGAAATTCAGTAAAAAATTATATTATTTCACAAAATCAACTTGCCCCACCTAGTTTCCCATCTTTTCCCTACCTGCGGGGCAAGATGGGAAATATACACTTCCGTAAAAAATGTTTTTTACTATGTTATCGCTAAATTAAAAAAATATCAAATTGTATGTAAGTAGTAAATAACACATCAGTCTGTCCAGTTGTTCAAATTTAAAATCGCTAATGCAACGAACAACGTATTTAGAAGCGATTAAAATTAGGGGGCCCATCTTGCCCCGCCCTCCCCTATAGTTTCAATTAAAATAGATACAACGTTCGAATGTGATAATGGAAAGGAAATGCGTGGAAAGGTTATGTTAACATAAAGAAAAACTTATTTATTCCAAATATCCCTACATTTCAAGTCAGAATATAAATTGAACACTTATCATTTTATACTGGTATATGGTTGTAGTTTATTTAAATAATATAATTATAAAACTAAAAGTTCATTAATACTAACTTGTTATTTCTTTGTGGAATATTTGTCCCTACACTAAAATAGAAACAGTTGAATTAATTTCACAACTACATTGTACCTTCCTCCTCTAAATTCTTTTGGACCTCTCACTTTGAATTCTTTTGGAATTTCCCTATAAATAATTTAATTTCATTAGCAGTCATAAGTTCAGTAGTATCTCCAAAATTTAGTTGGCTAACTATGTATAACGATCTTATTCAACGAAAGACAAATGACTATGAATAGAATATATTAACCGATTATGGGATTGTTCATGAAAATACCACAAACTGAGTTGAAGGTCATTGCGTAGGGCTATATTTAGACAAAGTTTATTTGCAATGGAAATGATGAAAAAAAGCGAAAAAAAATTAGCTTGGAATGATATATATAATATATCTATTATTTTTTTTTAAACGTAAGAGCTGAAAGATTATGTAATTATTTGATACTTCTACATCTATATGGGTACCTACACATTCCCAACGTGCCTACTACCTAATTGTATAAAGTTTTGTTTTTGTTTGCCGAACTTGCGTATTGTAACTATTTAAACGCATATTTCTATATACAGTCACAGTTTCATATTATGAAATTTGAGGGCGGTGTGGCAGCCTTAACGCAAATAAAGAATAGTACAGGCCGTCATCACCGAAAATGTCCGATTGCTTGGCAACTGATCACAGGTTTAAGTATCAGAGGCGTTCAGTAAACAGTAAAATCTTATTCTTGTTTCGTTTGTTGTTGAGTGACGGGTTGTTGCTTTGTGACTATGAGTTTTAGGTGGTTATTTTAAGAATTTAAATAGTAGGTAGTAGGTATTTTCAAGTATAGATCTATCTGTGTTAACTCTACATATTGCACTCCTATTCTTGTTCATTTACACAGGTGAATCTCGAGACAAGCTTTTATATGGTATAAATTGTATAATGTAATAAATTGATGGGTTTGATTCATTATTTATTTTGTTCCTTTTAGAGAGATTTTCAGCTTTTTAGTTAATGGTACTTCTCACGCACGAGTGCAGCCATCCGCTATATCAAATAAAGTGTTTTGTATTCTTTTCAGCAAACTTTTTCATTTGATACCGATATCTTAGGGGATAAAAATTAATCGCCTTCTTAGCGAGTCTCACATATTGGATTTAGAATGACCCCACTAAGCTGATCTAACCATGCATTGTTATCCAAACTGAACGTGTATGCAAAATTTCGGCTTAATCAAAAACCAGGGACACCGGTTTCCACCAAATTATTAAGACTCAAAAAGAATTGTGAACAAAAAAACGTGAAAATTGGAAGATATGAATTTGAAGAAGTGGATAGAATTAAATATCTGGGAATAACAATAAGTAGTGATTGAGACCGGGAGACTGAGATAAGGGAAAGAATCGTTGCAACAAACAAAGGATTTCAGGAAAACAAAAAACTATTAAAAAATAAAATAATTAGCAAGCGCAAGAAGATAAGAATATACGGGGTTGGGATAAAGTATGGAACCAAGTAAATATCTTCTAAACGAAAAGAACGATATTTATGAAAATTTGCAGGTAAGTGCAATGGAACAAAATGCATCTGATGTACATTTTTTTGTTAATAATATACTTCCGGTTTAACCGGAAATGCCATCAACTTCTTTAATTTAAATTGGACACCCTATATATTTTTACAGATTTTGAAAGAGCTTGTTATTTTGAGTTCATACATACTCAGTTTAGTGTAAAAAATTTTGTAAAACCGAGGAATAACTCACTGTTAGTTGTACAATAGGTGTACATTTCATTATTTTAGAATAATGAGAAACAAAATTACTTCAAATGTTCAAAATGCTCGACGTTTACTTGCTGACAATATGCCATCCTATTAACATATTCTTGAGTCACTCTTTCCAAGACATCTCCACGTATTAGTTTTACATTCATCAATAATTCTTTGTCTCAATTCCTGTAAGTTTGTTGGTCGTCTGACGTGAACACGTAATTTTAGATAACCCCAAAGAAAAAAATCTAACGGGCTAAGATCCGGAGAACGAGCAGGCCACGTTATGTATCCCTTACGTTCAATCCATCGATTTGGAAAATTCGCATCCAGAAAATCCCTAACCCGTCTATCATAGTGGGGAGGTGCTCCATCTTGTTGAAACCAAACATTTTGTGGTAATTGCCCATTCTGTTAAAGTGCAGGAATAATTTCGTTATTTAGTAGATCCAAATACTTGTCACCATTCAAGTTTCCGTCGATAAAAAATGGGCCTATAAGCCTATTTTCGACAATTCCCATCCAAACATTTAACTTCTGTGGATGTGCTTCATGAATCCAATGAGGATTCTTATTTGACCAATACCTTGAGTTATGGCGATTAACTGTTCCATTTAAACAAAAAGTTGCCTCATCGGAAAAAACTATGTTAGAAACAAAATTGTCGTCGACATTACAGATGTCCATTAGCCGTTCGCAAAATTCCAGCCGTCGGTAAAAATCATCGTCTGACAATTCTTGAACCAACTGTACCTTATACGGATGATACTTTTCACTTTTTAATATCTTTCCTACAGAACGTCGACTGATACCATAGTTTAGTGCCAAATTTGTGGTGGAGGTTTGAGGTGATTCTTCCAAATCGATTGCAATATTTTGTTTAACAGTTTCGTTCGTTGCAGTCCGCGGTCTTCCAGTTTTTAGCAAATTTTTTACTATCCCATTTGTATTAAAACATTGTAATGTTTTAGTTACTGTCGAGCGTGATAGGATTTCTCTCCGGATGCAAATTATTGAAAATATGACACACTTCTTCATGAGTTCTAACACGATCACCATAACCAATCGTCATGAAAATTTCAATACGCTCTTTTTCACTTAATTGAACCATTCTAAATTGTAAAATTTATTTCCGTCAATTAAAATTTGACACTTGGAGAACAAAAGAGGTAGTAAACAGTACTCGTTTATTTATTACTATGCATACAAACAACATCAATTAGTTTATCTAAATAGTTTTTTGCTCAAATCCACAAAACTCAAAGGAGGTTGATTAAAGTGCTATATTCCTCGTTTTTACAAATATTTTTACACTAAACTCAGTATGTATATATGAATTCAAAATAACAAGCTCTTTCAAAATCTGTTAAATTATATAGGGTGTTCCATTTAAATTAAAGAAGTTGATGGCATTTCCGGTTAAGCCGGAAGTATATTATTAACAAAAAAATGTACATCAGATGCATTTTATTCCATTGCACTTACCTGCAAATTTTCATAAATATCGTTCTTTTCGTTTAAAAGATATTTACTTGGTTCCATACTTTATCCCAACCCCGTATAATACAATAATGAGACCGGTGATGATGTATGGGGCAGAAACATTTACTATAAATAAAAAACAACAAGAGGATAATCCTCTTGTTGTTTTTTATCAGGATATGAGAATACAGGAACTATATCAAGAGATAAAAAACACGTAGTAAAAAAATTAAGGAGCAAAGATTAAAATGGTTGGGACACATATGAAGAGCAGGTAAACTCAATGGTAGAGTGGAAGCCTTGTAGTAAGAGAAGAAGGGGGAGACCTAGGATAAATTGGTTGCAGGAGGTAGTAGGTGATCTCAAGACAATGGGAATTACACACTTGGAAGAGAAAACTCAGGACAGGAAGCAATGGCTACAAATACTAGAAAAAATATAAAAAAGTAAATATGGTCTGATCCACCATTACAAAAGGATCTAGAAAGCTCGTAAGAGCGGCGCTACTCCTAGTGTTAAGCCACTATATATATAGGGACACCGGGACAGGTTGAACTGAATAAAATCTGGTGAAAAATGAAAAAGTCAAATATCCTTATATAATAAATAAATCGTTTTGAATAATGTGTATCCGCTGTGTGATGTTTTCATTGATAGTTAAGTTAAAGGTCAAACATAAATGAAAACGAAACTGGGAGGGTCTAAGAATCATTAATTTCTCTTGGAAATACAAGTGGTTGTCATTTTTAATATAAAGCTCTCCAACTTTTATTTTGTATAAAAGAGGTTTCGAAGGAAGGAATATGATAACTTGCAAGATATATTTTTAACATTCCATTGACGTCTAAAAATTGATTCTAAAGTAGTCATGGGACATACTAAGCTTGGAAAAATTTTCGTCACTATTGTTCGGTTTAATAAATGTTCGCTGGAATCGTAACAATAGGATGCATGTAGAATATAATATATTCTATAGATATGGATTTTTAGGTATAAAAATTCCTTAGTATAAATATACGTAAATTATCTATAAATATACGTAAATTATCTATTAAGTACGACAAGCAATGAAGTAATGTTAATTATTTGAAAAGAGAATATTAAGTAAAGTGCTCAATGTACCTATATGTCAATAAAAAAACTTGTTCAAAAGGAATTTAAAAAAGAGGTGAGCTTTGAGTAGAAGATGATTATTGGATTTTTTGAGAGAAAGCGATTTTTTTATGAATAATATAAAGCTTTACGGTATTAAGAACGAAATAAAGGCACCTTATTTATGTGGACGGGATCATAAAACGTTAAATTGATTATATTTAAAAGACTAAATTATGCTGAATGAACAAGAGATCGAAAACTGGACTAATATAACCTATTCCATAGATGCTCTCGTCTTTGTAGTCAGTAGATTTTTTAGTGTACTTATTGTTATGAGTAGATTTTTAATTAATCAGTTTGTTTAAAATGTTTTCAATAGTTTGTAATTTAGACATACTTATAGAATCAATCGATAGTTTTGTCAACGCAGGCAGTTTAATTTATTGGTATGCGATGAAAATCAAAATTCAAAATCTCACCAACATTGAATTTTAAAAAAGGAGAATGTAACGTAACAACTTTTGTTACGCGATAACTATAGTTTTCATTGCAAAGTTCAATAACGTTTTACGGTAATACCGGCTGCGCTTGCAATATGGAGTTTATGAAACGTCAATTAGCGTGTATACAGGGACGTTCAAAAATCCAAAATTCCATGTTTTGACGATGTACATCTCAGACACCGGTTAACTTACATTACTCAAAATATACCTTTAGGTGTTTTAAGTTACTCTTAAAAGTGTGGTAACCAAAAGTCTAATCCTAAAGCTAGTGACGTACATAAAATGTTATTGAGTAAAAATAGTCCTTTTGCCTATCTCTATCTTCTTCAGAGACTGGTAAACTGAAGTAATTATTGAAAGCTTGATTTATTGAAAAGTAGGCTTTATTACCAAGCATCAAATATTTTGGCTGTACCTACACCACAAAAATGTATCATTTCTTAGTTGATCGGGTCGATTTTACTGCATATTATGTTCAATATTTATACAATGGAATTTAATATATCTAAATAAAAGTTTATAAAAGAGGAGCAATTCGTTTTATGTCAGTTTTTTTTTTATTTTTTTCCTTCCTATTTAAATTGAGTTCTTGTTTTAATAAGTTCATAATAGGACTTGCTTCTGTCTTTTTTAAATATAGTGAATATTTTCCCTCGAATTAGTTTCTAACTTGAAGAACTGGAAAAAATGTTGCATAAACATTTCTTTCACTGTATGTAATTACTGCTAACCTCATTTTAAGACGTCAATTAGGTATATGAAATATTGTTTTTGTACTAACCTGCTTTCGTTTATTTCAAGGCAAAAAGCTTGTGTTGAAGCAATCGCTTAGAACTGGACATTTGCAAAGACAAATGATGGTATTCCGTGAGCTGAATATAATTTTATTTACACTGGAAACAAAATCTCTTAAACGTGATCCGCAATACAATCTTAGATATTTGCAAATAATTATTTCGGTCGAGTTACAATCACACACTCCAAACAGGCAGAAGATGTAAGGGGAAATGGAAGTGAGAATTCTACACCAATACAAAACGATTACATATATCTCATTGATGTTTTTATAGTTATTCGCGATAATTATAGCCTTATTGTTTTTTTGGAGAATCATTATCGTTGACAAATGCTTTTAAACAAAATTCTGCACGAGTTCGTCGAATTTGGTCTGTGGACAAAGCCTACAAACCGAAAACAATGATGTGAAGAAGGACGAGGAAAAGGAGAGAAGCAATAGAACTTTTTAACTTCCTCAGAAGTTTAAAGACTTCGTACTTTGGGAAGGGCATGTGACATAAAGGGAACCAACATCATCGACAGGAAAGCGCCTATTAACGAATGCTTTCATCGACAACATTGACTTAAAAGTGACAAAAAGAAGACACTCGTGCACCACACTGCACATATATGCACTTCACAGTTCGAAGAATATCTAAATATATGTGAGAAATATTAAATAAGTAAAGGTAACATTGAATGAAGTAGTTTGTTCACGTGATACGTTACACCAACACTCTTTTCATTTTTACTTTGTTCAATATAAGTTTTACAGCACCGGCGTTAAACACGTTTAAAATATCTTTATTTTAATTTGAATACCTCGTAAAGAGAAGTTATTGAATATACAGTATGTCGCTAATGTATGGAATAAATTCATTATTTCCAAAATAAACGACTTTTGAAGAAATCCAAAAAAAGGTCAATTTTAATTTTTGAATCGTCATCACATGGGTGTAGATGTAACGAACATTGCATCACCAGTATTAACATGATGACGTAATCGGCAATTTTTTTAAATGCAACCGTGTGTCTCAAGACACCTCATTGGAAAGGTCTTCTAATCGTCTTTACAACGATTTTGAATATTTATTTCAACAGGGTCGACCAAAACTGTTTATTTGGTAAAATTTTAATCATGGGGACCCAAAAAATATTTCTGTTTTTGGATATGTTACTGATAATAGTACTAAATTCTGATTTAACACTAATTGATGTGTATCAGTCGTTCAATAGTTAAAATCTTTAAATAAGCATAATTTAGTAATGAAACTTACTGAAACTGAACGAATCGAAATATTAATGATGATTGGCTATGGAGATAGAGTAAGGACACAGAAAGAAGTTGGCAATTTATTTAATGCTAAATACCCCAACCGTGAACCCATTTCTCAATCAACAATTAGTAAACTCGAGAAAAAGTTTCGAGAAACGGGCCATGCTAAAGATCTCCCCAAAAGAGGTAGAAAGTCAATTTCCGAAGACAAAAAAGTTGACGTTTTCTTTGAGTTTCAAGAAAATCCACACACCAGCTCGATAACAATTTACACCATTCTACTGCTGCTAGAGTGCTGAAAAAGGAGAAGTGCCATGCGTGTAAGGTACAATTGGTCCAAGAGCTGTTAGAAGATGACTTTGATAGGAGAATCGAATTCTGTGAAACAATTATGGAACGATGTAACAGAGATCATAAAAAATATACTTTTTTCAGATGAAGCAACTTTTATGCTCAACGGCCATGTGAACCGCCAGACGTATCGATACTGGGCAAGTGAAAATCCCCATTGGATGCAGGAGTAAAGGACACAATATCCTGAAAAGGTGAATGTTTGGGCCGGCATTATAAACAATCAAATAACAGGACCATATTTTTTTGAAGGAAGCTTGACCGGTCCTCGATATCTTCAATTTCTCCAGGATTATCTATTACCACAATTAAATCAACTATTTCCAAATAGATGTGATTTGTGGTGTAAGCACCACATTACGCCTTTGATGTACGAGCCTACTTAAATGCTGTTTTTCAAGATAGGTGGATAGGAAGAAGAGGAACAATCGAATGGTCACCAAGGTCTCCAGATTTGACACCTTTAGACCTTTTTTTATGCGGATACTTGAAAAGCAAAGTTTATCAAAGTCGCCCAAATGATATAGAAGAGATGAAGGATCGCATCAGAACGGAGATTGCATAAATAACGCTTGAAGTTCTCATTAAACGTTAGAGACAAATTTATTGCTCGGCTGACTCATTGGATTATTGCTGTTTTTTACTAAACAGTTCTCGGTATTTTAATAAATAAACAGTTTTGGTCGACACTGTTCAAATAATTACATCGTTGTAAAGACGATTAGAAGACCTTTTCAACTAGGTGTCTAGTTCAATATTGATGAATAATATGGAAAGCAAAGAATTATCACTGTGTCGTCATCGTAAAGTCAAGTAGCCATTAAAATACAGAGTTCTTGTGTAATCAATTCTGGAATGGTACGTCATCTTACTGTGGGTTCCATGACACAGTGGAACATATAGAAATGGAATTGCAGTGAGAGGAGCCGAAACTCTATTCTAGAGATCGGAACCCTTTTGTGGTATCAGCACCAATGTGATATTGGAAGAAATAGGTGGCGGCGAAAAAAGGGAAATCTGACTATTGGAAAGATCAAAAATACTCCTGGAAAACTACAACTAGTAAAGCAAGAATAATGTAGAGGAATTTTAGGATATCTGCAGACTTTAACTTAGGTAAATGTCCCTCTTCCATCCAATAATCTCCTATGTGTTGTAGCCTAGGATGCTGAATTCCAAAAGGGCGTTTCAGTCCTTCTCTTTGCTAGTCCGTCTGATATTTCATTTCCTTCTATTCCAGTGTGTCCTGGAATCCACAGTAAGGTGACTATATTGTTCTCGCCTAGTTCATTAAATTTGTCTAGGCATTCCCACACAATTTGGACCTGATTACACAAAAGGTCAGTGCTTTAATAGGTGCTTGACTATCCGACATTATGATAATCCTTTGCCTTCTATATCCTTTGTCTATTTGAACTGGGTACACTTTCTTATAGCGTGAATTTCCGGGTGAAAGATACTTTGTGTTTTTCCCAAGTTTTCAGAGTGTTTGGTTCCTGGCCCGTACACCTCTATCCCAGTTCCTTCTACTGCTTTTGAGCCGTCTATGTACCATTGCATGGCATTCTTTCCAATTCTGGTAATGGTTTCTTGTTACTCAATTCCGTAACGAATTTCTTTGAAAAGTTATACATTTTTATCATACCATCTTGTGGCATGTCTCAGGTTTTCTGACTTCTAAGAAGTAAGGATTCCCTCTCTACTTAGTTTGTATCATGTTCTTTCTGCAACACTTTCAACCGCCATAAGTAGTGATGTGAGGTTGAGAATCACTTCCATGGCTGCCGTTGGGCATATTCTCATTGTTCCTGTAATGCATGTACAGACTAGTCATGGTATTTTGGAGAGGTTTTCTCTCGTAGTCCATAGACTAGCTCTGCTACTCCACGCAATCGCTCCATAAGTCATAATTGGTCTCACTATGGCAGTGTACATCCAGCTCAGGATTTTTGGGTTACAGCCCCAATTTCTCCTTCTCCCTGCCAGATTCCTGCACACCATTAGAGCCATTTTTGCTTTGTTTATAATCTCCTTCTAGTGTTTGTATAGTTCAGACCCTTTTGTACGATGTCACAAAGGGTGGCACAATAGGTCTTTTAGGTCTAAATGCCACCCCAATATACATCCATGCGAAGTGGGCGTCTCCGATTTATAGTGAATAAATATGTAGGTGAGGAAAATAAACAAAGCCCAACATCTTGATTTCAGTTTTTATGATGATTCAGCATTCAATTAGTGTTCCACACCTTATACTTGTTTTTCGTTACGTTACATTAAATGTTTTGTCTACACCTTAAATGGGGAAGACGGTTCGAATAATGCTTAATTTTTGAAATATTTATTTCCTCATAAGCGTTTGAGCTAAAAATACCACAAGGATATAAATAAATCGAACATTTTATTATTAGAGACTGAAGAGATATCTATATATTCGTTTTAACAGATTTTTGATTGGTTCCAATTACTATTATACAATATGAGATATAACGTATGGTGAAGATAATGAATAGTAGGCACATCCTGCATTTAATGTGTTATAATCGTCAGTGTTTATGGTGTAGAGGATGCTATCTATTATTCCGAAATGCGGTTTGTTGAAAACTAGTCAGAAATCGGTTAAAATCCGCTTTTATAGTCAACGAGCAGCGTGCAATTGTCTTCTGTACGACGAAGTTCAATGAAATTTGAATGTACTAGTTTTTATTGTAACTGCGAGAAATTTTGGAGCTGCATACACAAAACAGCATTTCTGAATAATTAACTAGAATTACATAAAACTGCCAACAAACTCATTTCAAAGTGTGTATTTTAAAATTCATCGACGTCGTTGTACCCGGTGATTCAATAAGGGTAACGAGGTACCATAAATCTCGGAAACCGTATGTCTTAGAGTTTGGGGAAAAACACTCATACGAGGAAATCGTCAGTAAGAAAATGATTTAAATTGTTTTAGATGTGATGCCTTTTGGCCTAAATATTAAGTTATTAATTATTTAAATTATTATTTAATAAATTCCCTTCAGCTAATTCCAATAAACCACGAATTGTTTTATAAATGATAAATGTAAAGGTTGCACGTACGAGTCAATGTCAAAACGTGAATAAAGATAAACCGTATTATTTATATTTACTAAATGGTGAACTTGACTCGTCGTATAAATATGTAACGATAGTATTTTAAGAGGTCATTACAATTCAATTCAATTCATTCGATTCATTCTACAGTAGTCTAATTCGTTCTAATTAGTATTCTAGTATTATTCATATTAGTGTTAGTAGTTAATGTATATTAGTAAAGTTTAAGTAATAAATAGAACATGTCCCAGTGATACAGGTAGTTGTTTTATTCCTGTAAGATGACCCACCGAGTGACCAGCAGCACCGCCTATTCAGAGGCCCTTCTACAATTCTAATGCACGCAGTATCCATACTAGGATACACACATTACATAGAGTCCATAGTTTTTCGCTAGGTGGCGCAATCTATCACAACTAGAGGGCGATATGTAACACCTACACTGAGGAAAAAGTTTATTCAGCATTATTAAGAATTTAGTTGTGGTAAGTAAAAAGTTTCATTCGTATTAGGACACAACAAATTTTCAATTATGACAACAAAAAGGTCTTTAATGATCGTTATCAATGTCCGTCAACTTGGGGTAATTAAAACAATTTAATAATCTATTGAAAACAGTAACCGCTAATGAAATATGTATTCTACTGCTCGCTGTTGTCGTGGCCAATGAGGGATCAAGGCATGTCTAAATATCGAATGATGTTTGGCCACAGGTCATTGCGAAAGTAGTAACCAAATGTCACATTATTGTGAAAAGATGTAAGGTTATAATAAGTAGCTTATGTAAAATGTTTTAAGAATTTGAGGATTAATAAGAATATAGAAATGCAATTGTATGATTAATTTTTTTTTTAACATTTGAGGCTTTGGTGTAGCAAAACTAAAAGTGAACAGAAGTTTTGTTATCAAAAAATACCATAATATAATACTGCAATGTATGTAAAACTTGATGTGAAACATATATTATTAACAAGAAAAAGGAAGCATGGATTTTTTCATTGGAAGGGAATAAATAATAAAAATAGCAAATACCTTGGGTAAAATATAATACTTTGTTAAAAATAAACAACAAATATGGTAGTAATGATTGAGCTAATGCATTTCAAGCCATTGCTTCGCTTGAACGGTATTTTTTCCCATCAAGAAGCAGTGTAAAATTAAAACACGAAATTGTTTTTAATCCATTGTTTTGAAAATATTAAAAGTAGCGTCACTCTTAGCACAATATCTCACGAACTAATGAATACAATATCATGAAATTTTAACAGCTGTCTTTTTAAAGTTAGTACTCTGAAAAACAGCCCATATGTTATAACTAACTAGCTTACAAAAATTCAAATAACATGACTTATTGGCTTGTCAAAACCGCGAACTGATATCTCTTGTGATTCCAAATATATTGGCATTTTTGGTGAGGGTTGATGATTCTCAGAAAATATAATAAATAGAGCTAGGTGTTACATAAGGCTCTCTATAGTTGTCTATTGAAAAATTCAGTGTTTTTGTTATTTTTTTCTGGAATCTACCTTTAATGCTCCATGCACGGAGTCTATATTTTTGAAAATTTGTCCAGGCGTATTTAAGTTAGTCTTTTTCATGTCAACGATAGAACACTTCACCCACCACTTCAAAAATGGGTTATACAAAAAAATGACTTTTACAAAAGTTGTAGAATAAGGACAGTACTTTCTAAAGTTGATAGTTTCTACCTACCCAAATTGGGGAATATTTTGTAAAAAATCCAGTTATCTTGTAAGTGATAGATTGCCCCCTATCAAAAAACTAAGGACACAATAACATTAATTATCATTTTCTTAGGGCCGTTACAAACAATATACTTTTGTAGGTATTTAAGTTGGCTAAGAAAACAAAGATAGCACTCACCCCTACTTAATTATTTGGGAAACCCCACTTTCTCTCGGTTTTTAAAATAAAAAAGTGACTAAATAACGCCTTTTGTTATAGAACGTTTAAAACTTCTCTTGCCAGATATTAAGCTGTTTACATGAAACTCCATACTTCAAAAGTTGTGTATTGATCTTGAAGTGAATCTAGCTGGGTCTTGGATTCAGTTCATTTAGCAAATAAGTGTGAGATTCAGAGGCTTACAGCGGCGCTGCGAATGTTTGTTTTACTAATAAAAGTTTCCCCTAATTTTCAACAACGACTATAACTTTCAGGATTACTGATTGGGCTAGAGGGCTCTTAATATTTTTCTTCACGCAATTACTCCTCTTGATACTTCGAGAGAATGTCTATGTTATATAGGGAATCACGAATGAGATTGCCTTCATATCGAAGCTTCTTAAACTGTGATTTAAACGAAAAGAGAAACTCCTGCTATCCCTGAACCGTTTAACTCAAATCAAACCAGTGGCGTAGAAGGTAACTCTACTTAATTTGAACACATTTTTGTTCAAAATCCTATAATACATGGTCTTATGTTTTCCCAAATAAACCAATGAAACAATTTTTCTATAGCTTAATATACATATATGTAGTAGACCTTTGCTTGTTTATGTTGGTTAGTGTATCGCGCAACAAATCGTGGTGCCAAAGATATTCATTACCACTTAAAAATAAATTTGATCACTTACCCAAAAATAACTTGTCTAATTTTTGAACTTACCTAAAATCAAACAAAAAAATTATAATTAGTGAATATAAATGGATTAAAACATACTGTAATGTACTTTAGGCATGAATAAGATTAGGAAATAAATCCATTCGGAATTATACAAATTATCAAAAACGTGATAAAGTCAAGTTCAACGCTGAATAAGCAGTATGTGATTTATTAAGGTTACACGACAATAAATAACAATAATATTACATCAGTTTGACCTTGAAGTAAAATATATATGTGGTATTACATTGGTTGGAATTCATCCTTATTTCATTCTTAATTAATTCTTATTATGATTTAATTGATATTAAGTTAATATTAATAGTATTATAATCTTTAAGTTATGTATAGTAATCAATAAATATAAGTACAGTTTCCCAGTGAACCAGAGAGTTTTATTAAACATAAATGGGCACCCATGACCAAGGGACGTCCACACACCCAATGTGGACACCCATTTAATACAATATATTCATTATTAACATGATAATATATGTACACATGGTCTACGACTGGTTCTTATTTTTATTTTGGTAATTGTTGCCACCTAAAGTCTGAAATTAGCTTTATAAAACGGTTTCGTGTTACTTTTTAATAGCATATATTATGTGCTTTTAAGACTCTTCATAAAAGGAATAGCGTCAGCTTTGATATTTCATGCTACATATTGCAACTTGCATCTACCAGTTTCTTTGTAAGTCAAAATATGATAAAATTATTCTACAGTGTGAACAAATTGTAATGTTTTCCAGTCATCAATGCAATAATAGTAACTACATTACTTTTTATACAGTGTGACCGGTAAAATGTGTTGTCTAATATTGTTGGTAATATCTAACAATCATACGATGTTCCTGTGCAGTAGGATTGAGGGAATTGGCATAAGAGGTATCACTGAATGTCCTGCAAATTCTCCGAATAATCCGTTTTCGATTATTTCCTCTTGGGAAACATAAAAAGTTAAAACTACGGATCAGGGTAACAGGAACATCTGCGTCAAAGAATTATCGATCTCTCCGATAACGCTTGGAATGTGCGGGAACAAAATCTTTATCATATTATGAAAGCGAATGGTCGTGTGCTTTGGACATTTAATCACACAAGCAGCTGAAATAATTATCGAACAACTTTCATTTTTAAAATGTTGATATATGTATATACCTACTAGATATTTTTAAATATCGGGGATTGCAGCCAGTTGTTATAGAATTACACTCTTTATTAGAGGTATTTAACAATTATAATGAGTACCTTAAGTTTACAATAGAAGAAGAAATTGAAAATAATATCTTGATACACAAGTTATTCGTAATCAAACCAATAAAATAATATTAGATTGGTATTCGAAACCTTCTAGTTCTGGAAGATACATCAACAATAATTCGCACCATCCCTTCACAACAAAAATCAACTTAATTAATGCTATGAAAATAATGATCCATTCTATATGTCATCCTTCTAAAAAGCATAATAGCTTAAAACGTTTATATAAGTTACTTTTAGACCACTCATTTCCAGTGCCGGCTTCACCTTACTTCGGGTCCTGGGCGGTGGAGATTTAGGGGCCCCCTTCATTGCTATTCGTTGTCAGTTTTTTTAACGAGTTAAACTCATACTTTACTCTTTAATATTCATTATAAAAAACATCCAACACATAGGAACACAAAAACAGTGTAAAACAATAGTTGTCCAAGCTGTATATTCTTCAAGTTCGTCAAAGCTCTTTATTCGCTGCGACGCGATTAAAATTCAGAGACTGGAGCTGGATCTAATTTCAAATATTTCAAGTTGGAGGTATAAACATATTAATTTTCATTTAATTCCATTTCCTTTCCAAAATATATCGTTTCAAGAGATTGAAATCACCAGTTCATAGTTATTATAATATTCTGTTAATGGATTTTCTTCCTAAATACGTAGAGCTACAATCCAGTGCTATAAAACTTAATACTGTAAGACGGACCTAAATCGAAAACTGTTTATAAGCAATATTTTCTGCTTTACAAAGAAATGAGGAAGTAATTTAAATTTCAGAATTCAACTTGAATTTAGTCATACATTTATTTACGTGATAAAATATTATGGTGCATACAACAATAAAATATTAAAGCACTTTAGAAATGAAGTGAACAAACGACTTTTGATCGATATGAAGTACTGTACAAAGCAATAAATTCAGAAGGTTATTTGTAAAACGACTTCTACATTACGATATACAACCGATGCTTTCATCTACAAATATTTTCAAAACACTTAGAATTATAAATTTAATTTGTCAATTCAAAAGTAGTTTTAGATGTTCTAAAATTTTCTTTTAAAATCTCCTGTTTTTTTAAACTTCATTCTAAAGCGATACAGCTGCCAATCTTGGCTGTTCTTAAGTTAGCTGTAAAATGCCTCTTATATGTATTTCAAACTCCACTATGAATACTAGTTAAACAGTTTCTTTCTTATTCTTACAGTTTTTGTTTAACTCCCTTTTTAGTGTGTTTCCTTTTACGAGTACACGACATTTTTTAAAAGTTTGCAAGTTGTATTGTCAATTTTGCGTTGAAGTTCTCTAAAACGACTGTACATAAAGAATAGCTATTTGTGTATCAAGAGCAGAAAGTAGTACTTTGGTAGTGGAGACAGAAAGTTGCCGCGCGACGCGCTAGCGGAGCGAGGCAATCTGTCGAAACTACTAAAAGACTTTCTGCTCTAAATACACACAAGATTTTTTCTACTCACACCAAAATTAACTACTAGCTCTCTTTTATCTATAAATAAAATTAGGCGTGCGCCAAAGTTTAAGCTTAAGCTTAAGAGCGCCAATAATGTCAAATATGGCAGCTCGCGGAAAATTAGGCGTGCTTCAAAGTTACTTTCTGCTTAAGAGCGCCAATAATGTCAAATTATGACAGCTCGCGGAAAACATCAACTTTGCAGTTGCTTTTCAAAGCACAAAAAATGACTTTCGATAGTGATAGTAGAAAAAATATTGTTTTCCGATTGGAATTTAAGGAGACAAAACGGCAAGTATAGATTCACATTTTTATTATTGGTAAAATAAATATAAAACTGATTAAAAATAATTTAAGTTTAGCGGTTTTGTTGAAATGTTTATCCATAGTCAAGTGCTAATATCATTATAAATTCTATTTTGATATATTTACTCAGGTTACGATGCGCCTAACGATTTAATTCATTTGTCTGATCAATGCCCTAGATTGATGAGGAGAGTATAATAAAACCGTTTAATTAAAAACATTTTTTACCTACTTATTTTATTTTCATTCAGTCATTAATAAAAGGTTTGTTTCCTATCAATTTATTAAAATCTAGTTACTCAATAGTCCGGTCTATTTAGACATAAAAATAGTGGTCAAATAACAAAAATTCCCGGAAAGCCAAATATTGGTGGAGAGCTGGGGTTAACCATTACAAATAAAGTTTTAAAAATCCCCATCGATCCTACGTGTGCTAAGTTATTCAGGGTCTAAGGTCAAAATTTGAGGTTTTTTTGAATTTTTCTCGAAAACGGTGAGTTTTATCAAAAAAACATCCAACCAAATTTGTAAATCCCAAAGTTCTCTACAAAAATGGTCCCAATGATTTTCTAAGAGTTACCATTCCTGAGATATCGCGATTCTAAGCATCACATTATGCACATATAAGCCACGTATATACATAATCAGGCCACATTTGAACAATTTATGGACATTCAGCAAAAGGAACAGGAAGTTGAAGAGGAAAAAAAAGAAATCGAAGAAGACATGACTGTTGTAGTAGATTTTCAAGAGAATGAATCTGATTAAAGTATCTAAAGAAATCAAAACAATAGTTACCCCAATAATCAATAGCAATATCAATAATCAATATCAATAATAAGGTAGAACTTGACAGGAATTGTTCCCTTAAATTATCCTAAAATTGTCATGACAGTTAGTGGAGTAGGCATACAGGAAACCACAGTAAAAAAACCGCGCCGAGTACACTACCTCACAGGTGGCGTGGAAATGTGTGCATATCATGTATAATGTGACTCTTAGAAACGCGATAACTCAGGAATGGTAACTCTTAGAAAAAAAACTATGGAGACCATTTTTTTAAAGATCTACAAATTTGGTTAGAAGTGTTTTCTGATAAAACTCACTGTTTTCGAGAAAAATCTAAAAAACCTCAAATTTTGACTTTCGACCCTGAATAACTTTT
This sequence comes from Lochmaea capreae, assembly GCA_949126875.1. Lineage (NCBI taxonomy): Eukaryota > Metazoa > Arthropoda > Insecta > Coleoptera > Chrysomelidae > Lochmaea > Lochmaea capreae. The sequence continues at coordinate 11,672,279 of OX421402.1, read as the reverse complement.
GTAGCACACGAACGTAGGATCGATGGGGATTTTTAAAACTTTATTTGTAATGGCAAACCCCAGCTCTCCACCAATATTTGGCTTTCACTTGACTCAGTGCCACGTAAATTATCCTTCCTCAAAAAATGTCGAACCTAAATACACATCTGCGAGGTGTCCACTGTACAGTGCTGCCTCAAACTACTTTTTCTCTCCTTTACACGCCCTGTTCTATACTTTTCAAGCCTTCTTTTTAGTTGTGTTTCAGGTTTTGTTTTATTATTATTTGTAGCTCAAACAGTAATAAACATTGTAACGGTCGACCCAGCAAAAGGTCCAATGAGAGGAAATCTCTAATGACACACCATTTTTAGCCGCTCTTACTCCACATAGTGCTCAACTAGATACGACACCTTGACTTGAGTGGAAAATCCATGCTAGAATTCCGAATGTAAGGTGACAAAGTTCTTTGTTTTGATTAGATGCTTGGCTTTCAGTTTTAATGTATAAACTGTCTAAACTCTATTATTTACCTTGCACTTAGTTCTACTTGTAAAGTCCATTCATTTGATACCCATTATTTACCCAAATTAAGGGTATAACAAATTTGAAATCTGCTAATTTGTGGTGGCGGCCATCTTAAATGTGTTTTTTATAATGTATACTTGTGAGTAAAATTAGTTTGCACTATTTCACAATAAAATAACAATTTGCGGCAAGGTCTTGATCTACCCACATGCGAACCATTGATTCTTATTGGTGCAATGTAGCTTCCGATTGGTCTATGAAAAATTTACTCCAATTATTAGTCCACATGGACTGTTAAACTCCCAGGGTGAGTTTCGTTAATTTCTGTTTTTTACGAGATATTGTATTCTTAGATATTGCTGTGATTGACATTTTGTTGGTAATAATTAAAATTATGGCTTTTTGGCAACCATTAGAAAAGGAAGCAGTGGAGGCTCGTGAACTTTTTAAGAGAGGAGGCTGGACATAATACGTTTTTGTAAAAATATACTCTATTCAGCCAATTAATTTAACCTTTGCGCAGCGACTGTACCAGCTATAGTTCAGTGACAAAATTAAGTGTTGCCCAGCAAGAACCAACGTGGAGGTATAGAGTTTCTCTTGCACATACAATTTTTTTTGTTCGTTTTTTGTTTTTTTTGGATTGATAATTTTGGAGCTTTCATATTTTGTTTTTTTTATAAATTTTATTAACTTTTTCATATATTAACGGAATCTTACGGTCTTTATATCAATAATCTTATCAAAAAATGTATCATTTTGTTTTAAGCGTTTTACTAAATCTTTTCCAATAGATATTAAACTAACATTGTATAAACGATTTTGGCCCATTGTATTTAGCAGCTAAGTTTTAATTCATTTGAGAGTAGAAAATGATCTCTCCACCGATGCCGACAGGAATGGTTACTGTCAAACAAAGTAGTTTATAAAACTGAGGCAAAACTTGTTGCAAATCATTATTTATCATAAATTTTATCATATCGGTGTGACTGTCGTAGGTACTGGCCTAAAATACCTATCCTAGTATACAACGCATAATTCATTGTGCAGCGCAATTTTATCAAAAAATTTATATTTTAGAACTAAGTTATCTAAAAGTGTATTGGGAAACTGTTTTGAAAAACATTCGAATAAGCTTTTATTCGTCAAGTCGAAAACGCACGCAACACGATGTGCCTTCGTGTACCATCGCGACGGCTAGAGGCAAGCCTCCTGAGAGTGTTGCCATTTCCGATTTTTTACGGTATTAGCAATTGGACTGGTCGAAAAAACGGCAACTCTGTTGAGCAACTCGTGTTTCGGTATAGAGATGTTTGTAGAATTTTGCCTCAGGACACTGTTGTCAGATTCAAAAATAACTAGTGAAAACGGGGAATTAATTTTAAAACTTGAAAATTATTAGATAAACAGGAAATAAAATGAAGAATAATCAACAAAATATTTCTGGTGCTATTTGATGGATAAATTGTTGAGGAGGCTGAGCCTCCTTCGAGGAGCCGCCACTGAAAGGAAGATATTGTTATAGGCTCCGAACAATGAATATACTAGAAGAGTAAACAGACGTATTATTCTATGCCAACATAAACAATGTCTGCTTGATTCCATGTCGCAGGGAATATAATAAGTTGTTTGATTGTTGTATGTATAAAACATGAATATTTTATTGTTAAAATTTTTTACCAAAGGTTTTGAGATTTCTGAAAGTGGAGAGTAGGAATTTGAGACAATAGACAGAAATAAATTTGGTATGTTCTAGCTGCAATCTACGCAAAAAATGATACAAAGTATGTACAGGCAACTGAAACAAGAAAATAATGGGTCAAAGCATGGAGCTGCTGAAAGAATATATAATTGGTAAGTTTCAAAAAAATCCATTATTACAGTTATCAGTAAAACTGCTATTCATCGGAAAGAGAGAGTACAAAAATCGCTAGTGAATCGGGATCCTGCAATAATGAAAAGTTTGTCTGAAACCGGCTCTGCTTCTGCTTACAGATTACTTTATCTCGTCGAGAAATTGTGAAATGATGCAAATTAACTTTACTCACAACTATACTGTATTCTACCAGTTAAATTCATTCATTTTATATCCATATTGAGTGGGTTGAGAAAAAAATCCGCCATTTTGTGTCAGTGGCCATCTTGGATTAACAATCGTTCTGAATAGACATAATTGTATGTCATCACAACTGAAGAGCGTATCAAATTTCAGAACAATATGTCAACTGGAAAGGGGTGAAATTTCAATTACTCTATTTGACTCAAACAACAAACAGGGCAAGCTAAATAAAATCGCGGTTGTTTGTAAAATTCTGTCTTGCATAAATTTACATCCAATAAAAAAGGTAGGTTTATTCAAATTTTTAAAAGAATAGATTAAAAAACTTTTATTAATTACTTTTCTAAATTGTATTATTATGAATTCACTTATGAAACGAGCATAATACTTATTTTTTCATAGACAAAAATATTATTAAAAACTAAATAACTTTTTTCAGCTTGATTATTTGTTGTGGCTTGTGATGAAATCTTATTAGTCAGTGTTGAAGATGGTAATTCGATTTTTTCATCTTTTTATTTGCCCGAGAAAATTTTCTTTTAAAATAAATTTTCCCAATTCACTTTGGAACTGTTAAAGCTTTTCACAAAGCAAACGGTTTCTGGGTAAAACGCATAGAGCCCTAATTCCAAGAAAGAAAAAACGATGACTATGACGAGGTGACGTTTTCATCCAAACAAAACACAGCCGGTATTATGTAAGGCGGGCCTCGACTCTTTCCCCTGTCCTGTTTGTACTTCCCTTTTGTTAGTAGGAGCGCTAACCTCACCCCCACAGTCAAATCCGATGAAGACAAGAAAGTTTACGGTACTGAATACGTTTAAACTATCATTGTAGAGTACCACTTTTCAGTTTTTTTCAATGATACACGATCACTTTTGTTATTGAAAAAAATTATATTTAAAGCTTTAAGGGGAAGTCCTGGATCTATGAATTTTTCGAACCGGCCAAAAATTTAATAGTGGCGCCACCTCCCTTCAGTTTTTGAGAAAAACTGTTAAAACTGATAAATGAGTAACATTTTTTTGAGGCCATTTATAAAAATAATAATCCTTTGAAAAATTAAAACTTTTTATTATCTATTAGCTAATAACTTTTATTTCTGACATAAAACAGAAACACAGAAAATAGGAAAGACTACAACTTTACACGGTGTGCTTTATTTTCTGCGAAATAATCTATTAGCTCCTCAAAGTCCATCACATAGGCAGTTTTGTTTTCAATGGTATAGGATCGCGAAGCCAGATAGACGCTCCTGACTCATTGTTGAACGTAGATAATTTTTAATCATTTTCAGTTTACTGGAGCTTCGCTCACAGATTGCAGATGTTGGATTTGGCGCCCCCATGTAACTGCCGCCAGGTGCAAGTGCCCCGGTTTGCCCCCTCTAGATCAATAAATTGATTTGTTAAATGTTATATAAGATGTAGTTTGTATTAACGAAAATGAACTTTTATTAAAAGTTTACCGTAAGTGTCAAGCTGCCTCTCAACTAAAAAGTCTTTTTTTACTGGCAGCATCGCAGTGAAAGTGGCTGGAACAATTATACTTTAGCTTGTTCTCCCATTTCTCTTCGATTCTGTGCAGTGTATAGGGAGCGGTAGGTATTAGAATACTTTTAGACAACGTCTTCAGCATTTCAGTCAATCGTTGGCTTTGCCAGAAAACTTGTGAGAGTTCTTTGTTTTATTCTAGTTTTCTTTCATTTTCAGTTTTAGGCCATATGCTCAATCTACTATTTTGTTCCACTCAAATATTTTCGAATCGTTCATTTTTAACTGGGTTGTTACTGCCGGTCAATTTTATTTCTGATAAATAACAAGAAAAATTTAGAACAGTCAAATATTGAAGAATACACCGTAGTAGGAGCAATTTTTTTCCAAGTGTACGTGATATTTTCTTTCTGCTCAACGTTTCATTAAAATCTAATTGTCTTTGTAAAATCATCCAGACCCATACAATCACAAAACTTTTATACCCCAATTTCATTTTGGAATGGTTTTATCTTTAATGATGGCCACATAAACCTTGTAAGCTTTTAGATATTTATACAAATGGTAGATACTTACTCCTTTCAACTTATTTATAGTGAAAGATTAAAGTTAATTGGTATTTTTGTAATTATACTTACTGTTATAATTTTGAAGAGATGGGTTTTGAATTTAACTTACACTCCTTGAAGATTGTATATTTATATGTGTGTAGGCGACATTCACTGAGACCTAAAAGATCTATTGTGGTGCCCCCTTACTTCTACTTAGTTCTTAAGGAACGTCTCAGAGACTAGTAGTTCCTTCAGTCCTATTTCCCTAAGGAATTTTAGGATATCTGCAGGTTTCAACTTAGGAAAATGTCCCTCTTCTATACAATAATCTCCTAGGTGCAGTGCCCTAGGATTTTGAATTGATGAGCAATTCGCAAGTATGTAGATGGAGGTTTCTTCTTCCATGCCACAGAATCTACATTCTTCTTCCTCCACTATTTTGAGTTCACATGGCAATGTCCCGTTAGGATACCTGTTAAAACTATTAGTGCAGTTTTACTTTGACTTATGCATTCATTTGATCTCAACGAGTTGTAGTCACCCATCAGAATCTTTGATTGTCTAAGCCCTTCTAGATCTTTCTAATGGTCAGATCTTCTCTTTTCTTCGGCATTGCCTATTTCTTCCAATATTACATTTGAGCTGATACCGCAAAAGAGTTCCGACTCCCAAAAAGGCGTTTCAGACTCCCACTTTGCTAGTCCGTCTGATATTTCATTTCCTTCTATTCCAGTGTGTCCTGGAATCCACAGTATGGTAACTATATTGTTCTCGCCTAGTTCATTGAGTATGCCCAGGCATTTCCACACCATTTCGGAACTGAATACACAAGAGCTCAGTGCTTTAATGGCTGCTTGACTATCCGACATTATGATAATCTTTTGCTTTCTATATCCTTTGTCAATATTGAACTGGGCACACTTTCTTATGGTGTGAATTTCCGCTTGGAGAATACTTAAGGTTTTTTCCAAGCTTTCAGAGTGTTTAGCCCGTACACTACTATCCCAGTTTCTTCAATCGCTTTTGAGCCGTCTGTGTACCATTGAATGGTATTCTTTCCAAGTCTGGTAATGGTATTTGGATCCCATTCCTTCTTGTTGCTTAATTCCGTAACGAATTTCTTTGAAAAATTATACCTTTTCATCATACCATCCTGTGACATGTCAAAGGTTTTCTGATTTCTAAGAAGTAAGGAGGTGGTTTTTTTTTATGATTCCCTCTCTACTTAGTCTGTATCTTGTTCTCTCTGCAGCACTTTCCTCCACCATATGTAGTCTATATATACAGATTGCGAAAATTCTTAGCTCGACATACGATTTACACAAGTACCTACGACAAGGATAATATGAACAACACTATTTGGAAGATAGAGAAGATTTGTTCTCTCAGCCCCCTCTACCAAAACAGGTGGGCGTGTGTTCATTGTCCTTCTTAGGTGCTTTAAACCACTGTTGTCAGAATTTGAAAAATGATATTAGGTAAAACTTTCAACCGGCAACAGTGTACTTAACGAAGAGAATTCTTATTTAAACTTTTATTCGTTTGTCTTTTCGCTACAAACGTTGACTGCGGTGGTAACGCACGCCATTGTATTTGAAATTAAAACATTTTACATTACCTCCATTAATAGGACTCAACATGCGAAACACTGTAAATTATAAAATGGTATTTTGGAGGTCATTCGGCTGAAGCAATAGTTTATTTGTTTATTGTGGCATTTGAAAATAGCCCAATTCCTTCACGGTCAACAATTTTAAGCATGGTTAACAATTTGGAAAAAACTGAAGATCCAATTGAACGTCCAACGATGATAGACAAAACGGTTGAAATGGAAGGGTAATGAACACACGCCCACTTGTTTCGGTAGAGGGGAATGAGCGAAAAATAATTATTCTCTATCTTTCAAGTAGTGTTGTTCATATTATCCTTGTCGTACCTGTGTAGATCGTATGTCGAGCTAAGATTTCTCGCAATCTGTATGTATATATATATATATATATTTTTTTTTTTGTTATGTTATATAATAAGAGCTCTGTGGACTGAAAGTGTGCCAACATTTCAATAATACCACATTAAAGAACAATTTATAATATTTATATACATCATTTTTACTTTCTAGGGCCATATCTCGATAAAACGTATCTTCTTGAGTTATACGGCAAATTCAAGCTTAGACTAAAATGGGGAAAATATCGTGAAAAATCGCTAGGAGCGTTTTCGAGAAAACAGACAAAACGATATCTTACGAATATAATAGGCCAAGTTAGCCACATTAATTTTGCGATTGAATCGAGGAGTCAACAGAACATTTTTATTCGTTATTTGAGTACTACATTGTCTGAAATAAAAAGAATCAGACCAACGTACTGGAACTTGTGATATTTTTGACGTTTAAAATATCTTGGGATCTCCAGATTCTCAAATTTGTACGATCACAATAAAGTTATTAACCAGCCACTAAAATCGAAAAACTGATAATTTGAGTGAATTTGAAGGTTTCAGTAAAAGGATTTTCAAGTTCAATTATATTTTCTTGTTTTTTTTCAATACGTCATTCCATCCACATTCATCAAGCTGAGTTTGACTTTTAGCACATTATGTTTTTTCGTCATTTCATTCCGATATAAAATCCACAAATAATTGCTTTGAAATGTATTCAAAATATTTGCATAAACGCTCTATGTGCCGATTTATAATCTTTTCACAATAAAATGTTTTATTGAAAGTTAATAAGTGATGGTAAAATCAACAAATTCATCTTCTTTTCATCGAACACATTCAATCGTCGAAATTGATGGGCCACTACTCAGAGAAATGAATGCCCATGCGGAAGTGCCTGCTGGTGGTGTATTAAACCTACGTATTCATCAAGGTTTAAGAAATCGATTTTATTTGCATGAGTTAGTTCAGTCAATCAACGTTTGAAATTCCACAGAATCGCATCTTCCTTTGACGGTGAGTGTTGTTTTCCTTTACACTGACTTACGATTTTATATACACAAACATTTCAAATAAAATAATGAGAGAAATATACTTAGCAAACGAAAATATTTGCAAGAGTTCAATGTTGTATGTAGAAGCACTTCCAAATAATAGAGGAAAAAGATCATATACTGCTTGTCCCGCTTCAAAAGAAGAAAACACAAAATGTTATTCACTGTTTAGGAACACTGACGATAACTTTGAATAGATCAAAAGAAATCAAAATATTCTGATAAAAATTTAGGCACAATATTTATTTCGGAAAGTTTTGCGTGAGTTACATTTAAATTACTTTTATGCGCTAATGTGCTTTGCACAATCAAACTGGGGTATACCTACTTCAAAGTAAACCTAGATATATTTATTTAGAATAAGTTTGAAATGAGTAAAGTTTGCCTAATAACGGTATATACGCTTTTTGTTCTCGTGTTAGGGAAGAAGCCGCCTCTTTTTATTGGTGTTTTCATTAAAGCAAATTTAACTTTTTCCAAGTTTCGACACTGTTGTCTCAAGATGTACACGGTAACTTTTACGTGACACGTTTGGAGGATATTTTCGTACAAGAAATATTCTTACAAATAGTTTATTTCTACGAAAATATATAATTAAAATTAAAAAGTATTCGTTTACATTATATTGTAACTTACATATTTCTTATAATAATATTCGTGGAAAATTATCTAAAGAGAGAAATAAAGTTATGAAGTTGTAATTAATATTAAGTCCTTATTGTAGAGCGCCATCTGGGAATAGAGAATATGGTAGAAGTAGTTAGTGGTTTATTCTCTCTTTAAATTTTCTGACTTGTACTCTCAAAAGTCAATGGAAACTTTTAAAATCGTATTTGACACTATATCAAGAAAATACCGAGAGAGAAATATAAGTATTAAATGAGAATTTTTAAAGTTTCAAACGTTTATTCTTAAGAGTATCAAAATAACTTTCTTATTTGAAGATGGAGCGACTCCAAGTTATTATTATAAACATAGTAACTCTGGAAATATAATAATTTTAAGTATACTTTCGTCCCAGCATTTCAATTTACTTTTTTATATAGAATCTTCTTAGTGAAAATATTGTGAACAGTCGTCATAGGGAAGAAAGATGCCTGTACCGAAACCATATTTTTGAGTAATGAACCCTTTGCTATCAACAGATGTATATTTCAACAGAGAGTGTAGCATTCCATCATATTATTATTACCATAAAGTAAAAGCGAAATACTATCAAAATCAATTTTAGAAGATGTGGAAGTAATCTTAAAGATGTTCAATGCAATTGGGTCTGCGTTGAGCTGAACGGAATGAAACGATGTCGACGGCCGCTGCTCTAGGCTTAAATCAATTTTGATTACGAAACCACCGTTTATCGGATTCCCCTTCGTCTCTCAGATATTAATTGAAACTCCATAAACATATTTTCGTCGCATGCGGGGATAATTGATGACTGAATCCTGATATTCCGTTGGCGGCGGAAACAGTCTGAACCTTAAGCAAGAAACACTGGATTATTCCGAACATCCATTCATACACGTACACGCCAATGCAAAAGGGATGTTTATGTGTTGTTTTGTTTTTCAGTTACACCAACAACAATACATATAGAAGTTGATTTTTATGTTAACAAATATAAATCACCATTAAATATGGGAATAGTTATCTAGAAAATTATTTAAGCATAACATAAAGGTAATACAAACATTCCCAATATCAAAAATGCTGTCAATCCTTATCCAACTGTGTGTAGGTATATGTTATGCGCCAAATGGTAACCAATGACTGCTCATATTTGTCGATGTATTCAATTTTTGCATTGACTGGTCAATGTGAGCAAATGCCCATATTCAATTTGTCGAAACAAATAAGATATTGTTTACCTCGTCTGATCCAAACCTCACTTTGAACGAGGATATTGAAAAATTCTTAGCCTACTATAGAACCAAACAAAATTTCAATGTCAAAATATTTTATTACACAACATATTCTCCTCTTAATTGGATACATTTATTACAGCGAACCTGCAACGTCTCTAGACCTTTCAAAAAAATGTTTCTTCTTGCTCTGCAAACCAGACCTCCAGAGCTTTTATTACCTCCTCATTGGAAGAAAACGACCTTTTAAACTTTTTTTCAGTTGAGGAAAGAGATGATAGTCGGACGGAGCCAATTCTGGTGAATAAGGGGGGTGTTCTAGTAATTCAAACCCTAAATCACGAATTTCTTGCATGGCAACATGAGATTTGTGTGCAGGGGCTTTGTCCGGCAAAAACAAAACTCTCTCTTTAATATTTTCCTGTAGAGTGGTCAGTAATGTCGAATAGTAATCTCTAGTTATTGTTCTACCCTTATCCAAAAAAATCAATTATGATTACTCCATGGCAATCCCAAAAAACTGAAGCAAGAACTTTTCCAGCAGATTTTTGGACAAGAAACTTCTTAGGTTTTGCAGAACCAGAGTGTCGCCATTCCATCGATTGTCGCTTTGTTTCTGGATCGTAGAAATGTACCCAAGTCTCATCCATAGTAACAATTCGGTTTATGAAGTCTACATCGTTTTCAAATCGAGCACAGATCGAACGCGATGCTTCTACCTTTGCACGCTTTTGGTCAACATTCAAACATTTGGGGATCCATTTTGCAGCAATTTTTCTCATGTCCAAATTGAACTATATGATGAACGCGTTCGTATGAAATATTCAGTGCTTCAGATATCCGTTTTAGTCCAATTCGACGGTCTGATAAAATCATGTCATGAACTGCATCGATATTTTCGGGGACTGACACAGAAACTGGCCTTCCCGATCGGTCATCATCTTCAATAGAAAATTTACCTCTTTTGAAGCTTGCAGTCCAATTTTTCACGGTCGCATACGAAGGACATTGATCAACAAGGGTATTAAGCATATCTTCGTAAATCTGCTTACCTCTTAACCCTTTTAAATACAGGTACTTGATGATGGCTCGATACTCCAATTTTTCGATTTTAACAAATTCGGTGGACATCTTTTTTCTTTTAATTTATTGTGTAACTCTGGATTACTTTTTTGACGTCAAACTTCGCACTGACACTTCTAATAAGTTATTGTTCGTTGCTATGGTAACGCAATATTTTGTTGATGCATGGAACTGGTCTAGGCTAACTAGATATCAATACATCCTCGTATTATCTTTGTCTCTGGACAAAATTGTATGAACAGTGTACATTTAAGTGAAAATAAAAGAAGGAATATTGAAGCAAATGTACTTAGGGAATCAATTAAAATCTGGTTGTAATATATTGCAGATTTTCGTTGCGGGAATTTTGTTCTCTTGTTATTTCAAACGTTTCTGTTGTGTAGTTGTCGAGCAAAAAGAGCATATGTCGCTTATGAACAATGTCGGAGGACAGTGGGACGCACATGGGGTCTTTCACCCCGTGCGGTCACCTGTATCTACACTGCAATCATAAGACTTATATTAACGTACGGAGCCATTGCATGGGGACCGAAGGTGGGTTAAAGGGCACGACAGGAGTAAAGGTAACCGCATTACCAATTCTTTAGCCAGGGAAGAGGCTGGACGAACACTTTTAGGACCCATCGACACCTACGGCTTGACTACTTCGACAATTGCGAAACTAGCCAAGCGTTACACCCATACTCAATCCCTTAAGAGATGGGATGAAATTAAGGGATGCAGTTTTGCCATGATCACCTTGGGTGACCCTGGGAAGCTGGCGTCGAAGAAATACTTGGCGATAACCAGGAAAAGCCTACACTTAACAGTAGGATTTCTGACTGACAGCTGTCAACTAAGGAAACACCTCCAAATAATGAGGCTAGTGGATACACCTCCATGCAGGATGTATGAACAGGAAGACGAAACTGTCAGTCATGTCCTATGCGAGTGTCCAGAGTTATCGTCAATGAGAGAGTATGCCGATATAAAGGAGATGTCTTCTAGTGACCTGTCCACCTTCCTGGAAAGGACAGAATGGACGATGACCTAGGAGGACAACTCCTCGGGAGGACGTGCAAAGGGTCAAGTGTGACAGAAGCGCCCAAACTCACCCTCCCTACTCTACAGGTTGTGTTGTTGTCGAGTTTTTGTGAGACAGATAGGGACAATTTTCTTAAAAAATAGAACTATTCTTCAGAACGGTACAGATAAATAATGTGGTTTGAAAATTTGGGAATAACCTGTGGTAATATATTTAATAATAATAATATATTTAATAATTTATAAGATATCATGTAATTAAGCCACTATTTTATAGAAAACAGTTTTGTTTTTTCAATTTTTCGTGTGCTGTTTCCTATTTCTCCGAGGGTGTAATTTTCTGTGAGCCTTCAACTGTAAACTGACAGCTGATAGACTTTTAAGTACAACCTACCTAATCGATACTTTGCATAGAAAAATGAAAATATCTCAAAAACTAATAACTAAGGTATGGACATTGAAAAAAATAGAAGTATGGTAATAGTAGTCTTGAACAACGATATAAAATATAGGGTGATTCATTTAACATTTCTGAGAATATAATGTAGGTGCTTCAGTTTTGACTGATCATGTATTTGCAAAGTCATTAGTACTTATAAATTTTTATAATCACTACAAAACTTTGACTTAAATAAATTATTAATATTTCATTCCTATTTAATTAAACAGAATTGGTTACAACTTATATTATAACCTTATATTGTTTTGATGGGGAAGTAAAGCGAAGTTCAGTTTTAAGGTAGTTTACGCGCGAAAGTCTGAGACAAAAGTATCGGCTTATAGTAAGTAACCAAAATTAGCGATTCTTACTGCATGAAAATATTATATACATACATATACATTCTCAATCTATATCTTTTTAACAAATCTGCCAAAAAATTCAAGGTTTTTTTAAATTTTCTAACACTTTGGTTTGTACTGTACTGTAAATCAGTTTTGGAGATATTTCATCCATGACAGTTATCGACAATGTTAATCATGCACATTTTAATTGTTATTATTTCGTTCCACAGACGATAAAAAATGCCCGAACACTGATGAATGTGTTTTCGTTAATTTGTATCATTATCATTCTGCGCAGTTTTTCGATAAGTAAAGTGTTTATACATCTATACATTGACATAGGCACATTTCACCGTTCCCTCAATTCAAAAATCTAGAGAGTGAGAGGGTGATTCAGTGACAATATAAAGGGGCAATTATCGATAGCAGAAAATACACAAAAGGCTTTGGATATAACTTCGTTCAATTCATAAGGAAAAAAGAAAAGTATTCATAGGCCTATTTATTCTTTAAAGCCGTATGCCGTCAATAAAATAATCGTCTTACACAAAATCTATAACTGTGGATCAGGATTCAGGGGTTTAGTTTTTCTTCCGTTATTCTCATATTCTTTTGAATATATTATTAAAAAAACAAAACGATAGAATGATTTTTTAGAGAAAGACTCATAGCGGCAGCTACGGTGGATGTAAACGTTAATCAAATTGTAGTCTAATCAGTTCTGAATGTTTGACTCGCCAAATCTTTCGTTCAACATCACTTAAAACGAAAATAAAAAAAGTAGTAAATGAATAAATCGATGTGCAACTCGAATTTTTCCCCTCTGGAAAAGTCCGTATACCATTACAAATCACTTTATGAGGTGTTACAAAAATAAGAAAAAACATTTTTCTATTTTAAATAATCATTTTTTGTCTAAATTTAAAATATAAAATACGTATCCCTCTCCAAGGAGACGCCCGTGAAGAAATACTACGTTTACCGACTGTCACGGAGTTCGTTTCCACTTTCTAAAATAAATCAGTGATTTATCGTGGTCATTAAACCAATTATCACTAACCGATTAGTAAATTCGATAAACGTTCCAATCATTTTAATACATCAACTCATAAATCTTTCTGATAATTTTCTAAGGTAGGAATTTTGTTCTAATGTATTTCCAGGAAGATTAAAATATTCATAGTTAGTATTATACATATATATGTGCGGTTCGGTATTTTCGATAGCCTTCTATTAAGAGATAGCGAGTGAGATAATGCGGAGCTGAAATAATACTGATATCTTTATTCCATGAATTTAGAGATGGTAGCTTATAATTTTGCTTGACTTATGATATCGTAATTCTCAAGTCACCGCTACAGTTTTTCTTTTTTATTGGCATGTATCTCGTGAGGCATAATTCGAAAGTATTCGATTTTTTATATGAAAATTGTGGATAAAATACAAGAAACAGTTTACCTTCAGTCTCTGAAGAAGATACATGGTTATCGAAACGCGCTTAAGGTAATGTAAAGTGTTGGTATAATGGTAGTGACATAGAGGATTAAATAACGAGCTCCAGAACCATCTAAAGAGGAGTGGGACACCCCCAAACAGTCATCCAGAAAATGAAAAACCGACCAACTTCGTTCTAGTCGCTATGAACAGTCTATCTTTATATTTTCAAGGGTGCTGAACACGAATGCGACATTTATTCATTTTAATCCGCAAAACGGGAAAATCGCAACCTCCCATCGGGCTTTTACTGCATTTCAAACGAAAATTTTCACCATTGATTTTGGAGGAAACCAATCTCACGAATCAAACAATAAACAAGTGGTTTTAAAAGCATTTGGATCCCACGGCAAAAAAGACTCTCCTTTATAGAAGACTCGCTAAAATAACTCTGGTCTAGATCACTAGCCACATTAGCATGGCAGACTGAGGAAAGATCACACCAACTGCCTCTGGCAGCCCATTCTCTTCTCCTACGACTCAGTATAGGTTCTAGAAGAAACAGAACGGCTACATTGGCATGTCGGACTGTGGAAAGAACACACCAACGGCTTATTGCAGCCCATTCTCTTCACCTACGACCTAGTATAGGTTCTAAAAGAAACAGAACGGCCACATTGGTATGGTAGACTGTGATAATTACACACCAACGGCTTCTTGCAACCCATTCTCTTCACCTACGACTCAGTATAGGTTCTAGAAGGAACAGAAAGGCCACATTAGCAAGGCAGACTGTGGAAAGAACACACCAACGGCTTCTTGCAAGCTCATTCTCTTCACTCACCACCCAGGATCGGTTCTAGAAGGAACAGAAAGGCCACATTGGCATGGCAGACTGTGAAAAGAACACAACGACTTCTTGCAGCCCATTCTCTTGCCCTACGAACCAGTATAGGTTCTAGAAGGAACAGAACGGCTACATTGGCATGTCGGACTGTGGAAAGAACACACCAACGGCTTATTGCAGCCCATTTTCTTCACCTTCGACCTAGTATAGGTTCTAGAAGAAACAGAACGGCCACATTGATAAGGTAGACTGTGAAAATTACACATCAGCGGCTTCTTGCAGCCCATTCTCTTCACCTACGACTCACTATAGGTTCTAGAAGAAACAGAAAGGCCACCTTGGCATAGCAGACTGTAGAAAGAACACACCAAAGGCTTCTTGCAAGCTCATTCTCTTCACTCACGACCCAGGATCGGTTCTAGAAGGAACAGAAAGGTCACATTGGCATGGCATGGACTGTGGAAAGAACACACCAACGGCTTCTTGCAAGCTCATTCTCTTCACTCACAACCCAGGATCGGTTCTAGACGGAACAGAAAGGCCACATTGGCATGGCAGACTGTGGAAAGAACACAACAACGGCTTCTTGCAGCCCATTCTCTTCACCTACGAACCAGTATAGGTTCTAGAAGGAACAGAACGGCTAAATTGGCATGGGAGACTGTGGAAAGAACACACCAAAGGCTTCTTGCAGCCCAATTCTCTTCACCTACGACCCAGTATAGGTTCTGGAAGGAACAGAAAGGCCACATTGGCATGGCAGACTGTGGAAAAAACACAACAACGGCTTCTTGCAGCCCATTCTCTTCTCATACGACTCAGTATACGTTCTAGAAGGAACAGAACGGCCACATTGGTATGGCAGACTGTGAAAAGAACACATAAAAGGCTTCTTGCAGCCCAATTCTCTTCACCTACGACTCATTGTAGGTTATCTAAGAAACAGAAAAGCCACATTGGCATGGCAGACTGTGGAAAGAACACAACAACGGCTTCTTGCAGACCATTATCTTCACCTACGACCCGGTATAGGTTCTAGAAGGAACAGAACGGCCACATTGGTATGGCAGACTGTGGAAAGAACACAGCAACGGTTTTTTGCAGCTCATTCTCTTCATCTACTACCCAGTAGAGGTTCTAGAAGAAACAGAACGGCCAGGGGGCATCGCTTTGTCAGAACTGCAGAATTGCGAAGCCAAACGCTAACCGCTAGAATGCTCCCAAGCGGCTTTCAAGTCCTACCTACTGCTTTTTCTGTTGAAGTACCATTAGTTCAAACAACATCCCTTCAAATACTTTTAACTATGCTCTAAATACTTTCAATAGGATTGAATGAGTAAACAATGGCGAGGGAGAAGTCGATATACTGATGATAGTTTTTTCTTACAAAATTGGGAAAAATTTAATTACTTTGGTATTACCATAAGAAAATATTTTGAAAAGGTTAACCATGTTGTACTAACCAGCTCTGTAACTATTCTCACAAATAATTTCGAAATCTATATTTATTGCAGAGCTACAGAATACATTCTTAGAAATGTTCCTCCTAAATGCTTTTTAATGGATACTGAGGAAATACAGCCCATGAGAAAACCTTTTCATTACGCTTTGGATGATGTAGTTCGACTTTGACGTCGACACCTTGTTTGCTCATCCACTAGAGAATATAAAATTATGTTATGTAATGAGGTAGCTTGAACAATACTGAAAATAAAAATTCGCTCTTTACTGCACTGCTTCGGATTCTGCACTTCAAACACTAAGAATTTCTTTCTGTCACTAGAACATTTTGAGATCCTCACACTAGGATGGAAATCCGAATATTCACATAAATTTTATTACTTTATTTATTATTTAGTTAGTGGTATGGGTTGGGATAAAGTATGGAACCAAGTATCTTTTAAACGAAAAGAACGATATTTATGAAAATTTGCAGGTAAGTGCAATGAACAAAATGCATCTGATGTACATTTTTTTGTTAATAAATGCCATCAACTTCTTTAATTTAAATGGGACACCCTATATATTTTTACAGATTTTGTAAGAACTTGTTATTTTGAATTCATACATATTGAGTTTAGTGTAAAAGAAATTGTAAAAACGAGTAATATAGTACTTTAATTAAACTCCTTTGAGTTTTTTGCATTAGAGCAAAAAACTATTTAGATAAACTAATTGATGTTGTTTTTATGCATAGTAATAAATAAACGAGTACTGTTTAGTAAGTTTTTTGTTCTCCAAGTGTCAAATTCTAATTGACGGAAATAAATTTTGCAATTTAGAATGGTTCAATTAAGTGAAAAAGAGCGTATTGAAATTTTAATGATGATCGGTTATGGTGATCGTGTGATGAAGAAGTGTGTCATATTTTTAATAATTTGCATCCGGAGAGAAATGCTATATCACGCTCAACAGTAACTAAAACATTACAACGTTTTAATACAACTGGGATAGTAAAAAATTTGCTAAAACCTGGAAGACCGCGGACTGCAACGAACGAAACTGTTAAACAAAATATTGCAATCGATTTAGAAGAATCACCTCAAACTTCCACCACAAATTTGGCACTAAACCATGGTATCAGTCGACGTTCTGTAGGAAAGGTATTAAAAAGTGAAAAGTATCATGCTTATAAGGTACAGTTGGTTCAATAATTGTCAGACGATGATATTGACCGACGGATGAAAATTTGCGAACGGCTAATGGACATATGTAATGTCGAGGACAATTTT
Source organism: Lochmaea capreae (assembly GCA_949126875.1). Classification (NCBI taxonomy): domain Eukaryota; kingdom Metazoa; phylum Arthropoda; class Insecta; order Coleoptera; family Chrysomelidae; genus Lochmaea; species Lochmaea capreae. The sequence goes on along the minus strand of OX421402.1, from coordinate 11,654,915 downwards.
GCTTCTAGCATAGTTTTTTCCGATGAGGCAACTTTTTGTTTAAATGGAACAGTTAATCACCATAACTCAAGGTATTGGTAAATGAGAATCCTCATTGGATTCATGAAGCACATACCCAGCATCCACAGAAGTTAAATGTTTGGAAGGGAATTGTCGAAAATAGGCTTATAGCCCCATTTTTTATCGACAGAAACTTGAATGGTGACAAGTATTTGGATCTACTAGAGAACGAAATTATTCCTGCACTTCAACAGAATGAACAATTACCACAAAATGTTCGGTTTCAACAAGATGGAGCACCTCCCCACTAAGATAGACGGGTTACGGATTTTCTGGATGCGAATTTTCCAAATCGATGGATTGGACGTAGAGGATTCATAAAGTGGCCTGCTCGTTCTCCGGATCTCAGCCCGTTAGATTTTTTTCTTTGGGGTTATCTAAAATAACGTGTTTACGTTAGACGACCAACAAACTTACAGGAATTGAGACAAATAATTATTGATGAATGTGAACTAATACGTGGAGAAGTCTTGGAAAAAGTGACTCAAGAATTTGTTAATAGGATGGCATATTGTAAGCAAATAAACGGCGAGCATTTTGAACATTTGAAGTAATTTTAAAATATTCTAAAATAATGAAATATACACCTATTGTACAACTAACAGTGAGTTATTCCTCGTTTTTACAATTTTTTTTACACTAAACTCAGTATGTATGAATTCAAAATATCAAGATCTCTCAAAATCTGTAAAAATATATAGGGTGTCCCATTTAAATTAAAGAAGTTAATGGCATTTCCGGTTAAACCGGAAGTATATTATTAACAAAAAAATGTACATTAGATGCGTTTTGTTCCATTGCACTTACCTGAAAATTATCATAAATATCGTTCTTTTCGTTTAAAAAGATATTTTCTTGGCTCCATACTTTATCCCAACCCCGTAGTTATAATGTTTGTTGAAAAAGGTCTTAAAACAATTAGCTAATATAGTTTGAATATTTTATATTTTTTCAACTTATCTGATTTCAGAGCTCATCATCTTCAGAAACGTCCACTTCTATGGCGTGTCGTTTTGATATTTAATAAAATCGTTTGAAAAGCGAAAAAATAAATATACCTTTTTTCTCAAAAATCTTAAATCTGTAATTATTCTGTCAATGAATTAAAATTATGCGTTTCATAGTTTTAATACACGAAAAACATAATTGAAATGGCCGATTTAAAATTATGAAATAAATAATGAAAATTCAAGAGTTAAAATTATGAAAAACATAATGAAAATTCAATACCCATTATGTCGGTGGGTTGCCTATACCACTGAAATGCACGTACTTGAAATCCGAGAGTAAATGTATTACCAGCAACACTTTTTAAAAGTGATGTCCTATAAGGGGGTATCTACTGTAGCCGGCGTCGGCTTCAATGATTAGCATTAGCTACGAGCTACAGTATTTGTAGCCGGCAAAATTATAGTTAACTATAGTTACACATATAAGGAAATTTCTAGAAAACACATATTATGTGTATCCATGTAGCTATTTTTGGTAAGTCCACTTTTGAAAAAATGCCATTACGCAAAAAATACTAAAACTGAAATTTGTGTAGTTACATAAAATACGATTAAGATTTTCACATATTGTTATAAAAACTTTACATCTTTGAAAATATTTTAATTACGAGTACTTAAATCACTTCCCCTTAGTTTTAACCTGAACCCTAATAGAAAGAATTTCAACATTTCATAAGGAAATCATGCTCAGGCGTAACGATCTCTGGAAGTAAATTAGAAGGTAAAACTCTTGACGAGTTCCTTAGACGTAAAAACCGTAAAAAGGATATAAAGCATATGATAAGTAAGGAAATAATTAAAGTTTTACAACAATAATTATAATCACCGCTGCAAAACTGTGAACTGTAATATACAAAAGAACAATGTACGAGGATATATTGAAAAATTCTTAGCCTACTATAGAACCAAACAAAATTTCAATGTCAAAATATTTTGTTACCCAACATATTCTCCTCTTAATTGGATACATTTATTACAGCGAACCTGCAACGTCTCTAGACCTTTCAAAAAAAATGTTTCTTCTTGCTCTGCAAACCAGACCTCCACATCTTTTATTTCCTCCTCGTTGGGAGAAAATTTACGACCTTTTAAACTTTTTTCAGTTGAGGGAAGAGATGATAGTCGGACGGAGCCAAATCTGGTGAATAAGGGGGGTGTTCTAGTAATTCAAACCCTAAATCACGAATTTTTTGCATGGCAACATGAGATTTGTGTGCAGGTGCGTTGTCCTGTAAAAACAAAACACCTTTGGATTGCTTTTCGCGTCTTTTCTCTTTAATTTTTTCCCGTAGAGTGGTCAGTAATGTCGAATAGTAATCTCAAGTTATTGTTCTATGATTACTCCATGGTAATCCCAAAAAACTGAAGCAAGAACTTTTCCAGCAGATTTTTGGACACGAAACTTCTTAGGTTTTGCAGAGCCAGAGTGTCGCCATTACATCGATTGTTGCTTTGTTTCTGGATCGTAGAAATGTAGTCTCATCCATAGTAACAATTCGGTTTAAGAAGTCTACATAGTTTTCAAATCAAGCACAGATCGAACGCGATGTTTCTACCCTTGCACGCTTTTGGTCAACATTCAAACATTTGGAAATCCATTTTGCAGCAATTTTTCTCATGTCCAAATTGACGTGAACTATATGGTGAACGCGTTCGTATGAAATATTCAGTGCTTCAGATATCCGTTTTAGCCCAATTCGACGTTCTGATAAAATCATGTCATGAACCGCATCGATATTTTCGAGGACTGACACAGAAACTGGCCTTCTCGATCGGTCCATCATCTTCAATGGAAAATTTACCTTTTTTGAAGCTTGCAGTCCAATTTTTCACGGTCGCATACGAAGGACATTGATCACCAAGGGTATTAAGCATATCTTCGTAAATCTGCTTACCTCTTAACCCTTTTAAATACAGGTACTTGATGATGGCTCAATACTCCAATTTTTCGATTTTCACAATTTCGGTGCACATCTTTTTCCTTTTAATTTATTGCGTAACTCTGGTTTACTTTTTTGACGTCAAACTTCACACTGACATTTCTAATAAGTTATTCTTCGTTGCTATGGTAACGCAATATTTTCTTTATGCATGGAACTGCTCTAGGCCAACTAGATATCAATACATCCTCGTAAGTAAAAAATTGTTAAATGTTAAAACCAAAATATCCCCATTAAAAAAGTATGGCATATATAAACTTGAATGTCCAGAGTGTTATGCTGTCTATATTGGTCAAACGAGTAAAAAATGTGAAATTAGATGAACACTTACGAGCAAACAGATTAAAACAACCTGTTAAATCCCATTACGCAAAACATCTACGTGACACCAAACATTCATTAAAACCTTGCACAGAAGTAGAAGTACTGCATATTGGTGATAAGAAATAACAACTAGATTTCCTTGAAGAATAAATTAGGAGACACTTAAGAACCCACAATATGAAGTCGTCAATGAACTGATAAATCAAAGTTGCTCTTTATTATGAAACTGTTTTCTCAAGTAACAATTGTTAAGATCAGCAGATATAGTTTTCCTTGGTCTCCTATATCATTGCACAGGAAAGAAGATATCCAGGATATCCCCATATGGCTAATAATACCTAAGCCTAAATATTTGTAATATCTTTACTTTTTTTTATTCATATATATACACTGTGTCCGTAAAGTAGGTATGGAACAAATTCATTTTTAGCTAAACAGACTACTTTAAGAAATAATCCTGAAACACGTCGATTTTTGATTTTAATTTACCGTATTTTAAAATAATAATCTAATATACAGGTTGAATTACTTTCGAGTAATGACGTCACCGTAATTTTTTTTAAATGGAACACCCCCATTTTGTCTCAATTTTCGGATTACTCTAACTGAGCTGATTCCAAAAATGTATCACATGTTGATTCCAAGTGGTACAGGGTGGACAAAAATACAATAGTTACGTGTGTGCTCATAAAGTAACGCTGCACCAACGATGTGAGAAGAAATTAGTACTTGCAAAGCAGAAAATATCCGACTGCTTCTGTTACAGACTCAACTGAATGTGATTTTACTAATTTTAAAGAATGGGCATTAAGTTATTAGTAATTTATTCTATAAAAATTTTATTTATAAAAACCATTCTGAACCAATTTTTAATATGCCGCCCCTCAAATTATGCCGCCCTAGGCCCGGGCCTCACAGGCCTAAATCCATCACTGGCATCAGATCAAATGTAACTTTTGTCATTCTGATGATGATATGCTGATATAGAAATAATTATAAATATTAGAAACAGTTAGTTCCATTTGTAACATTATTGTTTTCTACGGAAGGTGAGAGGTCGCGTTGATGCCATCAAAACTCTTTCTTTCTTTCTCTTATCCTTATGTCTTTTCAGGCGTCGGATTGGAGTTCTTCCTGAACCCATTTTTTTCATTCTTTTCTGTCCATGGCCAATGCCTTCCTCTCTCCTAATGTTTTTCCTTTGTTCTTTCCAGTTTCTTCAATCTGGTCTATTCATTTCCTCCTGGGTCTTCCTTTTTGTCTTTTTCTTGATATTCCCATTTCCAAAACTTTTCTCGCAATTTTTTCTTGTCTCATTCTCCCTAGGTGGCCAAACCAGTTTAATTGTTTCTTTTTAATCTTTAATATCATTGGATCTTGATTTGTTATGCTTTTGATTTCTTCGTTCCTTACTTTGTCCCATTTCGTTTTACCTGCTATTTTCCTTAAATGTTTCATTTCCATTGCATTTATTTTTGTTTCCTGCTTTTTCTGCAGTACCCAATTCTCACTAGCATAAGTAATGCCATCAAAACAAAACTGTACAATTTCAGAAGTATTTACTGTTTGTGTAAAAAGTAATTTGGTCAAAAAGTCGTATAATGTAATGTTAGTCCATTTCCCACATTATTTTGTCCATAACAATCGAGACGTCTTTTGAGGTTGGAAATTTTAACAGACCATTTGGAGAGTTGTTGTTTTTTTTATTTCCTCTGTAAAGTTGGGTATTCTAACTATGAAGTTTCTGAATGAACTACGTCGTTCTTTAAAAATAACTTACATATGTTGCATTTGTATTTTTATTATTTTGTTATGCGTTGTATCTTGAATTCAAAAAGTAATTTGAACGGAAAACTTATAGTTCAAGTGCATTTTATCAATATGAATTAATCACTGGAGACAGTGATGAATTTGCCATCTTCAGTTATCTCTAAGGAGTACACAGACTGAGACCACGAAATCGTACTGAACCCTATATTAATGAATCCAAAGCAAAAGTCGAAATGTCGAGAAAATGATTTTTCTGATTCATCCAAATACTTATTTTATTTTGATGTTATGCGATTTGATATTATTGAATATTAAGTTCTTGTGACAATACTGTATAATATTGAGCAGTTTTCGGTGTTAACAAACTTACCATGGTTAACAGTTAACACATTTGTTGTGTAATTTGTATTACATTGTTTTTTAATTAACCATCTTTTATGTTTTTTACTATGGAGAGTTTACAGAACGATTTAATTTATTAGTGAATCAAATTTTTTTATTTTACAAAAGTGTGCCCATTTTACGATTAATAAACAACTAATCTCCGGGCTGTATGTCCCGACGACCATTGAATTACATTTTATCGGAAAATGGGATTCCGTTATGTCGTTTGGCCTGGAATTAGAACCAGTTCTTCATTTGAATATGAGGCCAAATTCATTATTTTAAAGTAATATGCATATTCCGTATTAATGCATTTTATATAATTAAATATTTTTCTTGTATGAAGGAAAATATGTAGATTCTTCTTAAACATTAAGCAAAACAAACATACCGTTGTCGGTAAAACAAACAGTCACAATTGCATATCGCAACTGATGTATGTCAGAAAACAAATAGAGAAATACCCTCATCTACCTGTCATGTCGGTTGGGTGTTTTCATAGTACAACCAAACAGCTGGAAGTAACATTAAAATGTCTACAATCGCTCGTTGAAATTTCAACTAGTTTCACTTTCACTGCATATTAGGTAGATATTTGTAAAAAAGTACATCGACGATGATGATGTCGACAAATTTGGGTATATATTTTCTCATCAACCAAGCTAGAAGTTAAAAGGCAGTGCATGTAGCCATAATGAAATTCCATCATACTATGTGAAAAGTATTCAATATTTCACTTTTAGCTGAAGTATTTTTTGAAATACCTGAAAATACATTTTTCCTACAACCACTATGCAAAACACGCTTTTCTACACAAATTTTTATACGCAAAGCAGGCCTTTTCTTAATTCTTTTGATAACTGTTGGAAAAGTAATGCGAAAAGTACACGCTATCGCACCTTTCCGCACCGAAATGTCAAACAAAGCTACCTATGACCTGTCAACTTTTTTTGACAATTCAACATATTTATTATACTTAGTGAATTTCTGGGTGTAAAATTTTTAAATTTAAACCAAAAGTAAGTAAAGTATTTATTTGATTATTCATTATTCATTGTTCACTATTAAACATACACTCAACTGATTTTTCTATATTAAATTTTCATTTTGTATGTTCTTTCTGTTCAAAGTTTTAATAAATTACCTATATTAATTTCTGTTTTTATTTCATTAATAAATATGGTTGTAGAAAAAATATTGTGAACAGCTTGTACGCAAATCACTTTTCCCACTCGTGACGCTTTGCGCACTAGTTGTACAAACTACTATTTATTAATCGTGATATGAAAAATAACAGAGATGTAGGTAGGTTTTTCTTGAAAGAAAGAAAATAAATGGATAATTGTGGTTGACGGTACCACAGATAGGCGTCCAAACCGAGGGAGCACACGATAGATCTTCAGAAGCACCCATATTAATCTAAGTCTCAACAAAAATTGAGTATTCATTCCAACTTTGAAAGTGACTTTATAAGATAAAGATTCTTGACTGGCGAAGTAACACTTGGGGTGAAAAGTTCCGGGCCTAACAAAGATAACACGTTTTTTTTGTTCAAAATTAGTTTTATTCATCAACGTAATTTCCATCAAGAACAACGCAATCATTCCAGCGCCTCTCTAGCACTTCAATACCACTTTTCTAGAACGATTTATCTTTTGCCTCAAAACAGGTCTCCAACACGTTCTGTTGATATCTTTACGATGTCAGCTAACTCACGCAACTTCTCTTTTCGATAATTCGAAACATACTTGTGGATTTTTTGACGTTTTCTGGTGTCTCCGCCTCATTTGGACGTCCTCTGCGTTCCTCTACGACCACGTTTGAAGTCAGCAAACCATAGTTTTATTGTTGGTTCTGATGGAACGGAGTAACACATTTCAAGCGGTATTTCTTCCCATCAAGAAGCGGTGTAAAATTAAAACACGAAATTGTTTGTGATCCATTGTTTTGAAGATATTAAAAGTAGCGTCACTCTTATCACAATAACTCACGAACTAATGAATAGAATATCATGAAATTTTGACAGCTGTCTTTTTAAGGTCAGTACTTACTGAAAAACAGGCGATTTCAATAAAACTAGCGCCGTCTATGTATCAGGCACGGAACTTTTCAGCGTATGTGTTATTATAAGCATACCTGTGCCTGAGAATTTCCACTAGGCTGGAAAATACGGTTCCTCACTGTAGAAACATTTGAATTTTTAAGGAGTTGAGGTATTTCAGCTTTAGGCATTCGCCGAAATAAATGATATCAACGTATTTAATGGAAACATTTTTTTGAGTGAAACGTTTTAAATTATTTACAGAAATTCACATAGCAAAATAGTAGAGTAACGATAAGAAATATCAGATTAACTACCAGAACAGGTACTTGATCCTTATCGTTGGGCTTGTTTTATTTTTTATTAAGGAAGCCAGCGATACCTTCAGTCCACTTAATTATTTCAAACTGTACAGGTGTCATGTTTGGTTGATATATTGCGTTTAAATCTGGAACATTGGAACTGGGTAAAAAAAATCGTTAAGGTGAAATGGACTTTATTAAATTCACCAATTTAATAAGGAATATTTGGAAAAAAAAATTAATCTGATGTATAATGACGACTATTACCATAGTTAACGAAAGCGCTAGGAAATTGGTTTAACCATTTAAAATATTAAGTTGGTTTGGGACATTATGTAAGAATACTTTTTCTAGCCTCCCTAAATAAAAATCTATAAAATTTTCAAATTACGAAACATCGGCATTCATCAGACACATGAAATATTCACTAAAGAGTCGCAGTGTATGTTTACGTTAACAACATTGAAGATACGAATATACCAAATTACCCAAGCGAGCTTTGGTAAAATCTCAAAGAAAAGAACATTTTATTAAAAATATTTGCTGTGAGAAATTAGTTTTCATTCATAATTAAAATTTACTGACTAAGTGCCATTTCTGTGTGTGGCTGTTTGCTGAATAGGGTGAGTTTTCTCGCTGAGTAATTAAGTTTTATCCATTAGCATTTGTTTTATTCCACAATCAAGTTATTTCGGTAATTGTATAGAACACAACCTTATCGTATTTTGAATCAATTTTTGCAGAAACTGTTTAAAATACCTGTAGAATGTATTTTCTGGAAGTTACAATTTGCGCACTAAAATTCAACTTGTTATTTTGTATTGAATTATATTTTTCATTAAAACAAAATGGAAAATCAGTAGCGTGATCTCAAAATACGAAGAGAGAAAAGTATTAGAAATAAGATTATCGACATAATCTGACAACATCGCAACTATAATATGACATTTTAAAATCATTGGTTAATTTTTCGAGAAGGGTAAGGAAAACGATTGAAGAAGAAAGATATACAATGTTGAAAAGATATACGCGTAAGTTGAAAAATTGCAACTTCAAATGCCTATAGCAAAGTATTGTTGTTCTAATGTTAATGTAATGACCCATATTTTTAAACCCATTGATGAGAAATACCATTATGGCGTGCATTTATTTTTTTTTACAAATTCTAATATCGTGAAATAATGTTTTTCATTGCATTTAATATAGTAGATTAAAATTAACCTGCATACAAAACTCATAAAATTTGTAATGTAATATAACTAAACTCACTCAACCAACAAATATTAATAATATTTCTCTACAACACAATTCGCACACGCCCCTGGATGAAATTAATGCTAAGTAACCCCAACTTCTTTAGGTCGTTAACATTTTTTATGAAACAGTGGACCGCGTTAATAACTGACCAGTTACTTCGTTATATTATGCCAATTGTTGGAGTTGGACTATTCGATTTCCAATCCACCTGCTGCTACGTTGCCAGCTATTCAACATTTTCTTAAAAATAGTAACATACATAAAGTGGTTTTAATTAATTTTTCTTTTTCCAGCAACTTCAAGCGGCTTATTCTAATGCTTACTAATAAATTCATATTAGTTTTTTTTTTAATATTTCCAAACTAGCTTTCTAAGAACATCACGAACTAACTGTTTACTGAGGTAAGGGGAACATTTGTATAGTGATCCTGACAATTTTAGAAAATAAATCTGACTACATTGCTTTATTTTATTGTCGTTACATTCACATTAGAAACACTATAACAAACAATTTGCGCCAACAACGGGGTTATGTTTAGTGATCCTGATGGTATCCTTAATAATTAGGTACAAATGTTTTTCTCGAAATTCATAAGGTTGTGTTCTATACAATGACTGTTCATTCTTTAAATAAATTAAATATTATTATCAATTAATTTTTTTTGAGTCAATTTCATCAACACTTAGACAAACTCATTTCCAAAGTATACACGGTTGTATTATTTGATTAAAATGTATTTAGAAAGTACTTATGTTTTTTAACCTACGAGGTGTAATAAAAAATAAAGTGATTAAGCGCCGTAGGCAAGCAGCTCATCGGCTCCCCTATATTAAAAATAACTAGTACTTAGTAAAAAATGTATAACAACTGTAGTCGGTAGAGGTTACTTCAATTTGGTGTTGGCATTTCTTTTATTCGAATACAACCTCCGTGAAGCTAATTACTAGTATATACAGTTTATCCAATGTTAGTGTGACACCAAAAAAAAAATTCGAAGGTCCACTTGTCGTTGTTTGATCAGCGTCGGTTGTTAAAAGCGCAGACAAGCAATTAGTTAAAATTTATTTTTCCACAATGAGATTGGAATTATATCTGTTTTTTATATCTTTACATCAATTTACATCATGCAATAGATTTAATTATCCATTCCATTATTGTTTTGAACATGTGTAGATTCATACCCTAAATATTGAAATGCTATTTATTATAATTTCTCCAAGTTTTATAAAAAAATAACATATATCGTATAGCAATTGAGTAAAAAGGGTTATAGAAATATATGAGCAACATTTTTTCATTTGCCCTTACATTAAATATATCTATATTTTAATTTGGAGTTTTGACAGTTCTACTGATCCTGAAATGTCCACATGGAATTGGTAGGTAATAATCTAGTTACAAATGTATTTTATTCTATTTATTACTAAACTTTTGTAGGCAAGAGTGGGGGAATGCCACCACATTGAAAAAAAAACCTGTCATCTGCAAATAGTCCAAGCTATTGCAGATATTTTTGTTCAATTCTAAGGCCAGAATACTTCTAAATACAACTACACCATTCCGCAGATGATCTCAAAAAGTTTTAACGAAATTAATTTTTTTGTGGAATAATTCGGACTGGTTGGGTCAATTCATAACCGTACTACCCTGTACTAACCTGCACATACAGTCGCAACTACTCGTTTCAAGACTACACGCCAATAAGTTAACTCTTCTGGAAATTGAGCGGCGAGCTCATGATCAACACGACCGATAATGTTAGATCTATGTTGTAAGATCAAAACACATGTTTTATGTTCACATGAGTTTTCGTGGCTTTCTAATCTGTTCGATGCGTTCTTCCAATCATTAAAACAATCATGTTTTCCAAAATTAGTTCTACCACCGATTAATAGACAATGTCCACAAAAAACTTTTCCTGTGCTTGGCGAGTAAGTAAGCCATTTCCTTTGACGTTTTTCTTTATTAAAAAACTTTTATTGGAACATTGTTTTTGTCAGAAAACGTGAAATTTCATCTTCATTCTTCTCTTCTCTTACTCAATTGAAAATCTGCGTTTATATTTTAATTAAAGCCATTCAGTGCAATATACTCTTGTATTTCGTTAATTCGTTATTTTGCGACTCCCTCACAACTACTGTTGGCGGAGTAGGAGGCGCAGACATGGACCAATCTTGTGGTAGAAGGAATTTCACATTGTAGACTGTTGGCAGCAGACGCACTATGAATTCCCAAAGAAGATTCCGAATCATCACATTTTAATTTTGAGAAAAACGTTTCAATATTTTTCGTGTGCTTTTACATTTTACAATTATGCCCGCGTGCCCCTTTGCACCCTTGGACCTCTAGGCATGTGCCTAGTTTGCCTTAAGGATAATCCGCCTCTGGTGATTAGTAATATTATATTGTCTGTTCCGGCGTAGTACATTACGGTCAGTATATGCGTTTGTGTTTGGATTACTGACAGTTATCCATTGGTCGTACTGTGGTCAGTACGGGCTAGTGACATTTCGGCCAGTGTGCTAGTTTTGTCACTGCTGTGACACAATAATAATTATTTAATATCATTTCTGTTGCTGTAGTCAGTGTTGCTACCCTGTTTTTTTTTACCGATATTTGGATACTGCGGTCAGTGTCGACGGAATGGAGGATTAATATTTGATCAGTTCTTTTTTATGTTGGTTTTTAAATCATTAAAAAAGCGCCAAACTTAAGAAAGATTGTAGTATTCTCAATAGCTCATGAAAACCTTCTGTTGTACACTAACGAAACTAACTAAGCAGTATTTATTCCCGTGATTTAAAAGCAATTATTTTCCTTACCTTATGGCAAAGAAAATATACCAAGAAGTATTCACAAGATTTGCGCTAAAACCAGTTGGAAAACTTCTGAGAAGTATTGTGTGTAAAGCGAAATGCCAGACCTAAATTAAAATGGATGGATGTGGTTTTCAAGCAGAAAAGTAAAGTCATATAAGGTAATTGGAAACGTGTTTACTTAGACTTACCGAATTTACAAACGCTTCTAGTCCCATCCATTAAACTTTTTTTCTCAAGAGCTATAGTTTTATTTTTTGAATTAAGAGTTCTTATAAATATACCTGAGTCATTAATGTTAGGAATGAAACTAACTGTTTCTAGTGTAGATACGCGGTAGCGGGAAAATATAAAAAATTAGACAAAAAAGGCAATTATACCTAAACGTAGGGAAGTACAGTGGATTAACAAAAACCATTTGGTATCCATTTTATCATGAAAAGTACAACCTAGTAATAATTTCTATACAAAAAGTAATGATATCCCATCAAACACACAAATGTGAAATGAGAGCCCAGTTTTATCATATGTCTTGGTTGTTGACTTCGACGACAAAAGAAGTGAGGGTGCCAACTTCAAGGGTCAGTCCTGAAATTTATTTATAACAACATAAAATATTTTATAACAACTTAAAATATAATTTCTTCTTATTATTTAGGATAATATATTTAAACCTAAGGTCTGACTTATACGGGGTTGGGATAAAGTATGAAACCAAGTAAATATCTTTTAAACGAAGAGAACGATATTTATGAAAATTTTCAGGTAAGTGCAATGGAACAAAATGCATATGATGTACTATTTTTTTGTTAATAATATACTTCCGGTTTAACTGGAAATGCCATCAACTTAATTTAAATGGGACACCTTATATATTTTTACAGATTTTGAAAGAGTTTGTAATTTTGAATTCATCCATACTGAGTTTAGTGTAAAAAAATTTGTAAAAACGAGGAATATAGCACTTTAATCAACCTCCTTTGAGTTTTTTGCATTAGAGCAAAAAAACTATTTAGATAAACTAATTGATGTTGTTTGTATGCATAGTATAAATAAACGAGTACTGTTTAGTACGTCTTTTGTTCTCCATGTATCAAATTCTAATTGACGGAAATACATTTTACAATTTAGAATGGTTCAATTAAGTGAAGAAGAGCGTATTGGAATTTTAATGATGATCGGTTATGGTGATGGTGTTAGCACCCTTGAAGACGTGTGTCATATTTTTAATAATTTGCATCCGGATAGAAATCGTATATCACGCTCAACAGTAACTAAAACATTACAACGTTTTAATACAACTGGGATGGTAAAAAATTTACTAAAACCTGGAAGACCGCGGAATGCAACGAACGAAACTGTTAAACAAAATATTGCAATCGATTTAGAAAAATCACCTCAAACTTCCACCACGAATTTGGCACTAAACCATGGTATCAGTCGACGTTCTGTATGAAAGATATTAAAAAGTGAAAAGTATCATCCGTATAAGGCACAGTTGGTTCAAGAATTGTCAGACGATGATATTGACCGACGGATGGAAATTTGCGAACGGCTAATGGACATCTGTAATGTCGAGGACAATTTTGCTTCTAACATAGTTTTTTCCGATGAGGCAACTTTTTGTTTAAATGGAACAGTTAATCGCCATAACTCGAGGTATTGGTCAAATGAGAATCCTCATTGGATTCATGAAGCACATACCCAGCATCCACAGAAGTTAAATGTTTGGATGGGAATTGTCGAAAATAGGCTTATAGGCCCATTTTTCATTGACGGAAACTTGAATGGTGACAAGTATTTGTACCTACTAAATAACGAAATTATTCCTGCACTTCAACAAAATGGGCAATTACCACAAAATGTTTGGTTTCAACAAGATGGAGCACCTCCCCACTAGGATAGACGGGTTAGGGATTTTCTGGATGCGAATTTTACAAATCAATGGATTGGTAGAGGATTCATAGAGTGGCCTGCTCGTTCTCCGGATCTTAGCCCGTTAGATTTTTTTCTTTGGGGTTATCTAAAATCACGTGTTTACGTTAGACGACCAACAAACTTACAGGAATTGAGACAAAGAATTATTGATGAATGTGAACCAATACGTGGAGAAGTCTTGGAAAGAGTGTCTCAAGAATTTGTTAACAGGATAGCATATTGTCAGCAAGTAAACGGCGAGCATTTTGAACATTTGAACTTATTTTGTTTCTCATTATTCTAAAATAATGAAATGTACACCTATTGTACAACTGACAGTGAGTTATTCCTCGTTTTTACAATTTTTTTTACACTAAACTCAGTATGTATGAATTCAAAATAACAAGCTCTTTCAAAATCTGTGAAAATATATAGCGTGTCTCACTTAAATTGAAGAAGTTGATGGCATTTCCGGTTAAACCAGAAGTATATTATTAACAAAAAAATGTACATCAGATGCATATTGTTCCATTGCACTTACCTGCAAATTTGTATAAATATCGTTTTTTTCGTTTCAAAGATATTTACTTGGTTCCATACTTTATCCCAACCCCGTATTATAGCCTTCACAAGTTTTAAAGCTGTTCATATTATATACTGCCGAAAATTTGGCTTGCTGGTAGAAACTAGCCATCGAACATAGGGCTCTTCCATGACTGATTTAGCCAAGTAGGAACTTAGGCGTTAATATATTAGGTATCCTAAGGTATAAGAAGAAATTATATTTTAAGTAGGACTGACCATTGAACTTGACACTTCTTTGGTCGTTGAAGTCAACAACCAAGGCATATATTAATATTGAACTTGGCTCCAATTTCACATATTTTATGTTTTGATGGTATCAATTCTACTATTTAATAATAAAATACGGAAAATCTAATATTTTATATTGATAATTACTTCGATATTGACATATCATCGTCAGAATGATGTGATGCCTACCTGCTGTTTAATAATTCGTCTAGACTAAATAGTCAATCTTGTAGTTGACTAAATATAGATTATTATGAAAAAGGAGATTTGGCTCACTGAAATCAAATATGGCACCGGCTACCCGAAAAACCCCCATTAAAGATTTTTGGTTGGTCTTTTTCAATTGTGTCTGGAAAACCCTCGGGGATGACGTTCATGGCCAGGTTAGGGCGCATCAGGTATTCGGGTGGTCGTTTTAAACATACAATTCGGATTCAGCGCACACAAAAAGCCCCCATAACGATTTTCGGTTGGTTATTGTCGATATTTCCAGAAAAATTCTCGAAGATGACGTCCGCGTCCAGGTTGGGGCCCACCAGGTGTCCGTGGGGTGTTCGCCGATGGTATATTCGAATTTAGCGACCCAAAAAACCCCCGGGTGCCCAGTTTCTCTCCTCTCTCGCATAAAGTTCGGGATAGTCCCCGGAGATGACGTTCGTCGGCGTTCCTGAGTTCCAGCTGTTCGGGGGGTCAATTTGAACATCATAATCGTGATCAGCGACCTCGAGAACCCCCGGGTATCCGACTTGAGCCAATTCTGACTCTTATTTACGAAGTTATG
The DNA here is from genome assembly GCA_949126875.1 of Lochmaea capreae. NCBI lineage: Eukaryota > Metazoa > Arthropoda > Insecta > Coleoptera > Chrysomelidae > Lochmaea > Lochmaea capreae. The sequence continues at coordinate 11,639,499 of OX421402.1, read as the reverse complement.
AAATTTGCTAAAAGGCCTCTCAAAACATGCATTTTAGGCTGCAGCAATGCAACTCCAAGTAGGTACAAATGATATAAATAATTTTTGCGAGCGAATGCAAAAAACCGCATTCCGATACGTCCTATCCTAAAAGATTTCCTATCTTTGGCCTTTTTAGTGCTTCATTGCCTCGACTATTTGGAGAAACATTAATACCTTGGCTGAAATGACAATTTCACGTTAGTACTTTCAATATCATCTATTTTAATAATTTGAGTAAAACATTGTCTCACCCGATTCTTTAAAAGTCTTATTTAGCTTATTAACAAGTTCAATCCCGTTTTACTTGAAATGTTTATTAATCCTGATGTATAACAAGGTACCAAAAAACAATGCTCTGTCCTTTGTTATATAATATACCTTTGAACCCTCGTTATAATTAATTAAAAGGGTAAACAATATGTTCATCCTTTTTATTTACGTATAAACATCTTTTGCACCCTATACGAAAACTGCAGGTGACACACAATGGTTTTTAATAAAATGATTTAAGGGAGCCATGGATCTGCGTTAGCATTTTGATGACAATATAATTCTCCAATAAACTTTTGATGTCCTTCTAATTGAACTGATCTAACGCCACCTGGGGCATGATAAAAGAACAGAATAATTCGTTCGGAAATTCCGCTTTTAAGCTCTTAACATATATTACAAAATAGTTTTAGTATTTAGATTACACAGTATCAAGGAAAGGTTTTCAGCTGGTAATTAACCTCCAAAGTTAGATGTTCATTTTAACTGTGGTTTCTCCACCATTTGATATAACAAGACACAAGAACCTATGTGATTTTTAGAAAGTACCAATGTTAACAGATTCTGTAAGAATTTCACAATACTCTTCACATTAGCTGAGAGAAATTGTTTATCAATTTGAAAGGTGTTTGTAGCTGACACTTCAAAGGTACCAGAATTCTGTATATTTATTATTTGCCCACGAAGAAAGCCTTGTTGCAAGTGGATACCGCGTTAGCCCAAAAAGAAAGAGTTAATAATTCTGGGAGCAGAGTGTGTAGCCGAAGAAACCAACAAAAATACAGTCGGTTGAGGTGGTTATGTAGGCTGTAATTTCATTCAACGACTGTGCTTCGAAGGAAATTCACTTAAATCTTAGCTCCGAATTATTTTTCAAAATTCACCAGAACATTTGGATCGAACTATTATACGAAAATTACTGTATAAAGCAATTAATTTACGTCATATTCCTATCCGCGGTTAAAATTCCATAGCAATATATTGCCAGTAATTAAGTTATTTAATGAAGCCGCTCATTTTATGAGCTTAATAGAAATGAATTAGGTCTAACTTTAGAATTTTTATGACCGAACACAGGTAGCTAAGATAAAAAAAAAACACATACACAAGCTCCGTGGAATTGTAGCTGTCGCTGCCCTCGTTTGAGTAATCGGCTTCTATTGTTTTGAGTATTGTTTGCTTGTGTTCTGTTACAGCTCTTCCATTTACGAAAAAACATTTAATTGAACTTTGCATTCAAACGAATTTAAAATTCTTGATAGATGTTTTTCACATTTGCTACGCTAGGTCTAAAGGTTTAACAATAATTTACATTACAAAGTTTAGTGTAAGTGAGCCTAACTAATTTCAAGTTAGTAATTTGATGGAAGAAATTGTGATCCATATTTTTGTGTATGAGAATATATTTTTCCATAATAGAAATTAATGAACTGTTTCAGTTAATTCTATCTGGCATACAATAAATTAAAATTTGTTGGAAAGTTCAAGTTTTAAATTTGTTCGAAAGTTATAAAGGGTTCATAGTTAGGAGATTATGAATGAAGAAGGGTGTAATTTTTGCTTGTGTATAATTTAAAAAATCGGGTAAGCTGCTGCATTTAGTGTTTTCGTTGTTGCTGTAATAGTTTTAACGTGTTCTGTAAGTCCTTTAGTGTTACGTAGTTTTTATCCTTATTTCATATATGTATGTTCTTTGCTTTTTCCTTACAAAACGAATATTCAACTTCTTTCCAGTGGACGTGATGACGACCTTCATTATAAAAATTCTTTGAAAAATTACAGGACCGTATCGGAAACTGTTATAATTTCTTGATAGTAACTGTTTCGGAAAGTAATACTCCAACCTAACTTAATATATTATGTTATGGAATCAAAGCTGCAACTGTATTTTATTAAAAAATTATTTCTTGGCGTCATTGCAGCACACACCCAACGAAAACTAAATCAACTATTATTCATTGACATATGCTTCATCGATTGACCTGTTAATTGAATAATATCGTTTGTCTTGTCACTTGAGTTTATGTTTACCTCTAACATATAATTAGGTTCGTTACAAAGCAAAGAGCTCCATTTGCCCTATGCTAACATCTATATCATGTTTGTTTTGTATTGCGGAAAATTATCAAAACATTCTTCTCATCGAAGATAAATTTGTCTTCTGCATATGTATTTATAAATATATACAGTGTGTACATAAAGTAACGTAACTTTCTACTATTTCGATTTTCGTTAGGTTAAAAAAATGTTGATTAAAAGTTTTTTCAAATAATCCAGACCATCTGCCTAAGTCGATAAGAAGTATACGTACCGTTGGTTGCTCCAAAATAACTCATTAACATATGTTTTTAAATAATACACCATGTATTATACATTAAACTAAGTTCAATATACATTCGTGACGCGTTTCGCTAACACAGTAGCTTTCTCAAACGATAATTAAATTGTTTTATTTCATCGTTTAATTAAGTTTTAGGTTTCTCGCCCAAAATTCCAAGTTTTCCGCTTAAATTTCAGGTTTCCCGTTAATAATTTCAAGTTTCCCGCTCAAATTTTAGGTTTCCCGCCCAAATTTCAAGTTTCCCAACTAAAATTTTATTTGGAATTTTGAAATCATTAACGGAAAACCTGCGATTTCCGCAGGAAACCTGAAATTTTGGCGAGAAACCTAAAACTTTATTAATTAATATTAATGACAGAAAAACCTACTACTTTTTTGACATAAACAATTTTTTTTATAATATTAGATTCAAACCAGTGTAACTTTAGAAATATTTAAGGTAGAATTATGCTTTTTTGACGGTTGTATTTGTAATTTAATAGATTATGAATAACTGAAAATAAAAGCGTTTTTCCCTTGAAGAGTTAAAAACGCTTATTTTTGGTCTTGCCGAAGCTTGACCCATTTGAGATTACCTTCTACATTCCTGTCCTCCAGAGTGTGTCATTTCTTATCCAAATTCCCTTTTACCTGCCCCCACCTTTTTCCTCTCCCCCCTCGTCGAGTAAATTTCTCCCGCTGATCGTGCCTGCTAGCGCTGAGCTTTAGCGAAGCTTGTCAGTACCTAGATTTGGCCGACAAGGTCTTAAATCTATGGGTCAAGCTTCGGCAAGACCAAAAATAAGCGTTTTTAACTCTTCAAGGGAAAAACGCTTTTATTTTATGTCTGTGCCTTCGCTTGACCCATTTGAGAAGTGTTTGTTATCTGTCGGCACGATAGCGAAAAGCGTACTGTGAGAATAATTAAATTGTAGAGATATACTCAAGACATTTATTTATTAAATAAATTTCATGGATTATTGAAATCCATTCCCATTACAAGAATTTGTTAAACAACCATAACGAATATTAACTCAAACAAAATTCTTATCTATATAAGCTAAGAGAAAAGTTATTTATATAAAAAAAAAAACAGCCCACTATGAGATCAAAGAAATTAACAGTCTCTTATAACTATAGGAACATAAATCAATACAATCAAATAGGTTGAAAACATTTTAGGAGATTGTCATCAATCAGAGTTTTTTCGCGCTCTTTTTCAATTTCTTTAAAATAGTATTTTATGAAATTATCTTTATTTTTCCAATTGCCACATGCAAGAATTTCATCAATTGGTGTATTATTTGACGCTCTTTTCGAACCAACGGCAGATCGAATACTTCCAGGTGAAGCATCTATTCTTGCTTCTTTGAATGCAGTTCGAATCCATCCTGCAATAACGGATCTTGATGCAGGAGCTACTTTTCCCCTTGTGGAAATAAAAAGAGAAAAGAGCTGATTAACACTCTTTCGTCTCGAATTAGATATATCAATGAGTTTCTTTGTCCAGAAACGTACGTAACTAGTACTTGATTTTTGTTTCTTAGTATCTTCCATCCTGACTGCCTCGATGTAGCTTTGTCAGTTTTTGATCCAAACTTAGGCCAAAGAATAATAAAATTATGAAAATCCTGGAAATCGTCGGTATCTATCGGAAGCAGCGTTAAATCGTGAATCCTTCTACCTGAAGAAAGCAAAAGAAGAATAGCCAAGTGTCTCGAAATTTGAAAAAGGCTATCCATTTCAGGAGGGTTTGCCTTAATCCAATCTAGAAGTTTATCAACATCCCAAATCGTGTTTTTATTTTTGATTGGAGCTTTTAAACTAATTGCTTTCAACATCTTCTTTATAAGGGGATGCGATGATAAGGTAGAACCTCTTACAGGATTAGCACACGTAGATATTACTGACTAACTAAAATACTACTGTAAGATAATTTTCTAACTCGATATAAATAACTTAGGTATAAAGCCACTTCTTGCGGAGTAGGGTTATTTATAGAAATATTGTTGGAGGTTGCCCATTTACACCAATTTTTCCAGGGGGCGTTGTATGATTTGAGACTTGATTTTCTCCATGCTGATTGTAATAACTCGATATCCGCTTTGTTCCATCCGGCTATATGGTCGCTCCACCCCGAACCTTCCAAGCCTCAAAACAAAGCAGGTGAGCTTTAGGCAAAGGTCTTTTCGTTTCCATGTCCATCAAGTTGTTCTGAAGATTCGGAATTCTTATTGGTGAGTCTAGTGCTCGGGACTGTAAGTCTGGGAGCCAAAATACCTTCTCCCAAGCTGGAGCAATTACTATGTAAATCCCTTCTGCTTTGTTTAGATGTTGAAGGACTCTCGGGATTAATGTTGGAGGATGAAACACCCAAGCCAACTGGTAGTTCCAATTTCTGCTGAAAGCGTTCACAAATGTTGCTGCTGGGTCGTACATTGATTGAGTCACATACTGAGGAACTACTGTTGATACCTTTGTTGCGAAAAGGTCTATTTCCGGTTGACCCCACTTCTGAAAAATCATGTCTGTTATCTGAGTTGAGAGATGCCAATCTGGTATTTGTTTCTGCCGGGAAAGGCAATCCGGGATCGAGTTGTAAATCCCTGGGATATAGCAGGCTGTCAGCTGTATATTGAATCGATTTGTCATTTTTAATAACATTTCTGCCTGGAGGAAAAGATTCAGTGACTTTGTCCCCCCTTCGTTTCGAATATATGCTTGTACTGTTCGACTGTCGGTCTGAACTAAAACCGACTTGTTCTTCAAAATTTGCAGCTTCTTCTTGATGACTATATAAACTGTGTATAATTCTTTTCTGTTTATATGCCAATCTTTCTGTATTGATGTCCATTGACCTGATATTAATGCATCCCCCAATTGAGCTCCCCACCCCAGTTCGGATGCGTCCGTTGCCAGGTGAAAGTCCACATTTTTCTGAAAAATGGGAGATCTCAAATGAACTGACTGGATCCACTATTGAATATCTTTTATGATTGATTCTTTTAGGGGAAACATTTTGTCGGGATAATTTGAAGGGAGGTGATTGCTGAGCCTTTGCATTCGACGACAGTGTAAACGGCCTAGTGGTACTGCGAACCCCGAGAAATTCAGGCTTCCTAAAATTGATTTTGCTGTTCTCCATGACCAGCTTTTTCTCTTCAATAAATTTTCCAGCTTTTTTCTCAGAATGTTCTGTTTTGGTTCTGAAATTAATTTTAGATTTCTCGATGGGTTCCATAAAATTCCTAAATATTCCAATTCCTTCACTGGTTGGAGAATAGACTTTTTGAAGTTTATTTGCCACCCCAGAACCGCAAATATATTTACTGCCTCGATAACTTGATCCTTCAAAACATCTGGGTTTTGGTGTGCTATTAAACAGTCGTCCAAGTATACAATTATCCTTAAGCCTAGACTTCGTAGGTAGCTCGCTACCCAGTTGGTTACTTTGGAAAACGTTTCTGGAGCTGACGATAGACCGAACGGTAAACAGGTCATGCAATACATTTCGTTTCTATAATAAAGAGCCAGAAACCTTTGGTGTGACTCTTTTATCGGAACGTGAAAGTACGCCTGGGAAAGATCTAGTTTTACTAAGAAGTCTTTTTCTTGTAAAAATTGTGAAATTTTGTAATGACTTACTAGGTGAAATTTTTTCAGTGCGACGTACTGATTTAAGCGTTTTAAATTGAATACTGGACGACTTGACCCATCGTGCTTGGGTACTAGGAACATGTTGGAGAGAAAACCTGTCTTCAGCTGCACCTTTTTGAGGACTCCAGATTTTAGCATTGTTTTTACTTCTGTGTCCATTGAACGTGAAGGCCGTGTTTGAAAACGATGGCAAATACTCTCTGACAACTGAACTATGGGAGGTCTCTTTACAAAAGGAATCCTGTAACCAGTTATTATTTTTAGTAGTAACGACGGGGCACCTAGGCACTTCCATTGATTCACAAACATTTTCAACTGGCCAGCCTGGAAGGTCTTTTGGTAAGGTATGTCAAAAACGCTGTCTTCTTTCTTTGGGAAAAGAGGGTTTTTTATGAAAACGAAATTTCTCTTTTTCCTGTTGAATTTTTTCTTTTGGTTTAGCTGATCTCCCGGAGTTTAGATTGGAGCGATAAGGTGTCTTCTGTTGAGAAAGTTTGGGAATTTTCCTTGACCGAGTCTCGGTCTGAAAGCTCTGAACGAAGCTCCTTTTTGTACCCTGAACCTTAAATGGGTGTTCTCTTCGAAGAGATTCAAATCTTTCTTTCCTCAAACAGATGAGTAGCTGATGGTGGAACCTTCTGCAATAGCGGAGCTATAGTAGGAATAGATCTTGAATGATACTTTCTTCTTAAATCTATCACCTCTGCTCTTTGCCACACAAATATTGCAGAATGTCATCCGAAATTGCTCGGAAATCCGATTTCTGATCCCCAAAAATTGAAGAGAGATCACTCGCTGCAGTTGGGTGCTTCCTTATAACTTCTGATATACCTTCTTGGAAGTATTGTCTTTGTTTCAATATAGCATGACAGAGCGTACCCAAGGAAGAATCTGTTTTGGCTAAAAAATCGCTGTATTGATTTGTAAAACTATTGAGCCCATGATTAACCAAAAGCTGAGAAAACACAGGTGAAGCATGAAGCTTTTTCTGTACTTCTGAATATCTAATTTTATCCCAAGCCTCTGATCCAAACCGTTGGCAGTCTATTCCTTGCTTTTTTTTATGTCTGCTTGTGGTTCTGGAATACTGGGCTCTTGTTCCTTTGTTGTGGGCGAAAAATCAAAATTGGAAACATTTTCTTTATTTTGTACAGATACTAAGACAGGTGCCTTCCAGCTTGAACACTGACTCTCGTCATCCATCACCCCGTCAGAGTTTTCATCTTCTGGATCGTACACAGAGCGATCTGAATGGATAGTAGCATCTTCGTTTGGTTCCGATCTGTTAGAGACACTTCTTAAAATTGATTCCAATGTCTCTTGAGTCTTGTCGAACTTTGCTTCTAAGGCATCCATTCTAGATGAAACGGTCATTTTTCTTGTTTCAGGTGTACAATCGTCTGAGTCTTGATCCGATTTTTCACCTGTTAGTTGCCTTGAAGCCTCCCACCTATTAATGAAAAGGTGCTTTATATTATTGATTGATTGTAATACTAATTGATGTTGTATATATGAACTTCTTATTTGAATGGCTAACGACGCTGGACTGAAAATAAGACCTCTACAAAAGTTCCATCTAAGCATTCTCCTCTTCATGTCTCGATAAGGTTTTTCCATAAGGTTTGTAGCCTCCGGATTGAATGCCAGAGCAATTCCAACTGTCGGAAGAGCAAATCGTACTTTATTTAAGACTTGAGGATCAATATCCTCTTTTACATCTGACAGCGCTACTTTCCACTCCATCCAACCATCTGGTAGATTTTCTGATGCAAGTTCTTTTAGTCTCTTTAAGACACCTTCTTCATCATCCTCAACATCTTGAATATCAAATCTCCTAAAGTTGAGATTTTGGTGTTGATTGCCATCTGAAAGGCAAAGAAGAAAGTCATAAAAATGTACTTATCATGATATAAATTGTAATATAATTGAGAATGTACAACATTTTTCCTCGGCCAACAATACGGCTGCAAATTTGGGCCATGCCAGCTGTAAAATTGGACCGTGGCGGCTGTAAAAATGGACCGTGACAGCTGTAAACTTGGGCCGTGACGGCTGTAGAATTGGGCTGTGACGGCTGTAGAATTGGGCCGTGGCGGCTGTAAATTTGAGCTGGACAGCTGCAAATTTGGGAGGCGACGGCTGCCACCTGGACAGTACCGACCGACAATCGGGTCGTGGCTGCCAAAAATTCGAGCCGAGACGGCCAGAAAATCGAGCCGTTTTGTTCAACGACTAAGTCCCAGAAGGCAGTAAAATTAAGTTATACAGGCAGTTAGGATCTAAATCCTTATACTCAGGCCCTCCTATGGCACTAGAAAGTATATATATATATCATTTTGAGCTGAATGGCTGCAAAATGGATAACCGGAACTGTGCCGGCTTACCGCCTTTATATTAGGAATTTTCTGAAAAAGAAACATTTTGTTACATACCGTAGAAATATCCATTAAAACACTGTAGTCACTATTTCCAATAAACGATCGTAACACTAAACGTACTTAATACTTTGTACACACTCTTTTTACACACTCTGGACTATTTGAAAAATAGAAGCGTACTGACAAGTAGTGGTGGAGAACTATCGATAGCACTATCGACAACTATCGATAGTATTAACTATCGAGACGCTATCGATAGTTCTTTGTCACTATCGATAGTTTTCGATAGTTGCGCCCATGCCTTTGACCTTTGACAATTGACAATTTTAAATTGACATTCGATCATTTCGATCATTTGATGTTTTATTTTTTATTGAATAATAAAATTTATTTCGTTCATCTATTTTTATTGTCAGGTTATTGTTGGCTAATAGCTGTTGTTTGTTGTAAAATGTTTATGTAAGCTTGTAGAGAAGTAGTTATTTTGAATTATAATATTATTCGACATGAAAAAGTTTATCACAATCAATCGGAGTCAATTAGAGCCTACTCCTAGTACTAGTGTACTGTGTAGTAGAGAAGAACGAGGTAAGAGAAAGAGGTAAGTTTGTATTGAAAAAATATAGAATAATAATTAAATTAGATATCTACCTATCTTACGTGTGTTGAGAATTAATAAAGAATTATGTATATTTTTTGTAGATGCTAATATTGAAGATGAAGCTAAGGATGTGAATGAGGAAAGAGCAGACAATTTGGTAGAGGATACAGATGTTGAAGAAGAAATTGATAATAGAAAAAGGAAAAGGCCAAAGGTTTCAAAAGTGTGGAACTTTTTCAAGAAATCTGGTGATAAGAAATTTGCCAAGTGCTTGAATTGCGGCAAGGAGTATAAGACGAGCGGTAATACAAGCAATCTTAGTGACCATCTCAAAAGATACCACCCCAGGCTTTTGGGAAAGCCCCATGACTATGACAGAACTAATGTAGATGGAAGTGATAAAGAAAGTCTTACTGCCTCAAGTTCTGCAAGGTCCAGTAATCGGTCAATCAGTCCATTTTTCAAGCGCCTAAATGAATATGACACTGATTCTCCAAAAAAGAAGGAAATAGATAGGTCTTTAGCCTTCATGATAGCAAAAGATTTTCAACCTTATAATGTTGTGAATGATGAAGGATTCAAATCTTTCGTTCATCATTTAAACCCTAGGTATGTCATACCTAGCAAATACACTGTACGGGAGACAATAATGAAGAAAATATATACAGATGCGTGCAAGGTTTTAAAGGAAATATTACAAACTGTTGAGTTCATTGCCATTACTTCTGATTCATGGACATCTGTGACAAATGAATCCTATTTAACTGTGACTTGTCATTTTATAATAGAAGAATTCCAACTTAAGTCAGCTGTTTTGTCAACAAAACCCATAGAAAATGGAATATATCATACATCACAAAATTTGGCAGATGCATTGAGTCAAATATTTAATGACTGGGATATTGAAAAAAAAATAGCATGTATAGTAACAGATAACGCAGCTAACATGATAAAGACATGTGAGATACTAAAAAAAAAACACCTTCCATGTTTTGCACACAGTATTAATTTGGTTGTGCAAGACAGCTTATCTCTGGAGCCTGTGAAAAAAATTTTAAATAGATGCAAAGAAATTGTTCGCTTTTTCAAAAGCAGTAATATTGCCACAGAGATTTTTAAAAATGAACAAAATACCAAGAGTCCATTAAAACTTTTGCAAGAGGTTCCAACCAGGTGGAACAGTGCATATAAAATGATAGAGAGGATTTTGAAAACCAGCGATTTTGTTAACAAGTCCTTGTTGAAAATAAAAAAAGCTCCAGTGCCTTTGAGCATTGATGAATTAACTGTTCTTGGTGAAATTGGGAAACTTCTGAAACCATTTGATGAAGCAACTTTAAAGGTGTCAGGAGCTTATGTTACCATATCCATGATAATTCCTTTAACATTTGGAATATACAATTCTTTAATAGACTTAAAAACTAACATTGGAAGTGAAGAAGGAACAATCATGTGTGAGAAACTTATTAACTCTGTTCAATCCAGACTATTCCTGTATGAAAAGAGGACTGTGACACAAATGGGTACATTGCTTGATCCAGCATTTAAACAAGAGGGCTTCCGAATCATAGACAACGCAAAAGCAGCTGGACAATTTTTGGAGAATGAGATGCTCGTAATGCTGAATAAAGATGTTAAAGAGCGAGACAGTAAGGGAAGCATAAGCAATGATAAAGATGATTTAGATTCATCAGACAGAGCTTCATCTTTATTTTCGTTTATGACAGAAAGAACCAATCAGAAAATAAAATCTAAAAAAGTGGATGCCATAATAATCAAAAGGCAATACTTTGAGAGACAAAATACAAACCAAAACAGTGATCCCCTACTATTTTGGAAAGTAAGTTAATTTATCTGCTTATACATTATTTATTATTAGTAACACATATTATTGTTTTAGATAAATGGAAACGAATTACATCCACTTCAGCATTGCGCAAAAAAATACTTGTGCATACCAGCAACATCAGTGGAATCAGAACGTGTATTTAGCACGACAGGGCAGATTGTTACGGACAGACGGTCAAGACTGAAAGCCAAAAATGTTGATGTCTTAACTTTTATTAACAAAAATGGGTGGCTAGTTACACAATAATATACTTTTTCTTAAGATAATATTGTTTGTTTTATTTTTTTCAAGATTTTTAATATTCATAATAACAGAAGTGAGGTTAAGTTAGATCTTGGATAAATTGTATTTGTATTGTTTAACTTGAAAATGTCGCAAGTGTTGTTGAGGTTATATCCTCATTATAGAAAAAATCTATTAAATCATTTTTTTTTCGTCTAATGTCAAAATTATAATGAGACTGAATTTTTTTCAAACTATCGACAACTATCGATAGTTATCGATAGTTCGATCCTTGACTATCGACTACTATCGATAGTGCGGACTATCGATAGTTCTCCACCTCTACTGACAAGCTTCGCTAAAGCTCAGCGCTAGCAGGCACGATCAGCGGGAGAAATTTACTCGACGAGGGGGGAGAGGAAAAAGGTGGGGGCAGGTAAAAGGGAATTTGGATAAGAATTTCTAAGAAATGACACACTCTGGAGGACAGGAATGTAGAAGGTAATCTCAAATGGGTCAAGCGAAGGCACAGACATAAAATATATACATGGTGTACTATTTAAAAAAATATGTTAATAAGTTATTTTGGAGCAACGGTGCACCCTGTATACTTTTAATCGACTTATGCAGATGGTCTGGATTATTTGAAAAAACTTTTATTCAACTTTTTTTTTGTGTAAACCTAACGGAAATAGAAATATTAGCAAGTTACGTTACTTTATGTACACACTGTATATATTACTTTGAATAAATACAAATAATGTTAACAATGAATCATCTTAGTTAATAGAATAAAGTGAATAAAATAGTCTTATTTATTTTGAAGCAAACATTTTTCATATAATTGTTATATCACTTAATACTTTTCCGGTTATTTAAAACTTTCCTTTTGACAAGGCCAATTTTTTCCTTGTTAGATGTCACATATTACATGATCTTTATTGGTGGCATAGTAATGGATCTTGAGATGTACGAGGCACAACGTTTAAGAATAATGGTTAATAGGTGGCGTTTGGTGTTTGGTCTCTATGTATATAGAATGACAAACATATAGATGTAGATATTGAATATTGCATGACCAATAGTTTTGTCGTCATGAATTTTAAAATGTTAACAAAAAAAAAAAAATTTAATAAATTTAATTTTTATACATTTGAAAACCTTCATTTAGTAACCATTTTATTGACCCTCGTAAATAAAGTTCATACGAATACAATATGAATAATAATTTCAGATTACTAATACAATATCAAAAGTACGCATGTCATTAAAGAAAATAAATATTACTTTTATACATATAAGAAAGGTCAGCGACAAAAAAAATAGTACCTATTAAAGTTGGCGGTATAAAATGTTTCGTCAAAATCGAGCAGCCAGTGCTCTACACATTGATCAAACTGTGTTTGTTGAAAATTACAAAATAATTGCCATTGTAATTAATTTTTCAACGGATATTCTTCAAACTAGGAGAGTACTATCGATTTTTTGCAATTCATTCAAAAACTCGTGGTTCCGTATAATTTACCGGACCCTGAAGTCTTTACTCTAGGTTACATAACAAAAACCAGACAAATCTAACATTTTCGAAAACTAAAAAAAAACAAAATGGACTTTTTAATGTGGTTTTTGTACCTCAGTATATCTTCCTCCAGAGACGTTAAACTTTGTATTCACCTTTTTAAAGTATAATAGAAAATATATGTATATTTTAAAAAATATCTTTTTTCATTTTATAATAAAAAAAATACTTCATAATTATCGACATAAATATAAAGCTCAGTAGAATCTATCCAAAGAATGTATAATAAAGATTCTATTGCCATCGGAATTAAAAAAAGAAAGTTTCAAAAACTCGTGGTTCCGTATAATTCACTGGACCCTGAAATCTCTACTCTAGGTTACATAACAAAAACCAGACAAATCTAACATTTTCGAACAATAAAAAAAACAAAATGGACTTTTTAATGTGGTTTTTGTCCTCATTATTTCTACCTCCAGAGACGTCAAACTTTTAGTGAATTTTGGATGTTTGGTTTAATCGTATTGGCATATTTTCTAGATTTGTAGAAAACCTGACATACCACTGAGTGGCTCCTAATTTTTATTTTGTATCAATAACAATCAAATTGAATAATTTTGAAAACTTACGAAGCAAACATCGACGAGTCATCTTTTGTGCAGCAATTTACCATTATTCCCACTAAATTGTCCGTAAATGTTCACCGTAAAAGTTACCAAAGTCAGAAGATAAAATTTGTTCATAGTAAATAAAAGGGAATTCGAAAAACACACTCCCGATATACACACCCGTTGATGGTAAAATTCTAATTAGAAATAAATTCCTTTATTTATCATAACAAAATAAAGGCGAGGCTTTTAATTTGCTAAATAGTCGTAGACGTTTTTTGTCCAACAAAAAAAAAGTTAACTGATAAACCGAGTTGTTTCTTGTTGCAAAACCTTTTAAAATCGAATATTCCAACTAAGCACATATAAAAAACTTAAATTATATTTTTAGTTTTACCAACTATTAGAAAATTAGCATAGGCGTGCGTATTAAATTTGAGTAAAATATATACTGAGAAAAATAAAATGTTTTTAAATATATTTTAAATTTTAATTACAAAATTTTGTCTTCATGTTTACTTCCTTCACAACGAATCACCGAGCTATTGCCAAAACCGCTCACCACCAACACTAATAGAAATAATTGACTTGGAAAGAAGTAATCAACTACCCTGTTATGAAGGAACATATAAAGTAGGTACTAGTAAAGGAGATAAAATGAATCGATTCAAAATTAGCAACATACAAAACAAAATTAACAGATATACCAAGTACGAAATTTAAAAATGTTACTACAATATACACAGATGCTTCATTAGATCCAATAACCAAGAAATGTGGGATAGGGGTCTTCTGACCCAGCTTACAAACATGATTTAAAAAAAGACCGAGATACGATACTTGCATTTGCACTGCGGAGATACTAGCTATAAATGAAGCAGTGAAATTTTCAGAAAGAAAGAATTTCCATACAATGTTAATTTGATCAGACTGGAAATGCACCATACAAAAATATCGGAAGCAAAAATAGATTCCAATACAATAAAAACAAAAAAACTGATCTCTAGAATGGAGGATACAAATAATGTGGATTTCAGGGCGTTCGGGGATTCCAGGAAATATTAGACGGACAAGGGGGCAGCAGAAGCAAGAAAGTTAACCGAAAATGGCAATAATAAAGTACACTACACACGGAGCATCAAGGAAAGGATCTGGGGCGAATGGGTTTTCAAGTACCAGGAACTAAAAAGACAAAAGGGACAGAGCTATACTATGCTAATCCCATACCAATAAAGAAGCCTTGGTTCAATGAGACTAGCTACAAATCAATATTCCACATTTCTACTCTATGTAGAGTGAGAACAGCCCACTGTTGTACACCAGCCTACGTAAATAATAGACACCCCCCCCCCCATGCGACTGTGGGGAATATACAGATCTCAATCATATAATTTTTAAATGCCCAAATCATCAAAATAGTTCAGAATTATATACATAATAAATTTGTATATTTACCAAGTATTTGCTGGATAATAATATTAAGCTTTAGCTGTATGGTTGCTTGCTTATTTGCCTGATGTAGAGTTCTCCCGAAACATTTATTGAGTAAATTTTACAACAAATGAATTGACACATCTCTTTTAGCTAATCCTGTCTCTTCATATCCCGTATACCTAGCGTGACCTTTGTTATTAGTTCTGGATCCGCCACAGAACGAGAAGAGTCTATACCTTAACCTTCCCGAAGAGCATGGGACAATCCCAGATGCACTTAACAGGGCACTCTTCGGGAAACTGCATTCTAGAAAGAACCTGGCTGGATGCTGTAAAGCAAGAGGTTAAGAAATCAGAAGGAGAATATCTGTTGGTTCAAATATTACCTCTTACTGTACCTATGGTTATTATCAGAGTTCGCGAGATTGGGAATTGGAGAGGCACAAGTAGTTTACACTATTCCTCAGTGTATCAAGTTTACAATACAATATTTAACTGTTCCATCCTGTTTTAAGGGTCCTAATTCATATTTCATCACTCTTTAACATAAGGAGACAAAGGCGAAGGCTGCTTAAGAGTTTTAAATTGTGGCATTAACTTCCAAACTGCACTTTTCTCACAATTATTGTTTTTTCTTAAACGTATGAATTTAAAACTCTCCAAGACCCTTTATCTGTTGTTAACTTAAATATATGAATCGAGTAACACATAAATCAATGCCCTAAAAAACAAAAAATAAACTTTTGGTATAAAATGGTGTAAGATTTCAAAAGTTAAAAAATTTTGTTAGCAATTTATTAGACGTAAAAAGTTTTATTGGATCCAGATAAAAACGACGCCTCGAATAGATCTTAGATTCAAGCCATATCTGTGACATAGGTAGTTTATCCCAATTTTGGGGCCAAGTGGACTTGAACCTTTGATAATAAAGTAAGGAGATACGTTAGATTGGGTTTGTGGTAAGTGGGTCTATTCGGCCCTTCACTGCAAACCGCGAAAGTCTATGGAGGTTCATATCTATTCATTTCTCATTCAAAAAAATCGATTAATTTATTTGGTGACTGATAAAGAGAGAGAGAGAAAGAGAGAAAGAGAGAAAGAAAGAGAGAGAGAGATCCTGCCAAACATCAGATACCTGATTCGGGGCACAGCTGGACAGGTACAGCGAATCGGATCTTCCAACAACCCAAATCTTACCTTATGATGATTTAGACGACAGTGGACTTTTTAAAGGCGTGCTAGAGAACGTTAGTCACTACCAAATGAAAACTATTTGATGCTTTTGCTCTTAGTAGTTCCTCCTTACGGAGGACCCAGTCATCTTTATTCTAAATTAGAATGGTATACCTAAGGTTTGTCGTATTTTTCCATTGGAGGTATTATGTCTGAAGTCCTTACCAGAATAATACGACATTGAGTGTTCACCAACTTGTGGTCCATTTAGCCTCCCATTTCCAGAAATATATGGAGAGTAGGTATATCCGGAAGGATTTCCATGGGACCAGACAGTGTGGTGCTAATAGAACCAGTAATTGCCAAATAAGCCTGTCTCTGTGATATGTGATTATCGGTCTCAAAATTATTACATATTTTCAATGGATTTGTTTTAGTTCTAAGCCCCAAGATGTTCCACAAATCTTACGACATGTCTACAAGGATAGACTAGCCAAACTTTTTCCAAATTTTCAATTTATCATAATCCTTACTACAAACGGATTAACCTACTATTGTAGTGAAGTGGAGAAGTATTCTCGTGTTGTGGACAGCCCCTGGAAGCCGGCTCCATATACATATGTGTGAAATAATGGAAAAAATAATGTAGGAAATAGTCAACAATGCTTCCAATTATAAATGAAATGAAATAACTTTTTGCAGCTCAACATATAGTACCTACTATAGGTCCAAATGTTCTCAGACCTAGTTTTATGATTTTTTTTTAAAAACTGATGAGATTCATATCACTCGGTTAGCTGCATCAAAATTCAATATTTTTCATATAAGTGTATGAATTCTTCCTTGAGTTGAAGGAAACTATTTTGACTTAATGCATAAAATAATTAATTGAATGATAAACATTTCTTGAAAATTTGTTTTGGTATCGGTTAAAATGAAATTTGTTGTAGGGATTTTAAAAAACAATTTGGCTCGTGATTTGGAATTAGCACCAGTATGTCGTAAACTATTATGCTCCGTATCTCACCGGTAGAAAACCAATTCAAAAACCGGATATATCATGTATATAAAATTTATGTTAACAATACCAGTGCTTTAATTAGTTCGATATCTTTTCTCCGAAACTTAGTTAATTTAGCTTGATAAATGCATTTCAAAATCTTTAATTAAAATTTTATTTCGGCTTATTTATACCTCAAAAGTTCTGTTTGAACAGTTTATGCAGGTTTTAATTTGTTCTTTATTAATTGTCTGAAATAAATTGCTAAAACTCAGGATTACTTGCTACTTTCGTAATTTTCGAAATATGAAACACTCGCCACGTTAGAATATTGTCTCTGAAGTTTCAAACACTCTTAGATCGAGTTTTCATGAAATATGTTCGTAGAGTACGAAGTATGTCACAAATTTTGTATTTTGGTGCAATTAAAACTTGAAGATGCAGCTAATTACTTACTAATAATAATTAAAGTTTGCTTCTCACGAAATTTGCATTACGAGGTATTACAGCTACCGGGACTTAAATTTGTTCTTTATGATAATACGAGGATATATTGAAAAATTCTTAGCCTACTATAGAACCAAACAAAATTTCTGTTAAAATATTTTATTATTCAACATATTCTCCTCTTAATTGGATACAGCTTTTATTACCTCCTCGTTGGAAAAAAATTTACGACCTTTTAAACTTTTTTCAGTTAAGGAAAGATATTATAGTCGGACGGAGCCACATCTGGTGAATAAGGGGGGTGTTCTAGTAATTCAAACCCTAAATCACGAATTTTTAGCATGGCAACACGAGATTTGTGTGCAGGGGCGTTGTCCTGCAAAAACAAAACACCTTTGGATAGCTTTCCGCGTCTTTTCTCTTTAATTTTTTTCCGTAGAGTGGTCAGTAATGATTTGAGCATATCCATCATGTCAACAAAGCCCATGTTAGCATTATAATCCTTGACCAGTGTTGGACAATCAACTTCTTCTGTAGTACCATCTTTCCTTTCCTTGAAACCGTTGCTACATGTTCGGGGTTATGATGATTACTTATAAACAAAACGCCCTTACGATCTATCCATTTCATAAAAACAGTACCATCTTTGCTAACTCGCCAGTTTGACTCCCCTCTTGTCAATTGTTTGTCTGCTTTTATATCCTTTGGTGTATTCCTTCTTCCCTTCCTTGCTGTTCCACACGCGTAAATGAAATCCTCACGTAGGGATTAGCTCCACAGAATTGAAGAAATTGTCGAAATAAACTGTATGGCCTTTTCCTACCAATTTTCGAGTGAGATCCTTCACAACTCGGGATCCTAGATTTGTTTCCGTCGTATCAGCAACTTTTCCTATATATATATATATATATATCAAACTGGCAAACAAATCCAGATTCGTCTGCTCTGATCCATACCTTATGGCCTCTTTTTATGGGCTTATTTGGTAAATATTGTCGCAAAGAACTACGCCCTTTGAATTTTATCATTGATTCATCTATTGCTTGGTTTTCTGAGGGATTATAAGAAGCAAAAACACTTTCTGATATATGATTCAATGAAGGTCTAACTTTATAAAGTTTGTCATAGCTAGTTTCATTTCTTTTAGGTTGAAGAGTATTATCGTTCAAATGTAAGTTTTTCATCAGCCACACCAATCGGTCTCTTAGCATACAAGAACTGATATAAGCATCTCGCAGATCTGCCCTGGAAGACCAGTAATCTCTCAGGCTGGGAAGATGCTTTATTCCCATTAATACGTTTATTGCTAAAAATATTCGCATTTCCTCTGCATTGGTTGGTGTAAAGCGATTTTTGTCACCACCGCTGTTTTGGACAGCATATAAGTTGGTTCGGAAGAAAATACAGTCAATAAGCTCTTTTGTAAATAGTTGAAGAAACACATCTGTCGGAGAATTTATATTATCTGGAATAGCTTAAAAAATAAACAATAAAAAAAATTTATAAATATTTTAGTCAGTTTCAATAGTGTCAATAAAAACTTTAGTCAATTCAATTTATGTATTAAACTTTGTTTAACAGATTCGCTATGTTACAAGATTCCTCACCCTTGTCTTTAGATAATAGAATTTCTCATGTAAGTGAAATGTATCACAATTCTCTTTATTATTCCGGTTCGTAAACCTCCAGTCGTCTAACAATAAGTTAAATATGATACATGCATTACTCGTTTCTGACATCTTAAAAGTGATCGATCTAAGTTTGAAAACTTGTGAGTAGTGTATATTCAACCCAATTCAATTATTATTGTTGTGGAAATAGGATCGAAAACAGGATAACCACTCCGTTATTTTCGATTGAAGCAGCTATGAGGTTTTCCAATTTCTCATTAAACTTGAGAATATGTATGTAAATTTGTGACAAGCTGGGAATAAAGAACACCAGGACAACGGCGTTGCACCCACAGTCAGATGGAATGGTCAAAAGAATGAACAGGACCATTGAAAAATAGCTGTCCAAAGTAATTTCCAGCCACCAGAGAGATTGGGTCCTCAGTCCATAGGTGAAACACCTGCGAAAATCCTATTTGGACGCGAAACGGGGATTCCTTGTGACATGGAATTTGGTTGTCGACCTGTAGAAGACCTAGCGGGAGAAGATTACGCGATCCAGTTGAGAAAAAGGAAGAACGATGTGCACGAATTGGTTCGAACGGATCTTTAAGTTGCCAGCGACAGAATGAAAAAACGGTACAACACGCAGGCCACTGAAGGCAGTTTTAAAGAAGGAGACAAAGTATATGGTTACACAACCCGACGAGAAGAAAAGGTTTTTCTCCAAAATCACAAAAATATTGGGAGGGTCCGAACTTAACAAAGAAGTTCTCCAAAACCACCGACTAGCGTCATTCGAAGGATATCATGACAAAGAAGAAGAAGTGAACCATATCCGGGATGATCCTGAACCTGCCTTCGAAGAATTTATGGGCGCATAAGTAGGTACCGGTAAAGCTAGATTTGGAGTCACTACAGAGCAGCGACAAGATTTGTTCACGCTCCCGGAAGATTGTGCACTGGCACACAACATCCCCGCCAGTATCAAAAACGCACGAGGTTTGGCAACCGTCTTTCGAAAGAAGTTTGGGCAATGAGAAAAATTTGTAGAGCAGATTTCAACCCCTGGCAAGGGAACTCAAACACAATTCACGGTATGTCTACTACCTGGAAACAAAGAACAAGTTCCAAGATCGATCCACCTACCGGAATGTGTGGGAAGCTATTTAAATGAATAAGAGAAACATTACATTCCGTATTGATTGGATAAACACATTAGAATAGCGTCACTTAGCTAACTATGCACTGGGGTAAATTCTATGAGAAGTGGTTGAAAATTAACGGCACGTCGTTATATTTGACGAAGCAATAGAAGGAACTGGGATAGGAGTGTACGAGCCAGGAACCAAACACTCTGAAACCTTGGGGAAAATCCCAAGTATCTTTCAAGCGGAAATTCACGTCATAAGAAAGTGTGCCCAGTTCAATTTTGACAAGAGGTGTAGAAGGCAAAAGATTATCATAATGTCGGATAGTCAAGCAGCCATTAAAGCACTGAGCTTTTGTGTAATCAGTTCCAAAATGGTGTGTCAATACCTAGGCATACTCAATGAGCTAGGCGAGAACAATACAGTAACCTTACTGTGGATTTCAGGACACACTGGAATAGAAGGAAATGAAATAGTAGATGGACTAGCCAAGAGGGGGACTGAAAGACCCCTTTGGGAGCCGGAACCCTTTTGCGGTATCAGCCCCAATGTAATATTGGAAGAAATAGGCAAAACCGAAGAAGATCTGACCATTGGAAAGATCTAGTAGGGCTTAGACAATCAAATATTCTGACCCGTTGAGATCAAATCAATGCATAAGTCAAAGTAAAACTGCACATTGCCGCCTGAACCGGCACGTGAAAAAGATCAAAATAGTGGAAGAAAAAGAATGTAGATTCTGTGGCATGGGAGAAGAAACCTCCATCCACAAACTTGCGAATTGCATAGCAATTCAGAATCCTAGGGCACAGCATCTAGGAGGTTATTGGATAGAAGAGGGACATTTACATAAGTTGAAACCTGCAGATATCCTAAAATTCCTCAGGGAAATAGGTCTAAAGGAGCTTCTATTCTCTGAGACGTTCCTCAGGAACTAAGTAGAATAAGGGGGCACAATAGATATTTTAGGTCCCAGTCAATGTCACCCCATCATACATACATATATTTGATGAAGTTTCCGATATTAGAAATGTTTTAATCTATACATAGTCTACATTAAGATTTAAATTTTAAGAGGTATGGTGTCCAATTAAGAGTTTTACGTTAAAATTTGTATGTTTATTATGCGTACAGAATAGTAAAATGGAGTTAGCGAATTGTCCAATTTTTATCCATGCGTTACAATACAATATTTGCTCACATAATTGCTCCCAATGTCATCCAAACTTAACGTAGATACAAAATTTTATCTCAATGGTTGGAGATAACTGCTTTAAAATCAGTCGCAAAATTTTACCCGAACATACATAGGTATATATAAAATTCAAGTTCACCTAGTTAGATAGTTTAAGCCAGACTCGATAATAAATCCCGATCACTAAAATCTACAAATAATTTTTTTCTCTTTTATATAACTGTTAAACTAACATAGTTCAGGTTCACTGGAAAGTTTTAATTTAAAGCAGTTAGGGTCGTTGCATATCTTACTAAGAGCAATTAAGACACCATTGAGCAGTTATTATATCTACTTATTCCTCCCATTACATATGTATATGTCAGCTACAGATAATTTATAACTATACTGGTGATAAATAACAATTTGGCCAGTTAAGGAGCAAGCAGGTTTTTGTTACGTTTTCATTAGAGTATAAACACACAGTGTCGTTAAGTTTTTCCCCCATATTTTTTAAAAATATTTTAAGAAAACTATTTGAGCAATTAACCTCCATTTTTTCGTCGTTTTTTGCGAAGAAATGGTACTCTCTTATGGACTCGTTTACAATACGCGAATCTGCCTCGCACTTTACTCCCACGAGTATATTTCGCGAATCTGATTCATGGCGAGCAAGTTACAAGATAACCAATTCGCACCACGTGTCACCAGAATAGATACGCTCTATACAAGGCAAATACTGCCAACATAACGAACAAAAAAAATAATGAAAAAGGTTAAACGTTGTATTAAAATTATAAAAAATAATGTGATTTAATTTCCCAAAAAATTAACAAAAAGAATAATGAATACACCACAAGGAACATACAGATATTTAGCGACTAACCTTTTTCAGGATTTTTCTTATTCGTTATGTTGGCAGCATTTGCTTTGTATAGAACTGGTCTATTATTGGTTGGTTGGTTGGTAAACAGACGAAACAAGCCGGGCTAGTGGGCTCCAACACTGCAGCCGTTGGCTTATTGTATTGTCCTGTCTGTCTGCTAGTCCGTTAGAAGATTTGTGACCTTGATGAGATCTAGAAGTCTCTTCACAGTATCTCTTTTGGTGAGGTTGGATACAGGGTCATCCGGCCCTATATGTTCCAACGTAGAGCCTCACATTCGAAAATTATATGGGTGGCTGTTTCGTCCCCCCTTACCACATATAGGTTCTTCTTGGAAGATCCCCATTGTGAAGGTACTTTCTTAGGCTGCAGTGTCCGGTCATAAGGCCGGTTACCAGCCTGATATCTCTCCTATTTAACTTTAGGATTTCTTCAGTATGTTTTGGTATGGGTTGTTTAACCATCAGTTTACTGTGTTTGAGCTTCGGAATTGTTTGCCAGTATTTGAGGTGTTCTTTGTGCACCCACTGGTTTAATGTGGTTCTTACCGAATCCTTTGTTACACCGGTTGCCCATCCTTCTCGTGCTAGGGCGTCTGCTTTTTCACTCCTTTCAATACCCTTGTGACCTGGCACCCATTTCAGGGTTACCTTATTTGTGGCACTGAGTTTTTTGAGGTTTTCTAAGCACTCCCAGACAAGTTTGGATTTTATTGTACTACTATTAAGTGCTTTGATTGACGCTTGACTGTCTGAGCAGATAGGAATGTTTTTACCGCTGTAGCGCGAGGAGTGATGCTAGAATCTTACTGATGAGGCAGATACGCGTACTCTTAACGCTCCCAAAACGAACGAACTATTTCTTTGTGTATACAGTGCGCGTCTAAAGTCTCTTCCCCTTATTAATCGTGAATCCTATAAATTAGATCATTGAGGTACACATACAACGTCTTTTAAATAAGGTATTACTTGCTATTTAAAATGATCTTGCAACATGGCGACCATCCGCCATTTTTCATGTCATGATTACGTGACTGAATTCCATCAATAACGTGTACCACAGTTCAGTTACGCAAAAATTAAGTAATATGAATTTTATGGTTTACAAAATAATGTGAGGGTTGTGGGAGACGTTAAACGCTCACTGTTTAACGCAATACGTTAACCATTCAGTGAATAGGCTTCTAATATAAAGCAGTCTCTAATTATTGGCAGTAGAAACAAAAATATTATTATAGATATTATACGTGAAAAATATATGTATAAAGTACATAAAACAATCTCAGGCTAATAGAAGAGAAGTATATTGTTTCACAAGGACAGAAAATGAGCTTTAGTATCCCGAGACTATTAGCTAGCGTAGCGAAGCGAGGGCAGCTGACAGTTAACTGCTGCCAAAGCGTTTCCTGCATGTGAGACACACAACTGTTTTTCGCATACAGAATAAACCAAAAAAATATGAAAATATAACAAAAAACTTTGATATCCCCTGATGTTTAATTGAAAAATTCAAGTGGAACGTCAAAGTATTCAAGTGACATAATGAAAAACTTCGAAAACCGTGGCGTTAAAAATTTTCCGCCCTTGGACTGCTAAACAATACTTTCCGCTCTATTTTTGATGTTCATGATTGGTTTTCAGGTAATGCAGGCGAAAAATTGTATTTTCAGACCTGAACGCTTCTTTATAAAATATAAGTGATCTACACGAGCACGATTCCAACTGATATTATTCTAAACATTCTACAATCTCCTCGACTAAGTTTTCTGTTAAAATGTGCTTACACTGTAATGCACTTAACCAGTTTCATGCCAAATAGGTCACCTTCGAGCTATTACCTTTATTTTTAATCGTGCTTTGAAATTTACACTCATCTTACGGTGATTTAAAATTATTATTTAAAACTCCGGTTAATTAGGAGTTACGAACGTAGCTTAGAAGGAAGTTTAAAGATTAAAACAAGCTGTACACGCCATCAAAAGGTTATTATGAACAGTGGTTGAGGTAAAAATGCAGTTACTTTGCAAATTTTTTAAATACGCTAAGGCAGGCAAGGCACCTTTTAAAAAGGTGCCCAATTTTTAACAAATCCAAAGTGCCACTATAAAATACTGTATAATCTTTATACGAATAAATAATGTATAAAATTGTTAAAAGTAATAAGGAAGATAACTAAAAAAATAAAAAAAAATGATCCACAATATTTCTAAAAATTTTAATCAAAAAGAAAACATAGCAAGGACTATTCAACGAAATGTTTTTATATAAGGCAACATTTTGTTTAGAATTTGAAAAGTTTTCAGTGCGATCCCTGTCCTTGTGTTTCTCGCGAAAGCTTTTCTATTTCTGGTTCAAGTCTAGTTAATTTTAATATTACGCACGCCGGCTCCGATATAGATTCACAATGATTTTATGGGAAAAAACTTGCTCGCACATATAGGACGACCCGAATGCTGAAAATAAATAAATGTATATGGAAAACAATTCAGTATTTCGTTTGATTTATCCTGAGGATAACCTTCTAAAACTCTTCTTAGTTCCACAAATTTTGTCTTCCATAACTTCTTGAATTTCCATCCATGCGAAAAGAGAATCATTAAAAGGAATGCTAGTAAAATCCGTTATGTCTGGTTTTATCAAGAAGGAGAATATATGACCAAGTTTATCAAAATCTTCACCGTGGCAATGCCGCTCACCTGGCGTTCTAAAAGCCGAGAAACACGTGCTTGCATCTTCTTTTTTCTAGAAACGTCCCGTTGAGATCGCATCGTTCTGGCCTGGCCTGCCATCACTTAGCTCGGTGGAACTAAGTTGCTAGCTTGTGTACAGTTCCGTAGATTATTTTGAATTTACAATAAGTATCCTTAAATTTTCATTTTATTGCTTTATTTCGAAATATCATACACCAAAGTTATGCGTGCCATTTTAAACCGCCAGGAGTGCGGTAGGTTGCCAACTCCTGCGCTAAGGTATTTGACGTGAAGGTGCAAATAAATATTCATTCTATTAAAGTTGTTCCTGTTTTTTTTTTGGAATGTAACTTTACAACAAATACTTTACATGCGAACCATTTATTTATTTAACAGATGTTATTATTTCTAACTTTTTGTTACAGATTCCAAGAGAGGATTTCGCAGGGCGCTCCATCGCCTAAAACCGATCTTTTCCATCACGTTTTACCAAACACCTAGATAGCAAGCTTCAGACTATTTAAAAAACATAATTGATTCATTTGAAATTTTTTATGACTAACAGAAATGACCTAGTGTACTTGAACCATTAACAAATGAGCTTGTTTAAAATTGTGTTGTTTTCATTGAAATGTATGGTTGTTTTTGGGCTCCTTTTGTGTTGAATGAAGCATAATAACTTTCCTTAGGTTCACTGCGACTCTTTCAGATCTATCGCGGCCCTCTGATGTGCCCAGCAGTTTCCTCTTCTAGGTGACAGAATCTGCATATGGCTTCGTCTATCAACCTCATTAGCTTTGCGTGCTTGTTAAGCTTACAGTACTCTGTTAACATACGTACTACGGCTGTGACAGTTCTCCTATCTTTGCTTATTAGGTCTGCCATAAAAGTTGACGAATGTCCTCCTATTAACTGTTTCTCCTGTCTCTGACCTGGTGTGATTACCCACCATTCTAGAGATTTCTGTGCCACCCATTTTCTTGTGGCCATATTTATTGTCAACTTTGCGACGCCACAGAAGCCGTTTCATCCACCAATTCGTTGTCCTTATGAACCTTGTTACCCAGGCTACCATGACCTTTAAATGATCTCCAATTGCGCTTAAGGCACATAATATGCAATCCATACTAGCTTAGAATTGACCTCTATGAAATCAAATGCCTTCAGCGGCGCTTGGCTGTCGGTGAAGATGGCAACTGAACGGTATATCCTTTCCTGCTTTTGAATTTCTTCAACGCAGTGGTAAAATGCCGACACTTCCGCATGGAAAGTTGTGACGTCCTTAGATGGGTTATTGGAACAGCTATCCTTCGTTTTAGCCGACTCCTACACATACTTCTGTCTTGGGGCTGCCCGAAACCAGGTTGCCTCAGCCTGTACAAGTTCCTACCTGGTATACTACATGATAATTCATTTCTATGCCATACAACCTGGTTTAGATTTTCAGAAGGTAGAATAAAGAAAGTCGTTAAAAATTATATTTTTCATCCATACCCAAATTTTTCATACAACTCAAATGATATCCGACAACTCAATTAATTTAAAGCTTATTTGGATATCAAATAGGTAGACAGTGTTGTATAAAATCACCAAACCAGCAAAAACCATATTTGAAAACTTCATCTTGAAATATATAATATCAAACTTTATAGAAGTGATTGTCTTTGAAGCGAACAAAATAAATACTATGTACACGAAATGAATTTTAAAACGTTCATTTAAAACAACAGCGACCAGGAAATACCCAGTACTCCATTTATTACATCCAAACCATTTCTTACTGTCTAAAGCCGATTGCATGTAAACGGAAAACTGTAATAAGTTTTATTACTGTTTCTCTGTTGTGTAATGCAAACACGTATTGATCGTTATTGTTGTTCCCGGGATAAACGACTTCCAAAGGATTTTACAATCCCACTATAATTTCTTTATGGTAAATACCTAGAATCTTCATACGTAAACATAGTTGTCAAGAAAACAACAACTTTTCATGTTACGTTCAAGTATTCTTCTGAGTGATATGAATATTAATAAATAATTTTTATATCTGCTACATTTAATGTTATCAGATAAAATCAATAAATAGCAGACTTCACAAGAGACATACAACATGTATTACTCTACCCGTTTCACAGTTAATATTTGAATTTTCGGGAGTAAATTGTAGAAATAGTGCATATTTAAAAAGGTAATACATTTTTTAAAGTCGAATCGAGGATTTTTATAGTTGTGAGTGAAATTAGTTTGCACTGTTTCGCAATAAAATAACGGTATGCGGCAAGGTCTCTTTGATGATTAAAAAGCCATAAATCATTTCGAGTTTTGACCTGCCCACAAGCGAACCATTGATTCTTATTGGTGCAATGTAGCTTCCGGTTGGTCTATCCAAAATTCCCTTTAATTAGTTAGTCCACATTGACTGTGGACGTCCCAGGGTGGGCTTAGTTCATTTCTGTTATTTACGAGATATTGTGTTCTCAGATGTTGCTGTGGATTTTATTTTATTGACTAAAACTATTTTGTTGGTAATAATCAGAATTGTTGCTTCTTGGCGACGATTCGAAGAGGAAGATATTGTTATAGGCTCCGAACAAAGAATATGCTAGAAGAGTAAACAGACCCGTAGGATTCTATGCCAATATAAACAATGTGAAAGTTTATTTATTTATTCTGCTTGATTCCACAGATTTATTTATTTATTTAATTATAAACCCAACAGGCTTGATGCCTTTTTACAGGGTTTAGTTATTCTAACATGTAGTTTTTGGTATTCTAAACATCCGGGATCGCCGAGTTGTACCACAAGCTATCAGGTAGGTATAATCCTACCGTCGAGTTGTACCACCGAATTTTCTGGGAGGATTAACGATTTAAAAATAAAGTCTAATGACTATGACTTTAACAATTTTATATAAATTTGATATACTTAATATAAAATAAATAGACGTTCAGGTATAGTGTTACAGTTGTATTTTGTGGCTAGGGGGTTAGGGTAGGTTACTAAAGTAATAGCGTGAGAGAGTGCCAAACATAAAACATTTATAACTATTAAACATCAATAGCGAACGTGTTTGTCGTCTAGGAACATTAAAAGGGATAAGTAAGAGTATCTCAGGACAGTTTATCTTGTTATTAATAACTTAGTACAAAAACATAGTAACTGATAAATTACGTCTTTGCTCAGTCGAGCAAAGCGAGTATTTTAAATTGCGCTCTAAGATCTTTTGATCTCACGGTATTGTAATCAGTCCATTTATTATATTTTTTGAAGTACAAATACCTAAGAAATTCATTTTGAACCTTTTCTACCTCCTTTAGTATAGTTATACCTTCACAGAACCAAATTGTGTTGGCAAATTCTAATTTTGGTTTGACTAGAATAAAATATAACAATTTTATTATATCAATATTATTAAAAATGCTACCATGTCGCAGTGAATATAATATGTAGATTGATTGTTGTATAATATATAAAACATGAATATTTAATTGTTAAAATTTTCACATCCTTGATTCATTAGAAATCTAAAAATATAAAAATTATATTTATACAATATACTTTTATAAAGGAACACATAGATACTCTACACTCTCAATTGTTAGTAACGTGTAACGTGAATAAATCAAATTTGATCATGAGTGCTTGTTTTGTGAGCAAATTAGAAACAAAAATGTTTCGTGAACTACTCTCGAATATGTTTTTGTAATTTTAAAATGAATAGTTCAAGAGTTATTCAAGAATTTATTCTAAAAATAAGCTGATTCAGTTTTTAAATATTCCTTGTAAACGCAGTAAACATGAATTTGAAAGCGAGCATGTTCTCAAAATGTATGATTGTTACCAACATACACGCCTGCGGCGACATATTCACTCAAACATAGTGGACTGAAACAAGTATATATGTATATACAGATTCGGCAAATAATTATGTTCAGTATTGCCATAATATGAGTGGAAGAAAGAAAGCTATAGAACAACAGCGAGATAATGTCGCATTCCCCTCTCCGGAGAGTGTATCGAGACCAATCAAGTTTAAAGTGGTGGGTGTTTCATGGAGGGGAAGTATTTTGTTCTGGTTTCCTCGAACTTTCGGTTGCGGAAAGCGGACATTCCGTCGACCGTCGCGATTTGACGATTTTATCCAACCAGAGTATTTTAATGAGACTGGTTATCCCGAATCCGCTTAAAGCAGGCCGCACCTCGGATTAATACATTAAAAAGATACATTTGTTTACATTTAAAAGTGAACCCAACATTACATCACATTCTAAGGTAACTTGCCGACCCTTTGCCAGATGTCTTACTTTTCCTTTGAATTGCGACAACTGAATTATAGGACACGATACAAACGTACAAAATAAAAAGGTACTTTTAAGAAATTACATAACAACGACTATATTTTTGCTTGAAACTTTTGAGGTTTGAACGAAACAAATGCGTGTTAATAATTGTGTCTGTCTGAAATATGGCAACGAGAAAAGGGCGGAAACCATTTTCCTATCAATTTTACCTGATTTTACTACGAAGTTTCAACGTTCCTAGTTTATTGAAGCTCTTGTTTTCGTTTTTTCAACATATTTGTGTGTGCGTACAGATATAATTAAAAGCAATCGTGGTTCGTCAGTGCCAAATTTGCAAAAAAAACAGTCGGGATTTTCCTAACCTCTCTTTTCACCTGTAAGTAAATAGTTCTATATGCCAGTGTCACTGTCCGACTAGTCCGACAGTTTCTCCCCACTCCTTGAAAGTCATTGATGAAAACATATGTATGGCGATAGAATGTTAGCCGTCTTTTCGGATAGTTTTATGAATAACTTGCGGACTCTATTTGTAGTATTACTCTAAAGGCCGGACACTTTCGCGGAAAGGAACGGAGCAGAAGTAACGGAACGGAATGGAATGGAAATTTTGAATCTTCGCACATTATCGCAGAATTCAAAGGAAAAAAATATTTGTATATGAGTAAGAGACTTGCTTTCCCAATCAAGTTTTAGTGTGTATTGGTCTTTCGCAATGGACAGTTCAGATGAAGAATTTATGGCGCTGTGTGTAGTTATTGAAGAAGAAGAAATTGCGAGAGAGAACAAGGAAAAGCGCAAATGGATCCATGAAATAAACCTCAAAAGACAAGAATTTGGTGAATTTCATAATCTATTCCCAGATATTTTAGAAGACGAGCAAACATTTTTCAAGTACTTCCGAATGTCTAGTGAAAAATTTTACGATTTGCTGAAAATGCTGAAGATTTAGAAACAAGATACTACATTTCGGCTGCGGAATCGTGGAAAAATTCCGATCCTCGGTAGTGTGCGGCTACTAACTTAATTCTATGCTTCCGAAATTTCCCTTCCACGATAGTGTGCGGCCTGCTTAACTAAGCGACTTCGGTTTATATCTGTCGAGTTTGTTACCAGCGAGTCGGTCAAGGTCAACTTTTAGTGTTTTCGATAGTTACTTATATTATAATTGAATTAATTTATTTAATGAATCGCAATAATGAGTGAGACATTCTCATCTGAAGATGTTGAACAGATCTGTAGAAAGTCTAAAATATTCGCTAAACTTTGTTCCATTTCCAAAAAGCCTTCTCTGTACGGTGATATTAAAGGCATCCTAAGTATCTCGACACAAAAACCACTTATCCACTGGCTTATTGGATACTTTCAGGGATGCCATTACCAGTTCCTCTTCTTCCAGCAATAACAGCGCAAACATGTTTTTACTATTTGTGTACATTTTTAAAAATATTGGTTATTATTTCGTAGCACACACAGTAGGTACGTCCAACGTAGCGGACATAACCTAACTTTCATTTTTACATTTTGAACAAACCACCTTGAGCAGAAATCGCTATCCTTGGCGGTCGATAGACTGTCCGCTACCGAAAGTTCGAGGAAACCAGGCCTTTAGACATATAGAATTTTATGTATAAGTGGTCACTGTTGCTCCTATATGAGATTCCACTTACGGAAGATATATATTTGCCGAACCTGTATATACACTGTGCCCGTAAAGTATGGAACAAATTCATTTTTAGCTAAACAGACCATGTTAAGAAATAATCCTGAAACACGTCGATTTTTGATTTTAATTTACCGTATTTTAAAATAATATTCTAATATACAGGGTGAATGACTTTCGAGTAATGACGTCACCGTCATTTATTGTCTACCGGACAGAATATGATGAAATACATGACTTTATAAATGTTCGAACTGCAGCCCTTGTTGTATTTGACAGTAACCCAAATTGTGTACAAATTCTTGTTGAACCTTGTTTATTGTGTCTTGAGAAATATTGTTTATTGCTGTCCGAATTCTCTCTTTTAATTCTTGAATATTTGCTGGTTTCGTTCGATACACAACATTATTCAGATGGCCCCACATAAAATAATCCAAAGGATTGAAATCTGGTGACCTCGCTGGCCATTCAATAGGTCCACTTCTACCAATCCACCTGTTCGGAAAAATTTCATCTAGGTACCTTCTAACATCTACAGCATAATGTGTATCCTGTTGAAACCATCAACTTTCATCAAAACCTCCAGGCTTACGTCTGCTGGGAAATAAATTACGTAAAGTAGGTACGAGATACCCCCTTAAAAACTCAAGGTACGTTGCCCCGTTTAAATTACCTTCGATAAAGTAGGGTCCGATGATTCGATTTCTTACAATTCCAGCCCATACATTTACCTTTTGTGGGTATTGTGTATGATGCTCACGCATCCAGTGGGGGTTTTCTTTTGCCCAGTATCTACAATTCTGACGGTTAACCTCGCCATTTAACGTGAAAGTGGCCTCATAAAAAAAAATAATGTTTTGTATCAAGAGAGAGTCTCGGTAACATTTATCCATCATTTTTTCGCAAAATTGGATTCTTCTATCGGGATGTTTAATTCTTGCACAAGTTTGATTTTATAAGGATGCCATTTTTCAAGCTTAAATAGTTTTTGTACCGTTGTTTTGCTAACACCGATATCGCGACTAACTTTACGCACAGAAGTGTGCACATCTTCTTCAAAACTAAGTAAAGCATTTAATGCTGTATCAGCATTTGCAGAGGGACGACCAGATTTGCGTGCATTTTCAACCGTACCAGCTTCTCAAAATTTCTTTTCAATCTTACTGACTATTGAACGCGTTATAGGTCTTTCAATTTTTTTTTACAATGGAAATGTTCCATTTAAAAAACATGACGGTGACGTAATTACTCGAAAGTAATTCACCCTGTATATTAGATTATTATTTTAAAATACGGTAAATTAAAATCAAAAATCGACGTGTTTCAGGATTATTTCTTAAAATCGTCTGTTTAGCTAAAAATGAAATTGTTCCATACTTTACGGACACAGTGTATAGGTGCAGTTATTTTGAAATTCCAGATAATTCTTTATATATTTATAAATCTTTTCGATTAATGCTGAATTTTCGAAGATAAAAGCAGAAAGAGAAAGGCTTGCCATAGTGTTGAGCCATTGTTGAGCCATTAAGTATTTAAAACGAAATCTGGAATACCCATTAGTTAAATAACTCTGCAAAACTGGCAAATTGTGCTAATTATAGGTTGGAAGTTTGTACACTGACGTTATTAACACTATAAATTATAAGGTTATTACTTAATGAAACATACAATACCCGCTTCTCAACTCCGAAGTAGTCTTTGTCTGCCATTAAAAATAATACACAGAGTGGTTTAACAAAAAAAATTCCTAATTATTCTTAAAATACTTTTTTAAATGTGAATGGTACGAATACTGGCTATCCTGGGTTATTGGCAGCT
Source organism: Lochmaea capreae (assembly GCA_949126875.1). Lineage (NCBI taxonomy): Eukaryota > Metazoa > Arthropoda > Insecta > Coleoptera > Chrysomelidae > Lochmaea > Lochmaea capreae. The sequence goes on along the minus strand of OX421402.1, from coordinate 11,606,711 downwards.
AATATGCAGAATATACTGAAGAAATACATCATAATTGATCACTTTGAGAACACTTAATCAAAGACTCGTAACAGAATGAAAGTGGCAATTTTCCATCGTAATCGCCAACGCTACAAATAAATTATAGAGATAAGATTCGGCAATAGATTACCAGTGAGTATTTAGAAGTTTTTATCAGCTTTCGAAAGATACGATTGAGAAAAGAAGGCACAGTATTGATGGTGATAAATAACCTCTCATTTCTCTGCAAGAAATTACAAATTTTAAACTTAATTTCATTAAATTTCAAATAGTTTTCTTAGGTTTATATACAGTGTGTTTTCGTATCAACCACAAAAATTTGTATATAAATTTAAGATTATTTTCGGAGAGTAATAAAAATGAGTGATGACCAAGACCGAAAGAACAAGGACGATATCAAAATCAAATCGACAGAGAATGCAAGAATAAGCCGGCTCGATGCTATAGTGCATTAATTCATGGCTATTTGATAAATAACTATAACACACTATTTACTAGTTCGTATATTCAATGTAGAATCCGAAAAAGTAGTAGTGTACACAGTGTTACATTTAAAGTAACAAAGTTGTCGTTCACTTTTGGTATAACCGGAAGTGACATGTATGTCAAAATATTATCCATAAATTTGCCATAACTTGTTTTCCATCTATGCCAATTTTCATAGAAATCGTGTGAGTAGTCTCCAATATAAAGATAGTATAAGCTCGTAGAAAAAAGCCTGTATATACAGGGCGACCCGTAAATAAGTACGGTAAAAATACATAAATACAATATTGTCGACAGAAGCAAGCAAGAGCCCAGGGTGGGCCTGTCAATGAAGCAGTGTCGAGCGCGGTTAGTAGTTGGATGGGTGACCACTGGGATCACCGTCGTATATATATCCTGTACAGACTGCAGCGGAGTTGCATATCACAGCTCGCAGGTAGTATACCACGAGGTATAATGTAGATATGCCGTATTTCGGAGCAGACGTAAAACCGAGGTCCATCTGTCGACTGTACAATTTTTCTCTAATCTTATTAGTATGTGAGATCCAAGCTGATAAAGAGTGCGGATGAACTACACATTTTATTGCAAATCTTTTTGGAACAGATAAAAACAAATTTAAAGTTATTATAAGTTATTATATAAGTATTACTTTCGTCAAATTCCAATTAGCTGGTGATGTAGTACCATTACCAAGATTTTTATTACTACAAGACATTTTTTAAATTAAGTTTGAGAACATAAATTCCATATCTACAGGTCGAAAATGGTGATATTCATGAAACATTGTAAATAAAATGAAAAGAAAAGATAAAAATGATTATGATTTTTTTTTTGTGTACAATTTACTTCCGGTTAAACCGAAATTTGTTATTTGTGTATTTCCGGTTAAACCAGAAGTATATGATTTACAAAAAGAATCAAATGTGGGGTCAGATTCTTGAATGAGGGAGTAGAGCTTCCTGAGAAAACACATATTTTGTGTTCATCTGTCTCATTTTTTGTTTACTTTGTCATTGCAGTGACGAAGACAAAATATCTGGTAAGCTCTACTCCCTCAGCCAAGAATCCGCCAAACTGTATTTTGCCTTATTGCACCTATCTGCAAACTTTCATTAATATCGTCCATTTTATTTTAATGATAGGTATTTACTTCTTTCTATGCTTCATCCCACTCTGCTCGAGTATTGAAACCAATAGAATGAGTAAAAAATTTATATTTCTGGTCAAATAAGATTTTATTGATTAGATATTAACTGTTCATAGGGGCGGCATCAAACTCGGCACATTCTAATCTTTTAATCATAATGCTTTTTAAATTAATTTTTCGGATTCAAGTGAAATATTCGGTCTAAGAGGAAAACTTCTCTTAGTTTACGAGAACTATAAGTTTAAAGAACACAACAGAAAATTAGTTTCCGGAGAAACTAAGTGGAGGTACATCAAAGATAAATGTAAAGCAAATTTTCATACTTTTGGTGAGTCAAAAAGTCGAGTTATAACAAACCTGAGTGTAAATCATAATCATGAACCAGAACTAACAAATGTGTTGCAAAGACAAGTTTTCAGTCATTGTTTGAAGAGAAAAGCAGAAAGTGATTTAACAGAAAAACCTTCCAAAATGATTAGAATTGAGCTAGCTAAAAATGATGTCTTTAAACAATTCGACAATAAATAATCTACAATGTGCTATATAGAAAATTGTAGCCAGATTTGCCAAATTCACTATTGGAGGTGCATGAAGCTTTGAATGAACCAACAGAAATGAAGACTTCCTAATTTATTGTTAATAATGTATCCGAAAATTTAGTGATATTTAATTTTAAAAGTAATCTAAAGTTTTTATGTGAATCAAAAATGATTTATTTGGACGGTACATTTTCTTACTACACAAAATATTCCACACAAATGTTTACAATTTGTGCCACACGTTGGGCGCCAGTGAAACAGATTTAATTCTCGTGCTGGGTGTTTTGAAAAATGAATAACTAAGGTTCTTGCCTAAGTAATATTAAAATTTGGAGAAAACAAAGCCGGCTCACTGGGCTTTGTTATCTGTGGAATATATTTAGATATAGAAATCTGATACTAATATAAAAAACAAAGGAAGCCACTAGTTTAATTAAAAAAAAAGAAACATTCAAATTGAAAATCTATATGTTTGAAATTTACAAGTTTAACAACGGGCTAGTAAATTAAAGTGCATACAAATAAAAATTACAAAATTTAACCGCTGATGTATCAACAAATTACTTTCCTGATGAGGAAACCGATAATCCTGGAGCTATGACATCCAGGAACATATACTCTTGAGATCTTAATGTCTTGGAACTATGCCTTACAGAAAGTATAATTTCCAGGTCTAGTCTTATTCAGGGACTTTGTCCTTATAGAAGCTTGACTCATAAAAACCTGTCTTGTCCAGGAACGGTAAGTTAAAGAAAATGGTATATCTCCGCAATAGTATATCTCCAGAACTATATAGGTATCTCTGGAACCATATATCCCCGGAACGGTATCTCACAGGAACTGTACTCAAATAACAATTTGTTTTTACAGAAAAAAAGAAAACTACAAAATGAAGCATATTAGCATATCTGTCCAGGATAAATATACATAATATGATTTTACAAATATTTATCTGTTAGCTTAATAATTCGTCCTGGACAAACATCTCTTTAGTTTCAGAAAATTATAAGCAAATAAAAAAAATATCTAGGAAACATGGCTGAGAATTTAAAAAGAAAAAATGTAAAACTATGTAGTATCCCAAAAATGAGTAGCCATTTCGTGTAATAATTTGTGCATTACATTATTAATTTATTGAATAAACATCTACAAAGATACTAAATTAAAACATACCTACCAGTGATCAGTAAAATTTAGATATTTAAGCAACTTATTTTTTTTTTAACAAATTTTAACTGTAATGAACACTGCACAGTGCACAGTTCCTATTTACTCTCTCGCTTGAAAGTCGATCATAAAAAGGAGGCCGAAAACCTCTTCGTTGATACTCGTATGTAATCTCAAATTACTGTAAATGTCGCAGTGAAGTTAAAAACCGAAATTATCGATTTTTAGTCCGGATAGACTTATTGTCTATTCTATTCCACCAAAAGATAAATTTTAAGAAAATATTTCTTTATCTAAAATGTTATCGCAAAGATAACGTTTCAGTACCTATACGTATTTTAAATTAATAAATTTTGTTTATGTGCTAAGTTTAAACATTTTAAAAGTGAACCTTTTAATCTTAATCTCTGTGCCGAACTTAACTATTTTTATTTCGTATATATTACCCCGTTCATGGTTTATAATGTATTTTTAAAAAATTGTAAAAATTACGTAAATAACTGGCTAAACCAACAAGGTTTCAAATGACTAAATTACAACAAATATTTGTTTATATATTCAAGAATTTCAAAAAATACTTTAGGTACAACTGAAATATTGAACACTTCTTCCCATAGTATGATGGTTTTTCTTCTTGACTACATTCACTGTCTTTTAACTTGGTTGATGTGAAAATATAAAAATACCTCGACATCATCATCGTCGACGTACTCAACAGACGTGAATTTTCTCCACATACCATCCTAATATACTGTGAAAGTAAAACTACTTGAAATGTCGACGAGCGGTTGTAGACATTTTAATGTTACTTCCAGTTGTTTGGTTGTACTATGAAAACATCCAACCGACATGACACGTAGATAAGGGTTATTTCCTTATTTGTTTTCTGACTTACATCAATTGCGATATGCAATTTTGACTGTTTGTTCCACCCACAACGGTATGTTTATTCTGCTTAAAATATTCATTCGAAGCGGTTATGAAGAATTAACATATTCTGCTTTATACGAAAAAAATATTTAATTATATCAAAGGCATAAGTGCGGAATATACATGTTACTTCAAAATAATGAATTTGCCCTCATGTTTAGATGAAGAACCGGTTTATATCACCATATCCGTCTACATAGTTCATCAACTGCGGTTGTCTCTACTACGAATGAGAGAAATATGCTGTCTCTTTTTCCCTAGTTAATCAAGCAAAAGTATTCGTTTGACTGACCGCAACCTGGGTTTATTCAATTAAATTCAGCTGCAATTCATTCGTGTTTAGATTAGACAAATCTTGAAAATATACAATTTTTTAATGTCAAAAATGTCAAAAATAAGGAAGGTAAACTGAAATAGCATATGTAATGAAATAATATGCAAAGTCTAAACTTCATCACTGACAAAATCATCTTCATCATCATTGTGGAAGTCCGATTCATTCAGATCTATGATAACAGGACTGCATTTAACGGTAAAAGCGGCATTCCAGCATCTCTCTCTTGAAAAGTAATTAATTAACTTCAAAATTAAACTTTGCTTTTACTCATTATACCGGGAAGGCATTTTGACAACGAAAAATTAATTGAAAAAGGCGAAAATAACCAAAAATACTGAACAAATCAAAATATGACAACTGAACTGACAAAAGTAACAGATACAATTTACGTTGACATTAGTTAAGAAATACGTTAATGGCGTCATAATTCCGTCTCATCTATTTCATGAATGAGAGATTAAGCTGGACAATGTATGACGTAACGGCAAAGGATGGTTAAACAAACTCTAAATGTCCCTCTTCTATCCAATAATCTCCTAGGTACTGTGTCCTAGGATTCTGAATTGCAGTGCAATTCGCAAGTATGTAAATGGAGGTTTCTTCTACCATGCCATAGAATCTACATTCTTCTTCCTACACTATTTTGAGTTTTTTTAGATGCCCATTCAGGCAGCAACAAGAGCTCAGTGCTTTAATGGCTGCTTGACTATCCGACATTATGATAATCTTTTGCCTTTTATATCCTATGCCAATATTATACTGGGCACACTTTCTTATGGCGTGAATTTTAGCTTGAAAGATACTTGGGGTTTTTCCCAAGCTTTCAGAGTGTTTGGTTCCTAGCCCGTACACTCCTATTCCAGTTCCTTCTATTGCTTTTGAGCCGTCTGCAAATAATTGAATGGCATTCTTTCCAAGTCTGGTAATGGTATTGGAATCCGATTCCATATTGCTGTTTAATTCCGTAACGAATTTATACCTTCTCATCATACCATCTTGTGACATGTCCCAGGTTTTTGATTTCTAGGAAGTAAGTAGGTGGTTTTTTTAATGATTCCCTCTCTACTTAGTCGTATCTCGTTCTTTCTGTAACACTTTCCACCACCATATGTAGAGGTGTGAGGTTGAGATCCCCTTCTTTGGCTGCCGTTGGGCATGTTGTCATTGCTCCTGTAATGCATATACACACTAGTCTTTAAATTTTGGAGAGGTTTTCTCTCGTAGTCCATAGTCTAGTTCTGCTACTCCACGCAATGGCTCACTATGGCAGTGTACATCCAGCTCAGGATTTTTGGGTTACAGCTTCAATTTATCCCTGCCAGGTTCTTGCACACCAGTAGAGCCATTTTTGCTTTGTATCTAATCTTCTTTTCGTGTTTGTTCCACAGGAGTTTACTGTCTAAAGTCAAACCTAGATACTTGACTTCTTGTCTCCATTCAACCTCGCTCCCATCAAGTTTAATGGTTTTGAGGTTCAGTTATTAAGGCTATTAAGATGGTTTTGGTGGGGTTGATGCTAAGTCCCACTTGCCTACACCAACTATTTATATAGTTCAGACCCTTTTGTACAATATCACGAAGGGTGTTTTCGAATTTTCCCGTGGCTGTTATGACAATATCATCGGCATATCCTTGGCAGGATATTCCGAGGTCAGTCAAACCACACAGGAGTTCGTCAACCGCCAGGCTCCACATTAATGGGGATGCTACTCCTCCGTGTGGACATCCTCTAGTTGTACAGATGGAGACGATGTCTTTGCTCGTCCTCGTCTCTGCTACTCTAGTGGTGAGTAGTTCCGACATCCTTTTGGATGTTTTACTGTATACACATCTTTTATTTAATGATTTTTTGACTGCCTCATGAGGAGTATTGTCAAAAGCGCCGTTGATATCTAAAATTACGGTTTCTTGGTTTCCTAGAGCACCTCGGATATCCTCCGTCAGTTATAGGCATATAGTACTATCTTACAAAATTATCGCAGCATCTAAATCAACATATACCGTGAAGAAAGAATCATCAAAATCCATCCATTGATTCAGAAAAAAACCCTCAAAGGCATCATTTGTGTGTTGCGATAATTTTGGAGGGTAGTGTATTTTATATTGAAAAATATAATTTTCACACAAAAATTTCAAATCAATGAGCCCAATGTTGCTTTTGTAAATATAAATATTTACTAAAGAAAGCTTATCTGCTTCATCGTTTTTGATTGGCTACAACCCGAGTTGCTTGTTCTTGTTGTAATGAATTGGAGTGAAATCAATTATACAATAGCTTGTAAAATATTCACTTGCCTCAAGCAATGACCGAAACATCAATTTGTATTAGCATCCGATTATGTAGCTATTCGATACGTTATTTTGTAAACACATAGGTTGTTGCAGCATATATTGTGAAATGTTAGCTATTTGTTTTGAAAAGAGCTTTATTTGAAAAATTAGATAGCAGAAAGGGAAAAAATAAATATTATTAAATACTTAACCCATACACTGTGTCCGTAAAGTATGGAACAAATTCATTTTTAGCTAAACAGATCATTTTAAGAAATAATCCTGAAACACGTCGATTTTTGATTTTAATTTACCGTATTTTAAAATAATAATCTAATATACAGGGCGAATTACTTTCGAGTAATGACGTAGCCGTCATTTTTTTTAAATGGAACACCCCCATTTTGTCTCAATTTTCGGATTAATCTAGCTGAGCTGATTCCAAAAATGTATCACATGTTGATTCCAATTGGTACAGGGTGGACAAAAATATAATAGTTTTGTGTGTGCTCATAAAGTAACGCGTAACATTCTTTATTAGTTAAATTAACAATATTATCAAAAATACTTATTGTCTAGGGGCAATTGGTTTAAATGTAACACCCTGTGGTTTGTTACATTTTTAGATTAATAAAAATGAGCTGTTTCCAAACATGTTTGGTACTTGTGGTATAGCAGACAGAATATGAAAAAAATTATTTCTTATCAATTTAAAAAAAACATAGTCGTCTAGTTTTTTGTGAAATGTCATTATTTGTTTAGTAATGTATTGATGGCCAGTGACAGTTTAGTACTACAATATTTTTGGTATTCGTGAATGTTTTAATTATTGCTTAGATTTAATTTGAAGTAGAAATAGAGTAAAGTGTAAAACAATAAATTTAAATAGATGTTAGAAGGAACCTAAACGAAATTTTTCCGAACAGGTGGATTGGTAGACGTGGACATATTGAATGGCCAGCGAGGTCACCAGATTTCAATCCTTTGGATTATTTGGACCATCTGAAGAATGTTGTGTATCAATCGAAACCAGCAAATATTCAAGAATTAAAAGAGAGAATTCGGACAGCAATAAACAATATTTCTCAAGACACAATAAACAAGGTTCAACAAGAATTTGTACACCGTTTGGGTTACTGTCAAATACAGCAAGGGCTGCAGTTCGAACATTGATAAAGTCATGTATTTCATCATATTCTGTCGGCTAGACAATAAGTATTTTTGATAATATTGTTAATTTAACTAATAAAGAATGTTACGCGTTACTTTATGAGCACACACAAAACTATTGTATTTTTGTCCATCCTGTACCAATTGGAATCAGCATGTGATACATTTTTGGAATCAGCTCAGCTAGAGTAATCCGAAAATTGAAACAAAATGGGGGTGTACCATTTAAAAAAAATGACGGTGATGTCATTACCCTGTATATTAGATTATTATTTTAAAATACGGTAAATTAAAATCAAAAATCGACGTGTTTCAGGATTATTTCTTAAAATGGCCTGTTTAGCTAAAAATGAATTTGTTCCATACTTTACGGACACAGTGTATATACTATATACCTATGTAAAATATATTCTCTTTGCTGAATTGTCTAAAATTACATTTCTGTGTCGGAAAGGGAAAATAAATTTAAATGGCAATATAAATAATTGTTTCTAAATATTAAATTAAAATTGAATACTCAATTCACTTTGAAAGTTTGTCGATACTTCTTAAAAATATATTCATGAAAATTTTCAGTTTACCATTAAAATAAAATAATTATTCTTCGACATCTGTTTACCATTAAAACTTGCCAAAACACCAAAAAATATAATTTAATTACACTGAACCACTGAGAGTTTCGACACGATATTGGTTCCCAGGGTGATCAAATCCGGGCCAATACGTTGTGTCTATTGATAGAGGCTTTTCAGATCTAGCGGGTTTCAAGAAGCACAAACATCATTAGAAACAGCTGGAATTTTCTAACAATACTATTTAATCAATCTCTAGCATCCACATATAACAAAATCCCAATATGTAATTAACTGCAACAGAAAGAAAATGTTTTCTTCTTTCATACAATTCGGGGTCAAGGCAGATAAACAGCATTCTCCTCGAATATGATGGTAGATACAGTCGTTCATTCGTTACGCAAAACCGTCAAATTAAAAAAAAAAGAGATGGTCAAAGCAAAGCTGTTGAAAAGATCTGGTTTAGACTGATTCAAGACCAAGGGAACTGGTGCTGGAATACAGAGATGGTGAGAGAAACTTACAAATCATGGTCTCATCAGGAACAATAGCTATTTGTGTATCAAGAGCAGAAAGTAGTACTTTGGTAGTCGAGACAGAAAGTTCTGTTCTGTTCTGTTCTGTCGAAACTACTAAAAGACTTTCTGCTCTAAATACACACAAGATTTTTTCTACTCACACCAAAATTAACTACTAGCTCTCTTTTATCTATAAATAAAATTAGGCGTGCGCCAAAGCTACTTTCTGCTTAAGAGCGCCAATAATGTCAAATATGGCAGCTCGCGGAAAATTAGGCGTGCTTCAAAGTTACTTTCTGCTTAAGAGCGCCAATAATGTCAAATTATAACAGCTCGTGGAAAACATCAACTTTGCAGTTGCTTTTCAAAGCACAAAATATGACTTTCGATAGAGATAGTAGAAAAACACCGTCGGAACACGAAGCTGAAGAATTACTGAAGATACGCAGGAATCGAATGGGAGCAATAACGAGTGTTCCAATTGGTCACAACCCGATGAGAGGAAACCTGCACAAAATGGGGATTTACAAGATAAAAGTGAATAATAATAAATATATTAAATCATACATCATTCTTACTGTCCGAAAACATGTAACATAGCTACCAGTGTATTTCCAATTCCTAAGTTTACGCATTGTTTCACTGGCCTTTACATTCATGAATGACATAGTCATTTGTGTTGTGGAGTGCCATTCTATATAACTCCTTTAACAAATGTAGGATAACTGTAATAACATGCAGAAGTTATATCACAGGATTTTTGGTTTAAAACATAAACTTATTCCAGTGTGGTTGACAAGAACAAAAGAGCTGTTGAAATGTAACTATCTTGGCCGTTAGCCAAAGTTTGAAAATATGCATTGAACAGAGAAACTACAGTGCTGTGTTTTTATAGAAAATCGACCCTAAAATCATGCAGAATTATTCATAGATAACAGTAATTTTTTAATACGGGCTTTGATGGAAAACACACATTTTCTTGCAATTAACTTCGCTTATGACAATTGGCTGATAATTTAACAATGCGGATTTTTATTTCCATAATCGGAGAGAAAAATAATTAAAAATTAACTGCCAACATTTCGGCAGTGATTGATTAATGTGAAAAAAACATCACTGAAAATGTCACATTATTTATTACCATGAAAACAATGTATCATGGAAAAATATCGAATGATTGTTTTTCAGCTAAATTCATCACCTCAAGTCTCCATTAACTTTACTATATTCAAGAGAATATCATGTCATGATTAAATCGGTTTATTTGAAAAGTTTTGTTCAGAAATCTACATTGTTTAAGTCCACTTTATAGCAAGAAGTTTACAAGTTATTTTGGTGAAAATGGGAAGTGAAAACAAAGACCCAGTTTATTTAGGTTTGTATTTCTAATGCAATATCGAGTAATGTTTTGTTAGTGCAAAGGCATTTATTATTTTTTCTCACATAGTAGGACGATATTTGTAATTAAAAATGTTTATGTCGTGTCCCGTGGCAACTTCCATGGCAAAATTAATTTTACCCATGTCGCCTAGAGTCTGTTGAGATAACAATAACAGATAAGATTGTGATCTTTGCAATTGGAAAGAAGATTTCGTACAATTCTACGGTTTTTGGCGGTATATTCAAAATTACTGCAGTTTTGGACATACAAGTCACATATCAAACAACCATAAGCATCTTTTTATGATTAAATATAATACAATGAACTAAAAAAATATAATAATACAATAAATAAAAAAATACTAAAAAGAAACTGAAATATTTCATATCCTTTAGTTCAACTCATAAGTGTCACTGTTTTGTGGTTTCTGATCCCGCTTCCACAAATTTCAATAGTAATATTAGTAATCATACAAATGTATTTAAATATACTGGCATTGATATTTTAAATTGAAGTGCTGGTTGTGCCGAAATTAATATATATTTTAAAGTTGTATTATTTTATTTATTAAACCAATTCAACAAAAAGTGCTTCAAAACATCAATGGCCCAAATTCAGAACAAGCAGAACTTTTTACGAATAATAACAATTTTTCATATAAATCGGAAAAATAGTTTACCTATCAGCATTTAAATAAATCACTTGCCATTTTTCACTTGTACAAATGAATATCATTGAGAAAGTTCAGTCTCTCCCCTTGCTATTGGAGACAGATGAATAACCTTTTTGGATCAAAAGGTTTCATTATATACTTTGCAAAAGCGATGACAGATGCGGAAGGTTTGGTCGGCTCACAATTTTCTACTGACTGTATTTTTCTTGTGTTGTTTTGTCAATCGTTTGTGTTGGATACAAAAGTCGGCAAGTTATTTTTTTTCAGGTTTCAATTTACCGATAAATCCTGAAATTCAATACATATGTTCACGAAAGTAGGTATATATGTATCAATGCTCGCAATAGTTTCCTATGTACAGAGACTAACAAAGAAGCTCAGAAAAAAATAAAATATGAAATATGAATTATAACGAAGATAATGGTGCTGCTACTTTTAGGTGTACCACCCTATAGAGTATAGACAGTGTCAATCTCTAAAACAGCTATTTTGTGCCACAAAATTTTACATTTTCATTACCTTCTAGTTGCTCCAAAACGAGTGTACGACAATAAAATTTATGAAGAACAAAAACTAATTCTGTTCATAAAATTTTATGACATGCCAGGCCTTACAAAAACACAGTATTTAGCACCATGTTTTGATAAAATTAAACAAAAAGAACAAATAAAGCTACTTCTTACAAAAACTTTTCATCATCGTTAAACTGTTGGGCTAGAAAGGGACAGCGAAGGTTTTATACAACGCGACAAACGAAGATGTCATGCGCCAGTAAAAAAAAAATGGAAATGAACGCAATAATGTGATAAAACACATGAAATATTTTCCAAAAGACGTTTTCTAAATGTACACCCTGTATATCTGTATTGTGTGCTCAATCAGAGAAGGAGCCTGAGAAAGAGTCTCTTTATAGACACATATTTTGCAGTGAATTCAATTTATAGATCCACAAATCCCATTCAGATACATGCCATACTTCTGACTGTTCAAGCAATTTTATAAAAAACGGGACGGTAGTCTCAGGATCGATATAAAGCAGAATATGACTCGTATCTGGAAAAAGTTGAAAGTGTTGAAACTGGAGTACAAAATCCAGAAAACACTCGAGTGGTTTGCAAAAAGCTACCCACACCTGCAGTTGCCACGAGCAATGTGCCTATACTATTTTCGACATACAATTTTTGCATCCCCATTATGGTTAATGGAACATCACAGATGTTTTATTTGGAAGAGAGAGTTTCACAGGAGATAGGTTGTTGCTTAGTTAACGTGAGTTTTACAAACTAATATTGGTAGGTTGATATGTTATGGTGGTCAATGTGGGGGACAGAACAAGAACAAAAAAGTTGTCTATGTATCTGGTTCAGTCTACTAGGCTAGAAAAAATATGTCACAAGTTTTCTTTTAATTGGGCACGTTTGCTATTTTGTCCCCATCGAGAAATGTAAGTAAATTTCATCAACTGTTTTTGTTTCATGTAACATGTCTATCGACCTGTTCCAACTTTTAAATTTATACCGCAAATCCTTATATAACCGCTCGTCGTCTTATTAGCCACTTCCAATCGCCAACCCTGACCGTAAGACAAATAGACATTTATCAACGGTCCCTCCATTTTGGTAACGCCAACACAAACTTCTTCCGATCGCCACGAGGAAAGCTCCTTTTCACTATTGACTATCTTCAAGGCAAGACATAACATATATTATACTATATCTTGAATTACCTTTTATTGCTTATCTTTATACTTTTTTTATTTACCTGAATGGCTGTGGTAAGCTCAAAATCATATTTTATAATTGATAAAATAAGTTTCATTTAAAGTAATGGTTTTATTACATATTGTATTTTATTTTCTTCATGGCTAGATGAAATAATATCTGCCACGTGTCATCTAGCTACCTGTTTCTTATGTGTCTTATGTGCTACAAATTTGAAAATTACTTTTCAAAGAGTAGACCTTTCACCAGGGAGAAACATCTACTTCTCGGGCTATATGCCCCGACTGACACGTCCTAGTGAACGGTCTACTCTTTGAAAAGTAATTTTCAAATTTGTAAGGCGTTATAATAGTATGATACTATTATCCTGTCGTCTATTGATAACACGCTTTACTTAAATATGACAATTGTTACAGGAAACTGTAATTAAGTAAATAAGTGTTTCTTGAATCTGTACATTATTTTTAGACTAAATATTTTTAATTAGGTATAAATTACTGATGTGTTATAATAGTATGATACTAGCCTTTTTGGTGTGCGTCATTGATTGTTAATAGGGTCAATTCTATAAGAAGTGGTTAAAAATTAACGGCAAGCCGTTATATTTGACGAAGTTTACGCTATTAGAAATGTTTTAATCTATACATAGTCAAGATTAGGATTTAAATTTTAACAGATTTGGTGTACAATAAAGAGTTTTCCGTTCATATTTTAAATATTATTATGCGTACAGAATAGTAAAATAGAGTTACAAGATTGTCTAATTTTTAACCATACGTTAAAATTTAACATTTGCTTACAGAATTGCATCTAATGTCCTTCTAACACATTACGTTGGAAGAAATGGAAAAAAAGGCAGGTCTGTGATTAATCCTAATCAAAATATCACAATAATCAACTGTTTAAACGTATTACAAACGTTAACCCTAATCTTTGACAGAAAAATTTGATTGGTTGATGTTTAGTTTATGTGCAACCGCGATCTATCAATCGGGCGAATTTATATCGTTCAAAATACCATGCAAACGTTCCCTTCGTATCGGCAATGTGTCTTACGTCTTTTTCTAATGTCCCACTGACAGTTCTCGTCAGGTCTGTACTTTGTTGTTTACGATCAATTATTATTTATGAAAAGTAAATATTAATCTTATTGTTAGCATTTTATTTATTTAAATAATACAAAAATATGCCTAGATACACGGAAAAAGAGCAGCATCTTATTTTGAAAGTTATCAAATATTTTCAGTTAGAAAAAGAAGCTGGTAAACCAATGATACCTGTAAATTCAATGAACCAAATAAGTATTTTTTATATAACAATAAGTGAAATTAATATAAATCAAGTTAATTTCATTAGGATTCTTTAAATATTTTATTTTTATCTATTGTGTTTCAACGCGTTTCGGATGCATTGGGAATATCCTTGCCGACTGTAGCAATTTGGCAAAAAAATGGCATTCACAGTGATTTAGAATATACCACTAAAATGAGTAAGTCTGTCAAAATGTCGAAGGGTCCCACAATCCGAGAGAAACACGAGCATGCATGCCATTAGGTTTAGTGAAGGTATGTAGAAAAATGTTTTCTATGGATCGGACATTTTTAATTAGTCCGATTAGTGAACCAATGTTACACACTTTTATTTAACTTCACTTCTCTGTTTGTCTAGATCAAATCTTGCAATCCACTTTTTACCTTCTTTTACCTAACCGATTTCATTCAAATTTTGCACACGATCACATTATCGGTGACAATAAATGTTTTTGAAAGTTTTGGATCAAAAAATTTAATGGAATTAAGAGCCCAACACTAAACAGTATAACACAGAGAATATAAAAAAAACTTTTCAAATAACACTTTTATTAGGAAATGCACTAAAAAGTAAAAAATTATTTTTTTTAATTACTTATAATTACTTATAAATTTTTCGTTCATTACTTCTCACTAAAAATAAGTAAAATATTCGAGAGTTCATATTAAATGTTTGGTTAAAACTAGTAGTCACATTTTATAGATTGCGCCACCTACTTTAGACAACCAATATGTGCATTTTTGGACATAGAAGGAGCTTTTGACAACAATCCTGAGACTCTCCTCAGAAACTAAGTAGAAGTAAGGGGGCCCAATAGATCTTTTAGGTCTCAGTGAATGTTACCCCAAAATACATACATACATTAATTTTCAATACAATACCTGTACATATTTTAATGAACATCAAATACATGAGGTCAGTAAAAACATCAATGAGACAGTGGCCACATTTAAACAAATAAAACAATGAAATTCTCTAACAATGAATTATAAGTGAAGAATACCTTTTTCCATAAAACTTAAGAATAAAATAGGGTCCCAATTCTTTTGCAGGACTATATTTACTAATGTAAAATAATTTTAATATGTAAATTGAATATACAATTTGTTTTATTTTGCAGTGTTTTCATATCCCAAGTATTATTAATTTCATAGCCTTTTCGAATTTGGCTAAATACGATCCTGATCATTTTATTTATCAAATTTAAGGTTAGCTATATGTCAAAATAGCAAATAAAATAAACGACATACCCAAAACCCGGATATACGTCACAAACGATGACTCACCCCAAGAAGGCTATTATATGAACTCTACCTCAATGATACCCTTAAAATAATGTTAAAATATCTCAAGAATACTCTAGGACAGGGGTCGGCAAGTAGTTTTAGATAGGATCCGGATACTGTAGGAAAATGTTGACGAGGTCCAGAAAAAAAAACTTATATAATACCTAATTAACATTTAAGTGCTATTTATTGTATGATTTTATATAAAGTTCTGAATTATAAAAAAAAACCAGTCCTAAAATTAATGTGAGAAATTGCACCGACTATCTTGAGTCAGTTTTTTAAAGTTTGGCTCTCGAAAAGAACAGCAAATTCGGAGTGTGTTTTCTAGGTGTTCGTCCGTTAATCTCGAACGATATTTGTTTTTCAAAAAATTCATCTTTGAGAAAGATGTTTCACATACATATGTCAGGCCAAACATAGTAGCCAAATTCATAGCTAGTTTTTTGCAATTTTCATATTTTTCTGGTAGGTACATGCTTTGTCCAAAACTCTTCAGTCGATACAGTTTTATTGGATATTTTCAGAGACACGTCTTCTTGCATATCAAATCATTTCCATTTGAAGTGATGGCTTTGACAAATTAAACAACTTGGCAGCCACATCTGTCCATTCTGCAGCTACATCAATTTCAAATGGCGATTTAAGAAACGTAGATAGCTTGCCCACTTCTGCAAAGTCTTTGAATCTTGTAGCAAATTCGTTACTAAGATTTTACAAAGACTGCAATGTCTTCTTCAGAGTTCTCTTTTTTATATTCAATACATTACGATATTTGGCGGTCCAAATTTCGACCATTCGCGGTCCGCCTGTTGCTCTAGGATATGTCTCAATTGACTGACGACCCACCACTTGGATACCTACAGGAGGAAAGTTCCATCCACAACCTTCCCGGAGGAAACAGATAAAGCTAAGTACTGTACAAAGTGCAGACTATTTTTTTTCCTCACATTGGCA
This sequence comes from Lochmaea capreae, assembly GCA_949126875.1. Lineage (NCBI taxonomy): Eukaryota > Metazoa > Arthropoda > Insecta > Coleoptera > Chrysomelidae > Lochmaea > Lochmaea capreae. Next base: position 11,590,221 of record OX421402.1, on the reverse strand, counting down.
AAATGAAATTAATATTCTGATTTAATTATTTTTTAATTTCGAATCCACCCTGGTATAAGAGCTGTAGTAGTCTGGTCAAATTAGGCATAAAAATAGTGGTCAAATAACAAAAATTCCCGGTGAGTCAAATTTTGGTGAAGACCTTGGATTCACCATTAGAATTAAAGTGTCAAAAATCCCCATTGATCCCATATGTACTTAAAAGGTAAAAATTTCATATTTTTGGTTTTTTATCAAAAACGGTTTAATCAAAAAAGTTCCTTAGACCAAAGTTGTAGATTTTGGAATTATCTACAAAAATGGTTTCTATGAGTATTTTTCTAAGAATCACCATTCCTGAGATACCAGGATTATAATGATATGCACAGATTTCCACTCCACCTGTGAGGTGGAGGAATTAATTATCAATATCATATCTTAGATTTTTCATTAAATAGTGAAATTAATTAAAAACAGTTTATTTATAACATTAATATGTGTAAATTCGATATTTCAAATAGTTGCATTAACTACATTATTCTCAAAAAATATTAAAATGCACTTACCCCGAGTTAATAATAAGTGATCAACTTTAACTTTAATGATATCAAAACAGTCTCAGAAGTTTTTAGGGCCGGTTGTTCAATCGGAGATAATCCAGCGAAATCGATTGAGGCAGGTTTAGTGGCTTTTTTTCACTTTTTCAATGAAGGCGATAATCCTAGTTTAACACTGGTTCAAACTTATCTCAGGAATTCAATGGTTAAAAAAAATAATTTACCGATTCTAACTTACAAATCCCATGACATAGGTGTACAAAGTAGGCACCCGTCACTATAAATACTAGACAGGCTTTTCAAAATGTTAATGCTAAAATCAATCTTTTGAAGATTTACTACAAGCTTGCATCCATGTGTTGTTGTATTTTTTTAATAATAAAATTGAACTATTACAAAAACTATTCAGTTTGGGTATAGAAATACTTGGACAAACTTAAAGTATAGTGAAGAAACTTTCATTTACCGATATAAAATCAATTAAAATTTTTTTGGAAAACTCATTTATTCGAGTTTGGGTTCGCTCTATACAGGGTGAGCCATGAAGGACTGTACCTACCCCATTAAAAGTGTATGCACCCATATTTTGATAATATACAGAGGGAGTTGTGAATTTTGACTGATATTTCTTTTGTTCATAACTTTTGAACGGTAACTTCGATTTGTCTCATATTTTGGTGAAACGTTACAGTACTATCACCTAATTAACTGATTTATTCAAACTAGAAAAAATCAGAGCCAGTCTTGAAGAATTAGTTCGTTTTTTCATATAAAAAATTTCACTCTGTATATGGTTTTTCAAAACTCTAATAATGAGCTTACACGAATAGACAACCAAAATGGTGTATTCATTTGTTTCCCACAGTATTGCTCAATTTTTAACAAAAAAATCAAATTTAATTATACATTAAAAGTTTAGCAGCATGCACTATAAATTTAAAAAAATACAACTTTTCTTGCAAAAACTTAATTTTTCGTATAAAAATTACAATTTTAATAACTAGTAGTACCATGGCTCGTGCTATATTTTTAATAATACAAATGTTTTATTCATTTCCCAATCGGCTTTCAAAAGGTACCCACTGTTTTGAATATTACTAAAACATCACCCCGTATAACATTTTTTTATATAATGATCGTCGATATTATCATTTTATCGAATTATCAAAATTTTGTTTCACTTTTTTTGGAGTTAATGAAACATACTGAAAATTCAGTTGTATCTTAGGAGACTGTGTGTGATAATTTGACATTTTCGTTGTTTGGGTACATAATTTCACTTTTCATTTTTCATAGTTATTATATGTTTGTATTTATGTATTACACAATTTTAACGGGTTTCCTAGTTTTAAGGTAGTGTAAGCGATTTAAATGAATTTTATTGTTTCGGATAATACTAAAACATCACCCTGTATAACATTTCCATCGATATTGTCAATTTATTAAAGGAAAAAAAAAGAAAACATAACATTAAACATGAACATGTTTAAGAAAATTTAAGAATAGACAATTCACATAAAAAAACTTAAGGCACAAAAAATCTAGGACGACATAACGAAAACCGAATGGAAAATTGCTAATACATAATATATTTATGAGAGATTTTCAAAATAAAGACCACCTGCTTCTAAACAACTTCTTTGTCAGACTAAAAGAATCAATATTTCTGTCAATTAATTCTTGTCGTGTATTTATATTTTCTCCCTAAATCATTCCTTTCAATCGACCATATGGAATAGTCGACGGGGTTGAAGTCAGGGGATCTAGGTGGCCCCGCGTACTTTCCACCTGTTTCCGTAAGTGGCATTAAGGTGCTGGCAAACAGCAGCTGAGAAATGTGGTGATGGTCCGTCGTGCATGAAGTGCACACCTCGGATGACTACATTGTGGCTAATAGATTCGGCAAAATATTTTGCAAAAAACTAAGTACACAGCACCTGTCAGTGATTCATTAAAGAAATGGTTGCCATCGTCTGTTTATTACTCCTATCCAAACATTCACTGAAAATCTATACACTGAACGAGATTCGTGAAGAATCGCATGAGTATTCTCATCTGCCCACATGTGGGAGTTGCGCGAGTTATTTATTCCATCCCTTGCAAATTGGGCTTTGTCAGTGAATGGGGTCCTATACAATAAGCGATCATTATTCGCAATTCACCTAGAGAATTGCAACCGTGGGATTACATCTCTTATATGCAGTCGTTGAACCTGTTGGATGTGATAAGGGTGTAAATGATTGTCTTTTAAAACTCTCTCAATCTTTGACTGATAAACCTAATTTTATGCCTTATCGACTTTGCTATTCTCTACTGTCAGCCCTACCATTCCCGTCACAAAATCCGTAAACAAAAAGAATGTCCGCGTATTTTGCTATTGAAAATTGATGTGGCACTTTCCAATTAATAAAATTGATTTAAATCACTTACACTACCTTGTAAACCAATGGAAATACGTTAAAATAGTGTAATACATAAACACAAACAAATCATAAATATGGAAAACGAAAAGTCAAATTATGTACCTAAACAACTCCAAACAACGAAACTGTCAAATTATGAATTTTCAAAATGTATGTATTAATAAGTAGAGAGAGGGTAGAGAACGAAATTGATTAATCAATATTTCTTGTTTAGTTTTGTTTACTTCAGTTTTATTTGTTTGTCCTCATTTTACAGTTTCTCAAATTTAAATCAAAATGTAAATTTGCAGGTTGTTTTATATTTAATTTTCATTTACTCCAAAATAAACTTTTAATTATAGTTCAATTTGATTATGTACAGACTGAGCAAAAAAATATTTGTGTACTTTGTAAGATTCTTATTAGAGTTTTGAAAAACCATATACAGGGTGAACTTTTTTATATGAACAAAACGAACTAATTTTTTAAGACCAGCTCTGATTTTTTTCTACTTTGAATAAATCGGTTAATTAGATGATAGTAGTGTAACCATAGACAGGGTGAACTTTTTTATATGAACGAAACGAACTAATTCTATTAAGACCGGCCCTGATTTGTTTCTACTTTGAATAAATTGGTTAATTAGATGATAGTTGTAGTGTAACGTTCCACCAAAATATGGGAAAAAGAAATATCAGTCGAAATTCACAACTTCCCTTGTATATTATTAAAACATGGGAGCAGACACTCTTTAATGGCCATTTGACATTCCCTATAGGGGTATCCATGCGAGGTAAGAGTATGTACAGTTCCCCATGACTCACCTTGTATACGGTTTCTTAGATTGGAAGCCGTACTGGGACTCTGCACACTATAGAATTCTACTATCGACTCGTATTTGTCAACGATTTCTTAATAAAAACATCAATATATTTCATAGTAATAAGTAAGAAATAAAAGAAGACTTGTCGACAGTATGCAGATGGCATACAGAGTGAGACTCCACTGCTGTCGACTGGAATAATAGTAGTAAGAATACTGTAGAAAATGATCGGTAGAATTCTATAGTGTGCAGAGTCCCAGGCGTCTAGTGAATCATGATACTAGACGACCATATCAGATATGTCTTTAGAAGATTAATTCTAAATTGGACAGTATAAAGTATACGGGACCCTAAATTTATCACGATTATCAGAAACAAATGGTCAGAACTTTTTAAATACACCAATTACAACCTTATATAATTGCAATAGCGGAATTCAAATTTGAAGTGAAATATAGAGTGACCCATTTAAAAAAATGTAGGTACCTATGATCTGGTACGGCGTTCTGGAACACGCTGTACAAAAAGGTACTCATTTTTTATTTTCGCTTCCCACTTAAAATTCTGTTGTAAATGTACAAACAAAAATTCCCTGAAAAGTTGAGCCCTTAATATTAATTCTAGGTAGGTAGGTACTCTCCCAAAGCGTGAAAAGATTTCCTATTTAAAATACACGAAAACTTTGATCATTTTTCTTATATCTATATCGCAAACGTATTTGATGTTATTGTATGCATACGCAGATGACGTAGTTATCTTGCAGACTGGAAAATTTGAGAACATACTATGCGATAGAGCGCAGGATGGGCTCAAATTAATGGAAACATGGTGTAGGGAATATTAATTGTCTATCAATCCCAAGAAGACCGATATGGTCCTTTTCACCAGGAAAAGAAGATTATCGGGCTTAAAACACCCCGAAATCTTCAGAAGCAAATTAAACTTCTCTGAAGAGGTGAAATACCTTGGTATTACCCTCGACAGGAAGCTAACATGGAACTCTCACTTATACAAAGCAGAGCAAAAGGAGGATATGTGGCTTATGAGCAATGTCGGAGGACAGTGGGACGCACATGGGGACTTTCACCCCACCACTGGATCAACACTGCAATCTTACTATGTTAACGTACGGAGCCATTGCATGGGAACCGAAGATTCTACAAGCAACGGCCATCCAAAAATTATGTCAAATACAGGGCTTGTATAAACATTACAGGAGCCATGAGAACAACACCAACCGCGGCAATGGAATTAATTACTGGTCTGGCCCCTCTGGACTTGTATGTTAAAGAGGTTGGTGTAAACCCCGAAGTAGGAATGGGTCAATTGAGACTGCGACTGTGTCGGGAAGCGCTTACTGCGCTATCTCTGCTGCAGGCAGCCAATGATCCAATTTAACCCAGGTTTGTGTTTAATAAACCCTACAAAATACAAATAAAAGAGAACACAGAGTCAGATACTGTAAATGCAATACGCATATATACAGACGGCTCAAAAACCAAAGAAGGTTCAGGATATGGAATTTCCTCCAGATCACTGAGCCTAAGGATTAAGTGGGGAATGGGAAAAAAACACCAGCGTGGTTCAAACAGAACTGGCTGGTATCTCAATTGCCACAAAGGAAGTAACCAAAAAAGGAATTTCTGGCAAAAACATAATAATCTGCACTGAGAGCAGACAAGCTCTAGGTACTATAGCCTTGAACAGACAACGTGTTACATCAGGGCTAGTATTAGCGTACTATCGAGATTTAGTTAACGCCTCGGTAGATAACAATATTATCCTGAGGTGGGTTAAGGGGCATGACAGGAGCAAAGGTAACCGCATTGCTGATTCTTTATCCAGGAAAGCGGCTGGACTAAGAATTCTTGGACCCGGCGATTCCTACGGCCTGACGAATTCGACAATTGCGGAACTAGCTAAACGTTACACCTATGCTCAATCTCTAAAGAGATGAGATTCAATCAAGGGATGCAGTCTTGCCAGGATCACCCTGGGCGACCCTGGGAAGCTGGAGTCGAAAAAATATTTGGCGATGACCAGGAAAAACCTACGTTTAACGGTAAAATTTCTGACTGGCCACTGTCAATTAAGGAAACACCTCCATACAATGGGGCTAGTGGACACACCTCTATGCAGGATATGTGACCAGGAAGATGAATCTGTCAGGCATGTCTTATGCGAGTGCCCGGAGTTATCGTCAATAATAGAATGTGTGTTCGGTGAGTCTTGGCCTACACCTGCCGATATAAAGGAGATGTCTCCTAGTGACCTGTTCACCTTCCTGGAAAGGACAGGATGGACGATAACCTAGGAAGACAACTCCTCGGGAGGATGTACAATGGGTCACATGTGGCTGAAATGCCTAACTCACCCTCCCCACTATACAGAATACATGAAAACTTGATGATTTTTTTCATATCTATATCGCAGACGTATTTGATGATAGGATTGTTCGATAGAAGTCGGGATTAAAAGCTTCACAGAAGTTATCAGTGAGATGTCGCTGTAAGATGGTATGGGTCACCCAATCAGATTTTGCTGAAAAATTCTCTTTTTTAAGTATATAAATATTGTTTCAAAATTCTTATTCAGTGAGAACAAAAACGAGGGAATGGTACATTTAAGTAGAGAGAATTGTGCGGATTACGCTCAAATTAAGAATATAAATAAAACATAAAATAAAGAGAAATTACTTCAAACTAATGGAATTCTACAAACAAGTTTTAGTTGGAAAAGTTTCAGCTTATGCACCTGCTCTGAGAAACTTTATCAGGTTTAATCTGATGAATGGCCCAAAAAGCGGCTGCTGTAAACAGAGACCTGATGGTTGCTTTGGAACATTTACCATTGTTCGCTCTTACCCTGATTCATAAGTATAAAACCTTTCACAATATAAAACGGCTTAGAAATTTCAGAAGTGTAATCAACTCAAGCCACCGTTTCTTCAAACTTTACAAAATGAACTATGCTAGAGTATCAGAACACGTCAAAGTTTCTAAACAAAATAATAGACATAATATTATAAAGAAAAGCTTTTAACATCGAATTACTTGAAACTATGTATTACTCGTTTAGCTTCGTACGGTGAAAGGATTCAGTCTCCGCACCTTGTCAATTTGTTTATTTTCGAAAAGAAAAATATCCTCGAGATAATTACACAATTTTGAGCGTTCTATAGTATTATAGTCCCTCTAATCGTTTTTTGAGCTACACAAACGAAATCGAATAATGTATTATTTAAAAGACTTTGAATATTCCAAAGAGAACTTGGAATTGGTTTTTTTTATTCATGGAGTATAGTTATGTTAAAAATAAACCGTTGGTTTTTGACAATTATCACATGGTCGCTATTAATCCTTTTTAATATACAGAGTGACAGGGCCGGATATACGTATGGGCTTAATCAAAATAATAAACCAGTAAAAAAAATACAAATAAAAAACCCAAGATAACAATGACATATAAAATTTATTTCCAATTTTTCCTATTACTGTTGTTACTGTTGTTAAACTGATCTCCCCAAAGACTTGAAATGTGAAAAGCAAATAAAAGAATTTGCAGCACAGAAGTGTAAGAAAGTTATTTTATAAATTTCTTATTGTTGTTATGGTATGTTCATTTATTAATACTTTCAACTCTGTCTTGTTTAAGTTATGTTTATAGGTTAAGAATTAATGGCTTTAACTTTTTGTTCGCCAAAGAAACCTGTTTATTTTAACTACTTTTACCTAAGTTTATAATGTATTTTCGTTTGGAATAAAAAACTTGTTTCGAATGTTAAATTTTCCCGCATAAAACATTTTTTAGGAAAATGCCTAATTTATATAATTTCGTGGAGCCCCCAGATATCGTTAGCACAGGGCCCCCAAAGGTCTCGGTCCGGCCCTGCAGAGTGAGTTTTAAGTATGGAATTTACTCGAAAATGGATTGAACGATTTTTATAGATTTTGGTGTGCTACAGTCTTTCTGATGCGGCCGATATTATGGTGGTATTTACATTGTTGTCAGATCATTTTTTTTTTTCGGAACAATAATGAACTTTGTTATTTTAAATCATCATCTTGTATATTTTTGCCTTTTAAAATCCATAGGAAATCCTAACCAATCCTGTTAAAACTTGCCAGAAGTCTAAAACTCTCGTTGCAGTCCAGATAATTGGTGTTTATTTGGAAAATTCTCATGAGGTACCAATGGCAGTTTCTGATACGATAAAGACAATACCAAATTTGTCGTTTCCAGACGATATCGTTACGCAGACGACTTATTTGTCAACGACAATTTCTCTTAACTCTATTCTGTAACATTATCGTTCAGTGTCTATTTTAGTGATCAAAGTTAACGGCAAATTTTAAGGTTGGTATTATTAAATTGACAGAAAACGTACGTCGAATATTATTTTTCTAGATGTTTTGTGTTTCCAGTGTCACTTCTAATGTCGATTTTGATAATTTGGGACTGTTTCTGGGTTCTATTGAGGATAATGATTCTATTAAAAAACCGTAAGTAGATAGTTGAGGTAAAATTTCATCAAATAAATCTTTTGCCGATACAACATCCAGTCTATATAACTGCCTAAAAAGTTCCTCTGGGAGCTCAAAAGGATTACTACTGGTATCTCTCAGTGTACGTAATCTTTCTCGGGTTTCTTCTCTAAACGTAGACACCAAGTTATTAAAAATTAACATTTCAAATAGATATTTATGTAGACAATCCAATTCATTACCTCCTTTGTGACACATCTACAACCAACTTAGCTATTCCACCTGCCATAATTTTTATTAATAGAAACACTTCATATAAATAAAGGCGAGCACAATGACCTTCACGTTATTTTAGGTTAGTTAACGACATTTTACTTTCTCAACGAGAGCTGTCAAGGTATTGTCGATGGAGGACAACTTGGTAGCCATTTTTGTCGTCCAACAACGACTATCGTTGACTATAAAATAGAGAAAGTCGTTCATAAACGATAATCGCCCACGAACGACGTCTAATGTGTTACAAAATAGACCCCTAAGTGCATAGCCACTAAGGCACGAGTTAAGCAAAGTTTACAGTTGTATATAACACAACGATATAAATGGGTATATCACTTTCTGTGAACAATAGTTCAATCTACGTCTAGGTGTGACAATTCCACAATGATTTTTTTTGTGTATAAAATATTGTTTCTAAAATGAACGTTTGCCCTCCAAATATGTTTAGTTTTAATATAAACATCATTGTTAAGACATAGCTAATTTCAATATGTTCCACTTTAATCCCATCACACTGGAGAATTATACAGTACACTCGAAACGTTTAAACACATTTGTGACGAAAGTTGAAACGTATATATTCAATCGAAACATCTCGTAATGTTTAGAACGTGTCAATTGACGACGAAACTGATATTTTATCAATTCATGGTTTTGTATTTCAATTTCTCAAAGTTATGCCGATAAAATTCCTCAACTTTTTTAATATTCATTGAAGCTTTTTTATATGAAATACTTTTTGGAACATCAAATGAATTATATTTTCCGACTCAATCTACTCGAAACCTACGGGTCCCTAAAATAAATATGATCAGGACTTTTTTAACGAACTGTAGGCGTTGTAAGGTCTGGTGATTGTCACAAAAAGCTCATATTAAACCGTATTTTGTTTTCTCATATAATTTTGTCTACTTTAATTTTGTATAGAATGGGTTTGTCAAAAACTCGCTTTCTCTTTGAAATAATATAGGCCGAATACTGAAAAAAGTGACAAAATTTGGTCAAAAAGAGCTCAAAAACAATGTTTCGGCAAAATTTTCACCTGCAAACTTCAAATTCGTATTCAGCGACCCATAAAGGGTGGGAAAATAAAAATTATAGCAGAACTTTCTTCTGAAAATTGTAATATGCCTAGCTCATTAGTTACTTTCTCAATATTTGAAAGTTAAAAATATCAGATATTAATACTTTGTATGAATTTTCTGCTTATAGTTTATTAAATTTGAATTTCGTTTGATCAAAGTGGAAACGGAAAAATTGATGTTATACACACCGAGGTAATGAAAATATTAAATACACGGAAGAACGAAAAGCTTATTTTGTCTACATCAAAGCATGAAAATGATTTAATAACTGCCTCTATAGACGGAAAAATTCTGTATTTCAATATAACAAATCACTTTTGCATCCCAACTTTGTATTGATATTTTGATTTAAAGTATTTTGGCCAAACAGTGCAATACCAATAACTGGAGTAAACCAAGTTATGTTTTCGGATACGTAAATATTGATTAAGCTAAATAATCGACTACCCCATTGTTTACCCTATCGCCTGTGGTGGATTATGAAATATGAATTTCACCCTCTTTTAATATAATGGTTATATTCAAAAAATATCCGTATTCATCTCTTCACCAGTGTAAGTTATCTAAAAAATTTCAAGTTTTCACATTAACTTGGATTTGATGAAAAAATGTAAAACTCAATTTTACATACAGCTTTCGAGGGCGATATCTCTTAATGAGCTGGACTGAGAAAATTTTGTTTAGACTAAAACCCTTGCAATTTACAGTAAAGAATTTACATACATTTATAACCAGTTCGTATAATGGAGAAGCTTGGAAGTTTCAAAAGAATTAATCGATTTTGAAAAGTTTCAAACAGTGACTCCTTGAAACAGCCACTATTGGGCTTTAAAAATATTCTCTATTAGATCTATTACGGTATACCTATATATTCAAACAAAATCTGCAGGAGATCACATTTTTTAACTTAATAAAATAACTCCGCTTCAACTTGTGTTTAGGGATGAAAATACTTACATATACAGTGCGTCCATAAAGTAACGCATAAATTCATTATTAGCTAAATAAACAATAATATTAAAAATTCCCGAAACAGGTCAATTTTTGATTTTAATTTACTGTTTTTTCAAATTATAATGTTATTTACAGGGTGAACCATCTTCGTGTGATGACGTCATCGCCATTTTTTTTAAGTGGAACACCCCAATTTTTTTTCGATTTCCGGATTTCCCTTGATGAGCTGATTCCAAAATTGTATAACACTTTCTTTCAAATTGGTACAGGGTGGAAAAAAATACAAAAATTGTAATAACATAATTATGAAATTACTGTGATTTACTACCAAAAAGAAACAAAAGAAAATTTACAATAAATGTTCAAATTGTTCTCCATTGACTGCTAGACAATGACAGAAACGGACATTACATTCTTCTTTAACATTTTGTAGCATAGCGGGTGATATGTTCTGCATTTCTTGCCTGATTCGGTCTTTTAGATCACGGATATTGTCAGGTCTGTTAGTATAAACTTTAGATTTTAAATAACCCCATAAAAAGAAGTCTAATGGGGTAAGATGAGGGGATCTAGCGGGCCATTCCACTGTTCCCCTTCTTCCTATCCACCGTTGTGGAAAGGTCCTGTTTAAAAACTCGCGCACAGTTACAGCGAAATGTGGCGGTGCACCATCCTGTTGAAACCAGATTCCACGGTTTAGATTGTTGGGTATTTGAATATCAGGAAAAATCTGGATCAGATCAGGAATCATTGTATTTTGTAGGAAATCCAGATACAATGCTCCTGTTAAATTTTCGTCAAAAAAATATGGACCAATAATTGTATTTCTCACAATACCAGCCCATACGTTGATTTTTTGTGGTCTTTGCGTATGGCATTCTTGTATCCAGTGTGGATTTTCATCAGACCAATAACGGGTGTTTTGCCTATTAACATGCCCGTTCAAATAAAACGTTGCCTCGTCCGAAAATAAAACGTTGTCAGTGAAATTATTTTGGTTCATCATATACTCGCAGAATTCAGTTCTTCGGTCAAAATCGTCTTCAGACAACTCATGGATAAGTCGTACTTTATAAGGATGGTATTTTACCTTTTTAAAAATGTTTGCTACTGAAGACTTTCCAATACCTAAATCCCTAGAAAATCCTCGCACTGTGCAGTGTGGATTTTCTATTGCCGACAAAATTATGTCTTCTTGAATATTTTCATTAATTTTTGTTCTACCGGGCTTTGGTGCATCCCTCACATGTCCTAATTCTCTGTATTTTTTCTCTATTCTGCTTACAGTAGATTGTGAAATGGGTTCACGATCTGGGTGCATCTCATGAAATAATCTGCATACCTCTTGTTGACTCCGCATCCTGTCGCCAATACCAATCATCATTAATATTTCAATCCTCTCACTTTCGGTTAACCGCATTTTGTTAAAGAAGTTGCAAAATTATGATATGATAAATTTCTTTGTAGATATAGTTTTCACATAAACGTACCTTGTTTACAGAGTTAACAATAACAGAAATGTACTTTAACGTTGTTGACAGTTTTTACTGGCAAATGATAAAAAATGACAGAAAAAAATTTCAAACAATAAAAATTTTAGTCGAGGGGCTTGGATCACTAAGCTGTTAAATACAATGTTAAAAATTATACGGGGTGTTCAAAGTAGTAGTAAGTAAATACGTAATTTCATTTAATGTGTTTATCACGTTTATTTTTTTATTTCTTATTTTGTAGGTAATTTAATTTTTTTTATTTTCCCCCACCCTGTACCAATTTGAAAGAAAGTGTTATACATTTTTGGAATCAGCTCATCAAGGGAAATCCGGAAATCAAAAAAAATTGGGGTGTTCCACTTAAAAAAAATGGCGATGACGTCATCACACGAAGATGGTTCACCCTGTAAATAACATTATATTTTGAAAAAACAGTAAATTAAAATCAAAAATTGACCTGTTTCAGGAATTTTTAATATTATTGTTTATTTAGCTAATAATGAATTTATGCGTTACTTTATGGACGCAGTGTATATACAGATTCCGAAAAACTTCAATAGGTCATACGACTTACACAAGTACGACAAGGATAATATGAAGAACACTATTTGAATGACAGAGATGGGCGTGTGTGTTCATTGCCCTTTTTACTTTTAACCGTTGTGTTCTTGTCTCTCTCTTTCAAGTAGTACTGTTCCTATGATCCCTGTCGTACTTGTGTGACTCGTATGACCTAATAAACTTTTTCGCAAACTGTATAATTAATGCTACGCACATGCCTTTTAGGCCCATAGCTTTGTGATAATTTCCTTCCATTGCTTTCTATCTCAGCTCGGTATTCTTCTCTCTTTTAGGTCTTCAATGGCTTCCTTATACCACCTTTTTTGGTCTTCCTAGTTTCCGCGTTCCTTCTATGTCTATGTCAATCATTTTTTTGTCATTGTCGTGTCTGGCATCCGCTGTATATGACCTAGCCATAAAAGTTTTTTTGCTCTTATTACGCTGCTTATTTCTTGCTCTCCAAATACACCTCTTATTTCTTGGGTTGTTCTTCTTTTCCACACCCCTTCTTCTTTTTTCCCTCCTAATATCCTTCTAAGTATTTTTCTTTCCCATATGTTTACTTTATTTTCCTCTTCTTTACTCAATATCCAAGTTCCACTACCGTATAGAGCCGTTGGTCTAATAACTGTTTTGTATAGATGTAACTTGGTCTTTCTAGCTACCTTCTTTGAAGTTATTATTTCATTTAGGGCTCCTGCCTGTTTACTTCCTTTTGTTAGTCTTGTTTCTATGTTCATCTCCTCATGGTCATCCTCCTTAACTAGACCTAGATAGATATAGCTTTGGATTTGTTCGAATTCCATTGATCTCTATCCGTTCAGCTCTACTACAACATTTCTCTTTGTTTCTCTTCTTTGTGGGGTTGTCATTTTCAAAAACTTTGACTTCTCTGCATTTACTTCCAAGCTCGCTATCTCTGCCGTCTCTACAAAAGCTTTGCATGCTCTTTTTAGTATTTTTCCGATGTTGATAACATTACTACATCGTCTGCGTAGGCGAGCAATTGCGTCGTTTTTGTTTTCAGTGTCCCCGAGCTGTTTATTCCACTTCTTCGCACTATCCATTCTAGTTTCATATTGAACAACTTAGTGGAAAGGGGATCTCCTTGTTTTAGTCCAGCATTTGTCTCAAAACTGTTTGATAACTTTTGTTTAATTTTAATCTCCAATTTTGTGTTTTCAAGAGTCATTTTAGTGAGTTGTATCAGTTTTTTTGGTGTGTTGAGGTTGTTCATATGCTTTTTGGAAGTCAATAAAAATTGCATATATCGGTATGTCGTATTCGTATCCCATTGTCATGCTTGCTTCAGAGTGAATATATCACTGATCTTCCTGTTCTGAAACCACCTTGGTAGTCCCCAATTAGATTTTCTCTATATTCCTTCAGCCCAATTTCTATACATTTTGCCATAGTTTTGCAAGCTGTATCCAGTAAGGTAATCCCTCTATACTTCCCACATTTTTTTTTCTTTTTTGTAAATTGGTACTAGTATTGCAGTTTCCCATGCTTCTGGTATTGACTCTTGTTCACATATGTTGGCTATTAATTGGTAGATTCTATTGTTAATAAGTCTCCACCATACTTTATCAGCTCTATTTCTATTTGGTTTTCTCCAGGTGACTTGCCGATTTTTTGTTGTATTATCTCTGATATCTCTTTTGCTGGGTGGCAATATTTCTTCGTTGTTTTGTACACTATACTAGTGTAATTTCGCTTTGTGTTTCACTTTGTGTTTAATATTTCTTCAAAATACTCCCCTCGCCTTTTTAAAATTTCCTGTTCATCTGTTATTAAATGTCCTTGATAATTTTTAATACATACAGTTCTTTGTTCTACTTTCGTTTTATTTCTTTTGACTTCCTGATAAAAGTTCTTCCTTTCCTTGTTTACAAAGTTTTCTTCTATGCTTTTTAACTTGTTCTCCATAAACTCTCTCTTCTTTGCTCTACATATCTTCTTTGTTTTTCTTCTTGCTTTTTGTAAGCTGTTTTGTCCTTATCTATACCTGTCTGTATCATTTTTTGTTTGACTTGTTTCCTCTTTTGTATTTCTTTTTTGCACTCTTCTTCAAATCAATTATCATCCTGTCCAATTTTACTTTTTTGTGGAATTGTTTTTTCAGCTGCTTTCTTTATATTCTCCTGTATGTGTTTCCATTCGTCATTTATGTTCTGTTTCTGTTCCTCTACCAATGTTTTTCTCGAAGATGACGTCCACGTCCAGGTTGGGGCCCACCAGGTGTCCGTGGGATGTTCGCCGTGGAATTCAGCGACAAAAAACCCCGGGTGCCCAGTTTCTCTCCTCTCTCGCATAAAGTTCGGGATAGTCCCCGGAGACGACGTTCGTCGGCGTTCCTGAGCTCCAGGTGTTCGGGGGGTCAATTTGAAAATCTTAATCTTGATCAGCGACCTCGAAAACCCCCGAGTACCCGACTTGAGCCAATTCTGAATCTTATTTACGAAGTTATTAAATTTGCCAAAAGGACTCTCAAAAGATGCATTTATTGCATGCATTTTTGGCGCTGCAGCAATGCAACTTCCGGTTTGTAATAGGTACAAAGTAGGTACAAATGATATAACTAATTTTTGCAAGCGAATGCAAAAAACCGCATTCCGATACGTCCTATCCTAAAATATTTCCTATCTTTGGCCTTTTGAGTGCTTCATTGCCTCGACTACATGTACTCATGTCAGGATACTCAAAAAATGCTTACATGTTGAAATAAAATAAATCAACCATTGAACTTATTTACCTATAATATAGTTCAGGAGGAATTGTTGTGAATGAATTTCCAGGTAAACCTTTTCAAACTAAGAACCTTTTATTGCACTCTATTTCAAGATAGAGATTTTCTAAAATCATTTTCTAATTCTTTTGTCACCCGTTTGATAAAGCTACTGTGTTAGCGAAAGTTTGAGCTTATTGTGGATTCTCCTAATGTTCTGACTACAGCCTATTCAGCCAATCCGTTCCCTGTATTAGCTCATACAGGTTCTTTACTGGTTGGTTGTAGAAGTCTTCTGGAGTCATTTGAGGTCTTCCATATAGTTTTTGCCTCCTGTGGTCCAGCGTCTCATAGTTGCATAATATGTGCAGAGCTGTTTCGGTGTCCTTTTTGCATGTTCTGCATGTAAGGTCTCCGTTATACAGCCCTATTTTGTTCAGGTGCTCCTTTGTGGGAAAGTATCTCGTAAGAAGCCCCGTTATGGTGCGTAGTTTGTTACTGCTCATTGAGAGCAGTTCTTTCGCTACTTTTTCTGATGGTTCTTTTATAAATTTCTTCCCATGTGTTTGCCTGGGCGTATTCTTCCAGTGTTTTTTGTGTTGTTCTTTTACCCACCCTTTTAACCATGACCTAGTGGAGCATCTGGGGATACCCACAGATGGTTCGGGTCCATTCATCAGTGTTGACGATCCTGCTCTTGCAAGTTCGTCAGCTTTTTCATTGCCAGCGATTCCTTTGTGACCTGGGACCCACTCCAGTGTTACACTGTTCTGAGTCGCCAGTCTTCTAAGTTCTTCGTCGCATTCCCATACCAGCCGAGATGTTACCTTAGAGCTCTGAAGTGCTTTAAGGACAGCTTGACTGTCACTGTAGATCCTGATCTGCCTGTTGTTGTAGGCTCTCATGTTATTTGCACTTGCACATGCAAGTATTGCATAAACCTCTGCTTGAAATACCGAGGCATATTTACCAAGCGAGACGATTCCTTCATCTTCATCAAGTTAAAGCCTCATCTATTCAATTTATGAAAATACTTCTTCAATCAAAAGTTTTAGTGTGTTACCCTGTATATAAATATAGCTCATACTAAATTTTTACTCAATAGCATGCTAGAAACTCCAGTAAATGTTTGTAACGTGACCTTCATAGAAAACAGGCAACCAGCTATAGTTTTCAAAAGTACTTTTACACAAAATTGTGATGGCCAAGTTAGAGATCCAATAACAGACGCCATTCCATTCTCTTTTTATAAGGTTTTGAACTCGCTTAGGGACCGTAACAACGCTCTTTCTCTGACTACTTTTACTGGCGAATTCATCCTTATTGTAGTTGTGATTCATTAACTTTCTGAAATACATTTAGTAGGTTGGTTTTTAGCATATAAAAACTATTGTGCTCTCACAAGAAAACTTTTTAAATATATAAAAATAAATTGTTGAATTTATATAAAAGGCGAGAGAAGTCGTGCGAAACCCGCTAGGAACAAAGTTATATATTATGTATTCTTGAATAACAAGCACAATAAAAATTACTTACCATTGTATTTAATAATTTTGATCTCACCTGGTACTAATTTCCCAGGAGTGTATTTGGTTTTCTTCACTTTTTTTCGGGTTTTCCTTTGTATTTCAATGTTGATGATTACAGTAGAGTGACGATGTTGCTATTGCCGTATCTGCGGAGTTTTTATAGAAATCCCCATACCATTCCAGAAAATATTATATAATATCTCAGCATTCTAATGAAATAACTTATCGACTATCCGACATGAATAGTTTGACAAACTTATCTGAAGCTGTGAACGGAATGCAACTGAAAACATTCGATATTGTCACGTTTAACTATGGAAAAGCTAAAGTATGTATATTAACATTGATTTTTCAACTTCTGAATATCAAAATGCAAACACTTTTCCAAAAATGTTATGGGTCTCCTTCAAGCCGGCAATACCGTGCGAAAACCATATTACCGCGTCATCCGAACGAACTCAATTGGTGCAGATTTCTCGAATAGTCCGTTGCTATTTAACCACGCTGGCAAGCGCGTGTGTGTGCTCTTCCCTCTCACTTCGACTATTTACTGATATTGATTATCCAGTGGCTTTGGTATTGTCAGTTTTTATCATTAGCCATTTTTCTTTGACCTTAACCACGCATACCGGGTTAACAATACTATGACGTCACGGTAAACTTTTATGACGTAACGGTAAACTTTTATGACGTAACGGTTTGTGGAAACTAAGAAATAAACATACTCCTAACCTACAATCAGATAACTACTCTGTCAAACTATCTCAGTGAGCTGGTTTGTGTGGTTGGTTAACTGTTACGTTAAGGTTTGGAATACAAGTCAAGGAATATTGACTGGTTAACTCATAGTTAACAGATAGGTTTGCCAATCTATAATAATCATTTGCCTTATATACCTTTTATCAATATTGAATTAGACATACTCCCTTATGAATTTCCTACTGAAAAATGCTTCCAGTATTTCTCAAGATATCATAGGGTTTGGTTCCATACACCCACATCTCAGTCCCTCCCAATGTTTTGGAAGCATCCATATACCATTTAGTAGCATTCTTCTCAAAAATCTAGAAATGGTGTTGTGATACCTTTTTGTTATTTTGTTACTATATTATGTTTTTAATATTATTAAAATGTTATTGCTAGGTTGAATTTTGCACGAGAACACTTGGCTTGGACAATAGCGGATTGGAGTCGCGTATTGTTTTCTGATGAATCGCGATTCTGTCTCACAGGCTCAGATAGACGTGTAAGAGTGTGGCGACAACAAGGCGAGAGATATGCTCAAGCGTGTATTGCTGAGCGACTTCCATTTGGTGGAGGATCAGTTATGTCATGGGGAGGCATATCTTTTGACGCTCGCACAGAGTTAGTCTTTATCGAGAAAGCGCATAAGTATCTGACAGAGGTTCTAGAAGACCATGTTTTACCGTTCATGGTTATTCTTGGAGACGACGCAACCTTTATGCATGATAAAGCACGGCCCCACACTGCTCGGATAGTTACTGCGTATCTTGACGAGGTTCATATCACGCGATTTGTTTGGCCTGCTCTCAGTCCAGATTTAAATCCAATAGAACATGTTTGGGAAGAAATAGGGAGACATTTAAGTAGACATGTGCCGGCCCCCAGAAATTCTAGAGCTTCTCGATATACTAGTGCAGGAATGGGACAATCTTCCACAGAATGTGATCCAAAATCTGATCCAAAGCATGCCTCGTCGTTTGCAGGCTGTTATCACTGCCAGAGGAGGGAATACTAGCTACTGAAGTCATTAAAATTTATTTTGTTTTAACGAAAAGCATATCAAAGTAAAATCGTTCATTTTTATTACTTTCAATAAACTTTGAACTACAAAAACTGTTTTTATCAAGAAATCCGTTAGTAAACTATGTTACAACCGGAAAAAATAAAAATGTCTACAATATTTTCAAATTATTGAGTGACCCTAATTTTATGCTCGGCAGTGTAGTTCTATTAAGTTTACTTTACAAATGACAAGAACGCATGTAGAGGAAATAATCATGAAATTTCCATGAAGCTCTGCCGCTGGTTACCCTTTTAGCCACGAAAATTTTGAAGCAAACTAAAAAATTAAATGTACGAGTTAAGTACCTAAGTTAATTCATGCATTCAGTCATTCATACCTCGATTAAACTACATCTAATAGAGTAATAACAAAAGATAAAAAAAAAAACAGCAAGAGGGGATACTTTTTTCACCTAAGGTGCCCGTCATAGCGACTTATATAAACACAAACAAGACAGGCAACGGATAGGAGGAATAATAATAACAAAGGGAGAGACAATAGGTACATCATTATTAATAGTAGATTCGTTCAATGCCTCATAGGTTAAAATAAAAATTTGCGCTTAGATCGCTTTAAGAATTCCCACAAGATGGTTTTGATTTCTTCACGCTAAATAAAATAGTGAGGGTACGTTTAGCGGCAGGGACACGTTTTATTTAAGGAGAGCTTGCATGAGATATTGGGTTGCATGACTATTGAGATGACATCCAAATAAACAATGTTCTAGATCATCCAAACTTCCATCGTATTCACATAGCTCTGTATCTGAAATGGGATGGCTTCGTTCAGAGAAAGAAAGTTTAGGAAGCGTAGGGTATATTTTGTAGTAAGGATTATTGCAGGATGAGGACCATTCTATATTCCAGTTTCTGGTTTAGATCAGCATTATTTTGATTAAATATCTACATATAGGCCTTTAAACTAAGTATTCTATGACACAGATAATTTTATTGGTCCATCATAATTACAAAAACGTAGCTTCATTTATTTTTATATTAGAAAAAAATATGAAGAGAATTCCTTGGGGGTAATGTCACGAAAATAAAAGTTACTGACAGAAAATAAATCAAGAAAATGGAAAGGTTCGAGCTCATCCCTTTTATTGATAGTCTTCGATAAAATGAATATTTTTCTAAACTCGTGAATTGTTCTTAAAGGGAAATTTCACATTACTTTTCAATGCGCCATTCTTGGCGTCGGGGTAAAGCACTGTCAAATATATAGCCTATCATAGAAATGCACGACAGGTATTATTTTCGTAAATATAATTTCCGACCTTATCAATAGTTTTGGATAAAATGTAAGATTTTGTTACCATTTGAAAAAAATGCTGGATCAGTTACAGAGTCATAAAAATCTATTCAGAGGTGGTGCTTTCATTCATCTACGTTATGTATATTTATCAAAAATAGAAACTTACTTTTATGAAAGTTTTACGATTCAGTCCTATATTTACGGATGCTGAAACTGATTCTCAAATACCTAAAATGAATGTAATTTCATAATATGAGTAACCAGATGTAAATGTTTTGTCCGTAAAATGGGCTTTTATTATTCAGTTTTTGACGGTTTGATCAACTCGGTACTGCTTCACATAAATTAATTTCAATACAATCTACTATACAGTGTCTATTAAAAGTAACGTAACTTAATATTTCGATTTCTGATTTTATGAAAGGTTTTTGAGATCAATCAAGTCCTCCTTATTTATTTTCAAATAGTACACATTGTGATATTTATACAAGTTACTGATGTTTAACCACCCAAGTTGTTTTATTTTACTTGATAGGCGATCGTATTTTCTTATATCAAAGACAATTATTTTGAATCCTTTGTAATGCGAATTTAGTAACTTTGTCTAAGCAAGAATAAAACACCAAAAGCCCATAATACTTCTATATAAGTGACGTAAAACTGAATAAGATTTTTTTACTAGAAATATGACATGCTCTCGAAAACGAAAGCTACAATTTATCTGTATCTGTATCTGTAGAGTAGGGAGGGTGAGTGTAGGCTCACAGCACTTAGGCCACATGTGACCCATTGTACATCCTCCCGAGGAGTTGTCTTCCTAGGTCATTGTCCATCCTGTCCTTCTCAGGAAGGTGGACAGGTCACTAGGAGACATCTCCTTTATATCGGCAGGTGTAGGCCAAGACTCACCGAACACACACTATCTTATTGACGATAACTCCGGACACTCGCATAAGACATGCCTGACAGTTTCATCTTCCTGTTCACACATCCTGCATAGAGGTGTGTCCACTAGCCCCATAGTATGGAGGTGTTTCCCTAGTTGACAGTGACCAGTCAGAAATCCTACTGTTAAACGTAGGTTTCTCCTGGTCATCGCCAAATATTTCTTCGGCTCCAGCTTCCCAGGGTCGCCCAGGGTGATCCTGGCAAGACTGCATCCTTTGATTCCATCCCATCTCTTAAGGGATTGAGTATGGGTGTAGCGTTTGGCTAGTTCCGCAATTGTCGAAGTCGTTAGGCCGTAGGTGTCACTGGGTCCTAGAATTTTTAGTCCAGCGGCTTCCCTGGCTAAAGAATCAGCAATGCGATTTCCTTTACTCCTGTCGTGCCCTTTAACCCACCTCAGGATAATATTGTTATCTGCCGAGGCGTCAGCTAAATCTTGGTGGCACTCTAGTACTAGCCTCGATATAACACGTTGTCTGTTTAAGGCTAATAGGGCTTGTCTACTATCAGTGCAGATTATTATGTTTTTGCCAGAAATTCCTCTTCTGGTTAGTTCTTTTGTGGCAATTGAGATACCAGCCAGTATCTCAATTAGCTACAATTATAAATGATTTCTGAATTTCTGCAGGTATTTACAGTTTTCATTGGTTCATTTCTGATAACTAGTTTTAAATTTTATTGGACCATGGTTTTGGAAGTATAAGAACAATATACCAGATAATTTACAAACTGAGGTTGGAAAGAAAAATACAGTTGTGCAAATGAATGTAATTTCAAATTATTCAAAGATTTAAAAAGATCAGTAATCTGTATTGAGAAAAGAAGAGGCACGAGAGCCATGAGGTACACCTGAAGTGACTGATGAAAATTTTGAGGTATTAATATCAATCATTACTTTTTGATAACGGTTTGATAAATAACGTTCAAAAAAGCCTTAAGGAAATCTCGTCAAATCCGTAGTGTTTGAGTTTAGCGCAAAGAAGAGTATGATCTATAGTGTAAAAGGCTTTGCAAAAATCCAATAGAACGTAGCTTTACCTTCGCCCAAGGATGAGGCCAAAAATACTTCCTGATTTGTCACCATTAAATTATTTTTGATGCGGATATCTCACAAACAGATCCTCCGAATGCCGGGTGCTAGAATTTTGACGAATAAAAAAGATATCAACGTATTTATCGATATTACCATTTGAACAGTTTGTTTTACGACTAGAATATACAGTATGCTTTTCCCAAATGCAGTTTGTAATTACTCTCTTCACAGCTGACGAAGTGTCATTATTTTTAAAATATCAATCAGTAATCTAAGTAAATTGTTCAGAATGCATCGTTTTTGATGAGAGAATAAGTGAATTAGATTATCAAGCTGGAGCACAATAACAGAGGTGAAACCTTATAGTCGGAGAGCTGGCTACATAAAACAGTATCGATAAGGTACACGACAGATGAGTTAATAAATGATTGTAAAAACTCATCGCGAAATGGCTATTCTGTCAGTTTCGATAGGCCGGATATGTAAATGGCGGCCAGTTTTTCTCGTCGAAAAAACTTGCCTGAAAAACCGATAAGGTACACGCGTGAAATTTTTTTCAGGCATTGTTGAGACCTTGACTGAGAGCGGTGTAACAGTGGCAGAAAGTTAGCAGGTCGGAAAACCCTCGGCAGAAATGATTCAAAGTTGTTGAAAATTCCCATGAAAAAACCGATAAGGTACACGTGAAAAACTTTTTTCCGTACATTCTTTGTGCCTCAAGGAAGAGCGGTGCGATAGTGGCAGAAAAGTAGCAGGTCGGAAAATCCTCGGCAGAAGGACCTAAAAGTCATGGATAACATCCTGTAGCGTCAACGGGAAATTTAATAAGGTACACGTGCAAAACTTTTTTCCAGGCATTGCTTAGCCCTTAACTTAGAACACTGTGATGATGGCAGGAAAACTCTCCGCAGAAATTAGAAAAAATCTGAAAAATTGAAAACTCAAAATTAATCCTAGTACCTCGCGATCTTTACATTTCCCAACTATTTGGGCTCATACCATTCGCAATATTTTCGTGCGCTACCTCAAATTAAAAAAAATCATCACGATACGATGAAAACTTGATGAATGAGCCAAAATTTTAACGGCGCGGCGTATTTTAAACCATCTGCTCGGTTTTCGTGCCGCGCGCCCGCTGACTTTTAGTTCCTTCTGCCGAGGTTTTTCCGACCTGCTACTTTTCTGCCACTATCGCACCGCTCTTCCTTGAGGTCCAATGAATGTTTTTTCGACGTGAAAAACTGGCCGCCATTTACATATTCGGCCTATGGAAACTGGCAGAATAGTCATTTCACGATGAGTTCATGTTTTTACACTCATTTATTGACTCAACTGTCGTGTACCTTATCGATACTGTTTTATGTAGCTCTTGGACTATTATACTCATATAAAAAATACCATCTGACGTGGAACATAATCAGTTTTTCAAGAATTATTAAAAATGATTGTATTATTTTGCTATATTTTGTAGTCACATTCACTGTTCAATTCAATCTCGAATTACGTTTCTTCGCTACAAGAATTTGATTCTTTTAACAACCGCATTTCAAGGCCATTGTTAAAATTAATAATGCAGCTCAATGAAAATAGTTTTCTTAAAAATTCTGCTATTAATAATTTAAAAACTTTTATAATAGAGATTAATCGTTGCCTGAAGAAATTGGTGGATTTTCCATAGAATGAACATTTCAATTGAGAAGTCGCTTCAACTCAGTTGGTATCCGTGGAAAAAAAGTAGTCAGTTCTATAAGTTTGAAAAATTGAGTAAGAAACTCCTGTTAAAGACACAAATAAAAATTACATTGGCGTGAAACGTGAACAATTTGAAGTTTGCAACAGAAATTCTAAAATTTATAAAACAAGATAAGTTTCCTTCATGATCAATATACAGTGTTGCTGAAAATTCTTGCACCAAAGGATTATCCTTGAAGCGGATAAAGAAAAAGTTATGAAATTCTAGGACGATAAATGAGTTGATATTTTGCATATTTTAGAGCAAATGTTTTTGACCGCTTAGCGTACGGCATCTTGAATTTTTTGAAATGGTAGGATACGTCGAGTGCACAAAGAAACTTACATCACTTCACTTGGACGTATGCGATCCTTTAAATAGTTCAAGTTAGTGTGGATTACAATTTGACCAGTACCGGCAATTATGTCTGTTAATAGAACCGTTCAAGTAAAATGTGGCTACATCAGTAAATACCAATGAATCTAAGAAATTTTTTGATTTTCTCTGTAATTGTTTCACAAAATTGTAATCGTCTGTTAAAATCATCCTCAGCCAGTTCTTGGAGATCTTGAACTTTATACGGATAATGGTTTGTGTAGACTGTCTACAAATACCATGATTTCTTGCCAATAGACTTGTAGATGTTTCAAGGTTTTCTTGAATATATGATAGAACATCTGAGGTTTTATCTTCATTAGCTGCACTTTTCGGTCTACCAGACCTTGGAATATCCTTTACACTACCAGTTTTATTAAATTTGTTTATTAATCTCGTCACTGCAGATTTACTCATAGGAGGGCACTCAGGATGTATTTAGTTGAAAAGGTGAGCTACTTCATCATGGAAACATTTGCGAATGCCATATCCAACTAACTTTGAGAGTTCGATTCGTCGTTTTTCCGATAAGTGTGCCATTATTCTTAATTTACATTCAAACGTCATGCTAGTTTGTAATTAGTATCAGTTTTGACAATTTGTACATAAATAATGATGTGGTTGACGTTTTTAACGCCTACTATTGTTTTTTGCTCAATTTCAAAAACCTACAAGGACATATCATTAGTACAGTACAATTTTATTTAGAAAAATAAAACTGATATTTTATAAGACATTTTGTATTAAAGTGATACATTGCTATTATTTTTGGAAATAGAAAAAAGTAAGATTCTTTGTGATACGTCACTCGACCTAGGTTGCCGTTTCAAAAAATTCAAGATAGCGGCCATACGCTAAACGCTGACGTCAAAAACATTTGCCTTAAAATATGCAGGATAACGTCTCATTCTCCGTAACTTACGAAACCCCTCCACCATGGACTGTGAATACACCAAAAATCATTACAAGATTAAACGAGTTTAGCAAATATACCTACAACGAATCATCAAGTGATATTACAAAATCTCAAAATCGTCTCAAGTCAATACAACGAATTTACTCATATTTACTCAGGTGCGTCAAAATATGATGAAGGAGTAGGAGCAGCAGTAATAACAAGAAAAACTTACACGTTACCATTCGAATGCAGTGTCTACACAGCCGAACTATTTATATGCATTATATTGTGCTATCACTGGAATAAATGGCTTCCAAATAGAGAAAGCTGTCATACTTACCGACTCCCTTAGTTCACTACAAACAATAAGACATACCTACCCCACTAACATCATAGCAACGAAAATTTAAAGGGAACTACTGGAAAGCCATAATTGTTTTTATCTGGGTTCCTTCTCATATCGGAATATTAGGCAACGAAGAGGCGGACAAAATGTGCTCGTGAAGCACAAAACGCAAAGGATTCTATCATAGTAACAGACATTGTAAATAGCGATGCAAAAACTCATATCAAATCAAACGTGCAAAGTGCGTGGCAATCTCGATGGAACAACTCGACATTACATCTGATAAAAACGAAACCAACAGTGAAGCCGTAGCCAGATCTCCCTGTGAACCGTAGATCCCAAGTGATAGTAACACGTCTCAGACTAGGACACACAAATTTTACTCATCCATACCTTATTACGAAAGATCGCGAACCGACATGTGAAAATTGTGGAATAAAACAAACGGTAAAACATGTTATGACCAACTGCCCCAAATTCAACACAGAAAGAGCAAAACACAAGATTCCTACATCATTAGACCAAGCTGTTCTTACAATAACGTTTTAATGTTTCTAAGTGAAATTAATATTGTTAACAAAATTTAAAAAACTAACTTTGATACACTGTCCCTCGCTAATGGCCCTCTGGGTTGATGCGATAAAATAAAAAAAAACGTCTCATTCATCGTCCTGAATAGGTACTTTTTGACGTATTTACGTAAAGCTACTAGTTTATTCATAAATAAATCATAGATAAACAATAACTGTGAATACGTTGGCTGTGAACATTATTCAATAATGACAGAAAGATAATGTACAAAAAGCGGGAATTTCTATTTTAAACAAGACCAAGTGGAACTCATTTTTTGATTAAGGAAAAAATTACCTCAAATTTAAAAGCGTGTTTTAACCCAAATTTGACTCTATTCTACGTGAAATAAAAGAAAAAAGTGACACAGAAACGAAAACGGAAAGTTTTAACTACTTCTGTACACAGTTTATAAGTTGTTTAAACAGTACATGCATATTTTATGTGGAAATTGCGGTTAATTACGTAAGAACTAGTTTTATTCTTTTCTGTATCTACTCCAGAAGAATGTTTGTATTAAACATTCTTTGTTGCATTTTACAGCACCGTTGACTGTAGGAGTGTTGTTATAATCAGTTTTTTCTCAATTATAGTAAAAGCCTAATTTTTTTGGTTTCTAAATAAATCTCTGGCGGACCTGAGTGATGACTTCCAAAACTTACAATTGGGTGATGCCACAGGTAATTTAGTACTATTAACTGTCCGTTACATTAAACTTTCATGAATAAATGGATTGTTAACAACGTACTAAAAATTAATGAGTTTCATTCGTGAAATTCATGAAATTATCAACTAATTTATTTATATTTACTATATATTGCAATACATACTCCCTAAGGTGAATGGGGATGGGATATTCCACGAATATATTCTGGACAAGATTGAAATTGCATGATTTAATACAAATAAATGTGTCAACTATGTTAATAAACTACGTTATTTATTGAAATATATTTATTTCTAGTTTAGCAGAACAATAAAAAATAATTTTCAGGTACAAAAATACAACAATTACTTAAGTATACAGGGTGGGCCGGATTTAATTGACGTATACAGAGATCTCGTGAACCACAATAGACACAGTATTGATTAAATGGAGAAAAAGTTTAGTACCTATATTAATAGGAAATTAGATGGTTCAAAAAAATTTAAAATATCTCGACTAGTTGCCGAATATTTGACAAAATCCGAAGATGGTCCTTTTCGTTTTTTAAATTTGCCGTCGTTATTATGAAAGATATCAAAAAAAGTATTAACAACTTTCTCCAATAAACAAGGTTTTCTATAAATTACCATACCAAAAACTTCTTTACGACGTTTCGTCTTTACAGGGTCACCATCAACTTCATTTTTTTAAATACGGACCTGGATTTTTTATTGCAATATTTTTTACGTTTTGTATAGATACATACAATGATATAGCATACTTGACGATTCTACCACGTTTCGTCTTTCAAAAATCATCATCTTTTTTGAGTCCGGTTTTCTTTACTAAAGTTAAATTATTAATTTTAAATATTGAGCATTAAATAAGAATTTTGAAAGAAAATGATTGAATTGAACAATTTATTTTGAAACTTAATGACAATGAATAAAATAATGATTTACAAATGGGCCTAAGGTAATAATAAGTTAAAAATCAGTTATAAAAGATGTTCAAACTGACGTCCGTTCTGTGCAGTACATAATTCGATCCTCCTTGACAAATGAGACGCATATCTACCATATTATTCGGCATATTTTTTCTGGACACATCGTTTTTTATGAAGCCCCATACAAAATAATCTATGGGGTTAAGACATGGGGATCGAGGGGGCCATCTTGTCGGCCTGTTGGTACCAATACAATTATCTCCAAAATACTCATATACTGTAAAACTCTTCTCAAATTTTCAGAAGTTAGGTACTACTACGAAGTTATAAAACGATTTTATTTAGTTCGGCACGTAGCACCTAGTTCTTGTTAACCGATTTTCCATACTGTAGTATACCAATTGTGGTACGCCACTGAATTATTTTTGGGTTCTGGTTTTTGTATGTTTGAAGTTAAAAACTAAGCGAACGGCAGTATAGTTTTGGATGTAGAATAGAAATATATACATTAAAGTTTGATGACAAGTTGGTCGATATTTTTATTTCACAACCTATCATATTATAGGGATAGTAAATGTGCATCATCACATTTTGTGGCATAATATATCGCAGTGGCGACGAGGATTTTGTTCTTAAGTTCTGCAATTAAATCGCAGTTAGTGTGAAATTCCACGTGCAGTTTTTTTTTGTTGTGAGTTCACCCAAAATGGCCGAAACTCGTGAAATTATTGGACATTTGAGGGAATTCGACCCATCATCGTCAGATTGGTCTATTTTCAGTCGACGGTTAGAAAATTATTTTCTGGCGAATGCCATTGTAGAAGATAAACGCAAAGCCGCTATTTTGCTGAATGCACTTAGTGAAGAAGCCTACAAACTAGTGCAAAATTTGTGTTTACCAGTGCAACCAGAAAAAAAGAAATATTCTGAATTGATTACATCATTAACGGAACATTTTCAACCAAGTTTAGGTGTGTTTCCGGCTCGATTAAAGTTTTATAATTCGCGGAAATTGCCGAGTGAAACAGCGCGAGAATGGTCTGCTCGGTTGAGAAGTTTAGCAGTGTTGTGCGATTTTGAAAATACGGAGCTAGATTTAGTGCTTCGTGATCATTTTGTAATTGGGTATAACCCAGGTGCGGTCCAAGATCGATTGCTGGAAGAAAAAAAGAACGTTTCCTTAAAAAACGTTGTTGAAATTGCAACGGCTAAAGCAGCTGCTCATGGTACTTTGCCAGAATTTAACCATGCTGCTGTGAAACGAGAACTGGACATCCAGTATGCGCAGGCGAAACCAAATTCGTCGCGCACTCTCCAGAAGCCATCTACGTCAGTAGGTTCAGCCACAACGCGCAGTAACTACAACGAACAAGGGAGACAGCAACAACAAAAAACTCTACCGGCAAAGGACAAATGCAAGGTGTGTGGAAGGAAGAACCACAAATCAGATAAGTGTTCTTTTCGAAATTGTTTTTGTCACATTTGCAATATTAAGGGTCATTTGGCTCCGATGTGTAATAAAAAAAATAATAACAAATCTTCAAATCATTCTAATCAAAATTATTTAGAATCTGATTTTTCTTTGTACAATTTAGATTCAAAAACTGATCCAATAATTATTGATCTACAAATTGATAACAATAAGTATGCTTTCAATCTAGATACAGGGTCAAGTTTTACAGTTATTTCAGAAAGTTTTTTTGAACACAATTTCAAGGCTAAAACATTGCATAAAACGGACAAAATTTTCAATTTATACAACGGAGAGCAAATAGTACCTATAGGATACATAGTTTGTAATATTGTTTATAAAAATGTAAACAATGAATTAAATATTTATGTTATACCAGCGGCATCTGGTCCACCTTTGCTAGGACGTGATTTTTTTAATCTGTTCAATCTTAATATTTCAAATAATTTTTACTTGGGCCTACCTGATGATTTAAAATTTTTACTAAATAAGTTTAGCGAAGTTTTTGAAACAGGCCTTGGTACTTTTAATAAGGGAGTGATTTCAATAAATTTAAAAAATGAAGAAGTTTCTCCGAAATTCATTAAAGCTCGTCCGCTCCCATTTGCGATCAAGGAAAAGGTTGAAAAGGAGCTGGAGCGACTTCAAAAACTAGGAGTTATTGAACCCATAGATTACAATCCCTGGGGAACTCCGATAGTCCCAATTCTAAAAAACGATGGTACAGTTCGAATTTGCGGCGATTTTAAAATTACGGTTAATCCATTTATAGAGATAGATCAGTATCCACTACCGCGAATAGAGGAGTTATTTGTAAAATTACAGGGTGGAGTACATTTTACAAAATTGGATTTAGCTAACGCTTATACTCAAGTTTGTTTAGAGGAAAAATCGAAGACGTTAGTGGCGATATCTACTCATAAGGGATTATTTAAATACAATAGAGCCCCATTTGGGATAGCCAGCATTCCAGCTAAATTTCAAAAAATAATGGAATCACTTTTAGGTGGAATACAGGGTGTGGCTATATTTTTGGACGACATATTAATTACGGGTCGAAATAGACAAGAGCATATGTCACGGTTAAATGAAGTCTTGTCAAAATTACAAGACGTTGGCCTAAAAATATCTTTAAAAAAATGCGATTTTTTTAAAAACAAAATTTCTTATTTGGGGTTTGTCATTGATCACGAGGGGCTACACACGTCGGAAGAAAAAACTTCCGCTATTAATAATGCTCCGGTACCAGAGAATATTACCCAGCTTAAGTCGTGGTTAGGTCTAATAAACTACTATGGGAAATTTTTGCCAAATTTATCTTCGCTATTGCATCCTTTGTATGAGCTACTTAAGGCCGATGTAAAATGGTTCTGGTCAGCGAATTGTGCAAAAGTATTTGCTAAAGTTAAAAAATTATTGACATCCGCCCCGGTTTTAGTGCATTATGACCCGAATATGCCATTAAAACTTATTACTGACGCCTCACCGTATGGAGTAGCGGGGTTGATAGCTCATGTCATGTCGGATGGCACGCAAAAACCTATCGCGTATGCGTCAAGGACATTGACAAAAGCCGAGAAAAACTATTCTCAAATCGAAAAAGAGGGGCTTGCGATTATATTCGGTATTTGTAAATTTAACCAGTATGTTTACGGTCGCGAGTTCACCTTAGTAACCGATAATAAACCCCTTACTACTATCTTTCACCCAGAGAAAGGGATACCCCAATTCTCCGCAAACCGGCTACGCCGCTGGGCTGTGATTTTGTCTAATTACAACTATAAAATAGAATTTGTTAAATCCGAGCAAAATTTAGCGGATTCATTATCACGTTTACCGGAACAGTTCAATGAAAACTCGTGGGAAAATGTGGACATAGATTTTATAAATTTTTTTGAAAATAATGAACACTTTCCTTTAAATTTTAAAAACATAAAATCGGAAACTGAAGTAGATAAAACTTTAGTAACGGTTCGAAAATATGTTATGGAAGGTTGGCCCAGAAACATTTGTAAGTTAGATTCTGAAATGAAATATTTTCATAGGATACGAGATGAGTTAAGTATCGAAGATAATTGCTTATTGTGGAACAATAGAATTATAATTCCTATGAAACTCAGAAAAATAATAATAGAGGATCTTCATTCATCTCATTTGGGTATCGTGAAATCAAAAAGTTTGGCTAGATCATATTTTTGGTGGCCCAATTTAAATAAAGAGATAGAAAAAATTTGTTCTACTTGTGAGAATTGTATTTTGTATAAAAAAACACCTAATAAATCAGTTTTAAACTGTTGGCCTTATCCAGAGGAGGTGTGGTCACGTTTACACTTAGATTATTTAGGTCCTTTTTTACAAAAACATTTTCTAATTTTGGTTGATTCTTTTAGTAAATGGATAGAGGTCTTTGCAGTTCCCAATATAACGTCTAAGACCACTATAGAGATATTGAGGACTACTTTTGCAAGATTTGGTCTTCCAAAGCTTTTAGTTACAGATAATGCAACAAATTTTTGTTCTAACGAATTTGAATTTTTTTTGAAGCAAAATAATATTAAACACATAACGTCACCCCCTTATCAACCTTCTTCCAATGGAGCGGCCGAAAATGTCGTAAAGACCGTTAAAAATGCTTTAAAAAAGGCATTAGGCAAAAGTATATCGTTAGATTTGAATAAAGTTTTAAATAATTTCTTGTTTGACTACAGAAATGTATCACACTGCACAACAGGAAAAAGTCCGGCTAGCCTTATGTTTAGGCGTAATTTACGTACACGCTTTGATTCACTTTTGCCTAATAGCTCTAATGGTGACCCAAGTAACAAAGATCTAACGAATCATATTTTGGCAAAGCAAAAATTGCAAAAATTTTATCATGGTGGATCTAGAAATATAGTTCTTGACATTAATGATAAAGTTATCGTAAAAAATTATGAAAATGTTAGTAAACCTACCTGGTGTAAGGGTGTAATTAAAAAAAAATTAGGAAAATGTGTTTATTTGGTATTCATTCCTGAATTAAATATTGTATGGAAGCGCCACCTGAATCAAATTAAATTAATTAATCATGTAGAAGCCTCACTTCCCAGCAATACAAATTCAGATGGCACTACCAAAGAAATTACTGTAAGTGATGAAAGTGAAAACGAAAATGTTCGTTTGTGCGCGAATACAGAAACAGTTGAAGGTGAGCCCTTGCGACCAAAAAGGAACATTAAACCGATTGAGCGGCTTAATTATGAATAATATTATATTTGTCAAAATAATAACATTTTCTTTTGCGGGGGGGAATACTGTAGTATACCAATTGTGGTACGCCACTGAATTATTTTTGGGTTCTGGTTTTTGTATGTTTGAAGTTAAAAACTAAGCGAACGGCAGTATAGTTTTGGATGTAGAATAGAAATATATACATTAAAGTTTGATGACAAGTTGGTCGATATTTTTATTTCACAACCTATCATATTATAGGGATAGTAAATGTGCATCATCACATTTTGTGGCATAATATATCGCACATACATTTCCCGTTAACCAATTTAACAGATTTTTGGACACATATCTAGTGCACTCAATTTCTTATTTTAATTTTCAATATTTAAAATTATTAATTTGACTTAAAAAATATGATGATTTTTGAAAGACGAAACGTGGTAGAATCGTCAAGTATACTATATCATTGTATGTATCTATACAAAATGTAAAAAATATTGCAATAAAAATCCAGGCCCGTATTTAAAAAAATGAAGTTGATGGTGACCCTGTAAAGACGAAACGTTGGTATGGTAATTTATAGAAAACCTCGTTTATTGAAAAAAGTTGACAATACTTTTTTGATATCTTTCATAATAACGACGGCAAATTTAAAAAACGAAAAGGACCATTTTCGGATTTTGTCAAATATCTCGGCAACGGTCTAATTTCCTATTAATATACCAAACTTTTAATCGATATTGTATCTATTGCGGTTTACGAGTTATCTGTATACGTCAATTAAATCCGGTCCACCCTGTATACACATGATTGTCCAAATCTCTGAAAAAAATTATCCACGCATTTATGTTTGTCCGTAGATCAATGCTGTTATTTCTTTATTTTCTACTTCCACCAAGCAAAGCTTTAAATATAAGCTGTCTTGCACAGTTGAGCTGCTTTAATAAACTCACAAATCACGGAATTTTTGCGGTCATTACAAATGAATACGGAAGAGGTGAACAAAACACTACTCATTCGCAGAATGGACTTTAATAGACATGACTCACATGCGAAGTGCACCTTCTACAGGCATAAATATTACACTCCCGGAATTATTTTTGAACACTAAATACTTTTAATTGGCTTTATTTTTTCCAGTTTGCTGGCCATTATTGAGAATTTATAATCTTTTGGTGCCTTTATGGCTTCTGAGGTATCTTTTAATTGTGGAATATAGAACGTTATAAAAATGTTGCTCGCTTCCGTTTCACATATTAATAGACTGTCTTCAATCATGGGAACTGTTTTTATTATCTAAAAACTGTCATGGACTATCAACATACTGATGCTACACAATATGTTGGATTCGAATGTAGAATTTGTAACTACGCATGTCTGGTTTTATGTATTTCTGATCTATTTATTATTTGAACGCTTCATGTATTTGTCTTATTATAAACTGTGTCCGTAAAGTATGGAACCAAATTCATTTTTAGCTAAACAGGCCATTTTAAGAAATAATCCTGAAACACGTCGATTTTTTATTTTAATTTACCGTATTTTAAAATAATAATCGAATATACAGGGTGAATTACTTTCGAGTAATAACGTCACCACCGTCAATTTTTTTAAATGGAACACCCCCATTTTGTCTTAATTTTCGGATTACTCTAGCTGAGCTGATTCCAAATATGTATCACATGTTGATTCCAATTGGTACAGGGTGGACAAAAATACAATAGTTTTGTGTGTGGTCATAAAGTAGCGCGTAACATTCTTTATTAGTTATATTAACAATATTATCAAAAATACTTATTGTCTAGCGGACAGAATATGATGAAATACATGACTTTATAAATGTTCGAACTGCAGCCCTTGCTGTATTTGACAGTAACCCAAATTGTGTACAAATTCTTGTTGAACCTTGTTTATTGTGTCTTGAGAAATATTTTTTATTGCTGTCTGAATTCTCTTTTTTAATTCTTGAATATTTGCTGGTTTCGTTTGATACACAACATTCTTCAGATGGCCCCACATAAAATAATCAAAAGGATTGAGATCTGGTGACCACGCTGGCCATTCAATAGGTCCACGTCTACCAATCCACCTGTTTGGAAAAAATTCATATAGGTACCTTCTAACATCTACAGCATAATGTGGAGGTGCACCATCCTGTTGGAACCATAAACTTTCATCAAAACCTCCAGGATTACGTCTGCTGGGAAACACATTACGTAAAGTAGGTACGAGATACCCCCTTAAAAACTCAAGGTACGTTGCCCCGTTTAAATTACCTTCGATAAAGTAGGGTCCGATGATTCGATTTCTTACAATTCCAACCCATACATTTACCTTTTGCGGGTATTGTGTATGATGCTCACATATCCAGTGGGGGATTTCTTTTGCCCAGTATCTACAATTCTGACGGTTAACCTCGCCATTTAATGTTCTATCATCTTTGTTTAATTCCTGCACAAGTTTGATTTCATAAGGATGTCATTTTTCAAGCATTAATAGTTTTTGTACCATTGTTTTGCTAACACCGATATCGCGACTAACTTTACGCATAGAAGTGTGTGCATCTTCTTCAAAACTATAAGTAAAACATCTAATGCTGTATCAGCATTTGCAGAGGGACGACCTGATTTGCGTGCATTTTTAACTGTACCAGTTTCTCGAAATTTCTTTTCAATCTTATCGACTGTTGAACGCGTTATAGGTCTTTTTGTATATTTATCATTAAACAAATTGCATACTTCCATCTGAGTTCGCGATCTGTCTCCGTACCCAATCATCATAAGTATTTCAATTTTTTGTTTTACATTTAACTCCATTTCCACTTCAAATTAAATTTAAGCAATAATTAAAACATTCACGAATACCAAAAATATTGTAGTACTAAACTGTCACTGTACATCAATAAATCACTAAACAAATAATGACATTTCACAAATTTGAAATTGATAAGAAATAATTTCTTTTATATTCTGTCTGCTAGATCACAAGTACCAAACATGTTTGGAAATAGCTCATTTTTATTAATCTAAAAATGTAACAAACTACAGGGTGTTACATTTAAACCAATTGCCGCTAGACAATAAGTATTTTTGATAATATTGTTAATTTCACTAATAAAGAATGTTACGCGTTACCTTATGAGCATACACAAAACTATTATATTTTTGTCTACCCTGTACCAATTGGAATCAACATGTGATACATTTTTGGAATCAGCTCAGCTAGAGTAATCCGAAAATTGAGACAAAATGGGGGTGTTCCATTTAAAAAACATGACGGTAACGTCATTACTCGAAAGTAATTCACCCTGTATATTAGAATATTATTTTAAAATACGGTAAATTAGAATCAAAAATCGACGTGACTCAGGATTATTTCTTAAAATGGTCTATTTAGCTAAAAATGAATTTGTTCCACACTTTACGGACACAGAGTATAATAAAAACTTGGTTGCAGATAGAGCAGTAATTTAAATAATTCAATAAAAAACTTGTTGACATTATAACGTTTAAATACTGCATGCACTTTTTGGAATTGCACTGCGTGAACTATAAAAAGCTAGTGCGCACGCGTCTGATACTTTACAACCCAATCCGATTTATGTTTTAACAATTATATTGTTGTCTATTTGCATTTGTCCGCGTAGAAGTCGAAAATGGTTCTAATAGGATTTTTAATTAGGTTTTTACGTTATTATGAATGTTAGTATTCCATTGCACCAAGCTTTTAAGTGAGTTCAACGTTTTTTGAATAAAATCGGGTTGAGCTTTCAAACGTGCCAGAATAAAATGCAATTTAAATCAAAAGCATTAAGGAGTATTGATATCAACTTCGATGCAAATCACCCCCAAACTTCCTACTCTTTGGTGATGAGTTTCAATAAAATACGAAACATGTCTTCCAGTGGCGGATGATTAACGTAGGGGCTAGCCGGGCCCTACGGCTCAGGACGCAAACGTCACCCTGCGTGAATAATGGCTATCAAAAATTGCTCGTTTATTAATATACTATTTTACTTTCTAGTTCGTTTTAAAAACGTGGTATATTAAAATTTGTATCATTCATTATAGTTTTGGTTATTTTTTATTGTCTTTTTATTTTGTTTTATTTCGCCACTTTTAACTAGCAGTTTTACGAATTAATAAAAATTGAAATATCATTCATTATATTATGAAATAATCCGCGTCATGTTTATTGCATTGTTAATTATTTTTAAGATAAATTAGTTCAGGAGTTTATATATGAAACAATATCTTTTAGGAAGTCCCAGATTAATGAGCCCTCGGAATTACGACTCTGAAAAATGTTCACTGAAATAATTGCACAAGACAAATGCCGTCAATTTAGGTGCTACCTTCTCATAATTTTTTAAAAGAAATTTTTAATGGGATAAAAGTCAACCTTTTCCAACAGCACATACTTTAAGGATAATAAATGACAGCTAGATAAGCTTTTACTGTCCAACAGTGTGTAGATTAGAGTAATTTCTAATATTTTATGGTTTTTTTAACACCAAACAAAACATAACCTAAAAACTCCAACTTCGAATCCAGCTGTTTATTTCACACGGGTTCCGCCTTTTTTTTACCAAAATATCCATGTTTTTTTTATTAAATAAAGTATAAATCGGTTTTCCTTTATTATAAAATATAATAGTCTTTGTTCACTCCCTATTTGTATTAACACGATTACATCGTCACATGTATATTTGCTGAAAACATATTCATAATCTTGACGTTTTATCGTATTTTGATGTATGTATTTCTCTAAAGTAACATTTTTCACATGCTATAGCCTACACGATTTTTTCATTGTCAGTTATTGTGTTCATGAATTGTCGAGCAGAATTAGGGCTGATTCTACATCGTGGATTCTTGTCAACTCTTGTATGTGAATATGCTGACAGAATCTATTTAAATACTCTTTTCATACTAGTTATTTACTGCTACAAATACGTATAAATTGTACACCATCCAAAAAAGTATTTTTTGGTGTTATAATTTGTTCTACCCACACTACACATTCAATGTTTTATTCTAATAAGTAGCATGCACAAATCAACAAGTTTATAAAGTTGTTTTTCAATTTCTATAGCTAATTGCCAATGCCATTCAACGGAGGAAAAAGTCTATTTACCAAATGCATTCACGTATTTGCCAACAGGCTTTTACTGTTAGATATGTTTTTTAATGAAGTAAATAATTTTGCTAATCAGTCATTTTACGTGATAAAATCATGGGAGATAGGGTTGACAGATTTTATAAAACGTTAATTTTTCCAACAAAATTAGTAGGTAATTGAAAAACTTTGAGTTGAAAAAGTAAAAGCAAAGTTATAGTTGTCATTAATGATAGCTGTAAATAATTTTACTAAGATAATTACTCTCAATTATTTGTAATACACAATATTAAACCCAACAAATGCCAGCTACGTAATTGTCAAACTTAAATCAGCTACTAGTGCTCCATGAAATGCCAAAACGACCATCTGCAAGCGTTTTGAAAACCATCCTTGAACCTAACCTAACTGTTCCATGAGATACAAACATTAAACCGGTCATATCTCCCTCGTCCTGACACCACAATCGATGTCCATTGTCTTTGCAATTTTCCTTTCTTTTAGTGTGCTGCTATAACGAATTGTTCCTCCAATGACTAGGATTTTAAAAATAGGGCGTTTCCAGTATTTTTGGAGAATAAAACACGTAGTTAACGAAAGATGAAACAGACATATTGTGTTTCCTATCAGTGGCGGCTCGTGAACTTTTTATGAGAGGAGTCTAGACATAAAACGTTTTTGTAAAAATATACTCTATTCAGCCAATTAATTTAACCTTTGCGCAGCGACCGTACCAGCTTATTCAGTGACAAAATCAATTGTTGCCCAGCAAGAACCGACGTGGAGGTATATAGTTTCTCTTGTAAAAAAATTTTTTTTGGTCGTTTTCTTTTTATTTTTATTTTTTTTTCAAAATATCATATTTTGTATTTTTAATTGATTTTATTAACTTTTTTTTATATATTAACGGAATCCTACGGTCTTTAATTTTTTTAATTTAATATCAAACTGCATCAACCACTAAGGGTTATTAGCAGTGGGACAATACAATTTCTATGCTTTTAGTGTACAATAAAATATATACAGTTATGTGGTGGGTAGCTTAAATTTTAGAACAGAGATTAGTTTGGTTGAGGAACCCTAATACATTTTCCATGTTGCAACTTTCATTCAGTATGTTCTCTAACGGTCCTTCAATACTGTTTTGTTCACGTTGCGTTTTAAATTTTGGGCACTGCACTAATATGTGTGATACACTTATTTGCACATTACATATGTCACATATGGGCGGATTGTCTTTGGACAGTGAATATTGGTGGGCCTACGGTCTTTGGTATGCGAAAAAAAAAAAATAAGTAAAAAAAAAAATGATCAATTATCATAAAATGTATCATTTTGTTTTAAGCGTTTTACTAAATCTTTTTTAATAGATATTAAACTAACATTGAATACACGATTTTGGCCGATTGTATTTCGCAGGTAAGTTTTAATTCGTTTGAGAGTAGAAAAGGATGCCGACGTGACAGGAATGGTGACTGTCAAACAGAGTAGTTTATAAAACTGAGGTAAAACTTGTTGAAAATCATTATTTATCATTAAGTTTATCATATCGGCGTGACTGTCGTACTGACCTAAAATATCTTTATCCGAGTATACAACGCATAGTTCATTGTGCAGTGCTATTTTATCAAAAAAATTATATTTTAGATCTAAGTTATCTAAAAGTGTAATGGGAAAACCTTTTGAAAAACATTCGAATAAGCTTTTATTCGTCAAGTCGAAAAACTTCAATTCATGTAAATCGGAAAATCGTATCTCAATTTGACCTTTAATAGTATCTAAAATTTCATAAAAAAGTTGTTTATAATGTAGTTTGTTGTCTACCAAATTATATGCAGCACGCAACACGATATGCCTAGACACTCGTATTCTGTATTCCCCAGTTGGTGTTGAACAAAACGTGTTTCGGTATTGAGAGGTTTGAAGAATCTAGCCTCAGGGGTTGTCAGATTCAAAAATTACTAGTGAAAACGGGGAATTAATTGTAAAATTTGAAAATTATTAGATAAACAGGAAATAAAATGAAGAAAAATCAATTGGAGAAATTGTTGAGGAGGCTGAGCCTCCTTCGAGCAGCCGCCACTGTTTCCTATATTTCAGTACGAATTGACACAAACTAAATAGAACATAACTACTTGGAAATAATTACAACTACAGTGATGCAGAGCATTGGAATTTAATCAAATTTGTTTCAAAATTAACCCAGAGATTGCTCATATTGTTCTACTGTTGTATTCTAGGAAGTCTAGAAGGTGTTAACATTAATTTACTACTTTACATCGGTAGCCTAATATGTTGGCCATAGATAAATTCAACATACGTAGTATATGCATGTTCTAAAATCTAAAATACAATAATCAGATATCAAGTATCAGTATTATAGGAGGTTTGTCGAAAAATATCTCTTTTACTCAAGAGTAAAGTAAATGTAATTTTGACAATATCGAACAATGTTATTGAAAAAGTTAGTCAGAACTGAAAACTATGTTCAAATATGCAACTACATCCATTTACATTGCAAAATAGACGTCAAAAATAAAAGTTTAATACAATTATAACGTCTTAAAATTACTTTTCAAAGAACATAGACCGTTCACTAAGAAGCAACAACTACTTCTATGTGCTAAGTGCCCCGACAGACATTGAACTACACTTCTACTTAATTAAACGGGGGTTGGGATATCTGCACGATATAGCCAACCATTCTGGTTTGTGATTATAACGGACAAGTTATGTTGTCCCTTCATGTTCATTGCGGGCTTAAATTGCAAAATTGTTAAAAATCATCAAGAAGCGAGAGTTATAATCACAAGAAAAAAATGTTCATTCAAAATAGACACAGTATTAAACAAGTACAAAACCTATTTTTTAAATGTAGATGGATGTAATTGCATATTTGATCGTAGTTTTCAGTAATTATCAACTTTTTCAATATTATTTTTCGATATTGTCAAATTTGAAGGTACTTTACTCTTGAGTAAAATTAATATTTTTTTAACAACTCGCATAATACTGGAAAAAATTGATATCTGATTATTGTATTTTAGATTTTAGAAATAAAGAACTTTTTCTGAAAAATAAGCTTCTTTAAATCTTATTACAGTTTCCTGTAATATTGTCGTATTTAATAGAGTGAATGTATCAAGAGATGTCGAAAGGAATAATTATAAATATTCAACACTATGAATTTTTTGAAAAATAATATTTTTTTCAGAAACAGTGGCCGTTCAACTAAGGAGCAACAACTACTTCACGTGCATATGCACCGCCGGATATTGAATTACACCCCAAAGTCAAACGGGGTTGGTATATCTACAAGATATTTTAGTTGAACGGCCACTGTTTTTGAAAAAAATATTATTTTTCAAAAAATTCATAGTGTTGAATATGTATAATTATTCCTTTCGACATCTGTTGATAAGCTTCTTTCCTAAGATCAAAAATAAAAAAGTTTCCCATATGGTTCCAACTTACTAGAAAAAATGAAAAGTTCTTTTTATTGTATACATGTACGAAACAGTGTAAAAGAAAATTGGGTGTTTATAAAAATATGGCATATGTTTTCCATTGAGAACATGTTTTAACTTAAACATCAAATATAATTTCACTAAAAAGTAACTTTTAAAGTGAAGATGACAATAATAGTAATATCACATTTTATTTTCCATCAATTTTTACCGATGAAATAATAAAACGTGGTCAGAAATATTGAAAATTTTATTAGACGTAACTTAATGATATTATTTATTAGAAAAAATGAAAAGTTATTTTCGGTCTCTTCCAAATGTGATGTAAATAATGGACAAATAGAACTTCTCCACAACATCTCGACTTTCTTAAGCAACTTGACCATTTCACTATTTTACGTATATTTGTACCAACTTTATACAAGTCATTAAGGTGATTAAACAAACACATTACTTACCGACTATGAATTATATATTGATTAATAGCACTGAAGTGATTGTTCTGAGGCGAAGCCCATGATAAATCCACTGTTCGGGATGTGAAACTCACTATTAAGGGCCGACCTGGTGGGTCTGGAACATCTGAAAATTCAATTTCAATTTCTCAATCCATCATTAAAAAAACAACAAAAGTTTTATAAGTACTTCAGAAGCAACCAACTTCTTGTTCGGTAATGACAGGCTAATCCAGCACATGATTGTATAATATACTTATTTTATAATATATTTTTTCTACTCCTATACTATAAGTTGTTAATTAAATGCCAATTTTCAGTTTCATAATGATACTCATTATAGTATAAAACTAGACTTTTAAATAACCAAATAGACAAACCCAATATTTTCTGTAGAATATGTTTGATAGTTTCTAAGAGATTCGTGTTTTATGACAGTTTCAATCTGTTGCGTTAGTCAAAAAGGTAGATACCTTCCACTTTTTAAAAGAAATGTCAAGCGACGAAGAGTACAAATTCGTTTATGACTAAAGACGGTACACCTCAAGTACTTATTGGTAATTTGTATTTAAACAAAATTGAGTAAAATGTAATGTATAATTTATCTTGTTTATTGTTAATAGTCAAATTAAGTTCATAGTTATTATTGTGGTTATTTTGTGAGAATAAAAATTAAGTTGAAGAACTTATTTTTCATTCATATTTTATTTCTTATTGTTTGTATAAAAGAATATTAAAAATTTAAACAAAGCAATGTTCTTGAATTCAAATAAAATTTCATGTTCGTAGAAAAAATTGTGCATGCAGCTCTCATGTAATGATTATTAATACACTCGACTTTGGCTCGTTTCGTATCCCAGTTAATGCTTGTATATTAATAACCATAATTACATATTCGTTGCATAATATACTATTATAATATTCCGGGTCACAATCTGGGCAAGTTAAGAAATTAAACTCTTTTTTTTACCAGGCCAGATTATGACGGAATCTCCAATAACTCACTATAACAATAATTATAATAATACTAACTATTTATAAATATGAAAAGTAATTTGACAATTACTATTATTTAAAATTTCTATTCCATCAATGATTTACCATCTATTTTAACTTGTCAGTGTGGCCTCATTACTATGAAATAGTTGTCTCATTATCTTCATTCTCTTTGAAAGTGAATTTTTAATATACGACCTCCGCCACCGCAGAGGAGTTCCAACCTCCAAGTTCTTTTACCGATAGTAGATCGCCACCATTTTCTACAAGCATAGTCGCCGAGGATCTGCGAAACGAGTGCCCTGTGTAGAGCTGAAGATTTTCCAATTTTAAAAATACTGCAATTTTCTTTGGAACAGCTCCAATAGTACGAATGCCCACAACTTACCATTCCTATAACCAATGAAG
Organism: Lochmaea capreae; assembly: GCA_949126875.1. Lineage (NCBI taxonomy): Eukaryota > Metazoa > Arthropoda > Insecta > Coleoptera > Chrysomelidae > Lochmaea > Lochmaea capreae. Next base: position 11,547,667 of record OX421402.1, on the reverse strand, counting down.
AATCGCCGATTTTCCAAATTTGAAGGCCGCAGCTCTACGTAATTTTAGTATAAACCATAGGCATCAAAAGGAAGGTCTGCCGTACACGGACTGCTCGAGCAGTTAAAGTCTGAGCGATGTACACAGACCGCTCGAGCGGTCGGCGTCGACGGGAGGTTGGAGAGCTGTCGACTGCTCTAGCGCAGTCAACGGCTCGAGCAGTCGGTGTATGCCTCGCGAACGCTCGCGAGCGGTCGACGGCACGATGGAATTTCGTCATGCAGTTGACGGCTTGAAGCGGTCGCGAATGCTCGAGCAGTCGTGTGTACGGCAGCGAATGAATGACTATAGTTCACCGCGCCGTCGCTGCTTTAAGCAGTCGGTCCCAACTGCTTGAAGCAGTCCGTGTACGGCAGGCCGAAGTCCTTCTTTGGGAATGACAAATGCCCTGTTCTTTTCAATGTAACCAAAACTCTGGTACTGGTGCTTTCACAATCATCCACAGTCAGCTTAACAAGTTCGTCACGTCTACAGGTGCCACAAATACCACAACCTTTTCAAGCAACCATTTATGATCATCTGCCTCCAACAAAAACTTAGCTACTTCTTCTTCAGACAAAAGTTTTGCTTTCTTTGGTGTATATCCATCAGACTTTTGTCTCAAGAACAAAAATAATTTTCCAAATCAGAAAATACGATTTCTTTTCTAATATGGTGTATGATAAATAATTTAAAATAACTAACCTTGAAATGTTAATGTTGTCATAAACTTTCAAAGCAAGTTTCAACGTTGAAATCTTGGTCCACAGCGACTTAGAAAAGAATAAACCTCTGATTTTCCTTTCGTATACATCTGCATTAACCACCTTCACATTCTTACTTTTACGCAACTTTTCAAAATTTTCATATTGTTTTTGATATCGCTCTTGAGTTATTTTCGGCAGTAAATCAACACTCGCTGCACAGAGCACATGATTCTGCTGCACAAAGCACATGATTCTCCTAATATTTCCAAAGAAATTTGATTTCGTTCCTCCATTTCTTCAATTTCATCCATGGTCGTTGTTAAAGCGAACTCGCGAACACAAAAAACTGACGTTGTTTATAATATTGTTGTTTTTCTGTAGAATTACAAGATACGTGGTTTGTTCTTTTCTCGGAATCAAAACGTAATCTTTCAGCGGGATTACGAAAAGTCTTGAACGACACACGGCCGATACGCAAATAACGGATTCGGTTGTTATAATCCGAGGCGCAGCCGAGGATTACAATATTCAACCTCATTCCGTTATTTGCTACATATCGGCCTTGTAACGTTAATGACGATTAATTATAAATTTTCAATAATAAGAATAATGACGTCGAATGTTCAGCATAGGAAACCATTAGATACTTATAATATGGTTAATATTTCAGGATGACTCACAGGATACTGTCCATATGATTTTATTGTTTTCAAGTAAAGGAAATTTCATGTAATCTTGCTGCATAATATATATATGAGTTTTTTGCGACAGATTTTTTAATTAATGCACGTTTAAGTTTGTATTGTTTCTAGTATCGTCATAGGCTAAAGGTTTATTTTTTTCATATAATTGAAGTAAACGTATGGATAGTTTGAATATTTGAAATTTTGGAGTCTCTATATAATAAATGAGTAAAGTGTAATCTGCTTCTTTTGAAGATTATTTTCAGAAGTGAATTTTGTGCATTTTGCAATATACTTGGACGGTGTTATGCAACAACCGTCTAACCCACACTTTCTTCAAATAACGTTTTATTATCAAAAAACTCTCAATATGAGTTAGTCAACGATAAGCGAAAATGATTTAACCAACATTCGGAACCTAGCGCCATCTGTGAATACTTTTCTAACCCACAAGTTCTCAATCTACTTTGTAGAAATTTGCAACAATGGTCTATTCCACAAATCCCCCGAATTTGCTTATTTATCACTACCAACGGAGATCGTTTATTATAAGCGACAGTTGAATTTGTATAACTTTGGTATTTTCGTTATAAGCTTAAAAAATAGTACAGCAATTTATGATAGCCATTATTCACGCAGGACGGCTCGGGGCGCAAGTCACCCGAGGGAATAATGGCCATAAATTGCGAGTAGAATACTATACTTTGTCCACGACCCTTGATTTCTTTATTAAATAAGGCGAGTGTAGAACGGAAAGTAATAATTTGGTATTATTGACAATTCTAACGTTAAAATTAATAAATTTCAGGAGTACGTCAAATGTGACATATAGAGATGGGCGATACTGTGTAAAGTACCGTTATGAAAAGTATCAATACTAAAAATTTCGATATTTTATCCATACCATATATTTCAGGAACAAATTTCCTAAACAAAATACGCAGATTTACTAGTTTATTCCATGTTTTACCCCTATCTCTAGTCACCTATGTACCGAAATTTTGTTAGTGTTGAGTTGTCATGGCAAGTTATTTAAATTCAGAAGCGTGAATTATGAACTCATAATTCACTCTAATAGATATATGGGTACCATATACCTTTTGTCCACGACCACTTGAGAATAAGTCAATATTTTACCTCCTAACAAAAGGTATATATATATCTACCAGACTGAATTATGGTTCATAATTCACTAGAGTGAATTATGAACTCCTAATTCACGCTTTTACATTTAAATAACATGCCATGACAACTCAATACTCACAAAATTTCGGTACATAGGTGACTAGAGATGGGGGTAACAATATGAAATAAACTATTAAATCTGCGTATTTTGTTTAGGAAATTTGTTTCTGAAATATATCGTATCGATAAAATATCGAAATTTTTAGTATTGATACTTTTCATAACGGTACTTTACACAGTATCGCCTATCTCTATATGTCACATTTGACTTACTCCTGAAATTTATTAATTTTGATATTAGAATTGTCAATAATACCAAATTATTACTTTCCGTTATACACTCGCCTTATTTAACTCTCATTTTGGAGACTTAGAATGTTCTTTAAAAACTCAACAAAGACTCTACACCCTCGATGACTACACAGATATTAATGAAGACTTGTCGCATAAAAAATAAGTTCATAATTAATCCTATAACACCTCAAGACATGGTATCGTAAGACTGATGTTAATGAGAAAAACATAAACTGACTTAAGTTACATGATGTCACATTGTTTTTTTTTGTTTAGTGCAAAACCAATAACTGTTTATATTGAGTTTTGCATAAACCATTTAAACCACTTTGACATTGTTTTTTTATTTTGGGTTATAAATTCATTTTTCCTATTTATTCGTGTAAAAGTAAAAACAAAAATAAAAAGCGTTTGTCAATAATTCTATTTATTACATTTGTTTAATCTTTGGAGTCAATTATCTCAAAAAGCAAAACTGTTGCTTAGACCATTGTTGTAGTATTGACAGTGCAAAAGCATTATACAGTATAATTAGGTTTTTTTCTGACATAATTTCCCTTACCTGAAAAAATTTTCTATTAAAACTCTTATTCTTTTTATGTGTTCCGTCCATTTTAAATATTGATCTATTATTATTCCAAGGTATCTTATTGACGAACATTTTGTTAAACTCTTGCATTTGCAGTTTTGTATTTGACAACAGTTAGTGTGATGAATTTGTAAAACAGATTGATTTGTTATTGTAAATGTGATATATTTAGTTTTTGCAACATTTAGAACTATTCATAAGCCATAATTGGATTCTATTTAAATCTGCTTCAGTCCTCTTTTTCACGAAATCTAATGATTTTTCAGAGAATATAAGGACAGTCTCATCAGTGTAACAAATCCTTTGAAATTGTTAATTTTTGAGATATTATTCATTTATATTAAAAATAAAATGAGACCTAACACTGTTCCTTGCGGTATTCCCGTTTTTATTTTGAGCTCAGTACTGGATATATCTCCTATTTTCACTCTTTGGATTCTGTTTGTTAGATAATTTTCCATGAGTTTTAGAGCTGTACCGCAAATGACATAATTACATAATTTGTTTAGCAGTTTTTCATGTTCCACAGTGTCGAAAGCCTTGGCTAAATCTATGCTGAATGAATATATTATATTTAAAAGTTTTTAAATTCCCAAAAAATACTTCACGGATAGGGATGGTAAAACAAATTTCTAATATAGAAAAACCAGATTGCTTAGGGTTTCTACCTATCATATAATTTCACTTTTTTTATTGAGGTTATTATGTTTTTTAAAATTTTATTTTATACTTTGTTAATAATTATGTTCAATATCACATTCGCTTGATAATAATAGTTGCCTTTAATTATATGCATATGTATTACTATTATTCCTTTCAGATCTATTGATTCTTTCAATATCCCTTCATACAGTGAAACGGGTATTTAGAGCAAAACGATTAATCACAGGTCTCAAATTTATTTCAATAGAATTGAATAAAAATTATAAAAATTGTGAACCGTGCGTGACGTATTTATCACAATGTACTCATTGGACCAGGAAGAGTAATTCTATCCAGATTTGTCGAAATATCCGTAGTTTGTTCCAAATTTTTGTTATTCTGCATACTAGAGAATATTTTTAAATTTTGTGACCTATTACTTTCCACTTTACGTGAGTTTTGTTTCAAATGGTGAAAATTATGAGAGATGTTCGAAAAGTAATTCAAATTTATTCCAACAACGGATAAAACAATGTTATTAAATTCGGAATAGAAGTGGTGACATTTTTCAATTACACCATTCAATATTGGTTAGTGATAATGAAGTCAAACTCGTTCGAAACGTGCATAATTGTTATACGCCATTTAAAGTGAGTTTAGGAGTGACCAGGATATTTGCTTAACCACTACAAGCGGTCAATTAGTCGTTTATTGAGCATATGTATGCTGACTCGATTAATTTTACGGATTTTCAATCCCCTTTTTTATATTTCATATCGACGAAAGTTGTGCATACATTATGAGGTCATTCCATATTTTTTATTTTTTAAAATAAAAAGTTACTTTTCAAGAACGAAAAAATATAAAAAATAACTCCACTGTCCTTAAAAATATACTCAATCGAACCAAAAACACTTTTACATAATAATAATAATAATAACGTTTATTTGCAAAAAGAAAGGAAAAAGTTTACAATGTAGTAACACCAAAATACAAAAAATACAAAATATACAAATAAACATGAAAAGGACACAAAAGTATTTCAAATACTTGTTTGTGTTAAAATAATACATCCAAAAATTTGAGTTTCTTTATAGCAAAAATATACAGAGTACGAATAAAACTAAAAAAGAGAACCAATACCAATAGGTTGTAGGGGAAATGTACAGAGCTCACCCCTCAATCAACTTATTCACTTCATATAGATCCAAACCAATTATGAAACGTTTAATCCTTTTCTTAAAGAGGTTTATATTATTTAGTGAAAAAATATATGATTTGTACATTTGTGGCAAAGAATTATACAGTTTGGCAGCTATGTATGAAAAACTTCTTTGGCCGACTGATTTGTTTGTTAGGGGCATTTGAATGTTTTTGTTAATCTTGTGGCGCGTTTCATATTTGTGTTCTATTTTATTGAGCATATTTTTATGATTGTACACATACTTAGCAATATTATAGATATACAGTTGTCGAATAGTCATAACACCACTTTCCTTAAATAATTGAATTGTAGAATATATGTATGGTTTATTAAAAATTATTTTCAGAACCTTTTTTTGCAATACTTTTATCTTATTTAAGTGAGTTGGAAGAATCCCTCCCCAACCCAGAATTCCGTATTGCAATCGAGATTCTACAAGTGAATAGTAGATTATTTTTAAATAGTTTATACTTAAGAGTTTTTTTAAACATTTAAATTTAAATAGCATGTATCTTAAAGTTTTCGCTACCGCACTCATCTGCTCATCCCATTTTAAATGTTGGTCCACAATCACACCAAGATATTTAATACATTTTGCGGAATTTATCTCAATTTCTTCATCCTGGTTTTGTATGCTTAAAGTTTGATATTGGGGTAGTGTTGATGTATAATTTGTAAAGTGTATAAAATGTGTTTTGTCAAAATTTATGGTAAGTTGCATGTGATTAAACCAGTTTAATACGTGAGATAAATCATTTTGAGCTTTATTTTTCAGATCGTCCCAAGTTTTTGATGAATATAATATTGCTGTATCGTCGGCAAAACTGTAAATCTTTCCACTGCTCTCAATAGTAAGTAGACTGTTTATATAAACTGAAAATAGAATTGGTCCAAGGACAGTGCCCTGTGGGACTCCATACTCAACTTTCTGTTCATGACTGTAACAGGTGCCTATCTTCACTTGCTGAACCCGACTTTCAAGATAATTTCGCATAAGATTAAGTGCACCTCCACGTATTCCCGACTCCTCCAAAGCATCCAACAATATCTGATGATTTACAGTATCGAACGCCTTGGAAAGATCAAGAAACACGCAAAGGTTTGGTTCACTTTTATCTAGAAACCGATATATTTCATCTGTGACCACTGCTATTGCATCGTTTGTTGAAACCCCCTCCCTAAAACATGGTATGACTCAATTTTCAAATGGCTTTTTGGACGGTCTAATAGGCATTGGTATTGTCATGGTAAACATATTTTTTTGGCGATGTGTAGTGTGGACACAACTCAATATAATTTATGCTTTTTCCTTTTCTCTTTCCATCTTAACAAAAATCGCAGTAATTAGTTCAAGTTGATAATAAACCTGAAGAGAAAAGGAATATATATTTTTAATCTTCGCTCTCCTACACATCCCTATCTCTATGATGTCAACTAAGGATTTTAAAATCATTTTCATTGGAATAATATGATAAAAAGACGTAAACACGAGGCAATATTAGCATACACTATGCGCAAGAAATAATATCCTACGGTTATTAAAGAGAAGCTTAGTGAGCTAAACAAAGAATGCAAAGATTATCATTTTTGCATTCTGTATTCGTTTTAATATACAGTTATATTACTTGAATGAGAAACCTTCGTTTATATTGAACAAACTTTAGAATAATGAAAGCCAAAAAGTAAATTTGAAAGAAGAAAAACGTTTTGTAGTCATCGTCAGTAATCGATAAATCTCTTCTATTGCAAGCCAAAATAGATTAACTATATCGAATCTGAAAAACATCCTATCTCGTGGTTCTATATCCAAGAAACACTATTTTACGGTTTGACACTTTTTGTCTGTAAATTTTGGTTTTACTTCAACAGTGTCGATTTCATGTTAACAATCTTCCTGTCCTTTATATTCTTAATGATGAATGAACAGATATATACTCTTTACTATTCATTATTAGATTGTACTTTAGATAGCATATAGGGCGTCGACCCAGCACTGTAGTGGAACGCCTCTGATGCGATAATTACAGTGCAGCAGTGTCGAACGCGGTTAGTACTTGGATGTGTGACCACTGGAGAAACACCGACCTAGTTCCGGAGTTATCGTCAATAAGAGACTGTGTGTTTGGTGAGTCTTGGCCTACACCTGCCTATATAAAGAAGATGTCTCCTAGCGACCTGTTCACCTTCCTGGAAAGGACAGGATGGACGATGACCTAGGAAGACAATTCCTCGGGAGGATGTACAATGGGTCACATGTGGCCAAAGTGCTGTGGGCCTAACTCATCCTCCCTACTCTACAGATACAGATATAAATGTCTTTAATTTACTCCTGACAGTTCAATTTTTATATGTGAAACCGGTCGAGTATGTTCGAAAGAAATAACAGAATCCATATTATAGAATCGTGTGTCTGATGATCATAAGACTATATAGTACATTGCTCTGAACCTACTGGATCGTTTAAGTATTTTATAAGTTTTGCAAACTGAACCCTGTGACATAATCAAATAAAGGGATTTGTTACGGGGGTCTTGAGTAGTTATTTCTTATGATTTTATTTTCCTCAAGAAAATAAATGAAAATTGAACATTCCCTCCTTATATCCAAATCTGTTAAGCTTAAAATTTTTAAAAGTATACAGAAACTATTTCCTTTTCAATTCGAGAAAAGTCCATGGTCTGAAAATCTACGAATTTTTTCTGAGGTCTATAGAGTCTGGTAAACATCGCTGATACATATGCTTCAGTAATAATTGTAAATGTTAATTCATATTTTATTTGTCGATTGGGTGTAATAAATCCGTTTAAGAATCGTCGACAATTTTTTCTCGTCGGTTGTTAAAAAACGACAATTTAAAACCTCTCCCGGAATAGAAACACCCGCTATATTTTCAAGTTTAATCACATTAGCTGTACAGTTAAACAGATACGTTTGTATCATGGTGAATTGTAGCTTTTCTATTGAATACGTTAAGCTGGTCTTTTATTGGTTGTGCGTGTGTGATGCCGTAATTCATTTGCCCTATTTTTCGTATATATGGCCATTCAGTCAGTTTTCGCTGGAGAAAGAATTGTTTTTCCGGTACAATTTCACTAGAACTTGCATTCTAAAAACAACACACAGACCCAAACAGAGTGCCGGAGCTGTTTTGCATTTTAAACGTGACCCAGGCACAAACACAAATCTAAAGTTACTACTGCTTTTAATACATTTGCAATAAAACTTATTGTGGAAATTTATTCATGATTTTTTTCCACTAATTGCATTTAATTAAAATCTGAAGAAAAATTAGTGACCATCTCTTGATTTTTTGAAATTTAACTGATACGGTTTATTTACGATAAAAAGACGATGACGTTGCAAAACAAAATTTTCTGATGTTGCCAGCATGTAGATTTTTTCTTTATTCAGAGGAAGCTGGAACAGTCAATGTGACAGTTCTTTTTTATTCGCCTGTACTTCGTAAGGCATACATTGAAGGTGTTTATTTATAAATAAAAGGCTTGTATAATATTCTCAAATTTATTTAATATGAGTATATATTTTTGTGAAAGGTGTGGATAAAATACAAAACAGTAACCAATCATTCTATATCTCAATTAACATTTGATTATTTATAATAAATGACAAACTCTAGAACCATCTTCAAGAACACTGGAAAAAATAAATCATCTTGAGGAAATTGAAATATAAATATAATTCAATTTATAAACGAATATCACAAGTTTTAATAATCTAACCTATCATTAAAAACATCCAACTGAATAAATTTAAATATCTAAAATGGTTGATAATAAATGGTATTACTCACGTCTCTTACAGCAGTAAGCAAGCACCATTGTGGCATTCTTCTCAAAAATAAGGATATAACGATCTCTCGGCATTTACTGCTCTATTTCTTGGGCATTTTTAAGCGTTTAACCACACACTGCAGATTTGACTAATTAATTAGTAACGAAAATAACTATTTTCCCCAACATTGAAGAAATAATTAATTCAGGAGCACCAGAAAAACTTGTAAATACGATGATCGATGTCAATTAACAAGGAATGAAATATTGAACCTAACCTCAATTGTGTCAAAACTACTGAATTTTTCCAATTAATTTGACAACGTCTTGAAGTTCTGCCAACCCGTAAGCTGAAAATTGCCCTGGCCATTAAGTGTAAATTGTATTTATGGCTGGTAAATTTATATTTACTCCGATATGCAGGAAAGTAACTAAAAATGACATCATCGTCTTTTTATCGTAAATAAACCATATAAGGGTCAATTCTAATCTATACATACTCAAGATTGGAATTTAAATTTTAACAGGTTTGGTTTCCAATCAAGAGTTTTCAGTTAATGTTTTAAAGCTTAATATGCAGACAGAAATTAAGTTAGCAGATTGTCTAATTTTCAACCATGCCCTTGAAATTTAACAATTATTGCTCCTATAAGCTTTTTCATTTTTAGCCTCAAATGTATGTACCTAGCAATTCTAGGTTCAGTCGTAAAATTTATATACAGGCTGTTTCACAATGAGCTTACACTATCTATATATTGGAAACTACTTTTTATAGTTTTCGACACAAATTACCTTGATCATCTTATCACTCAACCCGACAAGATGTTTTTTATTTGGTATTGGGGAAGTTCACACAGAATTTTCAATATGAAGCTGCACCTGTCAATTTTTAATAAAAAAAAATATTCTACACAAAGTGACATTAAAATTTAATGTGTAGTCCGAAAAGTTGAAAACATACAGGGTGATACATTTAAAATATCAAAGTTGTCGTCGACTTTTATAACCGGAAGTGACATGTATGTGAATATATTTTTCATACATTTTCCATAGCATGTTCTCCATCTTTGCCATTTTTGTAGAAATCGTGTAAGTAGTATCCTATACAGATACATGCAATGGGAAACGGAACATAGGGATTTTAAGCATTGTATCAGAACTGCTTTTGAACTAGGTCACTCGATTATGGAAATAGTAAATTTATTCGTTGTTGCTTTTGAAAACCGACCAGCGCCTTCACAGTCTACAGTTGATCCAATAATTTCGTAAATGTGGATGTTTACAAAACTGCAACAAATGCAGTAATCTCGGTCAACCACCTGTAAGGCAAATGAGTGAACAACGAATAAATAGAGAAATTGATGTTTGTGCAGTGGTTTAAAATAGTGAACCAGGGAAGTTGCTGAAGATGTAAACATAAATCTAAGTACAGTTTGGCGTATTTTAAAAAGAAATGGGTATCGGTGCTATAAGGTGCAAACTACACAAGAGCTATTTCCCGACAACAATATTGAACGGATGGAGTTCTGTGAAGAGCTGATGGAGAAAGAAAATTCAAATAATAATATTTTAAATAACGCACATAACCACATAACTAACAAATATTGGAAGGAGAAGGGGCGGGGTTTCTTACAGTGGTTCTGAATCCAGCTGTCCAGCTAAATACTTGATATTTATTGAAGTAAATTTTTAAAAATATTTTATTGGTGGACTATTTAGATTGGAGAATACATTAAATCCCTATGTTCCGTTTCTCATTGCATGTATCTATATAAGCTCGTCGTGAAACAGCCTGTTTAACTTCGTAAATCTATAGCTTACGATAATCTGTTACTTTTGTGATTATGAAATCGTGAAACTGGCAATTCTGGGATACTTTCTGTAAACGTCTAGTGTACAGTGATCAAATGCAAACTTCACGCCTATTGGAGTACGATAGTACATAACCTAACATTACGAACTCTTTTGTGTTTTATCAAATTTGTTTGTGATTTTTATAAATAATAGAGGAATAGGGATACATATGAACGAAATAGGGTGAGGGAATATTATATTAGTAGTTAGTAGCAACGTCAGAAAAACGAATGCTATAAAAAGAGATGTTCCAAAACGTACACCACTCAATGAAAATGAAAGGGGACTGAGCTTTTCGTAACAATACATTTTTCTTTTCCTAAACTCCAAGTTTGGTTTTTATACAAAAAATAGCTCCATAACTTAAAATACCACTAATATACAAACACAAAAAACAAATTATGAGACGTATCGATTGCCAAAAATCCGATCGGAAATATTTACAATTCTATAAGATTTGATGTAAGCTATAGGAAGCACAGAATTTATCTACTAAGCTTAAATTTGACAATTTTCTGTTTTTTGGATGGAAAATTGAATACAAAACAGTATTTAAATATTGAAAAACATTTTTTTTCATTTAGAATTACTATTTCAATATCAATGATATCAAAATAAAAACTGAGCAGCAACAACATTGTTGAGTTCAGGTTAGTGACGATAGAAAGTATTATTTCAATGAGTTTGTGGAAAAATCTGTAAATACGAAAGACCGGTCCTGCATCAGAGCAGTATTGGTGACGGGTTTGCAGGAACCATAAATAAATGTTTGAGACGTGTAAAGTCTGTTCTGGGATTATTAGTAGTCCCCTCAGAGTAATATTCCTTTGTACCGTTCTATATAATTTCAATCTGTATCACAGTAATACCAAGTGTATTCATATCATGTAAACGTTAAACTTAAGTATTATAAATGGTATAAATTATGAAGTTTAGGGATGTGTAATGTATACTACAACTTATGGCAGAAAACATTAAAACCATCCTGAAAACAGATATTATAAAGTTCATTATGGACTTTTTACTTAATTGTAAGGATGTATTGTTTGCTGGTCTTGACTTACATTTTATTTGCAAAATTATCTTTAAAAAATTGGGAGAAGCATTAAAATTAACAAAAAATTACAACAAAACCTGGATGATTTGTAATATAACAAAACTTTAGTTCTATTCTTTTCAAATTTTCAGTAACTGGTTAATATAGGAAGTAAAAATAGATCCAAAAATGAATAATTATTTCTGAGGCACCATCGAATCAGAGGCTTCGAGACCTCGGGATCTTCGCGCTTAGGCTTTTTGTGCTCTAGCTTGTACCGTTTATGTGAAGAGACCAGTATATAGGCCTTATCAGGCCCACAGTCTTTACACTAGATCCTTCTTGGAGAAATCACCCCTTGGGTACTCTGGTCCTAGGAGTCTGTATCTCCAATAAGACAGTGCTTCACATTCGAAGATAATAATATGTGAGGTTGTTTCCTCCACTTCCATACACAACCAACAGATAGGTTCCTGCCTTCCTTAGGGGACAGTGACCGTCGAACAATCCCGTCACTTTCCTTATCTGGTCCCCGCTGAGGTTTAATATTTCGACTCAGAAGGTTTTTAACCAGAAGTTTGCTGTGTTCCTGTTTGGCATGTGGCTCCAGTCCGTTTCATGTTTAGTTTGACTCCACCGATATGTACAACCACGTACTAACATTCCAAATACTGGTTCAGGACCAGTGAATGCAGCTTTGCTAGGGTGTCTTTCATTGCCCTTACCCTTGTGCTTCGGTCCCACTTAAGAGTTACTCTATTATGGTTTGTCAGTTTTTGTAGGCAGTTTAGACTATCAGAGAGTATAAGAATATTTTGGCCATAATACCCCCTTTCGATGTTCATTTGTTAACACGTGTTGATTTCTGCCTGGAATACTGATGCATACTTCCCCAACGATGCGTGGACATTGTACCTGGACTTCAGCTCCTGTTCCTATGTCAGTTTTAGATCCGTCTGTGTCTGTGTCTCACCACAGTTGTGTACAGCCAGTGTACGATCGGTGGATATAGTGCCCATGTGTTTCCTATCGCCCGTTTGGCAGCCAGTAGGGCCATTTTCTCTTTGTTGGTTTTGTCATGTAGGTGTGAATTCCAGGTTCTAGATACTTGACCTCCTGGCTTAGACACAGCTGCACGCTGAATATGCTTGGCAGTTTTAGTCTCTCAAGCTTCCTTTTCCTAGTGAAGGGAATGAGCGCAGGTTTTGTAGCATCCTTATGCCTTTCCTCGTACACATATCTTCACCGTTTCCAGAGCTTGTTGCATCTGCTCCGATATAACATTGCAGGATTTCCCAAAGTATTGTCAGATTATCTGCATACTCCTGAGAGTATGGCCCCTTCCTGTTCAATTCCTTCATCAGTTCATCTATGACGAGATCCCACAGCAAAGGTGATAAGACTCCTCCCGGTGAGCATCCCACAACTATCGATATCTCTGGGATTATACCACCTGGTTCATAAGCTTTGTTTGGCTCAACCGAGTTGATATCCTAGTTCAATTTACACTGGGTTATTATATTAGTAGCACTCCAATCTTCTTTCCTCGCACGAGCTAGAGGAGTTGGAGGTCTGATGGATAGCTTCGTCCCTGTCTCTACGGAATCTGGTTGATATGCCTGCAGTAGAATCTGCAGGGGATTACTACGTGTTTCCATGTATGATCCATTGGGTTTTAAAATATTGCTTGGGGTTGATAGGATCTTTGGCAAGGATTTTCTTGAGTCGAGCCACACAATTTCCTCCAGGACTCCCTTTTTGTCTTCCTGATCTGTTTGTTGTAGGCAGTTTGAGTGGAGTAGGATTCTTTCCACTCTCCTGTCCTTTTCGCACTGTTAAACAGTTTGTGAGTTCTTGTTATTAATTTGGTAAGCACCCTGTTCCACCAGGTTAATTTATTCCTAGAGGTTACCTCAGAGCCGTTGTTGTGTTGTGTAGTGATAAAAGAATTTTCGGAGGCAAGAGCTCTATATATCATCACTGTTTTTTATTTTATTTTGTATTTTTAGTAATAGTACTTTTAAATTAGTCCAATTAGAAGTGAACAGTATTTTCCAGTGTTACATGTGGATATAAATGTGTTTTTTAAGGATTTTGTTATGCGTTTTAAACCTAACCTTCTCCTTATCAGCTGCATATCTATCCAATATTTATATCGTTAAAACTAGATGCTCTGGATATCCCCGATAAAAACCTATTAATCCTGAAACTAACGATCTTCCGTACTCTCTTAAACACGAACGAAAATCTTGAAAGTTTTTTAGGATATCTTAATAATCCTATATATGGTTTACCAGTGTTTTCGATCCCAACCTCCACTTTCATGTCATTTAACCTTCTAGACGATTAATCACTAGATAAATGATCTAGAGAAAAAATATAACAACCGTATTGTGGAAAAACCATATGTTAATAACTGATTTATCGCTTTTTGCACACACAATTTTCTTTTCGACTCGATCCAGATGGGAATCTGAACATTTTTAATAATTCAAACATTTAATATATAAATAAATAATTGGAAATCTATACACCCCTCAAATTATTGTACCAAAATAGTTGTTTAACCTACTAATGCATTAATACGGACTAGGTTAGGTTTATGGCCCTCCACTGCTACTCAACACTATTAACAATCGAAAAACTTGAGAATGTTAATCGCTCTTTTAATACACGTGTTGGTTAAGAAACTGTTTCGTCAACTGTTTGTACAAGATCCTTTTTTTGTAATCTTTAAAAACTAGTTATATTTCTATTTATTTAATTAATAAGTATTGTTAAAAATAAATCATGAAGGGGACGTGTCCGGGTAAACGCTATATTTTTTTTGAATTAATATTATCTTCACTTAAATTTTACAAGATGTTTTTACATTTCTCACATTAGTTGTTTCCATATATTCAAATTCATTTTTGTTCTTTCGTCGATGTCTAAAAGGTAGTAGCGTTCTAAAGCTTCTTATAGTCTGGCAACCCTCTTATATACCTAGTGTAACACAACACAAGCATGGAGTCGAACCACCCTTGAGAAAAGTCTCATGTCGGCATAATTCTTGAGTGGCCTTTAACTAGCTCCCAAGGGAAAATCAAGTTACACATTTATATTATAAATCTGCGAAAGGTGAGTATACAAAAACTTTACATTATACAAGTGCGAAAGTTAGACAAAATATTTATAGTATACCAATGCGTAAGTTACAAAACACATTTATATTATACAAATGCGAAGGTAGTTTTAAAAGTTGTGAATTAAATTACAAGGCCACACCAAAGTGAAGAAATGTTTACGACTGAGTCGTGAAAAATTGAAAAATGTACAACTAAGGAAGTTGTTAAATTTATACGACTTCGAAAGACGCACCAGAGTTTAAGAATTGTGACTACGAAGGGTACAATCCTATAAAGGTTTACTGTGAAAGACTTTAAAGGAAAAACCTTATGGAAGATGAAATCTGACTATACATTACATATTTTTGCCCGAATATAGATGTGAGCTACATTATTACATTACAAAATATACAGATTTTTACAATGATATGAGAATAATAATTACAAAGAGTAAAATTTTGTGCCCAATCATAATACTCATAGTAAGTATATTGAATATATGAATAATTCTTGCAAAGGTAATATATTTCTAAGAGATTTTTTATTTTTACCTCTACTACTATCACCTTATTGTCCTTGCTTGGAATGTTCTTAACTATTATTTCTGTAGGCCAGTTGAAATATTGCACATTGTCTTCATTCAAGAGTACCAGCATACCTTCTTCTATGCTGGGACAATATCTTTGCACTTAGGTCTATTTTGGAGTTGTACCAAGTAGTCCTGATGCCATTTTTTTTTGGAAACCGCTGTTATATTTGCTCACAGTGTTTCCAAAATTTCAATGAGAAATGAAAAATGACCTGGCTTTGAATGGTTTTAAAGAGATACAACATTGGTTAGTGCTCTGAGTGGTCTGTAAGGTTCCTTCTACTTTAACAGTCAAAGTGTAGAATTGTTCATATGCTAGTTGTGTAGGTCCCACACCCATTTAATGTGGAATTCTGCGCTTTTCAGTCCAGCCTCACAAAAGGCTTCAAATATTGCGAAGTAACCGAGTATGATGGTAAATTTGATTAAAGTGCAACTTTTGTTCTATCGCCTCAAATGTTTTCGTCCATCTATCGCATGTCGCGTTACAGCCGGCCGCGAATAATAGCAAGGCCGCTCTTAGTTTACCAGTTTCGGATTAGAAACTTGAAGCTTTAAACGTAGTCTAATTAGAAGCACTTGATCACGTCGATTTTTGGGTAATTCAGAATACCTTATCGCTTTAAGTTTCTAATCCGAATGTGGTAAACTACCGACCTTGCTTAAAGGTTCACTCGTCGTCGGCACTTTCATGTAGCGATAATAAAGACTTTCCAAAAAACACGTGTCATATATGCAGGGGTCGCGCGAATTACTACCTTCATTGATTGTTGGTTAATAGATGGATTGTTTGGGGATTGATAAAAATGTACGTTGTTAAAAAACTATTTTTAAAAACGATGTTGTTTTGCTATGTAGGTATGCTACGTTCTAGTGTATAATTGGGAATATCAAATTATAGAAACAATCTAACATCATTGATCAGAATAGTTTTTACTGCATTATATAAATGAAATATTTGTAATTCGTCAAAAATGTACAAATGTATGTAAATGGAATAAAACAAATTTACTATAGAACTATTTAAAATCGTTAAAAATTATGTCAGATTCTAAACATACTTTAGAATTCGCTTATAAAAACAATGATGAATAATTGCATTTAGTGAAAACATAGAATCCCGAACAAAAGCACAAAAATAATAGTTACTAATTTTATAATATTTGTAATTTTTATTAGGTTCATAATATTTTTCAATTTTTATGCCACGATTTGCTAATTTTACTGTGTAATATGAACGCACTCTTGTATAAAGAGATAAGAAATAATTTAATGGAAAATTTTTACAAGGATGCGTTTTTAAAAAGATCTTTCAATGTCGCTCCTATACAATTTTAACATGCACACAACACATTAGCGGCATTTTCTTTTTAATAAATATTTCTTAATAATAATTTCTAGCAAAGATAGTCCAGTTTGTATACTATTAATTCCGCTCGTACTCCAAAAGACACACAGTATCTGTCTATCGCTCGATTGGAACTTCCAAGATCCCGAATGAGATAGACATTGCGCTGGAAGGAGCTTAGAATGAATCTATGTACGGTGGCAAAGCAGCCAAGGCCAATATGGCGGCTCCCATGGTTCGCATCAGCTGACTGTGTACTGTGTAGTATTTATATTCTAACTTATTCGTGCAAGTGCTCCGCGGTATTTGTGTATTTTGATTAGTGTATTGATGTAAAAATTGTTCACTTGATCGTGTTGTAGTCAAATAAACCGGAAACGAGGGAAAAACGAAAAATGATTCTATTTAGGGTATTAAAGTCGCGTTTTTAATTTTAACTTGATAATTGGAAAATAGGAATGATAATGGGAAATCAATAATAGACAAAAGAGGAATCTGCTCCATTTACTGAATACTTGAGAGAAGTATTTAATCTTGAAATGAAAAATGATAGAAATATACCAACCACGAGATATGGATCGATGCGGATTTTTCTGGATACATTGAAAAAATAAAATGTAGGTCATTATTTGGGAACTTATTTTAGTTACCATGAAATATTAATTACATTTATAGACTGTCAGACTCAAGGCGAACATGAAGTTATTGATAGAATAATTGAAGTTCAAAATGATTTGATGATTTAAGTAAATACTGTTCTCAGTTTTTAACATTCGTCTATCATCCTAATGATTGTAATTATTATGTATCCCGTAGTCTACTACGCAGATTTAAATTAAAATTGATAGTTGGATACCTTGTCTACTATTGATTTCCCATTATCATTCCCGTTTTCTAATTATGCAGTTAACCCTAAATAGAATAATTTTCCGAAAAAATTTCAGTTAATTGCCTACAATCCGTTTAATTTGCTTCGTGGTTTCATGAAACCGCACAATGATTTTTTTTCCATCTGCACTATATTCATAATTTCTGATTTTTTATTTAGGTAAATTATTTATTTGGTTGTTGAAATTTTATGTTGTGAGGTCTGAAAAGATAAATGCCTTATTCAGAAAAACATATTAGTATATCTGCATCTGTAGAGTAGGGAGGGTGAGTTAGGCCCACAGCACTTAGGCCACATGTGACCCATTGTACATCCTCCCGAGAAGTTGTCTTCCTAGGTCATCGCCCATCCTGTCCTTTCCAGGAAGGTGGACAGGTCACTAGGAGACATCTCCTTTATATCGGCAGATGTATGCCAAGACTCACCGAACACACACTCTCTTATTGACGATAACTGCAGGCACTCGCATAAGACATGCCTGACAGATTCATCTTCCTGTTCACACATCCTGCATAGAGGTGTGTTCACTAGCCCCATTGTATGGAGGTGTTTCCTTAATTGACAGTGGCCAGTCAGAAATCCTACCGTTAAACGTAGGTTTTTCATGGTCATCTCCAAATATTTTTTCGACTCCAGCTTCCCAGGGTCGCCCAGGGTGATCCTGGCAAGACTGCATCCCTTGATTTCATCCCATCTCTTTAGAGATTGTGCATGGGTGTAACGTTTAGCTAGTTCCGCAGTTGTCGAATTCCAGGCCGTAGGTGTCGCCAGTTCCAAGAATTCTTAGTCCAGCCGCTTCCCTGACTAAAGAGTAAGTAATGCGGTTACCTTTGCTCCTGTCGTGCCCCTTAACCCAGTTTTAGTATATTGTGTCACAAGGGCAGAAAATGAGCTTTAGCAGCCCAAGACTATTAACGTGCGAGCGTAGCGAAGCAAGGGCAGGTGATAGTTAAGGGCTGCTAAAGCGTTTCCTGCATGGGTGACAGACAACTGTTTTTCGCTTACCGAATAAGCCCAAAAATAGCAGAACATTATAAGAAAAACCTTCAACATACACTGATGTTTAATAAAAAAATTCAGGTGAATCGTCAAAGTAATCAAGTGACAGATGGTGAAAGACTTCAAAAATCGTGGTGTTATGAATGTTCCGCCCTTGGGCTGCTAAACAATAGTTTCCGCCCTTTTTTTTTGTTGATATGATTGGTTTTCCGGTGAGGTAAGCGAAAACACTTTCTTAACTTTACTATTACTACTAATAAGCTAGTAAATGAGACTGAATAAACTTGGGCTTGCATATAAAAGTCTTGAATATTCTCTACTCATCAATAATGCAGTAATCTAACTTCCTTTCGGAAGCATTATTTGATGCTTTTATTATAATTAAAGTTGAAGTTTCGTATCCCACTATCATTTCTCATTACACCATCACCATCTAAAAAAGGTGTTAATTAATTTAGGGGAGTTTTTATTGGCAAGTTGAATTTGAGACATTTAATCTCTTCACAAAATTTTTGTTCACATTTCAGAATTACCATCAATGAGTTTTGTAATTCTTGAAGAGTTAAATTTCCTTTAATATTGACTTTCATAAATGCTTGAAATTGCCGATGATTCAAATCTTGGGAATGAATGAATTTCACAATATCTCTCGCGATATTCATGACATGGCTCATTTCGAGTATTTTACAACACAAAACCTCGTGGTGAATAATGCAATAAACAGGTAATGGCAGCTCCAAGTTTTGGATTTCCATTCGATGCAAAATTTTAGTCACTAATCCATTTCTTGAACCAATCATGCTTGATGCGTCATCTGTTGTAGTATTTCATGTAAATATGCAAGCTCTTCAGTTATTGTGAATTCTTGTTCTATTCCTCGCACGATAATGAATAATTGTGCTGTATCAAAAATGTCAGTGCTTTCGTCCAAACCCCAGGTGAAAAAGGAAAATGTTTTTTCCGTTGTTTGCAACTGGTCTTGTAAATAAATTTTGGCCAATGTCTTCTACGCGACGAGTGATGGTGGACCGGGAAAGACTTATTTCTTTGAAAGCCGAGCATTTATCTGGGGATATTTCTGCAACAGTTTTGTTTAAATAAAAAATGGCACGCAATCATGAAATGGTTTGTCATGCCACCACAGTCACCACGGAAAAAATTCATTCACCCTCTTTAGATTTAATTTTAACCTTAAAGTAAGTAAAATAACAGCATATTGGGTATCATTAAGAGCGTAGGCAAACTTAATGAACTAGGCGAGAACAATATAGTCACCTTACTGTGGATTCCAGGACACACTGGAGTAGAAGGAAACGAAGTAGCAGACGAACTAGCGAAGAGGGGGACTGAAATACCCTTTTGGGGGCCGGAACCCTTTTGTGGAATCAGCTCCAATGTAATATTGGAAGAAATAGGTAAAACTGAAGAAAAGAGAAGATCTGACAATTGGAAAGATTTAGTAGGGCTTAGACAATCTAAGATTCTTCTGGGTGACTACAACCTGTTGAGATCAAATGAATGCATAAGTCAAAGCAAAACTGCACTAAGAGTTTTAACAGGAATCCTAACGGGACATTGTCGCCTGAAAGGGCACCTTAAAAAGCTCAAAATAGTGGAGGAAGAAGATTGTAGATTTTGTGGAATGGAAGAAGAAACCTCCATCTACATACTTGCGAACTGCACAGCAATTCAGAATCCTAGGGCACAGTACCTGGGAGACTACTGGATAGAAGAAGTTGATGCCTGCAGATATCCTAAAATTCCTCCGGGAAATAGGACTAAAAGAGCTACTAGTCTCTGAGACTCTCCTCAGAAACTAAGTAGAAGTAAGGGGGCACAATAGATCTTTTAGGTCTCAGTGAATGTTACCCCAAAATACATACATACATACATACATCATTAAGAGCGCGAAAATGTACACCCCTATTTTCGATATTTGTAGAGCTTGAAGCTTCTCTGCTAAGTAACTAACTTGTATGCCTGTCCAAATACAAAAGAGAATTGTGAATTCGGTGACAAGCAGTGCATTCTATATTTATCAGAGTGATCGTTCTTTGAAAACACAATATGTACATTTGAAAAACGGTGGCAAATATTTTCTCATTTACGTGAAATTGCATTAACAATGTTTATTATTTGCTTACTGTTCAATTTTTTTTATAATAAAACAAAAATCGAATATGATATTAAAAACATGCATCTTCCCTAAAATATCGGTTTTTAATCGTATTAGGTTAGGTTGACCTTTTTCTGGAGATTCTAGAGAACGTACGGATAGGAATGGAATGGAATAGAAACGGACTGAACTCAATAATTTCGTTTATTACCACACCAGAAAGGAAACTTAGTTTTGAGGATGAAACCAGCTGATAATAATATAAGTTCAGTCCGAAGGACGTTAATTATTTAATGTACTGTAGTAGAACGCAGAAAATGATATTATTCCTAGATAATTCACATGAAATAGTAGTATACAATTTTATATCACATAATACAGATTTATAACAATAGAAAAATAAGTTCTGAAGTATCTTATAATAAAAAACAACTGGTGCTATATTTATTCGTGTGTCACAACCAAATTTTTCTGAATCTACTGGGCCGGTTATGTTGAAATTTAGTACACATATGAATTTCTATGACTTAAACTAGCTATTTTTATAATAAAGTGAAATGTAAAATGTTAAAAAGTTTTGCTGTTTGCTATTTTTAACAAAACATTCTTCTAACGAATGCTGCTGTTATCCATTTTGATGCATACCACAAACTTGAACTTTGAATAAAAACTTTGACGTGAGTACTTTTCGAAAAAAAGCCAAAAACCATCTTGAAATAGGGGTTGAAACGCCCGTAAAGGAGTATAAAATGATTTTATCCAAACAGCGCCTATTAACTCATGACTTATATGGGTGTTGCCATTAACAGCTCTCTTGTGAAAAAATTTGCTATTTAAGCACTAAAATGAAATGATTATCATCTAATTGAAAAAGAGCTCAGATAAGCGATTTCGCTAATGTAAGTTAAAACGAACAACAGGGACAAACTTTTAATATCGCATGATGAAACAAAATTAATGTTTTGGGTGAAATTAGAAAAAAAGGAGTGAAACCATTTAGGGAGTAGAAATTGCGAGAGAAAAGAGATTTGCCGAATTACAGGTCGCGGGGGGAGCGATAAAAATGTAAGAAACTGTTTAATGCTACGAAAAAGGAATCGAATGAGATTTCATCTAAATTTTTCCTTTAATTTATACCTACTTTAAATAATCCTTTTAAACACAGTGCCAGGAAGTGGATTGAAATTCTTTTTGCACAACTTTAGTACAATTTTTTGGTCGAAGTGGATTTTGGAAAATTTTACGACCGAAATGTCATATTTAGTATAGTACCACTGGTACTAATTCCCGTAATATAAAAGAAAAACAGTAGTTGATGAAAAAAAAATCTATGCATGAAATTGTACCTGTGGATTGGAAACAAAAAAAACATTATTTCCCCCATTTTCACTACGACACCATAAAACATTTTGTTCGATATGAAAATGCCGTTTTTTTCTGTGAACAACAACCTGTGGATATTAGTTTTTGTTGTTTCACACAGCGTGGGTTGTGATCGATGACATAATAGAATAATTAAGGTCACATGTCATCACGGAAGTAATGAATGTTTTTCCTTGTATTGGTAATGTTATTAAAACTGTAATATTCAGTCCTCGGAGGTGTTTCGAGAGGTGTAAACATGATAATAATGAAAATAAATAATCGACAGCTAGAAATTGGTATCCAGCAACAAACCAATAGGAAAGGTAATTGATAAATGTGTACACTTTATCGGAAAGGGTATTGATGGTATATTGAGTGTGTCGAATAAATTTCTTAAATGAAAAACTACAAAAGAACGATTTAGTAAGAAATGTGAAGGCAAATTATTATTTTTATACGTAATTAAGAGAGAATTGTACAAGATCCCAAAATATATTGAGCTAAAATAAAAGTATTCTAGCGTTTTTCACTAGTTAGAGATACATCTGTAGCAATCATATAATCTCCCTGTTTGAAAACATAAGATCTATGAGTGGAAACAGTTAAAGTTCTCTCAAAACTTTTCATATAATTTACTTGAAAGGTATTATCGCTTCCAACGAGATGTTTACCGACTGCGGTTCACCATACACCATTCTCACAAAATAATAAAACTCAACAATTTCAAATTATACAGCTATTAGTATAATCCGTAAAATTTACTGGATAGGTTTTATACTGAGGATCTTGATTTCTATATTTGGCTTTTAATGCTGAAATAAAAACGTTTTTGCTTAGTATTTATGGTAACAGGAGCCAGGAAAACATGCCCACCAGCAGCCATGGAAGTGTTGGTGAACTTCACGCTACTACATATGGTGGTTGAAAGTGCTGCAGAAAGGACACGATACAGGCTAAGTAGAGGGAGGATCATTAAAAAAAAATAGAACCCTTTGCTTCCGGGAACAGAAATCCTGTGACACGCCATTCAATCGTATACAGACGACTCAAAAGATATAGAAGATACTGAGATAGGAGTGCACGGGCCAGGAACCAAATACTCTGAAAGCTTGGGAAAAACCCAAGTATTTTTCGAGCGGAAATTCACGCCATTAGAAAGTGTGCCCAGTTCAATTTTGATAAAGGATATAGAAGACAAAGGATTATCATCATATAGGATAGTCAAGTATTCATCCAAGCAAAGAGTTCTTGCGTAATCAGTTCTAAAATAGTATGGTAATGCCAAGGAAATCAATGAACTAGGCGCCAGCATCGTTACTTTTTTGTGGGTTCCAGGACACACGGGACTAG
Source organism: Lochmaea capreae (assembly GCA_949126875.1). Classification (NCBI taxonomy): domain Eukaryota; kingdom Metazoa; phylum Arthropoda; class Insecta; order Coleoptera; family Chrysomelidae; genus Lochmaea; species Lochmaea capreae. The sequence continues at coordinate 11,523,901 of OX421402.1, read as the reverse complement.
AAGGAAATGAAATAGCATATGGATTACCAAAAAGAGTATCTGAATCACTCCTTAGGGGCCGTAACCATTTTGCGATATCAGCTCCAATGTAATATTGGAAGAAATAGTCAACACCGAAAAGAAGAGAAGATCCAACCAGTAGAAATATATAATAGGGCCAAGACAATTAAATATATTCATGGGAAACTATACAAACAGGTGAGATCAAATTAATGCCTAAGCTAGAGTGAGACTGTACCAAGAGTTTTGACAGGTATCTTGAGAGGAAACTAGAGAAGCAAGAAGACTAGATTATGTGTAATGAAAGGGAAACCTCCATTCACACACTTGCTGCTTGCATAGTAATACAGAATCCTAGGGGACAACACCTTGAAGACTACTGAATAGAAGAGGAACACTAACTGAAGCAAGCGGATATCCTAAAACTCCTTCGGGAAATGGGTTTAAAGAAACTACTAGTGTCTGAAAATTTCCTCGGGAAAGTAAACTGAAGGGGGCACAATCGATCATTTAGGCTTACTTCTCAGAGATAACAGATTGGGACCTCAGCGGGGTAAAGTACTAGTGGAGTGGAAAGATTGATGAATAGAGCTGGAAAAAGTACTAGTGGAGTGGAAAGATTGATGAATAGAGCTGGAAGCTTGAATTTTCAGTGACCAACAGGGCATGGTATGACCGGAGAATACCCTAACTATTCTCTGATGTAACTAGAAATATTCCGAAACTATATTTAATTTCAATTTGTTTTAAAAACTTTTTCAAGTTAAAGTTTCTCAATCCATCATAGATGATACAAATTTGGAGCTACTTCTAGCATACACACAATCTTTAAATTTTGAACACACACTTTGTTTAAGTATACCGAACGTTTAAATTATTTGGGTTAATAACCACATCTCAACTGGTGCTTCAAGGATAAATTTGGCAACTTGGTCTGAGCTTAACAGGTACTTCACATTTTTCCGGGGTGTAACCAACACCTTGTCGTTTGAGAAATGCAATAGTTTTTGGTAACGTCCACATTTTCTTTAATTGCCAGACAACTTTTTATCATTGAGAATTTACTCCACAAAGTTGAAGCTTTTAAGGATTTAGCTTTTTCCGACAAATATACTAGAAGAATATTATCACTTACCGTGTTAACATTTTTTTGCGGGCGCCACATATCTCACATTATTCCGTGGGCAGTAATTGTGCACTTATTTTTGCCACTTCTAGCGATATGTGTTCTTCAGGAGAAATCATTTTAATAATGTTGCACAATTATAACTAAAAAACACTGGCATCATGATATCCAGTGAGAACTGATGATAATGTAATTAATGCACTTGCGTATGTTGGTATAAATCCTCATACTTCTGTTAGAATCATAGCTGAAGAACACGATACAGAGGATTTTGAAGCAACACAAATATCACCCATAACTCCGCCAAAGCCGGTCCCAAGCCCGGTTGAAAAAGGAGGAGGGAACCCAATCCAAGGTGGAACAGCATATGCCGAGGGATGAATGGTTAAATCAGTCGCTAATATGCGAACTCTGGATACCAGGTGACCTCCAGTAGTATATAACCTTATCCAGCAAGAGGCTCTGTTGGATGGACTGAATAATTCCTCTATTACTCGTGGGAACAAAATGGACCCTAAAAAAAACAAAAAAAAAATCCGGAGGACGACAAATCCTCAAAACCTAAACCTGTGGCAGTGGAGGTAGGCGAAAGCAGTACCTCAAGGCCAGAAGGTGAGATGGAGAAACTGGTCGAGGAGACCGACCGCCTTAGGGTGGGAAAAAACAAAGTTAGGCTGTGTGGAGCAGCCTACAAAAGGTTTAAGTTCCTTCTAAAAGAAGGATACTCAAAAACAGAGGCTAGGAGATTAGCCCTCCTAAAGAAGGAAGAATTTAAAGTTCCTAGAAAGGGGGGTGAAACTCGAGCAACCAAAGAAACGGGAAAAAAAAGGCCAAGATCCCAGGATGAAAGTCCGAGGGATGAAAAAAGGCCAAAACAAAAAGTAAGCACTCCTGAGGAGTGTCCTAAAAAATCGGAGGCTAGGAGACAGAAAGGTGTCTCTTACAAAAGTGCCTTAGAAGGAGTCAAAATGGCGGTGATGTCTAGGAGATACCCATCCGAACTCTTAGACACAGCGCAGATGGACACAATTTGCTCGTCACTTATGGACATAGTGGAGGAAAGGTTTAATGAAACCATTAAACCTAAGTTCCTCAACTCGGTCTATAAGGCGGGCTACTTGATGTTACTGTGCAAGGACGACGCTACAGTAGAATGGCTCAAGGCGGTGGTAGTTGATCTCCACCCTTGGGAAGGTTCGGAACTGTGGGCTACTAAGGAGGTAGACATACCTCAAGGGAGTACCCTGTTGGGGTACTTCCCAAACTCGGCGGAGATGCCTACTGAGAGGATTCTACATCGAATCCAGGGGCAAAACCATGGAGTCAACACCTCTTCATGGAGGGTGGTGAAGAGAGAGGCGAGGGGCACATCGGCACTCCTAATCCTCTCAATTGACCAAAATTCAGGGTCTGCAGTGGAATCCCTGGGCAAGAAATTGTCATATGGGTTCAAGGAGGTGACTGTTAAAATCAGAAAACCTCATGAACCACTACTGGAGGAGGAGAAGTCTGATCCCCAGGAGATAACCGTAATGGAGGTGGCTGAGGAAGGAGGAACTGATCCTCAATCCTCGAAAACAGCATAAATGGAGTTTGTGCAGGTAAACCTCCACCATGCGAAGGCTGCGTCAGCCACCTTATGCAAAAGATTTGCCCAAGGCACTAAAATGGTGGGACTAGTCCAGGAACCCTGGATCCATGGGGGAAAAATCTGTGGACTTAGTACCAAAAACTGTAAGTTAATCTATGATAGATCTGCCCTAGTACCGAGGGCGGCGATTCTGATTAACAAAACCATTAATACAATGATTCTTTCAGAATTCACAGATGCGGATACAGCTACAATAATAGCAGAGCTGAGTGTTCCTGGAGGAAAGAAGGAGGTAGTACTTACCTCAGCATACTTTCCTGGGGAGGATAAGGAGGCGCCACCAGAAACGGTGAAACGACTCATCAGCTACTGCGAGGCCAACAGGAAGCAGCTAATCCTGGGCATCGACGCCAATGCCCACAACATCGTATGGGGAAGCACCGATACGAACAAAAGAGGTGAGTCTTTATATGAGTATTTACTTACTACTAACCTGGTGGTGGCTAACAAAGGTAATCGCCCAACATTTATAAACTCTATAAGGCAGGAGGTACTCGATCTAACCTTAGTGTCTAGAGGTACAATTAAACTAATAAGTGATTGGAAAGTGTCGGAGGAGGTGTCATTCTCTGATCACTGTCTGATCATGTTTAAAGTGGGGGCTTGCGGCATGATCAACCAAACTTATAGGGTTCCTAGCAAAACTGACTGGGGGGGATATAAAAGTATCCTACAAGACAGCTTGAAGGAAATACCAAACAAAATAAGATCTATAAATGAACTGGAGAGAACAGCTAACCTTACAACGAAGGCTATAATGAGGGCCTTTGAGGAAAACTGTCCTCTCAAAACCAAGAAAACTTTTAATAAAGTGCCCTGGTGGAACAACGAGCTAAGCAGTCTGCGAAGCAAGGCCAGAAGGGAATTTAATAAAGCAAAGAGAATGAACAAATGGGAAGAGTACCGTAAGGCTCTTACTGAGTTCAATGTTAAACTTCGGAAATCGAAGCGCAGCTCATGGAGGACCTTTTGTGAGAACCTTAATGAAACACCTGAAATTAGCAGAGTGCAGAAGGCTCTATCAAAAGGCCCTCAAGAAAACATAGGGGCGCTTAAACGTGAAGATGGTACCATCACAATAACCTTCCAGGAAACTGTGGAAGCTTTATTAATAAAACATTTTCCAGGGTGCACAGCATCTAGAGAAACAAGAGAGGACAATGGGTCCGTAAGGAGCAGAGCAGAACTCAAGATGGACTGTCCCCTTGTTAATAAAATTGCATCACCTGAAAGGATTAAGTGGGCCTTAGGGTCCTTTAAGCCATTCAAGGCTCCAGGCCCTGATGGAGTGTTTCCGGCACTCATTCAGAGAGGGCAGGACATCTTAATTACAACGCTGATCAAGATGTTTCGATCCAGCCTATTATATGGCCATGTTCCTCATGCATGGAGGAAAGTAAAAGTCATATTTATACATAAGGGGGGTGCAAAACCGCTTGACGACTCCAAGTCGTATCGTCCAATAAGTCTATCGTCGTTTATGCTCAAAACGATGGAGAAACTAGTGGATCAATACATCAGAATGGAGGTGTTATCAGCTAAACCTCTTCACAAGTACCAGTTTGCCTATCAAAAAGGCAAATCAACGCTATCAGCCTTACATCAAATTGTCAAAATCATAGAGGGAGCTCATGATTCAAAGGAGATTGCCCTAGCAGTCTTTATGGACATAGAGGGAGCCTTTGACAATGCTGCCTATGATTCAATGACGCAGTCTCTCAGGAAGAGAGGGATTCATAACTTCATCATTAAATGGATAGATAATATGCTGAGGGGAAGACAAGTATCCACAAGCATTGGCAGTGCCACACATGAAGTAAGTACCAAAAGAGGCTGCCCACAGGGGGGAGTCATATCTCCGCTGCTGTGGTCGCTGGTGGTAGATGAACTACTAAACGACCTGAGCAACGCGGGGTTTGACGTTCTGGGGTATGCCGATGACATAACTATAACAGTGAGGGGCAAGCATGACTCCATCATAGGGGAGAGAATGCAGGAAGCCATTGACCTAACCAAAAATTGGTGCCGTAAGGAGGGTATGAATATAAACCCTCAGAAGACCACAATAGTTCCATTTACCAAACGAAGGAAAATAAAGTTACCTAGTTTTCAAATAAATGGAACTATCATACCTCTTTCCAAGGAAGTCAAGTACCTAGGGGTGACACTGGACCAAAAACTAACGTGGGAGAGTCACCTGACTAGAACAACCAACAAGGCCATTAAAACACTGTGGTCGTGTCGCCAAATGGTAGGCAAAACGTGGGGTTTGAACCCCAGAGCTATGAACTGGATCTACAGGCAGATCGTTAGACCTGCCATCCTCTATGCGTCAGCAGTTTGGTGGAAGAAGGTAGACCAAAGAACAGCCCAAATAAAGCTGGCCAAAGTACAAAGACTAGCGTGTCTGAGTACTATAGGAGCCATGAAAACTACACCTACTGCCGCGATGGAGATCCTGCTTGATCTGGATCCCCTACCGGTAGTGATTAAGGAGGAAGCTATGAAGCAAATCCTCAAATTACATGAGGAACACCATTTTAAAGAAGGTAACCTCAAGGGGCATCTGGAAATCCTCAAGGTCACTCCCTTGATGGACATGGCTTCAGTGAGTGACCCGATGCAACTAAAAATGATATTTGATCATAAATACAAGGTTCGGATCCCCAAAAGGGAAGACTGGACGGGAGACACAGTATGCATACTGGAGCACTCCCAAAAGTGGTACACAGATGCATCAAAAATGGAAAATGGAGTGGGGGCAGGAGTGGTGGGACCAAGGTTCAACAGACATGTGTCCCTCAGTGCTGACACCACCATTTTTCAAGCAGAGGTCTATGCCATCCTCATGGTGGCTGAACACCTGATCAACAAAGACCGATGCAAACAACACATAAGTATCATGTCGGACAGCCAAGCGGCATTAAAAGCACTCCAAAGTAACAGCTTGAGATCAAAAATGCTTCATGAGTGCCATCTGGCTCTAAACCAGCTGGCGGACAAGAATAAAGTTGAACTTGTCTGGGTGCCAGGGCATGTGGGTATAGCAGGCAACGAGGAGGCAGATCAGCAAGCGAAACAGGGTGCACAAAAGTCCTTTATAGGACCAGCTCCCATGTTTGCTTTTGGACAAAGAGACTACCAGAAAGTCATTACCAACTGGATCAACAAAGAAATCAACAGAACCTGGAATGCTATTACAGGTCTCAAACATTCAAAGAAATTCCTCAACCCTAACAAAAAGAGGGGAAGGGAAGTGTTAAAACTAAGCAGAAGGGAGCTAAGGCTACTTTGCGGCATACTAACAGGACATATCCACTGCAGGCATCACCTGAGAAAGATGGGACTGGTGGATGATGACACTTGTAGGTACTGTGGTGAAGAGGTGGAAACTATGGAACACATTATCACGAGCTGCCCGGCGTTATGCCGCAAAAGACAGAAATTCTTAGAATTTATTTTCATCATGGAAGAAGAATTACTAAACCTACCGATCAGGGGCTTGATCGACTTTGTCAATGACATAGATCTCTCCTGAATCCAACAAGAGGGGGGCACAAAAGATCTTTCTTGGTCGCAGTGCAGGAGGTTGCGAAAACACTCACCCTGTTCTTAATAATAATAATAATAAAATATCACCCATCTTAACTACATTTAGTTCAAGGACTGAGGCTCACTGATTTCGATTAGAATTCATATCTCTAATCGATGTTATGATTGCCGACAATCCCTTACTATTAAATCAAATAGTTTGGAGTGTTGAAAGCAGCTTCCACAACAATGGTGTAGTTAATACACACAATGCCTATTATTGGTCGAACGAAAATCATCACTGGGTTTGTGTAAAAATTTGTAGTGTAGGTTATTCAATGGTCATTTGATTGGGTCATACTTTTACGAGGGCACATTGACTGGACACAGGTATTTAGATATTCTTGAAAACAAATTACCTGAAGACGTTCATTTGGCAGAACGAAATACAATGATCTGGCAACAGGACGGTGCTCCACCTCCTAACACAGGCATTGTTGCGAAGTATCTCAATCAGTCTTTTCAGAACAGATGGATAGGTACTTACTGATCTATAGCTTGTGCTCCCCCGTCGTCCGATCTAGCGTCACTGGACTTTTTTGTGGGGTTATATTAAAGAATCAGTATATCAAACACAGTCTGTAGATTTAGATGTTCTTAAAGAACGCATGTCGTCGTATTACACCAGCTATGGTTCAGGCTGCGTACACAAGAGCGCTTTTAAGACGTTTGGAATTTGCGGGAAATAATTTTGGGCACTTACTGTAATTTTTTCTTCATTACTTGTATTTTGTTTCAATAGGGAAATTTAAAAACTACAAAATGTTTATTTTTTTTGGTGCTAATAATAAAAAACCAACAAGCATGTTACATCAGAGTGACGAGTAATTTTCAACGAAAATATACAGGGGAAAATAGAAAGTGAGGGGTGGCTGCCAAATGACTTTTGAGTGAAATGAAGTTTCTAATACGTCATTATGAATTTTGATGCCATTCACAACAGTTTTTACAGTATTAGATTATCTTTTAAATTAAGCGAGATATTGCCTGTAAACGATAACACACGGTATATGTGAGTCACATGTTTTGGCGAATTAATTGAAAATATTTTGACATACATGACACTTCTGGTTTTACCACATACCCACTGATATTTTATTATGACAGCTACATACACTGCCTATAACTATCACGGCCCACTTATAACATGCAACGATATGGCACAAATGGTTAAAATTTTTAAAGCAATTTAATATCTCAGAAAGTCTAAAGTTTGGGTATGAGAAACACTATCCTTATTTGTTTTGGCCATATATTTGAATAAAAGAGGGTAAATGCTAGTTCCATTCAAAAAATTTGGGATATTTGACAATTGTGAAGTTAAACTTTTCATCCCATTTTTATGAACCCTGTTTACAATAAAGCAGTTTTTATCATGTCACCAATCCCCTTGACCTTCCTACTAATTAACCCGACAGGCATTTTTTTTGGTATTGGAGTTGTTCACCTAAAATTTTTCATTGAATAAATTAATATCTCGAAAAGTATACATTTCAGGTATGGGGTATTCTGCACGATGTGACATCAAAATTCAAAGTAGAATCCGAAAAGTTAGAAAGAAAGATAATAGCAAAGCTATTGCTGGGTGTAGGTGGTTTTCAATATAAAGATGGTCATGACTCATCCTGTATAGTGCTGGGAATGAATAGGGAACCCTTCTGTTAACTGTCCTCACACACGCCACATTTCTGGGATGTTTTAAATTGGGTTTTTTCCCTATTCGTAAAAATAATTCCAGCTTGTCAGTAGTCCTAAATTCATTATGAATGAATAAATAAACCCAACTTGGATAATTGTCAGTGGATATTTTGATGTCTACTGAAAAACGACGAAACTTTTTGTAATTTGATTCGACAGGAATATATCCAATGAAGACAGAGATAATGAAGTAATTCTCATAAGTAGATTATCCATATCCGTTTCGTTTATCAATACAAAATACTCAATAACCTACGCTAGTGATACAAAGTGCTTACCAATATTTTTTTTGGGGAAAATTAAGTCTAAAATGTTTTATATCTGGAATAAAAATAGTGTCACAAATATCCCTTATTTTTCGCAGGGTATCTTGAAAAAGGAATCAAGATAGTTCATCTCCTTTTTTTCTTGGCAATTTTAGGTTCGTTCCAACCACCAGTAATTTACAGTAACGTTACTAATCCACAGGCACAGTTGAAAAAAATCCTTCCAACTACCTGAAATTATTGGTTCAGAACTCTCGATTACTAACAGTTTTCTGTTCTATCTCATTTGCGGTAAAATTACCGTTCAAACGATTCTTGCTGGATAGCAAGTACCAAAAGTTCTGAAATTAAGAAACATGCGCAATGGTAGCATTTTTGTTTTAAACTGTCAAATTTCAAATTTGTTTTTCATGGAAAGTGCAAATAGGTTATGGAAGTGGGCTTTTAGTTTTTGAACTGTTTTGAAAACAGTGTTTTCACCGTTTCCTACTGACTGTTTCTTTGTGTAATTGTTGATGTAAAAAAAAGAAGGGAAGAATGGAGTCCGAAACGACAGAAGGTAATATTTATATTTTTTGGGTATTGTTATATTCTTTTTTTGTACAAGTGAGACTAGAAGAATTTCTTGTTGTTTGCCCAAGAGAACAATACAGTAACATTACTGTAGATTCCAGACACACTGGAATAGAAAGAAACGAAATAGCAGATGGACTAGCAAAGAGGGGAACTGAAATACCTTTTTGGGGGCCGGAACCCTTTTGTGGTATCAGTCCCAATGTAATATTGGAAGAAATAGGCATAGACCGCTGGAAAGATCTAGTAGGGTTTACACAATCAAAGATTCTGATGGGTGACTACAACCCGTTGAGATCAAATGAATTCATAATTCAAAGTAAATCTGGTTTTAACAGGGATCCTAACGGGACATTGACGCCTGAACGGGCACCGGAAAAGGCTCAAAATAATGGAGGAAGAAGAATGTAGATTCTGTGGCATGGAAAAAGAAACCTCCATCCTCAAACATACATACACAGCAATTCAGAATCCTAGGGCACAGCATCCAGGAGATTATTGGATAGGAGAGGGACATTTACCTAAGTTGAAGCTTGAAGATATCCTAAAATTCCTCAGAGAAGTAGGACTAAAGGAGCTACTAGTCTCTGAGATGTTCCCCAGGAACTAAGTAGAAGTAATGGGCACAATAGATCTTTTAGGTCACCCCATCATATATATATACATACACTTGCGCATTAAACAGTTCAATTACTGGTTACGTACAATAACAGAATTGTTGGTTGGAACGTACCTTATATTTGGCGTTACCTAGGCTGTTTAGTTGTAAAAATACAGAATTAAGTTGAAAAAAACGCCATAATAAGTTTTGGTTTTGATAGAGATATTAAAGAAGGGTACATTAAAACGTGTGCAACATATTTTAGATGGTTCATATTCATATAATTCCAATTTTTAGCAATCTCAGTATTGAATAAAATACATTACATGCTGCACTTGGAGAAAATTCAGCTTCAAATTTCTTAAAAATTTTACCTCCTACGTCCATAAAATCATTTGATTCCTTCATTGTTATTTAGCAAATAATTGAATTCACTCGCCCATTCCTTTGGCAAGAAACAGTATTAACAAGCCAATTTAGCTTACACTTACTTTATTATGTACGGACATAATTTTTTTGATCCCAAAAAAGCCAAGCTCCTTTTTATAATTTACTCATTTTTATCGGCAGCTTTGTAGACACATTTAAGACTTAAATATTAAAGTAACAGGGAAGCACTGTTCATTAATTAAACAAGACTCTGGTTTACTTTTCCACGTACATCTTCACACGGAAGAATGAGCACAATCTGTATCATTTTTTTTGTTCCACAAATTTTGCGTAAGTACTTTTTTCACATAACTCCATTTAAAATTACATATTTTTATTGTGTTCGAAATCTTTTAACAGTAGTTAATACACCAAAAATTTAATATTCGTAGGTATATTTGTCACTCACATCTACTTTACAGTTATAATTTGTGAGAAATGTTCCATTCAATGTATACATTTTTTTTTTGGGATCGGTCTTTGTCGCTTTCGGATAATATTCTGTCATTAAATCCGAGATCCCCTGAAAAGTCTTTGCCAGAATAAGAGTAAAATTGCGAGTGTTCAGTGAACAGAAATAATAGCGAGACACAGAGATGACAGAATGACAGATGGTATTACCAAAACTAAGCAGATCTCTTTGTAAGCCATACAGCATTGTTCATTTTGATACCTTAGAGTTCTTGTTTAATGGGTCGAAGCCTTTACGATTGTCTTAGCCACGTATATGGCAGGAATTTTAAAAATATAGCACACATTTTTAGGTTAACTTTTTATCTTCTACACATCACAAGTCAACATCAAATTTTGAGGGTGATGTGAATAGAAAAATAGATTAAATATATTTCTGTAGGTAATAGAAGAATTTTTGGTTATTATGAGTAGTGTAATATACAGGGTAAGTTAAAGATCCTTATAATAAATAACTTGAAGTGTGGCTCCATTTGATTCCATAAGTAATCAGGATCATATAATATAAAAAACTGGTGCGAAGCTGTCACTGAATATCCACTTATTTATGGATTACATTAAAATCCATATTCTAATAGTCTGAAAAGCCTGGATGCCTTTAATATGGAATACCTGTACGGGTAAATATTTACTTTTAAAAATTTATCGTTCAGTTGATTCTTCATATATTATAATCAAATTCTGTTGAAATTCGTAATGGTTCTTTAATGTGGCAGTCCCTCACGTGGATTATTAACTTAATGGAAATACATTTTGCTGAAAAATTACACTGTATCTCTTGCGACAGCGTATCATTTTTCAATTGAATTCTATCTATATCAAAAGCATACATATCTCGCGAAAGTTTGTATAGGTACAATATAAGGTAATTCATCATACGTAGTGAGTGTATCGTCTAGATCCATTTGTATGGTACGGGCTCGTCCCGAAAAATACAAACCAATAAAGACAAATGAAAAAACTTTTAGAGGATTCTTATTACTATTGTACAGCAAATCCGTAGAGTAATAACACTCCTACATCCATTTTTAGAGAAACAATTTCGATGAAAATTGTATCTTTCCAATCCGTCTTATTGATTATTATATAAGTTTTCGGAGTTCATTATGTATTTTGATAACACTTCTTACTGGATACTTATTTATTACTGAATATCTAGCAAATGCAATCGTAAAGCCTATTTACTCATGGAAAATCCTTTGAAGTTTTCAACAGTCACGATATGAGTTTAAATAATACATTAAAAGTCCTTTTAGACGTATGTTTGAAAAAGCTTTTTGATAAAATTTTGCTTCTGCATGTTTACATTGTAGATTAAAAATGTATATGGTAGGTAAGCGAATTATTAAGGTCATTACATGGGCGTCAACCCAGCACTGTAGTGGAGCGCATCTGATGCGATAATTATAGTGAAACAGTGTCGAGCCCGGTTAGTACTTGGATGGGCGACCACTGGTCGGAAACATTAGTGGACTTGGCAAAATTTCAGGCGAGGGGTGGAGTGCTTCAGTGATTAGCCTCAGTCGCAGTAATAGATCGATGTTAAATAACCCAATAAAAAAAAGTTAGTGCATAAAGGATGAGTAAATGCATTGAATTTATTTTGTACTGCAGCTCGAAGATATTGGAGGCTGCCAGATATATTCGATTGTAGTTGCTGCGAATACATGACATCGTAACACGACAGTTCATTGCCCCACAAATGGTAACAGACAATTCAATTCGTAACGGTAACACTTCGTAACATCGACAGTTTCTAACCCCAGCTTTTCGTAACGGTGTACCTAAATCGTATCACCCAGTACTACAATATAAACCACCTCTTGCATATTTTTGTTAATATGACAACTAAAGAATATTTATGTTTTTTTTTTAAATCTTTATTCTGAATTATCTCTTTAAAGTAGTAAAGCTAAGTCTGAAGAATAATTGAAAGAATTAAAACCACTTATAATGTATTCATTATAATTGATACAACTTATATTTTCAGCGTCGATAAAGTAATAAAAATTGGTTGCAACGTTAACAAAAGTAATGGCATTATTAATTGTACCGTTACGAAGAGCTGTGGTTACGAACTGTTACGAATTGTCCGTTACTATTTGTGAAGTTACGAACTGTCGCGTTAGGATATGTCTTGCCATCAGTTGCTGTATTCTATAGGGTATTTCACCCCCCCACAATGACGTTAACATAACAAATTCAATAATACCGAGTACAGCATTTATCTATCAAGAGACGATCACATGGTTCACATGCAAACAACCAGGGCATATAACATCTAATTCTGCACAAGTCCAGGGGACGCAATCCTAGTCGAATCAGGAGAATTTCCCCTAGAACTCTTCGCGTCTATCGAAATCATCATCTGACAACTCTTGAACTAATCTTATGGATGGAATTTATTGTCACGTAAAATTTACATTACGGATGTTTGCGAAATATCAAGTTTTCTGGATATTTGTTTTAAGTTCGTTTCAAAGGAGTTGATAGCACAGAGCGCCTATAATAAACGGAAAACGGAGGTCTGGTGTCTCAAAAAATGTTATCTCTTATTTATGTTTTACAATGTATCTAGACTAAGAAGAAAGAAATTGTGACCAGGCCACCCGGTACTCGGTCAAATAATGATAGGTAATAAAATGCAAATGCAGCATACGCAGTGAACCAAACGGTCCATAGTCGTAGAACAGGGTTGTTTATGATGTTTGTTTAACGTTTATTATAATTAATATTATAATGAAAATGCAAAGTAATTGTGCACTAAGATTTATATACACATATATTTTTCTGAAAAATAAAAAATTTATAACAAATTATTGCAGGTGAACATTACTTTAACTATAATATATACGGCATTATTAACTTAATTCTTCATCAGAAAAATCGTCTTGTCCTAAGTTAATAATTAACGGTTCGACCTCTGTACTTTCGTCGATTAAGTCGTCAAGATCCCACATTTTCCCCTCCTCAACTATAACATGTTTTATGGCGCTTTGCCAGTTTTCGGCAGTCACATTCGCCAATCAAAAAGTATTCTAACATTCATTTTTTCAAAATTTTAGACATAATACCTTATTCATTAGCAACACAGCTACACTCTTTAGGTATCAGGAGCAGGGATGGATTAAAATTATCGGATGAGCGTTGGAGTAAGTGTACTGAGCTTTTAGAAGATTATACTGAAGAGTAGAGTAATTTTTATAATTATAGATATTTGTTCCTGATCCGATTGAAAAACATTTTTTACCAACCTATAAGCATCAAAATAAAATTTTTAAACTTACCCATGACCCTCAGCTGGATGATTCCGTCGGGTTCAGGTCTGCCGTTTATAAGACATATGTAATCTCCAGTGTCCATCGCCAACACAGGATGTATGGTTAGACCATAATCTTTTGCTAGTGATATGCGATGTTGCTCGCTGTATACGGTTAAGGAGCTTTTGGAATATTCTAGAATTTTTTTGTCGTGATTCAGTGAGATCCATTGTAGACTGTTGACCAATGAGTGCTCGTTGGCTCCAGGACATTGTAACGATTGATTTTGATAAGCTCTCACTAGTATTTGTTCTGTTGGTATCGTTGAGTAATCTGTAAACAAAAAAAGATAATCAACAATATTTATAACCTACAGTTATTTAAATTTGATCAAACAAAAATGGTCAATAACTGCTTTTAAGTACTGGGAGATATTAAAAAATAACTTACTTGCGTAAGCATGTGCATTTCTTTTAAAGTACAGTTATACGGGGTTGGGATAAAGTATGGAACCAAGTAAATATCTTTTAAACGAAAATAACGATATTTATGAAAATTTGCTGGTAAGTGCAATGGAACAGAATGCATCTGACGTACATTTCCTGTTAATAATATACTTCCGGTTTAACTGGAAATGCTTCAACTTCTTTAATTTAAATGGGACACCCTATATATTTTTACAGATTTTGAAAGAGCTTGTTATTTTCAATCCATACATACTGAGTTTAGTGAAAAAAAATTTGTAAAAATGAGGAATAACTAACTGTTAGTTGTACAATAGGTGTACATTTCATTATTTTAAAATAATGAGAAACAAAATTACTTAAAATGTTCAAAATTCTCTCCGCTTACTTGCTGACAATATGCCATCCTATTAACAAATTCTTGAGTCACTCTTTCCAAGACTTCTCCACGTATTAGTTCACATTCATCAATAATTCTTTGTCTCAATTCCTGTAAGTTTGTTGGTCGTCTAACGTAAACACGTGATTTTAGATAACCCCAAAGAAAAAATCTAAAGGGCTAGGATCCGGAGAACGAGCAGGCCACTCTATGAATCCTCTACGTCCAATCCATCGATTTGGAAAATTCGCATCCAGAAAATCCCTAACCCATCTATCATAGTGGGGAGGTGCTCCATCTTGCTGAAACCAAACATTTTGTGGTAATTGCCCATTTTGTTGAAGTGCAGGAATAATTTAGTTATTTAGTAGATCCAAATACTTGTCAACATTCAAGTTTCCGTCGATAAAAAATGGGCCTATAAGCATATTTTCGACAATTCCCATCCAAACATTTAACTTCTGTGGATGCTGGGTATGTGCTTCATGAATCCATTGAGGATTCTCATTTGACCAATACCTTGAGTTATGGTGATTAACTGTTCCATTTAAACAAAAAGTTGCCTTATCGGAAAAAACTATGTTAGAAGCAAAATTGTCGTCGACATTACAGATGTCCATTAGCCGTTCGCAAAATTCCACTAGTCGGTCAAAATCATCGTCTGACAATTCTTGAACCAACTGTACCTTTTACGGATTATACTTTTCACTTTTTATTATCTTTCCTACAGAACGTCGACTGATACCATGGTTTAGTGCACCATGGTTTAGTGCCAAATTTGTGGTGGAAGTTTGAGGTGATTCTTCTAAATCGATTGCAATATTTTGTTTCGTTGCAGTCCGCGGTCTTCCAGGTTTTAGCAAATTTTTTACCATCCCAGATGTATTAAAACGTTGTAATGTTTTAGTTACTGATGAGCGTGATATAGGATTTCTCTCCGGATGCAAATTATTAAAACTTTGACAGACTTCTTCATGAGCTCTAACACGATCACCATAACCGATCATCATTAAAATTTCAATACGCTCTTTTTCACTTAATTGAACCATTCTAAATTGTAAAATTTATTTCCGTCAATTAGAATTTGACACTTGGAGAACAAAAGACGTACTAAACAGTACTCGTTTATTTATTACTATGCATACAAACAACATCAATTAGTTTATGTAAATAGTTTTTTGCTCTAATGCAAAAGACTCAAAGGAGGTTGATTAAAGTGCTATATTCCTCGTTTTTACAAATTTTTTTACCCTAAACTCAGTATGTATGAATTCAAAATAACAAGTTCTTTCAAAATCTGAAAAAATATATAGGGTGTCCCATTTAAATTAAAGAAGTTGATAGCATTTCCGGTTAAACCGGAAGTATATTATTAACAAAAAAATGTACATCAGATGCATTTTGTTCCATTGCACTTACCTGCAAATTTTCATAAATATCGTTCTTTTCGTTTCAAAGATATTTACTTGGTTTCATACTTTATCCCAACCCATTGTGCACCACATTTTTATTAATTTATTTTGAGTACGAGTACTCGAGTAAGCTGGGCTAATACTTGTTGCAATTGTAGAGAGTAGTAGTAGATACAGAGTAAACAAAAAGACCTATATTCTGCGCAGTTCGTGCTTAAATGATAGGCATGAACTAGCAAAAAAGGCTTGAAGCCCCTCCGAAACCTTTTTGCATTACCAACATCAATATATCATTGAAAAAAATATGTAAAAATACAAAAGTTATAAGTATAAGTGCAAATTTTCATAAATATCGTTCTTTTCGTTTAAAATATATTTACTTGGTTCCATACTTTATACCAACACCGTATATTTTTTCCAATTGATAATTAAAATCAGTAGGGCACACCTTAATTTGCTCAACGGGAATTCAAATCAATATTTATGCATTTATGGATTATAAATGTATATTTTTGGTGATATGAGTTTATTTTTAGCCAGTTACAGAATTTATAAAGGTTGACCTAAAACGACGCTAATATTTTTCGAGTACGTTTATTTTTGTACCCCGGAGGCACATTGTTTTAATTATCGTTTTATATTCATCGGCGGTGTCCCATGGTCTGAATGTGAAAATGAATTTCATTGTAATTTATTTCAAATTCCATAATAACAGACTCTTTTAAATTTATTTAATTATTTTTCAGTTAACAACCCATAAAGAAATAGTTTCAACTGACATATCAAACTGTTTTAAAATTACTTAATGTGCTTATTGCTTTTGCTTACTGTTTTTGTTTTATTTATTGAGAATAAACCGAAATGAGTCGTCGAAATGTCGACTAACTAATTTATATTTTACTATGGCATATTTAATGTTATTATTATTACGTTTTTTTCTATCACTATATACCTGTGTGCGTAAAGTATGGAACAAATTCATTTTTAGCTAAACAGACCATTTTAAGGAATAATCCTCAAACATGTCGATTTTTGATTTTAATTTACCGTATTTTAAAATAATAATCTAATATACGGGGTGAATTACTTTCGAGTAATGACGTCACCGTCATTTTTTTTAAATGGAACACCCCCATTTTGTCTCAACAGAATATGATGAAATACATGACTTTATAAATGTTCGAACTGCAGCCCTTGCTGTATTTGACAGTAACCCAAACGGTGTACAAATTC
The DNA here is from genome assembly GCA_949126875.1 of Lochmaea capreae. Taxonomy (NCBI): domain Eukaryota; kingdom Metazoa; phylum Arthropoda; class Insecta; order Coleoptera; family Chrysomelidae; genus Lochmaea; species Lochmaea capreae. The sequence continues at coordinate 11,506,747 of OX421402.1, read as the reverse complement.
TTGTTGAACCTTGTTGATTGTGTCTTGAGAAATATTGTTTATTGCTGTCCGAATTCTCTCTTTTAATTCTTGAATATTTGTGGTTTCGTTTGATACACAACATTCTTCAGATGGCCCCACATAAAATAATCCAAAGGATTGAAATCTGGTGACCTCGCTGGCCATTCAATAGGTCCACGTCTACCAATCCACTTGTTCGGAAAAATGTCATCTAGGTACCTTCTAACATCTACAGCATAATGTGGAGGTGCACCATCCTGTTGAAACCATAAACTTTCATCAAAACCTCCAGGATTACGTCTGCTGGGAAACAAATTACGTAAAGTAGGTATGAGATACCCCCTTAAAAACTCAAGGTACGTTGCCCCGTTTAAATTACCTTCGATAAAGTAGGGTCCGATGATTCGATTTCTTACAATTCCAGCCCATACATTTACCTTTTGCGGGTATTGTGTATGATGCTCACGCATCCAGTGGGGGTTTTCTTTTGCCCAGTATCTACAATTCTGACGGTTAATCTCGCCATTTAATGTGAAAATGGCCCCATCAGAAAAAATAATGTTTTGTATCAAGAGAGGGTCTCGGTGACATTTATCCATCATTTTTTCGCAAAATTGGATTCTTCTATCATCTTCGTTTAATTCCTGCACAAGTTTGATTTTATAAGGATGCTTCAAGCTTTAATAGTTTTTGTACCGTTGTTTTGTTAAAACCGATATCGCGACTAACTTTACGCACATCTTCTTCAAAACTAAGTAAAACATCTAATACTGTATCAGCATTTGCAGAGGGACGACCTGATTTTCGTGCATTTTCAACTGTACCAGTTTCTCGAAATTTCTTTTCAATCTTACCGACTGTTGAACGCGTTATAGGTCTTTCTGTATATTTATCATTAAACAAATTGCACACTTCCATCTGAGTTCACGATCTGTCTCCGTAACCAATCATCATAAGTATTTCAATTTTTTGTTTTACACTTAACTCCATTTCTACTTCAAATTAAATTTAAGCAATAATTAAAACATTCACGAATACCAAAAAAGTTCATTTCCCAAAAAAGTAGACGACTATGTTTTTTTTAAATTGATAAGAAATAATTTTTTTTATATTCTGTCTGCTAGACCACAAGTACCAAACATGTTTGGAAACAGCTCATTTTTATTAATCTAAAAATGTAACAAACTACAGGGAGTTACATTTAAACCAATTGCCCCTAGACCCTGTACCAATTGGAATCAACACGTGATACATTTTTGGAATCAGCTCAGCTAGAGTAATCCGAAAATTGACACAAAATGGGGGTGTTCCATTTAAAAAAATTGCGGTGACGATATTACTCGAAAGTAATTCACCCTTTATATTAGATTATTATTTGAAAATACGGTAAATTAAAATGAAAAATCGACGTGTTTCAGGATTATTTCTTAAAATGGCCTGTTTAGCTAAAAATGAATGTGTTCCATACTTTACGGACACAGTGTATATGGCTTTTCCGAAGCAATTTGGAATATTGCCTTGAAATATTTATCATTAAATTTTAAGGTGTTACAAAGGCTTTATTATTTTAATAGCAGCAATAGCATCATCATTAACACAAACAAAATATCAAACTGAACAAAAACGGAAACAGAACTTAATTAAAATAAAAAACAATTTCTCATTAGTTTTTTACTTGTATTGGTTTTTTTTACATTAATTGTCAAAATTACAAAAGCCACGAAAAAGATTTATTTTGAAAACCACTAATGAAAATTATTATCTAAGAAACAGTCAGCACCATATCTTAGTTCGCGTGTTAAAATTGAATGAAAATATTATTTCAGATGATTTGTTTATGCATAAAAAGATTTTGGTTCTAAAATTTCTTCTAGAAACCTAACAGCGAGCTAGTAATAAAGAATGTTTTTCCAGTAGAATATATTTTTAAAATTGAAAATGTTTAACTAGAAATTAACTTGAACGTTACAGGGAGGTTGGAAATAGAATACTTGCACAATTGAATTTTCTAACAAATTTCATTATTACGATTCACGTTTTTTCAATATGTGCTATTATTTCGACCGTCAGGGGTCATAATCACTACAATTACTGTTTCTAACTTCATTTCGTAGAATTTAACCTCTATATTCTTACTAAATGGACAAATAAAATTTTTTTCTATTGGTATTCCCCGTTTTAAATTTGATAGAAAAAATATATCTACGTCACCAAAACATGATAAGACATGATACGTTGTGACGATCTGTATGTTTCAAGTGCTTTGGGGCAAAAGGAAATTTTTACACTCCAATAAGTGGTAAATATTCGGGCTGAAAATTGTTTTTACCGTTTTTTATGAATAAAGAACATGAGAGAAAGCAATATTAAGGTGGCACAAGATGTTAATCGCCCAAAAAAAACATTTTCTCTTCCCCTTTTCCTTCGCATAGCGATCGCACACATGCAAAAAAGGGGAAGGGAAAATGTTTTTCTTGCGAATAACATCTTGCACTACGTTAATATTGCTTTCACTCATGTTCTTCATTCATAAAAAAAGTACAAAAAATGTCTCAGCCCGATTGTAGGAGGAGCCCGAGCTTCGAATAATTACCCAATAAGTCAAGAAAAACGTGATGAGGTTTGATTAATGTGGTTGAATTCAAATTTTGATTGAAGAGGTTTTAAAATGTCCTGGCGAGAACATTTAAATTGTGTCATACAAAATATATTGTGAGCGATTGTATACAATTATAACTTGTTAATTTATTGTTTTTATCTCCAAATCACAAAATAATTTATGATATTTGTGTGAAATATTATTTAAATTAGTTGTTATCCAAATAACCAATTCCACGCATTGACATTACGTATAAATCCCTATAGTCCCTGTTATTGTATCACATTACTAGGAACAAATTTTTACTTCACTTATTTAGCGGTTGTAATATAATTATAATTGCTTTATGTTAAACATGAACTTTTTTTGACAAACAGTAATCCCGTCAGGAACCATCGGTTAAGGGTAAAACTAGAAATGTGTTACTATCGGTGTTTGCTATGATCGACTGTTTTTTGATCGTTTTTAGCCGTTTTGATTGCTTGTTGGAACAAACCTTTAATTGTGCCAAAATTTGCATATAAAATTGATGTCTAAAAATACAGCGTTTTGCGATATTAATATGAAAGAAAAACAAGCTCGTAAAATCTGTCATAATTGACCACAATACTTTTTTTAATTCTGTTTCTGTCATCGGGAATTTTGGTCTCATAAGAATCTTGAATAATTTCTTTCAGGAGTTTGTGGTTGCTTGATTGAAACCTTTTTTATTGTAGCCCTCAGCATTTTTGTCTTTGAATAAAGCTATGACTGGAGGCTAAGCTCGAGGTAACACAAAGATCCTTGCTGCCATTGAGCAAGAAAATTTCAGTATGGACTCCACGTCCAGTCCCGGTAAAGGTAGAAAATGTACTTGACATTTTAGACAAGCAAAGAACTTAAAATTTGAAAATAATCTCTGCAGCACCAGGGTGCTGCAAATTAAATGTGAGGCTATTTACTTGATTACAGTTTCTGTAACAATTGTCATATTTAAGTAAAGCGTGTTATGAATAAAAGTCAAAATAATAGTATATCTAAAACTATAAAAATGCCTTACAAATTAGAAAATTACTTTCCAAAGGTTAGACCGTTCACTAGGATGCAACATCTACTTCTCGGGCTATATACCCGGCAGACAATGAATTACACTTCCAAGTTAAACGGGGTTGGTATACAAGGTGATTCATTAAGAATGGACAATCTCTTAACTGGAGATACTATACACCAAAATATGGCGATTAAGCTTAATATGTCTTATACGAATATTGCAGGTTTACGAGATACAGGGTATTTAAAATTGGAATTTTAATTTGAAATTTTTCAATAATTTTGTGATTTTAAGCAGCATCGTCTTGAAAATTGGCAACTTTATGTTTTTTGGCATGAAAGCTACGAATTTTATGCTGAATCTAGCACTATTCATACAGGGCGTTAGTTACACCCTGTTATTTGGGTAAATTACAACATATCTTTTTTGCCTAATGAGTTATAGCTAAAATGACTAGAAAATCTAGAAAGCAGTTTAATTTTGAATAAAAAATGTACTCTTCTGTACTAAGGTTGCAGTGAAAACGTTGGGAACAATAGATAAAAGGCGGTGAGGAACTGCCATGAAGCGTTGTCAATAAGTCACAGCAATGTGAATATAAGAAACTGTGATCATGACCTTGTTGGCGACAACCATCGCACGGATAATTTTTTCATGTCCAAATATCCATGTAAAATGTGATGTAGGTACCCGCTCAGTTGAGATTCCACATCGCATATTTCCAATCTCCGATCGTCCACTATTATTCCTTTGATTTTATTGATGACTTCTGCTGGTACAGTAACCACTCTCAATTATTGAAATAAATGGTCCAGATTCCTCATAGTATTTTCCAAATCATTTGTTGGTAACAACTAATAATGCAACTTGTAGTTGACGGGAGCCGTGTTGCATTTAAAGTTACTGCACGGGAAATTCAATAGGTCACTGACATATCAAAATATTCTGATCTAGGTAACAAGTGAAAACTTTTGAATGTTAAGAAGTATTCACTTTATGAACTTTTCCACTCCATTAAAATAACATATTTACATTGTGAGATGATTTCGATAAAACTAATTTGCCGAAAAATAATAGAAACATGTTCATCAAACTATTTGTATTTTCGTGATAAAAACGGAATGGCACATTATTTTGTACTATATCGTGTTTCGAACTGAGCACGTGATAATTGTTTGGTTGGATACTTTTGAAACAATTAGTTCTTCGGTTTCCGTGCTTAAATATTATTTTTCTGATAATTTCAGACATCTGCACGCATCGCCTGCCTATATCCACGTTAACAGTGGGAGTTGTTAACACCTTTATTGGAATTTGATAATTCTGAATCGTTTTTACAAAAATAATTTCTTACCCTTTTTTCTCTTTTTGGTTGATTCATTTCGGGGAGAGATTACACATATTACGTGTACAATAGCTCATAGTTTTAGTAGGGTATTTAACGTTTAATTTGTTAATGAAAATCGTATTTTACGCTTTGTATGATGTAGCGCAATAATGCTACACTTGCTGTAAAACCATTATTATATTACAATTATATCCGTTTAATGAAAGAACCGACGAACACGCTATTGCAACAGCAAAACGGTAGTTCCCTGCAATTTCTAGGAATTCATTATTGTGATCTCGCATGTGTTAATAGTGATACGATGGTGTGTAACTAATTAAACGTACGTATATAATTATTCTACAAAGAAGTCATGATTGCATGGCAATATACGATTATTGCCAAAAAAATTATATAAGTTTGACAATTTTTCTTCTTATAAAACAATAATACCGAATCTGTCAGTACTAGATTCGCTTCGCTCATAGATTCTCTACAAACAGTACTCCCCTCTTATAATCAATGTTTTAATTGAAAGATTTCGTTTCTTGTTCACCAAAATATTTCTACATTGCGAACAGAATTTTTCAGCCATTATTCCGTGCTGGGTTTTAGTTTGTTAAACTTATGTCGTTACTATTCTAATCAATGCTGTTGAATCTCTTACTACAGCTCGTAACATATGCTCTTGCATCTGTTTTTAAGCTGATACATATTTCTGAAGTGGACTAGACGTCAGTATGAACAGTAATAACAAAAAATATACAAATAATAAATGTGATATGCTTTTATAAAATTTGGATTTCAGAATAATACTACGGATGACTCAAATGCATAATAGTATATTATTAAAATAGCAATTTATGATAGCCATTATTCACACAGGGTGACGTTTGGGTCCCAAGCCGTAAGCGAGGGGCGCAAGTCACCTGGCCATAAATTGCGAGTAGAATACTATACTTTGTCCACGACCCTATTAAATAAAAGTTAAGTAAATAATGCGAGTATAGAACGGAAAGTAATAATTTGGTATTTGGTATTATTGACAATTCTAATGTCAAAATTAATAAATTTCTGAGTACGTCAAATAATGTGGCATATAGAGATGGGCGATACTGTGTAAAGTATGGATACACCGCACCGTTATAAATATAGTGTTTCAAAAATTTTAATATTAGAATATATCGTTATGAAAAGTGTCAATACTAAAAATTTTGATATTTTATAGATACGATATATTTCAGAAACAAAATACGCAGATTTAATAGTTTATTTCATTTTGTCTAGTCACCTATGTACCGAAATGTGTTGAGTATTGAGTTGTCATGGCATGTTATATGCAAAAGCGCGAATTATGAGTTCATAATTCACTCTAGTGAATTATGAACCATAATTCATTCTAGTAGATATATGGGTACCATATACCTTTTGTTGTTAGGAGGTAAAATATTGACTTATTATTAAGTGGTCGTGGACATATACATTTCGTTTGATATTGACAATTAAAACATTTCACTCCAGTTGAATTGCTTTCAACTAAAAAGGGCAATAAATTCAATAGACGGAAATAACTGTATGGTTTATTGAAAATACAATTATTAAGTAGACTGTTTACATCAAAAATATAGTTGGACAATTTCGAGGAAACGCACCTATTATAGAATGACTATAAACTAACATCTCCCTTGCCGACCGTTAATTTAAAACTGTTTTATTCGTGGAAATCGAATAAATAACTAGTTATTTCCCTTTATTTAGGGAAATTATGTTGTGGAATTGGCTGAATATACTTATAGGCATGGATAGTACATTTTATATTTAATGGAATTATTAAACGCAAATATCATTGTTACCATATTATGTACAAGGTATTACCTAAAATGTAATTTTAAGTGATTTGAATACGTAATTGTAAATGAGAAAAGGTATGTATGCATATACCGGGTGTCCCAGACTAATTTATCCAGGCTATATCACTTAAACAAATAGAGGTTTTCGAATGGGACAAAAACTGATCTGTTCCATTTCTAATACACTTTAATATGGCGTAGAAAAAACATTCCCTAAATATTCATCCCTTAGTTACAGCCCCTAACTTTGAACTTTTTAATAGCATCCTGTACATTTTTTCATAATTTTGGATGTGGTCTTCCATCGTCTATTCAACAAATTTTCCAAAAATAAAATGGGTTTGTAAATAATCAAGAAAATATCAGTTTATTATTTACATTAGATGTTCGAATTGTAGTCCACCTGCTGCAACACATATTTCGAATAAATTATATTAATTTGTTAAATGCTATTTTTATTTACTTTTTTAATGTAATTTTTATTACATTTATTTTTATTGTTCCTTTAAGCTTTAAGGCTTTCTTGATTAATTTAACAAAAATAAAAAATAAACTGATATTTTCTTGATTATTTACGATCCCATTTTATTCTTGAAATATTTGTTGCGATGGAAGACCACATCCAAAAGTATAAAAAAATGTACAGGGTGCTATTAAAAAGTTTGAAGTTAGGGGTTGTAACTAAGGGATTCATATTTAGGAGATGATTTTTTCTACGCCATATTAAAGTTAAGTTAAAATGTCTATTCGTTTAAGAGATAAATAGATAAATTAGTCTGGGACACCCGGTATGTGTGTGTATATGTGTATTGTGTATATATATGTGTATATAAGAAAAGGTAGCAGAAAAGTGAGTTTTTGTGTTGGGAAAACGTTTCGATTAATTTGAATTACTGGAGTGGATCTCATTTCTTAGCATTTAAAAAACGCACAAAATCAAAATGGGTTAGGTTCAAATGTTCATTTGTTCAAATGTGTTGAACTATATTTACAGATTTTTGAACAATGCAAAAATTAGATGAAATGAAATTGTTTTATTGAATGATTGTTAATAGTATATTATTAAATGAGCAATTTATGACAGCCATCATTCACGCCCCGAGCCGTAGGTGAGGAGCGCAAGTCACCCGAGAGAATAATGGCCATAAATTGCGAGTTGAATACTATACTTTGTCCACGACTCTTGATTTCTTTATTAAATAGAAGTTAAGTGAACAATGCGAGTGTAGAACGGAAAGTAACAATTTGATATTTGGTATTATTGACAATTCTAACGTCAAAATTAATAAATTTCTGGAGTACGTCAAATAATGTGACATATAGAGATGGGCGATACTATGTAAAGTATCGATACACCGTACCGTTATAAATATATTGTTTTAAAACTATCAATATTAGAAAATATCGTTATGAAAAGTATCAATACTAAAAATTTCGATATTTTATCGATACGATATATTTCAGAAACAAATTTCCTAAACAAAAATACGCAAATTTAATAATTTATTTCATATTGTACCCCCATCTCTTGTGAGTATTGAGTTGTCATGGCATGTTATTTAAATGCAAAACCGTGAATTATGGAACCATTATTCACTTTAGTGAACCATAATTCACTCTAGTAGATATATGGGTACCATATACCTTTTGTTAGGAGGTAAAATATTGACTTATTAAGTGGTCGTGGACAAAAGTTATTATTATATTGAAGTGGAATAGAATATTTGTTCTATACTATGCAAAAAATCCGTTCATTTTACAAAATTATTACTAGTTTGCTTTTAAATGGATTTTTCTGATATACAAGGGTCGATGCCATCGTTTTTATTTAATTTAATATAAAAAATAATTCTATATTTATAGGTGTCGATAGTATCCTCTCTCTCAACGGTAAAGTAATGCAACGGTAAAACATCTTCCAATAACATTTCATGTCATGAAGCAAAGAAAAATTATAAAAATTTGTTTTTAGAAATTAAAAGGTTTGATATGGTGAGTGTTAAATTGAATTGCTGGTGCTTATTAGGTTTCACATATCACGCTACACTATGCAGTTTGTTGGATAGAAACTTTCAAGATATTTACAGATAAGTGTAGAAATAATAACTAAAATGGTTTTAAACACATTATAGCTGAAACAGTGAAATTTTATAGTTCGGCTTGGCTACAAACTACGCCATAACATGGACTAACTATCAGTTAGTTCTGAGTAATATGTTTATAGACCCATGGCATGTGTTCGTGCTAAATTAGAATTTCACTCCAAATTTTCATTTGGTTATTGTTTACAGGTGCAGTCTAGATAATAACATCATGTATGGCCGCTTTACATCGCGTAGAATTGCCCCGACAATTTGAAACCTGAATTGAACAGTTAAACCGACAGAGCGCTGATTAAATACTAAAGTCAATATAAAAACGTGAAATTCCTTTTGGAAGATTGTTTGATCTTTTTCAAGAGATAGCGTCATCAAAAACAGAATGGGGGTGAAAGTTTAATAACGTGCAGCTACGTTTTACACAGAAAAAGTATAAATTTTTTTTATAATCGCTTAAAAACAAAGGAACAAAAAATAACTGCTGAAGCAATTAAAATATATTTGAAATATCGGATGTAGATAGAAACTAATTTGTATTTACAGAGAGTTTTGCGACAACCTTGTCGACAATAATGTACGTTAAAAAATGTAGGAGAATTGTACTTGTTTTTTTTACAGGTTTGAGATGCATATAGAACTATAGAAATTATACATTATGTTCAGTTCACGATTGCACAGAAGCTGACCTATAACTATTAATGGTGCACCAAATATTAATATCAAAACCTATAAATTATTCTTTCATTTTTTTTTTGGGAGCCGTTCTAGTACCGGGAGCACTGCAGCCTGTTGGCTTATTGTACTCTACTCCCACCTTTATTCCACCCACCCAGCCATTCCCGTACCCTCGAGTAGATGATATAGGTCAACTGGATGCATGCCATATGCTTAAGGCCGAAGATTGTCTGTCTCCTTGAGTCCAATGCCTCACAGTCGGATAAAATGTGGGTTACGGTCTCCATGCCACAAAGTCTGCAGCTGAGATCCCCGTTATATAGCCCCATTTTATGCAGATGATCCTTTACCGGGGAATGACCCGTTAGATAACCTAAATAATTCTTAGCTTGTTCCTACTAGCATTCAGTAGTTCTTCAGCCAGTTTTACAGATATATCACCTATTAAGGTCTTACTGTGTACCTGCTTTGGAGTGTTTCTCCACTGTAGTCTATGTTGGCGTTGTACCCATTTTCGTATTTGTTCTCGGACTACCTTCTTTGTGGTCCCAAGAACTGGTTCTGGTCCAACATATGTCGTTGCTGAACCTCTTCTCGCGAGTTCATCAGCTTGTTCATTTCCAGAAATATCATTATGTCCCGGCACCCACACTAGTCTTACTCTACTGTGGTCTGCCAGTTCATTCAATTCTTTCAGGCATTCTTCTATAAGTCTGGATGTTACCTTGCGGCTATTTAGAGCTGCAAGAGCTGCCTGGCTGTCAGTTAATATGTTTATCCTATGAGTGTCAGTCCTATGTTTGTTAATTCTGACACATTCTAGGATGGCATAAATCTCTGCCTGAAATACAGAGGCATGTTGTACTCCTAGTGAGAAGGAACACCTTGTGTTCCTCATCTCACTATACACCCCTGCTCCTGTCCCTTCCCCAGTCTTCAACCAGTTTGTATACCAGGTCTCTCCTCGGGAAACTTCAGTGTGCTTGGGTCTTGCCAGTTCTTTTTGTGGGGTATCTCTACCTCATATTTAGGGCTGGGGAGAAATTTAGTGGCCTTATAGTCTGTTTTTATATCTAGAATGGCTTCACTTACGATGTCCTCAATGGATGTGTAATCTGTTCTAACTGCTCAGGTTATTTTGCAGCCTAAATAACCCCATTCTTGCTTCTCCCATTATCACGATGTGCAATGGAGGAAGGCCAAATAAGGCCTCTAGTGCTGCCGTTGGCGTGCTTCCCATGCACCCTGCAATACTGAGACAAGCAAGTCTTTGCACCTTACCTAGTCTCGTCATTGCATTCTTTTGTATTGTCTTTGTCCACCAGACCAAAGACGCATATGTTATTATGGGTTTAACCACTACACTGTATATCCAGTGTATCATGCACGGACTTAACCCCCATGTTTTTCCACAAGTTCGCCTTGCCATCATTAATGTGGTCTCCGATCTTGTGGATACTTTTTCCAGTTGTTTGGACCATGTTAATCTCGAGTCAATAATTACCCCGAGATATTTTACATCCATCACGATTGGAATCTCCGTACCTTGAAGGGATAGTGGTCCCAATCCCACTAGTTCCCTTCTTTTGGTATAAGGCACTATGTTTGATTCTTTCATTGGTTGAAAACATAATTTTGACTCAGAAACAAAAGATTGCTTAGCTAAATTGAGTACAAATATAAAATTTTACATCAATACAAACCAAATTTAACTAACAATAAATAGAAATTGTTGAAACTTCTCAGGTTATTTTTCAGTTTGTTAACAAAGAACTGGTTATATTACACTTTTTCCCGAAAAGCGTTAGTGTAGTGGTATAACGAAAACCCTTGCACAATACCTAGACATTTTATATATATATTTTCTCCACTTGTGGCATTGTAATGTATTCATTTCGGGAATAAATAAAGATTCATCTCAACAGCTATCTATCTCAATTTTAGACCGCTTCATGTACAATTTACAAGAGCATTGTGTTCATCTAAAGTTAATCTAAATTTATTTGAAATGAGACAGTAAAAGACAGGACTCATGGTTTACGTTTTTATCGAACGTAATTTATTTATTTCTGATAGCATAATAGCTTATAGTAAATTAACCATGAAATAATTGAACAGCTTTTCATCTTAAGACATGGTAAAAAAATTGTCTACCAACATGAAATTTTCAAAGCGGTATAACTCCTATTTTGACGTTTGAAAGGGCTTTTTTATATTATATCGATTTTCAACAACATTGTTTCCAACCCTTGCAAAGGGTGTAAGTAGTAGTGAATTTGAAAGTTTTGGAATGAAAAATATTCAAATTTAATCAAAAACGTGATACTTTTCTCTTCGTCATTTTTAGGTTCTTCTCTTGATTCTAGTGTAAATTCAAACTGTTATAAACACGCTATTAAATGAAAAAATAGTGCAACAACATATAAAACAATTCATCCGGATTACCTAACTCCAAAGCAACATTGTAAATTGTTTGATGTTTGATCGTAGCTTTTATACGCAATGTTATGCACTAATTAAAATTGCAACTGTTTTCGTGCATTTTACACTGTTATTTTGTGGAAAAAATAAATGTGAGTCTACAACCTTCTAAATTAACATTAACTAACAAGACAAATAAGTCACAACGACAAAAACTATAATAAAGTTTGGAACATTTAGACTGGTGATACAGTATGGTAAAGATGTATAAAACAAACGGACCTCCACACATTAATTCGTAGTAAAACTCGTTTATTTCAAAAACTGAAAGAATATTATTCTTTTTTTTATTTATTTTGCTAAATCGAACCACAATATTTTTTATATTTCTCAATCAAATATATAATCTACTGTGAATAGACCTTAAAAATTTGACAAAACATTTTTTTCAGTCTTAATCTTCAAAATATTATTGATTGTCTAGTTGTCGATGTAATACGTATAATATTATGTATACATATTTTATTGAATAATTATTAGTTAAGTATAAATATAATACCATTGAAATGTGTGTATGTTGGCAATTATTGGAACATACTAATTGCGACATTACTGCTAACAAGCAAATAATTATATTTCAGACAGGAAGTGTAGTTTCGATGACCAAGCAATAATTATTGCTTGGTTCATATTTTAAGTTATTGGAAACATTTTTATGCTTATTGATAAACTTACTTTTGTCGGGTTAACATGTGGCATCATTGTATACCCTAGCCTTGGAAGAACCTTTATTCAGTAAATAATAAATGGTACAAAAAACCATTATATTACATGGCGATCCTTTGCCAGTGTTGGGTCTGTTGAGGGTTAAAATCAGGGCTCAAGCTAGAAGTGAACGGAAGAAAAAATAATAATTATAACACTACCCTGGGTTCCAAAGAGTCTAAAGAATAAGTAATAATCGCCCAAAGTAGAAATAGCGGAGGACAAACAACCAACACTATACCTCAGCATTAGAGACATTTTGGTTCATTAGTGTCAGATGGGGACCAGAATTTAAAAAAAAAAACTTAATTGTTCTTGATAACGGTAGCTGGAACGCTACCGAAACGTTGAATTAAAAAAGATCGTAGTTTAATTTCCCAGAATAAATTAGAAAACAAAAATGAATACTCCACAAGGAACATACAGAAGATATGAAGAAAATAATGTACGTTTTTAATTTAGATAGATAGATAGATGGTGGGTAGAGCTGGCGTTAGCCTTCTGTCACTGAAATCTGATGATTTATTGTGACGCTCTGATTTAATGAAAGTATTTTGTCTAGCTTTAATCTCTTAACGAGGCTCCATCGCCTTGACAAAGGCTTTTCGAGGTAGCTTGTAGCCCTTGGTTTTTCCTCGCCAAGTTCTAGAAAATGCTGTCTTACGAGGCTTTCATAGTGGCACAACACATGTTCTGCCGATTCCTGTTCCTCTTGACAGAACCTGCGAAGGTCTGTTTCGGCCAATTTTATAACACTCATATGACTGTTGTGTCTGCAGTGTCCTGCCAGTAAACCTACTATGATTCTAACAGCCTTTCGACTTTTTAGCAGCAGGTCCTCTGTTACTTTGGCCGATGGTCGTTTGATGAACTCTTTGGCCTGTCTCTGTTCTGGGGTTATTTTCCACCATTCCAGAAACTTAGTTTGCTTCCATTTTTAAATGGCAATGGCAAGGGTTCGGGCCTTCTCGATCCAGTTCGTCAGCTTCTTCATTGCTCTTGTGTCCTTTGTGCCCTGGTACCCAAGCCATAAATAGTCTATTTTGACTTGCTAGCTCAGATAGGGCACGCACACAGTCCCATACCAGTTGTGAATTGTCCTGACAGGAATCTAGTGCCTTTAGTGCAGTCTGGCTGTCCAAGTAAATAACAATTGTTTTGTTACTCACTCCCTGTCTTGCTATTTCTCTTGCACAGTTACTTCCGCCTGGTACACTGTGGCATAGATTCCTAAGCTTATGCGGATTTTAGTCTTTGGCTTTGCTCTGTTTTCAATTTAGACAAACTGCATGTGATGGAGTGCTTTCAAGATCGGCTGGCTTATTGCCTTGAAAGGAGCTATTAGGGCTGTTATGTTTCTTCTTGTGATCATTTTTAGTTGAAAGATTTACATTATAACAAACTATAGGTTTGTTCGTAGAGCTATCTCAAACGGTTGGAAGCTGGCCGACTCATGCGTAGAGTCTTTTTGTGAACGGTTTTTATTCATTACGCACGGTTTGTGATTGCTTTACGAACAAACCTAATAAGTAAAATGATGAAAATTTGAGGTTGACGTTGACATAACATTTAATTGTAACTCCATGGTTTTTGACAGGATGCTGTCATCAATGCATTGATATTGTTTTTTTCAATTTTACATAGGGATATGTAATCTGTAACAATTGTATATATCCCAGTATATATTCTCATTAAATTAAGTTTCAATTATTAAGCAGAAACATAAATCATGACTGTCGTCGATGTAATACCTTCCACCTAGCGTTATAATAACTTTAATGTTTGCCCTGACAATAATTTTTCAATGATCCCAATAGACTTATCAAAAAGCTTCTTGAAAATAATTTCTCCATTATCCTGTTTTTAAATTGAGGCAACTCCATGGAGATTTTGTCAGTCGTTCACTAGAAAAGCCGCTTACGAAAGATTATCATTAATAAACTATTATAAAAATTAAGAAGTTTCGACAGATTTTTTTTTCACAATATACACAGTGAAATGTTTTTTATTGTAAGAAATAACAAATAATCTGAAGTTCACAATTATATCACATAAAATAAAAAGTAACATTCATACTAGATACACTATAAAATTATAATATAAAATAGTCATAAAATTACTGAGTTAATAACAATTACTGACGTAAAGCCAAAAGCTGATTAAGAAGGGTCAGAAAAAATGGGTAGCTTGGCAATATTTCAGGTATACATAATAAAATTGTTAGGTATAACTTGATTCCCGACACTTTCAGTAAACGTGTGTTGTTGTTTTGAGATACGTAGCCACTTTGTTCAGCAACGTTCGACAAACAAGCTTCTGGCTACCATCATCACACTCGAACAATCTATTAGTAAGTTGATAGAATTTTTTCTACTAGGGTAAAGGTGTGCACTGTTCTGTATCTGTAGAGTAGGGAGGGTGAGTTAGGCCCCCAGCATTTAGGCCACATGCCACTCCCGAGGAGTTGTCTTCCTAAGTCATCGTCCATCCTGTCCTTTCCAAAATTCCAGGAAGGTGGACAGGTCACTAGGAGACATCTCCTTTATATCGGCAGGTGTAGGCCAAGACTCATCGAACACACACTCTCTTATTGACGATAACTCCGGGCACTCGCATAAGACATGCCTGACAGATTCATCTTTCTGTTCACACATCCTGCATAGAGGTGTGTTCACTAGCCCCATTGTATGGAGGTGTTTCCTCAATGACAGTGGCCAGTCAGAAATCCTACCGTTAAACGTAGGTTTTTCCTGGTCATCGCCAAATATTTTTTCGACTCCAGCTTCCCGGGGTCGCCCAGGGTGATCCTGGCAAGACTGCATCCCTTGATTTCATCGCATCTCCTTAGAGATTGAGCATGGGTGTGCACTGTTGAATAAATATCAAACAAATTTCTCTAGGATACACCAGTGTCGTCGGCAAATAAAGTGATTTCACCATTTGTACATGACATCATTAATGGATAACACAAAAAGACACACAGCAATTCAATATCTTGGGGCACAACACCTAGGAGAGTACTGAATAGAAGAGGGACACTTATCTAAACTGAAGCCTGCAGACATCCTAAAATTCCTCCTGGAAATAGATATCTGAGACATTCCTCAGGAAATAAGTAGAAGTAAGGGTGCACATTAGATCTTTCAGGTCTCAGTGAATGTCACCCTAATATACATACATACATACTTATTCATACGAACAAAAAAAGTATGAAGTCCGTATTGAACATCTTAATGGAATGTATTTCTAGCATTTATTGTGGTAGAGTCGAAACCACAACATATCTTTTCTGTGTAGATTTCAACTCATTTTTCACCAAGGATTTTCCGAATTCAGAGTATTAATTGTACTACATATATATTTCAACAAAACCCGCTATTTCTAGAAAACAAACTACCATAAATATGCACAAACATTTGAAAAATGTCAACGCCTTTATCCTGAAATAAAATAAATCAAATCGCTCACCGAAAGCTGTCCGGATTTTTGCTGAATCTGTATTTATCTAACACAAAATTCTTCCAATGCCGCCCTATCAGGAATACGGGGAAAGGGAAAGAGAGTCAACATACAAAATCCCATTCTATTTTGCTTTAACTATAGCTCAGTTTGATATTTCCCAAATGTTTTTAAAATATGTTATTCTATTAGAGAGATCTCAAACTATTATTTGTTAATTACTCGGTCTACATTAACGCCCAGATTTTAAGCAATGCTTATTCACCAGATTCTGAGAACCAATATTGCTTTTTTAAATCTAAACACTGTAACTTTTTAAATTTCTTGTGCAATAATTTCTAATGCAGCACTGCTTCAAGTGCCAGCTGTATTATTTAGTTTGTGTTTAACAGCCATTGAAAGCAGACAAGCTCGTGAATTTTAATAGATAATGGAAAAAAAGTCAATTTCGACTCTAAGGTCATGCCACTTAGCCATTTCTTCAGGTTAAGAAACAGATAATAGAGGTCGGGGACTAAGCCAAAGGAATATGCTGGATGGGATAGCAGTTCGTAGCCCAATTTATGAATTTTTGTCTTGGTGACTATACACGTGTGCACTCGTGCTCGCCTTCATGGAACAGCCCTTTTTTCTCCGCCAAATGCGGTCGTTTTCGGTTCAAATCAATAACGAATGTAATCAAAAGCTCTGATATTATTTGCCGGGGATAATTTTACCCTTTTAAAGGTACCTAATCAATGTGAATGACACCGCATGGATTCCAAATAACGGTGGCCCTGACCTTGTTGGCTGACAGATCCTTCATTGTCTTCTGTGGTTAATGTTCATCCATAGTAATCCTTCTCTGGTGTGTTTTTTTTTCATTTTTGCAGGCTTATTGCACTTAGTCCACCCATCCAGTTATCCCCGTACCTTCGAGTAGACGAGATAGCTCCACTGGATGTGTGCCATATATTTCAGGTGGTACATTGGCTTCTCCGAAAACTGTGCGTTAAGGTCTCCATGCCACAAAGTCTGCAGCTGGGGTCCCCGTTATATAGCACTATTTTATGCAGGTGATATTTTACCGTGGCATGACTTTTGGGTATTTGGGACTTCGCTTTATTATCACCTGCTTTCCCCAGGTTTAGTAATAAAGACCACTACTACTTTGCTCAAAACCTTTTATATGCAACCTAGTCTCATGCTTGCTCTAGGAATAGTACACAGTCTGCTGAGTATAATGCTGTTTGTCTTTTGTAACATGTTTTGTCCACGGTAACGAATAGGCAGAAAAATTCATTCGGTATGCGGCAGATAATTGTCAAATATTATCATGAAGTATTCATAGAATTGCGCTTATGATCAATGGCGGAAAACATCGCGCGAATAGCTTTTTCATGTCCGAATTTAAGTTCAATTGGACGAAATTATGATAAAGTATAGAAAGCTAGCGTGTTGTATTAACATATTTTATAACCTCACAACTTGAATGCAAGTTTCTTCAATAGTAGTATAGATTCTCGTTATTTGGTATTAAAAGGATTTGAAATAAATCTTAAAAAGAGGTAAGTAATCTCCAGTTCTTCTTACGGGATTTGTGAGCCAAATGCGGTTCTGAACTAGAACACCGGCAAAGATTCAACTAACTGCACGTTTTTGCTTAATAAAAACTCGAGAGGCGTTGCTGAAATTTCCACAAATTGTTGTTCCATAGCTTAAATGGGAGCTTAAACGAGAAAGAGAATATTTTTAGAGCGTTCTGGTAAAAAGTTTCTCAAGCGGAGAGTCGCTCTAAATTACAGAGGAAGCTTTGCCACTCAGGCGTTTCTAGTTCTTTTTAATCATATTATAAATAATAATAATCTATAATTATTTATAATATTTATTTATTTCAATTTAAAAAAACACTAAACTAAATATATACAGAGGATGTTTGAAAGAAATAATTTTCTCGTTAAGACAATAACATTGTTTGCCGAAGTGCTTTTGACACATTTTCGTTCATAAATAATGCTTAACCCTGCATCCGACCGGTGGGGTGTATTAAACCCCATATTAAAGGACTGTCAACATTTTTTCCTCAATTTTAACTACTAATTCTAATTTTTTTAAGTTTTTACACATATAGATATTTCTTGAGAAAAATAATTTCAATCAAACCCAAGTTTTCTTATTTTTTTTTATTAAAAAAAATGGTATAGTAAAGAAAATAACAGTCTTCTAGACAATAATTATTATGATGTGTATTAAAAATATAGTGTAAGTATAAAACACTATTAAAAACTAAACAATTTATAATTATAATATCAAACAAAAACCATAAAACTACCTGTTTACTTATACAAGGTGATTCATTACTAATGGGAAATAATTTAAGAGTAGAATCCTGACTTCAAATTATGAAGATTTAATCCAAAACACCTAAATAAAATGTAGCTGCTTACTTAATTACAGGGTGTTTTGTTCAAAAATTTAAAAACTATTTGTGCTCAGTACTTTCAAACTGTTTTACGTATTCATTTCATATTCGGCAGAAAGTGTAGACACTGTTCACCCTACTAAATTATGTTAATCAAATGTTTCTGGCTACTACCAGAAGCGTACGACAGGGGCAAGTGACAGGTTTATCGTTACCAAATTCTACGCCACAGACGGAATATAAATTTTAGCACCATTTTTCGATTATCCAATACTTTTTACGTAAATAAAGTACTCTTTTCTCATAACGATAAAGTCAATATTTCTCGAGATATTTTAAGTTAAACATGAAGCTGCACAATTTTGATGTGTAATAACTTTGTCGATGTTTTGGACCAGTGAATTGCATTTAATACGCAAATGAAACTTTAATCCGTGACAACAATAAAGAGGTTCTGAAAATGTGATCTAAATAAAAGTAGCTACAATTTTAATAACCTAAAAACCTTTTATAACAAACTATGTGACCCACGTTTACTTCAATAAGCTTATTCATTCTTTGGTTAAATGATTTTCTTACCTTGAAAAATATGTTGGGTTGATTGGCAATAAAATTAGCCGAATTTGTGTTTATTTATTCTGAATATACCTACTAATAATTTCGTATGGTCCCAAAAATAAAAATCTATGGGGTTACCTTCGGGAGCTCTAGGCGGCCACGGAAATTCACTACCTCTGCCAACAATTCCTCACTATTATCTGATAATGAGGTGGTGCTCCATCCTGCATGAACCACATCAAAATTGTGCAGCTTCATGTTTAATTTAAAATATCTCGAGAAATATTAACTTTATCGTTATGAGAAAAGAGTAATTTATTTATATAAAAAGTATTGAAGTATCAAAAATTGTGCTAAAATTTATATTCCGCCAGTGGCGTAGAAGTAGGGAACGATTAACCTGTCACTTGCCCCTGTCGTACGCCTCTGGTAGTAGCCAGAAACGTTTGTTTAACATAGTTTAGCAGGGTATACAGTGTCTACACTTTCTGCTAAATATGAAATGAATACGTAAAACAGTTTTAAAGTAATGGTCACTAATAGTTTTTACGTTTTTAAACAAAACACCCGTAACTAAGTAAGCAGCTACATTTTATTTAGGTGTTTTGGGTTAAATCTTCAAAATTTTAAGTCAGGATTCTACTGTTAAATTATTTCCGATTAGTAATGAATCACCCTCTATAATATAAACTATTTTAGTCCTCATAGAATTAGCGCAAATTTCACAATAGGTATGTTCAAGGCAAATGAAGACCTCGTAGCCTTCACAAACATATTTGGGTTTACGATCTCGACTTCTAGGACATTCAGAACATCTTCCTTGTTGATTAAGTTTTCGTTTTTTAGCATCTGGTTCTAGCTACTCACTATCTTCTGATGCACCTTCTATATCAATAACTTCATCTTCGCTTATTTATTTATTTAAACATAAATTACGTAAAAACACTATACGCCAAAACAAAAATTAAGTAGCTTACCTTTAGAAAAAACAGCACCAATAATATGAATAAATCGACAAAAAAAACTCACGTGGGGTGTGACGAACTAACTGCCAATTAAATTGCTCACTACATAAGTGCGCTGAGTGAAAATTTTCACTCACCGATAAGAGGAAGCTACTAAAGCGCTGCTGCCAAATTTCGGTATTTGCGCAAAGTTAATAAGCTCTGGGGTTTGTCACACCCCACGTGTCGGATGCAAGGTTAAAAGTGCAAAGTAGAAACATAGTATGCGTGATTAAAAAATCAGCCTGCAATTCATTAGACATAACAAATACAATACAGTTTCAGTCGGGTTAATTTTTCAAAAATGTAAATACATGGAAACTGTATTTGGAGCTCTAATTAAAAGCCTCTGTTGTAACTGTATAGAAAGATAAAGAAAAACAAGTGTGAGATAATTTTGTCTCGTCTGGCTTGGTTTGTTTCTCAAACAAGCTATTCACTTATTTCTCGGACAAAATTATTTGGTCGAAAAAAGAATCGATAACAAGTTTTGTAAAAGACATGACTAGCAAGTAGCTGCGCTTCAACATATTTTTATCATTCCCAATTAAAAAAATACCAGCTTTAAAACAATTCAAAAAATATCAGCTTTAATAACTCTTTTGGTGGGAAACTGTTTATTTTTTAATAATTGCAAAGAAACATGCCTCCTGAAAAATTTAATTGAAAAAAAAATGGAATATTTTATTGGTAATTCTGAATTAAACTGTCCTTAACCAGATTCTTATAAATAACTTGCCATTTAGCATTTCAGTCGAAAGTCATATGACGTGTAATTAGTGGTTCGAATTGGAAAAGCTCGACATAATATTGGAATTCCCTAGGCGGCAAGTGAAAAAACAGTAGTGAATTAAAAGAGCTAATTAAATGACCAGAAGTAGAAATTTCTGTCGACATACAAATTTATTGGTTGGTTCACAGCAAAGCTATTTTAATTAAACCGATACAATCAGACTGACTGCCAGGTAAAACTGATGATATATTACAATAAAACCAATTGAATGCTTTTGTTTAGTAATTTTATTTTGAACAATCACTAAAAATCTGAAAAACTATTTTCCTTTTTTTAAATAATTGTTCTTGAAATGAAATGTGCTTAAAAATTTTGCTTCACCAAAAATTCTCCCGGCTTCCATTTTTCACTACAAAATCGTGTACCCAATACTGCAGACTCTATTAAACTATGCAAACAGGCAATATGCAAATGTACATACTTGGAATAAATGTTATACATTGGGTTTAGACCGTCTCTAACAAGAGCTAATCGGTTATCTAATTCAATACTGTAATCAACAACTATGAAGGCTGGTAAACAGTCAAAGAGTATATATTTGAACAAACTATTCAGCGCTATTCAAAAGTCCCTTCCTCCTCTTATCTTTGTAATACATAAGCTTTATTCGGGTTCATCCAATTACTGTTCTAAGACTGTCCGGAGTTTGCGCGGTCGAAATTGGCTTGTTCGGGTTTTAACAGGACGGTTCTGACACTCGCAGTTTGGCGTTCGGGTTTATTTTAGAGCAATTCTTGGACGGTTCGAAAATCGTCTAAGCCGGTCCCGAGTCTCGAGCTAGGACGATTTTCCGATTATTTTTTACGCATGCTCAAATCATTTGCAAAGGAGGAGGGTGGGAGCTGTTTTGAAAATTCGCATGAGGAAAGAGGTTAGAGGAAGAGGTTTGTTTATTGTGTGTTGATACAGGATACATAACAACAGTCATGATGATAAGTTATCTTCAATTGTCAATTTAGTTAGGTTAGTTCAGTTCTATAGACCATGCAGGATGTTAGGGTTTTTTCAATTTTAAACGGTCCGAAAATAGTTCTTAGGACTGAATAAAGTACGCAACTAGTTCTGCGGAATTCCAGATTGGTTTACGGACTGTCCAGAAACAAAAACCCGAATTAAGGTCGATTCAAACACATCAGTCCCGTCATGTCACAGTTCCGGCGCCTAACCGAACAATCCGTCATAAAAAATTTGTTCGCATCGGACGGCCGCATAGGATAGAGGGAACGGATGATAATTATTTTTTGCATTATTTTAAATGAAATAAAGCACACACAAACGTATCCGACGCATCGTAGAAACGGAATTCCGCTAAGGATTAATTCAAAAAGATAAAATCTGTGCCTGCGATGCGTGCGGTTGATGTCATTCGCAAATTCGCTTAAATGCGCGACAAGCATCGACAGGAATCTGCTCGGAGAAGTAATATTTTGTTATTTTCTTTTCTGTGCACGTGTTAAGTATAGCTGCAAATTACAATGGATGACGGATTATTAATAACTACAACTACAACAATATGATGAAATATGTACAACAATTTGATGAAAGTATTAGAAAAATTTTGCTTCATCCCTTATTAAATCGTCAAATAAAGTATGAAATTGCCGTACAGTTTTCTATTAATATTTATATCATGGATCCCAATTCATTTTTTACCTTTTTTCTCCCTTTTTTCTTCAGCTTCAAATGCACATGCAATTGCAAATATTTCTTCATCAGAACTGCTCATTTTAGATCTTAAAAACAAACGCGAAGAGAAAGAATGTGTACTATCCCGCTTTTTAAATTGCACTAAATAAAAATACGGCAAGCAAATTCGATTAGACCGAATGTAATGTGCGATGATAACAAAAATAATACGATTCGTCCAATGCGTCCGTTGCGACCGATACGTACAAATGCGCGCTTACCTTAATAGAAATATCCAGCGGCGTTCACATTTATCCGTTGCCGAACAGTTTAGCCTGACTGCTTGGAAACTGTTCGGCAACGGATTGTTTTGTTCGGCGCCGGAACTGTGACGTGACGGGACTGATGTGTTTGAATCGACCTTAAAGCTATAAACTACTGAAATTGGAAACTGACTATTAATGGTTGTAAAGGTCCGTACTGGTGATGACAGATGACGTATTCGTGAAAGATGACGTCACAAGGTCATTGTGACCAATCATTTTAAATCGATACTTCTTTTGAAAGTTATCGAAAAAATATATCCAGTGATACTAAATTAGTTTGTGCTTATGCATCATTACTACCCGTTGTTTCAAAATTACGAAGAAGCTCAAATAAGTCCTGGAAACGGGGCGATCGGGAAACCTTTCATTAAAAAATGTTCTGTTGCATGAATATTTTGTCTAGTTTCCTCAAGTATTAGGATTGCTGCTACTTTCGCTTCTTGAAGCACTTTATTGTTTATTACAGCCTTGCTTTTTTTAGAACCAGCTGTCAGAACTGCCATAAACACAAACAAGATTAATATCATTGGATTTTTTCGATACCTTTGGAAAGAGGTGTCGCTTGCCATAGCTACTGTGTTAGCGAAACGCGTCACGAATATATATATATTGAACGTAGTTCTAATATAAAGAAGATTTGAACAAATTAAATTGTTTTATTTCATCGTTTTGTTTAATATATTTGAAAGTTTTCCGGTATGTTATTGATATAATTGTGAAAAATAGTTATTTATGCAACTAGTGTTATAATTATTTTGTTCTACCCACACTACACATTCAATGTTTTATTCTAATAAGTAACATGCTCAATAATATCAACAAGTTTATAAAGTTGTTTTAATCAATTTATATGGCTAATTCAAGGCCATTCAACGGAGGAAAAAGTGTATTTACCAGATTCATTCACGTATTTGCCAACAGTAAAAGCACAAGAGATATATTTTTTAATAAAATATAGTTATTTATGCAACAAGTGTGTAAAGTAACCCTTTTTTGACGAATGTGAATATTCTCGCATGAGTCGAAGGCGAATGCGACGATCACATGAGTCAAAAAAGGGACTTTACACACGAATTACATACAATATTATTTCTACTGCCGAAAATTTTATCAGAATACAGAAGTTTAATAGGACATTTTCGGAATATTTTCTTATTTTATTTTTCCCACACCATTCTTTAAACAAATTGTATTTTGTTTCGTAAATATTCATATATTTTTGTATTCGCGAAATGATCTTCTGAGCGATCCATCTTTCTGAGGAATCCATCTTTATAATTATTTGTACCTATCTATTCCGTTTTCTAAAAAAGAATCTAAAATAACATCATAGTTTCCTAAAAAAGTTCAATAGATACTTAAATATAAATACTTTTGCTTACCCTAGGTATAGTCGGAAGATCTCAATTTAAATTTCAAATGTCAGATTCAATGCACGAAGAAATGTCAGTCACTCACAGCCAACTTATACAGATTGCGTAAATTACATCGGAACCGTCCGGATTACACAAGTACGACAGAAAAACAGCTGAAAGAGAGAGAAAGAATAATTTTGCGCGGTCATTAAGGCGTGTACTTTGTTTCACCTTAGGGGTGTATACTTATTTCCCGAGACTGGCCGAATGCTCATTGCCCCCCTATTTTAACCGCTGTTGCCAGAAGCGCAGATTAATTTGTACAAATGATATTTTTGTCTCGTTATCGTTGACTTTTTTTCGAGGGTGAAAATACAGCACGTTTGTGCCAGCATTACGCCAAATAATCTTAGAGATATGAGATCAAATCTTTATCACAGATCTGGTTATTGTCTGGCACAGGAAGGTGGTTTATTTGAGCACTTAATTCATTAAAATTATGTTCACCTTTAGAATGGATTTTTATTTTTATTTTTTCAGGAAGTTTATATTTTATGTTCAGAATAGGTGTAGGTACCTACCTACTTATTTTATTTTTTCAATTTAATTTATTGATGGAAGGGATTTTTAGTTTATTAATTATGGTTCTCTCAAGAAATGCTGTTTTATTTTCAAGTTACAATGGCTAAAATAATATCCTATTGTAGTTAGAAATTATCAACTTGGTCTGAAATGATCATGTTGACAAAAATGAATTTTAAGATGTACAGGTTACGTAATAACGATTGTATTTTTTTATTTCTTTAACACCCTCACTCCTTCCATGTTGGGAGCATACTGAATACCACCGTTATACCACCAACTAGTGAATTCTCTCTGCAAAGGACCATTCGGCCAGTCTCGGGAAATAAGTATACACCCCTAAGATGAAACAAAGTGATGACCGCGCACAATTATTCTTTCCCTCTCTTTCATATATCCTTGTCGTACTTGTGTAATCCGAGGCGAGGGTTCCGATGTAATTTACGCAATCTGTAGGTATAACTACATACAAATTGGCATTTTTTCTTTACGCACTCGAAAGTGTGTCTAAAGTACTTACTTTACGCACGGTAGTAGAAAAAAATCTTTTAGGTCTCAGTGTATGTCACCCCAATATACATAAATACATACACAAGCCTAATATTTTAACAAATATTTGAATCTTAATAAGAAAAAAATTAAAAAAGGCGTAAGCATCATTAAGTAGTCAGTGATATGCTTGTAATTTATGCCTCAGAGTTTATATAGAATCCCTTTAATGGAATTTTCTGAATAATGATATAGTGAATAGGTTCAAAGACGCCATCAATATACAATATTAGATTAAAAATAAAAACTTGGTAAACATGGATTAACCGTTTGTTCAAAATATGTATTTGTGTCCCTTAACCGTGCATTAACATGTGTAAGAACAGTATATTCTCCAACGAGTGTAGAATGATGGCTATTATTCACGCGGATGAAGTCTCCAAAACGACCGAGTGAGTTTTGGAATCATCCAAGTGGATAATAGCCATTCTACACAAGTAAAAGACTATACTTTCTCCACAACTATGTTTAAAAAAAATGTCCATCGGGAATCAAACCTCGATCGCCCGCGTAAGACTCGAGAATCTCTACCACTAAGCGATTTACCTAGTTGTATTTGACGTTTTAAAAGAGACGATTTGATTTGTTCATTGTAGCGTGAATTCTGATAATAATAGGATATTATTGGCTAACGAGAGTGAATTCTATTTAATTTTTCACTGGTGTGAAGAATTGATACCATTATACAGCTAAATATGTAAAAATAATTTGTGCATTATTATATAGTCGCGTGGAGAAATAATTATTCTTCTTCGATGTTTCCATGTTTTCCTTACAAAAATATCGTAGGGAATGGTTCTTGACTTGCCGATTTTGTAACAGTGAGATTTCTCTCGGATTAATTTTATTCCTCTTTCTTCGAGATTCTCTCCTTCTGTATTCGATCACAAAACGCCAGAAAAAATATTGTAATAACTTTCCCCTGTCTCTCTCCCTTTAAAAGCAGGGATAACTGTTTCTGCACTAACAACTTTTATATGTCGAGAAATTTTATCGTTTTACATAACTCAGTACTGAAATCATTTTAGCGTGGTGGAAAACCTTTCACGAGTTTTTTTTTCTGTTTAAAGAATTGCAAAGGTCTAAAAGTTTTGAATAATTTTAAACCTAATAGAATTTTTGAGGTGAGAGAAAGTAGTTGACTGGAATAGCTTGGATGGGATATTTAGGAAAAGATACTGATAGAACCAGGATACAAATTGTTGGAAGTTAAGCTTACATGTTGGGGAAATAGAAACATTTTCAAAAAGAAGTAGATATTCCCAAATATATTTGACACAAAGCGATTGAATCTCTGATATTTAGAGAAATCATTTTGATACGTTCTTTGTAAAAATTATGTAGTGTTACAAAAATATCATTGAAAAGCAGTGGGTGATTTTTTTTAAAAAACTGTGAGCAATTAATTAAGTATTCGGTGAACAAAAACAAAGCAAAGGGAGGAGAATTCGATGGATATTTCCTCATTTTAAGAAAACAATGTTTTATTTCCTGTACGTTAATTTTTCTTATCATTTTCCCAAAGGTTCTTGATTCAGTTTTGTCAGGGCTTCTTTATCGTAAGTTTTCTGAAGATTGTTGACTCAAAACACTATGTATGTATATTGAGGTGACATAATGGTATAAAATATATTATCTATCAAAAAAATTACTACGCTTGGAGATTGAAACAAAAAAATATCAGTTAAGGTTCAGAAGTTATATTTAGTTTTATTTTTATAGTGACAGGCATTTATATATGATCATTTATCTCTCTGAAGAAAAGTTCCCTGTCCCTCCAACGAGTATATTATTGATATTTATAGATCATTTCATAGCAATAAATATCTGCAAACTAGATTTATTGGTGATAAAATTGTCAAATATAAGCGGTAAAAAATGCAAATTGCTAAAAAACGTTTAGTTTTAAGAAGAATACAAATCATTAAATGCGTAGGTTTGTGCCGACCGATAAAACATCGGATTCATATTTGATTTCAAAACCCGAATAAAATTCAGAATAGAGCAGAATATCAATTCTCTGCTTTCTTTGAAGGCATGAAATTATGTGGAATTATAAAAATGTCAAATATTAATTATAGCCAAAAATAATTTTCTCAGTATAAATTGTATAACATATTTGGAGTTTCATGAGAAATTCGGGCAATAATACAAAAAACGGGAAAAGGATTTTTAGTACAAAATTTGAAATAAATTTTTAAAAGGTAATTTATGAAATAAAGGTTATGTTTGGCGGAAGTTTTACTTCAATATATGTATGAAATTTGAAAGTTGATAATTTCAATTTGGACACATGACATGAAGTTACAGTTAACGAGATAATTAAAATCTCAATTAATTGGTGCTGTCATTCAATAGAAGCAAATGTAGTTAACAACTTATCTATCGTAAGAACTTTGCACTGGTCCAGGTCCAGACCTAGAGCTACAGACAGTAAGTTTGCAGCAAGTTGAAGAAGAATGCGTACAGGGTACACCATTAAATTTGCGTTCAATTAATAATTAAATAATTTCATAAGTCCAACAATGCTGGAACAAAAAAAGATCACGTATATGTGGTTAATTGAATTACGAAAAACATCTACTCGATACTAAACATTCATTGATACCTAACACAGAACTAGAAGTACTAGGTACATTTTTGTGATAAGAAACAAAAACAAGATATCCTTCTAACCGTTGTAAAGGTCAGCAGATATAGTTTTCCTTGGTTTCTTACATCGGTTATACTGATCTTAAATGGGAAAAAATATCCAGGATATCCCCAAATGGCTAATAATACCCAAGCTTTAATATTTGTAATAAAATCATATCTGCTTTTTTTAATCATATGTATTAAGTCGATCACAAGATAGGTCACTATTTGTTCTATCCAAGATATTAAACATCAAGTACGCAAGTGTATTTTTTCCGGCTAAACGTTTGCTGATTATGCTGGATGGAAATCATCTACCTTGTACTGACGATGAAGCAAATACGAAACAGGTTTGTGAGTGATGCTACTCCCTCTAATTCCAAATCAAATGAGATAGCAGAATCCTGTTTTCCGATAAATGTAATTAAATGCTCGTTGGAGCATATAGCCCGGAAGATAGTTGTTTAAAAAAACGTTCAAGAAAGCTTCCAAGAAGGAGCAGTACGTCACATATTAGACGACATTGTGTTTAATTTAGTAGCCTCTGTGTCCAAGAAAATAATTTAAATACATTATGTATATTGAATAGATGAGGCTTTTACTTGATTAAGATCCATATTAAACGATGAAATAAAACAATTTAATTTGTTTAAATCTTCATTATATATTTGAACTAAGTTCAATATACATTCGTGACGCGTTTCGCTAACACAGTAGCTTTCTCAAACGAGTGGAGCTAAAAATTTTTAATTTATACAGTGCATTAATACGGAATTTTACGGATATTGACAAAAGTATTATAATCTATTTACATGGAAATAAAAAGCAAAAAGTGTCTAAATATGGGATTAACTAAAGTAGTGAACAAGTTTACCTGGAAATTTATTCACAACAATCTTACCAGAACCTTTCTAGGTAAAAAGGTTTAATAAGGGAGAATTGTTAATATCTATTTGGTCGTTAAGAAGATTATCTGAATATTTGTTTCTATTTATCTCAAGAGCTTCTAAAAGATTTAATTTGAGGGATTTAGGTTCTATATGCAGTATAAATTGAACAAAATAAGTCTATAAACTTTCTAGACCTTACAATTTCAAATATAAATAATAAACATGATATTTCACAAACCATCACATACAGACATTACAATTCATAATAGTTCGGTCTACCCATTCAGTCATAAAATAGCAGCTTTGAATAGTAAGATACATAGACTTTTAACAGTTCCATAAATACTGACAATTACAACAAAGAACTAAATATCATAAAACAAATAGCAGTTGATAACGATCCAAATTTAATAGACAATATCATAAATAAAAAGATACTAATACGTACTTTAGAACAAGTATTTCCTTCTGATAAAAACAAAAATAATCAATTTAAAAGCTTAACATACTTTGGAATACCATCCTTTAAAATCATATTATTTTTAGAAACTCTAGACTTGAATATTTGGTTTACAACCGATTACAATGTATCCAAATGCATTAAAAACAACTAATCTAAATCTTTGAAATTAAACAAATCAGGAGTTTATAAATTAAAATGTGGTAATTACAACTGTGATAAAATTTATATAGGTAGAACTTTTGGGAATTTTAAAACTAGAATTTCAGAACACCAACGTATCTATGACAACCAAAAATTAGATTCCAACCACTCAAATCGTTTATTAGCCAATGGAAGTCAATTTGAACACCTTATAAAATAATTTAATATTGTTTTGCTGATTTGTTACTAATTAAAATGTTACTATTAGTAAATTGGAATTATCCGTAACTACCAACTGATTGACTTTTCACTTAAGTATTATACATTTTTGTAATCCTCCTGTAGAGGAGAATCCAACAATGCAATAATGTATAGGGTGTTCCATTTAAAACGTAAGGAGTGGTGACCATAGGGAGGAGGAAGTTAAAGTTATAACGTCTACATATGAGCAAACAGACGTCCCCTTTATATGATTTTTGACATGTTTTTTCATTTTTTCATAAAAATGTCATCTTCAGAATTATGTGGGGTGAATAGTTTTCATTGAAATATAATAAAAAAGGGAGTACACGAATGGCTTGGTATATAAAACCAACATGGACTAAGAGATATCTCAATTTCTGCTTTCGCCACCATATATCTCAAGCTAAATCAATCTTCATTTTAACCGATCGAGCACTACAATTGTCTAATATCGAATATAGAAAGGAGGCTATAGAAAAAGCAAAGCAGGAAAAACCATTAATTAATTCCGTTTTTAAAAAAAGAGTCCATAAATTTCACAATATGTCAAGAACATAAAACTAAAAAAACACAAACTATTAGCGGTTTTCCCAAGTTATCAGAACAAATTACGAAGCTTTTTAACAACGGAAACTAGATATGTGTAAGCTAGGAAGCAGTTCAATTATTATATTAAGATCAACAATTAAAAAGCAACAAAAGTAATTGAATATATGAAATCCCATGTAATAAATGCCCAGGAGTATAATGGAGAAACATATCAACTACTAAAAACAGAATGAAAAGCAATAAGTATGACAAAAAGAGTACTTTAAGTAAACATACAAAAGAAACAAAACATACATTCAAAGTTCTTAGAAATGAGATCCCCATATTTGTGGCTTTCTCCAGTTTTTATTGTGTGATATTACAACACAGTATAAAACTGTGATTACAATGTCATTGTCACGAGCATAATAAGAAAACTAGAGGCTTCGAGACCTTTAGGCTTTTTGTACTATTGGTTGTACCATTTATGTGAAGATACCAGTAGTCCTTATTGTTAGAATTTTATGAATACTAACCAGGAGCAATTTTTTACACCATATTTAAAAAAAAACGTCTCCTTAATGTACCTACCCAACGAATTGACCGTTCGGTCGCCGCCCGAACATTCCCGAATCAGAGAATCAACGTCCCAGATAACACATGAACATACAATGGATATCCACATTGGACATAATAAATAAACCATGGACATCTCATGGACTTTTCATGGACCTGAACTGGATACGTTCTGGACATGAACAGGATAGGATATGGACATCCCATGTACTTGTCATGGACGTACATTATTCACCAGTGAATAATATGTGAATAATGAAAAGGTCACATGACACATATATTGAAGATTATTCATATATACAAATGACACGATATATTATATTAAAATTTTACCTATGTCTAAAACTGCTCACTTCACCAAGTCAGATCCGTAAACTACCATGCTATGAAGATACATGTGATAGTTTATCAAGCTGTTGTATATATACGAGTAGATCGTTTTATATGCAGTTTTTTATCTAGTGTGTATGATGTATGTCAAAATCAAAAGTGACGTTTTAAATAATTAAATACTTACTAAATATATAATCTGTTTAAAGTCATAAGAAGTAATTAGTAGTTTTTTGTAATAAAGTATAGTGTTTTACTTTGACAAAAAAAATTATACCTAAACAGGTAATTCATAGTCGTGGACCAAATATAGTATTCTACTCGCATATCATGGCTATTATTCACTCGCCTGAGGCTCGTGACATAAACGCACCATCGGAATAATAGCCATTATATGCTTGTTGAATAATATACTACAGGACATGAACTGGAGACATTTAGGACATGAACTGCATAATATATTTAGGACATGAACTGGATATATTTTGTACAAGAGCTATCTACACAGTCTAACAACAAATTATTATTTATGTTTATGAAACCACAGATGTTCAGCCTTATTTACTCTTCCTCCTTCCAAATCAGATACAAATAGACATTTTATGTAATGCCATTTCCATTAGCTTCACTGGTCTAAGCTTTTGCTACCTTCAATTCGTTTTTCTTTTTATTAAATGAAACTAAATATATAATAGGTACTCATTACGAGTGTAAAACATTATTCGAGTAGCAGATGGAAGGTATAAGTATAAAATATAGCGGACCTAGTACATTTTTAATGAGTGTATACTTCGATTCGACCAAAGGATGAACAATGGATGTCCAATGGACGTCCATCATTCACATAAATCTTCACGTCCAGTGGTGAACGAGAACTGAAGGTCCAGTGAATGTTCCCAAACCGATATCCACTGTACTAGTGCTAAATGGACCAATCGTGGACATTATATGGATATCCATAGGATATCCTGTGTTTACTGGGGTGGATAACCTATAATTACCGGCAGAGTCACTAGAGTCAAAAAGATGTAACCAACACGCTACCATTCCCTCATGTTTTTCCCTCTCGATACAAGGTTTAATCAGTGAAATATCAAACATACATAACTCAGTTTATTATTTAGTGTGGTGTGATCTACCAGAAATTGTAAGTGTTAAATTTAAGCTTTAACTACCTACCCGGACAATAGCCAAAGCTAACTGTTCGGATTATACCTAGAAGCCAAATAATGTGTTACTTGGGAGGAATGTAACTGTATATCAATTTATTTTACTTCTATAGCGGCTCTATATATTTTTTTGTATTCGTATCCTTTATGTGCTTGTTTGTTCCTGAATATATAATGTAAGGAACTCTTCTTATGCAGGCATCAGTTCACAATTGGCTATGTTGCCACATTAATTGCACCGATTGGAAATAAAGGAATTTATAGTTGTGCATTTGAATTTAACTTTTATTTACCTTGTTGTCAGTCTATCGATGACGTTAAAATTGGGTAGTGGTCCTTCGTTATTACCTACAGTGTAGAATAAGCAGACATAGGTACTATATCTATAGTTCATTTTTCCGTATCCAAGAACTTGCACCTTATCGAAGGAAAGTCTGCGATCATCTACACTTATCAGGCTCAACAGTCTTTTCACTAGGCCCTTCTTGGAAAAAGCCTCCTTTGGGTACTCTAGTCGTAGGAGTCATATCTCTAATGAGACAGTGCTTCACATTTTAAAATAATGTAAGGCTGCTTCCCCCTTTTCCATGCACAACCGATAGATAGGTTTCTCCCTATATATGCCAATTGTATACATGTGCTTCCTTAGGGTACAGCGACCAGTAAGTAATCCCGTCACTTTCCTTATCTGGCCCCTGCTGAGGTTTAAAATTTCGTTAGTCAATGACTCCTAGGAGTTTAATGTGTTCCTACCAGTCTAGATCTGACATGGAGACATGTTAAAGATTTCGGTGCTGCATGACAATCTGAGAGTACAACGATCCTTTGGCATCCATACTCCCTTTCGATTATCATTTGCAAACAAGAGTCGATAGCGTA
Source organism: Lochmaea capreae (assembly GCA_949126875.1). Lineage (NCBI taxonomy): Eukaryota > Metazoa > Arthropoda > Insecta > Coleoptera > Chrysomelidae > Lochmaea > Lochmaea capreae. Next base: position 11,473,475 of record OX421402.1, on the reverse strand, counting down.
GATTACTGCTGAAATATGGATGCAAGCTTTCCCAATGATTCGTAGTCATTGCACCTGGACTCCAGCTCCTGTTCCTTTGTCAGTTCTAGATTCGTCCGTGTAACACACCAACGTTCCTTTCCGACTGCATGGTTTCAACACATCCTACTTTAGCTGGATATGGTATGGTTGGTTGTCGCTAATTGTGGCTAACATGTTATCACTTTTCATTTCAAGAACCGAGTTTGTAATAACATCTGTGATTCTGGAATGACAATGGCTTCCATTACCCGTGTCAGGCTGCTTCTTATTGTACCTGTTATGCACATACTGAAGTTTTGATAGCACTTGTTCGATTTTCCTTTGATCCATTTTTGGAGAAACAATGTATATATATTTTTTTTTTGAGAAAATTGAGCTGTGATCAATAATTCTTTTAATTTTAGTGTTTTCAAAACAAGTTTTAATAAAAACGATTTAAGTTTGAATTATTATTATGGAGGCGCTAAAAGTATCCAGGTTGTGACATAAAACGAAGACGTTTCTAAGCAGACAGTTTTTTTTTCATTGCTTATCTACCAGAGCCCTCTTTACGATCAATAATTCAATTTCTTGATAATAAGGTTATAGCTTGTAATTGGATTTGCTAATGTTATCAAATGAAACAACATTTACCTGAACAGTATTCGGCACAGAATAAACCGATTCATCAACTTTGCTATTATTTCGTAGAGTTTTATCAAATATTGATTTTGTTAAAATAATATCCTTTAAACAAAACAAACTGATGATTGATATTCCGTCATCTTATGTACAGTTCGTATTATTTTTAAAATGTTTGATTGACAGAAGAGTTGGTATGTGCAATATTTGCTGGGCACCTGTATAAACTATCTGAAATTTCGCTTCTAAATAACAAATTGGAGCATTTCCAGCCACATGAAATTGGTGTATACAGTGTAGAAAATCCAAATGGAATAAATTAATTATTTCGATTACGTTACATATTTATTAAAAATCCCGAAGAACGTCGAATTTAACTAATGAATTCAACGTGAAAATGTGAAAATAGTTTCCACCCTCTACGAGTCACAGTTACAACCCCAAATTTTTTTAATGGAAAGTATGGGTTTGACATCCTAGAGAGGCTTCCTCTCCATCCGTATCAGCATGCCGATCTACGGAGACCGCACTGGTACAACTGACAGAGGATATTTCAAGTGCTCTAGACAACCAAGAAAACGTAATATGCGCATTTTTAGATATAGAAGGCGCTTTTGACAATACTCCTCATGAGGCAGTCAAAACAGCATTAAATAGAGTAGCCGAGGACGAGCAAAGATATCGTCTCCATCTGTGCAACCAGAGGATGTCCACTAGACGAGAACAATGTAGTAACCTTACTGTGGATTCCAGGACACAATAGAATGGAAGGAAAGGAAATATCAGACGGATTTGCAAAGAGGGGGAATGAAAGAACTTTTGGGGGCCGGAACTTTTTTGCGGTATCAGCCCCAATGTAATATTGAAAGAAATAGGCAAAGCCGAAGAAAAGAGAAGATCTGACGATTGGGAAGATCTAGTAGAGCTAAGACAATCAAATATTCTTATGGGTGACTACAACCCGTTGAGATCAAATGAAAGTAAAACTGCACTAAGAGTTCCTAACGGGACATTGCCGCCAGAACGGGCACCTGAAAAAGCTCAAAATAGAGGATGGAAGAAGAATGTCGATTCTGTGGCATGGAAGAAGGAACCTCCATCCACATACTTACGAATTGCACAGCAGTTCAAGTTCCTAGGGCACAGCACCTAGGAGATTATTGGATAGAGGGACATTTACCTAAGTTGAACTCTGCAGATATCCTAAAATTCCTCAGGGAAATAGGACTAAAGGAGCTACTAGTCTCCGAAACGTTCCTTAGGAACTAAGTAGAAGTAAGAGGGCACAATAGATCTTTTAGGTCTCAGTGAATATCACTTCATCATACATACATACATGGGTTTGGGATGCACCGTTTGAAAATGTTACCATTTTTCAAATTTATTGTAAAGAAATGTCTTTAGTTTATTTATAATCGTTACTTGCGTATGTTCGAAATATTGAACAAATAGTATTATTATTTCAAACTCACACCGGAAAATGTCAACATCATGCAATCTTTTATATTGAAACATGGGAAAAGGTTTCCAATAAATATGATGAAATTGTTGGACTTAAGACAAACATAACAAAAATAATATTGATATGACAATTGATGTAAGAAATAAAATACAATAATTTAAAACAACATTCTTGTTTATTACAAATACTGCAACGTCCATGTCACTTGGAATTGTAGGAAAGCCTTTTGAATTAATAGAAACTCCTTTTTCAGTTGAAATCTCATCCATGAGAATAAACTTATCACAAACTGCGGACTGATTATGGGTGAGAAGCTGTTTCAAGGTACATATCATTTTTGTTTGCTTATTTATTAAAGTCTGAATCATGTATTTCAACAACAGTCGCTAACACATTTCGGGAACATTAATTCTAATCACAAATTAGGGACGGTAGAAACTTTTTTTCCAGATTCTCAACAATTTGAAGTAGAAGATTCTTTTTTGCTTCTACTATTTCGGGAAAAATTAGCTCGTAATGTTCAGTTAGCACTTGAGATGAAGATGAGCTCGATTGCGGATCAGTGGAAACTTGAGATGAAGACATGCTGCGTTGTGGAGCAGCCAATACTTGAGATGAAGATGGAACGAGAGAGTTGAGTGAAAACCACATTAGATATTATCACCAAAATAGCAAACTCAATTCTCTTATGCAAAATTAATACGTGTGCAAACATGAAATGACCATCTCAGCACCTAATATTGGAGGCTGTTTTTAATAGGAACAAAAGTGTCGTAACGATGTTCAGGTTTGCATAAACTCATTTTGTGTTTGCTGACAGTAAAGGCGCAAACACATTATTTTCACGTATTGCAGCAGTGCCTTGGCAGGAAGAAGTGGTTCGCCGAGGCACAATAACCGAATAAGGCAAAAATCTTTTCCCATAATAATGTAAATCTACATTTTAGTGGAAACTAAACAATATCGAAAATATTTATTTATGCACTGTTGTTAATATGATAAAATTATTATAATTCATGTTTAAAGAAATATAAACATGATTTTAGTATTCTACACATACCAGTTGTCCCCATTTCTTCTGCTATTTGTTGCCAAGCCTGTTGTCGCATGTTTTGGTCACGGTAATTGATTGATCGGGTATTGTGAACGTACTTTTTCTATTAAAAATTCTTTCATTTTTAGAAAAATCACGTTTGAGAGCGAAAAGACATATGATATCATGTGATTTCACGTGAATCTCCTAAGTGACAATAGTGTTGTGTATAAACGAAAAAAGCGGGTTTACTGCTCATGTGCTTATGTGCTCACGTGACGTGTTAATAATGTGTTTCCGCCTTAACCGGTCAATGTCGACATTTTCTAATTTCGTACGTTAAGCAAATAAATTTTCAATTCAGTCCGGAGCATGTTTAATAAAAATTGGTAATTTCACGAAAGTCTTTCAATGTTCTATATTCTCAGAATCTTTTGTGTTCACTCTGTGGTCTCAATAATCTGTGAAACAATGGGAAAAAAGTAATTAAGCATTCTCTGCTTCTTGATGGAATAAATCATATCTATACACCGATTTTAATGTCATCCAAATAGAATTTTGTGAGAATAGAAATTATCCGAAGAGGAAAAAATAACGACCGGGATATTAAAAATTTTAAATTTTAATACTGGCTATTGCAATATCTACTTAAATTGCAAGAGGAGGAATTTGTAAGAAAATCGCTCAGTATTTTGATGATATTTGAATAAAAAACTGTTTTACCTTTAAACACGAGTAAGGAGTATATTTGCACAACCGTAAAAACTGAAAAACTTTTTATTTCGTTACCTAACGATTTGAAGGTTAGAAAACTTTGGCAGAAAGCTATGCGACGTACTACACTTGTCTCTAATAAGGGATCAAAGTATTATTGTGAAGAATTTTCTCGTTGTTGATGCTGCTGACTTTTTCCAATAGCAAGCTTTTTCCGTAGGAGAAGGATCCTCTGTTCTTCGGTGTAGCCACATTAAGAATGCCACAGCATGCTTGCAGACAATCGTGGCATAAAACTTTTCTTCCACACAATTTTTAATCGTATGAATTTTACACGAAACATTATAATTTTTGGATTTTATTTTATGTTCTGAACTGATCTTTGCTTTAACAAAACAATAAGATTGGTTTTGTTTCACTTGAACATAACCAATGGCGTTATATCCATATATAAGTCGTTCTTGCATATCTTAAATGAAATTGAGCTATATCCAAGTACGTAGACTGATTTTTGTGTTTGTTTATTCTTGGAAAAACCCTGAGTTCACGCCAAAAAAGCAGAGATATGGACAACCAAATGATAACTCCAACTAATTTGTATGTTAGAATGTGTTCTAGGATTAGATTAAAATATCAGAAATAAATATGCAAATTGAAGCGCGCGAGAGCTATTTAGATATTCCACCTCCACAGATATTCTTTATATTCAATTTTATCACCACCCTACCCTGTGTACGACCTCACGTGTCTATTTTTTAAATTTTATTCGCCTGCTAATAAATTGTACCCGTTTACGATAACGAATACGATTGCGAACACTTAGGTACTTTTCCATTTTCACACCTTTTAATTCTGCACTGATAGGAATAGTCCTTATTTTCGTTAAAATACTGCATAACCATTATTACTTCCACCATCGGCAAATCGCCAGAATCGCCTTTTAAAAAACCTTTTTCTAACGAGACCATTTCAGATGATTAGATTTGCGTACAAAGCCGTTCTACAAATTAATTATTACACTAGTCTCTACGCCTGGAACCTCGTTACTACCGAGCTCCACGGCTGATGTGACGTCACGTTGGCGCCGAGGTTGGCGCCTTTCGTTCAATGGGAGGAGCTAACTTTACATTCTAATTTCTCGGATAGTTTTGATTCAATCGATTTAATTTTTACGGGATAACTATAAATGGAGCGGATTTATTGGAATTTTAACCAATAATGGAAAAATTTAATTGACCTAAATGGCCCCATTATGTATGTATGTATGATGGGGTGACATTCACTGATACCTAAAAGATCTATTGTGCCCCCTTACTTCTACTTAGTTCCTGAGGAACGTTCCGGAGACTAGTAGCTCCCTTAGTCCTATTTTGCTGAGGAATTTTCGGATATCTGCAGGCTTCAACTTGGGTAAATGTCCCTCTTCTATCCAATAATCTCCTAGGTGCTGTGCTATATGATTCTGATGCCACATGATCTACATTCTTCTTCCTCCACTATTTTGAACTTTTTCAGGTGCCCGTTCAGGCGGCAATATCCTGTTAGGATCCCTGTCAAAACTTTTAGTGCAGTTTTACTTTGACATATGCATTTATTTGATCTCAACGGGCTGTCTTTGATTGTCTAAGCCCTACTAGATATTTCCAATGGTCTATGCCTATTTCTTCCAATATTACATTGGGACTGATACCGCAAAAGGGTTCCGGTCCCCAAAAGGGTCTTTCAGTCCCCCTCTTTGCTATTCCGTCTGCTATTTCATTTCCTTTTATTCTAGTGTGTCCTGAAATCCACAGTAAGGTAACTGTATTGTTCTCGCCTAGTTCATTGAGTATGCCTAGGCATTCTCACACCATTTTGGAACTGATCACACAAGCGCTCAGTGCTTTAATGGCTGCTTGATTAACCGACATTATGATAATCTTTTGTTTTTCCCAAACATTCAGAGTGTTTGGTTCCTCGCCCGTATACTCCTATCCCAGTTCTTTCTATTGCTTTTGAGCCGTCTGTGTACCCTTGAATGGCATTATTTCCAAGTCTGGTAATGGTATTTGGATCCCATTCCTTCTTGTTGCTTAATTCCGTAACCAATTTCTTTTAAAAACTATACCTTTTCATCTTACCATCTTGTGGCATGTCCCAGGTTTTTTGTTTTCTAAAAAGTAAGGAGGTGGTTTTTTTGAATGATTCCCTCTCTACTTAGTCTGTATCTTTGTCTTTCTGCAACACTTTCCACCATCATATTCGTGGTGTGAGGGTGAGAATAACTTCCTTGGCTGCCGTTGGGCATGTTCTCATTGCTCCTGCAATGCATATAAAGGCTAGTCTTTGAATTTTAGAGAGGTTTTCTCTCGTCGTCTATGGACTAGTTCTGCTACTCTACGCTAAGGCTCCATAAGTGATGATTGGTCTCATTATGGCATTGTACATCCAGCTCAGGATTTTTGGGTTACAGCTCCAGTTTCTCCCTGCCAGACTCACCACACCATTAAAGTCATTTTGGCTTTGTATATAATCTCCTTTTCGTATTTGTACTTATACATGACTTCTTGTCTCCATTCAACCTCGCTCTCATCAAGTTTAATGGTTTTGAGGTTCAGTTTTCTTTTCTTAGTGAAGGTTATTAAGATGGTTTTGATGGGGTTGATGTTAACTCCCACTTGCCTACACCAGCTATTTGTATAGTTCAGACTCTTTTACACAAAGGGCGTTTTAGAATTTTCCCCTGGCTGCTATGACAATATCATCGGTATATCATTGGCAGGATATTCCGAGGTCATCAAACCACACAGGAGTTCTTTAACCGTCAGGACAGTAATGTGGATGCTACTCCTCCCTGTGGACATCCTCTGGTTGTACAGATGGAGACGATGTCTTTGCTCGTCCTCGTCTCTGCTACTCTAGTGGTGAGCAGTTCCGACATCCATTTGGAGGTTCTACTGTCTACACCTCTTCCATTCAATTCTCTTTTGACTGCCTCATGAGGAGTATTGTCAAAAGCGCTTTCTATATCTAAAAATACTTCTCCTTTTAATTAAGCCGAAACCTAAAGGTCACATCAAAGTCGATTACAAGTTGAGGTTATGTTGACAGTTTTTTGTCGATTAACGCGGTACTGTGCACTGTGAATTCTTCTCAGGAAGTGTGAATAATATCTAGTATTATCTAAGCGTTATGTGCCGTTTGAAAGAGAAAATTCGTCGAAAGAGATTACATTTCTGAGAAAACTCATGGATATTGCAGTACGATAACCACCGTAGTTCCGTTATGAGGCTCTGTCAACCGTTTCCTTTTTCGTAAAGTACCACCTCAAGGCACACGTTTTAAATTGATATAAGACGTAAAAGAGAATTAGCGGCGAATACTGAAGTCGATTCCTGAAAATCTGGATGAAAAATGTTCTCATACTGGGATTATTTTTTAGCATAAATGTACTACTTAGAAGACGATATAAAATGAATTTTGATAAATAATACTTCCCGATATGTTTTGACATAAGTATTACGTACAGGACTAATATTTCTAAGCCAATAACTAATAACAACTTCACCTAAAAACACATGCGATATTAGATTTTTTTGTCTTTTGAATCTCGTACAAAGGCGCGAAATATAAACTTTTCTCTTCACTTCACAGTATAATAATATTTTTTTATTTCAGAGAAAATTATATAAGGCATAACTGCCCTTACAAAAATTTTCATAGCTATTTGTATTCTTTGCAGGAATCGTATGCATAAAGGCAGAAGGTGTGAATGAACGGCGTATTTCTGTAGGTAGAACGTTTTCGTTTTTCTTTAAAAAAGTTATCTAGAATAAGATAAAAAAAAAAGATGAGAAAGTTATATTAAGCAGAGGACAAGAATGGAGCATCCAACTGGATAGAAGATATTTATTTGAGAACTGTACAGCCGTTGGCACAGGATCGGCTCAAAAAAATTGTTAAATTATTTTCGAAACGTTTACTTAAAAGCCTATTTGAATAGATTTTTCCATGTTTTCAAATAATGTATCCTAAAAGTATAAAATATAGCTACAGTAAGTATCATTTCACTCGAAAATTACGTTTTTTGACCACTACTTCTGAAAGTAGCTCTTTCTGTATTCATTTACGTATCGAAAGTTACGTTTTGTAAGTTCCATGTGCTGAAAGTTACAGTTCCGTACTACAAAACACTTTCTGGACGCTCTGGGGTAAACAGCTTTAATAACTTTCTAGATGTAACTGTACCCACGTCAATGTTGACAGTTCTATTGACACATTATTAATTTCCTTCTTCATCCGGTGCAATAAAAATTAATAATTGCCCTGTAGGTACAATTAATATTGGATACTTTTTTCAAATAAATATTACAAATACGTAGGTTACATTCATAAGTGATATTCAGTAAATTGTTTATTACTTCTATATTAATTAATTATTTTCTCGGATTAATTTTATTTTAGTATATTTATTTAAATAGCTGCCAAAAAAATGTTGTGTACGCCGCGGCTGAAATACTACTTTGTTGGACTCGTCTGTTGCTCGCCTCGCTTCACTCGTGTCGCAATTTTCAGACTCGTCCAACAAAGTAGCATTTTTAGTCCTTGGCATACAAATAACTATTACCGAACTGTACGTGTGTAAAAAATCCAACAAAATCACAAGTATCGCCATCAGTGTTCAAACGTATTGTTTCAATAAAAAACAATATACAGAATAAATATGGTCAGTTTTTCAATCTGTACTGCCGACCAACCATTTATAACTGTTTCTGCCTTACGTTTCCCTTTTTCTGGCGTTTTCTACACAAACATTTTAAGCTTTTCATAAGAAAATAATACGAAGTTTCCAATATCTTCCAAGATTAATTAGTTTTTTCAGGTAATGTATAAACATTTAATTATCTTGATTGTTAATAGCCTTTACACTTATTCGTTGAATAATACTTTCATAATTGACAGTTGACGCCTCATCTCGGTAAACTGTTTAGCAGTAGATGGATCTTTAAGATTTCAAATGTTATTTTGGTAGGTAGTGGAAATACAAAAAAATTATATTAACATTTTTTATTTGTTTCATCCAAATTAACCAATGTAATTTTTTTCTGGTTTGAGGTAAGCAAATAAATTATTTTTCTATATTATATAAGTGAATACAATTATACGTAAAGTGAGGAAAGAAGTGGATATACCGGGTTGGGATAAAGTATGGAACCAAGTAAATATCTTTTAAACGAAAAGAACGATATTTATGAAAATTTGAAAGTAAGTGCAATGGAACAAAATGCATCTGATGTACATTTTTTTGTTAATAATATACTTCCGGTTTAACCGGAAATGCCATCAACTTCTTTAATTCAAATGGGACACCCTATATATTTTCACAGATTTTGAAAGAGCTTGTTATTTTGAATTCATACATACTTAGTTAAGTGTGAAAAAATTTGTGAAAACGAGGAATCACTGTTAGTTGTACAATAGGTGTACATTTAATTATTTTAGAATAATGAGAAATAAAATTACTTTAAATGTTCAGAATGCTTGCCGTTTACTTGCTGACAATATGCCATCCTATTAACAGATTCTTGAGTCACTCTTTCCAAGACTTCTCCACGTATTAGTTCACATTCATCAATAATTCTTTGTCTCAATTCCTGTAAGTTTGGTGGTCGTCTAACGTGAACACGTGATTTTAGATAACCCCAAAAAAACATCTAACGGGCTAAGATCCGGAGAACGAGCAGGCCACTCTATGAATCCTCTACGTCCAATCCATCGATTTGGAAAATTCGCATCCAGAAAATCCCTAACCCGTCTATCATAGTGGGGAGGTGCTCCATCTTGTTGAAACCGAACATTTTGTGGTAATTGCCCATTCTGTTGAAGTGCAGGAATAATTTCGTTGTTTAGAAGATCCAAGTACTTGTCACCATTCAAGTTTCCGTCGATATAAAATGGGCCTATAAGCCTATTTTCGACAAGTCCCATCCAAACATTTAACTTCTGTGGATGCTGGGTATGTGATTCATGAATCCAATGAGGATTCCCATTTGAACAATACCTTGAGTTATGGCGATTAACTGTGCCATTTAAACAAAAAGTTGCCTCATCGGAAAAAACTATGTTAGAAGCAAAATTGTCGTCGACATTACAGATGTCCATTAGCCGTTCGCAAAATTCCAGCCGTCGGTCAAAATCATCGTCTGACAATTCTTGAACCAACTGTACCTTAAACGGATGATACTTTTCACTTTTTAATATCTTTCCTAAAGAACGTCGACTGATACCATGGTTTAGTGCAAAATTTGTGGTGGAAGTTTGAGGTGATTTTTCTAAATCGATTGCAATATTTCGTTCGTTGCAGTCCGCGGTCTTCCAGGTTTTAGCAAATTTTTTACCATCCCAGTTGTATTTAAACGTTGTAATCTTTTAGTTACTGTTGAGCGTGATATAGAATTTCTCTCCGGATGCAAATTATTAAAACTTTGACATACTTCTTCATGAGCTCTATCACGATCACCATAACCGATCATCATTAAAATTTCAATACGCTCTTTTTCACTTAATTGAACCATTCTAAATTGTAAAATTTATTTTCGTCAATTGGAATTTGACCCTTGGAGAACAAAAGACATACTAAACAGTACTCGTTTATTTATGACTATGCATACAAACAACATCCATTAGTTTATCTAAATAGTTTTTTACTCTAATGCAAAAAACTCATAGGAGGTTGATTAAAGTGCTATATTCCTCGTTTTTACAATTTTTTTTACACTAAACTCAGTATGTATGAATTCAAAATAACAAGCTCTTTCAAAATCTGTAAAAATATATAGGGTGTCCCATTTAAATTAAAGAAGCTGCTGGCATTTTCGGTTAAACCCGAAGTATATTATTAACAAAAAAATGTACAACAGATGCATTTTGTTCCATTGCACTTACCTGCAAATTTTCATAAATATCGTTCTTTCCGTTTAAAAGATATTTACTTGGTTTCATACTTTATCCCAACCCATTGTGCACCACATTTTTATTAATTTATTTTGAGTACGAGTACTCGAGTAAGCTGGGCTAATACTTGTAGCAATTGTAGAGAGTAGTACTAGATACAGAGTAAACAAAAAGACCTATATTCTGCGGAGTTCGTAATCACCTTTATGCTTAAATGATAGACATGAACTAGCAAAAAAAAGGCTTGAAGCCCCCCCGAAACCTTTTTGCATTACCAACATCAATATATCATTGAAAACATATGTAAAAATACAAAAGTTATAAGTTCTGCCCATAAGAAATATCTAGTAGGGATAAGAAAGATACACTTGGGAAACTAAGACCAAGTGAGATCAAAGATTCACTTTTAGTTTAGCTTTTCTCTCCTAAAGAATATTCCTTATACATAGAAATCTTAAAAGACTAAATATATTAGCTGTCCATATTGATGGAATTGAGTGACATGAGATTTAAAAGCTTTACAAGTGCTATAAATCTTTCACACCCCAAATAGCCAAACGGGATTTTAGCATTTCAAAGAAAATGAATGAAAACTGAAGGAGAGAAGTTGTAGGTGGAATGTTTTTCTGAAATGCATTATAGGTTCATTTCTCATATTGACACATCCTTCTATTTGATGATAGAAGAAAAACTATTAAATATCTTTGTCCACTCAATATCAAACGAAATGTATTTGTCCACGACCACTTGATAATAAGTAAATATTTTACCTCCTAACAAATCTACAATCTACAAATCTACTAGAGTGAATTATGGTTCATAATTCACGCTCCTGCATTTAAATAACATGCCATGACATCTCAACACTCACAAAATTTCGGTATACAGGTTACTAGAGATGGGGGTACAATATGAAATAAACTATTAAATTTGCGTATTTTGTTTAGGAAATTTGTTTCTGAAATATATCGTATCGAAATTTTTAGTATCGATACTTTTCATAACGGTATTTTTTAATATTGATATTTATAAAACAATACCTATACTTATAACGGTACGGTGTATCGATACTTTACACAGTATCCCCCATCTCTATATGTCACATTTGACGTACTCCTGAAATTTATTGATTTTGACGTTAGAATTGTCAACAATACCAAATTATTACTTTCCGTTCTACACTCGCCTTATTTAATAAAGAAATCAATGGTCGTGGAAAAAGTATAGTATTCTACTCGCAATTTATGGCCATTATTCACCCTGCGTGAATAATGGCCTATCAAAAATTGCTCGTTTAATAATATACTATTATTTGATCCATTTTAAATGAAAAACCTCAACGTACGATTCACAAAAATGACAACTTTGAAAATCAATAGGACGTGGCCTACACAGTTGCGCTAAAATCCCTAAATGAGAATTCAGGAGAATATACTTCAACGAATGCATACTTTTTGATTTATTCCTGAGACATAAGTCTCCATAATTAACGTTTTTTCCAACAATTTTCTCTAAAGTTCTCGAAAATATCACCTATGTTTAGTTATCTACACGATAAATTCATGGTCGTCTGGAATTTAATTTAAACTTACAATAACCCAGCTGAATTATCTTTATTCTGTAGATTAGAAATTTATATATACTGCAAAGTAATGAAACATCTTGATTAAATATAAACACAATTTAGGCAAAACATGGATACTTTAATTTTAGCACGGATGAATGTCTTGTATTTAAATTTGATATTTTAATAAATTTCAATTACGAGTTCTTTTTGGTAAGTATTAATAAGCTACAGGGAAAGTGGCATCACAGCGAGAAGCTGGAGAGAATAAAACAAACCGGCCAAGTGCGAGTCGAACTTGCGCACTAATGACTATTTTTATATAAATAAACACAAAACTTACAAATGTCAGTGGTATCAAAAGAGCTGTGTGAAACTGGTGGCAATCTGACCAATCACTAGGCAGCAGAAATGCCAACTTAAATTCAAATCGCTCCTCTTAGTTGAAAAACAAGGTATAGATATCATCGACGCCTTCTGATTTTGAAAATAATGTATGATTTATTTTAATAACTTTTATTTCGACGACTTTCATAATAATAATGAAGCGTATGTTTGGAATCTCTTATGAATTTTAGAAATCCTTTTTACGACACTCTCCGATTCTTACCTAAGTTGGTATAAATGAAACTTCCGTTTTCATTCAACCCAATAAATGAGAAGATATTATTTTCAATTCGAGCGAGCATTTTATTTCAATATCAGTTGTTTGTTATTTCCAATATTTGTAAACAAAAACACTTCTAATATTAAACTGAAGGGAAATAAAAAAGATGATTAAGTATTTTAAAGTCTTATCTAGAGAATCTCATCTTTTAAGCCGGTCCCAGACACTACGTGTATTTGGCGAATAGGCCAATATTTATAATTTGTACGAATGTTTGCTTGATCTCCCACACGGTGCCGTAGTATAGCAAAGGTACACGTAGTTTACTTCGAACCACTACGGCATCCTTTATTTCGTGCTAGTTTCCGACCAGCGCCGGGAAAATGACGAAGGACGAATATTGGCCAAAGTTAACTTCCCACACGCTACGCGAATACGTCCGAATACCAAATGTTTGCCAAATATACGTAGTCTGGGACCGGCTTTACTGATTAAAATAATTTTAAAATCCATTGGAGCTACATTTATTAAATGCTAGAAATACCTTTAAATGTTGAAAATTAAGAACATCCATGAACAATTTTCTCCCTTATTTGGTTTTAGTCAAATGAATGGTATTTTTGTTTTGTTGAGTCAGTACGGCATCTAATTTCTCGCTACTAAAAATTAATCGCAGAGTGGCTCTGCCAACGACCATGTCACATTCCAGCCAACTGTCAGTTCTATAAGAGTGGAAATAACTGTTTATTCAAAGAGTTTAACTGAATTTTCCATAGAGTCCAATTAGTTTAGGCTTAGTACGTTTCTGTATAGCACGGGTTTCAAAGTCGCTTTTTTTTAAATTGAAAAATACGTTTGTTATATTTCGTATTTGTATCGTATTATATTTATTAGATAAGATCCATTAACAAAGATGTCACATTACTTATTAACGGAGCTTTGTTTATCTTATCTCTCGTAACATGTACATATGATAAAGGTTAAGATGCAGACAGGACCAGCTAAGGGTTCTGAAAAGGGAAGTGGTCTAAACCGGATTATTGTGGAATGTGTTATACATAGCCATGGTATTGAAAAGACTAAATTCAGATATTGTATTTGCTTCAACAACTCACTGGTGATGGCGCATTTACGTCATGAGAGGTGATAAAAGTTTGCAGACTATCCACAAAACGTGTGTGAAAACAGTACTGCGGATTTCCAATCAATCAGAAATCTTTGTAGGAACGCTTTCGAGGCTGTGCGCCGAATCCGGATTGTCACGAACTGTCTGTGAAGCTTGTGAGAACAAACCTTATGTTTGTCTAAATGTATATCGTCTTAGCTTTTGCTTGCAATCATATAAAAACGACAATTTACGACTTTCTTAAAAGAATTTTACCTGAGATGAAACCCAAGAACAGTCGAGAGACAAGGCAAGGGCGGGCCATCAGGTTTGTATCGAGTGTATGATGGTTACATTGAATTCATTTGGCAGTATTAAATATTCCGTTTGAGAGTGCGTTTTCACAGAGCTTTCTATACGGGTATTATAAGTTATCATTAATTTTTTTTGCAATGTTGCGTCGAAAACACTTGTCATTAGATGCAAAGCAAATTGTGAAAAATGTGTATGATTGTTTTGTAAGTAGAGGATTCATTATACAAGAAGCTTTAAAAGAAACCTGCTTATTTACAAAGACACCAATATCAAAAGTTTAGAGAAATGGTCTTCACATATTAAATAAAAAACAAAGGATGTATGATAAAAATACAAAAAGATAGATATTTGTGAAATCTCTCCTATTGGCTATTGGCCATATGATTTATTGCAATTGGCCCATTAATTTTATGATTGCCGGCAAAAGTGAATACGATATATTTTGGGACAAACTATAACAGAATCCGTTTTCACTTATAATTTAAGTGTGGTATTCGGTAAGACAATGTCAGATCTTAATTTGGAAAACAATTATGAATCCAACCTGACATTTTAAAATAATTTCACTGCTTGTCAAGTTGGACAAGGTATTGTTGTTTTTGACATATGTTGATTTGTCATATTTGTTTAACCGGTCCTGTCACAAAGCTTAATAATTACCAGTTTAAAACGTCTCTATGTTGAGTTTAATAAGTGTATAGTGAAGTGTCACGATTTGATAAAGAAAATCAACAAGTAATTGAATAAGAAATTTTGCATTATTCACAGATATATCTACATTATTTAATGGTTGTAGATCATGTGATTACCATTTCAACTGTCAAAAAATGTCCACTTAAATATCGTGACTCCTCGAAAAAGTTGCCATAGTAACTAGTCAAAATTAAGGCATCTTATTGGTTAAATAGTAGTGGTGTGAAATTTTCGATCAAATGTAATTTAATGCTCGTCGGGAAACAAAGCCCAGAGAGTAGTTTCTTTATCGTGAAATTGTCACTGTTTTGTGAAAAAAAAGCCTAATATCACTTCAAATTGGAAGATGTTTTGTTCAATTTAGTACCCAAGAAAATTATTTATATTCAATTGTCTAGCTAATCAGCACCGATTCTTTGTGTTTTTCATATCCTTTTTTCGTAATAATCCCAGGTTTCATTTTCGCTGTATGTGGACCTGTCGGCTTTATTTGATCTAGCTGAATAATATATTTTTACTTTCAAGCTGTTACGTGTAGGGTTAGACAGTGGTTGGTTCCCAGAATACTGTGACGTCAGGTCGGATATTCCTTCCGGCGAAGCACACTTTCAGAATTCTTTTATTATATTTAATAAGCCTTCGTGACAAAAATGCTACTCAAACAGTATGTTATATATCGGGAAAATTGAAAGGGTATTTTCTAACCATACGTTTGTGCCACAATAAACTTGAACAAAACAAAATAGAATTCTAAGAAAAATGTACATTAAATGCATGTATATTAACATCGTCGACGAGGAATATGGTGATAGTTAGTGATATACGGGGTTGGGATAAAGTATGGAACCAAGTAAATATCTTTTAAACGAAAAGAACGATATTTATGAAAGTTTGCAGGTAAGTGCAATGGAACAAAATGCATCTGATGTACATTTTTTTGTTAATAATATACTTCCGGTTTAACCGGAAATGCCATAAACTTCTTCAATTTAAATGGGACACCCTATATATTTTTACAGATTTTGAAAGAGCTTGTTATTTTGAATTTATACATACTGATGCATTAGAGCAAAAAACTATTTAGATAAACTAATTGATGTTGTTTGTATGCATAGTAATAGACAAACGAGTACTGTTTAGTACGTCTTTTGTTCTCCAAGTGTCAAATTCTAATTGACGGAAATAAATTTTACAATTTAGAAAAGTTCAATTAAGTGAACAAGAGCGTATTGAAATTTTAATGATGATCGGTTATGGTGATCGTGTTAGAACTCATGAAGAAGTGTGTCATATTTTGAATAGTTTGCATCCGGAGAGAAAACCTATATCACGCTCAACAGTAACTAGAACATTACAACGTTTTAATACAACTGGGATGGTGAAAAATTTGCTAAAACCTGGAAGACTGCAACGAACGAAACTGTTAAACAACATATTCCAATCGATTTAGAAGAATCACCTCAAACTTCCACCACAAATTTGGCACTAAACCATGGTATCAGTCGACGTTCTGTAGGAAAAATATTAAAAAGTGAAAAGTATAAGATACAGTTGGTTCAAGAATTGTGAGACGATGATTTTGACCGACAGCTGGAATTTTGCGAACGGCTAAAGGACATCTGTAATGTCGACGACAATTCTGCTTCTAACATAGTTTTTTCCGATAAGGCAACTTTTTGTTTAAATGGAACAGTTAATCGCCATAACTCAAGGTATTCGTCAAATGAGAATCCTCATTGGATTCATGAAACACATACCCAGCATCCACAGAAGTTAAATGTTTGGATGGGAATTGTCGAAAATAGGCTCATAGGCCCATTTTTTATCGACGGAAACTTGAATGGTGACAAGTATTTGGATCTACTAAATAACGAAATGGTTCCTGCACTTGAACAGAATCGGAAATTACCACAAAATGTTTGGTTTCAACAAAATGGAGCACCTCCCCACTATGATAGACGGGTTAGCGATTTTCTGGATGCGAATTTTCGAAATCGATGGATTGGACGTAGAGGATTCATAGAGTGGCCTGCTCATTTTCCGGATCTTAGTCCGTTAGATTTTTTTCTTTGAGGTTATCTAAAATCACGTGTTTACGTTAGACGACCAACAAACTTACAGGAATTGAGACAAAGAATTATTGATGAATGTGAACTAATATGTGGAGAAGTCTTGGAAAGAGTGACTCAAGAATTTGTTAATAGGATGGCATATTGTCAGCAAGTAAACGGCGAGCATTTTGAACATTTGAAGTAATTTTGTTACTCATTATTCTAAAATAATGAAATGTACACCTATTGTACAACTAACAGTGAGCTATTCCTCGTTTTTATAATTTTTTTTACACTAAACTCAGTATGTATGAATTCAAAATAACAAGCTGTTTCAAAATCTGTAAAAATATATAGGGATGTTGATGGCATTTCCGGTTAAACCGTAAGTATATTATTAACAAAAAAATGTACGTCAGGCGCATTTTGTTCCATTGCACTTACCTGCAAATTTTCATAAATATTGTTCTTTCCGTTTAAAATATATTTAGTTGGTCCCATACTTTATCCCAACCCCTTATAACGGGACCTAGGTGATTAATGAATTGCTATCACAATAGCCAATTGCACACACAAATTATTTATCTTAATTATCCTAAATAAATACCAATAATAATCTCGTTTGGAACTTTTTGGCTATAACTTTCAGTTATAAATTGAGAGTTTTCGGGATTGAACTGAAACTAAAGCAATATTTAAATACTTTTTCCCTTTAACTTTCCACTGCTATATCTCAATAAGTACAGATATTGGAGATGAACTTTTCAAGAAAATTTGGACAAAAAGTCCGTATACACAAAGAAATTCTCAATATAAAATCAATTATTTGGAGGCGTCGCGAAAATGTTCAGCTCTTCATGGATTGTAAAATAGTTTTCTGAGCCTTTGTTCTAAGTTACTAATTACACTATAATCACTCCAAGAAACTTACACATTGCGTGTTGCTATAAGAGTTTTATTTTTAAACGCATTAGGTGTTTTTCGTCACTGCCCTGCACTACGATAAAGATCTCTTTTGTACAATAGTGTGAATGATAATTAAAAAATAAATATTTCTCCACGATCATCACAGAATACTGGAATTCTCTCTCTTGAGATTGAAGAAATATTCTGCAACACCTCTGCCCCATGACGATAAAGTTAGCCGCGACATTCTAGCCGCGTTTGGAAAAAAATCTTTGATAAAAAAGTTTTCCGCAGCCTGGAGGGGTCGCCAAACGCGGCTAGAATGTCGCGGCTAACTTCATCGTCATCTCTGCCCCCCATGCAATTTAAATGTATTTACATTCTCTCTCTTGTGATAGAATAATATTACTGGTTAGCAATAATAACATTAACCTTTACGCAGTTGATTGTCATCGTAACAGTGGCAAAATTTGAGTAATTGTCAAAATTATTGCTGTCACTTTCCCATTCAAAAATATAAAAAGTATCATGAATATCATAAATATAGACTTTTCCTTCAGATTAATATCTAGACCTTCTATACTCCCTGTGGTTAATGGACACCGTCCGAGACCATCTCTCTCACACACACACACAAAAAGCATCATGACTTTATCTAGAATTCAGAATCAGATTGCGAAATTACACCACTTGAAATTACAAAGAGTGCAAATAATATACTGGACAGTTTACTAATATAATTGTGATTGAGCTCTGTAAAATAAATTATCTGTTGTTCATTTCCATTTAAAAATATATACTTAATATTTTTGATCGTGGAGAAAGAATAGTCTGCTACTCGGTTAGAATGAAAAATCGTGATGCTCCTGGTTTCTCACGCTCGCCTTCGGCTCTTCCTCGGAACTTTCCACTAATATCGAATTTTCATTCAATTCTTGTTACAGAATATACTATTCCATAACAGTTTTACGGAAAGATTTTTCTATTTGTATTGATTGCTGCCTCTCCAACTGCTCAGACATTAAATAGTTTCGTGAAAATTTCATTAAGAGCACTCCTTAATTCTGAGCCGTTGAAAAATGTGGAGTGACTAATTAACAATCCATTTAAATTGCAATAAAAAAAATTAAGTTAATGGGAATTTTTCCGTATTACTGCGAAATCGAGATAATAATAGGTACTGGACGAACCGAAAAAAATATTAGAAATTAATAAATAAAGACATGGAACATTATTATAGTATATTTAAAAATTATTTTTAGCGCAGTGTTCATGAAATATTTTAAAGGTTTTTCTACAGTCTGGTTCGAAGCAGAAAGTACCAATTATATTATGATTATAAAAATCTTAGTGAGACATTCAATATGTCCACCTCGAACAACACTAGACCTAACCAAAATATAATGCGAATTAGGATTAAGTTACTACAACTTCAAGAGAATGTTGACAGTATTGCAATAATTGTGCACTGATTTCCGATTTTATCAGGTGATTTTTTGTTACCTTCATGAAGTTTCTGCTATCGATAACTTTCAAATATATCGTAAAATATTTTAAACATAACTGCAAAAGCCTCAAACACACAAATATTAAAACTATGTACTGGATCTACCTCTAAAAACTCGAAGCAGAAAACGGAATGTTTTATCAATTCGTGTACAAATTTTCAGTGAAGACATAAAGCTCTGTGAAATTTTTATTCCATTCAACTAAAAGCTTATAGACTAGGAGCCAGGTACATTTTCGGTGAATTATTCCTTCTCGAGAGAAACTTTGTAAAATGCATCAGGGATACTATGAACACTCGCGACCGTCAGCTCCGACTCCGTGGGTGGGGCGGGCAGTGGCAGCCTCCCACGCGTGGAGAGAAAAAAAGTTTTTTTAAGTCATTTCCTCTCATTTGAAAATTTGTCAGATTATAGTTTGCCTAGTATGTATTTTGAAAGAAAAACGAAGTCAGCTGACCATAACACGGTGGATTATAAGTCAGCTGGCTGCTTGAACATGAAAAAAAAATTTATATTTTCAATGATTTTCTCTCAACTAAAAATTCACCTAGTGATCGTTTATATGCTACTATGAATGAAAATTAATGTCAGCTTGCTGTATCTCAGTGGAAAGTTTGTCAGCTGGTACCTTGAAAGGTGTAACGCTACAGCTTCTATCACCTACTGAATCTTATCAGCTGACGACTTTTCCCTTGACTTACAGCTAGCTGATTTTTTTCATTATTTACTAGAGTATTTTCAATATTGGAAGAAATAGGTAAAGCCGAAGAAAAGAGAAGATCTGACAATTGGAAAGATCTAGTAGGGCTTAGGCAATCAAATATTCTTCTGGGTGACTACAACCTGTTGAGATCAAATGAATGCATAAGTCAAAGCAAAACTGCACTAAGAGTTTTAACAGGAGTCCTAACGGGACATTATCGCCTGAATGGGCACCTTAAAAAGCTCAAAATAGTGGAGGAAGAAGATTGTAGGTTTTGTGGAATGGAAGAAGAATCCTCCATCCACATACTTACGAACTGCACAGTAATTCAGAATCCTAGGGCACAGCACCTGGGAGACTACTGGATAGAAGAGGGACAGTTACCTAAGTTGAAGCCTGCAGATATCCTAAAATTCCTCGGGGAAATAGGACTAAAGGAGCTACTAGTCTCTGAGACTTTCCTCAGGAACTTAGTAGAAGTAAGGGGGCACAATAGATCTTTTAGGTCTCAGTGAATGTTACCCCAAAATACATACATACATACATCCTCTTATAAATTCTCATCCGGGAGGAAATAACGTTTCTTAAGTTATTCGGCAATTATGCTTGATTTGAGAGTTTTGATAACAAATATGAAGTTTAATAATGGAGGAAATGTTGGTATGAGTACATTAATTAATGAAACATTTATTGTAGCATATTTTTTAATTGATTAGTTTTTTTGCAAAAGACACAGAAAGGTATTACGTTCGACAAGTTTATTTTACACTGAACTGTTACTTTATAACACTCTTTTCGACTAAACACGTTTCACTTTAAATTTTGCATGTAGAATCTAAATCCTTTGAATTAAATCTTTTAGAAGCTCTTGAGATAAATAAAAACAAATATTTAGGTAAACTTCTTAACGACCAAATAGATATCAACCTTTCTCCTTTATCAAACCTTTTTACCTAGAAAGGTTCCGGTGTGATTGTTGTGAATTAATTTACAGGTAAACTTGTTCAATACTTTTGTTAATATTATTAAAATTCCATATTTAGGCACTTTTTGCATTTTATTTACATTTAAACAGATTATAATACTTTTGTCAATTCCGTATTAATGCACTGTATACATTAAACATTTTTCATAATACCTCCACTCGTTTGAGAAAGCTACTGTTAGCGAAACGCGTCACCAATTTATATTGAACGTTGTATAATTATGGACCTGCCATTATAACGGTCATTGTTATATTATGGTTAATAAATAAATATTTCCTCCCGGACGAAAATT
The DNA here is from genome assembly GCA_949126875.1 of Lochmaea capreae. Lineage (NCBI taxonomy): Eukaryota > Metazoa > Arthropoda > Insecta > Coleoptera > Chrysomelidae > Lochmaea > Lochmaea capreae. The sequence continues at coordinate 11,451,961 of OX421402.1, read as the reverse complement.
TATAAGAGGATTGTTAAAATATTCTAAAATAATGAAAAAAATCAACTAACTGTAAGTCAAGGGAAGAGTCAGCTGATAAGATTCAGTAGGTGATAGATGCTGTAGCGTTACACCTTTCAAGGTTCCAGCTTTCCACTGAAATACAGCAAGCTGACATTAATTTTCATTCATAGTAGCATATAAACGATCACCAGGTAAATTTTTAGTTGAGAGAAAATCATTGAGATTATAAATTTTTTTTTCATGTTCAAGCAGCCAGCTGACGTATAATCCACCGTGTTATGGTCAGCTGACTTTGTTTTTCTTTCAAAATACTATGTAAACTATAATCTGACAACTTTTCAAATGAGAAAAAAACTTTTTTTTTTCTCCATGCGTGGGAGACTGCCACTGCCCGCCCCACCCACGGAGACGCAGCTGACGGTCGCGAGTATCCATAGTATAGATCCCTGATGCATTTCACGAATTTTCGATTGGGAGGGACTTGGTCATGAAAATGTCACTGGTTCCTGGGCTATTAGTATAATAAACATAAGTATCAAGAATTCTCACGAACAATGTAACTTCTCTACCTCACTTTCGTATATACAAACTTAACATTACAGATATTTAGTCAGTTTTTTAAACCTTTTAATGCTATTACTCTTGGCTCATTACAATTCAATTCCATATTTCCACTTTATCGTCGTAATTGGAGTGGCAATTCAATAATTTAAGTTGATTTTCTTCGACTTGCCTCTCTTAATCCTGTTACCCATTAATTAAACCAATAATGAAATGAAATTATTAAAATCATAACAGAAAGTTATCAAATTCCATTTGTACCTTGGTCGGGCATATAAATAGAGTAATCGATTTGTTACTAAGTTTGTCCCAAATTAAATAAACCTACTCTTCACAATATATTGGATCTGACGAATACCGTAACATTCGGACTACTAGCAAATTTCCATTACTTCCTGAACCCAAAGTTTATTCATAAATGCGATAGAGTGATAAATCGTTGTGACACTTGCAAAATCATTACCAAGAAGTATGAAAATTTATCGTGAACACTGATTTTTTTATATTTCAGTGTCGGGCAGGTAGCTTCACCCCATGTAAAAGAAAATGCAATAGTGAACATTTCTAAACTCCGAGATGTTGGCTATAAACAAGGTGTGTTATCAGTATTGTTAATGATATTGATAACGGCAACAGGTAGAAGCTTGAAATATTCACAGAATATTTAGTTATATATTCACAAAAAAAATAATTGAATTATATTAAAATTAATATTTAAGGGGGGCTCCCATACAACAAATGTGATTTTTTTCCAATTTTTATATATAATGGTACGGAACCCTTCGTGCGCATGTCCGACTCGCACTTGGCCGGTTTTTTTTACTAAATGCAATTATTCAGTATTGTTTTTTCATGCAAAACTAATTCTAAAATATGTTATAGAATCTGGTATAGTTTTTAACGATATTAAATAGATGTCCATGTTTTCAATTTTATATTGTAAAGTATAGATGTGGATTTGTTTTATTCCTTTTATATATATATTTGACGAATTTTAAATATTTTATTAATATAATGTGATAAAAGCTATTCTAATTCATGATTCTGGATTATTTCTTATAATTTGTTGTTCTCAATGAAATACTAGAACACTTTTGTTTTTTAATATAATTTCCTAACAACGTACATTTATGAGTCCCTGTACCAAACACTGCATCTATAAATCAACAAGCTATGAAGGTAGTAATTCTCGCGACCCCTGTATATACTATACACGTGTGTTTTAACGAGCGTTTTCTGGAGTCTTTATCTGCGCTACATGAAAGTGCCGACGAGGAGTGAACCTACTATTATTGTCTATGTACTGTGGCACAGCAGCCAAGGCCAATATGGCGGCGCCTATGGCTCGCACCAGCTGACTGTGTGGTATTTAAATTCTCACTTATTCGTGCAAGTGCTACGCAGTATTTGTGTATTTTGTTGTTGTACTCTTGATCGTGATGGACAGCGATACAGCCAGTGAGTCAAATAAACCGTCAACGAGGGAAAATCCAAAAATTATTACAATTATTAATATCGCGTTTTTAATGTTAACTTAATAATTGGAAAATGGGAATGATAATGGGAAATCAATAGTAGACAAAAGAGGAATCTGCTCCAATTACTGAATTCCAATTATTAAGTTAAAATTAAAAACGCGAATTAAAAACCCCAAATTGAAAAAATAATTTTTCGGAAATTTTTAGTTAATTGCCTACAATCCGAAAAAAAGTTTCACTTGCATCGTGGTTTCATAAAACTACACAATATTTTTTTCTTACTAGGAGACATTAGAGAGCCAAAAATTAGATTCCCCAGCTTATTTAACAATATCTTCTTTCATATAAATTGTAGATGGGCTGTCGTATAAATCTCTCCGCTGTGTCATAAAAAATCCTTCTGAGCTTCTATTAAATTTTTTCAGATGCTTCAAATGTTAACGTGAGTGAAGGAAATTATTTAAAAAGCTGGTAAAGGTAGTTATAATCACAGACATGTCTATTTTTATGAATATCATATGTGTACTTTTTGTTCTGTTCACTGCTAAGTACCAATTTCGTTATATTTTTCAACCTTAACTAATAACTCAATTTTCTGTAATTTCCCAATAGATCGTTCTTTGAAAAAATGTATCGACTTCAAATGTCTTTATGGTATGATGAAAAAGTATAACTTTTCAAGGAAATTCGTTACGGAATTAAGCAACAAGAAGGAATGGAATCCAAATACCATTACCAGACTTGGAAAGAATGCCATTCAATGGTACACAGACGGCTCAAAAGCAATAGAAGGAACTGGGATAGGAGTGTACGGGCCCGGATCCAAACACTCTTTCAAGCGGAAATTCACGCAATAAGACGGGCCCAGTTCAATATTGACAAATGATATAGAAGGCAAAGGATTATCATAATGATAAAGCGCTGAGTTCTTGTGTAATCAGTTCCAAAATGGTGTGGGAATGCTTAGGCAACTTAATGAACTAGGCGAGAACAATATAGTCACCTTACTGTGGATTCCAGGATAGGAATAGAAGTAAACGAAATAGCGTGGAGGGGGACTGAAATACCCTTTTGTGGGCCGGAACCCTTTTGCGGAATCAGCTCCAATGTAATACTGGAAGAAATAGGTAAAGCCGAGGAAAAGAGAAGATCTGACCATTGGAAAGATCTAGCAGGGCTTAGGTAATCAAAAATTTTTCTGGGTGACTACAACCTGTTGAAATCAAATGAATGCATAAGTCAAAGTAAAACTGCACTAAGAGTTTTGACAGGAATCCTAACGGGACATTGTCGCCTGAATGGGCACCTTAAAAAGCTCAAAATAGTGGAGGAAGAAGATTGTAGATTTTGTGGAATGGAAGAAGAATCCTCCATCCACATACTTACGAACTGCACAGCAATTCAGAATCCTAGGGCACAGCACCTGGGAGACTACTGGATAGAAGAGGGACAGTTACCTAAGTTGAAGCCTGCAGATATCCTAAGATTCCTCCAGGAAATAGGACTAAAGGAGCTACTAGTCTCTGAGACTCTCCTCAGAAACTAAGTAGAAGTAAGGGGGCACAATAGATCTTTTAGGTCTCAGTGAATGTTACCCCAAAATACATACATACATACATACATACATATGTCTTTATGTCTTTTTATTAGGATTAAAATAATAACAATTAAATTCAATCTAACTACGTACTTGAAAAAGACAAATGAAAATTGGCGATTGACTGGACTGAATGTCAAATAAAAGATAATATTTATATGTGTTTGAAACTGAAATCGTGATGAGAATGGTCACGCCATTGTTGACTTTCCTGGCAAAGTGACTATTTTCACACGTATTAACAATAATTATAAAAATGGTTATCATTGTTGTTATGCAGTTAACCACTGTTTTCAATTAGTTGATGTATTGTGTAATGGTAATAGGGATAAGTGCAACACATAATAAACGTAAGTTTTTCAGTGACAAATTAATTCAAATATTTACGTGCAAAAAATTTGACTATACTCGATATTATGATGGCTGTTATTTTAATGAGGCTATTTAATGTAGAAAGTGATGCTGCAAGTGACTTCAATTTAGCCAAAAGATTGAAAACTGGCACTGGAAAAAGAAATAGAAAAAAAAGTTTCACTCCCCAATACTGACTCTGGGGCAAGTCATCATCAAGGTAAGGACAGGTGGTGGGTGTTCACAAGGAGGAGTGCTATCGCCACTACTATGGGCAACCTTAGTAGACGACCTCCTTACAGAACTGTCCACTTTTACTGTCTTGGGACAAGTTTGTAATTGGTGCTTACGAGGATATATTGAAAAATTCTTTGCCTACTATAGAACAAAACAAAATTTCAATGTCAAAATATTTTATTACCCAACATATTCTCCTCTTAATTGGATACAAAAAATGTTTCTTCCTGCTCTGCAAACCAGACCTCCACAGCTTTTATTTCCTCTTCGTTGGAAGAAAATTTACGACCTTTTAAACTTTTTTTCAGTTGAGGAAAGAGATGATAGTCGGACGGTGCCAAATCTGGTGAATAAGGGGGGTGTTCTAGTAATTCAAACCCTAAATCACGAATTTTTTGCATGGCAATATGAGGTTTGTGTGCAGGGGCGTTGTCCTGCAAAAACAAAACACCTTTGGGTAGCTTTCCGCGTCTTTTCTCTTTAATTTTTTCCCGTAAAGTGGTCAGTAATGTCGAATAGGAATCTCCAGTTATTGTTCTACCCTTATCCAAAACATCAATCATGATTACTCCATGGCAATCCCAAAAAACTGAAGCAAGAACTTTTCCAGCAGATTTTTGGACATGAAACTTCTTAGGTCTTGGAGAACCAGAGTGTCGCCATTCCATCGATTGGTGCTTTGTTTCTGGATCGTAGAAATGTACCCAAGTCCCATCCATCCAGCACAGATCGAACAAGATGCTTCTACCCTTGCACGCTTTTGGTGAACATTCAAACATTTGGGGATCCATTTTTCAGCAATTTTTCTAATGTCCAAATTGACGTGAACTATATGATGAACGCGTTCGTATGAAATATTCAGTGCTTCAGATATCCGTTTTAGCCCAATTCGACGGTCTGATAAAATCATGTCATGAACTGCATCGATATTTTCGGGGACTGACACAGAAACTGGCCTTCCCGATCGGTCATCATCTTCAATGGAAAATGTACCTCTTTTGAAGCTTGCAGTCCAATTTTTCACGGTCGCATACGAAGGACATTGATCACCAAGGGTATTAAACATATCTTCGTAAATCTGCTTACCTCTTAACCCTTTTAAATATAGGTACTTGATGATGGCTTGATACTCCAATTTTTCGATTTTCACAATTTCGGTGGACATCTTTTTTCTTTTAATTTATTGCGTAGCTCTGGTTTACTTTTTTGACGTCAAACTTCACACTGACACTTCTATTAAGTTATTGTTCGTTGCTATGGTAACGCAATATTTTGTTTATGCATGGAACTGGTCTAGGCTAACTAGATATCAATACATTCTCGTACAAGAGAGACTGACAATCAATGCTTAGAAAGCACAAAATTATCAATTTCACGAAAAACTCGGCACTACAAGGGCTTAAGTCAATAGTGCTAGGAGGAGAGGTGACTCCATTTGCCAAAGAAACAAAGTACCTAGGAGTACATTTTGATCAAAGGCTTTCATGGAACATCCACTTCCAGAAGACTGTGTGGAAAAATCTAGGGATTGACCCAAAAATTACCCAATGGCTATACACAATGGTTGTTAAACCAATGAGAGCACATAAATTTCTAGAATGGTGGGTAATCTCAACAGGACATAGGCGAAACAGTTCATTAGAGGACATTCTCCAACTTTTACGGAAGACCTAATAAACAAAGACAGGAAAACTGTCAAAGCTGTAGTAGGTATGTTAACAGGGCACTGTACGCTTAAAAGGCACGCAAAGCTGATGGGGGTGACAGACGAAGTCATGTGCAGATTTTGTCACCTAGAAGAGGAAACTGCAGAGCACATCCTATGCCAGTGCAACTGCCTGGCGAATGTACGGTTTCTTGTACTAGGCGAGAAATTACATGAAACACAATAGGTCTAAAAAAGTAGCCACCTCATCAAATCTAATCCAATCTAATAGTGACTAAAATCGTCGCGACTACACTTTGTTTGTTAAGTTCTGATGGAATTTCAAAACTATTAAAGTTACTAGCTGAAAGTATAAACTGTAAAAGTTCATGGCGATTATTTTTGACACGGAACATGGAAGGGAGAAGTGTCGATACGGAGTTTTAGTTCACGGGTTCACGCTCCATAGGTAACTTGATTGATATTTTGTAACGGGAGATCCAATCCAATTACTTGGAGAACTGCACAAGCGATGCGATACGGAGGACGCATACCATGCGTTTGATGATACTTTTAACGTTTTTGGGGGAGTTTGAACATATGAAGCTAAGTTAAATGAAGTGTAAATAGAGAGATGGGCGTTTTCTCCTATAGATACAGCAGAGAGGACACTCAATGAAGAAATTTACCTTTAACCTAATAAATAACATGAATCTAGTTTTTAAAACAAAATGACGATTCCACTGGTAAATGTAGATCTTAAAATAAATAATATAAAGGAAACATTCTCATTACAGAACGTTATTGAAATGTGTTCGTATTTCTACAAGCAACGACTGGAGTAGGATTATACCTACCATTCAAAAATTACGTTTTGTAAATTATTTGTTGGGTGAAATAAAAAATGAAATAAAACATCCACTGTGTATTATTATTCCTGGAATCCCTGAAAAATAGGTGACAGGCCACAGCTTAATAAAAAAAATTATATTCATAATATCAATAAAGTGGTTTATTCTATCAATTATTTAAATTGCTCACGTTAACGAAAAGTATCAATTACTGAAATGTTTTGGACTGATTCAATAAAATCGGCAGTTGGACCAATTTCAATGAAGTAAAACATCAACAAAACCAACTATTTCCTTGTATTTACGCTGGTTTTTGGTTCTGTGATATATAGTAGGATTAAAAATAAAGTTGAGTTAGGCAAATTGAGTGGAACCAAGACTGTCACTGGACATAACATCCAAACGAGATCGGAAAAATAGAATAATCGTGGAAATATTTAATTCTTTCACCCTTAGTTCTTGAGTATTTTGGCGTATTATTTTTCAAAGACTACGAATGTGTAATATTTACGTACCCATGCAGTTTTTCATTTTGCACATATTTAGAAAACTTCATCATTGTGATATAAAAAAAATTTTTTGGTTATTTGCTGCTGATTAACGTCAAAATTTTTCCATTTTTACCGCATAGTGGGTTGGTTTTTATTGTACATATTTTTTTATGTTCGCCTGCGTAACACATTATTCTGAACAACCGTTATGATGTTTTATGGGAAATAAATTGAAATAGTGGCATATGAAAGCATAAATCTGTACAATTGTATAATTAAATATAGCCTCAAAAGTTTTTATTCAAATGTGTACGCCATTTATTTGACAAGTTTCGATATTATTTTTTCAACAACAGAGAAAAATACAAAACTAATTTCATTTCGGCTAAACATTTTCTGTGACGATTTAAAAATGTAATTGTCATCTCAGGAAATGGATAATTAAATTATTCAATGTTTGCACAGTTAGAATAAATCTGGTGTTCAAGAAAGGTTAAGTTTTTGCAGTCCAAAGCAGTTTAGATGCCTGAAACATCTAAATAATTAATTTTTTTATGGCGTGTGGTTTCGGTATTTAATAACATCGTTTGAGAAGCAAAAAAATATTTTCGTTGAATTTTCCATTATGAAGAACATCATATAAATTGCCGATTTCAAATTATGAAAAGCAAAACGGACATTAAAGAATCGAAATTATTGAAAACATGCATGCACATTGCACATATATGTATTTTCTGGAAATTTCTGTATATGAACTACTATATTTTTGCCGGTTAAGAATACTGTAGCCAATACTGGCTATCATCATCGTAGACGACAAGGCACCCCCTAATAGGACATCACTTTTAAATAGTGTTGCCGGTAATACATTTACTATCCGATTTCAAGTATACTCCATTCCAAGATATTTCGTTTTAACTTTACACCAAAGTGATTGATCCAGGATAAAAACACGTAGCAGGTAGTCTTTATTCCGATATCAATAACACAGTATCGTACTCTCTTTGAAAAGATAATGCCTAATAGTATGATTATTTTACAAATGAAATGTTTGGCTGGTAAAATAATATTTAGTTTTAATATCTTAATTTTACCGACAGACCGACTACGGGTCTGTTACTGTTTACTGGTACAACGAGGGATTTATACCAGATATATTGTGAAATATACTTTACGTGCATTTCAGTAGTATAGGCAACCAGAATACAAAATGAATAATGGATACTTAGTCCTTATTATGTTTTCATAATTTTAATTCTTGAATTCCCATTATATGTTAGGCACAAATATCAATTGCAAACATTCTTGCTTGAAAAATAAATAGAATCTCTCTAGTACTGATTACTTCTAAAGCAATCTAAGAGATTGGTCTTAAGGTTGCTTCTTTAAAAATAATGCATCATAAAAGTTGAGCAAAGTATATGAAGGATCTTAAAAGTGACTGTTAGTAATATCTAGATATTTTCAGAAATTTTCACACAAAAATTCTATGTCGTAGATCAAGTGACAGCAGTGCAGTTTTTATCATCGAACTTCTGCATGAGGCATTTAAAAGTGAATTACAACGTCGGATAAAAGGCTACGTGCCCTCATGTGTACTTTGTTCGATCCTAAGGTGCGGGTTCAGGACTATTCTATTCATTTTTCATTCTTTTTTCGAACGCTCACGTATTCATATTAAATCCCATGCTATAAAATTTATCACATCAACTTTTGTACCTCTCATACATTCCAAATACTTATTTTTAAATTACGGGGTGGAAATTGAAAAAATAAACTGGATTATGGGTCTTACTATTTTAGTTGTTTCATTTCAATTATGTTCTAAATATTTCGCAAGCAATGCAGAAGAACATCATCGCTACCATATATTTTAGATAATAAACAGTAGCGTAACGATAAGGGAAACTCAATGTTTTAAAAAGCACGATGAAATTCAAATTTTAGTCCTGAGTACGAAAACATTGCACAATAGTTTAATACCTTAGTAACTTTTTGAATTTACCGCGCAGTAACTTTAAATCCAATACTGCTGTCGATGAATATATTACTGTGACATTTTGAGCTTTAATTTACGTTTGAATGACAGCCATTGAAAGCAGACAACCTCATGAGCTTTATAGAAAATGGAAAAAAGTAAATTTCGACTCAAATCTTTTACCGCTAAATAGTTCCTTGAAATTTGGAAACAGGAAATTGTTGCACGGGGTTAAATCTGGTAAGCTGAATGGAGTAGCACTTATGCAAAGTACTTTTTTTGTCAAATGCGGTCGTAAATGACGCAGCTCGGATAAAATTTGGCAGAAGTCTATTAATAGGAGGGACTTGACGAAAGTAGTTTTTCATTTAAAGTTACTGCGTGGAAGAGTCAAGAATTCAGAAAGATTTATCCAACTATCCTCGTATTATGCCGTAAAACTTCTACACAATAAGCTTTCTTGACTGGGAGGGATTGAAACTGAATACGATCCAGTGGCGTAGCGCTACTACCGCGAACCCCCGCAATTGCGGGAGGGCCCGAAGGTTACGAAGCCAAAATGGATAATAACAATTTACCACCTTAAAGCAATAATGAGATAATGGCTATAATAAATTGTACTAAAATAATTTTACAGCATAATTAGGACAGGCAATTGTCTCGCAAAAACTATTGAAATATTCAAGTTTTGATAGCTTCATTTAATAGTTATTTGTATGCTTAGGCCGCGAAATACCTTTTCGTGCAATCGCACGCGAAGTCAGTATTTCGCGACCCCAGCACAGTCCGCGAAATTTAATTTCGCAGCCGTTACCCATAGCAAACGTCACTTCCAAATTTAAATATCACTTCCAGATCTGACATTTCTAAAATAGTACAAAGACAAGGATTATTTTTTATTGAATACCAACAAATACATAAGTACTTATATTATTTAGGATACATATTAACATTAATTATTGTAGTTTGTATTATTACTTATATTTACTCCAGAAGTTGAAGCAAAAACTGTCAAAATATTTTATATACATTGAAACATATCATTTCCATAGCACACATTGTTAAATAAATTGAACTGCTGTTGATTTTAGAGCAATAATATATTTATTTACAATTATCTATTTTAATAATTTTAATGATTGCACGAAAAATAGTGTGTATGCCATGGCCGCGAAACTTTTTAACGACCTCAAGATTATCTTGCCTCGGCCGCAAGCGGCCTCGGAAAAAGGTATTTCGCGGCCTAAGCATACAAATAACTATTTTGAACGTACCGAAAGAACAGTTATCGCCGAGGATACTTGCGGCCGAGGCAAGATAATCTTGAGGTCGTTAAAAAGTTTCGCGGCCATGGCATGCACACTATTTTTCGTGGAATCGTTAAAATTATTAAACTAGATAATTGTAAATAAATATATTATTGCTCTAAAATCAACATCAGTTCAATTTATTTAACAATGTCACCGTATGCTATCGAAATTATCTGTTTCAATATATACAAAATATTTTGACAGTTCTTGCTTCAACTTCTGGAGTAAATATAAGTAATAATACAAACTGTACAATTAATGTTAATATTCATCCTAAATAATATAAGTAAACAATAAAAGATAATCCTTGTCTTTGTTGTATTTTAGAAATGTCAAATTTGGAAGTGATATTCAAATTTGGAAGTGACGTTTGGTTTCGCAGCCGTTGCTATGGGTAACGGCCGAGAAATTAAATTTCGCGGACTGTGCTGAGAACGCGAAATACTGACTTGCGATTGCACGAAAAATATTTTTGTATTTATCTCACTGCTGCTTTCAAGTAATTAGTATCGCTACCTTAGCTGCCTAAAGAAATTTTTAGTTTTTGTCCCTTTTAGTTTTAAAGAATATTTTTTATTTTCTTGTTCCTTGTTCAATAGTTATGTTTATTGTAACGTTCTTTACATATTGTGTATTGTATTTTCTTGACTGTTTTTATAGGCATTTAATTTAAATTTTATATTAGGTGAGTAGTTTAAATAATAAACAGTATTACCTAATTTTGTTCGGTAATACAAACTTTATTTATTATATTTTTAATATAGGCAAGGGGGCCCTAACTAAATTTGTCGCTACGCCACTGATACGATCACAATCAAAATAGAAATGTAACAAGACTTGGTTAATCTATTTTTTAAATTAAAATTCATGTATTTATAGAACAGGGGAGTTTATTTTTTAACGTTATTTGCAATTGCTTTTTCGCTCAATAAATGAGTGCGTTAAAAGTTAGAACGAAAGCAGAAAGTGGGTGAATCCGTGGTAAAAGTAGTAAAATGTAAACCATATATTTGCAGCTCCTCCAAAACATTCGTTGCGTGATTGATATCTCTCTCACTAATTTAATTCAAATAGAGTAAAAGGTAGTATATTTATATAGTCTACATATTTGACAAAGACAAGTTGTTTGGGCAAAAGCAATCAAAAATACATCGTATTGACTGATTAGGTCTTCTACAAAGCTGCAGTTTCCGTTTCACTTTCACTATTTTAATTTTTGTGAGCACAACAAATGGCACACACATTATTTTTTCTCATTGTGCCATGATTAACTTATGCCCTCTATAGGTGATTGGTTTAAAATGTAAATAATCCTCGTATTGATGTGAAATATCATTATCTTAATGTACATATTCTGCTACCAAAATAATTAAATTCTTGCATTAGAATAATGACCAGGCATACATTGTAACAATCCAAAAAAATATTAACTAATGATTTTTAAGCATCACCATAATCATTTCATTACATTAATACTTTGAATTGTAATAATTTTGCAATTGATGATCGCAAGACATTTTATCTGTTTTATCATACGAAACGATAAATGACTCTGTAATGAGCTAACGGCTGGAGTTTAATCTTTAAAGTTATAGTGGTTTCGCAATATTCACGAAGTAATTAAAGATGCGGCGAAGAACTTAGAAGACTCGCGACTCGGAACAGTGTAACACTGGAGTGGGTCCCAGGTCACAAAGGAATCGCTGACAATGAAAAACCTGACGAACTGGCAAGAGCAGGATCGTCAACCCTGATGAACGGACCCGAACCATCTGTGGGCATTCCCAGATGCTCCACTAGGTCATGGTTAAAAGGGTGGGTAAAAGAACAACACAAAAAACACTGGAAGAATACGCCCAGGCAAACACATGGAAAGAAATTTATAAAAGAACCATCAGAAAAAGTAGCGAAAGAACTGCTCTCAACGAGCAGGAACAAACTAGGTACCATAACGGGGCTTCTTACGGGACACTTTCCCACAAAAGAGCACCTGAACAAAATAGGGCTGTATAACGGAGACCTTACATGCAGAAGATGCAAAAAGGACACCGAAACAGCTCTGCACATATTATGCAACTGTGAGACGCTGGACCACAGGAGGCAGAAACTATATGGAAGACCCCAAATGACTCCAGAAGACTTCTACAACCAACCAGTAAAGAACCTGAATGAGCTAATACAGGGAACGGATTTTCTGAATAGGCTGTAGTCAGAACACTAGGAGGATAAACAATAAGCCCAAGAGGCTGAGGTGGTGCCGGCGAAGGGACGGCTACTTTAAAAAAAAAATTAAAGATGCTAATTTTTCCATCCCATTTATTCTGCTTATCAGGGTTGGTTTCATGAGTTTTACCGCAGAATATACTGAATATATTTTTTCATATATAAATAGACAGTCTAAAAGTCATTGTCGGTTGGTTGGTTGACATCAATAGAAGCGGTACCAACACTTGAAATATATCGAATTCCTCAGATCCACACGTTATTTATAAACGTTGACCAATGTATTAACGAGGTAGCGACTATTTTAGAATTTCTGGATACTAAAGACAAAATTTTAAAAGGCAATTTAATGAAGTGGAAAACAAACATCGCCTATTTAACAGATTTGTTTACAAAATTTAATAGATATGGTTAATTTGTAGCTACAAGGCGATAGTCTAAATTTGATTAAAACAAAGTTCATCTTATCAGCGTTTCTTACCAGAGTTAAACTAATGAAGCAAAATATTGGACGGGGCGAATATTCCCAGTTTAAGCACGGATATCAGCACTTCTGGCTGCGAAAAAACATACCCGTTTCTTATCCCGTATTATTGAACATATCGAGGAAATTTTTAATTTCCTTTCCATCGTAATACCTAGTGGAAGGGGGTTTAGCGCAATCTCCTAACGAAAAAAAGAAACATCCATCCCACTAAAGACCTTTAATTATTGCTCAGTTTATTTTATGTTTATTTTATATACCTAACAGATACCAAATTTTATTTTGAGTAATTTTAATTTAAATTCAATTAATAAATGTATAATACTTAACATGTGTTTTTACTTTAACACTAAACTTCACTACAATTAGAAATTTACAAGAAATCAATATCAGGTAAGGGGTCTCCGACACAAAATAGTTTGGGAGCCTCTGGTATACATACAGTCTACTGTTCTAAATATACATAGATCGAGACATAGGTATGGATGTTGAATATTTATTATTAACAGCAGTAGCTGTTATAAATTTAGTAATAATGAATGTTGCAAGAAAGAGAAAGCTATAAACAAGAGAGTAATACGGAAACCGTGGTCAAAAAGAAGGAACGAAAAGGGCTTAGGAACACTTAAAATACTGAATGAAGAACTGGCAGTAGAAGATGCAGATATCTACTTATAAAATTTTTTACGTGTATTAGAGGAACAATTTAATTATTTGCTTTGCTTGTTAAAAAATTACATTGAAAAAGAGGAATCTCTGATTTAAAATGCTTTCATTAGCAAAAGCACACATATACTTATTTTTACATCGTGCACTTTTGGCCTAATAAAGGCAAGGTTTTTCTATCAGTGAGACTAGGTAGGTACTTGCTTAATTTATTTCATCTTCACTTTTTAAAAAATATGACGTGGAAATAAATAAATGAAATACGAATAAATACTAGAGTCTAGAATCAATGATACCAATCTCTTTGAAACTGCAAAAATAAACAACGTAAGTAAATATTATCCTATATTTTTGTCCTGAACTGTTAAGTAATTGATAGAAAATATGACCGATTCTATAAATATAACACGTGATTTAAATTTAACAGATATAGAACAAGTTTTGATCATTTGAAAATTGACAAAAAAATTGATACAAAATGTGTATCTAAAGCTTGTAGTGAATCATTGAAAATCACAAATGGGCTTTAATCAAGTATCAAAATACAACTATGGTTCATACAAAAGCCTTTTTGGTGTGCGTCAGTGACTGTTTATACCTTTCTAACACATGACGTTGGAAAAGATGGGAAAAAGGGAGGTCTGTGATTAATCCTAATCAAAATATCACAAAAATGAACCGTTTAAACGTATTACAAACGTTAACCCTAATATTTGACTTACAAAAATTTGATTGGTTGATGTTTAGATCACGCGCAAGCACGACCTATTAATCGGGCGAAATTATATCGTTCAATTTACAATGCAGGCGTACCTTTCGTAGCGGCAATGTCCCTCTGACAGTTCTCGTCAGGTCTGTACTTTGTTGTTTACGGTCAATTATAATTTATGAAAAGTGAATATTAATCTTATTGTTAGCATTTTATTTATTTAGATAATACAAAAATATGCCTAGATATACGAAAAAAGAGCAGCATCTTATTTTGAAAGTTCTCAATTATTTTCAGTTAGAAAAAGAAGCTTGTAAACCATTGATACCTTTAACTTCAGTGCACCAAGTTAGTATTTTTTATATAACAATGAGTGAAATTAATATAAAATAAGTTAATCCTATGTATTTCATTGGGATTGCTTAAAAATATTTCATTTGTATCTCTTATGTTTAAAGTTTAAAGTTATGAACATCAAATACATGGGGTCAGTAAAAACATCAATGAGACCGGGACCGATGAGTTGCATCCCATTTGAGCAGGCCAAACTTTTGAACGCAGAATTGCATCCGTCCAACCGCTGAGTTGCATCCCATTAACAAATTTAATATGGTGTCTAAAACTGGTAGATAATTAAGTAAAAGCGGGCATTGCTTTCATGTTTATTCTGATATCGTAATTATTGATACTAAATTTTATTTCCGAAACCGCGACTAATACAGTTTTATAACAATATAGTGAATAATGTATTAATTTAATTTAAACAATTCCATTTTTCGATTGGGTTAGGGTAGGGTAGTTAAGAGAATATCTCATGTTTTTTTTAATTAAAGTATAGCGTAAGAAAGTATGATGACGATTTTCAAATCTCATACAGATATAATATGTTCCAATTTTTATAAAAATATTTACGATTTAAATAATATATCGGCAACATTGCTGTAAAATTTGACCAGCCTTTGACCATGATAGGTTAATTAACACTCCTTTATGGACTACGGATGCAATTCGACGGTTGCTTTTTTTCGTTCAGGTAAAATTTTACTTTTTGGGATGGAACTCGCCGGCCGCCAATAAGACATTGGCCTCATTTAAACGTAAAACAATAAAATTCACTAACAATGAGAATTATAAGTGAAGAATAACTTTTTCCATAAAACTTAAGAATAGGGTCTTATTCGGTGCAGACTCAATTGAACACGCTGTATAATTCTTTTGCAGGACTATATTTACTAATGTAACATTATTTTAATATGTAAATTGAATATACAATTTGTTTTATTTTGCAGTGTTTAGATATCCCAAGTATTATTAATTTCATAGTCTTTTCGAATTTGGCTGAATACGATCCTGATGATTTTATTTATCAAATTAAACGTAAGCTATATATCAAAATAAGGAATAAAATATCGACATACCCAAAACCCAGATATACGTCACAAACAATGACGCACAGGCTATTATATGAACTCGTAACGACAGTCTTACCAAAATTTTATGTTGGCAAAAACGGGTGCTATTGTCACCTTTAGACTTTAGAATTTTGACTTTGCTATTGTGGTTATGTTCTGAAAGTTTTAGTTTGATCATTTTCCTAATTTTTCCGTTGTTTTTTCTGTGTGTTTTTAAAAAATCCAAAAAAAGGGTAAGACATATAACTGTTAATACTTACTGTAATAAGTAAGTTAATAAATCTGCTATTTGATGTACTATTTTACAGCTTGTATGAAGCAAGTAAGAATAAGTTGAATATTCAAAAAATTAAGTTTTTCTATCTAGATTATTATGCAAAATTAACTTTTTTTATTATATGCTGCTACATTGTATACAATCCTCAGCTATTATCACTCAAAATTTATTTATAGATAAACATGGAGCTTTCGGCACGTTATTACAATTGATGAAGGAAAAACAATGATTCAACGTAGGATGTCACTGTTTCTGAAAGATGATCCACTCAAGGGATTTATGGAACTTCCAAGAAAACAAAGAAACGGCACTATACAGTATGTCGCTAATGTATGGAATAAATTCATTGTTTCCAAAATACGACTTTTGAAAAAAATCCAAAAACATGTCAATTTTAATTTTTGAAACGTCATCACATAATTTAGATGTAACGAACATTGCGTTACCAGTATTAACGTGTTGGCGTAATCGGCAATTTTTTTAAATGCCACCATGTGTCTCAAGACAACTCATTGGAAAGGTCTTTACAACGATGTAATTATTTGAATATTTATTTCTACAGGGTCGACCAAAACGATTTATTTACTAAAATACCGAGAACTGTTTAGTAAAAAACAATTAAATTATATTAAATGTTCAGACTGATCACCTTCAGCAATAATGCAATGAGACAGCCGAGCAATAAATTCGTCTCTAACGTTTACGAGAACTTCAGGCGTTATTTGTGCAATCTCCGATCTGATGCGATCCTTCAATTCTTCTATATCATTTGGGCGACTTTGATAAACTTTGCTCTTCAAGTATCCCCATAAAAAAAAGTCTAAAGGTGGCAAATCTTGCGACCTTGGTGGCCATTCGATCGTTCCTCTTCTTCCTATCCACCTATCTTGAAAAACAGAATTTAAGTTGGTTCGTACATCAAATGCGTAATGTGGGGGTGCCCCATCCTGCTGAAACCACAAATTACATCTATTTGGAAATAGTTGATTTAATTGTGGTAGTAGATAATCCTGAAGAAATTGAAGATTTCGAGGACCGGTCAAGCTTCCTTCAAAAAAATATGTCCCTATTATTTGATTGTTTATAATGCCGGCCCAAACAGTCACCTTTTCAGGATATTGTGTCCTATACTCCTGTATCCAATGGGGATTTTCACTTGCCCAGTATCGATACGTCTGGCGGTTTACATGACCGTTGACCATAAAAGTTGCTTCATCTGAAAAAAGCATATTTTTTTTGAAATAACGATCTCTGTTACATCGTTCCATAATTGTTTCACATAATTCGATTTTCCTATCAAAGTCATCTTCTAACAGCTCTTGGACCAAATGTACCTTATATGCATGCCACTTCTCCTTTATCAGCACTCCAGCAACAGTAGAATGGTGTAAATTATTATCCAGCGCAACTTGTCTCGAGCTGGTGTGGGGATTTTCTTGAAACTCAAGGAAAACGTCAACTTTTTAGTCTTCGGAAATTGACTTTCTACCTCTTTTGAGGAGATCTTTAGCATGGCCCGTTTCTCGAAACTTTTTCTCGATTTGACTAATTGTTGATTGAGAAATGGGTTCACGGTTGTGGTATTTAGCATTAAATATATTGCCAACTTCTTTCTGTGTCCTTACTTTATCTCCGTAGCCAATCATCATTAATATTTCGATTCTTTCAGTTTCATTACTAAATTATGCTAATTTAAAGATTTTAACTATTGATCACTTGACTGATACACATCAATTAGTGTTAAATTAGAATTTAGTACTATCAGTAAAAATTGCCGGTTAAGTCACCACGTTAATACTGGTGACGCAATGTTTGTCTACATCATGTGATGACGATTCAAAAATTAAAATTGACCTGTTTTTGGATTTTTTCAAAAGTCGTTTATTTTGGAAATAATGAATTTATTCCATACATTAGAAGCATACTGTATAAATTTGTATTTTTAATCCTATTGAGGTAATATAGGGTACTGTGAAGCAAGCCTAAAGATGCATACATTATAAAACAAAATTATCTACCTTAGCAGAGTTTGCCAGTTATTCAGAACTTTTTATCTACGGGAAATATGTAAATCTTATATGAATCTTTCATATTCGCTATTATGACCTGAGAGTTAGATTAGATAATGAATATTCAATGTTGATAATTATTTTGAACAAATAACTGCACCATTATAGGGTTTTCAGAGTTCGTTATCCAATTTTAAGACGAAATGCTCCCATAAACATGTGTGATAAGATAAACGAGCTCTGACTAACTGAAATTTATTTCGGCCATAATTTTTCCTCAGGGACGTTACTGGTTTCCAAAACTAATAAGAATGTTTATTCTTAGTGGCCTTTGGAATTTTTACAATTACTGTGGCAAACCTGAAATCCAGCGCAAAAACAAGACATTTTTATCATTACAATTTTGCTGGTGCACCAGTTCTGTTTTCATTTGTGATCAGTTAATAACGATGCCTGAGTCAATTGTTGAGATAACTGATATGCATTTTTTATATGAATTAGTCTATGTTAATGTCTTAGAGACCAGACGTATGTATGCTCTGCGTTTTCCAAATAACCAACACTTTTCATGTTCTGAACCGTTCACTAAATTGCATCTTTGTTTACAAAGAACTTTTAGGTATCAGTGAATGTCACCCCATTATACACAAGGGACTAGAATTTCTGCAAAATCAAGGAATATTATTCGCAGCGTATGGAGGAGACTAGATTAACTAAAAAAATATGGGGAGCGAAAATTCAAAAGAATAAAAAGAGAGGTAGACTTGGGATGAGACAATAGGGGAAATATTACAGCGGAAAGGAAAAACTTGGATGGACGCTAAAAAACTGGCCACTGGCAGAACTAAGTGGAACAAATGTATTAAAGAGTTTAAATATCACTTTACACCACAATGTAGTAGAAGAGTTATTTGACTATATATATATATATAATACACTGTGTCCGTAAAGTATGGAACAAATTCATTTTTAGCTAAACATGCCATTTTAAGAAATAATCCTGGAACACGTCGATTTTTGATTTTAATTTACCGTATTTTAAAATAATATTTTAATATACAGGGTGAATTACTTTCGAGTAATGACGTCACCGTCAGTTTTTTTAAATGGAACACCCTTATTTTCTAGCGGACAGAATATGATGAAATACATCTCTTCATAAATGTTCGAGCTGGCATTACTGCATTTGACAGTAACCCAAACGGTGTACAAATTCTTGTTGAACCTTGTTTATTATGTCTTGAGAAATATTGTTTATTGCTGTCCGAATTCTCTCTTTTAATTCTTGAATATTTGCTGGTTTCGTTTGATACACAACATTCTTCAGATGGCCCCACATAAAATAATCAAAAGGATTGAAATCTGGTGAACTCGCTGGCCATTCAATAGGTCCACGTTTACCAATCCACCTGTTCGGAAAAATTTCATCTAGGTACCTTCTAACATCTACATCTACATCTACATAATGTGGAGGTGCACCATCCTGTTGAAACCATAAACTTTCATCAAAACCTCCAGGATTACTTTATGAGCACACACAAAACTATTATATTTTTGTCCACCCTGTACCAATTGGAATCAACATGTGATACATTTTTGGAATCAGCTCAGCTAGAGTAATCCGAAAATTGAGACAAAATGGGGGAGTTCCATTTAAAAAAAATTACGGTGACGTCATTACTCGAAAGTAACCCACCCTGTATATTAGATTATTATTTTAAAATACAGTAAATTAAAATAAAAAATCGACGTGTTTCAGGATTATTTCTTAAAATGGTCTGTTTAGCTAAAAATGAATTTGTTCCATACTTTACGGACACAGTGTATAATAATATCTACCTTGGCTTTGTAATGTGCATTTTATATTCTTTGTTAATTTATAATTGTGTTTCATACTTTTATAACCGAACTCTTGTTATATTCAAGCTGTATCAATTTAAACAATAAAGATTGATTATTATCATTATTAATTATTCACTTTACCGGTACACCAATCCTCCTTATAAAAATTTAACAGTAGGTAGATTAGGATATTTTTAATTGACATCTTTTTCAAAGACTGTTTATGCTTGGTTGGATTTTAAAGGGCCATTTTTTCCGTTGGAATCTGATTTCATATCGAATCCAATTGTCTCATCTATACAGATACGAAGAAAGAAATGTAGCAGGACATATCAATTTAAAATAATGACAGGGCCAGGATTCTAATATTTTTAGTTAATTTGCCTCATTTCATTATTGTGTTATGAATATTATTATTATATATTGA
Organism: Lochmaea capreae; assembly: GCA_949126875.1. Lineage (NCBI taxonomy): Eukaryota > Metazoa > Arthropoda > Insecta > Coleoptera > Chrysomelidae > Lochmaea > Lochmaea capreae. Next base: position 11,431,410 of record OX421402.1, on the reverse strand, counting down.
TTATTACAGTACATACAGCCGAGGTCTCGTGCTTTCGGCACCTCAATTTTCAGGTTTCATGTGCACTTGGTTATTCCACTCATGTGAAGTGACTTGACAGTATTTTCTCTAGATCATTCTTGGAGACTTCCTCTCTTAGGTGCTCTATGATTTTGTGTGAGGTTTATCCTCTTCCATGCACAACCGACAGATAGGTTGCTTCCTATATATTCCCTTGGTAAGCATGTACTTTCTTAGGGCACAGTGACCGGTGAGTAATCCTGTCACATTCTTTATTTGAGCCCTACTTAGGTTTAGTATTTTCCACTCTGGAACCGATGGCGATACTCGACACTGTACACAATTGGTTATTGAATCGCGCGGAAGATAGTGAAAAGTGTTGGTATAGAGGTAGTGTGAATTGTGTTCAATATCAAAACCGAAGAGGTATCTAAATTAAAAATCCATGATTCAACAAATGAATTATGATATTGGAAACAGTCCAAACAAAGTTCATCTTCCAAAAATTAATGAATTAATTAATATCACGTGATAATTAAAAACGTGTTAGATATTTCTCCGATGAAAATTGAAGCATCATACACGTATCGTGTGAACTTTTTCCTGTTGATCTTTGGGTATTGGTCGGGATAATAGATCAAGACGGACGATAGTCTCTGGAGCAATACATTTTGATTAAACCGATAAAGCAAGTAGTAAATATTTGAACAAGGAGTAATTATCTCTCACACGCCTCGTATGTGACGTGAATGTATCAAGGGGGTTCTAAACGGACAATATTTTCATTACAATATGTGGTTGCAATAGAATGACCAGCAACATTGTCAGCAATAATGGTCAGACTATTCTATGTAGGACAATATTTTAAGTATGTCTCGGGCATAAAGCTACATATGTTTGGTATTGTTGCTAGCCTTCATATGTGTTGCAGACAATTGCTGGAAAATATTCTGCAATATTAGCTGTGATATTAGTTTGTTTAAGTGTGAAGATTTCAGAGATTAAAATGCCCGAGATTTGCGGAATGTATAAACCGAAATATCTCATTACAGTGGCAATGAGGACTACTCCTACAGCGCTGGAAACAATGCTAGACCTTCCTCCGCTACATTATGTCATAATGTGCGATGCAAGAGCAGCTCTAGCCCGACTGGATAAAGCATCAGACCATGACGTGGCACATACGAGAGGACACACAAAAATAAGGCACGTGGATGACGACATTTTTAAAATGTCAACAGACCACATGACCGCCAGATATATTGTCATCAAAGATCGAAAGGAGCTTGAGGAAGAGGACGAACCACCACTTAGCAGAGCGAATGAACTGATCTGGTATACAGAGGGATCAAGGAATGAGCTCGGCACCGGAGCGGGTATATACAGCAAGTCGAGCAAATATGAAGGAATCGTCTCGCTTGGTAAATATGTCTTGGTATTTCAAGCAGAGGTTTATGCAATACTTGCATGTGCAAGGGCAAATAACATGACAGCCTACAACAACAGGCAGATCAGGACCTACAGTGACAGTCAAGCTGCCCTTAAAGCACTTTAGAGCTCTAAGGTAACATCTCGGCTGGTATGGGAATGCGACGAAGAACTTAGAAGGCTGGCGACAGTGTAACACTGAAGTGGATCCCAGGTCATAAAGGAATCGCTGGCAATGAAAAAGATAACGAACTTGCAAGAGTAGGATCGTCAACCCTGATGAACGGACCCGAACCATCTGTGGGCATTCCCAGATGCTCCACTAGGTCATGGTTTAAAGGGTGGGTAAAAGAACAATTCAAAAAACACTGGAAGAATACGCTCAGGCAAACACATGGGAAGAAATGTATAAAAGAACCATCAGAAAAAGTAGCGAAAGAACTGCTCTCAATAAGCAGGAACAAATTACGCACCATAACGGGGCTTCTTACGGGACACTTTCCCACAAAGGAGCACCTGAACAAAATAGGGCTGTATAACGGATATCTTACATGCAGAAGATGAAAAAAGGACACCGATACAGCTGTGCACATATTATGCAACTGTGAGACGCTGGACCACAGGAGGCAAAAACTGTATGGAAGACCCCAAATGACTCCAGAAGACTTCTACAACCAACCAGTAAAGAACCTGAATGAGCTAATACAGGGAACGGATTGGCTGAATAGGCTGTAGTCAGAACATTAGGAGAATCCACAATAAGCCCAAGAGGCTGAGGTGGTGCCGACGAAGGGACGGCTCCTATTTAATAAAAATAAAAAAAAACGAAATATATGAAGACAGAAATGATAAAAATATGGATGGTCTATTATAGTCAAAAAATTTGGTTCTTTAACTTTCATTTGAAAACGATTTAGGTAAGCTGCAGCGACGCGAATGATTTCGTCTCGATTTATGGAACAAATTATTTTTTTGCTGTCAATATTGTTAAACTATATATTTCCGAGCCATGTGCTGCTTTTGAAATGTTGTCAAGATGGCTCAGCTATGTTATCATTATTGCAGTAAAAATAACGAACGAAAAATATCAAGTAACAGATATGTATTGTAACCTCGAGGGTAATATTTTTCCTTCAAATTTTAATATTACATATTGATGGAATATTTGTCTTTTCACAAACCTTCAGCTACAAAGAAAAATTCCGGTATTTACTGATGAAAATATTTAAAATGTGTAATATTCATTTTCCGCAACAATGTATTTTTAATCTGATATAAGGTTACCTATACGAAATACTAAATTGCTTTTGTGACCTATGTGATTTTTAAATGTCAAGTAATTCTGATATGTGGTATATTAAAAATAGAATATGACTACCTATTTATACAATTGTTATCACACAAGAATAAAAATTAATGCTTTTTACTTTTCCATTGAATTGTATTTCACTTTGGTAAATCAATTGATTTCGGAGTTTTTTGTTACTACATATTTTCTTTGTATTGAAAAAGTTGAAATAAAGTGATATTTTATAAAACAGGTTTTATATTCAGCAATAAATGTACCTTTTAAACAAAAATTACACGTAATAACAAATTAATTATTGGAAGTAATTTCTGGCGACTTCCAATAAATATTTAGGAGTAAAAAATCTTTAATTCTACTTGGCAGTAATTGAAATGTGTTTGCTGGTATCTGTAGCATAAATCATTTCACACGGCATTTAAGGAGAAATTCTTCAAGAGTTTGTGTTGGGTATTACAAAATTCAAGTACACGCTACGAAATAAAGTTATTTACAGAGATGTATTGGTATAAAAACGTACTAATACAAGCTGCAAAGAATATATGTGAAATGACAAAAATTTGCAGGAATAGACACACGAAACGGACTTCATGGTGGACAGAAGAGGTTAGAAGAGAAGTTGAAGAGAAAAAGTTTAAATGGAAGCAATATTTAAAGAAAGGTACTCAAGGTCATACAATATCTACAAGGAACAAAGGAAAAAAGTGAAAGATATAATAAAGGAGGTGAAAAGGAGCAATGGAAGATGACTATTACACCAACCAAAAGTTGTTCAACAGAGTTTTAAAAAACGCGAGAACGGGAGGCAAACAAACTAGTATTAAGCAAATAATGGACAAAGAAAGCAATATTCTGACGGAGGAAAATGAATTAATGGAAATATGGAGGGAATATTTCGTCGAATTGTTAAACCTGCAGATTCATAATGAAGAAGAATTAGAAAAACAAGGTCAATATCAACAAGAAGAGGGAAAAATATCAAATAAGTCCTGGAAGTCATAAAGGGGTTGAAAAAAGGCAAATCAGCAGGTCACGATCAAATCACAACTGAAATGATGAAGAATATGGGGGAGAAAGGATTGGAGGTTTGAACACCAATTTATAACAAAGTATGGAAAGAAGTAGTTGTGCCACAAGACTGGAAGACCGGTATAATAGTTCCTATACACAAAAAGGGCGACAAAAGTGACTGTTCAAACTACAGAGGTATTACACTGTTAAGTATTCCCTCCAAAGCCTACGAACGGATATTAAAAAATAAACTTACAGTGAAAACCAAACAATTTTTAGAACAATCACAAAGTGGATTTAGGAAAGGGCGTAGCATCAACGACCATATTTTTACGATTAAACAAGTGACAGAGAAAGCAATGGAAAGAAAATTGGAAATATACCAGGGATTCGTTGATTTAGAAAAGGCGTTTAGCAGTGTGCCAAGAAATGGAATAAAAGAAGCACTAAATAAAAGAAACGTAGATAAACAATTAGTGAATGCGATAATGAGCCTACATGACGACAATACAATGTATGTAAGAACAGACAACATTTTTTTTATGGCATTGACTTTCGTCATTCAGCCAGTTGCACTTGCAATATAAAGTTCCGTCAAAACGCTCGCAGCCTCTATTCCTATAACAAACTCACAGAGAATTATTAGAAGAGGTACAAAAGGAAATATACAGGGAGACTCGCTTCTTGTCTAGGGATCCATCAAGACATTTTTCTCACACATACAAAACTAGGCCACGAATAGTAGGGAATTTCTACAGTAGGTAAGAACAAAGGAAACAAATCTGGCATAATACCTACTCGTAACAGACAACATGGTGTCAAAGGAATTTAAAATAAATAGTGGTCTAAGACAAGGAGGAGTATTAAGCCCATTGTTATTTAACTTAATAAGACACACGAGAACATACTAAACAATTGTATATTGGACACAGACATCTACGAACAGGATCTACAAAGGAACTTGGACATTTGGAATGCGAAGCTGGAAAATAAAAACCTAAAAATAAATGAAGAGAAGACAAAAGTAATGGTGAGAGGAAAATAAAATACCCAAATAAATGTAAATCTTAACGGAAAACATCTAGAACAAGTGGAAAATTTCAAATACCTAGGAGTAACTATCAATAATAAAGGGAACCATGACATAGAAATTAAGACAAGAATAGAAAATGCATCAGTTGTACCATAGTCTTAAAAACTCGTTTATTGGAAAGAAAGAAATCTCTGTTAAAACTAAAATATACTATATATATAGAACTATATTTCTCCCTATATTAACTTTTGGATGCGAGATCTGGGTGCTGACGAAAAGGATGGAAAGCAAATTACAGAGTATGGAGATGAAATACTTACGGAAGGTCGCAGGAATTACAAAGAGAGACAAAATACGAAATTCAACAGTAAGAGAAAACCTCAATGCACAATAGACAATTAAAATGGTTTGAGCACTTAACTAGATTAACCAATAACATACCAGTAAAACAGATATGGGAGGCAAAAAGACATGAAAGCAGAACCAGGCGAAGACCAAGGAAAACCTGGGACGATAACATAGAAAACGTTTTGAAAAGCAAAGGTATAACTTTAGCGGAAACACGAACCAAAGCAAGAAACAAAAACACATGGAGAGCTTTCATATACAATGATTGAGCAAAAATTTCACACGTTACTCCTTCGGGTAGATAGGTTTAGATTGTATATATATATACAGAGTTGTATGGTATACGAAGTGTTTCCCAAGTAGGTTCATTTCGATAGTGGTTTCGAATATTTTCGCCACTTGATGGCAATCTGACTACCATTTTTTTCAACAAAATATTTGTTGGCAATAAATTTAGAAACTAATAACACACAATCCTTTAAATAAATAGATCTGTGCTATGTGAATTCCAATTACAGATTCATATTATTTAATTGAAAAAATATAGAAAATTACTTTACTTATAAAAAAAAAGATACAGAAATTCACATTCATAAGCGTCTCTGGCATATAAGTTAAGAGATTTGACAAAATATTTTTTGTTTCATTTCTATAAGTCCTACTCAAATTCGTTCATCATTATCCTAAGCGGTAATGATAATAGTGAAGCACTCGATTGTTTTGATAACATTAATTCGCGAACAATCGGCAAAACATAGAGCAAGCTCATGCGGTTTAATCTTCTTAAATGTTCGGATAGTGTTGATAATCTGGCTGTCAAAAATGACTGCTTTGTCTTGTTTCTCGAGTTGATATTAGAAGATCTCTGTGAGTGTCTTCCTTTGTTACATACCATTGACTATGATACGTAATATTTTGTCCTGTACCATTTTTTATTGCTCTCTAACCAAAACAGGTTTAAGAAGTTAATTATGATTTTGCCCGTAAAAGTATACACGTATATTATTTGGAATTTAGTTTTATTTATCTTAAGTGAATTTCGATACATATACGAATAAAAAGTTAAACAATTTCGTTCTATTTATAAAAATGTTTAGCATTATTTTCTTTAATCCCGTTCATAAAAAACTACTAAAATATATATATTATCATCACTCTGGCGGTACTTGCTCAAAAAATCTTATTTGCGAGACAGTCGCCTGAGATAATATTTCACACTAAAATAAAGAGATAAATTTCAATTGAAACGCTTGCGAATATCCCAGAGTAAACTGCTTATTCTTTTTCAACCCAGAAAAAGCTAAGAAGAAGAAGTATAGCCATGCCGTCACCGCATAAATCTTAATTGCTGGATAAATTTCCATCAAGTAAAATCAGGCTGAAAAAAAATTATTTCAAATTTTTCAATAGTGTAGGACTTACCGAAATTTCGTCTAAGTAAGTCAAGTTGGCTGATCGCAAAAAGTGTTGGTACCAGAAAATATATCCAGCACAAAATAGTTCCTATCATGCTTAGTTACACTAATTTAAATATTACAAGGGAACAATCCTAGACACTTAAAACACCTAAGAACAAAGAGTCACACCGATAGTTGATAAGAGCGCGATAGTTAACATTTTGTCGCGTGTATCTCTTGCTGGAAGTCGAAATCAAATGCGTTCATCGCGCCAAAATGCTGGAAACTAAATCACACAGCCAGAGGGTTTTTGCCGCCCCCAACACCGTGCTCCCTTCTGAAAGAAGCAGGCTTGCGCCCTATTGCAACTGTTTTGCGCAACCGTCGATTCCGCACCCTGTACAATTTTGCTTTAAACGAATCTATGTTCCGTGTTTCGCCAACTAACTATATAGGTACAAGAAATCGTTTATCGTAAGTAGCACGTCTAGATAGTAGTCCTGGATCCTGATGGACTCTCTGGATTAAGTTGGTTATAGCGATAAGGGTTTGTATAGAATATTCTTCACCGTTTCATCTTTCCAAAGGTGGCTTTCAAAACAACTTTCCACAAATAAAAATAATTATCAATTGGAATTCGTTTTTCAACAAAAAAAAATACCCTTTTCGCAGAAGATAAAATCATTCAACACGTTATTTCCAATGAAACATATTGGGCTGTATACAAAATAAACTCTAGCTTTACGTGCATTTTATAGGGATTTTCAAGTTAAATCTCTCTTCTATATTCTTATTATTATAATGTTCAACGAGCCGAGACGACAAGAAAGTATACCATGGAGAGAAATCCTGATTTTTTACCGGAATAGATGCTATTCCAATGAAATTTATGTAGGGAGAATTATGTGAATCTTGCTACTCTAGAACTGGAAAATATTCCACGAGGATTTCTCATAGTTCTCGAAAATGCCAGCTACAATATATGTATGATGGGGTGACATTCACTGAGACCTGAAAGACCTATTGTGCCCCCTTACTTCTAATTAGTCTCAGAGACTAGTCTCTCCTTTAGTCCTATTTCCCTGAGGAATTTTAGGATATCTGCAGGCTCCAACTTAGGTAAATGTCCCTCTTCTATCCAATAATCTCTTAGGTGCTGTGCCCTAGGAGAAGTATGTGGGTGGAGGTTTCTACCACAGTACCCAGCAAGAAAAATTACCAACCTCCTCATAGAGAAAATGATGGAATGGCTAGAAAATAAAGGTATATCATTTAATTACAGCGTTACCAAAGCCAGTCTCTATGATATTGATAAACAATATAAGTCATTCATTCATTCATTCGGTTGGGTTGTGCTCATCAGCCCAGGCACTTGAACTGAATTGGGATGTTGATGTTCACTCGCTCAGTGAATATATTCTCCGGTGTCATGCTATCAAAACTCATGTGAAATATGGGCCCATCTAGTATTGTCCCAGTTGTATAAGTGTGTCCTCCTCGAACATTGTTCGGTGACCATAAGTCTCCCGATTTCAGCCTGAGAATTGCCATCATCGCCTCGGTCCTTACAAAAAGTTCCAAAGGAGGGAGTCCAATGAGGGCTGTTACAATATAAGTCAAAATATAAATATGTGATAGATAGATAAAAAAGCGGGTATGGGTGGTTTACGGTTCCCCCTTACCGCTACTAGTTAAACCCAATAGAGTTCGTTTGGGCAGAAATGAAACAGTTCGTTGTAAGGAGCAATATTATACAAAGGAATTACTATTGAGTGGAAATATTACCGAAGAAACGTGGCAAAAATGCATTAGTCACGTTGAAAAGGAGATGGATCATCACGTACACAATGTTATTGGAAGTGTGGAAGTACATTCTTCAATATTATTAATGACAGCCCGTCTCGAAGTATGCTAGGGTAGTGATTCCAAGGCAGGAGTAACGGCGAGTTTGAGGTGGATTTGGTTGGTAGGCATTCCCTTGGGGATGAGTCCAACACTGTCTGGGTCCTGGTTAGGACCCATTCGAACATGAGTTCTGCTTATATGGTGTGTATTTTTCGTTTCCTATCAAAGGAATTATTCTTACAGAACCTATATTGTTTTTTATACTTTTATGCTATTACTCAATGATTGAAGCAAAATAATATATTTTCGAGCAATTACTATTATATTGTAAAATTTTTCGTTAATTTTGAGTACAACTCTATAATATCCGATAAACACCTGTTATTTAGGGGATTATTGCATTGCAGAATTAGGATTTTTAGACGCCACTTAATGATATTATTGCATAAAAAGAAATTGGAAAGTTCCCTATTTAGAGACCAATAATAATGAAGGTGATGAAAAAAATTAAACCGATGTTCCATTTTAAAAATTAGGGTAATATTAAATTATTAGCCATTTTCTCGGATATGGCTTATCAGTTTTTTTCTCTCCCAGTGGATAAAAGCCTCGCCAATATAATATTCCTCAAGTCGCGGTACACTTATTGCAGTTCAAATGTCACGGATATGCTTAAGAAGTTCTTTGGAGTTCATTTTAATACCTCCCCAGAGAAGGTGAATAAGAATGTTTCTGATTTCGGATGAAGAAAAACATTTATATCAGTTTTCTGGATAAAATTTAGTTACGCCGACTTTAATTCTCTGAAAATCTTCAATATTACGGCTTATTTACGATAAAAAGACGATGATGTCATTTTTAGTAACTTTCCTGCATATCGGAGTAAATATAAATTTACCACCCGTAAATACAATTTATACTTAATGGTCAGGACAATTTTCAGCTTACGGGTTGGCAAAACTTCAAGACGTTGTCAAGTCAATTGGAAAAATTCAGGAGTTTTGACACAATTGAGGTTAGGTTCAGTATGTCATTCTTTGTTAATTGACATCGATCATCGTATTTACAAGTTTTTGGTGCTTGTGATATTCTTTTATAAATTGAATTATATTTATTATATTTCAATTTCCTCAAGATGATTTATTTCTTCCAGTGTTCTTGAAGATGGTTCTAGAGTTTGTCGTTCATTATAAATAATCAAATGTTGATTGAGATATAGAATGATTGATTACTATTTTTTATATTTCACAAAAATATATACTCATATTAAATAAATTTGAGAATATTATACAAGCCTTTTATCTATAAATAAACAACTTCAATTTATGCCTCACGAGGTACCTACAGGCGAATAAAAAAGAACTGTCACATTGACTGTTCCAGCTTCCTTTGAATAAAGAAAAAATCTACATGCTGGCAACATCAGAAAATTTTGTTTTGCATCTTTTTATCGTAAATAAACCATAGCTATTTTCCAAAGTATTATTTAATACTCCAACTTTTTTTAATAAAAATACTGAGATATAAAATGAAGTATAATATAATTATAGTGTCTTTGGATGGGTTTTAATTCTGTTTAGCATTTTCACGTATTTTTTCACTCAGAATATAATAATTCCAACTACCAAATATGTTTTCCATTCATTAAATCTAGTAATAATTATTTTGTTTCGAATTCTGTGTGAGAAAAATTATTAACATCTCATTATTAGGAAATACCCTGTAGAATCATTCACGTTATCAAATTAATGTAAAAACCAGGCTACCTGCAGAATTATTACTCACAAGGGATATTTGAGTGGAGAGATCAACATTGGAAGAGAGATAGAGTAAGGCTGTTTTTCACCTCTTTTATTGAATATAGGGAAAAGTGCTGGTGGATTCTGACGGAGCTTTTTATTTTTTTAACCACTTGTTAATACGATTTCGAAGGCATTTGCAAATATTTGTATTATATAGTCATTCATCGAAAACAGTCCTACAATTGAGGAAATAACCTAAAATGCCAACACAAACCCTTTTCAGTACTATTACGGCTTTATTAAATTTTACTGTTAAAAACACGTTTTCAAATGTCTCTCCACATTTTACCAAGACAACTTCGACTACATTCTGATAATTTATAAACAATTTCGAATGATGTTGGTTCTTGGTTGGTTCATATATTGGCTCGTCATATTTGAACAAACCGCATTCGAATGACAGATTGATGACGTCATAAATCGTCTGGTTCAAGGTTGGTTAACCGAAAGTTGAACTGGGCTCTCTAGCACGGTCCGCTCTCTGGTTATTTGTTCTACCTTTTTTCTATTTTTTTGAAAACGATTATGGAATCTCTACGTGCATAGGGCTTCGAAATTAAATTAATGAAAAAGTAATCATTTTTTGGGTGATGAATCAACTTGGAAATTATTTTTAAGTGATGATGAACTTACCATTGATCACATTACAATAGCAGCACTTAGTGGAAAATTATACGAAAATTAAGGTGAAAATCATAGTCCAGTCATCAAATTAATATTAGCACTTTTATTGGCACTATCAATTTTTACTTGACAGCTGTTTAACCATCAACCGTTTCGTTTACGAAGAATTTGAATAGGCTGGAATCAACCGGGGGTCCGACGTAATCGTTTATGGACCAACCGGTTAACCGTTAACCAACCACAAAAGCCATTGGAAATCGCCTTATGTTAACCTCAATGGACGAGTTCGATACAAGGGAAATGCTGCCAACATAACGAACAAAAATATACTGAAAAAGGTTAGTCGCATAAGGAAGAGGTTTTTTTCCATAATTTTTTGGTTTTTCTTATATATTTTGACTCCCTTTACCACCCATGTTGTACACGAAAAGTTTGGAATTGTACCCGAAAAGTTTGTAGGTCTATTTAGTTTGGGGTATTTTACATCTTACAGTTGACGAAAAACTAATGACAGCTGTCAACACATATACGTATCATTAAGATATTAGGACTATTAGGCATTGTTCAGCATTATTTGTTTGGCTTTGTTTGTGTTTCTGGTATATCTTTTAGTCTAGTATTAGTTTACAATTATACATGGATTCAGTAGTGCTTTTACAAACGGATGTACCTGGGGCAATGTTGCTAGAAAATGTACGTTTAGAGAACCATTCTGTCAAGAAATTGAAAAGGTGGTTGGAGTGCAGGTCCCTTAAACAAACTGGGTCTAAGGATGAACTCATTAAGAGGTGTGTTGAATGGCTGAAACTACTTCATTGTTCTTATTTCTGAATTTTTCAGAATTAACCAAAGGTTTTTCAAAATCAACAAGAAAGCACACAATACCAAAAAAAATTGATATCATAATATTGGTAACATAGTAGTATAATCACAACGAAGATACAAATGAGGGTAGAATAACTCTTCTCGATAGTATTTGCAATAATAAAAGTAGATCAGAGTTACACAAATTACTAGTAGCAGAGTTTGGTTGTCTCTGCTAGTAGACAAAGGTAGAATATAAATTATATAATATACCAGAAACACAAACAATCGCTAATACCTTAATGATACGTATGTGTTGATAGCTGACATTAGTTTTTCGTCAACTGTAAGATGCAAAATACCCCAAACTAAAAAGACCTCCAAACTTTTCGGGTACAACACGGGTGGTAAAGGGACTCAAAACATATAAGAAAAACCAAAAATTGATTGGAAACACCACTTCCTTATGCGACTAACCTTTTTCAGTATTTTTTTGTTCGTTATGTTGGCAGCATTTCCCTTGTATAGAACTCGTCCATTGCACAAATTGAGCGATACAGAACTTCCACGGTCTCCCTTCTCCTTACTCGACCATTTCATTATTATTAGCCCAATGTATCAGATATCTATTCTTCAATTGGAGAAACACATTAAGCAAAATAATTTTGGAAAACATACAATACATTTACAAAATGTGATTTGACATAATAAAACTCCACAAATCGACCCACGTTTGCTGCGCTTCTTTTTACTTTGAAATACTCGTATTATTTTCTGTGGGCATCATAGGCTTGAATAACTCAGTGTGATATAAACACCATCCTGTGAAATACCATCTAAAAAAATGCGAAATTCCACATTCGCAAAATGTTTCCAATTTCATTCGTTTTGTCCAACAGGGGATGTAGGCGTATCGAATGCATCATATTGATTTATTTCCAATAATAGCCCTATCTGGCCAATAGTATTTTCTTAGACACGTAATGTTTTAAATTGAATCTCTTTTTATATCTATACAATACTAATACTTTGTTTTTACAACCCTATAGTATATGACAGTGAATCATATTGTATTTATGGAAATGGTGAAGATGAATGATAACTTGGGACATGCTGGTCTTCAAGTCCTCAACCGTTCGTCCAGTAAAACTATTTGAATCATTAGGAGCAGTTATGCAATAAAAATATGAACTTTTCAATTTTATTTAAAATGAATTTTGACTCAATTTAATATATCGAATATATGTACCTTCCACTTCCAACTATTAATTCGATAGCGTTAAATTAATCGAGTAAATTTATCATATTCCTTGCAGACCCAACACTTGATATTTGTTAATTCTGCCACATCCTACTCAAATCTTCACAACCTAGTTTCATTTGTTTTCACAGGACTTGCCATTTACCGACTTCTTGAAATGCAAAGGTCGTGTCCCGAAGACGAAAAAAGATAAATACATTCCGGTAATTTAGATACTGGAGTGTAATTTAGATTATAAAAGTAACGGTCTTAATATATTTCATTTTTATATTCGAGCTAAAGTAATGTACTTATCAGATCCCAAAGGCTATATAACTTTTGCAAAATCACAATGGATATAGTCAGCTGTAATTAAATTAATTAAGAAGTGGGAGTACTTAGGTTATTATACGCTAACGGACTCGACAGACGTTCTGTCTTATCTTACCATATTATTCAAATTTTGACTACTATTATTTTGATTAAAAAAATATCACATTGTTACTTATTTTGGGTGGAAAAATCAAGGTAGTATTGTTAATTTGTAAAAAATGTAATAAATTAAACATCGGTATATAATAAACTCAAAAAACGATATAATATAAAATTTTTGAAATATATTTGTTGTTTAAATTCAATTGTCTAAGAATTCTCCATAGTAATGATATAATTTTGTCTCTTCCAGAAAATTGAATAAATAATGTACTATTTTATTTAAACAGTTTTGATCCATATATACAATTTAATATACAAAAATAAAATACAGAACAATCCTTACTTTTTTTTGATACTAAATTTATTTGAAATGAAAATAATAAAATTTCAATGGACTGGTATAGAGATCGATAAGCTCTGGTATATGCAAATTATTAAAAATTTGACACACTTCTTCACGAGTCCTAACACGATCCCCATAACCGATCATCATTAAAATTTCAATACGCTCTTTTTCACTTAATTGAACCATTCTAAATTGTAAAATTTATTTACGTCAATTAGAATTTGACACTTGGAGAACAAAAGACGTACTAAACAGTACTCGTTTATTTATTACTATGCATCCAAACAACATCAATTAGTTTATCTAAATAGTTTTTTGCTCTAATGCAAAAAATTCAAAGGAGGTTGATTAAAGTGCTATATTCTTCGTTTTTTTACACTAAACTCAGTATGTATGAATTCAAAATAACAAGCTCTTTCAAAATCTGTAAAAATATATAGGGTGTCCCATTTAAATTAAAGAAGTTGATGGCATTTCCGGTTAAACCGGATGTATATTATTAACAAAAAAATGTAAATCAGATGCATTTTGTTCCATTGCACTTACCTGCAAGTTTTCATAAATATCGTGTTCCATACTTTATCCCAACCCCGTATATTAACTATCATTCATATCATCCATGTAAATACTAAACTAAACTTGATCAAACAAAAATGAAAAATAAATTACCTAACATAATTTATGAAATTCCTTGCAAAAATTGTGATAAGAAATGCATTGGTCAGTCAAAAATGTCTCACTAATAGAATAAACATCTCATAAAAGTGACAGCAAACTTCACTTAGAGAAATGTGCACTTGCTGAAGACGTATTTTCTGATGTTCATATTATAATGAACTAGATGAAATTAATTTCATCTAAAACTGAAATAAACGAATCCTTGGTATACTCCAACGACAAATAAAGAATTTTAAATTTTTCCTTATTTGTTTCCGAATCCATCTTCTTAGACAAATCATACAATGAATTCCTTTTTGCCGTATGTGACTTAATGACTTAAATTGTCTTTCCGCTGTAGTAGCCCTTCTATGTAAAAAACATGGCAACAACAAAACCAATAGGTTAAAAAAGGAAAGCAAATATACTTTGTTTTAGCTTTAAGCTTGGTTTAAAACCAGTTATAACTCAACCAATGATTAGCCGAATACCCCACTTTTATAAGCAAAACTCGTAAGTAAAGTAATTAAAAACTTACATTGTGACAAAGAAAATTTTACTTAAAACCTACTGTTCCAAGTAAACCTGACAACACTGACCGAACAACGATAGTAGATTTGAGACTAGAATGTTTCTTATCAATGCAGTTTTTTACGCACTGAAAAAACCTGAATGTAAACAAATGTATTCTAAATAAAATCACAGATAACATTGAATAAAATGCCGAATAATGCTCAAAATAGATTTAAAGATTGAAATCCGTGCTCGTACACAACCAATTGTTTTAATAGTTCAATAAAATATTTAAAAATAATGGACTGTAGAATGTAAATGGAAAAACAATGGGTTTTAAAATTAACTTACCCATAACCTGCTAATGTAAGATTCCATTTCTTGCTCATTAGGGAATGGGGATAAAGGGGGAAACAAGGAAAATAAAGTTATTTTGTCACACATGAGAAATCGTAAAGATATCGGTTGATCGGTTTTGTATCACTAGATAAAATCGCCCCGCTGGCCGCGCTCGTACCTCGATTGTACTAATTACTACTACTTACTTAAATACTTTTAACAATATTAGGGCAGAAGACGATAACGCGTTGTTGCCAAATTAAATACACCGTTTCAGGAAAACTAAATAGGAAGGAAATAACAATATTAAAATTAAGCTTAAAATTATTAAATAGGTATTACAATTTTTTTGCGACGAGAAAATCCAAATGGTATTTCAATATTCTGGTATAAATAAACAGACGTCCTTGTGCCAGAAATACCAATCACAAATCCAATTTCAGCTACGAATTGATATCAATATTTGGTGTATCGTCTTTTTACCTTAAGAAAAGTTGATTATTATCAGTGGTGCTAAATAAAATCACGAATAATAATATAAGTATAGATTTTGAAAGCGCTAACAGTTAAAAAGTATATTTTTCCACAGATTCCGCCGGTACATAACTTAAAGAATTGAGCAGTTACGTAACGAGATTATGGTAAGTCTCGAATCAATTCAAACACATTGTCGTTGTTGAAAAGATTTTCTATCTTGAAATTGAAGAAGTAAAAGTTTTCAGGCAATATTGAAAGTGTAATAGCATCGAAGTTCTCCCGTGTTTTTTTACGACAATAAAGTAATTTCATAACGTTTTACATTTTAGTTCAACAATTATTGATTACCATTATTGATAATTATTCAACAGACGAGATTACCAACATTGCTGAATGGAATAAATTTTATTAGTAATAAAGTATAGTAAATTTCCTGACTTATTGTACCTATTCAAAAGATAACAAATAGAAAAAAATGTGATGAATTTAGACCAATTAACATGTTCCCAGTAAACACAGGATATCCTATGGATATCCATATAAGTCCACGATTGGGCACATTTACCACTAGTAGGTACTATGAATATCCGTTTGGGGACAAAAAAAACTAATTGAAGGTAGCAAAAGCTTAGGCCAGTGCGGCTAATGGAAATGGCATAACATAAAATGTCTATTTGTATCTGATTTGGAAGGAGGAAGAGTGAATAAGGCTGAACATCCGTGGTTTCATAAAAACAAATAATAATTTGATGTTAGACTGTGTAGACAGCTCTTGTACAAAATATATCCAGTTCATGTCCGAAATGTATGCAGTTTCCAGGATTTACACCCTATGCCTACAATTCATAATTTTCTAAATCCAAAGGCGTTGGGATCCTGAGAATTTACCTATAAGCTACAGAATCTGTTAGATATAGGATCTGTAACTTGAACCCTTACAGATTTGTAAAATTTGCTATTCTGGAACCAAATCTGTGAGAGTCATAGTTACAGATCTTTACCTTATAGGTTTCAACTTCACTTCTGTTTATAATTCCAAAATTCTAACCTCAAAACCATTAAAAATATTTAACAGCTGTGTGTGTACTTGTGAAATGACTCTATTCATAGATATCTGGCTAATTGCTATCCAAGCATTACAGCCAACAGAGTTCTGAAATGAGCCCGTGGCCAGAAAGTTTAGAGTAGCAAAAACCTAAAAAAATTATTTAGGCTGGCTTGCCCAACACACCTGAAGATCACGTTAAGTATAACTTAAGAATAAGTTCAACTTAAGTTCGATTTTTCGCTTGCTCAATGCATCAAAGATGTCCAATCGTAGCTTAACTTTAAGTCGCCAATGTTTGAAGCATAAACCAAACTTAGGAAGGTATTCTAACCTCACATTCGAAAAGTGGTTCTTGCTCCTCGTATTTGTGAATTTTGCAAAATGGAATTTTTGAATGATGATTTGGATTTGTTAGATATAGTGGAGCATGGGTTGCCTCGGAGGAGGTACGAGAGACAGGACTATTTTGATACAATGGATGAACTCACATTTTTTAAAAGATTTCGACTGTTGAAACCTACAGTCGAAAGAATATTGCCGGAAATTGAAGAGGAGTTAGAGGCTGAAGAAAGGTAGGTAATAATAAAAACCACCAATTATATTGATACCATCATTTTCTGTGCTAATATATAATTTTTTTAGGAATAATTATGTCACCCCAATGAATCAATTTTTAACCATGCTAAGGCTTTATGCAACTGGAGGTCATATATCTACCATTGGAGATTTTATGGGCATCCATGAAGGTACAGCTTCTAAAATTATAAAAAGAACGAGTGAAGCTGTAGCTGATACTTTAAAACGTTTTAACTTTCCATTATAAAACTCACAACTTTTTTGTTTTTATTTAGGGGACAGCGCTTATTCTTCGCAACACTATCTGCTTACTCCAATAGCCAATCCGGTAGGAAGGGGACAGGCTCTGTACAATGAAGCCCACATTCGCACCAGAAATACACAAGAAAGATTGAATGGAGTGCTCAAAAGACGGTTTCCAGTTTTAGCATATGGTATTCGCTTGAAACTAGAAACAGCACAAACAGTTATTGTTGCCACAGGGGTACTTCACAACATCGCCACAGACATGAATGAAGTTGAGCCTCTAATTGAAGAAAACATGAATGAAGAACAATTGAATTATCTTATAGAAGTGGCAAATATTCCAGAACAGCCTCTACCCCTATACAATGCAGGACAAAATAATAATTATCAGAATGAGATGATAGACTACTTTAATAACTTACCAGTGTAAAAAGTCAACTTCAAATGGTGGTTACCATAAGTTGCATTTGCTTTATATTATACTAATTATTATTATTATTATTAGAATAATCATGTATATTCTTTTATTCCAAGATGTTCACCTCTTTGTAACAAGAACTTATTGACAAATGCAGACATTTATTTTTAAATGAATAAAATGACACTATATATATAAATGTTTTATTTGTAAAGTCCTAAACAGGTGAACAACGAAAATAAAGATGACTTATACCTAATGGAGATACTCCATCTTCAGTCATTATTTAAAAAAACTATTCATAAAATGGAAGGATGGATTTGCTAAACTCAAGATAATTATTAGTATTATGTATTCGAAACCACTACTAAGTATTAGTTACAAAAAACCAAAAGGAACACAGCATATAATACAAAAAAGAGAAACAAGATAACAAACCTCTTTTTAAACCTACTTGAATAAAACTTATAACATCACAAACCTTCTTTGGTTTAAGTTGGACAAAGCTATAGGTACTAGGTTGGATAAACAAGACAGACAACAGATTTTTTTTCATAGCATTAAATCTGGTGACTCCACAAGGAGAATATCAGTTTTGTCAATACTAGCAGCTATGAGCTCTTTTCCTTTTAGTGCTAAGTCAAATTTTAATAATTGCTTTCGCATTGAATGTACTTTTTGGAGGCAATCTGCCAATTCCATTTTTTTGTCTATTAATTTTCCATATTTTTCTCCTAAAATAGAAGATGAAAGTATTCGAACCGTCCCTGGGCGTCTTTGTATGGGAGTTGCTTGAGGTTTTCCTGCTGATGATGATGCCCCGGCACTCGTACAACTCACCTGTAAAAAAAGTCTCGGAATAATGGCTTGCCAATCTTCATATATATTTGGTGGTCTAGATAAAGAAAACACTATAATTTTGTTGCAGGAAGAAAGTTATGGTATAATCTTTATCTAGAGCTGGGTTTCCTAACCTTTGGTTTGTTGAGGCTCCCCAGACTATTAATAATTTTTTCATACCCCCCCTCCCTTTACATTTTCAATAAATCCAGAAAAAAACACATGGTTTTTTGTTTTTTCTTGCCTGTTTGCCACCCCAGTGGTATAAAAAAAGAAATTTACAAACGCTTTCCGCCCCCCTTGGAAGGCGTGCCCCCTGGTTGGGAACTCCTGATGGGAGGCATGCCCCCCTGGTTGGGATCTCCTGATCTAGAGCCTCTGTTAGAGCCTACTCCTAACAGTAAATTTCAACACCTGTCAACACAATATTTTTTTACTTTCAAATTTACGAGCAAACTAGGTATATAAGATTTGAAGTGTGTAGCTAAAAAAGAAAAATACATAGTTAATACCTAAAAAATATGTGAAAACTACTTTAAATAAATTTAACATTGTGCAGAAAATAAACAGAAAATGCAATCTTACCCGTTTAATATTCTTTCTAAGAGACTTATTTAAAGGCTTCTTTAGGTTGTTCGGTTTTGTCTGAGCTGACCAAATATCTGGTTCTTCAGGTCCACAGTGTTCCAAATTCTGTTAAATTGAATAAAATAATATGTTAATATTTTTTGTTTTGTGGAAAAACGTATGTATATACCATCTTGCAAATTATCAATGTCAAAGTTAATAATAATGTTCGTAAAAATTCCTCGAGAATAATAGCTATTATTATTGACTCATGATAAAATCTACTATTAGTGATTTCTTACCTCACTTTGTGTTTCCATATGGATTGACGTCCCACCAGGCAAACAAACATCACTTTCATATACTAGGTGTGTTCTTTTTGACTGAGATCTCAATTAATTTCAGTTCATATCGGTAATGTGCGCGTTCTTTTTGATTTACTCACTTCGAAGTGAGCTGAGATTTTTCCTCCCCCTTCAGCGATGCTGAATGTGATGTGAGGGGGTATCAGTTGGACTTGAGTCGGAAATAAAGTGGAAGGGATGAAGAATTATTCAGAATTATTTGATTTTGTTTACATATAAACACACATAACCTAATTTTCTTTCTAATAATGGATTATTAGCCATAATAAAAAACGATTTTCTTTGAAACCATTTTATACCAAAATCAAAATAAAACGTGGTTATCGGAGATATCCAGATTAAGTATGTTATCTGTGATCCAGATTCCAGATAGGTTTATGTTTATATGTTTTATGTCTCTTATTCACGCATGCGTCGGCAGATCGCGCGTTTCAATTGAATAGTTTGTTCTTTTTGGTGCTTACTCACATCACTTTATCTCAGATCACTTTAACTGAAGTGAGCTGAGATCTCAGTCAAAAAGAACACACCTATCATTTCAATGTCTGGGGTTTTTGACCGGGCTTCATGAAGTGTCGCCTCCTGTACAACCATATTGGCTTAGTTCGCATTTTCCTATAAAATATACATACCCTGTACTGCTTACAGTGACAGATGTCTAGCCGGTAAATATTTACGAATCTGTAAGTAACAGGTAAAGAATCGAATTTCCTGTAACTCTTACAGATTTCGGCTTATAGATCTTACAGCTGTTCTCAGAATTCCACCATTATACCGCTAGCTATCAAATTCCACATGGACAACAAAGCGACTTAATAAAAACGCGATGAAAAAATTAATTAATAGTAGAAAAACATTTTTAAAAACCAAACAAGCTTTTATTTATATGCTCTAAAAATAAGAATTCCTTATATTACCAAGTAAATTGCTTATGGCAGCGAAACCAAAAAATGAAGAGTAGAATACAAGCTATAGAAATGAACTATAGTACCTGAGATCTGTGAAAGGAATAACAAAGCGAGACAGAATAAAGAATGTAAACATAAGAGAGGAACTAGAAATAAAGTCCATGCTAGATAATATAGAAGAAAGACAAGTGAAGTGGTGGGGATATCTACAGCGAATGGAGGATACTAAACTAGTTAAAAATGTATGGGAAGCAAAGGTTATTGTTAAAAGAGACAAAGGTAGACCCAAAGAGTCATGGGATAAAAACATAGCCAAAATATTAAAGCAAAGAGGAGAAACAATTATAGAAGCAAAACAATTAGCAAAAAATAGGAAAGAATGGAAAACTTTTGTTGATGAATCTTGAAATTTTGCGAAATCTTCCTACACCGAAAGGTAGAAGAAGAAGAAGTAAATTGACTTTATAAATATTGTTTCAAAAAACTTCTACGGAATCTCCTCTTTTTGTGAGGAATAGACAGTTTTTAACAAAAATTCAGATATAAAATAGAATATTGTTGATATCTAAAAATTAGCAGTTCACAAGTAAAAAATTTAACATTTATAAAATATTAAATGTTAGGTAGGTATATTCTATACCATGTTTTAACTGTCCCAAAAAATATATAGGTTTGACAACTTAACATCTAGAAAATCGTCTCATCCGCCAAAAATATACAAAAAATGCTTCTACAGCCCAACATAAACACGTAACGACAGAAAAACATTAATTTGATTCCAAAAATACAAGCGCTAGACTCAAATTATCAGAAACTTACAATAAAATAAAAAATGATCCTTGCATATAAAAAAAGGAAAAAAATCAGTGAACTATAAACAATAGATATCAAAACTAGTCAAATTTATCACAATTTAATAAAATAACAAATTAATTATCAATAACTACACATTATCCCCTATTTCTCAAATATTGTAAATTTAGTTTTGAAGTAATTACTTGGATCATCTTAATTTATTTTCCAGATGTTAAATAATTGTTTTTCCATTTACTTTTACTTATACATAACTAACCAAATTCTATATAGTAACAATTGTATATTTCACTTCATTAAGTCATTTCTTAATATTTTGAAAAAGCTCCCAACAAAATTTTTCGATCTAAAAATTTTTATTTTGTTTAAAAAGTTAGACCAAATGATTAAATGTGACACCTGGCGCGTTACTCTGTACCCGTTATCAAACTGAAATATCAAATTACCAATTCTCGAAGACGAAACCAAACCGATACGAAAGTCCCTATTTCAAATAATGGAATCGAAAAATGGTAAAATAAATATATGTTCGAGTGATTCAAATACCATCGACATTCATGTCGAAAAAAAGGCTCATTCTCATTCTAAATATATTAGTCTTTATCATTTCACAGCCGGAATTCTAAATTTTAAGACCCGTTCTGCAGTGGTGTACGATAAATATTTTATTTTGCACACATTGTCTATTCATTCACATTCTTTTTATATAAAAATATAAAATATTACCTTTTGACACAAATAAACAATTTTTATAGGTACCCTCCAAAATTTTTTTTAGATAAATTACTGTTCAATCACGACATTGTAAGCTGCCTGCGTATCGTGTTCAGAAAGAAAAATCACTTACCGTGCCCCTGACACGTTATCATTCTATAATCGCTTACTACCTTTCGAGTACCTCTCTTTCTTTCTGGCTGCTCACTCTACGATTCCACATTGGTGGATTTCCATATTTCGATCTTGATCCGACGAATTTTCCCATTTCAGCGGGTGATACATTGCTCTTCACAATTGAAAATTGTCTAAATTCCGGTTTTTATTGTTTAGATTTTGTCTCTTGCTCCAACTTTATAGGATATAAAAGAAATTTTATGAAAAAAAATTGATTATTCATATAGATATGTACAATTTGTGTAACCTACTCGTAAACTTTAAGTTTTTACTATCTGTGACTTAATTCATGCAACATCAACTAAACTAAAACTAATTTAAGATTAAGATTAAATTTAAACCTAGAATTGTCAGCTGTTTATGCAACATAAATTAAGAAATTGATAAACCAATCGGAAATGCATAGTCTTTTCAATCATTTGTCAAAACGTCCAATAGTAATCGAGCTGTCAGATAACTGAAGATAAATATTAAGCGTAAACCGGCTGGTTTACGAAAAATATTGTTGTAAACTATAAATATATTTTCAAACATGTAATACAAGCTCATGCAAACATGTAACACAAATCACTAGTAGGTGATCTGTGGTCGGGGCTTAGTTAAAAGTTGGCCATCTTAGTTCCTTGCATGAACATCTACATTACATTTTATGGTTTTATCTTCTTAGTTTTAGTTTTAAATTAATCTAAGTTTTAATTTTTACTTGCATGAATCCACCTATACTTTCAGAAAACATCACACTCTCTAGAAATATTTCTGGATACATTGGATTTAACCACCAATAAACTACAATGTTCAGATATTGGTTTTCGTCGAATTTTTTTGCCTGTTTTACACTGCCGGGTGATTGTGATTTTATTTACAAACTGTCTCGGATATTTCGGATAAATTGCAAAATCGGAAAACGTTTCATTATAAAATCTCTTTTGATTTATTAATAACTTCTGACACAACGAAAATTAATATAACCGCAATTTTTTAAATTATAAAAACGTTCCTCATTTAATTTTTTAAAGAAAATTTAAGAAGACTTCTAGTAGACAAAATTGGCTTTGGAAGTCATCTCATAATTTTTCATTAGTTTACAGTTTACAATTTAAGACCCGCCCAATATTTACTTTAAAAAAACTCATTCAAGTTATAATTTTATAAATATCGGCACATATTTTCGTTTCTTTATTACACGGACGAATTTCAATAACAACGTTTAATATAATAACATTGCCTACTCAAGGACTTCTTAATCCTCATTGGTTTTCACAAGTATTTTGTTATTGTCAAATTGTGAGTTTATTCAGCTTAGTTTCAGTAGAATACCTGACACATAAATGGCGCTAGTTTATTGCAATCGCCTGTTTTACAGTTAGTACCTTAAAAAGACAGCTGTCGAAATTTCATGATATTCTCTTCATTAGTTCGTGAGTTACTGTGCTACGTTTAATATTTTCAAAACAATGGATCAAAAACAATTTCGTGTTTTAATTTTACACTGATTTTTGATGGGAAAAATTACCGTTCAAGCGAAGCAATGGCTTGAAAAGTGTTATGGGGACTCTGCTCCATCAGAAACAACAATAAAACAATGGGGTGTTAAACCGATATCCGGCTTTTGGTATTTTATTAAAGTATGTTGGTACTACTTTGCAAAAATTAATTTACAAATTTTTTAAACCGAATATTTTAGGAGAAAACTAGAAATTAAGAATTCCTAAATGTTTGCAACTTTCACTACAGATACGTCACTTCACTAAATATTTCTGATTTAGATGTTTTATGAACTAATAACCAGTTACAAAAAGGCCATTCGAATTTGAAGTTTGAAGAACTGTCAAAGTCTATAATGTATTTGAGTGTTTTGGTTTTGTTTACATTTTATTCAAGCTTGACGTTTCAGTATTATAAAAAAATTGTGTCAATACTTTTTTGGTTGAGTTTAGTTAGTTTTTCTCCATTATTTTAAAGTTGGGATAATGTCAATATCGTATAAATCTTGTTTTGTATCATACTGCACGAGCACAACAGTTACAACGCCTGATAAAAAGTTTGTAACTGTGCCTGCAGTAACAGTTAAAAGAAATTTTGGTTTGAGGCTGCTAGAAGCAAATATAAACAGACTAAAACTAATTACTATTTCTTTGAAGATCATTTTTATGTAAGTAATTGTATACGTGTGTGTATGTTTGATTTTTAGTTTGAAAGTGACATGGACAAATTATACTCAACACTCGATGATGGGAGGAAAAAAAAACAATTCCTAAGTCACTATAACAGCAATATGACATAAGTATAACCTATAAGTACTTCATCACATCAGAATTGTGGTCCTATGTCAACCCTTATGTAGCTAACTTCTGTTCTAGTGAGCATACGTCACATTATGAATGGCGGATTATTTAAATCGTCCAAAACTTGAATTTTCAAATCGGCATAAAAACCTTGTGAGAATAAAAATATTAAAAATAATCGATTTCCATTATGATTTTGTCCACCACTAACTATTAACATAGAGAAAACATCATATTTTTGTTAAGTTTAACACCCCATTGTTTTCTGACTTCAAACGTGGTCGTAGAGACACCGATGATGCGGAACGCAATGGACGTTCAAATGAGGCGGTAACACCAGAAAACAACAGAAAAATCCACAAAATCGTTTTGAATTATCTAAAAGTGAAGTTGTGTGAGTTAGCTGACATCGTAGAGATATCAAAAGAACGTGTTGGCTCTACATTGCATGAGCAATTGACTATGAGAAAGCTCTGTTCAAAGTGGGTGCCGCGTTTGTAACTGTTGACCAAAAACAAGAACGTGTTGATGCTGCTGAGCAGTGTTTGACCATGTTTAAACGTAACAAACCAGAATTTTTGCGTCGATATGTGACAAAGGTTGAAACATTGATCCATCAGTTCACTCCGGAATCAAAACGATCATCATCTGAGTGGACATCAACTGGAGAACCTCGTCCAAAGCGCCCGAAAGCACAACAATCCGCCTATGGCAAAAAAAAGACAACGCAACGAGTCACAAGTCAATCAAAACAATGGCAAAACTACATAAATTGAACTTCGAATTGCTCCCACATCCATCGTATTCGCCAGATTTGGTTTCCAGCGACTGCTGGCTGTTCGCAGACCTAAAAAAATGCTCTCCGGTAATAAATTTCACTGGAATGGAGAGATTATCGCTGACACTGAGGCAAAAGATAAATCATTCTACAAAAGTAGTATTGAAATGTTAGAGCGGCGCTAGAATGATTGCGTGGTTATTGATGGAAATTACGTTGATGAACAAAAAAAACGTGTTTTCTTTGTTAGGCCCGATACTTTTCAGCCCATGTGTTAGGACAAATTTTAAGTTGACATCAATCGGTATTTTTTAAAAGATAAGTGCGAATCCTGATCCGCAAGTCAAATCTTTTTGGGTTACGAAATTACATTCGCCGTTATTTAACTAGTTGTGGAAACATTCGTTTAATTGTTAAGACGATTTACGAATTAGTGCACTGATTCTTAACTTGTTGGAACGCTACTTTCAATCTACGCAAACTCCGTCCAGCTCCGGACTAATCCCGGAGTTTATTGGAACAAACCAAAAGAATATGAAATTTATTCCTAAAACTTGTACCTACTGTTTGAGCTGTCAATAAATTTCATAACTAGTCTCAATCAAATATTAAGTGAATACGAATACTTCTATAAAGAGATGGAATACATATTGTTATTATTCAGGTACCTGCGGATTTGAAATTCTGAACAACCCCTAGTTGAAAATAAACAAACTCGTTACCCAAATCGTTAACAGCCCGACAAAATGTCGGAAAAAGTGAAAATCCGTTTTTATGAATGAACATAAAAGCCACAGTCTACGATACGAGCACTGGCGGGTTAAAGAAGCAAAAATCATAATTTATTAACGTCAGGTACGGTAGGACACGGTTATCTCATGAATGATAGTCCTGGTTAAAAATCCCGGTCCCGGCCATATTAGCTAGAACGTCGAAATAGGGACGATGGAGTTGGCGGTAGTCGAGTAAGGATGATGCCGTTACCGCTGGAAAAAAGTATTCAGATGATTTCACTTGCCTGTTTGCTCACTGATATGAATATTATAAAAGAAAAGTTTTCGTGATAGATTATATGGACGAAATATGATGCAAACAATTTGAATTTTTTCTTCAATTTTGCACTTTTCGTGAATTCAACGTCCCAGTAGACGATATCATCTTCAAATGAAAAGAACTTCCACCATTGCTGTTTTTGGGAATGTCAAAAAGTACATGATTATTTTTCAATAATTCAGTTAGACATTATTATAGATAGTGTTCAAAAAATAAAAATAATAAATAATATTTTACTTAATTAGTATTAGAAGACTTCTATTTTCTTAAATGAAGTATATTTCTCAGGCCCCTTAGGAAGGACCTCCAATTATTGCATAAATGTAACCAATCAGGAGCTCCTGGCAGGGCATTGTAGACTTAACAAACACATGAATAACATCGGATTGGTGGACACAAACATACGCAGATTTTATCAAAAAGATAAGGAAACCTTAGCACACATACTGTGCTACTGCCAATGTCTGATTAGGCTGAGGGTTTCGACGATAGGGGAGAAAAAACCACAACCCTCCCAATATACGTAGGACCTGAGACCAATGGAGCAGGGCTATGCAGAATGTGTGAACAGGAAGATGAATCTGTCAGGCATGTCTTATGCGAGTGCCCGGAGTTATCGTCAATAAGAGAGTGTGTGTTTGGTGAGCACTGGCCTACACCTGCCTATATGAGGGAGATGTCTCCTAGTGACCTGTCCACGTTCCTGGAAAGGACAGGATGGACAATGGGTCACATGTGGCCTAAGTGGAGTGGGCCTAACTCACCCTCCCTACTCTACAGATACAGATATGTAGGACCTGAGGTTTGACATTCGAAGTCTAGTAATAAGGACGGGTCTAGACAAGTAACTCTAGAATAACAGGAGGACATACACAATAGATCTGCAAAGGTCGTAGTGGAGAGCCCCATATTTATCTTATCTTATCTTAGCCCCTCTTATTCCTGAAGGATCTTCCTAGTGCTACAGCAATTGCTTCATTTTTATTATTAACATAATGATAACCGTCATTATTAAAATTAATTAATATTAAGTCATCTATTTAAATCATGTCTTTTCGTTTCCCATTATTATTTTTTCTTCTCCATGGCTTTTTATAACTGTTGAAATAATTTGCATATTTTCTATTCTAACCCTAAATCTAACTGATTAAAAAAAAATTATTACTGTGTCATTCAACAATGTATTTGACTTCCACAATATGTTCAGCTTAAATAAAAGCTTTTTTGTAAAAGGAGAATCCGAAAAACATTTATAAAAGTGTTATAATACCAAAACAAATTGTTTCGTCTCATGGTGACTGTTATTCCATTGTTGTATTTATCAGAATATAACGAGAATCGTTAAACATAACGAGAGCGCTTTATCATAGTCCCAGTGTGAACAAAAGAGTTATTTAGAGCAAAATGCACTAGAATAAATAGTTCAATAAAACGGGTACATAAAGGTAACCGAACGTTTTTAATGTGATTTAGCAGCTTATTATTTTAACTGATTTTAATACAAATTTATTTATTGTTCATAAATAATTTTGAATTATCTAATTGATGCGTTCCTCAAGCTATTCTGATAAATATATAATGAATGAATATTGAAAGGCAATTGAACGACAATTTAATCAACTTATTTAGGTATCTCATTACTCCTTGAACATGCTATGCCATTTAAATCCTCGAGGTAATTCGAGGTTAATCTTTGTTATGTGAGACGTAATCCAAGTGACCGCTCTGTCTAGATTTATTGTCATATTTTGTAATATATATATATGATATTCATTATAATCTTTGTCAACATAGGTGGTTGATTTTTATTGTGAAACAATAACGTAAGGTGTACATACCGACCTGTCAGGATCATAATTTTGCAGATGTTTCACTACCCAGATTTATCACGTGAGTAAGTTTGATTACAAAATGGTATTTAACCTCTAAAATAGTCTGACGAAGAAGATAACTATTAGTTTTAATTTTTGATAAATTGAACACTTATTACCCACTCTTAAATGGAACAAAAACGAGGTGAAATTCAAAACAAATTATTACAAGGATGATGAATTAATACCAATATTTTCCCAAACACCACTGTTTATTGATTTTAATTAGTTTAGGTACTATTCAATAGAATTCCCGCTTAAAAATATCTAAAGGTGGCTTCCCACGGCCCGTAATTTCACAGGCCGCGTCGCGACGGAGGAACGGGCGGCGCGTAGATCGGAACGGACTTCAGGCGAAACTCTTCCCACTGCGTGTTTGTGCCCATATACCTTTTCAAAACCGATCAGCTGTTTACATATTTTTGTGTTTACTGGGGCTAGTGCAACTTGTTTTTGGTGATTATCGGTAATGTCGGAAGAAGAAAAAACTGTTGCGGCAGCCGGTGTTATACTTTTAAATGGGTATTATTTACTAAAGAACAAAAAAGAAAAGAAAAAAAGGCGTTGGTGGACATCATCGTATAATAAGAGCCGAACGAGGTAAGTATGTTTTAATTATATTTTTCAAGCTTTAGCATCCATGGGAGCTTTGTTTGCAGTTAACAGTAAGATTCCTTAATTTTGCTTCTTAATTTTCTATATGTGGACATCAAATTGTCCCTTTTCTTTTTTAACTCCTTAATCGTAATGTTACCAACACTGCCTTTTAATTCATCTTGGATACGACTCCATGAATCGTGCAGCTCGTTTCGGTTTTTGTGACTGTGACTTTTCGTATTCCATAACGCGGGTTCATGTTCATATAAATTAATAAATTCGTAAATAATTTCGTTCGTCCACTCCATACCACAAAACAACAAAACCAACTTGCTGCAGAGTCAAAACAAAATGACGATGTCTGTCCCAACAACAACAGGTCTGCACAGGCATGAACGCGCCGCGCCGGTTCGCGCTTTTGAAGTTACCGACTCGCCGCGGATTCGTCGCACCTCCTTAATACCTTATTTCTTTCCGTTATCGAATTGATATGCACTTAGTCATACTTGTTTTTATATAAATACAACGCATCATTTACATTTTCCACGAACCTATTAGTCTAGGAGGAATCGGCGCATGAGTACCGAAAACTATTTGACCTCAATTTTTTTATGCGATCCTCTTCAAATTGCCCTCCTTATGATATAAATGCATGTTGCCATGGCGCAACCCGGTGCCATATTGTTTAAACCGAAATTGTTTAAACAATTGCAAGGAATTGTTATTTTTCAACCGGACAAATTTTTTTTATATTCTTTATTGAAATACCAATAAAAAAGGTCCTATGACTTTTAACGATAAAGTTAATATTTTTAAAGATATGAATTTTTAAAGGTTCGAAAAATCTCAAATTTAGGTACTTTCGACCCATGAACAATATATTAAAAAAAAACATAATGTCTAAGTAATATTTTTTTTTAAATTCTCTATACAATTGTTAATAATATTGTTAAAAGAGATTTAAAAAAATTTCATTGTTTATATCTTTTTTTTAATTGTTAATTCCGCGCGCTCACAAGTATGCGTCGCTTACCTTTAAGTATCGCTGTCTCTCTCTGACTCATGCGTTGCATCGGCCTCTCTGTCTAGAATCATAATTTATCATTTATCTTTAGTATATATATAGTATAGTATATTATCATTAGTATTATTAGTATATATAGTAATTTTTGCCTTTATATCAACAATAATAATAATAACAAAAAAGTAATATAAACTGATAAAAAAGTAATTTTAATTACATGTTTCGATTTATGCTTAAATAACTTTTGAAAAATTGATTTCAGAAAAAAATGTATTACAAACAAATTGTAGACAATTTAATTATTAATAACATTGCTCTCTTTAACAATCTTGATAAAGTTGATAGTTTTCAAGATAAATGATAAATAATTATTCAAGACACAGAGAGGCCGATGCAACGCATGAGTCAGAGAGAGACAGCGATACTTAAAGGTAAGCGACGCATACTTGTGAGCGCGCGGAATTAACAATTAAAAAAAAGATATAAACAATGAAATTTTTTTAAATCTCTTTTAACAATATTATTAACAATTGTATAGAGAATTTAAAAAAAAATATTACTTAGACATTATGTTTTTTTTTAATATATTTTTCATGGGTCGAAAGTACCTAAATTTGAGATTTTTCGAACCTTTAAAAATTCATATCTTTAAAAATATTAACTTTATCGTTAAAATTCATAGGACCTTTTTTATTGGTATTTCAATAAAGAATATAAAAAAAATTTGTCCGGTTGAAAAATAACAATTCCTTGCAATTGTTTAAACAATTTCGGTTTAAACAATATGGCACCGGGTTGCGCCATGGCAACATGCATTTATATCATAAGGAGGGCAATTTGAAGAGGATCGCATAAAAAAATTGAGGTCAAATAGTTTTCGGTACTCATGCGCCGATTCCTCCTAGACAATAACAAAATAAATGGATTCATATTATTTGGTACTAATTAACTACAGAGGATTATTAATAATTCAACTTATGGATTTTGTAAATAAATATAAGTAATGCCCATTTGTCTAATATATAGTGTCTAACAATAATATAGTTTGGTATACCTAATCTACTTAAATGATAACAAATACATAACAAAATTTTGTTGGTACATGAATGTTTGGTACTCTAATTATTTTGACGCGCTTCTAAAAGCAATACAAACTATCCAATAACTTAAAGGGAAGTAAAAACAACATAATCGGTTTGATATTTTTTAATTAAAGTTATAATTAAATGTAATAAACAAGTTTCAGGGTAAATAAATTATATCCATTAATATAAATTTATTTTTACCAAGCTGTTATTTTTATGAGCCCTTTTATGTTTACCTTTTTGTTGCACAGGAAAAATTATATGTTTAATTTTATTTTTATAGCAGAAACGGAAGAAACCCAAAAGTGGAAAACTGGAGGTACATATCTTTTCATTACACATAACTACCAAAACTATTATTGTGTCGGATTTGGATGATCCCAAAGAAGTTTATTTTTGCTTACTCTCTTTCGCAACTGACATTATTATTATAGTTATGGACTCTAACTTTTTTCTTGAATCCCCAATTCTTGGTGGTAAATTCAATTCAAGTCTCTTGAACATAATTCAGCTGCTTCATCTTAGGCTATACTGTTGAAATATTTATCCAACGAAGTTTATTTTATGATTCATTGTCAAAATAAATATATATGGAAAATGCAGATTTTGTTGTCTGTCACATCCTGGTTGATCTTTATTCGAGGCAAAGTTAAGGATCTTGTGATGTGTGTTGGACAATGTCGAAGAATAATGGTAACAAAAGTTTGGCTTTTATTTTTATAAGAGTGACAAACTGCAACAGTTTTGGCTGCTTTCCCCATGAATATACGTATAGCAGCTTTAAAATTCATTAATAGCTTTCCTAGTAAACGTGGTAGTTGATGGATTACATTTTGAAAACTAAATTAAAATCTGAAGGAAGTTGAACATGAAGACAATTTCTAATTAGTTTGTCTCTGGGGAATAAATTTTTTATAAATCCTAATTGACACAATATTTCTGTTCAGATAACTTTTTCTTATGTTGAAACTATTTTAGAGGAATGTTGACATCAGAAGAAGAATATTTATAGAGCACAAGCTACTAACATTCTCACCAATTTTGATAAAAAAAACTTAGTATTTAGATAACTTAGAAAAGAAGACACAAAGATTTTTGGTCCTTTGGATAAAGGTAGAGTCACGGTCATTATGAATAAAGAAGACAATCATGAATTGAGTTTGAAAATATTACAAGATCAGAAATATTATAAAGCTTTACTACATGATCCTACATCAACTATTGCTAAAAAATCCAATGAAACAATTTCTTATTTAAAGAATAACAAATATATCACTGAGATGGAAGCTAAAAAATTAACAATTTAGAGTTCATGCTTAGTTAATTACAAAGACCATCCTTCTCGCCATCTTTCAGTTTTTAATCCATCTTGATATCTTGATTTCATTTGAAGATACACGTATTCAAATAAAAGCCTGGAATTGTTAGATATATAAGAGCTATAGTTCTCTATGCTCCATTTGTTGGAGATGACTTCATTTTAATGCACGACAATGCAAGACCACATGTAGCAAATTTTATTAAACAATATTTGGATGAGGTTGATATCCAACGGTTAGAATGGCCCGCATGTAGCCCGGATCTGAATCCGATTGAACATCCCTGGGATGAAATTCAAAGAAACATTCGTCGTCGTCCTATACTACCCGAAACACTTGACGAGCTGCGTTTTGCGTTTCAAGCTGAATATGACTCAATTCCTCAAGATCGCATTATTCGTCCTATCAATTCGATGTCTCGGCGATTACGTGCAGTTATTTCCGCTGGAAGTGGGCATACGAATTATTGAAAAATGCCAACTATGTTTTTCTTTTTGTTTCAAATTACTGTTGAATATTAAAACATTACAGATTAAATTTTTTCCCTAAAACAATTCCAGGTTTTTATTTGAATACGTATATCTTAAAAACAAATCAGGATATCAAGGTGAAATAAAAACTGAAAGATGGCTAAAAGGATAGTCTCTACAAATTTCCCGAACTGTTCCACAGGGTGTTAAGAAATTGGACTACAAGTACATGGTTTTTTTTCACCCTGTATAAATAAGCTATCAACATTTTTGGAAAACTTTCTGCAGTTTATTGTTTTAATACCAAAGAATTTATCTACAATTTGGCGTAAAAAAATTGAAATCGATGAAAAATTACGAAACTTCTTGGACAACGAGCAAAATTTTAGGTGGCCCAGTTTTGTTGCCGGTGAGTGTATGTAACATTTTCTTGAAGAATTCATATCTGGCTAAACTATTAAAAAACTTGATATTCAATACTAGAAGACAGTAGTCACGAACATCCATAGTAGATATTCAACAGCAACTTGAAAATGCATTGTTAGAAAAAATTAAATATGTCACAATTCTCTTCATCAAAGATATCTTGACTAAAATCATTGAAGTTTTTAAAAATGAAAGTAACATTATAATAACACATAAATATAATCACACAATTGGAAAGAAATGGTTTTCAAAATTAAAAGCTAGTAAAGATGACATTTTAAAAAAAATCAGTTGTATATAAGATACCTTGTGAAGACTGTGATAGAGTGTACTATGGCCAAACATCGAGAGAGCTTAAGAGTCGTGTCACGCAACATCAAAGGATATTAGGTTGGGAAAACAAAGTTGTGCCTTAGCTGAACATAAGATTTTATAACATAAAGCTAACCTTGAGGACATTTCAATAGTTTTTAATATCAAAAGTACGCATGTCACTAAAGAAAATAAATATAACTTTTATACATACGAGAAACTCAAGAATTTTAATTAAAAATTATATTTACGTTCGACTTCCTTCAGATTTTAATTTAGTTTTCAAAATGTAATCTGTCAACTACCACGTTCAGTGGAACATGAATTCATGTGTTTTGAAGTTGCCTCACTTAATTTGTACAAACTCACTTTGCACGTGAGTTTAAATAATCTTAATTTTTATCTGCAAATATTAGAACTTGTTCACATTTTAGCCTTGAGAAAGGATTCTAATAAATCCGAAAGCTTGGAAGTAGTAAAAAAGAGTTTAATTTGTTAACCAGCCCAAATTGTGACGAAGTCCTCAATAATATAGTAGATTGTTGTAAAAATATAGACACATTTCTATTAACCAGTGGTACCTATAGGATATAGGTTTAAAAGAAAATTAATTTTCCAGTCTATTTTTCAGAAAAAATTGATGTAAACTGATATTCAGCATACGAAGACTGCTTTCGAACAAGATTATTTTGGATACATGGTAAACAATTCTTAAAATTTCTGACAAAAAGACCCGCCACTACATTTTTCTTTCCCCTTAAGTAAAAAGTGAGGCGGTCCAATCAAAAACACACCAGATAAATTAAATTTCCACTTTTCCTTTAGATCCCATTTATCAAAATCGACTTTTATAATTTAGTTTCCCGTTTATCTTTTTTTTAATACTCGACCTAAATCACTGGATATTTGATATGTGGCTCTCCCTACTCATAATTGTAAATTTCAATAGCCTTTTTCACCACCCTACAGGAAACGAGACAAACTGAGAAGCATTCCCCTCAGGAATTTTATATCAGACTGATATATGTATACATTCAACCAGGGTCGGTTTAACAATTTAACGATATATATATTTCACTTTTTTTAAAGTCTCAAATGAATTGAAAATACAAGCAATTGATAGATATGGTGTAATAGTTAACGATAAAACTATGTTAATGTTTTATTTAAATTATTAATGCTGCAATATCAAATTGAGATTATTTTTAAAAAGATTTCAGAGTAAATCCTAGGGGTAATTCAATTAAAACAGAAATTACTTCCGGCTTAAGTTAGGATCTATATGGAAAAAATTCACATAACCGTTTAAAATTTAGATGATATTAAGAGTACGATATTTAGAAACGGGATTAGGTAGTGTGAGTGGCTTTCTAGTTGTATAAACAGCTTTTAATATTTAATGAAGTTCAGATTGTTCCAGACAACAAATGATTTTGGCCTCTGTTTTCGTTAACCCTTCTCAAAGGAATGGAGAGGTCCGAAAATACTCCACCCTTGAATAAACTGTCTCGTAATGAAATATATCATTAAATTAATATTTGATTAAGACTACAGTTGCTTTTTGCTTTATTAAAAATATAAATTTCACCTCATCACATTATACAAAATTGGTTGTGAAATGAATTTATTTCAATTATGACGTGTTATGTCAATATTATCTTCTACATTATTTTATACAACAATGTTTACGTAACCTATTTCTGGAACATAACTGGATAATACTTTCAAGGTGTTTTAAATTATAACGAGTTGATTTTACAGCTACCACGTATAGTTTAACCAACATTAATGTGTACCTATTATGCAATGAGTATTAAGGTTCATTCATACACACCAGTCACGTCACCGTTTAGTTACCGTTCCGAATCAAAACTGTCCCCGGCCAGTCTCAGTCATAATAGCGGATATATTCACATCTACCAGTCAGGTTTTTTTGACTGTATTCAGTCTTTTTATTCTATCAAGTGCGTCGAGTACTTTTCTAAATTTTTAGAATGCCGTTTTCGGAAAATGACCTGCTTGTCATAGCATTAATTTTGGATGAAGAAAAAGGAACATAAGAAAAAGAGAAAATGGGTTTTTATTTGATAAGCCATAAAGAACAAGATATTTTCTAACACATTCGATTAACTTTTCATCATCGGTCGTTTTTTCCCATAATATAACGAAACAATGAAATACGAGTGCGAAATAAAAAGCGTCAGTCAAAACCAAAAACATCGTTGGAAAGAAAGTGTCTGTTGACGGTGCGGTGACGGCAGCGAGACTGACGGTACTGATTCGTGACTGCGCCGGCTTAGTGTAAACAGCGGCACTTAACTTTCAAGAAAATATATTTTTGTGACTGATGCTTATCGGAACTGACTGAACGGAAACGTGACGTGACTGGTGTGTATGAATAGACCTTTAAGGTCGATTCAAACACATCAGTTACGCCGAACCGGTACCGCTCCGTCACAGAATTTTTTTGACTGATTCGTTCCGTTTGTTCGCACACACTCGAATGTATCAGACTTCGGCGACCAATATGTAGAAAAGATGGCAAATTTTTCCGATGAAGAATTAGCAATAATTGCTATATGTTTGGACGAAGAGAAAGAAGCGGAAACAAGCCAAGCAAAAAGACGGAAATGGATCCGTGATGCATGGAAGAAAAGAGATACCGAAGGAGAATACGCGACACTGTATAAAGAACTGCTTCCTGATGATGTCAAATTTCATCATTATTTTCTTCATTTGTACCGCCCGACATGTTTCCGGCAAAACCAAAAAATATACTCGCGGAATTCAAAAATCGGCCGGACGTGAAGCGGGTCGAAGCCTGACTGCTTGGAAACTGTTCGGCAACGGATAAAGGTCGATTCAAACACATCAGTCCCGTCACGTCAAAGTTCCGGCGCCGAACCGAACAATCTGTTGCCGAACAGTTTCCAAGTAGTCAGGCTAAACTGTTCAGCAACGGATAAATGTGAACGCCGCTGGATATTTCTATTAAAGAATATTTTTTATGACAGATTGTTCGATTCGACGCCGTGACGGAACTGATGTGTTTGAATCGACCTTTATATGATGGCTATTAAGACAAAATAATGAAAATTAAATTTTTTCCATGCACAAATTTTAAGAACGAGTGAACTTAAGAGAACTGTCAAATTTAATTAATTTAAGATCTGTCAGACATGTATTCATAGCCTTATCGGATAGGTATTAGTAATACATTCCTATTGGATGAAATCATGTATCTTGATGAAATAACTGTGTCTCAATGGATATCATTAAAGTATATTTCCTGTATATATAATTATACAATTAAAGCATGCAAGTAGAGAAAACAATATTTCTGTGGGATATTAGTTTTTCAGGATCCTATTAACAATTAACAATTAATCGATGAGTTTGGAAATCTATAGATATTAAATTTGATTCTGCTCCGGTCCTGTCTAAAATAGAGTGGAGTCTTCAAATGAAGTAACATGCCTTCCAGCGATTTTATACTGGAAAATACCCCGTTAGGAGTCGCTTTAAATCGTTTAAGCAGATCATATTAAAAATTTATTCTGTATTTTTTTAAAATCAATTCACAGGAAGTATACAATAATAAGAATATCAATATCAGTTTATATAAACTAAAATTTAATAGAGAAATAAAAGTTTATTATAAATTATCCAATCCCATAAATGGATTATTCAATATAAGACAGACCGCACAGAAAGGTCCATTAACGTTTGATCCGGCTAGTATGTAGAATATAGATGTCAGATCAGTTGAATATCCTAAATAGGTTACATCACTAGTAGACAGTTTACCATCAACGCTCATCTATTATGTAACAACTTCAATACCAAAGATGAAATCAACTTATACAGATGTTAAAGATTTCATCATACGGTTTATTTCCCAGCAGATTCATATCAAAATTATTTACGTCAACGAATAAATAAATCATCAAAACATTTTTCACCACATTTTTGGGAATCGACTTCAGTACTCGCCGTTAATTCTCTTTTACGTCTTCTATCGACTGGAAATGGGTGGAAGTAGTAATTTGGGCTTTAAAAACAGAAAAAAGTCGGCCGATGCCATATCAAATTCTTGTCTCCAATCTGATCTTTGTCGACGAATATGCTCTCTCAAACCCTCAGATATTATCTATTTACAGATTTTCCTTCTGAAGTCCAAGTACACAGCTCTGCGATGATCGAAAAAATCTGTTGACAACACTTTCACTTTTGATCGACGTTGACGTGCTTTTTTCGGTTTTCCTGCTGGAAGGCACTATCCTAACTAAAAAAGACGTCAATGAAAGCGGGACGATAGATCATGCGTGTATTGTCTTTTTGAAGCAGGTAAAACGAAATGGGACAAAGTAAGGAACGAAGAAATCATAACTAATCAAGATCCAATAATATCAAAGAATAAAAAGAAACAATTAAACTGGTTTGGCCACCTAGTAAGAATGAAGCAAGATAGAATTTCGAGAAAAGTTATGGAAATGGGAATATCAAGAAAAAGACAAATAGGAAGACCCAGGAGGATATGGATAGAGCAGATTGAAGAAATTGGAAAGAACAAAGGAAAATCATTAGGAGAGAGGAAGGCATTGGCCATGGACAGAAAAGAATGGAAAAAATGGGTACAGGAAAAACTCCAATCCGACGCATGAGAGGGCATAAGGATAAGAGAAAGAAAGAAAGTTGTTATTATAATTTCAACTATTTAATATTTTACACTTCAAGTTGACAAATCTATCTATACAGATTTATATTGAATAACTGCTTGATAATTCATTAATCTGAGATTACAAAAAATACATTAAATTGAGGTACGTCGAGAGTTGACCCTTTTTACTTCGCTAGTTGAGAGGAATGGACTGGATACTTTGCGAGTTATCACCTAGTATCTTAGTTATTGCCTATTACATTGTTTATCGTGATAAATACTCCGGACTTTGTGCTCTTGGTTATGTTTTTTGCGAGTTGACCCCTAATACCCATGACCCGAGAGACGTTTGAACTTTATTATGTGTTATTTGTACATTCCTTTCAAATATAGTACTATAATTCTAATTATATTTTGGTTATTAATATACAAAGTAGATCTGTGTTACGTTTACTTTTATTGCTGTTACCTAATTTTCAAATCTCCTATGAACTTGTTATTCAGGAATTTTTATTTAATTTTCAGATGTGTGATCCCGATAGTGATGTTCCTGACAAACTTTTGTTTTTTTTTCATGTTAATTTAGAAATAGTTAGTTAGTTTACTATTTTTATTTTGCTTTGATTATATCTTGTTGTAAGGAGTCATGGAAACTAAGTAACAAATGACATGGCGGTCAAACTTCGCGTTGGTAGACGACAGTTATGCCAGCTCACGTAAAAAATTAATTCGAAAATCTTTTTGAGCGGGGAAACTAAATAACAAATGACATGGCGGTCAAATTTCGGGTTGGTATAGACGACAGTTATGCTAACTAACGGAAAAAATTAATTCGAAAATCTCTTTGAACGGGCTTAATTGATGGAATATGAAACAAAATCCAATTAGAAAAGGCGAGAACACAAAATATTGATGAATAAACGCATGCAAATTGACCATTTCTCTTTCATGCTGATGTTGAACGTTTTGGTTTTGCCAGATCGGTAAACAAATACGTGAATGAATAGCTTATGTGGGTCCCTTTTCCTGCACGGCACGCCACGCTCATTTTCTACTGATAATAAAATTCGTTAACGTATATATTACAGAAGATAGAAAGACCGGGAGAACTTAACCTGATTACATCTTAAATTTTAATAAGATACTTACAGTGACTTGTTAATACAATATTGCATGCGTTGGTTTGTTGTTAATGTTTTAAATTTCAGGAAAGCAAAAACACAGAATCTGGTGTTGCATGATAAAAAAAATGTTAAAAAACTAAATCTGAAAATAATCAATTGTTCATTTGTTGAATATTAAAAGGAAAAATTAGTAGATTAATAGATTGATGTACGAATTTGTCTTCTTAAATGAAAACACATTAGTGTAATCGTCTTGTCTAACGTGTACCTTCGCCCAGTGTACCTTTTTCTTTTTAAGTGACTTTTCCGCAATCCGCAAATACCTTGCCTCAGCACAATCTGAAACTTTTAAATAATTCAGCAGAATGTTATTGATTGCAGCTACGTAATCCCAGTTTTTAGATCTTCCTTCCCTTATTTTCGATCGTCCAATTAACATTTATTTAATATGATTGATGATACTATCCACTGCGTAGCGATCGATACATAAATTTTACTCGACAGAAAATACAAAATATCTCTATTTATTTTGTTTAAACTGTAATTTTATGTAATTAATGGTTAACAACAGGGTGCTACAAAATATTCTCTATTACTATTTTTACATGAAAAAGTTAGTACTCATAATGGTCCAAATACATAGAGAAAAGTAAATGCACTATAGTATTATCTTTGTCTGCTGTTTTAGAACTTGTAGTAACCAAATCCCTTAATAGTCAAGCATTCTGTTAAGTCAGTAGTTCCCCAGGTTTTCTGCCATCCTGTAGTGCTGGTATTTGGGATAAATACTACACAGTGGATTTGGCTTTATAAATTGGAAAGGTATATTAGTTTTTTGATGTGAGCTAACGCACCTCATATTTTGAAATTAAAAAATTGACAAACGTTCAGGACGCTGGACCAAGAAATCTTAGACATTGTTTTTATTTCCAAGTAAATCACATAGTTTGGGCCTCCAGCATAATTCTTCTTTCATAAGTTTTGAAAAACGTTCCAACACCATACATTACGGATGTAGGTATATGAATGAATGTTTATTTCTTGAATTAGTAGAATCTATGTTCTGCCCTTTTCACTAGTTCGAGCTTTTTGTGGTGCCCATTT
Source organism: Lochmaea capreae (assembly GCA_949126875.1). Classification (NCBI taxonomy): domain Eukaryota; kingdom Metazoa; phylum Arthropoda; class Insecta; order Coleoptera; family Chrysomelidae; genus Lochmaea; species Lochmaea capreae. The sequence continues at coordinate 11,391,025 of OX421402.1, read as the reverse complement.
AGGCGACTGTGTTCTGTTTTGATGAAACTCTTAGTGCAGACTTACTCTGACTCCTGATCGTAGTTTTCCAGGAGTATTTTTGATTGCCATTGTCTCAACTCCTTCTAAATCTTTTTGATCGTCTAATTTTCTCTTTTTTTCGGTTTTACCTATTTCTTCTTTAGCAGATACTTCCAGAGAATGTTATATGTCTAGTAAAAAACATAATTAGGCATTTTTCAGTTGAGAGATTCATACTAGTTTCACTCCATTTAATAGCAGTTCGCATCACATTCTTCCAGATCTTATGGCAACCATCATATGTATCCTGGATAGAGTATATACAGATATCATACACGTACTCTATACAGTAAATGTATGTATATGGGCAGAATATATATTAAATAATAAAGGACTTAATACATATTCCTGAAGAACAGTTCTGGGTCCATGTAATACATTTTTATGGTCCTTATGGAAAGTGTACGCGAATAATATATTTGTCTTCTTTGTCTACTCTGAGAAGCCGTTTCACTAAAACCATCCTCTACGATTTTGTTTTTTAGTAAGTGAATATCCACACAATCATACGCTTTCTTTTAATCATTATTTGAAATGTTGTGTAAGGTAGGACATCAGAGATATAGAACAATAAGACGTGCATACATTTTTGTCTTTTTGTGGTTTGAGTTGTTCAGTGTACTCACCTTTTACCCACCAATCATTATAAATAATATAAATATGTATTGCTTGTAATGACATATTTCTAATAATATAAGTGATATATCATTACCGGAAGCTGTACACCTTGTAGATTATGATATGTATGATATTAAAGTGCATCGACTTCTGGATTACCAGAGTTCCCTGTAGGTTCTTCAAGCATAGAAGGAAATTGTAATTGTATCAAGAAACTGAATATTTGTGCCTACGTGTTGGAAATAAAATGTTTTTTTCCGAGTAATTTACGTAAGAAGTTAATGCCGTAAATTTTTTAGTCAATAATTTCTAGGAAGTATCTAGTGTGATCCACCTTAGAACTAGAGAAGACTCGGAAGCTTATTGACATGCAAAAGATTGTTCCATTTAGTCTCTAGAGAGTTGACTTTCAACCTTCTGCTGAGGTTTGTTCGCACTCTTCACCGTGAATACTAATATTGCAATTTTTAAATTGTTATCGGAAAACACATTTTTAAGCAACTCGGAGCAAAGTTTCCTGTTTCCATACAATTTTACTTGTTAAAAACCTAATTGAGTTGGTTGCTACTTACACACGTATAATGATATATAATTAATTTTTTCAATTTCTTTGATTCAATCCTGTTAGCCATATTAGTTTTTTCTTTCAGAAAGTAGATAATAATAAAAATACAGTTTTCCTAAGTAAATTTTAATATTACTTTAAAAACATTTAAAAGCTAAACCCGTCAAAGAGATGCATCTCGTCTTCTTCTGCCCCCAAAGTCTGAAACATTATTAAAAATTGTTAACGAGGGTATCTATAGACACGTATGAAATGTCTGACCATTTTGTGGACGATCAAATGTTTATAAAAACTTACTATTGTTATATTTCATATTTCTAGCATATTATATTCATTAGCTATTGTATAAGTTGTTTTGATACAAGTTATTCAATTAAGAGTTTTTTGAGTAGTATATATTTAGGTCCTCATGACAGACTACTTTTCAGGATGGCCGAGTGTTATACAGGGTGTCTCAAATAAGAGTGACTGATTTTAAACATAAATGACCAGCTTATTAATTGCTCCAAAGAAATGGGGTTTTCACTAGTTTATCAAAGAGATTTTTTTTAGGCTTGGCTGGCATTTCATCTCATCAACACAGGGTGTTTTACTAATGTTGGTCAAATTCAAAGGGGAAAATATGTATTATTTTAAATGGGACACCCTATAATTTTTGATCTCATTCGAAAGAGCAATCATTCTTTCCAAAAATGTAAAGTTTTCTATCTTTTGTTTAATTAACAACAAAGATATTCGAGGTTTCATGTAGTAGTACATTTTTAATTAGTAGTTTTATATGAACGTATTTTGATGCCTAAAATCAACTCATGCTGTGACCGTTTGACGCATAACAAAATCATTTAAGTCGTTTTCATGTAGTATGCATTTTTAATTACGTAAATAATTGCCAACAAATCTGACAAACAGTTTATTTAGTAAGAAAACATAATAACATTATTCAATACCTATATATAAAGAACGAAGAGCAAAAAGTTACAATAAATGCTGCATATGCCTACCCTCTTCGTTTATGCATAACTGTAAGCGAAATTTTCAAATGAATTTTCTAACATTTCTTGCGGAATGTTTTCAATAATGTTCCCGATATTATTTTTTAGTTCTGCTAAATTGTTAGGCTTAGGATTGTAGCACCTATCCTTCACATATCCCCAGAGAAAAAAATCTGGGACAGTTAATTCAGGAGACCACGGTGCCCATTCAATCGGTCCAGCTCGACCTATCCACTTATCATTAAAAAACGTTTTTAATGAATCTCGTGCTATTAACGAATAATGTGGTGGTGCACCGTCTTGTTGAAAGTAAACGTCGTCGCTAATTCCATCTTGAACTAGTTGCGGATAAAAAAAAGTTTCCAACATAACCGAGTAATTAGTACCCGTCACTGTTGGTTCCGAAAAGAAAAAAGGACCATAGATTTTTCGCCGAGATAATGCACACCAAACGTTTACTTTTGGACTATCTCTCTGAAATTCATTAAAAGAAATTGGTTTTTGAGAACCCCATATTCTACAATTATGTTTATTACACATGCCATTAATGTGAAACGTTGCTTCATCAGACATAATTAATCATGAATTGGGTTCGTTTCTTAATAAGTCAAGTAAAGTCTCACCTACCATTACTCGTTTTTCATAATCTGACTCGTACAATTTTTGATAAGTCTGAATTTTGTATGGAGTTAGTTTTAAAATGTTTAGACATCTTTGAACGTCACTCTTGCTAAGCTCTAAAATTCCAGCAATTTTTCTAATTGAAATTTTATGATCGTTATCATGTAGCACTTCATTAATTGACATCAACTTGTTTAAAAGACCATCAATATTTCTTGGTTTTTTCAAGTCTGCAATGCAACCAGTTTCGATAAATTGTACATACCATTTTTTAATTATATTCACTGACGGAGGATTTTTCATAAATTTCCTTCTGAATATCCTCCTTGTTTGAAGTATTGATTTCGTTTCTGCATAAATTATTACAGTTTGAGCTTTTTCACTCACTGTATAGATCATTTCGAAACTGACTTATATGACTTAACAAAATTACTATTGCCAAAATTGCTGATTTTGTTGTTATGCGTCAAACGGTCACAGCATGAGTTGATTTTAGGCATCAAAATACGTTCATATAAAACTACTAATTAAAAATGTACTACTACATGAAACCTCGAATATCTTTGTTGTTAATGGAACAAAAGATAGAAAACTATACATTTTTGGAAAGGAGAATGATCGCTCTTTCGAATGAGATCAAAAATTATAGGGTGTTCCATTTAAAATAATACATATTTTCCCCTTTGAATTTGACCAACATTAGTAAAACACCCTGTGATGATGAGATGAAATGCCAGCCAAGCCTAAATAAATCTCTTTGATAAACTAGTGAAAACCCCTTCTCTTTGGAGAAATCAATAAGCTGGGCATTTATGTTTAAAATCAGTCACTCTTATTTGGGACACCCTGTATTTTAGATTTCTAATGTCAGATAGTTGTATTAGTCCAAAGTTTTATTTTAACTTTATCCTTTTTGAATCTTAGACGATTGACAGTTTTGTACTTTCTATAAATACCACAAGTTTTTTACAGGGATATTACGTGCGGACTTAACACATACTGTTTGGCAAGTTTATCTGAAGCCGTGAAAGGAATGCAGTCGAAAACATTAGATATTGCCACGTTTAACTATGAAAAAGCTAAAGTGCTAAGTATGTAGCGATAATAATTAGAAGATGGACTTATTATTACCAATACTAACCATATGATTAAACGTTAATTCTTTAATGTGCTTGTCTTCTTGGATTTTGTCTATTAACATAATTTTTTCAATTTATGAATATTAAAAGATGAACACTTTTTCAAATTTGTTATGATCTTCTTCAAGTTCTGGAAGCGTTGTGCGAAAACCATAATTTTCACGCCCTAACTCAATTGGTGAAATTTATCGAAAGGCCTTCGTTCCTTAGCGACCGGCTGACTTTCTATTGGCAAGCGCGCGCGTGTGCTCTTCCCTCTCACTTCGTCATTTGACTGATATTAATTATCCGTTGGTATTGTCAGTGTATTGTGCGGATCCATATTAAATTCAAGTACGATTCTTAACATTATTTGTTTTTAACAAATACCTACCGTATTTTGAAAAACACCTTACCTTTAAACCAAAGCAAAAATCAGTTTCTATATATATTTATTATATAATAATAATAATTATTTTTAATACTTTTATAAAATAGGTACCGTACGCCATTGGTACGTTTATGACAGATATCTGCCTTGTTTCCTCGCCCCTTACCGATGCGTAGCTTCAGATAAACTTGCCAAACAATACTTCAACAAGGCAACGAATATTAATGTAAATGTAGTGAGGAATTAGTTTACAAAAAAAAGTGACTATATAATAATTTGTCTAAATATCTTTTGTATGTTCCTGGTGGTATATGCATTATAATTTTTGTTATTTGGAAAACCAAATTACAATATTTTTATCCTGGAACGCCACTGCAACGTTACAATAAAAACATAAAAAAAGATGGTAGTTTGATTTCCGGAAAAAAATAACTAAAAGCATACTTAATCATTAGTCGTGAAAAGTTTTTAGTTCATCACCATTTAGCACTGGACATTCGTTGAACGTTTTTAATAGATTATATCCGATTGGATCATTCTAAACAAAGCTTTTCACTAACGCAATCATCCTTTTTTTTGTCAACTGACTAAAAATATTTACTATCAAACATTTTTTTGTGGAAAGTGTCACCTTTCCTCCCCCACGATGTAGTTCACTCCGTTTCGCGTCGGGCAGTAATCATTCAAGGGAGGAAAGAATACTTTACTCCTGTGTAATATATATAATTTTCCCTCCTACCCACTGAATTATTATTTATTTAGTAGTTTTTCATACCTGTTACTTCTACCTAACGTTGAAGTAACATTCATAATTAATTTCAACCAGATTACGGGATATAAAAGATTTTTTGAAATTACAGAAACAATTTGAATAGATTTACAAGTTTCATCATTTACAAGAGGAAGGAAAAGTACTTTTCATCCTTAGAGTGGGAAGTATGAACTTCCTTCCTGAAATTAGGGAGGAAAGTGTTTACTTTCTACAGGGGAAGGAGAAAAAAGGAATTTTCAACAAGTTTGCCGTGCACTATTGCCAGATATATTATCAATGCTCATACGATTACGACATGCACTGTTTATTTCTCTATTACATCTATCAAAAAATAGATTTTTCCTAATTTCATTGGGTGTAAACCACCAATATTTAATTAATTTTCAACAAGGACATAATAGGAACCTGACCGTTAAATCGCAACCTATTGTTATGAACGGTGACGATTGCTATTGTAAAATAGTATTGGTTAAGGTTTTTTTTTGAAATAGTAGGTACTTACATCTCAACAATAAAAATATTGAAAATAACACAATACAGCACGAAACAACTAAATTGAATTCAAAACATAAGCGACAAATATCACAATCATACGGTACTAACGATGCCGTTCAACTCTTGTTTTTATATTCAAATATTAGAAAATAAGGAAGTACCTGACACAATTCAAATTAAAATCAGAAAATATCAGTTTAGTCTAAATAACTTGAAGAATCTTCCCTTTGATTTTATACACCATTATTCCACATTTCACATTAAAGTGAAGAGGACTTGAAGCAGAGTAGATTCAAATTTTGCATATCCAATGAAGGATAATTTAAACTTTAACTGTAAAATCATGCTCGCACAAAAAAAAACATTAAAGCGGTCTTGTTTAAAGCAACTCATCAAAAACTGATTATTTTTCAGTTTATACCATATTTGCACATTTTTATTATTAACTGTAAATCCTTCAGATAAGACTGATTGGAATTTATAAATCTACCATGTGGAATGCAAACAAAAATAGCATCAAAGGATTAACATTAAAACCCATCATTATTCCAATAAAACTGGTGGGAAATCGATTTAAAACGATCAAATAGGTTAAATAATGTCAGTATTCAGTAAAGCTATTTGTTCGTAAGTCAATTGACAGGTTATTACCTTAAAACCCATGTTTTCTAATTGGAAAAATATATTTCAAGGCAGCCTTCGTAGGTATTCATCACATAAAGTGCCTCTAAGTATATAAATTGCTTATAAATCTTAATCGACTTCATAGATAAGAGCTTAAAGCCATCTCCATGATATTAGATGTTCCCACTTCTAAAGGACCAAGTTTAGTAGTATATTTGTTGTATATATTTTTTTCATATAAAATCAAGGAAATTGATTTATTCAACTTCTCACGAAAAATATGTTTTGGCAGATCTACGGGGGCAGTTTGATATGCTAGTGAGTTTTTTTCATTTCCCGCTCGGGAAATTGAAATGCAGCATTGCTTACATCAGCAGTTGTCTATTAATAGACCACTGACAAATTTTGAGCAAGCTGCGTCATTTAGTTTATCTTTGACAGCCATTGAAATCACAGAACCTCGTGGATATTGAAAAAAGTAATCTTTGTAGGTATCCTGAGAAAACAATATTCTTGCGGGAAAAAAATGCCAAAATCAAGGAAAGGTTTGATAATGGTCACTCTGCACTATCAATTTCATTTAGTGAGCTCCGTTGTGGTCGTATTCATTCGTCGTACCCGCACAAGTGACGCCAAACGTCCAAGTCACCCCAAGTGGGTGAAAAACGGGGGCAAAGTTTGTATGGGACAACGTGATTCCTTGGTCCAATCTACTTTAAATTTTGCTTAAACATTCTTTAACAGAATTGATGGATGACGTGTTTTATATTTTATTGAAACTCATCGCCTCACTGGGTTAAAAAGGGGTAGAAAGTGTTTTTGGGGTTGATTTGCATCGAAGTTGATATCAATACTCCTTAATGCTTTTGATTTAAATTGCATTTTATCTTGACACGTTTAAAAATTCATTCCGATTTTATTAAAAAACGTTGAACTCACTTAAAAGCTTGGTGCAATGCAATACTGAGATTAATAAAAACGTAAAAAACTAATTAAAAATTGTATTAGCGCCTTTTTCGACTTCTATGCGGACGAAGTCGCGGGTAAAAGCTAGTACTTTTATATTGTGGATGTATGTATTAGTTCATCGATAACACAGTTATAACATTTACTAGCAATTTAAACTTATAACAATTTAGTATTATCGTAAAACAATTACGTTTAATTTATCTCTTAAATTAGATCACTAATTGGACTTTTACCGTTGTGGTTAATAAGCGCTAAAGTGAATTCATTGTGCTATTTTTCCATGTTCTTGGCCGCTTTCCCTTTTAAACTTCAGGAATGCTGGTATAGAAACATCTATATAACAAACTGAACTTAGAGAAATTATAGATTTTAATTAATGAAATGTGTGTAGCGCAAATGATTAAGTATATTTCTTTTCACCCTGTATCAAATTATAAGGAATTTATCTCATTGTTTGAAGAAAATATAATCAAAAAAATATAATTTTGTAATGAATCTGCTATAAATTCATACTTTTCAGTTTTTAACGCCTTTCCGAGCTTTTGTGTCTAGAATTTCATCTTGGGTCTATTATTTTATATATGCTGATACCTTGATTTTTTAAACAATATCCTATTTGCAATGATTCTTGACTCACCTCTTGTTGGATGATCTGTATCCTTTATAAACTATAAAAATGCGAAAAATGTCATATCTACGAGATTAAGGTTTCTAAAATAGGATTTTATCACATTTTTATGGTGTCATATATTAGGGTCAGCATATTCAATAAATCTACTGCCTTGCCTGTATTTTGCACACTTTAATATTTTCTTCAGACTGCTTACATCGAAAAAATGCCAGGTGTAGAGAATAAATGACGCGATTTATTCAGTTTATCATCTATTAATTTCTAGTGGATAACTAGTCATATGAATATATTTCCTCCTATAATATATTATTCAGTTTGTTTAAATATAAGAACTCACGATTAAAGACCCCATATTTGTTTTAAATGTATTTAAAATAATGATATGAGCAACTAGGAGCAGTAATAAATATTAATTGTGGATAGTTTAGATCGTTTTAAATAAGAAAAATTACCGTTTGGACAAAAGTCTGATTAATTCTAAAAATAATGGGAAATTGTGAAACAAGGTGTGCACTACTTTTAAGGGACCACGTACGACACCGACAAGGCTCGGCGAGGAAAAAGAAATAGTAAATTGTGAGTGTATAAATTTTGTGGGATATAAATTTGGATTGAATGGAGAATGGTTGGGGGATATGAGAAGTAGCAGCGGACAAGTTACTGGCAATTTAGTCTGAGAAGTACCATTTGTTAAACTGAAAGATTACTAAACGGGGCGAGTATGCGGTTGAAATGGAAAATGTAGACTGAAGATGAAACGCGGTATTTGTCTAATAATACAAAAAACGTGTTGGGATAAAAAAATCTCTGAAAGACCTGCGTTTATGATTCGGAAAGTATTACTATTGAGCTATAAACATATAAATGTACCAAATTTTAATTATCTACATGGCGTTCTAATAAGCCTTATGGTTTTCAAAACTATCAAATGGGGAAAAATAGAGCCACGAAACAATTTACTTGACTTTTCTGCAATAAGTTGACGTAGATTTCTACATAAATTGATTCTTACCTCAAAATTAAATCTAGTTGAGTTTGCCATAGTACATAATGTACATTCCATGTACGACACCCCCGTATTTGGAGCAGTACATTCACAATCGACGCATTGAGTAGGCATTGCTGCCCTGGCAAATGTCCTAGCAAAAACTGTTGCTACTTTTCTTACATTTTTCTTCTCGCCTTCCAGCAGTTTCGCACTGTATATAGTACCTATAACAGAAACGATATCTTAAAATTACAAACTTATATTTCTGTTGTGGAATTAGTTATTTATCAATTTTATTAAATAATTATGGAAAGATTCTACCTAGTAAGGGTTGAAATAATTAAATAAAATAAATAAAACGTATTCCTAAATATTTAATCGCTAGAAAAAGCAAGTGAAATTTAAATTATTAAAAATCATCAAAATAGCCTTATTACTGGACAGAATGAATCGATACGAGTTTTATTAAGACTACTAGAAACAATTGAAACGTCCTTTTTCACCAGACTGAACTGTTACGTTTGGTGACAGTTTTGGTTTCTGTACTTAGTAGTATTATGCTGCTGCCCAGTCTAACTGGCAAACTTCAGCTAATTAGAGCTTAAAGCTAGCTCCTGTTCTTGTCAAATGCAATTCAGAGCTGACTGGGGTCAGTGTAATAACCTATATCACATTCACATAATATAAACTCGTCTAAACAATTCCCGCTTATGTTTTTCTGTATGTATGTATTGCACTACGAGGGGAAATTTCTTTTTGCTTATAGAATGAGGAGTAAATAAATTTCCACTGTAGTTTAATGAGTTTCACTTACCATTCGTTTCTAGCGAAAGTGACTGGCAAAGACCCAAAGTAGATTTAGAATAGCTGATCGACTTTCTAAGTGGTTGATCCCCCACAAGATTTTTCATGTCTCTTTTTGTGTATGCAAATCTTCTGTCGATACCTGTAAAATAAATATACAGTAAGTAGTTTTTCGATATAAACGAATAACGAATTTGAAGGAAAGCAAGCCGACATTTTACAATTAACATATTTTAAATTTCAATTATAAAAAGATATAATTTCCTGGCACTATTTGTAATTCTTGTATAACCAATAGTAATAAATCGGAAAGTCATCAATATATAATTGCTTGATTTTGGCCCTTTCATGTGCCTATCGGGTATAAGACATTTCCACACTGAATTTAAAGGTACAAATACTGTATAGGTTTATTAGGGAACTAAGTACAATACCCTGTCAAGGAAACAGTTAAAAAATTGTTTACAATAACTAGACGGAAACTGCGACTGGTGGTCTATATCATATAATGGCGCACCCTTCAAAAATTACAAATAGCGAATAAAGATAAGTGCAAATATCCAGAACTTGCAGAATTTTTACTTCAATATCTGTTGCGTGGACAATTTTGAATACAGCTGATTAAACATATCTAGGAATAAATGTTTCCAGCATATATAAATTCCTTTATAGTGACTATATATTAAAGATGTATTTTGGTGTTTATAACATAACAAGTGAAGTGAAGAGTTTGACTCGAATGCCGAATTCAAAGCAACAAAAACACGTTATTCAACTTGATGGAATAAAGAAAAAAATACAATAGATTCGTGCTCTATATGCTTTTTGAATGCATTCAAGCTTAAGTATCATGTGTTGTATATTCGCTTTTAGAACGAGATCGAGGCTTTCTTTGTGAAGCCTTAAAATTTTATTCTAAATACAAATGTTTCTTTCGATAGCACGTGCATCACATCTTGGTTAAATTCCATATGCATTATATATTTATAAGCTCAGAATATGGACAATCTCTCAAGACATGGTGTGAAGCTTCTACCTGAACCTGAAATTTATTATTTGGAAATGAATAATAACATCAATCTGAATGTGTCTGTATTTCCATATTACTCCTTTCAATGAATCTACAAACTATATTTTCGCAGAACAGAATATGCTTACTTATCCAGCTTCCATTAGCGTATAGTGTTCTTACAGCACCTTAAGTACCAGAGTTCGACAACCTTATATGTAACTGTTATTGTTAACACAACAAATAATTCGGACTCTACGAGGTTAGTTTTTTTTTATTTCTCTCGAGGTAACTTAAAATACAACACTGCTCACATTAACCGCCATTATTTAGTTTCTGTTTAACAGCCATTAACAGCAATCAATCTGGTGAATTTTAACAACAATGAATTTCGATTGGAAATTTTTGAATAAAAAAACCTACACCGAAGTAAACAGCATCAGGTGTACTAAATAGATCAAATCTTGGTCCTCTATTATTCACATTATTCATTAACGATTTGGGCAATATAATTAAATGCAATAAGGTGTTTTATGCTGATGACCTATAACTATACTCGGCTATTTGTTTCGTAACATATACTAGCAAGAAACTCCTTACAATTTAGCCATTACCACTACGTCACATCTATCTATTAAGGACTTGAAATTATTTTCGACTCCAGTTCAACCTTCACTGAACACACATTGATACGAAGACATCTGAAGCCAGTGAAATGGATTAATAGTTCGGAATTCTCTCTTTACTCGTATATTCTCTATAACTTCCGGGATTATTTGTGCAATCTCCATGCGTATACGTTCCTTTAGTTAATTGATTTTTTGTGGTCTATTTTGGTACGTTTTACTTTTCAAGTATCTGCATAAAATGAAATCAAAAGGAGTTCAATCAGTTGACCTAGGTGCTCATTCTATTGATCCTCTTCGACCTAACCACTGATTTGGGAAGACATGCTGCAGCCACCAACCCATTCTGTGTTGGAACAACCAGCTTAATTCGGGGAGCACGAAAAAATTCTAAATATAGAGGTCTTGTTAAATTTTTTTCGAAACAGTATGGTCTTTTTCGTAGCCCAACAACGAAAAGTCTGACGATTGACATGCTCGTTTCATAAAAATGTAGCTTCATCCAAGAAAAAAGCAGTTTTTAAAAACATCGTATCACTATTTTCCATTAAAATTTCACAAATTCACCTAAAATTCCTCTAACATAAGTTCATGCAGTGAAGTTAATTTGTAAGGATACCATTCTTATTTTTTCAGTATTTTAAGAACTATTGTCATTATCTCATGCTACTTGCCGTGAACTAGTATTGAAATTATTTTTGAATGCTAATAGAACATTTAGTTTCTTGTTGTCGGATATTGATTTCCAATCAGAATTAAAATTTCAGTTCCGGTCAGTTCCATGTTAGTAAATACTTAAAAATTAGCAACTACAGTTTTGATAAGGTAACCATATTTTTTGATAAGAAATAAAAGTGGATCCAATATTTCAACGACAGTGACAGCCTTTACAAAATTTATTTAATATATCAAGAACAAGTTTATAAATAGGTTTGTTCGTAGAGCTATCAGAAACGGTTGGAAACAGTTTCCAATGGTTTGTGTTTGTTCTACGAACATACCTATTAACTGTGAGTGCAAGGAACACGTTAACGAATCAATACTTGGGGCAATAATCAATTACAATCATATTATAATGGTATTTATTTGAATTTTAGTTTCACTATCCACCTGTCAATAACGGGAGACAACTCGGCCCTAATAAAAATCTACCTGCCGGTCTTCGGAGACAACTCGGCTCCTCCCGATATTCAAAACCCCTTTCAAATGGGTTACTACAACACCCATCTTTCCATAAATTGATAGTTTCAACCCTTACACTGTGTTTTCATTCCACCCCTTACATAATAAACAATGTTTTCATTCCACCCCTTGAAAATGATGTATAAACATCGAAACCGGTCGGGTCTAAGTTTTTTGTAAAACTTATAAAAAATATTGTGAAATAAAAATAATGAGTATTTTTAAACATCGATACCCATATTTCCATTTAAAAATTGTATGGATAGAGTCATCACATCCACAGAGATGACATCATAAATAATAAGATATGCTAACGAAGCGCATGTTTGAAAATAAAAATCGACAGGTTTCAGGATTTTTCTCTTAAATCGCCGGATTGTGAAATAATGAATTTATTCGTTTCATTTGCACAATACTGTATACATATCTACAAACATATTTGAATAAAGCAATCATCACAATATCCATATGGAAAGCCTGGAGGTTAGACGTTCTTTAACATATTTGTCATGTTTATTTGAAATTATGTATGTCCAGGCATCCTAAGTTCTTTTAATTTCAATGAGTCACAATTTTATCGCAAGGTACAAGCTGACTTTTAATTCCGACCGAGCTAGGACCCCGTACTTTCATTATACGAAATGGGTTTAGATTAATTTCTCTGAATTTTTGATATGCTATAGAGTCGATCTCCTGAAAAAAGTGCCCATGGTAATATTTCAGTTCTATGATTAGTTACTGAGAATATTCAAAAGAAATATTTTGCTTTGAAATATCTTTTAATTATTATAAAAATTCAGCATGTCTGCAAATGAGGCATTAGTTTTAGACTTCAAAATATATATAGGTACTCACAAGGTGAATCAAGAAATACTTAAATTTTTACCACCTCTTATTTTTTACTGTACTAACTTATGACCCGACGCTCTTATACACGGTGAGACAAAAGGTAGGGGATGGCAAATATTGCGAAAATCGAGTTTTTGATAAATCACCCTGTACTCAAAATATGCGTCGCATGAGTTATTGAGTAATTTTTTGTTATTGATTTGGTGTTAGTACTCAATGAAATTCTTAAGACGTTGTTAGGATAAGTTTTTGAAATGTGCATTTTTAAAGTTATGGCTAATGATAAATTAAGTAGTAATTCAACATGGAACATATACAAGGTGTCCATCTATAAATTGACACATTTCAACAACTTATAACTCGAGAACGGAAAAAGATATCGACATGCGGTTTTCACTAAACTTCCTAAATTTACTTCTAGTTTCTGTTGACGTTGTTGCCGCATGTAATTTTTTTCTTGAAATTGACGAAAAAAAATTAAGGTTTTTGAACCAAAATTGTGATCTTAGATTAAATGGGACACTCTGTAATTCTTAAAACCTTTGAAAAGACCCTTTCTTCTTCTATCCAAAAATGTATACATTGTTGGCATTCACCCACGTTTTTAGGGAATAATTTACTTTTTCATGAAACCACTTCCAAATCTAAAGGACCACATTCTAACAACTTAAAACTATAGAATGAGACAAGGTATTGAAAACAGGTTTTACCGAAATTCTTAAAAATGTTTTAATTTGTATCTAACGTGGTTGCCAAGTCTCAAACGTCTGAAAGTTTCTTAAAAAATTTAATTTTTCAAATTCATATTGAGGTCTTCTTGCGAACAAAACTCCTATTTCTAATAATTATTTGCAAACCTTCATCCATAAATTATCATTTAAAGGATTATCGTAAGCATTTTCAGTACACATTTTCTATTTAATGTTCTCATTTTTGTAAATTGACTTACCCAACTGAGCATAGAATATGAATGACTTAATAAATGATATTAATTTATCAAGGGTGCTGTGTAACGCAAATAGAGTTGACAGAAGTGTCAGATTAGCAATAATTTTAGTGCAAGAGAAAGCTGGTACTGAAAAAAATGTTTACCAAAACCGAAAGAGCCCGGTGCGTTTTATTGTTTAATGAAAGTAAATCAATTACGCATACACAAAGAAGATTTAGAAACATTTTTGAAAAAAATCCGCCTACTAGAAATTCTATTATAAGCTGGGTAAGTCAGTTTACAGAAACAGGAACATTGGCGAGAAAAGAAAGACACATTCAAAACGCTCAAGATATTCTTTTAAATAATGTTTTACAGTTAAGAGAGATTTTAGAAAGAAACAATAATAAAATATCTATTAGAAAAATCGCTCAACCCTTACATATGTCAAAGAGTAAGGTGCATAAGCTTTTAAAGATAATAAAGTTTAAAGCATATAAGATTCAGACTTTCCAAAAAATTGAGAATCATGCAATCGAAAAGAGATTGTTTATGTGTGAGACGTTATTGTTTAGAAATCAACCAAACGTAAATTTAATAATGTCAGATGAAGCAACATTTCACTTAAATGGCCGCGTAAACAAACATAACTGTAGGATTTGGGGTGATGAAAATCCTAGAGCATTCAACGAGTTTGAAAGAGATTCCCCCAAGGTAAATGTGTGGTGTGGTACCTCCAAAACAAAAATTTATGGACCATTTTTTTTCCAAGAACAAACAGTAAATGGGAACAATTATACGGATATGCTAGAACTCTTTTTCTATCCTCAACTACAACAAGAAGGTATACTAAATGATGTATATTTCCAGCAAGATGGTGCTCCACCGCATTACTCTTTAATAGCGAGAAATTCTTTGAATATAACCTTTGGAGACAAGTGGATAGGTCGAGCTGGTCCTATTGAATGGGCTCCCTATTCTCCAGACTTGACTGTACCGGATTTTTTTGTATGGGGGTACATTAAGGACAGATGCTACGATCCAACACCTTCAAATTTAGCAGAACTGAGGAATAACATAATCAATGTGTTTAATGTAATTACTCCAGAAATGCTCCAAAATGCATTTACACATTTTTTATTGCGCTTACATACATGTATTGAACAAAATGGAGGTCATATTCAACAATTACTTTATTAATGTATGTTTTGTATTTTATTTTTAAGTAAAACCTGTTTTTAATGCCTTGTCTCATTCTATAGTTTTAAGTTGTTAGATTTGGAAGTGGTTTCATGAAAAAGTAAATTATTCCCTAAAAACGTGGGTGAATGCCAACAATGTATACATTTTTGGATAGAAGAAGAAAGGGTCTTTTCAAAGGTTTTGAGAATTACAGAGTGTCCCATTTAATCTAAGATCGCAATTTTGGTTCAAAAACCTTAATTTTTTTTTCGTCAATTTCAAGAAAAAAATTACATGCGGCAACAACGTCAACAGAAACTAGAAGTAAATTTAGGAAGTTTAGTGAAAACCGCATGTCGATATCTTTTTCCGTTCTCGAGTTATAAGTTGTTAAAATGTGTCAATTTATAGATGGACACCTTGTATTATAAAATTTTGTACCAATAAATTGAAAAGACCGGAATTTGTATAGACTTTTTTCAAATATACCCACCACGTAAGTACTTAATATGTATTTTGAAAATGCTAAATTCAAACAGTCTCGTTTTTATTCTTATATACCGAATAAGTGATATTCTATGGCTCAAATTAAAGTTTGTCCAGAATCAATTGCGACTGCTTGAACACACTTTCGTCTCCCTTGCCGGCTTTTCTCTTGATCGACATGCTGATGTTCCATTTTGACATGCATAAGCAGATGTTTACTATTTTAGCACGTAGAACGTAATATTTCAGAATGCAGTAAAAGATAAGAGCTAGTATAGTTGTGAGTAAAATTATTTTGCACCGTTTCTCAATTTGTCGGCGAGATAAGGAAATCTGTAAGCAAAAGCAGAACTGGTTTCAGACAAATTTTTCATTATTGAAGGATCCCAACGCACTAGCGATATCTATACTCTCTTTTTCCAATGAATAGCAGTTTTACCGATAACTGTAATAATGGATTTTCTTGAAACCTTTGTCAATAATGTATTCTCCATGCTTTGACCCATTATTTTCTTGTTTCAGTTGCCTGTAAATATTTTGTATCATATTTTTCGTAGATCGGGACTAGAACATACCAAATTTTTTTCTGTCTATTGTCTCAAATCCCTACTCTCCACTTTGAGATATTTCAAAACCTTTGGTAAAAAAATTTAATAATAAAATATTCATGTTTTATACATACAACAATCAAATAATTTATTTTATTCACTGCGACATGGAATCAAGCAGAATAAATAAATAAACTTTGACATTGTTTATGTTGGCATCATATACGTTTGTTTACTCTTCTAGTATATATATTCATTGTTCGGAGCCTATAACAATATCTTCCTCTTCGAGTGGTCGCCAAAAAGCCATAATTTTAATTATTACCAACAAAATAATATTAAAACAAAATCTCAATCACAGCAACATCTAAGAACACAATATCTCGTAAATAACATAAATTAACTAAGCCCACCCTGGGACGTTAACACTCCATGTGGACTAATAACTCAAGTACATTTTTCATAGACCAATCGGAAGCTAAATTGCACCAATGAGAATAAATTGTTCGCGGGAAGGTCAAGACTAGAAATGATTTATGGCTTTTTTATCTTTTCGGCTTTTTAATCCTCAGAAAGACCTTGCCGCATACTGTTATTTTATTGTGAAACAGTTCAAACTAATTCTACTCACAACTATAAGTGTTTCATTTTAAATATTTCTCGACTCACCATGTAACTATCAATATTTTTGGTTAAAAATTCGTCTTACCGGTAAGGAATAACAGTCGTACTAAATATTTGTAATAAAAATGCTTTACTAACTAAAATATTATTTTTGAAAAACCGTTACTTTCCATCTTTAACGTCATGTATCTCTCGAATTTTCCCAAGAACATTTTTGTTTAGGAGATTAAACTATACAACACATCCAAATTTCAAAAGAATTAACAGAGATGCATTTTGCATGAGAGGATTTTTTGGTAATAACCTTTTAACACTATGATCAATAATTTTAGTGGAATTTATAAGTCGTGTAATATTTTCTTTGACAACCTAGCATACATCAAACGTATAGATAGAATATAGGATGTTTGATAGGTTTTATTCGTATTGTTTTCGGTATCTTTAATTTTTTTATGTATAACTTTCTACTTATTTGTTAAAATCTTCTGTAATATACCTATAGGTATTTCTGTGCATTTGTACACATTGTTCTCCAAAGGAATAGACACAATGGAAACTATTATTACACGCTTTATATTTAGCTTCCCTTGCATGTATGTTTGTTTGTAGAGCAACCTTTAAACTTGATTTTTACTCACTTTAAACGCTCAGATTAATTTGAAATTTTGCAAACTCGTCAAGGACCGATGACTATACAATATAGTAGTATACAATATACAATATACAAGTATACAATATAGTAGTAAAATATAGGGTGTTCCAAAAAAAACATAACTTTAATCTGGCATGGAGTTTGAGAAAAACTAAAAAAAAGTTTTGCACCGCTTCGTTGCGTGGACTAACATAAATCCATCACAACACACCAAGGACCAAAGAACATTCAATACAGTGGGTTTCTCCAGGTGAACGTACATTTAAGACCAAGTTAGGTCTGTCGGCCAATTAGGTCATGGCCACAGTTTTTAGGTATAAGTACATAAATGCTTATGTAGTCAGTTGACGATTAACTCAGGCTTACCGGATACTGCGCAGTTCCTTCTTCCGGATTATCTATCAATACAGATTTTCGAATTTGTTTAGTATAATTGAACTCTACCTCTTTTGGTGACATAATGACATCATAATGTGCCATTAAATAATATCTATAATGCGAAATTGCTTAAATCAACATTTGTATAAAAAATTTACGTCAACGTAAAACATAAAAATTTATGTTTACGCAAATATATAGTACAAGCTGATTAAAAGTAGAGTAGGAAAAGATGAATTAATGAAACATGGGAAGGATACATTAATGCAAAGAGCGTGTTTAATAATTTATGAGCTTATAAACAGATACAGAGTAGTTTATATTATGTCCAAGGACTTAGTGACCACAAACCCACAAGGACTAATCACTATCTGGTCGATATTAGTGATTTCATTTGGTCAACCTCCCCCCAATGTGCAAAATTATTAGTTTAGTTTTTTTAATGTAAATAAAATATATGTTTTGGTTGGCTACTATTTTTTAAATAGCAAATGAATAAAAACTGGTTTCTCATTCTAAATACATTGGTGAAATTAAACAATAATCGGGTCTTGAAAAATGTATTAAACATTATATAATGAAAAATTACTTCCTTAGTGCCTATTGAAGGGTGGTAGTAAATAGACATCGTTCAAACCAAGTATATTGGTGATTAGTGTACATAGGTTGGAAGGCTGCAGGCTAAATCTGCACATTGGATACTTGATATATTGAAGACATTACTTTAAGCTTTAAGCATATTGATGACTGATCGAAAATCTCCGTAACCGTCAATATCAACTATTTATATTCGACGTCATCACATGTGTATATATATATTTCTTATATTTAAATCAATAATTATTGACCTACTTGTATTGACCAAAACAAATATATGATACGGGGTGCATGTATTTGGATAAATACATCACAGCTATACTAAACTTGATACTACGGAACAGTTACAGTTATAGACTTCAAAGTATAAAAAAAAATAATACACGAACAAATATTCCGATATGGAAGAAGAAGGTTAACATTGTTTAATTTTATGAATATTGTAGTGAAGCAGACAATGGAAACAATTTTGAGTCAATTAAAGCAATAATAGAAGTTTTTCAAATGGAACAGAAAGACAGAGGAAGGCCAAAAAAGCATTGATTGTACTTCGGATGGTCCAAATGTGCCCATGCGCGAATGATAATAATCGCAAGTACATTATGAATACCATAGTTTGAAGTACTTTATAATTTAAAAATCTTTATTAAGTACGTGAAGTGATTCAGACATGGAAAATACACTAACACCCTCCCTTCCCTATTCCGGGATGATGGATGCAGGTTTTCTGTGGTTTTTCCTTGCATCTTAATTTCCGCAATGATCGAAATCGCGATACATTGCGGAAATTAACCAAATGGCCATCCTTGGGTGCACAGCCACATCTGTCCCTACTGCGACCGTCACTTTACTTGTTTTTTAATCAATCAAACCCTGAAGAGGACTAAATCTCCTATAACAGGATAGAATCAAAATGTTTGTAATATCTAAAGAAGGATAATTTAAATTTCAATAGCAAAAATTTTACAATACTAATATATTTTCGTCAGTTTGCAGGTGGAAATAATACCTACCCGATTAATCACTCAGCTATTTTGTTAATCGTTTATCAACAAGGGATTAATTTGTGAAACCACTACCTACGTACCTATTATTAATACTTAAATATGACATCGACTACAAATTTTACCATTACTCCAGTAAAGAGTTTTTCTATGGCTGCCTTAAGGGAAAAAACCGAATTAATAATGAATAATAATAAATTAATAAAAAATATACCAGTACTCATTGACCGCTTACGGGTAAAAACATTTTCAAAAATTATATTATATAAATCATAACTTGAATTGGTTTATCCGCAAATACTCAATACTCTGTCCGTGACAGTGATATTTCGGACTTAAAAAGTGACCGTACAAAACTGGTCAGAGAATTATCCAAACTTGTTACAGCCGCCCTGTACAGATAAACAGGGATTTGCATACGTAAGGAGCAATTCTGTGAGCAAATGCTAAATTTTAACACAAGGTCAAAAATTAGACAATCTACTAACTCCAAAAGCTTTAGCATTTTAACGGAAAACTCTTAATCGGACACCATACCTGTTAAAACTTGAATCCTAATCTCGACTATGTATACATTAAAACTCTTACAGCTGAAACTTCGACAAATATAGACTCTATTTTGTGCTATCAATATGGCTGACACGAAGTATAATTGTATGTTGATCTTTATCAAACTTAAAGTTTGAATATTTTGTTGTAATGACATTGAGAAGATACTATGAATACACTTGGAATGCAATTAATTAAAAATGCTGCACTTGTATTCATTTGTATAAGTACATTAACCCAGGGAAGAGTAGGAATAAAATATAACAAAAATGTAAACCTTAATTGAGTGAGAGATGCCGTGTCATGGAGATACGAAGATATAAATAATGGCCTAATTAGTTTAAAACTTGCGAGGGGATCATCAGAGTAAGTGAAAACCTCAAACATTTAGTTAAACAACAAACATGTTATTAAACGTTGCACAGAAGAAGAATAAGTAATAAATTTCTTAACCCAGATTTATACTTCCAAGAAAAATAATTCTACAACATTCTAATAGAATTTTTCCATTTAAACACGTCTAATTTTTTTGTCACATGTTCTACCAAAAAAAATCCAATATTTATCTTATTTACTCATCTGTTTGCTGAGCGATTCTTAAATAACGTCAAGAAGGTGCAATTAGCCACGGAATATAATTACGTTTATAAATTAGTTGATTAAAACAATGTGTTTGCTTAAGCGTTCTGTATATCTAGGCTGTAACGCTACTGTAACATTATTTGGAGATCGATGAAGTCGTAGATCCTTTAACAGAAATTTTCTATAATTAGTGGAGCTGCAAATTTGAGTTCATTTTGCTAACTTACAAAGGTCTTGGAAAGTCGATAGGTTCAAAAAATGCAGAGGGGTTTTTGTTTACATTTTTTTTTGTTTCACCGATATTTTTGGCATTTCGATGAGTGAGTGGTAACTTTGGGGTGAAACTGTTTAAGCTGCTCCAGCATTTAGACAAGAAAAACTACTAGTGTTGGTTTTTCCGTATTAATTATCCAATTTTAAAATTATTGGAAAGGATACGTATTCAAGTGGTAAGAACAAGTTAACTTTGCGCTACGATTGTCTGAAAATTTTTGGATTGTCTTTTGTCACTTATCCCAATGAGTGCCACAATATTGTCTTGCTAATGGTGTCCCAAATCCAATAAACCGTAAGATATGGTAAAATGACGACTACATTAATTACAAACAAGTTACACTGGATATTCATTTTAAAAATTCCAAAATAATCATTCATTACCAATTAATAACTACAACGATTTCTGCTCACATATAAAACGTAATCTAATAGTGTGAAACATATAACTCAGATAATTCGGCTTCGAACTCGGAGTTTCCTTTTAACTTGTAAATTTTATTATTGGATAATATGAATGGGATGTTCATTGCTGAGCGAATACCACACGTTTAAATAAAAACTTGACAATCTTCCATGATATGATAAATGTTATTTTTTTCACTTACATTGGAGGAAAGTTTTTTTGTAAAATTTTGTATTAAGTTTTCATAACAATAGATATTTTGGTCACCATGTACTCGTATGTTACTAAATAATTTACTGAGAAAGTTTCTCAATTAAATTGTATGTTAGGCTTCGATTGTGATCCAATGATGATTAATTTGATAAGTTTGGAGAGCGTGGCATTGGAATTATTGTCAATGACAGTGGTATTACCTCGTTATGGTAAATGATACAGATTCTGCTACGACCACTGACGTGTATAAAGTTTAACATCCAGCCAAATGCGTAAATCACCGATAGATGGTTTTCGAATATTGTCACCAAATATCTGAAAATCTAAAATCAAGTTTTCGCATCATAGTATTTCGTCGGAAGGAGCGGCTGGAATGGAAAGTACATAAATTAAAATTCAAGAAATAATTAATCTGACTGGGTTAATCGGAATTGTGTCTAGACAAAAAAGTTTGTTCTCGAATATGTTTAGTTTTCTTGAAATAATAAATTGTGTATTATTTTTTTATTGGGGCGTCAACAGGAGAGGTTATTGGCCCTCATTAAAAATTACATTAAAAAACGTAAGTACAAAACTTCTCAACACTAAAATGTTAGTATTATAAATTTTTTCATATGGATTTATTTCTTTCAGAAATTCCAACGCCTGCTTCATAACGGCACTGTTATCTGCCAACAATTCTCACCAGTTGTTGCCAATGCCATGTCGGATTCGGTTATCTCTAAGATGAACACATCTTCTATTAAGATGTTCAATCGTAAGTATATTATTATTATTAAATTAGCTCCAGATTTCTGGAACACTAAATACCTCGTTAAAATTATACAAAAATCAGTTTTTACATTTGCAAATACAGAGCTCGCTTTCAAAACATATCGACATAGACATGCATTCTCCTAAAGCGAACGGTCCAAGCAAATGTCTGTCTCTACAGAGGCAGGCTTGTCTGGCAATTACTGGTGCCATTAGCACCGCATAGCCATGGAAATCCTTCTAGATCTTCCTCCTCTCCATATGTTACCAAACAAGTGTTATACTATGGCAGTCATGAACTACATTGTCTGAATAACCATATAAAAAAGGTTGAAGTTGTAGGGAAACATTAACAGAATGTTACGGACAAGTTTACGCAGATTGTGGAATGCCATGAAAATTTGAATAAGCACGGAAACATTCAAACGGATCGCAGCAATAGAAGAAGACTTAGCTACTCAAAGTTTAACAGAAACAGATGTTATAGAGAGGAAACCACGTGGACATAAGAGATTTAATTGAAAAGCTGGTCAGAAGGATACTCTTGAAAGGCCAAGAAATAAAGAGAGCTCATTCGGAAAGAATGGAACAATTGTGGACACAGAAGAATGCCAACTTATCAAAAACACTGGCTGTACCTCACGTGCTCTTATGTGCCCGTGAGCATTTGGTTAATTTTAAAAGCTGTATAGCGCTTCACCTCGATAACTGAAATGGACAAAAATATTCATTTGAACTTGACTAATATTATGTATACTCTGGATACGAGCTGTATTATATACTTGTTGCTACCAGCTATTAATCAATACAATGTTAACTTCTTTGTTTGATTAAGTAGGATGCACTGGCACCGTTGGCGATATTCGGTACCGAACACTGGTTATACTACCACATTCGGTATTATATGTTGACTTCCATTATTGTGTACGAAATGTTTGTTTGCTAAATATTCACCAGCCGTTATTGAGGTGAAGTAATTAGATCGGCCCCAACAGAAGCTAATGTTAATGTTTTTAATCTGATTTCCATGCGAAGAAAAAAATTTGCGCACAATTTCTGTCACCTTGTGCTTCAGCATAAGACACAAAGCACTTGTCTCTTGGAATTCGTGAGTGATACGTACCTAATTTGTAACCTCTAATACTCTATAAGGAATTTCCTCTTGCTTAGACCTGTCATGTTACTTGTTAGTCACGTTAGTGGCATGTACATTGTACAGGGTGTAGGTCATAATTATAAATTACAGTAATACGGAAACGAAGGGTGTATAAGCTAGGTCGTATACCGACAAGATTATTCAAATTTCTTAATAAGCTAGCTCTAATCGCTTAGCAAATGAGCCTGATTGACTGCGTGGTGGAGTGCCATCCCCTGCAGTTGACAGTTGAAAAGAGAGAGAGTTGTTTTCTATATTATTTATTTTTTCTAACCTATTTTGGACTAAATACTCGTTTTCTCTATTTTACTCTACTTTTACTTTATCATAGGCATAAAACATTAAAAGGACTAAGATATCCTCTTAGTCAAACTATGACCCTTTCTCCTTTCTCGCAAATCTAATATCCCAACCCCAGTCTCCCGAAGTTGGTATATTTAATATCGGATTAAGAGAATAAGGATCACACATATAACAATGTCTAATTGGAATCCATAATGTGGAAGCATCTGACTATAAATGAGAGGCAGTGGATGAACATCCGTAAAGTCGTAAGGTTAGCTTATTGAGCTACGAGTTTACCGGTTATTTGAAGTAGACATGGGACTTATTGGACACAGTGGCATATTTTAAAGATTTACGTTTTACTGGAAATTTGACCGTGAATAAATATTCGACAATTAGAAGAAATAATAAAAACGTGCAGTTACAAAATCGTTAGAAGATTTGAATAAGCACTTCCATAAGTTGTTACTAAAGAATAGAAAATGGTATTATATACTTGAAAGATAAAAATAAAATAAACTGTTATAGCGTTTAATATTGGACAAGTACGTGATTTGCATTTTTTTAACTTCAGTCTGAGCTTGGAGCAATTTCTATATTATATTCTCTGTTTCCAAATAAATTAATCTGTCTTATAACTTATTATGTCATGTCCAGTAACCCTCAGCAAAAAGTCATTTGTTCGTGGTCCCAGCAATCATAAAGAAAATTGTTGAACATAAATTACGTCTCAATAAAAAGTCTAATTTGCCAGTCCTTATGAGCATTAATCGTGTTTTAGAGCAATCAACTTCAACGCTTTTATTTGTAGGTATCTAGATGTTTCTACACTCATTAGGCCTGTCTTTGAAACGTATGAAGACACGTAACTAGTACAAATAGTGTCACGTCTGAATATTTCTAGTATTTCAAGAAAATGCCTGTTTATATCGTTAAGGTGGGCGTCGTCCCAGCACTGTAGTGGACCGCCTCTGATGCGATAATCACAGTGAAGCAGTGTCGAGCGCAGTTAGTATAGTTGATGTAAAAGATATTGTGCAGCTATCTAATCGTATATCCCCTTTAAGTTATGTTGCGGAGCTAAATCTCTCTGAAAGGTATTAATATTATTTTGGCTACTTACCAAACATAATTCTATATTGTATTTGTATTTTGACCCATCATCGTATCGTGTGTATCATACTAAGTTTCGTCCAAATAGATAATTGGCCGGTTTTCTTCTCTATACCTATACTTAGTTACTTGTTCCAAGTATTTATACTGCATATCCACTATTCTTCTGCTTTCCACGACTGTTTGACGTGTATTAATCGTTTTGAATTTGAATCCCAATTTTTTAATCCAGTTTTCAATGGTTTTCTTACAGCAATTTACATTACAGCCGGCATTTGTCAATGTATTTCTTATTATTTCGTAGGTAACTTATTACTTTTGTAACAGTCATAATATGGTGGTTTTTAATAATTTTATCGAAGACACATCTAAAGGTTTGACCAATCCCTTATCACATCGCTTCTTGCGTTCATAAGGCCCATTCTTGGCTATTTTACGTATAGTTGACAGAACTTCTGTTAAATCAGATACTGCTTGCATTAATACTGTTTTTTCATCGAAACCAAACTTTTCTCGTAGATTCTTATACACATTGAAACATATTTTCTGTGCTTCCAAATTTAAATGTCGTCGAATCCTGTTTTCATAACTTTCATTATTATTTAAATTTTCGTCGTTGTTACACACAATATTTTGGACCGAGCTCGATATTTCCCAAGGACGCCACATGGCAAATATATAATTTTTAACTAAAAATATAATTGCTAATAAATATATGAGTACTTACTTACAATTTCCACACACACTTTCTTGATGTCAGACCTCCGACTAAAGAGAAACCTGTTCGAGTAAAGCAAATAAACTCTCTCTCCAAAATAGTTATAGTTCAGACAAAGATGTAAAAAATAATGAATTATTTGAAATTTACAATAATTTAAATTATAAAAAATAACACAAAACACAGGAAAAGCTTAAACGCCTTAAATTCAGGCTTCCGGAAACTATCGCTGTCGTTAATATTTCAAATTTATTTAGTTTATTTCAGAATCTTTATTATTCTTAACAATATTGTAAATTACTTATTTATCACGCTTTTGCACCTTACTTCCTTTTCAGAAAAAAATACTGACTCTGAGGGATACAAAAATTAATTTATTACGGTCGTCTTGAAGCCGGCCTTATCAATATTATGTAGTGAGATATCTTGATAAAATTTTACTTAAAAGCTACCCTGTTATACATTCATTGGAATTCTATTTATTATTTTCCATTCGACAACCGTATTGTTATATACTTTTCCGCAATAACTTTCTTTTTCTCGAGCGCCTTATTGGAATTTTACATTCCATGTCACTTCTATAATTAAATCGATTATAACGACACCTCAGTGTTAAATTTCCTCAAGCCACTTAGGCTGCTGAGTGTGCCAAAGAAAGGGACAAACATATACTCGAAAAATAGTTACGGCAGTCTGATAAAAAGGAAACCGTATTGGCTTAATAAGGGAATGAAACTAAATCGTTATAAAGGGATACATTGTTTTCAAAAACCTTGTTGGTAGTTAACAAATAAGTTTACTATTAAAATGTATGCGATGTATTTAAACGTTAACTTGACCAAATAAGTGTCAGAATATGGTTCACAGACCGGTATAAGTATAATTGGTATCAACTGGCAAACAAAACACTTCCGAGTTTCTATTTATTGTGTTAACTGTGATCGTTGATGCTCATGACATTTTTATTTTTCCATAGAAAAAAGTTATTTAGTAATGCATGGCATCGTTTAGTATGCTTTTGAATTTACATGAGAAACTGCATATGTTAATAGTAATGTTTGCTGAGAGGAACTTTTAAACCATGAAAAACGAAAGGTAAAATTATCATATTAACGTTCCGAATAATATTATCTTGCAGGTTAAGCATGCAAGAGTAATATTATTTCGGTTATCACAGTCTGTATAATTGGAATTTTATCCTATAGAAGTACATAAAGAGAAAATTAAACATTAAATATTAACTGTGAATTTTTTGGTTTATGACGCACAACATAAAAAAAATTTTCACGCAGTCAGCGTTACCAAGCTTTTGAAAAGTAATAAAGTTATGGTTTACTAATGCCATAACAGCACATATAGGTACTAATTTTTGTGAAGAGTTTAATTGAAGGTCGCTAACAAGAAAATATCATTTACTGATGCATCCGGACTGGTCCTAAGACTTCTAAGTAATGCTTAGAATATTCGAATATCTTAATATGCATATACTTTTTAATCGTGTAGCAGCAGCACTTAAGTTGAATGTAGTCTGTGAATAATATTTCACTAGTTGTGAAGCGTCAGCAAGGTTTAAAGTTTGTTTGCAAGCAATAACTATAATCATTGTTAGACAATGCTAAAACTAACTTATTATCAAATAAAAAGAAGAATATTTGATAAACTTTCAAGTGCTTGGCAAAATAGTCCAGTTATGACAGCCAGGCTCTGCTTAAAGCTATCAGCAACCCAACAACTAGGTCTAGACCGGTAAAAAACTGTAAAGAATCCCTCAACAGGCTGGCAAGAGACAACAAAGTGTCTCTAATATGGGTGCCGGCACATGAGGGGATTGCAGGTAATGAAATGGCTGACCAGTTAGCTAAAGAAGGCTCTAAACGAGACTTCATAGGTCCGGGACCGTTTTGTGGAATCACAAAAGATTGCATAAGAGGGGAAATCGGGAACTGGCTAGATAGGGAACACCAACTAAAATGGAGGTCGACACAAGGGCACCTCCATACAAAGAGTTTACTTACAAGGAACTCTCAACCAGGCTATTGAAACTGGGCAAAGTTAGTGAACCTTTGTGCAGGAAATGTGATCTTCATGATGAAACACCTACTCACATACTCTGCTTCTACGAGAACTTACACGGACTCAGACGGAAGCACTTTGGAGAGGAACCTATACAACCATTACAACTACTGAAAATCCTTCCAGTCAAACTAGTGGCCTACATAGAAGACACAAAGCTTCTGGAATGGAAGTAGATAACATGGGAAATGGTGCAAAGATTCAGTTCAAGTGCCTGGGCTGATGAGCACAACCCAACCGAATGAATGAATGAATGACAGACGTCATGGAAACCGGCTTTTATACTGTACGAGCTATATAGGATTCGTCTGCACAGAGAAGTAAATTATACTTGGAACAAGTAGTTGAAGAATACAAATTAACAGTTGAAAGTTAACCAGGTGTGACTTGTGAGGAATTTAAAGTAACATTTTTTAATCGAAAAATAAAATAAATGTATGCTGTAATTTGATTAAAATACTCACCGAATGGGATTTTGACTTCTCGTCCTTTCTGGATTGTAAACTGATTGTTCATTAAAATGTGCAAGGAAATGGCACTTTCCGATAGTAGTTGATGAATCGTTGAATAGTCGTGCTAAAAACAATTTAAATTAAATTTTCGTATTCGTAGATGAGAGAAATATTTGATCGTAAGATGGGCTTTCATGATATAAATTCTCTTAGCTTAAACCGAAAAATAAAGTTTCTAAAATGTACTTTTTGTGTTTCGTTTTATTGTCCTGGAAATGGCAAGAAGTGATATTTTAATACTTTTTTACGAGTAACAGATTGTAATATTTATCTGCAAGATGTGATTCAACAATTTTGTTAGATGTTAACTTTATGGACGGAAAGGACATAAAAATGTAATTATGTCGGGAAAAAGTGTAAACAGCAAATATAAACACAACATTGACTTCCAAGAATAAAATAATAATTAATATGTCAACATTAACATCACTCGTATTTCTATTAAATATTCAACAACACCACTTTTGACATATCTTAAGCGATACCAGATTTATCTGAAGCCCCTAACGGTATCAAACTCTTATAAAGGTTCATTCCCTCTCCCCAACTAGTTACCACTTGTTTCATCTCGCAATTTTTATACAAAAACAATTAAAATTTTGAGGCACGTTATCAAGCACAGAAACCATTTTTCTTCAGATACCGCAACTACCAAAATGCAAATGGAAGGTTAAATAAATGGGGCACTACCCTCTACTTACAGCAATCTGTATAATTAAGTTTTCACTTTAATCATCCACCATACACGCACCACTTTTCAGAGGGGTTCTTTACAAAGTTTTCAGACCTTTTCCAGCTCCATAGCCCTAGCTATATTATATAACCCCGATGAATTGATATAAGTACATTATTAATGTGCCTTAAGAGTTATCAACATAAAGAATACAAAAATTAATCATATTTTAAGAATAGATAGTTACTTACTTGCATGTTGTTTCTGTTACATTCGGAACAGGGCACCAAAATAAAGTTTCTTGAAACTCCAGGTCGGAATATCAAATTAAATGCAAACATAATGCCGTTGAACATATCACTGCTTCCGTTACCTAGGATTAAAAAAAAACTTTGTACAATTTCAGATCTCTCAATCTCTTGAACTGAATACAATCAACGCATTACCAAATTAGTACAGTCATTTACCGCTCGTTCCGCAATATTTGAAAAATGGCACCAATAGCAGTTTTTTGATAATATCTCCATTCCGACTAATTTTATGATGAAAACAGTTATATAGGGAGATCCATTAGTGCGAGTCCAATATCTTGTAAATCCTCAAAGATATTTGAATACAATTTTCACCAACTGTAGCCGGCCTAAAGACGCATATTTTAAAATTAGCCGCAATTGTACATCGTGTTCTAGAACGTCGTGCCAAGTCAGAGTTACGTTTTTCAATTGTATTTTACTTCAAATTTGAATTCTGCTTGACTTCGCTATCTGGTCCATCAGGAACAACAAACCGAAGAAGATTTCGAAATTGGCATAACATGTGGATTAGGATTATTGGGGACACAACCATAAAAAAACGTGAAATTAAATGTTTAGCCATAACGCATATTCAAGTAAAGTTTGCGGCGCTCCTACGACAAAACTATTGATTTTACAAAAGAAATTGTTAATACATACGTTGTAGGAAATTTTCTCTAGTTTAATCTTGTATACGGATGTTTTCATCATAAAATCAGTCGGAAAGGAGATATTATCAAAAAACTGCTATTATGCGCCATTTTTCCATTATGGCGGCACGAGCGGCAAAGATACGGGGTGGCAAAGCTGAAATTCGGAGAGAGCACATTGTAATCCATAAAAATACCAATTTTCAAAATTTTCCAGGTAAAAATTCCAAATGAATGACCAATATATAACAAAAGTAAGATGCCGAATATGCATAAAAGTATTGACGACTAGCCTAGGCTCATATAATGAAATGAGGATCTATTGTAGGTAAAGTTTTCGGAATGTTCATGGATAGTAACCATCAGACCTACCATTAAACCGACAACCAAATATACTACCATGTACCACGCTTCCATGCAATTCAAACAAAAAGCAAATACTAGCAAACATGAAGTTTCGGATAATGTGCATGATAAGAATAGAGGTGCTTGTAACAGCCTAGTGTGCCATAATGTTCATCACAAACTGTACATCATTCTCATATGAACATATATAAATTAATAATACTATTTTCACAAGCTGAAATTCGGCAACGACGCTCGTACTTAAGCGTCTCGATGAAACCAGATAATATACGGACTACTTCGTATAAATCATCCTCCCACATTTCATCACCCTCATCTACTCCACTTCAAACTCTTAACCTACGCAGCCTTCCACCCAAATTCTGCTCTCATAAGGAACTTTCCATCCTTCTGAACAGATACGAAAATTTAAGAGACTTCTCAGTTTCTGAAGTGATACTTACATATGAAAAATACAACACAACACCCTCCCTTTCCTTTTCCAGGATGATGGGTGCAGGTTCTCTTATGGGTGCACACTCACAGCTGTCCCTACCGCGATCATAAACTCACTTACTTACTTTTTCTTTCAATCAAACCCTGAAGAGGACTAAATTTCTATAACAGGGTAGAATCAAAATTTTGCATTCCAATGAAGGATACATTCATATGCAATTCAAATAATGCTCGACAAAAAAAAACGATAATATGGTTAGAAACATCCACATTAATTTATTACGAATTACATTTTCGACACCCTGTATACATTTTTTGGGTGAATCATTGTCCTAATAGATAAGCACCGACCGCCGGCAATCTTGCGAGGATCATTAAGTATAGTAGCGATACCTCGACAATTGACACGCTCGTATAAATCGCCGTTAATGTTTATTTGATTATAAATATTTAGTTATTAGATCATTTTTGCTAAGTGAAGTTATTAAAGTGCATTTTATTTGTATACATATTTGATTTTTCTAACATCACTGAGGATTGTACTCTTCGCCTGCTTTTGCTGTGAACAGGGTGAACTCGAGAAAATTACTGTAAGTAATGAAATCCGATATTATATTCTGATTTTGTCATACATACATATACATTTGTATTATGTGTTTTCAGTTGCCTTAGGATTGTAAAAAAAAGGAAAGGATCAGGCTTTAATTAATTCATTAGTAAAACATGTTTGAATAATGAACTATGTTATTATCAACGTTGCATAAAGAAAACGATTATATAAGTAGGTAGCATTCGTAAAAATCACTATAAGCTCCTAACAAAATCATACGACATCGATGACACACCGGTGCTGTTTGTTTGTTTGGGTTAAAAACCTATTTGGTTTTGTTCTTAATCGCTTATTTTTTATATTATTGTATTAAAAATAAACTTTTATTATTTTTCCGATCAAAGTCAAAATTGTATCTCTACTCTTCGTATTTTTATTCGTAATTATATTGTTTAAAGTAAATTGAACATCAACTAAATATGCTTTATTTAATATGTACCTACTTTGAAATACCGGTTTCTTGACAATAAGCAAATCTTTAATTAATTATCTTCGTCGGCTACAAAGGATATTATGTCAACTCCTAATCAACTGTTTTAAGATGCAATCATTGATCGGTATTATGTGTATGTGCTTGATACTTATTTAATGCGCCACTCTGTCAAAAAAAGTGACTTTTCCCAATGCGTGGGCTAAGGAACATTAGGTCCTCTCTTTTTTTGTTATTTTGGTACAAATACTCTTAACATATGTTGACTTTATCAGTCATTTCGTTTTTAGCTAATTCTGGACAGATATAAAGGATATACTTGTTTTGTTGTACTTGGCGGGTTTTTGCCATTGAAATTATACAATATGTTGTAAATTTGTTGTGAAAAATAAAATTAAGTGCTCCAGCTCACTTGAAATGTTGACTTGGCATTGAGCGAGTCTAATAAAAGCAAAAACATTTTTATAGGAGCTACAAGCTCTTCACAGAAAACCAACATTGTTATCTAATCACTATTAGATTGGAGCTGAAGATGACGGAATATGGTATGGCTCAGGCGATTCAATTTTGTGGGATATTTTGAGCAAGAGCGTCTGTCAGCGAAAGCTATTTCGAAATTACTAAATTTAGACCAAAATAACCATGGCTTGAGCAATGGATGCGACCAGATGGACCAAAACCGAAAAAAGCACGAAAATCTCTGCCAAATGTAAAAGTTTCGCTCACTGTTTTTCTTTTGATCTCAATGGCGTGGAGCATATGAATTCTAGCCAAAAGGTCGTGCGATCAATTAGGAATATCACCTCGAAGTTTTGCGTCGTTTACCTGAAACAATCCGAAGAAAACGCCTGGACTTGTGGAGAAACAATTGATAGCTTTTGCACAACGATAATGACATGCTTGTTCGTGATTTTTTGGCCAAAACAAACACCATAATTACCGTATTCAACGCACTTGGCCCCTTTTGCGACTGTTTTCTTTCTCCATAACGGAAGAGTCACTTGAAAGAGGAAAAACTCAAGGCAATACGAAAAAGACTATATCAGAAGTGATTCGAGGACTGGAAAAAGCGCTGGCATACACACGGAAATTACTTTGAGCATCTATCTACAAAATGAAATTAATCAAAGTAGTCAATGGTTATCCAAATCGTTAATTGTAAGAATATTCTCATTTTGTCATAAATAATCAACGTATCAAAATATTTGAGATATCCACTGATATTTAGGAATGTAAGTATTTCGTTCGCGATCATTTTCAAATCTTAATATACTTCCATAATATAATATATAGAATGTGTATTGAAATTCGAATGAACAAAACGGTCGCCTTGTTAAACCTCAAATTCTACAAACACGTTTTTTTCTTTAACTGATTTCACTGTACTATGCAACAAAGAGATCAAGGCCTCTTGTGTTTGCGGTTGCATTTCAATCGCAGAAAAGGTTAGTTGTATTTGTTTGCGTTTGCCTTTCAAACTTTTGCGAAGTCGAAATGTTTAGACACAACCGTCAAAACCGCTATCGCTTCATGCCTGTATAGGTATATAAAACGGAGAAGAACACACAAATAAAATCATTGATTAGAATTTCTTTCGAATGATATGCAATAGTTTTCAAACATGCATTCGAAATTCACGATTCAAGCTCGTGGACATGAATGCATCCCAAACGATAATACGTAAGTGTACCACTTAGTTGAATACACCGTAGGTACACTAATATGGGGGACCCAATTTCTGCGAACGCTAAAGAGGCATTAATATCATCCATACAGGACATTCGTAGACAAAAGATAAATAATTACTTACCAATGGAAATTTGGTCAAAATACGTTAATATTGATTTTGCGTTTGTGAAGATTTTTCCATCAATAACTATGCTTCTGGGTTCGTCATATACACCATCTCCTCCAAAAGTAACAACTGCATAACTGGAAATCATCATTTAAAAAACAAAAAATGAATAAATAAATTTGATCCACAATATTGAATAGCTCACCTATTATTCTGTATCTTATTTTCTTGCAATTCCTTTTCCATTAGTTCTACGACCATATCAAAGTTTCTAGATTTCTTGAGGTCTTTATTACAATTCTTGGCTTCTACTATAAAAACGATATCTGCAGTTTGCGGAACATCGCTTCCTTGTAATCGAATAAAGTGACCTTCTAGTATCTCACTGCCATTTAGTAAATTACACCTAATACAAGAAAAAAAAATTAATTGGAAAGATGAAAAAACTCTAAATCTCAGTCGACAGTTATTACATTATCTGGTCACTTTTATCCACATCGAGGTCGCAAATTATCTTTTTTTCACACTTTATAGTTTGCTTCACCTGTAAGTAGATATATAACGGAATTTTAGAACGTAATTTTCATTGACTGTAAATTTATCAAACAAGTGTTTTTTTTAGCTTCTCTAACTATTATTTATTTTTGTAATGGCAAGTAATATGGAATCATACGACATCCAAACTAAAAGAAGTTAAGCCACAAGTTGAATTTTGTCTATCAATACCAGACAAAGGAAGAGATCAAGTTGTCTTAAATCACCTGCGTATAGGTCACACCCTCCTTACTCACCAATATCTCCTCAACAAAGAACCAGCACCAGAATGTATACATTGTCATACTTTTCTTACTTTAAAACACATCATCTTAAAGTGTCCAGTATGCGAAACATAAAAGACAAAATAATTTAAGTACAATATTCAATGATGAGCTGACCAAAGTCGCAAGTGCGTTTATTAAATATCTCAAAGACATTACTTAGTTTGTATTACACAATGTAAAAATTATACTATAACCCAAATAAATAAAAAAATTATATGCAGCTTTAATCTTCAGATTTGAAAAATTAGTATCAATGTTACAGGGTGTTCCAAAACTCAGAGCCAGATCAATGTATGCTTTTAAAAATGGAACACCCTATATTTTACTCTAAAACTGAAATCTGCTTCACTTCCCCATTACGAAATTATGAGGTTGTGGTCTGTTATACAAAGTAGTAGACGTATAGTAATAGTATATAATGATATAAAATACAAGGTGGTCCATCTAAAATTACTGAGAAAATAATTTGCCTAAGTTTTGACTAACCATGTATTTTATTAAATATTAAAACTGCCCACAATTTTTAAAATTGACCTTTTTTGGGATCTCAGCTTTATCACACTAATTAACCACTTTGTATATGATGAGGCTCCAAAAACCAAATATTGGAATTAAATTATCAGAAGTATACATTTCAACCAATCCAAATTTGTTGGTTATTTTTTCAGTGAAAACCCAAATTTAAAAGAAGACAGGCTAATCAACTTTTCTTCTGAACCCAACAAAAATTCCATATGTATGATGAAATTCCCTCACAACATTTTTGTATAACCCATCAAAATGTATTCGTTGAGTTTAATTGATCAACCCCTTTGAATATTGTACGGAAGTAAAAAGAAATAGGTTAATTGGAGGATGATTTCTAATTAAAACGAATGAAAACTTTTGATGGAGATATATATATACAGTGTGACCCATTTTGTTTGGAAGCACCCCTATAAAATCCGCATTTTTCAACCGATTTTGATTTAGTCTTTTTTGTTAGATTCAGTATCAAAAACAGTATTTGAGCACAAATTTTCATACCATAATAGCTATTTTCAAGGCCCTCTACGTTAATTTTTCTTTGCCAAAAAAGACGAAAGTATATTAGGCATTTTTTTTTCTTAAATATGACTACACCACTGGATTTAGAATCATCACAAATGTAAACTATCAAAATTTTATGAAAAAAGTTTTATTAACAACAAAGTTATCACTACATGAATTTGGAAAAAGTTGTTTTTCAATTAATTTTTTACTAAGAATGTAGACACATTTTAAAAATGGCAACATGGTAAACAAAAACTAGGACTCAAACATATTGCACTGTAAAAATTCGAAGCCGATACCTTAACCGGTTCTGGAGTTATAGCTTCTGAGAGTAATGTAAAGTTGTGCTGATGTGACGAAAATACAAATTAACACCAAATAATACATTTTAATTATTAAACTACTTAATAATAATTAAATTCTACATTTTTGTAGCCTCGACTAGACCTCCGTTAATTTCCACACATTTCTCGTATCGTTTGCGACTATGTCTTAGCGCTTTTTTATTTCATGTGGCGTTATTCCAGCACACGCCTGTCGTATTCTGTCACATAGTTCTGCTCTATTCCTTGGACGTGTATTATACACTTTTTGTGTCAAAAGACCCCACAGATAAAAATCCAATATAGTTAAATCGGGCGATCTAGGAGGCCATTCGATTAACTCGCTTCCGCGACCTATCCAACCATTTGGAAATTTTTCGTTAAGCCACTGCCTGACAATCCTAGAATAGTGTACAGAACAACCATCTAACTGAAATATCAAATTTCTTCTTTCTGCTAGTGGCAGTTCGTCAATCACTGCGGATAACTCACCTTCCAAGAATTCCATGAAGTTATTGGCATTCATGTTACCCTCAAAAAAGAATGGACCTATTATCCTGTCTTTTAAAATTTCGGCTTCGAATTTTTACAGTGCAATAGAGTCCTAGTTTTTGTTTACCATGTTGCCATTTTTAAAATGTGTCTACATTCTTAGTAAAAAATTAATTAAAAAACAACTTTTTCCAAATTCATGTAGTGATAACTTTGTTGTTAATAAAACTTTTTTTATAAAATTTTGATAGTTTACATTTGTGATGATTCTGAATCCAGTGGTGTAGTCATATTTGAGAAAAAAAATGCCTAATGTACTTTCGTCTTTTTTGGCAAAGAAAAATTAACGTAGAGGGCCTTGAAAATAGCTATTATGGTATGAAAATTTGTACTCAAATACTGTTTTTGATACTAAATCTAACAAAAAAGACTAAATCAAAATCGGTTGAAAAATGCGGATTTTATAGGGGTGCTTCCAAACAAAATGGGTCACACTGTATATATATAAGGAAGGAAATATTTTTGTTGGTTGTCATAAAAATTCGATGAAACTACATCATTAAGTTATTAAAATAAATTTCAACTAAGAAGAATTTGTTGTTTATTATAGGAGAAATACTGATTTTTATACAAATCTAATTAAAATTTCTAATTTTGTCTATGAACTATAGGTACCTCAACAATTCCGTTATACTTAAAATATATTTTGTTCCTAATTAAATGGACTAAGAATTTCAAACGAAATAACAAATAATGTAGTAATAATTACTTAATTAAAACGCTCATTTGCATGTATACGAGTGGGACAGTGATTAGATGGAGAAAAAAGAAAATAACATTTGACTTAAAATCAGAGAATTCTGCAAAACTGTAAGAAAAACAATATCAACTAGAAATGTTTTCAAAAATAAGAAGAAGTAATACTTTGTCTCTCCGGTAACTTGACTTATTTTGTACAATATTTTTGGGAATAATTGGTGGATTTTAATCAGTAAATTGAATTTTCTTTTTGTTGCCAACTATAAATATTCCCTCTTGGAACCTTTTGGATCTATCAATCTGTACTTATCCTGTTAATTGAATTATTCACAAAAGTTAACATTCATTTTGTTTTAAAAAAAAATGTCAACCTCCAACACGACATATTTCTATTTCCAGCCTAATTTTGTCATTGACCATAACAGGTTAGTAAGGCTCATACATACTACTGCATAACTGGGTTTTTCGACAAGATTAGAAATTTTGTTGCTTACTAAAATTGTTTATATATTGCATCTGTACCTATGTAGTTGTGAAACCGAGAGAATTGCCCCATAAAGTGCATGTGTAGTAATCGATACTTACTTAATACACATGTCTGGTATCCTCAACGGCGTATTAGCATATGAACATAGGTTAATGTAAGATACAGCTGACATGCAAGCCTCTCGTTCAGTTGTACTATTCAGGCACATATACAGGAAACTATCCTTTGGTATTCGGGGGAAACATGTGCTGAGTTGTGAGACTCTACTAGTGAAAAATTCCTCACACAGAGCCAATATTTCCTGTGATGGAGTTTCTTTTCTCTGTTCTCGTTGTGGAATATCATTCTTACAATGCTTGTCTAGGGACCAACTATCTCCGAATATCTTTAAAGCTGAATTAGTGGCGATGGTTTTGCTTGAGGTTAAGAAGTCGTCTGTGGGCTCGTTGTTGTAGGTTCCCCAAAGACCGGCCGTTTTGCCAAAATACCAACCTAATTTCAAAATTATTCATGTGAAAATTTTTATAAATAAAATAGTCAATTTTTTGTTAACTGAGAGAATTTTTTATTTTATATTATCCAATGTTACCTGACAAATAGAAGACGATATTAAAAACTAGTCAGTACTGGAACTCTGCACACTATAGAATTCTACTATCGACTCTATTCACAGGTCTTTTGTTGACAATTTCTTCGTAAAAACTTCAATATAACATCATAGTAATAAGTCAGGAATACATGAAGACTTGTAGACAGTATACAGAGAGAGACTTTCGATTTCTGTCGACTGAAATAATAGTAGTAATAGTACTGTAGAAAACGACCGGTAGAATTCTATAGTGTGCAGGTGCCGATAAGGAGAGATGAGGTAGAGATAGCAATTACAATATTTTTGGCAATCGGAAATATACTCCTGTGAAACTACGACCAGGTGAAATCAAAAGAATGCACAAACTAATAAATGTTATCAACTCTACACCTAAACCAAAGTTAGTTAGCACAACTTCTATAGCAAGTTTATGATTTTCGGGTCTCGGTGTATGTTCATCCCAAAAAACATGCAATACCATATAGTTCGAGTATTATCCGAAAACTTTAAGCAAAATTTTAAGCAAATGTGATTACGATGAGAACTGTATTATGAAAAAAAATTATATTTCCTAAGAAACATCTCCATGCCTTCTATTTCTTCTTCAAATATCATTGACATTTGACATTTACTGTATCTTCAACATCCTTATGCAAATGTATCCTAATAATAAGTTTAAAACTAAATTATCAATTTCATGAACGATTATTTAAAAAACAATTTGTCAATATAGAGATTGCTTCGTTTGATCACACTGTATCAAATTAAAAATTATCAAGATATGAATATAGTTAATTTATTTTCTTTCCAAAAACTGCAATCAAATTGACAGTTAATAATGTCAATTGTCTGCAAAAATCTCGAAATAATTAAATCAAACAACAAACAGGAATACGAATACAATTGAACAACTGAGCATGAGGTAATGCTATCAACAAAAAAAAATATTTTCAGAATATTTTTGCTAATTTGCTGGAAGTATATAATTTTGGAGAAGACATTAGTTTTTACGCACAGTTATGTTCTCTTTGAGTGTAGTTACTAATTTTAAGTATTAAAAAATATATATAATTTTGCCACTCCGTTGTTATATCGAATAAGATAATATCATGAAAAATTCTTACCAGACATTTCAAACATGCAGGTATGGAACTTCATATTACACTCCAAAATAAATCCTAACTGACTTTCTGCTTTGAATATTCCTGCATCTTTATAAAGATATGTTTTTCCAATTTGCATAGGTAGACGCTCTATACTTGACTCCCCAACAAGAACTTTCTATACAAATAAAACAAAATATATGGATTTCACAGTTTACAATGTAAAATGTTTTGACAAATGTCATAAATATTGAATATATTTTTTGCTGTTATTACAGTGCAACAGAAAACCAAAATAAAATATTGTTATAATAGTATAGGTATTTACTTACGTCTGTAAAGATATTAATTCGAACAATTGTCTTATCTACAAACATTATCAACTCATTGCTTCTTCCAATGTCATCGTAAGATACTAGTAAAGTGAAATTTTTATCAACAAAGTCAGTAGCCAATAAGTAAGTACAGTTTCCGCGAAATTCGTAGAACTTTTTGTCGAACGTTACGTAATATTTATGTCCTACTAACATGGCGTGACCTACAAAAAAAAGAGTTGCCTATATTAATACAAGTGCGCTGTTGCATAGGAAACTACTCCTATCTTCAGAAATTCTATTGTGCTCTACAACTCGTCTACTTTGAATTTTTCCTATAGAATGAATCATTATACTAAAGAGCATCGGGAATTCGTCAATGAAACACAAAATACATATTTTTTATTTAAATTTATAACATCGTCTTCAAAATATGCCATTTCTGAGATAATTTATCCAGGCCAACGGATAATCCAGATTTTTTAGTTTTTGGCCATAGGTATATTCGTTCTCAAACCTTATGAGAGGATCTGTTATCGCGATTAATAATCAATAATTTTTCTTTTCACGATAATAGTTCCTTATATTATATTCCTTATTTATCTCCTCATCTTCTGGCAAGTTTTCTGATCCCACAGCACCACGAAACTGTCAAAATCATATCACATCCAGATCGTAGTGATCCCTCAAACATCCGATTAGTTGACAAAATGCTGCTCCCAAAAACAATTATGGGAAAATTCGACGTCAAATCTGTCTGCTACACTTATGCCAAGTGCAGCATTGGAGTTCGGTTAATGT
The DNA here is from genome assembly GCA_949126875.1 of Lochmaea capreae. Classification (NCBI taxonomy): domain Eukaryota; kingdom Metazoa; phylum Arthropoda; class Insecta; order Coleoptera; family Chrysomelidae; genus Lochmaea; species Lochmaea capreae. Next base: position 11,350,706 of record OX421402.1, on the reverse strand, counting down.
ACACATGTTTGACCGGTGCAGAACTTCATTCAAAAAACACTGCCTATGTTTAAAATAAAGTTTTATTCAAAATGTTCCACTTTTAATTTAACTAAAAAATAATATAAAACTCACCTTCAAATGGAGGTAGCCAAGCATTGGGATCTGTGTATGGTTTGTAATCATAATAAAGATTCCAAAATGATAATTCAGTTTCTTCCAGATAACTCACTATGTCGAATATTTTTTTAATTTCTGGGATTTCCTAAAAAATTCGTTCACCAATTGTCAATAAAAATGGTTGAAAATTGGTAATATTTACAATAGGATTAATCTACTTTTCTTGATTTTTTCATTACTATCTATTGAATGAATCATCTTACCTTGAATTTTGGTGTTTCGTTAAAGGCATGCCAAGGCATCGGTAACTTCTGTTCTAATAACATAATTCCATCATTTGGTTCAAAAATAAATTTGGTTTTTGGTACTCGTTCCCTAAAAACATATGTAGCTTCTTATATTTAGCAGATTTACTTTCTTAAAATGAAGATTTGACGACAATATTTAGTTTATACTGCCTATATTTCATAAATTGGTGTAATTACTCAGAATTTACTAGTGTAACACTTCATTAAATATAACTTCCTATTCAGTAGTGAAAATAAAGTTCACGTTATTATCACAGTGCCAAGATAAAGTGAGAAATGGGGAAATTGTTGATTTGAGTTTATATATAACTGGGCTAGAACTAATAGGGATTGAAAAATCTACAAGAAAAACCAGAGAAAGGAGAAAAATTTTTATCTGCTATTAAAAGAAGACTATAAATAGTTGGAACGTTATCAGAAACTCTATTTTGTATGAGCCTTTATCTGCTCCATTGTTTTCTTCATTCCTTTATGGGAAAAGTGATTGTTACAAGTTTTAATTGATTTTCTATGCAATTTAGATAATTTTTTTTAAACTATTTTTTCGTTGGTTTCACAACCCCCACAAAGTTACGAAAGTAGCATTATTCCAAGAGCTAATTGCAAAAAATCTACCCTATCGATAAACAGCAATAAATATATTTGAAATCTTAGTACCTACAGTGAACGTCAGAAAAATAATCTAGTAGGTACCTAGTCCACAACAAAATTTAACTATGACGGATACGCACAAAACGTTCCTATTGTAGTCAATGGCAAGTTTATACTGGGGTGGTTTCGGAAAAAAATTAAAAAAAGCTTAAATATAATTGACAAGGTGCATACAAAAGTGAGAAAAAACACAAATTATGAACTTTACGAAAAATACGGCACTACTAAAACCAATCGTGCTCGGTGGAACGGTGATTCCACTCGCAAATAAACAAAGTACCTAGAGGTATATTTTGATCAAAAGCTTTCACCACTTATCTTTAGAAGACCACACATTACGGCAGACGTAGATGAATGTAAGGAACAACTGTGGTCTCAACCCAAAAATTACCCAATAGCTATATACAAGGGCTGTTAGACCAATGATGGCCTATGGATCAGTAGGTAAACAAAGACACTCCAAGTGGGAGCTATAAGGCAGTTATGAGTAGAGCACAAAGGCTTGCTTGCCTGTGTATTACGAGGGCCATAAAAACCACTAGGTATCACAATTGCAATGGAGGTCCTGCTAAATTTATTACAACTACACATTTTCTGTAACGCATAAGCTCAACAACACTCACTCACTAACTGTAGCATACGTTTAAAATTATTTTATAAGTAGTTGTTGAAAATGATATAAAATACAGGATATTCCATTTGAATAAGCGAATGAATCATGGACGTGTATATGATATAGCCAGTATGCAAAATATATATGTGATAAATAACACTAGCACGAAAATCTTTTGACTTCAAAAGATTAACCCTCAATAACTGATATTAAATAATACAGTTGACGATGACAATAAGTTTTTATATAAAAGTAGCCATATCCTCAAAAGTATAGCAAACCTCCATATGCAGGAATGGAGAAAAATATTTAAATTTAATATCAGCAGTTAAAAAACAATAACTTAGACATGCTGTAAATGTATGAAACTTAATTCTAAGATATTTCGTTTTGACTTTTGCTGACATGATTGATTTAAGACCAAAACCCACAGCAGGTAATCGTTAATCCAATAACTATAACACATCAGTATCAGTTTCTTTGAAAAGCGAAAAGATAATGCCTAATAGTATGATTATTTTACAAGTGGAATATTTGGCTGGAAAGTATTTTGAATTTATTTAATTATACCATTATTTATTTGTACTTCGGAAGATATATTTCCGAATTTGTATTGTTCAAGTTAAAAGTATTTTTCACAATAAATGGTTGACCACCTTATCTATGAATATTTTAATCTGATTGTATACCTATTGAATATAATTGCTTGTTTTCCTTTGTCTGGCCTGTAGTGCACCTATACCTACTTTATTTCCAATGCCCTTTTTATATTTGCATATAATGGGATTAAAATATTTAAATATTAAATAGAAAATGTGTAACTAAATAATTATAAAAACTTACTTGTTTTCAGTTTCTAGGGCCGTCGTAGACAGCTCTGTGAATTTAATGTAGATGATACGAATAACTTTATGTATTCTGTTTTCCATATCAAGGTATTCATAATAATATTTGCAATATTCAAAAGCTTCCCACCACTTATTTATTAAAAATTCAACCGATGGTATGCTGCCAATTTGTTTAAGTTCATCCACGATTTCATTTATGACGTCCATTGTTTCTTTGCCGAAAGGAATAAGTGCTAAATATTTTTCTTTTATAAAATTCCAAGCTACTCGAGCATATTTGTAAATACTTGCAATCGTATTATTGCCTGTAATATCCTTATAGAATTTATCCAAATCTTGAGAAAATTTCGTGAAACGGAGGAAATAAGGAGATTCAATGATTTCGTTTTTTCTCAGATACAGGAAATCTACAATGAAACAAAATTGATTGAATTGCGCCTATCGTCATATTGGAGTTAACAGTGTTCTTACCTACAAATTTTTGTCCGGTGTTCCAAGCAATCGATTCCAAATAATGGACAAACTTTAAGAATGTTGGTTCAATCCCAGCCAAAGTTTTGTGCCAATATTCGACTACTAAAGTGTACATTTGCGACCATAGATTTTCCATGTATTGTATGACGGCTACATGTAAACTTTTAATAAACGCATCATATTTTTCTACCAATTTTTCCAGTCCCATAGACAAACTCTCTATGGGATCCCCATTCAACAAACTATGAATAAATTCCGTTGCATTTTTGTAATACATTTTAACTTTTTCAATTATCCATATAATGCTCTTTTTTATCTTATGACCAGAGTCACCCATTACGGACCAAATTTCTTGCACAATTTTCGGTAACGACTGTAGATGTGATTTTAAAGCCAAATCGTCAAATACAGATACAACTAAATTCGTGATATCTTTAATATAAAAATCGTTTGCGTAATATGACTCATTCAAAAATACTTTTAATTCTTCCAAATCTTCTTCAATAACAGTAAGATTTCGAAGATCTCTTAGAAAATGAGTAAGCGTTTGTTTGGAATCTGTCCATATACCGTTGATGGCGTCTACTGTCTCAGACTTAACGTATTGTTTGGTGTTATTTATCGCTTCTAGAGTATCTTCATAAAATTTTCTTACACCTCCCCTAAGACCGCTCTAAAATGAAGTGTTGTTGAACAAATAGATAATTTCAAAATATTCATGCTGTCAAAAAAGTACCGGGAAATGATTATTTAAAAAGCCTGCTAAAAGTGATTGCTGATATTATTTTTTCGTTAAGCTGCACAACTGTCTTCTATATCTGAGATAAATAATAAAAAAAAAAGAATATTCCTTCATGTACTTTTTATAAGTTATATATTGTTTTCATTCCATTCATTTTGGTTTTTGTTCATTTAATTTTGATTTGGTGCTTTCTTCAACATTTTTTGAATGGCTTAGGTATTTTAATAGTTATATCTGACTGTTTGTAATAAAACGGATCATTAAATCAATAGAAAACAACCAAAAACCTATCCAAATAATTGTTTATCCTCAGGACGACTGTCATTAGTGTCAACTTGTCAGTTGGCGGACATGGCCTATTTCGGGTGTCAAAGCGGTGAAATTATTTGATAAGGTTTATAGGGAATCGACTTTCCCAGAAATACGCGCGTTTCAGTAGTACAGTGCATTTGAAAGCGGTAAAGGTGTGGTGGAAGATTTGTGTCTTACTCTGGCCAGCCATCAACATCGCTGAAATAATGAAAATGGTGGAAGGAAATCGTTCTGTTGAAAGTGTGATAGAGGTAGCCGCTGAAATATCTGTGTCTCACCAATAAATTCGCACCACTCCAGCGTTTTCAGCAAAAACTCAATCGCATGAGGGATCTAGCCATATTCATAAAAGCCATTGTAGCTGGTTGAAAGACATGGGTTCATGAGTTGGAGATGCAAACCGACAACAATCTGCATAATTGCAGCTGAAACGAAATCGACAAAAACACTTCAAAGTTGATCAAAAGTGAAGGTGATGACAGTTTTTTTCGAATATCGCGGTGTGGTGCACTCTTGCCAAAGGGTTAGAAAGTGAATTCAGAATATTATCTGAACGATGTGCGGCAAATTCATTGAATTAGATATGTAGAAAGAAAACCCATGGATTGTGTACCACAATAATGCGTCATCTCAAAAGGCTGTCATCGTAAACGAATGGATGACCAAAAACTCAACAAACTGTATCGAGCAACCAGTATGCTCCCCTGGTAAAGACCCGGTCAACATTTTCACTTTCAAACACCTGTTTTCAGTCGATAGAACTCATAAGAGAATCCGTGGCAAGTACTAAAGCCGATTCCTTAAAATTCGTTTGAGAAATGTTTTGATTATTGAATTATTCGTTGACGTATGTGTAATATTATCACTAACATATGTTTTGTATTTCACTGCCCAATCCCTGGTACTTTTTTGACAATATAAACATCTTCGTTTATTTAAAAAAGTAATTTTGGCCTCACCGTTACATCACCTATCAAGTCTGGTCTCCATTTCAAACTTGACATTATCAACCTAGAGTGGTTCAGTCGTAGATAGTAGGCCACGTCTGAAACTCTCCTGTCATCATAATCTCGCCAGATATCAAAAACTGCGCTCCGAGCGTCTGGAATTACGCCATGCATGTGCAAACTTTGAGTTCCATCTAAAAGTTGTGCATTAAAAAATATTAGATTTTAGCTATGAAGGGATAAAGTCAAATAAAAGTGGATTTTTCTTCCGGAGTTTTCAGATAACATGCTAAAGTTTGAAACTGGCTATGTAATGATAAATATTTTACTATATTTATAAATGCTTATCGATTTAACTGTATTAATGTTTAGAGTGTTTATCTCTATTAATTCATGAAAACTGATTCTGATTACACACGAAATGTATTTAAAACTCATATTTCTTTTTAAATATCCTCGTTATACCCAGTCCCTGATAAAAATAACGTAATCGAGGGAGTTGTTGAATCTTGAGAAATTATCCAAAGACTATTCGAATTAATTTTTTATTATACTGGAAGTCAATATTTTATTCCTTGGTGTCCCGGATTAGTTACCAACATAAACAATAAATGGCACTAGGTATTGATGTGTTGGTTCATCTAGTGCAACAGTTATAAAATTTCACCAAAGAAATTGACGGTGTGGAAGAAATGTGAGGAAATAATAAAAGAAACGTTTGACCAGGTATACTACCGTCTGAATCGACAGAAAGCTCAAAATAATGGAGAATAAAGAATGTAGATTTTATGGAACGGAAGAAGAAACCTCCATTCACATACTTGGGACTTGCATTGCACTAAAAAACACCTGAGTACAACACCTAGGAGACTGCACTACTGGATGAAATATGAAGACCTGCGTTAACTGAAGTCTTCGGATATCCTAAAATTCCTTCAACATTTTTTGAGAACCAAAAAACATGTGTACAAACCAGAAAGTGAAATTATCGTTCTTTATATTATTGATAAAATTTTCACATTGGTATTAGTTCAAATATAATGTTGGAAATTCTTAAAATTGTAATATACAAAGTGATTTTAAAGTATGAAACGCGTCAATTATCTCGGAAACGGATTGTATGACCGATATTATGATGGTATTTTGGTATTTATATTGTTTTCAGATCTTTCCTTTTTTAGGAAAAATAATGAACAACGTTATTTCAAATGAGTCACCTTGTATATATATCTTTTTTGAAACACTTAAGAAATTATGATTATTTTTCATGTAATGTTCCCATTCCATCCATACAAAATAAGATTAGTTCAAGAGCTGTCAGAGAGTTCGATAGACGTGAAGAGTTTGCAGAAATAATTATGGAAAAATGTTACAATCAGAACGATCCAAATTTTTCAAGTAACGGTATTTTTTGAGATGAGGCCACTTTTTTTATTAAAGGAAACATAAATCAGAATAATTTGTAGATACCTACTAGTCACGTAACAATCGTCGTTGGTACATGGATCTCACACCCAATATAAAACTTTCAGACAATAACAATATCCCAATCGACATTATTTGGCTGCAGCAAGATGCTGCTCCACTTCACTTTGCGTGTGTGGTGAGGCAATACCTAAATAATGTGTTTCCCAGAAGATGGATTGGAAGGATCGAATGGCCCCGCGATCACCCGACATAAATCCTTTAGACTATTTTCTGTGGGGTCACTTAATAAACATTGTTTTATATTCATGAACTAAAAGATAGGATTACCACAGAGATAAAAAGAATTGAGCAGTCAGTGATGTTGCAAAATGTATTGTAAATTTTTAAAAATCGCATGGTTTGTTGTATTGAAGTGAACGGACAACATGTTGAGCATCTGCTGTAATCGCCCTTACTGTATGTTTTCTAAAATTCCTAATTTTTCTACTAGTCAAATGTGGACATACCTCTAACATGAAACATATATTTAAGATTTGTCTTCAGCTTCTGTAAGTTTTTTGCTCCATGATTTGGATAAATGTTTTACTGCACCTGCTTCATTAAACTTTTTGTTAATTTACTGACAGAAGACCTTGTTATGATATTTCTATTAGGATATACATTATTAAAGATTATTCAAATTAAAGGAGTTTATTCCACTTAAATGGATTTTATCAACTTTGACGAAGATAATGTAAATGTAGCTATAACTCCGAAACTGTGGCGTTTAAATATAGGGAACATTACATGAAAAATATTCAGTATTCCTTAAGGATTACAAAAGTCAAAACATATACAGGATGGTCCATTTGAAATAACATATAATTCATTATTATTCCAAAAAAAAATACAGATCTGAGAACAATGTAAATACCAAAATCGTGTGATCCGTTTCCGAGACAATTGATGCATTCCATACTTAAAACTCTCTGTATGTAAAGTATGTGTTTTCTATAAACATAAACGATAATAATCTGTCAATTTGTGATAGCAGTATTAAAATATATACACAGATTTAAGGAAAATATGTATAAAATGTATGTGTTATATATTTGGAGAAAACAAAATATTATCTCTCTGTTTACCGCGTAGTAATATAAAAGTCTAAGCGTCACAACTGAGAATGATATTAGAGTTAGGTGAAAAGTGATATTCATCATAGTTTACCTTCTGTCATGTTGAGGTTTAGGTAAAGCAACTTCTTCTTGAAATTAATGTAAAATTCCCCTCTGGTGTCATTAGTATCGTAGATGGCTGACATGTTTGCAGTGTAAACAGGATATTCTCCATCGTATTTACCCCAGAAATAGGATTTTCCACTTGCTATGTTGTCTCTCTATAACAAATATTTTCAATTTATCCCACTACTTCTGTATACATTGCAGTTAATACTTAACATTATTTTATCTGTTAATGTTCACGCTGAATATTGATACTGACAAATATGATAATAATAAATATTTTCAAACTAACATGCAACGTATATAGGGTGACGCATTTAATGCACTTTAATGTTATATTGTTCGAGATCATCTCCTGTAACTTTTTCTATCAGAGTGTAGTAAAGCCATTTAAAGAAAATAATTGGAAAAAATGATTTGTTCCAGGTCAGTGACTCAAAGTGGTCCCTGAGGAAGAAAAAACAATTTTTTACTCAATTATAACTTTCCGAGTTTTGGAAAGAACAAGATTTATATGCAGCCGGCGTATTTTTGAATCTTTAATGTTATAACACATATCTACCTTCCGGTTTCATATTTATTCTTGTGTCAGAATCTGTATTTCGCATTTCAATAGCAAAAAAAAGTTTAAATTAATTTTCTGGTTTCAACGTAGTTAAAAAGCAACAAACAGAACGATTTTTCCGTTTTCTTATACACCTTCAAAAGCTGAGAGAGTATTTGAAATAATAGTCCAGTAAAATGAATATTTAAACTACCATTCAAAACGAAAGCCTGCATTTTTAAATGAAAGTTCGTTTTGACATAAAGTTGAAGTATATATAGTTAAAGAATATTGAATTTTATTAAGGGGGTAAAAGAAATGAAAAACTCCAAAATAACTTTTCTGAAAATGTATCGAAAACATGGAAAAAAGTTTCAATTAAAAATGTAGATATCAATTTTATATAAAATCATTCCTAATCCCTTTTGACGTATTTGCGATAGGAACTGAGATATTTGCAATAAACAAATCTAATTTATAGGAGCCTCATAAAAAATTGAAAAATGTGAATCTCTCATCTTTTTTTCAATCGTATCTATAAAATGTAGCAAGTCATCTCAGAGAAATAATTTTTAAATTTATTTATTTGAAAGTTATAAGTATTTTTATTTTCCAATAATTTTTTTAAATTCACCTATATTTGAATATATTTTTTCAAATACTTTCTCCGTGAATTTCTACACAAGTCACTATTTTTATATCACCATAAAATCATACGTACTATACATGAGATTTTACCTATTGAAAAATAAAAATGTTTATTTCAATTGAATAAATAAGCAAAAAATATTTCTCTGAGATGACTTGCTATATTTCATAGATACGAGTTTAAGAAAATCACATTTTTCGTTTTTTTATACATTTTTTAATATTCTTTGCGACTGACCAATAAATTAGATTTGTTTATTGCAAATATCTCGGTTTCTATTGCAAATACGTTAAAACATTTGAAATGATTTTATAGAAAGTTTTAATATCTATACTTTCTATTTAAAACTTTTTTCCACATCTTCGTATGTTTTAGAGATATTTTCAAAAAAGTGATTCTGGGGGTTTTTAATTTTTTTTCGAATTCAATATTTTTCAACTATGTATACTTAAAATTTATGTCAAAACGAACTTACATTAAAAAACTGCAGACTTTCGTTTTGAATGACAGTTTAAATCTTAATTTTCCTGGACCATAAGTAAATTAAACATTTTTAATTCCTAATTAACTGCCAAAAACAGACACCAATGATTTTGTTGAAAAAATCTAAAGAATTTGTCGTTGGTTTGTTCAAACCTTAAGTAACCTTACCTTGAATTCAACTTCGTTGTTTTCCAAACTAACTTTGGCTAACGTCTCTGATATTGATGATGGTAAATATGACCGCTGGTAATTTGTAACGTGTTCAGTTCCAAATGCGTTGGGACTCCAATAAAAATCACCTCTGGAATTTAAATTTAAATTTGTGGCAATATGCTTAGCCCAAATATTGTACGTATAATTGTAGGTCATCGAATTAGAATTATCATCTACTTTTCCTCGCAACGATAGCTTTTGATTCGGATTTAATGAATACTCTACCAATAATTGTCCATCAATTGACGATTTATCGTAGCCATATTCGCTGCTGAATGTTACGTCCTGTAAAAGAATAAAAAATTGCCAAGTTTAATAAAGCTTTGTTCTGGTGAATTCTGAACAAAAAAATTAAAAATTTCAGTTAACTAATCATTGTTTGTGTTATAACAGTTTGCAAAGCAGCACGCATTTTTAATTAAAAATGTTCCATCGTAAACTTTTTTCCTTCCTTTGTTTTGTGTAATGAAATTGTTTTATCTATAAACTCTGGATTTATTCTCTTCCAAATTCATAAGAATTACTGTTTGCTGGAAGATACTCATCATATTTTGATTTGTTATTGTTGAGAATGTTTTAAAATTGAATATACCATATCTCGGAAACAGTATATCCCAAGGGCTAAGATATAAAAAACCGATGACAATTTATAGCTTAAGCGAAATTGATCGAACTAATGTTCAGTATTTATCAGAAAAAGCAAACTGTAAGTTTCTTTTCTTCCTGCCGAACAAGTCAATAACTTTATTGTCCTCAAAGTCAGGTCTCTTTGCTCTTTTTCTGTGGAGACTTAGCAGGCACAAGCTTGAAAGACGTTCCTGTTCAGTGGTACTCCTCAGCCAAGTTTTCACTCTACGTATAATGCTGAAAGAATGCTCCACGGAATAAGTTGTGGGAGGTACAGTGAGATATAAAATGGTAACTTTTTTCACAGCTGGGTAAAAAGTTGTTTTTTCCAATATATCATGTAGTCTTGTTTTTTCCGAACAATCTTTATCTGCCCAAACATCACACCATAACCTGCTTCTGCTTCTAAATTACCTATTCTATAAAAGTTTTCCAAACTTTTCACTTCCCTCATAAAATCTTCTTTTTTATTTTTCTTCATAAGATGTGGGTGAAGAATTCCACCTTTGAACGGTATATCATTACCCTTTTCAAACCGTGTCATTATAGACGTTATTATGGAGTCCATGTAGGGGTTGTAACATGAAACCCTGAAGTAGTCTTCGGGTGACAAGCTTTGGACATTAAATCTATGTTTCTGCTTTTCAGCCAATCTAGGAACTTCTGTTACTTAACCAATAATTATAAAAATACGTGAAGCGCATGTTTTATTAATAAATATTTTGTTCCCAATTTATATCTGAAAATGACAAAATTATTCAATAAGGATAATTATTTGACAAAACAAGTTTTTTCACATTATGATGAATTTTTTCCTTTTCCTAAAAGCTAGGGGAGGGCCCCGGCCCCACCTTACCCCCGAGTATGGGCGCTTTTTGGTATGTCCTAGAGTTTGAGGAAAAAATTCGAATGAGGAAATCGGCCGTAAAAAAATTATCAAAAATGTTTTTGAGTCCATACTTTTTCGCTGGTTGGCGCAATCTATCACTTACAAAATATAATCTTTGATTCTTCCCATAAGTTAAAATTCAGCCTTTTTATAATCGAATTCTCAATTTCAGCAAGGGAAATACTTCGAACAGCTTTCCGAGTCCTATCTTTTATATCCTAATGTGTGCCAACAAGGTCACCAGACCTTACGGTTTTAGATTTTCACTTATGGGGAAGAATCAAAGATTCAGTTTTTAAAACGTCTAAGTACAGAGAGTCTGGTATGGGATTGCATAGGAGCCTTGAACGCACTTGGAGACCATTGCAAGGTCATGGTAGCCTGGCTACCAGGGCACGAGGATCATAAGGGCAATGAATTGGCGGATGAAGCGGCAAGACAAGGCTCATCAATGCCATTCATTGAACAAAGAGCCCTTATACAGCGGCTCAAAATCGACTACAAAGATAGCCACATGAAAGTGGATGACATAGAAATCTTTGGACTTGTTGGAAATGTCACCAGGACAGAAACAGGCGAAACAATTCATTATAGGACACTTACCAAAATGCACGACATTCCTAATAAGCAGAAATAGGAAAACTGTCAAATCCGTAGTAGGTTTGGAAGCTTAATAGGCACTCAAAGATAGTGGGATTGACAGACGAAGCTATGCATATTTTGTCACCTAGAGGAGACACATCCTATGCCAGCAAGACAGCCTGGCGAATGTGTACTGGGCGATAAGAATCGACCGGCAATAAACTACATCAAGTGTCCAGTCTCGAGACTATTAGGGTACAGATGACCATCATAGATCTGAAAAGGTCGCAGTGGAAAATAGCAATAGCAACTCCATCATATTTATTCTAGGCAGGTCCTTTCTAAAGTACTTTTCTTTACCAAATAATTTATCCACTAGGCTTAAAAATGTTTTCAAATATTTTGCTGGAATCCACCGAATGTAAAAATTATTTCGTCCATGTCGACCCCGTTGCTTAAGGTCAGATCTCCCAAGCTACCGTTTTTTCTTCATTTGCATATTTGCTTAACTCCAGTGAAAACATTAACCGCACCAGTAATTCCAAAAATATAAATAGCATCCATCCCATTAAAAACTGTTAATGTACCGATTGATTTGCCTGATTATTCATTTATTTCCTATATATTTTGTAGCTTCCAATTTTTATTCTTTTAAATCAACATTTCATGATATTATTAACGCTTCAGTAAGGTTAATAACGACTACAACGGTTACCGGTTATAGCGTCTCTAATACAAAATTCCCTAAGTTTAATGTCTGTGAAATCGTACAATCGCACACTGACTATGAGAAAATTCTACATCATCGTTTTACGTTTTTTTATATTGCTAGATAAATTTTTTTTTCCTTAATCAGAACATTGATTGAATATGTTTAATTTGCAGAAAATTTTGCATACTAAAGAAAATGTGTCTAAAACTACGTCCACACTGAAACCAACACATAGGAACATTATGTTTATATTGCTTGTTCCTGGAAATTGTTTCTGAATGTTGCCGAAAGTTTTTTTAAGTTCCTCATTGTTAACGGTAGCAACAACAAAAGTGTATAACACCATGTGACTTTCTGTCTAAAAGACTTGGTCTAGCCCAACATTTACGGACTTGTTCTTTCTGTTTTTGTAAAATAATTACAATTGTAGCTGTTGTTGCCTGTAAATCTTCGTCCCCTCACATACTTTAGAACACATATTGCACTGGTGTAGACACAAAGTTTCCTGTTGCAGAAACACAACGAAACATTCACAAGATGTAGTTTACCTTGATGTGGACAGAATGTTTTTTGGTGTGGACTTGGCTTAATAGTTTTGCTAAATGGCATCAAAATTAAAAATTTGATGATACTGTGCTATTTATATTTCGGAAATTTTTTATTCGCAATTCCCTATAGGTGAACTATCTGAATAGCTCCTTAGCTACATAAGATTTTATTGAAGGAAGATATTAAGTGAAAAATCCTTTGAATGTTTAACATTTTTATTATAAACATAAAGGCGTCAATATTTACCAACTGATCTCCTAGTATCCGTACCTGAAATATCAATCAGAACAGCAACCGTTAACTATAACAATGACAATACATACCCTTTCAAAAGAAGGATGCTTAATTTGGAATAATAATTGTTCGCGATGAAGTGAGGCACGTCGCCAATCCAGTCCCGCTTGAACTGTTTTATTGTCCCTGTCATACACCAGAGACACGTCAGTTGATACAATTGAATCACTTATATTGTAGAAACCTTGGGCCGTGAAGCTACGACGGGGATAGATCACATTAATGACAACTTGCTGAGCGTCAAACTTCTCATCCTGAAAATTAACAAGTGGAATTATTCATTTTAGCAGGTTACTTCTTGAATAAATGATAGCCTGAATTAACTAATCTGATTACCGCGTTATATAAGTCTGTTGATTGAATAAATTTTGTTAACAATCAACCAAATTCACCTATGACATTTTTGCATATACAAGGAGGATTTAATTTTAAGACGGAAAGTGTGATACATTTTATGGTTAACAGGGTTCTCAAAGTTTTTATTATCCCAATAAAAGGAATACCATTATCATAAACATAAGAGTAATATTTTTAGGACAAATGTTGAAAATGTGCAGCTAAAATCCAAGAATCCTCTCGACGTCTAATGGATAGTTGAAGACGTTCGAAAAAGCCAGTAGTATTGCGAATAACACAATATGTCTTCTAATTATGAGAGGTACATTTTCCGGAATAACTATAAGTTTATTGTGTAGAAAATAAAGATATATATCGCCGTTCAATCGTCGAGGAAGGACAACTGGTCCTAACAAATAATCGTCGGTAATACCAGCTACGGGTGGTAGGCCAGCAAAACTGGAGCCTCTCGCCTTGTGAGAACAACAAATTTTTAATAAACAAGAAAATTATAGGCAAGTTGCCAGTTGGGCAGCTAAATTTTTCTTTTTATCCTTATACATCAACTACTTTAAAAAATATACAAATACATAACTTGCATGCTTGAATCATGATATGTATTAACGGTAAAACTGGTATTAAACAATTAAATTTTTCCAATTTGCGTAGAAACATGACAACAATGCAATACCAATGCAACACCAATATCATGGTGAGATTCTCACTAGTCTCTTTAAGAAAACGGGCTCAGAACACAAACAAAAGCAGAACTGGTGGTACAACAAAATTAGAATGATGAAAATTTCTTGTTTGTTTTTGCGCTGAATTTTGTCAAAATTCCAAAGGCAACTCAGAATAAACATGTTCTTTCTTATTAGTTTTAGAAATCAGTGGCATCACTAAGGAAAAATTATTGTAAAAATAAATTTCACTTTGTCAGAGCTCATTTAATACAAAAAAGTCTACACCCATTAACGATAAAATGTATCACACATGTTTTTAAGAACTTTCCACTTCAAAATTAAATTACGAATCACCCTCGACAAAATTTCAAATTACTTTGAAAACACTATGTATAACAGCTTGGTAAAGTTTTCTTTTTGCTTGTTTAAACAAATGAACGTTATTATTGATTGGATTATGCAAATGTTTTGTATTATATTGATTCATCTTTTTAACTGAATAATAGTATAGACAAAATTCCAAAATGAAAAATTAATTTCTTGTCTAGAGTTTGTGAATACATTCAAGTTTAATACTTTTCTTTATTTCCATCCATATCTTGAAAGAAAAACTGTATAAACTCAAAACTGTCGAAATGATTGTAAAATCCGAGGAAATAAATATAAAGGAATTTAAAAATTCCGCATAATTTTTGTTAAAAAAGTTGGAACATGAAAACGGTATTATGAAAGAAACATTTTATTACCAAAGTCTTGTTAAAGATATTGAAGTCGTATTCTATCCAATTGGTTGGAGTCAACTCAAGTCTGGAATGCTGCTTATACTCTTTATCCAAACCATCATAGTCTATCCAGAATTTAACAACCCTATTTGAGTGTATGGCAGTTAGCGTATATTCCTGGCCACTACATTTTGTTAATACGACGAGTTCTCCGCTAACGTTGAACTTGGATCGATTTTTTAAATTGTATAGATGTACCGCACGATGATCCTGAAAAAAATGTAAAAGGATAATATTGAACGTATGCGTGTGTAAAATTTTTTGTTATATGGAATATTATATATTGAGAAAAAGAAACAATTTATAATAAAGATTACCAATTTAGGACTCGTCACTATTCCCCAATATAAGTATAGGACAAAGTTGTAAGGAAGTAAAGTATCTTAAAGTATCCTTGCAAGGAGTTCTGAAGTTTTACTTCGTACGTTTCTCAATATTATTTAGGCTTTTCCAGAATTTCTTCCCTGATATTATTTTTCAAGAGCGGAATTATGATTAGTGATAATAATTATTGCAGCATTCAATAAAACATTCAATGATATTAAATAATAGTCATTCCTTTTTGGCACTTCGATATAACTGGAACAGTCGCTGTTGGATGCTGGATATCTCCGATAAACAAGTTAATTTATTACCTACATAATTCTCTTTATGACTAGTAGTTTTACTGAACAAAATTTTTGAAAACCCTGTAAATAAAAACGTGGATTGGATATGTAGTTTCGGATGAAATATAACCGAGTCCAGAAAAGTTAGTGGAGTTGTTCCTAAATTAAAGCTTGCAAGAGCATGCTACGATGTTTTCATTACAATTGTGTTGATTGCTTACTTCTATTACAGGGAGCTCTTGAAAATTTCATTGAAAATGTAAAATTGTTATTGAAGATTTTTTAGTCCAGTGCTGTCTTATTCCAAATATTAATCGTTTGGTGTTAAAATTAACAGTCCCACTAAGACGGAATTCAACACTATATTTTACGAGGGCACTTTAGTAAGTCAGTGACTTTTTTAATTTGCCGTGCAGTCGCTTTAAACACTCCTTTCGTCAACTTACATCTATTAGTTCACTATTGTTTTATTTAGTGTGTGTTTGATAGCAATTGGAAGTAGGCAAACCTTATGAATTTTAACGAAAATTGAAAAAAAGTGAATTTTGACTCAAATCTCTTACCGCCCAGGAATTTGTCGTAGTTGGTTGAATCTGTATATGCTGAAAGGGGTTGATAGCCCAATTTATGAAGATTTGTCATAGTGACTGCACACGTGTGCCACCGTTCATTGTCTTAATAGAACGAATCTTTGCCGGTGATCATTTCACCTTTTTCAAGATAATGAATGTGAAAGACACCGCGTGCTTCACAAAAAACTGTGTCCAACAAACACACTTTGGTTTTCTTTAGTGCAGATTCATCCGGAGAAACTCACTCAATTGTTCCTTGGTCATGGAAGTGTTGTGATGAATCCATATTCCACCCACTACAATGAAAAGGAGCAAAAACGGGTTCCTATCGCAGCTGCAGATCGTCAAAAACTTTTTTGAAATGGTAACACGATTGTGTCTATGGTCAACTGTGAGGAATCGCAGCATCCGTCGAGCGTATAACTTTTTTATATTCAAATATTTATATAAAATGTGATGTACATGCTCAGTTACGAAGTATACAGCTTCAACCACCACATGCACGTTCATTCTCCGATCTTATAATAGGTTTGTTCCAACAAGCTTCAGAATCAGTTCGGAATTTAACTAAGTTTGCGTAGATTGAAATTATGGTCGCTAATTTCAATCTACGCAAAATCAGTTAAATTTCGAACTGATTCTGAAGCTTGTTGGAACAAATCTAATATTCCATGGATTTCATCGTTAATTTCATCATTAATTTTCATGAGGTTATCTGTTTTCAAGCTTAATGACACAGCCTGCTCAAAATGTAGCAATATTAGATAGCAAATGACGTCAGCAATTACTGCGCGGAAAATTCAAATTATTACCCGATGATACTTGAGATTAATAACAATTAGGTTTTATAGTCAAATACATAGGTACATAATGAAATTTTACTTATAAAACTAATCATTTTCCTACCGTTACAATTCACAGAAATACTACCTCCTCGTATGTAAATCACCGAGTTATGCATCATTGTATTATGCGACTCGGTCGGCATCGTCTTATAAGAGCATGTTTGAAGGTGCACAAATTAATGCCTTCACGAATGTATCGAGCAATGTGAAGAATGGACACAACGTGATGACACATTAACATTTCCTCGTTGCAGCAGCCATGGAAACCACAGGAATATTCCTAATTCCTCTAAGACATTGTTAATTAGCAGCTCTCTACATTCAAATAAAATGTGTTTAATTTCATTTGAATATTATCAACGAAATATACCGGCTACGATGAACAGTGACGGTGCTAGGCGTAGGTGATGTCGGTGGTCGTCGATGGCCTTCCAAAAAGGTTGACAATGCTGTTAATAGTTTAGTTATTCGTATATATTCCCGTAGTATTTATCCATACTCCGCCAGCTCTCAAAATCCAATTTACTATACTCTGTCGACGATGCAAAACAACTTATCATCCAGTACATTTTAGAAAATAATTTGGAAAAGTATATCCAAATGTTTACACAGCAATCGGAATAAGGCTGACAGTTCCGGTCAGTACACAAAGCCATTTTATAGCTTTATCGGGCCATAGTAGGCAGTAAGCATTTTGCCCCCCCCCCCTTGAGGAAGGAAGTAGCCCTTGCTTGCTTTTGACAACACATCGATGTCATCACTAAACAGATCCCTTAAGAATAGAAGAATCAATAGCAAATGCAAATGGATAAAAGAATAACAGTACATATGCAAAATGGGCAAAGTTAGTGAATCTATGTGAGAAAATGTGAACTCTATGATGAAACACCTACTCACATACTCTGCTTCTGTGAGAAGTTACCAAGGACTCGGAAGGAAGTACTTTGGAGAGGAAATAATAGAACCATCGCAACTACTGAAAAACCCTCCAGTCAAATTAGTTGGCAATATAGAAGACGCAAAGCTTCTGGAATGGTACAAAGATTATGTCCAAGTGTCAGCTGTAGAGCACAACCCAAAACGTATGAATGAATTAATGAAAGAACTGAAAAGGTCTCGCAAGGCAGATTTAGCCGAAGTCTACATTTGGTCTAACACCGACACTGGTTACGAAATATTCAATTAGGATACGCTCTGTATGTATAAACTAGTGACTGGAAGTTCACACCTTGACAAAATAACCAGGCACTGTAAAGAATGAATGGAATGTGTAGAACGATGAAGTATAAATTCAGCCCAACTGAAGTATAGTCCATTTCGGTAAAAAGTTATCGTTGTAGAAAAGTTTGAATTGGTGATAATTTATTTTTCTATGGATTACGAAGGAATCGCCGTGTTTGGCCTGCGCCACAAGCTAAAACGGGCTTATGAGTTGTGTCCATTGACCGTTTGTTTTTCTCTTCTGGCCCATATTTCAAAATAAAGAATGGATCGCTCGCATCGGCACACATTCATCACTTAACCCCTACGGGGTAGCACGCATTGTAAAAATAATGGAAACAGACTTGAGTGTTATTTGAACGCTGGTGGTGTATTAAGCGCCTTATTATATATACCGTTTTAATTATCGCCTGTGTTTATGCATAAACAAAATCTTCATACGTTTACGTGATTAAATTTAATGCTAACAGGATTAAAAATTAATTTAATTTTATATAAGTAGTGGTGACTTAAAAAATTTGTTCACAAGGAATTTAAAGTTTTACGACGCATCGCTGTACAAACAACCTATAGTAGGACTTTATGTAATAAAAGAATTTGAAAAATTACGATGCATACATAATATTTGTATATTTTTTCTCTCTGAGTAGTACCAATTTGGTGTTAAATCAAGTATATTCGTTTATTTTGCTCTAGAAAGAAACTGACGTTGCTGTATTGGAATAATATATTTATATAAATATAAACATTTCCAGTTACGAAATGCGGAAACAAAACTCTCAGCTAAGATAAATCAATGAAAACTGTTTATATCGAGAATATACTTACATAAGGTATTAAAATATGTAAGTATTCGTTAGAAGAATTTGCTAGATATAAAATTACCTGTGAAATAATTGGAGTTATTATGTTACAATATGAAGGAATTGATCTTGAAAAATTAAAAAAAATTGATTGCTGAAAAGAAGACTTTTGTAAACATAGTCGTGCGAGAACAAATGCTTGGAATGAGGTAAGTATGTGACAAAACCCGGCTCAAAAGCAATAGAAGGAACTGGGATAGGAGCCTACGGGCCAGGAACCAAACATTATGAAAGCTTGGGAAAAACCCCAAGCATCTTTCAAGCGGAAATTCACGCCACAAGAGAGTGTGCTCAGTTCAATATTGACAAAGGATATAGAAGGCAAAATATTATCATAATGTCAGATAGTCAAGCACCCATTACAGCACTGAGCTCTTGTGTAATCAGTTCCAAAATGGTCTGGGAATGCCTAGGCATACTCAATGAACTATGCAAGAACAATATAGGACACACTGGAATAGAAGGAAATGAAATAGCAGATGGACTAGCAAAGAGGGGGACTGAAAGACCCTTTTGGGGCCTGAACCCTTTTGCGGTATCAGCCTCAATGTAATATTGGAAGAAATAGGCAAAGCCGAAGAAAAGAGAATATCTGACCATTGAAAAGATCTAGTAAGGACTAGACAATCAAAGATTCTGATGGGTGGCTACAACCCGTTGAGATCTTAAGAATGCATAAGTCAAAGTAAAACTGCACTAAGAGTTTTAACAGGGATCCTAACAGGACATTGCCGCCTGAACGGGCAACTGAATAAGTTCGAAATAGTGGAGGAAGAAGAATGTAAATTCTGTGGCATGGAAGAAGAAACCTCCATCCACATACTTGCGAATTGTACTGCAATTCAGAATTTTAGGGCACAGCACCTAGGAGATTATTGGATAGAAGAGGTACATTTACCTAAGTTGAAGCCTGCAGATATCCTGAAATTCATCAGAGAAATAGGACTAAAGGAGCTACTAGTCTCTGTGACTAGAAGTACGGGGGCACAATAGATATTGTAGGTCTCAGTGAATGTCACCCCATCATACATACATACATACATACATACATACATAAAGACAAAACCCGGCCAAGTGCGAGTCGGTCTCGCGCACAATGGGTTCCCTACCATTATCTGTAAAAACGGCAAAAAAATGTGTTTGTTGTATGGGAGCCCCCCTCAAATATCAGTTTTATTTAAATGAATAATATAACTCAATATTCTGTTAATATTTCAAGCTGTTGCATTATCAAAATCGCGGAAAACCAGCAAAAAAATCACGCTTGCTGTATGGGAGCCCCCTTAAATATTTATTTTAGTCAGTTTATTTATGTTTAAAAAGTTGAAAATTACTTTGCAGTGAATACCGATATGGTGGGATTATTAAATGGAGGGGCACGTCGTAATGCATTTGAAAAGGTTGGGTAAACATTTTCGGTACACTTTCTGAAGGGATGTGGGGTATAGTTTTTAATTAATTGATGATCATATTTAAAAAAAAACGTTTTTAGATTTTAGTTTTATTACAGTAGAATTTCTCCGGTAGTTAATATAAGAGACTCTAGATCGGGCCACCCTTATGCCGTTATAGGACTAGCGTCAATGTATCCCAAACTTAAATCAATAGTGGCCCATGCATGTACTGAAGTAGATCTATGGTTAAATTGAGATGTTGAGATAAAATTATTAAAGTTGTCAGCACTGCTGAAATCACTTATAGATTAACGAAAAGGAAATAAATATAAAATTGTTGGATAATGATGGATTAGTTCGAACGCATGAATGAATACATTCTCGAACAGGGAATATGCTAGAACAATGGATTGGGGTTATCGGTCCGGATTGCTAGTGTTTTGAATATTTTTTTTCCATTTTGGTGTACGTTACAAACATGGTTAACATATCCAAATATCAGAAAACCTGTCAATAGTTTTCAGTATTTTTAACTCTAAATTGATTTGTGTATAGAGAACTTAATTTTAGACAGTGTGAGTCGTATAAGCAATACCTAGTAGTTACATCACACCTATCGCTTTTATAACTTTAGTTTTTCATGCTTGGTATTAAACTATTTTAATTCACAAACTAAGGTTCGCATTAAACTAATATTGTTTAGGTCAGATTGAATTAGCAATGACACTTCAACTAAGAACTGTTAATAAAGCAATTTAACTGTGGATGTGTTAGGTAAATATAGCAGCTACAGATAGGTGTTATCAAATTACACTGGCGTGCAATTTACCGACTAACCTAATAAGAATGACTGTCGGCAACTTCTACTTATAGTTTGTTTCAAAGAGTACATAGAGTATTGGAATGCAATAATCCTTTAACAACCAGATGTTCATCGCATATTACAGAGTTGTACTAAAAATTGACGAAATGTTTTACAATAATTTAGTAGTCACTTTAGGTAGGTACTATTGAAAATTAACTACATTTTTTGAACGTAATTTAACCAAATAATAATCATACGGTTAATCACTAAAATGTGATTATCTCTAAAACTGTTAAGATTTGGGGATACTAACAAATTTACCTATTTTTGTAAAAATTATGTGGCTATAAAATTATGATTTCTCATATCCAAAAACATCCACCGTAAATTTTTTGTGCATACACGTCAAAAAGCGATGAAGTTATTGTAAAAAACAAAACTTTAATATTTAACACCCTGTATCTCTCGTAATATCAACATTTTATTAGAGCCAATTGTTTTAAACCGCAATAATTTGAAGTGAAGATTGTACTCTACATCCATGTACTTAAGGACCGCACTGTATAAATTGAAAAAAATTGTCAATTATTATTGGGAGTATCCCATTTTAGGGGACCGACGAATAAAAAGCTATATTTATTTAATTTTTTTCGATTTACGAATGGGCTACTAAATTTACATTCGAAAGTATTTATCTTCACCAGTAGGAAATAACAAGCATACGTTTTATTTTTCTCTGTATAGCGGAAACAAGTGGCATCAATAGGTTTTTGGAAGAAAAAAAATGTGAATTTCATGAGAGAGAAAAAAAGTCGATCTTGTTGAGAGCAAAGGTCTGTACGGGTGTGTTACTCTTATCTACGCCCTCTAAAACCTAAAGACAAAATGATAGAGAAACGAAGAACAAAATAATAGAAAATTAAAAGCACTCCTCGAACTTTGGAGTGTGGAGGGAGGTTGTAACTTGAAGTATAGGAGAAATTGGTGTAGTCTAGCTATAGATTACGCGAGCGAAGGATTTCATGGGGGATGCTGATTTATCGAGCTTCTACGCTGTCACGTGATTCCACTTTTTTGCCTTAGAACTATCAACGGTCACGTAACAGCTTTTTTCCAGGAGTGATGCATGTGTACGACTTGGTCAAGAATATCAATGGTGGAATTTACTGTGTGAGTTTATCTGGATATGAAATCGAAAGTACTTCAATTGATGAGTATATCTTGTGTTTTTATTGCTGCTCTGGATACATTTCTTTTGCAATACTACCCTGGTTAATGTTTGTGAGTGAAATATACAGTGCAAGGCCGTGTAAAATGATAAAGTTGATGCTTAAGTGGAGTCGACATAGAATTTCTTTCGATATAAGACGCAACGGAGTCGTCGTCATACCATTATTATTATTTTATACAGAAGTGACAAATAAATGTTAATGTGAAACGAATTTGAGTATTTTTAATTTTATAAATTAAAAAGTAAATAAATTTATTAATTTCATGTAAAACGTTTTAGTAAGGTTTGACATAGTATATTGTGTCACAAGGGAAGAAAATGAGCTTTAGCAGCCCGAGACTATTAGATGTACGAACGAGCGTAGCGAAGCGAGGGCAGCTGATACTTAAGGGCTGCTAAAGCGTTTCCTGTATGTGTGACACATAACTGTTTTTCACCTATCGAATAAACCAAAAAATAGGACAATATAATAAAACACTTAGACATACACTGACGTTTCTTTAAAAAATTCACGTGAAACGTCAAAGTAACCAAGTGGCAGATGGTAAAAACTTCAAAAATCGTGACGTTATGAATTTTCCGCCCTTGGGCTTCTAAACATTACTTTCCCCCCTATTTTTGGTGTTCTTATGATTGGTTTTCCGGTAAGGTAGGCGATTAAAAATTCAACAGATCGTTTTACGCATACGGTTCACTTAAAAAATTAATACGATGAAATTTGAAGTGAGCAGACAGTATTATATTTTTTCCTTTTAATGAGAGAAACTAAGTTTTATTTTGCATAAAAAAACCATTGATACATTTGAATCCCTATCATGAACGGAATGGTGTGGTCAATTTTAAAAATTTTCTTCAATTGTCGGCCTTACTCTGTATTCCATAATGTAAAAACGAAGAAAACGTGTGTTACTTTCTAAAAGTATAAAAACGCGGAAATGATTTTCTCTTAATCTCTTTCTAACGATTCTTTTATAGATAATGCATTTTCACTTCACAAACACATATCCAAATCGTTCTTCACAGCGTTATTCAACCAAACGGAGAGTTTATATGTTACGACTACTTCACAAACCTTTTTAAAACATGCAGATTCAAATTTTGATGAAGGAAGATTTTAAAAAAATAAAAAAACAAGTTGTTTTGCGATATACTCAACGTTTTCAGCGGAATATTTAATGTGGCGTTTTTTATTTTGTGCGTATCCCTTACTAGATATTTTAAAATCAATCAAAGTAAAACAAATACCCTAAAATTTTTATTTATCTTTAAAATTAAAATTAAATTAATTCAATGACTAGAAAATAACTCGTTATTTTTTTTATTGCATTTTTGCTAGATGAATAAATAAATAAAGTAAAAACTCACCCGGAACGCATCATGTGGCATTCCGTAATCATGTCTGTAAATGTAATCCGCACCAACAGGCATGAGATCATTTTGGAGTTCCACGTGGACCGTGTCCTTATCCTTACCCGCTTGGGACTCTGACAACCGGCTATATTTTCCCTCTAGGATTTTGTCTCCATTATAATTGACTGTGGCCTGGCCTAAGCTGGTTTTGATTTTTTCCTAGTAACAGAACAAAAAGATAATACAGTCCGGCTGGCTGATGTTATCGATATTTAGAATTTAAAGTTTTAGTACTGAAACGAGAAGACTACAAGATAAGCGCTTTTTGTAAATATACGGAATAGACGTTTTTTTTATTTTATTCGATATATACGGAAACGACTGATAATACTACTATTAGAAAATTTCACCACCACCAATTTTCATGATAAGTTGAAAACAGTAATTTTATAATCACCTCAAAAATTTGTTATAATTGGCTATGGTAATTGCAAAACAACCTTTTATATGTATTTTCAATAATACATGCCATCCTATGGACTACATTTATTAGTGAATGATGTTTTCTGAAACCACATTGTTGGTCTGGGATCATTTTTCATTGTCCATTGTTGGTTTTAGTCTTTTAAGAAATATCTTCTCAATAAGCTTTCAAATTACAAGAAGCAAGGACATTTGTCTATAGGATCATCACCACTTCTGCTACTTTCCATATTGTGTACGTGTTTCAATCTGAATGATACGTTCATAAGGAGGGTGAATTTTATAATTGCTTTAAGAGGCAACTGCTTTAGAATTTTCCCGTGATTAAATTAAAACCAGGGACTTTTTTGCTTTAACATTTTCTTTGATTTTCGTCAATATTTCATTTGGTGTTGTATATCTAAATTTACTGTTAAGTTTGTCCTTGTTCAGCTGGAAGATGTTTTCAAGGTATTTATCATACTTATCAGTTTTTTGTGTATTACTTCTTTTTTTCCTGCCCCTCTATCATCTGCATTCTTGATTATCGGATTGTGTATGATAGGTATTTTTAGTCCTTTCATGGCTTTCCAAAGTGAATACTCAATAGTACTATCATTTATTTTGTGAGACTACTTAGATACTCACCAATAGAATTACCCTTGGTTCTAGGAAAATCGCCTTCAACGATGAATCTAGATCAGTGACTATCTAGAAAGTGTATGTATTGGTTTTTTAGTGCATATCTAGACAAAAAATAGACTGCAGATAAGTAATGTGTTTTTTCGAAATTTCATCACACTATTATTCCAAAAAACCTCAATTAACAATTTTTTAATGTTTTGTCAAATTTTGTTCTGATAATGTTTACCTACAGTATGGAAAAATTTCTAGATTTTGACGTTTTCTTCATTTTTTTTGGAATGCTCGAAAGTTCATTGATATGTGTAAATTCTTCTCTTGAATCGATTGGTAGCCAAAACAACCTTGTAAATATCCAGGAAATTCTTATTGTTTTGTAATTTGTTGGATTAGGTTTTCACTCATTTTACTTTGACGATTTAGGAAAATTACAGTGTATTTCCAGAGAAAAAAGTGTATTTGTTTTGTTCCTAATGCTTGGAAAGTTGATACGAAACTCATTTATATAGGTAAATTTTGTTTCTTAATTAATTGGTAGCAATAATAATGCTGTCATTCTCTGTATCTGTATATGTATCTGTAGAGTAGGGAGGGTGAGTTAGGCCCACAGCACTTAAACCACATGTGACCCATTGTATATCCTCCAGAGGAGTTGTCTTCCTAAGTCATCGTCCATCCTGCCCTTTCCAGGAAGGTGGACAGGTCACTAGGAAACATCTCCTTTATGCTGTCACTATTTAATTATTTGTTTAAGGTGTGTTTGATTTTAAAATGTTATTTTTAAGTGGTTTTTTGATGAGACAAAATCCATTTAGACGATTTTTTGGTTTATTACTCCTATTTTGACGATTTATAAAATGAAAAACTTTCCGGATATGATATTGTTGAATTTATTTCCTGTATATTAGTGTTGCAGCTGTTCATTGCCAAACTGTTAGCTAAGTATCTACATTTTTGTTGTTTGTATGATTTTTTTAATTTGGAGTTACATCACACAGTTTTAAAAAAACACATTTTCGAAATTTTTCGACCCTTCCTAAACCAACTTTTTTCTACAAACTCCCTAATGTATCAACTATGCATTTCCATAAAATATTTTAACATGTTCCAGATGTTACTAACGAGAATAATATACATATTTAAAATTGTTGATTGGTATTACAAGATAGTCACCTTATCAAATTAATTTATTAATTAGTCTTAGCGAACGTTAATCAGGTTATCCACTATGCGCAGTCTCCGTCCAAATTAGATATAGAGGTACTTACGTCATAATCATAGTCAACCACCGCAATATGTCTGGTAGTCAAGGGTAATTCAATAATTACTTTACCCTTCGTGTTGCGATCCAACAAAGTAGGTCCGGGTTTAATGTCACACTTGCTGTCTAAAAGTGCATTATCACCATCCCAAAATACTTTTATGTATCGATTATAAGCTACGCTGGAAATAAAAGGATGTATTATATTATCCGGAGTGATTCAATAAAATGTGCTAAAAGCTCAGTTGAAAGCTCTCAACAATCGAATTATTAGGTTATAATAAAAGTATTGCAATATTGGCCTTGTGTGATTTATTGGATTTCTAGAACAAAAAAACATGGAAAAGTCATCAATATTCATTGGCGACTCGGGAAAGATAATTAGCATTTTTTTGTGATTGTTTTAGCTTAAAATCGTAACACGCGAATATGGAGCAATATGGATCAATTAGATGAACATTTAATATTGAAATCAGCAAAGAGGGGGACTGAAAGACCCTTTTGGGGGCCGGAACACTTTTGCGGTATTAGCCACAATGTAATATTAGAAGAAATAGGCAAAGCCGAAGAATAGAGAAGTTCTGACCATTGGTAAGATCTAGTAGGACTTAGATAATCAAAGATTCTGATGGGTGACTACAACCGTAAAACTGCAATTTAACAGGGATCCTAACGGGACATTGCCGCCTGAACGAGCACCTGAAAAAGCTCAAAATACTGGAGGAAGAGGAATGAAGCTTCTGCGAATTGCACAGCAATTCAGAATCCTAGGCACAGCACCTGCGAGATTATTGGATAGAAAAGGGTAAAATTCTTCAGGGAAATAGGACTAAAAGAGCTACTAGTCTCTGAGACGTTCCTCAGGAACTAAGTAGAAATAAGGGGGCACAGTAGATCTTTTAGGTCTCAGTGAATGTCACCCCATCATACATACATACGTTGAAATGTTATAAAACGGATTCAATCTATAGATAATAAATAAAAATATTACTAAAAATAGGTCGTTATCTATAAAAAATATCTAGTTGTTACACTGGCTGATATTTCAAAATTCAGTGCCAAACCTAAAAAAAAATAAACAATATTCAAAAAATACCGATAGGTGGACAATATGAATTAATTAAATTATCTAGGCCAATTAAAATTAATTAAAACAAACAATGGAAAAGGTAAGTAAACCCTATAGAATGTTTTCAAAGGGGAGGTATGATAATCCAATACCCTTAATAGTCAAGTTCCAATATGATACCTACCTACAGTTAGAAATTTTATAACAAATATTTATATAGTAAAAATCTTAGTTGGTAAACATATGCCAGGAACAATAATAACCTAAATGTATTAATACGAAGGTGAATCAAACAGTAGACATGGCTACTACAGTCGCTAGTAGAATCGCAATCAAGACGGAGTATTAAAACTGCATGAGCTCGTAATTTCAGGTGTGGATATATATTATGTTTTACGTGATACAAAAATATAACATTATACACATTATTGATTTTATTTTGAATTTTTTTTTCATGTTTAAAACTTAATATAAAAAAAATAGATTTTTAACGCTTAAATCGTAAGCAACAAAACATACGAACACCTTATAAATTCTTTTAGTTCAGAACTCAAAAAATAAAAATAAAATTTGTGTTTTTTGCTAATGGTCTCTACTTTAAAAAGTATTTCTGTTGTTTCAGCTGTAACTAGTTATTCGTAAAAAAGAGATTTACCAAATTTTATAGACAATCAATGTAAGTGCGATATTTTTCCATTCGCCAAGTAGGCAATGACTCAACCCAATATTGACCGATCGCTAATAAAAACTTTTACTACTTGGACCCCCAGGATAGAAAAGAATTCGGAGTCTATAATCTCAAAACCAATAAAAAAAAGATTTACTGAACATTAATATCATCCTTAATTTCTTCATTCAGCAAAACCGCATGATTTAATACCGGAAGTACTAATACAAATAAAGCTGGAATTATAATCTCTGTTGTTCTATATTCGTTGTTCGTGATTTCCGCCGCTCGAAAATAAAACATTGATATCACATACATACGTTTACTGTTTTTCGTCGTTTCTGTTTTTTTCGTCGTTGCTCCCAATTGACCAAATTTCATCTTGTTATTCGTGATTCGCAGCTCCGCAAATGCAAACTTAAATTAGTGCCACGTGACTTGATATCCAACGTCAAGCTTGACATATTTTGATAATAAACTGTTGAAAAACTCGTCACTATCTTACTTTCTTGATATACTGATACAAAAACGAAAACCAATAACAAACCAAATACCGAATTTGTCACGTCCATTTTTCTGTAGCATGATTTACGTCACTTCTGTGACCAATCAAATTTCAACATCATCAACAACGAAAAAACGTTATAAATTTAGTCGACTCAGAAACAACTGCAAATAACGAATCGTCAGCAACCTGAAAAACACGGCGAGCAGCGAACAACGGAAACAACAGAGTTTATAAATCCTGCTTTAATGGCACTCACGATATTATAATATATTCAACCATATTTATTACTACAGAAGATATGTGAAATCCAAATCCTAAAGAAAATACCAATAACATACCTATGCATCTTAAATACTAGTTTTCAATAGAAAAACTAACCTGAAACAAATTTTAAAAAAAGAAAAGTTCTTAGAAAAATACTAAGACCAATTAACAATGACAATCCAACAAAGGTGTCGAAATGATGAAGAAATAGAAGAATAGATGGATATTCAATCTGATATGATATTACGAACACATTGAAAGAATGGAACTAAACAAATAGATTAATTTAATGGAAATCGTATTAAAGCAAAAATTTATACAATTTAAGGGCAGCATTAATGGAAAACTTCAATGTGTACAACAGAAACAGTCGCTTTGGACAGGAAAACATTTAGGCAAAATATTTTTACAGTTTCCTGTCAAATTGTCGTATTAGTAAAGCGTGTTACCAATAGATATCGAAGATGGTCACAACTTTAATATTTCTGTTACTGGAAGACATGTATTGATTGTGTCGATTGGGATTTTACGGTCTTATTCAGTCCGGGATTAGGCTTTTAGAGCTCTCGCTTGTACTGATGAGGCACAAATACACCGAAATCGGTCTGCAAGTTATGTTGCTCCTTCTAATTGCAAACCAATATCCGTCGGTGCCTATAGCCCGGGAAGTACTTGTTTGTTCTTGTTTGAACGGTCACTGTTTTTGAAAAATATTTCTCAAAACTTTGTAAAGCGTTAGAATAATATATTTATTCTTCGATATCTAAAATATTTTCAATTGAAAAGTAGGTCAGAGATATTAAAATGCCAGGAACAGCCTGGTCTGACGGAAGGAAGAACGCTCAAAGCAGTCCGACTTCTGATGTGCTAATACAGGATTATTGTGTGTGGAATGGTAAGATACCAAAGAAGTGCTTCTTATGAGAAACTGCCATAAAGCAGAATTGACAAAACTAAGGAAACAAAAACTGCCGAACTAGAAGTGATCGATTGTCCATAAGATAGGCGATGATGCCGATTAAACACATCCTCTGCAATTACAGGGTAATGCTCAGTCAACTACTTAAATACCTGAAACAGGGTTACTCAGAACCTGATCAGGTACAGACCTAGCTCCAAAACTGTAAATAGGCTATTTCAGAAGCCTAGATGTCTTGGACTGAAAAATAGATGTAGAGTATACATAAAAGATCTTATAGGTCGCAGTGTGATAAGTCCAATCGGTCCCCTTGTAATATAATCTTACAATTAATATGTATTTCTGAATTTTTTGATATAGCAAGGAGCAATCTAAAATAATAAATAAATTTTAAAAAATTATGTATGAATACTCACTTATTAGTTTTAGTGGTGAAGTACGCTCCAGTGTTTCTTAAAGACTTTTGGGGAGCAGTAATCTTGAGCATCCCATTCATATTGGCCAATTCTTTGTAAGCTACTGTAGCATATGCAATTGATCGATCTTCAGGAAAGAATGCCTCACATCTGGAATAAATGCCGCAACATTATTTTCCATTACAAGTTCGAGATATTGTCTACATTTTTTAACAATTCGATTTAAAATTTAGGATCCTTATTCACTGCGTTGAAATGCGGGTTTTTCTCATGTGAGTAGTTCACGAAATAGGTTATTTATTTATATAGCAATACAAAAATATATAAATGTTTTAAAAAGTACGAAGGGTGCTAAGGAAAAGATTTTCCCAAATGAAACCACAAACGTACAGTGTGCTAAGAAAGTATTCTTTTTTTGCATGTCTTTGAAATATTTATACTAGGTTTATAAGAGTTCTTCAATCGAAAAAAATAATTAGAAGTCATAACTGTACATGGAAAGAAATCATATAGTTATTCCTCATATAACATTTAACTCAATTAGGAATTGCTCCTCTTTTACTGATATATTCTGCAGTATAAATAATTTTTTATGGAGTACGCTACTCCATGTATATTTTTTACAGGTATATTCAAAGCACTTATACGTAGGACTTGTTGATGTATCTTTATATGTCAGCAATTCGTGTTTATTTTAATTTGAAGATGAAAGAGAAGGTTAAATTTTATTGAATTCCTTCAACTGTAATTTATTTTTCTTCCATGTATTATATATATACAATTTCTTTAGCTCTACTTTCAATTAAATTTTGTTTTATATTTCAAATAGTTGTACGTCAGATCTTTTTCATATGAATTGAAATAAACCAGGAAGCTTCAGCACTATTAAGTTTCAGCATTATTAAGTAATGGTTGTTAAATAAAACCTGAGATTTAACCACATGACTTTGTGATCAGAATCTTTTCTTGAACGTCTATCGTTTCTGGAAATTATTTTATTTTGTTATTATTGTAATTTGAAAAACAGCTTTAATTTTTTCAAGGTCTGCTGCAGAAATGTAACATATTACTCTACCGGTATCACAAATAACATTTTAGGAAACTTCACGGATTGCATCCATTGTTGAACTTTTGGTTACTAATTTTAAGGAAAGATGGCGAGCAGACGGACGCGGATGGTAGGTACCCTATTTCTTACCGGAAGAGTAAATTATGTAGTCTGGCTTAGAAATTATCGACGAGAATCGTCTTCCTTACACCGATAATGTGGCAACTATACCGAAACTGGACTATTTAATTACAAACTACATGGGGTAATTGATTCTAGTTTTTTGTTGAAGTATAATTCAATGCTCGTCAGGCAGGCATATAGCCCGGAGATTACTATTCAAACTTCGTAAGGTGTCGAAAATAGTTTTGATTCTTCTAAATTGATCATTTTAGTTGATTGCACCTTATAAATATTGATGTAAGCTTTACTTTGTAAGCATTTTTTTAAAGAAAATAAAAATTACCAAAAAAGGTTATAGAGATCAATATTTTAGGAAAAATGCAAAATGTGTTATACTCACGTTACATTGTGTTGATCGCCTATAGGTATATACGTAATCTCCGTTACCAGCAGCTGCTTGTCAATAAATTTGGGTGTTTTTAACTTGTATATCAAGTTCAACGTTTTCTCGGATCTTTTTAAATTTGCGAAGTTATTGTAGTATTCTCCATTCCATTCGACTGTGATATTTCCTGCTAAATTTTTTTCATCCTCTGTGGTAACCTTTAAAAAAACGAAATTGTGCCTCGTTAAAATAATTTTCAATTCATTCTACAGAGCGTGGGACCCTTTTAAAATAACTCAAATTTTAGAAATAACTACTATTGATGAAATATCTATAACAATTTATATCGAGCTTTCCACACTTTTTCTAATGAATGTTCTGTTCGATCTCATATTTCATTCATTCTTTTGGATTGTGCTCAACAGCACTTAAACTGAATCTTTGTACAATTTCCCATATTATCTACTTCCATTCCAGATCTTTCGTGTCTTCTATATATGCCACTAGTTTGACTGGGGGGATTTTCAGTAGTTGTAATGGTTGTATTACTTCCTCTCCAAAGTGCTTCCGTCTGAATCCATGTAAGTTCTCGAGAAGCAGAGTATGTGCGAGTTGGTGTTTCATCATAGAGTTCACATTTTCTGTACATAGGTTTATTAACTTAGCCCGTTTTGGGCAAAAGTTTTCTCAAGGTGCAGGTGTTTCCTCAGGGTGCAGTGTCCAGACACCAGGTCGGTAACTGTCTTCAAATGCTTCCTACCCAGATTCAACAGCTTGGTTGAGAGTTCCTTGGCTACCCTTTTCAGTAAACTCTTTGTATGGAGATGACCTTGTGTCAACCTCATTTGAGCTGGTGTTTTTGATCTAGCCAGTTCCCGGACCTATGAAGTCTCCTTTAGAACCTTCTTCCGACATAAAAGCGTGCTCTTTAGTTTTTTGATTTATTATTTATTTTTGCAATCAGTCTTTAAACAAATTAAACCAGTTAAATTCATACAATAAATTAAACTTCAATTATACCCAGGTTGTCCCAGGTTATAGTGTATAAACAATATTATTGGTCAACGAGAACTCTTAATACCTTTCGTGTCAATAGAAACATGGGAGCACCAGTGCTACAAGTCCCTGAATAATAAATCGCAAGCTATCTAACTATCACCTTTCTACCATTTTTTTTCGTGAACACAGATTCTCAACTACTTGACAAGAACAAAAGAGCAGATCTTAAAGGACTATATAAATGAGTGACACTCTGCAAACATTGATTTCGGTAAAACCGATTGAACCTTTCGTTCAAGAAATAAAAGACTAGATGGATTCAAACGAATACTGGAAAGAGCACAGAAGCTCTTTGTACGAGACACGTCGAATAAGCTTATAAAAAGAACATTATGATATTTGAAGCCACCTTTCCATGAAATATAATAAGATTTGATACATTCAGCAAAACTCCAGAGGATTTTAAAGATCGAATTTCGGTAGACCTGAAACAAATAAAAAAAATAAGTAACACTTACTTTTCCTGATGATCCATACTTTTTCTGTGTGTAACTTGTTCTATATTTAATGAAATAATCTACGTTTCTGAAATCCTCTTTATAATCCACATTCGACCACACACTGTACGTTTCTTTGTGTTCGTCCGGAAGTTTGATATGAGTCTCTACAGATTTATAATTTCCAGGTGTTAAGATCATTGTAATATTTGTGCCCGCTCTGAAATACAATGTTTTCAATTTAAGAACAAAACAAATCACAGAATTGACTTGAATAATTAAACACTTACTCCCATAATCTGTCGAATTTGACGTCTCCACCCGCTTTAAATTGTTTGAAAGACATGTTCGGGTTTTCATAAAATCCTTCCATAGAAGACTGGCTAGTGTATTGTTTGCCATCGAATCTACCAATTACCCTCAATAACATGTTTTCCATATAAAGCCAAATGAAGTTGATCTTCACATTTCCTTTAGCATCTGTTAACTCGAAGAATCCATCAATGTCTCGTTGTAAACCATTAAAACTTGAAACAAAAATAAAGCAGATACTATTGAATTTCTGTACAAGAGCAGAAACTAAAAAAAAATGCACAAAATATTTTTTTAAATCTTTGATGAATTGACAAAAAATAAACTGAAATCTAGATTTATGTTACTAGAAAAACTGTTCCGAATAACTGATCATGGATAATATTTTCCAATTTTCTATTGCCCCAACTCTATGTTAATACCGCCACTACCTTTGTCAACTCCGCTTAATAGAAACAAGGAATGAGACACCTCTAAAAATTTTATCAATTAAAATTTCCCGCGCTAATATTTCCAATTGACTAACACGAAAGATAAACTCCAAGTGAAATTAAAATGAAGCGCATTGTCAGAATTTAGAACAGTTTGAATGGAAAATAATATATTAGATATAGAAGATATTTACTACCTTTGTTGTTATTTGATATGTTCACGAATGTGTTATAATACTATAGGGGAAACCAAGGCATGCTGGCGCTCGTCGAATGATTAAAAATGTTGAAAACTTATGTCCCATGCGTAGATTCATTATCTACTTGTACTTGACATAGAAAGAGCTTTTGAGGATACTCCACATGAGGCTGTTTTAAATAGAAGAGGTATACACACTTCAACATTCAAATAAATGTCGGAACTTCTCACCACTAAAGTAGCAGAGACGAGGACGAGAAAAGGCATGCACCACCACAGCGGAAGTCATCAGGGAGGAGAAGCATCCCCGTTAATGTGGTGTCTGATGGTTGATGAACTCCTGTGAGGTTTGACTGACACCTAAACTCAAACATGGGAATATCCTAAAATTAATTCGGGAAATAACTACCAGTGTCTACGGATTTCCTTAGGAACATAGTAGAAGAAAGGGGGCACAATAAATATTTTAGGTATCATTGAATGTCACTCCAATATACATACATACATAGATACATTCTATACGATTTTCTGGCCAAAAACTCAACAACACTTTTCGAACAACCACTGTATTACTCCGATATGGAACCATTCCACTTTTTTCACTTTGCAAAACTCAAGTTACCTTTCCCTTTTTCTTTATGTGTAAAAATTCAAAATTTTCGTTACCTTTAAATTATGAAAAAGGCGTGCTCCACATATTATTTCAAAAAACAAATTCCTTTTTGTTAAAGAGAATACGAGTAGGAGAACGGAAATTTTTTTGGTTCGGAGTGTCTACATAAATTCCCTAGAGGCTTACACGCGAAAGGGACAAAAATAATGACCTTACAATCAATATAGTGTTAAGAAAGAAGTACGCTTACAAAATATAGGCCCACAAGTTATTTATGCTGTAATACACAGGAATTTTGGTAGCTTCCAGCCCTTCTGTTTTATTCACGAAGTTGCTTTTATCGTTGTATTGAAGAAAGCTTTATGTGTTTTTATGTTTTTAACAAACAAGTTTCTTTAAACATCTTTCAAATTTCAAAGTTTGATTCCACAGTATGTAAGTTGAAAAATGAATTCCTTCAAATTTTAAACAAAAATATACTATAAAATGATTCAATAGTTCAACGACTTTTCTGCTTGATATTTAGCATGCCGGATACCAATTTTTGACACCACAAGTGACAATGTGCCCTGATTCATTGGACAATATTGTAGTATTTACTAGACAACGCCGTGTAAAGGCAAGAAGATATAAGTATGTTTCCAGTAACTCCGTTTCAGTCAAAATAAAATTTTCATACCATGCTATCTTTTACGGGATTGCCACATGCAATTAATCCTTAGATATAAAAATTTAGTGTCGCGTTGTTTGTCCGCGATCAACTCCTCGACTACTGAACCAATTTTAACCAAATCTTGTACACTGTGTGCAGTTTGATCCAACTTGAAAGATTGTTTATATCTCAATTTATTATCGCAATATTTTTTATTACGTATTATTTGTGTATTATAAAGAGTTATAATTATATGTGTATTCCATAAGATTATAATAGATGCCAATATAAGGTAAATTATTAGCTGGATTGAGTAAGTATCCAATAGATGGCGCTACCTTAAAAGTTCAAACGTGTCATATACGCTACTATTTATTTCACGTTACACGCGTGTGTTCAAAATTTACATACGGCACTAGCAGACCCGGCCACGTGTTGCTGTGGCTAAGATATACGTTCAATTTTAAATTATATTATATTGAACAATTCAATACAGTGAAATTATTATTGCTTTTTCAATGTTTGGTGCTTTATTGTTTCATTTATTAATTCAGCATTCAAGTTACCATTAGACATTCATAACAAACCAAATGCAATATGTAACATGAAAAAATAGCGGAATAGCTGCAGTGTTGCGAGAAAGTTCAATCAAAATTTGGGATGAGTGCACAACGGCTCACAAATATTCACTCGAAGCATTGCACACTATGCAAGATTTGAACGGAAATGATAAACTTTTTGATGCTATCTTTCTACTGTCTGGTGATTTCCGACATACCTTGCTGGTCATTCCTTGCTCTACTTT
Organism: Lochmaea capreae; assembly: GCA_949126875.1. Taxonomy (NCBI): domain Eukaryota; kingdom Metazoa; phylum Arthropoda; class Insecta; order Coleoptera; family Chrysomelidae; genus Lochmaea; species Lochmaea capreae. Next base: position 11,314,560 of record OX421402.1, on the reverse strand, counting down.
CGCCGATGAGATTAGCGCATATTTAAAACAATCATTCTTGTGGCAAAGTGTTGAAACACTTCGATTGACCAATTTGAATCCACCTAGATTATGCAATATTTTAGGTCTCGGTGAATGTTACCCCAAAATACATACATACATACATGCAACGGTACACGTTTAGTCATCAAAAAGTTCACCGGAAATATTCTTGAAGCCACTATTTTGACCGGAAAGTTTAAAAGAGAAGTGGTCCTGTTGCCACGATTTCCAATTATACCGTCAGAATCTACGATACCCTTCAGAAGGCTACAGCTTCCCATTCGTTTAGCTTTCGCCATGTCTATAAGTAAGTTTCAACGTCAAACAATATCCATTTGCTGTTTAAATTTGGAAAATCCTTGTTTTTCCCAGTGGCAACATACTATATGTTGCATGCTCACTTGTGGGAAAACTATCGAATCTATTTGTGTTAAAGAGTCAGGTTAACGAAGAATATTGTGCACCGATTAGTGCTGAATTAAATTAAAATTTATAATTCAAAATAATAAATATTATCGATAAAAATAAAGAATAATCTACCTTACCTACCTCATTTGTAAAATTAAATTTTACATGTTATCAACTAACAACTTTGTAATTTTTTACAAACCTGAATATAAGATTATTAAAATCAAAATTCAATATTTTTATGTTGATTGAATAGTTTACTACAATCTATTTCAGCGTATACCTTAGCTACAGCAACGCGTGGCCGGTTCTGCAAGTAACATTATAAAAAGTACATTTGTTATATCATCATATTATGCTCCGAAGTGCAACTGTAAGCCAATAAAACGTTTTACAAATATATAACTTGTTCTCGTTATATTGTATAATACATTGAATTCTGAACAGAAATTCTAAAACCGACAGCACTATTTAAATATCTCGCTTGATACATCATCATGAGACAATCACAATCATTTATTAAGGCAAAGGATACTTACGTATATGTAGCTCCAAGTTTTGGACGTTCCAATTTCGTTATAGGAGTTTCTGCGTCAATGTTCAGTTTTGCAGTGTACGGACTAAGGTCTGTTGTGGCGTGTATAATAAATGTATCATTCTTGGAGGTAAATATCTAGAACAGAAAGATAATTTATATTTTATATTTTTATCCTGAAATTTGAAACGACCGATTAAAAAAGTACAAAAATCAAGGTAATACCTCTCTCAAACTCACACGACGGATTCAAGTCACCATTTTATTTATTTTTGGGATGTCAGATTCGGTTGAGAACATTGATGAGGTCAGAGCGAGACAAATCTTTGGTTAGGTTAGGTGATGGTGAGTGGGTCTATAAGGCCCTCCACTGCGAATCGCAAGAGTCTATTGTGGCTCACACCTATTCAGATTTCACCAAACAAATTCAGCTTCTTAACAAAGCCGATTAGTTCATTAGGTGAATGATATTTCAGGTCCGAGGGCGAGAGAGAGACCCTGCCAAACATCAGACACCCGCGGCGGGGCAGGCACAAATTATATGCTCTGCTGTTTCATCATCTTCCAGACAAAGACGGCAGGTCGGATCTTCCGACAGTCCAAGTTTTAGCATATGATGATTCAGATGACAGTGGCCTGTTAGACAACGTAGGTCGTGCCTGCTATAGTCTAACATTTGTTTGGAGACATTATTCGAAGGATGTATGAAAGCCTTTGAATGAACCAATCCTGGTAAATTATGCCAGAACTCTAAAGCTCTTCCTGCCGTCCAGGTATTTAGTGTGTGTTTGGCAAAACTTATTGCGATGCAAATTGTAGGTTCTGGTCAATCTTTGGTCACTAGTTATCCATTTAAATTGATAGTGCAGATTCCCCATAGAGAATGGACAAGATCCTTCCTCGTTAAGGTGAGTGTGCTGCAATGGACTTTCCTAGCCTTTTCAAAGGCATTGGAAGGAACTTTGGAGGATTCAATGGATGGGTATGGAGGAGTCTTTAGAAAAACTACTAGTCGGTAGCGGGATTTGAACCTGAGGCTCCCGAGTGCAAGTGCCAACCTACTTCACGACAAATTCAGTCACTGACCTATCAAACTGCTCTCCTATATTTTTGACTAAACTAAATTTTGAATCACTCTATGTATATTTTGGCAAGATATATCATTACGTACTTACGTATTCAGCAAAAAATAAAATGTATCTTTAAATAATTCCATAAGCCCCAGTCTGATGTTCTAGCTATGTTAATATAGGTTTCCTGAATAAGTTGTACGTACCTTCAAATCAACTTGATAGTGGTTTCTGTTGTCGGTAGTGGTTAAATTGGCATTAAAACTAGTGAATCTATTCGAGTGTCGTATACTCCCTAATAGTTCGTATCTATTGAGTGTTGTTAAGTTAATTCGGTATTCAAAAGTTACGGAAGGGCTATTGTCCTCAGGAGTAAATTTCACAGAAACTCCTGAAAATAAGTTACCGATTAAATCGGCGATTCCTGTTATTTTGAACTGTTTCTCCTTTAGCTTGAGAGTGCCTTCAAATTCTCTTCTATCTCTTGATGGTTTAAGGATAGTGCAATTGACAGTTAGTGGAATTCTGAAAATCAAAGTTTCACTTTAGCTGTTTGCTTTTGCTGGGTAAAAGGGGTGTGGCCTGAAGAAAAATTTCCACGTAACACTTTTCCCGACTACAGTTAAAAACACGAACTATTAATCGGAAATCTGAAAATAGCGTGAACGTCGTGAGTTTAACTGTAAACGCCAATGTAAGATGACTCAATTATGAGTTTTTCGAAATAAATTTGTAAGGTTTGATTAATACATAATATTCTTCGGTAACATTCAAAGTTGGTAATAGCAGCAAACTAAATCAAGTAAATTCAAAAATTCACAATATTCTGACTAAATAAATCTTACGCAAAGAATATTGTTAATTGGCTTTTCCCTGGGGAAACGTAATAAATTCGTGGGACTTGACGGTAATTAGGAGGATGTCTGTTAAGTGACGCGTAATATCTAAATACTTTTATACTGCATTCATTACAGGCCGTAGACTTATATACGCAACGTAATAATTAGTCCACTGGAATTTCGAAACAACTTTGAAACAAATATTTTCGTTGGTTATTTTGAATTATTCGTTTAAAAAATAATCAATTTATATTTATCGAATTGTTAAAAAAATACTATCTAGGCTAAAATAAATAGAATACACTGACATACATTGATATGAAAAAAAGAAGGTTTTATAGACACATTAAAAGAATGGAGTCGACGAAGACAACAAGGTAAATTGTGGAATTTTATGAAAATCGTAGTAAATTGTTTGATTGGTTAGGCACCACCAGTAAGAGGCTCCGAGACCATTGAAGAGACCGGTAGCCCTTATCAGGAGGCTCAACAGTTTTTTCACTAGGTCCTTCTTTTAGAAATCCTCCCTTGGGTGCTCTAGTCCTGAAAGTCCATATCTCCCACTGCTTCACATTCGAAGATAATCTGTGAGGCTGTTTCTCCGTATATATGCCAATTGCATGCATATGCTTCCTTAGGGAACAGTGATCGGTGAATAATCCCGTCAATTTCCTTATCTATGCTGAGGTTTAATATTTCGTTAGTCAGCCACTCCGACGGTTTTTTGACCATGAGTTTGCTGTGTTCTTGTTTTGGCCAGTACGTCTGATGCTTAGTTTGAATCCACCAAGATGTACAGCCACGTGCAACAGGTTTTGATATTCCAAATACTGGCTCAGCACCACTTAATGCAGTTTCAGACCCTAGATATGCTAGGGTGTCTGCCATTTCATTGCCCTGGGACCCCCTTAAGAGTTACTCTATTATGGTTTGCCAGGGTTGAGAGTTTTTTAGATCTGATCTGGGGACAAGCGAAAGATTTCAGTGCAGCCTGACTGTGTACCACACCAAAATGAAATTATTGAATCGTAGTGAAGAAAGAGGGGAGACAATTAAACGGTTCGCAGCAATAAAAAAATACTTGAATTCAGTAGGTATAACACAAGCTGCAGAAGTTATGGACAGAAAAACATTCCTGCATAGGATTTTTGATTGGAAAGCTGCTCAGAAGGATCATCTTACAAGGAAAAGTAACAGCTTGGTCTGACGAAAAAAAAAGCCAATTCGGAAAGAATGGAAAAAGTGTGAGCACATTCAGCAAATGGTCCAAATGTTACCATGCGTGAATATTTATTGAATTTAAAATATAGTGACTTTTTTGAAAACTTGTAAAAAGTGATTAAATTTTTGTAGTCAATTATATAGAATTATTATATAAACATTTTTCCAACCTATTTTGATTGCCCACATTGAAAAACACGCAACAGTTTATTATTTGTAATAGTATCGAATACTGGTCATTAGTCATAAGTATCGATTTGCCATCAAGAAATATTTCAAAGTAATTTCCAAGATGCTAATTAAACGCGTGTCACAAATTTCAGTTTGTGATGTTTATTATAAAAACGATACTTCAAATGTAGCAATGATTGGTATAAGAATTGTTGTTTTAAAAAATTTACTTCTGTTTATATTCTTTTATAGATGTATCAAGAAATTATTTGAACTATTACAATTCTGTGTAGTATAAGTCCATAGAACTTTATTTTATACTAAAAATAACTTACATCTCTCCATTGAAAGACAAATGAGAGTTGGCTATCAGCAAATTATTACTCAATGTCGCGCTCATTTCTAATTCGATGGGGTTAAGCTGAGCCATAAGCTGCACCGTCGATCTAAGATCTGAAATGTATATCTCTAAGCCTCCTGTTGTATTTTCCAGTCCAGTGAATGGAGTAGCTAACTGTACCATACCGCGAAAATCGTTAGAAGATTTTATCAACCAAGATAGTCGAGAGGATATCTGTAAAAATTACACCAGTCAAATTAGGTCAAACTTAGAACAAAAGCTCTATTAAATTAAATTGCAGCATATTACAACTTAAAATAATGATGCCACATACACAAACTTTGAAGAATAATATTTTATACTTACGTCAGTTCGAAGTTTCTCCGGCATCTTCACCTTCACATCAATGTAATTATCTACTGGTGAGAATAATTTTATCGCTATCAGATCACAAGTTGGAATATAAAAAGAAGGAGTTGTAACATGAAAACGAGATGTAAGATCTGCACGGCCATTATCAATCTGAAAATTAACAAAGTTCGTTATATTTATTCCTGTTTTCTGCAAAGGAAGGATATACTTATATACCAAAAACTTTTGTTTGAATTTCCAGTTTATAGACATTATAAAATACATATTGTATCTATATGTCGTAAATCCACCATCTTATTTTTCATGTGACTAGAGAGGTTGAATTATGTGTAGCTAAACTTTTTTTGGAGGGATTTGTGGCACCCGAATTTGAGTAAGTCAGATCCTGATCTCTGAATCAGATATTAACGGCAAGAATTCTATCATAGAAAGCGGGCCATGGACCGTGTAAACGTCTATTATCGTTTACTCTTTCACATCTATCTCCGATATCGAATTTTCGAACAAAAGACGAAAATAAAATTATGTTGGATATTACAAATTTTACCACCGCATCAACGAGTGCCGATGTAATTCTTTTGTAATTTTTCTACAAGGGAAAATCTCTTAAATTTAGGAATACATTTTAACACACACTGCAATCCAAATTTAGTGTTCTTAAATCCTTTTCTTGAAAAACTGATAAAAATATAATTACAGGTTCTTTTCTAATCCATAGAACTTGATTAAGACAAAATTATAATATTTATAGCAAACATTCTGCAAAGTTTTACTCTGCAGTGGTTTTACAAAAACCTTATCCTGAGAATACTAAAGTTATTAATAATAATGAAAGTTAGCAGTGAAGTGTATCAAATCAAATAACATTCTCAAATTGAAATTGTAGATATCTTCAAATCTACCCCTCGCTTTTTCGAAATCAGATACCCTGGGACATGTCACAAGCCGGAGTGATGAAAAAGTATAACTTTTTAAAGACAGTAAATTCAATGGTATACAAATGGTACTAAAATAACGTTTAACATTTTTTCTTAATTTTCTGTGAAAAACTTGTAGGTACCTATATATACAAGCTGTTTAACTACGAGCATACACTATCTATATATTGGAGACTACACGATTTCTATAAAAATTGGCTAGATGGAGAACAAGTTATGGCGAATTTATAAAAAATATTTTGCCATACATGTCACTTCCGGTTATACCGAAAGTGAACAACAAATTTGTTATTTTAAATGTAACACCCTGTATACGTTCGATGGAAAACAAGCAAATTGTGTTAAATTGTTAAATATTCTCTTCAGTATGTGATGGCTGGGTAGGGGTCGATTTGAATATCTTGTAGCAAATAAAACACATGTTCTAGTAACAACAATCTATATCCACCATGTATTAAAAGTAAATTTAGATTATCTTCATTATTTAATTCCAAACGAACCATTTCTATCACTGTAGGATGCGATTAACTTTAAATAATGACAATTAATACTATTTAATTACGACAGGTAAATACAAAGCCTGCTAAAATAAAAGAATAAATAACATGGCGTACGCCTACGCAATAATAAGGTTGGAATAATTAATATTTTTAATCACACGTTAATATATCAAAACGATTAAGATTGGGTATAGGGAAGTGATCATGAACTGCACTTATTTTCCGAATTAGAATTAATTAAATGAATAAAAATATGGTTGTTCCATTAAAAAAAATGAAGATATTTTAGATTTTTGAACTTTTCTTCATTTTTTTAACAACTCTGTATACAAAGAAGAAGTTTTTTCATTTGGTATTGGGGTCAATTTTTTATTAAAAAAATGAATATGTCGATAAGTATAAATTTTAGATATAGGGTATTCTACACAAAGTAAATTTAAAATTCAATGTATAATCCGAAAAGTTAATAATATAGAGGGTGTTACATTTAAACTGACAAAATTGTCATTCACTTTCGGTATAAGAGGAAGTGACATAAATGTCATAATATTTTCCATAAAGTCGCTATAACTTTGTTCTCCACACAGAAATCGTATGAGTGGTCTCCAATATATAAATAGTGTAAGCTAGTCGTGAAAGAGCCTGTATATATTTGTATTTTCCACAGAGTTTCACAATAATTATGTTTATTTTTTCACAAGCCTTTCTTTCCTTAAACAACGAAATTCCGCGATTTTGAGAAGCATTTATCTTTTGTTGTTGTTGTTTACCTTTTAGAAACCTTACTTCACAGATGTACGTATATGCTCATTCCAATTTAACTGTCTGGATAAAAAAGCTGTCCTGATTCTGTTCCGTATTCTACCCAAGATACGGCAACTCTAATAGTTACGCCGCTTAGAGTACAATATTCATATAAGTATATTACATTAAAATGCCCTCCCTAGCCAATTTTTTGGTGAACCTATTCGGAACCTTCTAACAATTTTCCAAACTATTTTCTAAGTTAGATCGAAATCGCTACTTTTCAATCAACTTTCTCATTTAACCCCAATCCAAGTCCATTTTTAACTTAAAACACTAATAATAAATTTAAGTAGCGTGCGATAATACATCGCGTTGATAACTGCATCGGAAATATATATGCACAATCCACTCTACTATAAATCAGTAGAGAGGTGTGATAAACGTGTCTCTCGGTATAAAAAATGTATACAACAAATGGAAATGGATTGTTCCATTCCGAGGCAAGGTCTTCGAAAGAGATAAGTACCAAATTGAGGCAAAGCTGTGGTCCAACTGACCCTGAGGGACACATTCTACCATTCAAGCGCCCTTTCTGATAACTAGCTGCAGTCGAAGGTAATAATATATTGGAGGCTGGAAACAGTGGCGAGATTCCTTTTTGCCATTTTGAATCTTCTTTAGAAACTGGTGAGAATAACCGTAAACTAAGAAAAGTAAAACTATACTCTATAAGCCATTTAGTTCGGGAAAGATGGCACAAAAAATACCGAAAATTTGAGGATTGTTGTTACTATACATATAGTATACAGGATGTTCCTATGATAGTATTTCATCATATTTTCATAGAATTATTCAAAAATGGCTTGTTGAATGTTTATTATTTCATTTTGCATATTCCGACCAATGTACTTCCCTGCATTTCGAGACGTATGTGATCCTTTAAATCGTTCAAGTTAGTTGGTCTGTTAACATAAACACAGTCTTTCAGGTAGCCCCAGAGAAAAAATCAAGTGGTGTCAAGTCGGGGATCTTGCCGGCCACTCATTTGCACCTCGTTGACTAATCCATCTCAAAGGGAAAATTGTAATTAAACATTGCCTAACGTCTCTTTGATGATGTGGGGGAGCGCCATCTTATTGAAAGTATAAGTTCATATCAGGAATTAATTGATGCATTTAGCACCAGTAACCGTACCTTCAATAAAAAAAGGACCGATCGAATAGTTTTCCACCAAACCCTCCCACACATAAACTTTCTGTGGACGCTATGTACAAACCTCCTCAAACCAGTGTGGATTATAATTTGGCCAGTAGCGGCAATTATATCTGTAAACAGTAACTGATATTTTGTATTAAAGTGATACATTGCTATTATTTTTGGAAAGAGAAAAAAATAAGCTTCTTTGGTATACGTCACTCGACCTAGGCTGCCATATCAAAAAATTCAAGATGGCGGCCGTACGCTAAAAGGTGACGTCAAAAAACATTTACTCTAAAAGATATTCTGACTAACGTTTAATTCATCGTCCTAGAATTTCATAACTTTTCCTTTATACGTTTCAAAGATAATCCCTTGGTGAGATACTTTTCGGCAACATTGTATAACGGCTTTTGAAGGAGAGTTTTTCATTTCCATACTCTTTGCCTCATTTGCGGATGGTAACGTACATTTCACAATATTTCGGTGACTTCGTATCTGGTCTTAAGGATTTAATTATAAAACCCCTCATTGTACAGTAAAAAGTAACAGATCCGTAGTCGGTAAAATTTAAATACTAAAACTAAATATTATTATACCAGCCAAACATTTTAGTGGTGAAATAATCATACTATTAGGCATTATCTTTTCGAAGAAACTAGTACGATACGATACTGTGCTATTGTTACCGGATTAACGACTACCTGCTGTTGGTTTTTCTCTTGAATCAATCACGTTGCTGTAAAGTTAAAACGAAATATCTTGGAATGGCATATACTAAGATAAGTTATCTTTAATAATTTGAATAACAGTAGAATGAAAGGTTTTCATAAAGTACATTGATTTAAGGGATTTCTATACATTTATATTGACTTTTTTAATAGTGGCCGACCTTATTGTCTTTTTGTACTGGCTAGAACTTTTTCGTCACACGCTAGAAAGTCATTGTTTTTTTTTATTATTTATTTCTACACTCTCGATATTTTCATTGTTCACGGGACATCCAGTACAAGAATAAATCATCGTAAAATCAATGAGTTTTGAAATTTAACACATTCTCGATTTACCACTAAATTACATGTTATTTTTTATACGGTTCAATAAAAAATTAACTTGAATCAAACACGAAAGTGAAAACTATTGAATTCGGAGACAACTCGATGTATACCTTCATTGTGAAAGAAAAATTATTGCTACACTTTTCGGATCGCTATACACGCATAGCTGAATCAGTGGTGTACCCACTAAAAGGTTAAAAATCATTGGAAATTCGATCCTAACGACAGCCTTTGTTACCAAAAATTAATTTGTATTCACACAAGCTCTTGTTGAATTTTGAACCTTAAAGCTTTTTGTTTTTTCACATTTTTTTGGCTTAAACTAAAATTGACTGCAAACTTTTGGATATTTCTTTAATATAAGATTTGGATAAACCCCGAAAAAACAAGTTAGCGCGACTTTGAACACGGACACAAGTGTTTCGCCTTAAATTGGGGTGTCGGAATCGAAATAGAAAAACATACCTCCATCTGAAACTTAACATATTTACCTCAATAGTAGCGTCCACTGATATATCACTTCTATTTGTGTTGAATAATAGCTTTGTGTGATAAAAATTCTCCTCAGTTTCAAAAGCACCAAACAAATTCAACTTTGGCAAAGCTTTAAATGGGGTATTAACTTTTAGAGTTACGTTATATGTCCTTTCTTGGGTTTCTATTTTTGAAACAACGTCCCTTGTTTCCACTATATATTTAGCGTAAACTCCAGTCTAAAAAATAAGTTAAGACAAAAAGTTTTTCCATAGGAAAATAAATAAAAGGTACTAAACGATGGATTAAAACAATTTAATTTGTTTAAATCTTCATTATATTTGAACTAAGTTCAATATTCAATTCGTGACTCGTTTCGCTAACACAGTAGCTTGTAAATACATAAGAAGCGAGTCAAAAAATCTAATGTCGTATGGCTTACCTTTATCATTTCTGTCTTATTTTGATAATCAAATGTAAACCCGAATAGATATACATGACCAGATTGAATATCCAGGTCGAAGCTGGAAGTGACTGTTTTGAAATTTGGATATGGCGTGGTTATTTCCAAGTTGTTTTTGACTGTCATGGTATTCTGAAAATAGAAAGTCATTGGTTTTATTGGAGTTGACACATTGAGAAGTTATATTGATATTATGTAAGCTAACCAAATAGTAAATTTTTCAATAAAATTTCTTGTTACTTTCGGAAAAACGTATTCGAAACAAATAATGTGCCGTTAAATATGCTAACGGATTAATAAGAGAAAATGGAACAATAAAATTACCAGTTTTTGTTCGATAAAAATGTCCATATTTAACTATTACATGATTTATTTCTAGCTTTGTTTAATTAAATATCATTTATCCATTTATCTCCTTTACAGCTTTTACACTATCTGGCTAAAAATCTGACAGTAAAAACATTTGCCAACAAAAATAACATTGTTTTTTCATTTTGATCAGTGATATATTGTATTGAAAATCGCAACAATTTGGCTCGAGAATATCTCAAAGGATTTTCTATATTTTGTATTATCAGAGTTTATTTGAGTGACAAGTTTATAAGATTCTTTCTAGTTTTTTTACTTTCAATATTTGCTACACTACAGTGTTGGATGTTTTTGAGGTTCAATTTTTGTGCTTTATAAAAAAAATAACAAATCACCACCATATATTCATATTAGGATTTCCGGACATTATGGTAAACAAACCTTTTTTTAAATTATCCATTCTGAATACGTTTATCCTTCAATTTTACTCAATACAATACTAGAGAGACAGATTTTATAAATATAATTATATTTCGTAAACAGTAAAATTTTGAACATTTTAGAAAAGTTGCAATTGAAAAAATATATCATCAGAATTACTTTCCCTCCTTTTACGGCAATGTATTCCATTTGTAAATGAAATGTTTCATTGCGTTAAACGATTTAATGGGAGATGTAAACAAACATAATAAAGTAATCTGCATTTCAATTGAAATGATTTATTCGTAGAAAAATGTACTTCAAGTTTACCTGTGTTTATAAACTTATACTGCACCTGGTCGTTATTATAAAAAATAAATGCAAAATGAAGACGGGAAAGACAATGGTCATTATTTTAAAAGACTTCACCTTCCAGAATTGTACCAATTTGTCAGGTTTCTATCTGAAACTTTCCTATGGGGAATTACTAAGAAAATATTGTCTCCCGACCTTGTATAGTTAGGCCATTAAGACACACGTTTCACGAGATGAAGAAGTACAAAAATGAGAGTAATACATCACTTCTATCAGACGTTGTTATCTCTACAGTTTGAGGAGAGTCGTAAAATTGTGTGAAACGGATTTAAGATCGACATAAAACAACTTTTCAAACTTTCGTTAGGAATAGACGCATTTTATTTATTTTTTTCCTGTATTTTACGCCAACATGACAGCATAAAGACGTAAGTATAATATATATACACTATGGTCCAAATGAAAAGAACAAATTAATTATTTTGTAAACCGGTGGTTTTAGAGGAAAATCCTGAAACACGTCGATTTTTATTTCTAACTTGGAGCTTCGTCAGATCACCATTTTATTTTTGATGTCATCTATGTGAGCGTTGGAAATCGATCCCATAATGGGAACGCCATCTGACGAGATAGCTTCGAAGAAACATCAAAACGGTCATAACAGGCACTGAGGCATGAACGGAACGACCTCCAATTAATGCAGAAATGGCCTGCTACACAGAAGGCTCAAAAACCGTGAAAGGTGTAGAAGCTGGAATATGTATAGACAAGAGTCTCACTGTGCTTAGCAAACATGTGACGATATTCCAGGTAGAAGTTGCAGCAATACAGCACTGTCTAGGAGATATATTAAGGCAAGAGTTTGAGGAAAAGACCATTGCCATATACTCCGACAGACAAGCGCCTATATTAGCAATCAGTTCCATGCAGGTACATTCCAAGCTAATTTGGGACTGCTTCGATACGCTACAAGAGCTTGGCTGTCATAATAGATTTTCCTTAGCCAGGGTTTCGAGGAGCATGATGTGCTCCCAACGGCCCAGAACTTTTCTGTGACAGCAAAAACGCTGGAAAACAAATAGTAGTACTTATTTAAAAAAGCAGTCTCGAGAACGGTGGAACAAGGTGCCAAGAATGAGATAAAACAAGTACGCAGGAAGAAGTACGTTATCTAATAATACATATCCCATCCTAGAACCAATTACACAGTAAGCAAACTTAAGAAAAAATTTAAATGCTCGTCGGGGCATATAGCTCGGAGAGTAGTTGTGTTTTGTCCTAAAATGGTGGTTCTTGAGTAAAATAATTTTTTCAGCTCCCCAGAAGGAGCAGAACGTCACATAAAACTAGACAATATTTTGTCTAATGGTTTAATTTTCTATATATACCCAAGAAAATAATTTAAATAAATTATATATATATTTTTAATCGATAAATTTTAAACATTTTTTCTAAATAATACTTACAATGTATTCGAACTTATCGAAAATTTCAGCCGTTCCATGTGGCATAGTTAATTTGGATTTTAAAATATATGACGTTTCTCTCTGGTCAATTTCCAATTCACCTTTTATTGTGGGGTAAATTATGACATCCAATTCAATTAAACCTTCCCAGCTAAGTGGATCATCGTAATCTTTTTCTCCTGTTTGCGTCGGTTTGAATCTTATGTAGACATTTTTCAACTTGATACCCAATTCCTTAAGAGGTTTGGGTTTAGACTGACCCAAAAGCTTGGCACCGAGCTAAAAAACGCCATGTTGACGACTGATTTTTTTTTTATTTACAATATATCAGCAGAGTGCAAAGGGATTCATCAAAAATATATACACAATACAATACAATGGTGAAGAATTTATATACTTATTGAACACAAACGATTTGAATTTTTGTAGTGTTTGTCAGTGTTGATTTGTGAAAACTATCTTTTCTTCATCAACTTTATAACCTAGTCCATTAGATTTTGTCAAATTATGTAAACCTGTAACCCTACCAGCAGGATATTTATTATAATTATTCTACTCGGTCAAATATCCAAAAATTTTTGTGCAGTAACCTATTATTTTTGAGATGATTTTTAATAAGATCTTGAAACGTTGAATGCTTAGCATTGTAATTTTTGTTTGGGAGTAATCAAATTTTCAAAACCAGAATATGCGAAGCTATGGTCCTTTAAGGGTTATTAGTATAGCCATAAGAAAAATGTTTATATGATCACTTTTAACAGTACTGGATGCACCTCTATTTGTCTACATTTTCAACCCAGTAGAGCAGACAGATATCTCAGTGACCAGTACCTTCCTCAGATTTGCTATGTTCGGAGCAAGTTGTTACACCTAGAGCTGGTGTAACAAGATCTAACTGTCTAACTTGCATTTTAGACAAATTTATTCTTTATTTTTTCCGTTCTACGTCTACTTCTGCTTATTTTACTTAAGGTTCTTTGGGTCGCGATACAACTTACTAAAGATAAATAGTAAACCTGTTTTTAAATAGCACGATAATTACTTGGAACCACTGCATTAAAGATAATTTATCTACATTACAACACTAACATTTTTCTAGTTGAAATTAGCGGGAAATGATGCGTCCTTTAAAAGTTTCCTGTAACAATGCTATCAATTGTCAAGCAGTGTGACTGATCGCCCCGTCCTGTTGAAATCACTGGTTTCTCGTCCGAAGGCTCCTGGCACGACAAAACCTTCTGAGATCCTGGACAAATGGCGTTACTACCATGTTTCTATAACGTTCCAAGTTAACATTAAGAGGTTTGCCATCATTATCCTCAATGAAATAAGGACCAATCACAGCGTGTGCTGACACACACGTCACACGGTCACTATGCAGCAGTGTTCAAATAACAACGTCTGGCTTATCCAGACCAAGGAAGTGAATTTTCTTATTAACGTAACCCTCCAAGTGAAAGTGATTTTCGTCCCCACATTATTCAAAAAATCTGGATCCTCGTACAGCATAGCTAAAAATTGTCCACAATACACAACTCTGGCATTCATATCTTGGTTTGTCAATCGTTGTCCAGCTTGAAGTAATATTCATAATTAATCTTTATCAAAATAATGGATATACAAGATGTTGTTGAAATTACAGGAACAATTTGAATATAATAGATTTAAAAGTTTCATCATTTAGAACATAGTTAACATAACCTAGTGAGGTGGAAATTTAATATACAAAGATAAATTTAAAAGAGAGTGACTTTTTCAATGGTGCTCCCGTCAATATTTTTTATTTTATTTTTAATGGCATTGGGATACGAAAATTTTATGTACCTACCAAAATATGATTTGTTAACTTTTAAGTAAACTACTGGTTAGAAATGCCACTGACTTTTATGTACATTCATTCATTTTTAGTATTTATTTCTTTTGAAATTCATTAAAAGAAAAGACCGTCTAGAGTTATTCGTGATGTTCGTTCATAGCAGTATAATAGAAAAAAGGTATTAATAGAAAAGCAGATGCTCATAATGGTCCTCGCCAACTAATTTTTCTTTCATACATAAAATACTTGGCGTTACGTTTTCAAATTAATGGTTGCTGTTGCAATGAAACGTACGTAGAAAGAGAAGGGTAGTCATTTACCTAGTTTAATGCCTAATGAGCAGAATAATATTTTGGAGTTATTTAGACTTTATTTCATTAAAAATTGGTTCCTTTTTACTTTCCTCTACTTTATTAATTAACTATATTGTCTTCTTTCCGTCATTCTCAACCCTTTCTCGTCAATATTTGTCATTGCTGGGAGTTTAGGGGCATAAATGATTATCGATATTAGAAATTTTTCTTAACATGAAAATTATAGTTTCTGACGTGTAAGTGCTATATTTATGTGAACACTAATTTGAGATTTAGAAAGCTTTAAAGATACCTAATCTAAGATCTAAATTTAAGGTAATCTGGATTGTAGTTAATATAAGAATTAACAAATCAAGCAGTAGGTAAAGAGGAATAATAATGATCGAGTTTAACGTGTAGACCGGCTAATTCGCTAGACGTTTTAAATGTTCACAGGAACGGATTAGGAAAATTAGTTATAGATATAGCTATTCTTATTTCTAGACTGAATACTATGAAGATTATATTTTTTTGTAAGTTTCAAAACTTAGAATAGGTTGTTCGACTAATTTTAGTCAAGATAGTGAGCTGAGATTTTAGATTTAACTGTATTCCCCAGGACATTACATTTTCTTGACTAAAATTTCGGAAATTTTCGTTTGGTTTTGAGAAAAATTGAATTTTCGCTGTTATTATCCACAAAGAAACAGTGATGACGCAATGAAAAACACATTTGAACTTTTGTAAAATTAAACTTTTAAATAAATTAACTGATCTGGACTATCAATATTCATTATTTCATCTACTAGTAAACGAAGATAGTTAAATGTGCTTATTTGCTTTTTTTTGTTTTCCTTATGCATGTTTGATCTGCTATCTTCAGCTTTGCCTTTTATAAAACCATTTCCTTCAAGGCGTTCCAGATTTCTGGTAAGACGTAATTTTTTTAATAATAAATATGGTTACGGATATAATTTCGACAAAACAAAAGATCGAATACAATTGCGATTAATGTTTTCCTTTTAATCAAAGATTCGAATTTTATAAGAAGCCCTCTGTCATACTAGTACGTTCCTGAAAATTCCAAAAGGAATCTCCTCAAGAGGGTATTTCACCAAATGAATTGGTACTTAAGTGTGGTTTTCTATTGTCGGCTATGGGTGTTTCGTTCGAAATTTATGTACTACATTAACTAATATAGTGTTCGAGATTAGGGGAAGATGAGAAAACGTGTATTGGCATAAGATAGAAAGATAATGAATAGAGAAGTTCGTAGTAAGAAGTGTGTATCCCAACAGTCTTCATTTCCAAATATTTTTACACTTAAATAAGCTCGAAGTATGATTTATTCAAAAACATATCCAAAACTATTTTTTTTTGTACTCAGTATCAAATCCTATGCGATTGGGGTAATTGCATCTACTTTGTTGTTTAATTAAACAATTTAAGGGAGGAAATTCTTCGGTTAATTATAGTATATTATTGAACGAGCAATTTATGATAGCGATTATTCACGCGGGGTGACGTTTGCTTCCCGACCCGTAGGCAAGGGGCGCAAGTCACCCGAGAGAATAATGGCCATAAACTGCGAGTTGAATACTATACTTTGTCCACGACCCTTGATTTCTTTATTAAATAAGGGGAGTGTAGAACGGAAAGTAATAATTTGGTATTATTGACAATTCTAACGTCAAAATTAATAAATTTCCTGAGTACGTCAAATGTGACATATAGAGATGGGCGATACTGTGTAAAGTATCGATACACCGTACCGTTGTAAATATATTGTTTGAAAAATATCAATATGAAAAAATACCGTTATGAAAAGTATCAATACTAAAAATTTCGATATTTTATCTATACGATATATTTCAGAAACAAATTTCCTAAACAAAACATGCAGATTTAATAGTTTATTTCATATTGTACCCCCATCTCTAGTCACCTATGTACCGAAATTTTGTGAGTGTTGAGTTGTCATGGCATGTTATTTAAATGCAGAAGCGTGAATTATGAGTTCATAATTCACTCTAGTGAATTATGAACCATCATTCACTCTAGTAGATATATGGGTACCATGTACCTTTTGTTAGGAGGTAAAATATTGATTTATCACGTACTAATTCCAAAATTTTATAATAATTGATTAGTTCAAAGCTAATTAGAAAATTCAGCTAGAGGATGTTAAGACTCTGGAAGTTGAATCGAAAAGAGTCTTAATATTTCAATTTTTTATAACAGAAATTTCAAAAACCAAAAAGTTTTCAAAAAACTAATTGTTTGGATGGACAATGCTATTAGTGCTAGTTTTAAGGAAAACAGAGATAGAATCGGAATTTATCAAATGAATATTGTTTTCTAACGATGGGAAATATCC
The DNA here is from genome assembly GCA_949126875.1 of Lochmaea capreae. NCBI lineage: Eukaryota > Metazoa > Arthropoda > Insecta > Coleoptera > Chrysomelidae > Lochmaea > Lochmaea capreae. The sequence continues at coordinate 11,297,210 of OX421402.1, read as the reverse complement.
TAGAAATTGTATAATCAACTCTCATAAATTACATTTGTGAACCTGTGTTAATTCAATTGGCATAATTCAGACAGGGCAGCAGATTCATACTGAATGGTTTGGGGTAGAATAATTGGAAACCGCTTAGTTAGTTCATAAAGAATTGATGTTCATTTGAGAGTAGGTTGTCGTATCTGTAATTTTTTGAAAATATTACCATGACCCCCCCCCCTTACTAAGGTCCAATGGATTTATTCTTCCGGGGTTACTGTAAATCAGTCGATGAATAAATTAGAAGTACATGAATTTTAAAACATAATATTTCATTTCAAAATAGGATGTTTCGATTCTCGCGATATTAACAATAGGCCAATCGTTCAACTATTTAGTATCAAATATAAAGACACTGCATTTATCTATTATTTATGCTGGATATATTTGAAATTTTGAAGTCGCACAAAACTGGAAACAATGTTTCATCTGTAATATTCAATTTTAAAAAAGAGTGCTTTCTATAAGGTGAGTTGAGTGAAGAATTTTTTCAAAAAAAAAAACTAAAGTGATAAAACGTGATATTGTGTACGACGTACGAAGCACAGTACGAAGTTTAACCCTTGAAGAATTAACTATAAAACGGTTATCAGTGAAAAATTATAGATAGTCTCGAGTGTACTGCCCCAGGAATGGGTTAATAAGCCCATGGACCATCGGCTCCCATCAGTGTTGATGAGGCGATGGAAGACATACATCACTTCCTGTAGGCAAACTGCGAAGAATGTCAATTTGATTCTTATATTTTCTATGATGACTATTTTTGCAGCAAAATACCCGAGCTATTTTGAAATTAATATATTTTGGCGCAAAATTTCGTAATAATTTTTCCAAGATTAAGGCAAAAGTGATACATTTACGCACGTGACCGCAATTATCCGAACGATCATCATTTTTTCTATGAGCGTTCGGAAAATGAAAATTAGACATATAGAATAACTAGTTACCTTCTGGTTATAGATGTAACCATTAATATTTATTATATACAGGGTTGGGATAAAGTATGGAACCAAGTAAATATCTTTTTAAACGAAAAGAACTATATTTATGAAAATTTGCAGGTGAGTGCAATGGAACAAAATGCATCTGATGTACATTTTTTTGTTAATAATATACTTCCGGTTTAACCGGAAATGCCATCAACTTCTTTAATTTAAATGGCACACCCTATATATTTTTACAGATTTTGAAATGCTTGTTATTTTGAATTCATACATACTGAGTTTAGTGTAAAAAAATTTGTTAAAACGAGGAATATAGCACTTTAATCAACCTCCTTATAAATTTATTTAAACGTGATCTTTCCGGAGAATGGATAGACGACGAATACGTAATTAATATTATTAAGGAGAAAGACCAAATGTTTCGAATACTATAAGAAATACTTATACGGGGTTGGGATGAAGTATGGAACCAAGTAAATATCTTTTAAACGAAAAGAACGATATTTATGAAAATTTGCTGGTAAGTGCAATGGAACAAAATGCATCTGATGCATTAGGGCAAAAAACTATTTAGATAAACTAAGTGATGTTGTTTGTATGCATAGTAATAAATAAACGAGTACTGTTTAGTACGTCTTTTGTTCTCCAAGCGTCAAATTCTAATTGACGGAAATAAATTTTACAATTTAGAATGGTTCAATTAAGTGAAAAATAGCGTATTGAAATTTTAATGATAATCGGTTACGGTGATCGTATTAGAATTCATGAAGAAGTGTGTCATATTTTTAATAATTTGCATCCGGAGAGAAATCCTATATCACGCTCAACAGTAACTAAAACATTACGTTTTAATACAACTGGGATGGTAAAAAATTTGCTAAAACCTGGAAGACCGCGGACCCGGAACGAACGAAACTGTTAAACAAAATATTGCAATCGATTTAGAAGAATCACCTCAAACTTCCACCACAAATTTGGCACTAAAACATGGTATCAGTCGACGTTCTGTAGGAAAGTTATTAAAAAGTGAAAAGTATCATCCGCATAAGGTACAGTTGGTTCAAGAATTGTCAGACGATGATTTTGACCGACGCGACGGCTGGAATTTTGCGAACGGCTAATGGACATCTGTAATGTCGACGAAAATTTTGCTTCTAACATAGTTTTTTCCGATGAGGCAACTTTTTGTTTAAATGGAACAGTTAATCACCATAACTCAAAGGAATTGGTCAAATGAGAATCCTCATTGGATTCATGAAGCACATACCCAGCTTCCACAGAAGTTAAATGATTGGATGAGAATTGTCGAAAATAGGCTTAGGTAAAGGCCCATTTTTATTGACGGAAACTTGAATAGTGACAAGTATTTGGATCTACTAAATAACGAAATTATTCCTGCACTTCAACAGAATGCTCAATTATCACAAAACGTTTGGTTTCAACAAGATGAAGCACCTCCCCACTATGATAGACGGGTTAGGGATTTTCTGGATGCGAATTTTCCAAATCGATAGATTGGACGTAGAGGATTCATAGAGTGGCCTGCTCGTGTTTACGTTAGACTACCAACAAACTTACAGGAATTGAGACAAAGAATTATTGATGAATGTGAACTAATACGTGGAGAAGTCTTGGAAAGAGTGACTCAAGAATTTGTTAATAGGATGGCATATTGTCAGCAAGTAAACGGCGAACATTTTGAACATTTGAAGTAGTTTTGTTTCTCATTGTTCTAAAATAATGAAATGTACACCTATTGTACAACCAACAGTGAGTTATTCCTCGTTTTTACAAATTTTTTTACACTAAACTCAGTATGTATGAATTCAAAATAACAAGCTCTTCCAAAATCTGTAAAAATATATAAGGTGTCCCATTTAAATTAAGGAAGTTGATGGCATTTCCGGTTAAACCGGAAGTATATTATTAACAAAAAAATGTACATCAGATGCATTTCGTTCCATTGCACTTACCTGCAAATTTTCATAAATATCGTTCTTTTCGTTTAAAAGATATTTACTTGGTTCCATACTTTATCCCAACCCCGTATAGTTATGACGCAATATACAACAAAATTTCAATGTACTTAATTGAAACAATAATTATAAAATAGTTGATAACTTGCGTGTAGTCCCAGTCAACTTTAGACTGATGTTATTGCTCAAATGACTTTTAATCTTAGTTCAGTATATTGGGTGAATTCCATAAAATCAAATATATACCTACAAGTAGGAAACCAACATTCATTTTTTATTGTAAAAACACAGTAGCTCGCAAATGTGTCTGGCATAAGATGGCCCTAAATGCATTGTAAAATAGGGTGAAATACGCGTTTCCTGATTTCATAATCTCAATTTACACCCTTGTACAAGTGTATATGAGAACATTATTGATCATTAGATATGGGGGAACGTAAAATAAATCGAAACACAGCTTTTCACATTTTTTTTATTGCTTGAATGTTGGCACAAGCTGATGATTTTTTTATGAAGTATCTTGATCGTTACATCAGTAACAATGATTTATTATTTATTTTCATACGATTTTTATTTTAAAACGAAAAAAATCTTACATAGAGTTAATCTGTATTTAATAGAAAAAACCTGATTCAAGAATATGAAATGAGCTTTTTACCATGATAGGAAAAATAGAAGAGTAGGAACTATTGGATACCAGCAAAATCAAAGCATTTCTTACATTGTTTTCTATAAGTTCACGCGAACATAGTGCCTTATACCAAAAGAAAGGGGCCCAATCATCATCTCTTCAAGGTACGCTGGTTCCAATGGTGATGGATGTTAAATATTTTGAGGTAATTATTGACTAGAGATTAACATGGACCAAACAACGACAAAGTAGCAACAAGATCGAAGACCATATTAATGATGGCAAGGTGAACTCGTGGGAAAACATGGGAGTTAAGACCGCGCATGATGCACTGAGTATACAGTGTAGTGGTTAGCCCATAATAACATAGCGTCTTTGGTGGACAAAGACACAAAAGAATGTAAATATAACACCAGGCAGCACTAGAAGCCTTATTTGGGCTTCCTCCACTACTCGTCCTGATAATGGGAGAAGCAAGGATGGGGTTATTTAGACAACAAAATAACCTGAGCAGCAAAACAGTTAGATCAGGAAACATATACATTAAGGACAACATAAGCGAAGCCATTTTACATATCAAAACAGACTATATGGCCACTAAACTTCTTCCAGGCCCTAAATAGATACCTCACAGAAAGGACTGGCAAGACCCAAGTAGACTGATGTTTCCACGAGGTAAGACCGGGGTCAAAGACTGGAGGAGAGACTGGAGCAGGTGTGTATAGTGAAATGATGAGCACACGATGTTCCTTCCCATTAGGAAAACGTACCTCTGTATTTCGGGGTGATACATTATACAGAAACTGAGCTTCAGCTTGATCTATTTTTTCTTGTTTTATAGAATCATAATAATGTATTTATTGTGTGTATCATTATTTGTTATTACAATATAGTTCTAATAACATTCGTCACCTAGTTATTAGTAACATTTTTAACAATTAACATACTTTTCAAAATGAATATTTTGAAAAAGCTTTCAAACAGAAAGCGAAACGTTAAAAAATTTTTTAATTAATTTCTAATATTTAAATCACTAACTATTCCCAAATCAAATGAATATTAAGCTATGGAATTGATATGACGGGCACTTAATACTACATATTAACTGCCAGGCAGCCCTTGCGGCTTTAAATAGTCGCAAGGTAACATCCAGACTGGTAGAAGAATACCAGAAACAACTAAACGAACTGGCAGACCACATAAAAGTATGTTGGATCAGAACAATTTCTTGAGGCCACCAATATAAAAATGAGTACAAAGCGAACATAGACAACAGTGGAAGAACACTCCAAAGCATGAATGGGTGAGTCAGTGAGGGAGAGATACCTTTATAGGTGGCACATGTGTGTGACCAAAGAACTACTGAATATCAGCAGGAATCAGCTAATAATCATTACAGATTATCTAACGGGTCATTTCAGTCTATTTCAGAAAAAAATTTGACCCTTTTTTAATGTTTTGAGCCTCTAACCACTGTAGCAATCTGGCGTTGTATTTCTCACTATCAAAGCCAAATTTCGTATATAAAATAACCTTTATAAAAATATGACAGATTCCTTATCCATCGGCAACTCTATAAGATTACTTTTATATGTTCAATAATTTTTTTTCCTTCTCAACGGCTAAAACATAAAAATTTTAATTTTCAAAATACAAACATTTTGTTAAATATGCTGTACAACTTTTCTTAGCTCTTGTTTTACTTATAAAACAAAATAATTTCAACTTTAAAATTAAATGTCTTCCAATAAGCCTAAAGGCTTCTGTGCAATTACTATTTAACACGCTCTTGCAAGTAAAATATTAAAATTCCCATTTTCTGGGTATAGCAAATGAAAGGTTAAACCTTTTTAAAAGAATTCAATATTATAGTATTTCATCGCTTAATTGGAAGACATGAGTGGTAGATAAAATTGGATCAAGACTTCGTAGTACACACGCACCTAAATTAACAAACAATTTCACTGTTAATAGTTTGCAGCTTAACTTCTCTATATATGAGGTATGATGCTTGACTGTATATCAGTAAATAAGAACAAGTATGTTTTCTATGTAAATATGTATATTCATAAGACGCATAAATGATACCCTAATACGGTAATGGCATCACTCAATATTACTGGCATACACTTTGAACAAGCCCCATATCAACAAGTTCTCATGTAAATTGAACATTATAAGTACTTGCCACTATCAAAGCTTTGACGATGTGTAACTAAATAATATATCATATTGGGGGTGACAGGAGAAATTCGAACACAAATCCGTGAGAATAGTTATTAACGTACGTTTTAATAATAATGATATAAGTTCTAAGAGTGTCGTAATGTCCTCATAGTTTTGTAATGCATTTGCACGTTTGTTCCAAAACTCGTTTGCGCCAAAATCGGATTAAATTGTTGGCAATTCATAATATCCCACATCGAATATTAAACTTAAATGGTGTGTACAAAGTACTTTAAGGTCAAAAATACACCGGATAAGATTCCAGTTTTCATTTTGATAATTTCCCAGACATTGCAAAAACTCTTCAATTTTGCATCAATCAACAAATTATATTACTCTTATAAATCAAACTTACCGTTTCTAATTAACTCTACTACTTAATAAAAAATTATGAAAATTCTCTAATACTTCGATATTCACATACCTATATTATCATCAGAATGTAATACCTACCTGATGTTTAATATTTTGGCTAGACCAAATAGTGACCTATCTTGTAAATTCAATAAAGAATATTTTAAAATACTGAAAGAATTCGTTGTTTCACTGATAGTAAGAAATTTTATCAAAATTAATAGAAAATTATCTTTTATGTATAATATTTACAAAATAAAGTAATTTAGACAGTTTATAAACAAAAAGCTTATTTTTATATCACCTAGTATGGTATATTCTCCCAATTTTAAAAATATTGTTTCTATTTAATATTAAAACGAGTACAAATAACCCGGAAAAGAGTTAACGCACATTACAAGAAGATGCAATTTAGTGTAAGTGAATGTATTTATCATCTTATAAACGACATTGTGAAGATATTTTTCGCTTTAACAAAATGATCCGGAAAATGCTGATTAATGTTGTATTTACTGAGGAAACCATATAAGACCAACGATTTCCGATTTTTATGTTGTTTTGTTTATTTAGACTTATTTGTTGTCAGTGTTTGAGAAAATCGAGCAGTTCTGCTTTGAGGAAATGGGGGATATTCTTAAGCGAAGAACTTTCATTTCACTGCCATTCTCACTCGTTTAAGTACACTGGAAAAAATAAATCAGCATATTTTGTTCATTGTATGAACGTCACTAATATTTTTCAAAAAAAACAAAGAAAAATATGTGGAGTTAAAATAACAGAAGGTTCAGAAAAGTAGTTTGAAAAAAATGTGTGAACAAATTCGTAAAGTGATTGAATTCGAATTTTATTTACAATCCCACACTAAAGCCAACGACATGGAAGTCAATTTTCAATTCAAATGTTGAAAACATTTATTTAGAAGTATTGTGCAGATGCTATGAATAACCATAATTTAAAAACCTGTTAAAATATACGTTTGTAAGAACTGATTACACGTTATTAAAATTATATATTTTCTTCCATTCTCTTTGTTTTTTAGAGCTCGTTTTGCATGCCTTTATAATTCTGCATAAGGCCCTTGATGTTCGAAATATTTTGCACGGTTGAAAAGACACAGCACTGTTGGCGATCGATATCAATAGACTTGGTTACAGTGAATGCATTTGAAAACATTCCAATTATTTCCTACTTTTTACGTGATCCAAGCAGAATACTTCTGACCTGGATAGATATTGAATTTTTTAATTTAGATGCTAGAAACTTTTCGATAATAGTTATTCCTTTATCGCCATTGTAATGTACGATGTTCGATGCTTTAATAGACTATTTTCTCTTGGTTGACTTAACCTCTAGAAGGTAAAGAGGAAAACTATGAAATTGATGGAAATGCTAGCAGCTAGGCACGAACTATGGGATGAAAAATGGGACAACATAAAACATTTCAGAATATTTTAAAGTAGGTACCAAACCAAGGGCAGAAATTACGAGAAATCTGCACAATCTTCCAACGCAAATGCTTAAAATGCAAAAATCAGGGGATTTAACTGATGACGTGATGAAAGTTATAGCTAATCTTTTGCAAACTGAAAGTGAAGTTCACATTTTTGATATAAGTTTCGTGAAACTAGACTAGAGACTAGACTTAACTTGAAATATTCAAAAACAATTTGCAGCTGACCACAAATTAAAAGTGAATCATATTCCAAAATTTATCCTGTATAATATTCGGTATGTGTATATTGACACTTAATTTATGTTCTAGCGTACTGCCCAAGTCACGAACACTATCTACCCTTGTCAAAAGCTGACCGCAAAGAGTTTAAAATAAAAGGTGATACTTTTGTTGGAAAATAATGTGACATTTATCTAAATTTAAGCAAAATTTATACTGACCGCAACGTACAAAGCTGAGACTAAGATATATTTGAAAATAATCGGAATATACATATACAGAGTCATATAAATATCCTAGGTGAAAGAGAATTTTATTAGATGTAGTTCCAATTTGTTATTTCGAATGTGTAGAATAGTACAACATACTATTACAAAATATCCTATGCATTGCATTCTATCGAATTAGAATATATATAACCATAATTCGTATACAAATTTATTCTAGGGTATTTTTTATCATGTTGGCTATTTTGCTTTTCATATGCGCTTGTTTTTACATCCCGAGCATAGATCGGAAGCCTCAAATACAGTATGCAGTGAAATCTAAAATTGTAATTAGGTAAAAAACCCAATCAAGAAATCACGAAGTCTATAGGGGTTTGAATATGCATTATTAAATAAACAATAATTCATTCGTAAATCTGTACGTCAACACTGACTTAAAGGTAAGTGTTATAAACTTACGGTAACAATGCTGCGATTTATTTTATTACATAAATAGCTATTCGTGTAAAATGTTCCCCATACGTATATAAGTTACATTATAAATCCCTGTTGCACTCTACATAGACGTTAACATATATGTGTACACATACCTTATAGTAGGAAAACTTGATGGAAAATTCAAAGTCTAAGCCTTCTTTGAATATGAGTTTGCCGACAACACCGTTTTCTTCAAAACCTTCGATTGGAGTGTAAATCTTGTAGGAGTAGTCGAAGTCTGCTACATTAGCATAATGCCATACTCCAGAGAATCCCAGTAATAGAAAGTTCCATCCTACCCGGAAATCTGCCTGAAAAGAGTGCTTCGATCATTTACTATGCAGAACTTACTAGTCCAATACCCCAGCTTTTATTTAATTGAGGCTTTTATCCACAGATAAAAATACAGTTCGTTTTTTAACATATAAAGCGATATTTTCAGAATTATATGTTAGATTATTTAGTGAAATGAATGAAATTATTAAACCATGCAGATATTTACGGTAACGCTCAGGCTTTAGGTGTGGTGCAGATATCATTGTTACTACTTACAAACTCGCTGAACAGTTTTATAATTACTTAATATTTACTGGATTAGTTAATTTTCTAGTTATTTCAATAATTTCTTCAACAATGCATGTCCATGCATCTAGAGTTCTAATTGTTCGACAACGACCAGTTTTACAAAACTTTGTGGAGTTGCGGAAATTCATATTGTAGATACGTCTAAACTCTGGTAAATTGCCAATTGACAAACCATATACAGTTATATCGAAACCGAAATGATCGATATTAGTTTGTAAATGAAAAATAAAGCAATAATATTATGTTAGCAGTTTTATAATATATCATAGAAATAAATAATATTAACTAACGACTAAATGATGGTAATTAACTTACCCCTTGTGGTTTCAGCTTGGCAACTAAAATAGCATCTTGCAAGAATTCCATCGGTGTAGCCAGATGTAATTTGACATCAAAATCAGTAATACTGTTAACAGAAAGTAATACTTCACCACCTAGACCTCCAGTAGGATACGTAATGATGGCAACAAAATGACGTTTAGCTGAAGATATTATAAATCGTAATTGATAGTTATCTTTAGGGGTTGTTGCGTTTATCACTAGCATACAGTTGGTGAGTCTTATAAATTTTCCTTCCATATCTAAATCAATCTGATTATGATCAACGTCGAGTTGTGCTACGCCTCTTATATAATTGCTATCTTTTAACATAACTTTGCTTACGAGGTTACCACTTTTAAAACCTTGGAATGGAGTTTGAGACCTCACTGTTCCAGTTAAGTTTGTGTATTTGTTGTCTTTGTCTATTTTCCATTTGCTTTCAAGACCAATTACAAAATCGGGATTATACTAAAATGAAAAATATTTCTCCGTAAGTGTCAATCGAAAAATTTTTATTAAAGACTGAAGATATTGGAAAAAATATTTTTTTAAACTTCACATGAACCTTTAAGAACCCGGAATTAAAGGGAAGAAAAATTCAATAATTTTTCCTTGATCATCGTTGAAAAGATCGAACATATTCATATCTGAGCTACTCACCATTAAAGTAACGTCTGTATTAAAATGTGTTCCATTTTGTAGATGACTGATAGTTGTATTAACGTTTGGTACTCGATCTACAGTGCTAACTATGGAACAACCGTATGTACAAATGAAATATTTGTCATTTGATGTATAGTTTCCGAAAATATTAATATGTACTTTTTGTCGCCTTTCCCAAGACACAATTCCATACAAATCGTACATGTGGTCCAAATGTTCAAACCTAAAATATAAAGTATTTGCCAAATTCTATTTATTAATTTTTTGTTTCTATCCTGTTTATAACTTACCTCCCTTTCAATTGTGTAACCTTCCAATTGTCAAAAGGTGTCTTCAATTCCGAAGCTATTTCAAAATTAAGTTTTCGATCATATTCGTATTTTACGTCCAAATTAATAGCAAATGTTTTTTCTACATCCCAAGAAAGACTTACCACGGTTTTTAAACGTTTTCCTAAAAAAATACCAAATTCAAGTTTCTACATATTAAAATCTAGTTATGGATGAGGAATCAGTTTATTAAATTATTAAAAACTATTTCCTCATCCGATAAGGAATTGAAATATTTTCTGGCAGCTATGAAGCTATGAAATGTCAAATCGAATTGACAGAACACTATTAGAATATAACTAATTTTTTGTCACAACTTGAAAAAGTTGGGGTAGCACGTTGAGTATCAGTTTCAGTTTTCTTTTTTCGTTATTCGAATATTTAATATATTATTATGTGTAAATTTAATCCGTATATTAACTTTTTTTATAATTACATTAATCTTCACGTTTATATTAAATAATTCATGTACAAAAAGGTGTAGTGTAAAATTTTCACGGAACTCATACTCAACTATACATAGTTTTAACACTGAATGCTGTTGAATAATAAAATTTGTTTGCCAAGTACCTACATTAATTCTTCTTGTCTTACTTACCGTCTATTAAGAATGTATAGTCTCCCTTTATACCGCGACCTGGGTAAGTCACTAAAAAGTTGGCAGTATAATCGAAAGCTGCATTTTTTTTGTAAGCTGCTGATACCATTATTTTCTGATTAGCGTTTCTATTGGAATCCCAGTTAACTTCGAATTCTATAGCTTTATCGTTCTGTTGATTGTGCAAAAACGCTGAGAAAACAATATCTCTTAATCTAAAACATATATATTCTTTAAAATTACAAATTAAAGAAATCCAACACTAATAAAATATGAACAATAATTACCACAGCCGCTCTTTTGGTAACCAAGAAATAATTTATTTTAACACTTACTGATCAAGATGAATGATTGCTGAAATTTTTTTGTATTCACCATCGTATACAGATCCAGAATAACTGTACAATTTCGTTCCATATATAAGCTGTGCTTCTGTCCTCGTGGAATTTTCTGAAAGCGTATTTCGAAGGAAGAATATTCTATAATCATAGTTCTGCTTTTTATCTATGTCACCCTAAAACATATTTTCTCAAATTCAAGAGTTATTTGACCAGAATAGTTTTAATGTTGTCTGGGTAGTGCATAAAAAGAGTGGGCCTTTCAGTTACGTTAGCGACAAGTGTTTCCAAATAAACATTGAAAGGGGGTATAGAGACCAAAAGATCCTTATATTCTCAGATAGTCCCCATATCAGTTCTAGACTAGTCTGGGACTGCCTACAAAAACTCTTAACCCTGGCAAACCATAATAGAGTAACTCTGAAGTGGGTCCCGGGCACAAGGGTATTGTAGGCTTATTAGAGATGTAGACTGCTAGGGCTAAAGTACCTAAGGGAGGATTTCTCTAAGAAGGACCCACTGAAAAGACTGTTGAGCCTGATAAGGGTAAAACCAAGAGCACAAAAAGTCTAAAGGCTGAGGTGCCGAAGTTTCGAAGCCTTTTACTGGCGGTGCCAAACCAATCAATCAATCAAGGCGTAATATTCTTCGAACGAGGATGTACAAAATAATCCTTGGAATTAACCTGTCCTGGTAGATTTTGTCAAAAATCTAAGAGTGGTGACAGTACAGAGAATAGCTTTCAAAAGCAAAACACGATGTATGTATGTGGGTTGACATTCACTGAGACCTTAAAGATATATTGTGCCCCCTTACTTCCACTTAGTTCCTGAGGAAAGACTCAGAGACTAATAGCTCCTTTAGTCCTATTTCCAGGAGGAATTTCAGGATATCTGCAGGCTTTAACTTAGGTAAATGTCCCTCTCCTATCCAATACTCTGTTGTGCCTTAAGATTCTGAATTGCTGTGCAATTCGCAAGTATGTGGATGGAGGATTCTTCTTCCATGCCACAGAATATATCTACATTCTTCTTCCTCCACTATGTTGAGCTTTTTCAGGTGTCCATTCAGGCGACAATATCCCGTTAGGATCCCTGTTAAAACTCTTTGTGCAATTTTACTTTGACTTAGGCATTCATTTGATCTCAACGGGTCATAGTCACCCAGCGGAATCTTTGATTATCTAAGCCCTACTAGATTTTTCCAATGGTCTTCTCTATTTTTTCAGTTTTGCTTATTTCCTCCAATATTATTACCACATAATTTCAGTTCTGTAACGCATCAGTCACACTATTTTACAGAATATTTAGATAGAGTTAATCATAATCACCAACAAGAAAGCTAGTGAAAATTCAAATTCACTTCACTTAAAAATCATCTTCACTTGTAAGAAACATGGAAGCATATTGAAATATGTGTCTTTTAATCGAAGCGTTAAAATTATGGATAATAAAGTAAAAGGTATTTGCAAGCAGGCATCTGAGAAGTGAGAACCTGAGAGCAAAGAGCGGACCGCTGTCACATCTCAGACAGCCAAATAATGAGAAAATGTCGGTCGTAATTAATACCCAACACGTGACGGTTGATTGCTCCAGTCGTTCGCAAAGTTAACTTCACTTACCTTCACGGGTGGAGTCATTTTTTTGTTGGGGTTTTTATACGCGATTAATGCTCCAATACAGGATATTTTTTCCGATCAAGAAACAATTTACCATTTAACTAATTCTGATTCGACTGAAAGTCACTGAAAATGCATGATTTGAACATTTATGTATGAGAATACTTTCAGTGCTTGTAATTACCAATTTTATTTCTAAATTAACTGGTTTTATTAGATTAGATAAATCGATTAGTCAAGTTAGGTTACCAGAATGTTATCAAAATAAAGTTCCTCTTTCTCAATTTCTTAAAGCAAAACAAAATAATTTTGAGCATATGATGATGGACTTAATTATAACATGTCTTTTACATACTTTCGGTTAAAATTTTACTAAAAAGTGTTTGGCTTTTGTAGACCAATCAATATCTGAAAAATATCCCCAAAGTACGTCTATGCTTACCTTTAGGTCGAACTTCAATACGTCATTGTCACGATAAAATTGCAGGTCAATGGTGATATCTTTAAAATGGGGAGACATCAAGAGAAGCTTTACATGGTGATCGGAGGATAGTGGATCACTCTTGTCTTGATAGGATACAGCGGCGTTCATACTATGGCCGCTAAACCACGTTCCTTTAAAGTCGATCTGGAAGAAAATAATTGCTCTTCATTTCATTTATTTTCAAGATGTTGGTTCAAAAAAGGTTACATAATTTTTTTCGAGTGGTGTGTCTTTCACGGCTAGTATAATGAACTGGCGATTATTTATAATCGCCGGCTGCATGCTCCACGGATTCTATGGCAATAATTCGATTGAAAATTCCGGGACCTTAAATCTCAGGAGTCCTCAGGTGAATCGACATTGCAGCACTTTAAACTCTTGTCGCGTTCAAGTTGGTGCTAGAAGGGCTTGTTCGAAAAATAATTCACCTTCTTCCTCGGTTAACGGTACGCGCGGTGTGTCACCTAACCGGCCATCGTTTCATCTACGGGACTAACTCCCAAAACTCTACAGCCTCATCAAACTAGGTCTCCACAAAAACACATTGATCGATCTGAATAAGTCTACAATTTTGAGTACTTTTCACACTGCCCGTACATTTCTAAGTGCTGAGCCCATTTGCGTTCACACACGCTCGGGATAGGTGAACATTACCATCAAGGGCTGAGCAAGTGTACACTTAAGATAATGATAATAATAATAGCATTTATTGCCCACCAGATTTTAGAATCCCTTTAAAAAACAACACATACATGTATGTTTACATTAAATATAAAAGTAGACAAATAAAAACGACTAAAACAGTGATAAAAATAATGTACAGAATAAAAAATAAAATACAAGTAAAATACAAAAAACGGAGAAAAATTAAATATTATATCACTTTATATCAACTTATATCACCCTTGCAAATGTTTCTTCTTATAATTTAAAATTTTTATTCATTCATTCAAAATTGGGAAATTTTCGTGTCGTAAATAGTAGAAGTATAATTTTTATGCAACTCACCATATAATCCTTTGGTTGTTTTTCTATGAGTTCCAACCTCAAAATCATCGGAGTAAACGACGGAATCGTGATGTTAATGTGAGTTTTAATTTGTTCGAGACTGGACCGTGGATGCGACCAAAATATGGTTGCGGAAACTTCTTTGTTTCTTCCATACTTAACCAAAAAGACAGAAGTAATGTCGTGACGATATGTTTCGTATGTAAGCTCTCCTTTCAGCTCTAAATTATTTGAAACTCGATTAATTGACGTTTCAATTTTGAACTTTCGTCGCCCATCCGAAAGTAGGGAGTAAGATGCTATCGTTTCGAATTTTAATGTATTGTCGTCGGCATCTGGATGATCTTTAGGCAATGGACTTTGATAGAGTTTAAAACTGAAATCTTTATGGTTGTCACTTCGCTGAAACAAAATACTTTATTTTTTATTGTCACCTAAACCTAAACTGATTCTTACATGAAACGTTGCATTTGCATCCAAATTCATATTAGGGTAAGCACTGGATAGCACACTCAAAAATGCAGAGTAAATTTCCATATTCTTTTTGTGCGATTTGTCTCCAACTCCAAACTTGAATGATACTCTGTGTTTTTTGGTTTGTGCAAATTGATAATCGTTAGTCAAACTACCTTGGATTGATGTATCACCTTTTAAAATATATCCATACAACGATGATCTAAATCGTTTAGTATTGAATTGCAGTTGAACGCTGTACTGGGATATCCCACCTTTACTCATTGTATCCACATTACCTAAAATTACGTATTAAATTAAATCGCTATAAAAGAACATAAAAAATGATTCTGTTCAACCATCAACAAACCATACTCTAAATTTTGAAGTATTATTAGTCTTGAAAATATCATTTCAGATACACTTATCCAGGAAATTGAGCTGAATGTTCATCAGGTGGGAATAACACAAGTCTTTTAAAACTTGTGAAGTAAAACTAAAAATAGTAACTAAGGCTCTACAGTAACTACCACTGATAGTTGCTAGAGCAACAATAGAACAAAATGAAGAAGAAACTGATATTGGTGGTATTGTTGTTGATCTATCAATTTAATGTTTTGATCGTTTTGGTTGGACAACAGCTGTTCAAGTTTCATCACCTGTGTTTAAAGAAACCTGAAAAATATTACTTACCTGAGAAGCCAACTATACTTTCTCCATTCACTCTCAAATAAACATTAGGTCGATAAGAATATCCGTGTTTGAGAATATTACGTTTGAGTCCTGCACCTGCTTCCAAATGTTTGACGTTGTTTATGTCAAATTCAACCTGTACGAACTGCTCGTCGGGTGTAAATTTATATCTACCATACGCTACCGCTGTACCGGAAGCAGTTTGAATAAGTAAGGTAACATTTTGAGATTGATTGTCTAGAGTGAGATTAGCAGAAATTAACCTTTTCGCAGCCGAACCAGGGGTATCGAATATCACTGATACTACGCCAGTATTACGCGTGGTTACATACTTATACTGAAACAGGTATACCGTAGCTGTTGGATCGGCTTTATGTAAAGAAATTCTAAAGTTGGCTGGACCAACCATAAGTAAGTACGGCAGATTGGTAATTTTCGTTAAATTGACGAAATTATAGGCCGTGCACAGTTTCAAACCTATGGCTTGATCGACTACTGGCCACGAGCAAATGTTATTTTTGATTTTATTATTCGCCAAGCCTTTTTGAGTTTCTTCTATGCCATCTTTTTTGACTAGCAATTCAGAACTGAAATATGATTTTAAATTAATCAAACTATTCCTTTTCTAATCAACTTTTTGGTCTTGAAAAGTAAGTAATGTGTAGTAATACTGTACCTGGCTACAAATATTTCATTTTTCTCTCTGGGCAAGCTGAGTTTTAAGCTCACTAGGTTTGTTCCAGAAATTTTAACATCTGCTTTTATTGCGCTGTCACTGTATAAATTTGTTTTCAGCTTGATACCCGTACTAGCGTAGAATGCGTCTACTGACATTTCACCTGTTAAATCTACTGAAAATGTAGATTGAACATCAGCTGAAAATATAAATCAATGTAATGTTATTCCAACTATCTAAAAAAATAATACTTTAACGAAAGTACAAACAACTGTAGGCTGTTTTCTATTACAAAAATAATATTTACTAGCCCAGGCCGACACAGAAAAGTGTGCTCAGTTCAATATTTATAGAATATATAGAAGGAAAACGATAACCAAGCAGTCAATAAAGTGCTGAAGCTAAAGCGTAATCAGTTCTAATTAATTTGTTGTAGGAATGCCTAGTAAAACTTGATAAACCAGGCAAACTGGAGCCTGAGTATATCCTGAAATTCTTTCAAGAAATAGGGCTAAAGGAATTAGACTTTTTTCAGATATAAGAAGGGGCACAATAGATCTTTTAGACCTAGGTAAATGTTCGCTGCAGAAAACCATGCATACATAACCCCTTTCCGAAACACTTATCAGACGTTACCTGTAGCACAATTCGAATGATTGTTATCTTTACCATTTTATATGTAAAAATAATAGTAAAGTAATGAAATTACCTGTGAGGTTGACATCTAATACTGAGCTTTTAGAGTATTCTGCTGAAGTCAAGCGGCCATATAATTTGATATTTATTGATGCTGTTCCCGTAGCTGTAAGAGAAAGAGGTAAACCCGCACCGCTGGGAACAATGTAGTTGCCATCCAAAAACATAGAAGCCTTGTTGTAATTGATTTCCTGCGGAGTAAGTAATTAAATGCTAGTATATATGCGTGTATTTATAGAAGAATATCGTTTGATATGTTCTCTGCTCTAACATCTGAAGCTACGAGAAAACAATAACTGACGGTCTAACCTTCTAATATTAAATTCCTCAAATTCAGGACATTGTCAGGATTTAATGAGATGATGCACATAATTTGATAAGAAATATACACCCTTAACTGTGAACTTCATCCCTTCCGTATTTTCTAAGCTTCATATAAATTTTACTAAACACTGTTGAAGGTAATAGGATTAAAATTTCACAATATTATACAGACATATTATAGTTTATAATAAGCAACAATTTACAATATTCTGAGAGCCAAAGTAAATAAAGTAGAGAATTCCGTACAATCGGTGTTGAAGATGTAACGCGGTTGTTTCATGCTGCGTTCATTTACAAGGAGCTTATGAACTAGGGTGCAAACGTAATAAAATTTACAAGAAATATGAACTTGTTCGTACAGAAAATAAGATCACTGTATTATGAGTAAAATACGAACCGAGGAAGCGTTATTTCACTGTTATTAATAGTTATGAAACTGAAAATAATGTATTTTTGGCTATACGAATTTTTTTCATCATTTGGTCAACAAAGATTATTTGGATACGAAAATTGAATACCCCGCGAAAAAGTCGAATAAGTGTCAAAGACTAAGTAAATTGATTGAATAGATACTTGATTATTCAAAAGTACGAAGAGAATTTAGAATAACTATAAATTTGAAGTAAATTGTCACATAAATATAGAAACAATAATTATGTAGAGGATTGAAAAGTGCAGATCCAAATGTCAAGCCCCAAGATTATATAATAGTCACAAAAAAATATTGTTTTCCAAGCTCCATTTTTTCTGCTGAAGTGAAAAATCTAAAAAGATGCGAAGCTTAGAGTCTCTCTTTCAAAAAATTCAAGTCGTAAAACACACATTACATTGATTCTGTCAAGAAGGTACCGGGAATTGATGATTTAGAGAGCCCTCTTAAGGAGATTGCCGAAACTCTTCTATCAACGATTTCGCACAACTGTCCTCTATACTAATGGGTGTCTGACCGCCATTTGTCATTTAGTTTGTTTAAAGTTCTTCATTATATGACGTGAGGTTTATTTCATGTGTGCTTTACAATTTTTGCAAAGAATTGTCTTAAATTTTCCATTAGAAATGAAATTTCGCGTGCCAAAACGCTGAGAATGTTCCGGTGGATCGACTTTATCGAAAACACGAGCGTATGTGTTTGATATTTCTGTGATTTTCGAATCAATTCATACCGTAAAGGTCGATGAAGACATGATAGAATGAGTCAATTCCGATTCCACATTCATAAAGCGTGTTGTAACTAGTGATGAAACATGGGTTTACGAGTTTAACACGCGTACTAAATAGCAAACTTCGGAATGGTGTCAAAGTCGATCAAATGTGAAGTTGATTTTGACAGTTTTTTTAATTTTCGCTTTATTTTACACTCCGAATTCTTGTCATAAGGTGAGACAGTGAATAAACAACATTATTTGAATCCATTCTTCCCAAATTGGCGGCGAGTACCTACTGAAGACGATTCCCAAAAATGCATTTTGATTGGATTAGTCGTTGGCGTAAGTATATCATTTCGGAAGAAGAAGACTTTTAAGACGGTATAATAAATTTGGATTTCTGACAACAGTAGTACTTGATTTTGACAAATATTTCTGATATTTAAAGAAGCATTCGCTTAAAAGTTTTTGATGTACTGTTATAAAAGCGGAGTTCTTATGCCAGATGAATTCTAAATTGTCCTTCAAATTCCAAAATTACTAAGTATTTCATCAAATGTCACCATGGATATCACTCGGTTTTGTACGCGACATATTATGTATAAACGGAATATATCATAAACTTGAAATCAATACATTAATTGCGATGGTGGAATTAGGGTGAATTTATAAACAGCATCCTATTAGAATGAACCAAATATCAACAATCACGAAAAAGCTACCAATCTTTGAATCTACCGATGGATTGGTGAATAATATGCCAAATAAATATGCTTGTAATATTATACGGGGATGTATCATCAAGAAAATGGAAAACATTTTTCATCCTGATAAAAAATACTTACTTTGCCTGATAAAAGTGCTGCCAAATTATATGCAGGATCCAGCTTTTGTAATCCATCTTTGATTTCTTTATCTCCAGCAAAAGTCGTATATTTTACATCGTTTCCAAATATTTTATAACCAAAAGCCACCTAAAAGTATGTCAATGATGATTTTTATAATGGATTTATAAAAGTTACGCAAACCTTTGGATCTTTTGCGAAATTGTCAACAACATTGGGAAGTTCATCAACTTTGTTCTTAATCAGTTCATTATTATTTGAATCTCGTCGGAATTTCAGCTTATCCATTATATTATCCTTCATTGTTTGCGAGGATCCTTTCGGACCGAAAATCGATTCCAAATAATGTTCAAAGCCATCTACTCGACCATATATCTTAAAAAGGATAAAGTATGTATAGGTATAGATACCTGAACGAAATACCGTTTGACTGAAAAATGATTGGATTTTTTTTATTCAACAAGGAGGATATTTGCTTATCAGCTAAGAAGCACAAAATAAGAAATTGTGTGAGTAGCCATCGTTATCATCCGATAGTAAAAAATGTAATAGATCTGAAGAGAATGTGATTTAATAGTTCGTGTTTTACCTTGTACGTTGTTAGAAAAGTCGATTTTTGAATATGTAAATTTCTGCCGACATTTTTTCCTCGTTTAGCTTTTCTCAATTTTGTAAGTTTCTGAACAATATGCTTTCTCGAAATATGATAGTAGAAAGAAAAAACGACTAAAAATTTTACGAAAAAGACCAAAAATACTTATTTAATGTGGAATTATACAGAGAGAGTAATTTGAAATAAACTCTATAGTTCTAGTTATAATTTTTCTTTGAAGAATGCTCGGACCCATCGATTAGTATTTCCAATCGCGATTTAGATACAATAATAATGTATACTGGGTGTCTCAATTCAGAGATATAGCGTCATCGTTGATTTTTGTTAAATAGCAACACTGTCATTTTGATGGCTATTTTCATAGAATGTGTAAAGCTGTACATAAACAAATATCCAACTTTTATTCCCTACCAATTACAAGATACAAAAAGTAACAAAGTTATGGAAAACAAGTAATCAAATACATGAATGTAACTATTTCAATTAAGCAGATTCAATGTCCATTGACTATTTGACAATATCCTAAACGCGATCGAAATTCGTTTTGAACATTTCAACTTTGGGCGAAATAAATCTATTCATTTCTCATGCGTGCTTTTAGCTCTTAAAAAGCTTGGCTTTTCAAGCACCCCCATAAGAATAAGTCCAAAGGATATTAACAAATAGTCAATGGACATTATGATCATTTGAAATATATATAAATAGCATCTTTCAAAAAAAATTTTAAATTGAACTATTGAATTTATTCCCAATCACAGACACTGTATACCAAAAAAGTATAAAAAAAATAATTTTCAAATGTATTCGCAAAAACTTTAAATATACTTTCAATAATTTGCAAAATTTTGTCACTTTGAATAATATTTTATCAAAAATCCATTTCAGAACTTTTCCAATCTTTTTAATTTTAACCTAAAATTGTTTTTAACTTTGTCAATTACAATATTATTTATGTGTTCAAGTTTAATTTCTCTCTACCTACTTCTTTATTCCTTTTTTTTTCAAATTTTATTAATATATATGTATTAAGATTGAAGCATAACAATTTGAATAAATTAAGCAATATGAATGTAGCGGATCTAGCAGTTAGCAACCCTTTATGTTCGCTAAGCAAATATATTAATGTAAACCTACCTCTAAAATATTGAAGGATTCTCCAAACAAATCAACAGTCAGATTCAGCATAGCAGATTTCGGTACATACGAGTTGGTTGAAAATATAACATTGCTCTCGTAATTTCCACCTGCAAAAGCAAACAATGGATTGATGGTAAATAGAAATTGTGCAAGTGATGTAATTTCAAGCGTCGTTATGTAGCAACATCGACCATATTTGACTGGTTTATGTTGTATTTAAGCGGTCTTTTTTCATGTATGTGCATTTAATGGAAAACGGTGTTGTTTAAGAACATGTCACAATCATTTACGGACATTTTGTAAGCAAACAACTTTGTTAAAACGTGTGCCAGGGTATGTTCCGAAATTGGTAAATTTTGATTAAAGGAACCGTCCCATGAGTATTGCTCAGGAGCATCCACCATCTCAATAGAAACGACCAGATGAGCAAAACCAAAGAAAGCTTACCTATGTCGGTCAAATGTGAAGGTTCTGCTCACTGTTTTTTTTTTCATTACAATGGCTTCGTGCATTATGAGTTGTTGCCAGAAGGTCAAACGGCCAATAAGGAATATTAACTTAAAACGCACTGTTTGACTGAAACAATTAGAAGAATCACCCGAGTTTTTAGAAACAATCAATGGCTTTTGCATCACGATAATGCACCTACTCCCACATAGTTGCTTGTTTCTTGATTTTTGGCAAAAACAATTTCGCAATCATGCCTCAGGAAGTCAGTGGAAACACCCTTTGGATAACCTGAACCATGCTTGGAGATTAGCCCTAGTGCATACCTCTGGAAAGGTCTTCCAGAGCTGAATCCGTCCGAAATATGTCTCGGGAACATCAGCCAGAAAGATTAACAGTACTATAAAGTTTAGCAAAGATCAACTAAGAATCCTTAGTGGTTTTCTTACAGGGCTTTGTTAACTCAATCAACACCCATGTAGATTAATGCGTCGAATAAACGTCGCTTCTGCCAGGGAAAATGGGAAACAACTCTGCACTAACTGACCTCCCTGACTGAAAATACTTCTCCACTTTTGCAAACGCCAAGAAGAAGAGGGAGAAATCCCCTTGTTGAACCCCCAACGTATCCTGCACTTTATAGAAGGAGTAGACATAGGTACTTTGTTAGCAGTGATACAACACCCCACTTAATTTATTCATTCATTCATGCCTCAGTCACTGGACTGAGCCCCCTGCGACTTTGTTTGTTCCCAAACCTGAAAATAGTCATGAAAAGACGGGGGTTAGAGTCAATCGATGAAAAAGCTCAAGGCAATACCAAAAAGGGCAAAAGTGGATAGAGGATTGGAAAAATCGCTAGTTCACGTATATAATATCTGAGGGGGATTCCTTGGAAGGGTACAAATGTATATTAATGAATATATAGTTATTTCTCGAGAGAAATGAAAAGTCACCGTTTTTTGAACAAACCTCGTATTTTTTCAAAAATCAATATAAAAGATTTCGCACTATGGCTGAAGTATATTTTTTTAAACTCCTGTACGCCACAAAATATCTAATAAAGACACAAATGTGACAAATTTTTTTCGTTTACATTTTTACTTACCGACATTGTATTCTTCAAAATACACAGATCCTTCAAAATTTCGTGAGAATTTCCTTACGTCGTTGTCAAACTTTTTAGACAAGTCTTTGTCAGTTAATAGACTTTGTATTTCAACTTTACTTGGTTTTGCTGATGTCAGAAGATTATTAAGATGCGTCCAAACAAATGATCCAACTAAAAAAAAATCGAATATTTTGTTTATTGTATAACTTTTGAAAGGATGTTCAGGTTTTCAATTGAGAAAAAGTCCCTAGACGAATAAATATTATTTTTTACTCTCAACATTCTGTATCACACTCTATCATGAAAATTAAAATAGTAAATTTGCACACAAATACCAACAAATGAACTTGTGGAATATGTGTCGAATATATAATTCTAGTATAAAGCTAGTAATATACAAACCTTGATTGACCTCTTCATCCATTAACGTATGCCTAATGGTTCTAATCATGAGATAATCCGGACATCTCATAATCTGTAAATAGGCAGCAATTCTAATTTCCGAGTCAATTTCTTGAGATCTAAATATATGTTCGAAATAATTTCTTGTCTCATCGCAAGAAGATCTTCTGAAACTTTCCACGACTGCGACTCGTATACCAACGTCGACTTTAGAATTTTCTATAACTTTAAAAAGTTCTTGAACGAAATCTTCAGACATAATGCCGATGTTAGACAATGCCTTTAGTGTGACCATGATCTATAGAAGAAATTAAAAGTTTATATTTTACGGATGGAACGAATTCGGAAATATTTTAGAAAAAAGTTCAGAGCCAGAAAAAATTATATTTCTATTAAATGTTTAGAACAAATCCAAAGAGTATAAGTAGTGAGTAAAATGAATTTGCACCGTTTCACAATTTTTCGGCGAGATAAATAAATCTGTAAGTAGACGCAGAACCGGTTTCAGACAGATTTTTCATTATTGCAGGATCCACACGCACTATAGTGATTTGGATGGATCTTTTTGAAACTTTTGTCATATTATGTATTCTTTCAGCAGCTCCATGCTTTAACCCATCATTTTCTCGTTTCAGTTGCCTGTACAGATTTTGTATAATTTTTTGCGTAGATCGCGACTAGAACATACCAAATTACTTTTTGCCTATTGTCTCAAATCCCTACTCTCCACTTTCAGAAATTTCTAAGCCTTTGGTAAAAAATTTTAACAATGAAATATTCCTGTTTTATACATACAACAATCAATCAACTTATTATATTTACTGTGACATGGCAACAGCTGTGGAATCAAGCAAAATAAATAAATAAACTTTGACATTGTTTATATTAGCGTAGGATAATACGTATGTTTACTCTTCTAGTATATTCATTGTTCGGAGCCTATAACAATATCTTCCTCTTCGAATGGTCGCCAAAAAGCCACAATTTTAATTATTACCAACAAAAGTTTTAATCAATAAAATAAAATCTCAATCACAGCAACATCTAAGAACACAATGTCTCGTAAATAACAGAAATGAACTAAACCCACCCTGGGACGTTAACAGTCCATGTGGACTTACAATTCAAGTACATTTTTCATAGACCAATCGGAAGCTACATTGCACCAATAGGAATCAATAGTTCGCTTGTGGGCAGGTCAAGAATCGAAATGATTTATGGCTTTTTTATCTTTTCAACTTTTTAATCCTCAATGGGACCTTGCCGCATACTATTATTTTAACGTGAAACGGTGCAAATTAATTTCACTCACAACTATACTCTTAGCATTTTTGTTCCCGTCGTGTCGTAACTTCTATACATCCGATTCGAATAATTTAAAGAGGAATTTACATGTAATGGACCCATGAGCCGATCTCTCGGCTGTATATCAGAAAATATCTATCTTATTATAGCTTTAGCAAACAAAATATTTCGCTAAAAGTGGCCAGAGCTAGAATAATTTAAAAACCAGTACTCTATAAAATATTTATATTTATAAAAGGTGTTAAATAAGTAAACTAGAAAGAGTCCTAAATTTCGCACAAATGTAATTCAGTAGGTTTTCTTTTATTTTTTCAAATAAAGTGGGGAAACGTGGCAATATTTTTATGGATAATAATTATCCTCCACTTTGGTTTGAATGAACGAAATTCGTTTCATTCAAATGAGCGTTGATGAAATAATTACATCTACTACAAAATAATTGCATGTACTTTTAATTGACACAATATAACTCGAATATAACTTTCCTACATCAAATGCCGAATTGTATAATAAAAAATTCCGCTACTATCTCATGCCATAAAAATTTTTGGAAAAGAACATTAACAAAATGCTCTTGTAAGGAAAGATAGTTAAATACGTAGTAGTTAGCTTTGGGCGGTCTTCCTTACAATAATTTGGAGCGGATCGAAAGCATTTTCGAAGGACCACTCTATAACCGCTAGAGACTGTGTCAGGGATTTGGGATAAGCCACCTGACTGGGGATAGGGGTGGTAAACAAAAATTCACGCTTCCGGTTATACCCCATATTACGCGGTTTTGCCAAGTGGTGGGCAAGATATATAAAACCAGAAGAACATGATGTCGTGTTCATCAATAAACATGAAACATAAGTATACATATAAGAAATGTATCGCTTTGGACGGTCTACACATGTGGACTTAAAAAATTGAACAACAAACCAGATTGGTGAAGAGATAATGATCTTACATAATTCAAAAACAAGAGGTAAACATTCGTAAAGCGATGTGGCAACGCCGATGGCAACATATGCACTATGATAGTGTAATAAATGGAGTATTGTAAAACAAAACACTATCAAAGCTAGATATTTACTTACACTTTTACACATCACTACCTTCACGAATTAGTTGGTTAAGTTATTATAATATGTACATATTAATAAAAGTAAATTAAAAGATAAGGCCATACTTTGGCTTTACGAAAGAAAATCATATATGTCGATGCTTACTACACAAGCAGCGAATTTCAAAAGCCAGAGAAGCATGTTCATCGATCAGCTTGTCGACCGGTTCGATATATTTTTTAAATAGAGGGGATATGCCGTTTAGTTGGCATCGTTGGGGAAGTTTGCAGTGCGTATTCCGGGGAAGTTTGCAATACTTATTCCAACTAGAAATCTACGCTATCGACACTAAAATCTGTAGCATGTTCCCAAATCAGATATAGACTCATCTGGGACTGCCTACAAAAACTCTTAACCCTGGCAAACCATAATAGAGTAACTAAGCTAAGCCGGTCCCGAGTACAAGGGTATCGTTGGCATAGATAGATAGACGATCAGATATTTTTCTGTCTTTGATGTAGTGAAAAGACTGTTGAGCCTATTACGGGCTACTGGTCTCTTCACATAAACGGTACAACTAAGAAAACAAAATGCCTAAAGGTCTTATTGAAGCTTCTGACTGGTGGTGCCAAACTAATCAATTAATCAGCTTCAGAATCCTCGTACAGGTAGTCGATAAATCTCCACAGAATTAGATATACCAAAAACCACCGTTCTAAGGATTTTAATAGGTAAAAGTTTGGTGTCTTATAGTATTATGAAGTGAACGTTTTTAGTTTTAAACTTGCAAATTTTAGATTCATCTGTTTTATTTTCATTTTCCGATAAAAACGACAGCACGGCACTCAGTCATTCCATTCAACTGCATTGTTATCATATCAAATATTTTGTGGACAGTCGAAGCCAACTTTTAGTAGCGCGGGTGGTGTTAATCTGTATAGTATGCATTATTGGGCTGAAGAAAATCCGCACTGGATGGAAGAAGTGCAGCTTCAAAGTAGATGGGGTATTATTGTTTGTACTGGTATAGTTGATGAAAAAATCGTAGGACCATATTTCTTTGATAAAGCTTTTAACATATTTAAACTTTTTGGACAAGGAATGCAAATTTTATTAGCAGACGTTTCCTTGCAAAAAAAAAATTTCAACATGATGGGTGTTCAGAGTCCAGAGTTTAATGTATGGAAAAGATCGGAGGATTTAGTCTTTCACTCGACCAGAAATTAAGCAACGCATTATAATAAATTGCTATTTATATTTCGGTAATTAAAAACGTTATCGAAAATAGACAAATTTATTGTAAAAATTAATATACTCACTTCATCGTTAGTGTTTCTGTCAATCGTTTGTTGTTGAATTAAATGCCTAAAATGATTCTCAAAAAAATCTAGAATGGAAGACACTTCATACTCATTCCGGCAATCGGTATGTTGGCGGCAGAACGTATGCGTTAGAGATGCAACACTCAAAGCACTCGAAGAAAAATTTGATTGTTGTAACAAATTTAACGCTACATCCATCATTTCGTTATTGGGATTGGAAGTAAAACCAATTGCCGATATATAATCGTTGATTGTAGCTTCTGGAACTGATTTTTCAACAACAATATCTTTCATTATAGATACTGAACCAAGTGTATTAACAAATGGAAAGGCGTGTAATAGAAATTGGCTGAAAAAAAGCGTTTAATTTAAATTATTCACCCAATAGGTCTACAAAAATAACCAACAATTCAGAGAATATATAAACAATTCAGATATAATCAAGAGAGGACTAAATTATTCGCAGAAATAGAGTTGGCACTCTAATGCTTGATTTGTAAATGGAAGCTTGTCCTATGTGATCTCTTAAATGAAAGATAATTTAATTTGTACTAAAACAACGGTGACAACTACTCTGGTTTGGTTGTACATATTGTTAATATTTTTGAGTAGGTAAACGAAGTTGAATTACACAAAACACGGCCTTTGTTGCGGTCCATACCTATCTCACCAATATACCTGTCAGTTACGAAGAAAAAATCAACCACAAATTCATTTGTTGCAAAGCAAAAAATGTGCAAAGCAAAAAATTTGTAAATGAATCCCACTGTCAAAACATGACTTCTCTCAGACAACCTACTTACAATATTTATAACACTCTCTGAATATACTTAACACATACACCACGAAACAGTAATCATGCAGCTGAAATACTTACTAGCTTTAAATAAAAAACTAACTTGGAATAAATTAAATCAGAGAAAAGAAAATTTTTTAAAAATTCTACGAGCAAAAAGAAGGTTAAAGTTTTATGAACTCATTAAAAAAAATAAAACTGACGATGTTAATGAAACAAATTATGGAATTTGATGGAAATTATAAAAAAAAAGCAAAAACGGGCACAATTAAATGGCACGTGGCAATAAAAGATCAATTAAAAGCAGCAGACGGTTTAAATAGGAAAATATTTGGACCCAAGATTTTTAACTGGAAAGTGGGTCAGAAGTATACTCGTAAAAAGACAGGAGCAACTTGATCTCACGGAAGAAAAGCACAGAAGAAGACCAACTTATTAAAAACCCACTGATTGTACCTCACGTGGTTGAATGGGAACATGCGCGAATTGTAATAGTTCATCGCGAACTTTTTTAAATAGATCACCCTGTATCCTATGTACTAGTAACTGTTTTTAAGGGAGTAAATAAGAAAATACATACTTTCCTGTTGGGCAGATACTTCCCGCCTGTTGGCGAAGCTCCACTAAACCAGAATATGATAAATATCGTAAACTATGAATGAATTTACTGAACAAATCAGCTAGTTCCATTCTATCGGGCATTTTATCCAATTTACACAATAGTTTGATTGATTCTTTTGGTATATCTATGTCGTCGGAGATGGGTTTTTCAGTAATGATGTTATCAAAAGTCAAAGGAACTCTTTTCGTCAATTCTACATCATCTGTGGTTGTTGTAGGAATTTCTTTTAGTAGGGTTAGTTGCTGAGTAACGGTCGTGGTAGCGCCTTGATCGTAGTTTGAAAACGGTTGTAAAAGATAACTTTCTTCACAAATTATATCTTTGTAAATATTACGGTCGATTGACATGACGCAACGACTTTTTGTTTTCAAAATATTATCTTTGTTAATATTCTGAAAATAACAAAAATACTTCACTCTTAAAATATGTTAGATTTAGTAAAATATTACCGCTTGAAAAATGGGAACAGCCTGTGATTGAATTGAGGAATGTAATTTCGACCTTCCCTGACACCTTTCAAGATCCTTAATTTTCTCAATCAACAAAGTAGTTTCTTTTACTCCGAAGACCTTGTACTCTGTCGGACACTTTCCCCTTACGTCCTGTTCATCCACACGATAATCAAGATCGAATCTTTTCATGGAATTTTGTAGCATGCTTAAAATCCCTTTCTTAAAGTTCAAAGTCCACTCTTTCTCGTCCTCTTTGGGACAAACCTCGTAAATGATACCATCTTGAAAAGCAAATCTGATAAAGTAATATACACGTAATTAGTCTCCATACTCGTTAGTGAAACTAAGGAATTTGAAATATTCTATAAATAATAAAATAAACACTGCTCGTTAGGTGAGAAAAGCTCATTTCAACAACACTAACCTAATTTGCTGAAAAAAAAAACATTCATAATTTTTTATGGTAGCGTCGTAATACTTTTTTCCAGTTTCTGTAGATATCTCATTTTTGCTCATGTGAAATTAAAGATGAATTGCAGCTATTACATAAAATGTTCTAGTACTTATAAAACTAATTACTAATTGTTCACAAAATTTTCAATTTATTTAGCTTTTAAAGAAAAATCACTGATTGAAGAAGCAGTCTTCTTTAGCTGAAACGAAAATTACCTCACAGAATGGGTAGTTAAAACATCAGCAAATTCCACGCTATTAGCGTGTTCGATAATTTCCTCGCCATTCTTGGGTCTGTTTTCACTTAATTTTATGTCCGATAGGTAAAGAAGGCCGTCGCATGGTGTTAGGAAACCTAATGTTGCTTCTCCTTCGATAAATAGGCTCGATTCGTTTTTACTTGTTCCGTTGAATAGGGATTTAACTTCTACGCTGTATTTGTAGGTTTGTTCCTTTCCGGGGCCGTATTTGAATTTTTGTTGATCATCATTTACTGAAATAAATTGAATTACTTTTAGTATTTAATAAAAAATCATAAATGCATTATTTTAATAAAGTCAAAGACAACTAAAAATATTCGAAAGAAAAATTGTAAGAAGAATTAACGGCCGCAATGTATAGGAGCCTAAACAATAAAGAGGTTAAAGATATTCTAGAAGGAGGGGATATCGTAAACGTAAGTAAGGCACAAAGACTACGATGGTTGGGGCACATTCATCGTCGACAACCAGAAGAACTAATAAGAAAAATCACCACATGGATCCCACAAACAACAAGACCAAGGGGAAGACCGAATGAAAAATGAAGGACTCAAATAATCGAAGATATTAAAATACTTAAAATTAGAAACTGGAATGAACTCTGTCAGGACACAGGACAGGAAAAATGAAGAGAAATCGTTGACAAGGCAAAAAAACATACCAAACTACAAAGAAAAAATCATCAGACAACAAAGCGAAGTGATTCACCGGAATAACAGAATCATAAGAGCTCTAAAAAGGAGCGCCAATCATTTCACTAGAAATGTATAGGCTAATATAGATATATTAGAATTCCACTATATGGAAACGATTTCAATTATTATTAACACCCGTGGCTGGATCAATCTCAGAAGGCTGAATGTTTTTCCATTGCTTGCATTGTGCTTGTTAATTCCTCGAAAGCACTCGAGCAGTATTTCATGAAAAACAACCGAGTAAGTGGTGGAGTGGTTGCGCTCTCGACTTGCATTCGGAAGGACCGGGGTTCAAATCCCAGGTCCGCCTGACCTGCTATGAGTTTTTTCAGAGGTTTTCTCGTAGCAATAGGCGAATGCTGGGTCAGTACACACCTCTCAGGCACCTACCACCGTTCCTTCCACTCCCATCCCCTGAACCAAAAACAATCCTTAATCCTTCCAATGTTGGCTGAAGAGGCTCCGGAAAGCCTATAGCGGCCCGCTTCCCTCGAGGGGGGAGAATGAAAATCGATCCTTCCTTTTCATGAAAAACATGCCTTGACACAGAAGGTACGAAATTGATCAGAAATTAATATAAGTTATCTAAGGTTTCGACAGAACAGTGACCCTCACGACACTGGAATTTCCAAAGATACATTATTGAATCGCATACACAGTCACCAGATTCGCTTGAGAAACTCTCTACATATTATAGCAATTAAGTTCATTCAAAAACCTGCATAAGTATACTAAACTCATCTTTATTTTTCAAATGGCCTACTTCAAATAGAAAAAATTTAAAGCGTTTCAAACGTGGGTCTTTGTCATTTCACTTCCATTTTGTCTGGTCTGATACATAGTAGAGAGATCGGTTTTTAGCGGCGTTGGTTTTCCTCCATGGCTTATAAATTTAAAGGAAACACAGCCTGTTTGCAGTAAAATGACAAAGTATTTGCTGATAAGATCACGTTTGAGATATATAATACCATCGTCATGGTTGTTATCTTTCCGTACATATTTGCTACCCTCCTACTACTTTTTCCATCATATCGTGTCACAACTTCTGTGTGTACTCTGGTATTAATATGCTTGACGGCTACCGCACTAACGCTAACCTAGTTGGTAGGGGACTCCTAGCTGTTACATGTGGAAATAGCGAGCAAGAGTTCTTCCAAGTATTTTTTGCATGGAATTGTTTAATAGTTTATATTTTATATTGTACCGGTTGTCACTACTGCTTCTAATTGCTTAAAAACTTTTTTCCTCGAAAATAAGCAAAGTAATTTCAAATTTTATCGAATGGATATAAAGGAAAATATATACAGAAGCAATAAAACTAAACCGCTTATACAGTGCTATTCAAAAGTCCCCTCCCCCCTCGTATCTTTTGAACGGCTACACTTACATTAATAAAATTTGGAGTGTCGAAATAAAGTGTTGTAAACTTCTCTACGAATGGTAACAGGTGACGTAATAGTAATAGATGACGTCACAGTGCCACTCTGGCCAATTATTTTAAATAGTACCTTATGGCAACTGATATCTCGTTTGAAAGGCCTTGACATTGGCTACATAGCCATATTAATTTTGTTTGGGTTTAAACTAATTTTGACGGATAAATTAGATAAATACCAAAATTATTATTTCACCTTTAAATATTGAAGATTTTTCAGTCCGCCTCTGGTTAGTTGTCAAAAAAATTGACGTTTTTAATTTAATAGTATTTGTTGCTTTGCAAAGTTTTTCTAAATAGTTTAAATATTTAATTTTATTATTGTTTAACGAGACGTTTAAGAGTTTATATAGGCAAAATGGTACGTACTCAAGCCGACAAAGTAGCAGCTATCTTAATAATTGGTGAATCTGGAAAGAATCTCCATGAAGTGGAACGTTTATTTAATGAGAGATACCCAGATCGCCCTATCTCGAGAACTGAACTTATTTGAGGGAGCTTCTTCACAAGTTTGAAGCAACAGGTAGTGTTCAAGATGCCAAACGATCTGGTCGACCAACATTTAGTGATGATAAAAAAATTGATATAGTTGCTGAAATGGTAGTAAACCCTACTTCCTCTTGTTGCGTCTATCTGTGAAGTAAGTAAAAGTACAGTACAGAGAGTGTTGGCTAAAAATAAATTTCATCCATACAAGTTAAAAATGGTGCACCACCTTTCGGATGACGACCCCGACAGAAGACTCGAATTCTGTGAATGTATGACAAATAAAATTAGTCAAAACCCACATTACACAAAAACAATTTGTTTTAGTGACGAAAGTATTTTTTGCCTCTATGGAAATGTGAATACACAAAATGTAAGGTATTGGAGTGACACAAATCCTCACACCTTTCGTGAACAACATACCCAATTTCCAGAAAAAGTCAATGTTTGGGCAGGTATTTTGGGAAACCACATAGTTGGTCCTCTTTTCCTAAATTCAAATTTAAGCGGCGAAGTGTATCTGGAGATGTTACAAAATGCAATTGAGCCGTTAATTCTTGAAATTCTGGAATAAACATTTCAACAAGATGGTGCTCCTGCACATTATTATGGTGCAGTAAGACGTTACCTGGATGAAGAATATCGAGGTAGATGGATCGGCCGGCGAGGTTCTATAGAATGGCCACCTCGGTCACCAGATCTGACACCATTAGATTTTTTTCTATGGGGGTACTTGAAATCCAAGGTTTATACTACGGCACCAGATAGCATTGGCGTTTTGAAAGAAAGAATTATTGAAGAATGCAATACAATTTCAGCTGACACATTCGAACGAGTACGACAAGAGTTTACTAATAGGATGTATTACTGTCAGGAAGTAGACGGAGCACATTTCGAACACTTGCTATAAGAATCCATTGTTGATATTTGATTGATTAAATTTAAAAAAATAATTTCAATAATTTTGGTATTTATTTAATTTATCCGTCAAAATTAGTTTAAACCCAAATAAAATTAATATGGCTATGTAGCCAATGTCAATGCCTTTCAAACGAGATATCACTTGTCATAAGGTCCTATTTAAAATTATTGGCCAGAGTGGCACTGTGATGTCATCTATTACTATTACGTCACCTGTTATCATTCGTAGAGAAGTTTACAACACTTTATTTGCACCCTCCAAATTTTATTAATGTAAGTGTAGCCGTTCAAAAGATACGAGGAGGGGAGAGGACTTTTGAATAGCACTGTATATTATATTCACTAGGATAAAGTGAGGTAAGTATCTACGTGTTAATTATTTATTGTACAATCGATCCTGACCCCCTGGTAATTTTTTTTCTGCACGATAAAATTTTTAGGCATTCGAAACCTGTAAAAAGTTTCCCAGATTATCAGGCCATTTTCTAAATGAGTTGGAATCATGCCTAATGGGTAGTTAACAAAATAATAACTTAGCTTTCCATCTCATCTGGACCGAAAAATCTTCTCTTTTCACTGGGTTGAAATTTGTCCATTCTTTACACATGAAAAAAATGATTTTCTTCCGGCTGGGAACGAGTACACTAGTAAATAGGGAACTTTATTAAAATTTTAATTAGCAAAAATGTGCTATAATTCGTAAGAAGATATTGCATGAAAACGACTGGCATGAAAAAAACAATGTCACAAACAACCATTATAACATGCCGAAAAATTCGAATTATTTGAAGCTTTTGTAAATGCATTGCTTTTGGTTGTGACGTAGAAGAGTATGATTTCGGTACTGCGTGTGCGGCCATGCGACAACAAACGAAGGTATACCATTAAAACAGCCAATATTCCCCTGTTTACTCGAGTGCTTCCACGTGTTTCTTTGTATTTTCAGTTAATTCTGATTCATTAGACATTTTGTTTGTGTCCATAATATTCTTAACATGGCGGAAGATACAAAATGTCACAAAGAACTAACAGCAGCAGAACACAAATTTTAAGAACATATATTATACGAATAGGCCAATCAATGAGTAAATATTTTTGACAAAAATCCTAGTAGAAAATGGATTTTACCATCATATAAAAGACATTACATACAATAATTTTGATATATTTTGGACAAGCTAATGTTTTGCAGTAATTTGTTATAAACATTGAAAACGAAATAATCTCAATGGTTTATATGAATAAATAGCGCATTTTTGGCCAACTTTGCATCATTTTATTATAAATTGAAAATATAAGTTTTGTTGTCCTACATCTATTATTTTCAAAGCCTATTTGAAATTTAATATCGGACTATCGATAACAAATCCAAACACGTTGCAAATTATCGCATCAAAAAATTGCAGTAACCGTCGCCGTCGTCTTCCGTCTGATCTTCGCATATATGAAGTGCATATGAAGAACTTCTTTTATTCAAAGTTTCAACTCTTAAAATTTAAAAATCGCAAAGAACGGAATTTTCAAAAGAATTACTTATTTTTCTGCTTTTTCAAATTTCCTGGGTTCCTAATAATCCGATCAATTCGCTCGACCTCTCATTTTCTTCATATTTTAATTACCTATAGTTTATCTATACATGCCATTGAGTACCAGCACTTTTCACATTATATGAAAAAAGAAATAAAGTACGTGTTTTTCGTTTTAAATGAAAATTACTGAAAAACATTCGCGTGTTGCAAAGCATATAAAAATTATACTAAAACCCTCCAGTTTCTAGTAATGTTATATGTCTATTACGCCCCAGTCAAAAAATAATTTAATATTTAAAGAAACTTTTCATAAATATACAAAATTTTAAATATGTGTGTAGTTTAAATAGATTTTGTGGCACAGAATGATTGAGACATTATTATTTTGATGTAAATTATTCTGAATAACACACATAGAAGTTATTGGTTATCAGATAAAAATCCCTCGAAAATATATCCCTAAGAAAAATTTCTCGAATTGGCATTACTGTTGTGACCGGCGATCGATACATTAGAACACAGCTGGGCATTATACTCAATGACGTCGGCAGGCGCGACGCGCTATAAAGGTCGTTTGATATGATTTTAAATAACACGAAAAAAAAGCCTTGGGAATTAGTGCCTTGTGTTTCGCAAATATGTGAATGGGGGTTTCATCTTCCATTCAACTAAATCTGCATTCTTTCTTTTCCACACTAGTTTGAGCTTTTGAGATGCCCTTTCAGGCGACAGCGTCCTGTTAGGAATTCTAATAATTTTGACTTAATTAGATTATCTTTTAAGAAATCGCTGTTGCTGCAAAGTTGACAAAACAATACGAACATACCTTGACACGTAGGCACACCACAAATGTTGGGATCTTCCAAAGGATCTGCAACAAAAGAAAGTTAAATGTTTTATTATAAGTTAAATGCTTTTTATTCATACATATAGCAATACTGTTATGATGCTTTGTACTATATTATAAATGTTTAAAACTTGTCCTTGAGATTTCAAATAATTTTAAAATTATACTATAAAGTAGCATAAAATCCTAGAAAGTTAATATGCTTTAAAATCATGCTCTAATAAAATTGCTTCGGTAAGGGAAGTAAATATTAAAATAGATAAAAATTGACTGCATACGGTATGGTTATGAAACGAACCTTTATACCATATAATGATAAATAAGTCCTTGCAGATTTTATTCATTTTTAATATAAAGTAATATTGTTAACAAAGCGCATCGCTACTTTAAATACTATGGAGATCTTCGAATATTTTTGATAAAATATAAAATTTGTTAAACAATAGGTTCATTTATATATTTATATACTATATTATGCATGGTTGACGAAAAAGCCTGGTAGTTAAGGATTGTCATTTGTATTTGAAAAAATATATTTTAAGATTATGTTTCGTTTATACCGAGTGTACCATTGGAAAAGGGTCTAACTTCAACTGTAGATAAACATCACTTTTATGGTTACAAAACACCTATATTTACTGTTTCTTCTACACTTTATAACCGATATACAGGGTGTTATATCAATTTACCTTATTTTTTCGACCCTTATACTTCCGAATTATCCTGTTTATTATTTTAATAACCATTACCTGGAAATTCCATTAAAGTATCACCAAAAATATAAACCAGGTCCGGCTTAACAAGAAATTTCAAAACTTTTCTTTCACCCTTTTGTTAATTTCATCGATACTATTCTTTCAATGTTTCGGTAACTTTTTTTCGTATCAGCATGTATGTCCCTATATTAGATTTAATTGTCAGTGTTCATTGGACCTAGTATTTTTATAACCATTTTTTTCTCTTTTTTCAATTTGTTCCAAGTCAGTGTTACGTTATAGTCATAGCCATGAATCACAAAATATCAATCTATTTGATATTCTAAAAATTGTATTGTAAATAATGTAATTATGATTATAATAAGCTTTTATCTTTATAATAAGAATTTATTGTTGTTATTGAACTTTCGTTCAAATTAAACCAATTTCAAATGAGATAAACTCAATTTATGTTTCGTTTTCAGTGGGGTACATTTAAATATACCAAAAAGTGAACATCGGCATCGGTTAATTTAAGTATACCCTGTATATTATTAACTATTTTGTGGTCGTATGCACTACCTATGGAATTCTATGAATGTGTAGTTTAGACCCAGGCTATTTGACTCTTTGTGAAGTGAAGTGACATTTTAATTACAATTTCCTTTAATTAACTTCTATTAAAAATTGCCCGTTACTCTTTCTCCTTTATTTAGCACAAAATAATTTGTCAATTAGAATTGGAATTGCTTTTACAATTCGATTATAATTACGATTTAGCTTTTTTTTAAATAAAGCTATACCTACTGCCACATGTATAACAGCAATGTTTTTAATTTGTACGTCAAAAATATTTAATTTCCAGTAGCTCATAACGTTATCTGACAAATTTTCATTAGATTATCCACCTACTTTTTTCTGTAACTTAAAAATATTCAATCCTTGGGATATCAATTTAAATCAAACGGAAATTCACACTAGTTTGATATTGATAAAATATAAAGAGAGCAAAGGATTACTAGTATAGTCAAAAAGCCATTAATGTTTTTCATTTTCAGTTCTAAAATTGTATGGGACTGCCTAAAAAACATAATTAACTAGGCTAGAGCAACATCGTCACCCATGACCCACTAGAATAGAAGGAACCGAGATAGGGAGATGCTTTGGCAAAGATGGGGGCTGTAGCACCCTTTTGGGAACCGGATCCCTTTTTGCTTTATCAGCACCAATATTATTGGAAAAAATGAGAGAATCATAAGAAAAACGAGAAGATCTGACTAATGGAAAGATCTAGTAGAGCTGAGACAATCAAATATACTCCTGGGAAACTACGATCAAGTAAGATCAAAAAAATGCGCAAGTTAGATTAGGTAAGGCTGCACTAAAGTGTTCACTTGTTCTGATAAGACGCTGCAATGGGAACCTCAAAAAGTTCATACTAGTGAAGACGGAAAAATGTAGAGATTTTGTGGGACACAACAATTGGAAGAGTAGGTACTGGATAGAAGAGAATGACTTGCCTAAACTGAAGAAAAGAATGGGTATAGGTATAGGTATAATGCCGGACGAATTCGATGAAATAGGAAAAAAGGATCGCAAGTGAACGAACACGACCATGATATGCCGCCATACAGTCCTGATTTGGCTCCAAGTGACTTTTTCCTCTTCTTGCACAATAAAAATTATACCGCGTTTTTCAACGCATAAGAAATTGGCTTAGAAAGAATGCTTCGGAAATTGGTTCAAATAATAATGTTTTTCAGGCAAAATATATTAATACCAATAGCAATCCTCTTATTCATGAGTTATCCTTATCAAGGAGCTACGTGTTAAGTAGTTAGCCCTTCAACAAAACAATAACAAATATTGAAAGTGCTGAAATGCCTTGGTATATGTTACATATAACTTTCTTCTCACCGACATTACTTAAAAGTACAGGAGCTGTATTTTCAAGATCACTCGAGTACAAGTCGTGTACGAAATTGAATCAATTTCACACGAAAATCGGTTATCCGTATTTTCACTTTCTAGCGCTTCGTGCACGATATATTTCGCATGTGGGTATGCACCATTCGATTATCAAACTTCGTATACGATTATATTATAACCTCATTTCTGTTTAGTTCTGTAATGTGTATTATATTGTGAATCACATCTGGAATTAATTTAAATACAACTAATTTTTTAAAAATGTCTGATTTATTTATGAATTGCACATTATTATCATGTTTAAACACTTGCAATAGGATCAATGGATTTTAACTTGGGCATTTATTATAAGAGATGTACATCAGTCTAATAAAACAGACGTCTGTGGGGAAAGCAATTAAACAATTTTTTCTATATAGTTTAGTTAAATAAACTCCAAATCCAAAGAAGGCTCAGGATGTGGAATCTACTCCAGATCACTAAGCCTAAGGATTAAGTGGTTGAAACTGGCTGGTATTTCAATTGCCACAAAGGAACTAACCAGAAAAGGAATTTCTGGCAAAAACATAATAATCTGCACTAATAGCAGACAAGCTCTACTAGCCTTGAACAGACAACGTGTTACATCAGGGCTAGTATTAGAGTGCCATCGAGATTTAGCTAACGCCTGGGTAGATAACAATATTATCCTGAGGTGGGTTAAGGGGCACGACAGGAGCAAAGGTAACCGCATTGCTGACTCTTTAGCCAGGGAAGCGGCTGGACTAAGAATTCTTGGACCCGACGACACCTACGGCCTGACGAATTCGACAATTGCGGAACTAGCTAAACGTTACACCCATGCTCAATCTCCAAAGAGATGGGATGAATTAAGTGATGCAGTCTTCACCCTGGGCGACCCTGGGAAGCTGGAGTCGAAAAAATATTTGGCGATGACCAGGAAAAACCTACGTTTAACAGTAGGATTTCTGACTGGCCACTGTCAATTAAGGAAACACCTCTATGCAGGATGTATGAACAGGAAGATGAATCTGTCAGGCATGTCTTATGCGAGTGCCCGGAGTTATCGTCAATAACAGAGTGTGTGTTCGG
The DNA here is from genome assembly GCA_949126875.1 of Lochmaea capreae. Classification (NCBI taxonomy): domain Eukaryota; kingdom Metazoa; phylum Arthropoda; class Insecta; order Coleoptera; family Chrysomelidae; genus Lochmaea; species Lochmaea capreae. The sequence goes on along the minus strand of OX421402.1, from coordinate 11,258,302 downwards.
TGAGTCTTGGCCTACACCTGCCGATATAAAGGAGATGTCTCCTAGTGACCTGTCCACCTTCCTGGAAAGGACCGGATGGACGATGACCTAGGAAGACAACTCCTCGGAAGGATGTACAATGGGTCACATGTGGCCTAAGTGCTGTGGGCCTAACCCACGCTCTCTACTCTACAGATACAGATAAATAAGCATCGATTCATATATTTTTTTTTAATAAAAGTTGGGTTAGGTGTTAGTAATAAATATCGAAAAATGGTCTTAAAGATCTCTGTGCGATTTTTTTCATTCGAATTAAATCGCATACGAAAAAGTTCCACTGATCTTGAAAATACGACACCAGTATACTCTAAGGGTGATTAATCATAATTCCATGGATTGCCATGAATATATATTCATACAGTTCATTTCAATTTCAAAATTTAAGTCGGTTTGTATCCCAATTATTTCAATAAAATAGCTTTTCTGTCATTATTCACAGAAAGCCGTATGAAAAAACTCACCTAAAAATATTCACATGTGGACAGATTTGTATTGAACATGATTTGAAAAATATGTTATCCCTCTGTAGATGTACAAACAATTATATTGATGAGCAGACAACAACAAATCAATAAATATTGCAGTAACATACAGGCAGAAAACATTGTGGCTCACTTAGTAGAATCAGTAAAAAAGTAGCTGCTTCTTAATCTATATATCTATATTAAGTATAGTATATTATTTGTGTTGATATTAATCTTAATTGAATAATTGGAGTACATATATTGGTATCAAAGACAACTTTTGAATCTGTCCACGCTGTACAATATTTTAGGAAAGTTAGGACTGTTGCAATATTACATAATTTCAAAATACGTATTGTGTAGGTACTTACTGTACTCAGCTAAACATTGCGTCGTGAGGACGACGAGTCCCACGAACCTATAAAAAACTCTCATCGTCGAACATTTATTAATTAAAACGGAAGTACTACTTTTATAACTAAATTTAACACGGGTAGAAACAAACACTACAAGCAGTGGCTCCGTAATACTAACTAATGAACAGTTGTCTGTATGCCACAAAGGTCTCGAAAATCGACATGTTGATGATAAGAAGTTCAAAAGGTCACATTGTGTGATTGGTTAGTGATCAGTAAATATCAATAAAAATGTAATGCCAGTTTAAGATAGTTGTTTGAGCTGATTTTCTGAGAAACCATTTAATTAATCAACAATTATTATTCCGCGTAGATATTCAAACTCGTGGTGTTGCTGAAGACAATAATTGATTTAACAGTAAGCTCGTAAATAAATTGGCGGTTTATCGTGAAGATAAATAAATGTCTTCGTACAGTTTTCATCATTGAAGTGTTTGTTGATAGGGTATATTATTACTGGAAAATATTATTAAAGGATATGTTTTTAACAAAGACTTCCACTTCCATCTATCTGTACCGATCTAATTCAATAAGGGGGTTATAAAAAAATTGAATTGAATTGAAGAAATAACACTAGACATATTAGTGATGTTATTATGTAAAGCTTCCTACGCAGATTCTAAACACTAAACAAAGTGATCCATTAAAAAAAGACCACTGACATCACTATTCACACATAATTCACCCTGTATATTCAATTAATAAAATTTATGTTTAAAATTTAATGTCAACATCAATATATTATCTTCGCCGAGTTATTTCGATAAAATGTAAGAATTATCTTCGTATTGACGTAAGACATTGCAATATTTCCTGAATCATCATTGAATTCTACATTTTATTTAATAAACAATTTTGTTGCAGATGCAGATTCTGCTGCTCGATATGAAAAACTTTTAAGAAATCAAGCTGCATAAAGGATGAACGATTTGATGTTATAAAAAAATAAATTGGGTTTTCCTCTATAACCGCAAGTTGGATACAAAAACTACTGAACGTATTGAATTTTGAAAGACTATAACTACAAAATAAGATATTGGAAGAGAATGGAGATAACCCTAAACGCATATTTATGGACTTCGTGTTTACACGGGTTTCTATTGTAAATTTATCAACAATAACTTCACAATAATGAAAAGTTTGCTCCGAATTTGGATCTAATATTAAGACGCTTTCAAAACTGTTTTGAATTTGAATTTGAGAATGGGGACAAAAAAATATTGCAATGTCCCTACATAAATAAAATGAATGTCTTTAAATTTCTCCGTTCATTGGTTCTCTGATACAATATTTTATCAAAAATAAATGTAGTAAGATAATGCGACAGTCTAACGTTGTTTTGCCAGAAGCTGTGCGAATGTTGAAAGAAATTAAAATATTTTCCACCATAAGTTCTGGACATAGCTAGATTATTTTTATTGTGAAGTTTTGTACTGATGAAAGTTTCTTTTCTTCTCTCCGGCTGGAAATTTACATCAACCCACTACACCAAATTCTGTGTAGATACGCTAATAGGGCGGCTAATTTAGATCTCGCACATGATCCAAAAATAGGTCGGAAAGTATTGTTTAGCAGCCCAAGGGCGGAAAATTCATAACGCCACGATTGTTGAAGTTTTTCACCATCTGCCACTTGATTAATTTGACGATTCACGTCAGTGAGTGTCAAAGTTTTTTGTTATATTTTCCTATTTTTTGGTTTATTCGGTAGGCGAAAAACAGTTGTGTGTCACACATGCAGGAAACTATCAGCTGCGCTCGCTTGTACATCTTGGGCTACTAAAGCTCATTTTCTGCCCTTGTGACTACTAAATTGCTTCATAGGTTTCAAAAATGAAATGAACATGAAACTTTACGGAATACCCAACATCAGTTATTTAAGTTTGCAGAATGATCTTAATAAACTACAAGAATGGTGTTCCAATTGGTTGATGTCTCTGAACATTGATAAGTGTGTCGTGTTACACGTCGGAAACAATAATCCGCAAAAACCGTATTTCATCAGTGGACAGACATTAAGCACGGTATCTTCACAAACCGACCTTGGTTTATTAGTAAACTCGAAACTTACGTGGAGTGATCATATTTCTCATATTTGTAAACGCGCGAACTCTAAACTGTTCCTAATACAAAAAACTTTCTCTAAAGCTTCTTTCGAAACATATTGCAAACTTTACAAGTGCTATGTCCGACCCATACTTGAATACGCCGGGCCTTCGTGGTATCCAGATTTGTCTCGAGATCGTGAAATGCTGGAAAAAGTGCAAAAACGCGCAACCAGATTGTCTTTTGGCCGTGTTAGACCTACGTACGAAGAGAGATTAAGCATGTCAAATCTTACAACATTCGAAGAAAGACTTCTCCGAGGTGACCTTATTCTTTCCTTTCGAATTTTGAAATTCAACTTCAGCGACCTTCAAGCATTTTTCTCCCTTCATTCAGACGACCGTCTCCGTGGGCACTCCTTAAAGTTGAAGAACTCGTTATAGACAAAACTTTATGAGTAACAGAATTTTCGATATTTGGAATGGTCTTCCTCAGCAAATAATTGATTCAGAAAATGTTAATAGTTTCAAAAATCAAATAGACTCCTACATTTTCGATCTGTAGTTTTTTAGGCTTAGTGTGTTATTGTTTAATTTATACACTGTAAATTATTATGGGCAAAATAGTACTTGATCCTCTGCCCTTATCATGTAATCATAATAATAATAAATCATGACGATGAAATGTCACAGAGAAGGTCGCCGGTTCAAATGTCACTGTTTTTGTTTTTTAAAATTCTTTTTTGGATGTTTTAACACTAATAATTATTATAGTTCTGAAGAATAATAAAAAAGATAGGTAAGTCAAAAACTAGGAGTATTCTATACTAGAAATTGTTTTAAGGCTTTTCTTATATTACTGTATGTTTGATTGCCTCTACCACAATCGTTTATTAGGTAATAGAAAATTGTTCTTTAATAGATGTCTATAATGAAAGATTTTGTGTACATTAATATAGCTCAAAAAAGCACGGTAGACGAAAACCATTTTAAATAGTTTCTGTCACATTGTATAAAATCACGTGCAGATAATGCCATTAATATTAGTGCTATAAGACAAATCTTTGGAGATACCAGACGTAAAAGCAAACCTATGCTACGTTTTATTTATAGATTGATGCATATTCGAAGCTAAAAGGTAAAGTACAAAGTTACTATTCTACTCTCGTATTGAAATAAAAGTCATCCGGCGACTTTATAAAAATTTATACGAAATACGTAGTCGTAACAAATTATTTGTTAACACTCCAAAAACTAGTAGAATTTTCTTGACATTTCAAAACTGGAAGGTTTATTGTAATTAGACAACGGTTTCTGTATATGTCAAAGACATTACCAGAATAGGTTTGTAGTAAATACTTTAAATAGGTCTTAAGAATAATTTGGTTTTTGTATAAATACCCGCTACTCAATTTAATGAATACTTGTTTGGAAGTGGCGTTAAGTATACTACCGCTTAAAGTTTTTATCTACGACTCATTTAATTGTCAGATGTTATCATCCAATGAACGGAAACGACAATTTAAGGACCATCATGATTTTATTGTATCACTTAATAATAACAAAGCTTCATCAGGGTCGGTCTGAGTCGTTGAGCGAACATACTTTTTTTATTGTTTTCACCTACCGATAATTTTTTATTTGCATTTTGTATTAAATTCATTTCAAGTAGAAATATTTTTTTATTATTAATTTTGACAGTAGAAGACATATATGATGGCGAAATATTTTCGCGTCGAACAACCAAAGCCAAAACTTCGAGAAGGAACTGAAAAATCAGTCTCGAACATGAAGTATGGAAAAACACTAATGCACACTGAGGACAAAACTAATATTAAAAAAACATAATTGATAATAAATGATAATTAAATTCAAAATCTCATTTACATAAGTAATTTATTGGTGTTAGCAGTCACTTGTGAAAGTAACCCAAGCAAAATATAACCCATTGTAATTTAAATATGCATGAAACCCTTGAGCGGTTTCTAATTGACCATCTATAAGAGGCCGACTGGTTGTTTTCATAATAGACCGACTCTCCAAAATTCCCAAATCTTTATCAGTCTTATGTTTACATTTAGGATATTCATTGATAGAACAGAAATTGATTATTTGATGTCAACAGTTAATTGAGTTTTAATATCATCCCCCGATAATCAACAACTTCATTCCCTATCCCACATTATTTGCTGTTTCATTCTACCCGACTCTTACGAATATAAGTGGCTCCATCTCTCGAATTGCCATCACACACTCTACATCTATAGCGGTAAAGAGATTAAGATCTATAATCTAATCTTATAAATCAGGAGATTGTCCTTGTATTGAGATGAGAGTTCTGGAATCATTATCCAGTGAAAGTGAATGAGAGAATTTAAACATACGTCATCACTTAAGCAATTTAAGGATAACTCGGTGTAGTGTACACCTGTAATATCTGTATCTAAAAAGTTATTGTCGACTGAACAATTCTACACCAGCATTTGATAATTATTTTAAGTAGCCCTCCGTATTTTTTGAGATGTATGTAAAGAAAAAATAGGTGTTTACCATTGACCACATATTATTTAGCCATAAATTTGATTTCCTAACAGATGCTGCTACTTACGACATCTGTTATGGAACTAAGAATCAGCTTTACAGAAGATTCCTGTTATTAAAGAAAACTATTTTTCTTAAAATCAATGTTTCAAATATGGTTTAAAGAGGTCGTGTGATCTAGCTGTGAGCCTAGAGAGTAGATCTAAACATAACTTCTACTCCTAGAACTAAAAAACTCTAATTTTTATAGGTACTAGTTTTAATGAGCCCAAGCAGTATGAAATGTATGCTAGTTGCTTAATTCTAGAAAGGAAGAAATTCATATGAAAAGCCAATCCTAATTAAGACAAACTTCACATACTCTATATATGCCATTTTAGATCATTTCAACTTTTTACTGATTAAAGTCCAGCTCTCATCCGTTGTTTACCAGTAAACAATGAAAACCAAATAGAATATGACACGGTCTCACAGCAATATGACCGACCTGCCAGTGACGTTATTCTTGAATGGTCTATTATGTAAACCATATAGTTGTTATTCACTGCTAGCTAGTAGGTAGCACCTTATTTGCCACACAGTTTTTGGTACTCTGACGGAAGAAAGTTATAAAAAATAACGATAATACAAATAACTCAAATTTAATTAAATAAAACCCAAGACACTGTTTTATAAAACTTTATTTTTGCGCCCCAATCATTTTTTTCATACATTTTCAAATAGGTACACTTACTTAATTGTGCTTAAAATATATGTATAAGTATAATTTAAGAAAAATTGCTAAAATCTGTCTTTAATTTTATTGTTGGCGTATGATTAGGTAGTTGTTGATTTTGATTTACGTTATTCTTAGAGGAACATTTTTGAGATTGCGACTCTCGTATGGTATTTTCTAATTTTACACGTAATTCTTCCGATTGCATCATCGTTTTAAATTCCTGAAAAAAAAAAAAAAGCAAAACGGAATACAAAAAAACCGTAATTAAAGCATTCTGTAATTAATAGATTCAACTACTTTTTGTTTACCTGCGGATATTTGGGACCGATTTTCATCAACCATTGCAAACTTACATCATGTAACGATTGCGTATATTTATTTCTGATGAAGGGTTCCGGAGACAAATAGCTCACCAAAACTGGTATTAGTAAACCTAACATTTGAATACCTACATAAACACAAACAAAAAAAACATTTTGTGGCCGTCAAGACTGTTGGTCTTCGCTGTCAATACTTACGCTTATCAGTTTCAGCAAATTCGATAAGAGATTCTACTGCAGTTATTGCTTCAATAGTTACTAAAAGTTCACCATCAGAGAGGGGTCGTCTCGCAGCTTCCGAATATAAAAATTCTACCAAATAAGGCGCCAATGTGAGAATATAAGGGACAGAAATTAATTTATTCTTATGTGCAAATAGAGATTTCAAGGTACGGACACATTTTAATTTTATCTGCAAAAAAATTCTATTCATAATTGATGACTTATCGAAATAATAGTATTATAAGGAACTTACCACACAATTGGAGCTTTCTAAACATTGTCTGAAATAGTTAATACAAGGATATTGAAGATTTGGTACTGTAATAACTTTATGTGGAGCGTTCAATACAAACACAGCTATCGCTAACATCATAGTAACTTCGTCCAATTTATTATCTTCATTTCGAATTTTTGTTAAATCAATTATTTTGGCTAGGGCACTTTGAAGCAATTTTTGCCAGCTGTTGGCGCTTTCCGGATGAATGCAATAATCATCAGCTGCCAAAAGTTTTAAGCAATGTAAAGCAGTTTGTAAAGATGCATTATTCGCCAAAACGGTAACATCGTTAATGTTTTTTGTAGCCACTTCCTTAATAACTCCTGTAATCAGATAAAGAATAGTAGGCAAAATCGATAAAGCTCCTTTCGGGGAGCACACAGTATGCAAATACTCCATGCATCGAATCGAGGCCGCTATTAATTGATCGGATTTCTCGGAAGAAGACATCACTTTCAGTGAATGTATAACGGTGGTATTCACTGATGGACTTAAACATGGTAACTGTCGAATTAATAGACAAAGACAGACTTCTAAAATGGATACCACTAAAGATTTTCCGGGAACAAGATCTCCTAATTCACCTCCTTCGCCAATAACATCAACATTGTTGTCTACATCACTAATTCGTTTCTTTGTAGCAAGATTTTCTTGGGCCGCTTTTATCACTTGCTGCAGAATTTCTAAACATAATAATTGACAGTTGTGATTGTCTCTCGTAAGAATAAGTCGATGGAGAACATTGCACAATTCGATTCCTAAAGAAGACTGCGACATCAGTAGGTTTCTGGTGAACTTGGTGTCAAGTACAGTATACAGAGCTTTAAGGCATGTTATAATACTTTCTAGGGGTTCGACAGAACGAGGACTGCATAAAGCTTCCATGCATATACCAAATAACAAATGAAATCTATCAGAAGGATTATCGTTAACAACATTATTGTGATTATTATTGAAACGTTCCTTATTATCTTGACTGGATAATTTGAAATTTCCAGAATTTAACCACAAAGCAGCAGCATGGAGAATGGGAGACCAAAAAGAAGCATAATACGGTCTTGACAAATCCATTGTTTCGTTGGTATAAAAAGCACCGCCATCATGTGGTAATTGACTACTAAATTCATTTGGTAATGACAACAATGCGTGATCTTTCAATGCCAGCATCCAATACTGTGATAAGCTGACTAGCTCAGGTTGTACCAACGTCAGTAAGCTGTCTTCTTGACATTCGTAATAGGTAAACTCCTTATTTTCTATATCATTGGAAGAATTCATCCACAACGAAAAATTAGGAACCATGTCGCTACCTTTCATAGCGACAATATAGACCTCCGCCCAGGCCTTCAATATCGACAATTTTTCCAAAGTGAGCAAACTCTCGTTGTATAGTTGACTTGAATTGTTTTTATTTCTGAGTTTTGTGAGTGAAGAAACGAGAAGTTGATGTACTCTTTTTAAATCATTTAGATTTCTAGCAACATTAGAACCAATCCAGGTTGAACAAACTTCACAAGCTGCAGCTGTTACCAAGGAAGATGTATCTGGTAAAAAAGCAGGCCTTAAAGCAGCACCTACTTGTGCTTGGAATTGTTCAAGAAGAAGATGTCCTGGAAATTCAGGTTCTGGAACTTTGGCAAATTTTTCAATAATCTCTTGTAGAGTCTTTAAACCTTCTAACCTTAGAGGATCAGAATCACTAGTAGCCGCAATAAAGGCCATTCTAATAAGATCAGACAAATGAAGAGAAAGAAAGTCGCTTTTTCCATTTGTTATTTGTAATTCTTTAGCTTTTATCAAGTCGAAGTGAGCGGATCTGTTTGATTCGCAAGCGGAAATTATTTTTCTAACACATTCTGCGGCAAATACTCTAGTTGGCCACCTTGGTTGAACAGCTAAAAGGGAAGAATCTTCTTCTGCATGAAATTCGGCTTGATCGTCATCGGGTTCGTACATTTCCTCATTTTCATTATTTATATTATTCGAGCGATCATCGTTGGTTGTATCTGTAGAAAATACATTATTGTAGTTGGCTAAACAAGGAATTTAAATTTAAAAACACACCTGTTGCCACTGTTAGCACATCTTTGCACATTCCTAGCCACTGAGATAAATTATTGGCAGCTAGAACTTGTAGCATGCTTATAATAGTATCATGTATATCTTTTATTAGACTAAGATCTGTTTCTGTATCTAACATGCTGAAAAAAACTCCAGGCAGTCCAGTTTCTGTGATAAGCAGACCTTCAACTTTATTATTTTCTCTGTTTTCGCTGGCAAAGTTCATAGCATGATCACATACTTCTTTTGCTTCTCTTTGAACCAACTGTCTTAGGCATGATATAGCTGCTTTTCGTAAGAGAAGATGATCGCTAGATAATGTTTTCTGAAAAGAAATATGACAATTAAAGCGGAAGCGATACCTGAAATGCCGAGTTTTCTTTAAAACTTACACATAAGGTTGGCACCAATGAAGATAGATTGACGTGTTTTGGAGCGAATAAATGTAATTGTTGGAGGCATCCAGTTGCTTCGGCTTGTACTAAAGGATCATGATGATCTTGCATTATAGCACAAGCACATAAAAATGATGATCGAGCGGTACAAATACTTGAAGTATTTCCCTGTAATTCAGGACCAACGGTAGTAATCAATGCAGACAAAACTTTACCAATACATTGATGAACATCTATATGTGATTGTGGAACATTCAATAAAAGCTTAAGAAGTAGAGACAGACTTGGTTCGACATATCCTCTAAACATTGGACCTCCAGAGTCTACAATAAAAGCCAAAGCGTGTAGGGACCATACTTGAACGATGGGCGATGTTTGATCTTGTGCTAGTGCTAATAGAATTGACACACTTGTATTAAGGTTCTGACTAGATCCCATTCCACCAATATATTTATGGAGACAACCTAATGCCAACGAATGTCCTGTTCGACTGGCAACATCTCGAGCAGATTTTAGTTTATCAAAGCTGGTTTGAGCCAGTTCAGCAGTGAATTTAGGATCATACACAACTTGTGCCATTCTTCCAACTGCTTCAGCTGCTGCATATCTTAATACAGAATTAGATGATACAATTGCTCCTATAATGAGATTTACTGCAGATTTCTTAATATCCTCTTGATTTATATTCACTTTTGTCTCCGTCAGACCTCTCAGGCCGCTTAAAAGAGCAGTAAATACATTCATTTGCACCGCTTCTTGTCTTGTACTTCGTACGTGTTTTATACATTCTGTAAAATGATCAAGCATTTGTACTCGATGTTTATTTGTTACTCTAGGAAATATTTGGCCAAATAACTGAACTGATATATCTATTACAGTTACTCCTAGTGGAAGAGGTCCTGGTATTGTTTCACCCTAAAAATATTAAGCAAGTTTAATATTATTCCCATCAAGTTCATTATATTACCAACTAACACTGTTTCGGAAAATTGGAGCTCTTGGGAGGGATTGATGATGAGGATGTCAAAGAGAGGCTAAAGCTGAAAGCAAACTGACAAACAGCTTTGTTTAATGTCACATAGTAGTAGTACTTACCGAATTGACTTGGCGGTAAAGACAGCATGGATCATGTTCCAAGGCTCCTGAACCAGCTGCACTATTTGGCTGAAGCTAAAATTAAATTTTCATTAAATAAATATCCAAACATAATTGAACACTAAATATTGATAAATAAACATTTTGGAATTTTAAATACCTCGGTGAAATTTTATAAGGATATGGTGTTGAAAAATTTGCAAACTAGTTTTAAAAAGAAATTGACTTTGAACAAATTTTAAAGAAGATAAAGGAACATTGTTATTTTAAAAAACAGTAAATTGATATCAAAAATTGACATGTTTCAGCATTTTCTTGAGACTACCAAAAATTAGGGTGGACTGTTTTCTGTAACCCAAAACATATATGGCTTTTTGGCGATAATTTGAATTTGAAAATGCGAGTAGTTTATCTAATCAGTGTGATTTCACAATGACTTTATATAAACTACACTAGCAGCAACCAAACAGACGATTTTAATAAGTGTTTTGATTTGTAAACTAATTTGATACCAAATACATAGGTGTCTGATTAAAACTTATCACAATAATCGGTAGTTTTTATTCAACTATATTTGGCAAATCCATACCATTGTCCATTTGTTTTAACGATTAAAATTGAAAATATCTCTCTTTTAGATTCAACACTAGTAAACAGGTAATTTTTAAAGACGTATACAAAGTCAATGATAATTAGATATGGCAGCTAAACGTGTAATTGATCACTGTACGTACAGTCAACAGAAGCAAACATGAGACCCGGAAAATATGCCAATTAAAAGAAAGGTCATCGCAACGAGCCAATCAGGAGCTAATGTTAACGATTGTACATTAGTAATTGTTAACATAATCGAAATAATATGACCGAGTGATTTCATCAATTTTAGTGTCTGTATCAGTGTTGTCAATGCGAGGATAATTTCCGGGTTTTTAGACAATTTCGCTAATTTGGATCCAATAGTTTTTCGAATATATTGCAGAAGGGATATATAAAATTGCTATTGTTTTTGGGGATTTTCCATATTGACTAGGGTCGAAGACTTTATTTAGATAACCACTGTGTCCTTTTGGTAATTTTTGACAAATTCTGATAATTTGAATCGTAAGTTCGGCTAATTTTTATTTTTGCATCGGCAACACTGGACTGCAGAATGTTCTATTTGATGTCAGCTGCCATTTATGTGTAAGCATATTTTGTTACTTTCAATACAAACTTGACCCTTCTTTTTTATGACATTACTACAGAGTCATGAAATTTGAAAATATAGACATTTAGGGCAGATATTAGTTTTATTTTTGGTCCAATATAAATTTTTGTATTTATATTTATTAGAGTTAAATTTTTAGCAAGTTTTACTTTGTTTACATATCTCTTGACAGTTATGGTATCGATTCAAAATATCGATTGTTACTACAAAAATACAACTACAGTGAAATGAACACGCCCACCCAGGGCTCATGTTTGTTTCTGCCGACTGTTACAGAATGCGATAACACTATAAAAATAAATTTTATTAGACATTAGGTTTGTTCGTAGAGCAAAAAAACACGATTGGAAACTGGACGACTCATGCGCAGTCTGCAAACGGTATTCATAGGCTGCGCAGCAGTCATCAAGTTCCCAATCGTTTGTGATTGCACTACGAACAAGCCGATAAATTATTGTACGAAAAAATTCTATTATTCAATTTATATTACGCCACTCATGTTTTACAATAGCATAGACAAGTAGTCGCAAAATAATGTTTTTTTATTGTTCCACTGACTTCGTATAAACTATACAAACCTGATCTTCTATAGTTCTGTGATCTGTTTCTTGCAGCCAAGTTCCGAAAATAACCGAATCGTTAGCATGACAAGCTGTCAGCAATTGTGAAGTAGTAGTATTTGCAGGATTTTCAGTCAATGTAAATTCGGCAACAAGCATTCTTAATAAATGAGTATAGGAATCTGAAATTTCACACGTTCTTGACAAATTTTACTTTAATATTAGACAATTTAAAATGGAATAATAACAATATTAATAATTTCGTCTCTGGAAAGGTGGAGAGAAATAATTAGATTCTTACTTTCATAATATTGAGGATGAAGAAGTAGAAGTGTTTCACACAGTCTAAGTCTGACCATTGCAGCTGGTGCTTTCAGATGCTGACCATAATTTTTCAAAATTCCAGATATACTAAAAATATATTATAAATTAAACACATTAAGAACTGTAATGATAAAAGAATATTTATTAGTATAAACTCACTTTGAAAGCATAGCTAAAGCAGACTCTATTGGAGTGAGTAATCTTCTTGTGGTATCTTCAGTAACTAATTCTGGACAATTTTGAAGAAAACTGTGCATTGCTGATAATGCTCCTGCTCTCCCTTCAAGGGTAACTTGCCAAGTAAATACATCACCTCTGGCTTTTTCAGAATCTAATTCCTTTGTAGACCGTGGAAATGAATTTCTCCATAATAACAACATTCTCGGCAATAATCCTTTTACAACAGGAATACCTAATGTCATTATAGCTCCGATGAGAAGCCACCCAGCATGAGTTCTATTCAAAGAAAGTCTACTATTTTGATTTGCACTTCTTAATAATTCTTCTGCAGTATTAAAAATAATTTTTCCTTTCATGTGTGGTACACCAAGAGGAGATAATTTAACTCCCCCTAAAACTGCAGCTAATGCTGAGCTATAACCAGATATTGCCTCGGGAGATGTTCGAAATTGTTCAATACCATTGACACAGCGATCTATGAGTGGTGAAATTTGACTAGGTACAGCAACACATATGCATCGGAGGCACCAAGCTGCCGCCAATCTTGCAGCTTGACATGGATGTATTAAAACACTCGTGGTTACATCTATCAAATCTGTACAGAAAATAATATTTATTAATCCATTGTCACTGTATTTTGTTTAAATCTTTAATAAAACGAAATGCAGTAAATATATTATATTCTGACTGTTTTAAAGAGCTTATATCTTCGAAACGGTTCTAGATAATAAGATGCGGTTTTCACAGTTAGGTTTAAAATTACCGTAAGTTTTGTTGCGACACATTTATATAAATGGCCTACTTCCGGTTTACCCGCTAGAAAAGTGGCGTATTTTCAGAAGAGAGTAGATGTAATTTTTTAAATGGGACACCCTGTATATTTAGCAATTTCTTAAAAGACGCATATTTTTACATTATAACTTTACCTTACAGTTTAAAATCGATGCACAGAAAGCGAAGTTAGATAACTTTAACTGGGATACTGTAATGATTCAGATATAAAGTTGGAATTGTCATAAACAAAAACTTTATTAGCTAGTAACTAAAAGTGAACAGTAAAATACAAATAAGAACATGTTTTAGGACACTCTAAAACAAATGTTCGATGTGTCTTCCTTCTTGGTCTATACATTTGTGGAATCGAACTATTAAGTTGGCAAATGCTGCTGTCAGCATTTCAAGAGGAATATATTCCATTACCTGCCTTATGTTATTTTTTAATTCCCCAATAGTAGCAGGCATCGGGTTGTAGACTCTATCTTTCACATATCCCCATACAAAAAAATCTGGAATAGTCAGGTCTGGAGAATTTGGAGCCCTTTCTATTGGACCACTCCTACATTAACTTTAGGAGAATCTCTTTCATGTTGATGAAATTCTCTTGGTTTTTCTAATCCCCAAATTCTACAAGTTATGTTTATTAACTCGTCCATTTATAATGAACGCAGCCTCATCAGACATGATAATTCTAAAATTTGGATATGTTCTGTACAAATCTGTTAAAGTTTCACATATAAACACTCTTTTAGCATGGTCCCGATCGTTAATTTTTTGTAGAACTTGAATTTTGTAAGGTTTAAATTTGAGAACTTCAAGAATTCTAAAAACTTTAGTTTTGTCCATTTCCAAATTTGATGATATTTTTCTAATTGAAATTTTCGGATTTCTCTGTACAGGGTCATAAACAGATAACATTTCTTCTAAATTCCATTTACAGTTCTCCTTTTTCTAGATATAGAAGCAGTATTCCTAAATTTCTTCTAGTCTGAACATAGGATTGAGTTTGGGCATATAAAAATATTGTTTGTATATATGTTGCATACTGCATTTTGAGATATTAAACACTTCAATTTTATTGAATATAAAACACAATGTGACGTTCTGTCAATGATCGCAATATTTTTGTGATGTGACATATTAACGCCTCCTTGATTATTATTTATTAAGATATCTGAATCATTACAGTATCCCAGTTAAAGTTATCTAACTTCGCTTTCTGTGCACCGATTTTAAACTTTAAGGTAACGTTATAAAGTAAAAATATGCGTCTTTTAAGAAATTGCTAAATATACAGGGTGTCCCTTTAAAAAAATTACATCTACTGTATTCTGAAAATACGCCACTTTTCTAGCGGGTAAACCGGAAGTAGGCCATTTATATAAATGTGTCACAAACTTATGGTAATTTTAAACCTAACTGTGAAAACCGCATCTTATTATCTAGAACCGTTTCGAAGATATAAGCTCTCAAAACAGTCAGAATATAATGAGACACCCAGTATAATATGATTTAAATTCCGGCCATGCGCTGCTGTAGTTGTTATACAAGCTGGTTACAGAACGAGCTTGCCCTATAGGAAACTTCTCACTCGATTTTTATGAAAATTGGTGATAAGTCTATTGCATGTAATAGCTGTCATATCATTATGCACCCTACTGAACTTTGTACAGGTTTAAGTGCGTCCGAACTTCGTGCTGTGGTTATTCAAAGAAGAACTATGTTTTACCTATGTAGGTTAGCATTTAAAAGTATTCTGAGAAGTATTCCTAAGATATTGAGAGAAGTTGGGACTCTTAAATCTGAAGTTATGTTGCTTAAAGTGAAAATTCAGAAGCTGAAGAAACGGCAAACAATTTGCTGACTTTCAATCAACCTGAACCAGCAACAACCGCTGAAGACACTCATCAGGTTAAATCAGTTTTAATAAAAGCTGGAAAAGATGGGGTTGCTGTGAATGTGGCAATATTAAAATATTTCATTTTGGGAAGAAACACAAAGATGGTCCTTTTGCTTGTGAAGTGCACGAAATTTTAAGGAATAAGAAGTTTTCAGTAAGATCAGGCTCCAAATCAGAAAAAGTTATATGATTCTGTAAAAAACGATCTCTTGTCTCGTGAACACTCTGGTGAGCAGAATTTAGTTAATAAATAAATTAACAACATACCTAAGATCATCCAAAAACTATTAAAATCCACTGACCTGGGTGGCCTTTCTTTTCTGTATATCACCAGAATGTCAAGGGTCTTTGTGCTAAACTTACTAACCTTAGTCTAATCATTTTGAATTATTCTTATAACATCATCATTTTTACAAAAACCTGGCTAACTTCTGATATTGCAGATGATGAACTTTGATTTATTAATTATAATGTTTTTAGAACATCACATTAGGGAATATCAAGAATTTCAGTTGACTATCTAGATTACTTACTTAATGACTGATCAGTAATTAGATCATGTGCTGATGTTCCTAATCTTAAAACTAAAGCACCAATTTCTTGAAGAGCACAAACTAGTAAGTGTTGACTAAAAAGTGTCTCCTGATTAACATCCTTTGCATTTTCAGGATTAAAATCGATAGAATTCATTTCTTTAACTATAATATGAGCAATATCTTTGCAGGCTGATGATTGGGCTCTTTCTCCTAACATTTTGCCCAAAACGCTTCTCAAAATAAAATTGATACACTTTCTGGAATATACTGCATCAACATGAGATGAAGCCGCTTTAGGATTAGCAGCTAAATAAAGTATGTGTGACAGGAACATTTTCATATTTTTTTCTAGCCACTTGCTTCCCAAAATTTGGACAAAAGTCACATAACCCTAAAATATTAATATACCAATAAAGTAATATGCCTTTATATTAATAAAATCAACTGTATAACTTACATGAGTTACACCAACTCGTACTTCTCTGTTAACTCCAGAACCACCTTTTATAATTTCTCCTGTCCCTTTAAGAAAACCAACTCCACCTCTTAGAAAGCCGGACATAAACACACCTAACGCTTCATCTAAAGATATAAGTTTCAGTCCTTTCTGTTGCTGTGTACCTATTTTGATTTAAATAAACTAGTTAAATAGCATTACAAACTATAGCAATTACTACCTTTTCCATTACTTTGATGCAGCTGTTGAGTCATTGCAATTAAAGCTCCTAATAATTTTGCAACAGTGCATCGTACTATATAGTTTGATCCATCAAAAGCTCTAAAGCATAACGTTGCTAAGCTTTCTAGTTCTGTTGTATACAAAAAAGGAGCATGGTTTAGCATTTCTAAAAGACAATTGGTGGCTGCACATCTAACGGCCATTACACGATCAATGAGACAATGGCGGGTTGCTTTATAAATATCTTTATGTACATTATTGATTGCAGTCCCCATGCCAGCACAAACTTTTTCTAGAGTCAACATAATTTCTATCCTCGTCTGTGATTCGGCATTTCTAAGACATCGAATTAATATATGAACTGTTTCTTCATATGATCTTCCCATCATTCTACCTAATTTTTGATACATGGTGCCAATACAACAAATTGCAGCCCTAAAAATAAATATCAATTTTTTGTAACATAAGTAATGTAAATAATTAAAAAACCTTTGAAACTGCTGCTAATACTCACAATTTTGTAGGCAAAAAACTTGGAGAATCATCTTTGTTCTTTAGGATATCATTACATTTGTTAACTGTGTCAAATAACAGAAAAGTATCACCTACTGAAAACAAAGTTGCAAGACATCTTGCAATGAGTTTCCTTGTCGGTGGTCCAGGAGTTTCCTGAATGTGATTCATCAACTGTTGCACTAGCTGTTTTTGACATCCTTTAATATCATTCTAAAAAAATAAACTGTCTCTGTATCCAGTAAATAATGTAAGTATAGTGCATGCAGAAAAAAATTACCTAGGACTGAAAGAACATAAGGAAAACTACATCTCTGTTAAGGAATTTCATAAAGACATTAAACAAAAACATCCTGCAATAGTAATTAAGTTGTATGTAAAAGTATGGATTTCATGAAATTCATTATAGTTGGAATGAATAGGTAATATTGTCTTTGAATAGTTAAACTGTTTCACATATTAAAAAGTTTAGAATTAATTGACTCATTTGATACTGATACCTGTAGGACTATTTCCTTTGAGGACAGACAGCCTCTAAAAATCTGATACAATTAGTATTTTCTAACATTATCCATTGCCATACATACAGAATGTTTTATGTATGTATTACCAATACTGAGATATCTGAACTCTAAAAATTGTGTTCAATGAAAAAACTGTTTTTTTTTTGTTGGAACACTTCAACATAATCTAACATTTTTTGAGTTCTCAATGCATTTTTGGAAATTTTTTAATTATAGGTGCTCTAAGTTGTATGTAATGCCAACAAAATCAGACTAGTTTGTTCACAGGAGTGATTTATAATTGCACAAAAAACACCACAGTCAACAAAAACATTTGAATTCTAATAGAAACAATAAAATATATATGTATAAAAAATTGGCTACCTTGTGTGCAGGATTATTCCATATCAGTAATAATTGCTTAAAAAGCACCCGAGTCAACAAAAACTCTATTATATATTAATATTATATGTTATACATTAACAATTTAACGCACCAAATGGTCAACACCCTTACAAGCCTGGAAACAATTAGAACCAATCTTGTAGGAAATACAAAATAGCCCTTACAATTGATTAAACCCTTTAATTGTAGTTAACACACTTAGCTAGTGTCAGGTAACTGTTATACTTATAATTAAAATAATTTCAGAAACAAATTTTAATTGCTCGAATTAAACTGCTAGCTTATGAAATGTTTATTTAAGAAAAAAGTCTTTAGAAAAATAAAAAATTCTACAAGTTTAATTGTCGTTAGCAAGAATTTCTCTATTAAACCAGTTTACTTGGCCTGTTTTTCTCGGTGCATCATTAATATTCTAACGTTTTGGTGCGAAATTTGAATTGTATTTCAAAAACGTAAATTTCTCCATTAAAACCCTTATATTTTTTTTTGATAAATCTTATGCATATTAACGGTGCTGAGTAATTTTTCAAAATCAGTCATCATGCCTATTTAGGTTTAACAAGTTTATCAGCTATTATTAATTTTACATTTTTGACTGTGGTTGCATTCGGCATATTTATTGATGAATCATTGATGAACTCATGAATATCGTCTATAATCACAAGACCTCAATATGCACATTGTTGAACAAAATTTATTCTGGCCTATCAGCGACACATATGCAGATCTTAGTGCTGGTGAGTTTTTAAAAAGTTAGTAAATGACTCTCAAAAAGTCATTGATACACCAGTTAGTTGCTTTGTTTCCTGTTCTGAAGGCACTGTGACCTACATGTAAACAACAGGAACTAGTCTGTATGATGTTAACATTTTCCAACTCTGTTAGACTGCAAAATTTCCAATTCACATTTGGTCCATTCATCAACACTTGAATAATTTTATTAATATTTAAAGGCTTCAACCCTTCCACAAATGAATTAGTTTTTGTAGCATAACCATCACTTTTCATATTAGGTTATTTGAGAACTTTTTGTTACATTTGAATTTAATTTTCTAGCCTTATGTTTGAAATTTCATTACTCTTTACTGTTACTGATTATTGAAAATTTCCCTGCCTTTTTAGTGCAAACTATAAATTCCCAGTCCAGTCTTTTCAAGTATCATTTCATTTTTCCCTGACTTTTCCAGGTTCTCCAGCCGAGTCTGAACCCTGATATAGAAACTTGATAGGTTCCGAAATAATGAAGCCGCTATAACTTTCACCATTTAGGAGTGTAAGGAGCTGGCAGTTTTCTAAGGAAATTATTTTCTGAAATGGTTTTGGAGTGAGAAAATGATTGCTAGAGAATAGT
Organism: Lochmaea capreae; assembly: GCA_949126875.1. Lineage (NCBI taxonomy): Eukaryota > Metazoa > Arthropoda > Insecta > Coleoptera > Chrysomelidae > Lochmaea > Lochmaea capreae. Next base: position 11,238,775 of record OX421402.1, on the reverse strand, counting down.
GAATATGTAAAAAAGTATGAGTAGGAAGTCGAACTTGGTGTAAAAGTTATCCATGATATTAACAGATTTTAATGGCTTTTAAATGTCAATACAATCTGATGAAAATATGTTTAAAATGAAATTTCCTTAAATTTACATTTTTTGATTGTCAATAATATTTTAAATGTAGTGATATCTGTATTAATTTGTATGTTAGTATAGGCATATAGATATTTATAATCTTAAAGGTAATCAACAGACAACTTGAGGTAGTGTGGTAATTTTTTTCTCTTTTAACAAAAGTAAAGAGGGTGACCATCACAATACTACTAACAGTAAATTTTGTAGCAAGGGATTTTATGTTTTAAGAATCCATTACTTCGAGAAATTTTATTACCTTCTGGGCAGCAATGAGAACTTTATCCAAAAATCTGAGCCATTCAAAAATGAAGACAGGTCTTTTGGCTTCATTGATTTGAGCAAGAGCTTCTTCGTTTAATGTTAAACTGTGAGACAATTCCATGGCACTATCTTTTAGAGATTAATTCAAACGTCACTGACCCATAAATTTCAAATCACTACAAAATCATTTATTACAATTTTCATTGCCTTATATAATGCATTTTGATTTAAGGTTGACTATAAATTAATAACATACCTATTGTTTATCGAATTTTGTTGCACTGATACTAATTTAAACTAACTGAATACTGAATAATTGGTAATTTCATCTCGGCAAGATCACACTTAAACACGTAGCACAAGTTTCTTTAGTTGTGTTCAAGAGTATTATTAGAAAATAATTTATAACGTTTAAAACAAACCTCTTATTTGTTTTTATTGCTGTGTGATCTGTCGTTCTGTTTATTCTGTTTTTGCCAAAATTGATAACCTGACACTTGTTATGTTATTTGTCACTATTTGACATGTTTGTCTCTGACATCTTCTCTACCTCCAATACATTTCTTGGCCTCCACTCAAGCGTTATTTGGCCAGTTAATTTGTACAAACGTGTGAGAAATATCGAAAAGAGGAAACAGAAAAAGCATTGAAAAAAAATAGGGAGTTGACAATGGTGTTTAAGTATTCAAATATGTATCCTTCTATAACACTATTGTTACACATTCAAATGTTATGTCACTGAATATAGTCATGCATTCAACCAAGAATTTCATAAATAGGTACTTAAGTATTTTATTATTTGGTATTTTATCTTTAATTTTACTAAAAATATTATATTGTTTTTGTATGTTTCACGTTTTTATACATCATTGTTAATTTTATTACTGATTTTTTACAAATATTTTAACGTTAATGTCAATTAGAAGTGTAAGTATATATACTATATCAATATCAATGTTTTGTTCATATTATAGAATATGAAAGTTCTCTTTTCTCCAATTTAGTAATGCCTATAAGGCTATGATTTATAATTTTTTCGACTTTTCTTGCAATAAATTTGAGGACACTATTTATTCTCCTTCTCTTATTTTTGGCGGGGTAACATTCATTTCAGTATCTAATTCGCTTTCCATATTATATTATTATTTTCTAGTAATTTCAATTTAAATTCTGTATAATAATTAAAATTCTCACAATTAGCTATACATTCCTTAAAACATCATTTTCTTAGTTTTGACATCATAATATGCTCTATATAAAACAAGTTGACTAATGAGTTATTATGTCTTCGTAACGGATTGGAAGCGGTGATCATTTTTATTATATTGTGTATATAAATAACACTCAAGGTCCTATTTATCCGTGTCATGTGACCTGTTCATTATCCACACCTATTATTCACTGGTGAATAACGTATGTCATTATACTTGAAGAAGCACACGTATGTATGTATGTATGTATTTTGGGGTAACATTCACGGAGACCTAAAAGATCTGTTGTGCCCCCTTACTTCTACTTAGTTTCTGAGGAGAGTCCCAGAGACTAGTAGCTCCTTTAGTCCTATTTCCCGGAGGAATTTTAGGATATCTGCAGGCCTCAGCTTAGGTAACTGTCCCTCTTCTATCCAGTAGTTTCCCAGGTACTGTGCCCTAGGATTCTGAATTACTGTGCAGTTTGCAAGTATGTGGATGGAGGTTTCTTCTTTCATTCCACAAAATCTACAATCTTCTTCCTCCACTATTTTGAGCTTTTTAAGGTGGCCATTCAGGTGACAAAGTCCCGTTAGGATTCCTGTTAAAACTCTTAGTGCAGTTTTGCTTTGACTTATGCATTCATTTGATCTCAACAGGTTGTAGTCACCCAGAAGAATATTTGATTGCCTAAGCCCTACTAGATCTTTCCAATTGTCAGATCTTCTCTTTTCTTCGGCTTTACCTATTTCTTCCAATATTACATTGGAGCTGATTCCGCAAAAGGGTTCTGCCCCCAAAAGGGTATTTCAGTCCCCCTCTTCGCTAGTTCATCTGCTATTTCGTTTCCTTATATTCCAGTGTGTCCTGGAATCCACAGTAAGGTGACTATATTGTTCTCGCCTAGTTCATTAAGTTTGCCTAGGCATTCCCACACCATTTTGGAACTGATTACACAAGAACTCAGCGCTTTAATGGCTGCTTGACTATCAGACATTATGATAATCCTTTGCCTTCTATATCCTTTGTCAATATTGAACTGGGCACACTTTCTTATTGCGTGAATTTCCGCTTGAAAGATACTTGGGGTTTTTCCCAAGCTTTCAGAGTGCTTGGTTCCTGGCCCGTACACTCCTATCCCAGTTCCTTCTATTGCTTTTGAGCCGTCTCTGTACCATTGAATGGCATTCTTTCCAAGTCTGTTAATGGTATTTGGATCCCATTCCTTCTTGTTGCTTAATTCCGTAACGAATTTCTTTGAAAAGTTATACTTCTTCATCATACCATCTTGTGGCATGTCCCAGGTTGTCCGATTTCTAAAAAGTGAAGAGGTGGTTTTTTTTTAATGATTCCCTCTCTACTTAGTCTGTATCTTGTTCTTTCTGCAACACTCTCCACCACCATATGTAATGGTGTGAGGTTGAGAATCACAAGAAGCACACGTAAAATGTATAAACATTATCAAATAGTCGTGGACAAAATGATCTAATATCAGCCAAAAAATCCGAGGGTACTGCGATACGAGTGCAACTGACGCGTGTTACCAAACCGAATATCGTCACTTTTGTCTAAGCACAATGGAATTCCCATTATGGTATCGGTTTCCAACATAGACTTATTATTCCAGGATAATAAGTCTATGGTTTCCAACTTTTTATAAAGCTCGGCATTACATTTAGGCGTGTAGTCTGCTCTCTCTGGCAAATCTATTTTTTTATATTACTGTTTATTTAGTTAATTATGAAAGTATGCGTTACTTTATGGACATGGATACTGAGTGTTCCATTAAAAATTGTCCATATAGTATCCGGAGAGACCTTAGCTCAAAATATAAATATGTAAATGTAACCTAAGACATTCAAGTAAAATTTTCCTCCTTATCGAGATGGAGGGTGTTTTATTATAAATATTTAAAATGATTTTAACCCGTTATTTTGACATCATCTTCCGATATTGTTTGTCCATACTTGGCCAATAATTTACATATATTATAATGTCTAGCTGTCTATAATCAGAGTCGTTTTCAATTTATTTTTGGCCAAGAACCTGTGTAGTATACTTTTACTGACATAAGTTCTCTGCTCTCATACATATTTTTTGTGTCTTTATTGTACTATTACGAGTATTATGTTGAAAATTTAAACTAAAAATTTGGTAAATATTATTTATTTATGAACACCTTGTATTACATCCATCTTGCTCTAAACTTTCAATAAACGATTCATGTTTCTAGAATATGGTGAATTAGTATTATGTCTACCGGAATCAATGTTTGATGTGTCGAAGGTAACTCTTGTTTTGTTGAAATTGTTATTTTATTGTGTAATGATATATATGGTTTAAATATATACAGAGGTTCGCTCATGTGTTATATTCAGTTGCCAGCCTTGGAAGTTGTACTAGGTACAAGTGTTTTACCATACTTTAAGTCGACCCTAACGAGATCATGCTAGTGAGTGGATATCGCTATATAAAAAAAAAATAATTTTCAAAATCGTTTTATTTGTAGGTCAGAAATAAATTTGGGTCAGTGTCAGTGGTTCTGTTGTGCTTTTTCAGTTTTATTGTATCGGCAGGTAAGAATTAATGATTGTTAAATAAATTTAATTACGAAGTCGCTTTTTTGGATATATTATAATTAAAGTTTAATTATAATTTTTTTGTCAAAATTATCACTTAATTTTTTCGGACAATACGGGAAAAATTATACATACAATAAATTGAGTGAACAAATTAAGACCAAAGGAAAAATTAATTGATATTTAGGATAACTAATCGCAATAGTCTCAATGTGCGAAATCGGATAAAAGAAACAAACCAATTGAATTAATTAAAAATCAATAAAAATTGTACGAAGTCAAAACATTCAGGGACTCCCATTCGTATTATGTAATTGTTAGTAACTACTTTAAGATACTTGAATAAAATAGTTATTGCAATAAAACCTTATACATCAGTAATGTTTATTATAAAAACCGTATGATTTCAACAATAAAAATATTCACTTAATGCATGCAATTTTACGTGAATGTGAACAAGAGACCTTTCCGTATAAATTTATAATGGAATACGATTAGATTATATTTACAGGTCTGGAAAAAATATTGTTATTTTCGGATCTCTTGATTGAGAAGAAACATGAAAAAAAAATTTGTCTCGTTACCTTGCATAGCTTCGGTATTCAATGTTAAGGCATGTGTAAAATATTTATAGAATAATATAAATATAAACTATCTATATTCATCACATGAAAATGTTAACGTTTGCATTCATTATTTACAATAAGATTGTACATTGTTTTACATTGCAAAACTAAACAAATTTGGACATACTTTATGCTATATTTCGAAAAATTTATTAAAGTGGATCTGAAACTTAAATTTATTTAATATTAATTATGCAACAATACTGAGCTATATGCAGGCCAGTCCTCAGGTTTGAGGTTAGGATCTAACTTTAGATACATACGCTAAATTTAAATTAAATATTAGTGCTTTATTGCTAGTTATTGTCTACTCGATACAAATGAGAATAAAAACTACCTACACCAAAAGGCCTTTTTTTTGGAAAGATAACAGAATATAACATATATATCTCGACCGGCTTCACAAATTCCACTTGCATCGTCAGAAATTGGTTGATTTACAAGTGATACAAGGCAACAAAATAGAAAATACGCTATTATAAGAACTAGATACTACTCCTCGACTAGTATTTAAATCAGAAGTCGTTGAAGAAAATTGAATAAATCAACAAAATCCAACCCTTGATTTGGTATTAAAAGCAGTAACAATTGTAGAGTAGTTTTCTACTATTTACACTCCCTGTAGATCAATTTGGCTTATTAATAAAATACAGGGAAAACGTGTTTGAAATTTATCTAGAATGTAATAAAGTTACACGGACATTAAAACGAAAAAAACCTTTTATTTATCCATCTGAGTCAAAAACAGGCTACGTCATGAAATTAAATTTTAAGAAATCTGCATCCTAAGTATATACCTAATTAAATTCAACAAAAACAAGTTAATTAAAAAAGCAAGGTTGAAATTCTGGGTAAATTTAATTCCAATAAATTACTAATTATTTTAAAAACTATTATAGTTGTACAGCAGTCGGTAAATGTGCAATTAAAATGGAGGTGGTCTTGGAGTTAATGCATTCGAAAAACTGTTATTATACAGTACCAAATGTATACAAATGTCAAAATTCAATATGAAAATGTAAAGCCATATTCTTTGGAATTAGTGAACTATATTCATACATTTTGATTGGTTTTTTTATTTTTGGTGTCCAGTACGAAGTATTAAAGCCATTGCAATTTTTTTTAACAATGGGTTTTATAAATGTTAATATTTGGAAAAATAATTTTAAAAATTTTGGGGGGAATACCAATATTTATACCTCAAAAATAGTCTAGCGTGTCATTGACCCTAATCCCATTAACGAATCTACCAGTAAGTATAGTATAATATTAAATAATCGTAAAATGTTTATTTTAGAATCGATCCCTCTAAATAACAATCAAGATATTGATTTCAACGACTATTGGAACTATAAAATAACCCCACCCAGTATACCTCTCCTTGAAGGTTCCAAGAATCATGTACTACCAGTTATTTATGAATACGAACAAGTAAGTTGACTTTATTAACATATTGTCTGTAGTTTTTAAAGTTATTATCTTGCTTTAGGAATTACGAGTGGACTCATTAAGTGAAGATGTTGAGGAGATACATACGAAGAGGTTACCAAAAAAAATTCACGATGTAGTAAGAAGTAAAATTCCTTGCGCTGCTTGTAAATTGGGTAACTTATCCAAATTTTGCAGTAGCATACTATAAATTACAGTTTGAATGTTTCAGCTTTAGGATTATTACGATCGTATCTGAGCAATGGCGATTCTATGGAAGATATTAAAGAAAAAGTTGTCTCGATGTGTGTCTCTATGAAAATTGAATCCCAATTAATATGCAGTAGTTTTTTTGATGTGTACGCCCCTGAATTAGTTCCGGCGTTTAATATATCCGTTTTGGGTAAGATTTAATATTCCGGAACTCATTTAGTTAGTCAGTGTTGTAATATTATAAAAATGAATAACAAAAAAAACATGCTTTTTCCAGAACCGGCTCAAACCTGCATGATGGTACTGGGAGAAAGCTGCACTATTGTGAATAATAAATTGCATGAATGGAGCATTGATATTCCCAACCAAAATGTAGATATAACAGAAACGTTACATCCCGAAGTAAAGACGGGTTTTCAGGTGAAAATTTTTTTATAGTTGTCCGTGTGGGTGGTAGGTTTGTTAAATAATGTATATCAATGTTTAAAAATACTCATTATTTTTATTTCACAATATTTTACAAAAAACTTAGACCCGACCGGTTTCGATGTTTATACATCATTTTCAAGGGGTGGAATGAAAACATTGTTTATTATGTAACTAAGAAAATGGAAGGAAGACTTTTAGGGTAGGATATTAATAGGTATCATATACATAGTGAAATTAAATAAAGTAAACAAGTGTATTATTAGCTAAGTTAAAAGGTATATATATGTACATATTTTCGCGAAGAGCAGAATTTAGAAATAAAAATAATGAGTATTTTTAAACATTGATATGTATGAATTTCACAGTGTAAGGGTTGAAACTATCAATTTATTAAATAATTTATGTTTGAGGTTTGCTTGAGCTCTTTGATCAAGATATAAATTATTATAATTATTTAAGTATTATCAATAAACTAATGCACTTGTATTATTACATCCTTTAGTTAACTAATGCAGCTTACAAAGTTCTTCATCTATCTGATACACATTTGGATCCTGATTATGCCCCAGGATCACCAGCTAATTGTGATGAGCCTCTATGCTGCAGGAATTACAGTACACCGTCTAATGCAGATTCTATAAATCCAGCTGGGAGGTAAATATAATCGTTTATTATAGATGTTATACTTATTCTTCAGACTTGTGTACAGTGGATGGGAGATAATAGCTTGTTTATCTTGACTTGACAAAGACAAAATTGAAAAATTTTTTATATACCACTTTATTTATAAACATTTATATCTACTTTTATTATCTTTGACACAAAAAAACATAGTTTTATATTATTCCTGGGAAACTAGGACCAAGTGCGAAATCAAAAGAATGCCTAAGGCAAAATAAGAAAGACTTAAAAGGTTCAAACTAGTGTGGAAGGGAGAATGCGGAATAAAAAGTTATACCTTAATTGTCATACATGCAAAATGCATGGCACTATAGAATCCCAGGGAAAAACTTCTGGAAGACTACAGGATAGAAGAGGAGGACTTTTCTAAACTGAAGCCCGCTGATATCCTTATCCTAGAATTCCTTCAAGGAATAGGACCAAAGGAACTACTAGTTTTTGAGATTTTCCTCAGGATTATCTTTTAGGTCTTGGTGAATGTTCATAAAAAATTACATTACATTACATTTTTAGGTGGGGCACGTACAATAAATGTGATTCTCCTAAATGGCTAATTGAAAATATGTTGCAGCACATAGCGTTAGAGCATCCAGTGAGTAATATAATTAAATTAAGAAATACATCATTTCTAGTGTTAGTTTGTTTTTAAAATATACGTATATTATTAGAGACCCAAAGAACTTATTGATATAGTTAAAATTCTTATTAAAGTTAGAATGTGATGACCGTTATTTCTCATCGCATTTAGTATATTTTAGGACATAGACTACATCATATGGACTGGAGATTTACCACCACATGATATTTGGAATCAGACTAAAAATAGTAATTTGAATATTATCAAAGAGTGCGTCGAACAAATGGTACGGTTTTTTCCGGACATACCGATATTTCCTGCAGTGGGGAATCACGAATCAGTACCAGCTGGAAGGTAGGTTTTTTTGTTTTAATTTCAAATAATATTGGTTTGGTCACTAATTTTATTTGTAGTTTTCCTCCTCCATGGATGAGTAGTAAAGAGCATAACATTAATTGGTTATATACCACACTAGCCAATCACTGGAGAAGATGGTTGCCATCTACGTCAGGAAATACTCTATTGCATGGAGGTTTTTATTCGGTATTACTCGTACCAGGATTTCGACTAATATCTCTGAATACAAATTATTGTCATTCTTTAAGCTGGTGAGTACCTGCCCGAAGGAAAACAAAACAAAATTGCAGTATCTTTTTTTATTTATAGGTGGCTTTTAGTAAACAGTACAGATCCCGCACAAGAATTACAATGGTTGGTCCATGAACTTCAGCACGCCGAAGCAAATAATGAAAAAGTGCACATAATTGGTAAGTAATCAAACGGGAATATGACGGACGGGGAATTTAACTATAAATACGAAATAATAACAAAAAAATTCAATACATATTCTTATTCATTAATGTTTGTAGGACATATAGCTCCTGGAAGCTCTGACTGTTTGAAAGCTTGGTCACAAAACTACTATTCCATAGTGAATCGTTATAAAAACGTTATTACAGCTCAATTTTATGGACACAGTCATGCCGATGAATTTGAGCTTTTCTACGAAACTGAAAATTACAGTAAGAAATTGAAAAGAAGGATGAGGTGGCAATCTTTGATAAATAAAAGTAAACATTTTTTAAAATTTACAGGTGAGCCAGTTAACATTGCTTATCTTGGTCCGTCGATAACGACATATGAAAACCATAATCCAGCTTATAGAATATATTACATTGAAGGGGATCATAATCATTCCACAAGGGTAAGTGAAATTTCATAAATCGCTCTATCAAAATCATACCATATCTTGAGAAGACCATAAACCTATTCTTGTTATATTTTTTTATCAATTATTATGACATTATTCAATGTTATGCTCTTCGGCATGTGTAATGCTCCTGCTACCTTAGAAAGAAAATGTACTTAGAGAGTTGCCAGCATTCCAGAAGCACCAAAAAAGTTTGGAAGATGTTTTCAAAAGACTTCAAGCTGCCGAACTAACGCTAAATCCAAAGAGATGCCTTTTCCTAAGCAAACTGTTTTGACCACAATAGTGAGTAGCGAAGATATATAATAGAAAGATCAACACCACAACTGATAAACGTCAAATAATAAGCTTCCTTGGACTTTGCACATATTACAGAAGGTTCATTTGGAAGTTTGCAGACATTACCAAACCATTAACGAAGCCAACCAAGGAAGGAAGGAATTTCATGTGAGCAGAAGAATGCGTCAAGCGGCTTTTTACACCTTGCAAACACATTTCTACCAAATACGGATAGATAATTCCATTTTAGACACTGACGCCAGTAATGTGGGACAGTCGTAAAGAACGGAACACCTCTACCAATATTTCTACTGCAGGAAGTTTTTGATTCGGACCTACTAAAATGGTTATTGCAGCTTAATAACCCGGAAGAGCCAGATGGATTGAACGACTTCAATATTTAACACTGACCCGGAATAAGTTACCTTACACTTTCCACGCGAGTTCCATTCTCACTTATCCGTTTTTGTAGTTCAAGTTAATCCCTAAATAAATATCTAAAACTTTCAGGCGGTTTTGGATCATGAGACTTGGACTACTGATTTAGACAAAGCGAATGAAGGTGATAATGAACCAATTTGGTACAAACTGTATTCTGCACGAGATGCATATGGTATGAAAACTTTATCTCCGAAGGAGTGGAATAAATTTATAGATAAGATGGTAGCTGATCCATACCATTTCGATTTATTTTATAGGTAAGCGACAAACATTTATAGATTCCACCCCTCAATAAAATTATTTATATATAATAAAGAATAATTTTACGGCAATGTTCGTGTAGAAAAGATTATTTTTTTGTTTCAGGAACTATTACAGGGACAGTCCAACAAGACCGTATTGTGATTCCGAATGCAAAGTGCAAATTTTATGCGATTTAAAAACTGGAAAGTCCCAGGACAGATTACATTTGTGCAATGAACTACAATATTCATAATTTTACTCAATTTATTACAATCAACGAATAAATCGAAGCTGAAATGTACTTATTTAAATTTACTTTGTAATATAGTCAGATATTGTTGCCAATTCTTGTATTTTTTCAAAAAAAAAAAAAAGAATGTTGGCAGTTACAGGAATAAATGTGCCATAATAATATCCTCGGGATACTTTTAATATCACTTAGTAAAGTCTTAATCTTACAAACTAGTAGGAGTCATGAGGAACCCAAAGAGAACAAGGTTTCCACAAAAGCTGATAAAAACCCGTCTTAAAAGGAAACTGATAAAATAATTTGACAATACCATCATATACACCTCCAACAGCAATAACAAGCCACTCTCGCCACCATCAGTTGAAGAGCTTTGGCCTTATGAAGATGCATTACTCGCGACTTGTCATTAGAAGATAAACTTGACCATAAAGGCCTCTTCATCTTCCATGCATTCAGCTAACTAAGTTTAAGATACCTGAGCTAAAAAACATTGCAAAGGTAGTCGACAAAGAGAAGTTCACAAAACCAGCTCAAAGAAATTCACCCGCTTATCCAGGAGAATCTGCAGTCCACGTTCATGTTAGTTGCAGGGATAAATATTCGTCTGAACTGATTAAACTTCCCGTTTTTTAACATTTTTGGTTACTCATTTGTTATTGAATTGTTTTAATTATGATGACTCTAATTTTGAAAAATATTATTGATTGCATTCAATAGATGTTTTCATTTTGATTATTATTTCGTATGAAAATTTTTTCACCAGTACGTCATATTATGTAGTTGTACAGTAGTCACAAGGATCGTCCCAAGAATGAAGTTTGTCTATCCATAGGATCGTAAGAACATTACATTACCTACTGAACTGCATTGCTTTGGATAGGTGGAATGGATTGTACGACTGTGAAAGGATTATTATCTACTCCATTTGTATCCGTAAGTTATATTTTGTTAATATATTGTAATTTTTTTGTTATTGTAATTTTGGTAAGTTTTACTGCACATATTAAATATCTTTTCTACAAGTAGTGTATACATTTTATCAAAAATTATTTAATTTTATTTCAAATTTATTTAAACAAGAAGTATACAGTAGCTAATTTAATGTATCTTATAAATTACTTATACTACCTATACAGTGCTATTCAAAAGTCCCCTCCCCCCCTCGTATCTTTTGAACGGCTACACTTACATTAATAAAATTTGGAGTGTGAAAATAAAGTGTTGTAAACTTCTCTACGAATGGTAACAGGTGACGTAATAGTAATAGATGACGTCACAGTGCCACTCTGGCCAATAATTTTAAATAGGACCTTATGGCAAGTGATATCTCGTTTGAAAGGCATTGACATTGGCTACATAGCCATATTAATTTTGTTTGGGTTTAAACTAATTTTGACGGATAAATTAAATAAATACCAAAATTATTGAAATTATTTTTTTAAATTTAATTAATTAAATATCAACAATGGATTCTTATAGCAAGTGTTCGAAATGTGCTCCGTCTATTTCCTGACAGTAATACATCCTATTAGTAAACTCTTGTCGTACTCGTTCGAATGTGTCAGCTGAAATTGCATTGCATTCTTCAATAATTATTTCTTTCAAAACGCCAATGCTATCTGGTGCCGTAGTATAAACCTTGGATTTCAAGTACCCCCATAGAAACAAATCCAATGGTGTCAGATCTGGTGACCGAGGTGGCCATTCTATAGGACCTCGCCGGCCGATCCATCTACCTCGATATTCTTCATCCAGGTAACGTCTTACTGCACCATAATAATGTGCAGGAGCACCATCTTGTTGAAATGTTATTTCCAGATGGCCGAATTCATCTGGATTATCTTCCAGAATTTCAAGAATGACCGGCTCAATTGCATTTTGTAACATCTCCAGATACACTTCACCGATTAAATTTGAATTTAGGAAAACAGGACCAACTATGTGGTTTCCCAAAATACCTGCCCAAACATTGACTTTTTCTGGAAATTGGGTATGTTGTTCACGAAAGATGTGTGAATTTGTGTCACTCCAATACCTTACATTTTGTGTATTCACATTTCCATTGAGGCAAAAAGTACTTTCGTCACTAAAACAAATTGTTTTTGTGTAATGTGGGTTTTGACTAATTTTATTTGTCATACATTCACAGAATTCGAGTCTTCTGTCGGGGTCGTCATCCGAAAGGTGGTGCACCATTTTTAACTTGTATGGATGAAATTTATTTTTAGCCAACACTCTCTGTACTGTACTTTTACTTACTTCACAGATAGACGCAACTTTAGTTGAAGAGGAAGTAGGGTTTACTACCATTTCAGCAACTATATCAATTTTTTTATCATGACTAAATGTTGGTCGACCAGATCGTTTGGCATCTTGAACACTACCTGTTGCTCCAAACTTGTGAAGAAGCTCCCTCAAATAAGTTCTCGAGATAGGGCGATCTGGGTATCTCTCATTAAATAAACGTTTCGCTTCATGGAGATTCTTTCCAGATTCAGCAATTATTAAGATAGCTGCTACTTTGTCAGCTTGAGTACGTACCATTTTGCCTATGTAAACTCTTAAACGTCTCGTTAAACAATAATAAAATTAAATATTTCAGCTATTTAGAAAAACTTTGCAAAGCAACAAATAATATTAAATTAAAAACGTCAATTTTTTTGACAACTAACCAGAGGCGGACTGAAAAATTTAAATGTGAAATAATAATTTTGGTATTTATTTAATTTATCCGTCAAAATTAGTTTAAACCCAAACAAAATTAATATGGCTATGTAGCCAATGTCAATGCCTTTCAAACGAGATATCACTTGCCATAAGGTACTATTTAAAATTATTGGTCAGAGTGGCACTGTGACGTCATCTATTACTATTACGTCACCTGTTACCATTCGTAGAGAAGTTTACAACACTTTATTTTCAAAATCCAAAGTTTATTAATGTAAGTGTAGCCGTTCAAAAGATACGAGGGGGGAGAGGGGACTTTTGAATAGCACTGTATAAAACATTGTATACAGTTCGTGTATAAAGTACTTTTTGACTACTTTACATACTAGTAGCAGGGACTCAATTCTTGAAACTATACGGATTTCAGTAGCATACGAATTAAATTCGAACAAAAGATTCGAATAACAACGTCAATCTTAATTCTTGAATGGTATGCGGAAAAATTTCCGTCTACGGATGTTTTATTCGAATAAACAGTTTGAGAACTTGTCTTTTCTTCTTTTTTCTATCTTCTTTTTTGGGTAATATCCCGGTGGATAATTTTCTCAGCATATTTTCTTCTTTTTTGTACGTGTGCCGAAACAAATGTACGATGTGTTAAGAAAGAAGAGCAAATAAACCTAAATTTTCCCCAATTTTATTTACGTTTTTTTGCTTGTTTCTTTATTTTATCCTCAATACATATGAATTTAAAATCTCAGGTCTGTTAAGTGCATTGGTGACTTCATCAACAGCACGACTAACAGATGAATGGGAAACCCCATGCATCATGCTGTACCCAACATCTGTTTTATATGATCCTGCAGCAAAAAAACCTAATGCTGTAAGGATATGAAAAAAAAATTAGTTTACTCATTTACTGAAGGTATCATTGAAATTACCTTTGTTTCAATATCTAAGGCGGACAATCTTGTTGGATGTCTTAGATTTGGTTCTAACAAATAAATTAGCCCCGTGGCCAAAGGTTTTGATAGCCGATAAATTTTAATAAACTGATTGTCACTGAGTTTTTCAAAAGTTACCCTAAGCTGAAAGACTATACGTCGATTATTGCCAGCAATTTCGGCTTCTTCTAATGCTCCAATCCTCCAATCGCCCCCAAAAGGGCACAATCCTCCAAATTAGCCATAAACAAACCTTAATACCTACCATTCAATCGCAAGTAAAAAATATAAACAAAGTAAGTTTAAGTTAGTTGTTGGTTACCAAAAGAAAGTCTTCATTCACTGCTCACTGATATTTATCTCAAAACCGTTTTTCCACATAAACCGAGATATTTGTAAATTTCTCACAAGTATATATATACCTACAAAAACACAAAAGTATACAGAAGAAAGCAAGTAACAATAATAAAAATAAACAAACATCTGTAAAAGTGTGGTGAGAGGTTTTACAATATTCAATTTGTATACGGAAAATCAAATTCGCCTAGCTTGACCTATTCGATGTCAAATTCGTATAACGAAAGTCGCATACCGATTTCAAGAATACAAATACTCGATTTCATTCGAATTTTTTCCGAATATCGCCAAATCCGTATACGGATTTATTTCAAGAATTGGGTCCCAGAAGTTTTATGAAGTTTACGTATGTACGTATGTTTTTGAGAGCTAATACCTAAAATAATTATTGTGCCCCCTTGTTCTACTCAGTTCCTAAGCAAAGTTTCAGAGACTACTAGTTTCTTAGTTTTATTCCCTGAAGAAATTTTAGGATATCAGTAGGTTTCAGTTTAGGTAAGACCTCCTCTTCTATACTCTTTCAAGTGCTGCGTCCTGGAATTCTGTAGTGTGATGCATTCCCAAGTAAGTAAATGGAGGTTTCTTCTTCCGTTCCATAGAATATACATTTTCCACTAGTTTGAGCTTATTGAGGTGATTATTCAGATGGTATAGTGTCCTGTTGGATACCTTTCAATGCTCTTACTCATGTCTTACTCTATCTTATGCATTATTTCGATCTGATCTGGTCATAGTCTCTTAGGAGTAGATTTTATGAACTCTAGTTCATCTGCTATTTCATGTCCTTCTATTCCAGAGTGCCTTAAAACCCATAATAGGGTGACGATCTTTGTCCTGTCTAGTTCACAACTTTTTCTAGGCATTCCATATAATTTTAGAACTGATTACGCAAGAACTGACTGCTTGACTATCCGACATGATAATCATTTGCTTTCTACATATTTTAACAATGTTAAACTGAGCACATGTAAATTTCCGCTGGAAAAATTCTTGGGGTTTTCCCAAACTTTTTTCTCATGAGGTGTTACTATCAAATGTCTTAGGAAGTTTCATTGATGGTAGGTAAGTGGCCAAAGTTCTTTTTTTTCCCGAGCCCGTCTGACAAGTCTCCGATAACACTGTAGCCTAATGGCTTATTGTATTTTTGCTCGTGCTTTCTCATAGCACCCAGTCCAGCACCTTTGTCCCTTGCACCAGTTTGTACAGGTTCTTAGCTGGGTGTTTGCTATATAATTCAGCGTTTCCTTGCGGTTGGCCAAATAATAACTGTCTTTTGCGATCAAGAGACTCGCATGTAAACAGTATATATTTCACTGTCCCCGTTTCCCTACCACATAACCTGCACGTAAGGTTCCGTTGTATAGTTTTATTTTGTATGGGTGTAGGTGTTCCTTTACTGGTGTACGACCAGTCATGAAACCTGTTATGATTCTCAGCTGATTTCTGCACAGTACAGCAAATCCGCTGTACGTTTCAGGCATGGTTCTTTTATAAAAGTTTTCCCATGCATTTGCCTTGGGACGTTTACTCAGAAGTTTTTATGTTGTTTTCTGATCCGGGTCTTTACAGATCCTCGTACTACAGTTTTCGGTATACCGAGAATCTGTCCTGGTTCAGGCTGCGTTTCCTCTGACCCCTTTTTAGGAAGTTTCATTGATGGTAGGTAAGTGGCCAAAGTTGTTTAATTTTTTCATTATCTTTCAGATGTTACAATGCATGAGAGTGATATGGCTCTCATTAGAGGAATTTGTAGCACGTATTAAGCGTACGACACACCTTCCTCAACTAGATGACGATATTGAAGCGGCTCAGACGCCGATACTGCAGCAGACCTTATTCGGAAACAGTCTGCAGGAAACTATGGACCTTCAAGCAGCTCGCTGGCCAAACCGACAACTGCCGTGGGTTCAAGTAGAGCTTTCGCAACAAATTTTAAAACTAGATGGTTTGGTAACAGAGGGTATTTTTAGAGTATCAACAAGCCCAGACTACATAAAAATTTTAAAAAGTCAAATGGAAACGTGGCAAGTAGGTGATCCTTACGATGTTCACGTCTCTGCTAATCTACTTAAACGTTGGCTACGTGAATTACGTGAACCATTAATACCTTTTTCTTTATATTCGGAATGTATAACTGAGCCAATCACCCCTCAACGCGCATGTAATGTAGTTCTTAATCTACCCATCATTAATAGGTTTGTGCTGTGCTACCTCGTTAGATTACTCCAAACCTTCAATAAACCAGATATTATACAGTGTACTAAAATGGATGCTTACAATTTAGCTATGATTTTTGCTCCAAACTGCTTGAGAAGTAATGATCCAAATACCGGGTTATTGAATGTAGGAATGGAGATAGCATTTATGAAATGCCTCATACAAGAACTTGATACTGAATGTGTGAAAAATATGATCTGAGTTCAAAACTACCTTTTTGCAAAATTTTTCTTTAGTTATCAACATACTAAAAATCCAAATTTCAGACAAACGTAAAGACGTGTGATTATTCATAAAAATTTGGTAGTTTTATATCATCGATATTCACATATATATTTGATAATATTGTATACGTTACGAAATCTATGCTCAAAAAAATTGTCAACCTCCAGTGTCCCACAAAAAATAAAATACAGTATAGTTTGTCTCAAAGTATATCGTCTTCGCTTTTGCCGGCAATCATCTAAATACGACCATTTACGACCTTAAAATAGTTTGATTCGTTGAAATACTATTAGATGAAGCTAGTGTATGTCACGTTTTACAACTCGCAACACATGACTTCCAAAACAAATGATTTCGAATAACGGCCTATATTGCATCAACGTCGGGTGTGGATTGTTTTTGCGTTTTACAAAGCGACTTCAAGGGCTTTATCACTATTAAAGATCACTGGAAAATAAAAGCTACTCGAAATTACAACTAACAAACTACCTTTGAATGAAATATAACCTTGATTATCCCTACACTATTAACGCTCGAAACAGATAAACCCTTGGGAATCATTTGAAATTTTTAAGACAATTGGGAAGTTAAAACAAAGCCTGAAGACTTACAACCAGTTTATAACGAACTACTGCCCATTACACAAAATAAAAAAATATTTATTCCACTCCACAGCAATGATATTTTAGTATTATAAGTTTTTTTAATAATAGTTTTTGTTTATTCCAAAAGATACCTACTTATGTATTATCATACCAGAACTTAAAACAAATAATTATATACAAACAAATGCTACTAAAAAAACTATAGGTACAAGTTATTTCGTTTTTTCGGCACCTTGATTATTTAACTTCGTACCTGATATATTTAAAATGTGTATAAATATACTAAATTCAATCAATCTTCTGAAATCAATCTTTAAAACATATATAAAATCATTGGGATTTAAAGATATTGAACAAATTATTGGAAATTGATAAAAAGAAAAAAAAGTATTAAAATAAGGATGTGGAATTTACTCCAGATCACTAAGCCTAAGGATTAAGTGGGGAATATGGGAAAACAACATCAGCGTAGTTCAAACAGAACTGGTTGGTATTTCAATTGCCACAAAGGAACTAACAAGAAAAGGAATTTCTGGCAAAAACATAATAATCTGCACTGATAGCAGATAAGCTCTACTAGCCTTGAACATACAACGTTTTACATCAGGGCTAGTATTAGAGTGCCATCGAGATTTAGCTAACGCCTCGGTAGATAACAATATTATCCTGAGGTGGGTTAAGGGGCACGACAGGAGCAAAGGTAACCGCATTGCTGACTCTTTAGCCAGGGTAGCGGCTGGACTGAGAATTCTTGGACCCGGCGACACCTACGGCCTGACGAACTCGACAATTGCGGAACTAGCAAAATGTTACACCCATGCTCAATCTCTAAAGAGATGGGATGAAATCAAGGGATGCAGTCTTGCCAGGATCACCCTGAGCGACCATGGGAAGCTGGAGTCGAAAAAATATTTGGCGATTACCAGGAAAAACCTACGTTTAACGGTAGGATTTCTGACTGGCCACTGTCAATTAAGGAAACACCTCCATACAATGGGGCTAGTGGACACACCTCTATGCAGGATGTGTGAACAGGAAGATAATCTGTCAGTCATGTCTTATGCGAGTGCCCGGAGTTATCGTCAATAAGAGAGTGTGTGTTTGGTGAGTCTTGGCCTACACCTGCCGATATTATGGAGATGTCTCCTAGTGACCTGTCCACCTTCCTGGAAAGGACGGGATGGACGATGACCTATAGGAAGACAACTCCTCGGGAGGATGTACAATGGGTCACATGTGGCCTAAGTGCTCTGGGCCTAACTCACCCTCCCTACTCTACAGATACAAAAGTATTTCTTAAATTAAAAATCGATGGAATAAACCAAAGTATAGCGTATTCATAGGTATCCTTTTTCATCACATGTCACCAATGTCAACCTCTATGGTCTTAATGGGTTACACTGATGAGAATATATCCTATATATATTTATTTAATTTTAGTGTTATGCATTATTGTTGTTTATTTAGTCTAAATTTACACTACTTTTTTTATATGCATGCAATTTGTAAAATTATACTTCTAAATGAACGTATTATTATTA
This sequence comes from Lochmaea capreae, assembly GCA_949126875.1. NCBI lineage: Eukaryota > Metazoa > Arthropoda > Insecta > Coleoptera > Chrysomelidae > Lochmaea > Lochmaea capreae. The sequence continues at coordinate 11,219,692 of OX421402.1, read as the reverse complement.
TGTAATTAGATTAACATGTAATAAGTTATGTTCTGTATTAAATGATTTCAAAAAGTTGGTAGTATTTTTAATTTTGTAATAAAGTTGTCTAACATTTTCGCTCCTTAAAATGTATGAAAAGCAATATATTTTAAAATCCGCTTTTCCTTCACTTTAAATTAACCAGAACGTTTTGGCTACTAAGTTTTAGTCACGATGATGCATTGCAGTTTCCGCGCTGTAAATGTAAATGTCAGGTAGGTAGAGGGGCACGTGTTAACCTAGCCAGTTTTCTTGTAAATATTTCAAGATAAAGGCTGAATTTCAACAAAGATTGAATGTAAGAGAAAAAAGAAGTCAGATGAACTTTATAATGAAATTGTAAACGGAACCAAAGAAGCGCTACAAAGAAAACTAGATAGTCTTGAAATATCATTAAAGCAAAACCGTACTATACCATAAATGTATAAAGCCGACACATTCCTCTGTCTTTAATTAAATAAAGACCGAAAAAGAGCTTGTAGAATATTTGACACTGACTAAATAGTCTTTTACTACCACTACAGGCCGGTTCTATAATTTGAGTATAAACCTAACGGGTCACTATTGCGTTCTACAATAGAGGTATATCTGTACTCCAAGTAAAAACCTTTACAGTATAAGTTATCTATTCCAATTTGAAGGTATAACCGAGGAATAAACCTATTTTGCACTTCTATTGATGAGTTTCGCGAAAAAATAACAACATTGCTGTCATGTCCCCCGTCACAAGATGAGGAAATTGAAGAGATATTATACCGATACTAAAGTATTTAAAGTTAGGTACACTATACCATAATAATGAGGTTTCAAATTGGAAAAATATGATGAACTTGAATTTCTTATATGCTTTTGGACGCAGAAATATACATGCTGTCTCAGGCGTCATTCTTCCCTAGAATTAGTAACTGTGTCAGGTTTTTGCATTCCGAAAGAAATTCAATAATATCAAAGTTAAATACATCAAAAATTAATGTTTTCAACCTTTTCCATTCAGCTAAGTAACACATTGATTTCATTGATGTGAAAATGCTACAACGCTTTGTATCCATATTTTCGATACCAAAGTAAAAAAATAAACTAATATCCTAAATTCAGTAAATTCTTTTCCACTAGCTAATTTATCAAAACAAATCAAGAAAATTGAATTATGATAGAAAATGTCAGAAATTCCCACTTTTCAAATCGTCAAATATCAAAACATTCTGTTGATTGCAACTACCAGTCATAGAAATCCGACAACCAGTTATTCGCTCGGTATAAATCTAGGTATAAAATATCGAAGGAATAACTATACTGACTTTTATACTGGCATTTTAGAATCGGTCCTAAGAATCCTAATGTTGACATGAACCTACATGTTATACGTGTACTGCTGATTTGCATTTACTGTTGTGAAATAAAACAGCAGCTGATATATGGAGAGAAAACGAGAACTTAAACAATAAGTTAATAAAATACTTGTTTCAATCATCAACCTTAACCATGAGAAGAAAAATAGATTCAATGTCAAAATTAACTGATATGAACATACCGATTCTTACTGAGGGGTTGTAACAAAGGAATAACTTGAAGGTATTCCAATGATTTCAATGCAAAGTATCGCGAAACGTTGTTAATACACTTTGGTACTTCAAAAATAGTGATCTCTATAGGAAGTTCAAAATAAACAATGTTAGCTAGCCATTTTAGCCACTAAGCGCGAATAACAAAAATGTTTTCATTTATTTAATTCAAAAACATCAATATTTATTTTTCATTACTTATATTCCCAAAATCTACTTATACAGCATTGCTATACCTATTGAAACAGTTTGTGTAATGACAATGATAAATAATTGAGTACAGATTAAATTGTTACAAAATTTATATTCTTATGGGACGGATATAATCAATTTTATAGATCGAACACCAAAGTACGTCTCTGTAAATGTTCACAATTAGCAGCCTATAATTTTGTGTAAGTAATTGTAATTAATGGGCCATTAAATATTTGAACTTATGAGGAATGAGTCACATAAACATAAACGGGCTATTAAACGCTTAGTTAAAACGTAAATAATTATTTTCATTTGATTAAGATATTTAGAACTCCAACTTTGTAGAAATGCGAAAAAAAGTAAATCTGGAACGAATAATACAATAGGATTTTTTAACATAAAAATGCCCTAGGTGTTATTTCTATTTCCCACCTTCAGTTATCTTCTTTTTAATGAGCTGCTATATTATTTTTCCTAAATTTATATTTTGTATGAGGTCTCAAAACTATCTTTTCTTTGTTAGAAAATAACCGTTTTATTATTAACACATACAAGTTATTTAAAGTAATTGATTTGTAACATAATATTGTTTACATTGTCTATTAATTGTTTTAAACTACTCAGTTTATGAGGAAACAGGTCTGTAGCTCGTAAATTTGAGTTTTTTATGTTCTCTCACTTTCAGCTACCCCAGCCAGCACAAACATTGAGGGGATGTTGGGAAACGTTTGTTTTAATGCCTCATTGAAACATTTCAAGATTACATTGTAACAACCGCGCTGTATCGTTTCTATTGCATTGTTTTCGAGAGACGTGCCTGATTCATTTTAAAAACATTTCTAAGAAACGTTTTTTTAAGCTACATAAAAAACTTCCCACCAACATTTCTTCATTTCATTTATGGCAACATTACAGTGAAATGTTGTTGAGATGATTATGGAACATCACTTAATATATTTATTTAGTGTGAAACCAAATACGCAAAGTAATATTGCAGACACATTTCATGTTATACTTACGCATAATAAAACAAGAACTGATTTACGGTAATGTTGTATGAAACTCGCACTTAATGTTCCTGATAATGTAGTATTGTGATTTGTGAACAAAAACATAATATCAATCCTAACCCTACAAAAGTGGTTTAACGTGTCTTTTTCTCCAAACTGCATAACATTCTTGTGCATTATTGTTTCTGTAATGTGTTATAGAAAGTCGTGCATTGCTGAGTAGGTAAGTAATATTATGCTATAACGATACTATACAATATGTACAAATCAATTAGAAGTATTTCTGCCCGTCATAGAAAACGCCTTAGGCAGAAAATGTTAGTGAAGGTTCCTTTTAATTCCTGAAATTTGAGATACTTTCACTATTAAATAAATGGACTTGAAACATAAAAAGGTTTTACCATCACTCTGTTTTTCAGAAGCAGATATTAAAGAACTGGCAACAAAAATTGACAAACTATGTAACATGGTGACCGAATTTAAACTAGATATAGCAGAATTCAAGGAGAATATGCCCGATCTCATTAAGAAAAAAGATATTAGTTCTGATGATGCTCAGCTGTCCAACCCTCTCCCATTGGCAGATTTGGAAAGTTTGGATAATTTTGATACTGAAATAAAAAATAGCAAGCAAGACAGAAAAAATGTTGGTAAATAATATATATATTTCAAGATTTTATCATTTTAAACAAATGATATGTAAAAATATGTTTGTTTCATGATTTTGAATGGTAAACGAATAAAAGTTTATCGATTATATATTCTTATTTAATTTTCAACCTTTGCTTTTTGAAATCTATTCATAACAGATCAAACATTGAATTGAGAATTTCACTAAATTAAGTAAAATAATTCTCTAAATCGACAATTGCTTCTTGTCAATCCTGATAGAAACTTCACTTCTGAAACCATTGTTGATTTAGAGAAGTATTTTGCTTAATTTAGTGGAAATTTTATATTCTATCATTTACAATAGGTTGTATATAAACTTTTCATGGGACATCAAGAGAACATCTATCTCTAATGTTCCAGGCATATTAAAATAAGCAGCTTTTTGATATTTATTGGAATGTTGTGGCGGACGTTTAAATTTACCTCCCCTAAATATTTATCCAAAATATTGCAGAAACGTTTAGCTGCAATATATCTAGAATATCTCATTGGAATATCTATGCAACATTTGTAGAATAGTGCAACGCACGGACATTTCAACGTTGCAGTAACGTTGTGGCTCTATTAAAATAACATTGCTTGCGAGGTTGAAAATCGTGTTGTAATGTTTATTTACTTCCTAGAAATGTTACTGTGCTGGCTGGGACAGTATTCTATCATTATTTTTATCACTTGGAGTTAAAATTGTGAGTGTAAAATATAGTTATTGTCTATCGAGCAGACTAACCAGACCCATAGGTTCTTGGACCATCTTCCTTGGTGGGTGAAAGGTTTCAAGAAGATGTTGTAAAAACAAGTGTTTCCTCTATAAAATATTGACCATTTCAAAGTTTGTTTTCAAAGAGCTCAATACCTGTTAAAGACTGTTTCATTTTTGATATTCCACTCACATTTTATAACTAAGGAGTCCTCACTCCAAGTATCAGATAAAAAATTATCGTTTGGACCACCAATATATTTAGTAAGAAGAATATGCCCGGTATGAAACATCTCCTCAAGGGTAGTTCTACTCCAAGCTACACTAGGTATGTCAGAGCCACTAGCTTTAGGCATCGACAATTTGAAATGAAAAAAATTTATTTTTGCCCAAGGATAATGATACTAACAATGCCATTTAAGTACTTCTTGAGGAGGGATGGCTAATATATTCGTTGGATGGCTTTAGGAAATGCTCCTGGGATACTAGTGCGCAGGAAAAGCTTGTCTTAGATGTGCCCTTGGGTTAGACTTGAAAATGTTATGGGCCACATATAATGTTGATTCAGCTTTTGAGGAAAAAAGTAAGGCAGTTATTTAAAATTAGTGAAATATTGAATTTACTGAAATCTTTCCAAGCATATAAAGAAGACAGGAAATCAATGAATGAGTTGAACAATCTCGAGAAAAAATATACTATACGTTTAAAAATAATCTAAATGATGTTGTAATAGTAAAATTAATAAATCATAACTCAAAAATATATATTATTCTAATAAGGCCGGCACTGGCTGAAGTTTATTTTATATTCAAAAAGGAATATGATTTTGGGTTAAAATAAAATAATTCTGTGATAAAAATGTTATTTAACTTTAAAAAAAATTGTGCACTGTCTCAAAGAAATACGACACAATACTAATATTTAAGAAACAGATAGATGGCTACGTAGAAAATATTATTTCATCTAACGGTTACTTCAAATGAATCTAGTAAATTATATAATACAATTTTGGACTTACCATAGCTATTAATTAAGTGACCACTATGACGGCGTCCGGTGATTAAAAATAATTTGCCATATAAATTCGAGGAAAAGTCGAAACATGTCGATTGACATGTTAAAAAGATATTCGTTACAGATTATTATCTATACTCCTACGAGAGCAATTTGTGCCTCTTATAAATCAATTTTTCCGAACTCCTACACAATTCGCATTTATATGGTTTATTATTCAATTTTTAAATTAGCCAACCGACTTTTGCTTATCAGGATTTCTCCTGTATATCGCTATCAAAGCCACACTCATTACAAATGCATGACATCTTAAACCACAATACTGTTGCAGCTGGTTTCAGGAATATAAATATATTATATATTATAACTTCAAGGCATAATTTTGAACGCCTGGTAAAATATTTTAGGTTAACATCAATATAAAGGGTTACATAACACTAAGTAGTAGATTTTCTGATGATCTGGCAGTGACCGCTTTTCTTAATTCTTTAGCTGTCAGTTGGTGAAGAAAATGGAGGAAATAGAGACAAAATACAATAACATATAAATCTATATTTTTAAATTAAATAAATCCACTACTGAATAATGACGAAAAACATATGTATAATTATGAAATAATATTAACAAAGTCTATTCCTACAAGTGCTTAATAACTAGTAACAGTCGGGGTGAAATAATATACAAAAATATAATTTCTAATAATTTAAATTCATTAGGCAGTTGAGGGTGTACTCAAACCAAACAAATGTAATATTCAACATAATGTTATACTTATCTACAGTGTGATTTATAATACAAATATACATAGTACGAAAATTTATTTATCACATCGTTTGTATTGAAATTGTATTTTGTGTGAACTTATTATTAAAAATAATATTTATTATATGACCGGAGATTAATTAAAATAACAATTTTCACAGATAAATTGCGTTATTATGTAATTGATTATGTGTTTTACAATTAGACATTAAGTTTTAGAAGCTCCATTATGCCATTATTTATTATTATTATTAAATATTTGAAAGCACGTACTAAGCAAATCATTTTAAAATGGTTTGTGGTTTCTCTAGAACTAAAGGATAATTATCTGAACCCTGTACGTCACAAAATATTTAAGACGGAACTTATACTATACCGTAATGAGGGTGAATGTGTGAATTTTGATTACGATACCTTGTAGCTTGCACAGTAAAAGTATTTAGAATTGTGTCCAATTCACATTGCTTCCTATTTCTTGTTTCTAAAGTACTTATATATCTAATTCTACTTATAGTGCAATTAAATTAAATTAAAAAAAATAAAGTTTTTAGTAATAAATATAACAAACTATGTAAAAAGAAATAACAGGAGTGAGTTCAATTTTAATTATTTTATCCAAAGGATCAACATTTCTCTGAATACTTTTTGATGCATTATTATCCTTCGTATGACGCAAACTCCTGGCTATTCTTCTTTTTCTAAGTCTTTATCGACTATGACTAAACCCTGTATTATATTGTGTTTTACATACCTTCTACATAGTTTTGGAAACAAAAAACAAAACTTCGAGAAAAAAAACAATATTTTCGGCGGTTAAATCACATTTGCCGAAAAAATTTTCTTTGTTGAACTTTATATGTATTTATATATTGAACTTTATATGTAGTTAATAATATCCTACACAATTTTACCAAGCCAGAAATGTAAATTCAATTATTGTTATATAACTTGACAAATATTGAACAAAATTTGGGTTAAATTAAAAAATAGAAAAATTCAATGCAACGGACGTTTCTCAAGGATCTGTTTGTAGGTCCGTTACTATGTTTTATTTACTACAAACCTTTCAATAAATGAATATAGCACCAACGACAAATCTGTCAATTTTATTAAGAATATTTTTGAAAATAAAAACTTCTAGTTGGCATAAATAAAAGTAGGAACGAAGTTATGGTTATAGGACCGGAACAAAACGAATTGAAGCATACAAATAGAAGGAATACAAATTGAACAAGTAAGAAGTGGAGTATAAATCAGCAAAAAAGTACAAAAAACGATGAAACTTTACCACACGATAAATTCCAATATTTATAAATAAAAAAGTAGATTTCTAGAAAACAAATAAATATGTTTAAAACAACATTAGAGTAAAAAAGTAAAATACAAGCATTTGAGGTGAAGTATCTTAGAAGAGTTAAAAAAGTCACAAAGAGAGAAATTAAGAAATCCAAAAATAAGAGAAGACCTTGACATAAAATCAACACTTGTTGAAAAAACCATTAAGCTAGTGGGGACATTTGCAAAGAAAGAATTATACAAGACCAATTAAAAAAGTACGGCAATCAAAAAAAGAACAAGGGAACCAAGAGAAACATGGGCTGGAGTTAAGGTAAGCATACAGCTAGAAAAAGGAAAAACATGGGCAGAGGCAAAAACCACGGGCCGAATTTAAATTTGACCATAAATAAAATTGTAGCATAATCGTTGAAGTATGGATGAATAATTGGATATATTTCTTAAGCTATTATAGTAATTGACAGGTGTATGATATTGTTAACCAAAAAAGTGTTACTACATTATGACAATAATAACTTAATAGTAATGAAATAGAAACAAAACATGAACTATATCAGTGTAAATTTAGTCCCCTTATTATTTGTGTAATAAATTGATCATTTGATTATTGATCAAGAAAATGAACTTTAGCACAATACGAATAAATATAACGTTGACGTTTCAGTTTAGTTTTAATTACAATAGATTCTAGCATTGCTGTCGTTTTAATCAAAAGTTTAGTGCAATGAAAAATCGATAAATACATAAGAAAGCGCGAGTAAATAATCGAGGATTTTGAGAATAACCACTCTACTCCAAAAAAAAAAAGATTACCTTTAGAATTTCAGAATTTGTGTGAAAAATAAAATAGTACTGTGACGTTTAGTATTGCAAGCAGTTCTCAGAGGATGTTAAGGTACCAGCAAGTCAATAACCGATGAAAATAGGCAAACACTGGATAAAATTTTATCAGAAAAGTAGTTGAGGATGTCAGTATATCGGTTGACTCATGCCAAATAATTTTATGGAAATAAAACCTGCTTAAGCGGGTATATGGTTATTACGTCCAATCCAAAGTCTAAATATCCCGATAGAGGAGGCCAGAGGACCCAAAACCGAATAAAGCAACACTAGTTCGGTCAAAAGAGGAGGTTTTAATCAGTGGTTCTTTCGATAACAATTCTTAGATGAAAATGAATGTGTATTTCCAAACTAAACTGAACTTCTTTGAAAATAAAGGAGGATTTTTTTATATCACCTTCAAAATACAGTTTTGTGCTGTGTTTGGCGTTGCCACCAAATGAATTAAAAAAATATCTCACCAAACATAGTTACAATGTTGGTAATATTTTTCATAAATTTATTTTGGTTGGATGCTGGAACATTTCAAAAACTTTATGAAACTAGTCATTTATAACTTTCGAAATATTAAACTAAAGATCCACTTTTCTAATTGCACTTTAATAACTTAATAGAAAATTTTAATCACTGGCTTTTAATATATTTCATCGAAAAATATATATCAATTCGGTTTTCGTTCGCAAAACAGGGTTGGTTTAAAGTTATTAAATTAAAAATTAGCAAACATTAAATCATTTGGATTAGTACGATGTATGAAAAATAAATTATTATTTTAATATTATCGTCATCTTATATGCAAACACAAGAAGAGCAGAAATCAAAAGATTTGTTCGTATTTTATTAGTACCTACCTTTATTAAAAGTTTACTATGACTGCCACTAGTTCAAGAAAATTTAATTATTTAGAATTTGATGAAACCAAGTCTGTTTTGCAAGCAAAAGGCTTTGTTTATATAAAATTGCAGCGATTCAAAATAATGAAAAAATCAATATTTGTACATATATTTGATACAGGCACAAATCTATTAAATGAATAGCACTTGCGGATTAAAACACGAACATTTTTGAAATCAACGTTTTGAAGGTGGGATTAAATGTGTGGGTAACTCTGAAGGCAGATCATTGCCATCGATTTTAATATTTATCAAATGCATTGCTAAAGCAAACTCGTCTTCGTCTAACATACCGTCTTTGTCTACATCAGCTAGCTTCCATACCTTGCTCAGGACTGAATTTGGGAGCTTCGACTTTACCATTTCACGCTTTGCAGCTGTAACAAAAGAAACAAACCTCAATATTGAATAGTTGCACCTTGAGGGTCTACATACAACAAAATTTCCAGAAAGTAATAGCACAAATTCTGAAGCCCACATTAAAATATACATTAATTCATTTTATCACGACATATGTTGTATTACTGCATCTTTTAAAAGTGATAATCATTCAATATTTATTATGTTTTAGATAAATAACAATAAACGTGATAAATGTTGCCTATCATGGTAAGTTAGGACACAAACAACAAATTTTTCCGGGATAAAATATTAAATATTCCATCTTCAATACTATGACCCTCCGAAAACATATCGACTCCCAATTATTTTCCTAAATTCCACTGGAGCTTGCGACGCAAGTACACTCGAAACTAGAGTTGATATCTCTTTCAGTTTTGCTCGCACAACAAAATTGTAGTAAATCTTATAGTTTATATGATAAAAGTAGATTTGAAAAAATAACATTCCATCGCAGAAAAATTTGGTGTTAAGTAGATTTTTCAACCTTACTTACCTGGACTAACTGTAATTTCTTGTCTTTGACTGAGATCTCAGATCACATTAACTGAAGTGAGCTGAGATCTTAGTCAAAAAGACACACCTATAGCCTAGATAGTCTGTAATTTATTGTTAAACTAATTTCTTTTTACAATCAAAGTTAGGTACATACTTGTATCATGTATCATAGATAAAATTAAATTAGTTTAAAGGGGTTGTCATTAAAAATATATGCAAATTAATTCATTGACATTACACTGCACACAAGTTTTAAAATTGCTGTGCTTTTATAGGCTCTAAGTGAATAAGTGGTAAATGTCAACTTCCTTCAAGAATTCACTTCCTAGTTATTTTTGCAAAAACGTATTGAGGCATAAAAGAAGTTATATCTGTATTAACCTGAATAATTCAATTATGTCAATTATTATTATTTTTTTAAAATTCCAATTTAATGGTTTTTTTTCATGTAATCATCTGATAAAATATAAAGAAGCACAAATTGAAAACAAAAATTGTCAAGAAAATTGCAGAGAAGTAAGAGATTTACTGCCGTGTGAAAAATATAATTTTTTCTGGATTGTTTGTACAGAGTGTTTAGAAAAATCAAATTAAAACGAAAACTTTTTTGTAACGGATATAACACAATTTTTAAATTTTTTTCTAATCGTATGTTATAGGTAATAATTAAATCGTATTTTTTTATTATTATTGTAGATTAGACCTTAAATTGTATACATAATAATATCTACCGAAAGTGATTGTTTGATTCCATGGGCCTGCTTAAATCTCATTATCGGATATATATACAGATTCGGCAAATAATTATGTTCAGTATAGCCATTCAGTGAGTGGAAGAGAGGAAGCTATAGAATAACAGAAAGACAATGTCTTAAAATGTGGGCCGTTGTCTCTTGGACATATATAATTTAATTTTTCTACAATCACAATGAAAATAGGCTTTTTCGCTTGCTATTGACAACGAAAAGTTGACGTTTCTTGAGGGGAGTTACTTTACGCTCGCTGAGCGTAAAAATTGCAAAAAGCTCATAACAACCGATACTGCAAACAAAATTGTATTGACAGAGACAGTGGGGATCATAGAGCAACCAGGGTGGGGAGTGTTTTTGTCTTCTGAAAATCTTTTACAATCCAATAAATCGCTGTTTTGTTAAGTTTTTAATGTTTTAAATAATTAATTACTGTGATTGCGATGTTACCGTATTAATTTTTTTTGTGTTTTTGTGCTTAATTGTTGTGCTAGCTGAGGCCTTTCTAATTGTAGAATAAGAAGAAGTATATTGACAGTATTGACAATAAATATATATTAAAAATTTTAAACTTTTGAAATCTTTGATAAATTTTGCAAATTAAAATTGAAAATTAAAACTATGGATTATATTAGTGAAAATGAGATAAGGAGTACAATCGTCTGACGAGAGACCAACTAGGGCAGTTACTGATGCAGGGACTGTTTAAAAAAGTAAGTATAAAGTATTTGACAGGTACTTGAAATAAGAGGTATAAATTTATGAATAATTATTTATAATATATATTCAAGTGATTGTAGAAAAAAAAATGTTATATGTATTGCGAGCTAAAAGTGAAATTATTGTTCTCAAGCAATTAACCCTTGCTTTCGAACAATAATTCCTCACTTTTCGCTCTTAATACATAAATAAGTATTATAGTGCTCTGTTGCTCCTATATGAGATTCTACATATGGAAGATAAATATTGTCCGAATCTGTATAGATAATTTATTATAAATATGATTATTTTTTAATGCCCAGGCATTAAAAATAATTTTAAAAGTAAAAGTGTTACTTATATGATCGATAAATGTCACTAAAACTGACGTTTAATGTCAATCGGAGAAAAACTGTTTTCTCAGCGCCGATTTAACCATTAGGCGGACTATTCGGCCGCCTAGGGCCCGGTAGCTGAGTGAGGCTGCTGGTTTAATGTGTTCAACTGGCGGCACTAGTGCGCAATAAGTGCACTGAAAGCACTCTCTCTTGGTGCTGGCTGTTCGGCTGACAATGTTCTGCACTGGTTTTGAAAATATTTATGTTCGTCTCGGACATGCACCAATTTAGTGCGGTCCTGGCTAAAATTCGGCTGGCTTGCACTCAGTGCAAAATTTTAGAACTGTGCTGCTAGTACAGTCCTAGAGGAACAAATCCCAGTCGAATCAACGTCGGTTTAAGAACTGCACTGGTGTGGCTCGCATTTCCATTTCTTTAGTGCTGCTTGGTAACTCCACCGGATCCGAGCTAGAGCAACTTTTAGATGCCACTGAGAAAATGCGGCATTTATTGTATGGTGTAATGTGTAACAAATTAGAGTTTCATTCGTAAGTATTTACATTATTGACGAATTACTCATTAAAACCTCATAAATTTTATTTTAGTGCAAAATGATAAATATTTTAAAATTCCCAAGGAAATTGTAGGTCATAGATAAATCGAATGTGGTCAAGGTAAATCTGCACAATACTCTCATTATTCTAAAAAGTTGGACAACGGTCGATGAAACGTGTCCAATCCAAAACTACAATTTATTTATAATCACATACGAATATTTTAAATTTTCTAATTTTTTTTCAAATAGGTATCGACAATAACGAAAATGAGATAAGACAGAACCTTAATTTATTATCTTCTGTAAGTTCCTTGTGGCATTACTTATTCTTTTTTCTTATTTTTTTTTGGGAATCAAACCACAATGATGTTTTTTTATTTCGACGTTTTGGTAGCGTTCCAGCTACCGTTGTCAAGATTAACTAGTATAGAAATAATTTTTTGGTCCCTATCTGACACAACGAAAAAATTTTAATTTAAAAAGCGTTACTGAATTTATCAAAAACGTTGTAAATATTTACATTGTTAAAGTTAACGCATGCAAAGTGTAGCAATACAATGTGCTAGACAAAATAGAACTATCTAAACAAAAACAAAATCAAGTCACTGGCGTAGAAGAACACGAGAAACAGGCAAAAATAAGGGGTCACGAACGTTAGTTTTCAAATTTCTATTAGGGGTATTGAAAGAAAAATTAATTTAGGGATAAAATTTAAAATAATTAATGTCATGTCAATGGCGTAACATTCATATGAAATAATATTTCCCAGAGATTGTACAATCATCATTTTTAAGAGAGTAATTTACTAACTGATAATCAGTATTAAATAATTTAGATAATGAAACAAAACGAGTATTTAAATTTTGCAAATTGCTTGATAATATACAAAATTGAAAAGCAAGACTAAGCAATACATTTAGTATGAAAATTATTTTGGAAAGTACATTATATGATTTAAAAAATAAGCAATAAAAATGTTTTCATTTTATTTTTAAAAATGTTATTGGATGCAGATACATTGATGGCAAGAAACGCCGTTGCTAATTGTTGGGCGGAAAATTGAGTAGACAAAAACAACACTTTATACAATAAGTAGGTACGTTGGGAATGTATAGGTGTCCATGTAGATCTATCAAATAATTACATAATCTTTCAGCCCTTACGTTTTAAAAATAGCTAACACTTTTCTTTCTCTTATTTATTTATTTTATTATATCCATTGCAAACAGACTTTGTCTAACTATAGCCCTACGCAATGACCTTCAGCTTGGTTTGTGATATTTTCATCAATAATCCCATAATCGGTTAATATATTCGATTCATAGTTATCTGTATTTCGAAGAGGTGGTTTTCTCTAAATGGATGTGGATTTGCATCACTCCAATAACTAAGAGAAGGTTCATTATTAATTATTTCCGTCATTATTTCACAAAACTGAATTCATCAGTCTAGATCTTCATCAAGAATAATTTCCATTTTATAGGGGTGAAATTTCAAATTCTCCAAGGACTTTAATTTGAGTTGATTCGTCGAGTGGTCTAGGAACATTCCTTTTTAATTTGCCAACTAAATCACGAATATACACGTGACTTATAATTTTTTCAGAACGTTTTTCATTAAACATGGTTTCGTTCTAGGCTCCAATTATTAAAATTATCTTTACACGATAAGGTATAGAGGGTATACTATAAGCCATCGTGATTATTGTAGTTAAATTTTAAATTACAACCAATTAATTTTTTTTGCTTTGCTATATAATTGTCACCTGTACCGTTGAAAAGCATTTTACGGACTTTCCAATTACGTGTCACAATTATGTCATTTTAGTTCTCCTAATGCCTCAAGGTGGATATTGGAGGTATCAGTTGTAGAGTTGAAGACTGAAACCTATTTTTTTACTATATGGATTACCAGTAGTTAATAAACGACCTTATAAATAAAAATGACGTTGAGATACTGAGATGGTAATTGTTATCACTAGAATACTAATGAACAAACACCAGATAAGGTTAAAGTACTATATATTATAGATCGATGATTGTATACTACCGGTTGCATAATATTTAATTAAAACAATTCAACCATGTAGACACCGTTGTATTTAATTACACGATTTGATAACATAACCAGGGTATGGTAACTCTGAACGAGCGATGGTACGGCCACCTACTGGATCGGAAAAGTTACTAAAATTGCTGATTTAATGAAAACTGTAACGCTGCTGGTAGTTATTCTAGATATTTGCGCATGCCTCACGGCCTCACATTGTAGTCCTACGCCATTTTACGGTTCATGTATGTCGTGCTTCAAGTTTGTTGTTAAAGTGTGAATTAGTTAATATTATCTTTCAATAATCATTATCGAAAAAGACAATGTCCAAATTTATTGTGAAGGAATATAATGTATATAGTGAACTCGGTAAGTTTAATTTTAGTAAAATAAAACAAAACATCTTTCATAACATAAAAAGTGACAAATTACTAAAGTAGTTTTTTGTTTATACAGCTTTATACTTCCAATCCAGGAAGAACAGCTTTTAATTTGATGGAACGAAGTGGGAACAAATGCTCGGATTTGAAGAGGTAATTTTTTACACATATATTTATTGAATGTTATTAAACATGAATATATGTTCTAGATTATAAACCAAAGAAGTTAAAGGACATTTGTTTGTATCAATTGTATCCCACAAGAAACAATTCCATCTACAACCAAATAGTGTGTCTAAGAAGTGTTGAAGAGCATATTAAAGCCATTCTGAGTGGTTGATAATCGTATGAAAAGTAATATAAATCTCATATAGTATAATTATATTTTCAAATAATAAAATTCTTTGCAGATACCAGGATCATTATGGAACCATCTATGGAGACTCCCTCCTTAAGAAGTGCCAATAAAAGTCTACTGGAAAAAGGTCGAACAATTTTCAAAGGTAAATAGTTTCGAGAAACAAAATAAATATTCAAACCTTAACAGTACTATGTGTTTGAGCTAATTAAAAATGTTTATAAATATATTGATGATAGTCATATTGTCCTCAAGATTGACTAGATTAAACGATGAAATAAAACAATTTAGTTTGTTTAATATCATCGTTATCATCAATTTACTAGATTGACATTGTAAACTACACTTTGCTAATAGTATCCAAGTTTTGGTATTTAGTTAGTTTAATTTGTAGCAACCTGTAAAAGTCAATGTTTTTCGCATTTTTTATAAGCTGCCTACAGTACCGGTTGATCAATTTGTTCAAGTTTTTTAAAAAATCTCGATACCACTGTTTTCCTTGAAACTTAAAGGAAATTTTCACCTATTGTAGGCTCCTGTATATTTATATTAAATACATTTGTGTGCTTACTAATATCACTTTTCTTATTTGTAGAACTTTTATAAAACAGTTGACTATGAAATAAAAAGTTGAGCCAAAAGATATAAAAATTTCAGTCTCATTCTATCATTTCTTTGTGTTATATTTAATTATTTCTGCAATCCATAATGTGAGCTCACTATTTCTATATTTGCTTTTTAAACATGCATTTTTATTACTGTTGATGAAAACTATAATCATTATTATCTTAATTAAAAAGTTTTCATCACCTTACAGTGCATGCTGATTCTTTTCAAAATTATTTACTCAAATTTTATTTATTATTAACTGTATTGTTAAACTCTTATATTATGTCTTTCTGTTTGTCTTGAAATAAATGAAAAAAAACGATCTGTTTATTGTTATTTTTGGTAATGAATAAAAGTATATAAACTGGTTGATTATTGTTTAATTTTTCCCACTTCAGGCATTGTATGGTCCATATTTTGACATTTCATTTAATCTAACTTGACTATTTGAATGTTATTAATATAATATCAATCAAATGTTGAGTTACTTTAAATGAAATATCAAAAAATGGACCATAAATGCCATATTTCAATAAAAGTAATATTACAGTAATTTTGAATATGCCGCCAAAAACTGTTAAATTACAGGAATCTACTTTTTCGGCAGTTAGTGAGGACCACAACCATGTAAAAGGTGTTAGAGCTTACTTTTCCGACCTGTAAGATGGCGCCACCCGTCAAAATTAATTCGCCCTAGTTAGCGCCACGGTCAGATGCCTATCTATAAGTATGTTATCTGTGAACATAACAATTGTTTTATTGGAATTTCACCCAGTATGTTACCTGAAATAAAAAATCGATCTTACTCGGAATTTGACAGAGAAATTTTGTTTCTTCAGCTAAAAATAGCGTTGAGACAATAATCGTAATACAGATACTTTTTTTAACCAAATTAAAATTCATTTACAAACAAATTAGTAATTTTCGTTGGAAATAATTAAACCAACAATTTTTAATAGCCAGTTTATTGGTATACAACTAAGAAAATATAAAATTAACTTCACGTAACTATACAAATTCTTCAATGATCACATGTTTTCATCACCGACCGATAAATTAGTGTATGTAGTACACTGTAGTTGACCCTAATAACGAATGATTGTAAAACTCATCGACCATAAATAATAATAATTGTATAATATAAACATGAATGTCAATGTTTTTTACGGAGTAGAATACATTTTGATATTAATAAATGGTATTCAGATAAAACCCTGTGATTCTTTTTGTTATTTGTTGGGAAATTAAATCACAATATTTTTTGAATCTTTATTTCAACGTTTTTAAATTTTTTATAAATTCTGGTCCCTATCTGACACTAAGAAAAAATTTGACTATAACTCATTTAAAAACCAGGAGGAGTAATTTGAATTTAAGTTAGCAATTCCACTCTATTTCGTTAAAACTGTTACTTTAAAACCTTCAGTAAGCAATTATTGTATTGAATATCTGCAATTATAGATCCTTCTACTTCGAGTACAGCTCTTCGCTTATTAGGCCGGCAAAACAATGTAAGCGCAGAACATAGGTTATTTAGGACTCTCATATATTGGATGAAAAACCAAAAATATTCATGTTAAATCCAAAATGTCTCAAACAGTTGGTGGCGTGGTTTCTTCGTCTATCAAGGCATATTTAATAGATTTGGAACACGACTGTTGACTACTTACACCCTTTAGTAACTAATCTGGTAACTTTTAGAGGTGTGAGTAAGGCTTTTCAAATTACTCCTCCTGGTTTTTAAATGAACTATAGACAATTAATTTTAGGTTTGTTCCAACAAGCTTGAGAATCAGTTCGGAATTTTACTGAGTTTGCGTAAATTGAAATTAGCGACCATAATTTCAATATACGCAAACTCAGTAAAATTCCGAACTGATTCTCAAGCTTGTTGGAACAAACCTAATATTTTGAAGTTTAGGACCCTTTGTGAATCATTACAATAAATGATTTTGGCCCTATCGTATAATATTACGGTAGGGGGGAATTATGACCGGGTCCAGAACGTGCCCTACAAAATGGCCCCCGCAGCTTAATATACGTCGACATATTAACTTAACGCGGATATAGTTACGGGTATCATGTATATCCACTTGAGACGAGCTATCAATGAAATAGCGTCTATTGTGCTCATAAAATTAATTGTCTTGTCATTGGAAAATCAAGTATACTTTATACAGAGAGTTTATATTGTCATGCATTTCTGAAAAATATAATTTTATAAGAACCAAATCAAATTAACCTTATTTATTTTAAAAAATGAATCGCTTTCATGATTTCGATGTACTCGATCGTTTTATGAGTAGTAAAAATGTATCAAACATTACATAATCATTTTATAGGAATTGTAGTGGTACATGATTCTATTCGATTAGAATGAAACTGTTCCATAAAATCTTATCGTTGTTACCTAATTGTGCAAACAGGTGATAGGGATGCAAATAGTATATATTGATAAAGTTGACTCAAAGTTTACATTGCACTATGTACGATTTTTTTAAACATTTTTATAGTAAATATACGTATCTACTGGAAAAATATGTCTTACAATTTCATTAATATTTAAGAAAGTGGAATCAGTTCCTAACAGTAAATTAGGTTAAAGTTGCCAATTCGTTGTTTCAATGTGTCCAAGGCAATTGAAAAGGATATCAATAAATAAGAAATTCCTCAACAGAAATATATAGATATACTAGAGGACCCGACAGACGTTGTGTCTTTTCTTATCATATTATACAAATTTTGGCAATTCCTTATTTTAATTAAAAAATATCACATTGTTACATATTTGGGTAGAAAAATCGGATAGAATCGTTAATTTTTTTATAGAAGGAATATGTTTTCCGAAAAGTCTACTTTCCTGAATTTAGTTTTAATTTCTTGGGCATGCAAAAATTTGTTTTTGTGAATTAAACTTATTTTTTTGTAATTACCGTACCAAAAAACTCCTATGCAAGTTGTCAACTAAATCGTATCAACTGTTTAGGAGAATTTCAGCATTAACCCGATTTCAGCGCCACTTACCGGGACCAATTGTGAATCTAAATCATTCTCTAATTCACTTGCACACACAAAAAATTTCAAATTTCATCGTTCTGGCCATTTAGGAGGAGTTCAGTTACATACTTTGCCTTTTGATTTCTTTAATTTGTTAACTGATTATTAAAAAAGTTGTATAATATTTCTTTTTAAGAAAACAATAAAGACTATTATTATTATACACACGGACAAAACGATTATACAGTGCTATTCAAAAGTCCCCTCTCCCCCCCTCGTATCTTTTGAACGGGTACACTTACATTAATAAAATTTGGAATGTGAAAATAAAGTGTTGTAAGCTTTTCTACTAATGGTAACAGGTGACGTCACAGTGCCACTCTGGCCAATAATTTTAAATAGGACCTTATGGCAAGTGATGTCTCGTTTGAAAGGCATTGACATTGGCTACATAGCCATATTAATTTTGTTTGGGTTTAAACTAATTTTGACGGATAAATTAAATAAATACCAAAATTATTATTTCACATTTAAATATTGAAGATTTTTCAGTCCGCCTCTGGTTAGTTGTCAAAAAAATTGACGTTTTTAATTTAATTTGTTGCTTTGCAAAGTTTTTCTAAATAGCTTAAATATTTAATTTTATTATTGTTTAACGAGACGTTTAAGAGTTTACATAGGCAAAATGGTACGTACTCAAGCCGACAAAGTAGCAGCTATCTTAATAATTGGTGAATCTGGAAAGAATCTCCATAAAGTGGAACGTTTATTTAATGAGAGATACCCAGATCGTCATATCTCGAGAACTTATTTGAGGGAGCTTCTTCACAAGTTTGAAGCAACAGGTAGTGTTCAAGATGCCAAACGATCTGGTCGACCAACAATTAGTGATGATAAAAAAATTGATATAGTTGCTGAAATGGTAGTAAACCCTACTTCCTCTTCAACTAAAGTTGCGTCTATCTGTGAAGTAAGTAAAAGTACAGTACAGAGAGTGTTGGCTATAAATAAATTTCATCCATACAAGTTAAAAATGGTGCACCACCTTTCGAATGACGACCCCGACAGAAGACTCGAATTCTGTGAATGTATGACAAATAAAATTAGTCATAACCCACATTACACAAAAACAATTTGTTTTAGTGACTAAAGTACTTTTTGCCTCAATGGAAATGTGAATACACAAAATGTAAGGTATTGGAGTGACACAAATTCACACATCTTTCGTGAACAACATACCCAATTTCCAGAAAAAGTCAATGTTTGGGCAGGTATTTTGGAAAACCACATAGTTGGTCCTAAATTCAAATTTAAGCGGTGAAGTGTATATGGAGATGTTACAAAATGCAATTGATCCGTTAATTCTTGAAATTCTGGAAGATAATCCAGATGAATTCGGCCATCTGGAAATAACATTTCAACAAGATGGTGCTCCTGCACATTATTATAGTGCAGTAAGACGTTACCTGGATGAAGAATATTGAGGTAGATGGATCGGCCGGCGAGGTCCTATAGAATGGCCACCTCGGTCACCAGATCTGACACCATTAGATTTTTTTCTATGGGGGTACTTGGAATCCAAGGTTTATACTACGGCACCAGATAGCATTGGCGTTTTGAAAGAAAGAATTATTGAAGGATGCAATGCAATTTCAGCTGACACATTCGAACGAGTACGACAAGAGTTTACTAATAGGATAATTACTGTCAGGAAGTAGACGCAGCACATTTCGAACACTTGCTATAAGAATCCATTGTTGATATTTGATTAATTAAATTTAAAAAAATAATTTCAATAATTTTGGTATTTATTTAATTTATCCGTCAAAATTAGTTTAAACCCAAACAAAATTAATATGGCTATGTAGCCAATGTCAATGCCTTTCAAACGAGATATCACTTGCCATAAGGTCCTATTTAAAATTATTGGCCAGAGTGGCACTGTGACGTCATCTATTCTATTACGTCACCTATTACTATTACGTCACCTGTTACCATTCGTAGAGAAGTTTACAACACTTTATTTTCACGCTCCAAATTTTATTAATATAAGTGTAGCCGTTCAAAAGATACGAAGGGGGGGAGGGGACTTTTGAATAGCACTGTATATATAAATATATACAAGAAAAAGATTGAATATCTTGTAGACAAACTGGAAGAAAATGCAAAAACAGATCGATTTTTATTTCAAGGGGAACATCTGACTCCACTGGATTATTTTTTGTGGAGCTATTTACAATAAAAAATCTACAAGAGTAAACCAACTAATATTGATGATTTAGAACACCGAAAAAGGCGAGATGTTGCAAAACGTTATTGATGAATTTCAACACCATCTATTATTTTTGTCAAGAAATGAACGGTGCCCAGTTTGAGCATTTGATTTAGACTCTAATTATTGTAAATATTGTTAATTACTTCAAACTTTATTTCTTAAATAATCTTAAATAATTGAAAATTGGTTTTATTCAAGTATATATTCCATAATTTAGTCCTGAAAATGCAAATATAATTTGTTAAACCAGTTAAATAATATATGTTATATTTCTGTAGTTATTCTTATTTCCAGATTTTATTTAATAATTAAAATTGTTGTAATTGAAAACTGTATAGTAAATGGGATTATTAGTTTCTATGAGACAAAACATTGTAAAACCTCAAATTCATTTGCAAGTTGTGTGTTTTCGACATCTTGGATGTCAGTTTTTCAGTTTTCTATTCACTCTGTAGTTTATAAAAAATGTTCTCTACTTGTATTCTGTTTTCAAAAGTATTTTATTTTTTTGTAATCTCACATGAACCCATCAATATAAGTATGATGAGTGAATCATTTTTATCAATTAATAAATTACATTCAATCTTTATCATTGTTTACATAACATGAGTAAAAAGGCGTGAGTAATATTAAAGAGTTACCTCTTAACACACATAAGAAAAAATATTTTTAAATTGTGTAATTGTATTTATTTTTTGCTTCTGGTAAACTAATTATTTTTACACTTAATAAGAGGATAGAAAAATGTTTATGAAATTTCTAGACAAATTAAACACGGCAATACACGCGCCGAAAAGCATCAGCTCTTCAAATTGGGTAATTTCATGCAAATATTGATATTTGTAAAGGTTATGTATGATTTGCTAAAAGTTATGTTGGAGCATCTGATTCCATGTCAATTGCGACATATCTCTTATCCAAAGACAATATGGATTGGTAGATATTATTGACGTAAAATCAGGAGCACCAACATACATTTTAACCAATCAGACATCATCTTTACAAATATCGATATTTGGA
The DNA here is from genome assembly GCA_949126875.1 of Lochmaea capreae. Taxonomy (NCBI): domain Eukaryota; kingdom Metazoa; phylum Arthropoda; class Insecta; order Coleoptera; family Chrysomelidae; genus Lochmaea; species Lochmaea capreae. The sequence goes on along the minus strand of OX421402.1, from coordinate 11,197,803 downwards.
TGCAATCATCCATTTTAAAGAGGAGAGGATCACTTTACATATATTTATAAAACACAATTTCAATTCCAATACAACTTTCAGCGAATCAAACATGACCTTTACAAATATTAATATTCACATTAATTACCTAATTTGAAGAGACGAGGCTCCGTTTGCGGATATTTATAAATAATACGAACTTTCGCATGACAAATTTGTTCCGAAATTTCCCTTTCCCAGTGGTAGAAAAATATAAAAATTTTTTGGTTGGTAACTTGGACGGAAGTCCCCTATTGCAATATTTTTGTAACCATAGATATTTATTTCCAATACGTAACAAAGGATTCGTCATAAGAGTTACAGTTACAAAAAAGTCACACATAAGAACAACAGAAACCAATATACACTCACCACACAATTATTTCAAACAAATTCATTTCAAAAATGACCTAAAATTTAGGAAAATCATGTTATATAAGTATCTCTTATGTTTTAATGATACCTAAAAAATAGGCGAGCCCAGCTCCAAAAAATGCAATGAAATTTAGGTAACAATTAGGTGCAGTGGTGCAGTCACGATTTTGGTGAAATTAGCAAAAAACCAAGAGTTTGCTAGATTTTAAAATCTAACTGGCCTTCGATCAATATCTAACTTTTGTTCCATCGTAAAAACGTAGAAATTAAGTGCTCCAAGAAACTTTGTAGAAACTTTTTGGAAAACAGTATATCAAAAAAAATGTTGCCACACATGCGAGAGATAGAAACTGCAAATTATTTATTTAAGAGCATTACCATTAGATACATCAAAATTAGGAAACCCAGCATTGATTATTATTATTGTTTATTGCATGTTTATATATTCAGTGTGTTTTTCACTGAAATTGCAATAATTTTGGTATTGTGGACTTTAAAAATTAAAATCATATTATCTCGCATGAGTCGTAAAAATTTTTGTATTGAATGTTTTCCATTTCCAAAAAGTTTTTACAAAGTTCTTTGTAGCACTTAATTTCTAAGTTTTTTTGATGGTACAAAACTCTGATTTTGATCGAAGGCCAGTCAGATTTTGAAAATCAAACAAACCCTTGGTATTTTAATCGTGACTGCACCTAATTTATATTTGCGCACCTAATTGTGACCTAAAGTTCATTGCATTTTTTTGAGTTGGGCTAGCTTATTTTTAGGTACGTTTGAATGGTTATGTAATGTTACATTTATTATTCAATGTTCTTATGGGGGAATATTTGTGCAGAAGGTGGACACTTTTGTTTACACCCTTGCATAATAATGTGAATATTCAGTCCATCAGCAGTTTACAAAATTCTGTTATATATTGTATTTGAACTATTAAATTTACTTACCCATTCCTGTGACTTTTCCATCAGCAGGACACAAGGCATAGAATAATTCATCATATTTGGATTTTTCCTTTAGTACTATCCAGTCTAACTCTCCTGCTCCTGCATCTATACCTTCACCTCTTTTGTAACCAAATGGTGATATTGTATCTTCAACATTTGTAAATACTCCACCTTGAACCATACCATCACCATTTTTTTCATTTTTCTCAACTGCTTCCAATGGAATTTTTGCCATCAAAGTTGATATATCATCAGCCAACATTCTTTCAACTATGTCTAGCAATTTTGGTTTTATGGGATTGAATTTACTAAAATCTAGATTACTTAAAACTTCCTGCATTTTTTTAATTTCAGGGAAATCTCCTGGAGAAATTTGGTGCTCTCTTTGTAATTTGTCATATATATGACTCAAGTTTTTAATAAGTTCTTTCTTTTTTGAATCCTTACCGAACATACTAGGCATTTCTTTCCTAAGTTCAGCTATAATATAGGCATGAACCTGTGCTAACCTAGCTCGTTTTATTAAATCATTCAATTTTCGAAGAGCAGCATTTCTGGGAAGTGATTGTAAATCTTTGAATAAGTCTTGTTCTTCATCTTCAAAAAGTCTTCTATTTACATCATATCTTAATGGTTCGTCCCAAAAAGAACCTATATAAACTCTAGCTACTTCTGGTGTTTGTAACACTTTTCCTAAAGACCACATAAGAGCTCCATATACCCTCATAAGTTGCTGGTGATCTATCATGTCAGCTTTATTTAAAACTATACGAATTTTATCATCATGACCTCTTAAAGCTTCTATTGATCTTCTAAATTCATCAGATATATCAAGCTTGTGGGCATCAAAAAGTAGGATAATTCTATCAACTCGCTCTGCAAACCATTCCAGTACCCCAGTAAAATCATATCCTCTATCAACCCTTTGTTTTTCTCCAGACAGTATACCAGGGGTGTCTATAATTGAAATATTCTGTAGTACTGGGGAGTTTACCAAGGAACATTGAAGACGATTAAGAAAAGCATTGCCAAACTTAGACAGAGGCCTAAACTGCCTTTTAGGATCAACCACAAGAGCATTGCCTGGTATCATACCTTCTTTATCATCATACATCACTGCTATGAACCTATCAGTTGTAGGTTCTGGGCCAATTCTTATGCCTGGAAACTCTCTTTCTAGCAAATATTTTATAAAAGTAGTTTTTCCAGTAGAATACTGTCCTACCAGAAGAATCATAGGTTTTGCATCGAAATCTGAATCTTCCAGTTTTGGAGAGTGAAAGTCATGAAACTGATAATGTTCTTCAAGAGGTAGGAGTTTGTGTCTGTAAATTGTTTTAAGTCCTTCCACCACATTTTGATATATTTCTTCTTTACCATTATCCTTTGACAACCAACTGAACATTTTTGTATTATTATTTCACGTGCACTATTTCAAATTTTTAAAGCTACTTTCAAGAATCTATTGCAGAAATGATAACAGAAACATATCTATTAGTAATAATAAGTTGGAACCTCCCAAGGTCCCTGAACCTCCCACTCGAAAAAATTTCAATGAGTAATGTTGGTTAAACTGTGTGACTAGGTTATCTATGGTAGTGACCACAAAGCAGCACTATAGTTTGTGGTACTGACGACAGATAAGTACTGACACCAGATAACATTGACACTTGGTTTTGTCTCTTTTGACACGTCAATTCATCACCAAGGTTGTATTAAAGGTGGATTCATGCAACATCAACTAAACTAAAACTAATTTAAGGATTAAATTTAAACTTTGAATTGTCAGTTGTACATGCCTACATGCAACCTAAATTAACAAATTGATAAACCAATCGGAAATGCATGGTCTTTTTAATCATTTGTCAAAACGTCCAATAGTAATCGAGCTGTCAGACAGCTAAAGATAATATTAATCGTAAACCAGCTTGTCCACGAAAATTATTGTTGTAATGTAAACTATAAATATATTTTCAAACATGTAATACAAGTTCATGTAATCAATAACTTAACACAAATCCCCAGTAGGTGATCTATGGTCAAGGTCTGACGCATGTGTTCTATCGAATTCATGGAAGAAATTAATTTTTTAGTTGAAACTTGAAAGTTATCCATCTTAATTTCTTAGTTTCTTGCATAAACATCTATATTACATCACATGGATTTATCCTTAGTTTTAGCTCAGTTGATGTTGCATGAACCACCTGGCAGTATTTGGTTTTTTAATAAATCGCCACGTCAAAATCTAACAGTTGGCATTACTGTTTAGTTTCTGGGTTACCTAAGCCGTTTTTCTTTGAACTTAGCCACGAAAACCCGGTTAACAATACCATGACGTCATGGTAAACTTTTATGACGTAATGGTTTGGGAAAAGTTGGAAATAAACAAACACCTAATATCCAATAATATAACTACTCTGTCAAACTAACTCAGTGAACTATTTTGAGTGGTTGGTAAACTATCACCTCATGGTTTGGAATACAAGTTGAGAAATATTGACTGGTTAACTTATAGTTAACCCGGTTTGTGTGGATACGTACCAGTGATGGGTAATGTTAATAACCACCTATGTTGTTAACCAGTTTTTAGCGTTAATTAACGCTAAGTTAAAAATTGTTTGAAATTAACCACGGTTAACAATTTAGGCGGCCACTTAAAAAAGAAGAATGTTTATAAAATTATAATTATATAAAAGCATTTTCTAGCCCGCGAGCATCAGCACGTGAACTCTGTAACAGAATAGAAAGGAAATTTCTTTCTATGCTAGGAACACAAAACAGTCTAACCCACAAAACAGAATAAAGGTTGGACTGTTTTGTGGGTTAGACTGTTTTGTGTTACTAACATAGAAAGAAATTTCCTTTCTACTCTGTTACAGAGTTCACGTTCAGGAGTTTGCGCAGTAATTTTTCCATGTCTATTAAATAGCATTACGCAGACTCCTGACGTCCGCGACTGTCGATGACTTCTGAATTCTGGAGCTTTTATTTATATCTCAAATATGCTTAAATTATGTCAAAATGTTTGTAATAGTGGACAGAACACAAATATCTAATAAACAATTTTTTTGGTTAAAAATTGATAGTTTATTAACCAGTGACCGGTTAACAAAATTATTAACCGGTTAATACCCATCAACGTTACGTACAAAGAAAAATGGCTCTGGTTATGGTTTGAGGTTATGATCAACTAAACGGTGGCAAAACCCAGCCTCCTCTAGTGGTAATGCAGTTAGGGGCAAGGGGGAAGCGATAATTCAGCTCTGTTCAAAGCGAGCGTTTCTTAAAAATAATACACAACAGCATTTAAGTGAACAGAGCAGCTGATTTGCTCGAATAAATTCCGTAAAAAGAGCACAACATGTATTTTGGGGTAACATTCACTGAGACCTAAAAGATCTATTGTGCCCCCTTACTTCTACTTAGTTTCTGAGGAGAGTCTCAGATACTAGTAGCGTAGTAGCTCCTTTAGTCCTATTTCCCGGAGGAATTTTAGGATATCTGCAGGCCTCAACTTAGGTAACTGTCCCTCTTCTATCCAGTAGTCTCCCAGGTACTGTGCCCTAGGATTCTGAAATACTGTGCAGTTCGCAAGTATGTGGATGGAGGTTTCTTCTTTCATTCCACAAAATCTACAATCTTCTTCCTCCACTATTTTGAGCTTTTTAAGGTGTCCATTCAGGCGACAATTTCCCGTTAGGATTCCTGTTAAAACTCTTAGTGCAGTTTTGCTTTGACTTATGCATTCATTTGATCTCAACAGGTTGTAGTCACCCAGAAGAATCTTTGATTGCCTAAGCCCTACTAGATCTTTCCAATTGTCAGATCTTCTTTTTTCTTCGGCTTTACCTATTTCTTCCAATATTACATTGGAGCTGATTCCGCAAAAAGGTTCCGGCCCCCAAGTTTTTCCTCAGGAGTATTGTCAACTGTCAGTTGATGGACATGCCCTATTCGAACTCTCTGCACATTATAGAATTCTACCGGTCGCTTAGTCTTAAGCCGCGTTCTCAGAGCTCCGTACTGTCGCCAGCGACAGTTTTATATAGGGCATGTCCACGTGACGTCATGCCCTGAGGAATCTGACATGGAACATACAACATCTGATATAAACAAGCGTTCTTTGCTCAACACGTGGTTCTTAATAGTTATTTGATTTTGATTTAGTGCTTTTTTCGACGTTGTTTTAGTTGCTTTAGGTATTTTAAAAGTTATATATGACTGTTTATAATAAAAAGGATCATTAAATCAATACAAAACAACCAAATTACAAATCTGAAATCTAACCATATAATTGTTTTTCCTCAGGGGTATTGTCAACTGTCAGTTGATGGACATGCCCTATTGTCGACAAGTCTTCTTTTATTTCTGACTTATTACTATGAAATATATTGAAGTATTTATGAATAAATCATGGCCACCTCTAACACAAGGCCGGAATCCTAGATGTGGCAACGTGGCGCACCTGTCAAATAGTGGGCCGATGAAAACGACTTGTAGGCCTACTACAATAGTGAGAAATATGAAATAAATCAAGCTATAAAACATTTTTAATTAATAAAAATCGAAATATTTATAGGTAGACTAAATAAAATAAAACTGCAAAAGGTAATTTATTGATAAGAATATAAAATATGAAGAAAATCAGCCTCCACATTCCCTTACAGCTGACCAGACACCACCTTAAAATAATTATTTCTTCACCTTCTATTTCTTATACCTTTATTAATACAAACTGAACTACATACAATAATATGGATACTACAGAATTCTTAAGCAGTAATATAAAAAGTAGGTATTTAATATCAATAAACTGGATAGAACTATTGTAATTTAAGAATTTTTCTTTTTTTTTGACATTTTGTTTCATGATTATTATTTATATGTTTCTTACTAGCTTGTAATTTATCTTGAATTGTTTTTGAATAATTATTTATAAAAATATTTGCTAAAATAGGTAACATCATTTCTAAAACAAAACTAGTTTGAGGTTGATTGCATGAATAGAAATCCCGAAAGTGAACTGTATCCTTATTTTTATTAACATACTCCTTTACTAACATGAGTAAAATGAATTTTTGAGCTTTACAAAAATTTTGAATCTATGACCAAAGGGACACATTTAGACACGGTGGTAATATCCAGTTTAAATCATTTTTATGTAATAAATTATGCTCAATTCCTACTTCGATTTCCATTGATTCAAATATTTTTATACTAAGTACACCTGACATCTGGTTCATCATTGTCAAATCCCATCAGATTTGTATAAATATATACAGTTTGTTTGTTGATGACACTGCCACTTCTCTAAATGAACACTCAATTTAGATTTAAACTCCACAAAAATTTAAAAAATTCACTATCACATCACTGTTTAACCAATCTTCTTGTTGTTCCTGTTGTTTATCTAGCATCCTTTTTCTTCGTATTCCAGGATTACTTCTTGCAGCTGGATTCTTCTCCAGGTCTTTTCCTTGTAAAGGTCTTCAGATCACCATCCTTATCCTTGTACACATCAGTGAATGAAATTTAATCTTTGGCATGAAATGTTTAATACACACAACTGAAATTTGACTTGGTTCCCAGTTTACACATGGGATACTTCTCAACCATTTGTTCTTCAGCTCATCACTTTGTGGAAACTTAAATACTGTAATATATCCTTCACTGTTGGAAGCATAATTACTAGTACAACTTGGTACCAAACATTTCGCAGGCATCTACAACAAAATAAAATATTTAATAGAAGTGCTACCCTATAAGTACATAAGTAATTAACCTTATTGGCTTAATTTATATACTTGATTTATGTGGAATGGCTTAACTAGAATCACAAATTGGATAATAATATAAAAATTAATCTTGGTTCAAGTCACCTTTAAGCATTTTCAATGAGTTTTAGAAATTTTTTAACCATACTTTATTTGATACAATTACCATGTTATGCCTTATATTTTATATGAGTCCACAGACCAGAGAGTATGTTTACAAATTATACTGATGCAAAAATCTTTTTATTTATATATAATATTAAATATCTTACCTCTAAAACTTAACACAAACAGAAGTCTTATGTTGAAGTTGTTAACTGCGAAATAGCGAGTACCAAGTTCATAAACTTAATTTAAAAAGATTGTACACACTATTACATACTTCAGATCACCTGTTACATATCACGAATTATAAATACAGGCGCTATATAAACGAAAATGCATATTAGATCCACTGATTTCACGGTCTCGCCATGATAAAAATCCGACTTGATCGGCCCACTGTTCACTGTTGCCAAATTTCAGTATTCCGGCCTAGTGTTGTAGGTGGCCATGAATAAATCGTCGACAAAAGACGTGTGAATAGAGTCGATAGTAGAATTCTATATTGTGCAGAGTCCCAGTACAGACTGTCACTGTCATTGTTACTTATGACTGTCATATACTGTCAATACTGTCATAGTTACCTACGATTGCCAATGGCAGTCTGAGTGTGTGATGTTTCTGTCCTCGTTTTATTCACCCACTCAGCTTAGATGGCATCTGTATGCGTATCTCCTTATCTCTTTTTACTGTTACCAGTTTGTTAATTTTATGTGAAGTGTTGAATTGTGATAATTGTTAAAACTTTTAAATAGTTATTATATATTTCTTTAAAAATGTCTAATTTTCATAGAGTTGAGGTAAATAAAACGGTTTGGGAAGTGCCAGATAGATATCAATCGCTTTCCACCGTTGGTTCAGGTGCATACGGACAAGTTTGGTAAGTAAATCATCTAGTATTTGAACTATCTCTGATCAGCTGTATTAAATAGCATTTAGATTTAAGACAAATGGAAGTAAATTTCCTATCATAAGCATATTTGCTAGTGTTTATACTCTTTTAATTATAAACGTCTCAATTTTTAATACTTTAATATTCATTAAAACCATTTTTTTCTTTATATGATATTTTTGCATGGAGCTTATAAGTATTTAAGTCAATACAAGAATGTCAGTCTTTTTTAAAAGAAAAATAACCAGTTTGCTGTACCTTTAAGAGCTTTATATTTTAAAACATAAATTGAAACAGGAATGATAATTGTAAATAAAAATTAAATGTAAATATGTGATTCTATGTCAGTAAACAACCTTTATTCATCTTTAAGTCAAATTACTTGATTTTTATAATCACAAAAATATATGCATTGTTATCGTTTCCCCATTACTTGAAATATAAATTCAAATATCGGATATTCTGTATGTTCCTTTTAGTATATACGTTATTTGAATTGTTTTTAATAGGAATTATACCAGAATGTATTCTTAATTTTTCCCTGACATTTCTAAAAAATTTGACAACCTGACAGTCAATAAAAATATTTTGAAGTTTATAGTAGCAATTCTGTAAGCAAATGTTAAATTTTAAGGATTGGTTAAAAATTAAACAATCTACCTACTCCATTTCACTGTTCTGTATGCATAGTGAGCTTTTTACAATACTAATGTAAAACTCTTAATTGGACACCATGCCTAAATCCTAATCTTGATTATGTATAGATTAATTATTAACCACATCTTATAGAATTGACTAGAATAGAATAATAAATTAAGCTAATAATAATAATAATAAATGTCTTTATAATTTTCTTTAAAATGTACAAATGGCATAAACATATAATTATTTAAATGTACATAGAAGAAAATAAAGGGTGAAGTTCAGTTTAATGTTGGTAACCATCATTAAACTGCTCTTCCACTTAACCTGGTAGTACTTTTAGTAATTCTAGCTTTCCAGTGATCATATTCAAAAAGGATTTACTTATATATATGTTTATTAAAATATTTTAATATTTAATGTTAATATCAGATCAATAATACAAACTTGAAATTCCATAGATCATTATTTATTTTTTTCCTCATTTTAGCCACAATTATTTTATGTAGCAGACTATAAAAGTAAAGGCCAGATAAGAGACAGAAGGTACTATAGACACATCATCATTTATAGTTGATTGAGTCAGTAGCTCACACATCTACTCACATTTTTTCATTTGGGAGTTAAAATCAGAATTTGTGAATTCTCAGAAGATGGTTTTGATTGCAAGATTTCTACAAGCTAAATAAAATTGTGAGTGACTGTTTTGAGGAAGAGCATCTTTTCTTTTAGGAGTGCTTCCATGAGATATTGTGATATCATCCATATAAACAATGATATAGGTCATCCCAACTTCCATCATATTGATTCTGTATCTTCAATCTAAAGGCTGCATGACCTGTAAGACATGTGAAAAACATTGTGTTGATTTTTCTAATAGGATGGCTTTGTTCCTAGAAAGACAGTTTGGGAAGGGTAGGGTACATTTTGTGGTAAGGATTATTGCTGTTATTGCAAAAGGAAAACCACTCTATGTTCCAGTTTTTCCACTTGTTTTTCTTAGTGAAATTAGGTCCCATTTAGGCAATATATCAAGTTTTGACCCTGAGTCAATCATTGTCCATTTCCTCTAACATTTTCTAGACCTATATAAATCCCCAGAGTTTACTAATTAATACTATTAAGTTTTAATTATTATTGTCCCTTTTATATTAGCTATACAAACTATAACTATAGTCAGTGAACCTACCTGGTATATAATTTATAAGATCTACTGATTTAAATAGGTTGTTATCAGGTACATAATTTAAAGTATGCTTATATTTTAAGGATACCTACATTGTTTTTATTATTAATATAGCTTTCTTCCAAAAATTCTATTCTACTATTAAAGTTTCAAACAAAATTTAAACAATACCAAATTTTCCATTTTTCATTACCAAATATATGTTTATTTTCAATAATGGGTTATTGTAACACAATATTGGAAACAATGTTGTCTTACCATTTAAACATCATTCTTACTAATTATCAAATGAAATCAATTAATAACAAATTAAACAGCTTAGATATAACATATTACCCAACTGGTTTCACAAATAACATTTGCATCATGGGGGGTAAATTATAAAAATATATATAATCAGTAACATACCTAAGCCATTTTTCTTTGAACTTAACCACTCAAACCGGGTTAACAATACTATGACGGTAAACTTTTATGACGTAATGGTTTGTGGAAACTAAGAATAAACAAACACCTAACCTCCAATAAGATAACTACTCTGTCAAACTATTTAGTCATTTTTCTTTGAACTTGACCACACAAACCGGGTTAACTATAAGTTAACCATTCAATATTCCTCGACTTGTATTCCAAACCATGACGTAGCAGTTAACCAACCACACAAACCAGCTCACTGAGATAGTTTGACAGAGTAGTTATCATATTTGAGGTTAGGTGTTTTGTTTATTTCAGGGCTTCCACAAACCGTTACGTCATAAAAGTTAACCGTGACGTCATGGTATTGTTAACCCTGTTTGCTTGGTTAAGTTCAAAGAAAAATGGTTTTTGATTGAGCTGGTTTGTGTGGTTGGTTAACTGTTATGTCATGGTTTGGAATACAAGTCATCAAGGAATATTGACTGGTTAACTTATAGTTAACCCGGTTTATGTGGTTGAATTCAAAGATGGCTTCAGATACCTCATTTTTATATATAACCTGGGATATGACATTTTAAAATTTTTCATGATCTAAGGTATATATTTATATACACAAAGAAATCTTGAAATAAGATAGAGTGAACATCTTAGGTGCTTTAGAAATAAACATCCAGATTAGTCAAATTATGCAAATGCAAATTGAATTTTCACATACTTGACAAAATTATCACAGACTCAATTTCTTAGAATTATTAGAATTAAAAAAATATTTTCAATATACTCTTTAAAATGAAGAGATAGATGTATGTATGTATGTATGATGGGGTGACATTCACTGAGACCTAAAAGATCTATTGTGTCCCCTTACTTCTACTTATTTCCTGGAACGTCTCAGAGACTAGTAGCTCCTTTAGTCCTATTTCCCAGAGGAATTTTAGGATATCTTCTATCTAATAATCTCCTAGGATTCTTAATTGCGGTGTAATTTACAAGTATGTGGATGGAGGTTTCTTCTTCCATGCCACAGAATCTACATTCTTCTTCCTCCACCACAGATAGATACTTTTCATTCTCCACTTTTAGATTGTATTTGAGATATAATATAAACGTATACGTACTGATATCTTAAATCATGAAATACCGTAAAATGTCATAAAAGGTAGGTATCTTAGTTACTTGTTTATATATATATCAATTTCTACAATTTACTCCTGACAGTGGCAATGTAATTTGTGAAACTGGTTGAGTAATATTATGTTACATCTCTATTGTGGAATTTTATCTGATAATTAAGGCAATATTCCAGTAGCAAGGGTTGAAACATTAAATATTAACATTGCCTAAACTACACAATTCGTTGGCACAACTGAAACTGACTAAAATTTGCAACAGCTTGACAGTATTTAGTGAGATATTTGGAAAAATATATTACTTTTGTTTCTTTTTTAGATTGGTTGATCCATAACTTTTATCTTTTATTATTTTATTTTATTGACCTATCATAGAATCATTAAAATACATTATTTTAAACTTTTCATTTGTTCTGTGTTTAGAATGACTATTTGCCAATTAAGATCAAGGTTGTGAATAATAGTATTCAAACAAATTTGATAAAACTTGGATGAAAAAAACTATTTAGAAATAGTCCCCTATATTAAGTAATGGTCAAATTAAATTGGACACTGCAGTTAATAGCTCATGTATTTTATTTTTTAAATTGTATAAAAATAATCAATAAATATAATAACTTATTATTTAAATAAACAACAGCCGGTGTTCCACAAGCTTCAATACATGTCTTCAAACCAAATGAAAAAGTATCATGAAAAATTGAAGGACTTGCAAAAGTTATACAAAAATATTAGTTATTTTAAAATTCTGGGTGTTGTTTTTTTGTTAATGCCAATTCGACTGGGGAGCACGATCCGAGTGCACGACCTACCCCAGTTCCATTCGCATTTTCTCAGCGCCATGTAAAAGTTGCTCCAACTCGGATCTAGTGGAGTTATCAAGTGGCACTAAAGAAATGCTAACCACACCAGTGCCGTTCTTAAACCGAAGTTGATTCGACTGGAATTGTTCCTCTAGCAGCACAGTTCTAAAATTTTGCACTGAGTGAGTGAGTGCTTAAGAATCGCACCGAGTGCAAGCCAGTCGAATTCTCACCAGGACTGCACTTTGAGACGAAAATAAATATTTTCAAAATCAATATTTAAGGGGGGCTCCCATACAACAAAACGTGATTTTTTTGCCGTTTGTATAGATAATGGTACGGAAATTTCTGTGAGCGAGTCCGACTCGCACTTTGCCGATTTTTTTCATTAAAAGTAACATGCACAAAACGATTACATTGATATATAAAAATACAATAATGTCATATTATAATATAATAATGGTTACACATCTTTAAGGAATTTTATTAAGCTATTAATTTGCTCTGGATAATTTAGCATAGGTATATCGTAGGCATGATGAGAGGTGATACTGTTGTCTCCTGGTTGAGAATTAGTGACATTCGGGTAAAACTATGTTTTATTGTCAACTTTGAACAACATTGATTTGAAAATGCATGTATTCGTGGTACACTGTATTAAGAATTTACAAATAGCAGATCATCCAAACATATTGATAACGTTAATTCACCTAATTTTAGTTGTAAGGATACTCATTTAATTGTTCGTCAAGAAAATTGGATAATATTAATCCAAACACTAGAAACTTTAAATTATACAGATTACTTAAACAATGATATTAATATAGTGGTAAGTTGATTAATATTGTCAATTTTTCTTTTTTTAGAAATGATATATTGGATGTATAACACTTACTGTAGTTAATTACACATAATAAAACAACACAAAGAATAAAAACAAATCATTTAACGTTGAAAATATATAGAATATCACCACTTGGTTACAAGTATTATTAAAATAATCTTCATTCCAAATGTAATTGTTCAGTTTGAATTCTGTTTTAAGTCTTGAGGTTTTAATTGAAGAATTGTATTAAAATCAATAGTTCAAATACCCACGGGAATTATCAGTAATGACAGGGTTTCAAGGACCAATAGGTGGTATACGGGGTTGGGATAAAGCATGGAACCAAGTAAATATCTTTTAAACGAAAAGAACGATATTTATGAAAATTTGCAGGTAAGTGCAATGGAACAAAATGCACCTGATGTACATTTTTTTGTTAATAATATACTTCCGGTTTAACCGGAAATGCCATCAACTTATTTAATTTAAATGGGACACCCCATATATTTTTACAGATTTTGAAAGAGCTTGTTATTTGAATTCATACATACTAAGTTTAGTGTAAAAAAATTTGTAAAAACGAGGAATATAGCACTTTAATCAACCTCCTTTGAGTTTTTTGCATTAGAGCAAAAAACTATTTAGATAAACTAATTGCTGTTGTTTGTATGCATAGTAATCAATAAACGAGTACTGTTTAGTACGTCTTTTGTTCTCCAAGTGTCAAATTCTAATTGACGGAAATAAATTTTAAAATTTAGAATGGTTCAATTAAGTGAAAAAGAGCGTATTGAAATTTTAATGATGATCGGTTATAGTGATCGTGTTAGAACTCATGAAGAAGTGTGTCATATTTTTAATAATTTGCATCCGGAGAGAAGTCCTATATCACGCTGAACAGTAACTAAAACATTACAACGTTTAAATACTGGGATGGTAAAAAATTTGCTTAAACCTGGAAGACCGCGGACTACAACGAACGAAACTGTTAAACAAAATATTGCAATCGATTTAGAAGAATCACGTCAAACTTCCACCACAAATTTGGCACTAAACCATGATATCAGTCGACTTTCTGTAGGAAATATATTAAAAAGTGAAAAGTATCATCCGTATAAGGTACAGTTGGTTCAAGAATTGTCATACGATGATTTTGACCGACGGCTGGAATTTTGCGAACGGCTAATGGACATCTGTAATGTCGACGACAATTTTGCTTCTAACATAGTTTTTTCCGATGAGGCAACTTTTAGTTTAAATGGAACAGTTAATCGCCATAACTCAAGGTATTGGTCAAATGATAATCCTCATTGGATTCATGAAGCACATACCCAGCATCCACAGAAGTTAAATGTTTGGATGGGCATTGTCGAAAATAGGCTTATAGACCCATTTTTTATCGACGGAAACTTGAATGGTGACAAGTATTTTGATCTACTAAATAACGAAATTATTCCTGCACTTCAACAGAATGGGCAATTACCACAAAATGTTTGGTTTCAACAAGATGGAGCAACTCCCCACTATGATAGACGAGTTAGGGATTTTCTGGATGCGAATATTTCAAATCGATGGATTGGACGTAGAGGATTCATAGAGTGGCCTGCTCGCTCTCCGGATCTTATCCCGTTAGATTTTTTTCTTTGGGGTTATCTAAAATCACGTGTTTACGTTAGACGACCAACAAACTTACAGGAATTGAGACAAAGAATGTGAATGTGAACTAATACGTGGAGAAGTCTTGGAAATAATGACTCAAGAATTTGTTAATAGGATGGCATATTGTCAGCAAGTAAACGGCGAGCATTTTGAACATTTGAAGTAATTTTGTTTCTCATTATTCTAAAATAATGAAATGTACACCTATTGTACAACTAACAGTGAGTTATTCCTCGTTTTTACAAAATTTTTTACACTAAACTCAGTATGTATGAATTCAAAATAACAAGCTCTTTCAAAATCTGTGAAAATATATAGGGTGTCGGATTTAAATTAAATAAGTTGATGGCATTTCCGGTTTAACCGGAAGTATATTATTAACAAAAAAATGTACATCAGGTGCATTTTGTTCCATTGCACTTACCTGCAAATTTTCATAAATATACATACTTTATCCCAACCCAGTATGTGCATTATTATCAATCATTTGGTTATACGGGGAGCTCAAAAATCACACAATTTAGATTACAGAAGTGCTAATAGGAATCTTATTATTTACTTATATTTCAGTTCTGCACTAGATGCACAAACAAATAAAAAAGTAGCAATAAAGAAATTAGCCCGTCCCTTCCAGACAGCTGTTCACGCCAAAAGGACATATAGAGAATTAAAGTTACTGAAACATATGAGGCATGAAAATGTGATAGGATTGTTAGATGTATTTTATCCAAAACACGATAATAGTCAGGTTAGTATAAGTATATTATAATCGTATCATAATTTTGTTTTGTACACCATTATAAAGTCGTAAATAAACGTTAACATTTAAAAGATAGTGTTTAACGTTGAATTTTTTGTTTACGTTTTTTTAAGGGCAAATAAGTAGGTAATTTATGGTATTTATTCAGAAAACACAAAATTTGGCGTTGATACAATTTCAACTAATTTGATTTTAAATAGTTAAACTATTGATTCGTCAATGTTTTATATGTTGACGAATTTAAACAGTTCTACAATCAAGATGAATATCTAAGTGGAATATTATCATTTGATTAACACTCAACTTTATGTTGTGATTTCAGTTTTTTCTATACTTCACACTTTTAATTTGTTTCGTTATTATTCACATAATTCTTTAATGTAAACAACAGTGTGGATGTGAAATTACAGGTGCGTAGTGTATTGTTTTAGAGGAAGCAATGGCCCAGCTAGAATTCTATAATTAAAAATAAATACGATTTTTCTTAAATCTCGTAACTGCACGGAAAGGTTTCGTGTTTCCTGCAGCGGAGCAAATAGTTCAAAAATAAAATACACGTAGAGCTTCATTTTATGTACACGAATCCATTCAGGGAATGTACGTTAACTATCTAAATTTAAAAAATATATCATTAGGGTTGCAGTTTACGGAGGCGTGCCATAGGCGTCACTTTAATGAAATTTGTATTGGGTAGTCCAGATCTCAATAAAATGTATAATTTGTTAAAACTGTCAGTTAAATGGGAAACAAATTGATTTTGAAGACAATTTTAAATTGTAATTGTAATAGATCGTCAAACTTTCCTAAAATAAATTATGCAAATATTCAAAATTATGTAGGTAGGTAGGTAACTTTCACATTTTCAATATTTTTTAATCTATTTTTCATTATAGCTTTAATGACTATAAAACATAATTGCTACTGATAAGGTAGTAAGGATTAATTATGTTTTACCAACAATAAATATTTTGTTTATCTCGATCTGTCCTTGCAAATATTAATGAGAATGAATGGAGTCTAGGATACATTTTACATGTAGAACCTGCTACCAATCGGCAATTTATTGAATGGTTATATTTCCCTGGCTGCTTCAATCGTCAAGTTCTTACAAGTAGTGCCGTCAAATTTGACCGGGAACATGTATAACTACTAACATTATTTCTGTAGCGTTTTTAACATCTTAATATTTTCTACATTGAAATAGCCTTCTAAAGTAAATATTAGTAATTTAGAATTTGCCTGGGGCAACAAACGGCCTTATGCCTGCCCTGATTAAATGACCTCCATTTGGTAAAAGTAAAAAGATTCTGTCTCATTTATAATTATGAAGATTTAGTTGCAATATTAATATTTATTATCAAATAAAATAAATGAATAACAAATTCTACATAAGAAATATAACTTTTATTACTCTACTGGTTTCACAAATTATATTTTCATAGAATAAATAGAAATTGTTATAAATAAACAAGTATTTATGATACCTTATTTTATGTAACCTAGGATATGTTATATGTACTAAGATATTCCATGATCCAAGATATCAGACACTTATTCATGTGCTATCTAAAAACAACGGCGAAAGAAGAGTATCTACTGTTTTATAAGAATATATGGAACATTTATTTTATGTTTTAATTTTTAAAGGTAAATATTAAGTCTGATCATTTCGACAACCGTGTAAAAGTTCAATGGTATTATTTAATGTGGGGTGATGATTTGATTCAATTAAGTGTCAAAAAGTTAATTTCCCATTAGCATTTGTTAAAGAAGATCCAATATTTTTGTGAGTAAGGAGTGCAATATTATGTCAGTTGAAATTTTATCGAAATATGTTATTGATATACCCTTTTTCTTCATTTCGTTTTGGAAAAGTTGAATTGATGGTTATTTTATATATTTTTCTTTTTGTCGTTCTATCGATCATATTGTGTCTGATATCTTAGATCACGAAATATCTTAATATAACATATCCCAGGTTTTTTATAAAAATGAGTGCGTGAGAGAGAAGAGAATGGCTTGAAACTATATCAATTAGCCACAAATTATTTTTTACAGATTACCCAAGTTTCCTCTAGTAAGGAGATATTTCTAAATAGTGGCATATTGTAAACTTATAAATGAATTTCAGATTTTTTGAGAATTAAGGACTATTTACACACATCAGTTCCGTATTAGTGCCATGTCAGTTCAGTGTCAGTGAAAAATAAAACATCGTTGCCATAGTTTCATATAAACTTGTTCAGACAAGTCCGGCGCAGTGAAGCTTTTTACCATCAGTGTCGGTTCCGTTATTTATATGAAAGTCTGGAACGATATTTTGTGTATTTCACTGACGATAACCGATTGGAATTTGCGTTTGAATATGGATGAAAAATTAATCGAGTTGGTACGGTTTCATTAAATGTCTTTCTATTTTATGAAACAATATATTAAAACAATTTTGAGATATTCTGAAGTATTCAAAAAATTTTGTTCCATTGCCCATCAATTCCTTATATAGAGTTATAAATTCTCCTTCACTCCCTCGCTTCATCCAAACTTTATGTACCCATTTTCGTTTCTTTATTTAATTTTTCTTCCTCTTTCTCTTCTAGAGCTATAGCAATAATAACCATTTCTTTATCAGTAAAAAAGGCTATTTCTGAATTCTGATATTTCACTAAAAGCGATGTACCTATTGACTACAGACGGATGTGTGTGAATTGTCACCACTGAAGAAGCACGGTAGCACTGATACTGAACTGACACGGCACTAATACGGAACTGATGTGTGTAAATAGTCCTTTAGTAGGTCAATTTATGTTCTTGCTGTAATAAAAATAAAATATTCAAAGGAGGATAGAAACTTGCAGTATCTACCTCTCTCAATTTCAATTTTCATTTTTGATATCTATGTATATCTTGAAAAATATTTTTGTACTGGTCCAGTTTATGAAATGTGTTTTTGTTAATATATTTGGATTTAAAAATGCGCTCGACATAGTGTTCAGTAAAATTGGTCTTGGTCTTGCGAAAAAGCAAGACCTATACTAAATGAACAAGAGTTGGTCTTAGTGTTGCTTTGCTCATCACTAGGGTAGAGTAGTCACCCGTTACAATAATTTTGCTTAGAAAGTAAAAAAAAATAAGTAACAGGTAAAATGAACAAAACCAAAACTTTGTATGCAAGACCAAGACTACTCGAGTCATCATACAAAATAAAATAACGCAGAATCAATCAATTGTTTTTTTTTTCTCCTTCGTCACATTTTCACGAAAGCATTTCATAATTTTTTTTTTTCAGATATATTTAGTCACTCATCTAATGGGTGCGGATTTAAATAATATAATCAGAACACAGAAGCTTACAGACGACCATGTACAGTTTTTAGTATACCAAATCCTTCGTGGCCTAAAGTACATACATTCTGCGGGAGTTATACATCGTGTAAGTATTTTTCCCTTTTTTCTAATCCTTTAAAGTTTGTAAATGTCTCAGAGACTAGTAGTTCCTTTAGTCATATTCTTTGAAGTAATTTCAGGATATTCGTAGGCTTCTATTCAGTAGTCTCCACTAGTTTGACCTTTTTGAAGTGTCCTTTCAGATGATAAAACTGTAAAGTCTTACACCGGTTTATACATTTTTTTGATTTCACCTGTCATAGTTTTTCAGAAGTAATGTGAAATAGTTTACGCAGAGAAATGAACGAAAATGAAGAATTGAAGCTCCATTATTTGGTTAGAATCGCGAACTTTAACGTAGGATGTTTTCTTAGACCATATGATGGAGTATAATACAATAGCCCTACAAATAGTTTATATCTTTTTTGCACAAAAACAATTGTCGATAAAATTATTGTATAATAGTTTAATTATACTATGCGCCAAATTAAAAAAATAAAATAAATTGTATTGCAATTATGTGTTATTATTTTGCATATTCGTAGAAAAAAATGCTTTTTTAGCCACTTTTTAATATAAAATAATATTCAAGTATAAAATAATGATTTACATAATATTTCTGTATGTTTTTTATTGTAACATATAATGCTGATGTGTAAGCATATAAATTGCACTTAATTGAATGAGAATGTTATGTTAACGTGACACTATCCAAAACTAAAATTATTATATATTTATTAATTCTTCAAATAAGTTGATAAAATTATACCAGATTCGCCTGTTGGCAAACTGGAATAGATAAATATAACTAAAATATTTTTTTATGAACGTGTTAATTAAAGTAGAGTCGGGATATTCTGGCATAATGGAAAATAAAATATGCAAATTAATCTCTATTGAGTAGAACGTTCTATAAATGTGAAAGACGTACGGTTTTGTTGTCACATGTTATAGAGAAAGTAAAAAAAATAAGTGTTTCTTAACGCTCGTTACTGACACTATGAGGGTTTTTTGTTTGCATCTACGCCGATGAATGTTTTTAACATTTTTCAAAAGCATCGAAAATAATTTGAATCCTAAATGATACAAAGAAAAACAGAAAGAAAACTTTCTCTATGCCGTGGACGAAATAATTTCCAATGAGGTGCTTCATACCATTGTCAATTTAATGCCATAGAGTTGATTCGGGGCAATGTAAAAAATTTTATAAGAAACATTTTGTTGCCCAAAATAGAAACGTTGACTATGCTGTGTTAGATATTTGGAGACAAGAATTACAGCATGTTACGTCGGTGAAATAGTTTGAATGTGTTTGTCATACCAATGATGTTATTTGGAAATATTGGAGAAACGAACATTTCTTAAATATTCAAGACAAACAATTTCAAAAATAATTTATTATCTATTGTCATCTATTCCATATACTGAAATTGGTTTTGACTCATTGTTATTACAAACCCAGTTTTAAGTTTCTAACAAAAAACATCAAAATAATTTACCCAAATAATTTTAATTAAATTGTATCAGGAATAGAGTAAAATAATATGGAATGCTAAACAAAACATGGTTTCTTGTCTTGAGTTATACTCTGTTAACATTTTTATAAAAGGTTAAAGACTGTATAAGGTTAAAATTCTCTAATAATCTTGATAATTATAAAACGTACTAACTTCTATAAAATGAAATGTCCTTAAGAGAAAAATGTATTTAAATTTAATATAATTTTCTAGGACTTGAAACCATCGAATATAGCTGTAAATGAAGACTGTGAATTGAAAATTTTAGACTTTGGTTTAGCCAGGCCTACAGAAACTGAAATGACTGGTTATGTAGCTACTAGATGGTATAGGGCGCCAGAAATAATGTTGAACTGGATGCATTACAACCAAACTGTAGATATTTGGTCCGTTGGATGTATAATGGCAGAACTATTAACTGGAAAAACATTGTTTCCAGGAACAGATCGTATCCTTTTACACAAAAATAGCTACTGATTAACTGAAAAATTAGTTTTTCAATCAAATTATACCTATTGTAACCTATGATGGTTTTGTTTAAAACCCAGTTGCAACACATTTCATACAAATTACAAATATGACTAATAATGGGGTGTTAAACCGATATCCGGCTTTTGGTATTTTATTAAAGTATGCTGGTACTACTTTGCAAAAATTAATTTACACATTTTTTAAACCGAATATTTTAGGAGAAAACTGGAAATTAAGAGTTCCTAAATGTTTGCAACTTTCACTACAGATACGTCACTTCACTAAATATTTCTGATTTAGATATTTTATGAACTAATAACCAGTTACAAAAAGGCCATTCGAATTTGAAGTTTGAAGAACTGTCAAAGTCTTTAATGAGTCATTCCATTTAAAATCGTCTAGTCGGCAAAGCTGCACCATTTTAGATTTTGGTGAAACTCTGAGGGACTCATCTCTAGGGTCCCTAAGAATGGAATTTTCACGAATTTGATTTTTATCAGCACCCGTTTCCGCGCATTTAAATAAAAACTTTTAAAAATCGCCTTTTTTTAGCTTATTTAAAATTTCCTCAAAGTTTTTTCTGTTTGAAATTTTTTTCATTATTAAAGCGGTATTCTTAGGGGGACAGATAGTAGTTTGAGTGTACTGAATGATAATTTTTTTTTTATGACGACCTACCATTAGCGAGAGCATACTGAAAATGAGTGTTTTTTACTCATTTTTAGTGAATTTCAAGCGACTCTAGCGTCTAAACTGTTAGTAGTTAAGAACTTATGGTTGGCAGGAATTAAATACACATATCATAGATAAAAGTTAGCCATTGATCAACCTGAGCAGCCCACTCTCTATGGAAGAAAACTTTGCTTGATGTTTTGAATTTTTGAAAAATCGTATTATTCAGCCTACAAAATCAAAGTGTGTACTGCGAAATAAAATTCTAAAACTCTCAGAATCTTTTGTTCTTACCTTTAACTTTGAACGACCATCGCTTGTTTTGTTATTTTTATGCGTAGTGCACTTATAGGTCGGTTTTTGACAGCAAAAATTACCTCAATATTTTTTATATTATAATCTTATAAATTTAGTTTTTCTTGATTATTTTTCGCATGTAAGTATAATTTCTTACCTTTTTATTGACCCCCAGGTGTTCTCATCTTTACAGTTTATTACTGGACATTTGAACTCATCGATTGAAATAAATAATAATTTTTGCTGTCAAAAACCGACCTGTAAGTGCACTACGCATAAAATTAACAAAACAAGCGATGCAGTCGTTCAAAGTTAAAGGTAAGAACAAAAGATTCTGAGAGTTTTAGAATGTTATCTCGCAGTATATACATTGATTTTGTAGGCTGAATAATACGATTTTTCAAAAATTCAAAACATCAAGCAAAGTTTTCTTCCATAGAGAGTGGACTGCTCAGGTTGATCAATGGCTAAATTTTATCTATAATATGTGTACCTAATTCCTGCCAACCGGAAGTTCTTAACTCCTAACAGTTTAGACGCTAGAGTCACTTGAAATTCACGAAAAATGAGTAAAAAACACTCATTTTCAGTATGCTGTAGCTAATGGTAGGTCGTCATAAAAAAAATTATCATTCAGTACACTCAAACTACTATCTGTCCCCCTAAGAATTCCGCTTTAATAATGAAAAAAATTTCAAACAGAAAAAACTTTGAGGAAATTTTAAATAAGCTAAAAAAAGGCGATTTTTAAAAGCTTTTATTTAAATGCGCGGAAACAGGTGCTGATAAAAATCAAATTCGTGAAAATTCCATTCTTAGAGACCCTAGAGATGAGTCCCTCAGAGTTTCACCAAAATCTAGAATGGTGCAGCAACCATTTTTTTTATTTTTAGACGATTTCAAATGGAATGACTCTAATATATTTTAGTGTTTTGGTTTTGTTTACATTTTATTTAAGCTTGACGTTTCAGTATTATAAAAAAATTGTGTCAATACTTTTTTGGTTGAGTTTAGTTAGTCTTTCTCCACAATTTTTCATGTTGGAATAATGTCAATATCGTATAAATCTTGTTTTGTATCATGCTGCACAGTTACAACGCCCGATAAAAAGTTTGTAACTGTGCCTGTAGTAACAGTTAAAAGAAAATTTGGTTTGAGGCTGCTAGAAGCAAATATAAACAGACTAAAACTAATTACTATTTCTGTGAAGATCATTTTGATGTGAGTAATTGTATACGTGTGTGTATGTTTGATTTTTAGTTTGAAAGTGACATGGACAAATTATACTCAACACTCGCAATGATGGGAGGAAAAAAAACAATTCCTAAGTCACTATAACAGCAATATGACATTAAGTATAACCTATAAGTACTTCATCACATCAGAATTGTGGTCCTATGTCAACCCTTATGTAGCTAACTTCTGTTCTAGTGAGCATACGTCACATTATGAATGGCGGATTATTTAAATCGTCCAAAAGTTGAATTTTCAAATCGGCATAAAAACCTTGTGAGAATAAAAATATTAAAAATAATCGATTCCCATTATGATTTTGTCCACCACTAACTATTAACATAGAGAAAACATCATATTTTTGTTAAGTTTAACACTCCATTGAGGGAAAAAGTACACACCATCTCTCGTATTTTGGAAATTTAGTAGGAGATATTCGGTTTTTGTTAACTCGTTTTCCTAAATTTAAAATAGATATTCATCAGCTCAATCTCATAATGGAAATTTTGGGAACACCTTGCGAAGACTTTATGCAAAAAATTACATCAGAAAGTGTAAGTAGTTATTTGCCGTAGAAATTGAAAGTCTAATATCTAAACTATCTCGACAACATTTCTATCCTTTATGCTTATTTTCTTCCGGTTTCAGATGTTTTTGCTTCTAATACCCACACTATCGTTACTCAACCGTTTATCCTTGACTTCTTTTTTTCCCATTCAGTCCCCAGTAAAATACTTTTTTGTACATTCATACATTCTCTTACCTAGCAATTTTTCATGTATTTATTATTACTTGTTATCTTTAATTTAATTCTTCTTTCTTCCGCAACATGACACCTCCAGAATACACAAACTGAATGGTGAGGGTCACTTGGTTGTAATGGGTAAAGAGTCAAGCTTTCTCCAATCTTCCAACCCTGGAAAAATATTTTTCAACTGTCAGGCTGCAATTACAGATACATTTCAAAATTGGCTTGTAATACCAGACTAAACCAACTGTGTACAATCAGTAAGGCTGTTCTAGTACCAATCCCTTTATATAAACTTGAAGAAGAAACTTGCTGGACATGGACGAGATCAGGTGTGTAACTGGAATCCTTACTGGATACTGTAGGCTAAACTATCTGGGCAGAATAGGGCTGGTCAAAAACAAAGAAATTTTGTCTGTGCCTACAAGAAGATTAATCCACGAAACGTTTTTTGTTTGGCTGCTGAACTGCAAACTACAGACCCGCGGTTGGTGTTCCCTGAGAATGTAGATCGCCTTACCTCTTCACAGATTATCAACTTCCCTTGGAAGCTTATGCTTAAAGGGGTAATCTAATTTGGATCGAGGCATAATATACATATTTATCGCAGTGCACGGTTCTGAAAAGATCACTCACAGAAACCAAAACAACCTATTCTTTGAAGGAATCTTAGGATATACATAGGCTTCAGTTTAAGGAGGACTTCCTCTTCTATCCAGTAGTCTTCCAGATGTTATGCACTGGTATTCTGTAGTGTGATGCATTCCGCAAGTATGTGAATGGAAGAATCTACATGACCCCTTCTCCACTAGTTTCGAGTTTTTTTTAGGTTTCCATTCAGGCGGCACTGTCCAGTTAGGATACCTGTCAAAACTCTTGATGCAATCTTACTCTGGCTTATGCGTTTTTTAAAACGCCTGGTCGTAATTTCTCAGGAGTATCTTTGATTTTAATATCTCTGCCAGTACCAAAAAATAACTTGGCCTTATTAGATATCATTTACAAGAGCATTTGACAATACACAATGTTCTTTTTGTACGACTGCTATGGAAAATAGTTCTTTTCCCACAATTTACGAAACTACAAAGTGTCACTTTGCCTAAGCCGTGGGAAAGATTTTCTCCCACGGCTTATCCCACGATAGAGAATCAACACAATTCTCGATCATAGAATGCTTTGGACTCCTGTCATAAAACGTCAAACGTTAAAAAGTACAGAGTACCCAAATGGTAGTGTTTTAAAAGTAGAGAGAAGGTGTTTCTATAAGCTTAAAAAAATTTCAACAAAATTTTGTGTTACAATATAAAAAAATAGGTAGGTACCAAATTATGGACATCAACGACAGTGAGTTTGAAAACACACCCCCAGAAATAACAGAAAAAGCAGAAAATGTCACCTTAGAGTTATTACCAGAAATTTCAAGAAAGAAATATGAAATGGCTTATGCAAAATTTATGGATTGTAGAAGAGTTTCAAAAGTGAATTCGTTTTCTGAAAATGTTTTGCTAGTGTATTTCGAACATTTATCTACGACATTAAAAGCGTCTACAATATGGTCACAATATTCGATGCTAAGAAGTACGCTCAGCATAAAATTATTCATTAATTTGCAGTCGTAGAAAAAGTATAGTGTGGAACACGTGGGAAAAGCTCAATTTTTCTCACGAGTGTGCGTTTGCGGCACTCGCCTTTCAGGCTCGTGCCACAAACGCACACTCGTGAGAAAAATTAAGCTTTTCCCACTAGTTGCACAATACACTATTTCCATAGTACCTACTTATCCTATATTTATTTTCAGGCCCGCAGCTATATCCGGTCTCTTCCATACATGCCCAAAAAAGATTTGCACAAATATATACTCGGTGCTAATCCTTTAGCAATAAATTTGCTAGGTCTAATGTTAGAACTTGATAGTGAGAAACGAATAACGGCCGAACAAGCATTAGCACATGCCTATTTGACAGCTTATGCAGATCCAAATGATGAGCCTACCTCAGTGCCTTATGATCAAAGTATCGAAGATATGAATTTGCCTGTGGAAAAGTGGAGAGGTGAGAAATGTTTCTGACTAAATTTATCATCGTTTAAACGAATTTCCGTTTATGTGTATTTTATTTTCCAGAGTTGGTATTACAAGAAGTGGATTCGTTCGTTTACAAGCCTCCGCAAAATGATGAATAGATTAGGAGAAAAAGGATCTAATTATTCAACCTAGAATATATTGTACAAATATATTTACAATAATTTTGATTTGTATTTGACCTAAATTGAACGATATAAAAGTTGGTTTTTGAGCGATTATACTACAAAATGTTAGGTTTTTTTTAAATAATTAAATACAAAAAATAATTTTTTGATTTAGGGTCTGATGTGATGTATTTTTTTAATTCTAATCTAATGGAATATACAATTATTTATAGAAAATAATTTAACTTAAAATAAAATACTGTTTATAATAAAGAATTACAAACTAATCACAAGTCTATATTCGAATCATCACATTTATTATTTACACTGAGCTACGTCGTGTAATTTCTTCCATAAGTCGTATTGTTCGGCACCTTTTACCATGTGTATACTAATCTCCTTCTGGATATTGCAAGGGGTGAATTTGATTCGTTTGTTAATGAATTCTGGAACATGTACCCGTTTTATTTTCAGTCCATTTGCCACTATCCCAGTAACGAAAACGTCTTCGAGCTTGAAGTAAGTGTAATTTAAAGATGCTAGGTAGAGTTCTTTGACTATTTGAGCTGGAAACAAATAAGCCGGCCCAGTAGTGAAATCCGGAAACACCGGTGGTTTATATTGTTGTGGAGAAATGTAATATTTTGATTTTTTGTTCCTAATTGGCTTCCATTTTCTGGCCAAACGGCCAAATATTGATCGTTCTTCGTGGCTATGTTTGGCAATAAACGCCAAAAGGCGTGAAACGTTGATAAACATGTCATCATCTGTCTTAAGTACGAACTGAGCTTGTGGACAAAAATTATCCACCCATTCCAACATTGAAATTGTCTTAAGGGTAAGATTGTCATAAGTGTCTATAAATTTTCCTCTAATAATATCACCAAATATTTCTTGTTCTTTTTCTATTCTATCATTTACAGTCTGGTTTGAAGTTGAACCTAACATAAAAGCTATAACTATGTCTTTTCTTATAGCGAAATGACCCCAAGTTTCTCTTACAGCTAATCTGGCACTTTCATGACTGGGAGCTGAAGTGATTGCTATCAGCAGTTTTAAGTTTTTCCCCATATTCGGACATATTTCGGAATTGTGATGCATATGTCCTGCTTGGTATATTTTGTCGGCTGTTATACCCTTGGTAAGATCAGGTCCTTGATTGGTATTGTTAGCAGTGGTGTTTGTATTAGTGGTATGTGAAGTGACGAGGGACGATATTTGCACTTCCGTCTCGGATAGGCTGACATTCTGGTTATTGCTCTGGACTAGCTTTATCTCATAGGTTCGTAGGGGCGATGCAGTCGTATGAAGTTGGTCCGAATTAAGGTACGATATACAAACGAACAATGGTATCGTCATTACGGCAAACATTACCAAGTGCACGCAACGCACTTGGGCCACCCATGACATCCCCATACCTGTAACAACAAAAATAAATTTTCTAATTAAAATGCAACAACTCAACTGGTTAATGGATGGTTTAATGTAACAATAGGTGTGTTCTTTTTGACTGAGATCTCAGCTCATATCGATAATGTGCGCGTTCTTTTTGATTTACTCACTTCGAAGTGAGCTGAGATTTTTCCTCCCCCTTCACCGATGCTGAATGTGATGTAAGGGGGTATCAGTTGGACTTGAGTCGGAAATAAAGTGGAGGGGATGAAGAATTATTCAGAATTATTTGATTTTGTTTACATAATATAAACACGCATAACCTAATTTTCTTTCTAATAATGGATTATTAGCCATAATAAAATACTATTTTTACCAAAATCAAAATTAAACGTGGTTATCGGAGATATCCAGATTCCAGATAGGTTTACGTTTATATGTTTTATGTCTCTTATTCACGCATGCATAGGCAGATCGCTCGTTACAATTGAGTAGTTTGTTCTTTTTGGTGCTTACTCATATCAGTTTAACTGAAGTGAGCTGAGATCTCAGTCAAAAAGAACACACCTAATGGAGCATTTAGTAAGTAAATAAAAATGATGAGTCATAATAAGAGATTTAAGAAAAGCAACCGGGAATTACTTAGGAGTTTACTCGAGCATATTTTTGTAGATTTATTACAAGGAGTAAATCAATAGTCCAGTTTTAGAGCAAAAACAAATTTATTTTAATAAAGGAAACCAACTTAACGCCGTTGCCGAGAATGGAAACTAGCTACGGTTACGCTTCTCGCACTAAATTAACAAAACCATAAGGTATACAGGGCGAATACAAAAAAGCCATTCAAAATATCCTGTCCTTATATACTGTAACACATATAAACGTCAACCGTGCTTTTGTGTGTGTGTCTGTCTGTGTCACAGAATTTTGTCATAATGTCACATAAATTTTTAGATCTGATGAAATTAAAGAATATGTTAAAAGTGGACCGGTTATCTCTGCTTAGAATATGAGTGATATTTGAAGGTAGGAAGTTTTGTTTACAGAGTGACTGAACTAAACTGTTTGATTTTGCAGTGTAATTGCTGCTTCCAAAAAAACGTGATTAAGATCGGCACATGCTTTCTCATTGCAGCTACAGGATGAAGATCGTATTATGCCAAGCTTGGCAAGACGAGTGGGAAATCTGCCATGATTAGTTTTCATTCTAAATATGCTTGATGAAAGAAATTTCGTGATTATATAGTTTGGAAGGGAGGGTAAACTAGGATGTATTAGGAAATACCTTTGGCGTGCTAAATCCGAAGATTGATAACCCACGAAGGAACGAAGTTTTCCAACATTAAATGAATAAAGACAAATTCATCATTTAAAATATACGATGTTGGATCTTCAACCAATTTCCGGCTAATTTTATCCACGAACAAATCAAAATATGAAAACCACCTTTTGTGATTCCAAATTAAGTTGACAAAACATGGACTAAAATTAAATTTGTAAACAAATCGGTTATTTTTTTTGCGACTTATTTTTAACATTAGGTAAACATATTTTGAAAAAGTTTTGGTACACTTCCCAAGATATCTGAGAGTTTGTATAGTATTAAGAACATTTTCATGAAGATTGATTCTGGTTGTAAATACTATATAAATATTTTGAGTTTAAATAGGTAAGGTTACATTAAAAATTAACACTTACAAATCCCCTATTTTGTTGTGAATATTTTTTCAAAAATTTGATGATAAATAGAAGTCAATATTTCTTAATGAAAATGAGCGTATCTGAAAAAATAAATTGTAAGGGATGAACATCACTACGATTACACAGGATCTCTTTTATATCGATACATGTGCTCTGTCGTAGTAATTTACAAACTATTCAATCTAATGGCGTAGAAGTGATAACTAATATAAGACTGATTGGTTGATCAAACATTTTCCCCCCGAATGTTTTGCATTGTGAATCCACTGGCACCGTGAATATTGTTTAAAAAAACAACACAACACTCTAGTGGTGGATCTATAAGTCTGTAAATACTTTCCAGGGTTTAATTGAGGCCACTTTTATTATAAAATGTTTGTCCGGAAGCTCTACTATAAACGGTCTCTGATATGACCGAGAGTATTTCTAAAACATCCCTGTTGGTATGTACACTTTTGGGAGCAATCTATGTAGTTTTAATACTTCCTGCAGGTAAATGAGGTCAAATTTGTTCGAGAACGCTAACAGGAATATTTAGTTTTCCTTGAATTTCAAATAAAACAAGACTATTCAGTTTATTTTGTATGCTGCGTTTTGAAATTAAATTGCACATCCCGGAACTAAATACGTATACAAGATGGTCCATGGTAAATTTGTGAAAGTATCTATAATTTCTAAAATGTTGTTTAGTTGCAACACTGAGTCTATTTACTATGCAATATTATCACGAGTTGAATGAAAATGTGTATTTTGGGTTAGACTATTCAGACTATTGTTTTCGGTAAAAGTGGTAGAAATTATGGTGGACTTCACGTTGGCCATATTTTTTTTTTGGAAGAAGGATTTTTTATATATTACAATAATACAATAATTGATGCAAATCAACCCCCCAAAACAACTTTCTACCCCTTTTTAACCCCGTTAGGCGATAAGTTGCAATAAAATACGAAACATCTTCGTCTTCCATCAATTCTGTTGAAGAATATTTATGCAAAATTTTAAGAAGATTGGACCATATTCCATTGAAACCCTTAAGGTTAGAATTTCGGAAAATCTTTTCTTATCGGTTGCATACGTTATACAAAGAACACGCTCTAATTTTTTAACAAATTATGTTCATATATTTGATCTAAATAGTTACAATACAAAGGTTGAGGTGATGTTGGTACCCAGCTTGTGTTACAATGTGTTCGCTAGATGTCTAGAGCTTAATTG
This sequence comes from Lochmaea capreae, assembly GCA_949126875.1. Taxonomy (NCBI): domain Eukaryota; kingdom Metazoa; phylum Arthropoda; class Insecta; order Coleoptera; family Chrysomelidae; genus Lochmaea; species Lochmaea capreae. The sequence goes on along the minus strand of OX421402.1, from coordinate 11,167,455 downwards.
CTGATTCTGGTGAGTGTTCAATAATAATTGACTGAAACATACTTGTAATGGAGTGTTTTCCATATATTTTTATAGTTATCCTGATGAAGTTTGTAATCACAAACGAAAGCTTGAACTTGGAATAAAGGCAATAACTTAGAAGCAACCCTAGAACTTTTATTGCTTCCTCTTCAGTTCCTTTGGGGTCTCCCATCATTATATATTACATTTGTAATATATTATATTATTGTCGGAGATTTCAACATAGACATTTTAGAAGAAGAAAATGATATCAGTTTGGATTTTTTAAATATACTACATGAATTTAAAAACCTTAGATTTACTAACTAGTTACCTCCACGAAAGAAAGCAAAGTATATAGAGGTTAACGGTGCAAAAAGTGAAGAGTTACTTATTAAATACGGGGTTCCTCAAGGGACGGTGCTTGGTCTGTTTTTGTTCAGTATGAATGTGAATAATCTTTTGAAGTTAAAAACAAGGGGGTCTATAATTAGTTATGCTAACAACACCGTTATTTTTTATGAAGGAAGTTCATGGGCCTCGGTTAAAAATTTCGCGGAAGAAGACCTAGTTCTAATTAAAAATGGTTCGACAGTAGATTACTAACAATTAATATAAAAAAATCAAAGTATTTACCTTTTGCTTGTTACAAAAACGGATTACCAAATTATAACATTCTAACTATAAGAGAACCACGGCAAGATCAAGATTCATATCTTCTTTCTACAGACTCTATAAAGTATCTGGTTATAACGATCGACTAGCATCTTCGTTGGAACCTTCATATTAATGATATGGTCAAGACATTAAGAACACTAATTTATCGTTTCAAAAATATAAAATCTATTTTGGATATAAACCATTTTAAGATTTGTACTTCGCATTGGTATAATCTAGATTGAGTTACGGCATTCTAGCTTCGGGCAGTGCATTACCCACACATCTTCATAAATTAAAGATAATTCAAAAATATATATTAAAAATAATGTTAGGTAAAACAAGAACTTTTTCTTCTGATCAGCTATATTTGGAGGCTAAACTATTAGATATAAGACAATTATACTTTTTTTTCTCTGTGTAAATCAATTTAAAAATAGAAAAACTTTGCAAAATATTGACCATTTGTACCCAACCCGGTACAGAGTTTTTAATATTCTCCACTAGAAATAACAACTACAACATATTTTAGTCGATTTAAATTCCTTCTAAAAAGTTATTTATTCAATATTCCGAGCGATGAATCCTGGATAGAAATGAAATGATATCTTTTATTTGCTAAATGATTTTGTGAGTTTAAATGTATACCCAATATTTGTGCTATTTCTTTGTTTTTATCCCTTATCTATTTTGTTTTAGTAGCTAAATGTTGATATGCTAATATCTTACAATATTTTTCCCTCGGACAGTTTTAGGAATATTGTGGGTTTATGTTGTTTATTTGTATATTTTGTATTTGGTGTTGTTATCTTGCAATTTTTTTTCTTTGGAAATAAACGTTATTATGATTATTATATATATAATCTAAACCTATCTACCCGAAGGTGTAAGGTGTGAAAATTATGCTTAATTTTGTATATGAAAGCTCTCCATGTGTTTTTGTTTCTTGCTTCGGTTCGTGCTTCCGCTAAAGTTATACCTTTGCTTTTCAAAACTTTTTCTATGTTATCGTCCCATGTTTTCCTTGGTCTTGCTTTCATGTCTTTTTGCCTCCCATATCTGTTTTATTGGCATGTTATTGCTTAATCTAGTTGAGTGCTCAAAATATTTTAATGGTCTATCTTGTACTATCTGTATCACTGGTATTGCATTGAGGTTTTCTCTTACTGTTGAATTTCGTATTCTGTCTCTCCTTTTAATTCCTGCGACCTTCCGTAAGTATTTCATCTCCACACTTTTTATTTTGCTTTCCATTCTCTTCGTCAGTGCCCAGCGCTCGCATCCAAAAGTTAATATAGGGCGAAATATAGTTCTATATACAGTCATTTTAGTTTTAACAGAGATTTCTTTATTTCCAATGAACGAGTTTTTAAGACTATGGTACACCTTTGATGCATTTTCTATTCTTATATTTATTTATATGGCATGGTTCCCTTTATTATTGATATTTACTCCTAGTTATCTGAAATTTTCCATTCTAGATGTTTTCCATTAAGATTTACGTTTATTTGGGTATTTTGTTTTCCTATCACCATTACTTTTGTCTTCTCTTCATTTATTTTTAGGGTTTTATTTTCCAGCTTCGCATTCCAAATGTCCAAGTTCCTTTGTAGATCCTGTTCGTTTTTTTGCGACTATTGTAAGATCACCTGCAAAAGTGCATTAACGTAGATGCCTGTGTCCAATATACAATTGTTTAGTATGTTCTCTTGTGTCTTTCATTCGGTTTTTATGCATAAATTAGTTCAAAAGTAAACCATCGACTTTCACACGTGAACATTTACTTAGGAGAAAATTGTTAATAAATTTTGGAATATGGCCTTGAAATTTCCATACGAATACTGCTGCTAATTCAATCGAAATTTCGATGAATTTGTGTTTAAATATGCAGTTGATTTAGCTGAGCATCCTACATCATTTCATTTTTAAATTTGCGTTGTTATTCTGAATCTCCACTGTTTTAGACGGTTATTTTATAAAACAGAAATACTATTGTTTTATATTTTTGCACAAGTTCTTTTCTAACCAAAACTGAGTCGGTCTTTAAATTTTTTTTTTCAATTTTGTTTTCTAGGCAGACGATCTTCAATTCCTTTTTCTTTTAGAAGATTCAATTTTATCTGAAAAGAACGCACTCTCGACGCTGTTGTTCGACGTATTTAATCAAAATACGCTGAATCTTCTGAAAGAAGCTCGAAAATTGATGTCACTTTCCAGGAAAATTATTTTTAAGGACATCGCATGTTTAAAATATATCCTGAGAGAATTTAAAATGATTAAACTAAAAGTGTGGTACACTATTCATCTGGACCATAACGTGAATAAAGCAATACAAGAAAAATTTAAAATTTGATGTTGACTGTATTCAAATTAAAATATAATAATTCTTAAGGTATTAGTTTCTAACATAGATAATCTAAGAAACCCAATATTTTTAAATACTTTTAAGGAATTTAATTAATATTTAATTAAGAAACCTGATTAAACCAATTCTCAAGTCAAGTGACATTGAATGTATGATGTCATTTGTTCCCAAACATCATCAGACACTGCCAAAAGCTTCGTTGCTCTGATGATATTTACAGTCTCGTGTTCTTTTAGATATAACAATAATTATTACGAAAAAGCTGCCAAAGATGTCACCCCTGCGCCGAATTAACCACAGAGCACAATGGGCAACTGCCCAGGGGCGAAAAAAGTTCATGGTTATTAAAATCATATTCGTTAAAGTGGTAAAAGTCTTAAATGTTAATAGGGAAATTATGTTTCATGTTTATATACCAAGAAGTGCCAAATGGGGCGCGGCATCCATTGTCTTTTTTTGGGCTTTTTGTCGAAAGCCTCGTCGGAAAAATCTCGCACTGGGCCATTCGGTGACTTTTACTGGCTTCAAATATTTAATTTTAATAATAAATAAAACGTTATTTATATGACTATTTTTTCTTGTGAAAATACATATACTTTTTACGTATGTGCTGTCTGAAAGACGAGGAGGGGAGATAGATGGAAGGGGCGAAAAAAAATTATTTGCCCAGGGCGCAAAATATCATTAATCCGGCGCTGTGTCACCCCATCACTTAACCATGGGGGCATGGGAGCATATGACATCTAGAAAAAAGTCTCGTATAATCTATAAGATTCTATTGAATACATTTCTAACAAATTGCACATTATTTCTAACGAATTTATTCTGAATAAAATTCTCTGTAGTTTGATTCTGAACAATTTACAACTTATGAAACTGTTGACGATTTAGATTTTTCAACCCTTAACAGCAATTTCTATTAGTGCCCAATGAATTCGTTGCCAACTTAAATAAGTAAGTAGTTTTAAATTAAAAGTTTCTGAATAACTGTGCTGTTCAATAAAAACTCTTTCTACCTTTAAGCTAATTATGAAACTATGTACCTACAATAGAACCTGAATTCTGTTATCTATCAGGTACAAGAGGCATTAGAAAAACTTATCTATGCATAAATAATAACAATTAAACGTGTTTGTTTACGTAGTTACGAGTTTGTACCAAAAACTTAAGATAATAGAGGTGCTAAAAATAATGATAGTAGGTACTTTATATACCAAATTTGTGCCTTAGACCCTTCGTTGTTGTCTATATTGGCGTTTAAAGTTAGACATTTAAATTTTTTTTCATTTATAATTATTCAACAATTCATACTACACATATTCAAAGCTACATACAGGGTGTCAATTTTAAAACTTACAATGGGCTGTACCTCGTGAACGAAAAAAGTTATCAACAAAAATTCAAAACCGTTTCTAGGGTAAAGAGGTGAAACTAAAATGACATGAGAGAGAACGCACCCCCATCAGCCCCCTATGCCACACCTACAAAAATTTGAATGGCAACCCACTACTTGTGATACTTGTAAAGCCCGTAGAAAATACTTTCCAACTGTCTAGGTCATAATTATACAGGGTCAAAAGAATGTATTTGACAACAAAAACAACAATTAATTGTGGAACGATACTTCGCTTTGAAAACCTCCAAATAAAATGCGAGTACGGTCCCTATTTAATTGTTAAATGTTCTATTGTATTTCAAAAAAAAAATTGTTTGTTTTGCAGTTTTTAAACAACACATTTTGTTATTCTGTTTTGCATTTCCTTTCTGTACTCAAATTATAGGGTTATTGAATACTTATAAAATGTTTTTCTGCTTTATTGTTACACCCTGTATAATTATGACTTAGCCCGTTGGAAATCATTTTATACGGGCTTTACAAGTATCACAAGTAGGGGTTGCTATTTAAATTTTTGTAGGTGGGGTACGTGGGGCATAGGGGATTGATGGGAGTGTGTTCTATCTTATGTCATTTTAGTTCCATTGTCCAGCCCATTGTAAGTTTTAAAATTGACACACTGTATAATGACATTTATTTCCACGAAGAGGATACTAAAAATGAAAATACGTAAAGTTTAAACATAAAAAAGAAATACTTCTGTAAACGATTTGGGTCATACAGTTTTCATTGTATATTCAATCGTATAGAATATAATTATTTGACACCAATTGAAATCTGTAATTTTCAATGATAAACATAAATCTGGCTGGTTTAGTGACTATTTGTTATTTTTAGTTTCTATTATAAATAATTCTAGCCCTTTTAGTATAATGTATTCTGTTCTAATGACATATTAATATCGTGTGATTGTGAAAAAATATATAAATATTTTGTATAAGTTGAGCAGAAAGCTTTTTGCTGCTTTCGATAGAATGCCGCGCTGCGTTGGGCAGTAAGTTCTCAAATAATAATATAGGACCAATAATTATTATTATTCCAGATGATGATAGCGATGGTTTATTGATTTATTAAGTGAATAAATATAAGTGATAATTTGTATTTTTGTAATCATAATTATAATTTATAACACCTAAAATAATTTGTAATTGCTTAAGTATTTAAAAATAAATAAAATTTAGTTCAAATTCTAAGCAAAGTACGGACCTGTTCGGTAATATTTAAAATTCACACTTTTCTTAACTGGGGGGTCTTAATAGTTAATGACTTCATCATAAAGGTGGATTTCAACAGATTCGTCATCTGACGATCCGCCAAATATTTGTCCGAAAGTTTTAACTTACGTCCGTCATGGGAAAAAGTTGAAAAATGTTAAACTTTTAGGTATCCGTCCTCGGATCTGATTTAACCTAACTTTTTCATGATCTGCTATTTTTTTGGGATATTAATTCAGAATGAATAATAATAATTATTATAATGAAAGACGATTAAAAGCAACGAACAGTTTGCTGTTAATTGCAATTGTGTTGAGAAAAAGTTTATAAGTGATACTACCATCCGGTTTTGCGACAAAAAAAATAACAAATAATGAAATGTATTCGTGAAATACTCCGTCCACATATTTGGTTTTTCGTCACAAACTAGATATCAATATTTTTTCGTCACTGGGAAATTTGTTCTTAAGAGTTTTTTTATATTAAATGTATCAAATAATAATCTATATTTTCAATAGGTAAATAAATAAAAATGAATTTTACTATATACCAAAAGCAATTTTCAAACTTACGTTCACATTTATTTCAATAGAATGAAAACAACTTGTAACAATTTGTCAACACAAACTCTTGTATACCGCGTAGTAAAGTGACTAACTAAACATTTTTTAGTCAGTACGAGAAGTAACCTGAGACCACGGACAGTTGTTTTTTAATAGGTAATCAACCTTGGCAATATCATTATCTTCAAATGTATAAATAAATCAATGTTTGCTTCTGTGCTGTAATGACAGTGGATTTTAAACAACAAACATTTTTGTTTGTATCAAAAAATATTTAACAATATAAGACTATGTATGGTTTATACAGCTTTTGGTGTTGAAAACAAAACATTTTTTACGATAAACAGGGTGTTATATTAAGACATAGTAGGTGGGAAACCGCAAAATGCTAAAAGTAGCAGGGACAAAAATCGCTTTTCTGTCTGATGGCATACTGCATAAATATTTATAAAGAAGGTGAAATCACTCCATTTTCTGAGGTAATGAATTGATAAGTTCCCCCGCGACCAACGGATACAAGTTTTTATTTTGTTGGGATTGATTCCGTCCCGTTTCAAGAGCAATATAATTATTGAAGTGCGAGGATATTGTGGTTATGAATAAATGTATTACAATCTACTTACTAATCAATTGCTTAACTTTCAATCATTAACCTTTCACCCAAATAATCATTTATTGGTTCCTTTAACAAACATTTCTTATTCCGCTCTTCCAGTTCTGGAAGATCCTTCGGACAACCTCGATCCAAGCATTATCTGTTTCATATTTGTTCTACAGGACGGATGCAATGTCAACGAGTGCAATGATGTTTTCTGTGGACAGGTCGCCGCCCGTAGCGGTTCAATAGACAAAATATTATCATCTGCCGCAAAAAAACACTCAGTTTCAAAAATTTAATATTTGTTGTACGAGCACTGTACTTTTAAACTATTCCAATTACCTTTTAAATATTTTTATTATTAAGGGGGGTTAAATAGATACAATTTACAAATGTCGAATACAAGGCACACTTTTTCAATGCTAGAATAAAAAGTAAGTGGCTTTTAGAATTTTCCGCCCTTGCGCTACAAAACAATTACTTTCCGCCATATTTTTGGTGTTTATTAAGGTAGGCGAAAAAAACATTCCAGCCCCCGGGGAAACAAACATATCAAAAAATGCTTGAAAAATGATGTCCAGCTCGATAATTTAAAAAGTTGTGTGCATTATTACCTTTTGTAGACAAAACAGTCATAAACAATAATAACAGAAACAATCTTGAGGCTACAATCAATAACTAATGCTGACACGAGCTTATCGTCTTGAATGAATTGTACCTACTAAATGTTGATGTGTTTTCTGGACTTATTTATCAAATGATATTCTACTGTTCCCTTTCTAGTCATAGAATGGCTCTTATATTTAATAATCGAAGTGGTGGCTATATACATTTTGGTAAATTAAATTAAAATTGTCACACATCCAACTAAAGAGTCAACTAAAATTAAATAATTCAATAAAAGTTCCCATAGCGACTTATGTAATACAAACACACAGTATATAACTTTAAATTATATAATTTAAACGTCAATACAAATTATCTTTAAAACGTTCATAAACAAAGCCATCATCTACTAGTCTCTTTATCTGGCTCTCTACCCCAAAGGTAGTTTAAATATTCTCAAGCTTCTCGATGTAACCTGACCTACCAAGAACCGCCCTATGCGTTCTACTGGGATTAATGGTTAGCTTAGATCCAGCAGGGCCGGATTTAGCATTTTGGCGCCCCTAGGCCCAATAATTTTTTCCGCACTTCATCAGGCCTGAGGGGTGACAGAATTAAAATAGCGTTCTGGACAAATTACTGTTTTCCATTCAATTACGAAATTGCCTATCTAAAATAATAAAAACAAGTATCTTGTATTTAAAAGCTATACAAACGAATAATCGAAATAAAAAACGTACTTACGATATAAATTGAAATCAAGGAAAATTTGTAACCCCTATTAATAGTAAACATCAAGTGACATACCTGAAGTGACTTTATACGTTTAGCCTAATACTAACGCAAATAAAATAAGTAAATAGTTCCCATCATTTTAAACATATAAGTACTTCTTCACATCTTTTTATTTTTAAAGGGCTTTCCTTCTTGCTGGGCGAATGTATCTATAATGTCATCGTATTGAATGTTCTTAGTCAGCCTCCCCTCGATGCTCAGCAGTGCCAGTGATGAAAGTCTATCGTGACCAGTTGTTGACCGTAGGTAATTCTTTACTCGACGGAGAGTAGAGAAAGATCTTTCTCCTGTACAGTAGCAGGAGCACATAAAATTATTCTCAGGGCAATGTAAATGTTGGAGTAGATATCTACAGCATCAAAGTGGCGAAAAAGTTTGATTATCTCAATCAGGGGATGCTAGTTTTTCTCTATTCAGTATTTTGCAACAAAAATGGCTTTAAATGTAAACAGACAGGCTCAAGATCTTCCCCTTTTTTCCCTCTCCGCCGTGCGCCCCCTCGGAGCTTGCGCCCATAGGCCCGGGCCTACTAGGCCTATTGGGAAATCCAGCCCTGAGCTCCAGTGTTTTGTCTTTAGACTGAAGAATTGAATATGGATAACACAATCTAGATTTAAAAAAATGAGAGTGATCTTAAATGAGTGCTGAAAATATTTTAATCTCCTAAATTCAACTTTATAAAAACAGTAATTGGAAATATAAATTTTGGTGTATTGGAAACTTCCACCTTTTAAAAAAATTATTTTTGCAACTAAATTTTTGTAAAATAACATCGAATTAGTATCTATCTGACCCACGAACTTAGGATCCATGGACTTCTAATAGTAGGTATATGTTTCCCATATATCCAAAATGACCACTCTTTTTGCCTACACATGGCCGCCATGTTGTGCTAATTTTAAGTTGGTATTAATAAGCTATGGTTCATATGAGTTTTCCTTAACTTCAGGATTGAACGGTAGTTGGTTGCGCGAAATAATTGACAGCATAATAGAATTCATTAACCAATTAGAATTTAGCTGGATGAACTTTTACGAAACCAAATGTTTTTCGTTCTGTAGGTAATAGTATAGTGTTATTTGTAAGATCTAGAACTCTAGGAGACTAGGTACAAACTGTGCTAAAATGCCTTCCTGTTTTGTACGAGGTTGCTCAAACGCTACTTACGTTTCTCGTTTGAAAGAGGGTGTAACATTTCATAAGTAAGTTACTTATATGATTTTTTTTGTATATAAGTTAATTCACATTTACAAAAAAATAATTAAATGTTATGGTTCGATTAGACTACATAGTTTAACCAAAAATATCAATTTTAGTGTAAATGGAAAGAATATTCGTAAAATCTTCAACACATTAGTTATTCAGAAAAATCAATAAAATTTAAAACACCTCATTTAACTGTTGTTTTGTTTTTTTCCTGATTAATTAAATTTGAATAAGAATTTTATTGTTATTTTCAAAAATAAAGAAACATTATTCTTGCAAAAAATTCATGTTTTTTGAAAATCCTCGTACACGATTTAAAAAAATTTGTTACTTGGTTTTATTTCAGGTTTTGGGCTATGCAAAATAAATAAAATCTTTTCTTAAAATTTATAAAAAAGTTTTCCACTATGGGTATGCAGTAACTAGTGTAAATAATAAAGTATACTTAAAATTTCACTCTTTTCACCTTTTCATATTTTTCTATCTTATCAAGTCTATCACGACGGGTGAGGAAAACATTTTTGCTTCATTTCTTAAACCGGTCCTGTACGAATCACGTGATTCGGGCTGGCCAAATTAAAATTAGCACAACATGGCGCTACTCATAAGGGAGTCAAAACGAATATCTGATTATAAGTCCATGGATCCTAAGTTCGTGATATGACCCTGAAATATCGATAACCTTTAATATATTTTATGTCACTTGTATGGTCACCGATTTAAAAACAAAATGAGTCAATTATTATTTATTTGAAATTATTGATAAAGCTACCCAAAAATAGATGTTAAAATCGTAAATCAGTACCGGAAAGGAAATATCTATCAATAATTTAAAAATTTATATTTTATTAAAAAAAAATTATGATTTATATTTTATTATGTAATTGTATTTTGGTTGAGTCATGTGTTGTTCGGGGTTGACATACTGAAAGTACCATTATAATATTTGTAATCTGAGAGATAATAACCTAAAATTATTGTATAAGTCAAGAAAAATGTTTTCACTCTGTTGAAATTTGCTACCATAAATATAAATCAATAAAAATTAGATTTTCGAATAATTGTAATATCCTTCTTCAGGTACAGTGTATATTATGGACACCAAAAAAATTTATGGTTTTCAACACATTTTTTCTATTCCCCAAAAAGACAAATCTAATGACACCTCTTATGTTAAAATCCGCCAAGCCATTTAGCTTGTGAAATAAATGTACATACATGGACTCGAAACACCATAAAATTTATAAAAAATACGTATAGATGAAAGAACATTTTTTTTACAAATACATTAAAATTTCTCTCGCAAAATTACATAATTATATCATGAGCAGAAGGATTAATAATGATAGCCAAGATGTATGACCCCTTATTTGTATTTGCCTATGAAACGAAAGTGCACATGTATACCAAATTCTATTTCCGTTTTACAAAAAGAATAAGATCCAGCGACCCTATTGTGTGATAAGTTTAATTTTAGACCAAACACTCCTACCCTACTGGAGCTTCCGCCACATTATTTTGATCAAGAAAACAGTGAGTGACGATGATGGATCGATTATTTTAAGAATAGAATAGAAATAACGTAGTTCAGATTTACATTTCACTAACGAAAATTACTTCTAGGTAGTAAACTTATTTGATCCAAAAAAACATAAAAATAAGTTCAGTTGGAATACGTAAAGTGCAGTAGATGACTAAATAAATAAAGCTGAAAAGTGAAAAATATTTTTTTAATCATTACAAAAACAACAAGAAAATAATGTATGGACTTGTGTTATACAGTGTGTACATAAAGTAACGTAACTTGCCAATATTTCGATTTCCGTTAGGCTTACAAAAAAAATGTTGTATAAAAGTTTTTTCAAATAATCCAGACCATCTGCTCCAAAATAACTTATTAACATATTTTTTTAAAAAGGACACCATGTATATATTTTCTTTTTTTCATAATCTATTAAATTACAAATACAACCGTCAAGACCGCATAATTCCATAGTTACAATGGGTTGAATCGTTGAGTGAATTGTATTTTTCACTCAACGGTTGAATCTAAAATTATAAAAAAATTATTTATGTCAAAAAAGTAGTAGGTTTTTCTGTCATTAATATTAATTAATAAAGTTTCAGGTTTCCCGCTAAAAATTTCAGGTTTCCCGTTAAGAATTTCAAGTTTGCCGCTCAAATTTTAGGTTTCTCTCCCACATGTCAGGTTTTCCGCCAAAATTTCTTTCAAGTTTCGACGAAAAACCTGGAATTTCAGCAAAAAAACTTGGAATTTTTGGCGAGAAACCTAAAACTTTATTAATTAATATTAACGACAGAAAAACCTACTTCTTTTTTCACATAAGCAATTTTTTTTATAATCTTAGATTCAAACCAATGTAACTTTGGAATTATTAAAGGTAGAATTATGCGGTCTTGACGGTTGTATTTTCAATTCAATAGATTATGAAAAACTGAAACTGTGCTATTTAAAAAAATATGTTAATAAGTTATTTTGGAGCAACGGTGCACCCTGTATTCTTCTAATCGATTTATGCAGATGGTCTGGATTATTTGAAAAAACTTTTAAACAACTTTTTTTTTGTAAACCTAACGGAAGTCGAAATATTAGCAAGTTACGTTACTTTATGTACACACTGTATATCGTTTCAAGATTATCTTTATTCTCTGTTAAAAAATTCATTGCAAAAAAAGTAACAAGTAGGGTTGAAGGTAGTGGCAACATTTTTACGTTGAAGAGTGTCAATTTATAAATTAAGTTTGACGTGTTTCAGTATGAGGTATAGGATGGAGAGTGTATTAAATATAATAAATTAATAGTCAATCCTGATGATTCTGGTCAGGATATTCGAACAAACTTATTAAATTATTGTATTGTTATGGGTCCTTGATAAGTGTCCAAAGTTCCAATTGAATCTAACGTGTTGAAGACAATGAAAATTATATTTGATTCTGTCATACAAAAAGAGCTTGATAAAAACAAAATGCTTTCGAGTATTTAAGGTACTAATGTTATTAGTGAAATTGAATTACGAATTACCTATTTTTTTCCGTTTACGTGTAAAGTTGGCAGAGACATTAATTAATCAAACTATTAAAGTTAACGAATGACCTTCGTGATCAATGTTTGATGATTTTTTCAATCAATTTGTTTAATCGATAATGGTGTCATTGTGTTAAGACATACCTCAATCGTTTAGTGTTCCTAGTGAGCTAACACAACCAGTTAAAAAATACACGTTGCCAAAATTATAAATGAGATACAAGACGAAGAGTATAAATATTTTTCAGAATTTATCATGTAAATGTGATAAAGAAAGGAAAACACTTCCTGATAAAATTATGTGATTGGACATGTCGGCACGTAGCGGCCGCGATGGCTTTAAATTCGAGATGTTTGTCTACGGGAAATCACAGATTCTAGTTTTTTTGTTGTTATTACTGAAAATATGATTAAAAATAAGAACCGTTCTCTGTGATATATAATAATAATAATTGGAGAGAACTTCAGCGAGGAATATATTTAGAAAATATTACCAGACTGACCTTACAAAATCAAGTCGAACAACCAGCAGATTTAATTTGTTAATTAAATACAGCAATAAATTTTTTTCAACTATTTTTTGTCGATTTAAATAAATCAGTAAATTTAAGAAAATCATTTTAAGACGAACACAATTTTACAAAATGATGTCAGCGATTTGAATATTTTAATAGCTAGAAAAACTATAATAAAAAAATCGGAAAGTGAGTTATCTACTATGTATTTTGAAGTCTAACCATGGACATCTTCTTACCCAGTTCAATGTTGACAAAGGATATAGAAGGCAAAAGATTATCATAATGTCGGATAGTCAAGCAGCCATCAAAGCACTGAGCTCTTGTGTAATCAGTTCCAAAATGGTGTGGGAATGCCTAGGCATACTCAATAAACTAGGCGAGAGCAATACAGTAACCTTACTGTGAATTCCAAGACACACTGGAATAGAAGGAAATGAAACAGCAGATGGACTAGCATAAAGGGGGACTGAAAGACCCTTTTGCGGTATCAGCCCCAATGTAATATTGGAATAAATAGGCAAAGCAGAAGAAAAGAGAAGATCTGACAATTGGAAAGATCTAGTAGGGCTTAGACAATCAAATATTCTGATGGGTGACTACAACCCGTTGAGATCAAATGAATGCATAAGTCAAAGTAAACCTGCACTAAGAGTTTTAACAGGAATCCTAAAGGGACATTGTCGCCTGAATGGGCACCTTAAAAAGCTCAAAATAGTGGAGGAAGAAGATTGTAGATTTTGTGGAATGGAAGAAGAAACCTCCATCCATATACTTGCAAACTGCACAGTAATTCAGAATCCTAGGGCACAGTACCTGGGAGACTACTGGATAGAAGAGGGACAGTAAGTTACCTAAGCTGAGGCTGCAGATATCCTAAAATTCCTCCGGGAAATAGAACTACTAGTCTCTGAGACGTTCCTCAGGAACTAAGTAGAAGTAAGGGAGCATAATAGATCTTTTAGGTCTCAGTGAATCTCACCCCATCATACATACATGGACCTCTTCTGTTTTTTTTTAATTTTTAGGCTCAGTTCGTCCGGAAATGAGGGTGAAATGGTCAATTTTCATATATTCTCTTAAATAACTTTAATACTATCAATTAAAAAATGTAATTGAGACCCTCGCAACAAATATTTTCATTTGATATGTCACACGACAAAGTGAGCAAGATTTTTTTTCATTTACTAATTTTCCCCCAGGAAGAGACCGCCATATTCTACTCACCTGGGCCTTATTCTCGAATCTCGATCAAAAATGTCGCAATCGACAATTAATTGTCTAACAAAAAAGTCGCATGAAAATTTGAGGACGTATTCTCGAACCACCTTCGACATTAATGTCATCGTTCGACATTATGTCGCATACGTATTGTACTTGTGGCAATGATGTAAATTTATGAAATTGTAGTTGCTATTCCAAAATGAAGTCAAACATGAATAAAAAATGAGAGGTTTTAACCTATCTTTTTTATGTGTTCTGTTACTATTTAGTCGGGATATCAAGTTTAAAAACGTCAGTATTACAGTAAATCGCAAAAAGAGTTGTTAATAGAACTCGCAACAAACCAACCATGCCTGATTTAATATTTCAGGTCTTTTTAAAATGTCCACTATTTCTTCAATGCTTGTACTAACAGAAGATTGACAGAAACTGCAGCATTGCTCGTCCAAAATCCAGCATGAGAAACACTATAAAAATATATTCACCTTTAATAACGCACAGTTTATGACAGAGTCTATAATCTTAGATAATCCAGACACATACATTCACAGACGTAACAGACATTGCTTCCCGAAAACAGAAGATCAACCATAAACACATACTCAGAAGCAACTAATAAGAGACAAAAGATAAAAGTACTTATATCCCGGTAGCTAAAATCATATAACCAGGGGCGTACATTTATGTAAGACGTGAATAATTAAAACTGTGAAAATAGTGAAAGAAACATAATTAGAGGTTGAAAATTATGATAGAGGCACTTTATCAATTTCAGCTGCAGAAATTAAATCAAGTAGCCATCACTCTTATTAAATATACGTTATGCAAATTCCAAGGAAAATGATTCTCCGAAACAAATATAGAAATTAAAAATTTCAAAGTTTTCTTACTATTATGTTTAATTGAAAAGTATTTGTTATATTTCATCATGAACGCCTATGATTTATTTATCAAATATTTCTACTATCTAAAGCTATTGTATATAAGAAACTTACCAGCTAGGTCGACAAAAATAAGAAGATTCTGTAAATCAGCAACCTTAATGACGACATCTCGTTCGAAACCTGTAAACAAAGTATATAAACAAATATTAATATCCCAAAAGTCTTAGTTTATATAATAAATACTATTGTCAATAATTAGAAAAAAATAAACGAAAATGACGTGGAAAATTAATATACAAACGATTAGTTGAAAAAATTAAGTAAATAACAAATATTCTTTGTGTATAAGAATTAGAATTTAAATACACAGTGTGTTCACTTGAATGTGGGAAACTTTTTTATTATTAATTTTACGAAAAAAATTTATTCTTCATAAAAAAGTCTGCGTGTTCTGAAATTATAAATGCAGCCATCAGGTATCGAAAGTTCCAACTCATATATGAGGTATATCAGAAAATATAAATTTTACCCAAAAGTAAAATACTTTGATAACCTTTAAGTTTCCCAAACTTCTGTGTTGCAGCATTTTGATATGTTTCAAAATAATTGATACACATAACAAAATAATTTATTTTACAATTATCAACTTAAATATCTTCTTAAAAATCATTACAAAAAATTAGTACGCAAGAGATTTTCCATCAATTCACTGATGTCCCAACGTACCCTCCTTCTCCTTCAGTTCAAGCTTCCGTTCTATGACATAATTGGAGGTAGCATTGACATCATTAAACGAGTGAAATGTAGATAGCGCGACACTAAATATTATAGTTTCTGGTTACAAATTTTCGTACCTCAAACCTACTTTCGACATTTTCCGCTAGATTACACTACAATACGATCTACCGCAACATGGAGGTATGTAAAACCATCAATTATTTCGAAATATTAGACGTTTGTCATGTGACAGTGGCCAATACCAACTTTCTTATTTAAAATCCAACCCCCTATATATTATTTATTTTTTGGATTCTTCAGAAAATTCTAGACATAATTCATGTACAATGTCCTTTACCTATCTTCAACTGTTTTGGAAATAATAAGTGTTTTCAGATTTATTACAAATATTAATATTAATTCGTTACACAAGAAACCTAATAAGTAATACTGATTATTTCTTAATAATGTAAAAAAAACAAAGAAACATTAATATCAATGTAGAAAATGTTCAAAATGCTCGCCGCGAGCATCTTGGCAACATGCTAGTCTAGTCTTCTAACGTTACTCAACACCTCAGGCGTGACTGATCTAATCGCAAGCGTGATTCGTCTTTTCAAGTCATCTAAAGGTTTGTTCCAACAAAGCTTGAGAATCAGTTCGGAATTTTACTGAGTTTGCGTAGATTGAAATTATGGTCGGTAATTTCAACCTACTCAAATTCAGTAAAATTCCGAACTGATTCTCAAGCTTGTTGGAACAAACCTTATGTTGAGGGAGTTATAGTTTTGTATACAATCCTTTTGACATATCCCCACAAAAAGTAGTTTAATGGCATCAGATCAGGAGATCGTGCTGGCCATTCTATCGATCCGCGCCTCCCTATCCACCGATTTGGAAAAATTTGGTTCAGGTACTTCCGGACATTGATTTAGTAATGGGGCGGTGCTCCATCTCGCTGAAACCATATTGTATAAGCAGAAACTTGTGAGTTTGCTGGACCTGGATATAAGTTTGTCAAAGCTGGCACGATATTATTTTGGAGCAGTTCTAAATATTTATCTCCATTCAAGTTGCCGTCAATGAAAAAGGGACCTACATTAACTTTTTCAGGATATTGCGTATGTTTTTCTCTCATCCAGTGAGGATCCTAATTAGACCAATAGCGGAAATTTTGACGATTAACATGACCGTGAAGTGTAAATGTGCTCTCATCAGATAACAAAACATCTTCTAATTGGATCACATTGTTATCTAACGTTGCCATCATGTGTTCACAAAAATAAGTTCTCGTATCGAAATCGTCTTCCATGAGCTCCTGAGTTGGCATCATTTTATAGGGATGCATTTTACTTTCCTCTAATATTAGAAAAATTGACGTGTGGCTAACGTTGAACATTGGAGCTGCTTTTCGACCAGAATTATGTGGGTTTTCTTGAAACTCAAACATAATATCCAATTTCGTATCATCACTTACTGCATTGGCAGCTACTTTTTTATCTGTCTTACATGACCAAGCTCGCGAAACTGCTTTTATATTTTGCTATAAATTTCTGATGTGTCATAACGACTTTAAATTATTCAAAACTGAAACGAATTGCTATCCCAAACTTTGGAGCCGCATTATTAATAACGGGTGTTGCTGTATCCTTCTTGGCATGCCTAAAATCAAGTGCCGAATGTCCGCTTGTGGAATAAGTTCCCATTCCTCTAAAAGAGCTTGTCGCAGCTGATTTAAAGTTAAAGGAGCAGGAACACGACTTCGCATTCTTCGCCCAAACATGTTCTATGGGGTTGATATCTGGGCTTAACGCTGGTCAGTTCATAACAGGAATGTTTACCTCGTTTAAATATTGTTGAGTGATTCTCGCAGTATGAGTTCTTGCCTTATCATGCATAAGAAGAAAGTCATTTCCAATAAAATCAACATAAGGACAACAAAATCTTGGAGAACGTCCTCAATGTACCTGGCAGCAGTTAAGGAGCCTCTCGGAAGGATGTACAATTCTGTGTGTGCCTCCAGAGAAATTCCGGCCCACACCATAACGGATCCCCCTTGATATCCTACCCTAGGGCTGAAGGTACATTCAGCAAAACGCTCGTGTGGCCTTCGCCATACTCTCTCACGGCCATCTGGAGACCGTAAGCTAAATCTGGACTCGTCAGTAAATAAAACGTGCCCCCATTCATTTTCACCCCAGTGCTCATGAATTCTGGCGAACTGAAGTCGTGCAACACGATGATGCCTAAGTCGTTCTGCGCCTGTCGCAGGTCTACGACTGGTTAGGTTGGCTTCCCTGAGTCTTCGCTCAACTGTCCGCTTGCTTATATTAGTTTGCCGGACGTACTGAAGTTGATTTCTGATTTCAACAGATGTAGCATGACGATTTCGAAGACTTTGTAAGGTGATGAAACGATCATCACGAGCGCTAGTTCTGCGTTGAGGACCAGTTCCAGGTCGTCTATTAAAAGCTCCAGTTTCCAAAAAACGTGCAAAAATACGGTGCACAATGCTATTGGATACATTATACTGTCGGGCAACATATCGTTCACTCCTCCCATCTTGAAGCAACGCAACAATAGCAGCCGCTGTTTCGGGATTAACAGACATATTTTTTAGATTAAATAAATGTATCACTATAGATTAAATAAACGCAGCACAAATTTAACACGTATCTGTCACGTTGGATCTGTCACATTTCTCAAAATTCATGGCCAACTATGCCCTTGCACTTTACGGCCAAGTAATAAGATCTATGAGGTTTATTATTTTAACTCAAATAAACTTTTTTACTTCAAATAAAGGTTCAATTGTTGTTAAAAAATATTTTAAACATGTTATTTTATTTGTGTGTAAGATATTATAATAATAAAACATCACAGAGCATTAAAATTTGAAGTTTGTTTAAAAAATTCAACTGCTCCGTTTTTCGTGCCGGTGAGTGTATATGTTACGTCCCAAGTCCGATCTTGTACGGAGTCGAGCTAATAACCCAACCAAACCACCTTCGTATTTTTAGTCAATTTTTGAAGAATAAATTATAATCATTTTCAATAATAACCCAACCAAACCTACCCCTACCAAACTACCTTCGGAATAACGCGCTCATTACCGAGTGAGTATCGATGCTCCGACTCCGTACAACCAGCGTTGTACAGAGTCGACTTCGTACAATCATCTCTGTCCGAAGTCCGCCAATCTCGGCTTCGTACAAAATGGCTTGTACAGATCGGACTTCGTACAAATTCATTGTACGAAGCTCGACTCCGTACAAGATCGGGCTTGGGACGTAACATATATAATATTTCAGAATTTACTTTAAGTACTATCAAGTGCATAATAAAACGGAAGGTTGAGGTGAAATTTTAAAAAGAAAAGAGTTAGCTATATAGTAACGACTTTTTGAAGAGCTGCTGAGACTGAGTGCGTGTGTTGAATTAATGAGATTGATAATACAAAGATCTGCTTGTAATCCGAAACTAATCGTTTGGTTTTGTTTCCTACCATCGTCATTGTTATACGTACGTTTCTTGGAATTGTTTTATTGGCATTGGACCTTTTAATTCAAGGTTTATGGTATTGCTTTGGTTCTAGGTCATGATCTAAACCGATCAATGAATAAATTAGTCGAAAGATTCAAAAAGCAATAATTTAGAAGACCATTCAAAAATTTTGAGTAAATATTATACAAGGTGACAACTTACAATGAACAATTTTATGTGAAATCTCTTTTAAACAGCAAATTAAATGATCTTTTGTGAGAGGATCTAACGAGCATGGTTTTCTTCTTCTACAATTTGATTAAAAGTTTATTGTTGAACGTTAATTTAATTATGATTGGTATGATTACCATCTTTCGTGAATTTAACAATTACTCAAAAAATGTGTTCTGGAAACTGGGTCAAAATTATTAGATTCAATTATAGTAAGATATGGAAGAAATGGCTAAGTAGAAACTAAATCTATTCACCAATATACTAAAACACAATTAATAAATAAATGTTAAAAGAGAATGTGCAGAGTGATTATTTGAAAAATAATTGGGTTATAGCTCATAGACTAAGATAAAAACAAATAGATTATTTTAAGAAAAATTAATAAGCAATATAACAAATTGTTAAATAATATTGCCCTAATTGAAACATTCGTTTTGAATCACCATGTACTTCATTAATAGAGAATAAACTTTTGATTGAAAAATTTGGATATCTTCTGTATGTTCCTTGCGGTGTATTAATTATAACGAAAAAGAATAATGGAAAATTTGGATTTGGAAAACAAATTATTTTAAACAGTTTATCTGTCAGAAAAGCAAATATTTATAAATTTAACACGTATAAGATTTTAAAACCGAAATGTTTGTCTTCTTTTACTTGTTATGAAGATCTTTTTGAAAGTAAAAACAACTAATGTGTGATTTGCTTTTTTGTTGTTGTCCCGGCAATGTAGTAAAATTGTCTTAGATTCTCTGAGAATTCGCTGAAACATAAGACTAGCTGCAGAACATTTTTTAATGTTAAATGCTCTAAAAACCAGTAATCATAGATGAAGAAGAATATTGAACTCCTAACCTACCCCGAGGAAATCAAAAGAATGCATAAGATTGCACTAAATAGTATTTGACAGGAATCCTAAAAGGGCGCTGCCGTCTGATCAGTCACCAACTAGTGAAGAAGAGTACCCAAGTAGCATTATTCTCACTTCCGACATAACTGAAAATCCCTCCAGTCAAATTAGTGGCCTATATCGAAGACACGAAGCTTCTGAAATGGAAGTAGATAACATGGGAAATGGTACAAAGATTCAGTTCAAGTGTCTGGGCTGTTGAGCACAACTCAATCGAATGAATGAATGAAGACATCATACTGCTAGTTTAGTAATACTTCATCTATCTTTGGTAACATTTTTAAAACTTACACATTTTTTCCAAAAAAAATTACTAAAGTTATACCATTAGTTGTGGACAAAGACCAAATTTCATAAAGTTTTGTTGCTCAACGTTAACCAACGTTGAATTTGGTCAAGTATATAAGACATAATTACAAAGTCAGTGCCGACTCGAATTTATCCGCATTTATGTGCAAATTTGGGTCGTGACATGGTCATTACCACAATGAGGGTAAACGTTGAGCTGTTCAGTCCAACGTTATACAACTATGTCGCAATTTCCAAATGCTGCTTGGGTAGATTCCGTGGAATGGAAGAAGAAAATTCCATTCATATGCTTCCGGAATGCACGTTAGTACAGAATTTCAGAACACAACTCCTAGGAGACTACTGGATAGAATAGGAAGACTTGCCTAATTAAAGCAAACGGATATCCTAAAATTCCTCAAAGAAATAGGATGGAACTGTTGGACTCTCTTAACCACAAAAAACATCATATAAGCAAGTATTTTTAAGAGGGAAATCGCTACTACTCTTTAGATATGCTTCTTTCTGTAACACAGTAAAGTACAAGGACGAGACTACTTTCTGAGCGAGATTATTAGTTTTTTTTTCATATCAAAGTTTCTTGCCAACTACCAAAGGCAAAACAAAAAGTTAGCCAGATCTATAGTAGGTGACATAAATTTGTAAAACTACCAATGTAAGTTACCAATTACAGTAGAACCCCGATTATCCGGGCCAGCCGGGACCGAACCTTTGCCGGATAATCGAAAACACGGATAACCCAAAAGCCTAATTTTTAATTTTTAAAAAATTAATTTAGACAAATACATACGTCATAGAAAGAAACGAAACGTGATACATGTAACAAAAGATAAAAGTTTTAATATTTATACATAATACTACGTATATGAACTGTAATAACGTGAATAAAATTACTTAAGAAAATGAGTAATTTTTGTTTGTTTTTGGGCTTCGTAAATTCTACCCCTTATAATTTCTTTCGTTTTTCCAAGTTGAAGTCGATGAATGTCATCAGTTTCAAGCGGTAAGTGCATTTACTGCTTCTCGATGGCTTGTTTTGATGATAGTATTTTCATCGTCATCACTTTCTGCATAGGTCTGGTTATTTAGATAATCTTCATCCATAATCTGATACCCTTTTTCTTCATGATTACATTCTATCCATTCTTTTATCTTGTCGTTGTCTATTTCTTCCAAGCCTCCGATTTGTGAGGCTATAGATGCCATATTTTCGATTGATAACTCATCTTCATTTAAGTGATTAGCATATTCAGTATCTTCTTCATCTGCTATTTCTTCTAAGGTCATTATTTTATCAAATGCTTTTGTAATGTTAATCTCTTTCACTTCAATCCAAGCGCGAGCTAGAGTTCACGCGCTGACCTCTGCCCGACAGCCACGAATAATCCGCGCACGGATGATCAATTTAAAATGTCGAACGGAAAATCCGCCGCCCTATTAAAGCGTGCACGGATAATCGGGTTTCTACTGTATGTTCAAATAAAAAACTGTATTATATTAGTTTTTAAAAGATAACCTAATATATTATTACCATGTTGCAGACTTCAAACAATGGTGTAATATAAGTAGGGCATGTCCACTAACTGACAAGTTGGCACTAGTGGCAGTGGCTCTGAGGATAAAACAATTATTTGGATAGATTTGTAATTATATTGTTTTGTATTGATTAAATGATCCTCTTCATTAAAACAACTTCGAAAAAAGCAATAAATCAAAATCAAATGAACTCAAACTCGATCAATATAACTATCAAGAACCACGTGTTGTGCAAAGAACGTTTGTTTATCATCAGGGCGACTGTCACATGACATCAAGTCGACTTGTCCTTTGTATTTGTCTAAAAATTACACATCATTACGGTATTGTTCTACAAAATGAACAAAATTTGAAAAGGTTTGTGTGTTAAGAGAATCAATAAAGATAAATGTGACGAGTTTTTTCGACAGACTAGCTTTTAACATAATTAAAAATAGATACTGAAGGTTTCTCTCTCATATCAATGAACTATGGTTTGATTTCCGTTTATTTTAACAAATATTAACTTTTAAGTGATCGTAACCTCCAATATTGGGTGTTTAGTAGATAAATAAGCAATATATTAGCGTTGCATAAGTAAAGGTATACTAATTAACATCAATCTGATAAATTTCGCTTTCCAATTAATTTTCAAACGAGATGAATGCTAATTTTGTAATTTAGTATTTTAATTACCGACAGATTGAATAGACGAATCTTGTTTGGTTTCTAAATGGAAAATAAAACTTAACTTTACTTGCTTTACGTAGATTATACGGTATAAATGCGTTAAGTAGGACGTACGCTGAAATTAAGTGATGGCAATTGCACATATTCCCCAAATTAAATAACATTTTGGGTGATTAAAAGGTGAAACTGTATGAATTAGTTGAATTAACTGAGGACAACGCAATACATTGCGTTGTAAAGTAAAAGTTTGTTTAAACGAAAATTTTTATTTATGTTTTTATCATAGACATATTATTAAGACTATTTTTGAACAGAAAAGCTAAATTTAATAAAAAATAGCAGTTATTTTTTTTTAAATATCACCTCTATTAAATCAAATTTTAGAAAGTAGGACTACTTCATGACCTCGGAAACTTGATAAGACAAATACAGCTAGGGATTATAATCACATTAACACGAATGTCATCATTAAAATTCACGGTTAACTGACAGGATGCTGAGTTACTATAGATGTAGAAACAGGATTATGATTTTTTTTACAAAAATATGCGTTTTCTATTATTTTTTATTACAATAATTCACCAGTCAACATTCACAACATATAACACGCATAGCTTACATAAAACCTTTTGTTTATACCTTAATAGTCTAATCCTTTCCGTCTCTCCCAAAAAAGTTACAGTTTATTAAAAATAAGCCTTGAAAGAAAATTTTAGAAGAAAGGTTAGACTAAGCAATTAATTATAAAAATAAATAGTTGTGTTTTGTGTTGTCAAATGTATCTAAGTCACCTACCGAATCCGGAAGCCAGAAAATATGTATTACAACATGCCTGAGAACATTTGACTACGTTTCTCCCAGATCATATTATATTGTTGTAGGTAATTGTTATTAACGAGATTTATTTATTTTGTAACAATTCTTATTATGAAAAATAAAATATTATCATCTATTTTACAGTGCAATACAAAGGATTTGAGTCTATTGGATAGTCTATCCAATTTCAGTGTGAAATCCAATAAAAATTCAAGTGGACCACTTGTCCGCCACCAAAATCACCGCTGATGGATACCTACTTTGATTTTTTGTTTGTTTTCACACAGACATTGGATAAACTATAATATAAATACAATGCGGATAAATGTGTAGCTATATTTCAGCCGGATGTAGTCAAATTTGGTTACCAATGTTCGAAAGAGAAACTTCCAATAATCAAATACCTTCGTTATCAGGATAGTATCATAAGTATTTACCCAGGTTTTCTTAGGATTTATCATTGGAATTGCTGTTAACAAAAATGATTTAGACGTATGTTAAAACAAAAACAATCATATAACAAAAAAAGCAACACCAAACGCGTTTTAAAGCGATATTCTTAATAAAACCGCTCCTGGAGCGTGCACTGAATCCCATTCCTAGTGTACTATAATTTTAGAATGTCATACAATAATAGTATATTATTAAACGAGTAATATATGATAGCCATTATTCACGCAGGGGGCGCAAGTCGCCCGAGTGAATAATGGCCATAAATTGCGAGTAGAATACTATACTTTGTCCACGACCCTTGATTTCTTTATTAAATAAAAGTCATGTAAATAATGCGAGTGTAGAACGGAAAGTAATAATTTGGTATTTTGTATTATTGACAATTCTAACGTCAAAATTAATAAATTTCTGGAGTACGTCAAATAATGTGACATATAGGTAGAGATGGGCGATACTGTGTAAAGTATCGATACACCGTACCGTTATAAAGATAGTGTTTTAAGAATATCAATATTAGAAAATATCGTTATGAAAAGTATCAATACTAAAAATTTTGATATTTTATCTATACGATATATTTCAGAAACAAATTTCCTAAACAAAATAGTTTATTTCATATTGTACCCCATCTCTAGTTACCTATGTACCGAAATTTTGTGAGTGTTGAGTTGTCATGGCCTGTTATCAACTTTATTTGAATTGTACATCATCACACATATGGTTCAAATTTTATGATGTTTTTAAGACATGTGGGTATCTCGTATTTAACTTTTGTTAGCTATTTAACATTCGCTGTTATTATATGAACAGCAAAACATGCCAGAATGTATCAACATTTGAATTAAAAAGTATTGAAAAATTAATAAATAATGATCCCTGGCGACATCATTATTTCTAAAACAATTAAAAATAGGGAGGCTTCAGACTACTTGCTAAAAATTTACCATCACTACACATGTATTGTATTGTAGTAGGTAGTATTTTTAGACAAAAACTTGATTCACTGAAGAAACTAGCTATTATGAAATTATTTATAGATTGGGTATCTACTGTAAACTAAAGAAACAATACGCCGTCAGGATATTAGTCACTAAAATCTTTATTGTAAACTTCCTTTATAAAATATGTTACAACCATGTTTGAAAGTGTGATTGAAAAATAATTATGTGGTAGCTGGAACGTTAAAAAAATAAATAAAATTCTGAATGCTTAGCACTTGGTACCTGTCAAATAAACTTGATACATTTTCTATACATTTTTATTGAAACTAACACCATGATCATTCGTGAAAGTAAAAAAAAATAAATCCTCTTGTTGTAGAGCAAACCTAGCAACTATTTTTAGGATGCAGGATTAACTACAGCATTTGATTCGTAAGAATAAAAGATTCATAAGAATAAAAGATAATAAAAGTATTATCATGAAACAAAGATATCTATTTTATTAAGGAAAGAAGCAATAACAATCACTTCATTGACTGAATTATAATCCTTTGATTCACTTCTTGGAAATTTTAAAAATTAATATTCTGAGAAGCAAAAGTAACACATGTTGTAATTATAGATGATAAAAGGTAAAATAAAAATTTGGAAAAAGGAACAGTTTTGTACGGTCTATAATAAATAAATACACGTTATTACACGATTAGAAATTCGCTAAAAATAGGTAAATGCCATAAGTTAATAACATGGTAACCTTGCTTTGTAAATCTTAATTATTAAACTACACTCCTTTTATTCCATTTTAAACTCTACCAAAAAATTGAAAACCGCGCCAAGAAACTGACATAATATTTATCAGTATTTTATTGATAAGATAAGGAGTAAAGTAAGTACATAGTTACGACTTACCTAATGTTTGGGTAAATTACGTACGTTGGTTATAGTAAAATATCCATAATCCATGCTATCGCCGACGATTGATGACACACGTCACACCAATACGTAAATATAATGGGTTTACCTTTACCAGACGATAAAAAACGAATGTAGTTCATTTTACTACGTCATTTCTCAACTCATCAAATTCCCATTGGAGAAAACAGCGACATATTAAGCCTTTGTACGTATAGTTCTATTATCTTCAATAGTTTAATAACTGTTTATGAGCCGAATAACAATGGTAAATGTGGTAAAATGAAGGTTAAATATCCGTATGCTTATAGAATTAGTTTCCGGATTTAATAAATGAAATGTTGAACAGCTGCTATTTAAATTATGTCTCTATTTACAACAACGAATAATAAACGTCCTATAACGGGGTACTTGGTCTTGGAATAGTTTTAACATATATGATGAGTACAATACTAAAATTTCTATTAAAATAAATAAAACAATTGAAAAATAGGTTCACTATTGCACTATTACAATATATCATAATACGTTCTACAATTTGCAAGATATCCATAAGGCACAAAATAGACGTGAGTGTCTCCACAGACATTTTGTAAAGTGATTTTACTACTTTACAGAAGATGGTAGTGGTGTCTGTTTATTGAAAACATGTTACAACAAGAATGTTCATTATATGGTAACATACTTGTAACATATTTCTACCGGTTTCTGTTTTAAAATTGTGCATTACTATTTTATACAGTAAGTATTTTGAGCCGGCCTCATATAAATTACATCCTCACCTAGAAGTCAATTGCCAAACTTAAGCTGTCACTGTCATCTGTTAACTGTCGTTTAAGACTCTCATTGTCAAGTGTCAATTGAAAATATTTTTATTGTATGTTGTATATCTGCAATGGTTTACTTGACTGGTTTACCTATGTTTACTTGGCTTTGTGAGTGTATTAAGAGAAGGTATGTTTATAATCAAAAGGTGTGTTGTAATAGAACAAATGTACTAGTTTTTATATCAAAATCTATCAATCTTAAAAATGTATCACGACTACCAGCTACATAGTAAATAATAGTTCATAAAATAAAGAGAAAACATAGTATAGTTTATCCTATCTGTGTCAAAACAAAAAAAAAATAGAATTGGTCGTCGGCGATTTAGGCGGTCGTTCAAATTTTTTTTGTTTGTCACACAAATTGAACAAACTATACCTATAGCACCAACATTTCTACTCAAGTCATGTATTATGTTGTTTTTATTAATTAGTTGTCCCTTTTAGTTTTAAATGTGGATTGACTTCTGGAAATCATGACACACTATTGGTGGATGCATTGGTTTTGGATAACATATTGGATTTCATGTAAGTACCTATTTTTTCAAAATTTTTTGGCAGTTATGAAATATACCTTGAATGATCATTTTTTAAAGAATTACCTCATGGGACCCTGAACTTCATAGTATAATGATCAGTAATACACCTACATTTTTCTATTTTCTTGTGCTAACACCTTTTTCACAGTTTACAGTATTACATGCCTATACATTGTACAAAACCAGCTTTATTTTAGAATATTACTGGAAAGATTGGAGTTTTCTGATTGGATTTATTATATATTTTTTTAAGAATACAAATAAATAAATTAATACTTACTTTTTAGTGATCATAATTTATAAAAAAGTTTCAATACAATGCTTTTATTTATCACAAGAAATTCAACTGGTCATTAATTAATTGGTTTTATTCAATACTTTTAAGACCTAGGAGTAGGACTTTCAACAAACAATAAGTAGTGTATGTATGTGTTCCACATTATCAGCAACAACAAAACATTTTTTTACTGTACAAAAGACTACCAATGTCCAATATTACTTTTTCTACCTTATCAGTAGTATTAAACCTCTTTATATTTAAAATTTTCATTTTCATAAAAGATATAAGTGTTTCACCTGAAACATGTTTCCTTGCAATTTTAATAAACAATTATTCTTTCTCAAAACTGTTATTTGCAGTTATCTATTACCTAAGATAGACTATCAACTTAATTTTGTTTCTAAATAATGTGTATAAACACTTTCATGACAATTTAGAATGAAAGCATAATCTAGCATGAAAATTTGTTAAAGCAATGTCTGTTAAAAAGCTGCTGGAAAGCAAATTTTATGTCAAATTTGCTCATAAAGTAAATAAAATACTTGTATGGATCATTAACTTTATGTTTTAATTCCATAAAATAATTTCAATATTTCAGGCAAAAAAATTGATGGATAGAGGATTTTAGTTGTGTGTTGTGTTCTATTACAAAAATTCAATCATTTTTTCCCTTTGTCAAAAATATTATTTTGTTCAATTTTCGATCGGAGCTCTGTGTTTAACTTATTGTGTTTATTATTAATTTAATTTCTTAATGTCAGTAGTGACTTCTTTGATTTATTTTTCTCCTAAAAATAACTACGTCCGTCTTATTTATGATTGCAACATTTTTTCAAGATTGTAAATCTTTTAATTACATACCTACCTTTTAATAGAAAGTTTTTTCTGTTTCTGTATTTAACAGAAAAATTAATGGAGACTAGAATTGTTACCACATAAATAATATAAAATAGTGTATAGAAAACATATCCTCCAGACTGTTACCACAATAATTCAAGGCCAAACTTGAGTAATTATTAATTGTAATTACACCTATTATGTCAACTAGGTGAGAAATTTCATTCAATTCATGCAACTATAAAGTTCTCATTTATTACATAAAATAATTATTTTAAAAATAGATTTCAGAACTAGTTTCTATAGTTTTTGTTTTGTGACTTGAGTCTATGATTATGAAAGGAAAACACGCGCCATACTCTACTTATCATAGTCTAAAGTCTAATCAAAATAAGAAGCATTACATAATGTCAGTAAATACATGACCTAATGTTAAATTTTAGCAGAGGGTTCATCATTTTAGGTTTCTGGTTGGGCAAGAATAAGATTGAAATATTTAGGTTGAGGGTTTACCCTCGTCGGTTTTCCTGAAGAATTTTGTCATTACATTTTGATAACTTAATTAAAATTCTGAACACATTAGTAGAAGTACCGAAGTGAAACTAATAAACAAAGTTGTCTATTGTCATGGGAAGCATAAATAATTCTGAAATTAAATGCCTATTATTTTTTGTATCATATAAGTACCTCTGCTCCTGAATTGCCAGCAAGGTTTTCAACATCCGTTTGAAATACCGATAGACAAATGTACTGGTTTAAAGCTGTAGAATTTAAAACTTAAAAAAAAAGGTAACATATTGTTAATTTATGGGACAAACCATAAACTCAAGTTGAAGAATTTACGTATTAGGGCTTTCCAGATTTATCTTTAACCACGAAAAATTATCTATTATTTCTTCACTAAATGTGTGCAAACTGTTACAATACTGTAAACAAATCTGCACTTGAGTTATTTTTTTCTAAAATCCAACAGAACAGCTAAGATAAAGTACCTAAATAAAATTGGTATTCAATAAAATTAACATTAAACCTTTTGAATTAATAATTTTTTTTTTAATTTTCAGTCACAATGTGTAAAACATCCACCTCAATTGTACATTCCAATGACACCACTCTACCTCCTTATAACATCAATGATAACTTGAATCACACGGAAAAGGTAACCGGAGGTTTAACACATCCGCCCACTAGTTTAACTCCTGTCATCAGCATAAAAAACACCCCTGCGCTAAAAAACATTTCGTATGGTAAATACAATAAAACGTATCAAAAGAAAACTGAATTCCTGTATGTGAACTCTACTACGAAGAATATAACTAAAGAAGACAAAGTAAAAGACAAGGAGAAGTTCAAAGAATCTGTGATAAATATTAGTGAAAACGTCACTGATAACCAAATTTTGGTAAATGATAGTTTTAATGCAATAAATCGGACTGACAATTTGACTTATTTGGGAACAGATGTCAGTCTTAACCAAAGTTCAATACAAAATTCCGAAAGGTTGGAAGTAGAAGAACATGTTAGTATTTCTGAGAGTAATTTAAGTGCAGCGGGAATTACGGGAATTACTTTAGGTATTTATTTTATTTCTACATTAACACAATATTATTGTCTTCAAGAAAATGCAGTGATCAATTTGTCATTGAAATTCTTTTACTCATAAACATTACCTTGAAAATTCTGCATTATTTTCATTAAAATGTGAAAGGGCTTGATTAAGGTTATGTTTTAGCCAAGAGAATTTTTATAAACAGTATTTTGTTGATAGCTGACCATTGTAAATGATCCTCATATTGGGATTTTGTAAACAATAAGAGATTCAAAAGCAGGTAAACGGTATAAAAGTTGCCTATTTTAGAGAGCATTAATATTGCATTGAAAAATTTAAAATATGGTCTTGGACACCACTATGTTTTTACAACGTTTCGTTTTCATTTGGGTTATAACCCATGTACTTAAGTTAGAGAAAAAATGTTGAATACAATTTTTTGATAATTTCAATAACAAAAGTTTATAGCATAATATAGAAATTTGACGAATTTGGTTTTCGGCCGATATTTTGAATACGGCCCATCACATTTTAATTTTGTCAGTGCCATATTAATGCTCCCTAAAATAAGCAATAATTATCTGATTTAACCATCTTTGCATCAATTGTTTCCTAAATCCCAAAACTGGGGTATTTAAAAAAGCTATCCTATATAACCTTTTAATATAAATATATGCATCCATGAGATTTTAGTTGAATATTATTTTCATAAAATATAATTGTTTACATAATAGGGCTATTGACCTAATTTTTACCTTCAATTACTGTTGATATACATTCAATTAGTAGCAATTTATTCTTGTCAAAAACTACTACGTAGTCAACATAATACACTTGCTATTTCTATTGTGTGGTGATATATGGTTAATTTGTTTCAATTTGGCTTCTACCAACTTGAGGATATTTAAAATTGCATTTAAGACCACACAGTAAAGCTTTGTTTGTGTGATCAATAAAAGCAAGACATGTATCAAACATAATACCAAATTCTACTAAATCCTTTCTAGTATATCACCACCTTTAATTATATTTGAATCAAAACATACTTTTAATTATTTTTTCTTTGACCAACCGATTAAAAAAAAAAATTATTTTACTGTTTTTAGGTTGTGTTATTATTGTTGGTATACTGTCTGGTGTTAGCTATTTTATATATAAAAACAGAGGATTCAACAGGCCTCAGGTACTTAATGACCGATGCAGTAATCCAGATTCAAGTGGATATCTCGATGATGCTTCAGTAAGAGTAAGCATGTGCTTTTTTTGTTTATTTTGTTGCCCCTTCAGCGCTTTCAGTTTGTTAATATATATACTTAGTAAAGCTTATATATTTTAAATTTTTTTTATACATTATTGGTTTATTCAAAGTTTAAAAATCTGCATTAGTTGAACTGAATCTTTACCTGTTTATATGCTTTTTGTATACTAATTTGCAAAGTATATTTAGCACTAGTTGTACAATATAGAAAATGAGAAGATAACCAATTTTCTTTTCAGTCACTGATATCCAATGTTGCCCTCAACTCCAACTTATTTTCAACATAAAGCACTGCTCTATATTCTTGCATATAACTTACAAGTGTGTCGTACTACCTTAATTGATTCGGAACAAAAGTTTCCACCACATGAGCTTAATCATTTCATGATATTTATTTTAAAGGTATTATTAAGTTAACTTTTGTCTTTTTTGAAGGCTATTGTTTTTTTGAAGATGTGCAATAGGAAAATCCTGTTAGCAGTATTATTGAGTTTATTCCTAATAGACTGGTCTTTCAAGAATGCTGTACTAAAATTTCAGCTCGGTATTCACAGTATTTAGTTAATAGTGTGTTTTTTCGAATTTTTATATTATAAGGTAATATTAAAATTGTATACAAAATTATATCCACCTTTCGGTTTCCCATTTCAAAAGCCATATGTAACCAATTTTTTTTATCGTTTTCCTGAATAAATATTTTTTCTTCTGGAAATGTGCACCCAAGAGTGATGAATGGGATCGAATGGTATAGCTATCTCTATCTATTCAAGTTTTATAACTTCTTTTTGATTTTTCCAAGATGCTTACCACCCTAACATTGAAGATTTATAAAATTAAAAGGCAGAAACTTCAGCTTTGCAGGTTCAACATATCATGTTCTTTATATTCTTCTTCCAACAAAGCTCCTCTTAACGTTCATGTTTCCCTGTAAGATTTTCTGTGGTAAATAATATCTACCTATGTTCCAAATACTGGAGTTTTCATCCTCTTATGGTCTTTGCATCCAACATATTTGCAGGATTCTCTGGTGTTGAGGTTAAACACGAACTGAGGAATTTCTGATGTACTGATATTCTTACTAATTACTAAGAAATAATACATAATTCTGGAATCGTTGGCACAGGTTTCACTACCACAACACTTTCCACTATCTTTAGCATGTTTTGATAAGCAAGTTATCTTCTTCAGAGACTGTTTACATTCAGTCTCTTGGTGATCAATAAGAATTTGTGGTGTTGGTGTTGTGGTGATGTAAATTGTACTCTGTAACAAAATAAAATATTCAATTAAAAAAATTTTGATTTATTTTTATAGGATAATTCAGAAGAAATGTACAGCTTAGACAACGATTCGTTCCTGAACAGTCTGGAAGCCATGACAATTCAAAATTACTGGACTGATACGGTCAAACATACAAAACTTTAGTTTTTAGCGTCCCAGTGTATTAATTGCTGTAAATACGTTGATTTACGTTAAGTATTTTAGAATCTGTGATGCATATCAGTAGCCTCGATGATAGGACCAGTAATAATTTTTTGTAAAGAAACTATTTTTATTCAAAGATTCCTGGTAAATCTCAATTCATAACCATTTTAATAACCTTTTTCCACAATATTGTTCTTAAGAACCCAATTCTAGAGAATTTTCTTTATCTTGGAAAAATGATTCTTCTTCATATAGCATTTATTATTTATGAAATGAGATTTATTCTGGAATCTGTTTTCAATCGTTTTATGTACTGTAACTACTGTTTTCTACATACTATTTTTAAATTGTAGATTGTGATTATTTTCCGTCTTTTTGTTATGTGTATATTATTTTTAAAAAAAGTACAAAGCAGTAAAAATTTATTTTAAAATATAATAGAATACAAATTGTAAATAATAGTATCTTATTCTTCCATATGTGTTGGATGTAGAGTAGTTTATGTAAAAATATATACGTGTGGGTACTATACAGGTAGTTTCAAAGCTATTTTAAACAATAGTGTCCACAATATTTCGTTTTTCGTTCAAATGTACAGGCTGATTTACTTTTAAGAGTATTTTACCAACTATTCCATCATTTCCACAACAAAAATTTAACATTATGAAAAGTTGTTTTAATTATTTTCTATGAATATCAAATGGTATACAGTGTGATACATTTAATACAGCACCAGGTCTGTTAATTTGTTAAATGGTGTTGACTTAAAATTTTTGTAGCTTCGAAAAGGTCTAATTCATTTTTTTTTAAATTACCAGACTCCACAAATAACGTCACGTTTCTTTGATTTGCAGAAGTGGACCATTGCAAACAACCCACTCCATCGTTTGACAATAAACTTTAGGCCTTTGTGTTGAATGTTTTTCCATTACAATTAAAATATTATTCTTAATTGTCTTGTGAATATTCTTAAGGACTTCTTAATTTTAAATCTGGGATTAGATTTTTCCAAGTGCAGCAATTGAACAATTTCCTTTTTTTATTGTTATAGATACTGATATAGACTGTTGTGACATTTGAGTAACGCATTTAATATTGTTTAAAATTATAACGCTAATAATTTATTATTCCAATGCATTGTTGATCATACATCACAAAATCAATATTTATTTCAATATATATAATATTTACAGTCTCTTAAACAGAAAGCGACCGTCCGTTGTTTATTTGTAAATCCATTTGCTCTTTTTTATTACTGCCTCATTGTTTAGAGACGCGTGAAATGTTATATTTTATTTATGTTTGCAGAAAATATTAGCTTGCTAGGAGACGGCCTGTATTCACTTGAGGTGAATATCACTTATGTGCAATACTGAGTTTTACAAATTAAAATTACCTAATCCTGTAATTAAATATAAAATAAATTTGTTTAGAAAAAATTCTACTGTCTTATTTATACCAATACATCACTAGTAACGAATCAATTAATACTTGGTTATCTGGAAATAAATAGTGAAAAACTTGCGGAAAATAAAAAATATTTAGTTGTTAGACACAAAATAGCTAGATACAATGATAACTTCTACACCATTGCATATGCGGACGACTTAGTCATTCAGTAAACAGGAAGATTTGAAAGTGTATCGAACATAGGTGTGAGGATCACTATCTGTCTGTAAACCCTAGGCAAACAGAGATGGTCCTTTTCACAAAAGAAAGGAAGGTGATGGATCTTGAACCTCCAAATACATAGGTATCAGTTTTGATAGTAAGTTAACTTGGAATTCTCCATTGGAGAGTATATACCGTCGGGCAGACTTGGAGACTATCTCCTAAGATCGTCACCTGGATCTATACGGCCGTCATAAAACCCATGCTAACCTAAAGAGCCGTGATTTGAGGTTGAAAAGTACAACAATCCACAGATATCCTGAAATTAGATCAAGTTCAAAGAATAGCATGTTTCGACATAACAGGTGCCATAAGAACCACACTACTATAGGGCTATGGAGGTAATTCTTAATTTCACTTCCCTTGATATTCATATCAAAGAGGTAGCTGTGATGTCTAGGTATCGCTCCACATTCTTGGCATATACACAGGGTGAGGAGTAACGAGACGTCAACTGTGTTGGGAAACTGTCATTTCAATCCCAATATGGTACAGGCAAAGAAGGACTATTTCATATTAATCACAATAAGTGAAACTCCAATGGAAGGTACTATCAACATCTACACTGATGGCTCAAAAACTGAACAATATTCTGCATTTTTTAAACCTAAACCTAAAATGGGGCACGCGCAACATTTTAATAAAAATCAAAAGCTGCAATAGTTAATTGCTTGCGTACAGCAAGCGGCAAAGTAAAATAGAGCTTTCTTAACTAAAATGCGTAGAGAAAAGTAATCCTCGCAGAAAACGTATATTTAAAAAGTTACTTTTTGTTTTTTTATATGGTAAGTATAATACCTTGTATATTGTTTTATTAATAATTAGAATATGAAGAAACGAATGTGCGTAGTTACTGCCTACTAGCGTGGAGTGAAAAATACTTCAACGCTAATAGTCACAGAAATGAAAATATCTATGCTAGCCTAAAATAAAAATGTATGCATGCTGGTGTGTATGTTAAGTTGCATACATACTAATTTCGCGCCCTCGTCTTTCCAATACGAAAACTAATAAATTCAAAAGGATCTAGAGAGAGTTATCGTGGTGAGTTGACCTATTTTCTTGCCTCCCTTAATGTTTACGATTTTTAATTGACATATAAAAATTTACGTGCTTTATTTTCAAACATTTAATAAGTTGTAATTAGCGACGCTCTGGTTCTATCAACTAATGCGACACTGACATAAAATAAAATATTTCGTTTTCAGTGACAGATTAAAGTCATACTCAGACTTTACAGATCTTTTCTTTACTAACAACAATTTTCTGTGAATTTCGTGAATTATAGGGTAAGTAGGTTGTTTTATCTAGATATATATAAAGGTATTTATTGATTTCACACATTTTAAATTTTAACCCACTTCATGTGAATTATTTTTAAACGTAAGAGTGATGCAATACACTTTCGCCTTATTTTTGAAATTAGGTTTTTTTTTGTAAATATATATACCACTGTTGGATACCCCAGGGCAGTATTGAAAATTTGTTTTAGGTGAATTCAAGTAGATCTGATATTAAAAAGGGTGGGAAAAGGACGGAAGAATCGTAATTTTCGTTTGGTGTCTAGTGTTTCTGGCCCAAAATGTTTGCTTTGTGGTATGGAACTATTACTTACCGGCAATACAAGTGAGTAAATATTTATAAAGTATTGTTTTTAACAAAAAATAATAGCCGGCTTTTGCGTAGTGTGTGTCTAAATAAACTGTTTGGCTTGCATCCAATTTGCTATTTTAAACTTAAATTCGCATTATTTCAAAATAAATTACTGTAACCATCTATACAAAAATTAACCATAGGAATATTCTAAATGCTTCTAATCCAATACACATAAAGTTTTTCACATCACACCCTTTAAATATAACTTATTGTATGTGCTTATTGAGGTTATGTCAATGTTACGTAAACGCAAAGACAAGGCAAAATTTTGTCATTTTCAAATATACCAATTATATTTTTCTCAATCTATTGAGTACTACTGCATCACAGGAGCGAAAGATTTGAAATTTCAAAATTCTATCATTAGTACTATATAATGCTTGTGTATCCGATACAAGGCTGCTCTGGTGCCAAGTCTCAGTAGAGCCTAGCATTGTTGGTTCTGTTGTGAGCGTACGAATAATAATAATAGTTTACGTTTAGAGATGCTATTATGTTCAAAGCACAGAATAAATTTGAGTTAAAACTTGTTAATAAAATTAATTTGAGTTTTAATGAAATTTCACTATATTTACTACCTAACTGTCTATCGATGGATAGAACAGCTCACTTATTCGTCATAATACCTATGTTGTTAATGATTGTTTGTTTCAAGTTTATTTTGCAGATACTGTTAAGCATCACAACTTAATTCAAATATTATTTTTCACAATATCTTCCAGCATTTGCAAGTTTCCTTAAACTTTCTTAAAAAGGCTACATACGTAACAGCTTGGCAACGTAGGTTTAATCGAATTCGCTGTAAAACTGGCTGTCTATGTAGTAGAAATAATATAATCTTAAATTATTATTTGTGAAAATCAATAGGTACAACCCATAGAAACCGAGGTGTCAAGTCACAGACCATAATATACAATGTCACAGTCTTTTTTATAGGTATACATTTTTTGTGATGTAAGTTGTGAGTTGGGTAATATAATATATCCATAAGACTCCTCCTACTTAATTAAATGCATCGACTTCCCTATTTTTAGCTATAACTCTAGCATTCGTAACTATTGATTTTCTGTTACATATGCTGTGTACATAAGAAGGTCAAGAAATTATCTATGAATGATATTATAAGTTTTAGTGATATTTAATGACACATTTTTGCAAAAAAGCAAGTGCAATTTTATGTAAATGTTAAACTTGCTGGAATAAACTGATACCTATACGATTTGAATAATGACCTTATTAATTGCCTTATGGTGCGTTTACACATGCATGGAGTTAGTGGCGCCAGTTCTATTTGCACACCAGTATAGGTTTTCACTACTGTTCAAAAACCAACATTAGTGGTACGCCATTTTTATTTGTTAAAGTGTTCTCATTGGCGCCACTAAATCCATGCATATGTAAACGCACCATTATATAAACTTAAATAGGTAGATGATGGTGAATGTCAAAATTATGGTCTTCATCTGCAATTATTTTAAATAGATTCCTTCTACTGCTATTCAACTTTAACTGCGTCTCAGCAGTGTATATAGTTATTATCGATTTAATTTTTCGTATTTGATCCTCATTTCGCGTGCTGTTCCCATAGAATTTGTTTCAGTCAATATCATCACAATAGAAAATAGAACAAGCCTGTGGATTGTTATATATCGCTTTGTTTCCTGGTATTTCAAATATATATACCTACTGCAGTACTGCACAAATGAAGTCAATTAATTCAAAATTAGTTCCGAGCTTGTATTAATAGGAAATGTCGAATTTTCTGCTCAATATTTAATTTGCATGTAGGTGTACCTCTATTTGGAATAAATTGTATCATTAACATACAGAATGAACCGAAAGTATATTAAAAAAAAATAAAAAAAAATAATTCTAAAACGAACTAAAAAGTAAAAAAAAATAATTTTTGTTGCGCCTAAAAATTTGTGGCACATCTTTTGTTTTATTTAATTATGTGAATGAATTAATATATTTTTATTCTTTTTTTTATACTTTTCTACATTTTTATACAACTGTTGCATTGCCCCACGTTTTTAGTTCCAAGAAAAATTATTTTTTACTTTTTAGTTCGATTTACTATAAGGTGTGCTTATAAGAACTACTTATATTGAAGGTTATTCATATACAAATGTCACAATATAGTAATAAGACAATTTTTTTACCGTCTCCAGGATTCTAGCCCTATTCATAATTTTCTGCATTCAAAGCCTTATACCGCTCGGCTATCAAGATATGTTGTATATGATGTATGTCAAAACTAAAAAAGGGACGTTTTATCAATAATCCTCCACATTTCCTTTTATTGTCATCCAATTCTGAATTATATTAAAAATTTCTAGTCTCTAACCCATCGGGAAATAAGTTTAAAATCATGTAAGTACAAAGTTAGTTCCACCCGGACAACAAAGCGAGTAAATAAAAACGTGATAAAAAAGTTCAGTATTATTATTTTTCACTTTGTAATACTATGACACCTAAATAACCTAGGTATTATTACTATTTAGGAGTGGGAGGATTACATCGAAAGGCCCGGTCAATTACGTGTCATCCAGAAATAAATTCTAACGTCCAGGGCCACGGCCATAGTCTCTCCTCGGTTAAATATAACCGTATTCCAATGTAACCCCTACCTCATGATATTCGTAGGACTATCACGGCAAATAGATAAGCTCTGCTTTATATTAAGAGGGAGCTTTAACAAAATATTCAGGATGCTTTTGATGCTTTCTTACTTGAGCTTCAATATATACATTATGACCCATTTAGTATTGAAGCATTTCTGTGAAACAATTTACAAAAAACAAGAACCAAAAAATATTTGTTTTTATAGGGTACTAATCTGTCAATGTCATTTGACCATAGGACATGTCCACCAACTGACAAGTTGACACTAATGACAGTCGCCTAGCGGATAAACAACTATTTGCATACATTTTAGATTTGAAATTTGGTTGTTTTGTATTGATTTAATGTTCCTTTTTATTATAAACAGGTAGATATAGCTTTTAAAATACATAAGCAATTAAAACAATGTCGAAGAAAGCACCAAATCAAAATTAAATTAACTCAAACACGGCCTAAGAACCACGTTTATCATCAGCGCGTGACGTCACGTGGACTTGCCCTGTATAAACAATAGCAGTAGGGTCCAATATACAAAGAAATGAATAATTATATCACAATTCTCAACATTTATTTACAAAAATAACATTCTCAAACGACATACATATCTTATGAATTGAAATGGGCATTTTTTTTTCGCTGCCGGCCTCCCTCTAGCAACGCGGAAATTCCCAACATTCTCTGTCGGAGATGTGCTTGTCCTATATATACAGTAGAAACGGTGGAGGTTTACCATCACGTGACTGTTACCATACGTATATACGTATACGTCTATACGTTACTATACGTACTATACATTACTATACGTATATACGTATACATATATACAGTAGAAACGGTGGAGGTTTACCATCACGTGACTGTTACCATACGTATATACGTTACTATACGTTTTATACATTACTATACGTATATACGTATACATGTATACGTTACTATACGTACTATACGTTACTATACGTATTTACGTATACGTAAATACGTATAGTAACAGTCACGTGATGGTAAAGCTCCACCGTTTCTACTGTACGTTACTATACGTATTTACGTATGTAAATACGTATAGTAACAGTCACGTGATGGTAAAGCTCCACCGTTTCTACTGTAAGTATCATTCTGTGTATTCAGTTTTCTTGATTTTGACAGCACAAATATGTCTAGACATCTCCAAGTGTTCTGTATAATCCGGTCAATGAACTCAATTGCATAACATTTATTCTAATTAAATATAGAACGCAGCATTTCATCTACTGCACTTGTCACTGTTACAACGACATTGGTGTATATTTAGACACATCTTATGTATTGGTTACACTATAACTATTTTATCCGAAAATAAAGTTTATTAATTTTATTAGAAAGAGCTAGTCCCAAAACAAAAAAGTAAAAGTTGCTAAACAGAATATGCATAAATTTAAACATAGTTCTAATTTATTTGTTCTTCTACTTAGTAAGTACTATTTTTATAATCCCAGGCAAACAGTGTAAATTCCCTAGCTCGTTTTAACTAAGTGACTTGTTTCGAACAGCTGGTTCCTGAAATTTTCTAATTTTATCACGAATTACAGTCGACTAAATATATTATGGAATGATCCAAGATTCCTAGAGAGCTTCAGTTTGTATTGTTATTAAAAAACAAACAAAACGATTACCTTTCAGTTCCTTTAAATATAGGAAATAAAGTTGATGAATTTATTGTAAGGGCTTTTGTATCATCTACAGCAGAGACTCCCAAACTTTTTTGTGTCCTCTTGCCATGTATTTCTGTTTTTGGTTGACCCCCTACTTACCTGATACTGATTTCTTGTAAATTTTTAACTGTATCTATTTTATAAACATATACAGGGTGTTTCATAGTTAAACCACCATAGGTTAACTGCAAGTAGAGGACACTTTGGTGGTTCCAAATAGCCTTGGTTAATAATTGGTCTAACATAATTATTAACAGAGATACAGGGTGTTTTATTCATTTAGTCCAATGCTTTTGAAGGCAACTTTAGAACCACCCTATATATTTCTTTCATTTTTGGTAAGGATATATTGCATTGATAACACAATAAGATAGTGTAATAAAAATAATTATAATACAGGTCTGGTTTAAGAAAAATTTGCAAAATTCGATAATTTCTAAAACAACACCCTGTATATCAGAATTTTTAAAATCCAATAGATTATTCGAAGAGAACAGAAAAAATAGAGCGGCACCAAAATATTTTTCGAAGTGTACATCCCGTTTTACTGCTTAACTTTTAATGTCAAAGTTATTTAAATGTATCATTCGTACGTAATAACTTTAGAACCACCCTATAGATTTCTTTCATTTTTGGTAGGTGTAAGTTACATAAGCATCAAAATCTTATCCTGTAACAAAAACAGTTTTAATCCATGTTCGGGTTAAGAAAAAAAAATAATTTATCAAGGTGCCGCTCTATTTTTTTCTGTTCTCTTCGAATAATCTATTGGATTTTAAAAATTCTGATATACAGGGTGTTGTTTTGGAGATTATCGAATTTTGCAAATTTTTCTTAAACCAGACCTGGATTATAATTATTTTTATTACACTATCTTATTGTGTTATCAATGCAATATATCCTTACCAAAAATGAAAGAAATATATAGGGTGGTTCTAAAGTTATGGCCTTCAAAATCATTGGACTAAATGAATAAAACACCCTGTATCTCTGTTAATAATTATGTTAGACCAATTAACCAAGTCTATTTGGAACCACCAAAGTGTCCTCTACTTGCAGTTAACCTATGGTGGTTTAACTATGAAACACCCTGTATAATAATTGTTTTACTTCATAGGTACTTACGTTTATAAATAATATGTATATGTCTTTATATTATAAGATAGTATAATATAAGTAAATAGGTACTATCAGTGTATGTTGAGATCCACTATCGTGGACCCCCAAATTTTTTTTTCGCTGACGGGTCTACTGGGGGTCGGTATAGACCACTTTGGGAATCACTGATCTACTGGTTCAGGTTCTTCTAGGGCACATTTATCTGAAGAAAATGTTTATGGTGACATCGTAAACATCAAAAATATTATGGAATAGGAAATCATTGAGGCCGTGATTAAAAAACAAGATAACCCAAGGTTGTGATGATATTCCAGCTTGTACGAGGCTGAATTTCTGGAATTGCTTATCTGGTAAACATTCTGTTCAATCCCTCTTTATAGTCTGTAACTTTACCCGATACATGAAAGGAAGTTAAAATTATTTCAGCAATCTAATAAAACTCGCGATCATCTACGTGATAGACAGCACATGACAAAATAATAATCTAATTACACTACGTCCTAATTGACCTGTAGAAAAGGTGCAAATTATTATTACAGATAATAAAATCCTCGATAATTTTTTATATAAATATCTATTACGTTATATTTCACACATGACAGAACAAATAAAACAATTCTGATTAGAATTAATGTTTTAATTTTTCACAATTTCGTTAATGCATAAGTAGATTTAACGGCAATGTGATCTACTAGTAGGTAAAGTTGTATGATTTGGGTAGTAATTTTCAATTATACGTGGACAAATATCAAAAGGAAACCGTTTTATTTAATGAATATGAATCCTTCAATTAAAATAAATATTCCAGTTATAAATTGGTTCATTTACAAAAGTTAAAATACTTTTTGCAACCTTCAAATAAAATACAATTGGATTGTTGTATGGACTTGGGACTTGGTTGTGTATCAAAGGGATAAGGACAATCTTTAATCTTTATCCTCATATTTACCTTTATGTTACTAATTAAAATTAAATTGTTATTGGAAGACTTCACCTTGCGTTTTGTCTCCAACAAATGGTGGTTTTGTGTTAGCATATTTTTGTTACCTTCTATATCTTTTGGTTTTCTCGTATCCTAATTAGAGTTGTAAGTGCGCGTAACAACTTGTTTTTGGTTGATTCTGGTTTTCCACGTGGCGTCTGCCAACTAACCACAATTTTCTGAAATGACTTGTATGTATAGGGTGTTTCTAAATTCATGGGAAAAAATGCAGGTATTGATTGCCTATTTATATTATTTGGGGAAAAAAATGAATTTTGTTGTTGTTCTCTTCATCTTTTAGGAGGGTGTGGGCTGAGAAAATTTTATCATTGGAAAGACCTATCATAATTTTATACGCAATTTTTGTTCGCAAGAATTTAGAAACATCTTGTATATAGAATATTTTTATTTATGGTCGATACATTTATTTGGAAAGATTTTACTATCAGTAAAATATTTCAATCATTATTACAGTGTAACTACTCCAAACTCCTGTTTTATTATTGTTGTAATGAAATTGAAAAATTGGCAACCTGTTCGAAAAATAATTCTTTCGTAATAATTTATGTTTAAAATTTTGGCATTTACTATCAAATTTTCAGTGCCAATATTTCAATTTATCTTTGTTAATTATGTTTGCCTATAATTAACGAATTTTGGCTTAAAAATATAGTTCTAACGATAATAGGGGGTCAGAATTACTGTCATTCGCTTTTTTGTTTTTCGTTTTTACTTAACTGTGTTTTTATTTTTTTGTAATAGTTGATGCTTTGTTCTGCCAATATTAAGAGCAGTGTCAGAAACTAAAAATATTCTGAGATTAGATTAGATTTGATGAGGTGGCTAATCGGCCTACTCCACTGCGGCATTTCCAGATCTATTGTGGTCCTCTGAATGTAGATTACATTCTCCAGTCCGACTCTTTTTAAGTAGCCAATCAGCCCAAATCTTTCATGTACATTCTTGCCGGAGGTTTCTCATCGACTAGCACAAGAAATCGCCCATCCGCCAAGCAGTTGTACTGGCATTGGATGTCCTCTACAGCTTCCTCTTCTAGGTGACATAATCTGCACATAGTCACATGGCTTCGTCTGTCAACCTCATTAGCTTTTCGTGCCAGTTAACCCCTGTTAACATACTTACTACGGATTTGACTGCAGTAGTCTGTGCGTTACAGATCTGGTTTCGCCTTGTATAAAAATGTGTAGTGGAGGCAGATTCAGCAAGACTTCCATCGCACTTGTGGGAGTGGTTTTTATGACTCATGTAATACACAGGCAAGCCCTTTGTGTGTTACTCAA
Source organism: Lochmaea capreae (assembly GCA_949126875.1). Lineage (NCBI taxonomy): Eukaryota > Metazoa > Arthropoda > Insecta > Coleoptera > Chrysomelidae > Lochmaea > Lochmaea capreae. The sequence goes on along the minus strand of OX421402.1, from coordinate 11,123,652 downwards.
TAGCATTACATTTCCCACTTGCAGTGTCTTTGTCCTCCACACTACTGACAAAGGATTTTCGTTTGAGAAAAGTTGAATTTATTCCAACCTATACTGTATATTAATATAATACAGAGTGGGTCACCCTGTTATCTGGCAGTATTCATTGAATCTTAACTGGGATTTCAATTGTCGTAAAATATTCAAGTCAAACAATTATAATTATATTTAATTTTGATTTTACTTCCAAGAACAAAATAAAGGAATCTAAATAAAGCTATCTTTCTGCAGGTGTATAAAAACTGTCCAATATAAATTATTTGATTAAAAAGGCATTTATTCCAGACATTTTCACACAAAAAAAATGTTTTTCTAAGACGGTTATAGCCCCCCTTATTGTCCATAGGGGTTTAAGCTTTTTATTATTATTTTGATGTGCCAAACTTTATATAATCCATTATAATATAATTTTCAATTATTTTTTGTATTAAAATATTTTCGTTAAAGTTTATTCATATATATTTTTTATAAAACTATTTTTATTTATTTACCCATTTTTTTAAATTTCGTTTTATTTATTTATTTTTTTATTTTCATATCACAGAGATGTTATTTGGAGAAAATTCACTAAAAAGCAACCAAAGGAAACTGCAGTTGTATCTCCTTCAAGAATACCTGTAGCCGATACAACTACTTACCGACCTGGTTCCCCTAAAATACCCCAAACTTTACCTTCTACTTTGCATACACATATAGCACATTCGACACCAAAAAATTCCCACGAAATTGTTAATGAGCCGTCATTAAACAACACACTGGAATCTCTAACTTCGTTAAGTCCAATTGCAGCAAACGAAACAACGCAATTCGTTGATTCCATTGAAGTTCTAAGCCAATCATCTACCCCAATATCGATTGATAAATCAGAACCAGTTAATACTAAGGATTCTGTTAGAGTTCCAGAGGGTCCTAAACTGGAACCCCCACCAAAACCACCAAGATCTCCATCCCCCCATCCTTTACGTACAGAAGCTTTTGAAGAAATCGAATATGAAGACGAAGAAGAAGAAGAAGAGGAAGAAGAAGAAGAGGTTAGTAGCGACGGCGAAGATGATGAGAATACTGTCATATACTCAAACCAACTTAATGCTTCTACTGAGTTGAGGTAGATAATTTAATTTAATCTCTTTTTTTGCTGTTCTAGCTATAAGGATGAGTTTTTTTTTTTCATTTAAATAATATATTAATAACTGTAACATACCTATTTATGACAGGGTAGCAGCTGAATACAAAAGACTGAACTGATTGTTTTAATGTTAAGTACGTTTGCTCTATTAATTTGTTAATAAGTTTTCGAAGCTCATCTCTTATGGTCGTTTATGAATACGTATTTATTTGTACTAGTCAAAGTATCGTTTAGTTCTTGTTGTTTTTTACGTTGTGCCAATAAAGGAATTGAACATAAACAAATATTTTTTATTATTTATACTAAACCTATAGTTATGGGAATGTTGTAAGGGAAATTTTGTATTCCCCGAAGGTACTTCAACTTCATTACCTTACGCTGAATTAAACGATTCTGGAAGATAAAATTTTAGTTGAAATCTCGTAGACTGGTAGACTGGGGTTGAAATAAAACCATTATTGATACGATTTTTAATTTTTACCTTTTTCAAGATGTGGATTGGAATATTTGAAAATTTTGTATGATTAGAATGACATTAAGTACAATCCGTAAGGAGACGAGGAACTGGTTGAGAAACCAGTACCTCGCTCACTGGAAGGCTCTACAGGGTCTCAGGCAGTCCAAGCTCCTATTGAAGGGATGGACTGATGGACATGCTAGAGCTGCTCTAGAGCTACCAAGGAGTAGGTTAAAAAGATAGTAGGACTCCTAACAGGGTACTGCTGTCTGAGGAAACACCTCTGTAACCTAGGTTTAGAGGAAAGTCCCCTATGCAGGGGTTGCGGCATGGCTAACGAAACTTCGTACCATATTCTCCTCGGAGTCCCTGTTATGGCCTCTGGGGACATAAACAAGCATCCACTGAAGAGGATTGAGTCCTTCATCGAGGGACTCGGCTTCATGGATGCATAACTAGCAGGAATGGCACAATGGGCCCGCCAGTGGCCTCAGTGCCGGAACCTTGGATTGAGTTTGTCTTGGCCAAGGTTCGCCTGACTAAACTGCAGGGTCCCAGACAGTCCAAGCTCCTATTGAGGGGATGGACTGATGGATAAGCCAGAGCTACTCTAGAACTACCAAGGAGTAGGTTAAAAAGATAGCAGGACTCCTAACAGGGCACTGCTGTTTGAGGAAACACCTCTGTAACCTAGGTTTAGAGGAAAGTCCCTTATGCAGGGGTTGCGGCATGGCTGACGAAACGTCGGACCATGTTCTCCTCGTATGTCCACATTGGGCGTGCTACGCAGGCGAATCTTCGGATTCCCTGTTATGACCTCTGGGAACATAAGCAAGCATCCACTGAAGAGGATTGAGTCCTTTATCGAGGGACTCGGCTTCATGGATGCATAAGTAGCAGGAATGACACAATGGGCCCGCCAGTGGCATCAGTGCCGGAACCTTGGCTTGAGTTTGTCTTGGCCAAGGTTCGCCTGACTAAATTAGTAGTAGTTATTACATTAAATGGAATGGACTGGGATATCATACTTCGGAAAACCTATCTGAAGCTAAGCGGTGTCGGCAAAGGGGTGAGGAAACAAGGCTGATAATCAATATCAGTCAACAGTCGAAGTGATAAGGAAGATGCACGCACGCGCTTGCCAAAAGCAAGTCAGGTGGTTACATAGCAACGGACCGATCTTCACCAATTGCGTTCGTTCGGAGTACGCGGTAATATGATTTTCGCACATTCCTTTTATAGCTTCAGATGCCAAACTATAGTATACGGCACAGGAACTAAATACTCAGAAACTTTGGGAAAACCCCATGCGGAAATTCACAGCATTAGAAAGTGTGCAGAGTTCAATATTGATCAAATATATAAAGGGCTAAGAATATTATCACGTCGAATAATCGAGCAGTTATTAAACCGGCAGTCACGGCGAGAAGGTTCAAGAGCCCCCTGCCAAATCTTGACAGGATCTTCGTACATCGTTTAAAAATAGCTCGGGTATCATTTATGTTATACCCGGTGTAAATGAGTTACGGGCCACCCCTGGAACTTTTAAATGGATTGATAGATTTGTTCAAATTTTGGTGCCAAATCCATGACATTGATTTTCCTTTCTATGTCTAACTATTCAATTTTTTCTACCTTGTCTAATATAAACAAAGTCAATTTCAGGAGCTAGGTAGAAATGTATGTTGTCTACGTCTCATCGAGTGTCGAACACGCTCAAATATTTGAGGCGTATTTCTTATAGTATCACACGCTATCAGAATGCGGTTCTTCAAATCGTTGATATCAAGTATCGATGTGTTAAGTAATGACTAAAGTTAACCCCACAACTAGAACTAACATGGATTTAATGATTTAATTTTGGAGATCGAGATGCAACGGTTGGGATAAGTTGCATCTAAGTATTGCCTAGAAATCTGACTAAAATGTGCTAAAGCATCATAGGGCATGAACCACATGTTTCTGTTTAATATTGAATGAGATGTCACCAAGATGGTTAGGGGGCAAAAAATGGGATCCAATTAAGTAGTCCCCTATAATTTACATCCGCATATTAACTGAAAAAGGATTTTGAAAACGGTGATCTATAATATTGTGCGGGTTTTCGTCTGCACATACGTGATTATTATGAAAATCTATGATGTATACTTCTGAAAAATGTGCCTCATTTGTAAAGAATAAGTTTGCTAGAAATTGGGTTAGGTTAGGATTCAAAAAATGATTTGATATTAAAGTACCGGTTGATAATTTCTTGCGAGTGCACAGAAATTATACTTAAATTTTAGAAAAAATAAAAACTCAAGTTTACTCAGCACCTTTTATATCGAAAGACCCATTTAAACGGGCAATCGCCTCCTGAACTTCTTCGCGTGAATTTAGAGACACAGCCTGTATATACAGTATATACACGGTTAGTTTAAAGTATCTCTCAAACGAAAAAATATTAAAAAATATATTTCAACACGTTGCCAAAAGAGCATATTTTCACACTACAAAACTTACAGGGTGGTTTTGAAAAGTGTATTGACTGCTATGATTGAATTTTTAACTCTGTACATTATATTATTTATGAATCTCTTCGACTTCTAGATTAACTTTGCAGATATCCGTACTTTAATTATTGCATTACATGTATTGATGAAACTATAGTAACACATACATATCTTATGCATGGAAAACAACAAATAAACATTTTTTCACAGTTGTTGCAGGGTTGCCACGAAAATACAAAGTAATTTTTCCTAGAAACAATAGAATCGGAGAAACAAATATAATACAATACAATACAGTTTTATCCTTTTTGAAATAATAAACTACGTATTTAGAAGATGGAAAATGTACATTTACATTATTTACGCTTATTTTAATATAAAACCGATTTGAGGTGCTTCCAATATTTACTTTTAAAGGTTTCAATCCTACTAGATAATAAAAAAATGCGTCCTTCAGAACCGATCTTGACTACGAGTATAAAGGAATTAACTATAGATCGTTTGATCGAAAGTTAGCTACTGCATAACTTTGAGAATCAATATCCAATGCGGCCTTTTTCTCTGGTACAGATAACGTTTGTTTCATTTCATGTCCACAAAGTCTATTAATATTTATTTTAATGCACATTATTTTATCTGGATATTGGTTTACCGATTGCCAAAAAAATTTGGGCGGAAATTCTTTCCATTATCTAATGGACGTGGCTTGAGAATAGAAAAACAGCAAAAGTGGTTATAATGTTTTTAGTTTGGGTAATTCGATCACGCATCTTAAAACCTGGCAATATTCAGAATCGTGTCAAAATTTTTTGGCAAAAGCGCTAAATATTATATAATTCACAAAACATTCTCAAAATATTAAAAAACCTTGTGATTAAATGAAATAAATAATAACACTAGTAGTGGTTATGCTTTTTTGCTGTGGAAAGTTTCATTGAGAAAGTTAACAACAACTATTACACATTTTTCCATACAATATATTATATTAATGTTTTTATAATTGAGAAAAGCCTTTTCTTTCTATTAAAAATATCCAATACCCTTATATCCCAATAAACATTTTCTTTTATATAATAGTAACCGTAAACTTACCATCACTATTTTATACAACTGCAATTTATATAAGCTAAGCATAGTAATATTTCTGTAACTCTTCTAAACCTTTTACAACATTTAAATGGAGCAATTTATAAGAGTTGCGAACACCTTTATTTAGTAACGTTATAAAACCCATAAGTCTATAACTAAAAGTAACTGACATATTTCCCGTACCTTTATAAAACTTCATCTAGGAAAAGGATGTAATGATATTTAGTTTTATTACTGACTTGGTTACTCTTATAAACTTTCCTATAGATTTAATGGTAACCTTACCGTTACTAAATTATTTCTTTGTCAAGCTGTCATCTGTCACATTTCCAATATGTTTTTTCTCTTCTTAGCATACATTGGTTATTATATTGTTTCTTTTTGTTAATTCCACAATTTTAAACATCAGGCAGTATAGTAATTCATTTTTGTCTCCATGTTTATATGATATTAAGATGGATGATGTGATATATTATGTGCACTTTAATTCTTGTCACATCATTTCCACACATAGGGTTGGACCAAAATTATATTGCCAATCATTATTTACTGTAAATGTCAGCAAGGCACTTCTACAAAATTCATTGGCCTTTGAAATATGTATTATTAAAAAAATTCTTATTGAATTTTAAAAAAGAATTATTTTAATTTTTTTAAATTTGTTCATAAAACAGAATCAATAATATGTTCTTACAATATAATGTAAAATAAGAGTCCAATCTAAATTCAGTTTTCCAAAATTTTGTTAAATATTTAATTTTCTATTCCTGTTTATATCTGCGTTTTAGAAAATTATCATGGCGGATAAAGCCTACACCCTTATAAAAATTAGTTACCACAAAATTACTGTCGGTAACACTATAAAACTTAAAGTAACACTATACATCCATAAAGGGTGATTCTATAAAACTTCAAGTCTATTATAAATTATTAAGTGTTAGTTGAGTGTCACAGCACACCACAAGTGATGGTTAGAGAACTTTTGGTGGTAATATTCAAAGGTAAAGAAGAAATTTTGACGTCATTTGTTGATAAAGTGGAACTGGAAGATACCTGTCGATTAACGAAAGTGATGCTTTTTAATTTACCAGAAGATGCTGGCACTACTTGTGTTATTCTGGTAAAACGCCTAGAAACTTTTCGGCAAAATGTACTGCTGTACCTACTTGGTTTTTTTCCAGCTATTAATCATAGTTTTATTCAAAATTTTCTTACACAGTTAATAACCACTCCTATTTTAGGTTAACTTTTTACTGAAACACAAAGAGAAAACATCAGTTACCCAAAGTTTCATGACGTATTTATAAAAGAGCTTAAGTATCTGAAGTTTGAAAAAGGTAAACAACGATGCTATTATAAAACTCAGAAACCATTAGTTTTATTACGGAAGTAACGGCAAACCTTATATAAATTTGTTATATAAATTGAGGTAACGATTACTTAAAGTTTTATAACACAGTCATATAAATAGTTACAACACTTCATTATAAATCTAGAACTTACAGTAATGGCATAACACCCTAATAAACCTAATTTACTATAAGTGTTGCAATAAAACTACAAAGCATTTCCTTATATAATTGTGTAACCTTTATGAATACTCTATAAAAATATCAGTTACTATAAGTCACGAAAATTGTTTATTGGGATGCAATGATAGAAATGCAAAAATTCTGAAGATGTCAAGGGACATAGAAGAAACTTCTTAAATACCCCTGCATTTCTATTATTGATAGAGAAAGAATCAGCCGTTCAACTGCCTGAATGATATTCAGCAGTAGCGTTTGTTACAACATTTAATAAACTGGCTGGCTAATGCTTAGGCCATTCGTACACACAGGGAGACAGACAGAAGAAAAAAGATTAAACTTGCCTTGATGCTGTTCCTAAACTGAATCAGGATCATTGGTTAATTTATGGAGGACAAGGAAAATTATTGAAGAAGGTATACAGAAGCAGAAGGGTAAATGGAATGGTTATTTTTCCTTCCCCTTCTGTGCACCTTCTTCAATCATTTTTCTTGCCCTTCTCGATAAATTAACCAATGATCCTGATTTAGCTCAGGACTACGCTTGGCAAGCTATACAGAAGGGGAAGGGTGAATGGAACATTTTCTTGAATTCCGTATTGCACGGGCAATAAATCTTCCAAAAATTTTCGGAGTAATTCATACGATACGCATGCGTAGACGGGTTATTTTCGTGAAAACTGATGTATGCCAGTTGCAGATTAACCTTTAAAACGTAGCAAACCGTAAACAAACACACTTTTATTAACATAATATTATTTCAATTTCAATAATAACATTTATTTTATTTTCAGAAACGGTGAACCAAATGTTAGATGTTGCAGAAATTTGTTGTTTGTTGGTTTATAAATTTCCTAAAAGGCAATTAATGAGTGTAATATTTTTACTCCACAAATTTTCGCGAGAATTTTTGGTAGTGACATAAAGCAAATTTTAATGACGAAAATTTTCGTGGTAAATTTCAGAGTTTTTTTTCGGCATAATTATTTGCTGTGTAATATTTACGGCTCTTTGTCAATATGAGATCAAAGACTGTCCAGTTTTGTCTATCCATGCCAGTAAAAAGAAAGGCTGTTCTCAATGTAAGGTATTTAATAAAACTACACCTCAAAACTGAATAATTTATATACAAAACAATGCAAAATAAACAGTCTGTACAGTTACGAATTGTGATTTATTCTACAATCGCCAGAAATAGACTAACTATCCAAGGACAAACATAAGCAAAAACTTAAATCAGAACTTGATGTTACAAAAAACCAAAACTGCATTCTATAAATTAAGCTCTAATTGAATAACGCTGGGAACAAAATATAGAATGTATCTAGAAACTGACAGAAAAGTCAGTTGATGCAAGAACAATATTTTCTTAAATTGTTAGTCCTTAAAATTAATATTTTTTAATATGAGGACATCTTGTTATCTACAATTACAATTCAATTATACAATTATCTGGGGATTATACTCTACCCTATCTCAAATAAAATGTGCAGATAACTCAGTGATCGTATATTCAGTTATTAATTGATTTTCTTATAAAAAGTGAAATAATGTTCAAGATTAAACAGCGATATTTATTATTAATCTTAGCCTCCGGTATATGTGCTTTTATGTATCATCATGAAAATCTAAGTATTTTATCTGAGAAGTAAGTACTGTTTTAAACGATATTCGATAAACCTTGGACATAGTACCGATGAGTTATCAAATAGCATAAGTACCTCGCAAATAAATTGATAATACTAATAAATTGATATTATCGATTGTACACATAACGTTATATTGTAAATTTTATAAGGCTATTCATCAATAAAAAATTATAATGTATAATATACATGGTTATATTTTATACCGTCCAAAATTGAAAATAAAAATTGGTATAGGACATAAAAATGGTGATAAAACAACATGACAATTTGAGTACAATAACGAGTCTACGCTCAATGTATTTTTTTCGAAAATAATATATCTAATAACTTGGTCGTAGATGAAGTGAAGTGTGTACATATCGAGTGCTAATTATAAACTGATTTGTGTGGTTTATATACCTACAATCAAACATTTTGAAAATTCACAAGCTGCTAAAGTTCGTTTCAAAGGAGTTGATAGCACAGAGCGCCTATAATAAACGGAAAACGGAGATCGGGTTTCTCAAAAAATGTTATCTCCTATTTATGTTATACAATGTATCTAGACTAAGAAGAAATAAATTGTGACCAGGCCACCCGGTAATCGGTTAAATAACAATAGGTAATAAAATGCAAATGAAGCATACGCAGTGAACCAAACGGTCCATAGTCGTAGAACAGGGTTATTTATGATTTTTGCCTAACGTTTATTGTAATTAATATTATAATGAAAATACAAAGTAATTGTGCACTAAGATTTATATACTTTAACTATAATATATACAGCATTATTAACTAAATTCTTCATTAGAAAAGTCTGATGAATCGTCTTGTTAATAATTAACGGTTCGATCTCTGTACTTTCGTCGATTGAGTCGTCAAGGTCCCACATTTTCCCCTCCTCAGCTATAACATGTTTTATGGCGCTTTGCCAGTTTTCGGCAGTCACATTCGCCAATGAATCCATCAAAAGTTGCCGTACTTCTTTAAATTTAAAAGTTTTGTTGTTCCTGGCAACATAACCTTTGACTTGTGCCCATATAAGCTCTATTTCAGCTCACAATTGTAAGGGGGTAAGCGATGTACAATAATACCTCTACCTTTTGCCATCTCATCGATTACAAATTTTTAAACTTTGCCTTACGCTGTCTAACAATTTGCAGAAAGTTCTTTTTTTACTATTGTATCATCGAAATTTAAGGCTTTACACTGCAGCTACTCAATTATCGCCGCTTTTTTCCATGAACTTGTGGGAAGCTTCTCTACTAATCGAGAATGATAGCTGGCGTTATCCACTATAATAACTTAATTCTAGGGAATGTATTCGATCATTTGTTGGAAATATTCCTCAAAAACGTCAGCCGTCGTTTCTTCGTGGTAGTCTTTGTTTAATTAGATTGAAATTCCAATAATCCTTGATCCAAAAATCCGTTTTCACAGTCTATATGGGTTATAATAAGCCTGCGTCCCTTTCCAGAGGTAAGTCTTAATCCTGGTGACCAAACCCTCCATGACAGCTTGTCGGGAATTCAGTATATTTTTATCTTGCCACGTTCTGTTTTTCCCACCAAAAGTTCATTCCATGAAGAATTCTCCACACTCTAGTTCTTGATAGTTGTGGCAGGTTTCCGTCATTCTGGGCGGCTTACACAATCTTGTCCAATGTTGGTATTTCTTTTGCGAAATACATACACACTGTTTTTAACATCGTCGTCAACTTCTAATGGTTTCTTTTCCGGGTGGGGAATAGGTTCACCGAGGTTCCGGCATTTTCTCTCACGTAAAAATCTATAAATCGTTGATTCTCCTACCCCTATCATATTGGCACAGTTCGTAATTATATCGCGAACAGAACTTGTGTGGTTTTGGTGCACAAGAGCGTCATGAACGTTCAGGATTAATGTTTTTTCCCGCAAAGAATATGCACTTTTACTAACTCGTTGAATATGAATTGGAGAAAAACTTATTTAGACGAATAGACGTTACTTGATAGTTGCCGAATACCAACTACTTCAAATTTTATTCTATACATTAAATATATACATTATACATACATTAAATATTAACAGGAAATTGGGTTGTACCTGTACAGGTTACGGGGCAGGTAGATCCGTCGCGCCTATGGTTTACAACTATTTTATGGTCCGAACCCCCGAACGTACTATCAACTCCACTGGGACAGACTTTAGTTTATGGTGTTATCTGCAAGTAAAAATATTTCCACTTCATTCTCAACTTTCATTCAAAATTTCATAATGAATGCATGTCTCAACTGTAACGAGCTGCTCCCGAGTCAGCCGATGACTGTTAATGCACGATAAATCCTGGTTTCCTACCTTAGTCATCTGTAATGAGATTAGGTAAAGGTAAAGGTGATTTTTCGAACTGTACAAGCTGCAAAAATAATTTTGAAAAATCAGAGAACACTGATGGATAGTCAGTTCAAATCAATTAAAATTGATGATAAAGCTTTTAGTCAGCTAAAGTAACCTGCAAGATTTAAGAACAACTTTAAACCAACGAAATAAATTGGAAAGGAGAATTCAAGGAAGCACCCAAACAAGAAATAGTTTGGTTCACTGACGGTTTCAAAACTGACACCGGTACTGGCGCTGGAATATACGGTCAATTCCCCAGATGTGACATTAGTCATTCACTGGGAGTAAATACCACTGTATTCCAAGCAGAAATCTACGCAATTGACTCATGTCTGAGAGAAAACATAAGGAAGGGATACAGCGGTAAAACATTCATATCTGCTCAGACAGTCAAGCGTCAATCAAAGCACTTAATAGTAGTACAATAAAATCCAAACTTGTCTGGGAATGCTTAGAAAACCTCAAAAAACTCAGTGCCACAAATAAGGTAACCCTGAATTGGGTGCCAGGTCACAAGGGTATTGAAGGAAATGAAAAAGCAGACGCCCTGACACGAGAAGGATCGGCAACCGGCTACACCGTCCCTGAGCCGACAACCGGTGTAACAAAGGCTTCGGTAAGGACCACATTAAACCAGTGGGTGCACAAACAACACCTCAAATACTGGCAAACAATTTTGAAGCTCAAACACTGTAAACTGATGGTTAAACAACCCATACCAAAACTTACTGAAGAAATCCTAAAGTTAAATAGGAGAGATATCAGGCTGGTAACCGGCCTTATGACCAGACACTGCGGCCTGAGAAAGCACCTTCACACAATGGGGATCTTCCAAGAAGAACCTATATGTAGATTATGTGGTGAGGAGGACGAAACAGCCACCCATATAATTTTCGAATGAGAGGCTCTACGTTGGTGGAGGTATAGACAGATTGGGCCGGATGACCCTGTATCCAACCTCACCGAAAGAGATACTGTGAAGAGACTTCTAGATCTCATCAAGGTCACAAATCTTCTCACGGACTAGCAGACAAACAGGACAATACAACAAGCCAACGGCTGCAGTGTTGGGGCCCACTAACCCGGCCTGTTTCGTCTGATTACCAACCAACGTAGGTATTGATAATGGGGAAAATATTTTTACAATTAAGTATCTTAAGGGTACCTCTTCTTCAAAAAAATTAGTCCCAAGCTCTACCAATGGATTTTCATGTATTCCAATGTATGTTCATTAAAGGCCAAATTATTTGATGTTACTGCTTTTGTTCAGCATGAAAAACCTTCTGTGTTTTTGATAACTGAATCATGGCTGAATAGTGCGTAATATTATTTTAGATACTATAGTTTCTCTATCAGGTTATAAAATTTTTTTATATACTACCTCTAATTGGTAAATCTGACCATCTGCCTCTATACAAGTAATAAAACTAAGACATGTTATCCAGGCATGTATCCAGAAACAGAAATGGAAATTTTTGAAGAGGTCAAGGTCAGAGGCCTTAGATGAACAGTAAGTAATTGTCAAGGTACAAAACAACACGTTAAAATATAGGTTTTGTTAGAAACATTTTTAATCTTCCGTTAAAAATTGAGTTATTATTATTACCTATAGTTACAAACAATCTCATAATTATAAAAAGTATAAGTAGGTAGTAAGAATAATACAAAGACAATATTCGCTTTTTTTTATTAGCCATAATGTCAAGTATTTTATCAGGAAAAACATCGATGTCCCAGTGTGTTGAGAGCACAGCCTGGGAACTTAGCCTTTCGTGTGATATTTTATTTTTTAGAAAGGTTTTTACCCTTTTAAGAGTAGAAAAAGATCTCTCGACACTGGCTGTAGCAACAGGTAAAGTAGAAAGAATAACCAGTAAATGATGAAGAGCAGGGAAAACATTTTTGGGTTTTAGGGTTTCGGTATTTCTGTCTAAATCTTCACCCACTTGATTGCACCATAAGTAGTATTCACCCCAAAGAGCAGACAGCGAGTAATTATCTTCAATATACATAGAAAGCTGCTCTAGCTGACTTGCATTTTCATTTGAGGCAAAGCCTGGTAATCAGCTTTGAAAAGCTATTAGTTTGGTTGAGTTTGTTTCAAAACGATCTAGTAGATTCAAGTTGATCGACGATAAGTTCCTCTATGTTGCCAATAGTTAAGCAATTGATTTTTATTTTTAAACTTAGACATTTTAAAAATAATACTTTCAAAATCTAACTGTATGCCGTTCAATATGTCTATACATTTTCACTTTACTGCTGTACCTACATAAAAATTATGGAATCATCGTTTTTCTAGTATGTGTTTGAAAACATTTCGTAGGGGGGGTCCGGACCCCCTGGATACAAGCCTGATGTTATCGATAAAGCTACGATTAGACAGTGAAAGATTAAATATCAACTTATAAATAGAGATTTCCCGAATGTTGATTGGATTAACGAGATTAATGGAAACGTAACACTTTGCCGATCTCCCTTTACACGTTAAAAGTGACATCTCTATGTTTGCCGATGACACTAAATTATATACTCAACCAGGTTCAACTACGGTAGGATCTTAAGGCGTTGTTTGAGTGGACTAAATTGTGGCTCTGTGTCAAAGTGTTCAGTGCTGCATTTAGGTAGGGATAATCCTTGATATAGATATGCTCTGTCGACCATTAGTTTGGACTGTTGCCCAGCAGAAAGATTTGGGTGTTATTTTGGTCTGATTACGTAAATAAAGCTAAATCTTCACTTTTCCTTTTTATCAAAAACGTTCACTTAAGGAACTTTATGGCGGTGTTTAATACCTACACAAGACCGATTCTAGAATTCGCTGGACCTGTGTGTAGTCGGTAAATGACTCTAATCGTCTCGAAATGATTCATAGTTACTTACGGTCGACGTCGTCCTCCGACTAAAGCTAAAGTCTTTTGTCTTTTCTGTCTCCTATCGAAATTGGTTAAATTGGTATGTTCACTTCCCTTGTATTATACTCGTAATCATTTGGCAATTCACGTGGGACAGGGTAAGAAGATTTTCAGGTTGATAGTTTTCTAGCGAAGCTCAAGTAAGAAAAAATATAGAAACTAATGACGACTGAGATGGATTACCAAAAACAACATCACTTTGGAATCACTTTGTATAAATTTTTGTTGAAATGATTTGCTAAGCAATCTATTGATAAATGTGAAATCGCGCTCTGAAAATGCATATTTATCTGAAATAAAAAAATATACGTGTGCTCAAATAATTTTGTGGTATTTAATTGTGTACGGTGAAAATTCAATAAATTTCTGTCAATTCCATAATTCTATAACTAGATCACAGAGCGTAAAATGTATATTTCGTTTTCGAAACAAGATTTTAACTTTTGAACGCGATTTAAATACGTAGAACAATCCTATTGGTCGCTTACAATCGACGTCAGGATGGTGGGAGAAGCGAAAAGCTCTCTTCTATACAGCGCGCGGAAAATTTCAGTCGGTTCATACTTTCGTGAAGTGTGTACCTAGTCGAAGGTCTTTACCTAAGTTCAAAAAAGGTAGACAAAAATTTTTTTAACAAGTTTTCTTCACCCATGCTTTTAAATAAGTGACGAACTAACCATCAATGCTTTTAAAATCAATAAACAGAAGCTTTAGTATAAAGAAAAGTTTTCAACATTTTCAAGCTTTTCAAATCGCGCAAGTATCTCATTCCATTATTTTCATCAAAGTTTAGTTTTAAGATGTATTTAACAATTTGTAGCTTGAGCTTTCCTTGCAAGGTTAACATTTTTGTATGTAACTGAAAGATAATCGTTTTGAGCGTTTGATTACATATTCACAATGCTTCAAATTCATGTTATTATCCATTAGAGAAAATTTTTATTCGAAACTATAGTTACGTAACTCATAAACGGCACTAGTAAACTCTCCCCATTTTTATGAGGAATTAGCTTACATAAAGGTCAAAGGAAATTGTAGATAGTGATTCATGCTTTAAATTGCTAAATTGTTTAAACACATCTCCCTTCAATTGCACAATTGTTTAACAAGAAAAACCATAAAGCCGCTTGAACAGAAATTTACTAAGTAGTTTTAGAAAATCTATAAAGCATTTTATTGAAAAAATGTATTACCATCTGGTGTTACATAACAATCAAAAATATCATAAAATTTTATATCTAAATACTTGAAAAAAACGTTCAAATGATTAATATTCTTTTTAAACAGATTCGACGTTTGACAAATCGCGAAAAGATAACATAATTATAATCTAGTCGTTCACAGGTAGGTACATTGTTTGCCAAAAAAATTATATGCTCATAATTTATTGATTTGACACTGTAGCTCTAAATTAATTTGAATTTTGTTACACAACATGTTACATTACATACTTTATTTATTTCATTTTTAAACTTTTATTGTAAGTTGAAGCTTAATAGCGGATTATTCGAATGTCTTATTGTTCTATAATTAAGGTTTTCTTCCTCCAAATTTACTAATTTTTACTGTCCCTTCATTGAGTACGTCCATAAATAATTTATTCTAATTTCCTCTTTGATTGTATTGCTACTGGGTAATATATTGAAAACTACCCTTTTTAGTCGTTTTAATAAAGGAAATATTCAGTTTTCACCTCTCAGGAGGTATCATTAGGCTGTAATTATCAGTATCATATTATCTTTTTAATAAAACTTCATTGAAACATTCCCTGGCGATTAAAACTGTATGCAAAGTATTATTATTACTTCACTTGGCAACAACTTAAATTGGCTGGTTGCCTGTCGTTTAAAATGTTTAGTCAACAATTTCGATGTTAATAGGAGTTGATTAAATTAGATTGCACTTGTTAATACAAAACGTCCGAAATTAACTCCGGCCGGAACTTGAATGTTCTACATACGTAACACAACAAAAAAAAACTAATTTGTGGTTTTAAAACGAAAATATTTTTACCATAAAAGTCGACCTAATTGGTGAAAATCTATAAATGATTATCTTTTCCGCATAAGAAAATTTAAGACCTTTATAAAAAACAGTCATTTGATGTAAAAAACGGGTTAACCTAATTCACTCTATTATGAGGTTTCAGCTTGGTATTGATTCAAATTTTCACGGCCAGGGACACATAACATAGCAGTGATGTAGCAAAATATAACTGGGTACATCATTTCTAAATAATTCAGACGATGAGCAAAGAAAGTTCCTCAATAATTTCTGATAAAAACAAAATAAAACTATTGATACAAACTCATCATTTTTTCCATTGCATAATCAGGTTTTTCGTTTACTAATTAATAAATAGTATTCTAGTCAATTAGACGTTGATAAAAATAAACTTTCTAACAAATAAGTTTCATGCCAACTCTTCCAAATAGACACTACATATGTCTAGGTGGGATTATACAGCAAATAAAATAAAATAAGGAACAAAATAAGAAAGATGAACATACGCATCTATATGAAAGTGTACCTATTTTACCTTATTTCTTGTATAAACAGCAAATAAAATAAAATTAGGAACAAAATAAGAAAGATGAACATACGCATCTATATGAAAGTGTTCCTATTTTACCTTATTTCTTGTATAAACAGCAAATAAAATAAAATAAGGAACAAAATAAGAAAGATGAACATACGCATCTATATGAAAGTTTTCCTATTTTACCTTATTTCTTGTATAAACAGCAAATAAAATAAAATAAGGAACAAAATAAGAAAGATGAACATACGCATCTATATTAAAGTGTTCCTATTTTACCTTATTTCTTGTATAAACAGCAAATAAAATAAAATAAGGAACAAAATAAGAAAGATGAACATACGCATCTATATGAAAGTGTTCCTATTTTACCTTATTCTTTTATAAACAGCAAATAAAATAAAATAAGGAACAAAATAAGAAAGATGAACATACGCATCTATATGAAAGTGTTCCTATTTTACCTTATTTCTTGTATAAACAGCAAATAAAATAAAATAAGGAACAAAATAAGAAAGATGAACATACGCATCTATATGAAAGTTTTCCTATTTTACCTAATTTCTTGTATAAACACTTTCATATAGATGCGTATGTTCATCTTTCTTATTTTGTTCCTTATTTTATTTTATTTGCTGTATAATCTCACCTTCTCTTTTTATACCCTCAGTGCGAAGAAAATAAGAAATTGATTAATTAATGCGCGGTAAAAATACATCAAAACTTCCTCAACTCCCATTCAATTTAGAAGGAAAATTTTCAGAAATTCTGTAAAACAATGATTTAATATTTTTATGTATAGATACTTTATCTACAGACATGATGTTAATCGCCCTCCCATGAGATATTGCTGCTAGGTTTGTAACTTGACCTTAGATTGTTACGAAAATTATGTACGTAATACACCTTATCAATTGGAGATATATCGTTGAGAATTTGCAACAAATAAAGTTTGAGATGAGTGCTTGATAACGTGATAATATTGTTTTATAGTTCTGCGATTGATATATTGATATTCAATCACTTTGTAAAAGTTTGCTGGAGGCTAGTGTCATAAACTAAGGTACGTTTAATAATATTACCTCAATCAATTTATTGTTTATTTTAAAACCTAAACAAATCCACATTCTACTTCAGTAAAATGCATCGTGATATTATTTTTTAGTATATATGCTTTGAGTGATTTTAATTTATGGAATTTTTTCAAGTTTCACCTATAGTTTTCCCATATTCTTCCATAAGTTATGGTTTTCTAAATTTCTAAAGTACTACTTACATTGAAAAATCTTTTTATATTCTGATATATTTGTTAATATTTCCAAAAAACGATCTTACACATGGGCGCCGCCAGGATTACTTTCAGGGAAGTACATCTGCATCTACATATTATACTATTAACTAATAAAATAAATAGAATTATACATTTTACGTGTATATTATTTAGATAAATGTAATGTCAAATCGGATGAAGAATTCCTCGAATATGTACCGGTAAAATTGAAAAAGTCATTTCGGAAACCATTAGGTATTTTGAATTAAATAAACTTTCTAGGGGTGCTGTAATTTCAGGTCACATCCTTCAGCCCTATTTTTCTATTCTGTTTATATTGAATCCTGTAATTAATGACCTGAATACTGTTATTACTGGGACTACAAAGGACATAATAAACTCTTTTTAGAGAGACTACTTTGGACAGCAAAGTACAACAGTTTCAGAAAACTATTGTACACATTCAATAACACTTTCGCAGGACGCGACAAGCTCTAAAATTACTACAACATACCTTGCGACACTTTTAGTAATTGCTGCAGAAAGACTGGAAGTTGAATTTAATTTTCAGAATATTCTTTTCTTCGCTAAAAAAGCGAAAAGATCATGAATAAATTTGGACAGTAATTTAAACGCCCTCAGTATCTATTCAAACAGTGACTTAATTTAAAAAAAAAATTCTGACAGCGGCGCCCATGATGAGTTTACTTACATATCTATTTTCAGCCAAATTGAAAGTTTTATTGATGATATTAACTCCAAAAAGAAATAAAAAGCGTATCTAATGACTTGCTCTCTAGTTTAAAATAGTCAAAATACAAAATATTTTTATTTTTAATATTTTCGGGAAAACTGTGAGCGTTAACGAAACATGCAACAAAAAAAGTTTTGCTGTCTTAAGAATAACTGATCTCGGCCATCCTATTGCTCTTGATGTCTTTCTTCCATAGTTTTAATGTCCCTATTAACTATTTCGCTACGTTTTTTACCACAGTCTCTTATATTTCTTGGAAAGTACTCTAGGTCGAACTATTCCCAGGAATTGTACTTGTTAAGTCACCAAAACAAATCCCATCTCCTTTTCAAGCTTTCTCAACTTACTTCATAAGCCCCTACAAAATATTTGTTGGTTACCTTCTGTTTCCCTTGAATTATGATATTCATAAAAAGCCAATTTCTATATTTCTGTTAACCCAGTACTGATTCGTAGCTCTCCTGTTTCATACACAAAAAACCAAGGATATTGTATATATTCTGTGCTGCCCAAGGACGAACAATTTTTAGATTAACAGAAACTGTAATTTTTGGTATGAAATTTCTATTTTGACCTCCAAAAATATTTCTTCACTTAATATGCCTTTGATCACAAGAAATTCAGTTAGCTTACATATCGCAAATTAGATCCGCAAGACGAAACTTGATGGACTTAATAGGATCAGCACATTAAAATTATCTGAAATTAATTTTTTTCGTTTTTCGGCACAAAAAAAATCGTATTGTATACATTTTAACGAATAAATTGAACACATACAGTTACTGAATCATTTCGTGAGAAAAATTAATTTTGTCTTATCTTCTCGAACCCATTAATGTGTGGAATTTGGAAAAAACATTATGATATAATTATTCTAGATAATAATGTATCATTTTAAATTAAATACACAGGTACTAGAAAATATATGATTGTAATCAATACTTAATAATTATGAATCCTCATTACATGAAACGAATGGAAATTCACCTGTAAAATTTACTGCATCGACCCTAATTCACTAAATATATATCAGATTATATACCTAATTCGGATTTACAGTAAAAAATGGGTGTTTAATTTCCATCCCGGTAATGATAAGTACAAAAAACTGGATTTCAAATTAAAAGGATAACGAGTCTAGTGTGCTGCTATTTACATTTCGAAAACAGTGGACAAAGACAAATGCTCATCATCAAAGCTGTATAAATCAAAAATTCGTTGTTATGTAATCATTGGCATAGTAAAGAGCATGGCAATGTTGTTTTAATATTTTACCGAAAAATTTTGGCCAAGATATGTCAAAAATTGTTATCAATCAAAACAATGTGAACAATACAACTTTAGTACAAAACATTTTCAAAATACAAATAGGAATTCAAATTTTATTAATCTTCAGCTGAAGATAACGCAAAATTGATTTATTCTGATCTTACGATTTTTTTATGCTCTTTAGACCTACTTCACTGCGTCTTCTATTAATACTTACTAGAGTCAACCAAACCTAAAAGGTAGCTGAGCAATGTACAGGAAGTTTAAAAAAAGGGCGGCCCTGATACTAGGATAGGTGGCACTGAAAAATAAGTGGGGGCTGCTTAGCAAAACATTTTCGTATTAGCATATTCAAGATAGAGGATGTTGGGAAAAAATTCGAAACTACTGGCAACTATGAAGTTTTGTGTGAATATGTTTTAAAAGCTGAATGTCGATACGAATATTTTTTATTAAACAGACTCATTAATTTTTTTAGTGTTCTACTTGTCTTAGTAACGGTGCGATAATTGTGAGTCACCCTGTATACTATTTCTCATGTTCTTAGAACATTGTTGATAATTTTTAAAGTATCAAAAGTAATCAATATTTATCCTTATCTATGCCTTACTTGTTCTCAAGCTTTGGCTTTTTCCCTGTTCTTAGAACATTGTTTTGATAATTTTTAAAGTATCAAAAGTAATCAATATTTATCTTTGTCTATGTTCTTCTTCTTCTTGCGGTGCCTTACTTGTTCTCAAGCTTTGGCTATTTCCCTGAAAATTTTCTGGAACTATTCTTTTTTTGTTGCTCTACTGCAATTCCAGTCTAGCGTCCGAAATTAACTGAAATGCTTAAAATCAAAATAAGGACCTCAAAACTGTTCAAGTATTGCCTATGAAATAAATTTGACTTTGTTCACCGTCTCCATAACTTAAATCCAGCAAATAATAAGATTTTATATAAAATAAGTAAAATTACATTTTCACTTTTAACATCCCTCCAATTCATTTGAAATTAACAATATATATGTTCGTGTTTTTTGAGAGGAAATAAAGTTTCATTTATTTTGTGAATTTTAAGAGACATTCTCGCGGAAAAGTCGGTAGATGTGCTCGTGTGCCACCGGAGGGCGGAAAATTCGATTTGTCAGTTAGAGACGCGTTCGTTCAAAATGCGTCGGGTATCGATTAAGGGGTGAAAACTGCGCCCCTGTACCAGAAAATTGAGTACTCGAGTAGCGTCGCGGTGGCAGGATAGTCAGTAGGTGGAGTGTCACTAGACCGGGAGGCCGGGAATATACATAGCGTTGTGAAGACGGCTCGAGGAAAATCAGAAAATTTGAAGGGCAATACAGTAGGTCTGAAGAGCAGGCAGAAGGGCGTCATCTAAAACACTCATGCCGAAAAGTCCATCCAATCACTTAAACGTAGTGTTAAAGTGTTTTTTCATTTAGCTAGATACTAGATTCAAAGATGGGTGGTTGTGCATCCAAGGAAAATAAAAAAGAGAAACAGGACGATACCGGGTTTGTACAAAATACATATCCTGTTGATGTCTATATGCATGGGTCAATAGCACGATATGGGATGAGCCTGGATATGTGTCAACCGCTTTTTGTAATTGTCATTGTCTACTTTCTGCTCAGAAGTACGCATTATTTTTATTATTTTCGCTCTATACTTTTATTCGTTCGATGCACTTTTACGCTTCTCTTGTCACATTCGCCGGCATTTTAGCACATGTAATATGCCGGTCGGCATAGACAAGGCCAAGGGGTTCTTGCACCCTGTGTCTACTATGTGCTTCGCGCTCTTTTCAGAGAAAGGGTGTGTTTTACTTTATGATACAATCTCACATTTTCAAGCACAAAATTTTGTGTGTATGTTTGTTTAAACATTTAGCAGTTTAAAATAATTTCTCAATATATATTTTTCTAATTTGATTTTTGTTGATGGTTATATGATAAAAATTAATCAAAAAACTTTTTGACGTTTCGCTCTGGTTTGAGAGCTTTTTCAAAATATTTATTTAAAAAATGTCATTATGAAGTAATAGAATATTTACAATTGTTACTATAGAATTTGGTGATTTAGTTTAAACATTTGGAAGTTGAGAAGTTAAATTAAAATGATATAAGTAGATACTTATTATGATATTATGATAAATTTGACAAGATATCAAAAACTTGAGTCAAATTTATCATAATTTAATAAAATAGCCAGCTGCAATCAATAACTACACATTTTTAATCTATTATTCAAATATCGTAAATTTAATTCTAAGATAAGTATCTACTTATATCATTTTAATTTAACTTCTCAACTTCCAAATGTTTAAACTAAATCACCAAATTCTATAGTAAAGATTGTACATATTCTATTACTTCATAATGACATTTTTTAAATAAATATTTTTAAAAAGCTCTCAAACCAGAGCGAAACGTCAAAAAGTTTTTTGATTAATTTTTATCATATAACCATATACCCAAGAAACAAAAATCAAATAAGGATTATAATCAATGGTTAAAGAAAATATATTAATATATATTTTTCGTTATAGCCACGCCAGTCGTTAAAAAAATATGATTTTATTTTGTGCAAATGTAAAATTTTTCAAAGAGCAATCATATACAGAATGTTAACCAATAGTATCCTTTTACTAAATTCATAAAATCTATGCAGCCCATGGATAACTTTCAGTGAGCTCAATAAAAAAACTTTCAAGAAATATATGAATGAGGGAGTTAAAATGACTTGAGTGATAAAAATTTTGCTGTTCTCAAAATATTTCGTAGATTGCGATTATAATATTGTGGTAAAAGTAACACCTATAATAATTATACATTCACAAATCTTTACAATGTATTGATTTATTGAAATTAACTCATAATTATACAAGAGAAGTGTTAAAGTCGTAATGTACTTATTTTCATAATATAACTTTTTTTTGTTTCTTGTGATCTAATGTCAAAATATTTCGCTATAACGATCTAATCTAAATTTATATTATTTTTATAGGATATTTGACAGTATTTAATAGTTTTTATTTAAAATTTAATTCAATTTTATCAATCCTAGATATAAAAAATGCCTTAAATATTTACTTTGACCTTAAATAAACCTCTAAAATAATATGTCCTTTTTGATCAGTTGCCAAATTTTGATGGCATATACCATTTTTGATTTGTTTATTAACAGTTTCAGTTTAATCTGCCATAAATAATTTTGATTCATTTAAAATAGTTTTTAATATGTTGAAGTTAGATCATAAAAAATCTACATTTTATATAACTGCATTTTATGTGTACCTATCAGGAATGCTTAGATGTGGAACTGACACGTCAAAAATAAGATGTAAATGTTTGTATAAAATTTCTTTTTGGTCCTACTGTTAAATCCAGAAAGTTTCTGCTTGTTTTAAATGTTTATACAATTAATTAAATATTGCTATATCGAAAGTAATAAGTGTTAATTCACTTAAGCGCACGAGTCTTTATGAAAATTTAACTTACATCTTTTTTGAATACCTACAAATTTCAAAATATGGTGGAGTTCCGACTGTTGAAATAATGGCGAAGGAACTCTGAACTACCTGCAATACAATTTTTGTGTCTTCTAATCTGACATATAATATTTCTTTTTGTATTATACCACATCTTTTAGTATTTTCAATAAATCTAGCAATTAATCAAAGTTGATGATACCAGCTACGCTATGGATCTCAATATAAATATAATTTTAAATTTAGACAAGCGAATGCACCTCGAGTAAGACGGAGATGCTTTTATTACGTAAACAACGTTTCTCAAAACAATAAAAACTGACTGTATGCATAAGTCAAATGGAATTAATCATTTTTAATCACTTAATTAAACGTCATGCACAAAACAAATGTGACAATTTTTCTGTTAACAAGCAATACAATAAATTCGTGGCTGAATGGATCAAGGTATCCAAAGCCATTAAAAAAAAAATTTCTGTTTAGGTTTTGGCTACGGGTTAATAAATGCATAGTTTTTAATTGATAAATATATGTCATAAAATCATGAGATGAAAAACAGATTTTCATTTACAAATAGTATATTGTGTCACAAGGGCAGATAATGAGCTTTAGCAGCCCAAGACAATTAGCTAATTAGTAAGGGCAGCTAAAGCGTTTCCTGCACGTATGACACACAACTGTGTTTCGCCTACCGAATAAACCAAAAAGTAGGAAAATATAACAAAATACTGACGTTTAATAAAAACTTCACGTGAAACGTCAAAGTAATTAAGTAACAGATGATGAAAAACTTCAAAAATCGTGGCGTTATAAATTTTCTGCTTTTCTATCCTATTTTTTGTGTTCAGGTAGGCGAAAAAAAATTTACTGTTGTGGAAAAGTTCAACCAATGGAAATAACTTGAAAAGGGAAGCGTACACCTATATTGAGGTGTGTAATATTTATCAATAAATGCTTTCGTCAATGTTGCAGGGGCTTATGTTTTTTTCCTTCTCGGATGCTGGTTCTATCGCCAGCTGCACCTCAGCCTCTTGCCTCTTGGGTTTTTTTGTATCTAGGGTTACATGTTAAAAATAAGTCCAGTAAATATGATTAGAAAAAATAACGACAGTTATGCGTGTCACTGTCTAGAGATAATTTGGAAAATCAATATAATCGTATTTACTGGGATACCTTCGAGAATCTGTAAGTGAACACAAATGAAAAAATTTGGTAGGTATACCTAGGTACTATTATATTTACTAATAAAACATTATTGATTGATACAAAAATAAGTCTGTCAGTTGCCATTATGTTTTTGGGGATTTCATTGTCCTTCCGATCTTTTTAATTTTATATATTTACTATACATTCAAATATTAAATCATCTTCGTCATTGTATCTGTTCTATCTTGTATAACAAATTACCGAATATTTTAATTTTTGTGTTTACTGGATTTTACTATGGTGAAGGATATCCGATTTTGTTTTGAAACTAAAAGTATGGGTATTCTTTACAGAAAAGCCACCATGGTTGACGCCGCCGTTTTGGAAAAACTTGAAAGCGGATTCGCTAAAATTAAAGATTCCAACTCAAAATCCCTCTTGAAGAAGCATCTCTCCCAAGACATTTTTGACAATCTCAAGACTAAAAAGACACCATCATTCGGCTCCACACTTCTTGATGTCATCCAATCCGGTAAGTTTGTGTATTAATAAAAGCTATCTTCAACTATGTTACATCACAAAGCAGAAAATTATCTGCCTTTCAAGGCAGTGTTACTTGGATGGTTACAAATTCACATTAAATATCAAATTCCTTTTCAAAAAACAGTTCATGCCTTATATAACATAGCTATTCACTTTTCTCATTTACAATTGAAATTTTTGCAGGCTTGGAAAACCATGATTCTGGAGTAGGTATCTACGCCCCTGACGCTGAATCTTACACCACCTTTGCTGATCTCTTCGACCCCATCATCGAAGACTACCATGGTGGATTCAAGAAGACCGACAAGCACCCTCCTAAAAACTGGGGTGATGTTAGTGTTTTTGGTGATCTCGACCCCACTGGTGAATTTGTAGTATCTACCCGTGTCAGATGCGGACGTTCTTTGGATGGATACCCATTCAACCCATGTTTAACTGAAGAACAATACAAAGAAATGGAACAAAAAGTTTCCAGTACACTCTCTGGACTTGAAGGTAACCTCATTATCAAATTCATATAGGTCTCATTTTCTGAGACTAATTGGAATTACAATATTTATTTACACGGTTTTCGGCCTAATGTTGTAAATAAAGTATTTCATTGTTTTATTTTTCCAGGTGAACTGAAAGGTACATTCTACCCCTTGACTGGCATGAGCAAAGAAGTTCAACAGAAACTCATCGACGATCACTTCTTGTTCAAGGAAGGTGATCGTTTCTTGCAAGCTGCCAATGCTTGCAGATTCTGGCCAAGCGGACGTGGTATCTACCACAACGACGCCAAGACATTCTTGGTCTGGTGCAACGAAGAAGATCACCTTCGTATAATCTCCATGCAAATGGGTGGAGACTTGGGAACTGTATACAGACGTCTCGTCACTGCTGTCAATGATATTGAAAAGAGAATTCCATTCTCCCATAATGACAGGCTTGGTTTCCTCACTTTCTGTCCAACTAACTTGGGTACAACTGTTCGCGCCTCTGTCCATATCAAGGTAAGTTTATAATTAGGATCACATGCTATAGAAATCTAAGATCAGATTATATGATTACATTTCTTGCAAATCAATTTAAACAATGGCCTAAGACTAAAATATTGAGCAGTTAATATTTCTTTTTTTTTTAATTTTGTTTTACATCATTATAGGTTCCAAAATTGGCCGCTAACAAAACCAAGCTTGAAGAAGTTGCCTCAAAGTACAACCTCCAAGTTCGCGGAACCCGTGGTGAGCACACAGAAGCTGAAGGAGGTGTCTACGATATCTCAAACAAGAGACGCATGGGTCTTACTGAATTCGATGCCGTCAAAGAAATGTACGATGGTATCCAAGAAATCATCAAAATTGAAAAAGAATTGTAAGCCCCCTAATGTTCTCATCACCATTCGTGATTTAAAATTTATTGTAAGCAATGGTATATATATTACTATATATACATACTTGTATTTTTTATTAAGTATCTCGTTTGCCAAAGGTATTATCAGAGATTGCTTTAAAATGCTCTATTAAGTTTTTAAAATGTTGAGATATTAATATCAAGTCTGAAATAGCTTCATTCTAGTCGACGTTATTTTTTTAAATACCACTTTTGTTAATGAAAAATTGAATTTTCTTGTTATTATTTTTAATTTATTTTTATTGTAACTCTGACAAATATAAGTATTATTTTAAAAATTTTATATAATTTTATTTTCTCACCTCTCCACATTTTTCAGAATAACCTCTTGCATATAAACATTTTATAACTTTCTGCATCCACAACTTCATTCATAATAGAAATAAGAAGATAATTAACCCAACTTTCAACATAATAATCCTTTGGAGAGCGAGGCGCGGGTATAGCTTAACAGAGAAAAGGAAATTTCCCCAGGTTTGTGTACTATTTATTTAAAACCATAATTCCTTGATGGATGTATACATAAATGTAGTAGGTAAACGTGATAATATCCAGCTCAACACGTGAGAAGATATACCAATTTTTTAACTTCGTCTGCACTTAATTGTTGATGATTTTGTGTAAAAATGTCAATCACTGGATCCCTCGAGAATGTGTAACAAATGCTGAACAAAACTTATGACCGAAAAAACGTAAGTAGGCAAATAAAGGCGTGTAAAATTTATCAAGCTCAATAATCAACTGACTATTGGCATTGTCAGTCCGAAAAAATGGCATTTCCACCCTGGTAGAAAGTAAAGGTAAGCAATTTTGTATTTCCCACCTTTGAAACAGATTAAAAAATGATGTCTTTACATGTAGTTGTAAATAAAATATTGATCATGTTTATACGCCAATAATTGCAATTCTGTCACAAATAATAGCATCTGTTGAAAATTTTGTAAAGCAAAATTTAAAAAAAAACAGGAAATATAAGCAAAATATGCACTACACTGTAAAGTAGGTACTTCAAGAAACCTAATCGCTGTCACACATTTCATTCAACTCAATTTTCTAGCCACTTTACTGTTTTCTGATATATCTAGTACTTTGCAGTTAATTTTTTATTAATTTTAACTTAGAAAATTACATTTATGCCATCGTTAAGTGTAATAGTCAAAAATATTTTTAGTGTACGTTCAAAAAAGTAAAAGTTAGGTTCTGCCCCCCCCCCCCCTGTGCCACTTGATATTTGCCTCCTCCTCCGTTAATTTGTTTACAATTAATAATAATCAGTAATAAATGTATAATGTGAAATATTGAGTAAATTGCTTTTTATACATTTATCAGCCAATTTTAGATGCATAAATATTGAGAGCTGCTCAATTGGCGATTTCAGTAGCGTGAAGAATACTTATGTACCAAATCAAGTTCATATTTCAGAAAGCCCCAGCTTAGGGCTCCTCCGCCAGCTGACACTAATGACAGTCGCCCTGGGGATAAACAATTATTTGAATAGATTTTGGATTTGTAATTTGGATGTTTTGTATTGATATAATGATATTTTTATTATAAACAGTCAGATATAGCTTTTAAAATACCTAAGCAATTAAAATAATGTCTATTTTAAGAACTACGTTTTGTCCAAAGAACACTTGTTTATCATCAGATTCATTAGGGCGTGACGGCACGTGGACTTGCCCTATTAGTCAGAAAATATGGGTTTATTGTTGTGGAGAACACACTGTTTTGAGGAAAAACGCTTACGATCAAGACCAATGGTTGCAACTTCACCCCCAAAACTACATCAAACTGTAACTTCCAAAGGAAACGAGAACCCAAGTTAATATTTGATGGGTATAAGAATAATAATGTAGAGAAGACACAGTTTGGAGGAAATTTGCTAACGATCGGGAACAAGGGTTTCAAATCATAAAAATTTGTTTATGGTCCATCTAAGTTCTTTTTGGTATTGTATCACTTCAGTGGCTATTTTCCAATCCGTATAACTGTTTCGCCTTCGTATGTTTAGGCCTAACTGCGTCGGTGGCCAGAATTATTGAGGCTGGGAAGTGGACGTTTATTAGTTCCTTTAAACTCTCCTCTTTGGTGCGCCATTCTCTTTTCTAATGAAACCTACTTCTTTCCTGATTGTCCCATCCTTTGCCAGGACTTTGTGGATTCGATAGCATGCGGGGTATCTAAGATGTCCTTGCAAAATTTCCTCCTTTTGGCTTTACGGATAGGCACTTAAAGCTGATGATTAGAATGATAGGCGAAGTCATGAACAAATTCTGTCAATTAGAGGAAGAAACGGCACTACACATTCTATGCCAATAATATAGCATCGCAAATGTGCGGCTCTTTGCACAGAGCAACGAAAAGCCATTGGTTAGGGGGATTCATGCATGCATTAACTAAACTAAAATTAATTTAAGATATTCACAACTATTCATCCAATAATAATTAATACATTGTCATAACTACCAATAGTAACCAAGCTTTGTCAGAGGATTGAAGATAAACGTGATCAAGCTAACGCAAAATAAAGTTGTGAATTATGTGGTCATGATTTGACACATGCGTTGCTTCGAGTTCTTGGAAGGAAGTTGGTCATATTTTTTAGTTTTAATTGCTTAGTCTGTTGTATGAATTAGAAGAATGGTTTTATGTTCGTAGTTTCAAGCTTTTGCCTTCATGAATCCACCTTCAGTTTCTAAGCTATTGGACTTCATTAAGAGAGTCTGGCCGGGGAAAGTATCTAGATGAAGAGGACCACAATAGATATGAAAGGCCGGTAGCCACCTCATATCTAATCTAATGGTTATCATAATATCTGTAGTGGAAACAAATGAATCTGGATTTTACTGTCAGCTACTGTTCTAGTAGATTCACTGTTCACAGCATCTATCAGTTTGTTGAGGTTTTGTGATGGTTGGTAATTTTAGAACGCAGGTGTGATTTAAAGAGCTTCCCACATACTGTTGCTCTTTGTTAGTTTTTCAGGAATATGGAGACAATAAAACAAAATGCTTTTCTTTTAATACTCTTCATATAAAAATACATTTCATAACCTGAAAGTTGTTTTTTTTAAAGTTCCAAATTAAAAAAGTTCATCCAATTATTGTCAATAAAACTAATGAGCGTCTTAAAAAAAAATAAAAATACTTTTAGAAAATGCCAGCCATGTATAACACTAAATTTAAATAAATATGAATAGCTTCAAACCTTTAACGCACACTTAAAACTAAACAGTCAAATTTAGTTAGGGCGTAAACACAGAATACAAGAATATTAATTTTTAGTTGCAAATATTGGATCTCAAAAAAAACTAGTTCAATTTGATGTCAGTTGGATCTGTTTCGGTCACACCATGTACATTTTTGTGAATTAAACTAGTGCTTTTTATTTTTATTCATGTACATTATCAAAAAAACTTTCTACGCACTAACAAATAACCGAACTGGTTTTGGTATTATACACTAATCGTCTAAAAAACCAAAAAATTTTAAACATTAGCAAAATTGGTATCTCTTGAGATCCTCATTTGATTTTTATGTCTATGAACTGTACATCAATTCTCATCAGCAATACTGTTGAAATGTTGTAGTGAGAGGAAAATTTGTAAATATACGAGTTGCATAAATGTTTTTTACCCGAAATTTGAAACATTCTATAGACAGTAGCAGCTACAATAGAAGGTGCCAAAATATATCGCCATGATTTATAAACATTTTGGTTTTTTATTCACGTTATTATATCTTTTATAAAGTAAGTTACACGCTTTTAAAGAAAACCGTTCAAATATGTAGAAGTCGCATACAAAATCAATTTTGTTTTAAATTTCAGTTGACAAATATTGTTAGTCGAAAAAAACCCTTTCATTCAATTGCATTGTTGTGTTACTGAAGCGTAAATTGACGATTGCTGAAGTCAACGTTATGTGGCTAAACTGGCTAATACGTTGGGTGTATTGGAATATGTCTATGAAAACAGGAATTTACACCAGACGAGTTGGTTTAGTCAGAAAAAGACAAATACAATTGATGACCACTTTATTTGCCTTAATACTTTAAGGAATCGTAGAATTACAGTTCTTCAGAACTAAGATTTGATGCGAAGTGTACTTGGGGTTGAAGTAGCAGCCCTGATCTAATTCCTATTGACATTTTTGAGACCAACTTTAGAGACACATCCTCGAAGATGTTCGAGTATCATGGATGTGATTCATCAGTCTTTCATTATTAATCTTGGGAATTCGATGTCGAGTTTAATGAATGAGGTCATTTTTTGCAAGAAGTCACACTCCATACTAGCACATTATATTTTATTATTTTTTGAAATTCTAATGTTTTTGATCAGATTTAATTGCTTAAGCGTTTGTTTCAATATTACATTTATGTACCCCATATATTTTCAAATTTAACTATACATCAAAATTTCAACTACATGTATTGCAACAGTTCACAGAAAAATAATCAATAATCAATAACAATGAGTGGTTTACGAAATATCGTTTTTCCAAAATGTGTCAAATTTTTGGTATTGTTTTTTTTTACGGTCAGTGGTGTTCACACTTCCCTATCTAGTACATTTACTTAAAAATAAAAATATATATAAGGGAGATCACAACATTTTAGATACAGAAAAGTCTGTTCAATTGATATATATACTAAACAATTCTTAAACATTGTACCGGGTGTGATTAAGAGAGGTAACACACTGTATCTTAGAAACAATTTATCGTACAGTTTAGAGAAAAAAATCTACGCTCGCTCGTGCTAGAGCTCATTTTCGGTCCTTGTGACACAATATACTAGTTCCGTCTATAGGTTGCTAAACAAAACTTTCCGCCATATTCTTGGTATTCATATGGTTTTCCGGTGAGGTGGGCGAAAAGAAATATACGAGTAGCATCGCATTTGAATATTCCCAATAAAAGTTGAAAACAAAACAATTGTTAAATCTCCGCCACCTAGCGACCGATAAAGCCATTGGAATGAAACGATGATATGATATTTTATTAGGAATTGAATTCCCTTTCAAATGATACTAAGTTTGCCAAAATCCAGAATTGAGTCGGCTTTCCCATTCACCCCTACCAGTTATTTTACAAGATAGAGGAAAAAGTAGGTACTGGAGCAAACTTACGTCAAATGGTGTAATGATTACAGATTTCAAATTTTGTGGTACTATTACGGTACATTTATTATACAAAAATGATGTTTTTGTGTTATTATTGTGAACTACGCCCTATAGCAGTGGAATAGAAAACTTGACAATAATTTCCAGCAGTTTCTCGTAAACGAGTTTGTAATACAGATTTTTTTCTCTGTACGATAAATAGTTTCTGAGGTACAGCTGGTTACCTCTTAATCAGACACCCGGTACTTCTCTTTTTAAGTCAGAGTATTTTTTTTATTACTGATATGACATTTTCCTATGAGATCATATGCAGCTTATAAAATACAATGAACTAAAGATACAGCTAACTTTATAAAACTCTATCTTGTTTTTATTACAGCTATTATACATACAGTGAACGGCAAAATTACTAGTTCATTCATTTTTTTGGGGGAAAATACTAGTAAACGATGGAATAAAACAATTTAATTAGTTCAAATCTTCATTAAATTGTTTTATTTCATCGTTTAGTATGGATCTTCATCAAGTAAAAGCCTCATCTATTCAAAAATACTAGTAGTCAAATAATGACTACATCTTTCACTTGATGCCAAAAATGTTCTTTCACAATTTAGCCACAAACTGTATATATTTTATATACTCTCGACATTTCTGAATTATTCTATCTAATATTATAAACACTATGTTTTGGTAAGTTATTTTAAAACTGGAACACATATTTGGCACCCTAAGCTGAGATAGCGACAATATTATTGAAATACAATTACTTCAATTGAATATCTGGATTATACCACAAACATTTTAAACCGTTTTTTTTTTGTAATAGTTATTGGTTCAAAATTTTTGCAATTGGGATGTTGAGTGATTCAAATAGAAAGTTCATTTTAACGTAAAGTGGCAGTTTCTATGATGTAAATACTAAAAACACAATAATTTTCATCATCTTTACGGAATTCAATCAATTTTTAATAGATAAAACCTAGTTAAATTAGTGTCAAGTCACGTGAGATTAAATACTTGTCAGAGTGTAATGGGCGTCAGTCATCTGTTCCCAATCATCAGATGCTGCTAAAGTGACAGTGACTAAATAATTTCTTCGAAATTTGATCGTTGAAAACTATTAGAATCGAGAATTCATCTTTTATAACTATAATATTACCAAAAAAACTTCACGTCTCCTCATGAGTTTATCAGTATTTGTCACAGTGGTTATGCGTAAAGTTTTGGCGAAATTTTAAACTAAATTTCAAATACAATTTTTAACGCTTTAACAATACATACTAGCGATTACATAAGGTACTAATGCACGATTTAAAACACTTTCTCAAAAATAGTTAGCAGCCCTATTATTTCATATAATATAATATAAACTCGTGGACAAAATTAACGCAACACTTAAAATTTTGCAAAGCAGAAAGCCTTCAGTTTACCCCACAGGGTACATAAATATTGTTTCATTTTAATCGGTTGAAAATTAAAAGGTTTCTTCTAAATAAAGCAATATTTTAAGTGTTGCGTTAATTTTGTCCATGAGTTTATATTCATAACAAATTTTTTTGGAAACAAAAAAAAATTATACATTTTGTGTGATCAAATCGATATACTCAGTTTTTAGTAATTGTATCACTATCAAAGAACTATAAATAATAATAACATTTTGATCATACATATCTTGTTAATTGTGCGTAAAATTCTTGCAAACATACATGCAACTGGGTGAAATTGGGTCTTTCTTCTGCACTCATTGCCCAACAATAAGCCATTACCGCAAATCTGAAAAAAAAAACAACAAGAACTAATAATCAAAACGCTGTAGTTGAAGTCATTCTGTCAGGAAGGGATTTTTTCATTTAGATAAAACGTACGAGGTATTTTCTAATGTCAGGATTATAATTAAAAATAATTATAGTATGATAGAGATGGAAACAAAGAAATTATTGTGCACTTAAGTGGAAAACATGGTGAACAAACAAAAGTATTCTTTTAGTCTTGGTTCAAGTCAGTTATATTTGTTGGATCAGTCTACCAAGTATAAGTAATATAATTGATTCTCATTTTTAAATATAGAATCTGTCTTTCTTAGAACTCTTATTTAAATTAAAACGATACTTACAACTCATCTGGGCAATTGATGGGTTGAGCGAGTCGGTAACCATCTTTCAAATAAGCTGCCATTTCGAATGGATCGATTTCGATGTAGGGTTGCTGAGCAAGGGTGGTCAGCTCCCACAACAGCACTCCAAACGACCAAACATCAGAGCTCGGTGAAAAACTCTTGTGAACAAGGCTCTCAATGGCTAACCATTTAACCGGTCTATTTTCGTTGTCGCCCAGACAATGATAGTCTGAAGGAAACAAGTCTCTGGATAACGCATTGTCAGCAACTAATACGTTAAGTTTGTCATCAACCCTAAAAGAAATATTACTCATAAACCAAAACGAAAATATTTATTGTACTACTTACATGCAATTACGAGCAGCTAAATCTTTGTGCAATAAATGCTTTTTATGTAAATATTGCATTGCCTGAATAACCTGCAGTGCCATATCAACCACTTCTTGTGTGGTTAAAGTGTGATGGACTCCTTCAGATGACAATTTACATTTTTGCAAGAACAATTTGAGATTGGTGTAGTTTTTGTATGGATACAGCAAAAAGGGAGCCATGTGCTCTTCGACAGAAACTCTGAGAATGCTCAATATATTCTTATGATTCAAAGCGTACATAAATATCCCTTCCTGTAATAAGAGGGATATTTGTACTTCGCTAGCGTGGTCTGAGACTGTTTTCACTATGACAGTTTCTTCATTACCTTCCTCTGTTGTGTACGATCCGTGGTATATTTTGCCAAAAGTACCTTCAAGGATTATACTGCTCAACCGAACTCTGCATCTAAAATTTTTAGAAACATTATTTTTTCACAAAAACCAAGTCTAAAATAAAGCTCATACCTTTGTAATGAAAGTTCTGTGATTTTGTCTTGTAAATCCTTGGATCTTTCATCAATAAGTGAGTAGCTGGGCATTCTTCTGAAGCTGCCGTAGGAAGAAGCGTTAACACTACTCCTTGGTAAAGCGGCCAAAAACGTTGTAGTTGTTGTGGTTGGTCCGCTTCCATTTTCAGTAGTTCTTCTAGTTTTGTTATCTTTTATATAATATAAAATAACAACAAAGGCTAGTATTAAAATAAGTAGAACCGCACAGCATACTGCTATATAAAAAATATTAGCAGAGTTGGTATACTGGGGCACTGAGTCCATAGAAATGTAGGTAGTTGATTTTTCTAGTTCTAGACAAACTTTCTTTCTCTGAAATGTAAGCGTTGTTACGTTTTCTGGTGTTAAAGTAATGTTCATTTTGATTGCAATAACGACTTCTGCTTCTACGATTCCCGAACATGGTAAAGTTATTTGAAACGTCTGAACTGCATTGGGAATTACTCCGACATTTGATATGTTGAACTTTGGAGGTGGGAGGGCTACTGGATTTGATGTGTCGACTTGCAACGAATAGTGTACCTACAAAAAATTAATAACTTTCAATTAACATTCAATGCACTCACATTCACCTACGAAAGATTGTGAAGCTTGGAAACAAGGAGGACAAACTCTTAAAATCCAAACGTTTAACAAGGTGCGAGTCAGTCGGTTAAAAGTTAAAATTGTTGTACAGCAATTATAGTCAGCTGTAATATTTTATCAATTGTCGAAATTACCTTCAACTAAACTATAATAATATTTTTCCATTTTGAAAGTTGTATGTAAGCCTTGCTAGATCGTTGCAATAGTATGGAGGCTAAGGCGACGTTTTTATTGTTAAATTGTTTTTCGTATATAGATGTATACAAAAATGTAGACTTTGTTGTAATACTATGTCCAAATTAAATATCGTAATAGTATTACAACTGTTTCATCAGTAATTTAACTTGTTCCCTTTCTTATTCCATTTACTTTGGTTTCCTTGCATGATTTTGTTTCTTGCATTGATTGTTTGCTTGTAAATCGTTTAATGTGTAAATTTTGATAACTCCTAAACCTTGGATTTAATTATTGTTTAAGATGGGTGACTATTATGTGATTGTTGGTACGAATCGGATAGTAGTGAAGATGAAGTCCCAAATACGATCATTAAAGCGGTACAACTAATATTACCGTCACTATTTGTGCTTACAAAGCGAAACAACGATTCTAAAATGGTTTCGAAAAGATACCGGGATGTTTGTTGGATGTTGGAAGAAACATTTTGCCCATTCCAGTCACCCACCCACTTTGTTTCATAAATCAAATTCTTACTATATAAGATAAGCGGACGATCCCTATTCCCGCACGAGATGTTAAGATAGGAAGCAATTACCTAACATTAAAATACGTATAGTTCGTATAAAATGCTCCCATAAACAAAGTTATTAAGAATGTGTAATTCAAGTCCCTCGGACAATATAATATGTATATTTATTATGTTTCAAGTATCCTACCTACAATATTGAAAATTGTAAAAGAGATACTCCAAAGTCCTCTACGGTTTCGGTGATTCGTATCGAACTCCTTCAAGAGTCAGTTACGCCAATGATATCAAGACAGTCCCGACATTTGACAATGATTGATCGCTGCCATAAACGAGATTAAATGTTTTTTCAGAACTTAGGTATCGTGTAGTATTAGTTCTTTTTAATGTTAAAATCAATGCACACGTCTCATCTTTAAATGGTATTTTTAATATTAAATAAACAATAGTAGTATGTTATTTTGAACTTACCAGTTGTCCTGGTGTTAAGCTTTCCCATGTGAAATGTAGAGAATCAATGTTGGGTGGAATTAGAACAACGAAATTTAGGGCATAATTATTTATCACCCCTTTTCGGATGTAAAAAAGCTCAGCATGTAAACCTACAAAAAAATGCAACTAATAAGGTCTAAAAAACTTAGTTATTAACTACAGAAATATGATGCAATTAAGCTTTTATGGCTTGAGATTAATCTTCTTACTAAACTGTTAATGTATACTCGGTTAAAATTACCTTATCTACATATTCTCAAAAAAAAAACTAACTAGGTAGCGGTATCTTTGTCGGCTCGGATTAAATAATATTTTGTGTTGGTTGTAAAACTAAATCAAAAGTGACCGAAACGTCTTTTGATGTTTACACACTAACGCTAGTAGGATTTTATATGTATATTGTTTAATTAGAATATTATAAAAGCTTACCATTGTAATCAGTCAACAGAAAAGAAGCGCATAGAACGTAGATAGAAAAAAAAATGTATAAAAGCTGGTCTGTTGAATAGGTAAAGTTTGTCCAAAATCAATTTCAGAAGCTAAAACACCTGTGCGTGACCCTTGCCGACTTTTTCCTTTGATTTAAGCCTCTACAATTTATTGATTTTGGATAAAGTTCATCTATTCAATGATTACAAAATCGTATTTAAAAATTGAAGCCTACTTATCTGATCTTAACTCTGTTTACAAAACAGTCCACATCTCTCTATAAATAAGTCGTTCTTTTATGTTTAAGAGGTTATAGAAAGTTTTGTCTAAAATTAAGTACCTAATTTTTAACCCCCAAAATCAGTAACCTAATACTTCCATGAAAAATAGGGCGTCTACGCTTTATAAACATAATAGTTCCTATTTCGATACCCGAATTCTATCACGAGTGACGTGTCCTTTGAAAGTTTATTAAATTTGTGCATATACAGGGTTTGTCATGAGGGTGAATATCTTGATTAAAGTTTGACAGTGATGTACACGTCCCCTACTTTGTTCCTTCTGCCTCATGAAACCCAAACATTAGGACGTTTTTAGCTCACAAGAGTTCGATTTTGAAACTGTTTAAAAGTAAAAATGTAAATCAAACTAATTAACTATTTATTTAGTTGCATTGTGTCGATAAATAAAGTCAACTGTCTGTTTGAGTTTTCAGTGTGTTTATTTAAATGGGAGAATATAAAGGAGACTCTACCAAAGATTACAAAATAAATCCAAGATTAACGAAAGATTATTATCAGACATTAGGAGCAATTGTGTAAGCAGCTGGTAGATTTTAAAAATTAGAGAATCCGTTAATTGCTTTCCGTTGCTTTCGCCTTCTAGTCCTGTGTACTACTCCCTCTTTTAGGTTTTCAATGGTTTTATTATACCACCTTTTTTAGATCTTCCTCGTTTTGCATTCCTTCTATGTCTATATCTATCATTCTTTCGTCATTCTAGTATCTGGCACCCGCTGTATACGACTTGCTCTTATTACACTGCTCATTTCTTGTTCTCCAAATAAATCTGATTGTGTCTGACTAAATAACATAAATTAAAATAATATTTTAAGCGTAGTATACTGGAAAAAGATTTAAAATGTTGGCTACATTGCTTCAAATATACAGTTATAGATATGTACGTTAAATGGGCCATTTGGTACCTGTTATGCACGGGAAATTAATCTAAATATTTATGTTGAAGCCGTAAGACTGTTGAGATACCAAGTAAAACAAGAGTAAGAAACTACTGTATAAATATAGAAATCCGTTTATTGTTACATAAATATAATCGTAATCCTACCTATCTTACCTATATGCTTCTTCGTCGTTTCGTGATCTAGTAAATTGGAGTGATGAAACAGTAAGTTGTTCAAACAAATCGTTAAATCAGAAGATATGTGATGTAAATAATTGGAGGCTACATTTAAAGATAGTTATCGAAAGGAAACTATATCAAACCCTTAGAAATGATATCAACAAACGATATGGAACGAGTATATCTAAAATTTTTGGAACCAATACAATTTCGTTAATAATATTGTTTATATATTGATATTTATTAGCTGCTCAGTTTGATTTGGAGAATAAATCTTAATTTAGTATTAAACAGACACTGCGTCTAATTTTATTTTTATTATTAACTCTTACCTACCTATATCAGTATGAGCGTCAAAGAAAAACAAAATTAATACTACTTTAAGTTCATGAATATTAATACCCAGCAGTGAATCAAAAACCTGGTTCTAATATATTTATGTTGTTCAGATGACAGAGGTATGTACTACATAAGTAGAATCTACTAAAGTTATAAATACCTACCTTTAAGATCGTAAATAAGAACTTTCAACGCCCATTCGAATAAGGACTTCTAAAGAGAGGTGCCACATAGTATATTGTGTCACAAGGGCAGAAAATGAGCTTTAGCAGCCCAAGACTATTAGATGAACAAGCGAGCGTAGGGCAGCTGATAGTTAAGGGCTGCTAAAGCGTTTCCTGCATGTATGACACACAACTATTTTTCGCCTACCGAATTAACCAAAAAATAGATAAATATAACAAAAAACATTGACAGATACTGACGTTTAATTAAAAAAATCACGTTAAACATCAAACTAATCAAGTGACAGATGGTGAGAAACTTCAAAAATCGTTGCGTTATGAATTTTCCGCCCTTGGGCTGCTAAACAATACTAAAACTAACATACATTTAAATGTTTTATTAACAAAACTGATCAAATATACCTATACTATATTTCGGAAAGGTATAGGGTAATAAAATGGGGAATTCCGTCCAGTTCGGCTAAATTTCGGTGTCGGCCATAGGCGTAGGTCTTGAAATAGTATTGTTTGTAATATTAAAATTTCAAGTAATTGCGTAAGAGAATTAGGAAAAGTATGTTTTCTGGCCTGAAGTGTCAATATCGAAATATTGTGTAGAAATTACTTGGGTAGTAGATTATACAGTTACGTTTTGCGTTTAACCTTCTATTAGTGCCTCTGCCTAATTCCAACCCTATTTCAGATCCGGCTTAACCATGCGTCGCAAGGTGCCTTGCTCAAAATTTTTAGACCTTTATAAGTATATTTGTTTAGTTTAACGCATCAGTATTTGCTGTTAAGCCGTAAATAGTGTTCACAGTATTATAAGATTAGTAATAAAATGGCGACATTTACACCAACGAAAAGATGTTCTAATAATTCTACACTATCAGTGAATGAAAAACTTAATATTTTAAATGTACACGATTGCATAAAATACGATTACCCGAAATTTACTGTACAAGAAACTGTCGACCGATGTTCCCGAATGACTGGAGTTGGAAAGTCCACCGTTTCTAAATTATTGCGGGGGAGAAAAATAGCAGGCCAAGTGGAGCCTCCCAAGAAAAGTCCAGGCAGACCAGTAAAAGTCCTTGATGAAAACATAAAAGTGTAATTCGAAGAAAAGTTCACTCTTTTTATTTTAAAAAAGAAATACCCACCCTAGATAAGATTTTAATGGAGCTTGGCCAGGATGACAGTATTCCGTTGATAACTAAAAAACTTTTATGGACCACTTTGAGAAATATGGATTTTGCCTGGAAAAAGCATAACCGTAAAGCACTTTTACTGGAAAGCGATGAAATTGTTTCATGCTTTCATGGAAGGCCTGTCAACGGGAATTAAGGTGCCTTCAGGTAAAGGGAAAAGACTAATAATCGTCCATATTGGAAGCGAAGAGAGATTTTTAAAAGAAGGTTTGCTAACCTTTCAGTCGTGCCATACGGGAGATTACCACGAGGACATGGATTCGGATGTTTTTGAAGACTATTTTGGTGAAATGATAAAATATCTTCCGGCTGATTCAGTAGTAGTTAATATGGATAACGCAAGTTATCATTCTCGACGCATAGAGAAGACTCTAACTTCATCTTGGTTTTATTGTAGGTATTGGAGTTCATCAGCGACTGAGCACAGATATGATTGTCTATCAGTCAACTGTTCGTCCTTACAAACCGAATTATCATAATAAAATTATTTAAACAAAGTATATACGCCA
Organism: Lochmaea capreae; assembly: GCA_949126875.1. Taxonomy (NCBI): domain Eukaryota; kingdom Metazoa; phylum Arthropoda; class Insecta; order Coleoptera; family Chrysomelidae; genus Lochmaea; species Lochmaea capreae. The sequence continues at coordinate 11,083,690 of OX421402.1, read as the reverse complement.
TGTACAAATAGATATTTTCTAATTTTTCTAGGCTATACACGCAATCGCGCATGTTTATATTCAAGCACTTATGTCAAATAAGTATTAAATAAATGATATTTTATAGAATCAAATTGTACTTTTACAGAAAAAAAATTCCTGGTTTTCTTTTCACTACTGTAACTACGTGATATGTAGTAGGGAATATAAAGTTAAGAATCTTTTTTAAAGAAGTTAGACTTTTTCCACTCTTGGAACGTTTGTTACTAAGTGTTTAAAATGATATGCTAAAGACTATTACTTTATCAACCTTTTTGCAAATTTTATCTCAACGAACTTCGATATATTATGTAGATGGAGTGATGGAGTGAAAATAAAAGTTAAAAACCTTTTTTTTTAAATTGATTTTCTCTTTTGTTCACCCTTTAAACATTTGTCAGTGGTTTTTTATTATGGCATGCTAAAGATTAATCGTGTATCAACCTTTTTGCAAATTTTATTTCAACGGACTTCGATATATGCAGTAACTCCTATGGTTTTTTTGGAGTAACTCTAGTATGGAATAACAAAATAATAATAAAACGTTATCAATTGCCTAAAATTATTTTTTCATTATTTTACTACCCTAGTAACGTTTGTTCATAATATTTCCTAACAAAGCAGAGGAAAGCTAGTATTTGAATATGCAGAATATTAAACTTATAGGTTCAGTATATCCCTCGTAAATACGTTCGACAGCAGATGAAGATGGAGCGGTGTTGCCACTGCCAGATCAATTTTATTCGCTTCTAGTTTCTCACCCGTTCCCGGTTGCACTTTTATCGAAATATACATTTTGGCATTCCAATTGTACACAAATACTGTTAGAAGTAATTCCGACTTTTGGTATAGGTATGCAGTGTTTTTAAATGCTTCTGAAGTGTATTTGGTGGAGGTTAATTAAGTGTTAACTAATTTTTGGAAGTTTTCAGATCGACGAGAAGCTAGCTCCTAGCTCCAAACGCAGATCTGCGACAATTGACTGAACCGGCAACAGCGCACGGATGTGCTGGTTTATTAGTCAACAGATGATTATCAGTGAATTATACGGGGGGAACCCAATTCTCACAATGAACAAAACCTATTTTCAAGCACTTATTTTAATTAAGTATTAAATAAATTATATTATATAGTACTCAAATTAAATTTTCACGTGAAAGACGTAATATTTTAACAGCAAAAAAATGTTTCCCTCCTGTATCTAATCTACATATATTGATGTCAATTGAAAAAAAAAATCAGAAATATATCGATAAATTGGTAGTCTTTAGCAGGTTATATTCAAAAATTACTGACAAACGTTCCAAAGGTGAGAAAAAAAAGTAAAATATCTTTTTTAAGAAAACTTTTTGGAGTCACCCTAGTATGGCACAACAAATAACTTCTTGCCTGAAATTATTGTTCTATTCATTTCCCTGTCCTAGTTACGTTTGCTCGTAATTTTCCCTCAAAATAAAGCAGAGATACCTAACTTATTATTTTAGATGCAAAATATTAAACCAATACGTTTGATAACATATACCCCTCGTAAATACGGTCGACTCTCAGCGGCTGAGCGGTCGAGCGGCGTTGCCAGATCAATTTCACCCGTTTGGAGCTAGGAGCTAGCTTCTCACTCGTAGTTTTCAGAGGGTTGTTTGAGGTTTAAAATTTATCCTAGATAGAGAGTCGATCCCAAGACACATGCGCAATTCCATAATGTTTCTATTTGAACATATATTTGAAATAATAAATATAGGTACCTAGCCTATTTACTTACCCAGCAGTCTTTGAACTTCGGGAAGACTCAGGTATAAATTTAAATATCCACTAACCATACAAAAATACAAAGACGACAGTATAAGTAGATGACTTAGTACAAAATCTTTCATTTTAGCTGGTTAAATTTAAGTTTTACATTTTTAAGCAACTACAATTTTTGGTTATGTTTACACTGAACAACACAACACTACATCTTATTCGTTATTTTTTGTCGGCCAACAGCCTCTATCCCTATCTCGAGTTTGTATGTACCTCATACTCATCCATAATAAGCGACGCCCGCATTTTACCATGTGCCATATTAAATTGCAGCGTTGCCGAATCCAAAAAAAACGTTTCCCGGTTTATTTAGTTATTTTATTAATTTCTAGTTTTTTAACGAAAACTGTTATTTAAAAAATGTGTGAAATGTATATAAAACAAAATACTTGAAGACTACACCACAACTATCCTACTTGGGCTAAACCAGCAAAAAATGTATCTAAAATACACCTAATGTAATACATTCCTATCAACATAATACATACTATATTTTTTTATAAATTCTTTGAACAATATTAAGGCTGTGAGACACTGATTTTAATATAAATTGACTAAACTGATGAGCATTACTAAAAACATTTTCCCACATTGTTTTGGATTTTCTGTAAAACAACTACTTTTGGTCAAGTTTTGACAACAGGCCAGTTTTAACGATTCTATCCGATGTGAGTTCAGTTAATTACCGATGAATGCCGAGCTTAAACAAGATGTCCAATAAAACTGCTTCTACCAATAATGATAATAAAACACACACATCCAACATCAGGACAATGGTCACAATACAACATAATAACAATAATTGTTATTATTCTGTGCAATGGTACCTATTGTGTCTGCATACATATAGCAAAACAGCGAATGATATTGTGACGAAACACTCAAAAAAGTTATTCGGTGTCCTATTGTATTGTGAATACTTTCCTACACTAATAAAACAGCAACGAAAATATATCACATACCTACCTTCTGGATTCTGATACTTTTGATTCGAAAAATTTTAGATTAGTTATTGGAATTATTATATACCAATAGATTACAGTGAATGTTAGTTTAAAAAATATATTAAGTGACAATAGTTTAATAAAAGTATGAATCCATTTGACTTTAAAATTTAAGTTCATGTTACTTTGTTGCAACGTAGGAAACATAAACTAATGCCTGTAAAATTATGTGAGATAGTAAATAATGAAAATGTTTGCTAAATCCGATAAATAAAACGAAATTTGTTAAAACCAGTAAATATATAATTACAAATGTTTTAAATAAAACGTGATTGTACAATAACATACCCAAAACTATATAAACAAATAAATTTCAATCTACAAACTAGTTTGTTTTGGGACAATTAATTTGGTCCGTTTTGAGAAAGTATGATTTGTCAATATGTTGTTCTTCCAGTACACGATTGGCTTCTCTTAGTGTATTCGTTGAAGGGGAACTTTCTCTTGTCAAAATCCAAGCATTTTCTAAAAACATAGTAACAGTGCTTACAGAACTGGCAGTGTACGGTCACAAAGTTAGGTATACTTACGGAAATTCAGGACTCCGAGATCCACACAGGACCAAACAACTGAGTAGCTGTCATAATCGGTTCCTAAAACCCAGTATGGTGCATCAAACTGAACTGAAATAAAAAATTATAAACTTCCTTGCTTACGATCCTAATATAGTATTTTTAAATATGGAGTTACAAAGAAAAACATTGTATGTATGTATGTATTTTGGGGTAATATTCACTGAGACCTAAAAGATCTATTGTGCCCCCTTACTTCTACTTAGTTTCTGAGGAGAGTCTCAGAGACTAGTAACTGCTTTAGTCCTATTTCCCGGAGGAATTTTAGGATATCTGCTGGCTTTAGCTTAGGTAACTGTCCCTCTTCTATCCAGTAGTCTCCCAGGTACTGTGCCCTAGGATTCGGAATTGCTGTGCAGTTCGCAAGTATGTGGATGGAGGTTTCTTCTTCCATACCACAAAATCTACAATCTTCTTCCTTTTTCTTTTTCTTCCTTTTTAAGATGCCCATTCAGGCGACAATGTCCCGTTAGGATTCCTGTTAAAACTCTTAGTGCAGTTTTACTTTGACTTATGCATTCATTTGATCTCAACAGGTTGTAGTCACCCAGAAGAATCTTAGATTGCCTAAGCCCTACTAGATATTTCCAATGGTCAGATCTTCTCTTTTCTTCGGCTTTACCTATTTTTTCCAATATTACATTGGAATTGATTCCGCAAAAGGGTTCCGGTCCCCAAAAGGGTATTTCAGTCCCCCTCTTCGCTAGTTCATCTGCTATTTCGTTTCCTTCTATTCCAGTGTGTCCTGGAATCCACAGTAAGGTGACTATATTGCTCTCGCCTAGTTCTTTAAGTTTGCCTAGGCATTGCCACACCATTTTGGAACTGATTACACAAGAACTCAGCGCTCTAATGGCTGCTTGACTATCAGACATTATGATAATCCTTTGCCTTCTATATCCTTTGTCAATATTGAACTGGGCACACCTTCTTATTGTGTGAATTTCCGCTTGAAAGATACTTGGCGTTTTTCCCAAGCTTTCAGAGTGGTTCCTGGCCCGTACACTCCTATCCCAATTCCTTCTATTGCTTTTGAGCCATCTGTGTACCATTAAATGGCATTCTTTCCAAGTCTGGTAATGGTATTTGGATCCCATTCCTTCTTGTTGCTTAATTCCGTAACGAATTTCTTTGAAAAGTTATACTTTTTCATCATACCATCTTGTGGCATGTCCCAGGTTGTCTGATTTCTAAGAAGTGAAGAGGTGATTTTCTTTTTAATGATTCCCTCTCTACTTAGTCTGTATCTTGTTCTTTCTGCAACACTCTCCACCACCATATGTAATGGTGTGAGGTTGAGAATCACTTCCATTGCTGCCCTTGGGCATGTACTCATTGCTCCTGTTATGCATATACAGGCTAGTCTTTGAATCTTGGAGAGGTTTTCTCTCGTCGTCATGAGACTAGCTCTACTACTCCACGCAATAGCTCCATAAGTGATAATTGGTCTCACTATGGCAGTGTACATCCAGCTCAGGATTTTTGTGTTACAGCCCCAGTTTCCTGTACACCATTAGAGGCATTTTTGCTTTGTATGTAATCTCCTTCTCGTGCTTGTTCCACAGTAGTTTACTGTCTAGAGTCAAACCTAGATACTTGACTTCTTGTCTCCATTCAACGTCGTTCCCATCAAGTTTAATGGTTTTGAGGTTGAGTTTTCTTTTCTGAGTGAAGGCTATCAAGATGGTTTTGGTGGGGTTGATGCTGAGTCCCACTTGCCTACACCAGCTATGGCAGGATATTCCGAGGTCCGTCAAACCATCGTCAACCGTCAGACTCCACATTAATGGGGATGCTACTCCTCCCTGTGGGCATCCTCTGGTTGTGCAGATGGACACAATGTCTTTGCTCGTTAAGAAAAACATTGAAAAATAAACAGAATTATAACATAATGTTAGAATATACTTAACACATCGCGTTATAATGTCAGAAGATATTATTACTTACTTGGCAATGAAGGAAAGTTGACTATTAGCTTTGCTTCTCCTGTCGTCGATGCTAGACGAGCAGTTCCTTCTATGGAACTCTGAATGTCATTACTACAAAGAAATCCATTACAATTCATTATATTACTAGAAGTAGAAGGCGCTTATTATTGAGCTCAGAAGTTTAAGACTTAAAAAATTTAAATTAAAAAAAAAGATGACCAGCTTTCAACTAGAAATTAATTTTTTTATAAATTACAAACAACGCATAAGTATCTTCATAACTTCATATAAGTACTGTCCATCATCAACTGGATCTGACCTTGTCGAACAGCAGGAGCCAAATTGAATAATTTTATAGGTGTAGTAAGTTTTGTTGAAATTAGCTCCGTGCTACATCTGGGAACTCTGTGACGTTTTCAAATATTACACCCTTGCTAGAAATTGTTAGTGTTTACTCGACAGGGTCTAAGGACCTCGCCAACCGTCAATTAATTTCGTCATATTTTTCAAAGCGTTAATCAAATAAATCTTTGATGCAAAAAGATGAAAATCAATCTAATAATTTCTGTGACATTTAATTAATCTAATAAACATTCTTGTAGCGGAATCTGTGGTATAAGAAAAACCTAGTAGCAGATGATAATGGAGACGAAAATACTTAATTCGCCAAAATCAATTTTAAGTAATATTTATCTAAACAGGCTGTCTGTATAGTTATCTAGTTAATCTCCCATATACGCAGAAAACGTTTCACACGGCTTAAGTGATATCATAGTAATTTTTTCATTCATACGCAATAGTGATTATAAATAAAAATTTGTATAGATATGAATAGCTTTTTCTAATTCACCCTGCAACCGTCCTGAAAAAAATACATTTACCCTAAATTTAACTTAGAAAAAGCATATAAGACACCGCAATGATGTATCCTGGACTAATTAATTCATGTTGCATGAACAGTTGAATATTTTAAGTTGAAAATTAGTTTTTATCTTTTAAACTAATTTTAGTTCAGGAAATGTTGTGTGAATCCACCTTTACTGCTGAGGTGCCAGCAGAGGCAGTGTAATATGTGCGAAACACAAAATGACAGTTCCTACCTAGTCATTACTGTACTAGTGAAATAATAGCTTATATCTACGGTATGTGTTGCCGAAAGCAGAGTATAAGCTACTCACACGAAACACCTTTTGACATTTCCTAAAGATATGCATTGTTGCTAGGGTAAGCGATTTTGATTTGGATGACAGTATCAGTATCTATTGCACACTGATAAAACTGTCGAAATAACTTACACTGCGAAAATGAGTTGAGTGGTTTAAACAGTTCTATTGAAAAACTACACACATGAAAGAGCAGTATAAAAACCACAGGGGAAAAGTTTCGGGATAATCACCAACATCGCAAATTCAATCCACAGTATTCACATTCAGATATGTAAAATGGATACATGTGGAAAGTGACGAGGGTTGTCTAGATTTCGCATAGTAGCCTTAAACAATGAAATGACAGTACCTAATATCGGTGGCTGTTTTTAATAAGGGCATAGGTGTCGCTTCTGTGTGAGTGGGTTATTCAGCGCCGAAAATAATATAGTTATTATACTCTTAAAAAATAAATTATCTCATAAATTGCATTCAAATATTATTTTTAAAAAATATCTAGGTACTTCATGTTCGACACAAGTTATAACATAATTGATATAGGTACTTACTAAGTTTGTATTTGTTGATTCTTTACATGTACAGTGCCATTGTCGTTAAGTGTATACTCAGCTGTTACACATTTCCCTCCGAGTTGAAATAAAGCAAAATATCGTTCCGCTTCATACCATTTTCCCCCGTACTAAAAATATTCAATAAAAGCAAAGAAGCTAACTTGGTTAAAATTATGATGGTCCAAAAAAATACCGTCGTCATATAGTTATTATCTACTCAACTATTTCAAGAATTTATATTATATATAATTATACTTTTTTAAAATTCTTCTTTACAAAAACTTTTATTTACTTACTTTATTATTGGAAGTGATGTAATGAATGTAATTATTGTTTAGTCAAATTTACATAAGATATAGCTACCTATTACACTTTGGTTTATTGATCGACTCTCAATGTATCAGTGAACTGAATGAATTTCTGCATTTATACTGAAATACTGTATACATTTTTGTAAAATGTGGTAGGTACATACCTTTTTTACATCGAAATTGGTAACAGTTGTAGCATCGGGACATGGACCACCGAAAGGCATTTGTGATGTAGCAATTTTGAGAAATGCCAATATGAAAACGACCAAAGTAAACATTTTTTCAAATATTTGTAACGTCTGTGCTGGTAGAAAAATGTAAACTTCTAAGTATATCAAAAAAATTATCGGTTAATATGTTTAAATATGCAACAAAAAAATGTACAGTTGATATATTATAAGGAAGTCGAAATACTAAATAAACTGAACGTAGTTTTTCAAATGAGCTGACATAATATATTACCTTGAAGAGCCTAGTGATGTATACACAGAGAGCCAAACATTTAAAGAGCACAGTAATGTTCGTTCCTATTAGTTTTTATTAAACATAGTTCAACGTCTTTCTTTGGTATGTTTTACTTCAAATACATATCTAAACGTTTGGTAAAACGGATGCATAAGTAGCAGGAATAGCACAATGGGCCCACCAGTGGCCTCAGTGCCGGAACCTTGGCTTGAGTTTGTCTTGGCTAAGGTTCGCCTGACTAAATTAGTAGTAGTAGTAGTAAAACAATCTGTGTGGCTAGTAATCGTCATCCTATTATTTGATGAAATTGACTCCAAGAAATAGATCAGCCATTTCCTAGACAAATCTAAGGGGTAGTTAAAAGTAACAGCAAACCGACAATATATAGCATTATTCAGTCGATTAACCCTTATTGGTTTTCTCTTAAAACTATTCATATATCCTAAGTTTCACCCCCTGCAGCTTAATTTAATTTCTTTACCTTCACTGAGGTTTAATTCTAGAACGGAAAATTTCAGCAATTCAAATATATTTGATTTTTGGAGACACTGCTTATATTGATAATCGCTGATAAGTGTTTATTTTAGTAAAATTTTTATCATTATCAATTTTCGAACAAATTTAAGTAGTTTGCTATTTTTTTTTCAAGTATAAAGGATACATATAGACATATCTTTAAAAACACTTATAAAGCATTTCAACAAACACTATTAGTATTTTTGAGATTTTATTATTTTTTATTGTTTCAAAATTGATCCATAGAGTAGATAATTCAGTAAACCTTTTTGTAGACAAAATTCAGTGCCCACTTCCATTTTTTCCACTTTTCGGTAATGAAATAAAATGTCAATTGGTAAATTCACTTCTTTATTTGAAACATTCATACAATACTTTCAATCTTAACCAGATAGGTAAACATAAATAAATTAAAAACTTAGGTAGGTACTTAGTCTTGACGTGTACATTCTTAAAATACTAGTAACTAATTTCATTATAAAAATACAATTACTTGCTTACTAGAACTTCTTATTTTTTTCAATAACCTCAACTATTTCAGACATAGGTACATTATCAGATGCAATAATTGATACAAATGGTACATTCTGAGAAGAAGTGACATCTGTGGCTTCAATTATTGGCACACTTTCAGTTTTTAGAGTATAATTGTTAATTTCTGACTGATGCCGATTTTTTTGTAATAAAATTTCGGCTACTTTTACAGCCTTTACTTCGTTTTCTGGTACGATTTCAGGTACGGTTACTACAGTCTTTACGATATCTTGAACATCACTGGTTAGACTTATCACTGGGTTTTCTATTTCAATTTTCACTGGTTCAGAGGCAAAAGGAATTGTCCTAATTACTTGATGTATGCTCACATCTTGTGCAGTTGCTTCTGGTATATCATAGTCTTGTCTCAGTCTTAAAGATCCATTAAGTTTATGTTGATTAACATTAGAAACTGTGGTAGAACTAACATTACTGGTAGCAGATTTACCTGCTTCGAACATTTGATCAACATTTGTACTTCCTTGGTGGCTATTTGTTTCTGAATCAGCTATTCTTCCAGAATCTAAACTAACACCAAAAGAATTTAAATCATCGTCAACAGATTTAACTTTTTCCAATTCATTTTTTTTATTTGAAGTTGGTTTATTTCTTTGAGGTAAACCGGTAGATTCAACTATTGTAGATACACTTGTAATTCCGTTAGCTGCATTGATGTCTGAAGCTGCCAATGCGCAACCTTCTTGGTCTGATTTAATAAAAAAGTTTCTACTAATTTTATATTCGTCTAGGATACCGTAGATTCGCTGAAGGACTGGGTTTGCTGGAAGACGTTCCCTTGTCATAGCCCAGACACTTTCTAAAAATAAATACATTCATATAATGACAATTGTTTCAATAAATTACTTTGGATGTTGTGTGAAATAGTATAACGCATAGGTAACTAGTGACCTTTTTCCGTAAGGATGGAAGAAAGGTAGTACCCACTGCCAAATAATATATGGTGATTTCTTTTACATCCTTAATCATTAACGTAAGTACTCTGTATATTAAAAAATGGAACGGAAATTAACAAACCTGTAAATTAAACTTTTGGTATTGAGTTTAGTATATACAGTAGGTAGTTGACTTACGTGTGTGTATAGGTCCAAAGCCACTACAACTCCATAGAACAGCATAATTGTCATAATCAGTACTTAGTACCAAAATACTTGCTTGGGAACTTATTGGGGAAGTATTATATTTAATGTTGAATTTGCCTTCACCAGATCTTGCAGAAAGTTCTAAGTGACCTTCAACAATTCTTTTGACTCCAGTTCTAAACGAAAACAAAAATCAACCAAAATAAATCACAAGCTGGTAAATTAAATTAAAGTAAACCCATTGTATAAGTAAAGATAGACACAATGGTAAAACTAAAAGAAGGTTTTTCAAGTAATATTCTATGGTTCTCTGAATTTTTTGATAGAAATTTCAAAATTATTAAGCTACTCAACACACTAGGGCCGGACTCGACGACACGTCGTGTGAGCGTCCTGTTTACCAATCTTTATTGCCATGGCTATTTACAAAGCTACTATACCTACTGGCCAAGTCCGCAAGTGCTGGTGTACTTGCCAAGTATACGTCATAGATAACCTACTTAGTATACGTCATTTGAGTCCACCTTCGAAAGGGATTAAAGGGAGATTTCTGAAAAGGTTTGCTACGATTGAAACAGGGAAGCAAAAAGAAATATTATTGTTTCGGCTTCCTTAGCGGAAAACGAATCATAGGAACACCAAAAATAGGGCGGAAAATCCATAACGCCACGATTTTTGAAGCTTTTTACAATCTGTCATTTGATTACTGTGACGTATTACATGAATTTTTTAATTAAACGTCAGTAGGTATACTTCAAAGTTTTTTCTTATATTTCCCTATTTTTTGGTTTATCCAGTAGGTGAACACCAGTTGTGTGACACATATGCAGGAAACGCTTTAGCAGCCCTTAACATAAGAACATGAATTAAAAGAATTTTTTTCATGTTATATAGAAACTATGCAATAGTTATATATCGTCTATTAAATACCTAAGCAGCTTTTACATGTAATATTCTATTTATTACTTATTCATAGTGATGTTAGATGTCAAGAGGATATATTCGTGGTCATATACCTACCCTAACAAAACAATACATTCTACAGATTGCGAAAGGGCTTTTCGAACCAAACGATTTACACAAGCACGACAAGGAAAATATGAGAAAAACAGCTTGAAAGAGAGAGAAAGAACAACTGTGCGTGGCCAGCGAGGGCGTGTATTTAGTTCCAGAGGCCGGCCGAATCTCCACTGCCCCCCCCCCATTTCAACCGCTGTTGCCAGAAGCGCAGACTAATTTGTACAAAAAATGATATTTTTGTCTCGTCATCGTTGACTCCTTTTCGAGCTCATGCACATTTAGGCAAAACCAAACACCTCCATCCGGCAACAGTGTCCTTTACAGAGATAATTCACATTTAAATTGCTAATCCTAGGTCTTTTCGCTACAAACTTTGATCACGTTGGAAGCGCATGCCATTGTATTTGAAAATGACACTGTTGCCGGATGGAGGTGTTTGGTTTTGCCTAATAGTACATGAGCTCGAAAAGGAGTCAACGATGACGAGACAAAAATATCATTTGTACAAATTAGTCTGCACTTCTGGCAACAGCGGTTGAAATGGGGGGGCAGTGGACATTCGGCCGGCCTCTGGAACTAAATACACGCCCTCGCTGGCCACGCACAGTTGTTCTTTCTCTCTCTTTCAAGCTGTTTTTCTCATATTTTCCTTGTCGTGCATGTGTAAATCGTTTGGTTCAAAAAGCCCTTTCGCAATCTGTATAATAGCGATCATAAGCTTGATAATAGATGATAATATTTTCTTGTTTCATACTTTTTTCAGTAGTCGGGTTGTTGTTTTTAAATCCACATTTTTGGTTATAATTTAATGAAATAGTAACATCAATTTTATTTGAAATTCCGAAACAAGTTATTTCATGATTTAGCTCTATCTTTTATCAAATCTGTTCTTTGCTTAAAATATTATTATACAAATGAAGTATTAAATAAACAATCAACTCTAATCTGAAACTGTTCATTTTAAGTGATTTATGTGGGTCTTCGAACTCTCGCTCCTACGTAATTTGATTTTTATATACCAATGTACGTGTTTAGGTACTTGCAATTTTCAGTAGAAGTAGGTATGTCATGAATGGCATGTACGTAAAATTCAACTTTATAAAATTTATATTATGGTAAATCTTATTACAGTCTCCTGTAATATTGTCGTATTTAATAGAGTGAATGTATCAACAGGTGTCGAAAGGAATAATTATAAATATTCAACACTCTATGAATTTTTTGAAAAATGATATTTTTCAAAAACAGTGGCCGTTCAGCTAAGGAGCAACAACTACTTCCCGTGCAATATGCACCGCCGGATATTGAATTACACCCCTAAGTCAAACGGGGTTGGTATATCTACAAGATATTTTAAAACCAACCTTTCTGGTTTGCAATTGTGTTGTCCCTTCTAATTGCAAACCAGAAAGGTTGGTTTTAAAATAACTTGTAGATATACCAACCCCGTTTGACTTAGGGGTGTAATTCAATATCCGGCGGTGCATATTGCACGGGAAGTAGTTGTTGCTCCTTAGCTGAACGGCCACTGTTTTTGAAAAATATCATTTTTCAAAAAATTCATAGAGTGTTGAATATTTATAATTATTCCTTTCGACACCTGTTGTTATATTATGGTATTTGATAATTAATGTTCACAGTGTATAAAAATATTAATGTCATTGACAGGAGTTTAATCAAAAACGTAATTGAATGGAAGTGTTTTGCAGGTTTAAATGTACCTATTCAAGGTTTTCAACTTCAACATTTGAACCTATGTTTTTTCAGTTAATATGAATAAGTGACAAATGGGTTGTCCAAAAATAATTATTATTTTAAATGTTTTCCTCAGATTAACAAAAAAAATTAAAACAAAAATTTACTGAAGTTTTGCAACTTATAATGCAGATACGTTACTAGTGTAAATGTGAAGTTGTGTAGGTATATAGTCTTCGTTTGTTGTTCTATATTTTAGCTTGAATTTTATAAATTATTATGGATTCAGTATTTAGATCATATGCTGTACATATTCTACTAATACATGAAGAACATTGAATAAAAAATTAATTACTGTTCCGAAAACAGATGCAAAAAAAGAAGCTGGCTGGAAGTTGTTACAGATGGCCATTTGCAAAAACAAGCAATTTATTTGTTGTCAAGATCATTTCGATATAAGTAAAATAAAAAATTGAGGAACTGATTTTTTGTCAAATATATATATGATTACTAGATATTTTGTTTCTTTTCCAAACTCAAGAGCCATGAAAATGTCTATCCGTGGTAAATTATTGAAATTTGCTTTAATGTACACTGTCATTTTATGAAATATTCTTAATAAAATGTGTGAAACAAAAACACGAACTAATTATAAATAAAATTTAAACCAAAATGGAGCCACAAGCAAATACAAACAACTCGCACTGTCATTCTAACCTAAACTTCTTCTTCTACACTATCATCTTATGATTGTTTTGTTCTATGTCTAAATTTGTGCCTAACAATGCAGAGACGTAAAAATAAAAAGGCGGATTTAAAAAAAATTAAAAATCTAATATTTTAATTGGGGATAAAAACAAAACAAATTAATTAAATTTGATAAAATATAGTGCGATGTAATTTGTTCCTTTAGAATTAAGTAACTATCTGTTATGCATAAGCAAGAATATATTTTAAGTTGAACACCCTATTGTTGAAAAGTATCTAAATGATATTTTAGAGTCTTGATTATAGATAATCAAAGGACGTAGGTAGAAAATTTACAAATACACACAGTTTGATTTAATTAATAAAAATTACTTACAAGCTATTTGTAACTTCGTTAGACACATATATTTTACCACTGGGACCTCTAGCATAATCTGTAACGACACATCTCGATGCAACTTTGGTAAACTGGAAATATCTTTCGGCTTCATACCATTTACCCAAAAAATTTTCTACATCAAAGTCTGCCATAGGTACATAGTCAGGACAAAACCCAAGATTGGGTACCTGAGCTCTTGCTAATATCAAAACTCCGAACAAGCACCACACACTGATCATCTTTCACTTTTGGTGATTCTTTAATCTTCAACAGTATTTATAGACTTGGTCTAGAACCGCTATGTCATTTTCTTTTAGCTTAATTACTCTTTCGATAATTAATATCTCGCAACTAAATGTAGCCTACCGGTCAAGAATTAACTAAATCTTATTCATTACAAATTGTAAACGGTGCTTTGGTGTATATTTATATTTACTGAAAAAGGGTAATAACCGAGAATGACCTTGTGAACTACAACATTTTATGTTGTAATTTCTGTCACGCTTTTGGTCCAGTTTGGTGATCATCTGGATGGCAGGGGAGACCTGAGAAATAACGTTTGCCTTGTGAATATCAACACTTTTGTAATGCTTTCTTCAACCTACATTATTTCAATTTCTAGGAAATAATACATTTCAAATACTCACAATTATTCGCTGTGTTATTAAGTATTTTGGATTATTTTTTGATAAATGTCAAATGTATACTTCAATTTGGTACCGTGGCACATATTGCGAGGTTATAATCAAAGTCTTTGTGTAAAAATAAAATGTATAATTAACAAAAATACAGCCATGAACTTTTGAAACAATTTTTGCAATATTTCTAGTTATAATCTACAATAAACTCTAATTTGAAATCTATTCTATAATTCTTAACGCCAAATATCGTTAATGGTATCACAAGATGTAATGTTTAAACCTCATCGATCGACAATAACAAACTATTCAAAACAAAAAATAAAAATCACCTTGCCGGTGTTTCAGGATCATGATCGGAGATTAGATACAAGAACTGAAAAGCAATTGCTAACAAAGAAATTCCTAGGAGATCTCCTATCGACGTTAAATAAGGTATTGCTGAGTTGTCAGGATCTATTTTTCTTTTCCACATCCAATGAATCATTATATATGCTACATAAAGTAAGGTCGCCACTTGCATAATAGCAGCACATAAATAAACGACTACAAACCATGAACTCAGCGATGTGTCACCGTTTTTAATATAATCTATAGTATAAATAAAAATTAGGTGCCCAGGTATCACCATTAACATAAGAACTCTTGAGGTTCTCGAATGTACCCCCTTTCCACAAAAGCAAGTAAGTGGTGATATGAAAATAACCGCGTCATCATCTACGTTATTATCTATTGCCAGTATACCTAGCTCTGCTTGTTTGTGAAGAGCCGTTGATATTCTGCTAGCTTGCACAGCTACCAAATTTCCGCCCACACCGTTTATTACTGGCTGGAAGACTGCAATACCCTGAAATCTTGATACCATAAAGTCTAAGATTAGACCTCCCATGGAACTAATCATCATGGCTCCCATAACTGGCGTCCACCCATGGTACAGAACGTCTCGAGTTTGCAAATTTCGTTTGGCAATCCAAACCCATAAAGGAATTGCTAAGATGTAAGCTGCTATTATCAAGGGAGCTAACCAATCCTGAGTTCCTAAAATAATAAATGTATTTTTAATTTAGTGTATTATTTATTTGTTGTAAATATATAATTACCTATCGATTCGTATAACACTGTTGCAACCCAAGACAATAATGTAAGTGACGTTATATCTCCTAAACTGGCTGCTATAGGAGTTGCTACATTGTCAGGATTAATGTGGCAGTATCTGGAGAGAACTATAACACCAGCCGTTATTAGTCCCAATACAAAACTCGCTATTGAAACTGTTACCAAACTACTGGCACACAATAGATAAGCGTGGTCCAATTCAACATCGTTACTTTTTATGCCACCCATTACTACAGCTACTAGAGCACCCAGAAAACCAACAACTATAGCTTGACACTGAAACAATATGAATAAATAATTACATGCCATATTTAATGGTTTAATGTTGAGATTTGGTAAATGAAAATTGGGAAAAGTAGGTTGATCATAAAACGTTAAGGTTGATGCTGCAGAGAAGAATAAAGAAAAACTAAACGACAGTAATAAATATTAATTAGAATAGAGAAACACAAAAATAGGAAACGGTGTCTAAAGGTCTATTGTTCAAGGAAAAAGAAGTATTATTTACCTGTATTAACGTTAAATTTCCCACGATAATATTTATTTTTTGTTTGGCTGTGTCCATATGACCTAAATTAGCTTGTGTTGAAAGACGTGAAGCTAATGTCATTTCTAAATTACCTTTTAGACCTAAAAGAGCTGGAATTAATATTACTAGCTCTGTTATTTCTTCGAATACCGGCCAATGCTGGAACAAAATATATTAATATTATAATCACTTTGTTTCTTTCATGTAGTAAAATAGATATAATTTTTGAGTTTATTTATGAAAAATTACGGAGAACACAAGAAAATATTATTGAAAGAACTTAGGTGAATAAAAAGAATAGATCTTTTTCGTGTAAACTTACTTGAATTTTATCTAATACTAATCCCGCGAAGACCATCCCAAACCCAGCTATCAAAAAAGGAATAAAAACTTGTATAGCTATAGATAAATAAGTTTCTTGAGTTTGTTCTTCTTGTTCTTCAAAAATCTTTGTTTCAACAACAACATCGGGAAGTCGTCCATTATCATTCTCACTATTTTCTTGAGAATTAACTAAAGTTATTTCCGTGTCTAGTATGGAACTTGCTTCCAAGGCACTTGAATTGCTGGGAGTTTCCGGGGGTAGGGAGATAGCAGGGAGTTTCTTTGTACTTGTCTCTTGAACATGGTTGATACTGCCCATGGCTTCTGTTCCATAGTTTTCTTTTCTGAAAATAAATTGAACTAGAATTTTTGAAGGTATTTACTGTTTGGACTCTTACTTAGTGGAATTTACTCATATTACTTTTGAAAAAATTAATGAAAATTCTAAAATATTATTGATAATTATCTCGATATTCACATGTAATCATCAAAATGACAGAAGCTACATTTTATGTGATGCCTACTTGATGTTTAATATTTTGGCTATCTTGTGATTGCTTAATATATGAAGAATAGAAAAAAGAAGGTATGATATTACAAATATTAAAGCTTAAGTATTATTAGCCCTATGGGGGTATCCTGGATATCTTTTCCTCATTTAAAATCAGTATAACTGTGCAATAATCATATAGGAAACAAAGGAAAACTATATCTGCTGATCTTTACAATTGTTACTTAAGTATACAATTTAAAAGTGGAGAGCTCCCTAGATTCATCTGTTCATTGACAACTTCATATTGTGGGTCTCCTAAGTGTCTCCTAATTTCTAATTCTTCAAGGAAATCTAGTTCTTCTTCCTTATCACAAATATGTAGTACTTCTAATTCTGTGATAGGTGTTAATGAATTTTTGGTGTCAAGTAGATATTTTGAGTAATGGGATTTATCTGGCTGTTTGAATCTGTATGTTCGTAATTGTTCATTGTGTCTAATTTAAATTTTTTTAATTATTTGACCAATAAAGACAGCATTACATTGTGGACATTTAATTTTATATATCCCAGACTTTTTTATTGAGGATATTTATCAATAATATTTAACAACTTTCATCAATTGTTTCATTAAATAGTGGAATTAATTAGCAACAGTTAGTTTCATTTAAAAAAGTTACATGTTAAAGGTGTCAATTAATACTTTAAAGTTAAATGATTTTCCAGAACGGTAACGGAACCACTAAAATAATTTACTTAAGTACTAATCATCTACATGAATATTATTATATAACAAAAAAAAATGCGACTGGTCTTATTGAATTTTTTTTTGTTGTCCAACTGAAAATCGTATAAACTATAATAGCAATATGTATTTGTTAATATGAAGGTCTAAGCTGACTAAATGTTCCAGTATAAGTTGTTTAAGAAAAGCAAGAAACAAGCTGCTACACTGGGCAGTTATTAATTTATCAAGTGTAGTAACAAGCACTGATCATATAAATTACTTAATATGAGAGACACAACCACAATAGACTTCAAAAGGTCGCATTAGAAATAAGGTTTTTTTTTGCGAAGTAATATTTGTGTATTTTGACCACATTTTTTACTTGTATTCAATAGTTTCACAAGTACTTACTTTTCTTATGTAACACAATCACAAGTTTGTATTCTCAGTTACTAAGTATATAATTATGTAGTTTAAAGTGACAAAATGTGATTCTTCTTTTTGTCATTCGTGTAGTAGGGCCCTATAATATTCTCTAATACAAAATAAATAAAGTTAAAATACGTTTTTACATACCCACATGCATTGTCTTCTGCCATTATCTACTAAACGTACGTATAAAAATTATTATTTAGGGAAGTTGTATTGTTATTTCTTTTGACCTTGCAAGGATAATAATTGGCCTACAAGACTCGTGGACTATATTTAACGAAAATTGAATAATTATTTTAAAAACCTTAAATCGCGTTGTCAAATTTATTTTTTCCATTGATTTAGTAACAATTACAATTATATTTACAGAGGTAGCAGTAAATTGTTGGGTCTAGGATTCAGGATAAATATTTTAGAATATGAATTGACATAAATATATACAGAGCGTCATTCAGAGAGAACATTTTGTATTCAACATTTAAAATTAAGCTAACTTTGAACTTCAATTCATGTAAGATTTTATTTTTAGCGAGCGGCAGAGGGATATCTAGCCCTTCAATGCAATAGTCAATTTTGTCATTCGATTATTATTTAGATTAATTTATGTGATATATAGCAGATACTAGATTGCGTATAATAAAATGTATATATCTATTGCACAATCCATGAAATTTCGTTTTTATTGAATACCTTAGTTTACAAAGTTTTAAAAAATATTTTTCCAACAAATGAAATAAAATACTTTTAAAATTCTCTCCCTACTGTATCAGAAACTAGAATCATACTTAGAAACATTTACAAGTGCCTATGACAATTTATTTAATTGAATATTTGACAGAAAATAAAGTTTTTTACTACTTACCTTGTATAAAGACTATGACATAATTCCTGATTTTATAATTGAAACTGCCAATTTGCTCATCTTTTACTATACAAATGGTAAATTATTTGGAATCGTACGGTAGTATAAACACAACAAATATTATATTTTAGGAACATAAAATTTAAATTGACATAAATGAGGTTTTCGTCCAAATATTTTTAGTTATTTAATTAGTACTGTTATCTAGAAATATTTAAAATACTAAGTTAATGAGACACCAAGCAAAAAATCTATATTTTTAATAATTACTATTTTTGTTTGGCAATATTTGAAATACTTTAGGTAGACCTTTTCTTTACTTAAGGCATTTTTGTTCAAAAAAGTATTTTTAAAGTCGAAAAAGTTATAGTACGCTCTTTTAAAATAAAGTGAATGGGATGAGGTACCACATCATCCCAAACGATTGTTTTTAATTTCTAGTTATGCAATATCGAGGACGGCATACATAGTTATGTTAATAGAATCACGAGACAAATTGAACATGTAATTTTGACCTAGTTATAGAGTCCGAAGAAAATTATTACCAACTAAATCTCGGTAGTATCCTCTGACCCACTGTCACTGTCATAGATAGACTAAACGAAATTAAGGAAATTGACTAGAATGTCCTAGGTCAAGGAAATACCGGATGTCACTTGACTAATAGGTCATGTTCTTAAAGACCAATGTGTTTTAGGACATCTTAAACGGGTTCTATTTAAATGTCGTGAAAACTAAAACAACACTATTGCTATTACTATTTTAACAAGCTCCGGTTTTGGTTTTAAGTTTTTGTATAATCAAAAAAAAAACATCTGTTTAAGAGTGGCATTGTTATTTATCTAAGACAAATGATTTCTTAATGATAATTACCAAAAAAATTTTCCATCTTACCATTCACGTTAATTTAAATTTCAAACTCTTAGTATTGCTACAGTAATTAAATTTATTTCACATTCATACCGGTAAAATTTAAACTTCGAGGCACATGGTTGTGCGACATCGGCATCAAATTTTCTGCGTAAGTTTTTGAAGATGGTGTCAAAAATTACCATATAATGATATTTGGGGTTGAAATTTCAACAAAGCTGGTATTTTATCCCTTTGAATATACTAGGCCATAGGAGCCCTAACACACGTAACCCGACTACATTCTGTGGAATACTGTCGCCTGTAGGGAAATATTGATTTTGTCTGGTCTCTTCAGACAAATTTTACGAACACACAACTACACTTGCGCGAAAAAAGGTACTCGAAAAAGTTTTTTTCATTGTTAGATTCATATTAAAACAAAGCGTTCATTCATATAAATATTTTTTTTATTGAAAAAATTAGGGGGCTTCTGGACCTAAAAACTGTTTCGCCTACTATTCAATTTGAACTTTGCCTTAAGGATCCTAGTATGTGTGGGAAGCCACTTTTTCTCAAGACTTTACCGGAAATTAGTAAATCAAAGAAATTAAGTGGAGTAGTAGTAGAGCAAAACTGCTAAATAAACTAAATAAAATAGTTAAAAATTTCGATTTATCTATTTTAATAAATTTAACATTGTTTAAAAATTAATACAATGATCCATAAAATATTATATCATTGTTTTTTCCCAACTTCTTAAACAATATCATTACTAATACTAATATCATCATTTGTTCAGAATCTTTTGATACCTACCATACGAACGGGTTTGAAACTAAGGTTTAAAAACAGTACGGTTCGAGAGTTTCATCAATAATCTTTGGTTTTATATAAAACATTTTAAAAGTCGTTTAATGGCAAAGTACCTAATTGTTTGAATTGATATGAAAAGCGTAAACGCACAACTAAGAAGTGTTATTGTGCCAGAGATAAATACTGGAGGTTAAAAAAGTTCTCAATACGAAGAAAAGTGAACCTTATTTATTTTAAGAAATAAATAGCAGCACTTGCAGCTTGTATTAATTACCTACTTATTAATATCAATAAATTAGTATTTTGTGTCACAATGGCAGAAAATGAGCTTTAGCAGCCCGAGACTATTAGAAGCACGGGCGAGCGTAGCGAAAAGAGGGCAGTTGATAGTTAAGGGCTGATAAAGCGTTTCCTGCATGTGTGACACACAACTGTGTTTCGTCTACCGAATAAACCAAAAAATAGACAAATACTTATAGGAACAAAAAACTTTGTCATACACTGACGTTTATAAAATGTACGTGAAACATCAAGTGACATATGATAAAAAACTTGAAAAATCGTGGCGTTATGAAGTTTCCGCCCTTGGACTGCTAAACAATACTTTCCGCCCTATTTTTGGTGTTAATATGATGGTGTTACGGTAAGGCAGGCGAAACATTATTTTTTGGCTAGAAAATATCTAACAATTTTTTTTCCAGTGAGTAGTAAGGAACAGTTATTTAAAATTTCATGGTGTATGTGGATTGCACAACCTAACATTACATGATTTAACACGATATTATAATAATTATTATATCTATATCAAAGAACATACGTTTATAACCTCATGACGCCACCTACACATGAGTAGCCTAAGCAATATTCCAATAGTGTATATGTATGTATATCTATAAGTATGTGAGCCAAAACAGCAGTATACTTCAGTGATTTACAAAAATAGCATGGATGAATGGTATTATTCATTAAAATCGTTCTTTTATTAGTAATTTGCATTAGAAGTGCAAAACGATTATTTTTGAAAATAATTACAAAAGTACAGTTTCTGGTACTTTCTTATAGGTGGCGCCAGTATGCAGTTCACAGATAATTATTTATAGAAGTAAATTCTGTAATTTAAAGATATTTCTGAAATTCAAATAGGTATAAAAGGAAAAAACATGACAAATTAATAGTAATATTCAAATAATGTATGTGGATGTTTCATTTAAAATATTTTCTGCTGCGTATCTCAAATTTAATTATACTAAAAAAACAAATTCTATTGCTGGAAACAGTAGGTATACCCTACTTATAAAATACAGTAAACATATTACTTATTAAATAATGAATAAATAGGACCACATCCCAACTATTTTGGAAAGTCTGGCAACTGAAAATTAGATTTTTTAATGTTTTAAATTGTTGAATCTGGTTTATTATCTTACGAATAATAATTTGTGAACTCTGTTATATCTACAAGTTAATGACATAATTGCTTTGCTGCTATTTAATTTCAGAAACCTGAAAAACGAGCTTCTAGATATGTTTGTTCAAAGCACCACATAATAAGAAATTAATTACTTTTTCAAATTCAAACATCTGTTATGTTATGTTTGAATAGTTCAATATTTATACACTCGTTGTTTTATGTACCTATAATACTTACCCTGTGGTCATCTGCAAACTTTTTGGCTCCAGTTTTCGTAACTAATAGAAAAACCATTTTCAAACATAATTCCAGTGCTTATACATTTAAAACAGGTACACTCACTCGAAAAAAATAAAACTAGACTTAGAATTTTGTTAAAAAGTGAGTGAGAAGTAAGACCGAATAATAGAAAAAAAGAATGACACCTTTTCGATGATATGCCTTACTTCAAACTGCCTTATGCGCAATTGTTCGGCAATAGCTCCAGTTATTATGGTCATTATACTATTACGCCCTCAGTATCGTTTAAATGCGTGAAAATGGCCCCTGAATTTGCTATGAGCAAAAGCCTTGGTTCACAATTTCCCATCGGTGTCCGAATACACTGATCTTCCCGCATATCGTTCCTTCCGTGAATTCATACTATAGCTCGGTAAACGGTGGAAAAAAATGTCACACTGCTCTGCATTCATTTTTATTACTACTTCTGCAAGTTGATTGACAATAAGGATCTATTATTATTCTAAATATACCAACAGTCTCTTTTATTTAACGCTTTGTTCGACAAAGGGCCGAATAATAACAATCAAAACATTTAAATTAACAACTTTATATATAAAAAAACAGTTATAGTAGATATTTGCCGAATAATAATGTACGAGGACAGGAATATTGGGGAAGCGGCAAAATTGTAAAAAGAGTACTCTTTACACTATTTTCCAAGCTTTCGGAATATCTTTATTTCCATTTTCAAGGATAGCATTCGAGATTGTATTACAATAAGTTGTATTAAATGGTAAATACTTCTAACAATAACTTTGATTTGAATTTAAAAAAAAAATAAATGTCTAAATGATGTCAAAAAAATCGTATGCTTGATAACTATTCATTTGTTTTTTATAGAATAAGAACAAGTATAAAAGTATAACTAATCTATATCTAAAAATATCGAGATTGCAGGTTAGGTTCATCTTTTTTTTTTACAATTTTGCCGCTTCCCCAATATTCCTGTCCTTGTATAAAAAAACATATAATTAAGGTTTCCTTAATAATTATAATAAGTAAATGTGATTAATATTAATAATAAACCATGCAATAGAAAGTCACCAATATTTGTTTCGAAAATCCGACACATTCAAAATAGATGAGATTAAACACAAAATATTGCAATCTACAATTCCATAACAAAGACCAGTGAACGAAAATTAGAGTCTATGAAAACTTCTTCAAGAAATAAAGTTATATTATGTCCTGAAAAATAAATCAATATTCATAGATACATAGTAGCTGTAGATGGCGTCAATAATTAATAATTATAATATTTATAAACGCTCTTCCAAGAGAACGTAGGTAAAATTTATCAAATAGGGTGTGTTCCTCCAAAATATACTTATTCAAGTTAAACTCTTAATTCGAGATTACCCTTTGTGACATCGTACAAGGAAGATTGAAGTACCTATACCTACGGATAGCTGGTGTAGGCAGGTGGGAATAAACATCAACCTCACCAAAACCATATTAATAACATTCACTAAGAAAAGAAAACTCAACCTCAAAACCATTAAGCTTGATTGAAGCGAGGTCAAATATATAGGTCTGAGTCTAGACAGTAAACTCCCTTGGAGCAAACAGGAAAAGGAGATTACATATGAAGCAAAAATGGCTCTAGTAGTGTGCAGGAATCTGACAGGGAAAAATTGGGGTTGTAGCTTAAAGGTCCTGAGCTGGATGTACACAGACACAGTGTGAATAATCATCACTTATGGAACCATTGCGTGGACTAGTAGTGCTAGCCTCTTGACGATGAGAGACAACCTCGTTAATATTCAAAGACTAGCTTGCATAGGCATTACAGGAACTATGAAAACATGAACAGCGATGGCTATGGAAGTACTTAGTTCTTAACTTCACGCCACTATATATAGTGGTAGAAAGTGCTGCACAAAGACAAAATACAGACTAAGTAAAAAGAGAATCTAAAAAAAAACACCTCCCCGCTTTTTAGGAATCAGAAATCCTGGGACATGCCACAGGTGGTATGATGAGAAAGTATAACTTTTCAAAGAAATTCGATACAGAATTCAGTAACAAGGAGGAATGGGAAAAAATCAAAGAAACTACGAGAACAAATGAATGCCTAAGCTAGAGGAAGATTCCACTAAGAGTTTTAATATAAATGATCAAATGCCCAATTGTTTTTTTAAATTAATTTTTTTTGTCATTGATAAAGTTACCATTCAAAGTATTCCACTAATTATTTAGTCAATCAGAACTTAAAAATGAGAAATCCAATGAATTTTTTTAATAAATAACTAGCTGAGGATCGTAGTTATCACTCTTTCCTGGACTACAACGTGATCCGAATTTTTAGTGCTAATTGTCTAAATTTTCATGTCGTTTTAAAACATACACAAAATGATCATTCCTCCTTCCATAAACGTAATCGCCTTTATAATCATACTACCGAAAATGTAAGCATTTTTTAACTAGGAAACTGGGTAAATAAGTCATTATATTGTTATATATGTATAACTATGATAATTTAGACCTTTTTGCGCTTTGTTTTATTTCAGAATGGAACATCGGTAGATAGGGGTACAATGATTTTAGTCAATCAGAGCATGCTTAACCATTTGAAACTATTGATCCACACTTAATCATCATTTTTCTTGGAAATTTTAGTGTATCATTTGGTACATGTTGGTCCTTTGAGCAAGATAGGATTACCCGTTTAATTACTTTTTAAACTATTTGACGGATAATAACTATACTATACAGGGTATCCCAAGATTTTTTTACAGGCTGTAACTCAGGAACTCACGAATAAGTTCATTTGAAAATTCGGTAATCTTTTTGGGACCTACAGTAATTTCACCCAAGGTATACAGGGTATCTGTGACGTCATCATAGAAGCAGGGACGTCATCGCAATGAAAAAAATTCAATGGAAGGGGTGATCAAACTTAGCTCAAATGAAAGGGCTTTTTATTTCAAATTCAACGGTGTATAACAGTGAGGGTACTCAAGTGGTTATCATGTACGGGTTCACTTCAGATAGGCCTATTTTTACTTTTTAACTAGTTTTTATAAAAGCTAAAGAAAACAGTTGGCGCTGGAATTCTACCTTAATTATTGGTCAGTGGAAAATCCGCGGTGGGTAAGGGAAACTCGCTTTCAAACCAGATGGGGAGTTAAAGTTTGGTGTGGATTATTCAACGGTCGGTTAGTAGGCCCATATTTTATTGGAGGCTATCTCTATGGTCAGAGATATTTAAGTTTTCTAGAAAATGACCTACCTGCGTTACTGGAGAATATTCCTTTGAATGAAAGAAGAGATATGATATGGCAGCAAGATGGTGCACCCCCACATAATAGCGGTATTGTAGTAAATTATCTCAATGCTAGATTAACAAATGGATTGGAACTTTCAATGGCCTCCATGATCGCCGGTGCCGTCACCCCTAGATTTTTTTGTATGGGGATACTTAAAAGAGCATGTTTATAATGAAAAACCTGTAGACACGAACAATTTAAAAAATTAAATTAGACAAGCTTACGCAAGAGATGATACATGCGGCATGTACACGTGAACCACTTAGACGGTTTGATCCTTGTGTTGTTGCAGACGGAGGCCATTTTGAACATTTTTATAAAATCACTGTAAAGCCGAAATGTTCTAGTTATTGTTGCAAATAAACATTAAAATGAAAAGTTGGTGTAATTATCCACTTGAGTACCCTCACTGTGATACACTGTTGAATTTGAAATAAAAAGCTCTTTCATTTGAGCGATGACGTCCCTGCTTCTATGATGACGTCACAGATACCTTGTATACTTCGGATGAAATTACTGTAGGTCCCAAAAAGATTACCCAATTTTCCAATAAACCTATTCGTTAATTCCTGAGTTACAGCCTGTAAAAAAATCTTGGGACACCCTGTATACCAAACTCTACTAATGATTTGTCGCGTAATAACATAAGGATCCTTAAAAACAACGGTAATATACATTGATCATAAATACCATGTATGGCAGAATTGAAAAATTACATATATTAACATCACAGGAACTTGAAAAGTAAACTGCATACATCAAACTGTTTTAAAAAAATAAGTGTATAGTTTTTAAATACTTTTATTAACAAATTTAATTTAAATGCAACTATACAGAGAGTTTATAGTTATGAGTTTTGTTGCCTTTGTGTATCATACAATTTCTAATCCTCTGTTGAACTTTTATTATTTCTGGATGGGGGGGTTTAGTATATTTAAATAAAATATCCAATCCTTGTAAAAACTTTTTCATTGCATTGTTTAACTGCTTTAAATTAAACATACTTTCAGCTTCCGGTAGAATTTTATCCAAAACCTAAAACAAAACATAGCTTCTTAAATATCGTTTCCTTGTCAAAAATATTATTTCGATTGATAGGAAGGAAGACATATTACTCATCACTGTATCTAACAAATGATCTTGCGTTTTTAAATTGTTAAATTTTACGCCAAAAGCCCAGAATAGTAATAACTACTTCAAATATTTGACAGCTTGCAAATTAAAAGTTGATTATGCTAAATAATTTGAATTATTTTGTGCGATAGTTAGGAATTCTACTAGAAGCCATTCATTTATTATGTAAGACGATTTAGGGAGAGGGGATCGATCATGTGTTATTTTTTCTTACAAGGGGGTGAGGGGAGTCTTAATAGTTGTTACGTAAGATCACCAAAAATGCTCAAAGTTAAGAGGCACGCATTCGGATGCGTATATTATGTAAGCAGCCCTTAAGAGACGTACCGAGCATGGGTTGAAGGTCGGGGCTGTATGGGGCTGAGGGGGAGGCGAGATTGGAACCTCACAGGACACACATCGTTGAGCGGGGTCGTCTAGAGATTACGTAACGAACAGCGCGTTGATTATTTTTCATTATTGTCCAGATAGCACATGAACATACAATGGATGTCCAATGGATATCCACATTGGAAATAAGGGATATCCATAGAATATCCGTTCAAGTCCAGAAGGATATCCTAAGGACATCCATTGGATATCCATTTGCCATAAAATTGGACATCCCACGGATGCCCGTTTCGTACTTAGAATGGATATACCTTGTACAAATATGGACATTCACTGGACATGATAAATAAACCATGGATGAACATTGAACAGTGGATGTCCAATGGACGTTCATCATTCAAATAAATCTTCACATCCAGTGGTGAACGAGAACTGAAGGTCCAGTGAATGTCCCCAAACGAATATCCATTGTACTAGTGGTAAATGGACATCCATTGGATGTCCATTCTGTGTCCATGTCCATAGGGACCAATCGTGAACATTATATGGATATCCATAGGATATCCTGTGTTTACTGGGTGTCGTGTCAGTTAATTATAGTTTTACTCATTAAAGTTCTGATAAGTTTTGGGGTGTTTATTTTTGCCTCTCACATATAGGTAAACGATTTCAAATATTGAAAAAGAATAACCTTTCGCTATATATTCAAGGCTAGACACAGAAACTTTTTGACATTTCATGGGTAAATAGGGCATGTTGAGACTTATGACAGTCGCTCTGGGGATAAACAATTATTTGGATAGATTTTAGATTTGTAATTTGATTGTTTTGTATCAATTTAATGATTGTTTTTATTATAAACGTAATATGTATACTTTTAAAATACCTAAGCAATTGAAACAACGTCGAAGATAGCACTAAATGAAAATCAAATACCTAACTATTAAGAACCACGTTTTGTGAAAAAAACGCTTGTTTATCTCATGGCGACTGTTAGATGACGTAACGTTGACTTGCCCTGTTTTACGTAGTTGAAGAGAATCCAAATATGTAAAAATATACAGGGTATTCCATTTAAATATTTTTCTACCATTAGCGGTTAAGCCGGAAGTCGACTATATTGATTTTAGATGTGAAAAATCCAAAATTGGCCCAAAATATGAATAAAATATATCTACCGATTATAAAATCACAGGGGTTGCCATAATTCATTTATACCCGGCACATTATTAAGTAGAAAATGTGATACAAAACTAATTCAACTACCTAAAGCAAACGAACGTTTTTCTAAAAATTCCTTGCGGTATCTTCATTATTCTTTTTAGGAAATTGAACCAACGTTCTACTCAGTGTGGTTTCAATTTAATTAATCAGTATATAGTGAAGCGTTAATATTATAATTGGTTAATATTTTGTAATTTTGACGTAAAGGGGTTATCCTGTTCAAATAAATAAAAAAATCTCATTGTATACTTACCATAAGACCTTTTATATTAGGTAGAATACTATTAATGTTGTTACAGTACTCGCAGGTGAAAAAAGGTTCCCCTTCTGCATCCATTACAAAGACGTAAGGACATTTTTCAGTTTTGCAGGGAATTCGAATTTCATTTTCTGCCATTTCATCAAATTTCGGCCACATTTCCACACAAGGTGTACATAGACACTCGAACCAGTAACTATTCTTAAGAGTTCCTTGTCTTTTCTCCAACTGCATTGTTGTATAGAGTGGACCGTAATTTTCGTATATTATGTCACCATTTTTAACCGATTTTATTGTTCTAACTACCATTTTGCTTTTTATGTTGTACCTAGAAATAAAATTTAGAAATGTATTAACTGTGATTTTTTTAGTAGGAACATGTACTTATGTCGGTGCATAAGTATAGAAAAAAGGAGTTTGTCTATTTCTGACCGATGCATAGCTTAACTTTTATTAATTAAACGAGAAAGTAAAATTCTGGTTTTTTAAATTCTGCTTACATTCTCACCTGACTATGCTGGGATCACAAGAGTGATTAAAGAGTGCCAGTGTCGGATAAAGCCCTGCTCCAATCATAGCGTTTTCATATGTAACCATCAAATCTTTAACCATAGACGAATCTGGTAAATTCCTGAGCTCTGACACTTCGTGAGCATTAAACTGTAGAATCTGCAAGTGTCTAAGAATCAAACTACCGAAATAGACTTCTTCTTCTCTCAAAAAGTTATCATCAGTTTCAAATGGAAAATATTTTCCGAATTTTAAAAGTCTCAATAAATATATACTCATGCAGCTGAAATGTACAAGTTCTTCTTTCTTTCTCAAATGCTCGTTTCTGCATAGGAAAAAAACGTTATCATAATCATCATACCTATAAATATTTTTTTTAATAACGTTTTTTTTGCAACTATCCTTTAAATAGTCCTTGAGTTTATTCTTTTTATCATTAAAATATGAATAATGCTTTTGAGTTATTATTCTCAGAGCTAAAAAACAATTAACAGAAGCTCCTGATTTAAAAAGTAATTCCTGAATTGGACATTCTACTTTATGGTGGGCTTTGTTAGCTAATCTTTCACAAATTGTACTACAAAAAACAACATTAGCGCATGTTGGGCAAGCTATTGGCTGTTCTACAGAGGAAAAACAATACTGGCAGTTGGTTAGAGCATGTTCTGTATCTACTACTGCGCCATGTGCATTTTCTTCAAGAATTATAGTTCCTGCTTCTATGTCTTCATTAGCTACAGCGTATCTTCCTTGATAACTATCTTGTTCGAAGCTTATTTTTGGATGAGCAGCTATAAACTCTTTACCACCTACGAAAATTTCAGGCTCTTCTGCCACCACTATTTCATGTTTAGGTACTGACTGTATTTTAGTCTGTCTTGCTTTTTCTATCTCTTGAGTTTTAGTTTCTATAGATTGTTCATCAAGTTTACTAAATTTTAAGCTTTTTAAAGCTTCGTCATAAGCTTCCGAAGCAGACTTTTCGTTTTGCAAAGAATCGTAACATTTTGCTTTTCTGATCCATACTTTATATTTTAAATGAGCTGGATAATATCCTATTTCTAATAGATAATCAATGTCATCGAAAACTTTTTTATAATCATGTAATTCAAAATATGCTGCACTTCGATTTGATATCAAAATGGTCAGAAGTTCTCGAGATTCATCTGAAAATAAAAACATTTAATGCGATGGGAAAGTGAGAATTCAGGAAACAATTTGGATTTTTCAGCTACATACTTGTTAAAGTTAAAGTATCGTGCAAAAAGTGACTATTTTTGCACTATGTAGTGTGCCAAAGGATTAATTTTTTGCACTAGTCCAAAAAGTACCTTAAAATATTGAAAACCCAATGGAATACACGGGTCACTGCTTTCGCAGATCTTCTGCACCTTGATTAGGGCAGATATATATTGACATTACAACGTCATGGAGGATGGAAATCCTCAACTGTAGCGGATGGCTACATCGAGGAGTCATTTTCCAAAAAAAAAACAAAAATAGCTGCTCATACTTTAGAAGGTGAACCAAGTACCAGCACCGGAAGCTTCACAGTCCGAAACAGAAATGCTTTAAGCGAAGAACCTGATGAAACATCCCCAAGTAGAAATGAAACCAAAATTCAAAAAATCAGTGGAAATGAAGTTTTTCCATCACTATTAATTGTAAATTGATCTAACTGCGAAATTAAAACCGAAACCGACTTAGCATTTTGTCATCGTGACAAATATAAACATTAAAATCTACGTCATTTTTAGTCCATTTAGAGCAACCTAAATAAGACATTTTTGGTTTTTGCATGAACCTAGCCTCACTGGTCAATTTCTCGTCACGTGCAATAAACACTTAATTTTTGCACTTGTTACATAAAGACATAGACACTTTATTGCTTTTTATTTCCATGTAAATAGATTATAATACTTTTGTCAATATCCGTAAAATTACCTATTAAAGCACTGTATAAATTACAAATTTTTCATTATAGCTCCACTTGTTTGAGAAAGCTACTGTGTTAGCGAAGCGCGTCACGAATATATATTGAACGTAGTTCTAATATAATGAAGATTTGAACAAATTAAATTGTTTTATTTTACGTTTAGTATGGATCTTCAAGTAAAAGCCTCATCTATTCAATAAATAATTATAGTAACACGCGAATTCATTTATTTATAATTGCATTAATGAAATAAAAGCTCCACGTTTTTTTTTTAATATATGCTTATATCTTGTCTATAACCCGTAAAGGTAGATGGTAAATGGTAGATGTCCTTCTAAAATTGATTTTACTCACTAAAATATCATACAATCGTCAGTATCATTTGAAAAACATGTGCCGAAAAATATTTCAAAATCAAAAGTGTTAAGATAAATACCTGAATTTTGTGGACACTTTATAATCCCATCATTGTAACTTTTTATCGCATTGACGTAGTCTTTCTTGGCAAAATACGAATTTCCATGAGATTTTTTCTCTAACGCAGTTTGTAAGTTTTTGCCATTAAGTTCGGTTATAGTTATTGGTATTTTCGTGGCAGCCTCATATAAAAGTAGAATTCTAGAATTTTCATCTTTGGTTTCTTTGAACTTTTCAATACATTCCTCCGATAGTTGTCCTATTGCTCTCTCACAATACTTTTGAAATAAACTATAGTCATTTTTCTTGACATGAACCTCGTTCATATTGGATAAGTCACCTAATTATATTCGTACCACGTTCATAATACTTACATCTCCAATTCGTATAAATATAGCTCAGTTGTTGAAGCTATTTTTATACATTCTAGTCCTTTAGTTTCAACACTTCTCCGCTGTTGGTATACGGTATGTCTTTTAGTATCTTTAATAAAATCTAAATACTAAATATATTATACACAGCGTAAATAACAAAAGGGTAATATTTTATATACTTAGTTGAAAAGAATCTACAAGTTCTTGTTCTTATCACTTACATACGTATACATACGCAAGACTTTAGACATTGTTTTTAACTGTTGAGTGATCACTCAACGGTTTGAGTGGGATTTATTGTGTTTTTGTAAATATTCTACCCAGTCGTGAAGTAAAATCTAAAACCTTCTTCAAGTCAATATGTTTCTCACCCTTTCCCATATATTTTTCGATCAATTTTTGGACCAAATATTCTTGTTTACTTGCATTTGTCCTAAATTATGATTTAAGATAAAGTATATTTCAAACCTCGTATACTATTTTCCGAATTATTAATAGCTGAAACTCTCTATTTATTAGAGAAATTATAATTAAAATGTAGAAAATAAATTTATAAAAAAACTACTATTTACCTACTTGTTATCCTGTTTATTTTATACATGACAACTGTTAGAACTAAATGTATAATTTCGGTGGTTATTTTGAAAAAAAAAATAATTTAATACTCCTACGAGAGAGAAATATTTTTGTTCAATTATATTATTCTCAAACGGAATACATGACAGATAATTCGACGAAATGCTGCAGTTGGTTATTGCTATAAACTTATCACCACAAAAAACTGTTGGTGGAATGATAATTCTGTTGTTGTTACTTCAAATCTCACTTTGGTATGGCAAATTAAACATTAATTACAAATATCAGGGACAATAATAATTTACTAGTCGATCTGACATTAGTTTACCGCTTTTATCGATAGGAAGTTGATATCGATAATAAACAGCTAGGTCTGATTTATTTTAAAATTATTTGTACTCTATACGTCTCAGTTACCTAGTCAGTTTATTTATTTTTGTTGTAGTTCACTGCCTTCAAAAATTTGTCATAAAATTGTTATTTAAAATATGAAAAATTTATATTGGAAGAACAATCTATGTTTCCTGTAATGTGTGGAAGTGGCCAATAAACATGATGCTGCCTAATGCATTTTTGTCAGTTCTCGGTAATGTATTAAAAATGTTTTTTTCTATATAAGTAGTCATAAAAGCCACGTTGCTATTTATTGACATTACTAGAATAAAATTTATCAGGTTTCACTTGTTGTGTACTTCCTGCTTCCTATATTTTTAAATGATACACTTGGAAACCATTTTAATCGTCAACAGCCAGTAGCTTTAAATATATTTGCTCATATTCTCACTTTGGCTTATTAAAAAACAAGCCTATTCATTTAATTAAATACTATTATAAGTAGTTACACAATACTTCAAGTATAGTCTATCATGAAAAATACCAGGTCAAAGTCTCAGAATTTACTTGATATGATGCAGCTTCAGTGATCATTTCTGGAAAAAGCACCAACCATTTGATAAACTAATATTTAGTAATTTCCTCTCCTTTTCAAAAATATGAATTTACCATTTTATTTGTATTTGTATGTAGAGAGCATCAGCTCAAAATTGAATGAAAAAATAAAATTTGGAAATTTGTATTTTAAAGAATATGCTAAGCTAAGAAAGTATAGTAGTAGGTACCTATAGATTATAGATATTGTTTTGTATGCAAATAATGGGCAATATTTAAGTTAGTTTCTTCTTATATCTAATCATATCTTATGAGTACGTGTACATTATAGATATAAAAATCACAGGTACTGACCACTCCCCACACCTAAAAGGTATAATAAGCTAACATGGGAGGCAATGGACATAAAAACGAAAAACAAAGAAACTACCAGTGGCGGAACTACAACGCCGTAGATCCTGCAGTATGGGGGGCAACAAGTTAGGGGGACGGTTTGTTATACTTATTTTTCATAAAATGCTTCGGCAGGTCTAACTAAAATAATTAATTTAATCATTACCAAGCAGGAAATGTAATAATGTTATTGTTGTCATTATTAATTTAAAGGTCTAGAAATGGGAAATAATACAAATTTAAGCAATACCAATATAGCAGCAGAAAAAAGTGAAATTAAAAAACAGAACGATTTTTGGCTAAGGTACCAAAATTAACGCATTTTCTCAAACAAATAGAAATTCAGATTGCTTCAAACGAGATCACGTTGGATCAACCCAATCCCTAGATATACTACACTGCGCAGCTTGTAATTTAAATTTAGTTATCAACGGTGGTGTCAAAAGTAGCAATGAAGTTTAGCCATTTTTTGTAATTCTGGAAAGTGTTTATTAATTTTTTTGCAATAGCGTAAATAGATAGAACCTGCTATCAAAATTTTCAAGTGAGTCACCGATTATATTTCTACAAAAAGATTTGATTTTAATAGTGGGGCTCAAATGTTATTTTGAGGGGGGTTAAAAACTGGTTAGTTTCTCCACTGCAAACTACCAAGACTAAACCATCAGAAGAAAATGGAAACACTAGCAGACAATACATTAAAAATAAAACAGATTTACAGAAAAACGAATATCCATGTCAAAATTCTTGCAGATATTGTGTAAAGCTGAAAGACTCAAGGAGACAGTCTTAACTCGCTGAAAATAATTTAATCTATCTTATTTGCAGTACCTAGTAGCAAAGAATACACCAGCTTAACAAAAATCGAAGCCCGACGCAATCTCTTTGATGTTTTGGTAACAAAAATGTATGACATAGAGAGACCAACGTTGTCAGATAACTTAGTAAATACAATGAGAAAATGATCAAATATTCAAATATCGGCGATATACTTGGACGACAAAGGGAAGTATGACAAGTATCTTATTTAAAAAATGGCTCCTTTCAGATATGGCGCATACAAAAAAAGGATTGGAAGCTTCGCTTCTTGTTAAGCTGGTGTATTATTTGGTAATAGCCAAGTCCTCGTGACGCCATGTGACAGTCGCCCTGGAGCGTTTTTGCGCAACAGTGGTTCTTAAGAGTTATTTTGTTCATGGTCGAGTTTATTTCGTTTTGATTTAGAGCTTTTTTCGACATTGTTTTAATTACTTTGAACTTCCTTGCTTTTATAAAAAGTTTGCCAACGTGCTTTGTGGTCTTAGCCAAAGCGAAGCTTGTATAGTTTATGCCGCTTCCAAGACGTGATTTTTTGCAACTTTTTGATTCATCTACTAAAATATTCTATTATTAGGAGATTATCTACTACCTTTAAATTGATGTTCCCTTCTTTCTTGGGCCAAAACAAAACATTAACCAACCCCTCTCATTGTGGTTATATATTAATGAAAATTCATATATTTCATCCCTCATAATGGTAATAATTACTACCGCAACCACCTATTGAAAAAATCGGCATTTTAAAAAGAAATATATGTATAACAAAAAGGATAATTAAGATAATACAAAGCAACCCAATTACAAATCTAAAATATAACCAAATAATTGTTTGTCCTCAGCGCAAAGAATATCCTACTGACAGCGAAGTCCGATGCAATGCAATCTCTTTCATGTTTTGGTAACAAAAATTCATGACCGACGTTGACAGATAACTTAGTAAATACACTGAAAAAATGATAAAATTTCTGAATATCGACGATATAATTGGTCGACAAAGTGAAGTATGACAAGTATCTTATGATAAAAGTGGCGACTTTCAGACATGCGCATACAAAAAAAGGATAGGCAGCTTCGCTTCTTGTTTACTGGAGTATTCTATGATTATACACAGTCCATCCCCTGTAAGCTAGTGGACATGCACTATAGCACAGCGTGGGGTATACCGTACAGGTATTCTGCGACAATCGGGCAAGCCCAAGTGACGTCACGCCCTGATGATAAACAAACCTTTTTTACACAGCACGTGTTTGAGTTAATTTAATTTTGATTTGGTGGTTTCTCCGTCATTTTTTTAATTGCCTAGGTATTTTAAAAGCTATATCTGACTGTTTATAATAAAAATGCTCATTAAAACAATGCTAAACAACCAAATTACAAATCTTAAACGATTCTTTATCCTCAGGACGACTGTCATTGGTGTCAACTTGTCAGTTGATGTTGATGGGCATGCCCTATCAATGACGTATTAAAGATAGACAAGCCTTGTTTACATTTTGGTTGTCCCCAACATATTTAAGACAAGACTCTTCTTACATGATGCCAAATCTCGTATAACAAAAATCGTAATTGATGAATATATTTAAGATTTTAGCAGCATTTTCTGTTTAAGACATAAGAAAAAAGTGGAAAGCATTTCAAATAGGTCTGACCAACCCACGGTCCGCTCACTATTTGTTTTCGGTTAGACTTTTTCATATTCTATTAATGCCATAAGTAAAATAGTTTATAAATATTTAGCTTGGCAACATCGAACTACTTCTGTAATTTTGGTGAAGTTTGTCAATAATATTTTAATTATAATTGCGTTTTTATTTGGTTTCTGATTGATATTTGTATATTAAGGTGCTTTTAAGACATTTATGATGGTGAGAAAATGTATGGTGTGTGAAAATACTTGGAATAAGCATGATAATCTGTCATTTCACGGGTAAGGTTATAGAAGCATGAGCGTAGTCTAGGTATAAGACGAGGGATTCAACATTGGTTTTCATAATAATATTGTTTGTCCACGACCACTTAATAATAAGTTAATATTTCACCTCCTAACAAAAGGTATATGGTGCCCATATATCTATTAGAGTGAATTATGGTTCATAATTCACGCTTTTGCATTTAAATAACATGACATGACAACTCAACACTCACAAATTTTCAGTACATAGGTGATTAAATCTGCGTATTTTGTTAAGAAAATTTGTTTCTGAAAAATATCGTATAAAAATTTTTTAGTATTGATACTTTTCATAACGATATTTTCTAATACCTATTGATATTATTGAAACACTATATTTATAACGGTACGGTGTATTGATACTTTACACAGTATCGCCCATCTCTATATGTCACATTATTTGACATACTCCAGAAATTTATCAATTTTGACGTTAGAATTGTCAATAATACCAAATACCAAATTATTACTTTCCGTTCTACACTCGCATTACTTACTTGACTTTTATTTAATAAAGAAATCAAGGGTCGTAGACAAAGTATAGTATTCTACTCGGAATTTATGGCCATTATTCACTCAGGTGACTGCGTGAATAATGGCTATCATAAATTGCTCGTTTAATAATATACTATTATTTTTTTTTATTATCAGGATTCTAAATAATACTTAGAATTGTCTCAAGATCTTCGTGACCATGATCATCTTTCGGTTTATATACTAAGGATGTAATTGCTTATATTTTTGGATTTGTGGTAAAAATCTTTAACAATAAAATTCATTGCAAATAGTGTTCTATACTTTTAGGCGATTGTAATTTGTATAAGTAAACTACAAATTAAATAAACTTTTAGAAAACTTAAAAAAGCGTCTAAATTTGTAGTTACTGTTGGTTGCGAAGCTGAAAAATGTCTAGAACACTTATTATGAATTTAGATGTTAGTTCCTTAATATTAATAAAATTGAAAATATTAATTATATTATATTAACATGTTTATAATCTGTAGTGCAAAACTTGTTTTAACTTCAAAATCCTTTAAAGGTAACTATTGAAAAAATAACTTGTCTATGAGCTATGATCTTCGATATAATTTTCATAGAATAGTTTAAATGAACCCTTTCGAAATATACGCTACTGCGCGTTGTACTTTCCCTGATTTATGTTGCGACCAAAACATTGTGTAGGTAATGTGTGAAGGCCTGGTCTATCTTTTATACGTCATTGTGCCCTATAGCACCGAATAGCCTATAGCCTATAGCGTAGTGGCAGGCGATTTTTATTATCTTCTTCTTTTTTATTTAAAGATCTCTTCCTAAGATCTTCAAAAAAGTTTTTGCTGCTGCTCTTTTGTAAGAAAGCTGTATACATTTTAAATGTGTAATACTTAGTAAAAAACTGCAAAATGTAATACATAATCAAATAGAATAGGTATTCCAGTCATTAACATTTCCAAAGACAATTAATGACATCTGCGCTTGCCAAATACTGTAATGGTCGAGACCACGAGAAGAAGCAGAGAAGTTCCATTATAATTTTTATTTAATGTTTTTCACTATGTTTACGTGTACAAATATTTAAATTTATTTTTCGATCTAAGCATTAATAAGAAAATGTCAGTGACAATTCATTGTCAAACATTTTTCATACAACATTAATCATGAATTTTCTATTTAGATTCTGCAATGGAGAAAATTACTTATAAATTAAATTTGAAACATAGAAAGAAACGGAATTCTAAAACAGACAAAATGCCAGACGGTGAAGGAGATATTGTAAGTATTACTAAATTATAGGTACTTTTATCAACTCTAAATCAATTGACTCTAGGATTAATTAAACAAGTCACCTTATTCTTGAATTTTTTCAATATTGCGGATACACCACTTTAATACGTTCTTCTAATTTTTTATCAATATACAAATTTTCCATTAATCATGCATTGAGAAATTGATGTGTTTTTTATTCCCATACAATGTTGCACACATTTCCGATAATACGTATTAACATCAAAAATGTTTGAATCAAGATTCATTGTAAAATATTTATTTACTGCATCTGATATTTATGTTTATTAGTGGCTCACCTTCACAAAATAAGTATTCACGACACTCCTTTAGTACTTGTGATAACAATATCAATAGCAGACCTTAACCACATTTTTTAGCATGTCACGATTGACTGGTAGAAAGAACAAATTTTTACAATTTCCTTATTTCTTACAACTTCATGCCTGTCAATTTATATACACTTCCAGTGGAAAAGGAGAAGCCCATTTTGACTTGCTGATAAGGTTTATTACAGATTCTAAATTGGAAATTTAGGCCTATGCTTCTTAGCCATAGTTAATCCATATTCATTTCATGTGTTTAATGGACACCATCTGCGGCCGTCTACTCACACACACTTTGTGTAAAATATTGCTGTTAACCAATTTCCCATTCAATGCGTACTTAGGTCATAGAGTTTAATAAAAGTTGCATAAAATGGATTCAATAGTTTTGATTTAAAGGTATGTATGTATGTATGTATGTATGTATTTTGGGGTAACATTCACTTAGACCTAAAAGATCTATTGTGCCCCCTTACTTCTACTTAGTTTCTGAGGAGAGTCTCAGATACTAGTAGCTCCTTTAGTCCTATTTCCCGGAGGAATTTTAGGATATCTGCAGGCCTCAACTTAGGTAACTGTCCCTCTTCTATCCAGTAGTCTCCCAGGTACTGTGCCCTAGGATTCTGAAATACTGTGCAGTTCGCAAGTATGTGGATGGAGGTTTCTTCTTCCATTCCACAAAATCTACAATCTTCTTCCTCCACTATTTTGAGCTTTTTAAGGTGTCCATTCAGGCGACAATGTCCCGTTAGGATTCCTGTTAAAACTCTTAGTGCAGTTTTGCTTTGACTTATGCATTCATTTGATCTCAACAGGTTGTAGTCACCCAGAAGAATCTTTGATTGCCTAAGCCCTACTAGATCTTTCCAATTGTCAGATCTTCTCTTTTCTTCGGCTTTACCTATTTCTTCCAATATTACATTGGAGCTGATTCCGCAAAAAGGTTCCGGCCCCCAAAAGGGTATTTCACTCCCCCTCTTTGCTAGTTCATCTGCTATTTCGTTTCCTTCTATTCCAGTGTGTCCTGGAATCCACAGTAAGGTGACTATATTGTTCTCGCCTAGTTCATTAAGTTTGCCTAGGCATTCCCACACCATTTTGGAACTGATTACACAGGAACTCAGCGCTTTAATGGCTGCTTGACTATCAGACATTATGATAATCCTTTGCCTTCTATATCCTTTGTCAATATTGAACTGGGCACACTTTCTTATTGCGTGAATTTCCGCTTGAAAGATACTTGGGG
Organism: Lochmaea capreae; assembly: GCA_949126875.1. Taxonomy (NCBI): domain Eukaryota; kingdom Metazoa; phylum Arthropoda; class Insecta; order Coleoptera; family Chrysomelidae; genus Lochmaea; species Lochmaea capreae. Next base: position 11,044,013 of record OX421402.1, on the reverse strand, counting down.
TTTTTCCCAAGCTTTCAGAGTGTTTGGTGCCGGGCCCGTACACTCCTATCCCAGTTCCTTCTATTGCTTTTGAGCCGTCTGTGTACCATTGAATGGCATTCTTTCCAAGTCTGGTAATGGTATTTAAAGGTATACCTACCTCTAAATTCTAATACAAATTTGAGAAAAGCTCATTTGTTGTCTGAGTGATTCTTAAATTTGATATCTGTTCAATTCCATTTTTAGTATTGATTGGTTTATTAGCAGCACATGCTGTAACTACAAGTGTTGTGTTATGGGCAAAAGTAAATTAGTGAATTTTAAATTGGATTTATTAAAAAGTGATAGTATATTACAATAAGTGATTCACCAATATAATAATATATATATTCATTTCAGTGTTACATTGAATCAATAATTTGCATATACCTTGATTCTGGGAATGGGACGGATTTGCTTTTTTTCTCCTTTTCTGGATTGAACAATTTCCTTATGTTATCATATACCTCAGGAAGATGTTGCTTATTGAAAATAACCTTCACACTCTAGCTTCATACCCTGGCTCTTCTACAACATTTTGACGGTTTATTTCACCAATTATAAAATAAAATGACCTTCCTTAAAAAGAGTACATTCAGAACTTTTTTATCTTCTGGAAATCTGTAGAAGTTATATGAATCTTTATTATTATGGAAAAAATCAGGAGCCCAACATGCAATTGCTATTCTATTCTAAAAGTTACTTTAGATCATGAATATTCAATGTTGATAAGCTCAAATAATTGTACCATATATTTTTTCCTTAGTTCTATTTTATACAAAAAATTCATTTGACATCTACTAGATTCTCATACTATTTTAACTGCTTGGCAATATTGTTAAAAATCTTGGTCATCCTCTCAGTTTCAGATATGGTTTAGTCTATAGAGGCATAAGTATCATTCCTATTACATTCATCTAATAGCTGTTCAAGTTGAATAAAAAAAATAAATTCACTTTACACATATTATATGAAAGCATTAGATAAGAATACTCTCAAAAACAAGTAATTCATTTAAATCATTACCTATCAAATTGATTCAGGAATATGGGAAAAATAAAGCAATTAAGGAGCAATTAAAATATCTTAGATTAGTTTTGTACCAAAATGTAACCAGTCATAAGTTAGGGTATCTGATATTTACTAATAAAGGTTGACAATGACTAGTAGATTAAAAACTATATATTAATTATCTTATACAAAATGTTATAGTGATTTTATTATTTTTTAGGATGAAGAAAATGATGTATCATCAGACACTTGTGTTCTCCTCAACAGTGGAGAGATCTCTTCAAAGACTGATAGCAGTATTGATCAAAAGGAACCACTATGGGTGACCGCAATGCAGATGTTCATTCCATTTCTTTTGGCAGGATTTGGAATGGTTGCAGCAAGTTTATTACTAGATAAAGTGCAGCATTGGCCAGTTTATAGGAATGTTAGTGAAGTTTACATATTGGTACCTGCCCTTCTAGGTTTAAAAGGAAATTTAGAAATGACCCTAGCTTCCAGACTGTCAACTCATGCTAATCTAGGACATTTGGACACATACAATCAGAAGATCAGTCTGATAGTAGGAAATCTTGCCTTAATATTGTGCCAAGCTATTGTTGTAGGATTTCTAGCATCTGTAGCAGCAGTCATATTTGGATGGGTTCCTACTGGTGAAATAAACCTTAAACATGCACTCTTGCTTTGTGCCAGTAGTATTGTTACTGCATTTGGAGCAAGTTTCATTTTGGGATTAGTTATGGTTGGTGTTATTCTTATATCTAGGTATCTTAATATCAATCCAGATAATGTGGCAACTCCAATAGCAGCAAGTTTAGGAGATCTAACAACGTTGGCTTGTTTATCATGGTTAGCTTCTATTTTTTATCATACAATGGAAGTACATCCATACTTAACTTCAAGCTCTATAGCATTAGGATTACTTTTAGTACCTGTTTGGGGTTGGATAGCCAGTAGGAATGAGCATACTCGCAAAGTTCTATTCAGCGGCTGGAGTCCTGTGATAACTGCTATGATAATCAGTAGTATAGGTGGTTTAATTTTAGACTATACAGTGTCACAATTCAAAGGTGTGGCAGTATTTCAGCTAGTCATTAACGGAGTTGGTGGAAATCTAGTAGCAGTTCAAGCTAGTAGAATTTCAACTGAACTCCATAGTATTGCTCAGCCTGGACAATTACCTCGTAATATGCAGATTTGCGTAAGTCCGTGTACTGCATTTTGTAACAAAAAGCATTCAAGTCATGCAGGTACTGCTCAAATGCTAATGCTTATGGTAGTACCTGGACATCTTATTTTCTCTTATACTATAAGTTATCTTCAGGCAGGTCATACTTCATTTACTCTTATTTTTATGGTAGTATATTTGTCTGCTGCATTATTGCAAGTGTTTTTATTATTATATATTGCCCAAATTATGACTTTAAATATGTGGAAGATGGGAATTGATCCAGATAATTCGGCTATTCCTTATTTAACGGCAATAGGGGACTTACTAGGGACATTACTTTTAGCATTAGCTTTTCATCTTCTCTATTTTATTGGTGATAGAGATAGCGATGTGGGTGACTAGCAAAACATTGAAAATAATGTCCAGGTTGTATTATATAAAAGCCATACTTGGGGCCATACACTTAAATATTTTGTGATCTTATTTAATTGTACAAATCATGTTGAAATCAAAGAAATTGAAAATTTTAGGTGCTATAATTATTTACTATTAAATATTTCTATTGAAATAAATTGTTTTTGATTTTCTACATTTATGCTGCAAAATGTTTGATTATACTTCAATTAAATGAAGTTACATTAATACATTAATTAATATGGAGGCATTGAATAAAGAAGAGGAATGTACACAAATACAGAGAAAATGTGGAGGGCAAAATAGAAAAGGAAGATAGTGAAGAAAATGTGAAAGGAGAGAACAAGGGAAATATAATATAATGAAACAGGAAGCCTGAATATTACTATATCTTGTGTAGAGCATCACTAGTCTTAATAGAAAAACTAAATTTTTATTTTCAAATGAACAATTCTTTCTGTAATAAAAGATTATATAAAAAAATGAAAATATTACAAAAATACTCATTGCTTCATGAGCCTAATAAGTATATCTACAGTCCACGATTCAAAAGAGCATTGCTTCAATTTCTAAAAGGATTATTTTGTTGATCAATAGTACCTGACATCCAATCTGCATGATGATAGGGAATTATTTGAAGACAATCAAAAGTAGTAAAGTTAAGGGTTCTGCTGGTCTAAATTATCAAAATAAAAGGAACTAAGGTATCTATAATGGTAAAACTTGACAAAATATGGTACCTTGAAATCGCTTAAGAGTACTTCAGTAGATATATTAAAGTTTTATTACAATCCATTTATATATAGTATACTTGGCAGTCCTACATACAGATTGGATCAGTGATGGAATTAGGTTTGCTGCCGCGCTTTAGGCCCGGTTTGACGCGATGCCCTTTTTGATTGATATAACGTCGATTACCTATATCATTTTAATCAATGTCTTGGACTAATTGAGCTTCAATAGACAGTAATGCAAGAGTTAGAGTCTGTCTTGGCCCTATTCAGAATGGAAAAAGATCTCTAAACAATTTGTAACCGGAATACTCGAAAAATGTCCACATTTGTGAAAACATCTCGAAAACTCCGCAATTGCATAGGTACATTGCATATTTTTTGTGCAGAGCGTACATCTTCCGTATTTGCTAGGGAATCTTTGAGTTGACATTGTAAATTAATACGTCATTCATTTTCTAATGTCTCTTCCAAATCGTCAGGATATCAATCGATTAGTTTGTTCGCAAGATTTTTGAATTCGTTCGTAGGTATCTATTTTAGATAAATTTATCGAAAAAATATATATATTCATTGAGTTTTTCATAATACCTATGCACTTTTGCGCCCGGTCAAATGTACACTCAGAGTGTCTGAAATAGGGAAATAAACATTTGTACGAACATTTTCTTGGTCTGAAAAAGGTGTTGTTTCTTTTACCCGTGATCCTTCTGGCTGAATTTTTCTGGTCTTTTTAATAAAAAAATGTTCTGATTTTTCATTGAATATCAAAATAATAAGCGGAAACCAATCTACCTACGGTCGCTATTAGTCTCGGGCTCCTAAAGCACGTTTTCTACCCTTGTGGTACAATATACCTACTACAGTAATACATGCAAATCCACCGTATTTTTATTTCACACTGAAAACAAATTGAGATTGTTTTTACTTTTTTTTCGCATTTAATAATACCTATCATATCATTGTATAAGTTAAACAATTATAATATAAAGGTATTTATTTAATACCTAGAGCTCCTGCCAGAGCCGCGCCAACCGGGGGTGGGTAATTTGGTCCCCGCTACCTGTGTTAATCCTTTGGTAGCCAGGCACTTCGATAATCCGGCTGGTAATTTCGCCCCCAAATTAAAATGACTACCTGCTTGTAAAAATAATTTTAAATTTTTAGATAATTTTTGAAGAATAAATTATAATAATTTTCAATAATAACCCTACCAAGCCACCTTCGTATTTTTAGTCAATTTTTGAAGAATAAATTATAATAATTTTCAATAATAACCCAACCAAACCTACCCCTACCAAACCACCTTCGTATTTTTAGTCAATTTTTGTAGAATAAATTATAATAATTTTCAATAATAACCCAACCAAACCTACCACTACCAAACCACCTTCGTATTTTTAGTCAATTTTTGAAAAATAAATTATAATGATTGCGGGGACGAAATTACTTGTAGGGAATTTATACCTGTCAGCCATGGGGACCAAATTACCTGTTGAAATTTCGTGACGTCATCTTTGGGGACCAAATTACCAACTCCGCGCCAACCACGTGTGCGATGAGAGCACACTTCCAGCTGCCTCCATTTGATAATACAATACTTATTATACAGCAATAAAATAAATAAATCTGCAGTTTAGATGTTATCAGGTTTGATTAGGTTAGGTGAATATTCTTCGATACTTGGAAGTTATAATGCATTTGTTTTGGGTACATTAGCTTAATATTTTTCCTACAGATAGGTAGGCATTTCAAAGCTGAGTGATAAGTGATTTTCACTTAATTAATTATTTTAAATTGCCGCAACGTTGATTGTTAAAATAAGAGAAGTGTAAATAAATAAAAAAGGAGAAAAGTAAGTACGCCTAATCAATAATAAATATGTTGGTTATGCCTTCCCAAGGGAGTATATTTATGAAAATTACCTACGCATTTTGTTATAAAATACTTTTACCTATATTATTTTTTAGTTGTTTAAGGTATTTTATTATTTATCCGTTATTTTATTTGTGTTGGAAAAAAGTAATAATTTTTTATTAAAACTAATAACTTTAAACGTCTTTTTCTTTCAACTTCTATCACAGTCTTTCATTTTGTAGTGGCGGCCATTATCGTGTGCACACGGCGACAGAAACACCTGGCGCGGCCCTGGCTCCTGCTCAGAAGATGTCGCTACAAAGCAAAATTGATTTTTTAAAGGGTTTGGTGATCGCGCATATGACTTTGATCAGACCTTCGGCAACAATCTAACAATAAATATTGAGTTGTGTGTAGAGACTTTTGGGTGTTGTTTTATGGACGTTATCTGTATGTATAATAAATGTTACAAAAACAGTCAAGCTACTTAAAACCTTTTGTCTTAGTTTGAAGCATGTTGAGTTTTTTTTTTAATTTTATTTTCCGTAGCACGTTATAATAACGATGAAATAACACACGAGAATTATTTGTATTTAATGCCAAAATACAAAAATACACCGATGATAGGTATACCAGAATTATTTTAAAATGCCATAAAAAATATTGGTACCTATAGGTAATTTCCTGCATGTTTTTATAAGTAAACACGGAGATATGTGTGAAAGTCTGGTTAATATGTTTCTAGCCAAAAAATGGCCAAAGGACACTACTGTATAGGCACAGTAAGAAAATTTATATTCTTTTGTTTTTCAGCGTAAATACAAATATTATATTCTGCATAAAGTAATATCTACATGTTAATTGAAAATATAGAGAGTAATGTTTAATGTTTATTTATTTATCATTATATCCTTACTTAGATGTTTGCAAGTACTAACAATGTTAAATAACAAATGACTTCATAAGTTTTGTTTTTCAAAGACTAGATTCAGTTTTAAATATTTTCTATAACATCACTAACTGTATTTGAACATTTTTTAAATATTTATGTTAACATAATGATTGTGCATAATCAGGTTTTCTCTTTGGTCACAGAATTAACCATTTTCTCTTATAAACAATTTACTTTAATGAACTTTAACAACATAATTAGTATGCCACGCTATAAATATAAATTAAACTAATCTAATTGGTTAAAAATTGAGTTTTAAGTTGAACATATTATTAGATATGCCTTAATTTTTTTACAGTGTTTCATTGAAAAACATAAACATAGTGACTATAGTTAGGGGGATATGGTATGGCAGCTTTCCTTTACTGACGAGTTTGTTCTGCAAGTGATACTGATAAAAGTCTAGATCCGACTTCTGTTGATCTACTCCTTATCCCCATCGAATATTTTATGCAATTTAATAAATGTAATTAAACAAAATGTTAATAGGGTGGCTGTCCCATACCCCTGCATAGCTATTTTTAATTGAATATTTATTTCGGTAACTACTTTCTTGTAGCTTACAAAAAACAACCTTACCTACTTGTTCTCAAGCAATAATGAAAAGTTGAAAGGAGCAATTCTGTAAGCAGCTGGTAAATTTTAAAGCACGGTTAAAAATTAGACAATCCGCTAACCCCATTTTACTATTCTGTATGCATGATAAAACTTTAACGTAAAACTCTTAATTTGACACGATATCTGTTAAAATTTAAACCTTTATAGGGCAATTCTATAAGAAGTGATTAAAACGGCGATTGTGAACTGGGCCGATTATCAGGTATGCTCACTAATCAGTATGTAATCTCGGCCGACCAAAATTTTGTACCTAATATTAGGCATGTAAACTCGGCTGCTCAATTCCAGGAAAGTGAAAGTTTTCATGACACTATTTGAGGAAGATTACTTGCCAGGTAATCTACGTATATTTCAGGGAATATATTTATAATTTCCTTATAATTAACAAGTTTTTGCACCCTTGATACTAATAGAAGTGTCGAGGTTATTTTGTCCAGTTAATCTCAGTCGTTTGCGGGTAACCGATCATGGATATACAAGTATGAGTCATGAAAAGTCAGCGTGGTAATGTTGTTTGATTAATAAACAACTAAGGCCAATACGATTTTAAAGAAGAGTTGAAAACGGGAGAGAAGAAGTGGAGCTGCCAAAGCCGTCTTCTAGAGTGTACACCATGGGCAGTGATTATACCATCTCGGGATAACATTTTACTGACAATTATGGTGCCTGCAACATTAAACATATTCAATGATACATCATTACAAGCTCAGCGAAAAGACAAGTCGTTGCGACGATATCAGAATTCGGCCAAGTAAAATGCTACAATTAGCTATGGTTAATGAAGATACAACAGTTCTTCAGACAAAGGATCTAACCTGCATAAAACGCAATATATACAATGCTAGAAGAAAGTTATTTCCTATACTTCTTAAATCTCAAAGTAAGTTCATAATTTAAATTATCGCACAAACCGAGGTGAGAAGTTCTTGTTGGTTAATGATGAAGATTCTCACACTCTAGATACAGTTGCGTTACAAATTTGGAGAATCTGTGCAAATGGAGCAAAATTTACGTAGATGGTACATTTGACTACTACACTAATTTTTTTCTGTAACTAATCACTATTCACGGCTGTCTAAATGGACATTACATATATATATATATACACCGCTTGTGTGTTTTGTGTGCTGCCGGAAAAATGTACTGAAATGTATGTAAAGTGCTTTGAACACGTGATGAAGAAGTGCTGCAGCGACTTTTCGTTCTGTTTTTTCCCCAAATAAATCGTCATAGATTTCGAGAAATTGTCGTATACTAATAGGATGTAGATTTCATCTATCACTTGCTTGTAGGCGTGAGATTCAAGAAGTAGGTCTTACCATGGGCGCCGGAAGGATCAAATATAAGGTTGATTACAACTTTTATATTTTTATTCTCAAAAATACATATACATATATGGTTGACTTGAACTAAAACTTAACTCTAATGCTGAAAATATGTATGTGCCCTTTTATAAAAAATACATTTGTATGTACATGTACCTTTCTACTGGGAGAAAAGTAATAGAATATTTCTCCCCTTTTGTGCAAACCGATCTATTATTTTTTCAATAATTTTGTTTTATTTTTATTCACAAATTCTCGGTGAACACTGAGCATACAGAGACCAGAAAGCCTTTCTTCGCACATTGTTGATCTTAGCCAAGTTTATACACGACGAAGGGTACTAAAAGATCTTTCAATTGTTGTTGAGGTTGGAGGTACAGCTACGAAAATTGTTAGAGCTTTCTTAATGTTTGGGAAAAACTGGCAATGTTCATCTATTAATTCAACCACCTCAAGCTGCTCGAGGTTGAGTTTTGACTCCCACATTTCTTTCCAAGTTTGGGCTTCAACATCCAAATTTTCGATTTCATACAGTTCATACAGTCACTATAACAATAATAATAATAATAAAAAAATAATGCTTTATGCATCCATATTGATCACAATAATGATATAGGATATGTCAGTTCATCTAGTCACATACAACGTACAGTACAAAAGCAAAATCATACACATAAACAAAAACATGCATAATTAAAATGTTGGGTATGAAAACCTAATGATCACATATTTAAAAAATCGCCAATGCTGTAGAAACATTCACTGGTAAGATTTTTTTTTACTTTTTGCTTAAAGAAATTAAAATTATTTTCTTCTCTTATATAATCTGGTAACTTGTTTAAAAATTGTATTCCTCTATACATTGGACTTTTTTCATATAATGCCGTTGTGTGTTTCGGGGGGCGAATTTTTTTTCGGATTTTTCGGATAGGTGCATACTATCCTATCAGGCCGAAAAGCAAATAGTAAATGTTATATGTTATATAGAATAACAACATGTAATTTATGCGAAATCGTTCTGTGACTTATGAATCCTCGTACAGAGAAAAGGCTGTCCAGGAGAACCCACTCGTAACAGGTCAAAACCCACAGAGTTACGCGCTCTAAGTAAAACTAAAATTTAGATGAGAGAAGTTTCTGCTAAGTTAATGTTTGATGTTTGTAGGAAAAAATTAGGAACTTCGAATAATTCAGAAAACTACGGTTTTTATTGTAGGTCTTTACAGTTTGAAAGTGCTAGTAATTCTGATTCAATTAGTTACAACAAGTCAAAATATCTAAAACAGTACGTGACAAATGAAAACTTGAAACAAAGATGTGCCGATGGCATTAATTACTAAATCTTGATTTCGGCGTAATTTTGATGAAGTACCTCTTGCTCGCCTTATCTAAATTTACTACAATTATAAATTGCAAGTTTAGAAAATTACTGATATCGTAAGTAGGTACCAAGTGCAAAAATTTAATTGCTTAAATTGTCAGAAAGAGTATTTTTTTAATTACGCATTTAGCGCTTTCCTATAATCGTTTTAGATCCACAAAAAATATTATTTTCTAAAACCTATAAGTTTGAAAAATAGTAACAACATTAAAATTAAAAACAACGTGTTGCATAGTAATAGGTAATTACATATAACAGTGTCAGTAAATGTATTATTAGAACTAATTGTGTTTAGCTTTGTGGAATCTAAGAGCTGTTTAAAACATATAAATATAAATAGCAAGTCTGAGTTTTTCCATTGAAATGTAAATTAAGTAGGTATATTCATTTCATATAATTTCAAAACGTGATTATCACGAATGAGAAATGTGAGCAAAATGTATGTTTTAATAAAAAAATTGGCAAATGATCAACTTAATTGAACAAAAACGTTTCCACTTGCGAGAATTAAGTAGTGGAAATTTGCCAAAATTTTGTTTTTATAAATGTATAACTTTATCTGCATGTATATATATAAATAATGTTTACTGGGGTGACATTCACTAAGACTTCTACTTAGTTCCTTAGGGAAGTCTCATCAGAGACTGATAGTTCCTTTAGACCTATTACCTGAAGGAATTTTAGGATAACCGCAGTCTTCAGTGTAGGTAAGTGTCCTTCATCTATCCATTAGTCTCTTAGGTGGTATGCCCTAGGATTCTGTTTTGCTATGCATTCCCTAAGTATGTGAATGGAGGTTTCTTCTTCCATTCCACAGAAATCCCAGAATCTACATTCTTCTTCCTCCACTATTTTGAGCTTATTCAGGTGACAATAATGTCCCGTTAGGATCCCTGTTAAAACTCTTACTGCAGTTTTACTCTGACATTTGTTCTCAACTGGTTGTTGTTGTGGTCACCCAGAAGTATCTCAAATTGTTTAAGCCCTTCTTCTTTGCAATGATCAGATCTCTTTTTTTTTACTTTGTCAATTTCTTCCAATATTACATTAGAGCTGATACTGTGAAAGGGTTCCAGCCCCAAAAAGGGGTTTTTAAGCCCCTTTCTTTGCTAGTTTATCTGCTTATCAATTTCCTGCTATTCCAGTGTATCCTTGAACCCACAGTGAGGTGACGATGCTGTTCTGTCCTAGTTCATTGAGTATGCCTAGGCATTCCCACACCATTTTGGAACTGATTACACAAGATCTCAGTGCTTTAAGGGCTGCCTGATGACTATCCGACATTATGATAAACTTCTGCCTTCTATATGTTTTATCAATATTGAACAGAGAACACTTCCTATAGCGAGAATTTTCGCTTGAAAAATACTTGGGATTTTTCCTAAGTTCCCAGGCCATTTATCTTCATATAATATTAACAAAGACAAATGATAAACACTTGCCTTGGTCTAACCTAAGTATGTTATCTGTGGGTCTAACTTATTAGGTATATTAAAAACTATAACTATTTTCTGTACGCTTACTCTGTGCAATTCGTCCATCATAAAAAATAAGTGTTACAGTTCGTCTAAAGTCAGAGTGAAATAAATAAAATGAAAGGACCGCTTGTTGTCCGCCAAAAGCACGGACAAACGATTCTTTGTTTTTTTTTTAAATTTCATACTGAATTTGGAGAAATTATAACAATGTTTACGAAGAAAAAAACAAAAGCTCAAAAAATTTGTAATGTAAATAAAAAAATATTTAACCAACAATGTAATACCTAAAATATCTTGATATTCCAAACGTGGACATCACACATAATTAATTTTTATTCTCTTTTTGGTCGAAATATCGGTGGAAAATGGAAATATTGATAAAAAAAAGGTAGATAAAATTCTAATGGTAGATGAAAACAAGCAGACCGGTGTTAAAGATACGAAATAAAATCTTGCCCGTATGTAAAGTTGGTAGCTCAATAATTGTATAATGTGTTTATCCGATGGATGGCAGATGTCATTGAATACATATGTGTTGAATAAATATTTTTGTTAGACCGACGCATTCCAGAAAAATAAACATTTTGCCAATTAGCATGTTTCTCAAATTTCTGTGCTATTTAAACTGTTGACAAATTTTATGCGTAGTATGGCTATTATTGTATTGTATTTTCATTATTATTATTTTATGCCGTTGTAATTAATCTTTATCGAAATGGGAGGAATGGACTTGCAATAAACAAATATGTTTTATATAAATTTCGTTTTATCTGTAAGTATTGCCGGTATTATAAGGATTATAAATTAAATAAATTGTGATTGCTGCCGATCATGATAAATCAATCAATGGTTAAACAACATATTTATTTTTGTTTGAAAATCATACTGCTAATAAATATAAACATAATTCAATTTTAATTATCGCATAAATTTTTGTTAAACATCAACAATTTCTACGAATTCTTTATAATATTAACAACCAAATAAAGTATTGTTACTGATAAAAAATGTTTACAAGGTTATTATGAAACATTGAAGTAGAGAATGAAAATATTTCGACAGGGCATTTTCGTCTATACCAGAAATAAATTTAAATCAGTATTCCAAGTTTCAGCGGTTTGCGATAATCGAAAGTAGACAAATTCAAATTAACCTAATTAGTATAGCACTTTCTTGTCATCAAATGAAAATCACTCAATCGTTTCGTGTCGTATCAGTGGAAAAAATATGACGGTTGCAATCAAACAATGAATATTAAGTAAATTTGGTTTTAATTCCTGGCGAACGTGACTAGTACAACATAAACATTTTTTGACAAAACATTGTAAATTTTATCCAAAATCAATTACAAAAGCTTAAACACATGTTCGTCGCCTTTGCCTTCGATAAGGGAGACAAACACATCCAACTTTAGGAAAAAAATTCTTAGTAAAAGCATTGATTAATGGTAAAAGTAACAAGGAGAAATATCTGGAAATAAGTTTTTAGCTGAATCGCTAAAGAGCGTATTCTATGAAGAAAAATTTAAAAACCAGTTATTTAAAAATATGCCTAATCAGGTGTTAATTGAGTTAACTAGGTACTAGGTACACTTCGCACAAATTTGATTCAGGTTCTGTTGTAATTTAGAATTTATGATAATTAAAACTGAATTGTTTTATAGTAGATGTAACCCACATAACGTTGGAGATGTAGGTATATGTTATGAATATATATATCACTTCCAAAATATCCATGCATATATTATACATAAAATAAATATAAATATCCAGTAATGGATGTACATTACTGTTTGTTTAATGTATATGCATTGCATATATCAGTATGTATATACATATACCAAAGTACTATGTACAATTTTAATATATGTATACACAAATGTACATACGTTTTACTAGGTGTATACTATCCCAACTAGCAAAACTAATTTTATAAAGACTGTAGGAACTGCTATACAGCGTATCTTATAGAAACGTGAAAATCTTATAATGTGGCTATAAACCTTTAAACAATGTCTTTGCAACCAAAAAGGGCCCCAGTTTATAGAACAGTTTAGTTCTTTTAGGACATCCTTTAGTAAACTACACAACCGTTATCGGATCATCAAGATGATGATTATATAACTGTCCTATAAGTATATCTTCAAGATTCGCTAATACAATACAACTAAAAAATTAAGTTTCATTTGTTGAATTTTCATCTTAAAACAAAACATGTATTGTGTCTGTTCTAAAAGAGGAAAAAAATCTCTATATTTCTTTAAAAATCCATTTTTATTTCACCGTTTTACGTTTCTATATGATTTTTCACAATGGTGGCGGTTTCTGAACAGCCGAACGTTTAATAATTATGGCGTATATTTAATACACATTAAAAACCTTATACAATGATTCTGTTTTATTCTGAGCTGTATAGGTACGATATTAAAGTTTTATTATGATATTCAATGCAGTGCCATAAAATTGTTTTTGACAGTCTCAGGAGTCAGGTGCGGTTTGATTCTTGACCACTTTTGAATGTTTCGAGTTTTAATAATAAATTTATTCCTGGGAACTACATTTTTATTCTATATGCTGGTCATACTTTATTACTTCTTCCGTCTCATACTAAAATCAGTTGGAACCCAAAAGAAAGAAACACAGCATTTAATTCCAGAACATATCTAGAGTTCAAGTAGATTCAAAGGATAAAAATTTACCTGATAAAGAAACAAACACTTGTGTATCACCATTGTCTAAAATGGTATCACGTTGTATTGTAGTGGTATTGGTATAAACTAATTATTAATTTTTTATTTCAAAAAGAACAACGCTGATATCAGGAAGGATTGTCGACTGATGAGCAACAAATAATTAGCAACATAATCTAGAAGATCTCGGAAAACACTGCTATTGGGAATAATAGATCCTTTAAAATCCATGAATTTCCTATATAAAATCCAATAGTGGTGTTATACATTGTATTCAGCCGTATTCCGTAACATGTATGTTATTTTTAACAATAGTCCGTTATGTTCTGTAATTACGTATCGAGCTCGGTATGCTTTCAAAAAACTAGAGATTTAGAGAAGAAATTAGGGCCAGAGGTGTAATTGAAACCCCCGGATATTCTGTATATTTCATTTATCCCTTCGGGAAACGAATAAGTATTCTACTCAATTTATATGGCTCGTATTATTTCAACTCCTGCCTTCTATAACCAACAGAGGTTTTCGCTTTTTAAATGCAGAAAAAAATGCTTTCTGGATATCTTCCATATTAAGGGATAAATATTTAGTGTCAAACACTTGAAAAGTTAACTTGAAAATGAATACCCAAAATTTCCTTAATTTTAGTTTTCAGTATTGTTTATGGTTTTCTTGAGGTATGATGCTAGAAAGTTTATATGGCACTCTAAATTATTGACAATGTGGAGAACAAAAACCACGATAAAACATCATATTTGAGGTTATGTCAACAGAATGAGATTGATTGGAATAATTATAGGTTTCTACGTTTATTCAATTTCACGTGAAGATGTTTGTTTTCAAGTTTTCATTTGATACCAAATTTAAAAATAGATTCATATTATCATAATAGGTACTGAAGTTGAGTGTTTTTCTTTATAAAATACACGTAGGTAATAAAACAATAACACGAAATAATTTTTAAAAGTGATAAATCATCTTATTTATTTTAAGGTTCTAAGTAAACTTAATTAACTGATAAATCATGGACTTCATGTTCCGTCAAGGTATTTTTTATCTTGAAAATAAGATAATCTAACGAATCTCGTAATCTAATATCTAGCCATACCTATTATTTTAATGTTTTATTTAACAAAAAACAATTGAAATACATATCAAGAAATCCTTTGTAAATTTTTAGTTAAAATATGAATAATAATATTTTTAATTCATTTTTTAATCTATGTTCAGCCACTAAATAATAAACTTTTCTTTTAATTTCAATAAATATTTTTTTAAATAAAGTTTTCGTTTTAAAAGTTGAAATTGGCGCAGTCAATAGGATACGTGTGAACATAGCCTTATGCTTGTGTGGTCTAGAACCAAGTTCCGTTTTGTGGAGTATTAGAATACTAGTAGACCTAGGATTGAGGAAGAACCTTCTGGAAACGATTCAACGTCTCAGCCAAGTTCCTTTTGTCTATATTCTCCTGTGAATATAGAAGGAATAGATAGTTAACACAATTAAATTGTGCCAATATTTTATTAACAGATATATTTCATATTATATCAACGAACTTGAGGAAGTTCTAACACTGTTCAATTTATTGCATTTTAACTCAAGTCAATCAAACATGACAGGCAACAGAAGTGTTAATGGGTTTTGTTTAAATCAAAGATTGGTAATATTAAACATGACAATATAAATACTTTAATTAAATTTATTTTACATGGTGAAAATTCAATGGCTCCTTTTCGTGAGTATAACGATAATACATAAAATGAACATATGATTGTATTCAAAAAAAGTTGGTAATCGTGTTGAGTTAAATGATTGGAAATCGTTAAAAAGTGCCAAAACAATGTTTTTCTGACGGAAGAAATTTTGACTGCTTAATTCAAGAATTAACTAGGATAAATCCAAACAAAAATTTAAACATGATAGATGTTATGATTAACACATTAACCGCCCAATGACAAAATTTTGACTGTCCCTGGGGGTCCCATTTTTTTAAATACTTTTAGTATACAGTCAGAAAATAACAACAAATAGTGAAAACTACGTTGGAAGATGGAAAATTAAAACCAGAAAATAAATCTTTTCTTGTTTTGAGGACGGAAGAGTTACATATCAAGAAGCTGCATAATTAAGCTAGATAAGAAGGTTCGGAGAGAACAACGTCAGCAATTCCTTTGTTTATTCATAATTAAAATATCGATAATAATATTTTTAATTCATTATTTAATCATACTAAATAATAAGCATCATTTTTATAATATTTTCGTTTTTAAACTTAAAACGAAAAGTCCAGGCTGACAGTTGCCCTGAGAAAAACAAGGATTTTCTGTACAACACGTGGTACTTGATAGTTATTTTGACCATATTTAGTGCTTTTTTAGACATTATAAAATTGCTCATGTATTTTAAACGCTATATCTGACTGTTTATAGTAAAAAGGATCATTATATCAATACAAAACTACCAAATTACAAATCTAAAATATAACCAAATATTTGTTTATCAACAGGGCGACTGTCATTAGTGTCAACTTTTCAGTTGGTGGACATGGCCTATAAAATTTTTCGAAGAAACGCAAAATCAGACCACAAAATTTTAATTGGAAGCTTCACAACTGGTTTCGGTTAATTACTATTATCGGGCTATAAAGAAATAGAACTATTTTTTTATTATTTGATTTTTTTAGTTACTAATCAAGATAAAGACGACATCATTGATTGGCTTAATATATTATGTGGTAGTTTTGAAATAGGCGGATAGTGTTTTATACGATCCGTCGTAGTTTAAATCTCGACGGTTTATGAAATGTCTATCCGTACCTACCTGGCATATTCTTCAATTATATCACATCTAATTAATTAAATGATATAGGCATGTAGGATTAAAACTAGAAGACTTGGTAAAAAATAAAACGTTAGACATTTATTTTGGAGCTGAAAAATAAAATGCTAACATTCCTCTGGACACCCGCAAAAGGTACTACAATATCGTAAATACTACTGAATACCAAATAAAAAAATTAACTTAAAAATAACCACTGAGCAGTTCTCCAAGTTTTCTTTATTTCTTAGCACACTTACCGCTTTTCTGGCATATCGAATTGTTCTTAATTTTTTCCTTAAGCCCCTACATCTTTTGCTTTATTAGTAGTCCTTATAAATGGTTGACGTGAGGATTTTATTTCCCTGTCCTTTAAATAAGGATTTCATCAGAGAAACACCTTTTCTGAGCGAAAGTAATTTTGATGTGTCTACTTGACATAAAATATTAAAGATAAAAATAGATCATTCTTTGTTTTTTATCTGACACTAGATCTACGTTAATTACGTTTATGTAAATCTGTCAATACCCCACACGTGTAATACCATAAAATAATGATAAATTCGCATATCGACCCTATGCCATATTTACCAACGTCCAATGATGAGTGATGTGGGAATGCAACCGCAGAGACATTGTCTCTGGCAACAGTGTAAAGTTTGCCATAAAGCGGAGTATCTTAGCAGCCTCTAGTCACATTTCCACAACATTGCCAATATTCAAGAATATAAAATAGCTAGAGATTACTTTAGCTTACCTCTTAATTCTATGTAAAAGTTGGACAAATCTTTTTAACGACCACTTGTCGGTGCACCTGAAAAACTTGGGCAGCAAATATATAATTTTATCCTGAGATATTTTTCTTTAACAGCCAGGTTATAATAGTGAAAAAATACCAAGATATACCTACCTTTTAAATAAAAATAGACATTTTATAATTAGAAATACAAAACAACAGAAAATACAATCTAATAACAAATTAAACATAAATCTCGTGAAACGAAAAGTATATAAAGACTACCTGCACCTAATAATTTACTAAAAACCAACTTTTCTGCCTTTCTGGGAAGCAAATTTGTCAATAATTTCGGTGGAATTTTCAGAGAATTCGGATTCGATAGAGATATAAGCCTTTCTTGTCTCATATTATTTCTTAAATAATTGTTAATAATTTTTAATTCACTGAAACTTCTTTCGCCTGAGCACACAGAGACAGGTACGGTTAAAATACTGAATTCCAGAGCTAAATTTGGAAAACGGATAGAGATCATTTTTGACTATAATTTCCAATACTTCAGTTAGCTGTTTTTCACTTGGAAAAATATCTTTGAATTAAGTTATTTCATTAAAGAGTTATATACGTCTATATCTTTGGTACTTTCTTCCTCCCGTACCTTAATATCTAAGTCCATGCAGGCTTTCATAAGATTATCATTATATCATCATAAATAACCGTATCCTTTGACCAGACCAAACCGAGTGCCGTCATGAATAAGCCGACGCCAATATCCATGATAAGCAAAAAAACCTTTTTAACCATTGCCGCCTCTGCCACGAATTTTGCCATCAAATAAGAAATGGGTGTAAAGTGTAGACAATAATGGAACACCACATTTTGCACTTAATATTTCTTAAACTAAGCTGTCGGAATAATGGGATTGGGTATTTTGGGTATTTGTTAATAATTATTTAAAATTTAGCATATTTTTTCGACCTAATTAATTTTATTTTGTGAAATACATAAAAAAATTTGCTTGATTGATCCATTTATACCGCCCCTTGTTTTGACCGCCCGAGTGCGGTGCACACGCTGCACACCTACTAGGATCGGCCCTGAAATTACCTCTACCATAATATGTAGAAATGTCAAACGGAATAACGAAATTAAATGATCAAAAAAAATATGCTCTGGGCGGACCGGAGCTTTGAAAACTTTGTAGGTGTAGGTACTTTCCAACAGTATTTTCGTCAAACGATTTTTATTTGTGCTTTATATGTAATATGTTGAAACGTCAGACGAAGAAAAAAAGACAAATTTGAGGACGTCTGACACCTCTCTCTCAGCTACATGCGTCTGATCATCTGTGACGTTCAAACAGAGATGACGTGCAAATTTTCAACTGGAGGTATAAATACTTTTGAAAATTTTGTTGGCACTTCCTAAAATGGTCTCCCTTGCCACTTCCCCTTGCCCTTGCTCAAAATTTCAGCCAGAGGTACTACCAACTACTGTAGTACCTCTACCTCCCCAGCCAATAGTGGCACTAATTTAGATGGGAGAGTGGCAGAGTGGTATTGATCAACTGCCCAAAAAGTTATTTAAAAAAAAAACTTTACGCTCTTTCGAATATCTGTATAAACAAGAAGATGGAGCGATCTTAATGACTTTTTAGTCGGCACTCGCACTGGTTCCTTGTTTCTATTGCTTAAACAATGAAGATTCAAATTGAGAACCCGATATAGTTTTAATCACTATTCTAGTACCTAGTACTTGATCAGATGCAATAAATATTTGTGATTTTTTCGAAAAGCGAATTTAAAAAATTCAAACCATTGATAGCGAAAGCTGGCAACGCTGAACGATAATTTGTGACGTTAACTTATCTAGACAAGCATGCCACTCATGCCAGCCCATTTCATAGTTTAATGGTTTAATATCACGACGTTACCACGTGCTCAACTCTTGTGATTCATGTAAACAAGCTCCAGTTTCCAGTAAATACGAGCTCAACTGGGATATTCCGTTAGTGTTTTGTTACTATTTGATACGAGCAGATCCTGACAAATTTATTGTACAAATACTATTTTGCATTGAGTTAAATAAATCGAGTATGTTAAGTGAAACTTGTATTACGAATTATCATAAGCGGTGAGATTTTTTATTATTTTACTATTATGGTTGTTTGGTTTCCTGTCTTTTATCAAAACATTTTTAATAGGTATTATAGGTATGTGTTGAGTTTATTTTATGAAAGTTTCGATCAGTCTCAGATTTTTAAAATACACGGAAACAAAGCAACAAAGCGGTACTGAAAACTTTAATTTAATTTAGATAAGTACCTACTTTATAGACAATTTATAATATTTTGGATTATCAAGAACACCCTTATGTTCCAATTTAGTCAATAAAATGAATAATTAAAAAATGTGTTTAAATTGTTCGATTTATCCTTCATTTTAAAGAACAAAAATTAATCATAATTTTTTGTATTGGTGTTTAAGAATAGGTTTTGCGGTATTTTTTAAAGTTACCTTGTTGGTATTTACTGTTGTTCGCTTCTTTTAAGTGGTTACCTACCTATACCTACATAAAGCCAAGCTATGTAAACAAAGGTAAAAGTAGTGAAGTTACGCAGCTTTTTATTTAGTTTTATTTTTTAATGTTTATGTAGCTTCCCCTCAACAAGTAGTGTAGAACACTGCGACAGCTTTTTTAGTTGCTTAACCCATTCCTGGATTTGCTTTCCGACTTGTCTTGGTAATAGGTACCAAGTTGGAATTCTGAGCTAATATATTTCTGCAGGTTAACCGCTTCTTGTGCACTAACCAGCATTTTTATTGTCCGTCCTCTGCTTCACGTTAGCATCTACAGAACCAGCGTGAAATTAATAATCGTCAAATCTATATTATGTTCCTTTTCGAAAGATTCCAAACTTTTGGCAGATCACATTTACCAAATGTATGTTATACTTTATGTAGAGAGTAGGATAAACTCAATATTTCTAGGAAGCGTATATAAAATTTAAAGACAAGCTGTTGATAAATTAACAGTATTTTTAAAAACAATACTTTTTTTCTTAGATTTTCTTATGCCAAGATCAAGTTGCATAATTATTGTATTCTACACAAGATAAATCTCACGACAAGCTTTAATATCATTATAATCATATTCTTATAAAATTGTTTAGTTGTCGCAGTGTTTTGTATCTAATGTTTCTTAACCTGTTCATTTCATTTACAGCATCATTGTAGATTTCCCGTCAAGTTACTAGTTAGCCAGCTCTTCTATAAGTGATGTATTCCTAATTATAACTGTTTTAAATTGGCGTCAATCTTGTTTACCACCATTTTCCTGAGAATATTTTCTGCGTATGCCTCGAATTCCGCTTTATTTTTCGGGAACTTTACAAATAAGCATATAGTACACCTACACACTACGCTTTCTATAGAATTTAAAATAAAAGAATACACTACCACTTATCTGTTGGAAATAGTAAAATTTAGATGAATCTACACTCATTACTAACAGATTGTAGTTTTCCAATGCCTTGTTTAAAATGTCGTCAAAAACATATTAAGACAACAGTGAAAAATCGTTGCTTGTCTTGCTCTAGCTTCAACCATTTTCCTTTATCTAGACTTTTATCTACTGGGACACCGTTGCGAATAGTATTATTGACCCTAACAAAATTACAATAATTTTTAGTGTTCAGAATTTTTGTAATTAATTAACATAATAATACAGTTTTACTTTTCATTAAAATTATAATTCTAACCCCTTAACTAATTCTGCTTTATTTCCACCATGAGTACGTCTATGACATTTCAACAATCGTCTCCAATTGAATGCAATTATGAGCTTCTACCGTTGGATGCACTAATCATGCACCATCAATTAAATTTTAAGTTAATTGCACTGGTAACAGAGGTGATAATATGCTTGTTGCCCGGCCATATTCATAAAAAGTGCCCGAATTTCATACTGCCGCCTTTTAAACATGGCGGACCCGCGTGCACTGAGCAAAAGGTCTATTTACCTAAGGTATAGGTTAATATTATTTAAGACACCCCGCTAAATATTACCGTTTATCCGGGCAATAGTACACCATCTCCTATACTATAGGGCTGCGAAAAAAAAATAGTCCCCAATCTTGGTATTGAATTGGAATGAAGTCATTTTATTTTTCTAATTATACTCTGCAAAACCTTTCATTTGATACCCATATTATAGGAGTGCGTAAAAAATAACTATTCCGCCATCTTGGGCCGTCCGCCATTATGGAATTTATAGTCAAATCATTTTATTTTCCGTATTCTTGTGACGCTTGTACTTGTTTGTTTATTTTATATAATAAGTTTAAAATTTTTAAACGATATTAGAAAGTAAAATTGGTCAACTTTTTTTTCATTTGAATTATATTATAGGTCCTACACATAAACATACAAATATTTCAACGTAATTTTTAAAGTTATTGTTATTGCAAATCTAGGTTTAGGTGGACCCAGTATGTTGAGCTTGCCTTATAGAACCAAACCGCAGTATCTTCTTAATAATATTGACTAAGGTACAGTTTTCATAGTGATAAATAATATGTACTGAAAATATCTTGTAAATAGTGATAAATCAACAACTACTCTACCAGAGTTACTTGTTTATTAGTTATTTGAAGGTTAGTTTAATGATTAGAGATTGTGTAACTATTAAAAAACAGTTCTTATATTATTTGTTAATCCAAGGTTATTTGTGATGGGACTATAATGTTTATTTACATAAAATTACTATATTCTACACAGAAATGTATATGTTGCTCGATAAAACTATTTATATAGAATTTTCACTCAACGATAGAATCAAATAGGAGGTACTTTTTTAACAGCTAAATCTTTATCGATCGTTTAAATATTCCCAAAAAGTTTGTTTACACCTATTTAAAATCGACGAAAATATTTAACTGTTATAATATAAGCTAAAGCCCAATAATAATCTCAGTGTAAACATTGCAAAAACGAGTTTAAAAGTATTACGCGAAACTTGTCTTCCCGTTATACCAGGATTTCTTATAGATGTACAATATATGAAATCAGATACAAGCTGAATATGTTTACTCAATTTATGAATAAAATGAATGCATGCTTAATCATTGAAGGACACACAAATATTGAAGATAATCGAATACAATTGACAACACACATAGTGACCTTGATTTTCGTAATATGTATTTGCATTAAAGTTTTTTTTATTTTATTTTTTTTTACAGAGAAACCAATATGAATAAACTGTGCCGTCAAGTTTCCATAGAATCTCCTGGTCCTATAAACAAAGATTGCGTATTCAGCTTTGAAGTTCCCGTTCCTGACGTTCCCGCTAATGGAGCTAGAATTCGTGTTGTATGCGCGGGGGCTTGCTACAGAATGAGAAACAGATCCCCATCCACATCTAGTGTTTCATCTATTTCCAGTGTTCAATCAACAGAAGATACAGGATACAGTCCAGCTCACCACGGTATGAGAGATGGTGCCTTGTTCCCTGGATATGAAGTAGCTGGAGTTATAGACGCGTTGGGATCGAATGTTTTATCAGATGAAATTAAAACGGGTACTCGCGTTGTATTATATCCATATGACGGTATTCCACATGGTTACGCAGAGTTCATCGTCGTACCAGATCTATCTTATTTGGTAAAAGTCCCAGAATCCCTATCTATGAACGTTGCTGCTATGCTGCCTACAGGAGCCCTTTTGGCAAAAAACGCCGTAATTACCGCTCACCAACACGTAACAGAGCTGCTTAAAGATAGAGCCGTTGATCACATTGTAAGAATTCTTATTGTTGGTACCGGAGGACTTGCCTTATGGGCTCTCAGAATCGCCGAGCATCATTTTAAGACTCCTGAGTACAAAAATAGAGTCAAAATCACAGTTGCAACTTTAAAAGATGAAGGATTAATGATGGCCGCAGCAGAGCTTAAATGGTAAGTAGTTATAAAAATATAAATTACTCGGTGATGCCGCTTCCGGTGGGTCGGTCCGATTCGAAAAATTTAAGAATATGAACATAATAAACCTTGATCTTGAAACTACTTAGTTCTCTCGATTCTATCCGTGTTTTTATTGAATAATTTGAACAAAAAATTGGTTATTCTGACTTAACTACAATAGTTAGACTTATATAATGATGAGTACCTACTATCAACATGTAGTACATTATTTTTTCTACTCCTGTTTTATAATATACTTATTAAAAGACTAAAATCTGTATCATAATGATATTCATTATGATACAAATTTTCATTATGATACAGATTTTTAAGCCAATAGGAATGCGACATTCGCACAATATTTAATATGCACGAAGAAGATTAAAGAATTAATATTATTATGTACAAAAGTTTTAAATTTATTTGTTGTACAATTTGTAAAATTTATTTGTTGAAGTTCCTTTCATTGTACTTGTTTTTATAATAAATGATAATTATTAATTAAATAATTCTTATTAATCGGGGTAGAAAAAATATTGTATGCAACTTTCATGTAATGGCCATTAATACACTCGAATATTATATACGAAACGAGCCGCAGGCGAGTATCCTACAACATGCTCGTGTCTTAATTGCTATCATTACATGATCGTTGCATAAAATACTATTTTCTACTCCTGTTTTATAATATACTTATTAAAAGACTAAAATCTGTATCATAATGATATTCATTATGATACCAATTTTCATTATGATACAGATTTTTAAGCCAATAGGAATGCGACATTCGCACAATATTTAATATAGCCATGGATACCTGGTTGACATTTCTGAAATTAATTATATTAGGTCTGTTCCCTGCAATAAAAGTGTAGCATTGAGCTATACGATTTTATTTATTTTAATTATGTTTTAATGTTTCTTGCAGTATACAAATGCAATATACATAGATAGTCCCAGATTTAGCAATTTTAATAAAATAAATGTATCAAATATAATTTTTAATTCAATTGAAAATAGGAATAAAACAAACTTTGACATGCCCTCCAGTTCAACAACCATCCGAACAGGATCAGCCCCCCAAATAAATTTTACAAATTGTACAATAAATAATTTATACATGCACAAAGTAGATTAAAGAATTAATATTATTATGTTCAAAAGTTTTAAATTTATTTGTTGTACAATTTGTAAAATTTATTTGTTGAAGTTCCTTTCATTTTTCTTGTTTTTTATAATAAATGATAATTATTTATTAAATAATTCTTATTAATCGGAGTAGAAAAAATATTGTATGCAACTTTCATATAATGGCCATTAATACACTCGAATATTATATACGAAACGAGCCGCAGGCGAGTATCCTACAACATGCTCGTGTCTTAATTGCTATCATTACATGATCTCTATTTTTTAAATAAAATATAGTCTATGTTGTCACGAATGTCAAAAATTGTGTCTACTATTGATATTTGTCATATTGGCGGTTTAAACAGCAGGTAAATAATATGATATCGGAGAATTTGAAACAAGAAAAAAATGCAAATAAACTTTGTTTCAGTTGATCTTTGTACTTTTCATAATCTAACTGCGTAACGTTGTCGATTATGGAGGACGGTTTCTAATTAACATGTTTACAAACGTAATTACACCAATCTATAAAAAACAATACTGCGCTATTTTTTCATTTTTATCAACTAATTAGTGATTGAAGATCTGTTTCCTGATAATCCAAAAATAAATGCGTGATTAATAGGCAATTGAAAATTGTAGCAATTATATACCCAGTTTTTCTTTTGTTTGTTTTTGAGAAAAAATAGTTTTGGATTATCGAATGTTATTGGTTATTTTCTTATTTTAGTGTCAACATTGTTCAGTGGAATGAAGATCTTTACGAAAAACAATTAATAGAAAGAACCAAAGATGCATGCAGTGGTTTAGTAGACATAGTTATCGATTTTGGAACTACTTCAAGATCATTGCACAGATCTCTACAATGCCTTAATACTGTAAGCATACTTTTCCATATTACTTTTTTTCCAAAGGTCAAAATAATTTTTTTCCCAATGTTCTACCAGAAATTTTTTTAAAATCTGATTCAAAAAATTGAAAAAAAAAAGTATAATTCTGCATTTGGGGTGGTTTATAATAATCAATATTTTTCAGGGAGGTGTCGTTTTAGTAAGTGAAGAAGTTGCCGAACGACTTTTGCCAAAATTCTCTCGATTAATTCATGAAAGAAATCAAAAAATTGAAGCCGTAGCTCCAGGTTCTATTGAACAACTGCAACAATTAGTACATTACGTTTCACAAGGCTACATCAAACCACCTCCTTTTACCGAATTTTCAGCGGATGAAGCTTCAACGGTAGTGCAAAAATTATGTCAGTCCGAAATACCTGGCAGAGCCATTTTGCGTTTTCACGATATTCAGTAAAGTAGAACTGACAATTTACTTAGTAATATGTTTAAAAGTACTTTTTTTGAGAAAGTAACTATTATTTTTCTGAAGGTGTAACCCTTGCTACTAGTTACATTTTGGTACTTTTCGGTGTCAAATTATTTGGTTGTAAAAATGAATGAATTAAGGATACACTAAGAAATGCTAACACCATAAAAACAATATGTATGGCGTTAAACTACTATAAAATGGCAAGATTTTTACTAAAATGAAACTAGCTAAATCGTTACTCTAAACACTATCGTGTTTATACTTGTAGTACTGATAGTAATTTATTTCGAACTCTATTTTTTATTTTTGTATTGAATAGTTTTTTCACCAAATATATTTTGTGATTAGTATTATTAAATTAGTATAGTTTTATATATATACAGTGCACTTTAATAAGTGTTCCTTCCCCCTTGATAAAATAAAAACAAAAGATCGCCAAAAAAATTCAGTCAAGTCAACAAAATCCATTAAATATTAAAACTCTTTCACACATACCTTCTCTAAATTATGGAACCAAAGGACTTATACATTTTTAAGAGCATTGTTTCAAGGGCTTTCAAATGCGGTGGATGATTGTCCCGTGAAGAGGGATCGAGTACAGTATATTTATATATATATAGCAGTGCATAACATTTGGTAACACTTTCAATTGTTGATGTAGGAAACATTGAAGAACAGGACATAAAATGTAACATTGTTCTGCATTTCAATTATTTTCAATTCCTACATCTAGAATGTTTGCCATATATTTCAAACGACCTGTAAATTTAATTGTATGAAAGATTGTCTCCAAGGCAAGGAACTCCATATAAAATGTGATAAGTTTGTATTCTTTTTTTATTAGCGTTTACTTTAAATTTGTATTTAAACAGAGCATTTTTGTTTTAGAGTTTAATTTCTATATGTAAATACAGTAACAAACTAATAAATAATTTATAAATGTTCGTTAGTTTCTATTTTTTACATTTAATCCACTCAAAATCCCCATTAGACATAATATATGGAATAAGGCAAGTAAAAAACAAAACTACTGCTCTATCGCCTTCACTCCTTATAGAATGATAATGTAACTTTATTGAAAAACACACATAATCTGTATAAATGTTTATAAAGATGGAATTACTTCTGTATTTTTGTGCCTTTATCAGTTCCAAGTGGAAACCTTGGTAAGCTTATTTAAGTTAATTTGAAGACGTTACCACATTAGCGGAATGAAAATAAAATCCTTGTCGTAAAAGTGATAATATTATTTTCACTAATGCCTTCATATATAGGCTATGAAGGGTGCCTCAAGAATCTATAAGGGTAAATTTGACATTAGTAGGTGGCTTAGAAATAATGACAATACTTTAATATCAAAGAAAAAACATTTATTAAGGTAAAAACTTATACAACAAACTCAAAATAAAAAAAGGAATCAATTTTATGCTTCTCATGTTGGTAGCGCGACATTTTATTTTGATATCAGTGATTTTAATTGTAGTACCTATATAAAATTATATTTCAACTTTTAAGGACAAAATCTGAAGATAATTATGTAGTAATATATGATACGTGGTCTCTTCAGGTCTAGTACTTGTCTGCTATCTTTATAGATGCATACATTTTTTCCCGAGATGTTTCTACCGGAAATCTCTTTTGGAGCTATGTAAATGCTATTCAGTTCATGAACTACGTTGGTATACTTGTCCATAGCCCATTTTGTGTTTAGGTTTAAAAAATTGAGTATACGCATGCAGAACCTTGTTCAGTTTTTGAGCCATCAGTGTAAATGTTGATAGTACCTGTTTATTTTATTGTGTTTATACTTATTTTGTAGGATTTATTAGAAATAAATCGTGGAGTAATATAGAGTCCATCTTCGCCTGTAGGATTGGGATCTGCGACCCAAAAAAGTGTAAGTATACAACATGACAAATTTAGAGGAAAATAAATTCAAAAACATTAAAGGTGCATATTTACACTAAACTTTTTTAAATTAGATACATTTTTTAATCTAGTAGGCATTTCGTAAATTTCATAGAGTTGCATGTATCATTTCATAACTTTTTAAAATACATTATCTAAGTTTAAAATATTCTTCAAGCACCAATT
This sequence comes from Lochmaea capreae, assembly GCA_949126875.1. Taxonomy (NCBI): domain Eukaryota; kingdom Metazoa; phylum Arthropoda; class Insecta; order Coleoptera; family Chrysomelidae; genus Lochmaea; species Lochmaea capreae. The sequence continues at coordinate 11,016,310 of OX421402.1, read as the reverse complement.
TTAAAAAGAATGTGTAGAATATTCTATATAAAAAATTTATTCTTATCGAGATATTAAAAGTTAAGTATATTCATTTGTTTTAAATGAAGCAACCATATGACATTCAAATTTAATGTAGAATCCGAAAAGTTAGTAATATACAGGCTGTTACATTTAAAATAACAAAGTTGTATAAGTAACCGAAAGTGGCATGTATGACAAAATATTTTCCATAAATTCACCATAACCTGTTCTCCATCTATGCCAATTTTCATACACTGTGTCCGTAAAGTATGGAGCAAATTCATTTTCAGCTAAACAGGCCATTTTAAGAAATAATCCTGAAACACGTCGATTTTTGATTTTAATTTACCGTATTTTAAAATAATATTCTAATATACAGGGTGAATTAGTTTTGAGTAATGACGTCACCGTCATTTTTTTTAAATGGAACACCCCCATTTTGTCTCAATTTTCGGATTACTCTAGCTGAGCTGATTCCAAAAATGTATCACTTGTTGATTCCAATTGGTTCAGGATGGACAAAAATACAATAGTTTTGTGTGCGCTCATAAAGTAACGCGTAACATTCTTTATTAGTTAAATTAACAATATTATCAAAAATACTTATTGTCTAGCGTACAGAATATGATGAAATACATGACATTATAAATGTTCGAACTGCAGCCCTTGCTGTATTTGACAGTAACCCAAACGGTGTACAAATTCTTGTTGTCTTGAGAAATATTGTTTATTGCTGTCCGAATTCTCTCTTTTAATTCTTGAATATTTGCTGGTCCCACATAAAATAATCCAAAGGATTGCAATCTGGTGACTTCGCTGGTCATTCAATAGGTCCACGTCTACCAATCCACCTGTTCGGAAAAATTTCATCTAGGTACCTTCTAACATCTATTGCATAATGTGGAGGTGCACCATCCTGTTGAAACCATAAACTTTCATCAAAACCTCCAGGATTACTTTATATGAGCACACACAAAGCTATTGTATTTTTGTTCACACTGTACCAATTGGAATCAACATGTGATACATTTTTGGAATCAGCTCAGCTAGATTAATCCGAAAATTGAGACAAAATGGGGGTGTTCCATTTAAAAAAAAATGACGGTGACGTCATTACTCCAAAGTAATTCACCCTGTATATTAGACTATTATTTTAAAATACGGTAAATTAAAATCAAAAATCGACGTGTTTCAGGATTATTTCATAAAATGGTCTGTTTAGCTAAAAATGAATTTGTTCCATACTTTACGGACACATCAGTGTATAGACAGTGTAAGCTCGTCGCATGAAACAGCCTGATAAAGAACTGTTCTTTTGTTTCAGAAGATAATGGCTTTCTCATATGAATATTTAGCAAATCTGTTTTTTGAATTATTAAACATACGTATCAAACACATCTTTGAAAATTCTCGATAAATTATAGTTGCTTCAGCTCTTCTAAATTCAAACAATACTAAATCTTTGTAAACATATAACAACGAATCTGCTTTTTTACTACTGTTTGAGTGGCAATTTTAATACTGTGACGTTTTCGCAATTTCGTCGTAGCATGTCGATATAAAAGGAATTAAGTTAGTTTTTGTGGCAATCTTTTTTTTATTCCAGACAAGTACGGTCCTGTAAATACACTTAGGACAACATGAACAAATGCAAGTAGGTAGTAACAATTTCATCGATTTAAGATTATTATTGTGTTTTATAATTTATTACTAAAAGTTGATAAAATTCCATACGTTGTTCCTAAATGTACAAAAACATGAATACAAGTATAAAACATTTGTGGGAAAACGATTGGGTGAACTACAATTTAACACCACACCACTGGCGGATCTGAGGGGGGGGGGGGGGCATGGGGGCCATGCCCCCCCTTGATATTGGTTCAACAACCAGAGCCTGGATATGCAACTAAATTGCAAAATGCAACTTTGATTGGTTTTCAACAAAGAAAGAAGTTTTTCTTCGTTGAGGCGAATAAAAAGTTGGCTCTGATCTACTATTTCAGAAGATAGGCTATCTGGCTTAGCCATTATTATCGCCCATCCGGACATTGAGATCAATGAACAATTAGTTATTAACAGATTTGCCAACAGTGGCCCAAGGCATATGGATTTTGTTTTATAAATAATAATTTGATAAGTTTTTGTTTTAGGTGTTTTATTTTTGTAAGTTTATTATTAGAATTGTGGATTTGTGTTTTTGTTTGCTTAGTCACATTTTTATCCATCTTATTTATGTTATTGTTCACTAGTTTCAGTTGTTTTCAGTATATTTTCAAACAGTGACCAAAGACATATCTTTCTGAACAATAATTTTATCAAGTTTTTGTTCCAGTTGTTTTATTTTGAGAGTTTATTATTTATTAGAATTGTGGAATTTTGTATTTGCTTGTTTCGCCATATTTTGTTCAATCTTCAATCTTATTTATATTATTGTTCACTGGTCTCAGTTGTTTCAAATAAAGAAAATATATATTTTTATATAATTCATTTCTATGGATTTTATTACATTGGTTACAAATTTCCATTAACTCATGGCCCCCCCCTGAAAAACTCCCTAGATCCGCCAGTGCACCATACACATTGCAATTATAGTTCAAACGGTTGTTAATGGTTGAACCACAGGTGCTAGAAAAATGTTCAGTTCCTCGAGAAACTTGAGATTTTGATTGTATTCGATTACACCTCGTATTATTACAATCACGAAAAATGACGATTATAATTTGCATGAGTAATAATATTATGAAAAGCGGAAACAGCAGCGATCAGTGGTCTAGCAAAAAGATAAAAAAATATTTATTCACGAACATCATCACCATATTGCTGAAAATTTGACACTGAAAGTAAAGATTGTAAACACTGAAAGTCCTCTCTTTCAGCCCACAATTTAACCAGCGTAATTTACAGGGCGTGGGTTTTTTAAAAGGAGACAGAATAACAGTTTGGTGCGTTGAGTTTTCAAATCCACTCGTATAGTGGTTAGTTGTGCGTTGATTATTTTGAACCTTTAGCACCCTGTGAGGCCGACCCGACTATTTAAAAACTTCAATTTTAATTGTAAACATATCAATTTGAAGTATGCTAAAAAGATCATCTGTATTTATTTTCAGTTTAAAATTTAATTAACGAAGTGAACGATATTGTGAAAAAAATAGTGTTTGTTAAATATGGAGAGCGATATTACAAAAATGTGTTTGGATTTAAAGGAGCTGCTTGAAGGTAAACTTTAAAATGTCTATCTATAAATTATTCGTTATAGGGAATTAACTAAGTGACAAACAGCTTTAATTGAACTAATCATACTATAATTAAAATAATTATGTGTTATTAACTTATTTTGTTGTTGCTGCGATGACGTATAAGACTTTACAAATAATACTGGTATACATGGTGCTTCGGAAATATATATCCAAGATTAATAGTTTTATTGATATATTATTACCTTAAAAACAGCGATAATCAATGACGAATTAGAAATGGAAAAACTCAGTTTGGATCCAGGGAAATATATCATCGAGAAGCTGTGGAATGTAACATAAGATCTGTGTAGACATATTCTGTTTAGTATTTTTTTATTATATTTTATTTATTATTATTGATATTTTTAAGAGGACATTTTTGTGTGTATTTTATTAATATTATACTTGTAATGGTGTTGAATTTCGCGAAGAAACCATTTCAGGTATAAAATTGAACATGTAATCTGGCCAAAACTCACCCTTTTCGGATTCTTTATTTGGTAATTCCATTTTTATTTATTTTAATAAAATCTGTAAGAAGAAGAAGAAGAAAATGTGTAAAATTTATGTTCATTGAATGTAGTTCTCTTACGTAGAGGTACACCTCTATAAATAAAAATAAATAAACTTGCAATGACTACTTTTTAAAATGTTTTTAGATATATGTACCTTTTTCGCTAGCGACAAATTGGGAAAGCTATCAGCTAAAGATCAAAAATTAGCGGAATCTTTGATCAACCGATCAAAAAAGCAGTTACAGGAAATTTCTAAAGTTCAACCACCTTCGCCCAATGAAGATTATGTAATTATGAACAATCAAGGTAGTATTGATTAATTATTATTGTATAAAATCAACAAACAAAAAATATTTTTTACCTTGGATAAATTTGATATCGAATGAATATTTTTCGAAACCAAATTGTATATGCCGTCGAATTACTTTTGTTTAATCACTAATGATCGATTATTTTATAAAGGATCTTGAATGGTAGGTATCAGCTTGACTGATCAAAAAATCATCGTATTGATATGAAAACAGTTTTAGTCGAGGAACTAACTTATCAACAAATTATTGTTCTTCATTAATCAATCAATCAAAATTTAATAATAATTCATATGTACAGTGTGCGAATACAATATAACACACTTAAACTTTTCAAAATAATTTCTACAAAGTTTTGCAAAGCAGTTTATTTCCAATTTATTATTATATTGTGGTATTCTTTCAATTGATTTGAAATAAATAATTTTTCTAATTAATTGCAGTCATTGAAACAGAAAAGGAATCCGAACCGGAGCAGAGTGACATTTATTCTTCGGTGGAAGATGTTAATCCTGAAATATCACTAGATCCATACAAAGGTACTATAATTAATATTTTTACATCAGAATGTTTGAGCTAAAGCATATTATGTATATGATGTGAATGTAACATGAAAATAAAAAGGTTCAGTTTTATGCTTTTGGTCTGAGATAATATTTATACATTTGTTTTTAAATAATCTTAAATATTAGTTACATAGATAGTTTTGTTTTGGTTTGTTTTCAAGATTTACCTGCCAAAGAGGCGAATGATAATGTTAAATCAGGCTGGCTATTTATGAAGAAGAGATTTTTATTAGGATTTGAAAAAATGAAGAGAGTTTATGGAACTATACATAACCACTGGTTACTGATATATTTATCTGAAAAGGATTTGAAACCTTTATGTACTATTAATTTAGAACATTTTGCAGCCAAAGACTATGACGACAAAAAAAACAAATTTGAACTTTTAAGTACAAAACCAAATGACAAGAAAGTATACCAAGTAAGTAAAAAGTTACTAATATTAAGTTTTTGTATTGAAATATTGCGCATTTCCATTAGTTCATAGCCCTTACTCCTAAAGATATGTTACAATGGACAACACAAATTAACTTACGTCACAACAGAGAAAAAAATATGGAAGATCCTAATATTGAAAGTGAAAGAAAATACTTGAATACAAATGAAAATGTTGCCTTTAATAATGACGACGATGATTCTGATGGAATATACGAAATACTAACAACGTGAGTAATAACATATTTTAATTTATTTTCTAAAGTAATGCATATATTAATTTATTTTAAGGGTACACAAACCTCTTGTCCCCAGAGCTGTAAATGATTCTTCAAGTGTAAGATTTAATACCTATCCAAAATTAAACTCGCGTCTCATATCCTCTTCAACCAAAGTCAAAATAAAGCCAGTGAAGGTTCCACCTCCTGTAGTAAAATCAACATCAGCGTCAACTAATAATTCATCAGAGTCACTAGTTTCTTATCATGAAATATTTACAGAACCAATCAATACAAAATCCAACAGTAATTCTACTAAAAGCTTTGAAGATTCATTTTCTGACAATAGTGAAGATTTACAGTACGAGACATTTGTCTGTGCTAAACAAAATATTACTGCTAAAAATAAGTTCAAAAGAGAAACATCTAAGAACAGAATCTTACTTCCGCCACCGTTGCCTGTTAAACGAAAATGAGGTTTTCATGATTTTGTAAAAATCCTGATTCAAAAAACCCTTAACAGTAATAATGCCATGCCTTCTTACTTTTATCAATAGTATTAGAATTTTAATGTTATTTTAATGATATCAATGTAGAAATAATTTTTTTTTAAATTTTGTTCCCCGGAATAAAGGATGAGTTTTCCAATGTTTTAAAAATAGGTGAAAACTTTTTTGGAAAGTGAACAAATTTTCAGATAAATTTGACACATCGTATGTAAATTTTTCTCTATACATCCAATCATTTTAAAAATTTTCTTTCATCTGAAAATTTGACGATTATCAAATTATCTATAGTGTTTCAGTGCGTAAGTGTCATCATCAAGCAATTAATTCGACAGCTAATATCTGTTAACCACAAATGTAAGTACATTGATGTCAGATCTGATATGTGCTAAAGTACTACTTGAACATCATAAATATCACTTTTATTTAATAGGTAACGTAATTTCTTAATTTTAATCAATACAATGAAGTGATTGATGTTAAATCACCAAAATTGTATTCGAAGAGTGTGGCGCCATCTATTGTTATATTTATGAATAAAGTTTGAATTAGGCTTAAATAGTTTTTAAAAAATCACTTATTTGTAAACTGTTGTTTCATTTACCTATATCATCTCAAACTTATCATTGCTGCTTTTAAATGATTATTAAAACTCAAAACACTTTTTAATTTTTTGGAATATAAAAATCAATCAAGGAATCAAACTATTTACCTATTTGTATCGAGGAAAAAGAAATGTATGGTCCCAAATTTACACTGTTACAAATAATAATACTATAATGTACTATGAAATAAATACTAAGAAAACATGTTTCACTTTATTGATAACATATTTTTACTCAAATCACTTTTATCAAAACCATATAATAATTATAGTTCACCAAGTTCATAGCTGCCGTATTGGCGCTACTACCACAGTATATATACTTACGTATATATACTGTGCTAAAGGGCACTAAAGAGATGAGTATTCTCATCCGCCATTTTGGTGCCTGAATTTTGTGATGTGTCGAGTTGACATATTGTGTTGAAAAATTGAATTGAAAAATTTTTGATATTGAACAGAACATTTTATTTTACCAACTTTCCTTCAGACTATTAACACCAGAAAATTGAGAAAGTGCAACGAATGGAATGCTCAATGCTGGCCACGTCTCTGAGTAGAAATACCGAATCTCATGCCAACCCAACAACAATGTCAACGTACAACAAGGCACCAAAATGGCGGACGAGAATTATATGTCTACAACGTTCTAGTGCCTTTTACTTCGAAATTCCAGTACAAACTAGGTGAAGAGTAATTTGTGGCACAAACCTAAACAACTGTAAAGGCGGGCCTAAACTTAGCATTAAATAGGTACAATTTGTTTGAACATATATATACTAGATTTGGAAAAAAAGATTCCCAGAAAAAAATGGTGATAAGCGTTTTGATTATTGGTCAATTCTTTTTATATTATACTATGAACTGAGCCACGAGTTTTTATGATAGTACTCACTTATTTTGAAGTGCAGAGTACAAACAAACATAATTCTTTGAACTTGACCACACAATTAACCAGTCAATATTCCTCGACTTGTATTCCAAACCATGACGTAACAGTTAACCAACCAACCACACAAACCAGCTCACTCTGAGATAGTTTGACCATAGAGATAATATGCATAGAGTAGGCAGCCTATAGTCGGAAGCGTCCACGCAATAAAAAAAGATGGCGAATGAAATTGGTGATGCTGTCTCTCTCGAACATCGCGTGATACACATGCGCGAAGACTGTAACACTACAAACCTTTTTAGAATGTAGAAAGAGGAAGCAATACCAAACTGGTTGTCCATCTCTTTCTAATGGGTGGACGAATACGCTTATACAAGCCCCTATGACATGCCTACTCTATGAGTTTGACAGAGTAGTTATCTTATTGGAGGTTAGATGTTTGTTTATTTCAGAGTTTCCACAAACCGTTACGTCATAAAAGTTAACCGTCATGGTATTGTTAACCCCGTTTGTGTGGTTAAGTTCATAAGAAAAATGGTTATAGTTATGCCATTATACTGATATAATCTGAAATATGGTATACTATGGATATAATGAGAATCTATATTTTGTGTGCGTTTAGGCCCAGCTAAAGTGATTAATATTTTACTAAGTTGAATTTTTAATTCTTATAATCATTATAATATAATAATATATATTATAATTTTCTAAATTGTAAGAATATTACAGTCCAAATAATTTCAAACTTGTATGCGCATCCGCAATTTTGAACGCACTCTGAAATCGTTTTGATATTTGAATGTCATGTTACTCATGTTTGGATGTTGGATGTCGTTGCTGAGGCAGAGACAACTGAGGGCCTTTTCGGAAACTTGCTACAGTAAGAGATATGGTAACAGCTCGTTGTTTTGAGATGATTAATGGTTAAGAGACATCATTGTATGTCCTTCGCCATGTCGATTTTTGAGACAAATTTCGTTTCATTGAAATTCAAGTTAGGGAATATCGAAATTAAATTCCTTTTTATCATGATGTCAGGCCTTTTTCATAGCAAGCTATACAGTTACTATCTTCTGGTCTTGGTTTATTAAGATTCACAGTTACAACTATATAGTTCGGATATCAGACCAAGAGAGGGCTTGAAATTTGAAAAACATGGTTTGAGATTTGAAGATTGAGTTGCCTATCTATCTTATTTATGTTATGTCAAAGAATACACCATAGAGAAATATTATTTTGTCTATGCTACAAACTTCTTCTGATTTAGGAACTGTAATCATCTTTTTTGCGGTCTCTACCATAGACATTATTTCTCTATGGTCCCTACAGTCCGCGTTATTGTTGTCGATAGTAACGACTCCAGCGACCTGAGGCATAACTAAAAACGAGGATCTGTCATCGAGTCAAAAAAAGAGAATTTAATTCTGATATTCCTAATTTGAATTTAAATGAAACAAAATTTGTCTCAAAAATCGAAAGGGAGAAGCGACATACAATCACAGTCTCTTAACCATTTATCATCTCAAAACCACGAGCTGGTGCCTGTTGCATTATCTTTTACTGTAGCTTACTAGAGGGCGAGTTTCCGAAATGGCCCTGTATGTTGCCAATGTGTCAAGTGTCAATCTAACCAGTGAACCAGAAAGAGGGAAAGAAAATAATAGTTTATTTAGTAATAAACATACGGTGTTTGTATGTTATTGTTGATAAGTTTAAAAGAATGTTAAGCTTTTTAAGGTAGACTTAGTTTTATAGTAAAGTTTATTAAAAAATGTCAGAATCCATAGAAATACGAACAATTATTGGAAACAGAAACCTAAATGCAGTAACTGACACTCCTGTAACAGATCCAGCATCAGCAGGCAAGGTAAATGTATTTAAATAATCATTAGATTGAAATGAAATTCGCAGTTTTATTAATTTATGAAAAATAACCCTTAACTGTTAAGGTAATCTATATATTTAATTCAAATGTATGTGGATAAACGCCGAGATAGTTTCTTTTCTTAGCAATCATCCTTGTTTTTTTATCAGATTCCAATGAGAATGCACTATTATAATTTCTGGAAATATTTGTGCTACATTTATATCTTTACAATATAGTGCCATTCTATTGAATTGAAATACCAGTTTACTGTCAATTGAAACAAGCAATTAACTCATTGCATGAAAAGTTTCATGGGGCACCAAACTTTTTTATGAGATAAAGTAGTACTACTACTCTAGCTTTAGTACACTTCAAATAAGAATTCTTTATTATTCCTTTGAAAAATCATTAATGTATTTTTAGCAAATCATACTTGAAATTGTATTCAAATAAACAGCTTATTGATTTGAAATATAAAAAAAAAATCAATATTTGTATTAGTAGGTATATTTAAACATTTTACATTGTTGGTAGCCTTTAATAATAATAATAATCCAATATTTTCAAAATGTTTATTACCATATCAATCTCAAGTCAATTTTGCTATGAACTAAAAAGCAACAATCGTATGTGATCATTACTGATGTGAGGTAGGGAATGACACACCTACTTACATAATCTGCTTCTGTCCAAACTTACTCAGACGGAGCTCTTTGGAGAAGAAATAATACAACCATTAGAACTACTGAAAATCCCCCCAGTCAAAGTAGTAGAATATAGGGAAATGGTACAAAGATTTAGTTCCAACACCTGGGCTGTTAAGCAAAACCTGAATTAATGAATAAACCAAATTTATATAGCTATGAGTAGATAGATTTTGATATCATCTAAAAAAGACAAATGTTTGTGTTGTTGCTGATCAATTGGGAGACAAACTAGAAAATATATTTTGGTATGAAGCAATTAGGAAAAAAGTATAATATTTTTTAATTCCTTAGCTTTCATTTAGATGTGACTTTCCCAAATTGTGTATTGAGGAAATTATTCTCAGTTTAGCATAAGTTATGAAACTTTTTTATGGGACTTATCAAGTTTGGAAAAGCCACATTTGAACATCTTACACATATTCCAAACAAAAACAAATTTGCATGATCACTAATTCACAGAATTGCATGTCAAACATTAAATATCTTTAAAATAAAAAAAATAATTAAAAATTAAATCCACAGACACTTGAAAAACTTGAAAAAAAAATCAGGATATGAAAATTGCAAATCTGTGTGCCTAAGTAGTAAAAACTATTTGTAATCTTTTAAAAGATCAGATTCCTACCTTAGATAGGAATAATGTAGGGTATAATATATAAGCTTAGTTGTAGTAGCTTTGATTGACTTATATTGGCCATCATACAGTTCAAAAGTTTTTCAGTAATGTTTCTCTTAATAATGGTAGGTTGCATCCTGATAGATGTTCTCATCATGCTGATAATGTTGTTTCATTAGACCATAGAGTTGATTTTGAGCGTATTAAGGTGTTGGCTTTTGAAAGGTTATTTTTGGTGATGGCATTCATCTTTTAAGAAGATAATCAAATTAATAAAAAAAACAGATATTCAAAATTTAACTAATATCTATTGTCTCTTATTAACCTAAGATAAACATAAAATTCTAAGTAATAACAATAATGTTTCCAATTGTTCTTCCATTGGGTAGTGGAAATATTTTTCCTTTCCTTTTGAATTTTTTTAACATAATAAATTACCATGTATTTCATGGTTATAGTTAATTCATTCATTTACACTTCCTGTGCAAGTGGGATTTATATTTTTGGATATTGATTATGGACATAAATTGGTCTCTTTCATTTTAATTGCTGGTTGATATATTCATTGACTTCTTTTATTCCATTCTGTCTAATTATTTTTGTTGTATAATTTAATATGTTATGGAAATGTGTGAGGTTTACTGTATAGAATATTTTCCAGCAAGCTCTGGTTCATGATAAGTTATGAAAATAATATATCTACTTACAAGTAATATTATCATTTGAGTCATGTTCATCATAATACCTATATAGCTAGTTTATTGATAATATCATTTATTGTTTACAACAATAACATCATAAAAATGTAGTTAGGGATGTAAACCTTATCGAAACAAGTTTTTAATACAGGTAATTAATTATATGTAGACATGTATGTGTTTAATATCATATGCATAGAAATATTTGTTAATATAATTATAATTTTTTTCTTTTAAATGAAGTAATAGTGTGGCAGTAATAAAATTCAAAAAACAAAATTATCATTAGCCTGGTTTTTGAATGGAACACCTAGTGTTTGGCATTCTTAAACATCTTAATTTATATGCAACAGGTAAACTATATCCATGTAGTCTTCACATAAGAGGTAGTGTAATGTTTGCTTGGTAATATTACCCATTATTATTATAATTATTATTATTAAAATTTCTTTTTAGGGCTTGGAAGGAAGTAATGCATTTGTTTGCCAAAGGTCTAAGTTGGTAAGATACACAATGTCTTTTTGAGTATGCTTTATTCATTTCATGTCTTTGTGTATAATTTTGTATAAGTTTGCATGTTTGCACTATTGTTTTCTTTTGAGCTAGTTTATGTGGAAGTAACATTGCAATTTGTTAGTATACAATGTTTCTATGAAAAGTCTGTATTTGGACAAGTTGCACTGGGAACTAGTTTTTGCTGAACACAAGCTTCTTTCGATAGGAGATGTTTATTTATTATCTTTTGAAATGCAAAAGATGAGATATGTAGCTTGTGTGAAAACGTATCTCCTGAAAAAATAATTGATAGGAAAAGTTGTTTAGGATCATACAGGATGATGAAGGTTGCACCACTGCTAGGTTAAGTAGAACACGTCGAAACTACTGGCAACATTGTAATGAAATTTTGCAAGAGTATGCTTTAGAAGCTGAGACGTCCAATGAATTTGATTTGACTCTCATAGAGGACACTGCTTACACGCCAAGAGTTTGAGATAATTAAACATCAATTTAATGACCTCTTAGCTGGTTCTCAATCATTTAGAAGGTTAATGCAAAGAGAGGACATTTTGAATACTTACTCTCGTTGACAGAATATTTTATGTGTTCAGTCAAATTTATTTTAATTTTCTTCTTGTTATTTTTTAATTAATATCCTTAGCCTTAGAATCATGCTGTTTAAGTTCTACTCTTTTAATTTATTGATTGATTATTACACTACACCCAGTCAAGTTTTCGAGTCGTCAGCTTTACGTTTTTTTGTACCGTTTACGTGAAGTGACTAGTGTCCTCACCAGGCTTACAAGTCTTCACTAAATTCTTTTGATTGACCAGGGTTAAGATTTTTTGTAGGTACAAACAATGTAACTAGCGCCCTCTACAATTACAATGATGCCAGTAGTATCAGCATAATCGTAAAATATATGTATGTAATTTTTTTGATTCCCTACATCTTGATTACGGATTCCGCTACGAAAATGTTTTACTAAGTAAACCCTCTTTATTTTTCAGTGTTTCAGTGTTCTACTCATCCTAACCAGGAGGTGAACATTTTTCAAACAATCTCTATCATAGTGCTATAAAACACTGGCTTTTGTTATTAACATGTAGTCGTATAAGATTTTTTGCAAAAAATGTACAAATTGTAATACTTCCATAGACTTAATACTATTTTTCAGGATACTAAAACAAGTGCTTTAAAAAAATCTAGTCGGTATAGAAGCCGTTCCCTTTCAGCATCATCCACGGACTCATATAGTTCAGGTATTTTTTCATGTCGTCAATGTTTTTTAGATACAACTGAAAATATTTTAATAACTATTAATTGAGCAAATATATTTATAAGAATATCTCACTTTAAACAATATTTGTTTTATCAACATATTTTTTATCGGACGTCTTCACGTCGAAATAACCTTTAATATTAAAAATATATATTTAGCATCTTGTACAGGAAGTAGTTCAGATGACGATGACGTTTCTCCCAGAGAAAAAATTCAGAAAAATTCAGCTGGTAGTTCTGACTTCTGTGTGCGAAACATCAATCAACATGCATTTGGAAGACGTGAAATAGAAATTGCTGAACAAGGTAATAATAATAAATAATAATACTTTTATTTTTTTCTTATAGTAAAACAAATACCACTGTAAGTAAATAAATCAAATCCCTAACTATTATCCTGTTTTTTTAGAAATGCCTGGTATAATGGCTCTAAGGAAACGAGCAGCTGAAGATAAACCTCTAAAAAATGCGAAAATTGTAGGATGTACCCATATAAATGCTCAGACTGCAGTCCTTATTGAAACTTTGGTAGCTCTGGGTGCTAGTCTTAGGTGGGCGGCATGCAACATATACTCTACACAGGTAGTTTGAAAATTATTTATACATTATACAAGTATTGTAGTTGTTTATAATATTGTTAATATTATTTAGAATGAGGTTGCCGCTGCATTGGCAGAAGCTGATTATCCAATATTTGCTTGGCGTGGTGAGACAGAAGAAGACTTTTGGTGGTGTATAGATAAATGTGTGAATTCTGAAAATTGGCAACCGAATATGATACTGGATGATGGAGGTGATGCCACTCACTTAATGCTAAAGAAATACCCTGCTATGTTTAAACTTATAAAAGGTAATAAAAATGTTTTATGGAATGATATTGTGTTGCCAAGTGTGAATTTTTCTTTGGTTGTTTTAGGAATAGTAGAAGAAAGTGTAACTGGTGTACACCGTCTATACCAACTGTCTAAAGGTGGAAAATTAACCGTCCCTGCAATGAATGTCAACGATTCTGTGACAAAAACTAAATATGACAATTTATATAGTTGCCGAGAATCAATTATCGACAGGTAAAAAACATCTGCTGGAGTTTAAACTTTGATATTTTAAAATATTTTGATTGTTGATTGATGTGTGTAGTGCTATCACTCTTCTTACTTTTTTTTACTTTGTAATTTTTACTGTATTGTTTCTGCTTTTACTATTTTATGCATAAATTTAATACCTGACATTTTTATTTTTTTAATTGTACATGTATTTTCTTTATTTTTGTATTTAGAGCATTTCAATACTGTCTATTTTGTGTGAATTGGGCTTGCCGGGGAATAAATAAATAAATAAGTGTATTTTGATATAATCACCGTTAACTTAGATATTACCTAGTCGGCGATAAAATATAGAGTTATATAAGCATTAAATGTTTGTATAAGGACAAATAAATCACACTTCTATTTCTTGTAGATTTTAAAACAGTTCTACTTTTCACTTTTTGTTTTAGTTTAAAACGTTCAACTGACGTAATGTTCGGAGGTAAACAAGTAGTGGTATGTGGATATGGTGAAGTAGGAAAAGGTTGTTGTCAAGCATTGAAAGGTTTTGGTTGCGTAGTTTACGTTACCGAAATTGATCCAATTTGCGCTTTACAAGCTAGGTAATATTTTTGTTTTGTACTTAATTTAAAATAACATTTCTCCTGTGTTTAATAAACACATATGTAACTTTCTGTATAGCGAAATACATCCAAGGGACGAGTATCGCTTAAAAAAGATTAGACGTTTTGTTCCTTTTTATTTAACATAATATGCAGTAGCACATTCACATTCTTTTGTAGTATGGATGGTTTTCGTGTAATAAAACTAAACGAAGTTATACGCAACGTTGATATTGTCATAACAGCTACAGGAAACAAAAATGTGGTAACTAGGGAGCATATGGATAAAATGAAAAATGGTTGTATTGTTTGTAATATGGGACATTCTAACACCGAAATTGATATCGTAAGTTTCTCAAAAATGTAATTGTACTTTATTTAAAAATTTGACTTCTTTTTATTCAACGTTTCTCTAATACACACAATCATAGGTCATATTCATCCACTTAATAATCAGGTGTTTACTTTTCCCCTTGTCCTACTCAAAACAACCGAATTTTTTGGTTAGTGATATTTTAATCTTAGATAGTATAAAGTACAAGTGACAATTATTATAACAAACTTGATTCTTTAAAAAACGAAACGTCAGGTAACTCAATAGACTTAAAAAAGCATTTAATACCACTACTATTTTTGTCTATTTCAGAATAGCTTAAGAACTCCTGACCTAACTTGGGAAAAAGTTAGATCTCAAGTGGATCACGTCATCTGGCCAGATGCTAAAAGAATTATATTGTTAGCTGAAGGTCGGCTAGTTAACCTAAGTTGTTCAAGTTTGCCATCTTTTGTTGTTTCTATAACTGCTGCTACACAAGCTCTAGCTTTGATTGAACTTTTCAATGCCCCCCATGGGAGGTATAAATCTGATGTCTATTTACTACCTAAGAAAATGGGTAAGTGATCAATTTGTATTATTATTTTTTTATTTGTAAATAGCTGTTAAACCAATAATATGGAGCGTTTGTATCAGAATCATAAAATAAAAATCAAGATTTAACACTAGAAAATATGCTTTCCAGTGATAAAAAACGGTAGAGATTGTTTAACTGTCGTCTAGACATATCTTAATTTCAACTGTCAGAACTGTGGCACTTGCATCAGAACTGAGTAGAAGAACAATAGGTTTGTTCGTAGAGCAATCACTAACGGTTGGAAACTGAACGACTCACGCGCAGTGAATAAAAACCGTTCACAGAGAGGCTCTGAGCATGAGTCCAGTTCCCAACCGTTTGTTATAGCTCTACGAACAAACCTAATAGATATTTTGAGTCTCCGTGAATGTACACTGCACCATAAATATATATATATATACAAGAAAACATCCTTATAGAGTGAGGATAATTGACAAGAACATTTGAGAAGGATGTAAACAGGAAGATAATGCGATTTCTAGAATTTTAGGCCACTAAAAAGGGATCTTAGTATCTAAGGTGTTATTTGGATTTTTTCTATATAAGAAAAATAGCTGTTGAATGTTTTTGTGACGACAAATGGAGAGTAATTTTATGAGTCAATTTTCTCCAGTGTCAAACATCATTGTTAGTTCTGGAAATCGAAACTCTAGTTTTTTTCCATTGGCCATTATCGGATTCTATTTAAATTTTAATATACTATAGTCTTAAAAATCATTAACGTTTTTTAGATGAATATGTAGCCAGTTTACATCTGCCTACTTTTGATGCTCATTTGACGGAACTAACGGACGAACAAGCTAAATATATGGGGTTAAACAAAGCAGGCCCATTTAAGCCTAATTACTATAGGTAACAATTTACACATTTCTTACTTTATAAAGATATGATCGGGTTTTAAAAAGAGGGATAACGATTATAGTTTCTGTAATCAAGAAAATTATACGAAAAGGATTAATCAATTTTTGTTTTGTTTTAGGTATTAACTAGATTTATTATATTTACCACAAGTAAAATAATAAGTCGAGTCAATGTTGTTGCTGGTTAGTATTATTACCGATTATTGAATCCCAGGTGTTTCAATAAGAGAGCAGTAGTAGTTTTTTTAAACATTCCACCCTTATGAACATTGAAGATTTTGAAAATAATTTAAATACATCTAACAAGTATTGAGATCAATTGCTGAAAGTTCCTAGAGTTCTATTAGTTGAATGTGTTTCTAAATCCCGCCAATCTTTGAGCAGTAGTGGTTAACAACATGGTTGGTAATAAATAGAAAAATTACTTTTAGTGTCGGAGATTATCAAAACGCTATTTTCCTATTTATAGATTTTCTGCACTTTGGATGTATTGAAAAATATCTTATGAAGCGTGTGGTCTTTATTGGCAAATATTCAAAATTGTTCCATAATTTTTGTTTTAGTAACAACGTTTTGGTACTTTTTAATTAAATCTTTAGTAGTACATTGTATTTAGAAATTCATCTCGTGAGTCGTGGAAAAAATATCTCAAGAGAAATTTCAAAAGGGTGTGGGCAATTTAAATTCATTTGTTATAAAGTGGATGAATATAATTTTACCGGTGTTTTGTGGAACTGCATAGAATTTTGGTGTTTTTTACGATTTGTATCCTGAAAAAATCCCATTACACATTAGGTCGTTAGTAATGTTTATACAGTGAGACATCTAAAGAATTTTGAAACGGAAATAGAAATGAGTACATAATATAAATATTTTGCAACTAACATGAATTTTTTTATTATCAAAACAAATAAAATGTTGAGAAGAAACAATTAAATAATTCTATTACAACTGTGGGCGAAATAAAAAAGTTTTTGAAATAATTATTTTCTAAACAGAAGAGATGAGGTCAAAAATCGAATACACACTCAATATCGTATTTGTAGGTTCAAACGTTCTTTGGGTATTCGCATAACCTACTTGCATTAAATATAAATTTCGAAACTTGTCGGTCATTTTCTCTATTATTTATACTTTTTGAACTTTACTGGGCTCGATTCTTATCGAGTTTGTTGAATTTGTAACTGATACTTTCTCATTGTAAGACAGGTGGTTGTATTTATTTAATACGAAACTGATCAAAATACACAGTTATTCTATAGTTAGTGACTAATTAATTTATACAATACAATACTTTTTTCTGTACATTGATATAAAGTAATTGGGATTTTATTTTATTCCGGTATCTAGAATGCAGCTAATTTTTTGAGTGTTAGAAATTATTGCAATGAATTTGGATTGTACTTCTGGTTATTCAGTATTTATTTGCTGTGAAATTGATTCTTTGTATGTTGTTTTCACCATTAAAAGTATTTAGCGGTGCGTATTACATCAAATGGAATATTCAGATTTTATTGATAAATACTCAACTGCTGGGTATTAAATAAAATTACACGTTGGTGTTTTATATGTTGAAAGTTAAATCTTTAACGTACACACGTCAATACTGGAGTTGTGAAACTCTTTCCTGGATGACAGAGTAGCATACAACGTCATAAGTTTGGGAAAGGGTTGAAATCCGTCGATCGTTAAACGATTTTTCCTATGGGTTGCTTGCGTTATCATTTGGTATGTCCCAGAGGATTGTATCTGTAGAATCGTTTTATTTAAAAGAACTAAAAATGCTATTATGAATATTTGATGTGTTTTTAAAATTATGTGAATAAATTGAAAGTTGGTTATTTTAAAACTGTATATTTCATTTATGTAATATTATTATTTAATTTAATATTATATTCAAATTATTTAATATCTTTAGAAACTACTTGTTGGTGTATTTTTTGTTTTTAAGTAAAATATTTGTTTTATGTGAATTCTAGAAAGTATAGTTGAATTTCCTAAATGTAATTTTAGGAAGACATGTTTAAATAAACAAATTGATAAAATTGTTAGTGTTTTATTTCTAGTAAAAATTTACAAATTCATTTACACTCCACCTTCTACAGATCTTTTTATATTAGTCTGTGAAGTGCTTTTCTGCACTCTTGATGGGAAGAGTACGGGACTTCTTTAGTTATTTTTTAAACATTATAATGTCTAGCATATTTAAATAATTCATTTTTAAGTAGCTGTTATCAAAAAATTGAATGAATCGATCTTTATTATGTTTTACATTGTTGACACTTCCTTTTATTTAAATTTCTGGTGTTCCTCTACTCTTTAATACTAACTACAGGATGGAAAATGGAACGTTATGTCAAAATATGGAAATGTTTAGCAAATATTTTTAATTTAACAAAAACCAACATTTCCTACGTGGCATTTTACTAAAAACCTTAATTAATATGCACAATTGAAATGAAAAAAATTATGAATGAGCCAAATACTTACATAACCTAAGTATATATCAAAGGATATTTGTGTATGGTGCTCTACATACCACCATATTATATTAAAAACTTCTCGAACTTAAAATCCTTCAATTTGAGATAAAAAAATAATTGTGGTATAAATACCTACTCTATTTATCAAGTAGGTAATATTGTCTTAAACATTTTTATTCAATGGTAATACATTTTCATTAAAAACGGTTCAGCGATTTCCGACAGATTGACATGGCAATTTTATATTTGTAAAATAATTTCATCCTTGTTGAACTGCTGCATACGCTTTCGTGGCATAAAATGTATGTTATTATGTATTTACGAGTATGTATTTTTAGTATTATCGTAGGTTTCCCCTAAAATTAAATGCCTTCGATATTGAAATTTTCCTCAATATAAGGCAGAAAGGGGCAGGGCTGTGAGGTTGACGTGTATTATCTAGTTACCACAAATATTTGCTTCCAACTTAGTAGCTTACTGAACTGAAAACTAATTATAAAAAAGTCCAGTTTAACTCTTCGTGCTACACAGGCGCCTGGTTCACTAGTGCGAAAAACGTTTGTTATGATAAAGTGTAAGTGTCATGAATAAAGTAATCATATACGAGTCGTGAAAACACGTCTCATAGTATCACAACTGCTAAGCGATATATTTGGCCATTACGTTTGTCGATGATAAGTAAGTTGGTTCATTTATCAAATTACATTTGATTAGATAAGATGGGAGAACAAATCAAAGATAACGGACAAATAACAACACTTTGGCGGTGGCAAACATTCAATAAAAACCATTTTTACTGTGAATTCACTTTAAATTTGTAATCGTTGTTGGTTTTTAAAACAAAGTATATTGTGATTTTCTCTGTACCAATCGAATCGTAGCTATAAAAAATATGAAGTTAAATTTGAAAAATAAACGATGGCAGTTTGCTTCACTACCACGCATATTCTTACCAATCCTCCCGCCACTTATCTAGAGCCAAATTAAAAAATTGTAACTGACACCACAAAATAACCAACTCGCACAGAAACCTTTTAACATTTCCATAAGAAATGTATTAGTCGACTTTTTCTTGGTACATCACATATAAGTAACTATAGTATACGTAGTGGGTAAAGTATATTTCACAATATTTCGTTCTCGGTATCTGGTCTTAAGGATTTAATAATATATCCCTCATTGTACAGTAAACAGTAACAGTTGGTAAAATTTAGATACAAAACTAAATAAACTTCAGCCAAATACTTCAGTTGTAAAATAATCATACTATATTAGCATGAACGACACGATACTGTAATATTATGGGATTAACGACTACCTGCTGTAGGTTGTTCTCTTGAATCAATCATGGTGGTGTTAAGTTAAAACGAAATATTTTCGAATGGAGTGTACTTAAAGTTTTCGACTTGCGAAACCGTACTAGAAGTTTGGGACCAAAGCATACACACCGTCGGAGTCGAGGACACTTCGCTTAGTATCACTTCTCCTTTCTATTTGTTGTCATTTTTATTCAATTTCTCTAAAAGCTGCAATTCATAATTATTTATTTTACAAAGGGAATCTAACTAAAATTCGTTTTAGTTGAATATTTGCAACAACACATGCAAAATTTGACAGTAGCAAATTGACTGGTAGAGCATTGTCCATATATTACAATCGAGTACCCTACATCGATACCAAAGAATTTCTGGTATACTTGCAAGACCAAATCGCCTATATATTGTTGCTAGGGTGAGCGATTTTGATTTCACATTGATGACAGTATCACGCACTGGAAAAAACTGTCTAAATAAGTTACACTGAGCGGTTTAACTAACTAAATTCAAAAACCATGTAAACAGTTTTATTGCAAATAAACAGGAAAACTATACAACTAAGACAGAAGTACTTTGGAGAGGAAATAATACAACCATTACAACTACTGAAAATCCCTCCAGTCATACCAGTGGCATACATAGAAGACACAAAGCTTCTGGAATGGAAGTAGATAACATGAGAAATGGTACAAAGGTTCAGTTCAAGTGCCTGGTCTGTTGAGCACAACCCAATCGAATGAATGAACTATACCAATATGGGACGAGCTATACTGATCGAAAAATACGTATATAATACATTTTATAAAACACAATAAGTTTATGCTAAAATACTTTTTCTCTGTGTGATTCGAGTAAAGCTGTAAGCACTTATTATGATTATCAGTGTATGCCAGAGTTAGCTGTCACCTTCAAGGTGATTTATTTTTGGCCCTTCAACATCAAAGGATTTTCGCCGGGCTTGACTTCTTGTTGTTGTGTATTCTTTGACTTAACGAAAGCTAAGCTAATGGTATAAAGGTTATCTATGGCTATACTGCCATAGCATAAAACAATCAGCAGGTTATCTTTAATGGTGTAGGAAACGTTTTACGCAGATTTACGTGTGCAGGGCTAGAATATGCTAACAACGACGGCGTGGAAGTGGCAGAAATCTAGCTTGGTTCTGGTTCTGTTGTATCTGACATAAGCCATTTTTCTTTGAACTTAAGCACTTAAATATTAGTTAACTAGTCAATATTCCTCGACTTGTATTCCAAACCATGACGTAACAGTTAACCAACCACACAAACCAGTTCACTGAGATAGTTTGACAGAGTGGTTATCTTATTGGAGGTTAGGTGTTGGTTTATTTCCGAGTTTCCACAAACCGTTACGTCATAAAACTTTACCGTGACGTCATGGTATTGTTAACCCGGTTTGCGTGGTTAAGATCAAAGAAAACTGGCTATTGTGTAACTAATCATTTAAAATTTAGATGCCTCTTAAAAATAAGTTTTGAGCGGGCCTCTAAAGAATGTTGGTTGAAATGATTTATTTTAAAGGGTATGTACCTTTATAAGTTTAAGTAGAGTATCTGGTAACAGTGCTTAAGGAGCTATATGATATTTAATAGCTGAGTTAGACAGAAAATTCAATAAAAAAGAACATTTATAACTAACCTGCATGAACTGTTTTTGGTTTCTTGTACGATTCTAGTCAATTAATTATTATAAGTAGTTATAAAAATAGAAAAATGTCACGGTCGCCGAGAATAACAAAAAAATAAAAGGAATACTTAATAATACTGTGGATTTATACAAAGTAAATAATGTTTGGAAAGATCTAACTCCAAAATTAGACTTATTCGGTCCTCCAAAAACAACCAAACAGTGAAAAGACATAATAAGCATAGGCGTGCCTACAGGGGGGCAGGGTGGTCCATGGCCCACCTTAATCGGTCCACCCCAATTCCTCAAAATATCAATCTATTAAAAACATTTTATAATTTTTAAATTTTAACGTTCACTTTATTTGAAAAAAAATTTAAAATAAAAAAAGAATTGCTTGCCGAACTGAGTGTAATAAAATTTGATAATTCTATTCCTAAAGGTGTTAATCTTGATGATTGGATGGCTTGGATCCTTTCCTCAGACTACTACAAAATATACTATACTAGCTTTTTCACGCTTTTAAAAATGTTTGCTGTCATACCAGTTACTAGTTGCTCTTGTGAACGTTCTCAAAAATGGTTCAAGCTAAATCAAAACTGAGGAGTACCATGTCACAACAGAGACTCGATTCACTTCTCTTATTATTCATTGAACAAGAGAAAACGGCGAATGTGAATTATGACAATGTAATAGACGAGTTTAAAGTGTTATCCGAAGCAACACGTCGAATGCGTTTGTAGATTAGTTGATAGGATATTATCATTATCTATCTTTTTCCTTTGGATTCCATGTATTGTTACGAATGTTACGTGTTGTTTTTCTAGTTTATTTTTTGGTTCAATATATTTTGTTCTATTACTTATAATTGCGTAATTACTAAATCTTTTAATTAGAAAAGGGGCAATGACGTTTTTTTATTTCACCGATGAGCCTGCAATGGACTTTTGCGTTATAGAAAAGGCAGCGTTATTGCTTCATTATCTTTTTTAATAGGCATACTCAAATGAATCAATGGCCCCCCTAATAAAAAAGTCTGCGCACGCCTATGATAATAAGTGATGAGAACTGTAAGATCCATTTTTAAAAATATTGTAATCACTATCTACTATGGTCTGACAGTTTATCCTTTCTGCTCTAGTACGGAAGCGTAGGATATTGTTCTGGGGGAAAAATATATACTTTTGTAAAAAATTATCTATTGGGTACCTCACTTCTTTTGTTTTCAGTGTTTGGAAATACTATCCAATTATGATAGATGATTATAAATAACATTAGTAACTTCATTAATACATCTGCTCATGCTCGGTTGGCTCATAGCAAAAATGTGACCCTGTCCAGAAATTAATTGGTATCCTCCAGAATTATAAAAGTGGAGAATGGCAAGAATTTTTAAATATATTGGTATGGGACCTATTCTGTAACTCTTCCTCTAAAATGTAGAGGTCGTTGAAAGTTTAACCGGCGCTAAAACGAAAACGGTATTGGGTAACGACAATTTCAAAGGATTCCTTTAAAACTATTATTTGAAAGGGATGTTAAAGTGTGTCTTTAAATAACAAAAATGACATATGTAGATGTTGCTGATGATGAAACTTTGATTGAGGAGTTAATTGCAAACCAAGAAAAGTCAAATAATTTTTTTTACTTTATATTTGAAAAAGTTTAAATTAACTATGTTTATATATTATTTTAGGGGAGACTTTAGATTACACCAAAGAAGTATTAGGGACTTCAGTGATCCCTTTCAAATACTCACTAATTTATTTAAATGTCTTTCTCTTTTCCAAGGAAATGTCAAGAATATTAATTGATACGATATAACCACATCCACAAGAAGGACACAAAATTACTGCCATACCAAAATATTTAAAAATTCTTGCATGTCTCCACTTTTATGGTTCAGGGGCACACCAATTATTAAGTTCTGGACAGGGTCACATTATTGCTATGAATCAATGAGCAGATGTATTAATGAAGTTACTAACGTTATTTATAATTATCTATTACTTAATTGGATAGTATTTCCAAGCACTGAAAACAAAAGAAGTGAGATAATAGGTAGATAATTTTTTACGAAAATATAACTTTCCGAAGTGTTTGGGAGCCAGAGATTGATCAGATATATTGCAATTGTACTGTCCGAATAAGAACTACGACTCCAAAAAAAGTAGGTAAATGGATGAAAACATGGATGCTGTTTTAATCTTTCATGACATAGGCGTTGTAGGTGGTTCACATCGTGTTAAGCCGGTCGTTCTTAAGTAGGTAGTCAGTTAGTTCCCGTTATTTTTATTGTGCCTATTTCGAGACCTTTATATACTTATAGTGCATTTTTGTACGTTTTTTATTAAAGTTTTTGCAAAAAATTCACTTACCTCTAAATTGAGTTTGAGTAAAAAAAATAATGCCTACATTAATTTTAGAGATATCCCTAGCAATTCTTCTGCTATATTATGATATGTGTAACGTAACTATTTCGCAATGGAGTAAATGTTCAGATTAGGTAAATTAAATAAAAAGTTTTAAAGTTTCAAGATACGCGTGATACCGGGTGTCCAGGAGTTTTTGACCCATTTTAACTGCAAAAATCTCGGAACTCAGAAACGATAGGGAGGTGCGGTTTTCGATTTTTTTTATATAAAGTTTTTTAAGTATAACTGTTTTATTAGTGTATATGCGTAGTGAGTGTAGTGTATATAGGCTATTTTAAAAAAATGGTATTTTTTAAATGTAAATATCGTCTATTTTTTAATGAAATACCCTATATATTTTTATTCTATCTGAAAGCTGAACTCTTCCCCTTTCCGAAAATCTATAATTTGTTGAAATTTAGTTGAAAAATTAGTAAGTTATTTGATTTTTAATGATAGGCTGTTATGTAGGCATCTAAGTCGTCAATGTTAAGTATGCTTTGTAATTTTTACAATCTCAAGAAACACGAACTATCAAAGTAATTAATTCCGAATGAATAGTGCTTAAGCGGCTGGCTGTTGTTAATTTATTTTCAATAATGGTCCGATTTAGTTTACCTGAAAAATAAAAAACTGTGTTATTGTATACTAAGTATGAATCGATTGTTAATACCAAAAGAAGATTTCGTGAGGTATTTAGGATAAATCCACCTTCAAAAAACAGCATAAAAAGTAATTTTATAAAGGCTGTAAGAACTGCTATACAGCATATCTTATAGAAACGTGAAAATCTTATAATGTGGCTATAAACCCTTATACAATGTCTTTACAACCAAAAAGGGCCCCAGTTTATACAACAGTTTAGTTCTTTTAGGATATCATTTAGTGAACTACACAACCGTTATAGGATCATCAATATGATGATTATATAACTGTCCTATAAGTATGTCTTCAAGATTCGCTAATACAATAATTTTATTTTCTACTGTTTTCTAATTCGGAATAGAATTGTCACAAGAATATTTTATTAGGTATGTGTGAACGTTTGCATTGTATCATGACAGAAGTGTAAGATCCAATATCAGGCATTATTATTATGGCGATGGATGATTTATTATACCTATCTGTTGTTAATCATGTTGAAAATATTAAAGACCTATATCGCTACTCCAGGGTTCAAATTTTTTTTGCGCAGCTAACTTTTCTAACAATATATATATACATTTTTTTGGTAAAAAATTAAACCTCCTCAGTTTAGCATACATTTTGTTGGTATTAATAAAAAATAAAAAATTATGGTTTATTTGTTGAATTTTCAACTTAAAACAAAACATGTATTGTGGCTGTTGTAAAAGCGGAAAAAATCTCTATATTTCTTTAAAAAATCTATTTTTAATTCACCGTTTTACGTTTCTACATGATCTTTTCACAATGGCGGCGGTTTCTGAACGGCCAAACGTAAAATAATTATGGCGTATATAGGTAGGTAATACAAATTAGAAACCTTATACAATGATTCTGTTTTCTTCTGAGCTGTATACGATATTAAAGTTTTATTATGATGTTTAATGTAGCGCCATAAAATTGTTTTTGATAGTCTCAGGAGTCAGGTGCGGTTTGATTCTTGACCACTTTTGAATGTTGCCAGATTTAATAATAAATTTATTCCTGGGAACTACATTTTTATTCTATAAGCTCTTCATAAGAGAGATTACTGTTGTGGTTATAAGATGATTATATTTCTGCGTAAAGCAACTGCAATCTTATTACTTTTCTTAAGGAACTCTAATGCAACTATTTATACAGCTTCCTTTACAACTAATTGTTAACGTCGCTATTAGAAGTAATACAATAGCTATGCAACCGTATTATAATCTGTATAACACTGTTTTAAAACTATTATATAGAAATTTTATAGTCCGTTATGCAACTGTTATAAAATTTTTATACTTACAGTATTACTTTGTCGTATGATATGAGTTGTAAGAACGTCTATACAACAGCATTATAGAAATCCCTCTATTGTCATATTGAGACGCATTAAAAGATAATTTTATTCTTTCTATCTAGCGCTATACTATAATTATGAAATAATTTCGTTCTTTTAGTGATCTATATTGCTAGTTGGGCAACCACACTTTTCACTTGTTGCTAAAAATTATATAGCAGAAACATTTGATGATGGGAGGGTTGAGAAAGCCGGACCAATTGAGTGGGCTGCCAACTCACCAGACTTGACGATTGAAGACTTTTTTATAGGGCTTTTTATTAAAGATAGATTTTATAATCCTATTCCAGAGACTCTGGAACAACTGCAGAGCAGCATTGTCCGAACATTTCAAGAAATTACCTCGGAGCAATTTACGGATATTTATAAATAACATGGAAATGGAAAGAGAAACAGATCCCTGAAAATTGGTGTTATAATTCCAATATACAAAAAAGGAGATATTGCAAATTGCAATAACTATAGAGTAATCACGCTGTTATCTGTAGTAGGTAAACTATACGAAAGGATCATAGAGAGGAGTCTAAGAAACAAAATAGACTACATTGCAAGGAAATCAAGCTAGTTTCAGAGCAGGACGAAGTACACAGGTCTGGATATTTAGCATCCGAAAAATTATGGAGAGAATACTAGGGGGTAACAGAAATATGTATTTATGCACTATCGATGTGGAAAAAGCATTTGATTCACTACCAAGAGAAAAAATATGGGAAACTCTAGCAAGAAGAGGAGTCTCGAATGCAGGCTATACAAATTATATACGACAGGACAAGCAACATAGTAAGAGTAGGGACGAAAAACACAAAAAACTTCAACACTTTTAAGGGAGTAAGACAAGGAGGAATATTAAGTCCCATACTATTCATTGCAGTGATGGATGAAATATTACAAACATGCGGAAAGAATAGAAATGGAGTTAGTGTAGGAGTACGGCAACTAAAGCCAATAATAATCAAAGACCTGCGCCATACTTGTAGCAAATAATAAAGCCTTGAGCTAGAAAAAGCGATAGAACACTATAACAAATATCTCAAAGAATACGACATGAGAATCAACTTTAATAAAACCGAGATAATGACAGTATCCAGGAAACACGAATATATACAAATCAGCTTAGATGGATACACAATGAAGGCAACAGAAAGCTTAAAATACTTAGAAGCCATATTGGAAAGTAATGGAAACTTGGAATCAGATGTAAATAATAGAATACAAGCCACATCTAAATTATTCATTGCACAAAAAGGAGTATTTTTAAACAAAAGGGTGGTTAATAAAACAACTAAAACAAAAATTTATTAAACTGTTTTTGTACCCACCTTAACGTATAGAAGTGAATCATGGATACTTACCCAAAGACTAAAATCAAAGATCATAGCAATGGAAATGAAAATACTAAGAAAAATAGAAGGAATAACAAAGCTAGACAGATTAAAAAACGGAGAAATTAGAGCTAGACTTAAGGTGGATCCTATAATATCAAAAATAGAGCTAACTCAACTAAGATGGTTCGGACACTTGACAAGAATGAACGAAGATAACGTAGTTAAACAAATATGGGAGGCAGGTTGGGACGGAAAGAAAAAAATAGGCAGACCTAAGAAAAACTGGAATCAAGAAATAGGTGACGTACTGAAGGAAAGAGGAACTTCTTGGACGGAAGCTGCAGATAGGAAAAGATGGAAAATATACTGAGGATCCAGCAACCCCGACACCTAACGGTACAAGGGGAACCGATATATATATATATTTTTCTCGGCTATAAAGGACGTTTCCAAATTGTTTTTTGTTATGTTGTCACTTAAACGCTAAAGTTTCATAAGTTTAAGGCAGGGTCCACACCATTGTTAATACAGAATGTAATGACAGTTTTACTTTTTTGTGTATACAAAGAATGGGTGAGTTCTTTTTGCACAGGGATAAGAAAATATGTATATATGGATATGAACCTTAACATGACAATTTTTTAATTACGTTTAAGCTCTGTACTCTTCACGCACTGTAGCTAATAATGCGTGTACATTCTACATACATAATTTACACCAAAAATTGTAGAACGCGAAAGTACATCAAAATAGATTGTAATTTTGTGGTCCTACTTGCCGGTGATTTTACTTGTCTATTTTCATAATGTGAATTATAACGTATGTTGCCGAAAATATACCGTTTTGAAGTAACCGTCCCTCCTTATAAATAAGTTCGATGGAGATTGCAACAACGGGCAAGTGCCGACATGGGTTGTATTCGGCACAGGCAGAGGCAGCGTGTATTCGGCTATGCTAATGAAGTAGGTAGAGAAGCACCGTGTTATGTGTGGCCAGCAGCACCAATAACCAGACATCAGCCAACGGCAGTGCATAGTTACAGTATTTGGGAAGCACCGCTAAGAGAGGGTGCGTTGTGTATTTATTTTATAATCTATCCCGCTTGCGTTATCGTAATCGTACAACGACGGCGCACGGGAGAAAGTGATCTGTGTTCATATTCGGTGCTGGTTTTCTAGACACTGTCGTTCGTGCTTTTCTCAGTCTGTGTCGTTCGGGACTCGTGTTTGCCACTGCCATTGTTTACAGATGTCTACTCTACATCTAAAACTAATGTCTCGATAGTAGATTTTTATGACACTCTGCTCTGTACCCGGTCCCGTAATGTCATGCATTTATACGAGTGATCAGGTGAGAGATCTCCGTCCTTTTACTTTCGTTGTACTAAACTCTCATTTTCTGCTTTGATCTACCGTGAGCTGAATTTAATCATCGGCTAACGGCAAGCATTTCTTAACCGGCTTAATATATTATTTTATCTATAGACTACAGACGTCTGATTTTTTTATTTCTTATTTCGCAAGTTAAAGATACTGGCCAAGGCTAAATAATTCTGGGCTAATTATTATTGATTTTTTCTCAAAAATTCGCCGAAATCTAACCTTATTTACCGCGCACCAGGTTTTTTACCTGCATGTCCTATATTATTCGTATGCTAAATACCGGCCGCTCATTTTACCTAATATCTTCTATGAAAAATACAACAAATATCCGAATTACACTGATAATAAAAAATGTCATATATTTTTTATTAAGCTTTTACATACATTTGTACATATTCATTATCATATTTAAAATATAATTGTTTGATTTTTTTTAGCTACTTTGTCAATACCTAATTAAAAAAATACTTGCGCCAGATACGAGCGTAACTTGTCATATAAAAACTGAAAAAAAATGTCAATTATAGTTTCAAAATGTACTCTAAATAAATCATTGATCTTACCTATTAGATATAAAATCAATTCAAATTTCGCATATGAACGTGTGAACATATTTCGTCATAAATTGCCGAAAAAAATAAGTTTCTTCAAGAAATAATTCAAACTGATAATGTTAAAAACTAATGTTCCTATCGGTGAAATCTTTTACAGATAAGGATATTAGGCAATAAATAAAAGTTGATAAAAGCAAAGATAGTGTGTATATATGAGTTTTTAAAATGTAGTTAGTTTAAATGTACCTATTGTTTTTTTCTACCGACGAAGGGGACTTCTAAAATATAATTTATTGTAGCCTGTCCTATCAAAAATTATAATACATAAATAATTTATTCAGTATAACGACTTGAACGTTTGAAAATGTTAGTTCAACAACTATTGTATACACAAAGTTGTTTGTGTAAAAATAATTCAAATTTACCACTCCTGTAAATAGATTTTAAAATATGTAAAAAATACTAACTTGTCTTTGACGGTAGCAACATGCTATATTTTATAACAAATAAATGGTTTTCGCAAAGTTGCATTTTAAGCTCATTGTATTTACTTTTTTAAACTAATTTGATACGAATTTTTGTTTGCATATGTTTTTGGTAAAAAAGTGTAGGTTCTGGTAACATGTACAGGTAGAACACTAATCAGTGACATGAAAATTATAACTTGGAATTTATTCTGCCCAAGTGTTAAAATCTGTTAAAATAGTTGTAGGAACTTTATTTTTATTAAAATTGTCTTTTGTAACAAGTTTTTTCTCAAAAAACGTGTCTCTACGTTGAGTGATATAACGACTAGGAATCAAATATTTTAAATCAGTTTTTTGGATTTTGTGTAGTCGTCGTCACCTTCAACCCATTCATCACGAGTTTGATAGTATATCAAATTTTTTATGTGACAAATAAAGCTACGAAGTAGTTTTAACTTTATCTTTAATATTTGGTATATTTTAATTATGTTTAATAAATACACACAAACATAAAAATTATTGTTTTATCAAAAAGTATACAAGTTCAAGGTTTTCTGAGTGACCGCACTGATGATCGTGGTCCGGAGTACCTATAAAATTATCACAGTCCACCACGATCGTGTGTACTCACTACATTTAATATCTTTAGACTAAACTGAAACGTTTCTATAAATATTAATGGTTCTACCAATAGCATCGAGCAAAATGGTTTGATGTGATAATATCAAATATGTCCCGGAAGTTGGTCATGCTGGTACTACCATCATGTTCATACATATAAAAGAAACACGTCAAAATGAGAAAAAATATTGACTTGACCTTTTATCTTTAGTCAATATAAATGAATATTAGTAAATGACGTAGACGTTCCCGTATTGCCGTTTCCGGTAGGTACGTTTTGTTCAAATAATTTGAAATTTAAAAATGCTGCCCTCAGGTTTTACAAAAATATCTATGGCAATGATATAATACTACAATAAGACTGCAATTATGTTTCAATTAAAACTCTCTATAGTAAATTTTTATTTTGGCGTACTTCAGAAATATTGAATTTGGGAACAACATCGATTTCGCAGGTGTTACGGTTAAAAATAGTATTTAACCGTTTTTAAAAATTTACAGAATGTTATTTCACACTGTCTAATTGTAACATTTTGTATTTCTCCGTTAAAATAATGCTTATTTTTAAATTATATTTAATCACTAAAAAAAATATATAAAAACTCAAAAACTGATTATTCCATTTTATATAAATAGTATTTTGAAACGGATTACGAAAACTAACTCACCGTGTAGATAAACTATAAATTATTATTAATATTGGCTCTTGTAATGAATTGCTATCACAAATAGTTCCTACATTTTTAAACATCCAAATAAACGTGGCAATGAATTAAGTCGGTGATAGTGACATTGACTTTTATTAAACGTATATTTTAGCCATTCTCACTTGATATCACGATAATTTATCGAATAAATTTAAAGGTCGAATTACATAAAAAATTAATGAAAACCATTTAAAACGTTATATTTTTTTGTTTAAATTTTTAAGACAAATCTCAAGCTTCGAATAATTTAAATCGTTAATACAAAAAAGGCAAAATTAATAACCTGTAGTTTGCTCTTAATTTCTGATTCTGGTATTGGCAGCAGAGGAAAAAATCTAGTAATATACAGTATAATAATATGGTAGGTACCTGAAATAGCCATTCATCACTGCTGATCATACCTCAGAGTTTCGGTAAATATGCAGAAATAGGCAGCTCATAACTGGTCCACCAAATTTTTTCGTAGCCCTTTGTATCATTTACAAATGATATCCAATGCCGAGGAAAGCCATAAAACCACATAAATATAAAAATATAATAAAAAAATTGTAGATATGTAGAAGGAGTGCATAATATGCAGCTTATAACTGGTCCAATGTACATAACTATTCACCTGTACTGTACTGCATTATTTGTTATGGTGACTTTTTATAAGAGGTTTTATGACTGCCCAGAACCATAATATTACATGGGATATCATTTGTTCATGATACAGAGGGATACGAAAAAATGTGGACTAATTTTGAACATATTTACCGGATTTCACATCGATGAGGTGAATTTAATAAATTCTAGAAATATAATTTAATTCGCTAATTTTATTACCCTAAAATCCATCTCCATACTTCACTGTATTAATCCAATACAAATTATTACATATTTATCAATCTATTTCAATATTAGACATAAATAGAAAATTTATAAAAGAATTAAATAATACAATGCCATCAACGTCCAAAATATGTCTAATAGTTCATTAAGAAGTTGAATTTAAAAAATGGCAGATCACAAAACTCTTGTTTGTTCTATTCTTTACATATACATGCATGAGTATGTTTTTTTTTAATTTTTCGAAATCATGTAAATTAGAAACCGAATGTTAGAAAAGGAAGCCACTGACAAAAGAAATCGATAATTAAAGATTCTTTCTTGTTCTAGATTTTGTTTCAAGTAGGTATGATTCATCTTTAACGAAAGATCAATCCTATCTAACAATTTGCAATGGCAATTCGTGCTTTCTCTTTATTTTTAGGCTGCCAGTAGCCTTGAACTTCTTTTTGAGAATTTATTGGGCTACAGTCGAAGACAAATTACTAAGAGTCAAAACGTATATAGCAAATTAACAAAGAATGTAAAGAGAGAAAAAGTTTTAATTTTTTTTATCTACTTGCACGTCCGTAATCCAGGTCATAAGGTCTAATTGGCTTATTTATTTTCTTCTGAATTAGAATATTTCTTTCTCGACTTACCACTGGATATAAAGAAAGGCTAGAACATTTATGAGGCTGTAATAACCTTAAATGTACTTGACAGTTTAACAATGTATTTTGTTCAGTGAAATATGGAATAAATTCATTCTGTTCTAAACCAAAAACTTTTTCAAAAATGCCTGAAATATGTCGATTTTATGATTAGATTCTGCAGTGTACAACAAAATATCATTATACAGAGTGATCCAAATTAATTTAATAATGTCATCGCCAATTTTTTTTTATACAACTTCCTATATTTAGTGACATTTTTAGATTACTATCAAGGAGATGTTTCCAATCAAGTACAACACTAATATTTCTTATCTTTAAAAGTTAGAACTTGTATTTAAAAAAAATTTCTGATGATGTCATTTTATTATTTTGGATCACCCTGTATAATGAAATTATACTGTACAATGCAGAATATTAAAAATAATAATTGATGTAAATCAGGTTTTTATTTATATTTGGTTTAGGAAACAATTAATTTATTCATATTTTTCGAACACGCTGTATTTAGAATCTTAGTTGACTGGTTTGCTGCGAGGTTTGCTGTATATTTCCGAATAAAAACTCTCGTCTGGAATTATACTATTTTTACGGATTTGAAAATTCAATCTATATAATGTATGCAGCCTTGAGAGGGACTGAAATAAATAATCGAAATATATATTTTGGATGTGTTTGTTCCGTTTCAATTATCATACAAACAACTTTTGTTGTTTTGATGAAAACTTTACGACTAAAATAAAAATTCAGTAATGTTTGATAATGAGTTTCAATTTAAAAAAATTCACTTCTACTTCCATCTCAGTAGTTTTCACCGTCTGTATTTTTTAAATTAGTTCCCAGGCATCTTATAATGATCTAATAGGTATTTAGGTACTGCGTTAAATAAATATCATGTGATTTTCGACATGTGTGTCACAGAACTGAGTCGGTCCGAAATTTAATTGCAAAAAGATTCGAGATTTTTCGGAATATTGGAGATAAAACACTACAAGAATTTAAATGAGTGATCATGTGTAGGAACATTATTATTATTATTATTCGCTTCAAGGTCGCATCGCAGAGTTTTTTGAAGTCTGTAATAAAGATGAATCGTGCTACTTTGTGGAGGTAACTGATTGGCCGATACATATTTTACCGGGAATAGGAAAAAGAGTTAAAAATAACCGGTAAATTCGGTAAAAAAAAAATTTGTAATTACCTCAAACTACTCAAGTAATTTCGGTCACGTCGCGTCGTGGTCCCGACAAAACATTTCAAGAGATGGCTAATAATATTAAACTAACATTAAATAATTATTTTTTATAATATACAATAAAAATATATACATTGTAGCCAAAATTTAACATAAATCTTAAAAGACTATACATATGGTATAATTTTTAACGCCACAGTCAAATAAAACGAATTTCCTTTTTTGTATATAATTCAGTCATTTTAGTACTATTGACAATTTTAGCATCCGAGTTTACACGCTGCAATTCTACATTCATTTCCAGTTTTCTTTAAGTTTATCAATAAAAACAAAAATGTTTGGATGATACCTGTAAACGAATCGTTAAAGTGTCTATGAAAATATTAACAAAGACTCACATAAGAAGAAGCCACGTGAAGTTTGCCAACTGTCTTGCGCAGAAATCAAAATCGGTCTTGTTCATCTATGTCGCCTAGAAACGACCGTTTCATGCCATTGGCGTTACAAACGAACATTGCTAATCGTTAATTGGAAGTACAAATATTTTAACAATACCAAGTATTTTCATATACCAGTGTCTATTGTATGTAAAAATATCTCGATAAGCTTCAAAGAATACCCAAATACGTTTTATTTAAACTATAAATATGATAAATACAACGTTGCGCTACTGATTTGAATATCAATTTTACAATATGGCGCTGGTTTTGACAACAAGTTCGCGCATACGACTTCAACTTCAAGTGGGTTCTTCTAACGTGAAACGGAGTCTACTTATGTCCGAAGTACGTTAAGTTCTGTTTTCTGCCCAAAATAAATGAGGAAATTATGACTCCTTAGATACCTACCTATATACCTAATTATCTATCAAATAAATGGAATACAGATGAAAAACGTTGAATTGAGCAAGGCTTTAATGTGATTGAAATTCAGTTATCAGATATGAATACACCTTAAGTTAACATAGATTAAATGGGAAAAACCAAAGTGACGCTCCTTTTGAGACCTACATAAATTAATTAGTTTGTTACGACTCTTCAAATGAGGTGTAAAAATTTAAATAGCCATCGTTCGAAATGTCAGTGAAAGTAAGTAAAATCTACAAATTGTAATAAACTATGTTTTATAGTTAATCCAACTAAAAAATTCCAAAGGGCCGCTTGTCAGTGCTACCTTTGGGATAGTAGGTACATGATTCAGGCCTGCTGTCCCTAAACGTGAAAGAAACAAAAAAAATTATATTGTTTTGAAGTTGGTCACAGATTCTTTAAAATGACTAAACTTGACCTTTACAAATGACAGAATAATTCTTGTTGGACCTAATTGTTTATCAAACGTTTATATTGGGCATTTGATGTTATCAGACAGCTTATTTAGATGAGAGAAAAGGAACGTTTAGTTCAAGGTTCAGCTAGAACGGGATACTTTTAATTAGAAAGTCCTATTATTTTAGTATTCACCTCATTTTAAAGTGAATAGGGCAAGTGCACTACTTCTATAATCAAATTTTCCTTTTGGTAAATCGGTAAGACAAGTGCATTGTTATGATAAGTTTAATTTTCAATATAATTTATTTTCGGTCCCTTATAAAAATTTAATTGTACGTCCATGGTAAATGGAAATTTTTACAAATTAATAAACCCCCTTCAAACATTAAATTCTACGCCTTTGACATGAAGTGATGGTTAGGCGGTGACTAAGTCATAAGTTTTGCTCCTATTTTCACTTCAATAAATACCGATTTAAACAATGCACAGTATACACAAATTAAACTTTTCTCCTTTTTGTTGTATATTTCTTACTAACATTTTAGTCTGGAAAGCTGCTGATTAAGTAGTCAAGTTTTAGTCAAGTGATCCCATGTGGAGTTATTCGATTGCCTAGAGCAAGTCTTAAATATTTTCCCTGAATAAGCTGAGCAAATTATCCTCTGGTATATTACCCAATAAAGGAAAAAAGAAAAACCTAACATCCCTTATTACAGCATGACAGAACAGCTAATACGATAACAATGAGTGTCGGTGGCGGTTACGCATCCAACCCTAAGTTTTACTCCTGCCAAAAATTGCTCAACGCGACTAAAGAAGTTATAACTTCAAAAATGTTTAAGACCATCCTTTTTTTGTGTGTATTTCGCTTAATTTACAATCTACATCATTATAAAGTATTAAGTAAATGAGAAAGACCATCCTGACGGACTTTATTTAAAATTTAAATGAAATTGTATTGCAGAAAATTTCAATAACAAAACTGTACTTCTAGATCTGTGCACATAAATTATCAATTAAGAATTAGTAATTAAATCATGGGATGCCTATCATGATGATTTTGTTTCCTATGACCCGAATTTGTGTCATTTTGATTAAGCGAACCAACTACAAGAACTTAATAATCCAATTTAAAAAATAAACTAATGACGTCTTCATTGAAATTAGTTTTGGTTTTAATTTGTTTTTTGTAACCTACTTATAAAGGGATAAACAATTCGATAAACTAGGGTGTTATTTAATGAATGAGCTCTCAAATCAAATTCGTTTAATGTGTCTTTTGTATGCATTTTTCTCTTGGGAGAAACAGCGTCAGCCTAACTTTGACTCGATTACAGTTGAATTTATTATCAGGGTAAATGATAACAGCCCATATTCAGTTATTTGAAAATATCAAACGTTTTTCTGAATTTTTTTTTATTATTTGACTAGCTGGTATTTTATACAGTCTGTTCTAATTTCATAAATTTATTACTGAATAATTAGATGTTTTGTGGAACAAATACACAATCTCATTTATTCGCATGAGTACGCTTTTTAGGACATCCACGTGTTTTAATTTTAGCTAACAATAAAACAACAGTAACTTTTATAAGAAACCAATGTCCTAGTAACACGCATATTGCGAACAATGCGTGAAAGTAAAAATTCGCTAAAACTCCAAATCATTCATTACGTTAGGAGATGACCTGATCTAAGACCATGATTTCTAAAGAACTTGGAAAGTGAAACCGGTAAATTATAAAAAGAATAAAAAAACTAACTCGAATCAATGACCATAGGCGTGTATTTCGATATAAAAATAGGTTTTAAAAGTGATAATATATCGAGAAATATTATTTTCTTGGTGATCTTACAAAAACAGAAATTCAATGTATGTAACATGTAGGTAAACGAATTTATCAAAGGTCAAATAAAAATGAGACTTAATAAGAAGTAACCCACACTCACGAACCGCTGGTGTTTAATTCCGAGAATTCACAAATTATACAACACAAACTTGTTAATTTGTAAACCTGTCCAATAGAAATTTTAATTACCTCGAATTTTTGCAAGAATATTAGAAACTAAGCTTAATTCTACGATAGGGACGAAATATATTAGAAATAAACCTTAGAGCTTTTAAAGACGTAGAATGTGTGGAAGCATTTAAGAGAGCCTTCGTGCTGATAAAACCTGTGTTAAATGAAGCCAGGTGTAAACAATTCCAGGTAAATTCCCATGATATCAGGGGCAAACTGGTCTCAAAAATGAAATATAACACTAGTGAAACATAAAGAATTACAATTTTATACATGTAAAAATTCTGTCGACAGTGTTATTTGAAAAAAACTGAAAATTCCTTTTGAAAAAGTCAATATAAAATGATGTGCAACCAGCAAGGTAAGCATGAATCGTATTACTTTAAATTGAAATTCACAATTTTAAATGTTGGTGGACAGTTTTTTTGCTGTTGAATACTATTTAAAAAAACCGATTAAGGACTACTTAATTATTGTGAAATAATTGGCACATGTTGAGCTTGTTGTACGTAGCCAGTCTACAGGTTCCAATCTGCCGGTCAATACTAATTGCCCCACGGAACTACCTGGGCACATTAATCCCAAGTACTTACTGCCCCACCTGCAATAAAGTTGGGGATTAAGTTTTAATGTCCAGAAATTCAAAAACAAATATATTTAAATATTTCTGATCGGTATTTAGGAAAATTAAATTTGATTATAGTTGAAAGAATAGGGATAAATTTAGAAGAAGACGAATATTTTCAGTTATTGCAATTATTACGGTAGGTATAGTTTTGTCTGTTAGTATTTGTTTCGTGCTGTTAGTGTTAAACTTTCGAATCCAACGACAATGTTTAGTCAAAGGGGAGAACTTTTATTAATAATGAATGAATATAAATATTCAAAGGCCCATGTCGCCAAAGATGGAAAAGTTAGATGGCGATGTATCAAAAAAGGGTGTCAACAAAAAGTGTACAGAAAGGAAGTTGATGAAAATTACGTAATTCTTGAAAAAGCATCAGTAGAGCATAATTATGCTCCAGATATCCACGTTGACCGGCAAGTTCTTAGTAATTCTACAAAGAGGAAAGCTGTAGTTTAATGATTTAATAATTTCAAATTTTCGCTCTTAATTTAGGAATTTTTGAGAAAGCAAGTAGCCTTTAAAACCCGATAAAATCTAGGTAGCGTGGGGAAGTTCGTAATTTCTCTTAATCTTACTTTAAAACTGAACCCAATAAATTCTAGGTATCGTGGGGGGCAGTTCGTAGTCGCCCCAATCTGCTGGGTCGAGTTATAGTAAATTAGGGTTTAGTCTTAGTCTCCTCACGTACCAATTTGTCAGTAGATTTGGTGCAAACTATCAACCTAACCTTTTCCATCACGTCAGATCCGCTGAAAACTTGTAAAATCAACTCAACTGTCACACACACGGTACAGGGTATTGAAAAAGGGAGCAGAAATATTGGATCGACTGAATACCCAACTAGCCGATATCGGGAAGTCGTTTAAAAATTGGAACGATTACAATACACACGAGACAATGTGCAAAGACCCAGTAGATTACTGCGTGAGTAGGGTACTTTATAAAGTAAACATGTGTTGTGTTTAAACTAAAAAGTTATACGATGAAATAGTTCATCATGTTAGTATGGATCTTCGTCAAGTAAAAGCCTCATATATTCAATAAAAAGTATAATTGGTTTTAAAGTAATCCACAAAAATACAAAAAGATGGTTGGAATATATAACCAACTAAACACATGTAAAAAAGTTAGGGATGTTAAAGAATAGTTTAGAGGCGTTTTTTCAATGAAATATTTATTAGGTTTCAATGAGAAGCTACTAGCCAATAAAAATGTTTTATAAAAAAGCAGTAGTATTCAGCACTGTTTGTTTATCCAAAATCAACTGCAAATAATTAAAGCAAGTGTTCGTCATTAGGCATATGTCGATCAAAGGTAAAAGCCGGCAAGGGAGACGAACTATGCTTTAATTTATGCAATTGATTTTGGGCAAACTTTACCTACAAAAAGCATGGCCAGGGCAGTGCTAAGCCTGTAGCATTAAACGGAGCTGAATGTTATGAAATGTAATGACAAAATAGAAGGAAAGAAAATTGAGAGCAGAGACACAATATTTGCTTGGAAAACAATCTGTGTACATAAAATTGAATAAACGTTTAATAGATTAATATGAAATTATTATTTGTCGAATCATGACTCCACATTACAACAGTTCCAAATTTTTTTCTATCGTTCTTTACCACTTGTATGTAGTATCCCAAGTAATATTTATGAGGCACATGGCTTTGGACCCCTTAAAAAATTGAAGCTTCTGGAATGGAAGTAGATAACATGGGAAATGGTACAAAGATTCAGTTCAAGTGCCTGGGCTTATGAGCACAACCCAATCGAGTGAATGAATTAATGAATATGTTGAAAACTATTGATTGTCATGTCTATTATTTAATATTATCACTTTTTCAAATTTTTTTAAGGGGTCCAAAGCCATGCGCCTCCTTAATATTACTTGGGCTACTACATACAAGTGGAAAGAACGATAGAACAAAATTTGGAGCTGTTTTACGTGATTCGACAAATTTACCCTACATATTTCCAAACCAAGTATATTTGTTGCGTAATATAATGTTGAAAAGTAATATCTACCACACACTCAGTATAAAAACAATAGTCAATAAACTTAGCCATTTACATTTAGAGTGATTCTAGATTTGCAACACACCTTACGGTTTTCAGAGTTGTAAATAATACGGAAACTATAGACTACGTGTGGTCACTAAACTCGGGTTGCAGCGTGAATGAGAAAACATTCAGTATTTTAAACAGAGGCGTATAATTTGTGATATCTAGATAGTCTTTAAATAGGATGATTATCAAACTATGATTAAGCCTTTACTTTGTAATGTTAGTATTTTATGCTTTTAACAAAGCAACGTTTAAATGAGAAAAATTTGGAGATCTGTTTTTATTAGAAGGAAGATTTAGGGCTATAGTTTAAAATATTGCACGAAACGAATTTCTACCTTTGTTCTTTCCGGTTCTCCGGTTCTCGGTACTTCTAGGTATAATTATAAAATAATAGAGTTGGTAATAAAAGCCGATGTAAAAAATTACGTAAATATTTTTTGATGGACTGACCATCCCACTGATTTCATCTATGGCACGTCTATGTGCACATTGCAAAATGAATGAAAAAACATTAGGTCATTTGAATACAGATGAGTATGCACCTTACTATGCACATTGAGGTATGCAACAATGCTGGTTTTTCAAAGTAATAAATATCCCCCTGTACCGTTTTGTGGCTTAACACATGTCACTCAGAAATAAGGAAGTACTAATATGAATGAAAAATGTATACTCGATAATATCCGGATGTAGATTCGAGCTTTATATTTATTTGCGTATGTATTTTATTGCATTTGCTGTTATTTTTAGAACATTACAAAAATAAAAGGAAAATTTAAATGTCAAACATAATAAAAATTCATATTTAATTAATAGTATAGGTACGCATTTGTTGATCTGTAATTTTTTCTTAAGATAATGAAATTTTCGTCAATTTCCTGTATTGGGTTAGACAATGGTTGCGAAACCTGCGTTTTCACTTATTTTTATGACAGGACCAAGACTCCTAGATGGAATAGAATTATTGATTGAAGTTATCAACATGTCTGTTGATAACTGTTCTGTTTGTTATGGTATCTGATCTTTTCAGTTCATTGATTTTATCTCTTACATTTTTGTATAATGTGTTAAGCAAACAAAGAGTCTAATTCTACCTTGACCTTGTTATACTATTAAGCCCGGTATGCATTTGCTGCTAAATCACGTATCGTATCAGCGTATCGGTTCATTTTGGTACGATACGCTGTTACACTATTAAGCCCGGTATCCATTTGCCGCAAAATCACGTATCGTATTAGCGTATCGGTTCATGAAATAGCAGATGGACTAGCAAAGAGGGGAAGTGAAAGACCCTTCTGGGGGCCGGAACCCTTTTTGCGGTATCAGCCCCAATGTAATTTTGCAAGAAATAGGCAAAGCCGAGGGAAAGAGAAGATCTGACCATTTGAACCATCTAGTAGGGCTTAGACAATCAAAGATTCTTCTGGGTAACTACAACCTGTTGAGATCAAATGAATGCATAAGTCAAAGTAAAACTGCACTAAGAGTTTTAACAGGGATCCTAACGGGACATTGCCACCTGAACGGGCACCTGAAAAATCTCAAAATAGTGGAGGAAGAAGAATGTAGATTCTGTGACATGGAAGAAGAAACCTCCATCCACATACTTGCGAATTGCACCGCAATTCATAATCCTAGGGCACAGCACCTAGGAGATTATTGGATAGAAGAGGGACATTTACCTAAGTTGAAGCCGGCAGATATCCTAAAATTCCTCATGGAAATAGGACTAAAGGAGCTACTAGTCTCTGAGACGTTCCTCAAGAACTAAGTAGAAGTGAGGGGCACAATAGATCTTTAAGGTATCAGTAAATGTCACCCCATCATACATACATACATATACTATTAAGCCCGGTATCCATTTGCTGCAAAATCACGTATCGTATCAGCGTATCGGTTTATTTTGGTACGATACGCAACAACGTAGTTCAGCCCAGATAAACTGCTTATCTGTGTATCAATTGCGCGAACGGGGGTTTCTCAGCAATGAATGCAAATCAGCAAGCAGCAGCCGCGTATATTTTTATTCACTACTCTCTGCAGCAACAGAAAAAAGACTAAAACAACCGCGTTGGTGTATATCAAAGTTGTACGCCAGCAGGGAACAAGGCTGACGTCCGTCCACACTGTGACTGTCTCGTATCATATCATTTCTTTGATGTGTCGGCGAAAAACCGGCAATTTTCCTATCAAGTCCGTTACGTTTCTTATTACCTAATTTGATACGTCACCTTTCCACTGATACGCAACGATGATACGATACGTGATTTTGCAACAAATGGATACCCACCTTTAGCCTGAGCGACAAAATTTAGCACTAAAACTGGTGCACTGCTACTTAAAAAAATATATTTGTATGCATTGAAACAATCATTTTGTTGTTTTTTTTAAATAAATAAGGAGTATGGGTTTATCTGCTGGGAGATAACATTGTCTCGTATTCACAAATATTTGCAGCAAGAACAGTTACCTATGTTTAGTCTGTAATGGAAGAAGTGTGTTTTTACCTTAAAAAGTAATTCCTATAATCTATTCTTAAAAGTTAGATAACCAGTGTTCGTTATGTTATAGTAATACAATAATTTTATGCACTAAAGTAAGTACACATTTGATCCTTTTTCAAATCATCTGTTCTCCTCTGAACCTCTAGCTCAAAACAAAAATCACTATGTATACATAATCACCATGTCACCTGTAAATTTTATCAGGGTAAACAAATTAAGAACATTCTCAATTATTTATCTTTATTTCGAAAAGTAGTAAGTATTGTTATTTTTATATTTTGTAAACTTGTAGCAAAATCATGAAAATTATTGATAGCTGACAGCTTGTTAAAAAGTAATTATGATATATTTTGACTCTTCCAGCTATGCATATAAGCAATAAAGAAATTATTGAATTGATGTGTGATTGAAATAGTTACATTTTTGGATGTAAGATAAAAACACCGGAAACAATGTATTTGCATCGTCGTTCGTCTATTTCAGCGACTCCCAACATGTTTTATCCTCTAAGCTTAATATTTTGCTCATAACATTTAAACTTGTTTCACATAACTTTTCTTTGAATGCTTGAAGAAAAAATAGCAATAATATAATATAATGTATATATTTTTATATTTTTCCGCACTTACCAAAATTATTTTCGCGTGCCCCTTAAAATCATCTCGCTTATTTCCAGGGGTACGCGTACCCTAGGCACTGGGAACCGCTGATCCATTGTATCCTTCCTTTGACGCTATGTCCTAAAGTCCCTAAAGGGCCCTAAAGTATTAAAAAAAAAAACATTAAATAACACCAGTCTCATACATCGTCTGCGCCATAGACCGATTACAGATACTTAGGGCAATGGCAAATTTCTGTTTCTGTGAAATGTTGATGAACACCATCGATAATACTGATAGTGATATTATTTATCAAATTTTTTTCGTAGGTAAATTTTATTTCAAATTGTTTCATTTAAAAAATGGAAATTTAATTTAATACCGGCAAGGTAATAATTTATATATTGAAATTATCATTTTTGATGCAATAATTTCACATGTGTAGTGTTGTGCAATTACATCGATCTAAAAATATTCGTTGGGTGAAGAAGTGCAATTTTGTTATGATTTTCGATGAAAATTGTACCATGCATATTCCAAAAAAGGACGTCCAGCCGACACAATTCAGCCACTCTTTTTAACAAGCTTTTATTAGTTTCACCTGTATGTATGTATGTTTGTAATCGACTTAATTCAAACTTTGTACACTTGTCAAGGACCGATGCCAATACAATATAGTTGTAAAATATAGGGTGTTCCATTAAAAAAACAACTTTGATGTGGCATCGACTTGGAAAAAACTAAAAAAAACAGACATCGAACTAAAAAGTAAAAAATAATTCTTAATATAAGAATAAAATAATTAACGACAAAAAACAAAGTCATTATGGTAATAGCGTGGGGTGCTCGATATCAATTGTAATAATATCTTACTAGTTCAATTCCGAAATGCAGAGTTAGTGTATAAATGTAGTACAAAGCATCCCACGCTATTACCATAATAACATTCATTTTCTCGTCAATCATATTATTCTCAAATTAATAATTATGTTATACTTTTTAGTTCGATTACCTATAAAGCGTCTTTTTTAGTTTTTTTAAACTAGGTATAATTTATTTGATTAACGAGTTAGCGGGCACGGTACCACGGAATAAGCATAATATTTTGAATGTGTAAAGCATCTCACATACAGTTTGTAATCTACTTTTTTACAAAGTATAAATAATACTGCAATGACTTTACAACCACTGCTTTGCTTGATTGGCTTGACTAAATAGACATGGTATTTAATGGAATTGTTATTTCAAGGACCCACTTTACAGATCAGGAATGTTTATTTACTTTATCTTTGGTTGCTTTCTTTTGAGTTTTTGTAGGTATATTTATCAAAAATTTACTATCTCTGTTTTTGTATCACTATCAATAAGTGGTAAA
The DNA here is from genome assembly GCA_949126875.1 of Lochmaea capreae. NCBI lineage: Eukaryota > Metazoa > Arthropoda > Insecta > Coleoptera > Chrysomelidae > Lochmaea > Lochmaea capreae. The sequence goes on along the minus strand of OX421402.1, from coordinate 10,971,882 downwards.
TGCGGCTTTTCTCTGGTAAGGAACTAAAACATACCATATTTATATTTTTTTCCTTGAGATTTTTGGTATGGAAGTTATTCAGATTTGTTTATGGCCAAATTGATGACGATTATAGCAAACGTAATTCTTAATTAGCTTACTTATCATAAACAAAAACGATAAGCTAAATAAAAATTTGAATATTTAAAAATAGAATAGTAACAATTAGTGGTTCCAAGTTTAGTAATTATTATTTATTTGCATTTAACAAAAAAATCAAGATTCTTTGTATTTATACTTTTATGTTAGCTCATAAACATCTGGTTTATAAATTTTTTGTCTAAAGTAATAAATTTAATAATGGAACCTACTTCCTTCTTCAAACATTTTCATGTCTTCTTAATATTTAACACCCTGTATCTTTTTTTCTAATATCTTAAGCCTTTCTGCAACTTGGGTATTAATTTCATCTGTGACCTGCCTAGTATATGTTAGCGTTAGACTCAAGAAGAAGTTCTCAAACTGTTTATAAAATCTCCGAATAGGGACATTTTTCCGCATACGATTCTAGAATTAAGATTAATATAACGTTCGTATTCGTATCTTTCGTTCGAGTAAAATTAGTATACTGCTGACATCAGAATTGGATTCCAGATGTGCAAGATCCCATATTAAAAATTCGATCCCTTACTTACTTTAAGAGCTCTATGACACATTAAAAATAAAAGTCATTATAATAATAACATATTGTGATAGGTAAGTTAAAACAATGTAAATATTTCATAGCGTTTTTGTTATCCGAGATTCTCTAGATCTGAATATTTAAAATTCAAGTATTATTTAAAACATTGATAAAAAAGAGAGAAGATAAAATTTTAATAAAATCACATAAGTATTTTAAAATGTTGATGATGTACCAAGATGGCTTTAAAAACATAGGAGTTTTTCAGAGCTGTTTCCAAGACAGCATTATCTGTCAACTAAGTAACCTCAAGTGTATCTTTTTAATAGATTTCAAATATAAAATCAATTATCTTTAAAATTTCACTTTCGGAGATAACAGTAGGTAAATGGCTTGGTTGCCTAATCTTACTAATAGCTAAACCAACTTTTCACTGTATTTAGTAATATCTTACCATTTAACTTATTTTTAAATTGGCAGTTTGGGAAGTCATCAGGTTGTGTAATATACATTTAGGTAATTCATTACAATAAATATTGCTCTAGGCGAAAAAATCTTTGTTCCGGTCACGACGAAAGATTATGGAATGTGTAAATTAAATTTGCTTTTAAAAATGGAACGATAGCGCGTGTATTTAATATCAGATCATGAATAATGAACAGTTTTACACCACATCGAACCTACATTTGAAAATAATATGGCAGTCATTTAAAGGTGGATATATACTACTTCCTACGATTATTTTGTACATAATATTTATTTGGATGTATTCTTTCTTTTAATTCGTGGTCTTCTGTCGTAGAATAGCCCGATACACCTCGACCTTCACCGATCTGTTAACCAGATGAAACATATATTTTTTAAAGTTTTAATAGGTAATAGATAAATACGCCTATAATATCTCAAAATCAAAATCTTGACCAGGCTATTTTTAAATTAATTAATTAAAATTATTTTTCCACCGTTCGGTTAACCAGCCGAATTATGTCTAGTCCAAAAATCTCTTTATCGTTATAAACAATTGCCTGACCTCCACAGTCCTATTTAAATACATTTTAGCTCTAGATTAAACAAACTCTTCAACTGAATCATTTGCTTGTTCACCTTGAAGTGCTAGGCAGGTGGAGTAAAATTAATTCTTTGGGTGTCCATTTTATACTCAATATTTTTGCTTATTATCTTTTTCTTTTTTTTTTCATCACTATTTCTTGATCCATCTTTTTTATTTTAACCTTTAGGATTTATATAATCTATTTCGAAACGGAAACTTAAAGGACAGCAGATGTACGAAGTATTCTGGGTTTCTTCGTGTTCTTTTATTTTTTGTTTTATTTTATTTTAGTTTGCTGTTAATAATCAATATACGATTAATTATCGTTTTTAATGCTGGTTGAAAATCCGTTATGTTAACTTTTTAATTATTATACTTCATCGAATACACACAGTAACATACGAAATAAACAAGAGAGAAATAATGTCTAATAGAGAAACCAAAAACACACAGAAAAGAACATTTGTGAATTACAATCAAAGAAATAATTGTCAAAGAAATTAAATAAATTAATAACAAATTTCACGACAGAAATTTATTACTCTATTTGCACCGTCAGGAGTAGGTAAATTATATAAATTCCTTACGATGCAAATCTGTGGAACAAACACGAGAAGGAGATTACATACAAAGCAAAAATGGCTCTATTGGTGTGCAGGAATCTGGCAGGGAGAAACTGGGGTTGTAACCCAAAAATCCTGAGCTGGATGTACACTGCCATAGTGAGACCAATCATCACTTATGGAGCCATTGCGTGGAGTAGTAGAACTAGCCTCTTGACGACGAGAGAAAACCTCTCCAAAATTCAAAGACTAGCCTGTATATGCATAACAGGAGCAATGAGTACATGCCCAACGGCAGCAATGGAAGTGATTCTCAACCATTACATATCGTGGTGGAGAGTGTTGTAGAAAGAACTAGATACAGACTAAGTAGAGAGGGAATCATTAAAAAAAACCACTTCTTCACTTCTTAGAAATCGGACAACCTGGGACATGCCACAAGATGGTATGATGAAAAAGTATAACTTTTCAAAGAAATTTGTTACGGAATTAAGCAACAAGAAGAAATGGGATCCAAATACCATTACAGGACTTGGAAAGAATGCCATTCAATGGTACACAGACGGCTCAAAAGCAATAGAAGGAACTGGGATAGGAGTGTACGGGCCAGGAACCAAATACTCTGAAAGCTTGGGAAAAACCACAAGTATCTTTCAAGCGGAAATTCACGCAATAAGAAAGTGTGTCCAGTTCAATATTGACAAAGGATTATCATAATGTCTGATAGTCAAGCAGCCATTAAAGCGCTGAGTTCTTGTGTAATCAGTTCCAAAATGATGTGGGAATGCCTAGGCAAACTTAATGAACTAGGCGAGAACAATATAGTCACCTTACTGTGGATTCCAGGACACACTGGAATAGAAGGAAACAAAATAGCAGATGAACTAGCGAAGAGGGGGACTGAAATACCCTTTTGGGGGCCGGAACCCTTTTGCGGAATTAGCTCCAATGTAATATTGGAAGAAATAGGTAAAGCCGAAGAAAAGAGAAGATCTGACAATTGGAAAGATCTAGTAGGGCTTAGGCAATCAAAGATTCTTCTGGGTGACTACAACCTGTTGAGATCAAATGAATGCATACGTCAAAGAAAAACTGCACTAAGAGTTTTAACAGGAATCCTAACGGGAAATTGTCGCCTGAATGGGCACCTTAAAAAGCTCAAAATAGTGGAGGAAGAAGATTGTAGATTTTGTGGAATGGAAGAAGAAACCTCCATCCACATACTTGCGAACTGCACAGTAATTCAGAATCCTAGGGCACAGTACCTGAGAGACTACTGGATAGAAGAGGGACAGTTACCTAAGTTGAGGCCTGCAGATATCCTAAAATTCCTCCGGGAAATAGGACTAAAGGAGCTACTAGTTTCTGAGACTCTCCTCAGAAACTAAGTAGAAGTAAGGGGGCACAATAGATCTTTTAGGTCTCAGTGAATGTTACCCCAAAATACATACATACATACGATGCAAATATAACTTGTGAAACTGGTAGAAGGAAATGTGCAGAAATAAGCTGCACTCCAAAATTGGTTCAATTTTTTTGGGTTTTATGGCTTCCTCTACCATAATGAGATACCATTCGTTAATGATACATATTACGAAAAAATTTCGACCAGTTTTGAGCTGCACCCCACCCCTACTTCTGCATATTTATCCTGGTAGAGTAATAAATGTTATATTTCTGTGGTGGAATTTGTTATTAATTTACATTGATTAGAAGCAGGAGGCAATAAATTTTGCTGTTGAGAATTTGAAATGTGAAGGAGGTGTCTGAAATTCGAGCCGATTAAAATGCTAAGTGCGTGAAAAATAAGAAAAATAAATTAAATTGAATATAGTACAGTATGCCCCATACAAAAAAGGACTTTGTTATATTTCCACCATTTTGAAATCCCTTTTTAAATTTTTAAAAGATATTACAGTTCGTTTAATTGCTATTCTATTTATAGCTTCGCCTTTTTTAAAATCAATAATCTCGAGTTGAAAAATGATCAATCAACCTTGTGTGATTTTTCTTTTAGTTTAGTATTTTCCCTTTCTATAATATGCTAAACATATTATACCTACGATATTTTTTCACGCTACATAAATTATTCTTACTTCTGTTAACCTATTTACATACATTTTGCTGAAAATGTATTACCATTATCATGGCGTTGACCCTAAATAAAGTCATTGGCGCTGCCTGAGGAGTTCTTTAGGGGAGGGGCTGAGAACCTGCTTTTTAGAAGGTTGTTATCAAAAGCTTTGGATAATTATCAGTGGTGGGTTGCAGTATTTTGATAAAATGCATAATTATGCAGTTAAGTCCAGTACTTTGGCAAATTTCATTTAATAGGTTTTTATTATTATATAATTTGCATGCATAAACGTTACAACGTACCAGGATTATTTATATATAAAAAATCTACCATTAAAACTGGCATTAGCTAAGTGCCGTCGATCATTGAACTGTCAATGTTACTGACTTCAAAAACATGTATCCCAAGTTTTCATTACGAATTACTAGGATATCCTGTATATATGTATTGTAATTAAAATAATTTTGTAATATTACTCAATATGTTAATTTTTAATTCCTTTTAACCTAGTTGTGGTTACACCATTGATAAAAAAACTTGTACTTCTTTAGTCTTACATCACAAGTACATGTCATTTATTTTATTAATTGAATGTTTAGGTGTGTAAATTATGCGTTGTCAATATTATTAGGTACAGCCGTTTAATGAATAATAATTCTTCAAAAACCACCCAAAACGTTGTGTTCGGAGATAGTTTAATGAACTTTAAGACGCGTTAGACCATCAATACCATGCCTCTAAAGTTTTGGGTTGTATTTATTGATATTTTTCAAAGACTCTAACAGGGTTGCCAGATTTTTTACTTACATTGCCAACGCGTGCAAGTCTCGACATTTGACACACTTAACTCCTATATGTATACACTGTTGACAAAACTGTTTGCGTATTAGGATATAAATGTGTTTAGGATGTTTTGGTTATAACGAGTCACACTCCATTGATACATTCCAAATTTTCTTTCTGCTTAGATCAGAAACTCGGGGGCCAATTTTCAAGATGGGTTGTTCGTTGAAGGAATACGTTCGTGAACATGTGAAGTCGAGCGTCTTGTACGAATGAAGTCAATTCTCGAGCATTTTAGTTCAAACGAAATATTTGGTTATTTCTAAAAAAGAATAAACTTGGTATCGTTGCAAAATTTATAGAAGAAGAATGTGTGTTCTGAGCTGCTTGATCGTTAAATTTTTTTTGGAAATTATGTAATAGGCAATATTTTTCAGATTTGTTCTGTTGAGAACTAGAACCAAAAAATCTGGGAAGAGTAGAGTGTCTCATCTTCGTTTCCTCATCCTAATCATGAAGTAAGGAGTAAGGAGTCAACTTTTCCATCAAATCTGGAACCAATTCTTTATATAAACGAAACAATTATATCACCATATTTTCTAATAAATGACCAAATGGGGCTAGCCTAAATCATAATATTGTCTCTCACAACCTTCTATAGCACTAAAATTTCAGCTTCACCCACAATAGTATTCATATTATCTAACAAAATATCTTTCACGTTCATTTTTATATATATTGCACAAAAAACGATTGAACAATACATACATGACCCCAACAAAACTGTCAAAATACTTGACCAGCGTACGGTATAGAACACTCGTCAATCGAACAATTGAATTACAATTTCCAGAAATATACGCTCATTACGTCAGGAACGTATACGTTCAACGAATGAACGGTCTAGAGAATTGTTCCTCAGATATGTGGATAAAAGTTGATATATTCGGTGCTAATAGTTGATATATTCCAAGTCGTACTGATTTTAAGGGCATTCTTTGTTCGACATTCTTAGTCCTCACAATCTAAGCTACATTTAGTTAAGCCTAACCTATTGAAGAAAGATCAACAAAAACTGTGCTTCACCTGCGGTACTCCTTTGACAGCAAGACATATTATTGTCGATTGTCCACTATACCATCTGGAACGACTACAAAGTGAACTTCATGTGAAATCAAAAGTGCGCTGGTCTATGTCAACAGTGATAAAGTGATTGGACTAATCCGTACAAATTAATATAGTGCCTTATTGACTTGTAAACTTAGATTAATACTTTACTCACTTTGTCCTGCCGCCAATAACCTTCCATGGTTGACGCGGTTCTTTCAATGAAAAAAAAATTTCATTCGTGTAGCTACTTATATTTAGTGCCTCTTAAAATGAAATAAAAACTTTGTTTTTAAACACTGAATTGGTAATTCAAGATAAAAATAGTATCTGTAGTATAAAATAGAATTGTTTTTGTTTACTCATTGAGTTGATAAGAGCAAATTATATATTCTGGAGCCATTTTGAAAACAACACATTTTTTAATTTATAATTTAGGTTCACTTAGTGTTTACTTGAGATGTCTGATACAAAATAGAAGAGTTCCTTAACAAGTCATTCGTTTGGCAACCTGACAAAAACTGCCGACGATTCAAATTTTTGGAATACAGATACTGGTATGAATATTAATTGCACGAACGTCATAAGGTGAATGAATACGTTAAAAAAGTGTGCGAAATTATTGTGAGAATTTTTTTTATACAGATACAAGAGAAACTGGCTGAATTTTTGTGCTTTAATTGTAAAGCTAACTATTTTTTTGCATCGAAAAAAAATCCGAATTTTAATATTTAATTGGATTATTTTACAAAAAAATTAACACTGTCTCGTTTAACGAGAAAGGTAAATTCGAGATTTCAGTCCATTATATTTATATACACAGCTTTTTCGTTTCTTTTTTAATCGTGGTATTGCACTCATTTCTCTGGAGTGAAACACTAAGCGATATTTTTGATGCAGATAAAAAGTATTTTCGAACGACTGAATGCTGCTGCAATGGCCTATCGATTGGGCCCTTATTCAGTCAATTACTCAAATGTGTATCTGTTTTAACTATTCTAGACTGATAGTGACTGACATTATGTATAGACGTTAATATATCCTATATTGTTTCAGATATTTTCTTATAAATTCTGTTCATGTAAGTACTGCATTTATTTCTTTTGTTTTTGTAAAACGTTCATGTAACAATGTTGCAAGTATCTCATAAATATTCCTTAGATACTGTGTTCGCATAGGTATATGAGAGCAAAACTGTTTTCCTTATAACGTTCCAAGAATATAATTTTTCAAACATTCAACGAATATTGTGTTGGTACTTACAGGGTGATATATATTTTAGGCACAGTGCAACTACGCCGCCAAGAATCTCTATATCACTTATCTAAACAAAATTAAAAATGCATTTATTAGAAAAAACGTTGCAAAGGTTGTTTGATTACTGGTTCTGTGTCCGAAAAAGATATTCTTTTTTAAAGACATAATAAACGGTTTAGGTACTCTTTTCTCTGAGTGTTAAAGTTCTGTAGGGTCTAGAATTTCATTTTACATACATACATACATATTACCATGGAATCACAAAAATGTTACAAAAGCTGCTTAAGTTAAAAATGTCGTTCAATGTTTCAATCCTATATTTTTGTAAACATTAAAAGATTATTTAAATTAGAACTCTAAAAAATATAGTATTATATGAAATATTTTTCAGTTTTTAACTAAATTTCTTTATTTTATTAAGTCATAAGGTAGAATGGAATGTTGGAAAAAGAATCACCTTGTAGGAAAACAGTAGGTACTAGACAGTAAAACACGTACAAGTTAGATAATTCAGCCAAGGTAGACCGTTGAACGTGTGGAGACGAATAAGTCACTTTCAGAAATATAAAATGGATTTCTTAGTAGGCTGTACCTACTAAGAAAAGTATAGTGAAAGGTCAGGACTGTAATTATTTGTTCAGAAATACCGCTATGAATGAAAATCGGTAGAAATAGTAGCTTTTTAAACAAAAAAATTATTTACTGGATACTGAATATTTTTAAATACATCGTGACCTACTTAACATCGCAAAACTGTTCTTATATTGATATTTGACAAACGAATATTTTTTAACAAACACTGTATTTATAATATGTTCACCCTCAATTTATTTTGCCGATGCATATTTTACTTTACCTATAAAATAAATGATTAGTTCTATATTATCTGTACGTTTTCACAAATTAGTATTTTCCAATGTCATCTTATATAAATTTAATTTTATTAATGAAAAGACTAAATTATTAGGTCAAGCAGAAGTAAAACATTCGGGATATGTGGTATTATATGTGGCAATATCACTGTAGTATTCACGTGGATGCCTCGTATATTTGTTTACATTTGGGACATTTTAGAATACACTTTAAAACACCAATTTTTTATTGCAGCTCTTTGTATACTTTAAGCTGTTTCTACTTTCTTTAAATCTAGCTTATAACCACCTTTTTATTTTTTAATACTTGAGCTGGAGTTAAATAAATACTAAAATTATTAAGCAATTAAGGAGAAAAATAAATTTGTTAGCACATCAAGTTAATATAAGAATCAGACTGATACCTTGTCTGGACTTACAATTTATTGCTTGCATTGTCTATTAATCTATTACAATCTCAAGTAATTATTATATGTGTACAAATAAGTTCATAGTTCATAAAAATAAGAAACATCGAGTATAACAAAAAAAATTGATTGGATGGTCGCAGACATAAAAATTATTAGTTTCTTTGTCACTTGGAAGCATCTATACATAGTTCATTCTATAAATATACAAATGCGTGCAGGATCAATATTTCCTATTCTTTTTGTTTGTTTTTTGATTTCATTTAGTTAAATAGCGAATGTTCATCACACTTAATAAATAAGTAAAAATAAAAAGCTCTTGAATATTTGAAAAACACAATGGGAATTAACAAACCAATATAATATTGGTGGAATATTTCAGTAGAATCATCTTAAAAAATTGTCCCACTTACATATGAAAAAGAAAGTCAGCATATTTTAGGATCTTGTACAAATTACCACGCGTTAACTGCATATATTTAAAATTTATAGCAAGTGTATATTAATTTTGCATTTTCTGAATATACGAGAAACATTTTTTTCTTTTTAAAAAGGTGAAGAAAGGTGAAGAGAGCAGTTGGCTTTTATCGTAAAATCTGAAAATATGTTTGCAAAATGCTTAAATCAATTGCAGAAGCTGAAATACGCTTATGCTGACCAAAGTAAAAAGTCGGCAAGTGCGAAGAACATGTGTTTTAGCTTCTGCAATTATTGATGCTGGACAAACTTGTCACTAAGAAAGGATTTTCAATTAAAAATTATAGGAAACGATAGCTGATGCTTGGATCCTATTTTATTGCTTAGCCAAATATATAAAGTACAACAAAGTCCTGAACATTCTGGAAAACGTTTTTCATCAACTAAAAATTTATATAGCGATGACAAGTTCGGAAATTTAATTTAGTAAGGAAGTCCAGTATTGTCATTAAAATCTAAATGATGAGCACTCATTGTTTTTAATGAATATATTTTTATTCCAGATGGTCATTAGATTAAATTAGCTCAAGATATTTACAAATTGATCAGCCAAATTACTACAGTTTTCCACACCACCTGCAAAAATGGCAACTGAAGACAACCTTTTGGAAAATCACAGAATGCTGGAAAAAGCCAGTAACAACAATGGTCCAACGAACGAGATACCTGACGAACAGTCCACGTTAACCCAAGAGTGCAATGGCACCCATAGAGGTGAAGAAATGGAGATGGAGATGGAGTGTGGTCTGGGTCCTTGTGCTCCAAATTGGCTGCAAAAATTTGCCTCAAAACAATCGTTTTTAATAGTTTTTTGTATAGCTTGGGTGTTACAAGGAATGTACCACACTTACTTCGTTAGCGCTATAACCACCATAGAAAAACTTTTTCAAATACAATCAAAAATAACTGGGATAATCATGAGTGCGACGGAGATTGGACAAATAGGTTCTTCATTACTACTAACTTACTACGGAGGTCAGGGGCATAGACCAAAATGGATAGCTTGGGGTATGGTATTGTTCGCTTTGTCTTCCTTCACTTGCTCTCTGCCACATTTTATTTATGGTCGACATTTGATAAATGCTAATGAATTAACTGGAGTTGTTAAGGATCCTAATGTATGCAGAATAAAATCTACCAATGCATCTTTTCTATTGGATCATCAAAACGTCAGTTTTGCTAGTAACTTCACTATGCTTGGTCTAGAAAATTGCCAAACTGATACTGAGGTCACTTCAAGTTATCGCTTAGCTCCATCGGTGACCAATATTGTGTTAGCAATTTTTTTTATAAGTTTACTTGGAGTCGGTATGGGACAAACAGCTGTATACACATTAGGAATACCGTACATTGATGATAATGTCGCCAGTAAAGAATCGCCATTATATTTTGGTAAGTCAAGCTAAGCTGCTATGTTATGCTTATCTTTACAGCTATAAAATTCCTTTGCATCATAATTACTTTAAATTGAAAAAAGTGCGATAATGAATATTATATTTCAATTCTTTCCTATCGTGACATAGATTCGAAGTGGTAGAGTCATATAGTTATTTTAGTCACATCTTCTAGTTTCTGATAAACCACTTCTTACTAGTTCATTTCAGATAATAACTTGATTGTTACATTTTTGTCATTTATAACTAATTATTTAATTTAGAAATTATTCCGACAATTCACCACCCAACAATTTAAATTTAATGATAATTCGCTGAAAATAATAATTTTGTATTAATTTATTGTAGATTAATTATTTTCAGTTTATTGATTTTGGCGAATATATATCTTTTACTATTAATCAGTCTAATGTGCATCTTAGCGTAGACATTTTGAACAATATATTTTACTTGGCTGTTCAATACACTAATAGAACTTCAAAGCATGTTTTAGACAAATTTCATAATCAATTGTGTGGCTCAATATCAGTTTAACTTTTTATATTCAATATCAAAATAAAAATTCGGTATATTCCGTTGTTTGCATAAAATAATCCAAAAGAGAAACAATCAATTACATCCAAATTATACAATTCAGATTGATTCAAAACGTTCAAAATATTTTCATTCTCAGCTCACGTCACTGACTACCATAATAACTTAATTTTTGGTCTCTTTACAATAGAAAAGACCTTAAAACTCGTTCTGATATGGAGTGAACCTACCTGTTCGACACAGAAATAGAAAAAAAATATATTCTAATATTACTTGGATGGTTCATCCTGTATTGGTTTTACAGGGTCACGAAGATTTATGAATAAACTATACACATGTATCTAATTTAATCGTCAAATCTAGTAAAATAAACGATATTTGTCCACGACCACTTAATAATAAGTCAATATTTTACCTCCTAACAAAAGGTTTATGGTACCCATATATCTACTAGAATGAATTATGAAATCATAATTCACGCTTTTGCATTTAAATAACATGCCATGACAACTCAACACTCACAACATTTCGGTACATAGGTGTCTGGAGATGGGGGTACAAAATGAAATAAACTATTAAATCTGTGTATTTTGCTTAGGAAATTTGTTTCTGAAATATATCGTATCGATAAAATATCAAAATTTTTAGTATTGACACTTTTCATAACGATACATTCTAATATTGATATTTTTGAAACACTATATTTATAACGGTGCGGTGTATCCATACTTTACACAGTATCGCCCATCTCTATGTCACATTATTTGACGTACTCAGAAATTTATTAATTTTGACGTTAGAATTGTCAATAATACCGAATTATTACTTTCCGTTCTACACTCGCATTATTTACTTGACTTTTATCTAATACGGTCGTGGACAAAGTATAGTATTCTACTCGCAATTTATGGCCATTATTCACTCGGGTAACTTGCGCCCATCGCCTACGGCTCGGGACGCAAACGTCACCCTGCGTGAATAATGGCTATCATAAATTGCTCGTTTAATAATATACTATTTTATTAGTTGGTTTTACATTATCAATGTTCAAGAAATTGTTTTTATTTTTTAGCCATAACCATTGGAGTTAGGATATTAGGTCCAGCCTTAGGATTTATAGTTGGATCCCTCTGTACCAGTGTATATGCAGATTTATCAGTAGACCCTAAAATCGATGCGTCCGATCCAAGATGGGTCGGTGCTTGGTGGCTAGGTATAGTTACAAATTGGGCATTTTAAATATTTTTATTAATTTGTTTTTTAATAGGTTTGGTTCTTATATCATTTTTGCTAATGTTAGCATCGTTTGCGATGTTTGCGTTTCCTAAAAGATTGACTGGGTCAAAACAACCTGTAAAGGTACAATATTCGGATAAAAAACATCCTAGCTTAAGAGGTAAGAATAACAATATAATACAATTTTCTAATTTTTAATAATAAGTATAAAACATCACATTTATATTTCAGATTTTCCAAAAACTGTAAAGAGGCTATTGAAAAATGACATTCTTATGTATAGAACCGCCAGCAGCGTTTTACACATTTTACCTATCGCTGGACTTTACACATTTTTACCTAAATACCTGGAAACACAATTTAGACTACCTACACCTTCAGCGAATATGATATCAGGTATGTAGTATAACAAAGATGAATCATAGTTAAGTTTCTTTTGATTAGTTTTAATGAAAATAAAATTTGTTCTGATAGGGTCTGCTTCTTTAATGACCTAAATCAACAAAATATTATTTTTAAATTTCAGGATAACGAACTTTGTTGTATGACCTACATAAATAAAGATTATGAGTGATTTTAAACTATTAATGCCTGAAAAAATATTTTAGGTGTCGGTGGAATTCTTGTAATGGGATTGGGAATTATAATTAGTGGAGTATTTATTTTAAGAGTGAAACCCAACGCTAGATTTGTGGCAGCTTGGATTGCCTCTACGGCAGTTCTATATGCAATAGGTAATTTTAATATAATTTTAGATATAAATAAAATCCTTTTATTTGTTTAAGCTTGTTTGTTTTGATTTCATAAAAGATTTTGCGTATACTTGATATATATTTCGTAACATACATAAAAATATGTGTATTCTTAGGTATGGGGCTACTTATGTTTATTGGATGTCCAATGAACGACTTAGCTGGACTGATGAATCACGGGTAAGTTGTCACTGTACGGTCTTCATAGTCTTCCGGTACTAAAAACTTATTTTTAGATTTGACACTATGCAACTAAATTGTAATCCGTCATATTGCGATTGCGACAAGGACAAATTCACGCCCATTTGTGGACAAGACGGAAAAACCTACCTTTCACCCTGTCACGCAGGCTGCCTAAATTACACAGAAAAAGGTGGAAAAATAGCACAGTATTCAGACTGCATGTGTTTAAATATGACTATGGCAAATGTTACTCTTGGAGAGAACCATTTATATGGTAACGCTACCATAGGATACTGCAATCAAGATTGTGATAGTTTTATTTTATACATTATTTTATTTTCTATATTTGTTTTTATTCACTCAACTGGAGAAGTGGGTTCTATGTTGCTTATATTAAGATGTGTGGATCCAAGGGATAAAGCGATGGCTCTAGGTCTCATACAATTTGCAATAGGATTATTTGGAAACGTTCCTTGTCCTATAGTATATGGAGCTGTGGTAGACTCGGCTTGTTTGGTATGGAAAATGGCCTGCGGAGAGAAAGGAGCTTGTGGGCTTTACGACTCTGATGTATTTAGGATGTTTTACCATGGTAAGTACTATTTCTTACATTTTTCGACTCTTAATTTTCAGAACATTCTACTGTCAAATAAATTGCATTTGTTTTGAGTGGAAACTACAAAAATTATTTTTTGAAGAAACGTATTCGAAATACAACCATGGGATAACTTTTAAAAATAATTAGATAGATACATCTAGCTGTTTTACATCCGTTTTCTTTGAAAAATTCCTTCCTTCCACCAAACAACTAGAATTGCTATGTATAGTTCATAATATGAGGAAACATCTTGTTATTTTTTCTGAATGTCTAAAATCAATGCTTTTATCAACAAACATACGTTCAATTTGAAAGTTGATAGTCTTGATCTCTTGCGAAAAAAAATTTGTGTTGCCTAAATACTCTTACTAAAGCACCATGTGCATTGATAAATCCACATCCAGTACTTTCAACTAATTGGATGTTTACAAAAAAAATTATTTTTATCTCGTAGCCTGTAACTTCATTTCTATAAATAATTATGCTTGTAAATTCTTGGTTACTTTGTTATTTGTAGATAAAGTTGTTGTTTTATTAGCAACTAAATACGAAATAAGCGTTAAATGTTCTGGTATAATACGTTGACACATAATCGCCGATTTTTGTTTTTATCTAAAGATAACAAAATTTTTCATCAAGGGTACAGAGCCGGAATGTGTAGAATAGTAACTAGCTGAAAGGAGAAATATTCAATTTACAACTACCTTTAGCAAAACCTTGTACCTCATTCCTGCAGTTTTATACTAGGAGGTTCCGCTGCGTTGATTGAAAATTTTAAAAATGAACCCCAAATATTTCATAAATAAATTCAGTGTTGTTCCTCATCTGTATATTTGTGGAGAAAAAAAACTTAATTATAAACCTGTTTAGTCATCTTTAATTTTAGTCAGAAATCGGTGACGGTTTTTAAACATTCTCGGCGTTCACGCCAATAATTTCCTTCACGTAATCATTTGGAAAATATTTTCAAATAAATTGTCTTATAGGTACGACAGGATTCATTCTGTTGTGTGCATTTGTAGTTGATGTAATAGTATGGTACAAAGCTGGTACTATCAATTTTGTCGACGAACAAGTGGTGTTTGAAGAGGAACTCCATTCGATCACTGGAAAAATCAAAAATGAACCGGAATAACAAACATCTACAGTGCCCCACCAGCATGTCAGGCTTAATTTTTGCGGCTATATCAGGACCTTGCCAAATGTAGATGTAAAACGACACTCATGTTTTTAAAAGTGTGTTTATTTTGAATTCTGTTTTAAACAAAAAAATTAGTGCAAGATGTCAAAACAGGTTGCTAATAATAGGCTGAAAACAATGAATAAATGAAACTGTAAATGAGAAAGTAATGTTTCTGAATCTCACAAGTACTTTTTTATTGAAATTAGTCTACTTAAAAAATCTTATGTTTTTACTTTGATTTGTATTAAAAAGTCCATGTCACGTATACGAATTTTTAAATTAATATACTAGAGGTAGAAAAGATAGTGTTAGGAATTTTGATACAATGAGTTTTGTGAATGATGACAACACAAACAATAAATCTTCATATTTTTAAGGTCTTCCTTGCTTTTTGAACATTCGAATGGTACATTTCGCATTTTTAGAACACCCATATGAAATTTTAAATCCTCAACATTCTAATACTAAAATTCCACCATATTTACAACAAACAACAATTGTTTCACAGAACGTGTCTGCATCGTCAAAGTTGATAAGAATATACTCAAAATAGACTAGGGATTGTTATTAAGTGTTTTTTGTAAAAAATATGCATTGCCACAGTACTGCTGATATCCTCGACTACTGTATCAGCAAACCTTTTGTATAAGGACTACCAATCACTTAAAAAATACCTTCATTTGCTGAGATTTATATTCAGTTCCTTAATATATGGCATGCCAGATAATTCCGAAAATTAGCTGACTGCTAACTTATTTTGTTCACCATTTTATTACATAATATAAAGCCTTAAAATTATCAGTTAGTCGTTTAAAAATTCCAACAAAATTAAATTGAAACATAAACATTCGAAAACTTGAAGGAATTACGGTGAAGGTTATCAAAGACACGGAGTTATCTAGGAACCCATTAGGACATTTTTTAAATGTTCGACAGACAAACTATATCACAGTTGATTAAAAAAATTATTTATTCACAAATATCCCTTTCAGACATATATATTCAATTGTAAAAATAACATTTTTTAAATAAATATTTTGAAAAAGCTCTCAAACGAGGGCGAAACGTCAAAAAGTATTTTAATTAATTTTTATCATATAAATAACCATATACCCAAGAAACAAAAATCAAATAAGAATTGTATGTATATATATATATAAAACAAAAAAAATAAAAATACTATTGAGGTTAGCAGCAAAAAAGGAAAAGTGCACTTTTTTTAGATTTCCAAGCTTTCGTAAATCTTTATTTACATCTTCAGGGAGCTACAAAGTGAAAAAACCATAATTTATAAAACAGCCCGTTGCAACAATTTCATAACTTACGCTATGGTAGCGTGGTACAACTTATATTTATAATAGCTCGTACTAAACACTAACTCTAACTGAATATATGCTTATGTAATGGTAAATCCGTCTCCCAGAAGTCTCCCGTTCCTGTATAGTCGTGGCAATGCCGCTAACCCGCTAACCGGGCGTTTGAAAAGCCGAGAATCACCTGTTCGCGTCTTCTTTTTTATAGAAACGTCCCGTCGCGGTCGCATCATCATCATCATCGAGCTACGATGTCAGCTTGTGTACAGTTCCGTAGATTATTTTGAATTTACAATAAGTATCTTTAAAATTAAATCTTTATTTTAAAATATTATACATCAAACTTCACAAAGTTATGCGTGTCATTTTAAACTGCCAGGCATGCCAAATCAGGCACGCGTGCCGTAGGTTGCCGACCCCTGACGTAGCTGAAACTAATTCGTTTTTATACCTAACGGTATTGAATAGTTGTTGGAGAAAGGTCTGCAGCTAGTAATTAGAGAAATCCCTCCAAAACCTCTATTGATCTTTTTTGAGCGATGAATCTCTCTCTAGATGGAAAAGACCCTTTATCTCGGCTATGAAGATCGTAAGATTCAATAAACGGGTAAATAAATGGATTATCTTTTGAACCACCCCGGTAACTATTAGTAAAATGTAAATTGTGTTTCCGTTTTCTTCCTTTTAATTTTTACAAGGACTACCTGTATATTTCTGATTGCCTGTATAACAATTGCAGATGCATAAATTTCAATGTTTGTTGAATAATATACCTACCATGATAAAATGAAACTTTTTTTTGAAGGTATACCAAAGCACATTTTCGAAGATGCGGCTTAATTGATAAATAATTATAATGTTTATTTGGGAATAGCTGGTATATATTATATAACACCGATTTGCATACAATTTTTTATAAATTGGCAATTTGATATTTAAAATGTTCATTAGTTTAAAATAAACAAATAAGGAAAAAATCCACTAATTTCTATTGAATAAAAAACTTCATTGAAAATTGCGTAGGCAGATGTTTTTTCCAAAATGTTAATTTGGAGGTAGTCCAACCTTTTTTATTGAAAACAAAACAACATTTTAAAAGCATAGCATTTAAATTGTATACAAAATAATTAAGTCTATTATGGATTAGTTTGGATGTATTCAAGGCAGTAAATAGAAAAACAATTTAAATTTAGATACAAAAAGAATACTAAAATAGCTTTTGTTGAATTCCACCATAAACTAAAAGTGGTACGTCTGTATTTGTGTAATATGTATCGATTAATGCCTTTCTTTGAAATTCTACCTGCCGAATGTCGTTGTCGTCTCGACCCATCGCACTTGTTTAACCTAAAAATATTCCTAGACCAAACAGTCGTGATATGGGTACAGAATAACCCACTCACACAGAAACGACACCTTTTTAAATTTCCATAAGAAATACCTTCTTGTTATATAGGATAAGCGATTTTGATTAGACATGGGCACCTACGACGCACTGAGAAAACTTATAATGAGAAAAAGATTTGAGCGGTTTAAATAACTATGTAAACAGTTCTATTGCAAATAAACAGGAAAACTACACAATTGAGACGAAAGAGTAGACAGATGTGGGAACACTAAGATTTTCATCAAAATGGCAAATTCAATTCACATATGAGTGGATGATTCTGTGGAATAGATTTACAGCAGTTCGTTAAATGATAGTGCCCAAAATATACCTTGAATTGTAGGATTCGAATCATATGATGGAATGTTGGGTAATTAATTACTACTAAAATATAGACTATCGAGCGGAATAAATTGCGAAAAAGTAGGTACCTAGTAAAATAGGGCAATACTGAAACTAACTTTAGATAACTTTTGAAATAATTTATAAATGAAAATTAGTTCGTTGATCTCTAGTAAGCAAACCAATATTTATCAAACATGTATCTTAATAGTTGTTATACAAATACATCGGTACCTCTTATCTATATCACCCAATCTTACATAATTCGAGATATTTACAAAGAAGTTAAATGGGGTACCCTAATAATATCACAAATAGACTGATAACATATATACTAATATATTACACCCCAAGTAGGTCCTTGATAAATCTACGTGACACATACAGAGTGTATTTCATATGTACACTTATACAAAATGAAGTGAACAAAATTATTATTTGTAAATACACTTTGAACATTAAATTTGATTCAATCTGACACTAATTTTTTCAAATAAATTAAAAAGTATTTACGTTTCATGATCTAAATAGAATTTCCATTGTTTTAATTTTTTTAATATCTAAAAATTTCAATTTCCATTACTAGAAGAATATAATTTTTGGTTATTTACATAATGTTTGAGAACAATAGTAAAAAGTTTGTCCAAAATCATTTGCTTCAATACATTATCTATACACTATTTTTTATATCAGCAATATTCTATAAATACTCATGTGTGTAATCCGGTGTCATTGTCACTTTCTACAGACTGATTGCAGCGCGCTAGTGAAACAATTGTAAATTTTGTTTAACTAAGAACTAATTAAACATTGTTTTGTACTAATTACTGACTGAAAAATAATTTCAAAAGTCTTAGACTCCCAATGCTGGAAAAAACATTGATTTTTTAGTTTCAATTTTGGAAGGCTGTAAGCTATAAATTAGAAACTTATTGGAACCATTCATTTGGTTAACCCGACCTTTTCCCGTCAATTTCGTGATACTATGTGTTCGTTTTTTATAATTTTAAATGTAATAAGTATTGTTGAAGCAAATTTGAATGATATACCTACACTTTGTTGGAATTTTCACAACCGACAGTTGAATTATTTTACCTACAGCTTTGCTAAATTGAACTGATATTTTAATGGGACAAAATGTTATATGGCTGAACATATTTATGCATTAATAGATTGACATATTTTTATATACTGTTAATTTTTGTAATATGAACCGTTTAATTTAAATAATCCTGATTGATTTTATATATATATGTGCCTATAAAAAATGTATATCAATCCTCTTTAGCCAATTAAAAGACAATTTTTCAAAATTGGACATCACAATTTATATGCTAAAATTATTGTTTGTTGCGTATTGTTTAATGTGATTGAATTTTTTGGAAATATGTTGAACATGTTTTATTTGTTATTGAGTTTTAACCCATCAAGAAATATATCCGTATGCTGTAATGTTAAAATATTTCCGGTTATTTTTGTTTAATGCTTCAAATCGAAAATTTGGGCATAATAATATTTTGCTAGAAAACTGAACAGATTTTTTAAATAGATAAGATAGGTTTGTTATACAGGGTGTACCGGGACTGATTACATAAAGATGGGCAGCAATAAAGTTGCACGTTTGGTAGCCTTTAACTCGTACTACTGTTTCCCATTAATCCCAAGTATACCCTGTACTTTTGAGGTACTATATAAATTGAGTAGGTACTTTCATGAAACAGTCTCAAATGTTTAAATTAGGTAACAACAACTGTGTGCAATAGTACGAATAATCTCTAAATATTTGTAAGTTAATTTTCGTGGTTCCTTTTGGTTACGAATTCAATTGTTATTTGTTAGGCATGAAGTGTGCTTATAATAATTGTCCTTGACAATGAAACAAAGTGTTTCTTAGAATAATGATATAATAGACATTCAGTGTTAACCAATGACGTTCTTGAAATTACGTTGACTGTGACCTTACTTCGCGCATTCACCAATAAAATTGTTATACATAAAAAAGTGGTAGTTTGTTCATGCGTATATAAAAAAACTACCGCGTTTTTTATATTTTTGAAGAATTTTGTTATAGGAATTGCTTTTAGTTTAAATTTTTGTCATCTTGGTATAGCAAAATTATTACAAATCTACCTACATCACAGGCCTAGTAAAACTTATATAACATCACTCCTTGTAAAGATTTTAAAATATTTATTATTATACAGGGCATTTCTACATATGTACAACCTTGTTAGGATAAGTTTTTTTGATAAATGTACCTATTATAATATGATATTGTATTGAAATGTCAAGTCCTTATACTTATTCAATTATAACAGATGTTTGTTAGTTTGTATTCGAATGTTTATTTACTACAGACCTTAAACTAGAAATAGAAACTTAGAGACAACTGAATTAACATAATATAGATTAAGTTTTATGTCATTTATATACAGTTGATCAATGTATTTATTGCAAGGTTCATGTAAATTTCAAAAGCTATTTAAAAATATTTTATATATATATTTAAATATAATATATACATATACAGATTTTTTTCGGTATTCTTGTTATTTGTTTGTTCTCTGGGATTGTAATACGAAGTCTTTTAAACATTTACTTAGAAATATTTAGAGGCAGTGGAGATACGTTTTATGTAGTCGTAATTTGAATATAATTCAGTTCCGTAAATTGAAAAAATACGATCGGCTGCTGTCTAAACCTGGAACCCGACTTGTGTAATTTCTCAGTAAAACTTACTATAGAAATATAGGTGATACTTTTTTTGTATGAATATTGAATATAAAAAATATAAAAATCTATCTTTTTTTTTGGTTCGTAAATTAAATCATTTGTAGTATACTATAGTTAATTTTTTATTGTGCTAAAGTCGAGTTTCAGGTTTAGACAGCCATCCAGCCCGAGTTTCTAATGGCAACCATTTGTTTCCAGTATTAGTTCATAAAATTTGTAGCTTATAACCTCGATCATAATCATTTAAAATTTTAATTAATCCCTACTACTATTGTCTATTGAAAAATCGAATTTATTTTATGTGATTAAAGGTTAAACAAATTTTATTTAGATTCAGATGTAATGTCAAGGAAAAATTTCATTTCAAGTTTTGTTTTTGTGGATCTTTTGATTTACACCTAAAAACGTATGGAATATGTTTGTGCCACACAAAATTATAAGGTAATACAGCCTCACAGAGCCTCCAGTAATCTATGCATTTATACATTTGATAGTAACAGTTCATGAACTTTGCAATATAAAATAAGATTATTACAGCATATTCAATTTTATAATAAAATTTTATACTTTTATATATTAACAATTTAAATAGACTTTAAGGTATTTACGACGATATTGTTTAACGTTAATCTAATTCATTTTACTGATACTTTTTTTAAATAAATGAAATCTCAGTTTCCAATAATAGTGAGTTACTGCTTGTACTCTTTTTGACTATATCTTCAGATTTAAAGAAGTTAATTTTGTGAAATTAAAAATTTTAGTCTAAAATATTACTTATTGAAGTAATTTTAAATTGTCCTAACCTTTTCGACATCAACGGAGTAGATATGTGTTACATAATGATCATAACTTTTTTGATTTTTATTTAGTCACCAATTTTGGCCAATTTGAGAGTAATTTGTGAAATAGTAGGGGAGGAAGGGGCACTTTCGGTCATATAATATATATTTATTTGATTATCTGATCACTTTTAGAGATATGATGGCTGATATTTCTCTTAAATTGTGAGTAATATTTATTTAATAAGTGAAAATAAAAATGTTTATATATTGGCCGAATCTACCCCGGCATATTTAAATTTAGAGAAGATTTTGAAAACGTGATGCATCATAAACACGATAAATTCAGAAAAATGTAAAGTTTAATAACTTTTAACAAATAAAAAACAAAACTTATTTCTTAAAAGCCAAAAAATATACCTATTTAAAATTATGTAAAAAAATGATTTTACATTTAGTTCTTCAAAATTGAAGTAAAATGTGACGGTTGAATCTCGTCGACGTCGAATATTTTTTCAAAATTCCTATTATAATCTTATTATATATTTCTACGTCCTCCACTTGGGGAAAGTAAAATTTATAGTTGTTCCCCTTCTCCGAAAATATTTTACCTCAAATGAGTCACTTGAAACAATTGTTTGCACATGGCCTACAGAATGCAAAACAGTATTTTTTATTACGAATTTAACCAAAATATAGTCATTTATCATTACACTACCAGCATCGTCTTTAAAAGATTCCAGACTAAGATTACTCTCTGTTTCGCTACAATTTTCATTATCTTCTACATCGATTTCACTGCTGGAAGTATCAAAAATCTTGTTTTTAACCTGCTTAATTTGTTTTATTTCAGTTTCATTATTTTTGTCTTCACTGCACCTTTTTCTCACTTGTTTTTCAGATTTTTCTGCTTGCTTTATCTTTTTCTCGTCTTCAATTTCTTCTATTCTAGTTTTCTCCGGAGTCTCTGTGTAGATCCTAGATTTTCCTTGGTTTGCACTAGGCCGTCTAATAATTTTAGGCTTCTGTGTTTTTGGGAAAAGCCTTACAGTATCAGGAGTAATGACGTTAGTTCTTATCACATGTGCTTCTTCTGTTTTTGTATTTATTGTTTCTTCCTCATCTGGTGTATTTCTTCCCCAACTAGTGCAATTTCTTCCCCAACTGGTGTAGTTTCTCTGGCAGCTTGTATAGACGGCTTATCTATTTGATGATCATTTGCTCCCTGATTAGTTACTAAATATGCAGGTTCATTATAGACGTAGGTGGCAACAACGGTATCACTAAAGCTGAGGAATTAAGAGGCCAAATCCTTGGTTTCACAAACGAATTTGTTGTTACTTGGAGGAAATGAGTCCAAAAACGGACGTTTCGTCAGTTTTAGGATCAGCTTGACAGTAATGGTTCTTCCAAGGTTACTTGATCCAGTCATTAAAAGACACCGCACATCTACTTTATCCATCCATCCATCATCTCCTTTCTCCAAATTCTCATCTGCAGTCATTTTTTTAAATATTTTTCATGCATGACTGTAAAGTCGTCCTACTTATTCCAAAAATTCTGGATGCTTCTCGCTGGCCCAAATTTTTTAATAAAATTTGTCGCAGAGGATTAGTTATGACTTTTTTATCTAAATCAGCACTGCTGGTCTTTGCTTTATAATTTCTCACCATCTGGAAAGAATATTTTCCTATGATACATTTTTAAGGTACTATCTGGGGCACGTTCTGCCAGTAGTCGATCCTGACCCATCGTGATGGCCGAACCTGCCCCAACTGTATTTTTCTTACCTTTTTACCACAAAAATACAATTTTTATTAACAATCAACAATTTTTAAGCACATGTGCATCTCAAATGGTAATGACGGAAAACGGAAGTGCTTTTCTCATTATTTCCATATAGAAACATCGCGAAAGATTGAAAAATTAAAATTTCTAATAGGATGGCTGAATGTGCCCCCTCCTCCTCCATATGAAAGGTGTTCAAATATATATTTATAACTAGTGCAATCAAGGTTGGAAAAAATCTGAAATTGAAAGATATATGTTTACTGAATAAACTTGTTCAAATAGTACTACCCTGATTATTAAAATTAATTGTTAACGAAACAAGTCGAGATTTCATGGAACAACTTGAATTATGGTTTTGATAAATTGGACAAACAGAATGTCAATACAGTAGTATCATTGTACAAAGATAAGAAAATTATTTTTTTATTCCCTTATTACTTAATAATTAACCAGAACAATTAAGTAAACATAGTTAACGAGGTCTGTTTTTACTATACAAACAATAATGCATTTTTTGTAATTTTTTGTTACCGTACACTATCATATTTTTAATATAATTGAACACGCTGTATGTTATTTGGGTAGTCTGGCAAATCAGATTACAGAACTAATTATAATCTGTGATATTTAAATATATTTTACACCTCTTATAAAACAGATTTTGTAGTATCATGCATTATACTAGTGTTGATAAAAAATAATTTAATTAAATTGATAGATAATTTCATAAATGTTGGGCAACTGCTTACTGCAAGACACAAACAAACAAAACCCGATAAAAAAAATAATGTACAATTATGTGGATGAGTTTAATAAAAATTTCAAAATTCTCTTTACAGTGGAATATTTATACCCAACAGAAGCTGAACGTTATGTATATGTCTTTATTTTATTTTTCGGGTTATGCATGTTTTATTTTAGCATCTACCTGGAGCCCAGCTAGGTATATAGCTGGTAAAATAATATTCTTAACTAAAGTAGGTATTCTTAAAAAATATGTTTATAGGTGGTGCACAAATAAGCGAAGCTTTTTTTTAATATATATTTTAAATTGAAATTTTTACTAATTTTGTATGAATCGTTTAGTGCAATAGCAAATGTTATATTTAGGTAATTTTTAAATAATATTTTAAGTAAACCAAGACACACCTATTAACGTGAAAAAGTGTAATATTAATGTTAATGAAATTAGTATAATACATCTAGTTACCATTTTGATATATTTAAATGAAATGTATACATTAACGTTTACACGTGCCATGTACTATACAGTATAGATTTTAAAATACTGACTATCTGAAATACCTCAACTTTTATACTGTGCTCAAGATTATTTCTTTTTTACAAAATACTGTCTGTCTAATTAAGTCTTTCTACTTTTTAATTTTATTACAATAAATTATTACTGTACAAAATAAGTTGTAAATTTATTTCTTATAAGTACCCTCTCTTCCTCCCAAACGTGGCAATGTTGATGTTGTCAAACTACCGGCGACAAACACTGAGAAGGTGTAAGTCACGTGGTATTTACCCGTTGGAAAAAGGGAGGGATTGGGCTTCTAAAAGTACGTTGAAATAAGGCGTTTGAGTATCTTGGAGTATTAATTGACTGCAAACTTACCTGAAACCAACATTTGGAAAAAGTAATAATGAAAGCGGATACTGGTAGTGACCAGACGCTCTTTTTGGAAAAAATAGGGTCTAAAACCTGACATGCCGTATTGGCTATATAAGAAAGTGGTAGAGTCCGCCATAGCATACACTTCTTAGGCAAGGTTGCCGAAGACTGACCAAAGAATGGGCATGATGAGACTAAGCAACATATAAAAACTTGCATGTCTGGGCAGCACGGGGGCCATGCATTAGAAATACTTCTACAACAGCAATGGAAGAACCTACTATTAGACCCACTTCCCTCTTGCACCTTGTAATAAAGGAAGAGGTATGTTAACGGACGTGCTAATTTTGGGTACAGGCTACACCGTCATTAGATATTTCTTGAACATTCCAATCGAGGAGTCGATTACAAACAGAAAGATACACCGAATTGGACTAAAACTACAAATAGCACTGGGGCGACAGCTATATAGCTACGCGCTGGAAAATTAAACCTCTGTATTTCAGGCGGAGGTATTCGCAATCTTGCAATTCTGGAGAGTAACTAACAGGAGAGTTGCAGTCGAGGGCAAGCAGATCCATATCGTGTCAGACAGTCAGGCATCACTCGATGCAATCTCGAGCCAAAAAGTGACGTCTAGACTAGGTTGAATTTGCATCTAATAACTCAAGACAATAACGTCAAACTGACCTGAGTAATGGGTCAGCAGGGTATCGATGGCAATGTAAAAGCTGATGAACTTGCAAAAAGATGCATCAAGAACAGTAGTACGGGATCTGTGGCGGATTGCATCAGAGGGGAACATAGAAATTACTGGGTAAACACCCCAAGACAACTGCATAGCAAAACCTTCATAAAAGAACCATGCCTGAAACTTACAGCGGAACTGATCACACAAAATTATAACAGGTTCCATGACTGGTCATGCACCAGAAAAGGATCCCCTGTACAAATTAAAACTATTCAACGGAGAGCTTACATACAGATTATGCGGTAAAGAAACGGAGACAGTGAAACATATACTGTACTCATGCGAGATACTTATCGTAAAAGACAGTTACTTTTTGGACTACAGCAAGGCGGAGTATACCAAGCACCCTTTTTTCGGGCAGAGATGGGAAAACTCATTTTCGAATGGGCCATATCTATGACCCAGGCAGTGTTGGACTCTTCCCAAGGGATGCCTATCAACCAAGCCCACCTCAAAACTCGCCTCGGAATCACTATCTTAGCATACTTGCATACTTTGAGACGGTCGGCAGTCCCTCACACACACTCCGCCATCTTCTCCCTTCTATCAGTCCTACCTCTCGTGTCATATCAATTCCTTCTCTCCCCCTAATCATTATCTCCATTACGCCACTTACCAAACACCCTGGAACAAACTGGTGCAGGGGACAAAGGTGCTGGACTAAGTGCTATGAAAAAGCACGAGCAAAAGTGGCTTTGGCAGACGGGCTCGGAAAAAAATTATGTATCAGCTCAGCTACAAAAAGAAGTTCGTTGAGCAAAAATTGTTGAATCATGGAAATAATAATTATTTTTTTCTACTGTAAGAGATATAAATAATTTAGTAGTCTTTTGCTTATTCATATTTGCAAACGTAGATATATGAATGAAATTTGATAATATAATTTGTTGTATTATATGTAGCTTCATATCTGTCACTTGAGGATGGAAAGTCAATGGAAATCAGTTAATATATAGAAAAATTTCGCCCTGTTGAATATGTCCTGTACTGTAAAATCCACTTATAATACCATTTATTATAATCTTTTTGTTATTTTTTGGAACCATTTTGATAAAGGTAGCTAGACCGCTACCGAAACATTAAAATAAAAATTAAAAAAGAATCTTAGTTCAATTACCCAAAAATAACAAGAATATTTATAATAATTAATTGTTTCTAAAAGAGACAATGCCATGTTATAGTTGATTGGAGTTTGATTTTTTCAGTTATTTAACGTGAAAAACATTCTTGATATAAAAGACTATTGCTATGCAAGAACAATAAAATGCTGCTAATTTTAAATTTTTTTTTAATTGGTTATTCTAAAAGGTAATAAAATTAAATAAGACAACAAACCCTCTTGTTGGATAGGTTTTTATTTATTAAAAAATACATGTAATAGTAATATCACATTTTACTTTAATAAGTCACAGTATAAAAAAATATAAACGCTAAAAACATCCTCTATGATGAGAAATCAACAAACGACTTGTGAAGAAAACTATACATAATTTTTCAGTTTTTATCGTTTGCAGTTAGTACATTTCTCATCTATACCTAGTAAAATATCAATTCCATAATCAATCACTGATTTATTTGAAACTTTTATGGAAATTGTTTCTTAGAACCGAGGATGGGAAATTTTATTTCAACAATAGGAAGTACAAATATGTATTATATCTGTATTTACAAATAAAAAGTGGATTACCACAGAGAGTTGCCGATAATCAATATCTTGAAATGAATATATAGATACAGGGTGTTTCGAAATTTTTGCGAAAAAATTCAGGAAGTGTTTGCTGGCATGCAATTATATTGGGTCTCTTTTATTACTTTCTATAGCCATAATTTCATACGTGCAATCACCTGAACTTTTTTACGTGATTTTAACTGCCTGACTGTGAGCATATTAGTATCGTTCTTTAAGAATTCACATTGTATATTATTACTTAGTAATAAATATGGAAGTACATCTACTAGTTTTGGATACAATTTTAGTAATCAAGAACAGGTCTATTTTCCCTTTAATTTGAATATTATTAAAAATGGTTTTCTAAAAATAAACTAACTATAATATAAAATCACTATTCCGAATTGAGAGAATATACAAGATGTTTAGAAATACTTAAATACATTTTCAGGCGTTTGTAAACATCATTTTATGTTTCATAGATTAATTCATTTTTATTTTTTCTAAACTATAATAGACATTGTATTAAATTTTGCCTTTCAGTAGTTTTTGATTATGGATTCTTAACAGTTTCAATGATTAGATTTTAGATACCATTGAATGAATAATTGTATTGTCCTTGATCAATAATGGAGTCAGTTATTGCTAAAAATTATATATAAAATCTCAATTCTGTTCTGTAATCTAACTATTAAATGGTGTCGCAAACTATACCCGCCTATATACATTTTGAGTAAATGGGTAAATTAATTTTATTACTCTAATCTGGCCAAAGTATGTCTACTTTACAAATTGAAAATTATCGAAATAATATTATTATTATTTATTAGATAGAGAATAAATGATATATCTATTTTTTCTTGGTATGTAAATTTAAGAAAATACTTGTTTTTTATTTCATATAACATCAATTTTAAATAAACATTGCTACTAGCACTACAATGATCCTCTCAAAATATATCAACAATTTAGTTTGAAACACCAAATACACTCAGGTACGCTTTTCGTATATTTGTTGGATATAAGGTTTTCTGCTAGTAGGAACTGGCCTAATTTAAACAATATTTCCTCAAATATAGTAATAGCAATATTTTGACTAAATTATTACCTATCAGCGACCCGCTCCGAAGTTGACACCCACTTCGCACAGAAACTAAGCGTAGTTGATTTTTGTACCCGTCGTAAATTCCAAACGAAAGGTTTGGTTCAAATAATTTAAAGATGAATTTGAATGATTTGCACAATTAACTTTGATTATACGAGTGTCAACATCGTTCAGGAGTTCAGAGTGAACTCGATTGCTGCGTGACCTACCGGGACCAATTGTTAATCTAAAATTCCAGAGACACACTCAAACACACGCATAAAACTTAATCGAAGTCGAACCATCCGCTTAGGATGAATTCACTGCCACCTATCGGGACCAATTATTGTGCATCTACACTATCCAGGAACTCACTCACAGATACAAAAAAATTCATAATAATATTTTCAGAAGTTTAGGTTTATACACGCTTACAGAAGATATAGATAGATATAATAAAGTATCGAGTTGACCACTAAAAATAGTTTATGACTACCCTTTAATAATCCGTTTTAGTCACTTTACTATAACTATGAATAGATAAATAGGCAAATATAAAACTTTCGCTAAACAGACTCATATAAATTGTGGAAATAGGCAGAGATAATCATTTTAAGATTGGGTTTAAATGTAATATATACTGCCCAGTATTCGTGTGGTCTGTTTTTAGTGATCCACTCTGTATACTCATGTTCACTAAGCATACAAACAAAGCGAAGTGCTACTAAGCAATTCGTAATACCTGTGACGTTTTACTACCGCCAAAATTAAAATTGAACTTGGAATTGGAATTGTGAATTTCTGAGATGACGTCACCGGTAATAAACAGTTATCTTCCATTTCCTGTTTAATCATTATTGTTTATGGTAAAACCAAAAAAAATACTAAACGAAGTGTGAGATAAAATATAACATTTAACTATTTTAAACGTAAATATGTGGCAAGAAATAATACAGTTTTTATAGTAGCTTAAAAGAGAGTATAATTTACAGTTAATGTAAAAGGAAAAAATTCATAAATAACAAATAAATAATGCAAATCTCTGTAGTTGTAATGGAATAAATGATGCATTTGTCAAGAAGTAGTATGTCGAGGGCAGCGGATTCAACTAGAAGGAGTTACTCTGAAAATTCAGGATTTTCTATGGAAATGAAAAATCATACTCTACTTCTATCAATACCATGGGCACTTCAATCTACAATTTGCCTTGCCACAACCTGTATCGGAATTTAATGGACGTCCATTTTTAAAATATTCTCAATTAATGGAATAATTAATCAAAATGTAAATTGAATAGATTTTCTAATCAATTAGAGGATGCCATTTTTAATATATCAGAAACTGGTGATAATTTAATAATCAACTTTGCTTTACAATATGGGAAATTTACATTTCAGTTATGTAACCCAACTGTTAATTATTTGACGTATAAAAAGTGGGTGTGTATCCCAAGGTAATAATTTTACTGAAAATATAGATAAATGTTAAAAGCCAGAGTCGGAATAACAGTTTCACGACGATTATTTTATAATTTTAATGTTGTATACACATGTTTGGGAGGAGCCGAGTTGCCTCCGAAGACAGGTATATTTTTATTAAGGTCTCCCGTTATTGACAAGTAGTTAGTGAAACTAAATCTTAAAGAAATAACAACTTCTACCATTGTATTATTTCACTTGTCCAAATATTGATTTGTTAATATGTAATATCTCTTGCCCTCACAATTAATTATTAACTTGTTGAATGTGGAATGGAAGTTATTATACCTGAATTGAATTGCCTCCGAAGACAGGTATATTTTTATTAAGGTCTCCCGTTATTGACAAGTAGTTAGTGAAACTAAATCTTAAAGAAATAACAACTTCTACCATTGTATTATTTCACTTGTCCAAATATTGATTTGTTAATATGTAATATCTCTTGCCCTCACAATTAGGTAATTATTAACTTGTTGAATGTGGAATTGAAGTTATTATACCTGAATTGAATGGGAGACAACTCGGGCATGACCCTTTTCGAATACCGGTAATAAATTCCGGTTCGGGAGACAACTCGACCCCGACCACAAATTTATTTCCATTTAAACCATTCATGTTTCCATTTATGACATGTTTACTGGGATAGTTTGAAATAATAAGTATTCTTTTAACAAATAACAGCTGTATTGAATAACCGACTTGAAGAAACAGCCGATATGTATGAATAGTTGTTGGTCAAATTGATACAGGACTGATAATTATTTAGCATAAAAAATATAATAAATAATATTTCAATTCCAATCCTTCATAATCAATTAAATATTTAAATAAAGCGTACATGGGAATTCACTAAGAAAATTAACTAAATTATCTATATATTAAATAATTGCAGTGTCTTTAACTTCGTTTTTCGATTGTTTTCTTTTGCTGATACAAGGAACAAAGCTCCACAAACTAGCACCAGCTGTTAGAGCAATGCCAAGACAAATAAAAAGTGATACAAAAGAATTAACTTTAGTGAACCAAAGTCCACATAGTGGAGGACCAATTAATTGCAAAATACCGTTTACAAATAGCCCCATGCCGTAAGTCGATTGCAGTCGTTCAGATCCCAGCATATCAGCCATTACAATAGCTGTAATACCTACGTAAGTACCAGAAGCTAGACCGAAAACAGCACAGAATGCTGCTATTGCCCAATAGTTAAGAAACAGTGGCAATAAACTTAGTGAAATTCCAGATAGCAATAGTCCGACAACAAAATAGTAGCATTTAGGGAATGAAGTTAGGTCGGATAATGCCGAACCACCTATTCGACCAACTAAATCTAACGCTGATACTATTGATAACAACATAGCACCTTGGTCTTTGTCAAAGTTTAGAGACTTAGCGTAAGATGGAAGCAATATGATAAAGTTAGTATAACTGATAGCATTTGTAGCATTCGAAATTAATATCACTAAATAAATAGGATCTTTAAGGAGATTCAAGTCCAATAACTTTGATTTTTTAACTTCTTCAGGAATAATAATCTTGGATTTATTGGAACGTAAACTAAAGGAACTAGCGAAAATTTCTGGTTGTAAAGTCAACGAACTGCCGTGGTAAGGAGTACTAACGTATTGGAAGGAACTGGTTGAAGTACTTCTACGAGGAGCAGCTGATCTACGTCTACTAGTTGGTAGACGAGCCTGGGAGTACAAATCCATCGCTGTATTACCATTTCCTTTTTCCGATACAGGATGAAGTGTTGAATTACTGTTCATACTTTCCCTAGCTTTTGCTTTTAAAATTTCTTGTCGTCCTTGCGGCATACTTACTTTCCTTTCTCTGTGTTGAGATTTTATGTTTTGCATTGCTACACTAGATGCGCTACGGTTAAAGTTTCCGGTTGACTTTTCTATGTGTTCCAAAAATGAATCATTGTGAGGTATGTTGTGAAGAGATGTTAAACTGTCGTCATTACTTATAGTAAACTTGGCTCTGTTTTCACCATTTTCTTCCTCAGAATTAACTTTTACTTTTTTCATATGTTTTTCTACTTCGTCATAAAATAGGGCTGCTACAAAAACGTTAAAAGTCAAACCTCCCATGATGAGGACAGCTCCTCTATATCCGTAAGTAACTAGTAATACACGAAGAATGGGAGGAATTATAATCGATCCAAACGCAGATCCTGAAATACATATCCCATTGGCCACCCCTCTTAACTTAAGAAAGTAGCTGCAGACTATATAAACTGTTGGAGGAAACGACAGTCCTGCTCCAATTCCTACTAGAACTCCGTAGCTTACATAAAGGAAATATACAGAATTCGCCCAAAAACTAAGTATCATGCCTCCAGCAGCAGAAATTCCTCCTAAAATTGTTACTGTCCTGTAAGAATATCTTACTGAGAGTATACTGGAAACTGGACCTGTAACAAATATTTTCTAAATTAAATTACCATATATAAGGAGCACTGTTTACGTCGAACCATATACTGTACTTAATAAATATTTCATGGAGACGATAACAGTGCTTTCGAAACATTTTTAGCTTTATTCATACCGGGTCTCCCGTTACTCAGTTGGCAAATTCCCTGTGACAATTAGAAACCTTTTTATCCCGTTTTCTATTTGTCCAATTTTAATGAAGTCAGATGAGGGCTAAATAGGGAATCAAAAAAATGAAATTTTTAGTATTCACTTAAGTTTTCGTTTTATACCAGCCATAAAAATTAAATTATGCAGATCAGAAAGATATTTCAGATTACATCAACATCAAAGAATAGGTTATTTACAGTGAGCTGCTATTTATATTTTAGGAACAGGGAACATAAAAGATGAAGACAGGATTGTAGGGCGAATGACCCAGCAACTCGGCGGTCAAAAAATTGGTTGAGCCGACATGTCAGAGTTCAAGTGTTACCAATTCCCGAAATATTAATAGCAACATATCGTAGTTTCTGAAAAACAATATATGCAAAATAAATAAACAGCTTGTTTGGTTTTTACTTCCAGGAAAAATCTACAAGAATAAAAATATCATAGATCCTCGAGAAAGTCATCTAACAATTGGATACTGCATTGAAGGTGCTTCCTATCCATAAGACGGGTAAAATTATCTAGATCTGGAATACTATAGAAGTTCTGGTAATAGTAATAATACTTATGAAAATACAGTACAGTTTAATAATTCAATATTTTGAATTTGACATACATTTGAAGGTATCTTCCAATCTAGAATGTTTGCAAAGAAATATTTAAGAGGCAAAAAAGTTCAAGAGTAGACGTTTAATTCCAGTTCCATATTTTGTTAAATGTAACCCTAAAACAAAGTTGGAGGGTCTAAAGCGTGCTGACCCCGTCTAAAAATCCTTAATAAATAAAAATAAATTAAGGCTACTACTTCTAGTTTATGGGTTATTGTTATTGTATACACTTAAGACACTTAAGGCAGCAGGTACACGTAACCGTATTGACACGACGTATACCCAATACGTTGCATCTTAAGAAGAGTTAACACAATAGGCATGATGGCAGTCACTAAGAATTACTGAAATAATCTTTTCAAATAATTGTATAGATTACAAAGCTTTTAAAACAATCACTTAATGTTACATCACAATTGTGATTATATTTATTTTAATCAAAATATAAATACAAAATATGGCAATCGGCCATCTTAGCTAAAACACCGAAAACAAACGTGTGACGTCAACCTTTTGCATATCGTTGAAACTTTTATCGAATTTTCTGGTTTTGCATCGATTAAATGATATTTACTCGTTATAGAATTCATGACATCGGACAAAATAATTCAAAACAAATTTTTAACTTGCAAACTTTGTGGAATATTTGAAGTATTTACAGATCTGTGATGTCATAGAGACGCCATTACTATTGTAGCGTTTTGGTACGAAATTTGAATTGTATTTTGAAAACTTAAATTTCTCCTTCGAAAACCTTTATTTTTTCAAGAAACATTTTTTTGGATAAAGCTTATGATTACAAACATCGTGGAGCAGTTCTTCACAATCAGTCGTCATGATGCCTATTGACGCCAGGTTTGTGGATTGTTTACATTTTAATCCATTAAGAGTTCTCCTAACCCAACTTTATTTTGTAATTTTTATTTAGTTTTTTCTTTATTGTGTACGTAAGTTTTTTCTGTATTTTAAATAAAATATTATAGCAATTTTGGATTTTGGACCGTTAACAGATGAAGAATATGATGATGATATGGATGAGGCATTGGTTTTACACATTCTTCATTATAAGGAGAGCTCGGGCAACAGTATAATATAAATAAATAAGTGGAGTGACACTTGAAATACATCGTTTATATTCGAGTGTTCAGAGTGCCTAACTCGGCTCAATAATACCTACGTTTACGGTATACGTAAAAACACGGAAGTTTACATTAAACGTACCTTAAAAACGTCCGAGAAGTACTTACTACTTAAGTTTATACTGCTAGCCTTGTATCTTAAGTATAGTTTACCTAAAGCATTACATTTATATAAAAAAGGAAGGAGCCTTTTCAGTCAACATTGGAAGGAATGATGATTGTTGGGTCCAGGGGATGGGGGTGGAGGCAACGGCGGTAGATGCCTGATAGGTGTGCACTGACCCAGCATTCGCTTATTGCTAAAAGAAAACCTCTGAAAAAACTCATAGCAGGTCAGGCGGGTCTGGGATTGAAGCCCTGGCCCTTCCGAATGCAAACTCATGCTAAGATTAGGGTTACAGCGTCTCCCGTCCAGTTTACTCGTCAATTTTACTGAGCCCTTAGCTTTCTTCTCCCATTTAATACATGTTTTCACCCAATTTACCTCCTTCCCAAAACCACTGATAGAATTGTGTTTAATAGGAAGAAAAATGTTCTCAAAAATAAGCTCAATGCACATTCACCAAATTTCCTTGATTTCAGCCATAATTCTAAGCGAAAATTTTCCATACAACTTATAATTTTATTTAGATATAACGCAAGAAAGATAAAAATTCGTTTCTTTACAATCCAGAAAGCACGTATCTTATAGCTTATCCCATTGTTAGATGAGCGCCTTGGAGATTTATTATTATTTTTATTTCCAACAGAACACCATTTATTTCAATCAAAATAAATAATTTCTGTTATATATGATCTTGTGAACCACACTGAATCAGCTACTGAATATTTCCTATTTGTTCTTATGGGCCAAAAATCCAAGGATTTCCTTAAGGGACTTACTTTTAAAAATAATAGTATAAAATGAGGCCAAAGCCAACCTAAAAGGGACAATAGTAAAAGGACTAAAGCAAGCAGTAAAGAAAGATAAAATGAAACAAATGAAATTAAAAAGCCCGATAAACAAAAAAGTAGGTACTATAAATTTGAGGATGAGAACATTGAATAAATGGATATTAAGAGGAAAGGAAGAAGTTCAAATATTATTATTTTCAGGATATGCAATTCAGTATGTCACAATGGTAGAAATTGAAACATTTTGTAAAAAATAATATGATGTTCCTACTTTTTTAAATAAAACTATTATTTTTCTTACCTAACGAACTGTACAGAAAGTAACAAAGTGCTGGTATCCATGATCCTTCTGCTGTAGTTGAGTCGAAAGCTTCCAAAAATTCAACGAAAAGAACCCCAAAAGATTTTATAGTTCCTGGAACCAATATATTAACCATAGTAGCTCCAAACAGCACCAACCATCCCCATCCGCCATCAGGTGGTACCAATTTCCATTTGTCCATGTTTTTATCATCTTTTTTATGCTCTAACAAGACTACACCTAAAGTGAAAAAAAGAGAACGTTAACGTGGAACTTTTAGTGTTAATATAATTTGTACCTATTCGTCAATAATCAAGTTAAACATTAAAATCAGTAGCGTTTTGATTTTACTAAAAGAGAGATAATTATGTGCTACTGAATTTAAAGAATAAAAATAAATTCAAACTATAAATGTATTAAAAACATTTTAAACCAGTAAAAATGGCTAGATAATGGGCTTTTTCAATAATAAAATTTCCTTGCTTTATTTGATAGTATTTTATTTAAAAAAAATGTCACTGTATTTTTTATTTTTTTTTTCAAGAGCAGGAGTTATATTAAACAAAAATTATCAAAGTGGGGAACGTAGCGCGCGCTTTGAACGTGACCTGACCTTAGATAAATACATTAAAAAGATACATTTGTTTACATTTAAAAGTGAACCCAACTTTAGTAACTTTACATCACATTCTAAGGTAACTTGCCGACCCTTTGACAAATGTCTTACTTTTCCTTTGAATTGCGACAACTGAATTATAGGACACGATAGAAACGTACAAAATAAAAATGTACTTTTAAGAAATTACATAAAAACGACTTTAAAATAATTATCCTAGTTTATCCTAGTAGTTTATGTAACAAAAATATGTTTTTGTTTGAAACTTTTGAGGTTTAAACGAAACAAATGCGTGTTAATAATTTTGTCTGTCTGAAATATGGCAACACCAAGAAAAGGGCGGAAACCATTTTACTATCAATTTTACCTCATTTAACTACGAAGTTTCAACATTTCTAGTTTATTGAAGCTCTTGTCTTCGTCTTTTCAACTGATATTTGTGTGTGTGCGTACAGATATAATTAAAAACAATATTTTTTTGTGAAAATCATGGTTCGTCAGTGCCAAATTTGCAAAAAAAAAAACAGTCGGAATTTTCCTAACCTCTCTTTTCACCTGTAAGTGAATAGTTCTATATGCCAGTAGCCAGTGACATTGTCCGACAGTTTCTCCCCACTCCTTGAAAGTCATTGATGAAAACATATGTACGGCGATAGAATGTTAGTCGCCTTTTCGGATAGTTTTATGAATGACTTGCGGACTCTATTTGTAGTATTACTCTAAGGACCTGACCCACCCTCTATAGTTACGTCAAGTATCCTACGACCTTGAAAATTACAGACTAATACTTTAATAGGATTTTGCAAAGTTACTTGCATTGTGTTTGACAGATAAGCTTTGACAATTGGAATTATCTTTGTTATAAGTGTTTCGGTTTTGCAAACAAAGCACAGCTAAAACGAAATTCGTAAATTAAATCAATATAACCACGAAAAGAAAACTGTCAGCTAACTTTCCCTTTGATGCAATTCTGTCAAATGCTACCAAAATAATTCGAGGTCACATCACTCATCCCAAAGTCAAACGAGTGTTCAAATTACCATAATATATATTTCATATTTTTTTGACATTTGTATTCGAAACAAAGGTGCACAAGTTGAAAAATCACCAGTAAGCTTTCAAATAAACATAATCGTCTTGAGATTTAAGCATCTACTGAAAAGGCCTATTATTAATTTGTTTTTTAGTTACCCCTAAGTAGTACGGTTCTGGTAACCGAGAGGTGTGCTTTATGCTAGCCGGTTGTACCAACGGATATTTACCTGGGTTTGATCTAAACGTAGGATCGACCTTTGATACCTTGAACCTTCAATAAAGTTTATTTTAACCTTGAATTAATGTCTGAACAGAAAATTTTGTATATTAAAAGTATGTATACCTAATATAAAGATAATATAATACTTAACGGTAATTTCCAATGTTTTGCTTCTAATCGGTATGTTTATTTGTATTTATTATTTTACTCTATTCGAAATAATCAATACGGCATGGGATGAAGAAGAAATACCTGATGATTGGAAAATGGTACTGACCTACCAATTTACTAAAAGAGGGACAAGCACAATTACAATAATTAAATAGGAATAAATCTTCCGAGTACGGCTATGAAGATAAACGAATGAATAATACACAGGAAAAAAACTCCGTTTAGAAAATACTCTGAAACAATTACAAAGTGGTTTTAGAATGAAAAAACATACAAGATCATTTAATAAGGAGCCACGGGAAGCGTTAAGGAACCACTTAAAAAATAGAGGAATTATTGATAAGAAGACAATAAAGCCGGTCCCAGACACTACGTGTATTTGGCGAATAGGCCAATATTTATCATTTGCACGAATGTTCGCTTGATCTCCCACACGGTGCCGTAGTATAGCAAAGGTACACGTAGTTTACTTCGCCCAACTACGGTGTCCTTTACTTCGTGCTAGTTTCCGACCAGCGCCGGGAAAATGACGAAGGACGAATATTTGCCAAAGTTAAGTTCCCAGACGCTACGCGAATAAGTCCGAATACCAAATGTTTGCCAAATACACGTAGTGTCTGGGACCGGCATAAGAATAATAGAAAATATATGTAAAACCAACTTATGTTGTGTAATTCGCAAAAATAAAATTTTAGAATATTTCAATACACAAAAAGGAACAGTTCCAAGTACACTATTGTTTATTGTCTTTATGGATCAAATGATAAAACAATGTTCAGCAAATATGAAAAAGGTACATATAGGCTACAGAAATTTACAAAGGATAAACATCCCTGAAGGATCCTTTGCATACGATTTGATTATTATGAAGGGAACAGAAATAGACCTTATACATTTTTTTTATCAGGCTTCTTAGGTATATTGGTTAATAAATAAAATATTACATTGAGGTAAACTTTATCTTTCGCTCCATATTTGTGGCTTTCTCAAACATTTTTATCGTGTGACAATACAATGTCAATGTCACGAGCATGAATAAAATTATTTACAATATAAAGTTAAAAAATGTTTTAATTGTTTTTTTTAACTAATTAAGGTACTTCCCTAATCTGGTAGTTTATGAATTCAATAAGTCCTAAAAATTTTCTTTATTGTCGATAGCAAATTTCAATAGATTTTTTTAAATATATTACTTACATTTTAAAGTCGTTGAAATGTGTATAAATTAGGTCAACCGTATATCTTCTAATGGAAGCCGACTGTAATTTGCATTTCCTTGGTTTTTAAAAATGAAATTTTTAATTGAATATCTATCCACGACGTATCGAGGAAATGGGTTATTTTAGGTTTTTCTGAAGGAAGTATGTGAATCATTAAGAATATGTAAATTGCATAATCAGTGAATCAAATAAAAATAGTGAAAGTAACTAGAGTCTCGACTGAAACGGAAGACTCTGTAATTTGATTTACCAAATGGGAAAAGGTAAAGAACATTATTATCAAAATTATTTGGTACAGTTAGCATTTTGCAATTAATATTCACCTTTTGCTAGTGTTAACGCAATTGGTATTAGAAATTTTGAATCACAAAAATAGGAGATGTAGGTCTAAATAATTTAGTCAATTTAAATATTGATACAATTTATTTAAAATATTGTTAAATTATCCTTATAAAAGGTTATTTGCATTTAGTTTCTGATTACTCAGTTATTTCATGTCATCAATTCGATTATGTCAATATTGCAAAAAATTACAACCATAGAAAATTGTAAACTACTTACGTTTAACTGGTAAATGTGTGTGACAACATTGTTTTTAATAATTAACAAACTTAGCAATTTTAACATTATTTTTTAAGGAACGAACTGAAAATAAAGTACACCGCATGTGTTTGGAATGGTGTGCAGAAAATCAATACCAGCAATAACTGCAAATTTAAATGCTTTGCAACGCTTCAATTTTATTATGGGTTCAGTATAAAATCGACCGATTTATTCCCAGTTTATGGAAATATATAAATTTATAAGTTGCGTTTCTACGTACTCTTAATCAGTTTGTGATTGCCGTACATTCCCTTTTTTAGCAATATACATTATAACTAAAAGACAAGCTTTATATAGATAATCAAATTTAAAAAATGATTAACGAGAAAATTAATGTCATTGGTCCTCGATATCAATTGTTATAGTTTCTTACAAGGTCCATTCCGAAATGAAGAATTAGTGTATTAATGTAGTACAAAGCACCCCAAGCTATTACCAAAATGACATTAACTTTCTTGTTAATAATTTTATTATAAAACTAATAATTATTTTGTACTTTTTAGTTTGATTACCTATAAAGCGTGTTTTTTAGTTTTTTTAAACTATAATTTGTTTTTTACTTTTTAGTTCGATTTACTATAAGGTGTTTTTTTTAGTTTTTTTCAAACTCGATGCCAGATCAAAATTGTTTTTTTTTTTAATGAAACACCCGATATTTAACAACTATATTGTATAGTCATCGGTCCTTGACGAGTGTGCAAAATTTCGATTTAAATATGTTCGTTTAAAGTGGGTAAGAATCGAGGTTGGGTTATAAATGGGACACCCTATATTTTATTACTACATTGTATTTTTTGTTACTATATTGTATTGTCATTTGTACTTGACAAGTGTAAAAAGTTTGAATTAAATCTGAATTAAAGCTTGTTAAAAAGAGTAAAGCTAATAATGTACCAGGTGGACCAATAAGCCGGTCTTTCAGCTGTATATCAGAAACTATTTATCTTAAAACTTAAGGAAAAAAATGTCTTGGTAAACGTATTCAGGAGATATCTCTGGAAATAACTTTATTTACTAAATGACCGCTAGAAGGTGAATTTTATAAAACAAAATTTAAAAATCAGTTTTCTAGAAAAAAATTTTCACTGTAAAAATAAATAAACTAGGAAGAGGCCTAAACTTTGCACAAATTTGATAAAGTACGTGGTTGGGAGTGGGAATATTTTTATGGATATTTGGAACATATTTGTTTAGTACGAAAGACAGTTTATATGAGTAAATATAATAGACGATCAAGAAGGACATGGACATCTTTATTTTTCATTTTCAATTGAATTGGTTCTAAATAATTGAAAACAAATCATACGAAAGATGCTCCGACGGAAACATAAGTTTGTTTATTCATTTTGAAATTTTCGCTTTAATATGTCGTATAAATTATAAACAAGAACAAGTATCTACAAGTTGGTTGGGCAGGTACCCAAAGCTGAAATCTATCGAATATTCCAGAACTAAAACATTTCACGCAGAACCATTTATAGAACAATAGCGGAGTGCGAGCAGAGAATACCATGTCCCAAAAAGTGGAAGACTACATGCATTTACTGCATAAAGTTCAGAGAGATTGGTGAAAAGAGCAAAAAAACAGCTTGGAATGTCAACGAGGAGACTGGCTCGTCAATACAAATCTTCTAAGAGTACGATATCGTTGGAATTGTAGAGGAATGGTCCAATACACCGAAAGAGACGTAACTGCCCCAAATACTCTCAAGCGCAATTCCTTCCTATACCAAGATGCTGTCATCAACTGAGACGGGTACTCTCTGTCAATGAAAAAATCATTAGTCATCAAGACAAGACAAAATTGAGACAAACTGTGTATACCAGAAAGAACAAAGTGCAACAAGATAGATCAGTTTTGTTAGGGAATCAGTATGTTAACCATGTGGTGTTTCCACCAAGACAAAGATGACAATTTATTACTAGCAGCTAGTTGTTTTATCTTTTTGGCATCCAATGCTGTAAAAAGAAAACGTAAACGTTTTTGTATGAGATCAACTTTGAAAAAGCGAGATGAATTGTTAGTTGACTTACGTGAAGGTGATATTGGAATAAGTGGTGAGATTTGTTCAAGCTTTAAGAATTTTCCAAGAATATCCACCGAAGATTTCGAAAATCTGATATGCCTTATTGGTCCTGCAGTTGCTAATAGACGTACTA
This sequence comes from Lochmaea capreae, assembly GCA_949126875.1. Lineage (NCBI taxonomy): Eukaryota > Metazoa > Arthropoda > Insecta > Coleoptera > Chrysomelidae > Lochmaea > Lochmaea capreae. Next base: position 10,930,247 of record OX421402.1, on the reverse strand, counting down.
ATTATAGAAACGCTATAAGTGTAACACAAAGATAATCACTTTAAGATTTCTAGCACCTGGCCATCCACACTGCGCCGACACCTTGTCGCAAAAAACACAGACAAAACTGAGACTCTCTGATAGTTACCGAATCGATATGGGACTTGCAAAAATCTCCGGATTTGGACACAAATCAAAAATGAGACAAAAAAGTCGCAAAAATGTATTGGATTTGTCGTCACTTTGTTTCGAAACATCAATGATTCTGTCTTGTCGTTGTTTTGTCCGCTTGGTCTGAACCCGGAATTAGATACTAACATAAAGCGAAATTTGCAGATAAAATTCTTGTCAGGTGCGCAATGTCTAACAGGGGTGTATCCCGACCTTTTGTGGAAAGAGTGAGGGATGAAGCTTTGAATAGTCAGAGCTATATTGATAACTGCTTTTCCAAATTACTTTAGTTTTTCCACGAACCTCATGCTAATGACGGTATCATGTGTTGGACAGACCTAGCATTATGTCATTACTCAAGAGATACCCAAAACTGGCTTCGACATACCTTTTGTTTCCAAAAACGATAATCCTCCAAATTTGCCGCAGACTCGCCCAATAGAGGATTTTTGAGCTTTACTGTCTAGGTAGGTTTATTACGGAGGCTGGGTAGCACAAAATGAAAAACAATTAAGACTTCGAATTTACAAGAAACTGAGAGAAATTAATATGAATTCCGTCCAAGACCTTATGAGAGACATTCGAAGAGATTTGCGTCTGGTAGAGCGAAATGGGCCACTCCATATAATTCGATATTATAGTTTAGTTAAGAATTGAGTTGTAATCTATAATAACTAGATAGTGTTTAAATAAATTTCTTCATTTAAAAAAAATCCGATAAATATTTTGTGCCAAAACTGGTCTAACCCCTCTGGACTTGTACGTTAAAGAGGTTGCGTTAATGGCCATGTTACGATTGCGCACGGCTGGTGTAAACATGGTGTAAACCCCGAAGTAGGAATGGGTCAATTAAGACTGCGACTGTGGCGGGATGCGCTTACTGCTCTACCTCTGCTGCAAGCGGCCAGTGATGCAATTGAACCCAGGTTTCTGTTTAATAAACCCTACAAAATACAAATAAAACAGAACACAGAGTCAGATGCTGCAAATGCAATACCCATATATACAGACGGCTCAAAAACCAAAGAAGGCTCAGGATGTGGAATTTACTCCAGATCACTAAGCCTAAGGATTAAGTGGGGAATGGGAAGAAATACCAGCGTGGTTCAAACAGAACTGGCTGGTATTTCAATTGCCACAAAGGAACTAACCAGAAAAGGAATTTCTGGCAAAAACATAATAATCTGCACTGATAGCAGCCTTGAATAGACAACGTGTTACATCAGGGCTAGTATTAGAGTGCCATCGAGATTTAGCTAACGCTTCGGTAGATAACAATATTGTCCTGAGGTGGGTTAAGGGGCACGACAGGAGCAAAGGTAACCGCATTGCTGACTCTTTAGCCAGGAAAGCGGCTGGACTAAGAATTCTTGAACCCGGCGACACCTACGGCCTGACGAATTCGACAATTGCGGAACTAGCTAAAAGTTACACCCATGCACAATCTCTAAAGAGATGGGATGAAATCAAGGGATGCAGTCTTGCCAGGATCACCCTGGGCGACCCTGGGAAGCTGGAGTCGAAAAAATATTTGGCGATGACCAGGAAAAACCTACGTTTAACGGTAGGATTTCTGACTGGCCACTATCAATTAAGGAAACACCTCCATACAATGGGGCTAGTGGACACACCTCTATGCAGGACGTGTGAACAGTTAGATGAATCTGTCAGGCATGTCTTATGCGAGTGCCCGGAGTTATCGTCAATAAGAGAGTGTGTGTTCGGTGAGTCTTGGCCTACACCAGCCGATATAAAGGAGATGCCTCCTAGTGACCTGTCCACCCTCCTGGAAAGGGCAGGATGGACGATGACCTAGGAAGACAACTCCTCGGGAGGATCTACAGCCCTCCCTACTCTACAGATCAGATCAGTGCCAAAATTCTTAGGACATAGGTTAATAATGGCCGTCATAGCGTGAACAGCTGATTTTAGTGAGCTATTTATAAAAAGGAGTAAATTGATGGTGTTTAGTGGTGTTCTGGATCAAATCTGATTTGGACCAACTACCAAATACTCTTAATAGTCAAGCTCAATATAATTACTTATACAGCTCTCCTTAATACTAAAACAGTTAGTAATCTGATAACAAATATATATTAATATTTGTTAGTAAACATATTTATGGCATGAACAATAATCTAAATTTATAAATAATACATTAAGATTGATTACTATAATTAAGATAGTTTAAAAATAGTAATAGCGTCGCTAGTTGACTATAAAGTTATGTTGATTATAAATAGTGATTTTTAAATAAACTAATTATTATTTATTATATTGAAACCAAGTAATTTATCAACCCCATATAAATCTACTACAAATAGAGGACTTCGGTCCAAGTTGCCAACCAAAATTACTTCAGTTTTTAAAATATTAAAAGTGGAAATATTAAACTTATTAGAAAATTCGGTACTAATAGTCTAAGGCTTTTAGGAATTAAATATGAGGACTCCGAAAATATATTGAGTAAGGTATTTAATGACTCTATGAAAATGAAATGTGCCATTTTTAAATTTAATAAATTGTTCAGAATCGACAGAATTCAAGTAAATAATTCAAAATATAGATGTAACAATCATCTATCAAGACCTAAGTGAATTTCAGTATCAACTTTTATTGGCAGCAAGAAAAAAGTGTGGTCAAATAATTGCACAATTCTTCTAAACGATCAACATTGTAAAAGTTATCAAAAATAAAAGTGACTTGAACTGACCAGGTACCAAAAACTAGATATGTATGTTAAATACAATAATCTGGTTATAATTATCTTAAGTCAGTAGTTTACTAATGGGAATTTTTTTGAATCTATTTTAAATTAGTAATTATCGGTTAATAATTTAATTAACGCTTATTATTTATTTCATTTTTAACTTGATTATGAACATTGTACAATAAATTGATGCTATTAGTGTATACCTGTGTCTATAGATATATTACTTTTAAATATGGATAATACTTATTTTGATAAAAAAAAATCTGATTGTTACTATTTCATAAAGAAATTATAAATTTGTAAATTGTGTTAATTCTATTATTGTATTTAAAATGTGTGTTACCCGTGTATAGGTAATAATAATAAATGAATAAACTGACGAAAAACAGCAAATATAAGTCGCTATAATAGCAACACGGGACATCAATACGATTTCAGAGTCTTGATGTTTTATATTTCTACATTTAAAAAATGTCCCTGTAAAAGTACATAATTATTTACCACAAAAATTTATTGAAAACGCAATTTACAATGATTCAATTAGAAAGGGCGACATTGATTAATATAATCATAAAAAAATAATAGGGGGCATCGAAATCTCTAGGACCGGGCCTTGTATATCCTGAAGTACAATATGAGGTTGCCATGTATATTAACTGTATTCTGTAATAAGATCCTTGCAGCTAATTAATCAATAATGGTGTTTGGTATTGAATTATTAGAATAAAATAATGATATTGTTTTCATGTAATTATTATTTTTGTTTATCGTTACAAAATATTTGTAGAACCTTTGTAGGTACATTAAAATAATTTGTAGTGAATCGTTTTAAACTTGAAAAACAAAATACGTCTGGGTATTTAAAGTAAAATGTAACAATTCCCATTCAAATTATTATCTTTATTAATGCTTATTAGTAAGTAAATGTTTACAGGAAAATACCACATGTAATACATATTATTTAAAGGAGGTCAAATACGACGTACTGACTAGAGATGTATTTTAACAGTGATTTAAAAACAAACATCAGTGACAAGATACTGTCTTTGTTTTTAATTCCGTACACGTAGGTCCGTTTATATTTTACTAATAAAGGGAAATAACCCAGAAACGATTTTGCGGTTCTTCAAAAAGGAGTGAGGACTATTTATTTTAATTTTTTTAATTAATAAAAGTTATCAAGATATTTTTATATACACAATGGTGCTCGGAAACCTACATTTGTTTAACCTCTAGAATGTAAATTAGATCAAAACAAAACACCATATGTAAGATGATTAACCATTCATACGAGGTCATCTTTTAAGAATTACATAAACATTTAATTGCGCTTAATAACTTCGTAATAAATCGTAACGTAATTTGTTGCTTTAATAATAATTTCTACGAATAAAAGGAATTCATGCTTGAATGACAAGTTGATTTTCAATAAACATCATGGAAAATTACAAAATATAAATAGTGTTTCAAACTAATCAAGTAAAACGATTTAAGTTTATGGAGGACGTAAAATGTAGTGACTCTTTTTCATTCAATTGTTTGTACAGAGTCCACTTGAAAAAATACTTCTAGATATTAATCCATATATATTATGTGATTTCAACTGTTTATATTGAATCGTAAGGTACCTATATAACCTGAAAACTACGCTTTAAATATTTTAATGGTTCCCTGTACCTAAATCTAAATTTTAGACATATATACGTATAGAAAACAATGAGGTACCTAGGTAACTTGTTAATCCTAGCTAGATCTAGATCTCAGATTTGTATGTTTATCCACCAGAGCAATATGGAATGATAACTAAAAGTTGAAATTGCTCACAACTACGTTCTAATCGATAAATACAATGATTTATAACAATTTCGCGTCAGGTACATACCTACCTACAGTACATAGAACATTTTAAAACCTAGTTATACCGTTGGAGTAAACATGGTAAAAACCACTGGTTGAAAAAATCAAAGCTTTTTAAATCTACATAAAGTGGATATTTTATTTTATTTCAATCTAACTACTAGAAAAAATACAGTACGAAGAGAACCAATGACAACGGTTGTTTTGATTTGAAAACGTTGAGGTTATTCAGTTTCTCGACAACACCCAATTAGTAAGAATACTCAAAGGAACGAAGTCTTCAAGTTAGTGAATGTGTTAGTTAATACAGAAAATTGTACAGACAATAATACTAAATGTTACCAGAACCTAAGTAAGGTACATTTACCTATATATACAATTTAAAATTCCATTTTTTCTTACTATTTTCATTGGTTTTAAGCACTTGGTTGAGTTGAAATAAATATATAGGTGCATAAACAAAGAGATGTCTACCTAACTTACTTTTATTCCTTTTAACATTATCGGTAGGTTTGAGGTTGGACTCTTCAGTTTTGATAGCTGAGGGGTTTCCTGTTTTAATCAACAGAGGCTCAGATACCTCTGTTGTTCCATTTTCAGGCCCGGTGGGCATTTTTAAATCACCAACTAAAGAACATTCGTCGTCGTGAGAGTTGCGGCTGCACTACGCACCCAACACACTTTGAACCGCACAATAAACTAACAGAAACAGCTGATTTTATTCAACAATTAGAAATAAAAGTTATCATTAGACAGACTCGTAATGGCATTGGCCCTTGCTTTTTCTATATGAGGCAACGTGAGTTTATCGCAACATTTTACCGATAAAGTGTTTCGTTATAGTAGATACACTCTCGCATTTTTGTTTAATTGTTGAAGGCCATATTTTATGTATTTGTTGTAACGAATGTTTGTAATAAATTAAAAACCTCAAGCTAGGATTACAACTGTTCTATTTGATTAAAAATATTTATCAAATTCTATTGGAATGGCGTATATGTACATACCACGGATAATTATTTTCAAATTTTAATATCTCGTAGGTACATGGACACCCGATTAAACATACTAGGTACAGGAAAAGGTGGTAGGTGGTAGGGTGGTTGATTCGAACATGTTTCCAACACGGGAAATTGAAGGCGTAGTAGGGGACTAATAAAGAAAGAAACAGGCGTCGCCTAATTTTTAATGAAGACACAGCGATTTTATTAACAGTATCCGTTTTGTATGCCTCCACCGATAAAAATTTAAATATGAAAAATGTTTTCCCACGACAATAATATATTTATTGTTAAAATGAAATAACAAATAGTTTTTAAATCTCATATATTTAAATAGAAGATATATATATATAAATATACCTATAAATATATAATTTTCTTTTTTCTTTAACCATTGATAATAATTTGCTTTCTTGGGTTTGGTGTATTATTACTTTAATAATAAAAATAAAACATTTTTTGATATAATGAAGTGATATCTTTACAATTGTTACTATATCTGCGTAGAATTTGGTTATTTATGTATAAGTCGTAGAAGAAAAATTGAAATGAAACTTTTGTATACTTACTCCTAAAAATGTACGACATTTGAATAATAGTGGTAAAAATAATATGCAGTTATTGATAATTAATTTGTTATTTTATTAAATTATGATAAATTTTACTCAAGTTTTTGATATCTTGTTCACTGTATTTTTTTCTTTTTTTTTTATGTATCATTTCTTTAATTTAAAGTTATTTCTGATTAATTAGAGTCTTGTGCTAGTATTTTTTGTGTATTTGAAATCAAATTCCTGTTTTTCTGTCGTTTCCTGTTTATGTATAGGGTGGGTGGTAGAAGCATTTTTTTGTATATTTGTGTAAACATGGTATAAAATATTTAACATTAGATTTTTTTATTGGTTTTAATTGGACTATTTAGCTTAGTAAATAATTTCGATAAAGTATTTTAAGCTTTATGACACACGCTAATGTCATTTTTAGAGTTTAGACAATGTAGGTAAATTTCAGTTTTTCTGAGAGTTCGTTTGTGTAATCAATGGAATTCGCCCTGTATGATCGGTCTTTGCCTCACCCTGTATATGCAGGTTCGCCCGTGGCTCTCAGCGGTTATCTTCTACCCCTTGGAATGTTTAGTGGAGTACCTACTTATCCCAAAGACTTATCCCATGAACGCTTGAAAAGGGGATGTGTTGTTTAGATTATTAATATTTTGTATTCCGTTGCGAAATATAGTTCTGGAGTTGAGTTACCGACAGTTTTATAATAATTCTTCTATTTAAAATAAAAATAGATTACATTAGTATATGGCAAAGCTATGTAGGTATGTTTTGATTTAATTCAGTTTGTGTGTGGTTATTTGAGTGTTATTGTAGAATTTGTAGGTGCGGATGTTTGAAAATTCGTTCTATATAGTTTCTTGGGTAATTGTTATTTTTTATTAAGGTGTCTTTCAATGCTTAGATTTCAGGACGGTATTCTGAAGAAGTCAGTTTAATAGCTTTGTCAGTTAATTTAATAATGACACTTATTTTTTTACAATTGGGATTTTATCCTACTTCCCCATAGTTTGGAAATTTGCCGTAATTATTATGATCCCCAAGCCAGGAAAACCGCACAACGAAACTACATCCTACCGTTCCATCAGCTTGCTTCCAACAAGAAGCAAAGTCTTTGAAATATGTTAGTGCTGCAGAGGATTCACACAGACCATAATCTCCAAACACTACTGCCAAAACAACAGTTCGGCTTCCACGAAGACCATTCAACCACTCAACAAGTTCATCGAATAGTTAACCAAATATCACAATGTCTTGAAGAAAAGAATCACTGGATATTTCCCTTTCACGTCCAAAACTTGTATCTCATTCACTTAATACTTTATAATGATGTAGATTGTAAATTAAGAGAAATACACACACAAAAAATAAGTGTGATGATTAGAATTGTTAGATATATCGGCCGAACCATATATGTTTCTTTTTTATATAGTTTAGTTTTTATTTTGTTGTTATTAGTTCTAATTAATATTAAAAGTCCAAAAAATATGTTGCATTATTTTTTTCAGTTTCAATGGTAAATTGGAGTTTTGGATGGAAGTTATTAAATGCAGTTAAAATATCATTGATCTTGTTTGAAGGAATTGTAGTTATTTTACCTACAGCCAACATAGCGTTTAAAAAATAATACATTAAACTTTAAATTCTTCAGTACGTTATCTTCAAGATGTTCCGTTATCAATTGTGCTAAAGTCAAAGATTATAGCTAAAGCCCATTGTGCAACCGGCGTCTAATTGTTGGAATAATTTATTTTGGTATTGAAAATAATTATTCTGTTGAATCAATAAAATTGCTTCTTTGAATTCATTGTATGATAGAGTGGTGTGTTCTTTTAGTGAGTTCCAATTTAATTTTAAAATATCTGTTATCAATTCATTTGGGATATTAGTGTACATTGAAGTAACTGTATAGTGATATAATTTTATAATCATTTTTGTTTTATCTATAGGTACATTGTAATACGATTTAGAAAAATTGAAGGACGAGGCCACAGTAAATCACTTCCAACAAGAAATCAACAGAGAATTTAATTTAAGACCTTGTGTCGAACAACTAGAAGGAGAATGGTCACAGATAGAAACTGTGATGAGAGATGTAGCAAATAGGATACTAGGGAGCCCCGAGGGAAAAAAAAATGAGTGGTTTGATAAACAATGTAAACAGGCGATGGGAAAAAGAAATAAAACCAGGCAAAGAATATTAAAAGAAAACAATGAAGAAAATAGACTGAAGTATAAAAAAGCAAGAAAAGAAGTTAAACAAATATGCAGAAAGAACAAAAGAATTTACTTTGAAAGGGAATTATTAAAAATTGAAGAAGCTTATAAAAATAAAGAAGTGAGAAATTTTTATCAAGAAATAAGAAAAGGGAAAGGCCAAAACCAGAAAGCACCTTACTTTTTGAAAAGCTAATAGGGGATAAGGAAGAAAAAATAAATAGATTTGCGGAGTATTTTGAAGAATTACTAAATGATGGTGAGGAAGAACTAAGCGGAAGTGATAAGGAATCGGGGGAAGAAAATGGTCCCAAAAAAAGAGGAGGTGACAGAATGTTTAAAGCATATGAAGAATAATAAGAGTGCAGGAGACAACAATATTCCAATAGAAATTTTAAAATATGGAGGCGAACAATTTACTGAGAGAATATGGCAGTTGTTGAAACAAGTATGGCGAGAAGAAAAGATCCCTGAAAATTGGAACAAGGCGTTAATCATTCCAATCCACAAAAAAGGTCCCGAGGAAGAATGCAATAATAACTACCGCGGAATAGCACTTTTAGATGTAACATTCAAAGTTCTGGCAAAAATACTTAAAAATAGATTAGACAAATATATACCACAAAGAAAATGTAGGAGAATGACAATAAGGAGGTTTTAAAGCAGGGAGATCGACAATTGACCAAATTTTCATTATGAAACAACTTCAGGAGAATGCTTACGAACAAAATCTAAGTCTGCATATGTTATTCATCGGTTACAGACAGGCCTATGACACTATCAAAAGGAAAAAAATGTATGAGGCAATGGGAAAATTAAATATACCAGTTAAATTGAGAAGACTAGTGGAAATGACCATTCGGAAAACCGAGAGCAAAGTAACTTTGGAGGGCAGTACTTCTATCGAATTCAAGGTAGAGAAAGGTCTGAGACAAGGAGATCCATTATCCACAACCCTCTTTAACCTAGTTCAAGAAGTCATACTAAGAGAAAGAGGTATAAAAACCCGAGGTTTAATTTATGGAAATAAACATCAATGTCTAGCATATGAGGGCGACATAGAGTACTCTTGGCAAGATCCAGGAAATAACTTCTAAGCATATTTAAGCTACTGGAAGAGAAGGCGAGAGAATATGGTTTGTTGATCAACGAGAAAAAAACAAAATCCTACATGGTAATGATTAATGAAGGACAATGAGGAAACTGATATTATTATAAATTGTAATGGGAATAACAGCTACAGAATAGAAAAAGTGGAACAAATCGAATATTTGGGAGTCACTATCACAAATAAAGGAGACGAAGAAAGAGAAATAGAAAAAAGGTTAACAAAAGGGAGTAAAACAGCGGGAAGATCTTAAACTCAAAAGACACATCACGAACAGCTAAAATATAAGAATGTACCAAACAATAATAAGACCGTCAGTTTACCTACGCTTGCGAAACCTGGACAATGAACAAAAAAGAGCAGAATAAACTGGAGATATGGGAACGTAAAATGCTCAGAAAGATTTATGGTGGAATTAAAGAAAATGGAATGTACAGAAGAAGAAAAAATAGAGAATTATCCGAATTGTATAATCACACAAGCATAACCTATATAGTTAAAGCACAAAGAGCGAGATGATTGGGACATATAGGTAGAATGACAGAAGATATATAGATGGGTTCAACGTGTGGTAAAAGGTGGAGAAGGTGATAAAAAGAGAAGAGGAAGACCAAGGAAGAAATGGTTGGAGGAGGTTAGGAGAGACCTGAGAACAGTGGGAGTAAGGGACTGGCCAAACGAGGCGAGGAACAGAAAAAAAGGGAAAGAGAGAGTGAAAGATCTCGAAGCCGAGGGCCAGATAGGCCTGTAGTGCTGATATATATATATATACATTGTTTTAAGCAAAATGAATATTTTCTATAATAATTAATTATTATTATTTCCAATTATGGTTGATAGACAGATGGAGAGGTATTAACCAAAAATATCTATTGTGTCCCCTTACTTCTACTTAGTTCCTGACGAAAGTCTCAGAAACTATAGTACCTAGCTCCTTTTAGTCCTATTTCACGGAGGAGTTTTAGGATATCTGCTGGCTCCCTCTTCTATCCAGTAATCTCCTAGGTGTTATGCACTAGGATTCTTTATTGCTGTGCAATTCGCAAGTATGTGGATGGTGGTTTCTTCTTCCATGCCACAGAATCTACATTCTTCTTCCTCCACTATTGATATAGCTTCATATTGAGTAATTTTTTAATGAATTTATTGTTTTTATCTTGAAATGATTTTGTTTGGCCAAACCCAACAAAGCAAATCAAGTGAAGACTACTGTAAGAACCACGTGTTGTGTAAAGAACGCTCGTTTTTCATTTGATTCATCAGGGCGTGACGTCACGTGGACTTGTCCTATTTGTCTCAGTTAATTTTTTATAAGTATTAAGTTTTTGAAGTTTCTTTCGCAGTTTGCAGGGTGACTATTTCATCTTTTGTTCTTCAGGACCTGCTTAAATACCAGATCAATTAAGTAGGAACTTAGTTTTAATTGTTATCAGCTATTAGATACTTTTATAATGCAGCTAATGCTTTATATGCTTACCTTTGACTTAACTGTAACTTTGGAGAGTGTGATTTTAAAAAATACTCGTGCTTCGGTGATATTTTGGGCAATCCACACGTTACTTCATCTGACAGTCGCCTTGTGATAAACAAGCGTTTTCTGCATAAACCTGGTTCGCAATACCTAGTTAATTGATTTTGATTTATTGCTTCTTTTCGACGTTATTTTAATTGCATACGGATTTTAAGAACTTTACATGACTATTTATAATAAAGGATCGTTAAATAAATATAAAACCACCAAATTACAAATCTAAAATCTATCCAAATAATTGCTTATCCTCAGGGCGACTGTTATTACTGTCAACTCGTCAGTTGGTGGACATGCACTCCAGTAGCTTCATTATCAACAGATCAGATCAGATCAGCTCTCTGGCCTCTTCACTTCAATCATTTGCAGCAAATGTTTGAGCTTCCGTAGTTGAGATTGCTACTGATGCCTGTCTTTGGCTAAGCCAGGAGATTACACCTCTAACATATTTAGAAATAACACTTGTAATTGATCTTCTGGTTGTAGCATCTCTTTTATATGGAGAACAATGGGGGCCACATCGAAAATTTGATATTCTTTGTTTCTGTTGAACTGATTAAATAAATCTTTATAATTTTCGATGCCCAACTCTAAAACTGTTCAAGATGCAGGTATCAAATGTAATATTTTTGTATTTAGGAAAATGTGAGCGAACAGAAAATAAAATGTAAGATATTCTATATCTGACTTTGATGGTAATAATTTTCCAAAATGTAAATGTTCAATAACGGTTTTAGCTATAGGTATTATGTGTTTCTCGTTATATACATTCAGATTACTCACTGTCAATCCTACAACTTTTACATTTAATGTATAAATGAGAAGAGCAGCTAGGGCTGGTAATAATAAAAGTCGTGCATACAAAATAAACTTTTATTCATCAAAATAGAATTTCAAAAATGGTCTTATATTTTAAGTACACAATTCCATATTGCATACTAGAAATAATCAAATAGAAAAACAGCATACAAGTAACAAACAATTTACTATAAACAATTCAAACAAATATACAACACAAAATGAACATATGTATTAAGGAATTTACCTGAACGATAGGTATAAAAGTGGAAAAGGTACAATGTGTTTGGTTATTTTTTGTCATAGATGCCTATTTACCCCAAGTAATAATTAGATTTTTGATGTTTTCATAAGTCAACAATTAAAACTATATTACATTCGTTTCCAAGGAACATTTACAAGATAATAAGGAAGCTGTTCATTTTATATAAATCACTCTATATAGGTTGATATGTAATTTTACCATGGTCAAGGTATAAAAGTTGCTTGTTTGACAATTTTCAACAAACCTATCAACTTCAATAACCCATATTAAGCTTTGGTTGTAAACAATAAGTGATGTATATAAAAATTCCAGCAGGTCTCTTTTTTAAAGTGTCAAAGTAGGTAGGTACATTTATGACTAGTAAAAACAGCCTTTCAGAAGAAATATGAAAGTTCTTCATTTTTAAGTCTCCTTGTACATCAACTATTATATCTTTGTATCATCTACTGATGCTTAAACAATCTCCAAACATATTTTAAACAGACAAAATTTAACATTTCAACAAATTAACAATGAGCAAAGTCTTTGGAACACAACAAGAATTCAATCAGTTCTGTCAACTTTACGCTTCCATGCCTTCAACAAGTTCCATGAGAAATACATAGAAAATATGTGAACTTGATTTGCCAAAAAGATAAATGCATACCACAGCATACCATAAGGATATCCCTAAAAATAATAAAACAGATAGTCTAAGATCTGGCTGCAAATTTTTGTTCTTTTATTAAACCTAATGCAACTGAAAGATTAATTCAAGTGTAATGGATTACTTCTGAGTTGCCTATGAACAAATAGACATGACTATCTTTATTTTCCTGTCAAAGATCTGCATCTGTCAAATTTCCATTAAATAAATGAATATCTTGAAACCCCTGTATCTAACAAACTTTTCAGATTCTACATTAGATTTTAATGTCATTTTTTTTAGAATACCCTATAGGTACCTAAAATGTATCTTTCGAGGTATCTTTTTTGAGATATCAATTTAATTAAAATTTGACAGATAAACCATAAACTCATATTTAATACTGTGTACTTTTAAGGAAATATATTTACAAAAATTTAAAAACTTTAGTACCTGCCAAATGTGAATTTCCTCAAGTTCGTATTCTTCTTCATGTAAGACATATACCAAAACATCAGGTAAATAATAAGAAAGTGCATAGAATAGAGGAAAAAATCCAAAAAGAACTAATCCAATCATGTAGTTTCTTATCAAAGATACTTTATTCTTCTTGATTGCTTCTAAAGCCATGAAAGATAACAGAAGGCTGATGCACCATAGATATTCCCAACGAAGAGGCTGGAAATAAAAAGATAAATTTTCTGTTCAACTGAAAGTACAACTATTACCTTTGGTATATCCAGCTCTTCTATTTCCAGAATGAATATGTCCAGTTTATCCAGTATGTCAGCAGAGAGTTTGGCAAGCATTGCAAAAAAGAGTAAATAATGGAAAAATATGCAGTATTTTAGTCTCGACTTATTTAAAGCGCTAAAAAGAGCAATTGTTAGCATTTTATACTAGTTCAAAGATTTTGGCATATTCTCAATATCGTTGGCAAATTTATTGTAATTTGTAAGGTTAACAATCTTTACCTTGTTTGATAACGACTAGCTACCCGTTGTCTATGTTCATGCTCTGATCCATCTGTACCAGGAGGAGTATAATATAATCCTGTAGAAGCCATTTTAGTTTATTTTTTAAGAAATTTCACCTATTTTCCAGACCTCGTAAGCGATGATACAAAATTAACATTTTACAAATGTCAAATAGGATGGAGCATGGAGATCAGAGAGATAGAGATGGTGTCACACTGTGTCACACCATAGAGAAAGATACGTCACATGTCACCGTCGCATTGAAGTTACAGAACTTTAGTTCTGTGATTGGAGTGAGCTTGGAGGTAACATGTGGGTTTGGGTAAAAATATCGATATTTTTTCAATTGTTTTAGAAAATAATGAATATATTTGTATCGTCGATACTTTAAATCTCAAAATATTGATATTCGATCACTATTTCCGACTCTCCAATTTGTATCAAACTCACAGACTGCTCCAATAACATAAAGGAGGCGAGATTTGAAAAAACTACTCAAGCTGACTAAGATTAAAATTTAAACTAAGAATATTCATCTGATCATGTAACATAAACAAAGATTATATACACAACATAAATTAAAAAATTAATCAACCAACCAGACATGCGCACTCTTTTCAATCAGTTGTCAAAACTGCCAATAGTAATCCAGCCGTAAGATAACTGAAGATGAATATTAAACGTAAATTACTTGTTATAAACAGAGACAAATAAACTAAAAATTTATAAAGATGTAATACAAGCTCAAGTAAACAATAGGTTCGTTCCAACTGGTGATAGAACCGTTCTAGGTATCGTTCACGCAAGTGCTGTATCATAGAATAAGGTATAAGTAGGGGTGCTGTATTTCTTTCGCACAACCAGAGATAAGTAACCTACTTTCCTACTTACTTATCTCTGACACAAATCACCAGTAGGTGATCTGTGGCCAGGGCTGGACGCATGCGTTATGTCGAATTCATTCAAATTCATTTCTTAGTTGAAAGTTAGCTATCTTTCTTAGTTTTTTGCATGACATTACATTCCATGGTTGTATTATTAGTTTAAATAAATTTAAGTTTTAATTTTCGTTTGCATGAATCCACCTTTTTTCTCGTTCATCAACGCCGATAAATATCAGTGGCGTTAGGTATCAGTATCGTTCGAGAAAGTTCTGAAATTCGACAAGAGAGGCCGCTCACATCACATAAATCATCTCTGACAAATGTCATCTCTGAATTGACTGTCATAATCATAAATCACATTAGTAGAGGTTAGAGGTCTCTTGATGGTCTCTTGTAGGGGCATAAATAAATACCCACTTTATTTCATACTTTATCTTCGTTTTAGTTAGTGTTTTTTGTAAGTTGAAAATAATATATTAAGCAAATTATGTCTCCTAATCTAGAAAGTTTTATTAATATGTCTACTGTTTTGACCTTATAGAACCCCTCTCTGATCTCGTAAACCCCACAGAATGGCAGTAACTATTAAGGAGATATGTGATAATGTTCGGCTGGCTCGAGAAATGTCTATGTTAGGGAATTACGAAAGTGCCGAAGTTTACTACGAAGGATGCTTACAAATGATTTCTAAACTAATTTTGATTATAACAGAGTCTCTTCGAAAAAACAAATGGCAACAGGTAATATTTACATTTTCAATATTTATTTTCTTAGCAATAGTGAATACCATTAATGCTATGATTGTAGGTACAAAAGAAAGTTAGTACTGAGTACGAGCATGTAAAAGTACTAAAGACGATGCTGCAAACTCTACGTTTGGAGACTAGTATTGAAGTTCCTATTGGGGTTAGAAGAAGAGATGAGCCAGTTAGAGATTTAACAGAAATAACAAACTCAGATCCATTTTTACATAATGATCCAGATGTTTGGCCTCCTCCCACACCAGTAGACCATAAGTAATATATTTGTTGTCATCAAATATAGATTTTCAAATAGATTCTAAGTATATATTTAAAAAAATAATGAATATGTAAATTCTATTTTTCTATTGTTTAATATACATTTTTTAATTTTTTTAACAGTAATGGTCCAAAATCAAGGATATCGAATGTGAGAAGACCAGAGGTCAAAAAAGGCCCAGTATCAAGAGCAGGTTCATCTACAGCTAGAAAATCAGAAGTGACCAGACACTCTAGGTCTATTAAAAAAGAGGAAAGGCCCACATCTTCAAGATCTGAAAGGATTATAGATAATAAACCAGAAAGAGATCACAAGGATTCAGAAAACATTGATAAAAATGAGAAAAGTGAACCAGATGATGAGAAAAAGTTTGAATGCCATGGTATGGAGAGAGAATTAGCTGATACTTTAGAAAGAGACATTGTGCAGAAAAATCCTAATATTCATTGGGATGATATTGCTGATCTTCATGAAGCAAAGAGACTACTTGAGGAAGCAGTAGTGTTGCCTATGTGGATGCCAGATTTTTTCAAAGGTATTTACATCCTTGTAGAATTAAAAATGGAGGTAAATCTGCTGACAAGTACTGAACAATGAATGAACATATTTTCATGCATCTAAGGAAATAAATGGCAAGATAAACCAACTGTTGACACTGCAGATGTCTAGACGTTCTGACTTTCAGAATTGGAAATATTATGTGAATTCAATTAAAACCAATTCAACTGTTTTTGAACCACATTGATATGATCAATATTAACCAATATGTTTGTATTGCTAATTTTTATAATAATTTTTTGTTAGATTAAAGTTGAGTCATTAAATTGTAGATTGACTACTTGCAAAATATGACTAATTTTAGTAAATTACTTCAAAATAATGAAAATTACTTCCACTGTCTCACTTTTTATTTTGTCCCTGTGTCTATTATATTTTCTATCACTCCTTATTTTATTAAATTATTCCACCATTGTCTGAGTTGAGCAAGTTTTTATAGACCCTAATATTCACATGTCCATTTATTGCTACCTTATGGTGGGGTTAAGAAGCTTGGTTTCCAGTATGTTTTCTTGTGACACAATAAATCTTACTTACATTCTACATATTCCAATTATTAATATAAATGACATTTATTATATATTGTAATCTCACAGAAATTAAATTCTTTTACCTAGAATTTCTATGATCAAATTTAGGAGTATCTAATAGGTTTTATTTTTTAACTTTACATAAGGTCTGAGTTAAAATTACTGTTCAGAATTTAATAGAACTGTATTGGTAAATTATAATGAAAGATGTCTGTTTTATCTCATTGCTAATTTAAACATGAATGGAATGTGGTATGTCTATCAGAATATCTGAGACTGATGATATCTTCTTTTGAATGAAACAGATCTCTGGTTAGTAGTCAGTTAAATGGGCTAGAGCACACATTTAACACTTGTGGTATAGACAGTACTACCTTAATGTAAAATACAGTTGATTAATTGATCAGTCAATCAAAATACAGTTTGTTTTTAGGAATAAGAAGACCTTGGAAAGGTGTACTTATGGTTGGACCGCCAGGTACTGGAAAGACCATGTTAGCAAAAGCAGTAGCCACAGAATGTGGTACTACATTTTTCAATGTCTCTTCATCTACGTTAACTTCAAAATATCGAGGTGAATCTGAAAAAATGGTTAGGTTGTTGTTTGAAATGGTAAGTATTTTTAAATATGTAACATATTAAACGCACATTCTTTGTTGAGCATTTTTTCATTGTAATTTTAATAGCAACTGACTTTCAAGTGCTTTATTGGTAATATTACAAACCCTACATTTAATAAGAATGCCTAATAAATTGATATATATTGAGTACCTATATTATTCTATTTTTTACTCAATTAAGCATTTACTTGAGAAAAATGACATGTTGAAAATATTTTCTATTATTTATTGATATATTTGAGAAGTTTTTTATATAAACAGTAAAATTCAAAACTTCATTGAAGCTGTTTTGATCATTATTAATCCCTAATTATGCACTATCATTATTTTTGGGAGCTATTTTCTACCTTTTGTAAAGCTTCTCTGGGTTAAGTGTGGATTTATATTCATTCATATAACATAGTCAGACATAACATATACTACATATACTCATAATTTATTCCAATATAAATTTGGCTGCCCTTTCAAAAATAATTTTTGTATTTAAAAGATTAATACACTGTTTCTAATGCAGTTTTTTGTATAGGCTCGATTCTACGCTCCAAGTACAATATTCATAGACGAAATAGATTCCTTATGTTCAAGAAGGGGTTCAGAATCGGAACATGAAGCCTCAAGACGAGTGAAATCAGAGCTATTAGTTCAGATGGACGGTATTACCGTAAACAATGACGAACCAGGAAAAGTTGTTATGGTTTTAGCAGCTACCAATTTCCCTTGGGACATAGACGAAGCGTTAAGGCGGAGATTAGAAAAACGTATTTACATACCTCTGCCAACTATGGAAGGAAGAGAAGCACTTTTAAAAATAAATTTAAGAGAAGTGAAATTGGATCCTGATATTAATTTGACAACTATTGCGAAAAGGTTAGATGGTTTCTCTGGAGCTGATATTACCAACGTCTGCAGAGATGCTTCGATGATGTCGATGAGAAGAAAAATATGTGGACTAAGACCTGACCAAATAAAACAGTTGCCTAAAGAAGAACTTGACTTGCCTGTAACTATGAGAGACTTTGAAGAAGCTTTAGTTAAAAATAATAAAAGTGTTAGCAAAGAAGATTTGGATAAGTATGAGAAATGGATGAATGAATTCGGATCATCATGATTGGGATTTTAACTGATGTATTGAACTTTTATTTATTTATTTTAACTCTAATTTTTTATAGTGAGCTGCATTTTCTGTTAATATCCGATAATTTATTAACAAAAATTCTGCTATTATTCAGATTCAAAAACTTATCTTTTAGCTCTCTTGAATGCCAAGGGTTTTTGTACTAAGTGAGGGTTAAATTTAAAATAGATATGAATCCTGCAATATCGAAAGTTCATATTTATCATCCTTTATTTCCTAATCTTAAGCGTTAATGTAACTTTCGATGAGGACGTCTATAAAAATTATAAAATCTTTCAACTCTGCATACAAATTCTAAAATAGTTTGTTACTAACATTGACTTATTATATATATTGCTGGGGGTGTAATATTTGACTTCTTAAATAAATAAATGAACCTCTCTGTTTATTATGATAAATTTTGGATAAAATAAAATATTAATACTTTTTACAATACCCTGGTTGTGAGATGCTACGCTTCGAGACAAGTCATAGGGCGAATCATAGATTCCATTATACATTACAGGGGGAAAATACGTTTCAACAGTTTAATTTTAAATGTATTTTTATATAAATTATTTGGAAACTTGAGTACAGAAAATAATTTTTACACAATGTTGTCTTCATTATTCTTATTGTTGGCTTTACTTGCTTGCCTATTTTTATAATTTAACTTGAAAAACTTTGAAGACGCAAAAGTAGCAACGTGGCTGGGGGTTATATTAGTAATGATTTAATTTAAAATAAAATAGAAACGTTTCAAAAAATATTTCTTAAGTATATTCAAATTTTACGTTAAATATTCATAGCACTGCTAATTCTTTTGAACAATAAAAACCTAACCAATTTCTAGTGTTATGTTCAAATAAAATGAAGTAAGCTATTTTCCGCATGAGATAAGCTATTGTATTAAAATAAGTGGCACTTTAAAGGCGTTTTCAAATCTATCCAACCATTTTTAAGACTTCCAACATTCAAATTTGCTTTAATCTATTTAATAATCTTTATTATCATTTACATCTATAATGTATAATTTTGACACTCAAATAATGCTTGAACTAATTTGTTTCAATACTGAAATAGCCTGTGTTTCATATAAACTAAAGTGTCTCCATTTCTACTATAAATATATACCAGAAGATATCTGAGAAGGTCGCCAATTTTCCACCCCCCTAAAACCAAATCTACAATAAATATTACCAAACTATCTATTTTTTAAAAAGATTGAATTACTTTTTTAGTAACAGAAAAATTTGCAATGTACAGTTTATAATAAATTCTTGGCAAAAAAAATTGAGATGTTTGTATACAAGTAAACACTTTCTATTTTATACTTTTTTAGTCTTTTTAAAATGTTAATTACTATCATCGCCGCTTTGTTAATGATCTAATAATAATAATGAACTCTTAGGTCTAGTCTGCATGAGCTAGTAGCCTGAATTAAATCCGTTTTTCCACTCCATAATGTACATTAGTTGTTTTTGATGGGATTAAATTTTTAAATATTAAACCATATCACAAAATAAAATTCTCGTGGCGCAGATTAACAACGTGTCTTGTACATCTGCAAAAACTTGAAATCCGTTAATCCTTTAGACAATTTCCTCTGGACCAGAAAGACGTTAATCTTACTTTTCGTAATAAAATAGTTTACCAATTCTTTTATTTGCAACAAAAGCATATGTTTACAGTAATATTATTGCAATAACTATGGTTTTTCGTATTAAAATTTGAATTATTAAAATTTTTGGTTGTTTTCAGTCGTATCCAGATATTTTCAATCCGGCTTGTGTTTTTAGTTGCTTTCAGTTATTTCCAGGATTTTTAAAAGTTTCATTTGTCTGGTGACTTCCATCGGTTTGACTGGAACTTGGACATTATAAACGTTACTACATTAGATAGTCATAAAAAGCAGCACTTTTCTAAATTTGATTAATATTTAAATAATTCATAAAATTACAGAAAACGTCTCACGAACAATTATGTCAAAGTAGACAAATAAATACTTCTGGTGGTTATTATTTATTTATTTCTTTTAGTCTGAATAATTGTTTTTTATTTGCTACCAACATTAATATACTTTGTACGTGTGTACTACAATTATTTTTGTTTATTTCAATTTTAATTATATATATATATATTTTATGTTATTTTATTACCTATATAAAAAATTGACAATTGATTTATTTACTCTGAGTTACAAATTGTTGTATAAAGGAAATCCCAAAATGTACCCATAAGTAGTTAATTATTTAACCAAAGTTTAATTGTAGATTATGTTTGCAAATAAATTAATTCCGCCGTTAGAAAACAATATCATTTTAATAAATATGATATAATAAAATTTATTTATTATTACATTGTGTTTTATTAGTCCTTTGCCCGTGACTCATTTAATTGATATCGGTGTTTAATCAGTTGATTGATATGACTTGGAAGTTTATTTGAATGAGTTCTTTGCACAAAATTCTTGATGAGTTTGCTAAAAAGTATCTTTCAAATTTATTATGGAAAATTATAATTTGTTGACCACTTTTTATGTAATTTGAATTGAAAATATGATTAAACTGCCAATTAACTTTTTAATTTTCTACCATTAATGCATCACAACGAAATAACAAGAACGTTATAAATCGGAGAAGTTACAAATTTTAATACCCTATCTTTTACTATACAAAGTATATATCTTCCAAGTCTCAGACAGGACTGTTAAAGAAAAGAAGCTATTTTCCAAAAACTAGTAGGTATTTACAAGATCAATGATTAAAATTACATTGAAATATAATGGTACCTAAATTGTTAGTTTTGCTTATAAGAATAATACGTATCCATTTAATGTTTACAAATAATAATCTTGTTTTAATTATAAGATTTTGAAAATTTAATTAGATATTATACTGGTATACGAAATTCAACTTAATTTTGTTTATCAAATATAGAGCTGATATTTAATTAATACCGAATCAACTAAATTTAATATTCTCTGTGAATTAAAGTGCTAAAATATGTATTGAAATTATGTTAGTTTATTGTTAGGTTAACAATATAGACGAGACCTATTTTAAAATTCCACCTTTTAAGTAAGAAAGAAACCAGGTATATGTTTATTTATCTCTGATTTTAAACTGCTTATCTTAAATATGTTTGTTGTGCCTTTTAAATAAGTTTTTTTCCTTGAATAAATGCAGTAATTTAAACATATGAATCAGCGAGAAAGTACCTAGTCAGGTTAATAATTTGAATTGTCCCGCCATTACGGTTCCATGAAAAATACCGCGTTTACAAGTCTACGCTACGACACAGCGCCACAGTGGCGTAAGAATAAGCAGATGGAAAAATAGTTCTTACATTTTCGACGAATTATTTGGTGAGACTGTGACAAAAATTAGAAAATTTTATCGTAAAGTGTTCCCAGAAGTGTTATTGATAAGAGAATATCGAAATATTCGAAATTATTCAAGGATAAATAGTGAAATAACGAAGTAAAATGTTGGCGTAGGAATCGGACCTCTACCCATAACCGCCATAACCTCCATTCGTGTTATTGGAGTAGATACGGAATTAAGTTGTGTGTCAGATGTGTCTACCAGTTTGGATTATTCGAAAAGTTATATGGTTTTATTTATTTTCAGCGTAAAAAGGGTGATTCAGTGAGTAATTTATTATGTGTTTGAAAGAATTAGGGTGCAAATTAGATGACCAAAATGAAGAAAAGCTTCCGTTGTTGACTATAACGGCGGGGTGTTGGCAACGATCGGCCGTGCTAGATCGCAGCCGTTTTTCTTAACATGGCTGCAACGCAGGCCGAAAAGCAACAAAATGACGTGAATAGTGATAAAGTGCAGTCAGATCAGCATCTGAACGTGCGGAATTCCTTATTGCAAAATGGGACCGATAAGAGTAGTGTTCGTGGAGGTGGCGGTATAGTGCATACAAAGGCTAAAAACACCGGCGGCAAAAACATCGCCATAGAAATGAGTCAATACCGACAGGATAACAGCGGTTGCGGTTCAACGACGGTTCCTGGACAGACAAACTCTAGTTCGGGCCCCACGTCCACCAGTGTCCCTGGTCCAACATCCGAGCCTAGTCTTGGCGGAGACTCTGAACCGTCGGCTGGGGGCACAACCACCGCTTCAGACTCAAATATCTATTCGACGGAGGGCCCTCCGGCCCCTTCGCCAGCTGCCGCCGACGGCCACGGTTACGGTTTTTCTTACGGGAGAGACGTGCATAATAGCGGAGAAAGTGGCATCCACGCTTTTGGGCCGCGACAACCATTTGGGGCCCCAAAACAAATGCCCCCACATCAGCCTCATCAACGGTTTGTAACGGGACCGTCGATTTCCCAGCCCTCGGGTCCAACGCCTACGTTGAATCAACTATTGCAAAGTAACAATAATACTATGCCTCATCGATATCCTAACAGTTATGGTCACCCTGACCAGCATTATAACCAGGCTTGGCCGCCACAGAAGCCCTTACAGCAGGTTTATGCTCCAGGTCCTCCAGGAAGCGGAGGACCAGCTCCAGTGGGTGCTCCGCCAACATCGTCGTATAGGACACAGCCATCGGTAAGTCATTTTTATTAAATTTTTATTAGTTATGTTTGTCAACCGCCCTCGTCGTCGTGTAGGGACACGTGTGCCGTCTCCTAAACTGTAGGTCTTAGCAGGAGAAGCCACGTGCTGAAGTTTGTTTACCATTTCACGTCGACAGGACCGGCTCAGGCAACCGAGTATCAATATAGATACTCCCGAATTTGTATCCTAATGTTAATTCGTATCTACCATGCAACTTTCGGCCTTGAACTTGCTTTGACACTCGATTATGTACCTCCCACTTTGTTATTATGCAATCAGCTGACGTGTCGCAAACGTGACGTCAAACACTTCCGCACACCCACATAAATATATTTGGAGTTTTCTATAAACCTGTAAACCCCTTTAACCCTAAAACATGTCCCATATTATCTATACATCTGCACGATTTCTTTTCGCCGTGCTTTTATGTCCTGTCGTCAACATTCATTCATACATCCCTACACTTTATTGGCTTTTTAATATGAATATTTAGAAATCTAACCAATTTTATGAGTTGGGGTCGTTTATTGTAAGAGATCAAATAAAACCTGTTTTCATTGTATAATTGAATTGTAAACAACTTTGTAATAACTTAATTTACTGGTTCAATACATTCAACTATCTATAAAATCAAAACATTGAACCACGTGTAGATAATTTACCTAAAAAAATTTGCTCGATTTTTTATTTTAAATTTCAGATAGATGCGCATTCCAAAATTACTTTTATTACGGTAACAAATTGTATTTATATACAAACAATTACATAAAAGTACCCATGTTAAACAATTCTAGCTAAAAACAAAATCAATATTATTGTTATTATATAATTATGTCAGGTTCGTTGTTGTTATTTGTATAAAAATGATTATATCAGTGTTTACTCAATTACTAATGAACAATAATTTAGATTTTACCAAAAACGAATTCACCAAGCACCAACTTGAAATCATTTACTCGTATAAACAATGTTATGATAACATTGAAGAAATTAATATAATTTTTTATTTCCAATCAACTTTCGTGTAGGAATCTGCAATTAAAAAAGTAATGTAATACACGATGTCCCAAAAAACAAGATTCGTAAATATTAAATATAAAAATTAAATAGGATTTATAATCTACATACACAATACATTCCTTATTTTGAAGAAAAATAGCCTATTAACACAGTTTAAATTCATAGAATTTTTATAAATTATACTATACACTAAATACTAAAAATTCCTTCAAATTAGTCCATGAGAACAGTGCTTAATTGCTTAATCCTATTTTCTCCCCTAAATTGCACGGTTTCATTTGACAAGAGGAATAACGTAAATCGTAACAAGAAATACGGCGAAAAATCAATTTCGGGAGCAACACACAAGATAATGTGATTATGATTTTTTTAACTAAATGTTTCTATATCCATAATTTATTTGAAATACAGTAGAAACGGTGGAGCTTTACCATCACGTGACTGTTACTATACGTATAGTAACGTATATATGTATACGTATATACGTATAGTAAAGTATAGTAACGTATATTCGTATACGTATATACGTATGGTAACAGTCACGTGATGGTAAACCTCCACCGTTTCTACTGTAGTTGAAAAATATCAATAACTCCAAAAAAACTATAGTTATTAAAATAGTTGTATTTTCTCATCCAATAGAAAAAATTAGTCCTGCAATGAACATTATGCTCATTAAATTCCCTTGACGAGTCGAAGATCTGCGTCTTCCAACAACCTTCCCAACTGTCAAATATATTTCCAGCAATATTTTTTATTAGTGTTGAATGTCCCTAACGGGATTTCCCCATTTTCCTATGGCCAAGAGTCAGGGTTGTGTGGATTGCCCGACACATATTACATGAGATAATATAATCTGTTTGAAAAGGCAATATTTATTAACATTTTACGATGTACATCTCGAGTTTATTGAGTGTAGTCGAGAGTGTAGTATTCATGTAGCAATTTGCACTTAAGATCAACTCATTTAGGTATAATGTAGCCAGACTGTGTCCACTCACAAATCGTAGAGTAAAATAATATTTCTTCCAGATCCTGTTTATATAACTGACGTGGATTAAATATCCCTTATATACTGATGTTCACATTTATACTCTTTTAAAAGGACCTTTCCCACAAATATGAAATATTTTCATTTTCCTAAATATAGTGGTTTTAAAATGAACGAGAATTCAAAACTTTTAACTCGGTTAATGTTAAAACTTTCAGCCCACAGAACATAATATTGTTATGGTATAATATGTTTGTTTCTGTGATAATCTGTTTTCGTCTTTGTTCCAATTTTACAAACTGGCGTGGTATTGTTAAAACTTTTGAAAGCTGAATTATCAAAATTCCTTTTAAATCCTATTATTATGTTATTATACAGTAGTAACTAATTACATATAAAGTCACAATGTCTCCTAAAATGTGATATACTCTGTACGAAAATAATATCTATGTTGGATCAAAAAGCAACCAAAATAAACCGACATAGATTCGTTTTAAAATATCATCACAATTTTCGTCGAGATTATGTGGCATTGAAAAATATCTAAAGATATAGATAATCCAAATGAAATAGGTGGGAACCATGCCCTTCCAGTATTATTTTTTGTAACAACTACAGTATTCAGTAGTGGATACATTTTTAGAGAATTAAATTGCTTTAATTTCAGTTCAAGAGTAAGATACCTGAAATTATTGTAGTGTGTACAAAAGTCCACAATAAATGAATAATGGATACACCTTGCAAAAATTAACTTAATTATGCTCGCTCGAAATGTAGAATTATGCAAATGTTAACTTGCATTTCTCTGATGTAACTTGATAGCGGTATGCCATATCATTTTTTTTTGTTTATTTTATCTAGTAAAACGACTTTTTTTAAATTAAAATACGTATAAAACATGAAAAGGAATTTTCTATTGCGTGTCAAAGAAAAGGACATTCTTTTATTGATAATAAAGATATTATTGATTCACTTGTATGAAGAGTTTTTTTCTCTTGATAGTAGTTATTGCTATTGTGGATATAAAAGTATTTTATTCACAGACAAGTACTTTTTTTCAGCATTACTGACCCTGTATCTCTTTGTTTCTTTATTTTATCTACACAAGTTATACAATTAAAAAATATTCCTAATATTTTTTGTTAGAAAGAAATTGAATAAAATAAATCCCGTTCGTTCCCAAATCACTTACAAATTAATATTATTTTCTATATTAAAACCGTACCACAGATTTCTTATACATATATTTTATATATTTTGTTGTCTTCATGCAATTGATTTGTATAATATATTGTTTTTAATAGTCATGTTGGTGTTTCTTAAAATTAGATGGCGTATTTGTAAAGTAAAAATCACTAAAATCGCTCTCCATTTCTCAAAAAGTTAGAAGTTTAATCAACTCAACAATTATAAAAGTCAGAGAGCCACAGCTTACTATGTTAGCTTTATTCGTAAGTCAAAAAACGTATCTAAGAATCCCGAAGTTGAAATTTTTATTTAAAACCTAATATAGAAATAACATTCATAATTGATTTTTCCCAGAATACAATATGTACTTATTTGTCGAAAAAAATTAATTTTCCATAATACGGTTCTGTATAGAAACGTCAAACTTCACCTTCCTCGTACGTTTTAATTATAAAGGTTGTGTGCAAACTATCGTTAACCAATTAATTTTTTTGTCATAATTTCAAGATAAAAATGATTTTAAAATAGTTTATTTTGAAGTATAATTTCATTTGTTTATTTTAAAACTAGTTGTTTGTGTTTGGGTGGCCTTGATCTCACATAGAGCATCGCTGGTATTTGTACTTCTTGTAATCATTAGTTGTTTTTTCATTATCTTTGAACGACGGCGACGTGTAGTTTACAATGAGAATTTTACTCCTCTTCCCTCAATGCTCTTGGAAATTCATATTGTGTGTGTATGTAAAGGGAAAATGGATCGGAAGCAGGTCATTTAACAACAGAATTTTGTTGAAATTTAATTTAAATATTAATATCGTTATTTTTATAACATTTTATAACATTCACTAGTAAAAGTTGACCAGCTATCTCTGCTTAGAACTTGAGTGAGGGTTAAAGGCAGGCAGAAGATTTGTTTAAAAAGTGACTGAATTAAACTGACTTTAAATTGTTTTTGCTGAATGGATTCTCATTGCAGCTACAGGATGATGGCCGTATTATACCTAGCTTGTCAGATGGGTCAATCTTTTCGCCTTAATATAAACATTTTATTTTTAACACAACTTTTACAGAGTAAGTTACAGAAAATTCCATATTCGAATTGTTTTAAAAATAAGATTCTAATAAAATTGAAAATTAGTAATTACTGGTTACTTTTTGACATTTCATAGCCTGTTTCAGTATAACTGTAACACAATGTACCTAATTGAGTAAGGAAATGACAATCTATCTCCGAAGTCACATAAATGTGTGAAAATCATTTTTATTCCTTTTCAAATTTACGGTGCAGTTAAAAGCTATTTAATTGCTGTTAGGATACGGATTTTTTATCTGTTCATGACCCGGAATCGAAATTTATTTTTCTATGTTCCTTGTCAACACTGGTTTTTCATTTAATTAATTATACAACTACCATTATTAGCATGTTACAAATATCTAAAATATATCAAAACTGAATGATTTAATGTATAAATTACTCGAGAAACAACTTCCTGTTATTTTATCTTCATTCTCCACTATAAATTTGTATTAGATAAAAAATAACAATGCGAAAAATAGTGAATAGGATAGGAATGATTTCAACTATTACTTACTTGCTTTCAAATAATTATAAAAAATTTATTCTGGAAAAATTTGGACACCATACATATAAATGTATGGTTTAGTAATAACTAGAAAAGTATTTTAAAATTACTAATTACCTTCCTTGTTACAAAATTATTATAAACACAATTAGTCATCTTTGGATTAAAACATAAATCTGCGAGGATGAATTGAATGAATCGAGGATCATCTAAAAATAGAAAAGACCTAACAGCTGGCAAGTTTTAGGTCAAAAATATTTTAGAAACATGAATAATGATATAATGGAAACAAATAAATGAATAAGTAATTATAAATTTCCAAGCTTGCTTAAGCTATATTGTTATCTGTCAGGTGGGCAAACACATTTTGTTAAAAATTTAGTTGTCATTTATTAAAATAAATTCATTTGTACATACAGGCATGAAAAATTGATTTGGAACGAATTCAATAAAAAAGAGAAAGGAAAATTGTTGGAAAAATACTAGGCATAATTGGCACTGACAATAAAACGTATTAGGCCGGTAGTCCATGACACATGTAGGCTTCATTATTTTATATGGATTTTCACCATCGAGTTTAATGTGAAAATCAAGTAGAATAAGGCTATTCCCCAAGACCCAAACTTGCTAATCAACGCTACAGGGGACATTGAAAATCTTGTAATTTTCATGAAAACTAATGGATGTCCTTGGGTACTACTTTATCATCAAAAAAACATGGTACAAATCCAAGCAATACTAAGGGTTGATAAGGGAGGGTTAAAAAATGATAAAAAGGTGGAAAAAAATACAATTAACTAATGTATGCCGAAGATTTTGCTATCTTAGTAGATGTTAAAAACATTAGTGGCATACATTTTACGGCGATACTTCATTTGTTAATAATTTTCCAAATATGATTTTCAATGTCCCCTGTAGCGTCGATTAGCAAGTTTGGGTCTTTGGCAATAGCCTTATTCTACTTGTTTTTCACATTAAACTCGATAGTGAAAACGGCTTCCATTTAAAATAATGAAGCCTAGACGTGTTATGGGCTACCGGTCTATATAAGTAGTAAAGGAACAGAAGAATTTACGAACATATAAATTCTGATATGAAAAACAGAAGGTCAAAGTGTAGAATATTATGAAAATCGTAATAAAACAAAAACAATAAAGGAAGACTTAATGCAGCAGATATAACACAAGTAGACATTTCGTACATGAAAACATTCAGATCTTGATTTTTAATTGGAAGTTTCTCAGAGAATACTCTTGAAATGCCAGGAACAATTTTGTCTGACAAAAGAAGGAACTCTTTAGGGAAGAATGAAACAAATATGGGCACATAGGAAAGCAAACTTATTAAAAAAGCACTGATTGTACCTCGTATGGTCCTGTGGTTTCTCCTAATTGTATGAAACATTGGTTGATCTGTTGATTAGCCACAAAACAGCAAGGAATAGTTTTTCTGTAACTAACGTGTTGATAATTTATATTCAAAATGAAAAAAAATAGTCTTACTTTCACTTCATATACTAGGTATAATTATAATTATGTCAAAAAGAGAACTAGAGTTGTTTTTCGCGATGATTCTATTTTTTTTAAGTCAATGAAATATTTCAGCAAAATCTAAATAAGATTGATGTGAAAATTGCATGTTCAGCATACATTTATGAAACCTAACGGTAAGTAGAAATAAATGATATTAAATATTAGAAATAGGTTATAGTAAATGTAAAAGGTATAGTTTGAAAATCAACCGTAAATTTACAACGGTTTACATAAAGGAATTATGGGGTATGATTGTGAGTAACATTAGTTTGCACCGTTTCATAATTTGTCGGCGAGATAAAGAAATCTGTAAGCAGAAGCAGAACCGGTTTCAGACAAATTTTTCACCATTGCAGGATCCCGATGCACTAGCGATTTATGTATTCCCTTTTTCCGATAAATAGCAGTTTTACCGATAATTGTAATAGTGGATTTTTTTCGAAACTTCTGTCAATTATGTATTCTTTTAACAGCTCCATGCTTTGGCCCATTATTTTCTCGTTTCAGTTGCCTGTACATATTTTGTATCATTTCTGCGTAGATAGCGACTAGAACATACCATATTTCTTTCTGTCTATTGTCTCAAATCCCTACTCTCCACTTTCAGAAATTTTGAAAACCATTGGTAAAACATTTTAACAATAAAATATTCATGTTTTATACATACAACAGTGCGATATGGAATCAAACAAAATAAATAAATAATCTTCGACACTGTTTACTCTTCTAGTATATTCATTGTTCGGATCCTATAACAATATCTTCCACATCGAATGGTCGCCAAAAAGCCATAATTTTAATTATTACCAAAAAAATAGTTTTAGTCAATAACACAAAATCTCAATCACAGCAACATCTAAGAACATAATAGGGTCAATTCTATAAGAAGTGGTTAAAAATTAGCGGCAAGCCGTTATATTTGACGAAGTTTCCGCGATTATAAATGTTTTAATCTATACATAGTGAAGATTAGGATTTGAATTTTAACATTATGTGGTGTCCAATTAAGATTTTTCCGTTCATATTTTGAAGATTATTATGCATACAGAATAGTAAAATGGAGTTAGCAGATTGTCTAGTTTTTAACGATAACATTTGCTTACAGAATTGTACCTAATATCTCTTAAATAACAGAAATGAACTAAACCTACCCTGGGACGTTAACTCTATGTGAACTAACAGTTCGAGTGCATTTTTCATAGACCAATCGGAAGCTACATTGCACCAATGAGAATCACTTGTTTGCTTGTGAGTAAGTCAAGACTAGAAATGATTTATGGCTTTTTATCTTTTCGGCTTTTGGCTGTGAAACAGTATAAAATAATTCTACTCACAACTATACGCTTTAATACTTTTCTTTTTTGCAATTATGCATTGGAAAATGGAAAATATTTAAAATGAAACTCGTTTATCGAACTTTAATATGTTCGATTGAAATACAATTAACAGAAATTAGTCAATTATGTGATTCTTATTTTCGTTAAATATTTAAAACAGTTTAGTAAAACTTTATAATGAGAATATAACATGTTTACAGGTATTTATTTATATTTCGTTTATAAAATCGTGGTGGCTTGAAATTTATGAAACTATAGTATATTCATAAAGAAGAGAGAGTAATAAAAATGCAAATTTGGATAAATTTTGTACTGAGTGATCAATCACTTTTTCTTCTCTTTTAAAAATTTTCTAATGTACCTCAGGTAAAAATCCTTTATTTTTATATACCTCACCCTGTTCGACCGGAGAATACAATAGAACCCAAAACCGAGAACAATAGAAGGTAAAGGATAAACTATTCTCATAGGCGCCGCAATTGGGGGAAACTTACATTTCAAGTACCATGGTATATGGGTATTAGTAAAAAAAATAGTAAATATGTAAAAAGTTCTATGAAATTTATTAAAACAAATTACTTTATTAGAAAAAATTTATAAACTAAATAATAAAAATACATTTTAGGAATAAAAGTAATATATTATATACAGTGTGACCCATTTTGTTTGGAAGCACCCCTATAAAATCCGCATTTTTCAACCGATTTTGGTTTAGTCTTTTTTGTTAGATTCAGTATCAAAAACAGAATTTGAGCACAAATTTTCATACCATAATAGCTATTTTCAAGGCACTCTACGTTAATTTTTCTTTGCCAAAAAAGACGAAAGTATATTAGGCATTTTTTTTTCTCAAGTATGACTACACCACTGGATTCAGAATCATCACAAATGTAAACTATCAAAATTTTATAAAAAAAGTTTTATTAACAACAAAGTTATCACTAGATGAATTTGGAAAAAGTTTTTTTTTAATGAATTTTTTACTAAGAATGTAGACACATTTTAAAAATTGCAACATGGTAAACAAAAACTAGGACTCAAACATATTGCAATGTAAAAATTCGAACCCGATACCTTAACCCGTTCTGGAGTTATAGCTTCTGAGAGTAATGTAAAATTGTGCTGATGTGACGAAAATACAAATTAACACCAAATAATACATTTTGATTATTAAACTACTTAATAATAATTGAATTCTACATTTTTGTAGCCTCGACTAGACCTCCGTTAATTTCCACACATTTCTCGTATCGTTTGCGACTATGTCTTAGCGCTTTTTTTTATTTCATGTGGCGTTATTCCAGCACACGCCTGTCGTATTCTGTCACACAGTTCTGCTCTATTCCTTGGACGTGTCTTATACACTTTTTGTGTCAAAAGCCTCCACAGATAAAAATCCAATATAGTTAAATCGGGCGATCTAGGAGGCCATTCGATTAACTCGCTACCGCGACCTATCCAACCATTTGAAAATTTTTCGTTAAGCCGCTGCCTGACAATCCTAGAATAGTGTACAGAACAACCATCTTACTGAAATATCAAATTTCTTCTTTCTGCTAGTGGCAGTTCGACAGTACGTTTCTCTCAAAACAGTCAAAAATAGAATTACAAAAAAAAATTGTTATTAAATAGGTAGATACGTTTGTTTAAAAACAGTCAAAAATAAAATAGGAATAAATTACTCAGATTCATAAGAACAGTAAATGCTCTCATCATCACTCTCATTTTCGTCCAAAGAAATAATTAACGATTCCACAGTTGCTTCGATTAAACAATCAAGTTTCCACATTTTTTCTTCTACTTTTAAAACATGTTGTACACATTTATGCCAATTATCTGGGGTTATTTTTTTAACTGATTCTTGAAAAAGCACCTCCACATCCTTTAATTTATAGGTAGTATTATTCCTTGCTACATACCCTTTCATTTGAGCCCATATTAATTCTATTGGATTAAGTTCACAATGGTAAGGTGGCAGTCTTGATACTGTTGTTTCGCTTTCCAGCCATATCATCGACAACTTTCTTATTGAATTTTTTCTTTCTGGCTATTTACCAATGATAGTAGTTCTTTTTTTACCATATCTGCCACCAAATTTATGTTTTTTTTCTGTAAGCCACTTACAAATATCAGCTTTTCTCCATGGTGTGGTTGGTACTTTTTCAAGGTTTCTGGAATGGTAACTGGCGTTGTCCATTACTATTTCTGAACCAGGAGGTATTAGGTCTAACATTTGCTGAAAGTATTCTTCAAATGTATCGACATTCATGTCCTCATGATAATCGCCAGTATGGTTTGACGGAAATACCAAAAGACCTCCTTTTACAAACCCTTTTCCGTTTTCCCTTTCCCTGTCGACCAACCTTCCATGAATGCCTGTCGGGCACATTTTACATTTTTTTCTTGCCAGTGTTTGCCAACAGTGTGACCTTCACTTACCCAACTTTCATCAAGATAATATATATTTTTGCCCTCGCTTCGAAATTGCCTAATTTGCCTTAAATATTTTCTTCTCCAGCAAACTATCTCGTCACTTTCTGTTATGTTTTTCCAAAAAAATTAATCTCTCTTAAAGTTTTCCACAATTTCGTTCTTCCAATATTTGGAAACCTACGCCAATGGTACGCTCGAAAAAATGGGTTTTTCATCGTTTTATTACCCTCTCTTCTTTATGAATACACTATAGATATTTACATCTATACTTGATTATATTAATATCTTAATATGTTGAGATTAGACACTTAAAATAAAATTATTATTTCATATGGACTTTAGCGTAGAACAAACTAATTATTTTAATTGTCCCAAGGCAAAATACCTTCAATTTTTAATTTTTTGTGCAGAACAGTATTTTGTAGTGTCCTGTCGAATTACTTACTGTTCATATTTTGCAATACTTTTTAATATTGTATACCTAATGCATATGGCTTGCAAATATGTGCACGTACTACTGTCATAAAAATGTTGGTGTAACCTGTTCTTAAATTTGGAGAATTTTAACCATGTCCGAATAGCCATTAAGGAAAAATAGGGTCAAAACCGATTAATAAGTTGTTTATTGGCATTAAAACTGTGGATATCCCCCTATCAGTACATACCTATTTTTAATTAATATTAAACAAGCCGGACGACTTCGAATGTACTGTATTGAAAATGTGTGGCTTGCTAGTTAAACTTGTGTGTTTCATTCAAAAATGAAAAATCCATTAACAATCAGATTCTGTTCGATAATCTGATCTTGTTGATTTAATAATAAAACTATAAATCCCTCATTGTAAAGTAAACAGTAACAGATCCGTAGTCGTAAATATTTTTATACTAAAACTAATTTTACCAGCTAAATATTTCAGTTGTAAAATAATCATAATATATTATTAGGTATTATCTTTTCAAAAAAACGAGTACGATACGATACTGCGCTTTTGTTATCGAATTAACGACTACCTGCTGTGGGTTTTTCTCTTGAATCAATCTTGTTGTAAAGTTGAAACGAGATATGCTAGAAAGGAGTAGGTATACAATCAGTGACAGTGCAAAACTTTCTTCTTTGTTACTGCCATTCGAATCGAATTTTTGTTATTCTGTTTTAATGAAACAAAGTAACCCGAAAACTTTACAATAAACAATGTTCTTGATTTCCAAAGAATAAAATTCAACGATTAAGTACTTGTTGCCATAATCTTCTAAAATATTAATAAATTTCTTTCAACTGTGAGTCACAACTAAAACAAGGAAACTTGGTTTATTTTTGTATATACATTAGTCTAGTCTACTGGTTCATTAAGAATTTTGTTTGCAGTTATCTCCAGCGTACGGAGGTGGTTCGGCACCAAGTCCGGGTTATAGCGAGAACCGATCGAGTTGGCCAAGCGGGCCTTCGGGTCCGGGTGGCCACGGTCCAGGTCCGGGTCCTGGACCAGGCAGTCCAGGTCAAGCTAACTCATCAGCTCCAGTCAGTCAACCATCTCCACAACCATCCCAACCTCCCAGTCATTCTCCTGGACCCGGACCTGGAATGCCTCCCAGCCCGCAACATCAACCCCATCAGGGATTTCCATCGAGACCGGCACCGCCTACTACCCCCAACGCACATGGTCCTGATGCGGCGGTAAGTTTTTTTTATTCTCTAATCTTAATGGACATCACTTCGAAATATAATTTTTCGAGTCCTGGAAGATAGAAAAGTGTTTAAATTTTGTTTTTTTTATATGGTTATTTCAGTAAATGGGTAAAATAGCCAAACATGTGGAAATTATTTTTGTTAAAATCTCTATTAAAATATTCTTAGTTTCATTATTTAATTTTCGATTTAAATCATCTGTAACAAAATGTGTTAATTAACATATTTTCATCCAAGAATCGGCATATGGAAATCAGTAAATTATCAAATCGATTTTGAACGTGAGTAACCCCGTATGTTACGTAACCAGTCTGGTATTGTTAAACCAAGAATGAATGATAAACGGATGTTTCACGAAATGGAAACGCAAGACAAGGAAAAGTGTTTTTGATGCAACAAAGCATTAGGCATAACGGTAAGATTTATCCACAAAGGAGTCGTGTGTTTGTATATGCAAATGCTTAAAGAAAGGAACGGAATTTTATAGGTTTTGTAGGCCAGTTGAACGCATTTTAATCTAACAAATTTTGTCCCTAACAATTCTACTTCGTTCTTATTTGTTTTCTATATTTTAGTATCCTTTAATCCAGAGGTCTCCAACCTTTCAATTTTCTTTCGTACCCTTAAGCTTAATATTTTGTTAGATTGCATCCCTCATTTAAATATTTAAACTTTTATCAAATTACTCTTGAAACGTTTAAATAACAATAATATAATGTATACATGTTTACACATTTCCACAATTTTCGCGCACCCCAGGGGGTGGAACCGCTGCTCTAATGTGGAATTCTCTCGGTCCACGTCTTTAGCTCGCCGTTTCCTACAGAATTAAAATTGTAACAAAATTAAGATCACCATTGCCATGCAAGTATAGATTTCATGAATATGAATTTAAAATAATCCAATGTTGAAGAATTGCTAGATTTCTAAATCACTTTCACAGCAACTAGATTCATGTTCGTCAGTGAGCTATAAATGTGTCACAATTTCAATATTATTGTTAAATGTCATATATTGGGCAACTACCTTTATCGCGCGGCGGTCAGGAGAACCCTATTTAAGACGACGCTGGTACGTTTGCGCGAAAACAAGGGATTAAATTTCGGCCGATTGTACACTCCAACCGGTATCTCGCGAAATGAGGTGACGATGCGATGAAACAAATTTGAAAGTGGGGTTCCAGCAAAGCCAATCGTGCGGTAGACGTTATGCAGTGGGCAGCTCGATACTGGCCGAATACGTTCTCTCTGCGTAGTTTACCTGTAGGTAGAACCTAGTATTAGAAATAAGATTATCCTGACAATCTGACTACATCACAATTATAATTTTACGTTTAAAAACGATCATTGGTTAATTTATCGAGGACAAGGAAGATAATTGAAGAAGGAAAAATTGCCGCGTAAATTGAAAAACGGCAGTAATGGCAAGTAATCTTCCTCAAATAAAGTGTCATGAAAACTTTCCCATCCTGGAATTGAGGCGGCCGAGTTTACATACCTGAAATCAGGTACACAATTTTGACCGGCCGAGATTACTTACTCGTTAGTGATAATCGGCCCAGTTTACAACCGCCGGTCTTAGAAGAGCCATAGAGTATGATTGTTTATAGCTAGGACTAAATACATAACTTCCACAATGGAATTGTATTGAGCACTCTTGGCAAGAAATTAATTGCAGTTGAAGGATTCACATTCCGTAACAGCAGAGTGACATGATTGGGCGTTAGTTATAGAGAACGTGCTGTGCTATAATTTTTGTGAATCACAGTGAATCAACAATATTTATTAGTAATTTCGTTAGGAACACATATAATACACCTACTAAAATCCATGTATGTAATGATTTTAACTGATAAATTTATTTTGATCTTCCTAACAAAACCCGCTTGTTAACTGATGAAAGCAGTTAAAGCGTATAATAAATACTGAACTTTTCATTTTATAAAAAACATGTTAATTTAAGTACTCAATTTAGTTCACGAAATGATCGTCAATGTTAATAATGTTTAAATTTAAAAATTGTAAGTCTAAGTTTAAATAACCTAAAATCAAAATATTTGATCGAATTTTAATGCAAACCTAATTAATCTCCCACCCCTCATATTTGTCGTCAATTTTTCTCAAATGTATACCGTGTATCCAATTGTCTATAGTTATTTGGTTAAATGGAGATATTTCCTCGAGATATTTTTTAACTGCCCCATAATATTAAATTTTTGCGATGTTGTTTATTCCCTTGGCATCACCAGAAATATTACTACAATCTCGTTTGTCGAATTCCTAATTATACAAATTTATATCGGAAGAACACAAAATCAATACTGGATCACATATTCATATAAATTGCGTTACTCTGTCCACTTTGCGAGATCATACGAGGATGTATTGATATCTAGTTAGCCTAGACCAGTTCCATGCATAAACAAAATATTGCGTTACCATAGCAACGAACAATAACTCATTAGAAGTGTCAGTGTGAAGTTTGACGTCAAAAAAGTAAACCAGAGTTACGCAATTAATTAAAAGAAAAAATATGTCCACCGAAATTGTGAAAATAGAAAAATTGGAGTATCGAGCCATCATCAAATACCTGTATTTGAAAGGGTTAAGAGGTAAGCAGCAGATTTACGAAGATATGCTTAATACCCTTGGTGATCAATGTCCCTCGTATGCGACCGTGAAAAATTGGACTGCAAGCTTCAAAAGAGGTAAATTTTCCATTGAAGATGATGACCGATCTGTGTCAGTCCCCGAAAATATCGATGCAGTTCATGACATGATTTTATCAGACCGTCGAATTGGGCTAAAACGGAACGCTTTCATCATATAGTTCACGTCAATTTGGACACGAGAAAAATTGCTGCCAAAATGAATCCCCAAATGTTTGAATGTTGACCGATGTAGACTTCTTAAACCGAATTGTTACTATGGATGAGACTTGGGTACATTTCTACGATCCAGAAACAAAGCAACAATCGATGGAATGGCGACACTCTGGTTCTCTAAGACCTAAGAAGTTTCGTGTCCAAATACTCCAGTTTTTTTGGATTGCCATGGAGTAATCATGATTGATTTTTTGGATAAGGGTAGAACAATAACTGGAGATTACTATTCGATATTACTGACCACTCTACGGGAAAAAATTAAAGAGAAAAGACGCGTAAAGATATCCAAAGGTGTTTTGTTTATGCAGGACAACGCCCCTGCACACAAATCTCATGTTGCCATGCAAAAAATTCGTGATTTAGAGTTTGAATTACTAGAACACCCCCCTTATTCACCAGATTTGGCTCCGTTCGACTATCATCTCTTTCCTCAACTGAAAAAAAGTTTAAAAGGTCGTAAATTTTCTTCCACCGAGGAGGTAATAAAAGCTGTGGAGGTCTGGTTTGCCGAGCAAGAAGAAACATTT
Source organism: Lochmaea capreae (assembly GCA_949126875.1). NCBI lineage: Eukaryota > Metazoa > Arthropoda > Insecta > Coleoptera > Chrysomelidae > Lochmaea > Lochmaea capreae. Next base: position 10,891,957 of record OX421402.1, on the reverse strand, counting down.
TTTTTGGAAGGTCTAGAGACGTGACAGGTTCGCTGTAATAAATGTATCCAATTAATAGGAGAATATGTTGGGTAATAAAATATTTTGACATTGAAATTTTGGTTTGGTTCTATAGTAGGCTAAGAATTTTTCAATATACCCTCGTACTAACCGCTTCCCCTTGAATGTTAATTTGATAGGTACCGTAAATAATTACCTATATATTTTACTTTGTGATCCCATGATTCGAAGTTGTTGATTCGATTATTGTATTGTGTAATAGATATTTATTAATTTTATCGAGCTTGTTTATGTTCAATTCCCCTTTTTGAAAAAACACAAGTATTGAATATTTAGTTATTTATATTTTGTATACTAATTTTGTATAAAATTTGTGCTATCAATCATTTTCAAAGTGAAGTATAAAACAGTTTTGGTGTCTCTCAAACCCTCAAAACCAGTTAGCTCAAACACAAGAACCCAAATCATTCCGTTTTTTTACAGCACTAATATAGGAAAGTACTTATACCATATTAATTGTACTGGAATATTGCATTTTTCTCTATTTGTTAAAAGTGATATTGTAAATTCTCACGATGCAAGAAAGTCTTGTGCAACAATTGTGAGAATTTGTGCCAAATTCAAACAATTTCTATCTAATTGAATATTATAACAAAGTAACTCATCTATGTCCATGGTTTTCGATGATCAATCTATAAATTGATTTTGAGTAACCGTTTATAACGCAATCTGTAAACCCGGGTGTTGGGTATAACGTAACCTCCTATCTCTGGGAGAACCAGTGCAATTATAAGAGTGGTTTTGACCTTTGTTGTCGTCTAGTCTGATTTGCGGATACCACGTGTTTCGTATACAGTAGGTGGGGAATCCTGAATGAATTTATATTTATGATTATCGGGAGAGCACAACAATGATTATATTAAGAATTTATGTAAAAAGGATCACACAAAATCGAAGTCATGTTATGCCAGCAACATTTAAGAGTTTCCGAACAAATATTCATTCTTTTATAAAAATCTAGGAGTGACTGTAATTTTAAAAGTTTTAAGTTAAATCTGTAGGTACATTGGTCTATTTATGATTATTCTATGTATTTTTGTGTATCTACTAGTTGAAAAATTCAATTATCCTCATAATCTAATAATGGATATTAATATTTTAGAAATACATTTTGGAAATACAAATGTATGCGCAATTTCAGCTTCACTGTTTTAACTTGATGTATTTCGTTTTAATAATTCACCTAGAATTTATTTGAGCTATAATTCACTGTTTTAAAAGTGGTTAGTTATGGTGGCATCTCCTTGAATCCCATAGACTTCCGTTCTAGTCGGATTACTCGAAAAGAGCCGTAATGTTTTGTCTTTTGAATAAGAATTGCCGAGTAATTTCTTCAACTTTATTGTAATCGCTGTTTCCTCTGGAGAATAAGAAATAAAACTGATTCAAACTAGCAAGATTTCTGATGTAAATTAGTTGTAATCTACTTGAAAGTTGAAAAGTTCTTCGCGCAATTTAATGGGTAATCCTTGGAAAGTAAAAGGAAGCCGGTGCCTTGAGGTATAATATATTTTCAAAGAAACGAAACTACCACTAATGCAAATGAATTTAAAAGATTTGGTTGGGCAACTCTATAACTGTTATAAGTTATAGCACTGTATGAGGCTACTGACACAAAAGCTATAAAATTATGTGGGTAATAAATAAGTCTTAAAGTGACCTGAAAATTATTGATATTTTTTTCATGTACATCGTAAAATGGATCGTTTAGTAGACAACCTAATTTTGTTAAATTTCATGGTATGCGTAAAACCAATAAATGGTATACTTTATGAAATAAGAGTAGCTTCATAGGATCTAGACTCAAAATTTTTCATATTTTGTTTACATAAACTGTAGGCAATCTTATAATTGTCACAGTACGAGACAAATGATATTGATTGGGAAAGTTTAAATCTGTGTGTATGTTTGTCAATTAAGGAGGTCCGTGTCAAAACATTGTTTTTATTACGGGTATGTATTGATATCTAGTTAGCCTAGACCAGTTCCATGCATAAACAAAACGTCAATTCGGACATGAGAAAAATTGCTGCAAAATGGATCCCCAAATGTTTGAATGTTGACCAAAAGCGTGCAAGGGTAGAAGCATCGCGTTCGATCTGTGCTCGATTTGAAAACGATGTTGACTTCTTATACCGAATTGTTACTATGGATGAGACTTGGGTATATTTCTACGATCCAGAAACAAAGCAACAATCGATGGAATGGCGACACTCTGGTTCTCCAAGACCTAAAAAGTTTCGTGTCCAAAAATCTGCTGGAAAAGATCTTGCTTCATTTTTTTGGGATTGCCATGGAGTAATCATGATTGATTTTTTGGATACGGGTAGAACAATAACTGGAGATTACTATTCGACATTACTGACCACTCTACGGGAAAAAATTGAAGAGAAAAGACGCGGAAAGCTATCCAAAGGTGTTTTGTTTTTGCAGGACAACGCCCCTGCACATAAATCTCATGTTGCCATGCAAAAAATTCGTGATTTAGGGTTTGAATTACTAGAACACCTCCTTATTCACCAGATTTGGCTCCGTCCGACTATCATCTCTTTCATCCACTGAAAAAAAAGTTTAAAAGGTCGTAAATTTTCTTCCAACGAGGAGGTAATAAAAGCTGTGGAGGTCTGGTTTGCAGATCAAGAAGAAACATTTTTTTTTAAAGGTCTAGAGACGTTGCAGGTTCGCTGTAATAAATGTATCCATTTAAGAGGAGAATATGTTGGGTAATGAAATATTTTGACATTGAAATTTTGTTTGGTTCTATAGTAGGCCAAGAATTTTTCAATATAGAAGAGCTGTTTTTGGTGTCGAGACATCTACATTTTCATGACCAATACACGCATAGCGGTTAGTTGGACTCATTCTTTTCCCTCGTGTATTTTAGTGCACGTCGGTATGCCATGACGTAAATTGGAGATGGGAGTATGTTATATCAGCACAGCGATGTCCATACATTTCAAGTCCTATGTTGATTAGATCTGTCATCATAAATAATGGAGCATTTTCTTGACGAAATGGATTGGTTGGATAAAAATGAGAAAATGTTAAATGCTACTGTTTGCACTACAGAACAAATCTAGAGACTGAGTTCATCCAATAAACGAATATAAACACGAATTTGGTGAATTTCATGTTCTGTGTCCCGAAATCTTAACGATAAAAATTCTCTCTTTCCTACTTTTTCAATCAATAATTATTCTACCATATTTTACATGCAGATATAAACGCGCGAGAAATAAATAGGAGCTGGTCCAATACCACTGAAGAAAATCTGGAATCTCCAGATAATGAAAACACGCGTTATGGCGTGTTTAAGCGTGTTTTCGCTCTCCCGACAACACTTCATGATACCCAGTATTTTAAAATAACGTGATTGATATTTTTATAACACGTGTTAGATATATATATATATATCCGTAGCTTTAGTTGATAAAACTTCCATGACTTCCTATAAATTGTACCGACCAAAGTATTGACCATACAATAATTTAAAAGCCAGATAACTTTTTTCCTTTCCTTAGGAGCCATCGAAAGTTTTTCATAATGGTAAAATCATAAAATGATACTCGAACCGCTCGAGCGTAGCAAATTCAGCTTGCTTGGTTACGAGCAATGTTGCCAAACCATTTATTTCACTGGAAGCCTATTAGGGTCATTCGGTTTTGTACAGCCATTTTATTCTGTTGTATATTTTCGAATCAGGAAAATGATTATGGTCTATAAATCATTTAATTTTTATCAGATCCATGCCGAACCACAACGTTTGTTGTTCTTTAGAGGCATACAAATTGTTTTCATTGAAAATGTTTGTTTTTTTGGAATTATAAAATTGGGTTTGTCCTGGTTTCGCCTCTGGTCCTATTTAGAAAGAAGGTTCCTTTAAATATTGATTTTAAAATCTAAATCTTCAAGTGCTAACTTAGCGATTTCTTCAGCTCCATATTTTGGACAGATTGTTTTAATATTTACAAATAACAGTGTGTACCAAAAAATGTGCTTCAAAAATATTATACATAAGCAACTGCACAAAATACATAATATTAGATTTACAGTGTCTACATATAGTTGACAATTAGACCTATTCTTATTAAGGTGGATGAAGTTTGGTCTTAGGGTATGGATTATAATTAAATCTTACAAATATTTGAGTCTAAAGCAAATCATTTTGGAAAAAATTTGGCCCGCCAATTTATTAAGCTCTTGAATGCATGTAAGATTATTATTCCAATCTTACTGTTTATAGAATTATAAAGAAAATGATAATAGAACAGATAAACCACTATTTTTTATCAAGATAACAAAATTGACAAAGAATTGTAGATAAAACACAAATAAAAAAATATCAAGTGTTGGAATTGACTCTGAATATGGAACACGAACGATGTAAGAGAATCAATCCACATTAAATTCTAATAAATCATCCACATGGTTTCGCAACTGGCAACGCCGTAAATACGGCACAGCATCGGCAAGCTGATATTTAAACTATCGAAGCAAACGCGCCTTGTTGCCGGGCTTACGCGAACCCGCCAAGTGCCGGTTATTATTGATTGGAATGGGAAAATCCGGCAACGAGGCTGCTACAGTACGCTGCACTGCATTTTCGTTTCGGATATACTTTGTGAAGGTGGTGTTGCCACGTTGTTTGTTTGACAAAGTCCTCGGTAAGGTTCATGGAACTCTCTCGTCTCGGATGCTTTGCTGTTTTTGTTCATGTCCTAGAATTAATGGGTCTTTATATAGGGTCCCTAAAAGCTTCGTTTTGACTATTTGGTGCGAAGGAAGTAAACGGGTACAGACAGAAGAAATTCAGTTACAAAAATTACGTTTGTTATTTTTCGATTACTTAAAATTTAAACACATTATAGGTTATACATAGAGAAACACGTAAATGTTGCCAATCTACATGGTAATATTTTTTTTTGAATTTAATTTTGACACACAGGATACACTACTATCAACAGCTCTCGAAAACTAGGTCGTTCAAGAAATATTTCGGCTTAGTTTATATTATTTAGCTTACCATATCTGTCTTGAAGGGGATCTTAAACTGACCTTCCGCAATTAAGGCTTTTACGGTAGATTAATAGACGATAAAGGTTTAAATCAAATCCATATTGAAATGTAATTTTTCAAATCATCTACATATATATTTGAAGTTTAAGCTAATTCATGACGAACATGTCTTCTAAGCTTTTGCAAATGATTTTGAACAAACTTCACATGCGAAGTTTGCGGAGAATCTTTCGATTTTTTCCGACATTTGGCCGCGGACAAAAAAATTGGTGAAGTTCGACTTAATGAATAAAAAACACTTCTTGTTAAATAGGTAAATCAGGCCGAAGAGGAAATAATTGAAAAATTTTGAAAATTTTTATTAAGATAAACCGACATGAGAATCAAGATCTGCTCCACTAATTAAATCCTTTTGGTAGTTGTAGTTACTTCATCCTAATTCACATATTACATATTCACATAATTATTGTATTTTGGATGAGTCTAGCGTTGTTTAGGGTGGAAACATTTACTGACAGCCGAATAGATCCACTAACCTCAAATCTAACCTAACTTACTAAAATTTAGTAATCTGAGAGAAGAGGACGTAAAATGATTTTATCTTCCTGGTAGGAGTCAACCTGTAGAAAAGTCCTTTTTAACTGTTGCCATAAAATCTGCTATCAATAATAGACTGTAGAATTTAAACTTTCGACCATCAAATTAAAATTGCTGCCTAAAGGATACAGGACAATTTTGTATAATGAAATTACTGAAATTGGATTATTCATTTCATTCACTATCTAAAGGTGCGTACTGACTTGAGCATTTTTATGCACACAAACAATGTGTGTGAAAATTTGCTTTAGTCAGTAAAATCTTGTGCGCGCACGCAAGGTATCCGTCGGTTGTCGGTTTTTAAAGAAAGATCAAAAGGATTGTGTGAAAATTTGGACGTGTATGTCGTTGTAAATTTGTATGTGTTGTATTTGTTTGTTTAATTTCAAAATAATCAGTATATTATTCTTAATTTTGTCGAGATAAGTTGGTGTATTTAATAAAAAAAAAAACATAGCTACTTACCTATTTTGTTATTTACAATAATACTAGAAATAAAGTGCATTTAAACAAATTTAAAATGGAGTGGACCAACGAAAAGGCCTTGCAATTAATCGAAAAACACCCTATATTATGGTACGCCAAGCATCCAAAACATTTTTCAAGGAATTTAAAGCCAGATGCTTGGGAGAGAATTGCATATAACTTAAAAATGGAAGAGCATGAAGTTAAGTGAAGTAATAATATCCAAAAAATAAAATAAATAAATATTTAGCGCTCTGCTCAACTGGAGCACATATTTTCGGGCACAAATATGAACTTGCAATTAGAATTTATGTCGAAACTAAAATAACTCGCACGAACGTATGTGCGCGCAAACTGTTTGTGTGCATAAAGATGCTCAAGTCGCACCTTAATAAATAATGTACAACGGAAAATTTCAGTAGTATACATATACTATACATTCAATTATCTGAATTTCATCAAACGTCATTATTTTCTATAAAAGGCGCCAAAAAGGATCAAAATAATATAATGTACAATCCTTCTAGGAGTTTTCACCAATTCACTTGATATTTTTAAAAATTTTGTTTCCAGCTTCCTTAATAAGTACTCTAAAATGTTGTTTTTATGTGGATCGCCCTGTATATTTTTACATCACTTGGAACATTTTGAATTCTCATATTTATAGATAAAACTGTTTACTATATTCGAACTATTTGAAAATGTTTGATATATAGCACAAATTTTTTATGGTTTAAAATATCTCTGGTTAATATCCTAAATCAGTGCCGAAGGGGAAATATCTATCAATAATTTGAAAATTTAAATATTTTAATAAAATAAAATGAAGAACGATGCAAGTACATTTGCGTCAATGGTAGATACTTATTCTTTATTTAAATTTTATAATGGTGGTGGACATACTAAAAGTCCCATTACAAGATTCGTAATATGAGAGATAAGAGCGTTAAATAATTATAGTGTCCAGTTAACGCAAATAACACGTCATTATTCTATGCGCTCGTTTCCAACCGATTCTCCTTCCATTGTCGCACGTACTATTTAAATTCTTGAGATATCCACCTAAAAGTCAAAGTCGAATTATAACTATTTCTTCACATAATTATTAAACGTAGAATAATAATAAAAGTTCTTAATTCACATATGAACAACCCATCACTCAACAACAAACAGTTTCCATCTAGAAAGGATGTTTACTGGACGCATCTGAGACTTAAAATGGGATCAGTTGCCAAGCAACCGGACCTTTTCTACTGTTTTCTATTGTTACCCTTCTGCTTTGAGCCAACCTTACGTTTCTAACATTCCATTGAGACGAATAGTGTCTTTTCAAGTCACTTTGAGTGGTTTCTAAAGTTAGTATATATTTTAAATGAATATCAATTTAAACAAAACTATACAGACTTTCAGAGTAAATGGAAAAATTGTACATTGATGATTGATGATTTAATTTGTTTACTGAGCATTTATTTTCAAAATCTATTGGGGCGCCTTGTATAATGAAAGGAGTCGAATTAAAACAAAGCAACAAACGTGAACGTACATTTTAATCAAATGATTTGCATCCACTTTATGACAATTGCATAATATTCCTTAATCTAATAATGTTTGAATTAATATTAAAAAACTTCCGAGGAATTAAAAGCGTTATATAAATATGATTTTATGAGTAAACAATGAGTGAGTTGATATTAGATAACCATCCCATTTGTTGGTGTAGGTCAAGGCGTATGTATATTTTAAATAAAGTTTTGTTTACTATGTTTACAGTATCTTTAATCGAATCGTGTTCCGGTTGTTTTTTTTTTATTACTGAATTTGGCACATTTACAAAAATAACGCGGCAGTTCTCATGACAATTGTTTGAGCTATTCTTAGAACTTCAACTTATTGGTGGGAGGCATAAAAACTTGCTGAGTTTTTCAGAGTAATCAAGAGAATATTGGTTTTTGATACCAACTAATAGAACAATTCAGTTAATATTATATTGGAAGCACTACTTCACTCAAATAAGATTTATGTGGAACTTATAGTCTATCTGAATATTGTTTTTTTTTTTTCACAAGTCCGTCTGACAAAGTCTCCGATAACACTTGGTTTAGTGTATTTTTGGTCGTTTTTTTCCATAGCATTCAGTCCAATGCCTCTGTGCACTGAACCTGTTTGTACAGGTTCTTAGCTGGGTTTTTGCTATAGGTACAGTTCTGCGTCACCAACCAAATACTGGCTGTTTTTTACGATCCAGTTTCTGGCATGTGTACAGTATATTATATTTCACTATCTACCGCATTATCTGCATGTACGGTCGGTCTACGTATAGTTTTAAGTTGTTCAGGTGTTCCTTTACTGGTGCATTACTTCAAGAAACCAGTTCTAATTATCAGCGGGTTTCTGCATAGTTTGAGCAGTTCCGCTGTGCCTTCTCCTTACCATACAATCAATCCAGCAGGCCACAAATCTTTCCTTGTCACCTTTATACCTTAGCGACCGGATGATATATTCTAAAAATATGTTATAGAAATATCCTTCAATGTGTATGTGGAGGTCCCTATTATCACCTCTTTATTATCCAGCATATACTCTTCTCTGAGTTGGTGTAACGTTGTTTCTGTAGAGTACCCTGCTCTGTATAGGCGTATTGGTCTTGGTGATTTTTCTAAAGTTGTAAGTGCAGATGACATACGATTAATCGGCCTTGGAGACTTTCTTTTCCTATCTGTCTTACCCAGGAGGTTATCCTAATATATATCCAGGCCTTTGGTATACACCCAAAGGCCTGGCTGCTTCTAAGTATGCTGCAGAGTCTGCTGTCAAAGTGTTCCGTGGTCTTCTGCAGCATTATTGGATAAAGTCCTTCAATTCAGATTCTATTATTTATAATTGCTTCTTTTAAAAATGTTATCTAATCTCACCGAATGTTTTATTGCCAATGAACTTGTGGACAAAATGGATGAAACTGTAGATGTCAACATCGGAAATATAGATAGGCAAGTCTAAAGAAAATTGTGCTAGCATATTGAATGAATTTGCAGATAAGGTCTCTTCTTAAAACCACTGAAGAGCCAGTTGTTTATCATCCATATCGAATGCCAGAGACAGAGAAGAGACTATTGAATTACATTATTGTGGATCTGTTAAAAATGAGTACCTGTTGCCTCTGATTGGAGACCAGATAGACATATGAGAAGGCAATACATCTTTTCTTACCCTTGATCTCGCATCAGGATTCTCATAGAAGAAACATCGATAGAAAAAACTGAATTTGTAACTTCAAATAGATATTTTGAGCTTGTTCGCATGACATATGGAATATCGAACACTCCGGTAGTTTTCCTGTACTTTATAGACAAAGTATGAGGTAACCAAAAAAACAGTATTGCATATCTTTATAAGGATGATATAGTTATATCAACCAAATATATCAAAGAAGGGTTAGAATGACTTCGCTTAGTCTTATAATGAACACAATTTTACAACGAAAGCAAGTTTTTTGTTTGTTATTGAGACCGTTACATATTTAAGACTTTAAATAAATAAATAACTCGTTAAGCGAAGTTAATAACGTAACCCTAATGAAAGCTTTAATAGGATTTAACTCCAAAAAACATATCTGGAGCATGAATAATTAATTATATCCAGCATTAAAATTCCGACATGGAATTTCCAAGAATATATTATATTGGAAGACCAAAAAGGACGATATGACAATAGTAGATAAGAAGCCACGAATTACAATAAAGGTGACTTAGTTTTATTGCGTATAACGAGTAAAATTGCGACTGCATCCAGTAGAAAGCTACTTCCCTCTTTTAAAGGTATATTTCGATTCACTATAGTCCTTTTGAACGATCGATACGAAGTCGAAGACCTTCCAGGACAGCAAACTGTGATCGCTCCAGAACACATGCAATATTGAATTACATTCCAAAACGAAAATATGTGAGTACGATAACCAGATCAACGGATCTCTGTCATATTTAGACCAATGGGCCTCCTGAGATCAACGGATCTCTTTTTATTTGTTGCAGATCTATGACAGCTGACGGCTGTATCTATAAGATGGTCGAATGTAGAAAATACGCCTCGAATATCTACACTGCTATAGTTTATCTCAAAGTATATCGTCTTCGCTTTTGCGGGCAATCATCTAAATACGACCATTTACGACCTACTTAAAAGGATTTTACCTGAAATGAAATCCAACAACAGTCGAATGACAAGGCAAGGGCGGGCCATCAGGTATAAATGATTTTTGTATCGGCTGTATGATGGTTGCATTGAATTCATTTGGCAGTATTAAATATTCCGTTTTAGCGTGCGTTTTCAAAGAGCTTTCTATACGAGTATTATAAGTTATCATTAATTTTTTTCGCAATGTTGCGTCGAAAGCACTTTGTCATTAAATGCAAAGCAAATTGTGAAAAATGTGTATGATTGTTTTGTAAGTAGAGGATTCATTAAACAAGAAGCTTTAAAAGAAACCTGCTTATTTACAAAGACACCAATATCCTCTATAAAGGATATTAACAGTGAAAAATTAAGTGAAACTCCAACAGGATATAATAAGAAGAAAAATGTATTCCCTCTATGGAAGCCAGATTGTTCCTACATTGGAAAATCTAAAAAGGAAGCTAGACGAAGATGTCGCCAATATAAATATTAGCCGGGCCACCCTCCATGGAGTTATTGGTAAAATGGGATTCGCATATCGTAAAATTGACAAAAAACAAGTGGTAATGGAATCGCAAAGATTGCGCACTTGGAGATTCAATTTTCTTCAGGACATTAAGAAGTACCGAGCCGAAAACAGATCTATAATCTACCTGGCCGAAACATGATTTGATACACACGATACAGTATCCAAAAGATGGGTTGATTCCAGTAAAAACTGTAAGACTAAAGCACCTTCAAACAAAGAAAACTATTATTCACGCTGGATCAGAAAACGGATTTGTTCCAAATTGTCTGCTGCTGTCTGCAACGAATATTATGGATTCAAGCTTGGATTATGAATATTCCATACCACAGTGTAACTGTAATAGATCACGAAAGCTACCACAGCCGCCTACTACAAAAAGCACCAAGCTCATCAATTAGAAAGACTGAAATTCAAGAAGATTTGTTACAAAATGATATTTATTTTAAATTTGATTACAAGAAGAAGCAACTTTTGGTGCTGTTGAAATCATATGCTATTAAAAAACAATATGCATGTGACAGTTTAGCTGAGGAACAGGGACCTACTGTACTACGTCTTCCTCCATACCATTGTATATTCAACCCCATAGAGCATTTGTGCCATCAAGTAAAATCAAAGTTGAGAGCAGAAAATGCTACTTTCTAGTTTGGGTCCCATTGTTATAGAATTAATTGAAAATGTAGTTAATAATATACCCATTCAAAGCTGGAAAAATTATGTACAGCACGTTATAAAAATTGAAGATTCATACATTCATATTCAAAATAATATAGAGCCTATTGTAATTAATCTTAATGGTAAGTCTGACAGTGAAATAGAATTCGATTTAGAATAATATTAAACCATACCAATAAAGTCGGATATTGATTTTTTTACCTGGTTATAGTTTATTTAACTTAATAGTCTTTAATAATCTCTCATTTAGGAGGAAAAAGAAAAAAGTTTTGAGAAATGGTCTTCACGTTTTAAATAAATAAAGGATTTATGATAAAAATACAAAAAGATAGATATTTGTAAATTTGATCCTTTTTAAAATAATTTCAAATAGTCCGCCACTGGCGATCTCTTCTGCAGCAGTTGTTGGCCATATGATTTATTGCAATTGGCCCATTAATTTTATGATTGCCGGCAAAAGCGAAGACGATATACTTTGAGACAAACTGCAACCCTAGCGAAGATAATGAAGGGGACCTTTTTCCTGGAGTTGTTTACATATTTTTCACGTATTGAGTATCTTAACTCAATATGTTCTTGAGAAAACAAGCTTTCGAAATGTCATAAAATTTTTTCGAACAATTATCAATGTCCTTGGGTTATTACTACTGATTACAATCATTGCTAAGTCAAGATCTGTTTCCGGAAGTTTGTAATTCTATCAGTGCATTTTATTTTTCATAAAATCCTAGTGTTTTGTTTCAGCATGTGTGTCAACTTGGCAGATACCATATTTATCAAGAAAAATTACTTTACCAAGTTAAATATTCCCGTACGAAGTACTACTAGTTCATATTACGCACATTAAACTTTTTTTATATTTTATTCAACCTAATTAATGCTTTATTTCCCATGTAAAATTTTCAAATTTTAACCAAAAAGTATCACAGAAACTTTTTGAACAATTAACCTTAATGTTAAAATAATTTAAAGGATCGAAAAATTTTCTACAAGAAAAGTTTCGGCGTCAAAATGTCGGGAAAACATTTTATGAAGCGGAGCATGAATATAATTTATTAAAACTATAGGGTAAACATTTTTTTAGATTTCTACTTGGGTGGAATTTCTAGGATGGTTTTAGCGGGTGCGTTTTGAAAGATGAATATTCTAGAAAATATTACTCAAAACCTTTCTCAAAAACTGTCTTCCAATTCTTTTGTGAAAAGAACCGCTTTTTGATCTTTTTATCATAGATAAATATAAATCACATCTTTCTTCAATTTCACTAATGTATTTTTAAGTACTTAACAGAAAATCACGAGCATGCGGCAACTGCGCATACAGCCCTTCTTGGCTTCCTTTTGGTTGGTTTGTTCCATAGCTCGGTGTCGGTTGCCAGAACCACGTTGCCAAGCGTAAAAGTTTCTCAAAATTACAGCGATTTATTCATTATAACACGTGTTAATACATAATTTCATTTTTGGTATTTTAACTCTGATCATAAATTTTTTTTGAAATATTCTCAGTGTGTCAATTTGTTTAATAAGTCATTTATGTTTTAAATAAATTTTAAGTAAACATTCCACCGGTTATGGTATGAGAAATAGTATTCTTCACGACGCGGTGTTTTTGTATGCTCTTGTTTATTATATCGGCAACAGCGTAAGTGTCGTAGCTAGGCTTGGGACTTGAGTGACGTGGCACTATCTACTAAATATGTGCTTTGGCCTGAGCTCGGCGATTAGTTCGGGAGATGATGTGGAAAATTGTCCGCTCCATTAGATTTGGTCCGGAGTAATGACCTTTTTTTACTTTTTTGAACTGATCGATAGATTACGAAAATTGATGTAACGGACCGAAAATTCGATTAGATCTGAAGAGTAATTACATTTTGGTATTGGTCCATATTAGTAAAGATAAAAAAAATGGTGGGATTAATTACCGATAGTAAAAGTAATTCATGGGATTAATATCCATTTCAGAAAGGCTAAAATCATCAGTACCTATTCTCGCCCTATCATTATTATTTCCAAAGTAAATTCTTTAACCTATAAACGTGTTATCGATTCCTTTGTCAAAATTGCAAAAATAAATATGTTATTAGTTGTATTGTGTATATAGAATAAGTAAAACCTTTTCGGTTCTCAAACATTCTCAATGTAATAATTATTTAAGTAGTAAATTTCAGTTACATTTCCATATGTGCCAGCTCAAGTAAAAAATCATCAAGCACTGTAGGATGCGGGAATTAAAGCCATAGACATAGTTAATATGTTATATCGAGGGAGATTAGAAACATCCACGGCCTCGATGAAGAAATACTTGAGTAATTGCAGTGTTGTTTTCTTTTCACGAGAATCACCTGTACTGTAGAAGTGAGACCTCGTTCGAAACTGGGCTTGGTCAACACCAGTACTCATTATAACTTTTAACAACGTCCATGGTTATGTTATGTAGTTGAATGCATGTTTCACAATTTAGACACTTTGGTATTTATTTACATGAAAGAACTCTCGTAAACAAACGTACTCCTTCAACTAAAACACAAAGAAATCTCTTGAATGAAAAGTAATCAAATGGCTTCTTATAATTCCGCAATTAGTATTTCATTCAATCCCATATCATGGGATATACAAACCACTAGTTAGATTTAATTATTTATTTTTATAAAACATTGTTGAAAATAATGAAATTTCTACGTTCTCCGATAATCCAGAAAGAAAAGCTTTTGAGTTAGGTCTGGTATTTAAAATGTGTGCGGGACATTTCTATTCAAGCAATTAAGTCTTCAACAGCACGAATTGAAAGAAGGAACAAATACTGTAATATATTTAAATATATCTGATAAGCAAAGATCAGATGCGTTTGTCGCTTTTAGGGTGTTTCCACCTAAGTTCGCAGCATATGAGAAACTCTTTTATTATTATTTCTGATAATTATTTTAAGAAATAAAACCACAATCTTTTTTATATTTTTTATTCAACGTTAATCGAGAACAATTGAGTTTTTGGAATTCTGATCCCTATCGGACACTAACGAAGAAATTTGACAACTATACGCAATAATATTTTGAAGTTTAAGATTGTAAAAAATTATTTCAAAGGTTCATATCCCTGATTAAATGTGAAATAGAATATATTATTGTATGACATTCTAACAATATTATAGTTTATTAGGAATGGGTTCCAGTGAAGTGCATGCTCCAGGAACGGTTTTATTAAGGATATCACTTTATTGCTTATTTCGGAAATGTTACTAAAACGCGTTTGGTGTTAACTTTTCTGTTATGTGATTATATATACAGTGTGACCCATTTTGTTTGGAAGCACCCCTATAAAATCCGCATTTTTGAACCGATTTTGATTTAGTCTTTTTTGTTAGATTCAGTATCAAAAACAGTATTTGAGCACAAATTTTCATACCATAATAGCTATTTTCAAGGCCCTCTATGTTAATTTTTCTTTGCCAAAAAACATGAAAGTATATTAGGCATTTTTTTTTCTCAAATATGACTACACCACTGGATTCAGAATCATCACAAATGTAAACTATCAAAATTTTATAAAAAAAGTTTTATCAACAACAAAGTTATCACTACATGAATTTGGAAAAAGTTGTTTTTTAATTAATTTTTTACTAAGAATGTAGACACATTTTAAAAATGGCAACATGGTAAACAAAAACTAGGACTCAAACATATTGCACTGTAAAAATTCGAAGCCGATACCTTAACCTGTTCTGGAGTTATAGCTTCTGAGAGTAATGTAAAATTGTGCTGATGTGATGAAAATACAAATTAACACCTAATAATAAATTTTAATTATTAAACTTCCTAATAATAATTTAATTCTACATTTTTGTAGCCTCGACTAGACCTCCGTTAATTTCCACACATTTCTCGTATCGTTTGCGACTATGTCTTAGCGCTTTTTTTATTTCATGTGGTGTTATTCCAGCACACGCCTGTCGTATTCTGTCACACAGTTCTGCTCTATTCCTTGGACGTGTCTTATACACTTTTTGTGTCAAAAGACCCCACAGATAAAAATCGAATATAGTTAAATCGGGCGATCTAGGAGGCCATTCGATTAATTCGCTACCGCGACCTATCAAACCATTTGGAAATTTTTCGTTAACCAACTGCCTGATAATCCTAGAATAGTGTACAGAACAACCATCTAACTGAAATATCAAATTTCTTCTTTCTGCTAGTGGCAGTTCGTCAATCACTGCGGATAACTCACCTTCCAAGAATTCCATGAAGTTATTGGCATTCATGTTACCCTCTAAAAAGAATGGACCTATTATCCTGTCTTTTAAAATTCCGGCTTCGAATTTTTACAGTGCAATATGTTTGAGTCCTAGTTTTTGTTTACCATGTTGCCATTTTTAAAATGTGTCTACATTCTTAGTAAAAATTAATCAAAAAACAACTTTTTCCAAATTCATCTAGTGATAACTTTGTTGTTAATAAAACTTTTTTTATAAAATTTCGATAGTTTACATTTTTGTGATGATTCTGAATCCAGTAGTGTAGTCATATTTGAGAAAAAAGAATGCCTAATATACTTTCATGTTTTTTGGCAAAGAAAAATTAACATAGAGGGCCTTGAAAATAGCTATTATAGTATGAAAATTTGTGCTCACATACTGTTTTTGATACTGAATCTAACAAAAAAGACTAAATCAAAATCGGTTGAAAAATGCGGATTTTATAGGGTGCTTCCAAACAAAATGGGTCACACTGTATATAGATATATATGATGGCTTGACACCCTGTGTGCGGTTACGCCGCGTATGCTTTCTAGATCCGCTTAATTGCGGTGGATCAGTCCCCGTTGTACGTTTAAATTCTTTCACTTATGTCCCTCCATAATTTCCTATTTTTTGTTTTTTTGCTACTCCTGCTCTATTGAGGTCCACCTCTACTTCATTTTGTCACTTTGAGCTGGTCCTACCGTGTCTCCTTCCTCCTTGGTTCCACTGCAAGATATTGTAGGGAATCCAGGAGGTAATGTGATTATTTTTTATTTAAAATTTGTCTAAATCAGTCTTGTGATTTTGTGTATGTATTGATTAACAATTCCAATGATAAATCATTAGAAAACCTGAATACTATTCTGATAACGCAGGTAATTCATTATTAGAAATTTCTCTTTCTAACATTGGTAACTATACTCGGCTGAAATACTAGCTACACATGTATCCGTATTTGGTTGTATTAAAGCACTTTCCTTGATTTTTCGTCTTTTATTATTGGAATCTTTCAATATTATGTGCGTCGAATCCCATTGAATTTGATGCCCCTTTTCCCAAGTATGTTTGCAAATACCCGACTTAAAGAACTCCCTATCTTCAATATGCTTTTTGTGTTTGTTTATTGGGATTATCCCATTCCTAGCATATAATATTGTTGAATGTCATTCAAAAAATATTTTATCTACAACTATCACACAATCTATGGATTAATATGAGAGTATTGAAAAGAAATTACAGTTCTTACTCTTGTTAATTGAATAATATTGAGGTTTCGATGGAATAATATTCAATCGTCACGTCAAAATGAAATCATAATGGTGCGTTTACACATGCATGGATTTAGTGGCGCCAGTGGTCGCGCCAGTGCACGCCAGTAAAGGTTTACACTACTGTTCAAAAACCAACATTAGTGGCACGCCATTTTTATTGTTAAAAGTGTTTTTCACAGTACGCACTATGGCGACTGAATTTTCTGAAGCCTGTAAAATAGTCGCTACCAACCAACGAAAAGGCCGTGTCTGGGTTAAACCATGGATTGGTCGCCGACCTAATTTGGGTGCTTCAGCTAATCTCCTAGGAGAACTCGCTGCAGAGGATCCTGCAAGCTATAACCATAATAAACTAGCTAAACTACAATCACAATCAACAAAAATTAGGAGCTCAACCGAAACGAAAATCAAACTAAAACTGGCGAGCGGACGCCGACATGCCAGCACTTGTTTACATTTGCAAGTTTTTATTTCAGTAGGAATTTTTCCCCACTGGTGCCAGTGATTTCAGAAGGATGCATACTTTTTGGTCTATGCATGCAAAAATGAAAATTGTATGCAAGTCGATGTTTACACTTGCTAATTTAATTTACTGGCGCGCTAGTTCTCATTTGCAAAACTAAATCCATGCATGTGTAAACGCACCATAATGCATTATTTTGGCACAATTACTCGTACGCGTAGAAGTACTCCTAACACATTTGAGTTAGCCGCAAGCACAACAGAAAATTTGCTGCCTACAAAATCAAAGGGAAAGTATGATGCTTCATACAAGAATTTTATGGATTGGCAGACAACGCAAAAAACCACTTCTTTTTCTGAAAATGTGTTACTCGTATATTTTGCTGAATTGAACAAGAAGTACAAGTCGTCCTCACTATGGGCTTTCTACTCGATGCTTAAAAGTACCCTGAATATTCCCCATAACATCCATCGGGAAAATTATATAAAGCTGCAGTCGGTAAAGAAAATCCACCTGTAACTTTTAATAACTGTAGTAATATTACTATTCATTATAAATATTGTCAAAAATTAAGAATACATGTTTTTACATTTATATTGTTTTTTTTTTTCCTTCTAGTTGTAGAAAAAGTATAGTATTCTATTCGCGAGTAATGACTATTACTCGCTTCTTGAATAATATACTATTATTTTCCATTTTATCAAGGATGTGATCTACTCTGAATGGACCTTGAAAATTTGACCACACATTTTTTGCAGTCTTAACTTCAATTCTTCATAAAATGTTCTGCATGGTCTAAAACCTAATACGCAAGCATCAGGTCCATCCGGTATCGAAATTTGTATTGAAAGTGAATTACTTACTATATTTTCGTAATTATTCTTGAGAACTCATTATTATAGCACTATAGGTATTTGAGTTAATTGTAAAATTATGTATATCAATTATTTTAAAACATCAAAATGCTGCAACGACAATATAACAAATAAAAAAATATTATCATCGTTTCTTAATGAGTTAAACTCCAATAAAAGTATTTTACTATTGGGTGAAAATCATTATTTCTGATACACCTCGTATATGACTTTAAAACTTACATACTTGGTAGCTGCATTTTATGTTTTAAACCATGCAAAATTGTTTTTGAAGAATAGATAACTCTTTTTCGTTAAACTGATAATATAAACGTTTCCCATATGGTGAGAATATAAGTGGACACACTATCGGGTTTCATTCAATAGTATTCTGTAGACTTATTATTACAGTTGTCCCTTTTCACGATAAACAAACATAAAAATAGATACTTCGGAAATGTACTGTAACTCTCAATAACTTCGTTATGTTTCAAACAAAATGTATTTAACTCCATTAAAACGGTTCCCTATTTTCTCCCTGTCAATGGGTATTTTTCAACCCTCACTTATATTAAACAGGACCCATCCCACATTGAATATTAGCCAGGACATGAAAGTAGACGGGAGCACTGGGCGTATTGCAAGCTGTAGGAGAGGAGAAAGTGGATAGCATCCCTTCTACTTTCGCTCGAACAAAATATGGGGAAGAGGGACTTTCTCTGGGTTTACTGTAGTAAATACCGCAGTTTGTTTTTGTCTTCATAACATTTAAAGTACATTTCACAATATTTCGTTGGCTCTGTATCTGATCTTGAGAATTTGATTATAAAACTTAAAATCTCTCATTGTGCAGTAAACAGTAACAGATCCGGAGTCGGTAAAATTTAGATACTAAAACTATTATTTTACCAGTAAAATAATCATGCTATTAGGCATTATCTTTTCTAGTACGATAGGATACTGTGCTATTGTTACCGGATTAACGACTACCTGCTGTCGATTTTTCTCATGAATAAATCGTGTTGGTATAAAGTTAAAACGAAGTATCTTGGAATGGAGTGTAAAAGAAGTTTAAAATTTCAATTTTTGTCCAGTAGGAATAGTGATAATATTTTATACTTTTACTACTTCTCCTTTTCTAACTCTCGCACAATACTGTTCTGTAATTGTGCGTGTATTAATCACCGACGAACGTAACGGCTAAAGGTATGGAACGTAAGACAACGAAACGTGAGTGTTTTCATTACCCATTTGAAAAATTCTATTCAAACTTTAGCATCACAAACGTTCGTTGGCTAATGAACTACGCGTTTGTGTATCAGAAAAGACGGATATTAAAACCTGCGTAGTAGATTATTTCAGGCACACGCCAACATCGGTGAAAATAACTAAAACAATGTAATCTCAGAAATATGATTCCCTTGAAAATTATGTGAGTCCATGCAATAGAGCATTCATTGTATTGAGTGAATTGGGACGCCCTATTTCGAACAATGAGGAAATGATATTTGGTATAGGCAAACAAAACTGGGTTTCAACCTGTACCTCTACAATAGGCAAATGGTGGTCATTTACCTAGTTAAATTTTAACGCATGGAAAATTAGACAATCTGCTAACTCCGTTTTACCATTCTGTATTTAAAATATTAACGGAAAATTCTTAATTCGACATCATACCTGTTAAAATTTAAATCCTTATCTTGATTATGTAAAGATTAAAACATTTCTAATAACGGAAACTTCGTCAACGGCGTGCGGTTAATTTTTAACCACTGACCCTATAATCAGGAAAAATGTAATATATTAAGGTTTTTATATTTTTACGCGTTGAATAGACTAAAGAAATATTGTAATAAAATGTATCGATGGTTAAATATTCTTTTAACCTTACATTTTTTAGTCGACGAACCAACAGCGATAGAACGTCAACTAACAACAAAAGCACGTGAGCAGTTAAATTCAGTAATAAATGCAGTGTTACAAGTAACTAATGTCATACAGTCCATATACTAGCAAAATATTCTAACAAATGTAAACTAAAAATATATCTAAACTATCAATCAGAGTAAAAACGTTGAATAAAACGCCAATTGTAATTTGTCGCAAACGATGCAATTACACGAAAACTCTCGTAAACCAAATTCGACTCTAAAGAATAGTGTGCAAAGATTAATGGCCTATCCACAACAGAAACGCAACACGCCACCGCTAGAGCGGTTGTCAGGTGGGAATATTGTTTTGACGGGGCGTAAATAGAATTTGAACAGATCATGGATCAAATTGAATAATAGTAAAGTAATAAATAAAACAAAATTGTTATGCAAAAAGTGTGGGGAGCTAGATATCAATTGTCAGAGATATTTCATTAGTAGCTATTTCGAAAACTTAATGAAATCACTAAACGGGCCTATCTGCTTTCGAAAGTAAATCTTAAAATTCACATAAATAGTAGGTTTGTTGAACGTGTAACCAAACTCCTTAAATTAATGTGTAAAATATAATGATTGAGCTATAAATGATGAATTAACTTGAACGTTCAACTTGCAGTTTGTTCGACCTAGATTCAGTTTAGGGTAGGTCTTGGAAAACGTCCTAATTTATTTGTGAAGTAATATTATGGTGCCGACGGTCAGGGACCTTTATATTGCTGCCTTCACGTTGCCTTGCCTTCCCTCACAACATTAACAACACGGTCCAAATAAAAACGAACGGGATGCTACAATGTGACATCCATTAATCATTTTTGTTTTAATGTCTGCAAATTTCACTCGCTTCTTTTTATCTTTATACATCGGCTTCTTCCTTACATACTGTTTTTTTTATTATAACCTTTTCGGATACAATTTTTAGTAAAAAAATTGATCATTAAAATAGCACCAATTATTGCTTTTAAGCTATCCTTTAAGAAGTGTTGAACAATATTTGTCCTAATTGACCTATTTATTTCTTTGCTGAAAATATTAACCATAATCTATCAGAAGCGTCCCATGAACACTCTAAACGGATAAATAAAATAACAACAAAATTGCTATGTTGTTGGGAATGACGAAAATCGAGATAGCTTACGTAACAATTTTTTGCAGCATATGAACTAACTCATCGATATTCTTGTCTTACACGGTCCACAAAATATTAACATAGTAAAATTTTATGGGCAAACACAAATCAATGTAAACGATTGAGAAATATTCACGGTTTGAATACTTCGATGTGGAAATTTTCTATTATGCATTCTTTATCTCGATATCTCCGAACATGTCGAACGACGGCGAGTCGTAAAATCAATTTTATTACATCATGCATGATCTTCATTTAATGCTACAGTATGCAGAGGCGCTTTCAAAAGTAACGAATGCTACTAAAAAAAAGAATAGATTAAGTGAATCACGGTCAAGTGTTTTATAATAAAGTCGACATCCAACAAGAAAATTCAACGGAATTCCTTCGCTGAATCAGTGCAGCGCCACAAGAACATTTTTTATCGAAATACAAGAATCCTTGAATATTTGAAGAGTTGGTAAAACTCAATTTTTTTATTCCTTCGTTACAATTTGTTCTAAGAATTCAATAACATATTTTTTTCTTTTTTAATTATCTCCACAAATAAAAAAGTTATTGCGATCTAAAGATATCTCGCTCCCTTGGCTCGAGATTCGATTACTTTACAATACACGACTCCTTCGGCAACGATACAGTCAGTCGACGGGAAACCCGTTTAAATCAATGTTATTATTAGCGGAAGCAGTGCAACGTAGTTGTTTTCTTTGTTTAATATTTAATTGATTGAAAAGGAAGTTATGCCGAAAATATCAAGATCATATAAGTACTGTATTGTTCCAAAATGTGTTGCATAAAATAAGCCAAAAGAGAAACAGTAAATTATTACGACAAATTATACAACTCAGATTTATTCGAAACGTTTAATACATTTGTTTCATTCTTAGCCCATGTCACTGACTACTCGTTCTCACCCCACGTCACTGACTACTGTAATAATTTAATTTTTAATTCCTTGACAATAGAAAAAACCTAAACTCGTCCTGATACGGAGTGAAACTACCTTCTCGGCACAGAAAAAGGAAAAAAACCGGCCAAGTGCGAGTCGGACTCGCGCACGAAGGGTTCCGCACCATTATCTATAAAAACGGCAAAAAAATTACGTTTGTTGTATGGGAGCCCCCTTAAATATTTCTTTTCTTCTGTTTTTAGTATTTGTTGTTATAGCGGCAATAGAAATACATCATCTGTGAAAATTTCAACTGTCTAACTATCACGGTTCATGAGACATAGCCTGGTGTCAGACGGACGAACAGTGGAGTTTTAGTAATAGGGTCCGTTTTCTATCTTTGAGTACGGAACCCTAAAAATTATTGTTGATGATAATATTTTAATATTACTTAGATGGTTCATTCAGTATTGGTTTTGTACAGGTCACGAAGATCTATTACTACACCACATTTATGAATAAACTATAGTATAACCGGCCTAAACACTATTTTCCTGTCCCAACAGATGATGCGTTGAAAAATATATGTTGCACTGCAATGAAACGGGATGATAAAAAACATTTGAACTTGACCAATAAATACAGACATTATTAATTTCATAAAAATTATAATACTTTTATATTAAATTACAATATTTCAATTTATAGACATCTACCCAGAGTTATTTTGAACTTTTATTAATTTTTTATATTGGAATAAAAAACCGACGTCAATGGGTGCCCAAAATTTATCAGCTCCATGCTATAGTTCTTCCAAAGTTAATGTAATGACCCATATTTTTAATCCCTTTGAAGGAAAAAGCCGCCCAATGGCGTGCATATAAATTTTGTATAAATTCGAATATTGTGAAATAATGTTAATCTACTATATCAATTTGAATGAAAAAAATTAACCTGCATACAAAATTCATAAAATTTGTAATACAATAATAACGCGTTATCCTCTAGAACACGGAGTATCTAAAGAAGTTTTTTGTATAGTCAACCCAACCATACTTGACAACATCAAACCAAGTTTCGTCTAAATAAATTATAGTTCTATTTGAATCACAATACCCTTTTATTTTGCGCAAATACTCCTGTAGTTCAGCGATACGCCGAGATTCCATTATTACCATTCGATCATCTAACTTCTTATATTTAAATCCACAATTCAATAATCCCGCGCATCATTTTGGACTGTCGTTTCAAATGGTCTCCAAAATGCCATTCTAATTAATTATATCAAAAAACTTACCCTAACGCCTACGAACAAATAAATATTATATTGATATCAATTCACTGACGCCACTTAACCACTACATCGTCAAATAGGTATTATATTAATGATACTTTTCTACACTAGAACACCTAAACTTTCCCATAAATACCTATAACAATTCACTAAACTCACTCAACCAAGAAACATATATTATATTAAATATGTATTTAAAACAAAATTCACACCCGACACTGAATGCAACCAGTGGATTATTAACTGAACACCCTTCTAGATCAAAGAATTTTTTATGATGAAACGGTCAAGTGAGTATTCTTCGGTTATTTCGTTATATTACGATAAATACTGTAGTTGATGATTGGATTGTTCGGAAGTCTTTAGTGCTACCTGCATCTATTTTCTTAAATATAGTAACATACATAAAGTGGTTTTAATTAATTTTCATTTTTCAAACAATTTCAAGCGACTTATTTTATTGTTTACTAATAAATTTATGTTATGTATTTTTCTTAAAAATATTTCCAAACTAGCTTTCTTATAACATCACGAACTAACAGTTTACTGAAGTAAGGGGAACATTTGTGTAGCGAGCCTAACAATTTTAGAAAATATATCTGACATTTCTTTATTTTATGGTCATTACACTGACAATAGTTAGACTATACTAATGTACATCTCAGTAAATTGAACAGGTTAAAAATCATTATTATCACACTACAATCTAACTGTAGTGAAGAAATTAATTACGAAAAAATTTTGTTTGTTTTTGATAGGAAATAAAACCAAATTTTTTTTTTAATATTCTTATTGCAACGTTTCGGTAACGCTCCAGAAGCCGTTGTCCAAGAATTATTCTTTTTTTTTGGTTCTTATCTGACACTTACGTAATTATTGTTCATTTAGATACGCTCTGAAGCTACTACGCTTGATACATAATGTAATCAGAAGAAGATACCTCCATTCACATACTTGTGTGGAAGACTAGATTATTTTACAAAATATTTGTAAAACTATAAAATTACAATAATATTGGTAAAGCAGTTATACCGTATGAATCAGAATTTCACTATAGTCTCTTGATATTTTACTCGGGATCTAAATAGAAGGCGCAATAAATCTTGTAGTGCTAAATGAATGTTCACCAAAAAGAAACATACAATATAAAAATATTTGCTATAGGTTATTTTAAGTAAAAGATTTCACGAACTCCACTACTAATTCCCGCCTTCTGCAGATAAAAACAAATTTGACATTATATATTTTATGCTTTACGAGATGATTGAATTGAGAGAGGAAATTATAGAATTTTGGTATTCGAAAGTCTCGTCGAGAAAATTAATATAATTTTGTGTTCTTTCTCCCCTTATTCGCAATTTTTCAAATGTCCAAGCATTACGAATATTAAGAGACAAAATTATAATGATAAAACTAAAAAAAACCTCTAACCATGAATTTATTTTTGTTCAATTGATTTTGTAGTTAATTAAAACAGTTCCTGTCTTCAAGAAATCAAGATATTCCAAATAGATTATAATCATGTTATCTTGTCGTATCCTAATTTAACAGTAGGTACTTTAGATTATATAATCAGCCCAAAAGTTTTTTCCAACTTACAAAAGCGTATTCTGCATTCATTTTTAAAGGGTACTTACTCTTGTATAGTATTATTGAAGTCAATTATAGAATATTTTAACAAACAATAGGTTTGTTCCAGCACGTGATGAAACTAACTGTACTGCGTCTGCGCCGTGACTATTTAGTCTATTTTCGAGAACTAGTAGTTATGCTGGACTACTAATTCAACGTTCCAGCAATTTATCAACATAAAATGGAACCGTTCTACAACAGTTCGATCAGTTCTTGGTCTTGAGCAGGCGGTCTATTCTCAAACAGTGAGATTTTTTGTCGCATGCAAGATTGTACTTTTTTGTATAGTTCTTGATAGACAAAAATACAAACTCGCAGGCGACAAAAAATCTCTCTGTTTGAGAATAGATCGCAGGTATTTCAAATTCTCTCTTATTTCACGCAAGCACAGCTCATGTTTTAGTTTTGTTTTAAGGTAAATTTTATAAAAAAATCAAAATCAGTACAATTACAACAAACTTGCTCTAGTGAAATGTCATCTGACGAAGATGAGCAGCTTTTGAATCTATTGATTATTAATAATTGTGTTCCAGCACCAATAAATTCCAAACTAATTCGACTTATTATTTAGATTGTCATGCGCAGTAAATCAGTTCAAATTATGTGTTAGAGCTATCCTACAACTTATTGCTGGAACAAACCTATTACCCTCAATAATTCAGACGTATTTAGGGCAGACACATTTACATGCCTTAATTGAGACATTTCCGAAAATGTTATAAAAAACAAATAAACTGTGAATACTGTTTTATTTTCTATTGTAGCGCTACTGGCTATATACTCAGCGACATAATTAGTTTTAAATTGTTGCAAGGTCACATTTCTGTTTATTGTTCTTTTTTGGTGTCGCATTGTAATACGTCACAATCGTGACGATATATCGATTTTTTTTCAAATGAAACGAGCTTTGTCGTTCTCTCTTATATGTCTGGTTTGTAACGTTGAAAGAATGAATGAAAATACCAATTTTGTACATTAAATATTTGAATAATGCTATATTCATTTAATTCAATTTGTTTCTTTTGTTTTTAGAAAGAATGTGGAGAGTCAAACGCACAAAACTTTTGTAGCCGTCTTCTATATTCATTAACTTTTTATTTGACGATAATTTTCCTGGTTTGTTTATGTTGTACAGTGTTTTTGTGGTTCTCGGAGATACGCAGAAAAAAATTTCCTCGTTCATTCATTCGTTTGTGCTCAACGGCTTGAACTGAATGTTTGTATGTACCATTCCCCATGTTAGCTACTTCCATTTCAGAAGTTTTGTGTCTTCTATGTAGGCCACTAGTTTGACTGGAGGGATTTTCAGTAGTTGTCGGGGAGAAAAATACAATGTTAATTAAAATTCTGATTAAGTAGCAAAAAAATATGCACAATTGTACATTATTGATATTCCCAAATAAAAATTAAGACTTCCGAAATTGTTACATAATTAATTTTTATGGAACATTGATAACCTTCTTTATCAATTTATCAACAATGAATAATACTTAACCAATAAATTTTAATGGGAAACATGTAAAATTACTTGAATAGCAGTGAACTTCAACGAATGCTCCGTCCCATTCCATACAGATGATTGTTTTTTGATTAAATTCTTTATAAAGAACATTTCAAAATATTTCGTTGACTCAGCGTATTATAGCTTTTATCTGGGAATATCAATAATCTACAATTGTGCGTATTTTTTTGGTACTTAATCACAGTTTCAATGAGACTATGGATCTACAAGTCAATAATATTTTTTTTTGTGAAATGTAAGATTAGCGTTTTCTCCATTTGTATAAAACTTTTTGGGACAAACTGTATATGTATTAGACGGCATAAAAAAATCAAGAATTTTTTTAAGGACTAACATACTGTCATTTATAAGCCATCTTTAACTGTTATTTTGAAATGACAAAAACAGGTAGTTACTATTGTCAAGAATAATAGGCTAGGACATCACTACTTTCTATACAGGGTTGGGATAAAGTATGGAACCAAGTAAATATCTTTTACACGAAAAGAACGATATTTATGAAAATTTGCAGGTTAGTGCAATGGAACAAAATGCATCTGATGTACATTTTTTTGTTAATAATATACTTCCTGTTTAACCGGAAATGCCATCAACTTCTTTAATTTAAATGGGACACCCTATATATTTTTACAGATTTTGAAATAGCTTGTTATTTTGAATTCATACATACTGAGTTTAGTGTAAAAAAAATTTGTAAAAACGAGGAATAACTCACTGTTGGTTGTACAATAGGTGTACATTTCATTATTTTAGAATAATGAAAAACAAAATTACTTCAAATGTTCAAAATGCTCGCTTCGTTTACTTGCTGACAATATGCCATCCTATTAACAAATTCTTGAGTCACTCTTTCCAAGACTTCTCCACGTATTAGTTCACATTCATCAATAATTCTTTGTCTCAATTCCTGTAAGTGTGTTGGTCGTCTAACGTAAACACGTGATTTTAGATAACCCCAAAGAAAAAAATAAGATCCGGAGAACGAGCAGGCCACTCTATGAATCCTCTACGCCCAATCCATCGATTTGGAAAATTCGCATCCAGAAAATCACTAACCCGTCTATCATAGTGGAGAGGTGCTTGTTGAAACAAAACATTTTGTGGTAATTACCCATTCTGTTGAAGTGCAGGAATAACTTCGTTATTTAGTAGATCCAAATATTTGTCACCATTCAAGTTTCCGTCGATAAAAAATGGGCCTATAAGCCTATTTTCGACAATTCCCATCCAAACATTTAACTTCTGGGGATGCTGGGTATGTGCTTCATGAATCCAATGAGGATTCTCATTTGACCAATACCTTGAGTTATGGCGATTAACTGTTCCATTTAAACAAAAAGTTGCCTCATCGGAAAAAACTATGTTAGAAGCAAAATTGTCGTCGACATTACAGATGTCCATTAGCCGTTCGCAAAATTCCAGTCGTCGGTCAAAATCATCGTCTGACAATTCTTGAACAAACTGTACCTTATACGGATGATACTTTTCTCTTTTTAATATCTTTCCTACAGAACGTCGACTGATACCATGGTTTAGTGCCAAATTTGTGGTGGAAGTTTGAGGTGATTCTTCTAAATCGATTGCAGTATTTTGTTCGTTGCAGTCCGCGGTCTTCCAGGTTTTAGCAAATTTTTTACCATCCCAGTTCTATTAAAACGTTGTAATGTTTTAGTTACTGTTGAGCGTGATATAGGATTTCTCTCCGGATGCAAATTATTAAAAATATGACACACTTCTCCATGAGTTCTAACACGATCACCATAACCGATCATCATTAAAATTTCAATACGCTCTTTTTCACTTAATTGAACCATTCTAAATTGTAAAATTTATTTCCGTCTATTAGAATTTGACACTTGGAGAACAAAAGACGTACTAAACAGTACTCGTTTATTTATTACTATGCATACAAACAGCATCAATTAGTTTATCTAAATAGTTTTTTGCGCTAACGCAAAAAACTCAAAGGAGGTTGATTAAAGTGCTATTCCTCGTTTTTGCAAATTTTTTTACACTAAACTCAGTATGTATGAATTCAAAATAACAAGCTCTTTCAAAATCTGTAAAAATATGTATGGTGTCCCATTTAAATTAAAGAAGTTGATGGCATTTCCGGTTAAATCGGAAGTATATTATTAACAAAAAAATATACATCAGATGCATTTTGTTCCATTGCACTTACGCCAATTTTCATAAATATCATTCTTTTCGTTTAAAAGATATTTACTCGGTTCCATACTTTATCCCAACCCCGTATACGTAAATTACAGGAAAACCCATGAGAACTCTTTAGTCTTGAAATAACTGGTTCTCGTCTGATTTAAAAAAAAACATAGTAGATTACTTAACAACAGATAACTTAATTAAAAAAATATTGCACAATATAGGAAAATATCTCAATAATTAATTTATGTTAGACAATTTGGCACCTTTAAAGTTTATGTTTTGATAAAAATTTGGAGTAATTGCTTCTGATAATTACATCAACAAGATTAATTCAACCTCTATAAATGATATTTTTATTAGAAAGTCGAATATTTTCTTTTTTAATTTGTAGAGCTACTTTAAATTTTTTAAATTCTTTTTAGACGACTTGTATACCGAGTATATTGATGTAAGTGGCATTAACTTAAAAGAAATAACCATCACCATATTATTGTTATAAAATTGATTGTATCTTGAATAAATTTTAATTCTCACTTATTTAGCTGGCTTAAATTGTCAAATAATTAGAATTACATGCAACTTTCACCCTAATTCGATCTGCACAATTCAGTATTTTCGAAATTTTAAATGAATACTATTATTTATTAATAAAACACTGCTCTTTATATTGTTAGTTATTAGTAATGCTCTTGACTATTATTTAGCAGTTCTCGTTTTTATAAGGGAACGTCTGTTTGTGTTACCTGTTGCAATTTGTTTATTATTAACCTCGGCGTTTCCATTCTGTTAATGAATCGGTAAAATGTATACCTACTTTTTTTCGTATATAAATGAAATCTATAGACCTAAGTTTTTTGTAATCTCTCTGTTAGTAGCTCAATTTACTTCTGTACAATGACAGTGTTTCGAGTTAACATTGCAAGGTCATCGACAAAACCTATGCAATCATCTTTAATTTTACAGATAACGTATACAGGTCTGGTCACTTTTTTACAGACCATAGCGGAACGGTAATCCCACCTCTACATTTTCGTTACGAATACACACATAGAGGTTTGTTGGACCCATTTCTCTCCTTCGTGGCTTTCCGTTCACGTTGATATGCATTGACGTATGCTAGAGATGGAAGCGTTTCAAGTCCTATGATCAGTAAAAAGTGGTCAGATCGGTACACAATTGTGGTTTGAAAAAAATGTTTCCTGTTGCCTTTAAGAGCTGTCTTTTTATCCGTGCCTTTAATAACTCTACTTTTATCCCTCAATTAGTTGACTAATCAAAGTTGTACCCGGTAAGAAAATATTTAACACATTATTCATGGGCTTTACCGGAATTTCCCAAAATAGATGCACGAATACGAATTCTAAAATAGTTAATAGCAAAAGCGCACTTGGACTGTGACCTTCATAATTAATTTACTTATTCCGAACTGACCTACGCAATAACTAAAACACTATATAAACATTTAATGCTCCATTTTATGTCGCCCTAGAATTATATCCGGTGCTCGATAAAATGTCAATTAACTCTATTCATATTTTAACGAATACGATTGTAAAAATTGTGGCGGATAATGTAATTTAATTCTGAACCTCGATATTCCCTGTCAAGAAACAAAATATAAATCAAAATTGCACCGATACCCTTTGACCAACCATCCACACATTCCACTAACCCCGATGTGCTTTATTATGTAAATTACTCCAGTTACCGATATAAGCAGCCCAATATGGCAATATCGTAAATCTAGGAAATCCACATCTCGTCTAATCTTAATCGGCTTTCGAAACAGCTGATTCACATCAATTTATATATGAGTATTCTCCCTCTAATTCTAACACGACCTTGCCACGATTTTAGGATCTCTTTCATTAAAAGGGAACCCGTTTGTTTCTCAATGAAATGTTAACCTTGGTGCGGTGTGGCCACGAGCTTAGGGGAAGCCTGTGAGTTCAGACATTATTTTTATATTGACGCTTGCAAATACCACGATGGAGAAAAAAAGGGTCATGGACCCTTGAATGGACGTAGTTCGCGTATGCAATATGAAGGTTTTAGAATAACAACGTTACCAAAAATCAAATGAAGTGTGTACAGATTATTTACTTATTTGTCAATAAAAGTAAAACAGTTGGATAATTGAATGTTAATCACTTTTAGCTACTTTATGGAATTGGTTACGCCCTTGAATTCACCGTTTATAATAATGGGTTTTCGTTCTTTTTGTTTTTTTGCCTTTTTGCTTGTGGATGGAATGCAAAATATTTCCCGGTGCAGTGTGTTGACTGTTATTCAAAAAAGGTAAATTGTATCTTCAGACTTGTGATTATACATTCGTAATTTATTTTTTTTATTCGATTAACACATGATTGAAAGCAAATTGAATAATACGTATGTTATTACGAGATATTCAGATAGGACCATTTCAATATTTTCCTGTGATTGAGAAAAACAAAAAAAGTTTTTGGTGCGGATGACCGATTTATGTAACCTTAAAACTCAATTTATATTATTGTTCATCGAATAATTAATTAATTACTTGTCATTGGAAAGACAATTCAGATTATACAACAAAATTATTACGTGATTGACCGTTAAGCAGGTGCTACGACCAATAGCTTGTTGCATTTATATTGCGTCTTTATTGATTTATATACAACCTACATAGGGCGTAGGCGGAGTGGAGAAATCGTCAATAGCAGACGTTGTTATTGAATATTTCCAGAATTTCAATAAAAGGAAACTTTGTTAGTGGCATTCTGGAAGCTGGTGTTGAGAATTTAAGGATTTAATTCTAAATATTTCCAGTATACGAGGTGTATTATGAAAATACGTGTAAAATTTCGAAATTGGGTTGTTTTTTGAAAAAACGTACGGACCCATTATTAACACGTGTTGACACGTGTTATAAAAATATCTATTACATTATTTCAAGTAGACCCGCACATATTATTGTCATGTGTCGTCAGAACGCGAGTTATCTATATCTGGAGGTCCCACATTTTCGACAGAGTGTTATTGCGTGCTGTGGAGTGGAAATACAAAAATGAAAGAAAAGTTGATAGAAGTTCGAAAGTATAATTTTTTGTACAGTGCTGGACATAAAGATTGTAGGGATCAAAAAAAGAGGCATATCATTACAAGGTAGCTAATAAAGTGCTGTGTGTACATTGTGTTTTAAAATAAAGAAAGAGAAAAAGTGTATTTTGCAACAAGTCTTTTTTTTATATTAATTTACAGCGCGCTTTCTGCATAAGCCATCGTCAGGACAGTGCATCCTACAAAATGAGATATTAACCCTAAGAATTTTTTATTAGTAATTTGGTCATAGACTTCATACCTCCAAGTAAATTTTCCATATTATGGTCAGATAAACTAGGTACGACTGGTCAACATGAACTAGGTACCTACAGAATATAAATGAAAATGAATCTAAACATAAAAACTTCAGCACAAAGTACGTGTGTGGCATCAGAGTAATGTGTCCGCGTATCGAATCTAAATTTGTGAAATACAAAAGTAATATTCATAATTTGAACGTATTTTTTATTAAATATACTAAAACACTATAAAAAATTGTTATAGGAATTAATTTTAAGCATGAACTGAAATTGGACGGGCACATAACGATCCAGACTTAATTTCATTAATTGATAATCAAATCACAAATGGTGGCAGGTACTACAACCTTAATCCTTATTTACAACTACCTTATCAGAAGTAAATGTTTCGGTGCTATAATTTATTACCCAACTTCCAAGACACAACTGCTAAAACTCGACAGAATCCAAAATCTCGCTCTTAGAACCGATACCGGTGTACAAATACCATAACTAAGTTATATCCTAAGAAACGATTATGCTTCTAGACTTTCTGCGAACAGATTATACCCTGCATTCTTCTCTTTTTTCTTCATTTCATTCAAACTGTCAAGCTGTAAAAGTCAATTTCACCGATAACCCTACCGATTTCCTTACCTCACCTTACCTTAACTCTTACAGAAATTACACCCTGTACTACGTAGGAGCAGCAGTTTACTACAACAACGTAAAGCACGAACAGTGTCTACCAGAAATATTTCTGACTTTACCCTGATAATCTCAGACTCACTCAGATTCATTGAAAACCTTCAGCCATTTATAAGAACAACAAAATTTTGTAGAAAATGAAATTATCATATTCCCAAATCCAATCCAAAGGGGAGATTTCATCTCACACAGGCATTAAAGGAAATGAGAATAAACCATAAAAAATACATAAGGAGTGGAATTTAAACTCCTGCGCTAAACTTCTAAAATAATACCTGATGTATCTAGACTTGGACAATAGATCTGACTAAGTGAAAATAATAAGGTTTAGAATTGGACCTGCCGCGCTAGCATAACTCACCTAATGTCTTAAGAAGTCTCTCACATCGAAGGTGCTTTTGACAACACATCGATGTCATCAATAAACAGATCCCTTAAAAAAAGAGGGATTAACAGCACCACATCCAAATGGATAGGATCCATGCTCGAACATAGGAGAATGACAGCACATATGCATGATACAACCTACACCGTGAGGACAACTAAAGGTGGAGTACTTTCACCACTTTTATGGAACCTGATTGTGGATGACCTGATTATGGTTATGAATGTCCTACAAGAAGCACTACGAATTGTGGAGGAATGGTGCCTTAAAGAGGACCTTTCAGTCAATCCAAGAAAAACTAAACTAGTTGCTTTCACGAATAGAAGAGTTATCCCGCTTGGTAGAATACTGATGTTCGGAGAAGAGCTAGAAATATCCAGTTAAATAGACACACCTGGAAAAAATGACTACTAGGGCGACTAGGCTTTTCTGGCAATGCAGAAGAGTTATGGGCAAAACCTGGGGAATACGACCTGAGGTGGTTCACTGGCTTTACACAACTGTAGTAAGGCCTACGACCACCTATGGATCAATAGTCTGGTGGAGGAGGACAGAAGTGTCCTCTGCAGTGAATACATTAACTGCAATTCAAAGACAAGCCCTCCTTGGTATTACCGGAGCAATGAACAGCACGGGGACGGCATCAATGGAGGCCCTCATTGGACTCCCTCCTTTGGAACTTTTTGTAAGGGCCGAGGCGATGATGGCAATTCTCAGGCTGAAATCGGGAGACTTATGGTCACCGAACAATGTTCGAGTAGGACACATATACAACTGGAACAATACTAGATGAACCCATATTTCACTTGAGTTTTGATAGCATGACACCGGAAAATATATTCTATGAGCGAGTGAACATCATCATCCCATCTAGGGAACAGGTGATGCATCCAGGTAATTCTAGAGATATCATCTGGTTCACTGATGGTTCTAAAACAAACCATGGCACTGGGGCTGGTGTGAAAGAACCTAGAAAGAGAATGATCTTTAGCCTTGGCCGATATACGACTGTGTTTCAAGCAGAGACAATTGCCGCTATAGCCTGTATTGATGAAAACATCAGTAAAGGATACACCGAACAAAAGATAAAAATATTCACTGACAGCCAGGCTCTGCTTAAAGTTATCAGCAACCCAACAACTAGGTCTAGACTGGTAAAATACTGTAAAGAATCCCTCAACAGGCTGGCAGGAGACAACAAAGTGTCTCTAATATGGGTGCCGGCACATGAGGGGATTGCAAATGAAATGGCTGACCAGTTAGCTAAAGAAGGTTCTAAACGAGACTTCATAGGTCCGGAACCGTTTTGTGAAATCACAAAAGATTGCATAAGAGGGGAAATCGGGAACTGGCTAGATAGGGAACACCAACTCGACATGGAGGTCGACACAAGGGCACCTCCATACAAAGAGTTTACTGAACAAGGTAGACAAGGAACTTTCAACCAGACTTTTGAAACTGGGTAAGAGACATTTGAAGACCTGGTGACTGGACACTGCACCCTGAGGAAACATCTGCACAAAATGGGCAAAGTTGGTGAACCTTTGTGCAGGAAATGTGATCTTCATGATGAAACACCTACTCACATACTCTGCTTCTGCGAGAACTTACATGGACTCAGACGGAAGCACTTGGAGAGGTAACTATAGAACCATTACAACTACTGAAAATCCCTCCAGTCAAACTAGTGGCCTACATAGAAGACACAAAGCTTCTGGAATGGAAGTAGATAACATGGGAAATAGTACAAAGATTCAGTTCAAGTGCCTGTGCTGATGAGCACAACCCAACCGAATGAATGAATGAGCTTCTCATTTGTCTGATCTGTGTCATTTGTATGGTGTTCCTTACAATATAATGACAGCTACTTGAAAATGATACATATTTATAATCTTTAGACCTCATAAAGTATTTTGTATTTGTGTTTCTATGTATGTACCTCAAATTGTCAATCTGTCATGGACCTGAACGATTGCAGTGTATGTGAGAATAAAAAAAACAAAAACATTTCAACAATTGAAGTTTTCGTAAAAAAAGTTATTTTTATTTTTGATTTATAATACTCGAAGTTAGCGGCATCCTATATTTTCTAGTGTTTTACCTGACTCACTAGTTGTGTTGACTGATAACATGGTTTAGTAGCGTTTATTATTAGAATGATGCAAAAATTGGTTTATCAAAATTTTCAAAGATAAAAACGTTCCATTCGGGTGGGCAGACTTGTTTGTATATTCCGTCTTTATCTTCAATTTATTGTCACGTGCATTTAGATTTAAATATTTCAATGCGTTCACAAGGTTTCCGTATAGATATTTTGTTTTATTTGTTTTGGTTTACATTTTTATGGAAACCTACCTCAACAATTAATCATATTTTTTTATAGTATGCTATTTATAGTCAACCTATTCGCTCAATAATTAATTATTTAAAATTAGAAATACACTTAACGGAACGATTTTAAATATCGTTGCATTTTATTGAACACGGTTACAAACTCATTGTTCCATTACACAAAAATTACTTGTAATTTCGATTAATTGAATTTAGGTGTTGAAGAAAATAGCACTAAAATAATATTTTAAGAAAGGTCGGTGACAACTCCCTTATTATAACATATTGAGAGTATTCACAAAAGGGGAAGTTGAGGTAGGTTCACTCGTAAATCGACCCTGAATTTTTTGGTAAACAGATATAGATTTTTATATCTGTACGAGAGTACCCGTATTACATGTGTTGCGTATACTCCTACAAAAATAATATTTTGAAGCATTGAGAACCGCTAACTTTTGGTACCTACTATAAGGCAATACTTTTGTCTAAGACTATCGGGAGTGAACTACCCAACAGCCTCGCTAAAGTGATCTTCAGCTTACCTTTGTTTGGTATTTGTGTTGTACAATTTGTTCATTTCATATTTTTTTGTATTTACCGACAAGTGTGAGTTGAACGCGCATGAAGTGGGTTCTGTAACTTATTTTAAACACAGCAGTTTTACAGATACGGGAGGATTGTTCATTTTTCAACTATTTTCTCAAATAACTTTTCAATTTACTTACCCCTAAAAAGGAACCCCTATACAGAAACTTAATTGACTTACACGTCTGTTTGATTTATATGGATATCTAATTTCAACTTATGGGAGATATTGGGTTGTTACAGACGGTTTTTTTAAAATTTTTTATTGTTTTCCATTTAGTCCACGCGAGTTACAATCGGTGATATTTTTATGTTAAATTTGGCCTTCCTCTGTGCCGACTATTGTTATATTTCTCTGATTTTTTGTTCGACAGACCAAGCTGTTCCTGGCCTTTTAATAGTATCATTCTGACCGACTTTTCAATTAAAAATCTTATGCCTAAATGTTTTCTTGCCGTGTTGTGTTATACCTCTGTTGCATTCAATTTGAGATCCATGATCCATTAAATTGTTTCCATTTTTGCTGTACTACGATTATTGACCTCGTTGCTTCCATTTTTTTAATTTATCCGTAATCCTTGTTTTTTTGTCTTTCTTTCTTACTTCTAAAATTCTGTTGGTCTATATTAATTGTGCTTAGTATTTTTCTAACCATTTTTCTTTCTCTCTTTTTCAATTAATCCCAGGTTTTTCTATTTAATTAAAACTAATCTTTCAGATCCATAAAGGCATTCTTGTTTGATTACTGTGTGGTAGTGTCTGGATTTAGTATACTTGCGGGAGTATTTTTTTTTTATTATAGTGTTTTGAGTTAGTCTGAAGGCGGATGTAATCTTTTGACATCGTGCTTCACTTGCAACTTTTTCAATATCCGATTCTGTAGTTTCTCCGAGATATTTAAAATGAGAAACACTTATTATTTTTAATTTTTAGAGTTCAAGAACTTTCCTTATCCACTTTTTCTGTAGTGTCACAGAATAAATAGTTATTATTAATTCAGTTATGTATATTCGAGTTGGAATTGGAAAATCACCAGCAAAACTTGAACGATCAAGTAGTATACGTGCTGACATAGCATAATGGGTTAAAGAAACACTTATTATTTTTAA
The DNA here is from genome assembly GCA_949126875.1 of Lochmaea capreae. NCBI lineage: Eukaryota > Metazoa > Arthropoda > Insecta > Coleoptera > Chrysomelidae > Lochmaea > Lochmaea capreae. Next base: position 10,854,626 of record OX421402.1, on the reverse strand, counting down.
TTTTTAGAGTTCAAGAACTTTCCTTATCCACTTTTTCTGTAGTGTCACAGAATAAATAGTTATTATTAATTCAGTTATGTATATTCGAGTTGGAATTGGAAAATCACCAGCAAAACTTGAACGATCAAGTAGTATACGTGCTGACATAGCATAATGGGTTAAAGAAACACTTATTATTTTTAATTTTTAGAGTTCAAGAACTTTCCTTATCCACTTTTTCTGTAGTGTCACAGAATAAATAGTTATTATTAATTCAGTTATGTATATTCGAGTTGGAATTGGAAAATCACCAGCAAAACTTGAACGATCAAGTAGTATACGTGCTGACATAGCATAATGGGTTAAAGAAACACTTATTATTTTTAATTTTTAGAGTTCAAGAACTTTCCTTATCCACTTTTTCTGTAGTGTCACAGAATAAATAGTTATTATTAATTCAGTTATGTATATTCGAGTTGGAATTGGAAAATCACCAGCAAAACTTGAACGATCAAGTAGTATACGTGCTGACATAGCATAATGGGTTAAAGAACAATGTTGAATTTTTTGTTTCCGCCTTTCATTTGATTACATTTTTCAATACATACGTGAACAATAATAGGGAAAGTCCATCTCAATGTCTAAATCAGGTGGATAAACTGAGCTTAACCATTTAAGCACAATCAATTTGAAACGCATCTATAATTTTGTGTAAATTATATGCACCCATATTTTTTTTAATGAAAATTGGTGCTAAACTCAACCTAGCACCACTTTTTCTAACTAACATTGTTGTTACTCTATGCACTAATTAATCATTTTATGGAAAACGCTTGGTATCGATTAGAAATTTTGACACATTTGGCGAGTGTGATTTGGCAATGGCAGTTTTTTAATTTCGATACCAGTTCTTGGACAAGTTACGGCTAGTTGATAATAAAGTGGAATACAACCTGTGCGACCATTCTAAACAACCGTATTTAGAAAGTATGAATCATTACAAAATGTTTCGCAACTATATACAGTGTCGAACAGCCAAATGGAATAAATTCGATAACGAATAAATGAACGCGTGTTGGACACGTCGATTTGTATTTTTAAATGCGCATTTAAATAAAAGTTATATAGGGTGTGTCGTGTGACACAGTGGCCAATACCAATTTTCTCATTTTAAATGCAAACCCCTGTATATTATTTATTTTTTGAATTCTTCAGAAAATTCTAGACATAATCCATGTACAATACCTATCTTTTTATTTCCCATTTAGCTCTTGATATTGAGAAATTAAGCAAAAACCATTCCTGTGCTACTTTCTACTGATGAAATAAAAAAAATACAAAAACAGCTTTGTTTATTTTCTTATAAAACTCATAGCGTTAGCAATTTGCTGTCTGCATGACAGTAGTGATCAGTGTCAGTGCTATTGTCGTTTGAATTTCGTTAACTGTACGTAATAATATCAGAAAAATGGTTCATTTAACTTTAACAGAAAGGCACAAAATAATTATTATATAAATGATCGGTTATGGAGATAACACACGGACACAACTGAAAGTTTCTCGCTTATTTCACGAAAAATTTCCAAATTTTCCGCCTGTATATCAAGGAACAATTAGCAAAATAGAAATGTAGTTTGGCGAGCTTGGTCATGTAAGACAGATAAAAAAGTAGCTGCCAATGCAGTAAATGATGATACGAAATTGGATATTATGGTTGAGCTTCAAGAAAACCCACATAATTCTGGTCGAAAAGCAGCAACACTGTTTAACGTTAGTCATTAGACTACTTTTTACAGGCATATGTCAAAAGTATTGTATACAAAACTAAACCCCTCAACTTAGATGACGCCTGAGATGTTGAGTAACGTTAGAAGACGTTTCTATACCAGATTAGCATGTTGCCAAGACGTTCGCGGCGAGCATTTTTAACATTTCCTACATTCACATTAATTATTTTTTTTTTTACATTTTTAAGAAATAATCAGTATTACTTATTAGGTTTTTGTGTAATGCAGCGAATTTGTGAAATTAAATCATTTTCTTTTTTTAATGTTAATTTTTGTAATAAATCTGAATACACTTAATATTTTTCCGAAACAGTTGAAGATAGGTATAGGACATATTGTACATGAATTCTGTCTAGAATTTTCTGAAGAATCCGAAAAATAAATAATATACAGGGTGTTGCATTGAAAATAAGAAAGTTGGTATTGGCCTCTGTCACATGACACACCCTATATAATTTTTTTATTTAAATGCGCATTTATAGCATTAAAAAAAATACCAATTTACGCAAACAAAAATCCAATGTTTTGGATGTATTTTATTTATAATGATGTTATGAAGAATTAAAAGAATTTAATATTACCTTTATAGCTTCAATCGAACCTAAACGAATAGTTAAATTACCGGTTATATGAAAAATTCCCATTAAATTTTAGGCTCTACAAAAAACGAATAAATATTTTATAAAGACCAAGGAATAAGAGTAACCATAGTATTTTTTGTTTAGACCTATTTACATAAATTCGCTTCAATAGATACCTACAATGTTAAGGAAATGCATTAAGTTATAATTAGAAAATTGATAATTCTATCGATAAACCACTAAAACCACACCAAAGCAATAAAACATTCTCCACGTGGAAATGTTTTATTCAATATAGACCGGGAGTGGGTGACATAAACTTTCGGGTGTTTCCTTTTGTACGAATTACACGTAACCTAAAATGAACGTCTTCCATCACAATCCTCGACGGGATGGTATGCAACTAATAGGAAAAACTACCATCCCATACACGAAACTTTTATGTATTAATAATTGATGTATAAAAAGTTGAAGAAACATCGTCTTCTTTTTATATAACAATTAATATAGTATACAATAATCTTCCTGTATGGAATTGGTAATTTTTTTAAAATTCATTGCGGAAATTGCAACCCTCTTGTACCACCTTGTCCAGGCATCTGACCCGTTGCGCTTCCTATTGCAAATTTAATTGTATGTGGCACCACCTTTAGTGCCTATCGAATAAGCTCTTACAGCTTTGACATCAGCCGGACAAGATTAGTGTAATTTTACGGTTTTTGGCAGCAAATTCAAAACTACTGCAATTCTACATTTACTGCAAAATGGCATTTATGATTTTTTTTATAAAATGTCAAAAAAGTGACCATATAATAAAGGAAAAAACTACTTCAGTAATTTGTCACTTTTTAGGTAATAAAAGATGTTTTATTCACTTAATTACAGTTTCCTGTAGTAGATCGTGTTATCAATAGATATCAAAAATAATAGTTGAATACTATTATAACGCCTTACGAAGTATTTGAAAACTACTTTTTCGTGCAATCGCACGCGAAGTCAGTATTTCGCGATCTCAGCACAGTCCGTGAAATTTCGCGTCCGTTACCCTTAGCAACGGCTGCGAAACCAAACGTCACTTCCAAATTTGAATATCGCTTCCAAATTTGACATTTCTAAAATACTACAAAGACAAGGATTATTTTTTATTGAATACCAACAAATACATAAGTACCTACTTATATTATTTTGGATGAATATTAACATTAATTGTACAGTTTGTATTATTACTTATATTTACTCCAGAAGTTGAAGCAAGAACTGTCAAAATATTTTGTATATATTAAAACATATCATTTCCACAGCACACGGTGACATTGTTGAATAAATTGACCTCTGTTGATTTTACAGCAATAATATATTTATTTACAATTATCTAGCTTAATAATTTTAACGATTGCACGAAAAATAGTTTGTATGCCATGGCCGCGAAACTTTTTAACGACCACAAGATTATCTTGCCTCGGCCACAAGCGGCCTCGGCGATAACTGTTCTTTCGGTACATCAAAAAGGTATTTCGCGGCCTAAGCATACAAATAACTATTCAAAGAGCAGACCGTTGACTAAAAAGCAACAACTACTTCTATATGCCACGACAAACATTGGATTACAGTTCCAAGTTGAACGGGGTTGGGATATCTGCACGATATAACCAACCATTCTGGTTTGTAATTAGAAAGGACAATACCGGTTGTGGCGTATTTGCAAAACAAAAACTTACATATATAGGGTAATGAATTAATGAATTTAATTTTATGAAGTATTTCGGGTGATTTTCAGGAATTTGATTTATTTAATAAAATGTATGTTATGAGTCGTTGGATATTGGAATAACTAGATTTAATAGAAAAAATACTTATTATCTGACCCAACTATTGGACGGATTTTTTTTTAAATACACACAGTTGCTTTCTTTAAGTGATAATATTCTCATTATAATTTGCGCAGTAACTATTCCTTAGGCATTTTACTTAACCAGAGTTGAAAAAGTTGCTTGTTGAAATTTATCAAAGTAACTGTGCAAATAATTCTAGCACATACAACAAACAGGAATATTCTTCGAGTTGAACATTCACTTCCAAAGTTCAAGTCAGATATTATATCCAAGGTTAAAACTTCATGTGCTACTGTATTGCCAATTACGATCTACACGCAGTGGTCCTACTTGATATTCAGTTTTGCGTATTGGAATTTCGTTGAATAGTGTTACAAATATTAATTATCAGTTACAATTTTAAAATATCCCTAAGGTTCCAAAGACATTTTAAAAACTAAGAAATTTTTTTTAAAATAATTTCCATAAAAAGTTGTGTAATACTAAAGAAGCATATTACACACATATTTAAAAACCAATTAGGGACGTTGTCAATTTATTTGATAACTTTAAACAATAACTATATAAAATGATTGAAAGTATACTTCGTTCCAAGATATTTCGTTTTGACTTATGTCAACATGAAAGTGGGGATTTCGGGATAATCATTTTTAATATTATCTCAGAATTTTGGTTTGTAATAAACATTTCACTACGAAAGTAATCTTGTGTTTAAAACTAAGTATGTGGCGTCCTAGGGCCAAACAGTGCATTTATCGCCGGATGTGAAGCGAATTGTGAAAAATGTGTTTGAATCATTGAAACATCGAGATTGTAGTATAACCGATGAAGCAAAAGAAACATGTAAGTTGACCGAAACCCCAATATACACAATAAAAGGCATCAATAGGCCAATACATAAACGAAAAAAAAAAACGAAGTGATGCTAATAAAACCAAATGCAAAATGATATAATCCGAAGAAGGATGTATGTCTTATACCAAGAACAAATGATACCAACCTTATATTGTATAAAACAGCTGTTAATTAAAGACGAAACGGGAATTGTTTGTAGCGGAACAATTTTGTGGAGAGCTATTTCTCAAATGGGATTTAAATATTGTACCATCAATAAGAAGCAAACAATAATGAGTCATATTTTTTCGAATGTGGAGTCATGCTTACTTGAAGATATTCAAAAATATAGATGTGAAAATCGTTCAATTGTCTACTTCGACGAGACAAGGTATGATACCCATGATACTCCAACGAAGGGTTTTGTGGATTAATTGGGAAAATACAAAACAAAGGCTCTATCAAATAAAGGTTAAAGAATAACAATAATACAAGGTGGACATAAACAGTTTGGATTCCAAACACTTTATTGTTATTAGCAAAGAATATTAAAGATTCAAGCTTAGATTGTCAACAACAGCAGAACTCTTCTAAGATTGGTTTGAAATATACCAGAAAAAAGTATACTTGTGATAGACAATGCAACTTATCAAAGTCGTGAATTGAATAAAGTACCAAATAAGAATATAATAAATATATTTCTCTATTTACTGCCAGCTTATTTATATTTACTGTATTGACATAGTTTATATACTCAACGCACTTTACCCCTTTTCAATTTTATTTCAGTTTCATATCAGTTATTATTTAAAAAATGTAACTGTTTTGCAGATACCCTGTATAGTACAAAACATTTTTAAAATGTGGCTATTATTAAACTACATATTTTTTATTTGAAACATTTTTTGACATTTGCCAATTAGATGTAATAAATCTCAAGTGTAGACGAAGGGCCACCCAGTATGTTTCGACAGTTTAATTCCAATTCCAAAAGTTGAATTTGTTTTTGAAAAATTTAGTGATTTTACAAAACAAATTTAATTTATGTTTTTGTATCTAAATTTTACCGACTACGGATCTGTTACTGTTTACTGTACAATGAGGAATTTATAAATTTTTATTACTATGAATCCTTAAGACCAGATGCCTAGGCAAGGAAATATTGTGATACGTTCTGTAATTTTATTAGCGACTGCAATAGTGAATTGATAAAAGTCCATTAACACTAATATAGTTTTTTAGCATTTTTGTATCAATAAAAAAAGGGAATGTACGGAAATATTTAGAACACTGATAAAATAAAATTTATAATTTTCACGTGTTTTACAGTGCATTTGTATTGTTTGTATGTATTGACTACAAATAGTGTTATTTTGTTACAGGATTTGAGTGGGGGTAACAGCAATGACAGTTCTGGTGGTCCAGCACCAGGTACACCAAATTCACAGGGTATGCGACCGACCCCTTCTCCTACAGGATCTACAGGTTCGAGGTCGATGTCACCAGCAGTAGGTTAGTATCTATTAGAAACAAAAGTTGAAATTTTATCATTAAAAAATAAGATATATTTTTAAAAATGTCATTTTGAATAAATATAGGAAATTCAATTGGTAATTCGTTCACCCTCTTGTTATTGTAATGAATATAATTTCAATCTTATTCTTAAATAATGAAATAGCAGACTGTGATATTATTTGTTTAGTGATTAATAATTGAAATTACCAAATAAATACATCCGATATTTGAATTTTTAAAATGAATTAAATCCCATTTGATATTCGATAAACAAAAATAATTTTTTTACCGATTAATATTATGCATAGAAAGAAAATAATTGAAAATTGAAACTGATATTTCAATACATTTATATAAGCGTAGAAATTATAAAAAAATTTATGGCACGATGTATAGTGATGTAGAAATTAATTGATTTATTTTGGTTACAGGCCAAAACATTCCTATGCCACCAAGGCCTTCAAGTGGACAGTCTGACGGCAACGGACCTAGTCGTATAAGTCACTCACCTATGGTAACTCAGGGCAGCTATCCAACACCTCATTCGTCTCCTCACCCGAGCCACGGCTATAAAGGTCACCCTAGTATGGTGGTATCAGGTTCTGGAAACCAACAGATGCCATTGTATCAACCAAATCAATACCCTCAAACCGGCTATCCTCCGCGACCTCCTAGTAATATTCAATATCCAGGTCAATATGGCCCGCCCACTTCACAACCACCTCCACCTAATAGCTTACCTCCACAACAGTTTCCAGGAAGGTCTGCTCCAAATCACATGCAGAACTCTCAGTTTCCACCCTACCAGCAATCTTGGCAGTCCTCCATATCTACCAGCTCAAAGGGCAATGGTCCAAACCCACCCACGCAAGCGCCTGGATCGCAATCTCCAGGCCCAACGACGCGACCACCTCACTACCTCAAACACCATCTTCAACATAAAATGGGTTTTCAAAACGTTCCAGGTTCTACGCCGCCAAGCCCTAGTCCTCCTCAAAATTACCACATGGGTCCTCCGTCTGGGCACCACCATTCTGGGATGGGCCCTCCGCCTTCAATGGGTCCGCCAAATATGCCACCCGCTAGCAGTCCGCTCCTTCCCAATAACCATCCGCATGATGCTCCAATGCCTCCACCCAGTTCCACACCAAATTCTCACACGCAAATGGTCTCGGATATGATGGACAACGGTATTACCACGACAGCGCAAGCTGGTCTCAACACTCACGTCACCACGGCATCGGGTGGATCTGTCACATCTGTTGTTACAACGGGACCTGATGGGACGCCTATTGATGAAGGCTCCCAGCAATCTACGCTGTCAAATGCATCTGCTGGTGAGTTATTGAAGATTTTATAAAAACTACCGTTAGACATTTTATATTGAATTTATTCTTGGTGTTTAACTGTTCTTGTTTTTTTACAGCATCAGGCGAGGATCCGCAGTGTACGACACCGAAAGCTTCTCGCAAGAACGACATGAATCTGTACAGTCATCCAACGACACCCCAAAGTACTGTACCATCGCCTGGTGCAGCGAGTATAAATTCTATGCACGAAGAATATGGAGAACTTGGTAGCCCTAGTTGGCCAAGAACACCTGCTAGTCCGGTGAGTGATGTTTTCATTAACCACCACGTTGTTTACTTTTTTCATATTTTTTTAAGTGTGTTTGTTATTGCACAGCACCATTCTCAAGCCATATTATGTTCTGTGTGTGTGTTTAAATATGTTGATCCAGTATTTTCTTAATTGGGCCGACTGGGCATCCACATTTTTATGTCTTCTTGAATATGAATCGTTGTTGTGTTTTTTCAACATTATGTGTGACTCGTAGTTTTAAATTTTGGGCTCTTTAACTAATTTGTGATGTCACTTTCTTCATGTAGATGTTCAACGCGTTAAAAAGTATCTAGCTTTTGTACTTTCGTAGGACGATCGGTAAATGCCATTACTATTTTTGTTGTGTTCATTGATATTGTTACAGGTACTCTTTTACCTGGGACACCCTATTGTTGTTCTGTATATTCGATATTGTTGTATTCTTATTTTACATTTTAGATCAAAACTGTTTTTTTTTTAAATCAATTTATATTTAAAAACAAACTACATTTAAAGAAAAAAAGATACAAAATGTATAACATTTATTATCAAAAACATTTGTTTAATTCAAAGATGTCTTGCCATCCCAATTCTTGCAGATATAAAAATAAGTTTTATGTATAAGAGTTGTGGTAAGCTTTTTTTAATGTCTAATTATTGCTGTTTAGAAGAATGTTCAGATTAGTTAAGAACCGCTTGTTAGTGGTTTTGGCGGCTTACATGCGGTTCTTTGAAATCTGTTTTTTTTTCACACTGACTTTAGATAAACTATACCACCAATCTGACAATGATGCTGCCAAATATCTGTCCATTACTTTCAATAGTTGTCTCCAAATTTAATTTTTTGTAAGCTAATCTTAATTAAATCACATCATGGGTGTATGTGTGCAATTAATAAAATAAGATGCTCTGGATAGTATATTAATTATCGCATACAAGTAGATATCAGTTTTTAATTTATAATAACAGTAATAAACAATAACGTTAATAAATTGATAGTTATACACAACCAATAACTACATTTTTCAATAAACATTTTTCCAATGTATTCTGAAATGTATTCATGGCTGGTTACGATGTCCTACGTTAGTAAAACGAAATCTATTGATTTATTTTAATCAGCCAAACTAAAATTAATAGCGATTTGCTATTCCCTACACCCGCCAGGATTTAATATGGCTTCTAGTTTATGCAATCACCATATCGCAAAACATCGAAAGTAAAAAATTGTGAATTGTGATAACAAATGCTTATCATTTTTATTTATTTATTGTGTTTTTATACCAAAGTAGCTTATTGAAATCCTCTTTCCAACCCCTATCTTAATAATTCTGCTTTGCTCCGAGCTGACGAATAAGAAAAATTTGATAAAAAAGGACACATCCCGTTAAAATAATTACTAACTAGTATTAATTCAGTGGCATGATCATTCACATGCCATCAAGACAATATTTTGTACGCCTGCATTATTTTATCAATAAAAAACTTCACACATGTGTGAGAATTATTTGATACTTCACTCTAATATCAATTTATATTTGATAAAATTGTTTTTGAATGTGAATATTTGTTGTTTCACACCAGTATACTGTTTTAAGTGGGGTTGGATGGAGTAAAAATTTCCAAAGGTACTTTGGCTAACCAGCGGGTATTTACAGGTGTTTAACAGTCATGTGCCTCCTCCGGATACGTATCGCTCAAAGGTTTATATCAATAATATTTTTTTTGTCGTGCTAATTAAAACAGCTTATCGAAGCATGTAATGGCATGTCCCTTAGTGCTTGTTATAGAAAAAAAAATAACTATTCGAAAACATGTTAAAACAGAAAAAAATTAATCTCAACTGTCGCGAAAAATGGAGTGACTAAAGACGTGGAAAGATGGTTTATCTAATAAAACAGTTCAGTTTTATTGTAGCACTCGCCCTCAAAATATTATTTCCATTTGTACCGCTGTTAATGCTGATATACTTTGCTTATATAATATAGTATAGTTTATTAAGTTTGTGTAGAATGAAAAAAATTCAACAGACCTCTTGTCGTTGCTTTGAATTTTTTTATTTTGCACTGACTTTAGATAAAGTATAGTGGAACTTTAACTTCTCCTTTGAATATGCTACCAAGTATATAAGATATTCATTAATTACATGAATATTTGAATGCCTAGTATAACATTGTATACAATTTTTCAAAAAATTGTAAAAAATGTTAATTTTTTCTATTGTTTTCTGTTCTAACATTATTTCGGTCCGTTTTGTATCGGTGATATTAAAGAGCCAATTTGAAAATTGAACTTTAGGTTAATACGAATGTAATTTAAATAGAATCGTTCAGTAGATTCAAAAAAATGTATGTAGAAAAAATTAATATAAACATAGAAAATGCTAATGAAATTACCTTATCCAGTGTTGACATTTTTGTAGTTTTATGCTATGTTTTTTTATTCAGCTTTTACTGCTCGAGCCTCACAAACTTTTTTATGGATGTTACAGCTTTTCAGAATTAGATTTTGCAATTTAATTTATACATAGAATTGATACAGCTCAAGTAATTTTGGTATTTCGCATGAATAAACACATTTTCAAATCACTTTAATTATAATTATCCAAAACTGAATTTCATAACTCTTCGCCGAGGAAAGAACATGTAAATCAATTGTGAAACGTGTGTTTTGGTATACACACACTGTATAATTAAAAGTTTGTTTATTCATCTTTCAGTTTTACTAACACTCATCCTCATATAAGTACTGTGACTAACTAATTTATATAACTGACAATCTTTTCAAACAGACATTAATATTAATGAAAGTTAGCTTTCTTTTTTGTTGGTTGTTTTTATTAAAATAATTTTAAAAAGTTGTGGAATACTAGGCTTAACAGCTTGTTAATATATAAACATCAATCATTTATTTTTAACTTAACGTAACGTAATGATGGGGGTCTGTTGGTTATGTATTCATTAAAACCCACTGAATCGAATCACCAAAATTACTGTATAATATTGCCGATAATAATACACATCATTATACATGTTTTGACCATATTTGAATGTATTTTTGTAAAATGTTTCACTTGCTCCTTACTAATAGTAGTCTAATTCAAATACCTACACTATGAAATCATCCTATGCATAATTATCAAGAGATAGAGAAGACTCATATTTTATTTTATTTTCATTAATCATCGATCATCATAATAGGTATACAGGTTCGGCAAATATTTATCTTTCACATGTAGAATCTCATAGCAGCAACAGTAAGTAAATGTCCAAGAGAGAATAACATACTTCACCTTCACGAAACGGCCACTTCTCTAGATATTGTCTCTCTGTTATTCTATCGATTCCTTTCTTCCTGTCACAATGTTTTTATGGAAAATAATTATTTGCCGAATCTGTATATAATATAATTTTTCTGTTTCACTAAGGTATTGTAGAGTTGGGTCAAAATAACGAGATGTTCCGGCCACTGCTCTATTTTTTAAAATTGGTCATTATTGAGCATTTTGGACTCATTTCTCTTCTTACAATGTTTTTTGTCCTGTATGTGATGCAGCCAATTTTAATGACCATGCACCACCTGGTTTTTTCAAGTACTATCTATAACTGCGCCATCTAATATTTTGTCTTTTTAAAACGTTACCTTCGACATTTTGGCATATTTACCCCCCCAAAGATTTCAATTTATTTTCAACAAAATATATTTCTATTTTTCTCCCGATTAAATTTTTGAGGTTATTTCTTCCTCTCTTACCTCAGCGTTATTATTCTACTAAAAAGCTATAACATGGGCTATAACTGCAGGGGGCTACAGTTATATGCCAATATTTATAGTCTATACATGTTCTACTAACGTTAGAAATGAACCGGCTATAATGAAAGCCGGCTACTAGGAAAAGACTAGAAAATATATTGGCAACACCGCTTTTCCGTGTAACAGAAGAAGAATTATAACCTATAATCGAGCATTTTTGAATAAAACCAAACATTTCTGGAATGGACGATAAAAAGAAAAACACACGTTGCTCCGAAAAACTATTGGACCATTTAATTGACTTCATGCTAAGCGATCCAAAATTTGGGAGAGGACAATTCCTAGGTGTAAAAGGAAAGAAAGGATTGAATGATATGTGGCAAAGTTTATCCAAGGAATTGAATGAAATAGGACCTCAAAAGACAACAGAACAGTGGAAACGAGTATGTTTGTAATCATTCTCTTGTACTTTCACACTATTTCATAAATAGTTATTGTAGATACATGATATAGATGATGATATGAATAGTCGAATAAACTCGAATTTGTTAAATTAAATGGATTAGAATTGTCTCTTAGACGTCTCCTTTCTACATTAAATTTCGTCGGCGTATTCTTTCAATTTGACGTAAATGTAGAAGTACACCTAACCCTTGTAAAGCCATAGCAATTCAATAGAACATACCAATTTTGAAAAAAACAACAGTACACCTAACCCTTGCAAAGCCATAGCAATTCAATAGAACATACCAATTTTGAAAAAAACAACAGATTACAAAAGCTTTTAGCCACCATTCTCGTAGGTTATAAAGCGGTCTACAACTCTATCCCCACTTATAGTAGCAAAAACGACTACAAAATTTAAGAGAATACCGAATCTGCAAAACGGGCTAGAAGAAAACTGTGAAGTTAGTCACGTTGCCGATATAGTCCAATCTTACGGCTTATAGCCTAGCTACATAATTAGTAGAATAATCCAGCTGGTAATGTAATAATGTGATCTCTTATCTTGGACTTTAATATTACATCATGTAAACGAGCTTTCAAAATCTAATTATCTGTAGTATATTGGTAAAATGTTTTTTAATAAATAATGTAAGATACATTCAGATCTGGTCGAACTGGTGGCATTTGTGCGTTCTTTGTTTTGTGACCATTGTGTGTTTCCAGAAAACCGACAGCCTAAGTAAGCTGTACGAAATGGATGAAAATCCAGACAGAAAAGCTTGGTTAGACAAGTTGCTAGCGTTCATGGATGATAGGAGAACCCCTATCACCACATGTCCGACTATCTCCAAGAATCCCCTTGATTTATTCCGCTTGTATATGTTTGTTAAGGATCGTGGGGGCTTTATGGAGGTTTGTACCATGGTTTATGTGTTGATCCACTCCATACCAAATTATTGAAAAAGTATTGAATCAAATTTAATGAACAGAATTAACATTAAGTAATTTTTGAAAAAAATAAACAATTGAACTAAATGAAAAAAATTATTTTGAAAATTGAAATTTGATATGGAGAGATCAGTGTTTGTTATGGAATTAATGGTTTTTCAATTGATGGTTAATTTGATTAATTTATTATTTGATCAGTAAAATATTCACCCATATAGTGTCTCGACCATTGTTGGTGTTAAATTCAATTACAGAGAGCCGTTTCAAAATTTTAAAATTTGATAGTTGTTCCTTTTGTGTATATAGCAATTTTGGTAGTCGAGACACGAACAAAAAATTGTTGATATTCCACACCATCATTTGAATAACCAAACTTGGAAATGTTTTTAATGTCCACCCTTGCAGGTGACTAAAAATAAAACGTGGAAGGATATTGCTGGTCTGCTAGGGATTGGTGCTTCATCATCAGCCGCTTATACGCTAAGGAAGCACTACACTAAAAATTTGCTAGCATACGAATGTCAATTTGATAGAGGTGGTATTGATCCTCAGCCGATTATAAACCAAGTCGAAGCGACATCAAAGAAGAAAAGCGCCAAAGCTACTTCGGTACCATCTCCTGGTTCTTCTAATTCTCAAGATTCCTTTCCACCTGGGTCAGGTGGTACATCCATGGATGGCTATTCAACTTATGGTGGTTATCCACCTTCTAACAACCCAGACTACCCTCCACAGCGGCCTTCATCGCAGTCTGCTCCTTCTCCACATGGAGGTAAGTCAAAATCAGTGCGACGGTGGATCATTGCGATTTTTAATGGATAAAAACTGCATGATAAACACTTTTACATTCCAACGGCGTTCGAATCACCTTTCAGATTATTTTTAGGTCTATACGAATACAAATAAAATAACTTGAGGTATTTACTCGGAATTTTTCTGTCACGGTAATGTACAAAACTGTCAAAACATCACGAAAAATCAAACTACACCGAGCGATGTAGTGACAGTACGACATTGTGTTTATTCAAGTTTTCATGCATTAATATGTCGCCATGATTGTCACGACTTTATGGCACGTGAAAACGATCCTTTAAGGTTTGAAATACAAAAATTGTTATGAAATGTTGAACTGAAAATATTGATAGAAAACATCATAAGATGACAAATCTTAAAAGGAAAGGGAGTGATATCTCTCTTGGGATTATCCATCATCATATATTTGAACGTTTAGGTTGAATTTCTAATCTATTTCAAAAGTGCAAAATAGTGACAAATATACATCGAAAAGAAAAAATTCTAGTGATAAAAGGAATAATTCATCTGGTATTTTACGGCACTGATGTGAAGAAAAACATTTGTATTTTCAATTTTACCAGTTGTTGGCAATTAATACTGATAACAAAATATTGAAAACTTGTTTAATCAGTTTGCATGTTTGTGGTGCTTTAACATTTTATACTGTTTTTGTTACTTACCTAGAAATATTCCAGAACAAAAAGTTAATTTTACATACATACTAACAAAATTTAACTAAAAAGTTACTAGATGCTTTAGTTGAGTATATAAATAACTCTAATGTAAACTGGCTACTGTGAAGAAATTTTAAATGAAACTCGACTTACAGAGATATTTCCACGTATTAGGCTAGGCATGCTTCATTCAGTCGATTGGGTTGTGCTCAACGGCCCAGGCACTTGAACTGAATCTTTGTACCATTCCCCATGTTATCTACTTCCATTCCAGAAGCTTTGTGTCTTCCATGTAGACTAGGCATGTTAAAATTCTCTAGTTGTAAGATGCTGAAGTCATATCACACCCACTTATTGCGTGATAAACCATGATGTGTTCTTCAATGGTATTGCTTTGCAAAGCATACATTGGAGAGTAGGTGGTTGGAGGAACGTTTCCTATTCCTGGTTTCTCGTTGGCAAAGACCCATGAGGATGATCAACAGTTCGATGTTCTCTCCAACCATCACCATTCACCATCACAGTCTAAGTACGTTCAACCAAAGACAGGGCTTTGTTCACAATATGTAACTTTGCTATGATCATGGAGATTCATCTTCTCATTTACTATTAACAGTATCATTATGATAGCGAATACCGTAAATTTCACTAGATGTGGGAATATATTTTTTTGGGGCGCTCTAGCGGTTAGTCTTTCTATATAATGTAAGGAATCATTCTTCTTTCTGAGATATAGGCCAAATGCTGAAAAAAGTGCCAAGAAAACAGAACTTCAGGCCAAATTTTTGCCTACAAACTTCATGCCGAGTGATACAAAAAACATCGTTCCGGACAAAATCAAAAATTTACTGTGAACTCCTTTTAATAAACCTCTACTAAATAAAAATTATTTATTATTACAAGACGTGCCATCTATGTTCGGTAGAAAACACTAAACATTGACCGTTTTAAAACTTCAAATCAACTTTCGCTAGCGATAAATTGCCCTGTATATAAATATTCACTATTAAGGTAGGCTAGAAGGATAAAAACACTTGTGTACTTTTTGCATGGCTCATCACATTTGCGGACTAAACAACCTGCAAGGTTTTAGTAGCTTGGTATATTATTTAGCAGTTGATTATTTACGGTGCCGACGATCGAAATGAACCAGTCTATTAGTTTTCACCTACGTAAAGATTTTTATGACAATCTGTTTCCATTCGACCAAGGTATTTTAAACACTATGGTATTTTTAATTGTTTGTTGTTTTTTTTTTCGAGTAATCACATTTTTTGTGTTGTTTTAATCTGCCCGGTAGAAAAAACGGTATTTACATTTTTGTTGATAATTAATTTAGTTTTCTAGCAACGTTGGTAAAAAGATTATTTTTAATAATAACATTCATACATTTTTTTAACGCACTTATTGCGACAAACTGAATACATTTATGAACTTTATTCTCAACACTTCAGCTAAATTAAAATCAAATTAAGTTGGGTTTTTAAGTACGTTTCGGCTAAAAGACTATCTTCAAAAAAATTGTTTAACAAAACGTTTTCTTTATATTATAAATTCGATTTCCATAGAATATATGCTAGTGATGTATTGATATGCTTTTTCTACTCAAAATTGTTTTGTTCTCGTCGAACAATCTTTATTCTTAAGGCACTTGTTTCCGTTCTGTGTGTGTTAAAGCGTATGTCCGATGCAGAGGTAGTTTTTATTTTTCCTCTCTGATATCTAACTTACTTGAATGGAAGTATTGCTAATTAATCAATGTAATTATTCTTTGGTCAGTGCGGAAACGTCTTAACATTTCCACTTTCGTTAGAAATCCATTGCCATTAATCCATTTGCTCTTGGTGAGTAATTCTATAAACGCAGGTACAGAAAAAGTAATTTAATGTTTTTTGTGGTTTATTTCTATTAATCATTTAAGGTTTTTATTCACTCTTCGATTAGTATATTTTTGTAGATGTTCATATTTTTTATCTGCACACAGGAACTAGTTTTCTATACGGCGAAGTAAGACTAGTTAGATTATTTTTTTTTCACAACTGGAAAATATGATTTACAATTTCTTATTGTACACCATTTTATGGGCAGATCAAAATTCTGCACCAGAAAAATTGCCCTAATTATTTTCATTTAAACAAAAAAAGTTCCGGATTCTAATCATATAGAAGGAATGAGAGGAAAAACTTCGGAATAAGTAGGTGATATTATAATAATATCAGTACCTTTGTTGAGTTATAGGGATTTAAAGTTAGAAATTGAAAATACAGTTATTTATATCTCCAAACACTATCAATTAGAATTCGATGAAAATTTGGTAGAATGTCAAGCATATAAATGTATTTATTTTGGCTATACCAGTAAATGTACCAGTGTTGCTGAAAGTCAGGATTGGACTTGGCTCAGCAGTTGAAAGATCATAACTTTTATACCGATAAAACAACAAAATTCAAAATAGTGTCAGTTTATTAAACAACTATTTTTCTTAAAAACGTGCTGCTTGTCCAAATCGATATATATGTGATGGTTTCCGAGAAATATGGAATTTAGTGGGATACCTCTGAGCTCATTTGGAAATGTGCTATTACCAAATAGACCGCCGTCTATTATTTGTCGTATGCATTAACTATCCTTTCGAAAATGGAATTCTATCAATTGTTAATTTATTTATCATATGCCTCAACCATTCTTTAGGAATTCTAACTCATTTTCATAAAAACGTGTATTAAAATAGAGTATTACCAATTAACATAATACAAATGATACATACATATAAATGTATACTTGTAAATATTCAGATTGTTCACACACCTCCCACGTCTGCAAATTTTTTAAACCTACGAACAATATTTCATTGTACCACAATTCTGGTATATCCAGATCTTCCAATAATAAATTTAATTTGTTCTCAAAAAAGTCTAAATACTACAAACTGCCTATCCAAAATGTATATCAATTATTTATAAATGGTCCATCTAAGTGGTTTCCAATTATCCCAGCCCATTTACCATAACCCTTTGTCGATCCCGTGTCTGAATTATGCAGTGAGGATTTTCAAATGTAAATTATGAAAATTGTCAACGCCATGTTTAGTTCATCAGTAAATGGTACTAATTTACTAAAATTTCGATTATTTGTTTTTCTAAAAACCAGCGCGCATATTGAGGGCTTGCTGGATAGTTTCCTGGATCCAAACCGGGTACTTTTTGAAGATGGTACGGACGTAAAAGTTGTTATTGAAATAGTCTATGCACGGTGGTTTTTGAAACCTTTCGCTTGATCGCAAGTTTTGTAACACTTTAATATCTACTTCATCTAGGATATCCTGTTCTAAAACAACATTACAGACATTCTTTTTGTTATTAATTTTGGTAAATCAAACCACAATCTTTTTTATATTATTAATTCAATTTTTCGGTGGCGTTATCAAGAAAAATTAAGTTTTATAAAATTCTGGTCCCTATCTGACATTAACGAAAAAATTCGACAATATTTTGAAGTTTAAGATTAGTTGTCAAATTTTTAAGGTCCATTCACATAACTGATTAAATGTGAAATAAAATATGTTTCGTATGACATTCTAACAATATGATAGTCTACTAGGAATGAAGTGCACGCCCCACGAACAGTTTTATTATAAATATAAAAAGGATTGTGGTTTGATTTCCTAAAATTAATAACAAAAAGAATAAATATTGATATACCACAAGGAACATACAGAAGATAACAGTACTGAAATTTCTTACGGGACCCAAACCACCTGCTTGCCGTATAAATGTACCTAACAATAAAATTTATTACCTTTTAAAATGCATAATTGGAATATTTCATTAAAACATACCTTTTTCTCGTAAATTTCTAAACTCGAAAAGAAGTTTTTCTGACTGGTAAAATTCTGTTGTAGAAAATTTCAGAATAAAGTGATGAGAATTTCCAGATGGCTATTCATACATTAAATCTATAGCCCCATATTCATTGAACGTAAATTCTGCCATTTCAAGTATTACAGAAATAAATAAAATAACTGCGAGTATGACAAAAAAAATTGAAAGCTGCCTACTTGATGGAATTACATTCCCTAAAGGATAGTCAATGCATATGACAAATAATTGACGGCCTACTTGGTAATAGCATATTCACTGAATGTGCTGTGGTGTCTCACAAAATTCCGTATTTTTCAGTAACTATTAATTTTATCGATTTCGACAAAGAACAAATTTTTATAAGAAAAATAGTTGTGGAATAAACTGAGACTTTTTAAAAGTTTGTTGCTCAATTACTGTAACAGCTGTGACGTTTCAACTAGTGAGCCAAGTCCAATCCTGACTTGCCCTATAACTAGGAGATTCGTAGAAAAAAAGTTATATCTACCTATTTATTCCTATTTAAGTTTTGGCATCTCATTCCTGGGAAACCCTTTATAATGGTTACAAATAATCCTTGAATAATATACTGTTTTTTCGTGCTGATGGTAAAATAAACGTATTCATCAAGTAACAACGTATTTTTGTTAACGTCCAGGAGGTGTGAACCATCTGAACAGTGCAACACCTGGAGGACCCAGCCCTGCGAGCGGGGCTGCAGACAACGTAAGCGTTTCCAATCCTTTTGATGACGTTTCTCCTAGTCCGCCTCCGAGAGGTGGTCCATTTCCAGGTGGACCGCATCCTTCGTATTCCGCTGGAACACCTCCTCGACCGCCTGGTCAAAATTACTCCGGACAACCTGGATACCAATATCCTGGACCTGGACCCGGTTCCAGTGCACCACCAGAACTGTATTCTCCTTATCCCTCAGGTTCAGGTACGTTAACAAATTTCATTTTCGAAAAAAAACAACTTTTTATTCCGAGGGACACTAAAAGAGTATATCAGACGACGTAGTTTTCTAAAATCGTGTCTAAATAAAATCTCACTTGGCGCAGTTTTTAGTGGATGGCATTTTACGATTATGTGAAATTTGTTGATGCTGAATTTGAGTCGTAATTAGGAGAGCAGTGAAACTTATATTTTGGAAATTACAGGAATAAAGGATTCAGGATAATGAAAGGTTCTGGAGGTGTGAAATTTTACTATATCGGTTGCAAGGAAAAGCACTTACTTCCTTTATTTAAATTATAAACAACTTAATTCCACCACGATTAAATAACGCACTTTTTCGAATTACGAACCTTTTCTTAACCATTGGCAATAAAAAACTTTATCTTCCGATACTAACCTGTTTATCATAAGGTAAACACCTTTTAGAACTTTATCTTTTAGATAAATAGGATGCACCAAGTTTTTATTCATTTTGTTTTCTAAAAATTGCGTGATGAGATCAGTAATTTATAAGATATACGACTTTTCTGGTGCCCCTCGTATGCTAGTTGTTAAAAATTCATCGCTTTTAAACACTTTTTACTTCTAAACTGAAAACATTAAATTACATAAAGATCAAATTATATTTACTTATTATTTGTGCAACAACTGAATAAACATTTTTCTTTTCCTTTTATAACATCTTGTACATGATAATTCTTTGTTTGAGAAGATTTTCTTTTGATATGATAGTTTCGGGCAGCTTGTATAAGCAAAACTATTTGACTTAACCTTTGGTAGATGAGCACTTTTAAATAAAAAATGGGAAAAAATGCGAGGAGGTAAACGTCGTTTATGATAGTTCCATATAAAATTATCTGTCTTGAAAATAGGTTGACTTTTCAATAAATCATTTTTAAAGTATTTGATATAATATACTGGTTATCAGACAACAGCCGACAGTGTAATCAGAAAGGTATCATTTTTATGTATTACTTTAAAACCCTGTTAACCTTCAATTAACAAGATAAGCATCTATAAAAATGGAAAGACTATAAAATAGAAATTTCGTTATTTTATGAATGTCTTAATTAGCGAAACATTATTCGTTAAACAATCTTAAATCGTACTACAACAAATTTTGCATTTAGAGATAACTCTTGGATAGACCGGGAAATATATACCGAAAATGACCATTTCGTGTTTTACCATTTCGAAGGGCTGATTTTTTATGTATAGGTAGTATAAACGATGTACAAGACGATATGAACTTTTCAAAGTGTCAAGTTAAATCGCACATTGTTTAAAAGTCAATTAAAACTCATTTTAACGATATTTTACGTTTTTCGCTAGCGTTTCGTGAAATCATTCGTTCTCACTCACAGACAAGTTACAGCGTTATTAACAAATTAATTAGTTATCGATCTACACTAGCGTGAGCGACGTTCAGCGATAGGAAAATCATTTTTATCGGTAGCTTTCATCATTAAGTATCACAATGTAAAATTATTTTTCAAGAAAAAGTTATTTTGTAACTTACAATATTGTTGAAAAATTACAGTTTTCATTGACTTTTAAACATTGTGAGATTTAATTTGACACTTTGGAAACTTCATATCGTCTTGTAGTTTCATCATTTATACTACCTGTATCCAAAAAGAGCGATAATTCTCTTGCATTATATTTCCTGGCCTATATAGCTGACTAAATGTTTATTCCATACTTTTTCTAACATGTTTACATAAAATTTTATTACTGAATAGAAAACTGACAAATTTAATTGTTTTTAAATTGGGACATGCATGTGCTGTTCACCTGCAGAACAACACAGTTTTTGTTAATTATACAGTTATGAAATTTGAAAAAAAACTTTTTTATCCTTATTTGCTAAAATTGATGATGTCATTGGAAATCATTTAAATCCTTCAATATGTAGCTATTTTATATATTAATAGAAATAATAAATTCTTCAAAGCTAAATTGATTGTCGTTAAAACAAGTGCCTACATATTCTTGACTATTGAAATACCGCTTACTATATAGTGTGATTAAACAAACACATAAAATCAGTAGGTTAACAAAAACGGTATAAATATGCGAGTAACTGACATATAATAATGATCAGTTCTATCTAAATTATATAACATTTCAGCTTTACAAATATTTATTGTACCATATTTATCGTTAAATAATAATTAATGATTAAAGATAAAAATAAATTTTAAAATTGAAAAGCAGGATTGTTCCAGAGATTTAAAAATAGTACTGATAATGATTTCGTTTTTTATTTAAACGTATTAACGCAGAATGATATGTAAACGTGTAAAGTAAGTTCCTTAATAATTTTAAATCTAGCGTTGTGGAGAGCAGTCACGAAATGACACCTGTTGTGGACCATGATTTTCCTGGTGATAGAATATGCATCAGGTTTGTTCCAATTCATAACTTGAATAAAAATTTAATTCAACCAAGTAATCTATTGAAATGAATGTAAATTAACTTCCAAATTTTCACTATGTAATCACTAACTAGTACATATTCTTTGATAATACTTTTTGTAATATTTTTCTACATTTTTAATATTTTATAAACCGTTCCCAACTTGAATTTTGCAATCGAAAAGTATAGTTGATTGTATAGTCGGTGTGATATGTGTTAGATTTGCTTTATCAATTTTTCAACAATTGATAAAAGTGATAAATAAAATACAAATATACTGATAGCACTGGAAATATTATTTTGTATGAAATATAGGTATTTTTGGTAAGAATCTTGAAAAAGTGAAACGGAACCGAGAGTATAGTTATCAAGATGAGTGAACAAGTGACCAAAGGAATGACTTTTATAGATTTGCTCTCTTACAACCCTTACAAAAATGTGAAATCACTTACAGGTTAATTTTTTACTACTATAGGGTGATTGTTTGATGTTATATTTTTTTCAGAAATCTCTAACCATGTGCTAATTATAATAATTTTTTTCTAAAAGGTTATCCACCAGCTGTGAGACCTGTCTATCCTCCGTATACTGGTGATTCTCCAGCACCTCCTCCTCCAACTCCCAACAATGCACAGGGACCTCCGTCTTCTGCAGCACAAGACCCTTACAGATATAATACGACTCCTACTACTGGATACAATACAAGATCTGCTTATGGACAAGCTCCCAGTAATACTGGACCACCTGCTTCTCAACCTGGTCCGGGTAATTATTCTCAACATCCAGAGTACTATCGTCCAGAACAGGTTCAAGTAAGTCCTCATTTTAATAAAAAACATTTTACGGATATTAAATCCTTGTTTAATTGATGATTTACACCCAATTTTTTCTGTAGCAGGGATCAGGAAGCGGAAGTGGATATACGGGTGGAACGAATGCGAATAAGAACATGCCACCTCCTGGTCCCCAACCACAAAGACGACATCCTGATTTTGCCAAAGATCAGCCCTACCCTTATAACCAACCTCGTACTCCCATTTATGGTAAGTAAAATAGTTGTGACAAAAATGTGATGATGTAATAATATATTTTTTAAGGTGGTTGGCCAAATAATACCCAGTATAGACCACCCCAGTATAGTGCATCGCCGGGTGCTCCACAAGTCGCTCCACAACAATGGAATCAGACTGGAAGACCTGCAGGTCCTTGGCCCGCTAATCAAAATTACCAGCAACCGCAACCAGGTCAACCACCATGGCCAGGGATGCCTCAACCTACGGGACAAAACGCGAACATGAGGCCTGTTCATAGGCCCGGTAAACCGTTTACAAATATTATGCCGCCTGGTGGTGCCAAAGGTAGTCAAGCACAACCTGCACCCAGCAATACTTACAGTCATAGTCAGATGCCTAAGCGAGAGATTATTTTCCCACCTGACAGTGTAGAAGCTACCGTTCCTGTTTCATATCGTAGAAAAAGATTATGTAAAAGTGACGTAGGACAAGTCGATGCTTGGCGTATTATTATGTGTCTACGATCTGGACTTCTTTCAGAGAGTACTTACGCTCTTGATATTCTTAATGTACTTTTATTCGACGATTCTACCGTAGGCTATTTCGGTTTGAATCAATGGCCTGGTTTACTCGATTTGCTAATGGAACATTTTAAACGTAGTCTTTCGGACATGTTTGACGGACCGTATCCGCGCGAAGAAGAAGACATTGAAACCGAAGTCGATCTCGGTGGTGTTTCGAAACCTATAGATCCTAATTTAAAAACGGTTATTTTGCACGATAGTACCAATTACTCTTTTATATCCCGCAAGGGACATCCAGTGAAATTAGTTGATAGACCCGAAGATATATTTGTCCAGGATCACGTTCGAGATTGGGATACAAAAGGAGATCCCAATCGTGCTAATACCTTAGCCGCTATTCCAACTGACCCGTGGTATACCAGTGCAGATCACATCTTACCTCCTTTCCAAGCGGAATTCGGTCGTGTTCCATTCCATATGCGATTGGAAAATGATGATAATGATGGAGTGAAAAGTGAAGAGAAGGAGGATTATTTAGAAAGGAAAGTAGAGAGCCCTCCTCCTGATGAAGCGCCGCCAGATAAGGCTCCGCCACCTGTCAAGATTTGTGACAAAAGACGTAGGACAAAAACATTAAGTGATGTGTTATCTCGAATTAAGAAAGAATCCGAAGCAAACAACATGCTCTCGTTAGAAACGACAGACAAAATAAAGACTGAGGTAGTGAGTGAAAAAGCGAACTGTGAGGAAAGTCCAAGTATAGATCTGAATATTAGTGTAAATGGCGAGTGTGATGATTCCAAGGACTTTGCGGTGCGGGATCCTTCCGGTACCTTAAAACGAAGGCGGATTTCTGACTATGAAGACGAAGCTTATGCCAGAGACGAAGCTAGTTTGATGCTCATTACCGAGAGTCAGGACAACATCGGAAAACGCTGCGTTTGTCTCTCCAACATTCTCAGGAATCTCACCTTCATCCCTGGCAACGAGATCGAGTTTGCCAGAAGCGGGACATTTTTAGCACTTATCGGCAAATTACTTTTACTTCATCATGAACATCCACCCAGGACGCAAAAAACCAGAAACTACGATAGGGAGGTAAGCATATTTTTTAATATTCGCAACAGATCTTAAGTACTATATTCAAGGAAAAATATATTTATATAAATATATAGTATATACTTTTTTCTTGTTTTTCATATTTGTATGATTTCATCGATGCTAATAAACACACCCCCCATAGTTGGAGATATTAGAGATATGTTCGCAAATTCAAACTACAATAACTTTTTAAAAATATAAAATATCTCAATTAGGCTAACGCCGAGAAGAGAATACACCTGCTAAGTTCTCTAATTTCAAATAAAATTAATTTGTTGCCAAATTCAAAAAACCTATTTGATTTAATTTTTTTTTATATATACTGTACACCACCCGGACACACAATTTTTTTGTCACTATTATATTTATTTTTATTATTATTACATATCAATTTTGCAAGAAGTTTTCAAGCCCCATCTTTCTGAACAATTTGTTTTTTTTACTCATCCCTATACTGTAGGAAAAACACAGGTTTAAAGGAAATAATACAATAATCCTTTCTTAACAACAAAAATATAAAACATTAATTTGTAAAGTTGACTTTGCGTTTTTGTTATAATGTCCATAATAGACTAACCTGTCAAAAAGGTTGGTTGTCAACAAATAACAGTGTATTTAAATAAAAGATAAAATCAGAAGAAGGGGCACAAGCTGTGGTTTTACAAGATGATGGTCGTCTGATTCGGTATATCGCAGTAAGAGGCCAACTACACAGTACGGTATCCAATCCGATACATTTCAAGAAACTGGTTCTTATTCTTCCCACAGCGAATTAATTGTACGGGTGGCGCCTGAGCCTGTACAATAAGATCCAACAGCTTTGACAGGGTGGTGGTCTTTGCTAACCACCGGAAAATAAGATTCCTGTTATTTTAGGATATTTGGCGGTGAATTTGAAATGATTGCAATTTTACCTTTATTGCAAAATGGCATTTATGGTAAATTTTCCAACATTTCATTCAAAGTAACTCAACAATTGATTGATATTATATTAATAACAATCAAATAGTAAAGATAAATTTATTGAAATGTCAAAAAATGTACCAATAATGCCTGAAGTGGGAAAAATTGAACAATAGACTATCATCAATAATATGTTAATTATTTATACAGGGTGTTACTATATTCGACCGACAACGCTCTACCCCGGAGAGCTCTCGTTATTTGATACATTTGTATATGGGAACATTAACCTCTAAGGGGCTTAGTTACCGAAATACAGGGTGTGGAAAGTTTGAAATCAAAATTCAAAATTTGCCATAAATCAAAAACGCCTTGAAATATTTTTTTAAAATTTGGTGACCAATATGCTCTTTAAGAATGTAATATTTTGACATAAAATAACTTTTGAGAAATGTAACCAGTGGCGCGATATCGGGGTTAGTGGCAACTTTTATCCCCCTATTTTTTACGCCACTGGTACAAATATTTTTTTTAATTTGTTTTATATTCTTTGTTCATTTTTAGTTAAAAAAGATATAACCTTTTATGGAGCTAACATGAACGGTATTGTAGAAATTTGCTTCTAAACAAAAGTCTGCAAGTACTTAGTTAATTTGTAACTATTCAATATTTCTAAATTCTAATCTAGCAGGCATGTGTCAAATTTTTAATAATTCGTCAGTTTGACCAGATTTTGGTAGATTAACCAATACAGTTTTCAACTAGTTTTTAAATTAATTTTGTTGTTTCAAAATGAATTTTTCATTTGAAGAATTTACTGATATGTTAATAATCTACTGGGAAGCTAAAAAAAATGGTAGAATGGCAACTCGTTTATACCAAGAAAGATTCCGCAATTGTCGAATTCCACATCATTCTACATTTGGAAGTATTGAAAGAAGACTGAAAGAAACTCGATCATTAAGAGAAGTAATGCCGGAAGGTCACGAACAACAGGACTGTGCGTCTGGAAGAGGCAAAATTGAATAATATTTCTGAAAGGCCATCTTTAAGTACTCGAACTCTTGGTCGTGCATTAAGAGTGGAGAATTGTACTGTATGGAAAGTTTTAAAAGAACAAAATGTTATATCCTTACAAACTCACCAGGGTTCAAACTTTCAACACCCTGTATTTCGGTAACTAAGCCCTTTAGGAGTTAATGTTAATGTTATCAAATAACGAGAGCCCTCTGGGGTGGAGCGTTGTCGGTCGAATATAGTAACACCCTGTAGACATTTTTAATTAGCTCAAACACTTGGCACTGTAAACGTTTGAATATTTGTTTCTCGAAACTGCTAACCTTTGCAAACTGACTCCTGTAGTCTTTTATTGGCAGTTCTTAAGAGGGGAGCCTCCATGGATGGTTCCATAATAATCCTGGTATATGTAAAAAATTTTACTTCTTACTCAAACTCTTTGCTTGTAGTTGGAATTGTTGTTTCTTGTGGTGGCCTCTGCCATAGTGGGGTACAAACAAATGTTCATTAACCTCTTTGGATTATAATCTAGAACATAATCACATTTAATTACATTCAATAAATATACTTTTAAAATCCTTTGTTCCAACCAAATTAAAAGCTGTTCTTCCTGGATGGAAAGGATAAAGCTGTATAAAGAAAAAACTACTTTAGTAATTTGTCACTTTTTATGTGAGGGATGCGCAAATATCTATTAACTACCAAATGCGTTACTGTTCTCATTAAATCCGAAATTTTAGTAACTGCTCAGACTCTCCAGGTGGCATTATCCTCGTACGTTTAGAGTGCCTATACCCTGGTCTATCCCTTCGTTTGCTAGTTCATCATTTAGATAGGGCAAAACCTCCCTTAGTTGTTGTACTGTCGTTGGAGGTGGATTATACCCCCTTGAAGTTCTCTGAAGCATATCCTGAATTGAACATATTTCTAATATCACAAACTTTTATATACTTGTGTTTTTTTAAATGGTCTATTAAAAGTTCATCAATGGTGATATCCACTGTATGCCATCTGGAAAGAAAAATGGAAGTGGAAGAAATGAAGATACTGGAATGGATCTGTGTAAATATTCGACGAAAAAATGCCATGGGATGAAAATTCAAACATATAGAAGAAAAGCGAGAAGGATCAAAAAGGAAGTGGAATACACTTCGATCTGGGATAAGGCTAGGATTTTACTCAAAATTATTCTGTTACCGAATAGTTTAGAGCCAAATGACCTTAAAATTGAGATATATCAATTAGGAACTTGGAAAAATTAATAAAATCATTTGACCTCACAAAAATTTGCATTAAATATTTACGTTATATCACATACAACTATGATTTAAAGCTCATCTGTTAGTTCTCCTATACTCTACTTGATTGTTCTAAATGTCCTCTACAATTTTTTCCTGGGCCATTATTTGATCCTAAAACCGTAGATGGTAACAAATTGAAATTGCACTCGGGAGGCTCGGGTTCCGGTGCAGAATGATCCGCTGTGATTTTTCTTGCAATAGGCTCATGCTGCTGGGTCAGTATTTTATCTCACTTAACTCCCAACTGTGTTACTTCCACACCCACCCCTTGGATCCCACACTAAAATTATTTCCAATGCAGCTGAAGAGGCTAGGAAAGTTTATAGTAGGCCCACTCTCCTTGACGAGGGGGGATGAAATTGTATCCTCTATTTATTAAATATCAATTGTCTAGATATTCTCAGGTCTATCCTTACATGTTCCAAAATTTCCAGACCTGCATCTATTAGATTAGATTTTATGAGGTGGCTTTTGGCCTAATCCACTGCGACCTTTTCAGATCTATTGTGGTCCTCTAAACTCTAGATTACATTCTCCAGCCTGACTCTTTTTAAAAAGTCTATTAGCATGGAGACTGATCCTTTCATATAGCTCTCTGCCAGTGGCTTTTCTTCGCCTAATGCAAAAAACCGCACATATGCCAGGCTATCGCACTGACATAGAATGTGTTCGGCCGTTTCTTCTTCTAGGTGACAAAACCTGCACATATCTTCGTTTGTCAATCCCATCAGCTTTAAATGCCTATTGAGCTTACAGTGCCCCGTTAACAGACCCACTACAGCTTTGACAGTTCTCCTGTTTTTGGCCATCAGATCTGCTGTAAATGTTGGCGAGTGTTCTAAAATGAACTGTTTCGCTTGCCTCTGTTCTGGTGAGTTCCTCCACCATCTCAGAGATTTGTGGGCGACCCACTTCTTTGTTTGTTTCCTTGTTATGGTTTTTGCAACGCCGCAGAAGGGTTCCGGCCCACCGAATGGCATTCATGAGCCTTGCTTGGCCATTTCATCTGCCTTTTCGTTGCCCTTATGCCCCTCGTGCCCCGGTACCCAGGTTACCGTAACATTACTACGCTCACCCAGCACAATCCCATACTAACTTAGAATTGACCTCTACGGAGTGGGGTGCCTTTAGCGCTGCTTGGCTGTCTGTGAAGATGGCAATTGAACGATATGTTCTCTTCTGCCTTTTAATTTCTTCCACACAGTGGTGAATCGCCGTCATTTCCGCCTGGAAAATTGTGACGTTCCTTGATAGGGTTACTGGGAAGGCTATCCCTTGGTTTAGCCCTACTATACCACTTGCATCTATAATATAATTGTTCATTTTGTTTTGTATTTTTTTCCAGTTTTATTTTAATTGTCGATTAACGATGTACTTTAATTTTTAGGAGGATGCGGACTTTGCAGATTCATGTAGCAGTTTGCAGGGCGAAAGTGAATGGTGGTGGGACTTCCTCATACATATTAGAGAAAATATTCTTGTATCAATATCAAACATTGCTGGACAAATAGATGTATCAATATTCGAAGAAGAAGTGGCTAGGCCATTGTTAGATGGACTGCTGCATTGGGCCATATGCCCATCAGCTGCTGGTCAAGATCCTTTCGCTTCTGTATCCCTTTCATCATTGCTTTCTCCGCAGAGGCTAGCTTTAGAAGCTCTTTGCAAGTTGTGTGTAACAAATAGTAACGTAGATCTGGTGATAGCAACACCTCCATTTTCCAGGTTAGAGAAGCTTTGCGCCGTACTCACGAAGCACCTATGCAAGTCTGAAGATCAAGTATTGAGGGAATTTTCGATAAATCTATTGCACTATTTGGCCGCTGCAGACAGCAGTATGGCTCGAGTCGTCGCTTCGCAGACACCATGTGTCTCGTTGTTAGTTGCTTTTATCGAGCAAGCAGAACAAAGCGCTATGAATGTGGCAAATACACATGGGATTAGCGCACTTAGAGAAAACCCTGATTCTATGGGAACAAGTTTGGATATGCTAAGAAGAGCAGCGGCGACATTAGTATTTTTAGCTAGACATCCAGAAAATAAGCCTTTACTGGTGCAACAAGAATCGAGACTGCTTGCTCTTGTTATGAGCCAGATACTAGACCAACAAGTAGCTTTATTGCTCTCGAAAGTGCTGTTCCAAATATCTCGCAGCTAATCCAATCTACTCTACCTCTGTAGATACTGAACTATTGAAGTGTTTTTGTTGTCTATGCGGCCTTGATGGTGTAGACCTACCGATATAAATAACTGTTCAAACAAACGAGAAGAAGTAATGAAAAACAGAATATAAACCAACCCACCGACCCGTGTATAGTGTGATTTTTCCCGGCGGACTTTTACCACAAAAAATAGAAACGACAGTGTGAGTGCGCGTGCGTGTACGAGTGTTGCGAGACTTGACACCAAGAAGACTAGACGAGATCTCTGACGATAATAACGATGATGCCGCTAGCTAATCAATTCACATAGTGTAATCTAATAATTGTACCATTTTGTAAATTAAGCGACAATTATGTCTTTCTGGAAAATGTTAAACATACATCCATGTTACTTATGTTATTTATTAAACTGCTCTGGTCTGGTGCGAATATAATTTACAGTGCAAGTGGTGTCGTCGTCTCGATTTTGTTCCCTGCACATGCACATACACACACACACATACACACACCCTTCTCTTCATTCATGTTTGGTATTACTGTGCGAATGCTTTATACATGTCTGATAATGAATTTAATTAAATAAATGTACAAAGGAAGTACCGAAAATGGTGTTTTTATACTTATACAAGTTTTAATTTTCTATGTATATTTAGAAATGTTTTATACATCCCATTTTAGCTGTTACATTAAATTGAACTCTGTTAAAAAAAAAAGAACAAGAAAGGACTGTTATCATTAGAGAGAAAATAAAATGGCAGTCTTGATCTAGAACTCAAATGTAGTTTAAAATATGTGGTGATATTTTTCTGGCTGTAGGTATAATTCATCTTATGTATGATTGCATATTGTAAAATAAGTAAATGCTAAATACATTAACACTTTTTTAATTAACTCATCACAATTAATCCCAGCTACGACTTCCGAGACAACTTTTCCTATACTATTTAACGGAGTGTCGTCGCTTATAATCAGATCGATTTGAATTTTTTTAATATGAATAGAATATTTTTATTCAATGAATTATTATTACAATTCTTCTGATCGACAAAATATTGATTAATACAGTTCAAAGTATTTTATACAAAATTTGATAATAGGTTTATTTAAGCATAAATCGTAGTGCGCATTTGCTTTTTACCGTTCATTACGGATTTCAAACTGTTTGGTGGATTTCAGTTGGTGTGTTCAAGCACAAAATGCATTTTTTTATGAACGGCTTGCTGATAGTCAAAACAGTCCCCGAAATTTCAAATTAGGCTCACTGCATTGTAACAGTTGCTGTTAATTTAACCTATATCCAATAATTCAATACCATTTTATGCTTTATTAATTGCTATTCCTGCGCTTTTGCTGTCTTACGCATTTCAATTGGATAATTTGGTTTTTTTAATGAATTATTTGTACAACTCGACCGAATTCATTTCAACCGTGAGATTCGGATGCGCGTAGTTCACGCGTATGATACTGTCGGCAGCTACCAGTCCTAGGCAGAACGTTGCAATGAATGCAATGTAAAGATCCATTTGAACTGATAGTGGTACAATCCGCGTAGGAATTTTAATATGGAATTTAAGTCGCTAAAACACAAGATTTTGTGTGCACAAAGTCGTGAAATAGTGCACAGTTAATAACTGAAATTAAATGTATCGCCAAATTCTCAGGATTTTATTTAGGAAAATTCAGGATTTTATTTAGGAAATTATTATATAATTTGGGCGCTAAAGGATTAATGCACTTTTTACAACATGTAAACTAGGGTCATTTTAATCCTATGTGTATTTTGGGCGCTAACCGACTGAAATATGTGATTTATGAAATACAGTTATTTATTAAATCACCGACATTTATAATAAGATATATTTTTGTAAAGTAAATTATAATAATTTTCAATAATAACCCAACCAAACCTACCCCTACCAAACCACCTTCGTATTTTTAGTCAATTTTTGAAGAATAAATTATAATAATTTTCAATAATAACCCAACCAAACCTACCCCTACCAAACCACCTTCGTATTTTTAGTCAATTTTTGAAGAATAAATTATAATAATTTTCAATAATAACCCAACCAAACCTACCCCTACCAAACCACCTTCGTATTTTTAGTCAATTTTTGAAGAATAAATTATAATAATTTTCAATAATAACCCAACCAAACCTACCCCTACCAAACCACCTTCGTATTTTTAGTCAATTTTTGAAGAATAAATTATAATAATTTTCAATAATAACCCAACCAAACCTACCCCTACCAAACCACCTTCGTATTTTTAGTCAATTTTTGAAGAATAAATTATAATGCCTGGCTGACTCGACCTACCTACACTTCTTAGCGGTGAAAATACATGTCGGATTATCTACCCTTCTTGGTCAGACAGGTAAAGAAGGATGGTTAGCGAAATTAGCGAAATTACACCCGCCGAGCGCGCAGCGGTCAGTTTAATCCTTACAGATTATAAAAGGGTCCTAAAAGGGACAGGTTGATTGCGCGCGGACATGATATTAGTAACTGTTCCTAATAGCAGGGGGTCTTTCAGTCTTATGATTGTACACATTAAACCGCTGCCCGAAATTATTTAACCAACTAAACTTTCTCCGCCGAGTGTACATGTGTTTATTCTGCGGCACTGTCATAGTACTGTCTCGCTTCTTTCTTTGCGCATCTCAGAGTTGAAATGAATTTGGTCGAGGTGTATTACTGTTCTTTCTGTACCCATGTTTCTATGATAAAAGAAGAAAGAAAACAGAAATACATAAAACAATCATTTGTATTAGTCGGGCACAGATATTAGAGTACATAAATGCCTCAAACTTCCAGTGATTTCGTTACTTGAACAAACCTAATATTAACGTTTTATAGTTGAAAAAAGTCAGTTAGAACGAACGAATTTTTGGGGAACTTGAAATCAATGTAAGCATTAACTGATAATATTCCATACCTTTTCAGCACTTGCAGAATTCCAGAAGTGTTGGGATATGAACATACAAATGAAAGTCTTGTAGGTAACTGAAATAAGTGTTGTTTATATCACACATAACTCTTAGGTAATCTGGTAACAAGAATATAGGTCCACCCATTGACAAGTTGACACCAATGACAGGATAAACAATCATTTGGATAGATTTTGACAATTATGACGTACAAGTACATTTATATTGAATAGAGAGTACGTTTTTGTGTAAAGAATGCTGGAGAAGGTGAACAATGAAAATAATATGTGTATAATAAGATATTACTTTTTGATCCCAGATATAGAGGCTTGCTTCGTCCCACCAACTGAGGTAATTCAGCGTAAGTTCCAGTTATGGAGGTTTCTCATTTATCGAGGTCCCACTCAACCAAGTTTCACTGCATTATATTAAACATGGCTTTTGGTGATCATTTGAATTTTACAATTGGCGTATAGTTTATCTAGTCAGTGTGCATTTTTGAATTGATTTCATACATATTTTATATAAACTATAATACCGGCAACCAAAGTTTCGATTTAGATGAGTGTTTTAATTTTTTTGTAAACGAATTTAATACATATTGGAGATGGAGATGGAGATGGTTCCCTGTGCGAAGAAAACTTGTTAGATTTTTTAACAGGGTTTTCCATCACAGCTTTATTTAATTGATTATTTTTTGACGTTTCTCGAAACCAATAGAAATGTTCTATTTTAGTCATTCATATACGTTCTAGCCAATCGAAACATTATTATAGTGAGAATAATCTACTTTCATTATTCCATCGAGAATTATTCAATGTACATTGTTTTTATTGAATGGCCGCCACATAACAGCGTATTTTCTTTATCTGACATTGATTGTAACGTCAAAAAATAATCTATCGAATACCACACGAGAGTTCGATAAATTAGATAATAATTCTCCAGGCATTTTCTCAAACTTGTTGCCATTTGGCAATAGCCACTCGAGCGCTTCGGGCTTTCGTGTCTATTGCCTGGCAACAAGTTTTCTAAAATCTGTCGAATTATTTTCAATTTATTCTCACTCTCTTGTGTTATTACTATTGATAATACGCAAGACCGTCTTTAAAATCAAACTAGTAATTTAATCTGAAGTTCTATCGAACATATTATATTCTGTACCGCTCGCTGCGGGGGAAATTTTTTCTCAAATGGTAAATTTACCACATGATTCTCTCATGAAATGGAAAACCAATAACTCGGAGATTTTTTGGCGGATCATGAGATTCACAGACCTTTTGAACTCTGTCAAAATTTCATAAGATGGGTGTCAAACTCTTCATTCTATTTTGACGTGTTCTAGAATCAGAACTATGCTCTTCATGTGTTTGCTATCCATCCAATGCTCTTACGTACCATGGAAAATTCAAATTTTCTTCAAATACTACAACTTCCCATATTTTTTCCTTTCCTTGGGTCCTGGAATTTGAATTGCCGATATTTAAATTTACCGAATGACTAAAAAACTGTGATTGCATATCCACTATTATTTCGAACAGTTTTTTGCAGTCTTGAACAATCAAACTATTTCCATTTATTGTTTAGTAGCCGAATTGGAAAAAATTATAGAAAAATGGAATAACGTTTAATAACGGCAGCTGGAACAATACCGAAATATTGGAAATAAGAATATAAAAAAATATTGTGGTTTAATTTCCTAGAAAAACGGACAAAATCATAAATTAAGGAGGTGAAATGTCGTAAAGTAATTATAGTTTGAGTTGTGTCAAACAGAAATATACATCATCAACTAGCAAATTTTATATAATCGTGACATTGTCTTGAAAACAAGATTGACTAATCGGAAGTTAACTGAAGAACTAATACCTCATAAACTGTTGAACATAAACTGGTAATTAAAATCGACGAATTAAATTTAAGTTTTAGGAAACATGGTTACTTTGTTAAGAAAGGGGGTTGCAGGGGTCCAATTTTAACTAGTATTTGCTACGATTGTAGTGGAAATGTATGTATGTATATATGATGGGGTGTCATTCACTGGGACCTAAAAGATCTATTGTGCCCCTCTACTGGAAATGTAAGGTGAGTGTAATATTTTTTTACTTTATAGTCATACTTTCAATTTTAAGATATTTTTTCAATCCAAAACATTTTCATTTTTACCCAGCGAATGTTTAAATGAACAACAAATATTTAAATTGCACTGGTTGTAGGAATATCTTTGTGTGTATAAATATGGACGGTTTTATTGCATAATGGTTAAGTGAATTATTGCGGCCATTTATCTTGGAAATCAATTTGAATTATTCATATCTGACCAATTATTGTATGCTGTAAGTTCTTGCGAGAAACCTAACCACCAAATATTGATTTTAAGAAGTACAACAACCCTAAACTAAATATAATTTATTCACTCATTATCTACATAATAGTACAATAAAAATATATTTTTTAAATGACTGACTGTCCGAAATAATCAGTTATATTAGGATATTTTAAATACCTGAATAATTTTTTTTACTTACAACCTATATGTGAAGACGTAAGTTTTGATAGGCTTCCAAATTGGAAAATATACAATTGTCGACTTTTATTTTCGACCCGGATGGAAAGGTCGTATTTTCGGTCTGGTAATGTAAGGTCAGTTGTTTATTGCGCTTAATCTTACTTTACTTTTCTTCGATAAAAAGCTTTGTTTGATTGATTGATTGATTGGATCAGCACACCAGTCAAAGGTTTGATGTCCTCGGCACCTCAGCCTTAAGGCTTTTTGTGCTCTTGGTTGTGCCGTTTATGTGAAGAGACCAGCAGCCCTTATCAGGCTCAGCAGACTTTTCACTAGGTTCTTCTTGGAGAAATCCTCCCTTGGAAATTCTAGTCCTAGGATTCTGTATCTCCAGTGAGATAGTGCTTCACAATCAAAGATAATGTGAGAGGCTGTTTCCTCCTCTTCCATGCACAACCGACAGATAGGTTCCTCCCTATATATACCGATTGTATGCATGTGCTTCCTTAGAGTACAGTGACCGGTGAGTAAACCCGTCACTATCCTTATTTGGGCCCTGCTAAGGTTTAGTATTTCATTGGTCAGCTTCTCCGAGGGTTTTTTAACCAGGAGTTTGCTGTGTTCCTGTTTTGGCACGTGTCTCCAGTACGACTGGTGTTTAGTTTGAGTCCACCGAGATATACAACCACGTGCAGCAGTTTTGGATATCCCAAATACTGGTTCAGGACCCCAGCTTTGCTAGGTTGTCTGCCTTTTCATTTCCTACAATGCCCTTATGCCCTGGGACCCACTTAAGAGTAACTCTATTATGGTTAGCCAGGGTTTTAAGTTTCTGTAGACAATCCCAGACCAGTCTAGATCTGATCTGAGGACATGCTAAAGCTTTTAATGCTGCCTGACTATCAGAGAGTATTAGGATCTTTTGACCCCTGTAACCCCTTTCAATATTCAGTTGCAAACACATATCGATAGCATACATTTCTGCCTGGAATACAGAAGCAAGATTCCCCAACGGTGCATGAAAATTGCACCTGGGTCTAGCACCATGAACTCCAGCACCTGTTCCAATGTCAGTCTTTGATCCGTCAGTGTACCACATCAACGTTCCTTCCTGACTGCTTTTCTACCAACCCGTCCCAGTTTAGCTGGATTTGGTATGGTTGGGTGTCGTTGCATCTTGCCAACATGTTGTCACTTCTCATTTTAAGGAGTGAGTTTGTGATAACTTCTGTGATTCTGGAGTGACAGTGGGTGTTGGTTCTTTCATGCCAGTTCCCATTGCATTCCAGTCTGTATGCAGCCATCCTCGCTTCCGCCTTAACATGCAGAGCAAGAGGCGGAAGATTGAGAATTGCTTCCATTGCCGCAGTCGGGCTGCTTCTCATGGAACCCGTTATGCACAGACAGGCAAGCCTCTGAAGTTTTGACAGCTCCAATTCAGCTTTCTTCTGATCTGTTTTTGGCCACCAAACTAAGGCGCCATAGGTAACCATGGGTCTTACCACAGTTGTGTACAGCCAGTGTACAATCCGTGGATTTAGTCCCCAAGTGTTCCCTATCGCCCGTTTGGCAGCCATTAGGGCCATTTTCCCTTTATTAGTTTTATCATGAAGGTGTGAGTTCCAGGTTAGTTTTGCATCCAGAATTAAACCCAGATACTTAACCTCCTGACTTAGACACAGCTGCACGTTAAAGAGGCTTGGCAGTTTTAGTCCCTCAAGCTTCCTTTTTCTAGTGAAGGGAATGAGCGCGGTTTTTGAGGGGTTCACCCTTAGGCATTCCCTCCTACACCATATCTCCACCATTCCCAGAGCCTGTTGCATCAGCCCTGATATGACATTAAGGTATTTCCCCAGTACAAGTATTGTCAGATCATCCGCATACCCCTGGGTGTATATCCCTTTCCTGTTCAGTTCCACCAGGAGATCGTCTATGACGAGGTCCCACAGTAAAGGGGATAGAACTCCTCCCTGTGGGCATCCCTTCATTATCCGCACCTCCATGGAGTCTCCAAATAAAGTTGTTACTAGCTTTGTTACTATTTTGCTGCAAATTCTCGCAACTTGAAAGGTGTACTTTCAAATATACTCTTTTAAACCAAAATATCAAAATTGTGCTGAAGTGTCGAACAATGAAATGTAACTGTAAGAGTGAGTTTAACATACTTGTAAACTGGATATAATAAGTTCAAATATTAACTTTTACTACATTTCTGCATCCAGCAAACACTTCTACAAACAGCAAAAAAATTTGTCTTGGCAGTCGACAGATGAAATACACAAGTTTCGTTTTGGATGAGGCCACAAAGTACGTTGGCAAACTTTATATAAAAGTAAGGTCAAAGCAATTAAAACGTCGAAAAAAAGCATTAAATCAAAACCAAATGAATTCAAATATGATCAAACTAATTATTAAGAACCACGTGTTGTACAAAGAATGCTTGTTTATTCTCAGGACGACTGTCACATGACGTCACTTGAACATGCCCTATTGTGCAAGCTATACTGAAGGCACTTGATTCCATAGGGATCAGTTCTAAGCTAGTACGGTATTGCATAGGTGAGTTAAACGCATTTGGAGACCATTGCAAGGTCATGGTCTCAAGGGCAACGAATTGGCGGATGAAACGGCCAGATTAGGCTCATCAATGCCATTAATTGAACCGGAACTCTTGCAGCGACGCTAATGGCCACAAGGAAGTGGGTGGCACGGAAATCTCTGGAATGGTGGGTAATCTCACCAGAACAGACAGGCTAAATAGTTCATTAGACGGCACTCGCCAACTTTTACGGCAGTCCTAATAAGCAAAGACAGGAACTGTCAAAGCCGTAGAAGGTATGTTAACAGGGCACTGTAAGCTTAACAGGCACGCGAAGCTAATGGGATTGACAGACGAATCCGTGTGCTGATTCTGACACCGAGAAGAGGAAACTGCTGAGTACATCCTGTCAGTGCGATTTCCTGGAGAATGTGCGGTTTCTTTTACTAGGTGATGAGAAGCCACCGGTAGAAAATTACATGAAAGATTCCGTCTCGAGGCTGCTTGGCTACTTAAAAAGAGTCGGGCTGGAGAATGTAATCTAGATTCAGAGGACCACTATTATAGATCTGAAAAGGTCGCAGTGGAATAGGCCGATTAGCCACCTCATCAAATCTAATCTAAGTAAGGTCAAAGCAATTAAAACAACGTCGAAAAGAGCACTAAATCAAAACCAAATGAACTCAAATATGATCAAAATAATTATTAAGAACCACGTGTTGTACAAAGAATGCTTGTTTATTATCAGGGCAGGTCACATGACATCACGTGAAATTGCCCTATTGTGCAATGAATAATTTTAACTATAAGTAACGCTTAGAACAGTTGTTTTAAAAATGATCCACTTTGCCCGTAGATGTGTCTGTTGTGTGTGTTGCCTAAAGCAAAGGTATTCTTTTACCCTGGTTTCTATGTACGTATCGATCATGGAGAATAGTCTCCATTGTATCAATTTTGTCCGATATTTTCTGCCGAAGACAACCCTTAAAATTCCATAATTCTTGCTTTGTTTGATTAAAAATGACTGGAATTACTTAATTTGTTACTGCTAGTTTACTAGATTCCTTAAAAGGCAATACAAAATGTTTGTGAAACTTGGTCGATACTCTATTATCGAAGCAGAATCGATTACTAAGATCGAAATGTGCTCATAAGTTGAAATAGATAAATGTATAATCTTGAATTTTCGCATTATGGTTGTAATATAAAAATGTAATTGATCTCTTTCTTGTACATATTTAGTTTTTAAATTGAATCGCTTTAAGTTCAAACAAAAATAACTACATTTAACCATTCAATGAATTCGCGTTTTGTGAACAAGCCCGTACGCCTCTGTCACCTGTCACTCCTGTCAGGCAAAGTGGCAAACGGCAAACCCCTCCCACTCTGCATGGTTATGATTAGAACATGGCGGAAGTTTTGTTGTAAACATAAGTTAATTTCATTGTTTGTGTTTGAAATATATGGACATTTTTTTTCATTTTATCAGTTGTAGATGTAATGTGTTGATAATAATAGCGGTATTACATCAACTCGCATGATTTATCACACAGATGTCAGCTGTTACACATTCTGTGCCAGGTTAGTGTGCCCCATAAAGAATAATATAAATCTATATTATGCCTAGCTTGCTAGTTGTTATTAAAAACATTCACAATCTTCATATTACTCTAACTTAATTAAGGTCCTTCTAGTGCAAAATTTACGTACTTAGCATTTCCATTTACCACAGTTTATCTGCTAAATATACTAAATATTTCTATCTACAAAAATATAGCCAAATAAAATAAGGGCCATTGTAATTCGTTTAATATTATCGTTTTGGATTTGTTAGTAAGATTTAGATATATTATTTCAAGCATTCCTAATTGAAATCCAATGTATAACATTTTATCCTAACCTTTCTTTTCTAAGGTGCTGATCCTACTAAAGGCATCCAGAAAAGGAGAGCCGTCAATATAGGGTGAGTTTTTAATTATTGAAAATTTAATTGATCTTGTAAAATTTTTGCTGATGAATTTTTTAATATATTAAATGCAACCATGTTTTCAAGTATGAATGAAGGTTTGCATAGTTTGAAGGATGTTAACGCTTTCTCGGCCCCTTTAGGTGGTGGGGCAACCGGGTCATTCGCCCGGAGCGGCAGAATTTGGGGCGGCATTATCCAATTGGTAAAACAATTAAATGAAATACATGTTTTCCTCATTATAGTAATTCACCATTTTCATTGTGAATGGTAAAAGTTTTCTTTATCAGACATTTGTAAAAAGTTCTGATACCAGTCGGTTACACAGTCATTGTATTTACTTAATTTAGGGATTCTATGTCTAATATGGGCAGCGTTGGTATTGAAAATGGTCCTTGAATTTTATGGGTGAATTAAGCAGAATCAAGTGAGCGAAAAAATAATCTACCAGATTATATAAAAGGATCCTCGAAGTTTTGGTGATTTCCATTCTCAATCACGTTATAAACTTTTCGTGATTTCCTATATATGATGTGTATCTTATCCATACCAAATATATTATGACGTTGTTTACCATATTTTCGGTAGGTTGAGCGAAATGTGGAAAAATTCACCGTTTTTCTGGAAAAATATTCAATATTCACGTTGAGATTAAGATTACAGCGTCTCTCGCACAGTTTACTATCAATTTTAGAGCATTCCTAGCTTTCTTCGCCTAGTTTACTTATTCTGTAAATGTTTCATAATTACTTCTTGCCCAGATTCATCTGACTGAATTTTTTTAAGATCAACGCAAGCTTGTCTGAATGAGTTAGCTTTATCTATTAAGTATGTAATAGTCTCAAAAATTAGTAACAAACCCTTTGGTTTCCGCAAATTATTTTATGAATTCGTGTCATGTGAATAAAAACTTGGAAAACATTGTTTTTAAATTAAGGTAAGGTAAGGTTTTCACTCTCAAGGAAATCCAAGTGACCTGTGGTTAGTACAAGATCGAATTATATGATATTTATAGATTTTAAGCAAGCATATTATACACTTAACAGAAACAAACTTTTTGAAGCTATGAAATGGCTACCAGACAAATTAATAAGGTTAACAAGAATGACTCTTTTGAATACAGGAAACAACATAACCTGGAATGGTCACAAGTCAACTCTCTTCAGGGTCAGAAACGGTGTAAGCAAGGTGATATCCATTATCAACTGTTTTATTCAACTTAGCGCTAGAAGCCAGAAGATCCAAGGTAAAAATAGATGGTACAATCTACAATAACGAATTTCAGTGTATTGCGTATGATTTGATGGTTCTGGCAAAATCAAAGAATGCTCAAAAAAATTACAAAAAACATCAAGCAGAAATTCTAGGACTGAAAATCAATTAAACAAAATATATGATCCTAGGAGACACTGGAGATGTCGAAGAAAATTTGGTAGTAAAAACGACAAACAAAAACTAGTACACTTTCCAAAGAGGAAACGAATTTTTTTATCTAGGAGTACTAATAACTGACAATGCCCAAAAGTAACAAGAAATACAGTCAAGAATTACAAAAAGCCAAGAGAAAACATGGAATGCTTCATCCACTGATGAAATCAAAATACTGTTCAAAAAAGATGAAGATAAGAATCTATAATAACATTATAAAACCCACTGTGACGATCGAAAGTAAAACATGTAGGTACCCTAACAAAAAAACAAAAAGAGATGCCTGAGCGATGGGAAAGTAAAATGCTTAGAGCAATCTTCGGTAGCATTAAAACACCTGAAGGGTGGAGAAGGAGAACAAATGAAGAAATAAACATGTTGCACGGAGGACCAAAAATTACATCAAGAATAAAAACACAGAGGTTAAGGTGGTTGGAACTCGTAGAACAATAATTCCTCCCAATTTTTTAAATGGAACACTATACATTATTGCATTATTTGATTCTCCTCTACAAGAAGGAATCCGAAATGTATGCCACTCAGTCAGCATCCATAGATGATTTACGTCAGCGAATTATTCGAGAATGTCGACAAATAACCCCAGAAATGTTACATAATGTTCGAAACTCATTTGAGGCTCCATTGTATGGAAACCAATGGAAGTCAATTTAGTATTGTTTTGCCAATTTGTTACGAATGAAAATGTTACTATTATTAAATTGGAATTATCCGTAACTCCCAACTGATTGACATATCACTTATGTATTATACATTTTTGTGATCCTTTTGTAAAGGAGATTCCAACAATGCAATTATGTATAGAGGGTGTCCCATTTAAAAAATTGGGGGTTAAAGTTATAACGTCTACAAATGAGCAAAAAGACGTCCCCCTTTATATGATTTTTGACGTGTTTTTAAATTGTTTTATGGTAACGCCTTCAGAATTATGTGGGGTGGATAGTTTTCATTGAAATGCTCTGTATATAATTCTCATTTTCGACCAGAGCGCATGAAAGGCTAGAGCGGGACCTGAACGTTTTCATAGAAGTTTACTAAGTGAAATTAAAATCATTATTTTCCAATCTATTAACATATATTAAAATCCTACTGTTTCAGAAAGGCATTTCAAATTTAGTTTCAATATTGTAATGCTAAACAATTTCTCGGATAAAGATGTGTGTACAATTACTCAGAAACCAGATACAATTTTCCAATATTGAATCATGCTGATATTATATTAAAAACTGTAGGTACTGATATAAATATTTTGCATGAAATAATAATCTCCTTTACATAAAAGATAATTTTCTTTTTCCTTTGATCAGCATATGCCGATCAGAGGAAAATGTCGGCTAGGGAGAAGAACATGTTTATTTAAAAAAATTGTTTATCAAGGAATGTCCTCAGCTACAACAGCATTTGGATGTTCTTTTTTTCTCCTAAACTTTCAGCTCCTAAGATGCATTAGGGGCGCTGCAAGCGCAATAATACCATGTTCCGCACTTTTTTAGTTAGGCCGCTAATAAATATTTTTTACGTTATCTTTTTAGTTTTACTCATGAGAAAATTTCCCAACAAAAATGGATGTTTCTAGATTTTTTTGGAACTGTATAGCTCACCAGAACGTTTTCTTTAACGAAAATTTTAATTTTTTTTTATTTTAGTTTGGGTTTTTTGCATTTTTAAGCCGTAAGCAGCTCCCGCGCTAACTTGAGACATATCCTATTCGATTGATACTACATCGGGTGTATAATAACCATATTTCTGTCCATTTTTTTTTATCAAAAACTACATGAAATAACATCCAAATGAGTAAATTGTTTCTGTGATATATCATCTATCTTGTGCAAGGTATGAAAATAAAATTTTCAGACCAGCTGAAAGGCTGACTACACTCTTAGAGAAGTAGTAGTCGATATAACAAATGGTAAATATAATGAGATTGAAACAGAAAAAGAAATGAATGGACAGGCAAAAAGTGACAACGATGAAGATTCACGTCACTTGGTATTATGAGTCACTATATCCTAAACTTTACATGTTTTATAAATCATTAATCAATAAATCGAAAATTAATCTACTTCTAGTATATGCACCTAATTTTCCATTCCTCTGTTGAAATTATCAAAGAAAAAAGTCAGTATCATAATGTTTTCGTACTTGCAGTTAGGTATTACAAAAAGTTCAAGATTATGAGAGCTTCAAAATTGTTCCTTCCAAGTTCGAAAAAGTTCCAGTCCATCCGAAATGTGAAAAATTAGACTTGAAAAGTGGAATAAGTCCATATTTTACTATGCTCATCTACAAAAACTTCTGAGGATAAGTCTACATATCTAATTCATCTGAATGTTAATATTTCATGTAGTTTTTGATCGAAAATCGACAGGAATATGGTTATAATTCGTCAGATCTAATATCAAGATAATGCTGCAATATAACAAAAGATATCAGTGATAATATTTTACATTGAATAATCGTTCACAGTCCAAAAGGCGACTGGATTGTAAAACTCTTTAATACAGATTCTTCTGTGTTTTTTCCAAAAAAAAATCAAAAAAGTTAATATTTTCGTTAAAAAATGCGTTCTAGTGAGCTAAAGAGTTGCTAAAAAAATCTAGAAGAAACATACGTTTTGGTGAGAAATTTTCTCATGAATAAAACTAAAAAGATGATAAAAGAATATTGATTAGCGGCTGAGATAGAGGCCAAAAAGTGCAGATTTTTT
Source organism: Lochmaea capreae (assembly GCA_949126875.1). Classification (NCBI taxonomy): domain Eukaryota; kingdom Metazoa; phylum Arthropoda; class Insecta; order Coleoptera; family Chrysomelidae; genus Lochmaea; species Lochmaea capreae. The sequence continues at coordinate 10,810,524 of OX421402.1, read as the reverse complement.
GCGTTTGGAAAGCGTCCAATGCATCTTGGGAGCTGAAAATTTAGAAGACGTTACAAACTAGTCCAAACAAGACCCCAGAGTCAGTTTCCCAAAAATTGCTAGGGGTCCAAATCAACATTGTTTATCGGCTACGGCCAAATTTCTTTGGCTACAGTACTTTTCTACCCTCTTAATATTGCCGTTTCTTCTGCCCTCTCCCCATCTCCAGAATTATGATCATGCCTAGGTTATACTTTTTGTGCACAATTTTTTGTTTTCATGCACCATTTTTTAAGTCCCAATTTTTTTTGTTCATGTGATCGAATATTTTTATTTCGTTGAGATATTTTCTCCCTTGAGGAACCCCTGCGTTGCGCATCTGGTGTATTTGCTGATTTGTTGCCTCACTTCGCGTAAGAACATTTTCGTTTATGGAAATGAGACAGTTTGCGGTGTTTTTAGATTTAATTAGGATAAGAAAGTTATTTTTTTCTTATCAGTTCATAAATAACCAGTAATGGTCTGTTTTCGTATTAAAATAGCAAGAATATGTTCTGAATATGGGAAATTTACTCCACTCAGAACCCTAAAATTGATAGTCTATTGTTTGGAATTTTTTTTGCTGCTTTTGCTTCTTCTGTTTAAAATTTTTATTCCAGATACTTTTTATTTGATTGTATATTTTTTAGACTTATTCTTATACTTTCCTATTCATTAATAGATTTTCTGTGCAAATTTTAAAGTTATAATCAATTTAAATATTATTTTTGTATGATTATTAACGTTAGTTTAATTAGACATAAACATCTACCTCAAGCTTCTACGTTATTCATGAAGAGTGAAAATGTTGCCTAGGTTACTGTTGAGGGACTTTAGAAAATCCCTGCTACCGAAATCGGAGGATAAACTAAAGCCTTATGAATGACGATAAGTTTATACAGTCGCGAAACTGCGACTAAATGAACTGAATTTGTTATCTTATTTCAGCATTTTTGATGGCTCATTTATCAACTTTATGTATCATACGGGTTTTGACGAGGATACATTTTGTAACTATTTCTACCCAGGGAGACATAATAAATATTAGAGATTCCATTTTAGATTGTTACTAGTACCATTTTAATTTTTTTTTTAATCAAATGAAAAATATTAATCACTTTGTTTTCAAATGCAGTACATAAAGAATCATTTAGAAAAAAAAAATGTATACATTTCTAGTACTTATAAATATAATGATTTTCCGTATGATCCGTTATAAGTTTTGTATGGTTATGGCATTTATCATCAATAGAATAAAATAGTATATCCTATTACGGACATTGCCGTTGTTTTCTGTTCATTGATAAAATCGGAATTTGTGGTAAAATTCTCGTGACTGAGCAAGCTATAAAAAGATATTAATATACAATTTCCATTACACTGGTATACAATATCGAGAGAATTAAGTTGTCCAGGAATAATGAAGAGTTTTGTTTAAAATAAAAGTTAACCACACAATTATTTTTAAAATTCAAATTATGCATGATCTACAATTTAATAACGTCATTTTAAAATTCTCTAAAAAATAATGTACTATTGCCATATTTATTTTTTTTTAATAACACTTATTATTCACCCTGTACATACTTTACTTTAGGATAAAAAAATATGAACTTTTAATACAAAATATCTTTGAGTATAACGGATTGAAGTAATAATTGTTTGTTAATGTTAGTTCAGTGTTCAACAGCATCCAACTAAACTTTGCGCTTCGCTATTTATCCATCCCAATCCACAGGCAAAACCATTAAACTAAACAGCGTTTTCAGAGCCGTCAGTTCGTTGAAACGCATCGTGCTGGCTGGCCGTACGTTCGTTTCCCAGCATCTCCGTACCATGTGATGACCCCCCGAAACATTTTGCGTTCATTGATCAGCTTAAACTGATGTTACATTTTAAAATTTGTGATACAGTTCAGTGCCTTTTGATTGTGTTGTTTTTTTAATACCAATTGTGGATATGTACGCTGCTTACGCGGGGGGAGCACCTCCGCATTACGCTCCTCCCCCGCCCCCTACATATTTACAACCCCATCCGCCGCCGCCACCCCTTCCTCATCATGTGCAAGTACCACCCATTGGCATGGGTCAGGATCCCACTCCCGTTGCACATTTTTCAAAAAAACGAATAAGGTAAAACAAATAGTATTTTTGGACGTTATCCTTTTTTAATTCTTAAAAAATCCTTCAACAGGTGAAATTTTTCTATTTTCATCTCTTGTGGAATGTCCAACTATATTTCAAGTTTTTAAAAGGTTTAAAAATATTTTTGTTGTAAGTAACCTTTTTTTTTGAAATAAAACAATTTTAGAATTACATTAAAACAATGTCAGTAAATTACCAAAAATGTATAAAATTATAGGATAATTTGTAAGTTATGAACAAACTTGACAATTGAGACAACTAAATATGTTAGTTGTCTCTTTCAAATCTCATTAAGAATAATTTAAATTAATTAATCAAATAATACCAAGTCAGCAGATCTTGTCGCTCCCCTTGTAGAAAAAAATTAAAAATAATCACAAACTATTTACGCATTAGGATCTGAATAAAGTGCATATTTTCATATTGTCTCCCAATCATTAACTTTGACCACATCCATTATTGAATTTAAAATTATATCATAAGTTGACAACAATTTCAAAATAAATTGTTTATTGTTTTGATATTATTAAGGTAAACAAAATAAAACAGATATTAATGTGAACCATTTTAATTTATATTTGATAATTTCAGATTCTACAATTAAATTTTTAAATTTTTTAAATCCTCTGTTGGTGGAATCAAAATAAAAAACAAACATTTTTTTCTTTCCATATCATTTTATCATAATTTGAAAATATATTTTAATACATACCTCATTTTGGACATTTTAATCTTTTTTACGAAAATTAAGTACTTGAGTGATAAAATGACATACTTAGCAAGCATTAGAATGAGTGATGGGTAATCTAAGTGTGGTATCAAAAGTAGATTACCACAGGGGAAAAACAAACTTTTAGGGATGGACAAGGTCAAACATGGTAATTGAGGGGACAGTCAAAGGTGTAAATTATATGAAACATATTGAAAGGGACCGAACTCTTAAAAGATTAGGCTTTGACCGACCTTTTAAGCGAAAAAAAATGATCACAGCATGTGAATCTTTTTATACAATTTCGAATTTTTTCGTTGCTTAGTCTTGTATGGACAAAGTTATCAATCGTTGAATTTTCTGGGCATAAATTTACCATTCAACAGAATCTTCTGGATCCTCCAGTAATTTGAGGTGCTTATTCAGGCGACATTATTCTGTAAGGACTCCTGTCAAAATTTCTTAGTGCATATTTACTCTGAATGCATAAACTTTTGATCTCACTAGTCGTAGTTTCCATTGGTCTGATTTTCTTGTTTTTTCGGTTTTACCTATTTCATCCAAGGTTATATTGGTGCTGATACCGAAAAAGAGTTCATGTACTGTTTAAAAGTTTTAGTTCGGTAGTTCAGTTTCTGCTCTATAATATTTCCCTTGCTTCGGCCAAGGGCGTAGCCAGGATTTATAACAGAGGGGGGCAAATTATGGTCCATGGTCGTCCAAAACGTAAAATTTTAAGATAAAAAGAAAAGGCAAATGAAAACAAAACTTTGAGATTTTAATTATACTTAAATGAAACTAATAACATTTTTCTTGGGTTTAAACTAAATTTATCCAAAACTTTCTTCACTATGCTGTCCTGATTTTCCTTCAAAATTTTTCGAATGCACACTCATCAAACACAACCCAGTGAGTCTGTCATCACCCATTGTACTCCTAAGTCAGGTTTTTACCCTTCGTAGGGTACTGAACGATCTTTCCACGGTAGCAATAGTGGGTGGGAAAGCACTTATTATTAGAGCTTATTAATTAATTTTAAAATGTTCATAAAAGCAACCAAACGACCACAACAACAAACAAAATATACAAAACAGATAACAAAAAAAAATGCAGAACAGAAAAATATGTATATTTTAGATTTAATTTTTTGTTTATTAAAATTTAAAAATTATTTAATTTATTTTTGCTTCCAGGGGGGGCAGTTGCCCCTCCCTGCCCTTCGCTGGATACTCCCATGGCTTCGGTTACTATTGTTTTTCATTATTTTCAGTAAATTAATCCTTTTCCAATTGTTTTCCTCTGCATCTTTCTTATTTCCGTACAACTTACAACTAAATGTAGCTAAGGGCTGCTAAAGCGTTTCCTACATGTGTGACACACAACTGTTTTTCACCTACCGAATAAAACCAAAAATAGGAAAATATAACCAAAAACGTTGACATACATTGACGTTTAATAAAAAAATTCACGTTAAATGTCAACGTAATCAAGTGACAGATGGTGAAAAATTTCAAAAATGGTGGCGTAATGAATTTTCCGCCCCTGTGCTGCTAAAAACAATACTTTCCGCCCTATTTTTGGTGTTGATATGATTGGTAGGCGAAAAACATTCATGTTTTATAGATACCTACCTACAAATTAACATAATAGATAAAAATTTAATATATTCTGTATAGTAGAAGTTTAGTTAAGCTAGATATATTTTACGATTACTAACTTTTTAAAGGTTGCCGATAAATATATATTGGGCGGCGTTGACACTTTTTTGTACTTGTAAAGTTTCCGACTAGGTATATCCGCACACTTATTTCCTTAAAAAATCTGTTTTTGTCTTTAAAATATAATTTAGAATTTCCAAATTTATAATCATTTCTAGAACAATGTTTATTAAACAAAAAACAAGTAGTTGTTTAATTATGCTTCTGGTTGGAGGATGAAACAGACGTAAAAATGTCATAAAAACTTGTTATGTACTCGGAAAATAATCAAAATTTCAAAAACGTACGTTTACTTTACCTGACTCTGATTTGTATATGACGATAACAATACTTTATATTTTTTGTTTCCGTCTTATTTCCTAAAATAATAAAAATGTATTTTATACTCTTTTCTTTAAGCAAAAGGTCACCAAAATTCCTATACTTTTGGAATTAATTTGAAATAAAAATCATAACCCACTGTCTTTGAAAAAATACTGAATTTACACCTATAGCAAAATCGCAATCAGTGCGGTGTAATAGAAATGTCGGAACAGGTATTTTTATTTTAAAGGTAGTTGCAGTCTGACTGTCAGCAATTATTCATTTAGTGAATTTAGAAAGAACTTGCTCGCTTGATAACTTTTATAAAGTAATTATTGTGATTATTAGTTTCGGTTAATAGTGACAATGGCAGAAAATTTGCAGTACGGATCCGGGTTTACACCTGTATTTTCATAATTTAAAACTTAAGCAATACAACAAATATTAACAATATAATACTGTTCCTAAACCTACGCCTATTATACCCCTAGAAAGTATTAAGATAAGACTCGGTCATTGTTATCTTTCTACAATATCCGTCGGTACAAATAAATTTCTTGTTTTCACAACATTTATTACAGCAGGTAGTCTAAAATTATATATTTTGTTTGGTCTACTTATGCTGAGCAAGTCCCATAAAATTTTGATTTATTACCCGCACCGATTGCGATTTTACTATAAAAAAAATTGTTTATTTCAACTGACAACTTTTTTTCTCTTCCATTGTACATTAGAAAGATAAAATATATCATTTAAAACTAATACATTGGATAAATGACGTGAAATTAATAAAAGAGCGTCCACAATTTAAAATTTATTGGAATTAATGAGTAAAAGTAGACTATCGAATTGAGCGAGGGGTGAATCGCTGACCAAAAGGTGTCCACTAAAATACCTTATTTGACAAATGATACCAAAATTACCAACTCAAAATACCAAAAATTACCAGAAAATACGAACATTACCCCAAATATTACCAATTATTACCAAATATATACAGCATTATATCCACAGAGTCATCAGAATGGACCACTAGTGGTTCATTGGCAGAAACATTGAGTTGTACGCTCGGTTGTACCTTAGCCTAATCAGCTTCAAACTTATCGTCTAGCTCATCTTGAAAATTACTTATTGTCTAAGGCGGATTTTCAGCTGGAAGTTTGATATCTTTACCTTGTTTTTAAACTAAGAGGAGCGATTTGAATTTAAGTTGGCATTTCTGCTGCCTAGTGATTGGTCAGATTGCCACCAGTTTCACACAGCTCTTTCGATACCACTGACACTGACATTTGTCAGTTTTGTGTTTATTTATATAAAAATAGTCATTAGTTCAATTATTACTACCACGTTTGTTGTTTATTGTTTATTTTTAACAAAGTATTATATTTTACCCAAGGTATTTGCTATTTTTATTAATTATTCCCTTTCATGAAAAAAATCCTTGCTTCTTTCTTGTTAATAATATATGTTTCACATCAAGTTTTACATACATTGCAGTACTATATTATGCTATTTTTCGATAACAAAACTTCTGTTCACTTTTAGTTTTGCTACACCAAAGCCTCAAATGTTAAAAAAAAATTTAATCATACAATTGCATTTCTATATTCTCATTAATCCTCAAATTCTTAAAACATTTTACATAAACTACTTATTATAACGTGCCTTAATTATAACCTTACATCTTTTCACAATAATGTGACATTTGGTTACTACTTTCGCAATGACCTGTGGCCAATCATCATTCGATATTTAGACATGCCTTGATCCCTCATTGGCCACGACAACAGCGAGCAGTACAATACATATTTCATGTAATTTTCATTTAGTTCAAAAAGTCTGAACACGACCCTTTCGAAACACACTCCCAATCTAGTAACTTTTAGTGGTGTGGTTGAGGTTTCCTAAAATGCTCCTCCTAGTTTAAAAACAAGGTATAGTGTGTATGCAGCTTCTTTACTGCAGATTATTCCTAACGAAGCTGAGTCCCCTATAAGCGTCATTTATCGCATTTTCAATAATAAAATCAAGGTCAAAATTTAGCAGTTTTTCCTCAAGTTCCCCATTTGACACCAATAACTTTTGTTCAGCATTTTTTGTTTCCCTGGGAATCACAAATGTTTCTTTGATATCAGTTAGGACACTATTTAAGTAAGTACATAAGAAATTCTATCAATCTGTGATATGAAATCTCTAATAGAAAAATTTATTTTAGTAATGTAGACGTCATTGATCTAGCAGCTCTAAACAAAGACTCGCTGGGTTGGCTGCTAAAAAGCCAAGGTATAAAAAGATTAACATTGAGGTTTTCATCTGTCTGAAATATTCTGAATAATTTTAACATGTCCACTAATTTCAATGCAAGTGTCCTTTTTATTATAGATGTTAGTGGGCACGCGCATATTAAATAATTACCCTAAAAATTTTACGATAATACCACAAAATTCCTATAAAATACCAAACAAATCACCAAACATTACCAAATATTTCCAAATAATACCAAATATTACCAAATATTACCAAATATTTCCAAATAATACCAAGTTTTTTAAAAAAATACCAAAATATTTCCAAAAATACCATACTAGTGTACACCAAAATACCATCAGCGGTTCACCCCTCGGAATTGAGTAAGCAAAACTAATCTAAAATTAAGCCTCACAATTTACGTGTGGTTTTTTATTAGAAAAACGCCAGTGTTCACATAGAGAAAATGGAAACTATATTTGATCAAAAGAAAAAGGATACACGATGAAATAAAACAATTTAATTTGTTTTATTTGAAGTTTGAACTTGTGACGCATTTCGATAACACAGTAACTTTATCAAACGGGTGAGAGTATAATGAAACATTTTTAAGTTATACAGTGGATTAATACTGGAAATTCGTCATTCCTGAACTATCTTGTAGGTAAATAAGTTTAACCAGGGAGAATGCTTGATATCTATTTGGTCGTTAAGAAGATTACCTGAATATTTGATTTTATTTATCTCAAAGGCTTCTAAAAGATTTCACTTAAAGGATTTAGGTTGTGCATGTAAAATTTCAAAATTTGAATCGAAAGTTTGTTGGTTTGCTATTCAATAGCTAGAATCCGATTTTTTATTCTCATAGCTGAAATTCTAGTTTTAAAATTTGTAAAAGTTCTACCGATATTAATTTTGGTTGTTAAAGGATTGTTATATTCCAATACTATGTACTTTTTGAAACAACCTATAGTTGACGGTAAAAGAATTGCGTTTAAAGGAGGTTCAAAAAGTTACTTACTTATCAAACTAGCCTCGTAGTATTGACAAAACGTTTGGCGAAAGATCGAATACTTTTGTTTCGATAACTAGAATTGGATAAAGTTTTTGCAAGTTCACCTTATTTTTTTTGAAATTTTCTCTGTAATTAACCTATAACAAATAATATTTCTTCTTATCATAACATTCTGAGTAAAAAGCACGAAGTAGAATGCTTTATCAGCGTTTTAAAAGTATACATTAAAATATTAATAAATTGTAAAACGTACTAATTACCTACTTTATTTGTAAAAATAATTTCTTAAAAAACCTTTCTATTACCAATAATAACATTCTGATGTTATGAATAACGGGTGCTCATTAAAAAACTACAAACTTAACAATTACCTGTACTGTTAGCAACAACTATAATTTTACCTAATTTATTTTTTACGTTGATTTTTCTATCTCATGGTCGCTGTTGAATAAAACAGTCTTAGGCAACAAACTATAAAACTCGACGAAAAAAATAGTATATTAATAATATCTTGAAGAAATATTAGATTAATTAAATCAATTTCTAATTTTACGGTTATTAACAAGTATCTCTGTTGATGCTTTCTTTGCACTGTTTGGTTTCAAATGTCGATTTTGTGAAAAGATCGCTTAAAAATTTGCTAGTATAGTATTGTCCAAATAATACGAGAACTTTTATGGATTCCTATTCCAACCACTAGCTGCGTTGGCGTCAGTAAGTAGTGTTTATGACGTGGAGGTTTGAGATCTTTATACATTTTTAATTATACGAGGATGTATTGATATCTAGTTAGCCTAGACCAGTTCCATGCATAAACAAAATATTGCGTTACCATAGCAACGAACAATAACTTATTAGAAGTGTCAGTGTGAAGTTTGACGTCAAAAAAGTAAACCAGAGTTACGCAATAAATTGAAAGAAAAAAGATGTCCACCGAAATTGTGAAAATCGAAAAATTGGAGTATCGAGCCATCATCAAGTACCTGTATTTAAAAGGGTTAAGAGGTAAGCAGATTTACGAAGATTTGCTTAATATCCTTGGTGATCAATGTCCTTCGTATGCGACCGTGAAAAATTGGTCTGCAATCTTCAAAAGAGGTAAATTTTCCATTGAAGATGATGACCGATCGGAAAGACCAGTTTCTGTATCAGTCCCCGAAAATATCTATGCAGTTCATGACATGATTTTATCAGACCGTCGAATTGGGCTAAAACAGAAATGTGAAGCATTGAATATTTCATACGAGCGCGTTCATCATATAGTTCACGTCAATTTGGACATGAGAAAAATTGCTGCAAAATGGATCCCCAAATGTTTGAATGTTGACCAAAAGCGTGCAAGGGTAGAAGCATCGCGTTCGATCTGTGCTCCATTTGAAAACGATGTAGACTTCTTAAACCGAATTGTTACTATGGATGAGACTTGGGTACATTTCTACGATTCAGAAACAAAGCAACAATCGATGGAATGGCGAGACTCTGGTTATCCAAGACCTAAGAAGTTTCGTGTCCAAAAATCTGCTGGAAACGTTCTTGCTTCATTTTTTTGGGATTGCCATGGAGTAATCATGATTGATTTTTTGGATAAGGGTAGAACAATAACTGGAGATTACTATTCGACATTACTGACCACTCTACGGGAAAAAATTAAAGAGAAAAGACGCGGAAAGCTATCCAAAGGTGTTTTGTTTTTGCAGGGCAACGCCCCTGCACACAAATCTCATGTTGCCATGCAAAAAATTCGTGATTTAGGGTTTGAATTACTAGAAATTTTGTTTGGTTCTATAGTAGGCTAAGAATTTTTCAATATATCCTCGTAATACGATAAAATAATAAACTTAATTAAAGTTTTTAAGCCCGTTTGTAATTATCAATGATGTATTACAAGTTTTAGTCATGTTTAGGATCCTAAATTTCATGACATGACACTAAACATTGAAACTATAAAATCAAATGTATGCAACACTCAAGTTTTAATAATTTATTTAGGACGCGATCATATGCGCACTGCAGTTGGTGGGAGCTTCCTTGACTTTTAAATGAATAAAGGTATAAGGTATTTTTATCCTTAACAGTTTACTACTCTAAATATAAATATGAATGTTGAATTTAATAGTATATTATTAAACAAGCAATTTATGATAGCCATTATTCACGCAGGGTCACCCGAGTGAATAATGGCTATCATAAATTGCTCGTTTAATAATATACTATTTTCTACTACCGTGCGTAAAACTCTTTACGCGCTAGTGAAAAAAAGTAAAATTTGTCAAAAATTGTACAGAGCAACAAAACAAAACCTTTTATTTTATATTACCGTTTTTACGCTATCTCCTTCCAAGAAAAGTAAATTAATTCTGCTTATATATTTAGTGTAAAACAGTTTTTTATTTTAATTATAATAATTTACTCCAAATGTCATGCAATTTGATTAAACCATGGATGTCGATTTTGGTAAAAGTAAGTAGGCCGTGGGGCTTTGTGTATTAGAACTGTCAATCTCTAAAATTTTATTAGTATTACAGAAGAAGAAAAATGGTAAAATAAAATATATTTTGTTGCTTTGCTCAATTCTTCACAAATTTTACTTTATTTCACTCTCTTTACTTTACGCACTAGTGAAAAAAGTAAATTACTTTAAGCACTAGTGTGTAAAGTAAATAGTTCATTTCTATCAAAATTCTGATAAAACTTACGGTAGTAGAAAACATATTGTATGCAATTCAAGTCCCTTTTTTGACTCAAGTTATCGTCGACAATATTCACATTCGTTAAAAAAGGGTTACTTTACACACTAATTGCATAAATAACTATATAAATCATGTACAAAGTTCCATCCGGACAGACATACAAGAAAACGCAAGTTAATAAAAACGGGGTAATAATATAAAATATTATTTTAATCTAGTATTACTTGTTTTATCCCAACAACGAGTGTTTCTAACAGGGAGTCTCATTAATGTAGGGCCTTATATTTGAATTACACAGTTTAAATATCAAACAGGAAGTTCGGTGAGCATCATTCTCTCTACCGAGATTTATTATAGGGGAAATAAGAGCGTTTTTCCGTTTGAAATAAATAAACATTCTTTCTCTCTCTGTTTCGACAGTCTCGTTATTTCACAACTTTTTCGTGTTGAATCTTTAGCAGCTCATAATTTTAGTAGTAAATTCAGTTCATCTGTGTCTAATAAAAAACGTCTTAACAATCAATTTCAATAAAATATAATTTATTACAATTTAAAAAGTTATGAAAGTATCTATTTTAAATTTATTTTAGCTAGACATGTTTTATATCAATAGTAATTGTTTTCCCTTATCAATTTTTCTTCCGGAATTGGTAATTTATTTCGCTGATACACCGAAAATTAAAATTTGTATGTAAATTAATCATGAAAACGGAACATTTATTAATTCGAATCAAATTCCCAACTGCTATCGATAATGCATTTCTAGAACAATGCCATTTCTTTCGAGACTAATTTAAAAAAAAAAACTGGTAATTGCAGTTCGTTTAGTTACTGCATTAGCTGCACTGATAGGCAAATTAATTATTTTCAAAAACAATAAAATTCTTTAATTATTAATATTTATTAATTTATGTCTGTAAAGAAACTCCATGAAGAAACTTTCGAAAATGTTTGCAATCATTTTAATTTTTAATTATATACTTTGTAAATTTTTTATGTTTTTAAAATTGTAGGTACAATAGATAAGGTTGTCGTTCAATACATTCTTGGAAATAAAAACAAATCAGATTAAATATCAACATACTCCATAATATTTAGAAACATATTGGTAACAGGGTCAATTTAATATAAACAAACTTCAAAATATTTAACAAAATAAATATATGTGTGTATGGAAGTCACGTTCCGCTCATCCTTTTTTTTTTAGACAAATGACATCCTGTACAGCTGAAAAAACCAGCAATCATTATCAAAATTCATTTTGTCCACTACTTTTTGATAATGTATACATTTTACGTGTGCTTCTTCAAGTATAATGACGTACAATATTCACCAGTAATAATGGGTGTGGATAATGAACAGGTCACATGACACGGATAAATAGAATCTATATTGAAGGTTATTTATACACAAATGTAACATTGTAATGAATAAAAATTATTATCTCACTTCTTAGTGAATAGACACCCAGGATTCGAACCATTTGCCTTCAATTCTTCATTTCACGCAGTCAGACCTTAAATCTCTCCGCCACGAATACATACTAATTCATTAATATAGTTATAGTATATAGTGCGTATGTTGATGACAAAACTAAGAAAGTGACGTTTTAAATAGTTTATAGATGATTGCCCGAATTTTAATTATTTTACTGAAATTACTAGAAAATATAATATAGAAAGCGAATCAGACACTGAAATTAATGTTACCCCGCCAAAAATAAGAGAAACAGAATAATTAGTATCCCTAGATGTATAGTTAGAAAAGTGGGAAAAAAATAAATTCATATATAAACAGGTAATTAATAGTGGTGGACAAAATATTGTATTCTACTCGCATATAATGGCTAATATTCACCTTCGTGAATAATAGCGATCATTATATGCTTTGTTGAATAATGTACTATATTATATAGTTTGTCTCAAAGTATATCGTCTTAGTTTTTTCCTGCAATCATCTAAATACGACCATTTACGACCTTCTTAGAAGAATTTTACCTGAAATGAAACCCAAGAACAGTCGAGTGACAAGGCAAGAGTGGGCCATCAGGTTTGTATCGGGTGTATGATGGCTGTATTGATATCATTTAGCAGTATTAAATATTCCGTTTTAGCGTGCGTTTTCAAAGAGTATTATAAGTTATCATTAATTTTTTTCGCAATGTTCCGTCGAAAACACTTGTCATTAGATGCAAAGCAAATTGTGAAAAATGTGTATGATTGTTTTGTAAGAGGAGGATTCATTAAACAAGAAGCTTTAAAAGGAACCGGCTTATTTACAAAGACAAGGATGGATATTATTAACAGTGAAAAATTAAGTGGAAGAAAAAAACGTAGTGATTTTCAATCTTATCGTCTGGACAATGGCCAACAGGGTATAATAATGAGAAAAATATATTCCCTCTATGAAAGCCAGATTGTTCCTACTTTGGATAATCTAAAAAGGAAGCTAGAAAAAGATGACACCAATATAAATATTAGCCGGGCCACCCTCCATAGAGTTATTGGTAAAATGGGATTCACATATCGTAAAATTGACAAAAAACAAGTGGTATTGGAATCGCAAAGATTGCGCACTTGGAGATTCAATTTTTCTCAGGACATTAAGAAGTACCAATCTGAAAACAGATCTATAATCTACCGTGACGAAACATGGTTTGATACACACGATACAGTATCCAAAGGATGGGTTGATTACTGTTAAAACTGTTAGACTAAGGCACCTTCAAGCTGGATCAGAAAACGGATTTGTTCCAAATTGTCTGCTGCTGTCTGCAAAGAGGGATTCAAACTTGGATTATCACGAAGATACAACTGCCGAACTTTTTGAAAACTGGTTTCAAAATGATCTTATGAAAAATATTCCCGACCACAGTGTAACTGTAATGGATAACGCAAGCTACCACAGCCGCCTACTACAAATAGCACCAAGCTCATCAAGTAGAAAGACTGACATTCAAGAAGATTTGTTACAAAATGATATTTATTTTGAACTTGATTACGAGAAGGAGCAACTTTTGGAGGTGTTAAAATCATATGCTATTAAAAAACAATATGCATGTGACAGTTCAGCTGAGGAACAGGGACATACTGTGTGCTACATCTTCCTCCATACCATTGTATATTCAACCCCATAGAGCATTTGTGGCATCAAGTAAAATAAAAGTTGAGAGCAGAAAATGCTACTCCTACTTTGGGTCCCAGTGTTATAGAATTAATTAAAAATGTAGTTAATAATATACCCATTCAAAGCTGGAAAAATTATGTACAGCACGTTATAAAAATTGAAGATTCATACATTCATATTCAAAATAATATAGAGCCTATTGTAATTAATCTTAGTGAAACAGAATTAGATTTAGAACAATATTAAACCATACCAATAAAGTTGGATATTGTTTTTTTTACCTGGTTATTATAGTTCCTTTAACTTAACAGTATTTAATAATCTCTCATTTAGGAGGAAAAAGATAAAAAGTTTAGAGAAATGGTCTTCACATATTAAATAAAAAACAAAGGATGTATGATAAAAATACAAAAAGATAGATATTTGTGAATTTGATCCTTTTTAAAATAATTTTAAATAGTCCGTCAGTGGCGATGTCTTCTACAGCAGCTATTGGTCATATGATTTGTTGCAATTGGCCCATTAATTTTATGATTGCCGCTAAAAGCCAAGACGATATACTTTGAGACAATCTATACCAGTCTGGAGCGACTGGTATCTATCGCGGTACACTTATTCCAAATTTTCCCGTCAACGAACATGATCCGTCTTAAATTTTCTCGTGTTTAAAATATTGACAGCAAAATATTTTAAGTAATTTTTAGACTCTTTTTGAAAAATTCTGTTTTGTTTTAAAAGTAAATTTTAATTTTATATTTATAATCCAAAACGGTACCTGCAGGTAAAAGAAATATAAAATATACCAGTTTTTTGCTCTTATCAACATACAGATGGTAGATTTCTCTTCTATTTTTATGTAAGGGTGAATGTAAGATATTATCTCGTGTTTTATAAAAGAACCCCAACCATTAATTTGTCCTTTTTGAATTGTTCTCTTCCTGCACGTGTTATTCGTAAATCGACGATTTTGAAACATACGTTCAAAAATAATGATTATCATCAACTACTAAATTATTAAATACGTTAAAGGTAAAATAAAAGTTTTTACTGTATGTTAGTTTTTAAATATTTCCACTACAATAATAATTATTGTCAAATAAATAAGTTTGTAGTTCAACTTTTTTCTGCTTTTCTGAAAACTGGTACTTTTTTCATTCAGAAGGGATTTAGTATTTCTACGAAAATAAATGATCTAGAATTTCCCGATGTCTCAGGAGGTATTTTCATCTGACGATTTAAAAAGATCCTTAAAACTGTCTTGATGATAATTGTATGTTGAACCGTTAGACGAAGATATCGAAAATTAATTTTTGAATAACAATAGGTTTAATAATTACGATCCAGCACCAACAAATTCCAAACTAATGGATGATTCCAGTAGTCCATTCAGTATTGCCACTACAAAGTTGTCGGCTCTAAAACGACTGACATTTTCTTGGCCTTTTTGGGAACGATTCAAAGTCGAGACAGAAATAATTTTTGATTTCAAAGATTTCCAGATGTGTCCGAATATCTGAACTGGACTATTAACGTTGTTATTGAAAAAAATAAAATAACCTAGTAGACTTAAATTTTCACATTTGTTGCATGGACGAAACCTGTCAATTCAATGTCACATGTCTTGTTTTTGACATTTGAAATTAACTTCGGTTTCGTTTTTTCTCGAACGTGCATCTAATCTAAGTGAGTAATTTGTGATCTAATCTAGTATATTTTGTGGTTAATAAATTGTTCTCTTAGCTTGTTTTACATTGTTTTCAAATGTCAAAAACAAGACATATGACATTGAATTGACGTTTCGTTCATGCAGCAAACACGTAAACATCCAATTCCCCTAGGCTATTTTAGTTTTTTCAATAACAACATTAATAACCCGGCTCAGATATTCGGGAACATCTAGAAATTTCTGAAATCAAAAATTATTTCTGTTTCGACTTTTAATCGTTCCCAAAAAGGCCAAGAAAATGTCAGTCGTTTTGGACCTGAAAATTGTGTAGTGGCAATACTGAATGAACTACTGGAATCATCCATTCGACTTATTATTTGAATTGTCATGCGCAGTAAATCCGTTTTTAGTTGGAACTATCGTACAACTTATTGCTGGAACAAACCTATTATTTGTCTTAAGGTGGCTTCCCACGGCCCGTAATTTTACGGGCCAGACCGCGCCGCGACGGCGGAACGGGCGGCGCGTAGATCGGAATGGACTTCAGGCGAAACTCTTCCCACTGCTTGTTTGTGCCCATGTACCTTTTCAAAACCGATCAGCTTTTTACATATTTTTTTGTTTACTGGGGCTCGGGTTTGGTGATTGTAACTTGTTTATGGCGTAATGACGTACTTCGTTATTACCTTTGAGAAATGTACCAAGAAGACCACCTCTGCTTGCCAAGGACGTAAAAGACAAGTTTGCCGAATTTTTTGTAACGAATGGCGCAGTACCATGCCAAAATGAATATAACTAGGGATGTTATATATTATAGTAATGCAAAATATAAATACTTACCTCGGAATTCTTTGTTTTTCTGGGATTATACACATAAATCATCTAAAAAGGTAGACGAGGCATTGTAAAAAGGCCACTCTGGTTTATAAATTTCGTGAGCACCACTTCCAATCTTCATAGATTCCTTAATTTTGCTTCTTAATTTTCTATATGTGGACATCAAATTGTCCCTTTTCTTTTTTAATTCCTTAATCGTAATGTCACCAACACTGCCTTTTAATTTATCTTGGATACGACTCCACGAATCGTGCAGCTCGTTTCGGTTTTTATGACTGTGGCTTTTTGTATTCCATAACGCGGGTTCATTTTCATATAATTTAATAAATTCGTAAATAATTTCGTTCGTCCACTCCATATCACAAAACAACAAAAGCAACTTGCTGCAGAGTCAAAACAAAATGACGATATCTGTCCCAACAACGACAGGTCTGCACAGGCATGAATGCGCCGCGCCGGTTCGCGCCTTTGAAGTTACCGACTCGCCGCGGATTCGTCGCACCTCCTCGCGCCGTCTTCCCACGGCGCGTTGGCGCGAACTGGCGCGGCCCGGCCTGCAAAAACACGGGCCGTGGGAAGCCACCTTTAGACGGGCAGGAGCTTTATGAAAGTTGTAGGGGAACAAAATAGTTCCGGTCCCCAAAAGGATGTTTCATCCATTAGTTTGACATTACTCAGAATTTACAACTAAATATTTTAAGCTCTGTTTTTCCTTTCTTCTTCAAAAGAAAATTTTACATAACTCACTAGGTTTATTTTTTGTCTTTAGTGCCAAAATAGTTGATTTTACGGGAAAACTACCCAGGTATGTATATGTTTTAAACATACCACAAATATTTTTTGAAAAGCGAGCTATACATTTTTTTCTCGTATCCGTGATCTCTTCGTAAAGTCCGAATAACTCTATTTTATCATTCAAACAACAATTTATTGAATGCGTTGTTTTGTGAGAGATTGTGTGTGACTCTCAAAAAGCTCACGGCATTTGCTATTTACCGTGGAGTTACCGTGTTGCAGCTCTAAATCTGTGTTACGTGCTATGATGGTCCGATAAAGGTCTCATTAGTAAACCGTTAATCGGCCTATAGGGTGCAAACATACCCCCATGGTCCTGTAAATAATGCTCCTAAAATGGATGTGCCATATCGATTTACAATGGAACGTAAAATTGTCTATTTTCTACATTTCTCTATGGTTTAAACAACAATAAACCAAATTTAATCGTCGTTAGGACACATTTAGTTTTAAATCAGGCGATGATTTTTATTACCTTTTTAACCCAGTACAGTGTTAGAGGTCGAATCATTATTTGTTTTAAATGTACAGATATAATTGTTTAATTTGTATATTATTATACAATAATATAATGAATTATTGTTGTTTAATAACACAGTATCGATGTTGTTTATGTAAGTATAAATAATTTACATAGACAATGGCATATTATAGGACAAATTTAATTTTGTTTAAAAAATACAATATATAGGTATAAAGCATTTAAAATGTGTATCTTTTATATAAAATATTTCTTTGTTCTCTAAATTTCTAAGGACGTTTCATCGGTTCTGTGAACCATGACCTGGGAACCGAACTGGTTCCGTGCAAGATCCTTTCCCTTGATTGAAATTACCTTTTAACCGTGTCCTTGGATCTTGAGTCATGTTAGGAAAGTTGTTCGGTGTTATATGATAATGCAATTTTATCAAAGCTAAGACTTATGTGAGATTTCTAATTGATTTCAGCAACATCGTTGCTTACTGCGTATAGACCAGTCATCCAAACACTTTTTTTTCATTTATCCTTTTTGAAAATTTCTACACAAAATTAGTTTTTTAATTAACAGCCACCACAATAATATAAAATGGCTACTTGTGATTTTTTACCTAGAAGAATTAACAAATAGTTATATATTCTAATGTATGTTTTTCACTGAGATCTAAAAGATCTATTCTGCCTCCTTCCTCCTATTAGGGTAGTCCTTATAGCTTCAGTGGCTGCCAGGCAAGCATGCCTTTGGATGTCACTTAGCTTTTGGATCGTCTCAGCCTTCCGAGTTTTTCACCACCTACTATCGTACAGGTTGGTAAATTAATTTTGGCAGTCGGAAGTTTGGCAACGTCCGATGCGCCGTAGCAAAGACGTATGCCGATTGCAAGAGCTCACTTCGCTGGCAGAATTCGTAAGCTTCACAACCTTTGCATGCGGAATGTACGTCGCCTGCTCTTCCCGGTAACTGCGTTTCTGAAGAAACCAAAAAATAGGAAAATATAATAAGAAACTTTGACATACACTAACGTTTAATTGAAAAATTGACGTAAAACGTCAAAGTAATCGAGTGGCAGATGGTGGAAAATCGTGGGGTTATGAATTTTCCTCCTTTAGGCTGATGAACAATACGCCCTATTTTTGGTGTTCATATAATTGGTTTTCCGGTAAGGTAGACAATATAAATTTTTTAAATAAGAAGGACTACAAAGATGTGTGAGTATTTTGTTTTGGCTATCTTTTCCTGAATATATTTTTTCTTACAATAGTGTATCGCGATGGATACACCTGGCCTGGAGTGGCAGATTATCTGTTACTCAAGGCCAGTTTCCAAAAAAAACTAAAAATAAGTAAAACAATTCCTTTATTTAAAAAATATGACCCTCAATGTGTCGAGAATTACAGAATGATATGTTTCTCTAAAATTATTGAATCGGCCGTGTACAAGCGGTTAATTGAATATTTAGACCACAATAAAATAATCACTGAATCCCAGCATGGTTTTCGGCAAAATTACTCAATCGAAACTGCTTCAATTGAGCTTGTACAATATGTCCATGAAAATATCGATCAGAACAACTATTTGGTGGGAATATTTTTCGATCTAACCCGTGCATTTGACACCATTAATCCCATCTACTTAACAATAAAACTTGAAGCAATGGGCATTCGAGGTCCAATTCAATATTGGATTAACCTCATACATGTCCGGCACAACTCTCAAGGTGCAGGTTGATGATGAGCTATCGGATGAGTTTAGTACTTTTATTGGAACTCCGTAAGGTGGAGTATTAGGACCACTTCTATTTCTCCTCTACATAAATGTCCTACCTTTCAGTATAACAAAGAGACGTGTTTTTATATATGCAGACCACATAACAATTGTACTTGCAGCTGACAGTTTAGAGTAGTTGCTTGAGAAAATACAAATAACCATGAATGATTTCATCCATTATTTATCAATGAAAATAAAACTATTTTTATACAATTCACATCTCCACTTAAGGAAGGAAACAACTTAACCATTTACCTTAAATAATTGTACCAAGTTTGAGACTGTCGGACACACTAAATTTCTTTGAATATAATTAGATTCCAAACTAAATTTTAATCATCAAATTGACTCTCTGTGTAAAAACTAAATAAACTCTTCTTTGTTTTCAATAATTTGAAATCTAACTTTTATCAATCTCATCTACTTAACTTGTATTATGCATTTATATACTCCGCCATCAGCTCCAATATAATTGTGTGGGGGAGAGCAACGGAAATTGGGCTTATATTCGTCCTTCAAAAGCGATTCACTCGCCCTTAGAGTAATACTAGAAATAGAGTCCGCAAGTCATTCATAAAACTATCCGAAAAGACTGCTATTATATCGCCATACATATGTTTTCATCAATGACTTTCAAGGAGTGGGGAGAAACTGCCGGACAGTGCCACTGGCCAATAGAACTATTTACTTACAGGTGAAAAGAGAGGTTAGGAAAATTCCGACTGTTTTTTTTTGCAAATTTGGCACGGACGAACCATGATTTTAACAAAAAAACATTGTTTTTAATTATATCTGTACGCGCACACACAAATATAAGTTGAAAAGACGAAAAAAAAAGAGCTTCAATAAACTAGGAACGTTGAAACTTCGTAGTAAATCCAGGTAAAATTGATAGTAAAATGATTTCCGCCCTTTTCTCGGTGTTGCCATATTTCAGACAGACAAAATTATTAACACGCATTTGTTTCGTCTAAACCTCAAAAGTTTCAAACAAAAACATATTTTTATTACATAAACTTTTTTTAAAGTCGTTTTTATGTAATTTCTTAAAAGTACAATTTTATTTTGTACGTTTCTATCGTGTCCTATAATTCAGTTGTCGCAAAATTCAAAGGAAAAGTAAGACATCTGGCAAAGGGTCGGAAAGTTACCTTAGAATGTGATGTAATACAAAAAGACCAATAAATCTATCTATCTATCAGCTTAGACCACGTGTGTATCGTTAGCGATCCACTTAAAAAAAACGGGATTAAGGAAAAAAAACTTAAATTATCATTCATTATAGTCCATGACCGTTTTTGAAAGCCGATAAAACAATATTTAATTAAAAAAACCATGCCTGGCTTGGTGCAACAAAACCTGAAATCAGCAGTGACAGTCAAAGTGTTAATGGCTGGCTGATAATCATTTGCCTTCTTTACATTTTATTGAACTGGACATATCTTCCCATGGCGTGTATTTTCGCTTGAAAGAGGCTTGAGGATTTTCCAGATTTTTCAGGTAAAAATAATTAAATATGGTAAATGTTTTTTAGAAGGATATTGGTTTTTAGTGGACACATCGTTACAGAATCTGCCATTGACTTTTTCCCTTTCAAATTTATATTTTTATTGTTTTTTACTGTTTCCTTTTTTTATTTCCGTTTTGTTAATTTCTTTTGATCCAAAATATTTCTAACGTTTTATATATTTTTTCATTTAATGTTGTTTTAATCGTTGGGGAAGTTGGTGAACTAGTCTATACCGTTAAAAGCTCGCTGGTAAAATGAATCATTATCAAGTAAAAAGTGTAGCAATACAAAATATAAATAAATAAATAATGTAACAGTTGAACTTGAATGACGTAACTGACATTTAATTCGCATCTTTTGTTTGTAAGAAGACCTTAGGCGGGTGTAGCGATTGAACAAAAAAACAAAGAACTTGTTAATATATTCAAATCGTGTTAATTTTATAAATCTAATAGGCCGGTCAAAGAGATTTGTTCTTATCGTTTGATATATTGTTGAAAATTATGCATATTCAGCGATTCCAGCAAACTATCTACCACGAATTTTCAATAAAATGGGTCAGCAGCCAAACGGTTAATTAAATTAAACACGAGTTCAAATAATGAAGCAATTAGGCAATTTGTATTAATGAGAACAATGAATTCTTCTCAGTCTCATTACGTTTCTGATATGATATTGGCATAATACGAGTTGTTTGGTACCGTTTTATTACAGTTGGCTTAAAACGTTCTATTCATTAATTTTATTGAGTAATTACACGGGAGTGTGTATTCAATTTGGTAGTATACCTGACTGTTAAGGATAGTGCCTTTTAGTATATAAAATTTTTACAATCGGAAACTTCTTCGATTAGACAGAGCAAACAATGTAAATTTATTCAAATAGCATCATTTTTTTGTAGCAAAATCAACTACATTCAATTTTTAAAAACACTGAAATCGATTTAACATGTTTTTAGAAAATTTAATTACATTAGTTCGAGGAAATATCTTGTTTTAATCAAGTTCTTCAATGATTTCTCTTTCCATAAAACCCATTTAATAAATTTTCGTTATTTTAACTAGAAAATCTTAGTGAGATAACGTTCTACTGAATGAAAGGGTGGCAAACTATGATCGTGGGTCAATCTTGCCTCATACCTTCCAGTTGTAATAATATATTTGTCCACGACCACTTAATAATAAGCCAATATTTTACCTCCTAACAAAAGGTATAAGGTTATGGTTCATAATTCACGCTTTTGCATTTAAATAGCATATGTCAATAATACCAAATATCAAATTATTACTTTCCGTTCTACACTCGCATTATTTACGTAAATTTTATTTAATAAAGAAATCAAGGATCGTGGACAAAGTATGGTATTCAACTCGCAATTTATGGCCATTATTCTCTCGGGTGACTTGCGCCCCTCGCCTACGGCTCGGAACGCAAACGTCACCCTGCGTGAATAATGACTATCATACATTGCTCGTTTAATAATATACGAGGATATAGAAAAATTCTTAGCCTACTATAGAACCAAACAAAATTTCAATGTCAGCATATTTTATTACTCAACATATTCTCCTCTTAATTGGATACATTTATTACAGCGAACCTGCAACGTCTCTAGACCTTTCAAAACAAATGTTTCTTCTTGCACTGCAAACCAGACCTCCACAGCTTTTATTACCTCCTCCTTGGAAGAAAATTTACGACCTTTTAAACTTTTTTTCAGTTGAGGAAAGTGATGATAGTCGGACGGAGCCAAATCTGGTGAATAAGGGGGGTGTTCTAGTAATTCAAACCCTAAATCACACATTTTTTGCATGGCAACATGAGATTTGTGTGCAGGGGCGTTGTCCTGCAGAAACAAAATACCTTTGGATAGCTTTCCGCGTCTTTTCTCTTTAATTTTTTCCCGAAGAGTGGTCAGTAATGCAGAATAGTAATCTCCAGCTATTGTTCTACCCTTATCCAAAAAAATCAATCATGATTACTCCTTGGCAATCCCAAAAAACTGAAGCAAGAACTTTTCCAGCAGATTTTTGGACACGAAACTTCTTAGGTCTTGGAGAACCAGAGTCTCGCCATTCCATTGATTGTTGCTTTGTTTCTGGATCGTAGAAATGTACCCAAGTCTCATCCATAGTAACAATTCGGTTTAAGAAGTCTACATTGTTTTCAAATCGAGCACAGATCGAACGCGATGCTTCTACCCTTGCAAGCTTTTGGTCAACATTCAAACATTTGGGGATCCATTTTGCAGCAATTTTTCTCATGTCCAAATTGACGGTCTGATAAAATCATGTCATGAACTGCATCGATAATTTCGGGGACTGTTACAGAAACTGGCCTTCCCGATCTGTCATCATCTTCAATAGAAAATTTACCTCTTTTGAAGCTTGCAGTCCAATTTTTCACGGTCGCATACGAAGGACATTTATCACCAAGGGTATTAAGCATATCTTCGTAAATCTGCTTACCTCTTAACCCTTTTAAATACAGGTACTTGATGATGGCTCGATACTCCAATTTTTCGATTTTCACAATTTCGGTGGACATCTTTTTTCTTTTAATTTATTGCGTAACTCTGGTTTACTTTTTTGACGTCAAACTTCACACTGACACTTCTAATAATAAGTTATTGTTCGTTGCTATGGTAACGCAATATTTTGTTTATGCATGGAACTGGTCTAGGCTACCTAGATATCAATACATCCTCGTACTATTAACAATATCTATAGAAATTCCGTTAAATCAGTATATAATTGAAAACATGTTAATTACATTCCAAAAATTTCTTTCGAATATCTGAAATAGTATTTTTATATAAAAATCAGGTGCGCTATAAGATTTTTTCGTCTGCTATTGTTACGTGACCTTATTAAATTCTTTAAAAATATGTAGATTATTAAGCGATAGCACCTATTTGTGGCGCTAATATAAACCAACTAGTAAACAACAAAATAATAGATCACGTATTTTAATTCTCTTGAATTGATCAAATTTTTATGACCTATTTTCATAATAACGATGCAAATTAAAAATCATTTTTTATAATGTCAGTTTACATTTATTTGACTTAATATTATGTAATAATATAAAGTGTCTATTGTATAAAGTATCTTTACAATTTAAGTAAGTTAGCACTCCTTATTTAATACAGATTGTCTCAGTAGTCAAGTCCATACCCAAGACCATAGTGAATTGAAAAAAAACTTTTGGCCCTATTCCCTTGGTAACTAAAGAAATCTTTTGCTGGACATTGAAAATGCGTTTTGTTTAAGATTATTAATTACTATTTGAACAAAACTAACCATTACTTGGTTATTGATAAAATATGTAGTAGGCAATGGTTATTATGTGGGATAGTCAATCATCCATTTAAGCAACTACATCGTCATCCTACTGTAGGTCCAGGACACACTGGAATAGAAGGAAATGGAAAACGAGAAGATCGGGTCATTGGAAAGATCTAGCAGAGCTAAGACAATCAAAGCTGCTTCTGGGAAACTACGACTAAACCAATTAGAAGAATAACACATGGGCTGAAAAGTCCCGGGCTTGACGCATAGATGTCGCTGGTTTTATTGCTATCGTCTATTTTTATGTTAGTGCTTGCTAACCTTAAAAATGCAGCTGTCAAAATTTCATGATATTCTATTCATTAGTTCGTGAGTTATTGTGCTAAGAGTGACGCTACTTTTAATATTTTCAAAATAATTGATCAAAAACAATTTCGTGTTTTAATTTTACACTGCTTCTTTACGAAAAAAATACCGTTCAAGCGAAGCGATGGCTTGAAAAGTATTATGGGTACTCCGCTCCATCAGAAACAACAATGAAACGATGGTTTGCTGACTTCAAATGTGGTCGTAGAGACACCGATAATGTGGAACGCAGTGGACGTCCAAATGAGGCGGTAACACCAGAAAACATAAAAAAATCCACAAAATCGTTTTGAAGAACGTGTTTATGCTTCTGAGCAGTGTTTGACCATGTTTAAACGTAACAAACCGAAATTTTTGCGTCAATATGTGACAATGGATGAAACATGGACCCATCACTTCACTCCGGAATCAAAACGATCGTCATCTGAGTGGATAGCTACTGGAGAACCTCGCCCAAAGCTCCCGAAAGCACAATAATCAGATGGAAAGGTTATGGCCTTGGTATTTTGGGATGTACGTGGTGTAATATTCATCAACTATCTTGAAAAGGAAAATACCATTAACAGTGAATATTATATAGCGTTATTGGAGCGTTTGAAGGCCGAAATTGTAAAGAAACGTCCGCATATGGCAAAGAAAAAAATTTTGTTTCAACAAGACAACGCACCGTGTCACAAGTCAATCAAAACAATGGCAAAACTACATGAATTGAACTTCGAATTGCTCCCACATCCACCGTATTCGACAGATTTGCCCCCCAGCGACTACTGGTTGTTTGCAGGTCTAAAAAAATGTTCGCCGGTAAGAAATGTCGCTCGAATGAAGAGGTTATCGCTGACTCTGAGGTCTATTTTGATGCAAAAGCTGAATCGTTCTACAAAAGTGGTATTGAAATATTAGAGCGGCACTGGAATAATTGCGTTGTTCTTGATGGAAATTACGTTGATGAAAAAAACTAATTTTGTTAGGCCCGGGACTTTTCAGTCCATATGTTATATAAGACAGAGTAAGACTGCTCCAAGAGTTTTAACAGTTGCCCTAACAAGACATTACCGCCTGAATGAGCATGTAGAGTAGTGAAAATGTAAATTATATGGAACGAAAACAGGAACCATTCACATACTTGCGAAGTGTATGGCACTACAGAATCCCAGGGCACAGCACCTGGAAAACTATTGGATAGAAGAGGAAGACTTGTCTAAACTGAACTTCGGATATCCCAAAATTCCTTCAAGGAATAACACTCGAGGAACTACTAGTATCTGACTTATCTGTGACTTTCGTCTGGATCTGAGTAGAAGAAAGGAGAACAAAATTCTTCTAGGTTTCAGTAAATGTTCACTCCAATAAAACATGCATACAAGCAATATTGTTCTTAGTATAACCTGCTCTATCCTTGTTCATGGGGCAATTTCACTTTTAAACGTCGCCTTTTCTTCTAATTGTTTGTTTAAACTTGCTTTCTCACATTTAGTAGCTTGGTACAGGTATTATCCAGGATTTTTAGATTCACTTCAGTCGTTTTTCTATCTCTTTAATTAGTTTTGAGGAAGACATTCTCGTCTCAACTAAAAATATCAGTAAAATCCAACAATTGTTGGCTTTGTGTAGCAAAATCTTTTTAATACTTCTGATGACTTTTTTGTTATAAAAAATTCTAGTCACAACAAGTATGTTACAGTAGAGTTCAAAGAACTAATTTATTTATACAGTGCGATGTTGTTTTCTTAGCTGTTTTGGTTAAAACCCGAAAAGAATGTGATGGTTTGAGTGATATAGCAACGTTTAAATACATTTACGAATGGCAGTGAAATCATGACAAAACACATTCAAAATTACATTCCATGCAACCTAACGTACGTCGCACATGCGGTTAGGAATAACTCATTAACGACAATCTTACGGCCGCAAATCTCCACCTGTTTGCAAATTATGCTGCAACTCTCCCCAACTATCTGTAGAACATTTTAATTAATTGTGATCAATAAAGTCTTGTTAGGAATCGTCACAATCTCAGTGGCATGTATTAGACTCACCAAATATGTTAAGTTATGTGATAAGTCTTAATCTCAACTATTCTATATAAAAATTGTATCATTAATGAACCAGTGTAAAAATATGTTTATTTGTTTTTATCGACCCAGTAATTAGGCTGTCCGATATTTAAATAAATATTAAAACATAATTTGGGTTATCTGCATAATGAATAAAAATATTTCATAGCTTGTCTAAATATAAAAATTATTATTAGTCTAAATAAAAGTTGAAAGCTTATTATGTAGTAAAATTGATAACTTCTAATAGAATTTAAGTTGAATTGTCGATAGATTGGTAATGTGCTACTTTGTTTTTAATATGAAATGTATCCCAATTAAACAATTTTTTATTGTTGCGCTTTTGATATACCCCTCGTATTAACTGAAGATAACCAACACAACATTAAAACATACGATGCATGTAAATTGTTATAAAAATATTGAAGATGCGCTTCTGAACTGGCGACGTTACGGTTAAAATATTTCATTCGCCACATGGGGTATTGTAATGTGTCCATTGTTACTTCTAAATAAATACGGTCCGAACAATCTACCGAACTATACATTTTCTAACCCACATATTTGAGTAGAAAGTGTGGTATGTATGAATTGCCATAAGAACACCAATAAGTAACGAAACTAGTCCTATATTCATACATTTTGATCCAGTTCTCACGCCCACGCCTTTAATACGCCTTAACTTTTTAGACCAAACCCTGAGCGAAATTGAAGTTATTTTGTCAAATCATTCAAAAACGTAAAAAATTGCAATAATTATAAGAATGAAAGAAATATTACTCTAAAAAACAACCTGTTTGAGAAATTTGCTAGTTAAAATTTAACGGCACTACAAAATCCCTGAGTACGATGCCTGGGAGTCTACTGGATACATGAGGAATGCCTAAACTGAAGCCTAAAGATATCCTAAATTTCTTTCAAGAAATAGGACTAGAGGAACTACTGATTGATTGATTAGCTCTGCACCACCAGTCAGACGCTTCGAGTCCTTGACACTTTGTTCCCGAGGACTTCAGGACTTTTTCGTATATCAGTTTGAGATCCGTCTGTGTTCCACACCAACTACTAGATCTCTTCTAGATTTCAGTGAATTTTTACCAAGGAAAAAACATACGACATTCATAATATTTATATTCCTTTTTTTAATTTTTCTTATTCCCTTAATTATTTTCTATGGTCGCTTAATTTTATATTCTTGTTCAAACAGAAATTTATAAACCTATTTTTTTAAGTACAAATTATGTGTAATTAGTAAAAGCTCGTTGATATTGATGATAGAGGTGACTGGATAATTATTATGTGAACAGTTGAAAGACTTTAATAGCTGTAAATTTCAAATAAAATTTATGGTGTATTTAAAAGTAATATTCCTAAAGATTGAGTGTCTAAGATCAGATATACTCATTTTCTCGATAATATGCTACGTAAACAAATTACCACCCAGTCCTTAATAATTTAATTATCGATTTAGCCATTAAGCTGATCATTATCACTGATTGTTAATGATAAATTAGAGTCTCGGTATATCCAACACAATAGGAGTATTTGACATATACAGATTGCGAAAAGTCTATTCGAGCCATACGATTTACACAAGTACGACAAGGAAAATATGAGCAAAACTACTTGAAAGAGAGAGAAGAATAATTGTAGTTGGTCAGCGATGGGCGTGTAAAAGTTTAAATGTACCACTGCCGGATAAAATGTTTAGTTTTACCTAATAGTGCATGAGCTTGAAAAAAGTTAACGATAACGAGACAAAAATATCATTTGTACAAATTAATCTGCGTTTCTGGCAACAGCGGTTAAAATAGGGGGTCACTGAACACACACCCAACTGTTTTTGGTAGCTGGAACTGAACACACGCCCATCGCTAAGCGCACAATTATTCTTCTCTCTCTTTCAAGTAGTTTTGCTCATATTTTCCTTGTCGTACTTGTGTAAATCGTATGGCTCGAATAGACTTTTCGCAATCTGTATATTTGCAATTACATATTTTTTATATACTAAGTATCTGTTGTTTTATCGGATAAATAAGACACAGCGGATTTGGTGTTTTAAATTGAATATATTAATACACTCGGAAGGATAAACTTAATTTACTAGATTCTTCTTATAAAACATACACATAAATAATTTAATGCCTTTAGCATAATTCTTGTTTTCATAAGTAATAAAACATTTGAATTGATTTTTGTAAATATTCCAACACGCCCGCTCAAAAATTAATTCTTCTTCCCAAAAAGCTTTATCTAACTGAGCACCGTTTAAGTGTGGGGTTTGTGGAACAGTCAGGTAATAACTTAGGTTTCATCTCCAAAGATAAATATTCACCTCCATTATCGAAGTATAAATGAACAATTTTTATATTAATGTGAATTTTACATAAATTAAACGGTTTGCTGGCTTATCCTGTATAACCATCTCACTCCCCATTACATATTTCCACGCCACCTTTGTTGAAAGTAATCGTAATGCCAGGAATTTACATTTTTGCTTATGATAGGAAATTGTAGGGGACATCTGGGTAGTAGAGGAAATCTTCGACCGTTCACTAGGAAGCAACATCTACTTCTCGGGCTATATATCCAGACAGACAATGAAATACACTTCCAAGTTAAACGGGATTGGTATATCTGCAAGATATAACCAACCATTCTGGATTATAATTAGAAGGGACAATATCACTTGTAGACCGGTTTCGTCGTATTTGCGTATTTGACGTCTATTGATAACACGCTTTACTTAAATATGACAATTGTTACAAGAAATTGTAATTAAGTAAATAACTTTTTACATTTGTAAATTCCTGAATTAGTTTATTTAAACTGTAAAATTTTCAGACGATTTCTCATAAAAAAGGTTCAAAACGGTTATTTTAAGATTTGGGTAAAACTGTTTCTACTACGACCTTTGCGGTTCTATTGTGTATGCCCTCATGCTATGCTAGTGTTCCTTGTCTAGACCCATCCTTATTGCTAGTATCCGTAGGCCGACCTTAGTCCTACATATATTTTTCCTCCAACATCGAGTATGTGAGCTGAAGTTTCCTCATATTCTTAGCAAAATCTGCATACGATTGTGTCTGCTAACCTGATAGTGCTCTTGTGTTTGTTCAGTGCCCTGTCAGCAGCCCAATCAGGATCCTGGCTGTTCGGCTATTCTGGTTTAGTAGATACTTCGTGAATTTTGGCGATGGTTTTTTGATGAACCCTTTGACCCGTCTCCAAGTATAGATATTTGTTTTTGCAGCGCTTTCGCTGTACCACAGCAAGGCTCTGGACCAACGGGAGCATGTTGTGCTCCTTTTTTGATTGCCTAGGTCTTGTAGAGTTCCCAAACAGTCCCTGCAGATTGCTTTTATAATTTTTGGGACTAACGGATTTACAGTGAACTTTTCTATATCAAGTTTTTTTTTGTATAAACCGTCATGTTTTTTCAACTCACTGTATTAAGTGTTTCGCTGTAGGGTAACATATCTCGAAATCAGTATTATTATTGTAAATTACATTCAATTAGCTATTAAAAATAATAAGAATGTAGATTTCTTGGAAATAAAAACATACACGCCATATTTTGTATAATTACTGAATCACCATTTAACAGGAACATTAATAAGTAGCACATAAAAAAATATAAAACGGGAAATATCTTAGATATAATAGACACTTAAGACAATGATTAATACATAAACGTAATAGCAGCATTTGACAAGAACGCGTGCGCAGTAAGTACTTCTCGGGCGTATTTAGATATGTTTAACGTAAACTTGCGTGTTTCTATGTTTCTAGGTTTTATTGAGCCGAGTTAAGCACTCGGAACACTCGAATATAAATGATTTACTTCACGTGTCACTTGCACGCTTTATATTAACTTCACTTGTATGTATGTAAGTAGAGTGTAGTGTTCTCATCGTGAAGAATGTGTAAAACCAAGCCCTCTTCCATATCATCATCATTTTCTTCCTCTATTAAGACTCCAAAATCCAAAATTGCTATCATATCTTACTTGAAATACAGACAAAAACTACAAAAAATATAAAGAAAAAACCAAATAGAAATAACAAAATAATGTTGGGTTAGGTGAACTCCCAATTGATTAAAATGTAAACACATTGACAACTGTATTCAAGAGTAAACGTATTGGGTATATAGTTGTGAGTAAAATTAGTTTGCACCGTTTCACAATTTGCCGGCCAGACAAAGAAATCTCTAAACAGAAGCAGAACCGGCTTCAGACAAATTTTTCATTATTGCAGGATCCCGATGAACTAGCGATTTCTGTACTCTCTTTTTCCGATGAATAGCAGTTTTACCGATAACTGTAACATGCCACTTTCACAATCGGTGGTAAGCTCTTAGTGTTAAGCAACCTTAACCGAGACGCTAACGAATAGAACTGGTTTCACAAATATTATTTAACTAATGGTCACATAACTTATGAATTTGTAATAACTT
The DNA here is from genome assembly GCA_949126875.1 of Lochmaea capreae. NCBI lineage: Eukaryota > Metazoa > Arthropoda > Insecta > Coleoptera > Chrysomelidae > Lochmaea > Lochmaea capreae. Next base: position 10,779,333 of record OX421402.1, on the reverse strand, counting down.
TTGTTGCGTTGGTATGAAAACTATCGATAGTATGGTGTTCTATGTCAAATGAAAGGAAAAAGAAGACGGACTTTCTACTGTTCTTTTGGACAAACGGAATCTGCAGAAAAAGAATTCTTCGAAATAATCACGTCCTGGACGAATAATTTTTGGCCGTCAGGCTTCTTCGTCGCCACTAAGGGCTTTGGCATCTTAATCGTTCATATTTCTAATTGTTTGTAATTAAAAATAACAATATATTGTCTTAAAATTTGACAGTTAGATGCAGTTGACAACCATAAATTAGGTTAGATTTCCTTGGTTATCACAGTTACCCGTACTTTGAGTTGCAGTTAAATATTTTAATAGTTAACCTACACTTATACCCTTGACCACATATTGTGAAACCCAAATTTTGTCGTAAACGATGGTTACTTCTTAACCATGAGGTAACCTAATATTATGAAACTGGCTGTAATAATGGATTTTTTTAAAACTTCTGTCAATTATGTATTCTTCCAGCAGCTCCATGCTTTGACCCATTATTTTCTTGTTTCAGTTGCCTGTACATATTTTGTATCATTTTTTGCGTAGATAGCGACTAGAACATACCAAATTTCTTTCTGTCTATTGTCTCGAATCCCTACTCTCCACTTTAAAAAATTTAAAAACCTTTGGTAAAAAATTTTAACAATCAAATATTCATGTTTTATACATACAACAATCAAACAACTTATTATAGGTATTCACTGCGACATGGAATCAAACAGATTAAATAAATAAACTTTGACATTGTTTATGTTGTCATAGGATAATACGTCTGTTTACTCTTCTATTATATTAATTGTTCGGAGCCTATAACAATATTTTCCTCTTTGAATGGTCGCCAAAAAGCCATAATTTTAATTATTACCAACAAAATAGTTTTAGTCAATAAAACAAAATCTCAATTACAGCAACATCTAAGACCACAATATCTCGTAAATAACAGAAATGAATTAAACCCACCCCGGGACGTTAACACTCCATGTGGACTAACAATTCGAGTACATTTTTCATAGACCAATTGGAAGCTACCTTGCACCAATGAGAATCAATTGTTAACTTTTTAGTTAATAAAAAAAATATTAAAAGATGAGGTCACTGTTATACATTGTATTTCAAGAAAACGTTAGATTTATATTCTTTATATTATAGTGGTTTAATTTTTATTAATTTACCGCTTGATTGAACCGTACTATTTTAGATATAGACATAACTCAATGCAGCCTATAATAATATCCTATAAAAATTAATAAGTGTGGTTAAGTATCATAAACCTAATATCACTTTTTAATCTATATAATTCCGCTGAATGTATTAAAGAATAAATGCTTTCTTTTTGATTGCAAACTAAAAGACAGTATTGTGACAACTTAGTTGAACTTTTTATAACATTGAAGTGAAGTCGATTCTCTATTTTTCATAACTAAATTATTGGAATCTTGTGCATTGTTGCAGGTCAGATGAAGACGACCCAACTGGCAGTAAGTTTACGAGAATGGAAGACGAAAATATCCAAGACAAAGAGAGATTTGCCAGGTATTTATAAAATTATGAACTTTCAGATACTCTTGTATATTGTTATTAAAATAAACAGCCACTACTAAATTCTCGTAATATACAATTAAATAAAGTAGAATACTGTTACATCTTTTGAATTCTTAATCAAACCGTTTATACCACAGCCATAAATTGTTGATGTTTTTACGAATTTTTTTTAAACAAGCTTTCGACAGAGGGATATAGATCGGTATAGTACAACCTCGACCGGTGGGTTCGAAGTTCGAGTTCGAGTAGCGTCGTCATCGATGGTCATACCATCTAAACTAAACCATCGAGTACCATTTAGAGTTGGGCTTTAACTAACAAAAAAAAATTTAAAAATTGAAATGTAATCAGTTACTTCGAATTGTATACCAACACATTTTTAATGTTACTAATATCACAAGTATATTAACTGTAATAATATATAGAATTTTTTTTTAAATTCACATTTCAATTTTACTTAATTATAGTTTACTGTAAATAATTGTCTTTTTGGTAAAGTGTGTTATCAGTAGATGTCAAAGATAATAGTTTAATACTATTATAACGACTTACAAATTTGAAAATTACTTCTGTTCACTAAGAAGAAACAATACTTCCCTGGCTATATGCCACGAAGGTTATTGAATCACACTTCCAAGTTAAACCCTCTGAGAGTTTCTGGGCGGATGATATCTACCTTGTACTGATCAGGCGCAAATGCGTCGAAACCGGTCTACTAGTGATATTGTCCCAACCCCGTTTAACTTTGAAGTGTAATTCAATACCCTTCGTGGCATTAGCCAGGGGAGTCGTTGTTGCTTCGTAGTAGTTGCTCTTTGAAAAGTAATTTTCAAATTTGTAAGGCATTATAACTATTATCTTTGACATCTATTTCCCCAATTACTTGGTACTTAGTATTGTACCTAAAATATATTGCGTGTAATTACTATTATTAAATTAATGAATCGCAACTATTAAATATAATATTATTGATATGTAAAAAGTAACTGGTGTTGCCCAGCTCTTCGAATTTTAGTAGTCTTGGTCTTTGGAAGGACCGTGGACGACGGCATTAAAAGAGAGCATCTAGCATCGTGTTCCCGAGCAGTCGTGACCTGCCGCGGGGGGCGCACCGCACACCATCGAACAGCGAATAACGTATACCGTATTACCGTAGACCACAGAACGGCAACGAACGAACGACGGATACAATTTCCCACGCTGCCGAGCCTCCTTCTCCTGCCCCTTAATGCCCCCCGCATACGTACATACATCTCTCTCTGTTTAACTCGCTCCATTCCTATCTATCTCTTTATTATGTATTTATACTGAGTGATGATCGGTATCGAAAACTAACACTGGAATCCATAATTAACAAAACCATTGTTTGAAAATATCATTTTATAAGCTATCCGGCCAATAATTGTAATGGTCTCTTATTATAAAAGTTATCTGCAATATTCGAATGTCTAACAATAAAATCCGTCGAATGCATACTGAACCCTTTACGACATTTACTTGAAGTTCCGGAAACACTACAAAAACACTGCATTTTCAAAAACTTCGACCAAGTTTCCAGAATTTTATACAATCTATGCAGGTTACACAGAAACTGTTTTGTTATAGGAATATTTTTTATTAATAAAACCAGACCAGTCTTAAATTAGTTCCAAAATTCTTGAACACTGAATATGGAAAAATCAAAAGAATTTGGCTATATATCCCGATGCTGTTATACAAAAACACTAGTTTTACATACTGCCACAATATCACCACTTTGTCCTCATCAGAAGACACTTTAAAATAGTCATATTTTATTACCTATTGCCTGCTGCTTGCTACTCATTGCTTTGGTATGCGAACCCACTAAAAGGCCAAGAGAAGCTTATTTGAAGAAAGATAGAAACAAGTTTGGACACAGAGAATGACTAACTTCCTGGCAGACAGGGCTGAAGCGTTAGACAGGCCAAGACCACCGATTCAACTACTGAAGAACACCATAGAAGATATAACAAGGACAGAACTGGGCAAGAGATGGAGCGAGAGAAGCGATTGTTTCACTTCACGACAGCTCTGACCAAAAATAAACAAGGAAAGAACACGAGAGATCCTAGAATATAGAAAGGACTCAATTCAGAAGATCACAGGAGTGATCACTGGACACTGCACAGTAGAGGCAAGACTACGGAAAATCAAGGTAAAACTGGATGATATGTGCAATGAATGCGAGGAAGAGACGGTGGAACATCTCATGTGTCTATGCCCTGCCCTGGCAGGTAAGCGCCAGAGGTATTTCGGGAGTAGACGACTTGAGAATCTAGTAGAGGCAACAGAGATGGACATCTGAAATTTGGAGAACTTTATAGGAGAATGGAAATGCCTAAGACAAGGAATTAAAGGAAATATATAAAGGACTAAGAATAGGTAAAAACTGGATGGCTCAATACCACTAGCCAAAGGGTAATTCTATGGGCTTAGTGCCTCTGAGTGGAACGGGGCCGGAACGGACCTGGTCGCCCATATAACCTAACCTACCTATTGCCTACTGCTTGCTGCTCATTGCTTTGGTATGCGAACCCACTAAAAGGCAAAGAGTAGCTTATTTGAAGAAAAAAGGAAACAAGTTTGGACACAGAGAATGACTAACTTCCTCGCTTGGTACAAACCGACGACCTTTTCGCTTACTAAATTTCCCTTTATCTTCAACTTTAGAACCCAGTATTAACAATAATTAAAAACTCCAGAAAAGTTGAAACATGTCCGTCTTATCGAAAAATATATTCATTTAATTGAATAGGGCATATAAAGACGTCTCTATCCTTTTTATAAAGATCATGGGCTTTAACGTATAATAGTGGTCAAATCTGGCTTCAATCTATTTCACTTATTACGTTTAAAATGGAAAACATTTTCACTTAGGTAACTCGAAAACCAACGATTGAATTTCAATTTTTGATGTGTTTTGTCTTAAGTGAGTCTGACCGAAGTTTCATTTTCCTTCCGTTGCTCACGTCAGATTCAATCGAAAGAAAAAGCCTTTTTCGTGTAGAAAATTTAGAGTGGTGAATGCGAAATAAAAAACAAAACTACTGATACAAATTTTTTGATGAAAAAATATTATATATTTTGGCGTAATAGGCAATAAAATATGCAAATCAATCTCAATTTAAAAAAATGCCCTAAAATGTGAAAGACTTGCGTTTTTGTTGTCACATGCTATAAAGAAAGTAAAGTAAAAAGGAAAAACTGTTTCTTACTGCTTGTTACCGACACACTAAATCATAGATAATTTTTATACGGATCAAAGAATACACAACAACAAGAAGTGAAGCCCGTCGAAAATCCTTTGATGTCGAAGGGCCAATAATAAATAACCTTGACGGTGACAGCTAACTCTGGCATACACTGAGAATCATAATAAATGCTTACAGGAACGTATTTTTAATCATAATCAAGTCTAAGTGCTTCCCATCCTCAAGAAAAAAACTGGGTTGATTTATTTGTGATTTTACTTCTGTTGGCATTCCCCAAGACTGCTTACTCCTTTTTTTAAATTATCAAGTAAAAGTCGCCAATCTTAGTTCAATTCTTAGTAGTCAGTTCTAATGAGAATGAAAATTGGTAGAGCTCTGCGTGGCTCCTACTTTATGAACCAAAAATCTATCAAAAGTCCGGTCCACTTGTCACATTAGTCAATTGATTAATTTTGGTCTTTCCTGGTTAGTTGAAAAAATTTTAAGCTCAATAAAATTGTTTCTTACCCTCCCCAGGCATAAAATCAAACTACAAGCTACTGAATATCCGATTTACCAAATTTTTAGGGTAATTTATGAAAAATTATTCACGCGATATTTATCTTTCACTAGCTATAATTATCAATAAAATATTCCACATAAAATTGTAGATTTATTTTTGGTATGATTAAAACGTTTTCATAAAATAGCATTTTTATTTATTTCTAAGCATGTTTAGAACATTAGTTTTAAATATAATAACTGTAACGTCAAACATTGATGTAGTCAGTACAAATGGATCGTATGATGGGATTTCAAAAATCTGCAAGTGGGGGGAGTGCTGCCATGTTTTTAGTTAGCATCCGTAATTTCGAAAATTGTTGGAACTTTTACTCATTCGGTAGAAAGTACAAACGAATCATATAATTTTAAAAAAATCTGCAACTGAAGGTGTAGCCTTAGGTATCCCCCGAGGAGTGAACCGCTGATGGTATTTTGGTGTACACTAGTATGGTATTTTTGGAAATATTTTGGTATTTTTTTAAAAAACTTGGTATTATTTACAAATATTTGGTAATATTTGGTGTTTTGTTTGCTATTATTAGTATTTTTATAGAAATTTTGTGGTTTTATCGTAAAATTTTTAGGATAATTATTTAATATGCGCGTGCACACTTACGTCTATAATTAAAAAGGACTGAAAATGATTGAAATTAACGAACATGTTGTTAAAATTAATCAGAATATTTCAGACAGATGAAAACCTCAATGTTAACCTTTTTATACCTTGGCTTTTTAGCAGCCAACCCTTGTTTAAAGCTGCTAGATCAATGATTCATATCACGCATTGATAATATATAATTTCGTATGTACTTACTTAAATAGTGTCCTAACTGATCTCAAAGAAACATTTCTCAGGGAAACAAAAAAGGCTGAACAAAAGTTATTGGTGTCAAATGGGGAACTTGAGGAAGAACTGCTAAATTTTGACCTTGATTTTATTATAGAAAATGCGATAAAAGACGCTTATAGGGAACTCAGCTTCGTTAGGAATAAATTTTTTTTGTTTAAAAGGGTAAATTAAATTAAAAACAGTTAGGAAGTTATTTATTTTAATAAAAAAAACAATTTAACGCAAAAAAATAAATAAATAAATATAATAACAACGGTGATAACAATGATATACAGATATGGGGTACGTTGTACGTTCGAACATGTCCGGGTAAATCCGGACGTTTGGTCACCCTATTATAACAAAAATATAAATGCAAAATATATGACAATTAGCTAAAACATCGATCACAAACGTGTGACGTCAACCTTTTGCATATCGTCCGAACTTTTATCGTGTTTTCTGGTTTTGCTTCGCTTAAATAATATTTACTCATTATAGAATTCATGACAAAATAATTCAAATTAGTAATCAAAACAAATTTTTAATTTGAAAACTGTGTGGAATATTTGAAGTATTCACAGATGCGTGATGTCATAGAGACGCGAAATTTGAATTGTATTTTAAAAACGTAAATTTCTCATATAAAAACATTTATTTTTTAAAGACACAACATATTTTGGATAAAACTTATGCGTGCAAACATCGTGGAGCAGCTTTTCAAAATCAGTCATCATGCCTATTGTGAGTTACCATTTCAGTAAAACCCTTCCTGGGTACGATTTTAACAAGCGGTAAGAAATTATTGAAGTTTATTTTTACTTTTCCTTCTTCATAATATTAGGTTTGTTCCTACAGGTCCTCTGATCAACAGAAATACGTCAGACACATGCGCAATGAAAATATTTCGTTCCAACAATGCCGCGGATAATCCTATGAATTGTCAGAAAAACAAATTTTCTGATTCGTACATGAATGTGTCGAAGGATTGTCAAACTAATCAGCGATTCAACACTTGTACAAGTTGTCAGCACATGCGCATTTGAGAAGACTCTTTTCGTTCGCAGAATCGTGCTGTTTGTTATTGTCTCAAGTTAGGCTAGATTTGTAATGATTTGTTTATTTTTAATAAAAATACGGTTTCTAAGGTTAACATTTTTGAATTTCAATGAGTGGTTTAGAAAGTGATGATAATTCGGAAATGTCCTATTCATCGGAAGAGGAAGATATTTTGAATCATCGCACAAAAAATATTTGAAAACTTCCCACTTTATCTCGTTTTTCTCTGTAAAAATCTAAGAATAATTTAGTGTTGTTTGCTGTCTACTTAATTTCCCGTTCCACTTCATGGGGGGTTTAAGTTAGATCCTTCAATAATTATAAATTCGGATAATTCGTTGTCTTCCTCCATTGCGTTTTTCGTTTAGTTTTGATGGTTCACTTTTTCAGTCTTCTTCACTTTTAACTTTGCGTTCCAACAAGTACAAGTCACTTACACAAGAATGTACGAATAAATTGACTGACATGCGGACTTGTTAGTTTACGAACGCATCCAAGAACGAGTCAGTTCCACATCAGAATGGACTTGAAGGAACAAACCTATTATGTGACAACAACGTATAGGTAAAGAATATTTCACAATATTTGGTTGACTGGGCATCTGGTCTTGAGAATTTAGATTCTAAAACATAAATTAAATTTATTACCTGGTCAAGGATAATTGAACGATTTTCTCATCTACATTTTTGAATATCTAGAAATCATGACGTAAACGATATGACTCCATTATCGCTTGCTTCTGTTGATGTTACAATATTTAATTCCTATTTAAGAAATAGCTTTCCACAAACTTGTTCGGCTATAAACAATTCCCGTTTTATCTGTACTAACCACTTTTTTCTACAATCTAGTGTTGGTATCATGTGTTGTATAGGATGTATATTGATTATAGCCTTTTGCATTTGGTCAACACATTTGGTTTTATTAGCGTCACTTCGTTTTGTTCGTTTATGTATGGCTTATTGATAATGTCTTTTTATTGTGGATATAGGGGTTTTGGTCAACTTACATGATTCTTTTGCTGTATCTGTTATACTGTAACCTCAATGTTTCAATGATTCAAACACATTTTTCACAATTCGCTTCACATCCGGCGATAAATGCACTGTTTTGTCCTAGGACGCCACATACTTAGTTTTAAACTGTAACGAGTTATTTTTTTTGGCACCGATTTAAAGTTTTTTTTTTCTCTTAACGCATTTTACTATTTTATTTTACCTTTTGGTTTTAAATAACTGGTTACTTACTTTCTGATTCCCTTTATGTTACCAAATCATATTCATGATAGATTTGTTTTTCTATTCCCGTGTTTTTTTTTCTTTCCAGTCCAAAGGGTGAACCGAACTTGTCTTGTGGCTCAGTTACGTTTACCCGGCAGATTCGAAACATGCTTTTCTTGTCCCAAAAACCGATATATATTTTTTTTCTATTTCCGTGGTTTTTTTTTCTTTTTTTTGTCAAATCCAAAGGCTGGATCGAACTTTTCTTGTGGCTCAGTTACGCTTGTTCGATTGCCTGGTAAATTTGCCACCGTATTAGATAATCTGATCGGCTCAGACTTTTACGGACGCCCTTTCTTCTCCCCTTTAGTTTGTCAGTCCCTATAACAGATTTATAACTACAATAGACCACATAGTATTATTATAACAAAGGAAAGATATTTATTTATTCCGTCAGTAAATCATTAGTTGAAACTAAACCGATATTTGATTCATTCGGGTTGTAAATTTGAGATTGGTTGATTAAAGTAAGTTCAACAAGACCCCTGGAATTATCCGTAACCTCCATCTGAGGCTATCCGGAACTCTTGACGCTAAAGGTCAAGGGGCCGTGGAGCAAACCACGTTAAAAATCTGGCGCCCGAGACTTGAACCGAAATTTAGCTTCGAGGGTGTCCATAGTGACGTGTAGAAGGAGGTAAACGCGTTACAAAACACAAGATTACTTTCGGAGTGACATGTTTATTAAATAATTATCCCGAAATCCCCAATTTCTATTTTATCTATTCTAATCCCATTATATGTAGGTAAATATAAAAAGGGCATTGGAAATAAAGTACAGGTCAGACAAAGGAAACAAGCAATGAAATCAGATTGAAATATATAAAGATAGGTGGTCAACCATTGATCGTATCTTTTATCTAGAAAAATAAAAATTCGGAAATATATTTTCCGAAGCACAAATAAATAATGGAATAATTAAATAAATTTTCTCTTTTCGAAGAAACGAGTACTATTGTTATCGGATTAACGACTATCTGCTGTGGGTTTTGGTCTTGAATCATCACGTCAAAACGAAATATCTTGGAATGGAGTATACTTCTTTTACATTTTTAGGGCGTTCTCTTTAATTGACATTGGTTTACATATTTTATTGCCTATTATGCCCAAATAGTCCAACTCTACTATAGTGAATATGACCTTGTGATCCAAAGGAAATGATTTTAATATAGTTATTAATTACATAATTTCCTCCCTGAATTCGTTTCTAAAATAGGTACGGCTGCAATAATTTCACACTGGCTTTGAATAACATTTAAGCGAAGCTGAAAATAATCAATTATTAAAGAAATAATTGAATCTCACTTAAACAGTCCAAAAAACCGTTATTAGATTGTTTGAAAGGTGAGGCATTAAGAAAAAACTGTTAAGATAATTTTTTTCAATTCATGAGATTAAGTTTAATATTGCGAATGGCAATAAAGAAAAATGTACAAATGTAAAGATTGTGTTTATGTCCAAATGATTGAAGTATCTTTTGTATTAACTGACTTATTTAGATAGTCATGAAGACTGATTGAATCAAAATCACATGTTATACCGGGTGTAAATAAGTCATGGGAGTCATAGGATCCATGCTCGAGCATAGGAGAATAACAGCACATATGCATGATACAACCTACACCATAGGACAACTAAAGGATGTCCTCAAGGTGGAGTACTTTCACCACTGTTATGGAACCTGATTGTGGATGACTTTATTTTCAGGTTGAATGATCAAGGCATATGGACGTAGGGGACGTATGGTCGAGCCGATGATGGCAATTCTCAGGCTGAAATCGGGAGACTTATGGTCACCGAACAATGTTCGAGGAAGACACACTTATACAACTGGGACAATAGTAGATGAACCCTTATTTCACATGAGTTTTGATAGCATGACACCGGAGAATATATTCACTGAGCGAGTGAACATCATCATCCCATATAGGGAACAGGTGATGCATCAAGGTAATTCTGGAGATATCATCTGGTTCACTGATGGTTCCAAAACAAACCATGGCACTGGGGCTGGTATAAAATGATCTAGAAAGAGAATGATCTTTAGCCTTGGCCGATATACGAATGTGTTTCAAGCAGAGACGATTGCCGCTATAGCCTGTATTGATTAAAACATCAGAAGGGGATACACCGGACAAAAGATAAAAATATTCACTGACAGCCAGGCTCTGCTTAAAGCTATCAGCAACCCAACAACTAGGTCTAGACTGGTAAAAAACTGTAAAGAATCCCTCAGCAGGCTGGCAAGAGACAACAAAGTGTCTCTAATGTGGATGCCGGCACATGAGGGGATTGCAGGTAATGAAATGGCTGACCAGATAGCTAAAGAAGGCTCTAAACGAGACTTCTTAGGTCCGGAACCGTTTTGTGGAATCACAAAAGATTGCATAAGAGGGGAAATCGGGAACTGGCTAGATAGGGAACACCAACTCAAATGGAGGTCGACACAAGGGCACCTCCACACAAAGAGTTTACTGAATAAGGTAGACAAGGAACTCTCAACCAGGCTATTGAAACTGGGTAAGAGACATTCGAAGACAGTTACCGACCTGGTGACTGGACACTGCACCCTGAGGAGACATCTGCACAAAATGGGCAAAGTTAGTGAACTTTTGTGCAGTAAATGTGATCTTCATGATGAAACACCTACTCACATACTCTGCTTCTGCAAGAACTTACATGGACTCAGATGGAAGCACTTTGGAGAGGAAACTATACAACCATTACAACTACTGAAAATCCCTCCAGTCAAACTAGTGACCTACATAGGAGACACAAAGCTTCTGGAATGGAAGTAGATAACATGCGAAATGGTACAAAGATTCAGTTCAAGTGCCTGGGCTGGTGAGCACAACCCAACCGAATGAATGAATGAATGAAGTCATGGACCACTCATATAACTTTTAAATGTGGTCAAAGGTTTGGTTCAAATGCAGGTGGGTTGTTGTAATGGAACTAATTTTAATTTTTTCCCATTTAAAATCAATTTGGCTGACTTGCGGTTTAAACAGAATAAACTTTAGGAGCCAGTTATGTTGGAAATAGGAAAATTTTAATTTTTTGCTCCAACTAGGAACTTAGAAAAAACGACCAGTCTTGAAAGAGTTATTTAAACACCAGGTGGACCATGCTAACTCCTATTGAAAAATGTGAGTTTCAATTGAAAATCTGAGTTCATGATTTCAATAGTTAATAAACTCTAAAAAAATGAGTAATTTTAAGACAAACTATTTTAGGGGTAATTTTAGATACATTATATATGAACTTTTCGTCACAACAATCTAGGATTTAAAAAAGGTTTTGAAAATTAAAATGTCCTTTTTGACATTTGATGGGTAAATTGTATGAAGTTAGTATATACAGAGTGTCCTATTGCAATACTTTATTCTTATACCATTTCCGGTTAATCCGAAAGTCGGAGTAACGGTCTCAAAATCTGTGATGCCTTTTGGCCTAAACATTAAGTCATTAATTATTTAAAATATTATCGAATAAATTCCCTTCAGCTAATTCCAATAAACCACGAATTGTTTTATAAATAATAAATATAAAGGTTACACGTACGAGTCAATGTCAAAGCAAATAAACATTATCTAGTATCATGTATGTTTACTTATAGTGAACTTGACTCTTTGTATATATAGGTAACAATAGTATTGATTCATTATTAATTCATTATTAATTGATTATCAATTCATTATTGATTCATTATTATTATTAAGTCATTATGATGGTCATTCATGAAAGGATGATTACAGTCAGTATCATTCATTCTAAGTAGTAATCTAAGAGTAGTCAATTAGTGTTAGTGGTTAATGTATAGTAAATATTAAATAGAACATGTCCCAGTGAAACAGGTAGTTGTTTTATTCCTGGGGGATGACCCACCAAGTGACCAGCAGCACCACCTAGTCAGAGGCCCTTCTACTATCCTACTACACCCAGTATCCTCATTAGGATACACACATTACATTACACATTACATGGCGATCCTGCAAACAATTGGAGTTCTGTAACAATGGGTGGTAAAGCAACGAAACAAGCGGTCCAAGAAAATGGCGTGGTCAACAGTAATTTTATAGTACAAGAAGAGGAACTCAAAGCAGATCTGGAGGTGAAGATTCTTATCTACATTATTGTGGTTGTTTTGGTACTACAATTTGGATGGTCTATATATAAGAATCATAGAAGACAAATGAAGAGGGAGATAAGAAGAAATCTACAGCAAAGCACGCTAAATCTGTAGGATGGTGAGAATATTATTTTTTTTGTAAACTTTAAGGGTATATTCTGTTTTGTGGCTAAAATTTTTTTTGATAATTGATATTTCATATTTTTATTTCTATTGACAATGAATTTTAAATGTCCTCGAGTGATGGAAATACAGTAACGTGGGATGAATTTGAGATTAGATTGAATTTAATTTTAGAAGATATACGTAGGAATAGTAAGCGTGTGTAAAAAAAGGAGGTTCCAAAAAAGCTCAGAGAGTCATTTAGATATAATAAATAAGTTGTGTGATTCATTTAATAGTTTCTCTAGGTTAATAAATAAGAATTGGTATAAGTTAAATGAGAATCAGCAGAGTACATGTATTTTATATTTTAACAAAATTAGAGAAAAGGTAGAGAAAGCATTTCAAGTGTTAGATTGTCAGTATGAAGTTCCGTCTCAATTAATTACGCGTAATAATTTAATTAATAATTTAATAGTATTAGAAGCAATGAGCAAAGATAAAAAGGAGAAAATGGCATTAAGTATGAATGACTTTTTCAATTTAGCTGGTAAGATATTACCAAATGAATTTAATGGGGATATAAGCAAATTGCAATCTTTTGTAGATGCTATAAGTTTGCTACAGGTTTGTGCAGCAGAGCATGAGGAGAATACTGTACTATTTGTGAAAACTAGGCTAACTGGAAAGGCCAGGAGTCTAATCACCACCGAAAAATCGTTGGTAGAAATTATAGGAACCCTTAAAAAGGGACTAAAGGGAGATAGTGCTAGTTTAGTAGGAGCTAAATTAAGCAAATTAAGACAAAACAATAAGGATATAGTTGAGTATGCTTCAGAGATGGAGAAATTAACAGATCAGTTACAAGCCGCGTATTTGGCAGAAGGAATGCCAGTACATTTAGCAACTAAGTATACAACAGAAGCAGCAGTAAAATCACTGATCGACAACTCAGCATCAGAGCGGATAAAAACCGTTATAGCAGCTGGGAATTTTACGACACCGCAAGAGGTGATGACTAAATTGGTTTCCATCAATGTGGGAAACAATCAGTCAACAGGAAGTGTTCTGCATTATAAGGCAGATAGAAATAAGTTTGTGTCAGGAAATACCTATTTTCCACAGCGAAATACCTATTTTCCTCAGCGAAGACACTCTTATGTAAATCATAATGGAGAAAATAATTTCCATAGGAAAAATAACTACGATAACAGTAGGAAATTTCACGCCAATCAAGGCAATAGGAGATTTACTGGTTACAGGGAGAAACCAGAAGAATATAGGAACAAGCCTAACAATAGGTTTAACAATGATAATAAATATAGAAATGTAAGAATGTGTGAGAGTGGAGAGACGAGAGTGGAAGATGAACAGAAAGAATTGGGGTTTTGAAAAAGAAAGGTGAAAAATCCAAAATTTTAAATAACTTGCATAATAATAATCATTACATTTATAACTTTGATTTAACTCTTTCAAACTTTGTGCAAATTAAAACTGACATATCGGATAATATAGATACTTTTATATTAGATACAGGTGCAGATATATCGTTATTAAAAATTTCAGATAATTTTCCACATCACTTAATAAAAACAACACAAATCTTAAATATTAAAGGAATAACTCAGGGAGAAATTAAAACTTTGGGTACAATAGAAACTTTTCTTTTTATTAAGGGTATAGCATTTCAACATTGTTTTCATGTAGTAGAGGAAGAATTTCCTATACCTACGAATGGAATTCTAGGTAGAGATTTCATAAGAAATTATAATTGTATTTTAGATTATTCAGAATTAAAATTATACATAGATTGTAAATCTAGGAATACAGTAACATTAGAAATTCTTGACAATCCTGAATATGATACTTTGGCAATACCGCCTAGATGTGAAGTCTATCGGTTGGTAGAAAGTTTCAAAAACTTAAGACAAGATAAAGTTGTTGAGCAACAAGAACTATTACCAGGAATATTTATAGCAAGATCTATTATATCAAAAACTAATCCTTATGTCAGAATTTTAAACACAAATTATGAAAGCAAGTCGATAAATACCAACAATATTAAAATATTGGATTTAAATTTATTTCATGTATATGCTGTGAAGAATGAAAGTAAGAATAGGTTGAAAGAATTAAGAAAAACATTAAATTTAGAGGTACCAGAATACGTGAGGGATAAGCTAATAAATCTTTGTGAGAATTTTTCAGATATTTTTGCTTTAAAGAACGACATTTTAACGCATAATAATTTTTATGAGCAAAAGCTATTGGTAAAAGATGATACTCCAGTATATATTAAAAATTATCGCACGCCACATTCTCAATCTTCAGAACTTAATAATCAGGTCCAAAAGTTATTAGAACAAGGTATAATTGAATCTTCAATCTCAGATTATAACAGTCCAGTTTTACTTGTTCCCAAAAAGGCAATCAATGGAGAGAAGTCTTGGAGACTTTGTATAGATTTCAGGCAATTGAACAAGAAAATAGTCACAGATAAATTTCCATTACCCAGAATAGATTCGATTTTAGATCAGTTAGGGAGGTCGAAATGGTTTTCAGTCATAGATCTTATGTCAGGTTTTCATCAAATTCCTTTAGAACAGTCGTCAAGGAAATATACATCTTTTAGTACAGAAAAAGGTTCTTTTCAGTATACAAGATTACCATTTGGTTTAAATATAAGTCCAAATAGTTTTTCAAGAATGATGTCCATAGCATTCTCAGGATTAACTCCAGAAAAAGCATTTCTTTATATGGATGATATAGTCGTAATAGGGATGTCAGAAAATCATCATTTAAGTAATCTCGAAAGGGTGTTTGACACATGTCGGAAATTCAACCTTAAATTAAATCCACAAAAATGTCAATTCTTCAGGCGAGAAGTAACGTATTTAGGACACAATTTGTCCAGCGAAGGGGTTCTACCCGATAAGGCAAAATATTCAGTCATTGAGAAGTATCCAGTGCCCAAAAATTCAGAAGAATCTAAAAGGTTCGTAGCATTCTGTAACTATTACAGACGTTTCATTCCAAATTTCGCTGAAATATGCATACCTCTCAATAAATTATCTAGGAAAAATGTGAAATTCGAGTGGTCGGAAGACTGCGAAAAATCATTCCAAATACTAAAATCGGCATTAATTCAGCCGCCTATTTTGAAATATCCAGATTTCAATAAAAAATTTATATTGACAACAGATGCTTCAAATATTGCGTGTTCTGCAATACTTAGCCAGGAATACGAAGGTATAGATCTACCTATAGCTTATGCATCGCGAGGTTTTAAGAAAAGTGAATTAAATAAACCTATAATCATGAAAGAACTGTTAGCTATCCATTGGGGAATTAATCATTTTAAGTGTTATTTATATGGTTCTACACATTTTATTGTGAAAACGGATCACAAGCCGTTAACACATCTTTTTTCGATGACAGACCCAACTTCGAAACTTACAAGAATTAGACTAGATCTAGAAGAATACAACTTCGAAATACAATATTTGAAAGGAAATTCAAATTATGCGGACAGCATTTCAAGGATATCCATAAATGAATTAAAAGACTTGTACATTGACAATGCTCACATTTTAGCAATAACGAGGTCAAAAACTCGTCAGAATAAAGCTCAGCC
The DNA here is from genome assembly GCA_949126875.1 of Lochmaea capreae. NCBI lineage: Eukaryota > Metazoa > Arthropoda > Insecta > Coleoptera > Chrysomelidae > Lochmaea > Lochmaea capreae. The sequence continues at coordinate 10,762,952 of OX421402.1, read as the reverse complement.
TATAGGAGAAGATAAAATAGTTTCCACAGAAATAAAGGAAGATATTCGCAAGCCAGCAGTATATAAAGTACTGAATAATTTAGAGGCGCATAAATTACCAATTCTGCAATTTGAAAATAACCGTGTTTCGTTAAGGATGAACATACGGATCAAAAACAGGATGAGATTTAGCCAAGCCTTATTAAATACCGATATAGTTAACTTTGATTTAGGTCAAACGTTAGTTCAGCTTGATAAGCTAGCGGTAAATAATGGTATAAAAAGGATGAAAATTTATATGAATGATATTATTTTCACACAGTGCACTATAAAAGAGTTTATGGAAAAAGGAAACAATACGTTAAAAAACGTACAAATATGTATTTGCGATATACCTAAGATGGTGGAAAAAGAAAAAGAAAAGCAACAGATTTTAGAAACTTATCATAATGATCCTTTATTTGGAGGTCATGTAGGAAATAACAGGCTATTGAAAAAATTAAGAGCGAATTTTAGATGGAAAAACATGGAAAAAGATGTAAGAAAATATATTAAGCAATGTCACAAGTGTCAGGTCAATAAAGCAAAGAATAATCACAAGGAAGAATTTGTATTAACGGATACAGCAGAAAAACCATGGGATATAACATATATAGATACGGTCGGTCCTTTTCCACAAAGTGAAAATGGTAACCGTTATTGCATCACAATGTTATGTGAATTAACGAAATATGCAGTAATAATTCCAGTTAAAAACAAAGAAGCGAACACGATAGCTCGTGGAATTTTTGAAAATTTCATACCAAATTACGGTCTAATGAAACTAATTAGGACAGATTTAGGCACAGAATATAAAAATGAAATATTCAACGCTTTAACTAAAATGTTAAATATTAGGCATAATTATTCAACAGCATATCATCATCAATCTATAGGAGGTTGTGAGAAATTACATAGAACGCTTAATGAGTATGTGAGACACTTTATAAATGAAAGTAAGGATGATTGGGATGAATGGTGTAAACTATTTGCTTATTGTTATAATACGACTCCAAGCTCGTATCATGGTTATACGCCATTTGAATTATTGTTCGGTAGACGTGCTAACTTACCCGAGAATCTAACAAACGAGATTGAGCCATGCTATAATATTGATGAATATCAGAATGAGTTAAAATATAAACTGCAGGTAGCTCATCAGAGAGCAGAGAAATATTTAACCAAACATAAACTGAGTAGACAAAGTCAAAATAGTAAGGTAGCTAATCCAGTTGATTTTAAAATAGGGGATTCAGTGTTAGTAAAGAGGGAAAATAGAACCAAATTCGAATCTCAATATATAGGTCCATTTACAGTCACAGAGGTGAGCGATGTTAACTGTAAAATTAAATTAGAATCAGGTGTGATAAAAGAAATACACAAAAACAGAATCCATCCTTATTGTAAAATGAATTAAAAATTGTAAAATTGAAAGTGCGAGTGAGTTTATAAACATTTCCGAATAATAAACAAAAGTGTTATAACAAACGTTCAAAACATTGAAGTGAAAATAAATAAACAACTAAGTGATCGTAAACAATTTTTAAAGGCAATGAACATTCATTTATTTATGAATATATTATGTAATCGTAGGTTAGTGACATTATTTAATAACCATCTACCATTTATTTTTAGGATAATTGTAAATTCATTTCATTAGGGGGAAAGGAAGCTCAACGGAATTTATTCTTTTTGTAAAAGGGGAAGGTGTGATGCCTTTTGGCCTAAACATTAAGTCATTAATTATTTAAAATATTATCGAATAAATTCCCTTCAGCTAATTCCAATAAACCACGAATTGTTTTATAAATAATAAATATAAAGGTTACACGTACGAGTCAATGTCAAAGCAAATAAACATTATCTAGTATCATGTATGTTTACTTATAGTGAACTTGACTCTTTGTATATATAGGTAACAATAGTATTGATTCATTATTAATTCATTATTAATTGATTATCAATTCATTATTGATTCATTATTATTATTAAGTCATTATGATGGTCATTCATGAAAGGATGATTACAGTCAGTATCATTCATTCTAAGTAGTAATCTAAGAGTAGTCAATTAGTGTTAGTGGTTAATGTATAGTAAATATTAAATAGAACATGTCCCAGTGAAACAGGTAGTTGTTTTATTCCTGGGGGATGACCCACCAAGTGACCAGCAGCACCACCTAGTCAGAGGCCCTTCTACTATCCTACTACACCCAGTATCCTCATTAGGATACACACATTACATTACACATTACAAATCTAATTATTTTAATCACAATAAATATTATTCTGGAATATATTTTTTAGAACATACGGTATATGAGATTGGTTTATATATTATTTATTATTTTTTGCATCATCACATACTAGTTACGAATTTGCCAAATTGCTTGCCATTTTCAATAAAAACCTGATTAAACTAGCGAGTAAGAACAAAACGCCAGACATAAAAATAAAATAAAAAAAAAGTTTATTCCGTAAAAGCAATTTGTGCACGGCACTTAACTACCAGTCGGCGAAGAAAAAAAATAATATATTGTCCCGAGTTTCGGGACTTACGATTGGAATTTGTCGTTAGTGTAGTGTTCATCGGAAAGTAACACAATTACCAAGGATAATCAATAATTGAGAAGAGTAAATAACAATGATTATCCTGGCCGGCAGACGTGAGATAGACCGCAAGCAACGTTGGTCTCTTCGACTCAGCCACAGATCAGCTAATAGTCGTAATTGAGATTACAGAGGCACATATAATCACCCCACGGCTCACTCTGGATAATTTTGTCTCAGCCACCCTTTCTCCCAACCAATTACGACACTCACTTTCCTTCCTTCTCCAACTACCACCCGAAATACAGGGGAGAGCGAGGCAAAATTAAACTATAAATGTTTTATTTTACAAGATCTGAAAATACTATACAACCAAATAGGTCTATATTGAATTTTTTCTTCAACAGAAGACGTGTTGAAAAGTTCAAACAACATAACTATCGCTTTTTAAACAAAAAACTACTAGATACTACCAGATTTCATTTCACATTAAGTATATTCCGTAGGACTAAAATCCTAAAACTCAAAAGCTGCCAAACATCTTGCCAAATACATTGCGTTTCTATTAAATCAGTATTCTGTACAGTTCGTCTAGTTTGACATTATTTTTTATTGAATTTCAATTTTGTCTGTCATAGAAACTTATTTTGAATCATATTAAAATGAAAATGATGAAAATATTTTGTTTTCTCTTTCTGCACACACCCATAATATGTTTGAAATTATATTTCGCTTTGTATACATCTCCGATTCTTGAAGTTTGTTCCGCTTATCACCGAGGTAGGTTATGTTATTGCTTTTTAGAGAAACGTTGTTGTAAAATCAATTTGCAATACCGTGTGTGGTTGATAAGGAGTAACCTATTCTATTTTTAATCTTGATGGTTCTCTCGGGTGTTAGAATGTACAATATTTTCCTTTTACCCCGCTTCCTCCCATTTCCGCGATCGCTGGTAAAGTTTAGATATAGTGGAAAAACCCCGTGGAGAAACTTTCGACAGTTTTAAATTGCCAGTTGTGGAGATTAACATAATCAGATAATGAAACCGGTGGCGGTGTCTCCATCTTAAGTCACAGAATAAAACTTTTTCATATTATTTAAAAAATATTCACAGACAAGTTAAAATAAAGCAAAAAATTGAAATTACCGAATTAAAATCGTACTGAAAATCGGATAGCAAATATATCACTGGCAACACTGTTTGAAAGGGATGTCCTATGACTTGAATGAGAGCGAAGAGTAGATTATAATTTGGCAAGTTTATCTGAAGCCGTGAAAGGAATGCAGTCGAAAACATTCGATATTGCCACGTTTAAATATGAAAAAGATGAAGTGCTAAGTATGTAGTGATAATAATTAGAAAATGGACTTTTTATTATTAACAATATGATTAAACGTTAATTCTTTAATGTGCTTGTTTTCTTGGATTTAGTCTATTAACATTATTTTTTCAATTTATGAATATTAAAAGATGAACACTTTTCCAAATTTGTTATGGGCTTATTCAAGCTCTGGCAGCGTTGTGCGAAAATCATAATTTTCACGCCCTCCGAACTAACTCAATTGGGGAAATTTATCGAAAGCCATTCGTTGCTTAGCGACCAGCTGACTTCCTATTGGCAAACGCGTGCGTGTGTTCTTCCCTCTCACTTTGTCAATTGACTGACATTGATTATCCAATGGCGTTGGTATTGTCAGTGTCAGATTTTGAACTATTTCGTATCCATATTGAAGTAAGTACGATTCTTAACATTATTTGTTTTTAACAAATACCGTGTTTTGAAAAATACCTTACCTTTAAAGCAAAACAAAAATCAGTTTCTATATATAATTATTATATAATAATAATTATTATTTTTAATAAATAAAAATAGGTACCGTACGCCATTGGTACGTTTTTGACAGGTATCCGCCATTTTCCTCGCCCCTTACCGATGCCGCGTAGCTTCAGATAAACTTGCCAAACTATACATGAAATGTAAGCTTTAATGTTAAAGTTAAGTAAAAATACTCATAATCTTGATTTTCCTAGAAGAAACTGTGTGTGTTTTGATAAATATTATTAACAATCACATTTATTTAAAATAACAATAACATAGCATGTGATACCTAGTGTGTTGTTGTTAAAAAGATACTATCATTCTGAAGGTAAACTTCGTTCCAAGATATTTCGTTTTAACTTATATGCCAACATGATTGATTTAAGACCAAAACCCTCAGCAGGTAGTCGTTGATCCTATAACAATTATTAATAGCACAGTATCGTACTAGTTTCTTCGATAAGCGGAAAGATAATGCCTAATGGGATGATTAATTTACAACTGAAATGTTTGGCTGGTAAAATAATATATGAGACTTTTTAATTTATTTAAACTCAAGAGTAGGTATTTGTTAAAAACATACCTGTATTTTGAAGAATCGTTCGTTTGTGATATGGGCCACACAGTATTACGTTTCACCCACTTATACTCAAGTGCTATACAGTTAATTAGAAACTTTTTAATTTTTATTAAAAAATATTACATTCTAATATATTTTGGGTAAAAAAATCAAAAGGGTCCGATACCCCCCTTCACCCGGATATATTAGAAAAAATTTTGGGGTCACATATTTTTGACTATACCTATACCTACTTTTATATTTTTCAGGTTGACCCCCATTTTTTGGATTCTATAGACTCGTACGATTTTTACGAATCGAATGGTTTTTATGTTGTACAATTTCAACAAATCAAATTAAATTCCATTTACTAATAAATAAAAACATTGTATTTAAATATTATTTATTCTATTTACTAACCATTTATTGCTTTTTAAAGATTCTCAGCTTCCACAATGAGACTCAAGTGGTTGTTAATAATTTTCAAAACAATACACACCGTTTTTTCTTGAACAATCAATATAGTAGGTATTTTTTACTCAACTTAATATATTCAAGGGTAACATGCAAATGATGGGACCAGTGTTGCCAGTAATACATTTACTATCCGATTTCAGGTACATGCATTTCAGTAGTATAGGTAACCTCAATATGTAATGGAAATTTAATTTTTATAATGCATTTGATAATTTTAATTCGGCAATTTCCATTGTGCCTTTCATCATGGAAATACGTGTATTAAAATTATAAAAAGTACAATTTCAATTATTTAACAGAATAGTTACGGAACTAAAATTTTGAAAGGCACGTCATAGATGAGTATTTTCTAAGCAAGTTGATGGATTAATTGGTACTATCTGCTGATATTTTAATCCTTCAAGCTCACAATTATAAAACAATTCCAAATAGGTATTTCAGATTCATTATACCATTGCAGAACTAATTGTGCAGTCATTTTTTGATTCCATTTATAGATGGCTTGAAGCAAATCATTTTACAATATAAACCGTCTCCTTACTTTCAGATTTCTGAATTAGAATATTACTTACAAGATATTTTAGTAATAGCTTTATGCAAAATCCTTCAATTATTGTTATAACATCAATAAAATAAATGATTTATCAATTCTTGCTTTAAACAATTAATTCGATGACATTGAAGGCGGATTCATTTACGGAACTAAAATCTTATTTATTTATATTATGTGGATTCAAGTTTTTTGATAGTTCCGAGTAATGTCGGATTTAAACATTCCTGTTTGCAATTGATTTGCAAAAAACTTTTTAAAACGTTTGGGCACCAAATCGAACTGCGAAAGAATGTAAGTTGTAAGTGATGGATTTATTCTTCTACCAAAAAGTTCGTTTGCCGTCACGGTAGTTATCGATTCTAGTAACTCAGTTCCATGGTATCCTGCCGTTTGGTTAATTTCAGGGACGGTTTTGTTTGTATTCCAAAAACAAAAATATCAATTTAAGATTGTACAACCCGAGAATTTTCCAAAGGCAACAATTGATTAAATTTTTTTCTTTATTAGCATCTGCATTTCCAAGATTTCCCGAGTTACTGTAGAGCTGGGAGGAATTGTTGAGAATTTTTATGTTAAAAACTGTTTGTGTAGGTACGAGGATATATTGAAAAATTCTTAGCCTACTATAGAACCAAACAAAATTTCAATGTCAAAATATTTTATTACACAGCATATTCTCCTCTTAATTGGATACATTTATTACGGCGAACCTGCAACGTCTCTAGACCTTTCAAAAAAAATGTTTCTTCTTGCTCTGCAAACCAGACCTCCACAGCTTTTATTACCTACTCGTTGGAAGAAAATTTACGACTTTTTAAACTTTTTTTCAGTTAAGAAAAAGATAATAGTCGGGCGGACCTAAATCTGGTGAATAAGGGGGGTGTTCTAGTAATTCAAACCCTAAATCACGAATTTTTTACATGCCAACATGAGATTTGTGTGCAGGGGCATTTTCACGCAAAAACAAAATACCTTTGGATAGCTTTCCGCGTCTTTTCTCTTTAATTCAGTAACGTCGAATAGTAATCTCCAGCTATTGTTCTACCCTTATCCAATAAATCAATCATGATTACTCCATGGCAATCCCAAAAAACTGAAGCAAGAACTTTTCCAGCAGATTTTTGGACTCGAAACTTCTTAGGTCTTGGAGAACCAGAGTCTCGCCATTCCATCGATTGTTGCTTTGTTTCTGGATCGTAGAAATGTACCCAAGTCTCATCCATAGTAACAATTCGGTTTAAGAAGTCTGCTTCGTTTTCAAATCGAGCACAGATCGAACGCGATGCTTCTACCCTTGTACGCTTTTGGTCAACATTCAAACATTTGGGGATCCATTTTACAGCAATTTTTCTCATGTCCAAATTGACGTGAACTATATGATGAACGCGTTCGTATGAAATATTCAATGCTTCACATATCCTTCACATATCCGGTCTGATAAAATCATGTCATGAACTGCATCGATATTTTCGGGGACTGATACAGAAACTGGCCTTCCCGATCGGTCATCATCTTCAATAGAAAATTTACCTCTTTTGAAGCTTGCAGTCCAATTTTTCACGGTCGCATACGAAGGACATTGATCACCAAGGATATTAAGCATATCTTCGTAAATCTGCTTACCTCTTAACCCTTTTAAATACAGGTACTTTATGATGGCTCGATACTCCATTTTTTCTATTCTCACAATTTCGGTGGACATCTTTTTTCTTTTAATTTATTGCGTAAGTCTGGTTTACTTTTTTGACGTCAAACTTCACACTGACACTTTTAATAAGTTATTGTTCGTTGCTATGGTAACGCAATATATTGTTTATGCATGGAACTGGTCTAGGCTAACTAGATATCAATACATCCTCGTAATTTTAAGAAATATGTTTGTCAACTACGTTGATGACTGTGATGATGGGCTACGGCTTAAAACATAAAATAATTGAACCCGCTTGAAGGAAAATGATAAATTTTCTGTGAAAATGGAGTAAGGTCGTCTCTGTATAATTTACTGAAGATCCAAGCAGGTACAATAAAACTTTATTTGTCGTCGAACATTGTTGGTCTCGAGACCAACAAAAAAATACCTTTAGCTTTAATTGATGTTAAACCTTTATATACCATTAAAACAATAAAATTCCTGTCGCTGATAGAAACAACACGGCAAATCTTGTAAACGGGATGAAAGAACAAAAGTTGGTACAGTTCTTCCTAAAAAGGCCTGTCAGAGTACGCACAACAATTGACGATGACTTCCCACAGGTGGGCACGACAGCTACCTGTAACTTTTTGTCAATGAAACTGCCTATAAATAAAATTCGTTGGTTGTACATTTTGACAATGACTTAAAAGTTAAAACCTTTTATGTACGCCATTCTTTTTGTTTGATTTAAAAGGATTTACATTTTTTACGTAGAAGTTACCGGCTTTTTTTCACTTTGAATGTTCATCTATTAGAAGAAATAACACAATAATATACCATTTGATGAGGATATTAAGTGATAATAATTTAGTTTGGGATACAGGGAAGCTGAGGAACGACATTAATAATGAACAAATATATAGTTCAGTAAAATAACAACTTAGATTGGTATGCGTCAGACAAAGCTGCTTTTTATATACTTATAATTTGCACTTTTATGTCATATTTAAGTCCGGTTTTACAACTGGTTTAATTATATGTTACCGTTTAGACTGTATTGTTCATTGTATTTAAGTTTGTTTGAAATATACAGTCTAAACGAACAATATGTTGTTAAAGTAAAGCTATAAAATGTGCCGTTAACATTTTTAAGAATGGTGTATCTCGTACAATAAATAATACTTGAAATTTGTCCACACATCTAACAGAGAACTGATCTTGGTTCAAGATTCTAACCTCCTAGCTAAATTTTAATAGAATCCACAAAATATTTGTATTTCTTTATCCGGTTTCAAACTTGACTGTTAACAAAATTTTGAAACAGACCTGGTATAGCTGAATATAAACTCTATTTTAGCATATAAAAAAAGTAATAATATTCATCTTGTAGTTTCCCATAAAGATCTTTAAAAACCATTTATCTACAAGCGAACGTATAAAATTATCGGATCATACGAAAATTACCTACCATTAAAGGAAAGCATATATTTTAAGTAGCGGCGAGAATGGAAAATTACAAATTTGAAATTTTGTTAAACAATATATTATATTCTTACATTTGAAAAAAAAATCACAACACGAAAGGTACTCTCCCACAGATCAAAACGAGTTCTTTAGTGGTATGGAAAACAGATCAATAATTATTACTAAATTGGTTTGGGAATGCTTCTCAATATTTATTTTTTTATAAAAATGAACAATGCCGTGTATCCCCTAATATCTTACAATTTAGATCTAGAATTTTGTGTACAATTTTAAATCAAATACTCTACGATATGCAACTTAGTGAAAATGTTTAGTTGCTTACGCTCGAGGTTACACTTTACTATCAAGACCCTCAAAGTTGATACTGGCACGGTTTGATGCATGTGAAATGTGGATGCTTAGAAAGCTTTTAAGGACAACATTGAAGTGCTTAGTAGAATAAGTTGAAAACAAGGATTGAGATAAAAAAAGGGATAGCTTTTTAATCTTTTTATTCACATTCTGTGGGAAAGAGAAGTATAGTATAATAGGTTTGTTTCCGAAGCGACGTTCAAACATTTTATTAACATAATCTTTACGAATGCGTGGCCAAAAAAATGTACCGAATAAGTTCCAAAGAAATGTGTGTGATTTGATCACTGTTGCTTTCCATTTTTTCGTCAAATTCTTTTCACTGGTTTCTTTTTGCTACTGCTACCATTTCTTCCACACTTTGTGAAATATTCGCTCAAATTTAGAAATCTAGTACGAATTTTTAAAGCTTAGGATTAAGTTTTTTTTATTAGAATATAAGTGCCTCGACAACTATGGCCATTGACACTGTACAGAAGTACGCAAGATACAAAATCATTAACATAACGTAAATAGTCATACCAATTAAATCAGTGACATTTCATATTTAGGAATATATAACAAAAAACTTTGACATTCACTGACGTTTAATAGAGAGAGAAGGTTGGATATCGTTAAGAGCTGTTTTCCAAATATTCTTCCAGGATTCTTTGAAAGACTTTTTGAATCAAAGTTTGATATCTTCTGGGAGCTGGAAAGTTGTTGTGGTAATGGAAGAGGTGGCTTCTTTAGCATTGTAGTCAGCATTTTTATTGCCAGTAATTCCAATGTCAGATGGGAGCCAGATAAGACAGACTGTTACATCACGAGCTGAGAAAATTTTGATAGATGTCATGTATATTTCAAACTATTGGATGATCAGCAAATATAGTATTAAATTAATTAGAAAGTGAATCGGTACAAATGGCGACGTGCTTGACAGGAGAAGAGATACGTTTAAAATATTTGGAAATGCTATACAGCTCACAAGTGTGAACACTATATGCTGAGGGAGTTGAGAAGTTTTTGAGGCATCTGTGTAGGGAACTACTTCGTATGGAGTTTTTTGCAATATTTCTAGTATGTTAGGTGACTCATGTTAATTGCATTTGGCGAGAGAGGTATTGAATAGTTCTTTAGTCCAAGGAAGGATATGATGTGGAGGAAGCGGAAGGTCGGTATTCTCAAGTAATGGGGAAAGAAATTGATCAACGGATGTTATGTATGCTACATTTGGAAATAGTGTTGGAAAGATGATGTTGAAACATTGATGGGAACAATGGGTAAACAGGGCTAGAGGACGTTGATGCCGCGTATGAAAGGAGGAGGGATTGACGTTTTAGGAAGAGGAAAAGCTCATTCGTTTCACAGTATAGACTAGCAGTACGATTAGTGCGGAAAGCACCGAGAGTGTATCGATGTCGTATTTGGAGGCTGACATTTAAATGAAGCTGGTTTAAATTCAAAATATTTTCAATTTCGTTTGTACAACTCTTCAAAATTGTAAAACTGAATGATTTTTAATGATGTTAAAACATTTTTAAATATTGTGGCTACGGTGATAGTCTTCTCATTTTAGCTTAACATGTTTGGGTTCACTGTGGTCCTATAAATAAGTGCGTTCTATCACTTTTTGATGTTCGCCAACGTTTAAACTTGATATTATTCAAAAACTGGTTTCAAAAATTTTCATTCGAACTATAATTTTCTATTGGAAATTATTAAAGGTAAAGGCCGGATGATTATGCAATTATATCGTGTTTATATGCGTTTAAAACCATTTTTTTGTTTAGAGTTCAGAAATTATAGTCTCTCAAGACATGTACAAAAAAAAATTAATCGTAGCGAAATCATTATTTGTATCTTTACCTCTGTAAATTCAAATTATGTTTAGTCAGAGTGACAGTGACGCGTAATAACTCAAAATTTCCATACAAGAAATTTATTCAGTTAATTTGGTGTTTCGATGGTATTTTTATTTTACTAAGACTGTTACCAGGAGTATCTGAAATGTATTAACTTTAAGAACTTTTGTAATTACCTACAACTTTCTTGCAAATTACAGTAGGGAGAACCATTGCGAAATTGAGAGGAGAAGACGAAACAAGATGACAGCCTACATCACCGAATTATCAGACATGGTTCCGACTTGCAGTGCTCTAGCCAGGAAACCCGACAAACTGACGATTCTCAGGATGGCAGTTGCTCATATGAAGCAACTCAGAGGTGAGAGTGAGTGGTAATTTGAAGATATCTTCATAGTTAGCAAGATATTTTTTGTATCTTAAATCGACTCTTTTTTTACGTAAAAGTGTGGTAAAATGCTTTTAAAATAAATTATATGAAACTGTAGAATGGACGTATCTAAAATATTAGTTGGTAGTGATTTAAATTTCCTTTCTGAAAAATGCCTTTAGGTGTACGTGGCTTAAATTTATTCGTAGAAATTAAAATTAAAAATATTATACACGAGCCGATGTACTGGCTAGCTTCATTTTTATGCGGATTGCGTTTTGCATATCCGATAGTTGCTTCTAAGAACGTCATTCTTATTCGTAAATTATAGCTGCTATCCATATTGTCTGAGTTATAATAAAATATTGTTTTATAACTTGTTTATATATAAGGCAACGTTTACTATTTCATACATTGTAGTCATTTGTTTTTCTATGACGCGTTTTTATAATAGCATGACACGAACCATAAAATGTCAATTGTAAACGTAGATTGTTGGATATTTTTAAATAACTAATCAGTGTACTGGAAAATATACACTAGAGTAGCAACACGGGGTTTGAATGTTTTACAGAACTTTTCCAAAAACAAATCGCCGACAACACTAAAAATTACACTTTGCTTGTTTATGGTGTGAACATTCACTGTACTACTCAGGTGAGAAAAGTCTAAAAGTCTCGAGAGACTAATAGCTCCTTCAGGCTTATTTTCTGGAGGAATTTTAGAATGTTCGCAGCCTTCAGTTTATTTATAGTTTTTATGTAAATATCCCTTTTTGTATCTAGCAGTCTCCCAGGAGCTGTGCCCTAGAATTTCGTAGTACCGCAAAAGGGTGTTCCAGTTCCTCTTTTTTCATCTGCTATTTCATTTCTTTCTATTCCACAGAACTCACAAAAGGGAGACGATGCTGTTTTTGTCTAGGTCATTAGGTTTTTCTGTGTATTCCCATCCCCTTTTTAGAACTGATTACACAAGAACTCATCTCTTGACTATCCTTAAACAACTAGTTTACAAAACTATTCCATATATGTTCTAAAAACAGTCATCGAATTAAAACGAGTGTCTATCTATGTATGTATATATGATGGGGTGACATTCACGGAGGCCTAAAATATCTATTGTGTCCCCTTACTTCTACGTAGTTCCTGAGGAACTTCTCATAGACTAGTACCTCTTTTAGTCCTATTTCCCTGAGGAATTTTAGGATATCTGCAGGCTTCAACTCCCTCTTCTAACCAATAATCTCCTAGGTGCTTTGCCCAAGGATTCTGAATTGCTGTGCAATTCGCAAGTATGTGGATGGAAGTTTCTTCTTCTATGCCACATAATCTACATTCTTCTTCCTCCACTATTTTGAGCTTTTTCAAGTAGCCGTTCAGGCGGCAATGTCCCGTTAGGATCCCTGTTAAAACTCTTAGTGCCATTTTACTTTGACTTATGCATTTATTTGATCTCAACGGGTTGTAATCACCCATCAGAATATTTGATTGTCTAAGCCCTACTAGATCTTTCCAATGGCCAGATCTTCTCTTTTCTTCGGCTTTGCCTATTTCTTCCAATATTACATTGGGGCTGATACCGCAAAAGGGTTCCGGCCCCAGAAAGTGTCTTTCAGTCCCCCTCTTTGCTAGTCCATCTGCTATTTCATTTGCTTCTATTCCAGTGTGTCCTGGAATCCACAGTAAGGTTACTATATTGTTCTCGCCTAGTTCATTGAGTATGCCTAGGCATTCCCACACCATTATGGAACTGATTACACAAGAGCTCAGTGCTTTAATGGCTGTTTGACTATCCGGCATTATGTTAATATTTTGCCTTCTATACCCTTTGTCAATATTGAACTGGGCACACTTTCTTATAGCGTGAATTTCCGCATGAAAGATACTTGTTTTTTTTCCCAAGCTTTCAGAGTGTTTGGTTCCTGGCCCGTACACTCCTATGCCAGTTCCTTCTATTGCTTTTGAGCCGTCTGTGTACCATTAAATGGCATTTTTTCCAAGTCTGGTAATAGTATTTGGATCCCATTTCTTCTTGTTGCCTAATTCCGTAACGAATTTCTTTGAAAAGTACCTTTTCATTATACCATCTTGTGGCATGTCCCAGGTTTTTTGATTTCTAAGAAGTAAGGAGGTGGTTTTTTTTAATCATTCCCTCTGTACTTAGTCTGTATCTCGTTCTTTCTGTAACACTTTCCACCACCATATGTAGTGGTGTGAGGTTGAGAATCACTTCCATGGCTTCCATTCTCATTGCTCCTGTAAGCATATACAGGCTAGTTTTTGAATTTTGGAGAGGTTTCCTCTCGTCGTCCATAAACTAGTTCTGCTACTCCACGCAATGGCTCCATAAGTGATGATTGGTCTCACCATGGCAGTGTACATCCAGCTCAGGATTTTTGGGTTACAGCCCCAATTTCTCTGCCCGATCCTTGCACACCATTAAAGCAATGTTTGCTTTGTATATAATCTCCTTTTTGTGTTTGTTCAACAGGAGTTTACTGTCTAGAGTCAAACCTAGATACTTGACTTCTTGTCTCCATTCATCCTCGCTCCCATCAAGTTTAATGGTTTTGAGGTTGAGTTTTCTTTTCTTACTGAAGTGTGTTTATCTAAATAGTTTTTCAGTCGTTAGGTGTATCTAAATATTCCAATAAAAAAGAAAGAACTATTTGAATAATGCACATCGAATACTAAGTCCTAAAACAATGGACATGGCCCGTTTCAACATGATTACTTTCTTGAATATTAAGTATCGTTTGTAATAAATCACTGGAAGTGTATACATCCACGAAAGTCGTTAATTTACCGATAAAATCACATAAAAACCGTAGACCAGTGAACAATATATAATATTTTCGAAATACTTTTCACTGCGAGATATTTGACAGTAAATTTACAATATTTTATCCGTACATTGAGCAATAACTACAATATGAATCGTTTACTAATTAACGTTGATGATGCTACTATTTTCTTGGTTGTTTCAACCCTCTTTTCATTAGTAATATCTCACTTTCAGCCTTCTTATCTTCACTTTGCACCACAATGACCCTCCTTTAGCGGGAGATTTAGTTGTGGTCTGTTCAACTTTTAGTTTTCTTCTTTTGACAAAAAATAACGTGATTTCAATCAAATAATCAAAATTGCAAATAAATAAACGTAAGAGTAGTAAACAAAAATTTTTATTTACATTTTTTACCAAATTATACATTACATACATACTGATTATTTATACGTCTCTCGTACCTCTAACTACCACCAAAATAATTGTTATTCAAAAGTTATTTGCGTTAGATCCGTTCATTCCTATATGTTTATTATAATTAACCGTGCAATCAGATCACTGCACCGTCTAGCTTCAAATTAAAATTTATTGTTAATGTCACGTTTATTTATACGAGAGATACCCATAGCTTTCTTTTCCTCCTATTCTATTGCAATAAAATTGAAAAGTATTGATCACCCAGTTTGCCCAGACAGTAAATGATTTTTCTAATGCCCAATGTGGGGTACGAAAATTTTGAATATATTTTATGCTGTTTATCGATCGGTTAGATTTTTTGCAGTCAGCCCTCGGAATATTATATTTTTCACTTTACACGTAGGTATAAAAAATTTACGACCAGTTTTACTTCATTTTTACCTAGGATCTAGCGCATTCCGTCATAAGAATGACTACAGAAAATTACAATGAGCTACAATGTAACAAATCTCAGTCGTTTGTCCATCCAATGACAATAATTTTAAATTTACAATACGACTCGATCGGATAATTCTAATACAGTGTTCGAGTTCTCTCCTAAGGCGTCGACTTGAGGCAGGTAAAAAGGAATAGAAAATATAATACTGGCGATAACGAGGTTTCCAAACGATCGTTTCGTATAATTCCATAATAATTTTACAGTTACAGAAAAAAAACATTTAATCCTTGTCGGAACACAATATTTTTGCAATTTGTTACTATTTTCAAGGATTTTTACTTAATAAAATGATATCCGGATGCAGTTGTATACTGAAAATATTTCTTAAACTATTTTATATTGACCGGTCACTGTTGTGTATGTCAGGAGTCTTCAAACTTTTTTACCTAATGGCCAAATTGTAAACTCTTGAAGGCCAGGCGGGCCAACAAGATTTGGAAGGATACGAAGGCCCTCGTCAGTTTTTTTATTTTTATGTATGTGAAAAAAAACTTATGAAGCCTCAATTAGCTTTTTCTTGATTGTCATGTTTTGACTGTCTTACATATGTAGGTACATATAACTTCTATGGAGTTGTTTTTGTCCAACTATGTCAGTCCATTTTGGCTCAAGCTATAGCACACGCTATACGTTTCTCAGACTGAGCGAGATTGACGACTGACGGCGGGTGGGTCAGTGTTCCCAACTCTCAAAAATTTATCTCCCTAAAACCCCAATCAAAAACCCCTAAAATCCCCACAATTACTAGTGATTCCCACTAAAAATTTTTTATTATTTATAAAATAAATAATTAAATATTTTAAAATAAATAATACATTAAAAATAATTGATAAATAATAAAATATCATTAAACAAATAATAAATTTCAAACAATCAATAAATAATTTCATTCTGCAACATCATTTTTTAAAATTCTTTATTCATGTATTATCGAAAACGTCAAGTAACGAATAATTCTGACTTTTTAAAATCATACATATTGACATATAAAAATCCCTAAAATTACCCCTACAAATATGGCACCCCTAAAAAAACCCACCCCACATTTCCCCCCCTAAATTTGGGGGGGAAGGCCCCTAAGCTGGAACCCTGGGGTTGGCCGGGCTATGACTCACCCCTGGGGGATGTGACCACACCGCGACTGAGCAGGGGAAATGGGAGTCATCTCGGCAAACATCGCTCATGTCAACGCGGGCCGTATAAAAACACTACGCGGGCCGTAGTTTGGAGTTCCCTGGTGTAGATTATATGAACACACCATAATTATATTTAAAATAATTTTATTTCACTTGTTGATGTCTCTAAAACTCAGTGGTGACGTAGAAAAAATGCTTTATTCCTACAATATACAAATGTTGTGACGCCATTGGTTACCTTTTCTGTGTCTAATCAACAAAAGCGTTGTAATTCCGACGAGTTTATAAAAAGATTCGAGGAAAAATGCAACTCGAATAGAATGAAAGCTGCTAGCTGAAAATTACTATAGTTATAGGTACCATAACATTCGTCAGTACCATCATTTACGAATGCCGGTGTGGGAATATTGACAATTTCATATTCTCCTTATTTATTGATTGCACAACATAAAATTGGAAATGTATAGGGGTCATTTGAAAAATAAAATAAATTTTAAGGGGATATTGAATGAAAAATTGCTTTTTACTTTTACTAACCTTGATAGAGTATTATTCTCACCGTATATAATATTCTTAAGAAAAATGCAGAAAACATACAAACACGATCTCAATTTACTAACAAATGACAATACAAATGATATTCAAATGTAACACATGTTTACTTAAGGAGCTATCTATTCAAATATCTTATTTTCTTATTTGGTATTTAACGACTTATATACCTATGCCCCTATGTAGAATATGAATCAACTGTAAGAACTCTTGAACTTTTCAATTGTTGATGTCTCCATTTAAAATCAATTTATATCCTTTTACGAAGTAGATCTGTTGTATAGTTCATCTAACCTCAGTGGAAAATCAAAAGATAAATTCAATGGAACGGTTGCTGGCCGCCAAAAGCACCGACAAAGGGTCCTTTGAATTTTTATTATTGGATATTAGTTAAACTATAACTGTAGATATAGTGTTTTTTACATGACAAATATTTGATTGGAAAAAATTATTTTCTACAAAACACTTGAAAAGATTACGGCACGCTATACACACTCAAGAAGGATTTAAATTTTAACAGGTGTGGTTTTCCGTTATTTAAAAATTTATTATGCCTACAGAATAGTAAAATGGCGTTTGCAGATTTTCTAATTTTTAAATATGCGTTTAAATTTAACGTTTGCTTACAAAATTGCTCCTTATTCCCGCAAATCCACTAGAATGTTAAATTCACAGCCTATTTCAAATATATCTAATACCATAAAGTATTTAAAAAAGTATACGGTGATCTGGAATAATTTTAAAAAAATCTTGGCGACTTACTATGCGCGCGCTGTTTGGGTTGGTTGTACGAAGTATCGTAACGGGTCTGGTGTCGTAGCAAAGCAAGCTGTGCACAAAACGATGGTATCGCTGTTAGTTATGGGCCACAGAATGCCTACTCTTTGCTAACCAGGATTAATGCCCTTATTATTTAAACCCAGTGCGAAGCGTTTCCGCCAAACTGTTGCATTTTAATTTTTGCCGTAAAGATAGTGAAGTGACTGCATTCACACGCGGCCATCACACCACACAATCAAAATTATGAGAGTCAACTTTACATTTCCATGAAAGTTGAACGAAATTATTATGTTGGCTTTTAACTTGAGTTATTGATATTCAAAACGTCGATGGGTTTTCTAAAATAGTGATAATTAATGTACTGAAAGTTGTTGTATAATTGGGTAGAATTATCTAACCTGTGAAATTAAAAAAGGACCGTTTTAACATTGACGTTAGAACAACTATAAAACCGTGTTGGAAAATTTTGGTATGGTTTATCTAAAGTCAGTGAGGAAAATTTTGCTTGTCGGCCCTTGGAAAACTTTTTTGGAATTAAACACAAGCGGTCCTCATTGGCCATACAATATCAAGTTAAACTTCTACAAAAGCGGCATAAACCGATCCCTTTTTTAGAGAATTTTAAAAATTTAGATTGATCTATATCTAATCTATGCAATATAAACTTTAAAATAAAATTTTCCCACTCACTACGTTAAACGAGTACGTTTTCACCAAACAATTTCTATTAACTAAAACTTTTTGTCGGTGTTAATGGTTGCTTGGTAGTAGTCTTATATAGCGTGTTTAACGGCCCGTCACAGGTGACCATGTACTTTCTTTCTTACAAATATGACAGTTATCTCTCAATGAACAATAAATTATAATTTATAGGCTTTTTTAATATCTTCCTTACATTCCTTGTGGTATGTATATTCATTATTTGGCTTGTTTTTCATGGGAAGTAAACCACAATGTTTTTGAATATTCTTATTTTTGACGCTTCGGTGGCCTCCCAGATGCCCTTTATCAAGAATTACTATTTTTTTTTAAATCTTGCTTGGCACCTCTAAAAACTTCCAATCCCTCTGGAGAAACATCTAAACATTTTAAACCAGGGGTTGGCAACCTTTTAACAATACAATTTTGAACAAAGCCAAAGTGCCTTATGAGGCAACATTTTGTTTAAAATTTGAAACGTTTTCAGTGCGATCCTTGTCCTTGTGTTTCTCGCCAAAGCTTTTCTATTTCTGGTTCATGTCTAGTTACTTTTAATATTACACACGCCTCTGAATTTCCTGTTTCCGGCTTCGATATGGATTCAAAACGATTTACATATGGGAAAAAACTTGCTCACACATCGTCCTATATGTCCTATATACGAATGCTGAAAGAATTGCAAATTCCACTTTTTTTAGGCAAATAAATTCATCTGCAAAATAGCACAACAATTCAGAATTTCGTTTGATTTATCCTGAGGATCACCTTCAAAAACTCTTATAACCGTGGCAATACCGGGCGTTCGAAAAGCCGAGAATCACCTGCTCCCGTCTTCTCTTTTCTAGAAACCTCCCGTCTAGCCTGGCCTGCCATCACTCGATCGAGCTACGTTGCCAGCTAGTGTACAGTTCCGTAGATTATTTTGAATTTACAACAAGTATCCTTAAAATTAAATCTTTATTTTATTGATTTATTTTAAAATATTATACATCAAACTTCACAAAGTTATGCGCGTCATTTTAAAATACCAGGCGTGCCAGGTCTGGCACGCGTGTCGTATGTTGCCGACCCCTGTTCTAAACCATTAAAAATCAGAATAAATAAACACAAAATATACAAAAAAGATATGGAGATATATATGTCAGGTATCTGTGAACATGTTTGGAACGAGGGAAACCATGTTCAATGGGATTCAGCGAACATAAAAAACGAAAAATTAAAGAAAGTGCAAATGGACCAGATATTGAACGTGCAAAAGATATAGCAATTCAGGTATAATTTTAACCCCATTAGGGTTACTCATATGGTAAAAATGGCTTCCAGATTTCGGTATTCTCCAGCACTTATGTATGAATCTTCTCCTACAAGAAGCATGGGAACCTATTCACATGGTACTTATTCTTGGGAAAATGCAAATCAGTCACCAAATCGAATATTATGTGTTACACTCATAGGGTTTTAAGATATTTCTTTCTGGTATACGTTTTAAAGGAATGAAATAATTTGAATATTAACAACTTAATTGTTTAAAATAGAGGCGAGATAATAAGCCTGACAGGAAATATTGGTCAAAATGGCAAAAGAGTTGTTCATATGATCCCATAGGTGATCAAAAGTTTCTAAATCTCATAAGGCTATCCAAATTTCTATTTCTCCGCCACTTTGAGATCTTACTAGATTTCAATTCCCAGAGCTGCCAATACTACAATAACTATCATAGAATACCTAAAATGAATTGCATGCTCAAGTGTGATTCTGAGACATGCCCTCGTATAGGACAGTAAATTCCGATGGCAGTAGAGAATAGTTTTGTTTCCCAAGGGAAAATAAGTATAAAAAACAATAGGGCATGTACACCAACTAACAGTTGTCCTAAGGATAAACAATCATTTAGATAGATTTTAGATTTGTAATTTGGTTGTTTTGTATTGATTTAATGATCCTTTATAGTAGGTTTGCTCTAACCGGTTTTTATGAACCGTTATGGAATCGTTTGAAGTACGGTATAGTGCGCAAGCTCGAATTTGGGATGGACACATCCACTTTATCACCCCTTCTAGAAGGTACAGTTTGTATACCGTCCCAAATAGTCCCAAGAACGATACTATAAACAGTTGAAACGCAAAAGAAATACAGCACTTTCGCGAACGATACCAAGAACGGTTCAATCGCCAGCTGGAACCAACCTAGTATCGTTCTTGGGAATACTTGGGACGATATACAAACTGTACCTTCTGGAAGGGGTGATAAAGTTTATGTGTCCATCCCAAATTCGAGCTTGCGCACTATACAGTACGTCAAACGATTCCAGAACGGATCATAAATGCCAGTTGGAACAAACCTAATAAATTTTGTTTACGGTGTTGTAAGTGTATGTACGGGTAATTCGTTGAAAAATAATGAACCTTGGGTAAATGACTTGAAAATTCCTGATGTGACCTCCCGGTCGGTCTAGAGGTCAGTCAGTGAAAATTTAAAAAATACAATTCCTGACAACGGCAGCTGAAACGTCTTTAAATAAAATATTCCAAAGACATTGTGGTTGAACTCCCATTAAAACAAACCGAGTTAAAGTTTTTTTTATTATAACGTCTACTTTTCACCTAAACGGAAAAAGATTTTAATTCACCACAAATTTTAGTTATTTATATGGAAATGAAAGTCTTATAAAAATTCAATTCTTTTAAGAAAATCTATGAAACTCCACATTTCTATTTATTTTTTAAGCCAGAAGAAAGATGTTTTTTTCTGTCTAATGTTCTTGTAGATGACTGAAAACATGTGGGAAAATAAAGGACCATAACCGATACCGATAAAACTAATTATTTGTTGTAATTTGCAACTTTGTCTAAAAGCAACGGGAAACGTAAACCGTGGTTACAGCATAATCGACTTGAGACATTGCATTCTTACAGAGGCGTCCTCAAAACATTTTTTTTAAAAGGTCTCGAGATTATAATGTATTTATAAACAAATAACTTTATGAAATGGTATAATATTTAGATTGTCAGTTGATAAAATCTTTTGATGTATTGGGTATATACAGAGGGATCGGATTTCTTATTTTTTTTTTATTTTTCCAACGTTGAACTTGGGATTTCGCTTTCTCTTATTTTTATTTCACCATTTATACAGTTACTTAATAAATAATACCTATGAATAAATTTGATTGAGAAGTAACTTTTCTTCAGTTACGCTGATGTCCACCTCTATTCCGGTACATGACTTCATCATTTAGTATGTAAAGTATAAACAATGGTTTTGTTTTTATACGAGACACAATCATTATTATGGACCAAGCTTTATAATCTGTAATTATTATCTGGTTATATTAGAATGCTTATAATGTAAACTGAAGAAAATATATCAATGTAAATTGTTCTTAGATTTGATAATTTACATTCCTTTCCTCACAATCCAATAATGATTTGACTTACATTAGAGTGACAAAACTTACAATTCTATATAAAATTATATTTTTCAGGTACGGGCAATACAAGTACGGATGGCACTTACAAACCCTCATTTCTTACCGACCAAGAACTGAAACATCTAATTCTAGAAGCAGCTGATGGATTTCTTTTTGTAGTTAGTTGTGATACAGGCAGGGTTATATATGTTTCAGATTCTGTAGGTCCTGTATTAAATTATTCACAGAGCGATTGGTACGGTTCCTGTTTATACGACAACATTCACCCTGAAGATGTAGAAAAAGTTAGAGAACAGTTATCAACACAAGAACCTCAGAATACTGGACGAATATTAGATTTGAAAAGTGGAACTGTTAAGAAAGAAGGGAATCACTGTAAGTATTTAGAGCAACAAAAAACAATGTCAATACAGGTGGGAACAAAAAGCAAGTTGAGCTTTGGAAAAGATTTTTTTTATATTACTTGAGTTAACCGAGTGAGGAGGAGATGTTGTTTGATGTAGTATGTTTAGAAGGATGGCAAAAATAACTTGGAACTATTGCTTTCATACACATTTCCTTCTTGTTTTTATCAATCTTCACTCTATAACGAAAATTTTTGTTCTAGCTTCGATGAGGTTATGTATGGGATCGAGAAGAGGCTTCATTTGTAGAATGAAAGTGGGAAACGTTCCACCAGAAACCATGCCAGTAGGTCATTTAAATCGCCTTAAACAACGGAATAGTTTAGGTCCAGGACGAGATGGCCAAAACCATGCTGTTGTACACTGTACAGGATACATAAAAAATTGGCCACCAACAGGTAATGTATATAAAAAAAAAGTGTAAGATATAGTTGTCTGAGACATTAGGTTTTTCTTTTTGGCTAAATTATAGAATTGCAATACACTATAATTAATAAGCACAATTTGACTTATGATAATCAATAAAATGAAAAGCTATAAATGTTCCGTTTAACTATAAGTGCGACTAACCCCCAAAAAATATCAGACATGTTCCCAGGTGTTCAGCTAGATCGTCAAAGCGAGGAGGAAATCCACACCTCTCACTGTTGTTTGGTGGCAATTGGAAGGTTGCAGGTTACGTCAACACCTAATACTAGCGACATGTCTGGCTCGAGTAGCAATGCGGAATTTATTTCAAGACATTCTATGGATGGAAAGTTTACTTTTGTGGATCAGCGAGTCATGGGTCTATTGGGGTATTCAACTACAGAATTATTGGGAAAGAGTTGCTTCGATTTCATTCATCCTGAAGATCAGACTCATATGAAGGATAGTTTTGAACAAGGTAATTTTTCAGATCCCATATCTATCACTATCATTATATGCAATTAATCTTGTGAAATTTTACGTTTTAGTATTAAAACTAAAAGGACAAGTATTATCAGTAATGTACAGATTTAGAGCAAAGAATCGAGAATGGGTGTGGCTTCGAACAAGCGCATTTTCTTTCCTTAACCCATATACCGACGACGTTGAGTATATAGTGTGTACTAATACAACAGCAAAATCAGTTCACACGCCAAGCGAAGCACCTACCGAGGCTCCTGAGCAAGTTAGCTACCAACAACCTGGATTAGACTATAGTTTACAACGGCGAGATCCCATTTATTCTCATATGCTTCCCACTACACATATCCAAAACGAGTACCTGCCTATGTCAACCACTACAAGTCCGGATGATTCCCGATATCCAAGATTGCTTGCTGATCCTCAACAGGCTGCTCGACCTAGTAGTGTTCAAAATGTTTATACTACCTATGAACCTACTCCATCTCCTATTGCTTATGGATCTCCTTCCCAAGCTAGTGCCAGTAGCAGTAATGCCAGTGTTTTAGCAAGGTGAGACTGATTTATTAGATAACAAGGAAAATAAGCATTTTTTTGTAACTGTTTTTATCACAATTACTTTATAGCAATTACATAGAAATTAATTCGTTCTGGCACGTTTTAGGTTAAGTAAAGGCAGTACTACGAGCCCCACTCCAGCTGCAGCAGCCTGGACTCTGCGTCAACCGCAACAAGCACCAGATGGCTACCAGTATAGTCAACCAAGTCCAAGATCTCCTGGCCCAACATATACCCAGCTTAGTGGAGGCAGATCAGCTACTGCCGCTGCTTCTGCTTACCAATGGACAAACTGGCAAAATTCTGCACAAACATCAGAAAGTGGTCCTGGATCTTCTAGTTCGGGACCTCCTCCTCAATCTCAACCTCATGAACTCTCTGATATGCTGCAGATGCTAGATCAAGGAGGACCTGCATCTTTTGAGGACCTTACAATGTTTAACACACCATTTGAGTAAAATTATATATTTTTGTACAAATGAAGATTGGTTATGTGACATCGCGGAGAAGTACCAGTTTTAATGTTTGTCGGTAACTCATTTTAAATCTTTCCGTTTTTACTTGTATTTTTCTGAGTCAGTGGATAACATTTTGAGATTCTTTAATATGAATACATGATTAGTATCGATAAAACGTACTTATAAGAATCAGTCTTGAAATTTTTCCTTTTGATCATAGATTCATTAATTTTTCCCACCCACTTTATTCGATGAAAACTGAAGTATAATGATACTTTCTAAAGTTGTACGAATTTAAAATCTGGCATTTCCTCCCGAGTACGATCATTTTCCAACTATTGTAAAATAAACCATGTGTTATAAGTGACACTTAGTGGAATAAGTGCAGCGTGTGTGTCTTATTTAACCAGGGTTGTTAAAGAACTACCAGAAAAGAAAAGAACAGCTCAACCTGAACTTCGGTGAATTAACGAGACTCGTTTGTTATTTCTAACTGTTGTGACGTCCAAAATTGTATAGCTTAAGATTTGGCAAAATGCGCTATGTTACTCTTACTAAGATCGGTTCACACAGGGACCAACAAAAAAACTAAGACCTCACAATAAATTATACACACAGCAATCTTCAATGAAATGTATTCATTCAACTTCGAATCATTTTCTCTGCAAAAATGAGTTTTTAAAAATACAAACAAGGGAGTTAACGGAACGTTTAGATTGTTATATTTCGACGCAGGCTTCAGCCATTTTTTTAATAGTGATAATGGTAATCAATATCCTCACAGAAATTTTTTTCATCATTCTTTCCTGTATCTTCCAGTTTAATTTTCAAGTTCTGCATCTCGCATTTTTAACAGCTTTCGACGTCACATTGTTCTTGTTTCCTCAGTTCTTCGTCTTGTTAACTTCTATAATCATTTCTGACTTTGAAAAAATGAAAATATTCAATTTATTTTTGTATCAACAATATTTTGTTGTACTCAAGACTTCCTTTGGCAAAAATGTACCGCTATAGACATTGCTATAGACATTGTCATATACATTTACCGGTGTGAACAGATCTTATTCTTAATATTGTGAGGTAGTCTGTATACTCGGTTTTATTGATTTTCAAAAAAAATGGATTGTCGAAATTCCAACAAATAATACCATGTATCTCGAAAGTATAACTTCTGTACTTATTTGTGTCTTTTCCTTCATATAACATTTGTTCGATAAACATATTTAAGTCGTTTTTAATTTAAAAAAGCCTATACCCCTCCAGGGATAAAAATAACTAAGAAAAACAAGCCGACTTCAACAGACACAGTTGATAAAAAAAGGATTGTTTTATAGAACAATTTAATACTTTCGTTTAATTTAATTGAAAAATTATTGTTTATTCTGTTCTAATAATTGTTTAATAATTTTGAAGTCGGTACCAAGTGAACGAATTGTACGTCGCGACGTGAATACATACGTTCACTTTGCACAGGCTTCAAATTTATAAAACAATTAAAAATTACATAATAAACAATAATTTCTCAATTACATTAACTATTCATTTTTTGCTTTTCAATTAATTGTCGCTTTTGTTATCTTATGTTAACGATTTTACAGTTTTAAGTAGTCGCTTAACCTAGAACGTCTCTGGTCATAGTTAGATGAAGTTTGTCCAAAATCAATTGCAAAAGCACGTGTGCTCGTCCCCTTGCCGCCTTTTTTCTTCGGCATAAGCTTCTGCAATTGATTTTGGACAAACTTAACCTAACTTGTTTTAGAATGGGGTGTTAAACCGATATCCGGCTTTTGGTAGTTTATTAAAGAATTTTGGTACTACTTCGCAAAAATTAATTTAAAAATTTTTTAAACCGAATATTTTAGGAGAAAACTGGAAATTAAGAATTCCCAAATGTTTGCAACTTTCACTACAGATACGTCACCTCACTAAATACGAACAGCCACTTTCTGATTTAGATGTTTAATGAATCAATATCCAGTTACAAAAACGCCATTCGAATTTGAAGTTTGAAGAATTGTCAAAATCTATAATATATATGAGTGCTTTGGTCCCCAGTCTCCATGGCTTTGGGTTTGCTTACATTTTATTCGAGTTTGACGTTTAAATATTATAAAAAAATTGTGTTAACATTTTTTTCCATCATTTTTAAAGTTGGAATAATGTCAATATCGTGTAAATCTTGTTTTGAATCATACTGCACGAACACAACACTTACAACGCCTGGTAAACAGTTTGTAACTGTTCCTGTAGTAACAGTTAAAAGAAAATTATGGTTTGAAACTTTTAGGAGAAAATATAAACAGACTAACACTAATTACTATTGCTGTGAAGATCATTTTGATGTAAGAATCTTCTTCAATCAAAAAGCTAAAATTAGATGAGCTGGTAGTCCCAAAGGAACCTGTTTTAACAGAAGATTCTCATGATTATGATGTTGGTACTCAAACCTCCTCGGCAATGATCAATCAATACCAACAAACAAGTCCCTTAGAAGTAAAAAGTGGTGTTAGTTGTCGGTTAACATCTCAGAATACTGTTAAATTTGATACTTTAGATCTGACTATTACAAAATAAGCATCTACCTCACCAATGAAAAAGAAGTAATTCTAATAATTTAAGAAAAATATCTAGCACTAACAAAAATAAAAACTAACTACCTGAATACGTTAACGAAAACTTAACGATAAAATTTATAAAACAATCTAATAGCCGTAAAAATAATCGGATGTAAAAAAAATTCCCAAGCCACTATAGCAGCAATGTGACATAAGCATAACCTATAAGTACTTCATCACACCAGAATTGTGGTCCTATGTCAACCTTATAGCTAACTTCTGTTTTAGTGAGCATACGTCATATCAGGAATGGCGGATTATTTAAATCATCCAAAAGTTGAATTTTCAAATCGGCATAAAAACCTTGTGGGAATAAAAATATCAAAAATAATTGATTCCCCATTATGATTTTGTCCACCACTAACTATTAACATTGAGAAAACATCATATTTTTGTTAAGTTTAACACCCCATTGTTATGAACTTAACAATACCTATACATTTCCTATGTGATTTTGATTGTTTGCTTGGTGTATCTTCGAAGTTCAAAAACCAATGAAATTAAAATGGGACCACCTTGTAGCTATATATCTACTTGGGATATTATCGGAACCGAAATCGAAGTCCTAGTTTATAAATTTGGGTTGTCGGAGGCGTTGGTGAATGTGGAGGGAGGCAGAAATGTGTTAATGCCACGTTTAATAAAATAATTCAAAGTTCAAACATTATTTATATAACCTCTTTAATTTCAGGTCAAAAAATTATGTACTTAACAGGGGATTGAAAATAAAAATAATCAACTACTACTACTATCGAAGCCGAATTCGAAATGGTGTAATATCAATCTGAAGTTCCGACTTTTCAGAATCGTAGTCGAATCTCCGCAACATCAATTCAATGTGAAACTATTTTTCCGCTCCTTAAACATCTTCAATTATTATCTTTTTAATATTGTTTTAAATGTATGTTTGTTATAAAGAACAATTAAAATAAAGGAATTTGTTTTAACACGTCTTTGGAAGGATAATAATTTTTGAGAAACGGAAGAACGGTTTCATTTTGAATTGATTTTGGACCAATGTAACACATTTAAAGTGATTTTACAGTTTTTTTTTTAAATAAAATATGACTTAAATAAGTTTATCAATTATATATGTTATATAATGGGAAAATACGGTTAAAATTGTTTGTCATTTGGCGTGCGTGCAACATTTTATAATTTAAATTTAATTAAATTTATTGTCCTGAATATCTCACAATTTTTTCTAATCTAAAACGGTGCCGGAAAAAAAATTGAAAAGAAGAAAGAAAATAGCATTTCAATCGGATGTATGTGTATTGTAAGTACGAATTGTATTTGAATTTTTTAAATGATTTTAAAAATTATGTCTAACAGCAGATAAAAAATCACCTACGCGTTTTACATGCTTTCTACAGATTTAAAAGTACTGAATTTATATTTTCATGTTGTTTCATTAAATTTTGGTCAGTTTTCTAAACGAATTCAACATATCAAAATTAAAAAGTATTTTGAATTTAGACTTTAAACGTTCGAGAGAAACATTGTCTCGTGTATGTTATTTTAATTGTTTTTTTATTCATACTTTTGAATTTTTTGAAGGTATGTGGTATTTTTTGTGTTTTTATTTTTGGTGGTATTAAAATGCCTTGTGCTATGCAGTGTGGTGCAGATTGATATAGACTATGTGAAGTACAACTGTAATTTCTATTCTTTATATTATTTTTATTCGGTAACGTCTTCGGTTTTATTTCTTCACAAGTAATATTATGATCAATATTTTTGTAGATTATTAAATTATATTTTTTTTCTGTATAAAAAAAAGCACGTTTATTATATCGTTTTGAAGGAATTTAGAAAATTTAAATAATTATATTTTATTGCTATTAAAAAGTCAATAAATTCTTTTAAGAATTTTTCCATTTTAATTCACTACCCTACCGGTTTTTTATTTTTTGTTGTACGCTAATAGTCTGATTCTGCTTGTCCAATTAGAAAAAAACTATTACAATTTGACATGCTGGCGCCATCTATGCGAGAGTAGCTGAAGTATAATCAAAGTTTGTTCACTAGAAAATAATTTAAAATGAATATATCTATGCTTTGAACAGAGCAGGACCCGTATCTTTGAGCGTTCGACTATTCGCTAGAACGTCGAATGGATTTTGTTCGTACGAATGAATTCACACGAATCGAACGGTACTCGAAAATTCAAATTGCAATATCTTCCAAACACAGTGGCGAACAACTTTGTAGATCTTATGTGTCATTTTTTAGGTAAAGTGTAGTGTAGAGTAATGAAAAAGTACGTGACAAGAAGATTAAAATGTAGTTTGTCCTTATTTCCATTTTGTGTATCAGAAAACCTTCTTGTCGTATCTTCCGCCATTTCCTTAGCATCTTGCAAATCATCAATTATTTGATGCATAAAAGCTTCATCTGGCTTCATTTTTGTTCAGTAGTATTATTTATCGAAAAACTCAGTAAGTATAGTGATCACTATGATTTTCTATCTCGCTATATCCACAGATGTTTGTGTTTATTTGTTTTTCTGACGTTCTGCGCAAGACACTACTCGCTTACTCGCATGTGGGACTGATACGACTGATAAATTCATTCGTTTGCAAGTCGAACATTCGAGATTTCGAAGATACTGCTCGAACATAACAAATCCACTCCCATCACATGAAATACGTGGGAGTATTTGGTCGAACGTTCAAAGATACGGCTCCTGAACTATCTCAACGTATGTATATTATCTATGACACCAAACATGCATTCTTTGTCTATGATCTGAACAGAGCTGAAAATTATGTAAAAAGAATACAACAAATTATACATAGTTGGTTTTAAATGGCATGGGGTCTTCACGGGGAAAAGATCAGCTTATCTTTTACTATTTTTGTGCATATTTATTTATATTAAATACTTTCTCCGCGAATGAAACTTCTCATAACATTATTAATATTATCGTTTCGGAATTACACTTGATCCAAAGGTGGTATGGTGAAACAGACGGTGATATTATATTGATTTGATAGCTTTTTATTCTTCTATAAAAAGTACAATACATAATATTTCTAAACCAGGTAATAATCATTCACATCCTTCAATCATTTTGTGAAAATTGTTCATCATCGAAAGAAGAAATAAGGTGAAATTATAGGTGTCTATTTCTCCTTAGAACATAATTTCTTTGTTTTAATTGTAAATATTTTTTCTATTTTAGATACCTGATTGTCTGCAAGTTGTCGTCGATACAGTTACTTCAATAACTAGAGTACCATTTTTATTGGACATGTAGGGTATTGTAGAGTAGATGAAGTTTTTATGCATATGTACAAAAAGCAATTGAGGCTCCTCCAGGCTTAACTATTATCTGGTTCAGTTATTGACCTTGGTAAGTCTAATTTATAAATTCAAGTAGTTCAAATGAATATGCTGTTGCTAGTTTTGTTCGTTTTTCAGGAAAAGAAAACAACACATTTTTCATAGTTTATTATTGCGTGTTTAAATAAAGTTCGATTATAACAATTATGCATATTCTAAATATTAACCATAAATCCGGTGGATCTTTGTCAGTTGACTTTTTCCACTTCTACATGCACATTAATTTCTTCTTGATGTTTCATTCCAAAATTACTCAAAAATGGAAAATAACAAAATTAGTTACAACTATTAGAAATTGGAAGCATCTGATTTTGTTGATTTTCATTTTTCTGTAAATTGTTCGTACAAAAAGGTACATAGTTTTTGGAAACGGGCTTAATTGAGAGTGACCATTAGTAATTGGAAATTGCTGATTATGTTCATTTTTTGATCCTGTGTATATATTAGTGGCTTCTTTTTATGGGAAATGCTTAAAATTATGGTTTTAACAAATGGGAGACATAGTTTCATAGTTTTGCTGATGAGAAATGCTTATCGTTTTAGTGCATTTAAATATGTAGCATCAGTTTGTTTTCACTGGATATTATTACTCATCATGTTATTTTTTTAGGATCCCAGATGATGTAAAGAATAATTCATTAGATTAAACTTATTAGTGGTAAAAGATGTGTTTTTTGTTTCGTGAAAAATTGTATAAAGTATGATATTTTCATGTGTAGAATGTTTTTGTAATTAATTTAATGTAGACTATATTATAGTGATGTACAATTTTTTTATAACAATGCCATGTGCAATAATAAAGTTGGAAAATACCAATTTTTGTTTCATTTATACCTGACATTAGGTGGGAATGGGAATAACTATTTTCAAACAATCTCAACAAAACTATTTCTACACCGAAAGAGATTTCTCATTATATAAAGCACATTATTAAAGAAACTAAAGTATTGATGGGGATGCGGCCCCATCCTTTTTCCAGCAGAACCAACTTTTTTTGTCATCTCAAAATTTTAAGTATCAGACACAGACAGTAAAACTGTTCGGTGTGCGAAAGTGAGGCCATCTATCAATGGGTAGCTCAACTAGATTTTGCGTGAAATTTACACCCAATAAAACTAACTTTTTCCACCCAAACAGTAACATTCTTCAGAGACATAGATTTAAGTATCAGAATTATTCCGTGGTTTCCTTAAACCCACCCCCCCCCCCGCACCGTAGTTTTCCACCACTTTTGAACACTTACTTAAATAGCTACAGACAATAAAACTGTTCGGTGTGCGAAAGTGAGGCATCTATCAATGGGTAGCTCAACTAGATTTTGCGTGAAATTTACACCCAATAAAACTAACTTTTTCCACCTAAACAGTAACATTATTCCGAGACATAGATTTAAGTATCAGAATTATTCCGTGGTTTCCTTATGCCACCACCCCTCCCGCACCGTCGTTTTCCACCGCTTTTGAACACTTACTTAAATAGCTACAGACAGTAAAACTGTTCGATGTGCGAAAGTGAGGCCATCTATCAATGGGTAGCTCAACTGGATTTTGCATGAAATTTACACCCAATAAAACTAACTTTTTCCACCTAAACAGTAACATTCTTCAGAGACATAGATTTAAGTATCAGAATTATTCCGTGGTTTCCTTATGCCCACCACCCCTCCCTCTAACTAATGAAGTTCTCACCGAACCAATTAGCGCCTCCTAGCTGAATTTCCTCGAACCAATGAAATTCTTAGTGAATCAAACGTCCCTAGCGGGGTTGTCTCAAACAAATTCGATTAATGTTACTTAAGCTTTCTTTCATCTTCCCAATATTTCTACCTTGAATATGGATAAAAAATAATACATTTTGATAAAAAATATATATATTACATTAACATCTACATATCCGTGTAACACGCTTGAATTGAATTTTCAATTTTGTGAATTTATACGAACTACTTACATCGAGTCAGGATCCGTTAAAAAATATACTTTACTTTATTTTCTCTCGCCTGTATCTACATATAATGATGTCCTTGGAAAAACAAATCAGAAATAGATTGATAAACCAATAGTCTTTAACGTGACATATTCAAAAACTACTGACAAACGTTCCAAGGGTGAGAAAAAAATAGAAATCAGTTTTCTTAAAAAATATACTTTACTTTATTTTCTCTCCTGTATCTACATATAATGATGTTCATGGAAAAAAAAATCAGAAATAGATTGAATAGAATTTGGAGAAAGGAATACAGAAAGTAGTTATACATACTAGAAAACTATTTAAAAGAAAAACTGTTGGAGAAGAGAAGATGCCTGGTCCCTTTGATATTAAGTGAAGAAAATGTGGTTGGTAGAAATAGAACATCTGTAGTAAAAAATTTATTTGTCAAAGTAAAAACAAATGAAATACCAAATTTGCAAGATTCAAAAAAACAAAGAAGATACACAGTTGGGCCATCAAAAAATTTACAGAAAAATGAAGAGGAAAAGAAGTACAATAAAAGAAAAACAAGTTTAGGGAATAGTCCAGCCAAAAAATTAAAATTAACACCTTCTAAAGAAAGATGTGAAGATTTAAAGAACTGCAATAGTATAAGGATAAGAAAAGAAACAATGAGCTCTTCTATTTTGAATAGTGATTTTAAGAAGCAATTAAGAAGATGTAGGAGCTCAACAGATTTAGATGCAAACGAAGATTCTTCAGGAAAGAAAAAATACAGAAAACTTTACACTCCCACTGATTTTAAAGAGTTGGCTGTAAGTGATGAAAAGGAACGAGAAGAAAAAAGAAAGGTTGCAAAGAAGAAGAGTAAAAGTGGAGTGTTTATTAAACCGACTATTTTCACTCAAAAAGAAAAAGTCAGCGTTATAAGTCCAATGACTAGGAAATCAAATAAGAAAACTATAGATAACAAAAATGTAAAGCAGTATGATAGTGATGAAGACAAGCAGGTGGAACTTGAAAAATAAATATTAAATAAAAATAATAATATGTGTGATGAACACAAAAAAAAACTATACCAGTTTCTTCTAAAGTATCTTCAAGAACACCAAAAGCAACTAAAACTCCAAGACAATCTCAAAGAATTCTCAGCATCAAAACTACCTCAATCAATAGATCTCAAAGGAGAAGTACCTTAGAATTCCAATCAGTTAATCAAAGTGGGAAAAAAAGATTAAAAATAGACGCAGTGAAGAAACCAAGTATAGTATGTACGAAGATGCATAGACCAGAAGTTCAAACGTTTACCAAAATTGTTAAAAAAATTGGAGGTTTCGATGTTGAGGATCAGGTTTCTGAAAAAACTACTCATTTAGTGGCTGGTGAGCCTAAAAGGACTATAAATTTGCTAAAAGCACTTGCAATGGGTTGCTGGATATTGAAAAAAGATTGGGTGAGTTTATTATGACATATTTTAAAACACTCTGATACAGAAGAAAGACCATTAACACCTAGATCTGCTCGTAATTTTAATAAAACCAAACTTACACGAGAAGACTCCAATACTAAGCTAACGCCACATGTACATGTTTTTAGCAAAAATGCAAGTAGGAGAAAAAATAAAGCAAAATCAGCTGATACATCTGATAGTAATTTAACTAATATGTCAGTTTTAAAACTACCAGAAAAATCCAGCAGCCTGTCTTCATTACAGATATCTAAAAATTCCAATAACAATATTAACCACGCAAAAAATAGTCTAAACAGTACAAAATCTTTTAGCCCTATGAAATCAACCATTTTTAATATTTTGGAAAATTTACAAAACACTTTAGATACCACAGCGGGATCTTTTCTAGGCCCGTAATCTTGGAAAATATCCGAGGAAAAAGAGGGACCGAAAGCTTGACGCTGAATACGATTTTTCTGCAACAAAGACATTTTTTTCAACTATTAAATTGTTTATGTTGATCATAAATTACCTGTACAGCTGGGGAGAAGTCAGTTTCTTCAAAATCTTCTGGAAGCCAATTACCAGATTCCAGTGACAATTTTGGTAAACGTTTGAATTTCTGGTCTATGCATCTTCGTACATACTATACTTGGTTTCTTCACTGCGTCTATTTTTAATCTGTTGCAGAAAAACCTGCTTTTTGTGCCCTTCTAGTAATGTTTGCTACTTCCATGGAATTAGGGGTCATTAAAGTTCTTCGTCTGTCAATAGGTGTGTTCTTTTTGACTGAGATCTCAGCTCACTTCAGTTAAAGTGATCTGAGATAAAGTGATGTGAGTAAGCACCAAAAAGAACAAACTACTCAATTGAAACGCGTGATCTGCCGACGCTTGCGTGAATAAGAGACATAAAACATATAAACATAAACCTATCTGGAATCTGGATAACTCCGATAACCACGTTTTATTTTGATTTTGGTATAAAATAATTTCAAAGAAAATAGTTTCTTATTATGGCTAATAATCCATTATTAGAAAGAAAATTAGGTTATGTGTGTTTATATGTAAACAAAATCAAATAATTCTTCATCCCCACCACTTTATTTCCGACTCAAGTCCAACTGATACCCCCTTACAACACATTCAGCATCGGTGAAGGGGGAGGAAAAATCTCAGCTCACTTCGAAGTGAGTAAATCAAAAAGAACGCGCACATTACCGATATGAGCTGAGATTAACTGAGATCTCAGTCAAAAAGAACACACCTAAATAAGAGATTTTGTAGATGGTAAGGGATTCCCTGTTTGTATACTTCGTTGAAGTTCTTCATGTACAATTTCTTCATATTCCTTTTGCATTTGCTAATAAAAAAACAGTAATAACATAATATCGCACATCCCATTCAAAACTGTATTAAATCAAAATATGAAAATTTTTCAGGAGAAGCAAAAGAAAATTTAAGTTAATACTATACGCTGATACTTCGTTATCGTTAATCTGATATTATTATTTTATTTGGGTTTTGAACAATTTTATTGGTATTCTTCTAAAAACGTTGTCCAAAATTACACATTTGAAATTTGGGCTCAAAATCAAAATTTGATTCGAGATAATACAGTTTTTCCCGGAAATTTCCAGTTCAGGTTAATATTTGGTCTTGTTCGAGATACTGAATAATACACCAAAATTTACTTAAAACATGCTTTTAATGAACTTTGAGGTGAGTTTACATTACTAAAAAACTACGGTTCTAGAAATAAATTCCAGGAATGGAGTAGGTACTGAAAGAAATCTTTGCACATTAAATAGTAAACGACTATTATTAAAAACGAACAAAAACTAAAGTAAATGAAATAAATGGCAAATTGGAAAATTGATCAGGTTATACAAATAAAAGTTAAAATGATGAGTTGTAGAAGTTATGGTAGTAACTCGGTATGAAATTCTTATCCAATTATCCTATTAAGGGATGTGCGCGCAATTAAGCAGAACGTGTCATGGCAGGTGGCGACATCTTAGGTATGAATATTTAATTTACAATAATACGGTTTTGCAGGAGAATGAGTGACATTAAAAGAGGTCTATTTTTAGGATAATCCAAAAAAAAATTTTTTGACATGATACCTACACTTTTGAACGGGATGTGCGATATGCTAAAAAGTAACTTATTTGTGACTTCTTTTTTCTTATTTTTTTTTATTTTTTATTTCGACGTTTCGGTAGCGTTCCAGCTACCGTTGTCAAGATTAACTATTTATAGTATAGAAATAATTTTTTGGTCCCTATCTGACACAACGAAAAAATAAAATCAATTGAAAACAAAATTTATAAGACACTTTTCAAATTCAAGAACGAACTTGCTAACCGTGAAAGAACAATGTTAACACCTAAATACAGTAAACCACCACATTTTTATGGTCTACCAAAAATTCATAAACAAAACATACCATTACGACCAATTTGTAGCACTATTAATTCCCCAAGCAGCAAACTATCAAATCATATATTAAAAATCATTGAACCCCTCGCAGGACAGACAGATTCATACATCAAAAATAGTAATCATTTTTTAGAAAAACTATCAGATTTAAAATTCAACAAAAGCCATTATTTGGTTAGTTTTGATGTAGTTAGTCTCTTCACAAATGTACCGGTACAGAAAGGTCAAATTTTTTCGTTGTGTCAGATAGGGACCAAAAAATTATTTCTATACTATAAATAGTTAATCTTGACAACGGTAGCTGGAACGCTACCGAAACGTCGAAATAAAAAATAAAAAAACATTATTGTGGTTTGATTCCCAAAAAAATAAGAAAAAAGAATAAGTAATGCCACAAGGAACTTATAGAAGATATTATTTGTGACTTACTGAGCATAGTGCAGATACGTTATGGTCGAACACCGAAGTACCAATGGCAGGATACTTTTTCTCTGATACTTTAATTCTACTGGTCTTACAAGCTTCTAACCAAAGAATCGACGTGAAGCTCCTAGCTCCAAACGCAGATCTGCGACAATTGACTGAACCGGCAACAGCGCACAGATGTGCTGGTTTATAATAGTGAATTAGCAGTGAACTATACGGGGGGAATCGAATTCTCACAATAAACAAAACCTATATTGAAGCACTTATTTTATTTAAGTATTAAATCAATGATATTATATATGAAACAAATTGTGTTTTTACCTATAAAACGTTATATTTTAACAGCAAAAAAATGTTTCTCTCCTGTATCTACGTATATTGTTGATGACCATTGTAGTCTTTAACGTGACATATTCAAAAATTACTGACAAACGTTCCAAGGGTGCGAAAAAAAATAAAAATCAGTTTTTTTAAAAAATATACTTTACTTTATTTTCTCTCCTGTATCTACATATAATGATGTCCATGGAAAAAAAATCAGAAATAGATTGATAAACTAATAGTATTTAACGTGACATATTCAAAAATTACTGACAAACGTTCCAAGGGTGAGAAAAAAATAAAAATCAGTTTTCTTAAAAAATATACTTTACTTTATTTTCTCTCCTGTATCTACATATAACGATGTCCATGGAAAAAAAAAGCTGGGAGCTCACACTCGTTAGTAATATTATATATATTGTAATTAATTGATTACATTACTCTACACTACGCTTTACCTAAAAAATAACACATAAGATCTACAACGTTGTTCGCCACTGTGTTTGGAAGATAATTGCTATTTGAATTTTGGAGTACCGTTCGATTCGTGTGAATTCATTCGTACGAACAGAATCCATTCGACGTTCTCGCGAATAGTCGAACGTTCAAAGATACGTCAATTAATTGTATTGTGGTGAGATCTAGCGCCGCGAGTCGAAACTAGATATGAGGTAAAAAAGTAACTAGAACAGCTCAATATCCATATTTGAAGTTTAGTTTCGTCCTAAATTTGGCCTTTTGTATGAACTTTTTCCCTTCCCAAAATATGAAACTGGCAAATATTTTATATTGGTATATTTTGATCATTAAAAACTGTATAAAAATTTGGATGTTGAGATTTGAGAGGTTTCTACAAACAGTCGGGAGGTGTAATGCTTAGACCTACTTTCGGCACTCAAATCTAGATCGCGCTATGATTTGCTATTTTGCGAAATGGTTGATTTTGAGAATACACAATCCATAATAATGCTGTTAGGTTGTCAGCGTTTTGAAAATAATTCTGTATAACGTAAAACCTCATTTCAAATTTCGAAGATGACCCTAAGAGTTTGGTTAAATATCTCTGACCTCTGTGTCTATGTACAGGGTGGTAAATATATCTGACCTCTGAGTATATGTACAGGGTGGTTCGAAACGTTTCAAGTAGAAACATTTCCCTAAAACGCCGGGATACAATAGAAATATAATTTACTAAATCGGATAGATTTTCTCAAGGGTCTTATATTAAAGTGTACTATTGTTTATCGTTGCTAAGCAATCCCTGTATTGTTAGAACACAAAATTATAAGCTGCAATCCATCAGGAAAAAAAGGAGACATCTGTTGGTCTCCCGATAAAAAAACAACTACTTTTACGTACTTGTTTGCATGGTAAATAATTTAGGGATGCAAACACCTCTACAGACGCACATAGATAATTTGACTTATTTGGTTGGAACAATAATGTTGAATTTTATCACCATTTGCAAACGTCCCCTACGTGCAAATTTCTAGAAGCATACAATATCGAATGCAGTAAAAAATAACACTTTCCATATTTTAGGAAATTATTGTAAAATATATGTATAATCAAAAACCCTTCATAAACTATTTTAGTATCAAGAATTAATCTTACGTATTGGTTTATACCTGCTAGATGTTTAAATAAATGTTACACTTCCCTAATCCAAAACAAGTTTCATAAATGGACCTAAGAAAGTTTAACCGCTTTATTGCGATCAACTCAGAAAATCCTTCTAGTTTGTTTCTTGGGGAAATCCAGTATTATTAAAAAAAGAAGAAGCGTAACGATACATAAGTTGTTTTATACTTTTCATGATACTTCTTTTGCAACCAAGAGGAATCAATAAAACTAGAATAACTGAGAACCTCATGTCCGTACGGAAACTGTATTTTTTAGGGTCCAAGTAATGCATTGGTTTTCAAAATTGACAAAGACAAAGCACTAAATTAAACACAATAATGCAGTTTCAGTCTATCGAAAAAGCTATGGACAAAATATTGTTCCATCTTCCTTGTGGTATAATAATTTGGTCTTAAAAAATAAGTTTGTTAAAAATTAATTGCAGAATCTAAAACGAGTGTTCCTCGCCCTTGTCGACATTTGATCAGCTCGTAATCATATTATGCCAACCAAAAGAAAAAGTGGGCAATGGCGAGGAGCACTCGTTTTAGCTTTTGCAATTAATTTTGAAGGAACTTTACACAAAATATTTCTTTATTCACAATAATTTTTATAACAGATATAGGTTATCTAATGTGAAGGGTAGGGTGGGTCAAAAAAATAAACTATTTTTTTTACAACTAATACGGAAAAATGGGTTGCTAGACACCTTAAAAAAATTCTCACCAAATATGAGCTCTTAATTTTAATAGGAAGATCCTCCGCATTGCACTTTTTTATTTTTTTCTAGAAAAAATTCATTCCTCATCATTCATTGATTGTACAGAAACATTTTTTTAAAAAATTTTGTAAGAAATTTAATGCTCTACAAAAAAAGTTTCTTATATTTTTTCCGTAAACCTTACCATTTGAATGATATTGAAGATTTAATTTAAATTGAAATTTTTCGATTATTTAATCAAAAACTCTTAAAATCAGTATACATGAAAGTTTGATGGTGAATATCTTTT
Source organism: Lochmaea capreae (assembly GCA_949126875.1). Lineage (NCBI taxonomy): Eukaryota > Metazoa > Arthropoda > Insecta > Coleoptera > Chrysomelidae > Lochmaea > Lochmaea capreae. Next base: position 10,723,522 of record OX421402.1, on the reverse strand, counting down.
GAACGCTTAATTTAATTGCCAAAACATAAGATACTATTTTTATAGAGCAGTTAATTTCCTACAAAAATTTCTATTGCGCACTTTATAATAGCCATTTCTTGTCGAGTTATAAAATTCATAAACAAAAATGACATTTGATTTAAAATAATCAAATCTAAATCTTCAATATCATTCAAATGGTAAGGTTTACGGAATTTTTTTCTATTGGAATGAGAAAAAAATAAAAAAATTGCGATGCGGAGGATCTTGCTATTAAAATTAAGAGCTCATATTTGGTGAGAATTTTTTTAAGGTGTCTAGCAACCCATTTTTCCGTATTAGTTTAAAAAAAATATAGTTAATTTTTTTGACTGTCTAGTTGTCGAATTATTTTTAACACGTGTCTGATAGGGAAGAATTGAAAAAGTAGAATAACTCTTGATACCGGCAGCTACCGAAACGTTGGGAATAAAAATATCAAAAAGCACAGTAGTTTAATTTCCCATAAAAAATATAGTTCAAATAAATTCATATTTTGTTTTTTTTTTCATGATTATTTCTTAAAGTCATAAATTGTTTCTTGAGGGCTTTTATATTTTCATTAAAGTCGATTCTACATTACTTTGTGAGGTTTAAAAGAAGTAATTGCTGTTAACCGTGTTATTACTTTTGCTTTAAGAGTCTTCAAAGTTTTTAAAAGTTTTTTTTTTAGTTTAATTCAGCTGTTTATAAAATATGACTTTATCATTTTATAAATGTATTCAACTATAGATCTAAACAAATAATTTTCATATAAAACATAATATAGGCAAATAATTATCCTATAATCATGGTCGTTTGAAAATAATAATTTTGTAATTTTATGGAACGCGATATTCGATACATACTTTATTATATTGTGACAGTATTTTTTTACATTCACGTTTCACCTCACCAAGTTGTGTAACACCCTGTGTATTTTGTTGATTTCAAAGTGCTTATAGCAACATAATATATATTTCGTTCCCAACAGAACTTCAAGCAGTTTAGATATTGGTATATTCACACTCACTGGGTATACCGCTTCGCAGTGGTGCTAGATTTGCCAGTGTACATTCATCAATTGAACTCATCCTGCATTAGTTCAAATTGTGTTTTTGAAGGTGTGTTTACATTATTTAGTTTATATATGAAGTGATTGATTAACATTTGGATTTTAAAACTGCAGATTAAGTAGCGATATTTCGGTAAGTTCCTCTTCACGTTCGGCGGCCTATTGCCCCAATTTTTATTCACCGGTGGACACTTTTTCTCTGACCGTAAACAGTTTATTTACTACTTAAATTAAGTGTATTTCAAATGCATCTTGGTTACGGTGTTATAAAAGTGTCATCGCTAAACGACAAGACATTTTATTAAATTAATAAAATAAATTCATACAATGTTTAGTGAAGAAAAGTAACTTTAATGGAGGGAAATAAAATTAATGAAAATATTTGGAGTAAAATCTAGAATATAATAATTTGCATAAAATCAAAGGTAATCAGACCTCAATGCAGCCCTGTAAAATTTTTTTCCCAATTTGGAAGTATGAAAATACAGATTTGTTAGTAATATAGATAGCGTTTGATGAATAAATTAAGTAGCAAAGACATTTGGAATTGATTAATTTTGGATTTAGTAATTTTTTTATTTGGCACTAAATACATAGTTGATATACTTACCTTCTTTTCTCGGTTAATATTTAAATTAAGTTTGTCAAAAACAGTTGGTACCTACGATTAAAAAATATATATTTTAACAGCAGGTTCTGCCTAAGATATTAAACTCTTTTTCTTAATGTCTACTAATCATGTTAAAAACTGCTCAGTCAAAAATATGGTTACCCACATTTTCAACGCGAGAAGCTTGTTTGATGTCTTTATTGTCTGTACCAAATTTTAAACCAATATTATTAATGAATGCAATACAATTGTCAATTTAATACCTGATATTATATTCATATTATTTTGCTGGAATTAAGTGTATTAATATAAATAATTGTTTTACTGTCTATTCTAATAATACATATTCACTTGAGTTTTTACAAATAAACTTCACACGAACGATTATTCAAAATAATTCTACCAAAGTATATTTGGTTTATTATTTTTATACAAAAACAAATGATATTATAATTGTGTTGATTCCTACTAAGCAAATTTTCACTTAAGTAAGAATTTTGTGTCTGTCTACGAGGCCAAAATTTCCAATTCTATATGAACTCAGTTAATCAGTCACATTTTTTTTTTCAACTTGTAGATAGTGATACACCTGAAAAACGTCACGGAATCTATTTTCTGACATCAAAAGATGAAAAAATAATAAATAAAGTGAAACTTTTGGCCACTAAAAATAAACTTGCTTCGTACCACTTTTAAAAAGAATGATTTGGAACTGATAGGTCTTGGTACAATCAATATATATATATATATATATATAAATTAATGTGGCTCCTGTAATACATCATTTGAAAGGTCTTTTAATAATGGATTTAGCAGTATCAAACTTATCTGACTAATTCACACATTCTTCTTGCACATTACGAATAACTAATAGCTTCCGGAGTAATTCTATTAACTTCATCTCTAATTCGGTCTTGCAACTCCTGTAGATTTTGCGGTTTATCTACAAAAACCTTCGATTTTAAATAACCTTATCGAAAAAAATCTAGAGGTGTATGATCTGGAGATCTAGGGAGTCACTCTATTGGTCCTCGTCTACCAATCTACCTCCCAGGAAAACACTGGTTTAAAAACTCGCGAACATCACGTGAATAATGCAGGGTTGTTGTAACCAGATAATATCATCTGGTAAGTTAGGATTGTTAGCGTTTGGAAACATGTTCGCAGAAACTGGACATAACGTTTCCCTGTAAGATTTTCTTAAAAAAATAAAGACCAATAATTGTGTCATTAATTATTCCCGCCCAGACATTCACCTTCTGATGGTGTTGAGTATGACCTTCAGTCATCCAGTGAGGATTATCATTAATCCAGTATCTGCAATTTTGACAAAATGTTGCCTCATCAGAAAACATGATTTGTTTAATAAAACGAGGGATGCGGTTACATAAATCCCTGCAAAATCTCACAAAACTGCATACGGCGATCTTAATCATCATCGTTGAGTATTTGATGTACCTGGATTTTGCATGAATGGTACTTTTCGTATTTCAGAATATGTAATACCGACCGTTGAGATATCCGCTGCAATTTGGCTTATCATGAGTATCATGAGGATTATCTTCAACACTTAATACAACATCAAGTTTCTCGTTTTCTGATACCTTAAAACCTCCAGCATTTTAAATAAGTATTTTTAAGATGACCAGACTGTCCAAATTTTTTCTAAATTTTACTGACTGTTGATCGGCTGATATAGGTCTGTCTGGGTACTTTGCATTAAACAAATCGCATACCTGTTGCTGAGTTCACATCCTATAAAAATTTTAATTTCTATGCGTCGAGTTTCACTTAAAGAAGCTATAATTTACTTTTAAGGTTTTTTACTTGGAATTCGGTGTATCGATAAAACGTCAACAAACTGATATTTTAATTGATATTAGGCAGGCAACTTGATTTTTATCGATTAATAGCAGCTTGATTTTTGACGATTCATTGCTGTTGGGTTTTTCTTCAGCTTTGTAATTTTTTAACTAAAATAAAAGATAAAGTTTATTAAATACCAAGTGTGTCATCTAAAATATATTGAACTACAACAGCTTATTGTTAATAATTTTTAAAAGTAGTAGCAAATTCTCAAACTGAATAAATAAAATAAATTTTTATTCACTCCGTAGAAGTAATAATTGAACAGCTATGCCATTACTGAATACAGTATTAAGACCCACATTTCAATTTAAAAAACTAACAATTACGTCACCTCGTCAAAACTGGTGACGCATGGGACGCATGGGATTTTTGTAAAAAGTATATTGTTTTCTTTAACAAATACACTAATTATCAGAAAGAAATGATACGTATAAAAAAAGAAGAAAATACTGTGAACGATAAATAAGATATCAAAAGCTTAAGTAAAATTTATCATAATTTAATAAAATAACAATTTAATTATCAATAACTACACATTTTTCTCACCTATTATTCAAATATTTAGTTTAGTTCTGAAGTAAGTATACTTGTATAGTTCTTAATGTATTTTCCATAGATTTATATTTATACATAACTAACCAAATTCTTTTGGACCTTCACCTTTATTTGTACATGTTTTTTTAAAGGTAAGCATTAAATATGTGTTTTATTGGTAAATACCTCATGCAATGTTAAAGTTGCTTTCCTTTATGTAGACAGGTTCTGTGTAGGAAACATTTTTGGTTAAATTGACCAGAGTGAATCACACACAAGAAGTAATGAATTCACTAGATTAAATGTCATGAATTAGTAGTCTACAGTATATGGTTAAAATGTACCAATATTGCAATCAAAGTAGTGATAATTTAATGCCATCTCTACTCTACATGAATCAAATGTTCATACTTCAAAACAAAATGCTATAGAAAAACAAAATGTATAAACAATGGGATCTGTTGTTTAAAAAGTCATTGATGAAAAATATTGGAAGTAGTGAACTTTACCTTGAATTGTTTCAATTTTCAGAGCTACATACCTACATATAATAATTTATGCTGTTAGGTAACTTGAACACAAACTGTTTTTGAATAATTAATTTTGAATTTCGACTTTTTTCTTTAGGAAATTAATTTATCTTCCTCCACTATACTATCATGCAAATATAATTTGAAAAAAAATTAATTTTAAACTGAGAGTAAACCTAGAATTAATTTTGGGTTAATTTCGAGCTGTGAATATCTCTCTTAATTAAGAAACTTTTTACCTCTTATGAAGATATTCGTCATGTCCGTCCCTAACACTGTATTATTTAGTCATTCGTTCTCCAACGGGAATATGTAAATTGACTATTTGCATTTTGCATATTACGGGGGTTACTAGAAACATGCTGATTGTACCCACGAAACATTTAACGTTTAAAATTCACTCATCAAGATTACTTTAGTCTAGTTGGCGTTGCTTCATTTAAACCTAAACCAACACACAACTCTCAAAAAAGTTTTCTCTTGGGAACTGGGAAATATGTTTAGGCAGTAAGACCCAAAGTATTGAGACTCTATTCGGGGTTTCCTAATAAATCAATTTTAACAATTAAAAGTGTATATACTACTAATTATTAAATAAAATCACCATATAATATATATTTCTGTTGTGTAATTTGCTATTTATTGATTCTATTTAATGTTTACTAGTATATAAGGTTGAAACAATTAATTAGAAAAATCTGTATTCAATATTTCTGTGTATAGCGAGAAGATCAAGGTTTACATCGCATTTTTTGTTAACCATATAAAGCAACTGATTGAAATCAAAATATTATTTCAAACAAATAAACTGAAATTATTACCTGCGTTATTATCTCATGACAACCTATTACCTCAGACTCATTGTTTTAAGAACCCACGATAATTACAAAACGTTATGTTTCTCTTATAATAATTAATTCATGTTAGTTTTTACAGTAATATTCGAAACTAATCTCTCTGTAATACCGCATCACTGAATTTTTGATTTCATACAATATACATTTTATCAACCAGTACTGTTTCAGTGTAAATATATTGGTAATTATAAAATTGGAGCAGATCTATTGGTTAAGGGTGTATTCTGGTCTAGAACGTTAAATTCTAGACATTTTTCACACTAAAAAAAAGGGAAAACATTTTAACTATCCATTTTTTTATATGATTTTTATTGACCTTTTGAGAATATAAAAAAAAAAAAAAAATTCGTCGAATAAGCCGGTGAAATGGGAGCTACAAAAAAAAGGTGCACCTTGGTTGACATGATTTCAGCCCTTGTAGTAATCTGAAACAAAAAATTTTAGAAATTTTCAGTAAAAATGTCGCTATCGTTTGGATCTCAGCAAAAAAAAGAAAATTCACAAAATGGCGTCGACATGAAAAAAAAGTTTTTTTTACCCTCCTATTTGACCTTTGCAAAAATTTTTATACATATCTACATATGATCAAAATCTCTGTCTCTCGTTTCTTCATAATAATATATAATTTTTTAAAAATACGAAATTTCCTATGATCTAAGGCTCTCACGATAGAGAGATATATAAAGATTTGCACCAAATTTCAAATGAATCGGCGGGGTAGAACTTGAGATGTCATGTCAACCAGTTCAAAAAAAGTAGTTTCGAGAAAAACGAGCAAGTGGTTTGAGAAACAATTCCAGTAGAATAATAATAGATAATAATATTTAATACTCCCTTTGACAGTCTGACAGATTAGATGTCGCGTCACAAAATCCACTTTATCTCCGAAAATAATAAGAATTCTAGACCAGAATACCCCCTTAATAAAATATATTATAATTTCAGAATTGAGCTCAATTTTACTATTTCTGATATTATGCTGGTCCGGAGTTTTTGTGATAATAGGTTTCCTCCAAATCCCAAAATTTTACATTCCACGACGACTTGGTAATCCTACCAACCAAAAGTGAGAGTTTGCGTTGTTAGGAATATACAATGTGTGCGTCTTTCTCACGCCTCAAAACCCTTGTATTTCGACAGAAAATGTCACAAGAACTTTTTGATCTTAAATTCAGATATTTAATTTATTCAGAGTATATTCTAAGCCAAATTTACAACTACTCAAATGCACATTATACGAAAACTAAAATTAAAAAAATAAAGGAAATCAGTATTCTACAATTTTATATTTTTGTAATAAAGTAAAAAAGTTTTTAAAAGTATTATCATTGTATTACCATTAGTACTTTTGTTGAATAAATATTGTTTTATTTTTGAGAGTGTAGACAAATTTTATTTATTCCATTAAAATAGTATAAAATCTATTAATTACAGATTTATTATTTTCTTGCAAATTTTTTTTAAATCATTTCTATACAATCACCCATTCTGAATTTTAGAACTAACCTTTTCCATTTAAACTAACCAACTTAGGTACAACTAACCCTTACGGTCTTACAAATAAACCTGTTATAAAACATTATACTGAGAATAAATCAAGAATAAGAAAAATGACCACCAATACACTCGGAATAACTTGAGAATATGTTATACTCAGTATAAGTAGTGACCCAAAAGTTATACTGACCCCTACTCTTGTTTAACTGTGTTATAACCTAAAAGAAATTGACGTTTTTTTTCTAATACGGATTGTCCAACACGTGAGAAAAATGTTTTTGAGAGCTGTAGAAGCTGTTGAAGAAGTGAATGATATAATTAATATGGAAAATAGACGGGAAACGGATTTTTAAAATAATTCACTACTCTGCGTGACTGCTAATACAAATGACACGAATGTGGATAAACAAATTCGTTGTTCTTTTTTTGCCCGTAAATGCGTTTGTCAATCGCATAGAACGTCAGGAATATGACAACTTTTCTTGAAATTTAGGGTGTTTTATCTACTTGTGTGAACGGCTACGACGTTGCCAAACTATTATTTTGGAATAAAAGGAGAATAGTTATAACGATGTTATTCCGAGTTTATTTGTGGAAGAGTTATACTTTCCTTATACTTGTTATAACTATTCCTGACATACAAGTTCGGTATAACCTATGTATACAAGCTTTTTTATTAGTAACACAGTTAGAATATATCCTGAATTTATTTATTATTCATGAAATGCATCAAATGCTGGGGAATAAGTCTACATATACATTCTTATTGTTGTGTACCTTAAAATAAATTTTTATATCATTTTATTATACATGGAACTATTAAGTCGACAATTAATTAATTAATTGGAAACGTGATAAGTTGGGGTTAATGACTATTTTTATTTTTCTATAATCTGAATGTTTGGGTTAAATTGTTTGGCTTGAATGTTTGAAAACAGTGTTATTTATTTATTTAGTACATAAAAATATTTTCAATTGTAAACAATTAAATCACCCGAGTAATTAAGCGAAATAAAATCAGAAAAGATACGATATTGAGGAAGTGGCTTCCTAACTAAAACTTTTTAGTATTCTTTTTTTTTACTTTTAATTGGGTTGTCTGTTATTTTTCTTTGTTATTCTGTCGTTCCAATTCTCATCATGTGTCACATTTTGTATGTACCTCAGCTTCGGCATTTCATTGTCTTTTATTAACTGACAACAGTGTCTTTTCTTGATATTTGACAAAGCTTATATTGTGATAATAGACATTTAACGTTTTTTCACTCTTTCAATCAATATTTATAAACAAAAATGATTATAAATACATGTATCCAAAGAGTAAAGTATAATAAATATTTATTAAAAATATCCAGCAAGGTTTTCTTCTTGTCCTTATTAAAATAAATTACAATGTGTTTTTCCTCGCTCTGTATTAAGATAATAAGAATGCATCCTTTTTCTAAATTAGTGATTACTCTCAATAACAGTATATGTTTCTTATACAAGATTTGTAATATCACCTTCAAAATCCGATTAATTTTCTTATGGTAATTTAAGATTGAAATAATTGTTTTTTTTATATTTTCGGGATCATCAAGGTGTATTAGTAAATATTTCGACAAAATTTAGAAAATTATTAATGTTGTATATTATTCTGCGGAAATAGAAGAGCCCTCGTACAAATTTGTCACAACCTTGATGACAAACCATATATTGTTAAAAGTGCATGCACATAAAAAACCACTGTTAATGTTACCTATACCATTGAATAGATAATACTTATTAAATTAAATTGAAGGTAAACTCATCTCCTGTTCAATAACGCTGAATATGTTGCATTCCTTTCGTTTTCAATTGTTGATTACAGTGTGAGCGTAACTTACGTTACCATTCCAAGGATATTGCCAATTTTATATCACTCATCATTGATCCTAGCTGGCGACCGCAGGCCTCGTTTAGTTCTATCAATCAGGCAAACATTTTTTAAATTTTGATGTAGAGTTAAATTTCAAAATATACGGGGTAAATGTAGGGTTACTATAATATATAGGTAGTATTGTATTGTATTTCGGGTCACCGTACTATATACTGCAGAAGAAATATATAGTACGCGAAAATACTATATTTCAATACAATATAGATCAATGTTTATATTTTGCAACACGAATGACTGTGAGACAGTATTAGAAGTTCTAAATTTACAAGCAAAACGTAGTATAAAAATGGATCAACTTTATTTAGAAATAAATATAATGAATGAAATATTTGCTAAAGTAAAAAATTCAAGTGATTTTACTGACAAAACCACATCCCAAAAATGGCAGCGTATTTTAAAAAATACAGAAAATAAGTTACAAAATTAATTCTATTTTATTCCCGTCATTTCGTCATTCACAGAAAGGATATTTTCTATTATGAATTCGAAATGGCGTGAAGAAACAAACAGAGCAAGTATATCTAATGAAAAATGAGCTTTTGATTTATTTTAATTTAAAAATTGACTGCGATAAAGCTTATGCCAGTTTTATTGAAGAAAAAAATTGTTAAAGAATGCAAGAAGTGCAAAAAAATATAGTTTTTATAAAAAAAAAGACTATTTTTTATTCTTCCCTACTATATTTTTTTAAACGTACTATATTTCTTATAGCTTTTTTTTTAAATACTATGTTCAGACCAAAAAATGTTGGCAAACCTAGGTAGATGTGAAGGTGTTTTTACTCGAAATTTGTCACACCCTGTAAGATGCAGTAGCTGCAACAGGGGGTATTACTAACTACTACTAATTTAGCCAGGCGAACCTTGGCCAAGAACAACTCAAACCAAGGTTCCGGCACTGAGGCCACTGGCGGGCCCATTGTGCCATTCCTACTACTTATGCATCCATGAAGCCGAGTCCCTCGATGAAGGACTCAATCCTCTTCAGTGGATGCCTGCTTATGTCCCCAGGGGCTGTTAGGAGTCCTGCTAACTGCTTATTTTCGTTATGATCTTGGTTATTAAAGAAGCCAATGGTATAAAAATCAGATTCCTCCCCTGTGACCTACTCTTGCCTAAATAAATGAGGTTAGTAAGAAAAGGATGATGCATCATTGTATCGAATTTTTCTTGTAGTGCAGGTAGAAGATCTTGGAGACTGACAGGCAAAGCGTGCCGGCAACGAAAGCGTCTTCGTAGCTGGTCCCAAAGGATTGAGAATAGGACTGCAAGCTGGCCAAACCATTGGTCGAGAATTTTTGCACGTGACACCTGCCTTTGAAGGATTTGCTTTAAAAGCGTGTAATTTATTTAATAACAGAGACAACATGATTAGAAAGGATGGTGCTACACCCTATGGAGTGTTTAAAATTTCGGGTAAAAAACATCTTCACATAAATGTACCCCGAATATTTTCGAATTTAGCTCAACATCAAAATTTCAAGCACAGTATTGCTACAGAAGAATTGATTACAATTCACAAGAAAATCAAATAAATAGTTCGAGAGATAACCACTTTTGAAAATTTGTCAAATTTTTGGTGACCGGATTTTTTTGAAGGTCAGTGAATATCGTGTATTTTTTTTGTAGTGGGTACTATTATTTTGACTTCTGTTTTATTAATATTTTACTTTTTACCCTTACAAGATGAGTTTATTACGTCAACCGCCTTGTTAAGTATTTGTATGAAAAATTTTCTAGATCGATCCTGACAACGGTTCTTTCAAAAATTGTAAAATATTATTCATAAAAAGGAGCAGAAGGAAACCGTCAACACATTGAAGCAAGGACCTTAAAAGGTATCCCTTAATTGAATGAATTTTGGCTACAGAAAGACTTGAATTGGCAGTGAATTCAAAAAGCTGGTTGATAATGATGATGTCTTAAAAAATATATTCATTTTAATTTAAAATTTATAAATAAATTCAAGCTATAGAAATAAATTGGTAAATATATTTTTTATTTCATATTTCGAAAATATATTTGTAATGAGTATAAAAAGATATGGAAGTAATAAAGGTTTAGTTGAAAATTCGAACTAATTTAAGAAATTACTTAGTTGCCAAGTAGTATAGAGAAAGATGAAGTGTTATGTTTTTAATACAAATATTAAACAAAGATACCTTAAATTGATTCTTCCTGGATGGCAAATGTTTGACCCTGGTTAAATAATCTTAAATTTTTTAGAAATTTCGTAAAATGGTATTATTGTGTTTGGCATATTCTTAAGTGTGAATAAATATGTGTAAATTAATTTTTTCATCATTAATATTAATCCAATTATCACGTGAACTGATGTGATATCGGTATTCAGCAGGTTTTTTTCAAAATTATAAGTTTAACTATTGCAAGACTGGCGTACACTCAGCCTATCTGGAAAGTCGTACCTTCATCTGCTTCTTTTTTAACAAAGTTGACGAGGACTTCATTTTAGTTTAATAAATCTTTAACGATATCAAAGAGCAGTAATGTTAATATGTAAATAATATTTTTTTATCGGTCAAGGACTGCTACATAAAGAACAATAATCAGTGAATTCAGTATGTGCTTTGAAATATTTATTTCATCTTACCATGGCCTTCTTTTAATGCAGTGTATTTTACTTTTATATATTTTCGAGGTAGGAATCATTTTTTGATTCCTCGTGAAATTTAAGTTGAATTCTAAATTAGAATAATTAAAATATTCAAATAACTACATAAAAAGACAATTAAGGAATAGGAAAATAATGAATTACAAGAATTAAACAGTATTTGGTTAAATCCATTATAAATAATTCTTTATGCGATATTTGTAGTACCGATGAATTATACAAAAAGTGATATAATAAGTCACATAATCAAGAAAAACAATAAATCGTTGAAGTTCCGCAAGAATTTGCAGAATACAAGGCTGAAGTCATAAAGCTTGGGTCACACAAGTTATTTGTTGAACTATTGCCAATAATCATCAAGGTTTTTCTGTAGACTCCGTACATATTGATTAAATAAAACTAAATATTTAAATATAACTGATTTCGAAGGAAAAGGTTGAATTAATATTCCTCAATACTGCATCCAGTCGAAAAGATTTATTGTTTGTTTGGCATTGCTTAATGATATACCAATGCTAGGTCCTGGTCAGTTAAAGTCGCTCACTCCCCGATAATACCAGAGACATTTTGTGGAGTCTTATTATTGAGGAGAGCTATTTTTGGCAGTTTCATACCATTTTTGACTACACGACAAGAGCTAAGTTATTTTAAAACCTCTTCGCTATCCTAGAAAATTTTTATCGGTCTCGTAAAACTCTGCCTGGGATAGGTGCGTGGGGAACTGAGCAAGTAATATACCTGTTTTATGTCTGTGACCGTATAAACCTGCAGTAGAGCTTGAGGATATTTTTGAGCCATCTATATACCAGCTAGTAGTTCCTCCTTTTGAAAGTCCCAGCTATTTCTATTTGGAATTCGGACTGCATAAGGCAGTCGTAGTTTACTGTTAGAGGAATTATATCAGAGGTAATTCCCTAAATACTGCGACTTTCAGTGCCACCAGCATTAGTTTGATTTGACGTGTGGGCTTGTGCTGCCCACTATTGGTATATATACCACCCTATCCACCAACTAATTGAGTGGTAGGTAAGTAATTCCTCTCCAAACTGGTTCTTCAGAGTCTAATGAGGATAGGAAAAAGTGAAGTAGTTCCAGTCCGTTTTGAAGCAGAGCTGAAAGTATTCAGAGTATTTACAGTTAAGCAAAAGAAAGGTCATTGCCTAGTTAAGAAGTACTTCGTATAAAGATTCTTAAAATCGGCGGTTGAATTTCTGAAATGACTTTGGTACCTTTAAAATAATACAGTTAACTTGTTAAAGCTTATCCAAATAGATACATTAGTTTGTTATAGAATTCTGTTGTCGGCCCAATAGATTATTTCTCTTTTTCTTTATCCATTGATTTTTGAGAGTCACACTGTAAATTTGGAATTACCATTACTTAACAGTAAAACTTTAAAAAGCATTTAGGTAGAAGTAGAACGTTATTAATTTATTTTCCAACGTCACCGTGAGGAAAAATTTAATTATGTTGTTTGTAGATTAAAATTATTTAGATTTCAATAACATTGATTATAGTTATATGTGTTATGAGTTCGATTCAACAATAGTTGTTTAATTCTTAAAGAGATAAACAAAAATATTCAGCTTTTGTTATACTCATGTGTGTATGGCAATAAAAAAAGATTAATATGTTTTATATATCACAATGTCCCCATTCGAATAACTGATTATGATTTACCTTGATATCGAAACTGGCATTTTCTAAGAAGCTAATCATCGCAATTATTTAAAAAGAAATAAATAAGATACGACAAATAAAAATGTCGGAATTCATTATTCAGTTAAGCTAACAGCAATTTCAACATTACATAAATAAATTATAACTAAAAGACACGCTTTATAGGTAATCGAACTAAAAAGTAAAAAATAGTTATTAGTTCGCTTACTTATAAAGCGTGTTTTTTAAATTTTAGTTCGATTTACTATAAGGTGTGTTTTTTTAAGTTTTTTTGAAACTCGATGCCAGATCAAAGTTCTGTTTCTTTTTAAATGGAACACCCTATATTTCACCACTGTATTGTATAGTCATCGGTCCTTGACGAGTGTGCAAAATTTCGAATTAGTCTGAGCGTTTAAAGTGGATAAAAAATTAGTTTAAAGGTTTCGTTACAAACAAACACACACAAGTGAAAAGTGACGTTTTATCATATAATTAAGGGAATTAATAATTATTATTTTTTATTTAATTAAAATTGTCATCGGTCCTTGACAAGTGTGAATTAAATTTAAATTAATCTGAGTGTTTGAAGTGGGTAAAAATAAAGTTTTTAAAGGTTTCGTTACAAACAAGTGAAGCTAATATAAAGCGTTTAAAAACAGCAAAATGCTTTTGTTTTGTTTGTGTGAATGGATTTTTTAAAGTCACGCGAGCTACTATACATGAATGATTGATAAATAATTTGAAAATTGTTACACATATTTTCTTCACCAAAATACTATTTTTTGTTGCTGTCGCTCGAAACCAGTCTAACTTATTATACTTAAGTGGATTTGATTTAATTAAACATTTTCAAAAATTTCTTTGTGTAATAGTCATCATAGTCATCACGTCTCGGGCATTTGCATACAACGACTTTACAAAAGTTTCCCATGCCATTGTATTAAAAATATAATATTGCATGAGTAACAGATAAGCCATTTTTACAGGTGTAAAGTGAATGAATCATGCACTAATACAGAAAATATTTTTATTATTGTTGAACTTTTTTTGTCTCTCCAAAAGTCCTCCTTCAATAATTAGTGATCCAATTTTTCTTGTGTTGTATAATATTGTGTTTGTACTTAGCTTGTTCCTATACTCGTCAACCTCTCGGAAAAAAAATTGTAGGATATAACCAAATCATACATTTTTTTTCATTAAATAGGTATATTAAGATCCACTAGAAACTGCAACTGTTTTAGTGGGCATGACCTTTTTTATTAAGAAATAGACAAATTTTGATTTTTTCTCGAATGAAAGTTTTTTCATAAATTCAATAAACTCTTTTTTTTCTTTAAGGAAGAAAGGCCATGATCACTAATAAAGGTCGTAATTTTTGTTTTCATAACTAGAATGAAGTATCTAATAGATCTGGTTGGGTTCCATCTGGCTATAAGCTCATAAAAAACAACACAATTTTAGGTGTTTTCTGCTACAGGCCAGGTAAAAATAACGTTTGAGTACTGCTGAAATTTCCGACGAAAACAAAACCTTATCGCTATAACTTTATAATCCGAAAGTGGTGAACTATAGTAAAATCGATTCAACTGTCTTCTTTCATAAAGTTTCTTTTTACTTTGACACGTTGGCTGACCTAATGATATTTTTCCTCTGACCATTGCAATCCCTATTTTAATTTGCATGCCCATGTATAGTTCGTAGGACGTTATGATAATTTGAATGTGGGTCATAAAATAATTTTGGTAACATTAGCAAGTTAGCTGTCTATACTGCTTCTGCTTCTAGTAATGAAAAAAAATGGCTATAATTGATTATAATAAGAAAAAACGGGGATAGATTTGGCCTTTACATTTTCTACAAAACAAACTGAAATATTCACACAAATATTTGAAAAATCAAAATAATTTTATAATTCACGATTACGATCAATTCTCGGTAGTGTTTTCATGTTAAAAATGTGGTTACCAATCCGATAAATTTAGTTTTTTAAAAACATTTTTAGCGTTATAGTTGTACTATGCACTAAGTTTTTCTATTGTTTCTAAATAATTTACAGTATTTTCATGTACCTATAACGTAGTTTAATTTACATAATTATCAGAAAAACTTACTGCATTATGTCAACCTATTCCATTTAACTTATTTATTTAGTATAAACGCTATTGATTTACAATCGCCATTTTGTTATTTATGTTCTAATTGTTATTATAATGTGGTTGTCAGGTAATAATTAATATGAGATCTAAGTTAAAATTGTTTATACTCGTGCTTTTCGGTATGGAGAAATACCTCAATAATGACGGTTAGTACCAAGTAATCAAAATCAATGTCATGTAACGATATAATTGTAGTTGCAATTATTTACAATTGTCGGATGTCTAGAAAATTGCTCGTGTTAAGACCATATTTTCTTTTTTTACGTAGAGGTCTGATAAACAACATTAGGACTTTAATTTTACTAATTTATCCAGTAGTGGTGAATGATAATTCACTAATAAATTAAGCATTTGAAATAATTCGTTGTTTGTTGCTAGTTTCAGACAGTGATAACTCACATTGTCAAATAACAAAATTATTACATGAAGATGTAAAACATAAAATTGACAGCTTCTATTCAACAAAAAGATAAGAGTTTTCTCTTTTTTTATTGAACCACTTTCGATTATTTCGTTTCATTAAATTTTCTGATTTAGTTTTTGTCTCCTTAAAGCAGCAATTCATATTATGAAATTTATCGAATCATGGGTTAAAATAATTAACTGAGCGTGATATTTACATGGACATGAACATGGATCAGAATCGTTATAATATATTAAACTATAGGACTAAATTAAAATTTCAGCATACTAAATGAAAAAATGTCGTTTAGTGAAAGTACTTTCGATACCACGAAGTAAATTAAAAATACGTGGAGAGACCAAAAAGTTAGCTTAATATTATGCATTCAAAATTGACTGGAGACAAAATTACACTACAGTATGAATATTCCAATCGTAAAAATAAAGTTCAGCCAAATGCATCATTCTAACGATCCCTTAAAGAATATTCAATGAGAAATATGTTTGTGTTATCCGTACATTTTGATTGTTTAGGAATATACAGAACGTTTGTTATTTTTTCATTTTATTAAAACTTCCGAAATAGGTACTCTAGATATTCGTTATGTAATTGGAAAATATTACAATTATTTAACATTCGCAAATAGTTGATAATTGACGGGTAGATGTACTTGAATTTTTTTAAATATGACCGGAAATGTATAAAAAACGTTACAATGATTGTTATTATTCTTGTTACAGCGGAATTTAGGCTAACAAAATAAAAACCAAGAATAATTTTTAAATTTAATACAAAAAATAATGTATTTAAACGGTTTGTTTGTATTGTTTTAAGATTATGTACATAAATTCATTGAATTTAGTGCAAAATATGGAATATGGAAAAAGGAATTATACTTCTACAAAATGTGAAAATGAAACCTGCCTGCCTTGTTAGGTGTACCATACTAAAAATCTTGTTTCAATGTATTTTTTAAAATTTTTTCCTTATTTGGTAATCAGATCTTTTACATATCAAAATATTTGCAGACGAAATAATTTTCTTTTTAGCACAATATGACGATGTGTACACAAAATTTATTCAATTAACAATAGCATTTATTTCTATGATTGAGTTCCGTCGAAATGTTACATGCAGGTGTTAATTTTTTAGGTATGCGCAAATATACATTCAATGACTATTTTATTCGAACATATTATTAATCATTGTACGATTCGTGTTATATTATTAGTAGTATCGATCATTGATAACACCTACCAGTTGTACATTTTCTTTATGTGAGCGATATCCATATTTTTAAACCTGCTACTTGGGAATAAGCAAAGATTGCTAAATACAACAACTTATATTCTATATTAAGGTAAATACTTTGATTTTTTGAACCTATGTATATTCATGAACATTCGGATTATCATTATATTTTCGTCACATTCCCTGGATTCTTGATCAATCTGGATAAACAAAACATAAATTGCTATTTTAACTTTTTCGTTGTTTGGACTTTGATAACATCTATGTCATTCACCAATACTTACATATGGATGCAGGACAACAAAAAAGTAAAATACAGGCGACAGAGATGAAATATTTGAGTAGAATAAGATGTGTAACAAAAGGGGACAGAATGAAAAACATAGATATAAGAAAATACCTAGGAATGCAGTCAACCTTAGACTTTATAGAAGAAAGGCAACTAAAGTTTATTTCATGAATTTACGCCTGTTTCGGATTATCGGCAAAAACTCGACGAGCAGTGTTTAGCTTGTTCAATTCAGTAAGAAGGACAAAAATAAATTGTCCTAGTACCACTTCTAGACACAAATGTAAAACAATTTAATTTTTCCCATTATTGTATTCGTATAAATAAGAGATCTGATTACCAAAAATTAATAAAAAAAGAAAAAAAGGGACAAACATGATTAAAAAGAATAAAATTTCGGGTTTCTAACGCATCAAATATTGGGAGAATTTACTATCGAACCTTTCAGTACAGTTTACCATTTCATTCGATGCTTTTATGACTAATTCGAAACAGGCGTAAATTCGTCAAGTAAACTGTACAATGGTTGGGACATTTACAGCGTATAGATGAAGGAAAACCGATTAAGAGGGACCATGACGTTGCAAAACAAAGTTTTGTGATGTTGCCAGCATGTAGATTCTTTCTATATTCAAAGGACGCTGGAACAGTCAATGTGACAGTAAATTAAATGATATTACGCACGTCTCTTACAGCAGTAAGCAAGCCCCATTCTGGCATTCTCATCAAAAATAACTAATCAAAGATATAACCATCTCTCGGCATTTACTGGTCCATTTCTTGGGTTATTTTAATGCGTTTAGCTACACACTGCAGATTTGCCTAATTAATTAGTAACGAAAATAACTATTTTCCCAACATTGAAAAAATAATGAATTCAGGAGCACCAGAAATATTTGTAAAGACGATGATCGATGTCAATAATATGACATACTAAACCTAACCTCAATTGTGTCAAAACTGCTGAATTTTTCCAATTGATCTTGAAGTTTTGCCAACCCGTAAGCTGAAAGTTGCCCTGGCCATTAAGTATAAATTGCATTTACGGCTGGTAAATTTATATTTACTCTGATATGTAGGAAAGTAATAAAAAAACATCTTCGTCTTTTTATCGTAAATAAACCATATATATATATTTTGCAATAAGTATTATTAAGAACATTGGAGATATTAGCGATCTACGTAAAATCATAAAGGAATTTTATGGAATTAACATTACCGTTAAATTAATAATTGATTAATAAGTTATTCAAAGATATACAATACCTACTAACAGTATTACCAGAGGAGTAGTACAAAATTATATTCTTTTACGCCACCTATCTTGATCGTTATTCTTTCAAATATATTTATTTAGTGTATTATGATATTATCACAATTCTGAATTATTACACTGAATACTCGTAACGGTTTTCTGTTATTACAGTTTTTAATGGAGAGCCTGTAGAAAACACATTCCAAGATGAATAAATACATCAAATTGTTCTTCCTAAGAGTTCTCAAGGATTTGAAGCAGAAAGAACTCCTTCCATTGAAGCTATTATTCTTCATGCATTCATCCAGTAAGAATTTACCAGTTTGATATTATGTAGCTTTTTCACTTAATATACATTTCAGCCATCCTGGTCTTGTATCCTTATTTAACGATCCATATGAGGGAACTGGGTATAAATGTAGAAGAAACAGCCATAATGTCTGCCGTAACTCCAGCAGTTGCAATTCTAATGCCACCTATAGCAGGAATGATAGCGGACAAAATAGGAAACTTTAGGGTGAGAACATATTTGATTTCTCTACACTAGCCTTGTGGAAAGCAAATTTATTATTTTTATAAATATTCGTGCGGTTTAGATCCGCCTCTGTGATAAAAATTAAATGTAATTCTCACAATAAGTAATTACCATGGTTTTATGGAATATTATATAATCCGTATTGTTGTCCGGTTAAACGTAACGCTAGTATATTGTTAATACTAAAACATAACTGTATTTAAAAATAATTTGTATAAGTTGGATATTTTTAACATTCAGCGAAAAAAGTTCAAGTAGATAATTATTTGTTTCAGGTACTACTGGCAGGATTTTCAGGTATAGGGGGTGCTGCTGCATTACTACTGTTATTAGTTCCCGTAGGAAGAATAACCGTCACCTATCCAGAACGACTAATTTTCAGCTTATCTTGTGAAACAAACTCTACACCACTTTTTTCTTTGTACCAAGAATATCCTTGCAACCCTATTAATATGGATAAGGCCATGGATACTGAGTTTAAATTGGAATCTTGCGGTTTTGCCTGTCAAGCTGTTTTAGGTGAAAACTACACTAAAACAATTATGGATACAAAAAGTTACGACGTACAAATTTATGACATTCCAAAAAATTCAACATTGCTTTACACATATACACTTAGTGAAGATGACAGAATCGAACCTGAATCGGTGACAAAAGCAAGGAGTAAAAAAGTTTTGAAAAATAACGAAAGATACAGAACTTCCATAAGAAAATTATCTAAGAACTCTTTTTATTTTCCCACAGTCTCCATGTATAACTTCTCATGTAATTTAGGAGATGAAAGTAAAATTAGTTGTGTCTTAGGGAGTAGAGACCAATTTGATGGCTTTCAGAGAATGAAAAATCCTTGGAAAGCAGGGATTAAATATAGTCCACCTGATCACAATGATTTAGACGAAAACAGACAGATTTACAACATTGAGTACGTAAATTCGAAGCAGCAAAAAAATATTACTTGCCTAGAAAATACAGGAATGTCAGGAAAACACATTTCAGTAACAATTCCAATCAATTCCAATGAATCTACAGTCAGACATCTTGATCTAGGTAGTTGTGCGCACAGATGCTTAGCTACAGCCGAAAGACAAAACGTCTGCTCAAACCCAAAAATTTCTGTAGAACTAGACATGAAAGTAACTTTTTGGTCATATCTTTGTATTCGCGTTTTTGTTGGTATTATCAGTGGTACTGCTTTTGCCATGTTTGAAGGTGCTGTCATAGCTTTATTAAGAGAACACAAGGCTGATTATGGTCTGCAGAGGATTTATGCAACTATTGGAGGCATGATAAGCTCACCAGTATCTGGATGGATGATTGATTACGCTAGTAAAGGCAAAGGCTATACTGACTTCAGGTAAGTCTTCTTCAAAGGTAGAATAATTCCTATGGAAACGAATGTTTAATTATTTTGGTGTCTCTTACAGGCCTGTGTTCTTTTTATACGCTGCTCTGAAGATGATTAGTGGAATTTTGATGTTATTCATTAATTTAGAATTCAAAAAATCAGCTTCCAGTGTTATCACTGAAGTGATAGAAGTACTTAAGAAAGTTGAACTGATTGCTTTGTTCCTATCTTGCGTTATTTTAGGTAAGTAAAATGACAATAACATAGATAAAAACTTGAAACAACAAATCTTTTTAGGCTGTGCCTGGGGCTTTATCGAGAGCTTCCTGTTTTGGCTTCTAGATGATCTCGGTGGCTCCAAATCTTTAATGGGATTAACAGTAACAGTAGGAGGCGTAGTCGGTATACCATTGCTTATCTTATCTGGACCAATTATCAAAAAATTAGGACATGCAAACGTAATTTTCATTGGATTTATTTTTTATGCAATTAGGTTAGCGGGATACTCCTTGATATACAATCCTTGGTTGTGTTTAATTTTTGAAGCTATGGAATCAGTTACTTTCGGCTTAAGCTTCACCGCTGCTGTTACGTATGCTGCCAAGTTATCTACAGTTACCACTGATACCAGTGTGCAAGGAATGCTTGGAGGGCTGTACTATGGAGTCGGTAATTACATAAAATGAATTCAGTTATTTGAATTTTCAATTAAGAAAATACTTTTTGTTGTAGGTAAAGGTATTGGGAGTTTAATAGGAGGTTATCTAATAGAAATGATTGGTATTCGCCACACTCTTCAAGCTTTCGCTGTAGCAATCTGCATCATTGGGATGATATATTTCAGCTTCTATCACTGCTACATGAAACAACATCCTTCACAAGGTACCGAAATAACCAAGAAAGATAAACCTGTAGATCAATTTGGTGATGTAGCAATGAAAATGAAAGCTGAAATAGCTGATATTCAAGCTGATCTTCCAGTTGTTTACGAAGACGCCATGTGTAATCCTGCTTACGAAACTACGGAAGTAGAGGATGACGATGATGAAACAAATACCGATCAAAATGAACCAAAAATTAATGGGAAAGTTTGACGTACAGTAGTATTAAATTTATTTTACATATATCTCAGGTTTTCTTTATTTAGGTAACTAAGCTTTGCTCCTTTTTACTATCTTTCTTGTTCCTACCGGTGCATCAACTTTATAAGTATAAGCCTAAGTAAATAAAACCGCATTATATAGTATTATTGTAAATTTATTGCGATTGGTTAACGTTATTTTTTATCAGTATTTTTATTTTATATTGTGAAAATTTGTCTGTGTAAAATAAGTATTGTACATTTTAGACACATTTTATTTTATGACAGTTCCTTAGACTATTTAATTTAGTTTTTATTTTTATTGTTAGTTATTATTATTTTTATTTGTGCTGTTTACTGAAGAAAATATGTAAAAGAGAATAAAGTAGATTCTATGAAACGGGGTGATGTACAAGGTTTTGAGACATTTATGATATAAAAGCAATTATTTTTTTACTTTTTTACTTGCACATTAAATGTCTGTTTTTCCTTTCACATACATAGTTTTCAAGAGATTGTGTGTGCGCTGAATAATTGGGATTATCGAAATTGTTCTGTATATTTTCAACATAATTCAGACAATTTTTTCATTTTTTCACTTCGTTGTGCGAGATGCAGGTGAACAAAATTAAACTATATCTAAACTGCCGTACGGCAAGACATCAATATACATTAATCTTTTCATTATTTTCTTGCGAAATAATGAAAAGAATAATGAAAATACCACAAGGAACATATAGAAGATATCAATATATTTATATACACGGGATTCAGGCTTTTAAACTATCTGTGTTAAAAAATAACGAAAGTTATAATTTGCAAGTATCATAAATGTCCAAAAGTAGTTTTTGTGATGACGGAAAAGCATGCTAGGGTGATTAGATTTATGTATCTGTGATACTATATTTTATGTAAAGATGCGACTTATACTGCATCAAACGCACATTATTGTCTTATCGAATATTATCGTAATACTGATGTAGAATTGGATGGGCTGGGATCATTACAGTACGTCATCAGTTATATACGTAGATAGGTATTGCCTGAATAGGGTATGTTGATAGTTGCATAAAGAGAATGTGATATATTTATTTCTATATTGAAAATATACGGGTAAACATCGACCTATCCAACTATAACTGTGAAATGTTTTCTCTTAAAAATATGACACTACCCTTTTATAATAGATTTGTTCCTAGAGCTATTACAAACGATTGGAAACTGGATGGATGACTCATGCCTCTCTTTGAACGGTTTTTATTCATTGCGCGTGAGTCGTCCAGTTTCCAACCGTTTGTGATTGCTCTACAACAAACCTATAATAAGTCGCAGTTTGAACTTTTTGTAAAATCGTAGAAATGACAGGGTTGACTTATGGTGGCTATAAATTGTTTGTTGTTTTTTGATGTCAACTCATACCTAGTCCAATGGTATCCTGATGGAAAGTTAATGAGTATTGGACATGACAATTTTTCATACGTTGATATTAACAAATAAATTCTAGGTATCTTTCATAAATAGTTACATTGTGAAATGTGGTCTAGATCTAGATCATTAGACTACATCTCATACTCCATTTCGTTATTTACTATTTCCTTTTCTTAGTGTTTACTTTCTTTCAAGTCAAATCTCAACCAAATGCATCATTTGTACTATTGATCTTCTCTCTGGGTTAGTGAATATCATAATTACTATTTTATCCTTTTTTAATATTAGTGTTACTTTTCAGGTAATACTTTCGTCAATTTTTTTTCTGTAGCATTGTTTAACGATGTGTTACTTTTTTTGTAAGTATTTTCGCTTCTATCAATTTTTGGTTGGTTTTATTTCTCAAAAAAATTTTAATAATAATATTTGTCTGGAGGTCATTAGAATATTCACTATGTAACTGTAAACTTTAGACAAGTGTGTAATTTCTGTCGGTTCTACATTGGAAGAACTAAGAACATCAGAATAATACACAGTTTCGAAAGTATAAGATGACCTATTATTATTGTTTAGCAGTATGAGTTGATATTTAACTATGTGAATTTTCAAAAATATATTTTAGAATAGTCTTTGTTGTATTTTATTAAAACAAACATACAATCATTCATCCTGTTTTTTTTTTGGACTGGGTTGCAGTGAAGAAATTTAAGTGGAAAATCCACTGTACTTTATATAAAAAAGGAGATAAATGTTACAAAAACTATTATAGACAACTATTATTGATTTTAATAAAATCCATCAGCTTAGATAGCTACTATAAATATAAAAAAACTACTATATACATAAAATACACTTACATTTTCAATACTTTAGTACTAACTACTACGTGTTCAGCCTTATTCTATGAAAAGAACAGGTTTAAAACGAAAGTTTCACAATTATTAACTGAATTTTATTGTTTTTTGCATATTATGTTTCGAAAAAATTCAAAAATTTGTCGTCTAATATATGTTAAGTAAAAGTGATTATTTATAATTCCCGGTTATTATATATAATCCCCAACAATTCTGGTGAATGTGAAAAGATATACATTACTGTCTAGTTATTATAAGCAGAAGGATAATTTAGAGATCGAATGCAAATTGTAAGATTTGCATTGTCCCTTTCTAAGACATCGCTGATACTTCTGACCACCTGAACACATTCTTGGGGTGGTATTACTATATTTGGAGTATCGTCGAGCAAAATAATTTGTTCAACAAAAATACTGAACTTATTTCTGGTATACATACAGAACTCACAATTTCGAATATCACCGCTACGTCTGGTACTCGTAGTTCCACGGTATTACTACTTTACCAGCAAGACATTTACGGTTTGAAACTTTCAACATTTCCTTCGCCTGTGATACTAAACCTTCTCCAGCACCCATTCTTGTTCCTGTTTGCACAATCTCAAAAATGACGTTAGGTATAGAGGCATTTTGTGATGTATCGTTATTGTCCCCATTAAAATTATCTTCTATTACACTGTCGCTTGTTTAGAAGCGTTAATAACTATGTCAATTCTTCAATGCAAACATGTTCGAATGACTCGTTCGTCGATGATGTTTTTAGTACTAATTTTCTGGGCGTCCCAAACATTGCTTCATAAGGATTAAACTTGATGTCTTCATGATATGCCCCATTTTTCACGAATTATACAAAACGTGTAACCCTTTCGACTATTGACAAGTTTGATTGCTTTCCAACCAAAAGCTTGGTATATTTTCTACATTCTGTTCTGCATATTCGACCGTGCCTTGGCTCTGGCTGTGCTTAGGTTTTCCGTGCACAAGTATGAGATCCGTCCATATTGAACAAACCCCAAATATAGTAAAAATATCAATTATATGATATGCAACCTCCTCTACACGTTTGCTCTTTAAGGCACGAAACTGTACGAACTTCGTCGTGTGGTCTTAATAAGCTATAAATTGAGGTTGCGACTGCATATCGACTAGATCAAACTGATAACTTGTCTTGAAATACTATTGGCTCAAAAACAAGACCCTACTTGGATAGGTACCTTCGATTATTTATGACAAATTCCACACAAATTCATGTAATTAATCACTTCCTCAGTAGATATTTTTGTACACTCTTTAACATCCTGATTCTACCACCATGGCTTATTGATAAGTGTGTGTCGTGAATTATGGTAAAAAGTGTAGCTGGTATGAACTTAAAAATTTCAAACGAGATGCCTGTTTTATGATATGAACCTTTAAGTTGTAGTGAATACATAAAAAAATCCGCTAGTTTGATAGTTTGTCACATCCACCAAATTTATTGGTGATTATGAATAATCGCCGGTGTGTAAAATCAGCAGATTAATCACATTTACTGTAACGGATACAGGGTTGGGATTAAGTATGGAGCCAAGTAAATATCTTTTAAACGAAAAGACCGATATTTATGAAAATTTGCAGGTAAGTGCAATGGAACAAAATGCATCTGATGTAAATTTTTTTGTTAATAATATACTTCCGGTTTAACCGGAAATGCCATCAATTTCTTTAATTTAAATGGGACACCCTATATATTTTTACAGATTTTGAAAGAGCTTGTTATTTTGAATTCATACATACTGAATTTACAGTAAAACAATTTGTAAAAACGAGGAATAACTCGCTGTTAGTTGTAAAATAGGTGTACATTTCATTATTTTAAAATAATGAGAAACAAAATTACTTCAAATGTTCAAAATGCTCGCCGTTTACTTGCTGACAATATGCCATCCTATTAAAAAATTCTTGAGTCACTTTTTCCAAGACTTCTCCACGTATTAGTTCACATTCATCAATAATTCTTTGTCTCAATGTTAGAAAACCCCAAAGAAAAAAATCTAATGGGCTAAGATCCGGAGAATCCTCTACGTCCAATCTATCGATTTGAAAAATTCGTATCCAGAAAATCCCTAACCCGTCTATCATAGTGGGGAGGTGCTCCATCTTGTTGAAACCAAACATTTTGTGGTAATTGCCCATTCTGTTGAAGTGCAGGAATAATTTCGTTATTTAGTAGATCCAAATACTTGTCACCATTCAAGTTTCCCTCGATAAAAAAATGGGCCTATAAACCGTTCGCAAAATTCCAGCCGTCGGTCAAAATCATCCTCTGACAATTCTTGAACCAACTGTACCTTATACGGATGATACTTTTCACTTTTTAATATCTTTCCTTCAGAACGTCGACTGATACTATGGTTTAGTGCCAAATTTGTGGTGGAAGTTTAAGGTAATTATTCTTAATCGATTGCAATATTTTGTTTAACAGTTTCGTTCGTTGCAGTCCGCGGTCTTCCAGGTTTTAGCAAAATTTGTATTAGAAAGTTGTAATGTTTTAGTTACTGTTGGGCGTGGTATAGGACTTCTCTCCGGATGCAAATTATTAAAAATATGACACACTTCTTCATGAGTTCTAACACGATCACCATAGCCGATCATCATTAAAATTTCAATACGCTCTTTTTCACTTAATTGAACCATTCTAAATTGTAAAATTTATTTCCGTCAATCAGAATTTGACACTTGGAGAACAAAAGACGTACTAAACAGTTTATTTATTACTATGCATACGAACAACATCAATTAGTTTATCTAAATAGTTTTTTGCTCTAATGCAAAAAACTCAAAGTAGGTTGATTAAAGTGCTATATTCCTCGTTTTTACAAATTGTTTTACACTAAATTCAGTATGTATGAATTCAAAATAACAAGCTCTTTCAAAATCTGTAAAAATATATAGGGTGTCCCATTCAAATTAAAGAAGTTGATGGCATTTCCGGTTAAACCGGAAGTATATTATTTACAAAAAAATTTACATCAGATGCATTTTGTTCCATTGCACTTACTTGCAAATTTTCATAATTATCGTTTAAAAGATATTTACTTGGTTCCATACTTTATCCCAACCCCGTATAGATACTTCTGACTTTAAACTTCTTAGATCACAATTTTTGTTAACACAAGATTTTAACAAAAATATTGACGTGAAGTTCAATTAATAGTGGTAAAAGTAAAATAAATTTAAGAATAAGGCCAAAGCTTCGTCTTTTTATTCTAATGAATCACTTAATAAATAGCAAGAGCATTATTTTGATCACTGGGACGTTTACACTCTTCAAAAATTAGCAGTACGGTTTTTCTGTCTAAAAACTCGAAAAATAGAGGTTTCAAAATCTATTAAAAACTGCTTTGATCCAAGAGACGTAAGCCCTTTATGGTTTGAATGTGAAATTTTTAATAAAATTTTACAGAAAATAAAGTACTATTTTCAATCCTAATTGAGACAATAGAAACACTGCCTTTATTGATGATGACAATAGAACTTTTCTTAATTATTTCTACTTCCTAAATCTGTTTGATTTGTACAATTTTTTTCATCACTACCATCACTACATTCAATAAAGCCATTGCATAATCTATTTTCGGGTAAGCACTCCCCAAGAGGACATCTGTGACCATAACAAGCATCTTTTAGGGTTAGATTGATAGAATTGAACTGTTCGTTGTTTATATTAAATGAAATCCAATCTACGTAGTTAGCTACTTTCGTGTAAACACCAGGCCTGTTTGCTCTAGCACAGCCATAACCATTACTTGTTATGCCTAAAAAAATATATATCTATTTAAGCACAAACTCTTTATTTTGAAGTAGAATAACAGAATCGTGAATTAGATATAGTCTACCGAAAATACTTGCCTTGAAGTGTCCACTTTCCGTTAGATTCTGGACACATAAGAGGTCCACCTGAATCTCCTAAACAAGCATCTCTACCCCCTCGTTCGTATCCAGCGCAAAACATATCTTCAGTGATTCTGTATAGGGACAAAAATAACGTCCTTTTCCTGCATTCAGCTGTTGAGATAATAGGCACCTGAACTTCCTGCAATGTGTCGGCTAAAAAATAAGAACTATATTTGCCTACAAAACATAAAGATTGTATATTAAGTGAGTAAAATATAAAAAACACTTACGAAATATTCTCCCAACCTCAAACAACTGTCCCCATCCCACAACTGTACAAAGCCTACCATCAGTAGGTAGTTGGTTAGGTTGGGGTAAACATACTGGTCTCACGTAATCACTGAAAATGAGAGGAGATTTTAATTGTAATAGGGAAATATCGTTTACGAATCCTGAATCGACGTATCCTGGATGGACTATTATCTTTACGACGGGTTGTAATTGTTCGTATGGAGAAGGAAGTGATGTACCACGCCGAAGAGCTCCTAACCTGGCTACCCAATATTCATCTTGAGCACTACAAAAGTGAAAAAAAAATCATTAATTTGTAGCTTATTTACTAATAATAGTTGGGTATAAAGTTATTAATTTGCAAAAATATTTTATTCATTAGGCATAACACATTTTTGACTACGTCTATGTTCAAAATCACAGCCGGTATGAATATACTTTTATTCAATAAAATGTTATATTTAGCATTTTCTTTGAGCTGAGTATCATATGTTCACTCTGGCAACATCGTACACAACAATTAAGATATACTTTATTTCACGAATTTACGCCTGTTTCGGATTAGTCATAAAAGCATCGAATGAAATGGTAAACTGTACTGAAAGGTTCGATTCTCCCAATATTTGATGCGTTTTTGCCTTTTTTTCTTTTTTTATTAATTTTTGGTAATCAGATCCCTTATTTATACGAATACAATAATGGGAAAAATAAAGTCTAGAAGTGGTACTAGGGCAATTTACTTTGGTCCTTCTTACTGAATTGAACAAGCTAAACACTGCTCGTCGAGTTTTTGCCGATAATCCGAAACAGGCGTAAATTCGTGAAATAAACTTTAGCTAAAGTTGGTCCAAAATCAATATGTTGATTAAAGAAAAAAGTATGCCAATCAAAGCAAAAAGTCCGCAGTGTCAAATTTATTCATCCCTTCAGATCATATTTTACATGATATAGGACAAGTCATAGATAAAACACAAAGAAACAAGATATAAAGGTACAGTTTACAAATAATTAAGTGAAAAAATCATTTGTGACATACACACACTGGTCAATAAGAAATTTTTTTAAATGAGTTTTGAAACGGTTAAAATTGACTATGCTTTTGACGGAGGACGGAAGATGATTGTAAAATCTTGTTCCAGCATAGTAGGCATACTAGATTATACTATTAGGCATTATCTTTTCGAAGAAACGAGTACAATGTGCTATTGTTATCGGATTAACGACTACCTACTGTGGATTTTTCTATTGAATAAATCATGTTGGTGTTAAGTTTAAACGAAATATCTTGGAATGGAGTTTACCTACCTATATATTTTGATCTAATTTTAAGTAGACTTTATTCAGTTGACAAGAAATGAAATTTGTTAAGCAGCTACAGTACTGCCCTGTTAAGCGTAAAAGTCGTATCTACAATTTTTTATGATATTCAGATTTTCGGCTCATCACAACCATAGGAACTTTCTTTCATATATTATTAGAGCCAGAAGTCGAATCTGCTTTATGTGTACCTAACTGTGTATAAAATAAAAAAGTCGTATCTGCAAAATAGGAAGAATTGTTAAGCATAAATGTCGAATCTACAATTGTTAGTACCAAACGTCGTAACTGACATAATAATATGCTGATACGACTTTTTTACTTAAGACGTAGAAAACATAACCTCAATTTTTGAAAACTTAACCATACATTTTCATTTTAGTATGTTGTTTGTTGGTGTAAACATTTACGTTTAGAAGCGTGAGTTATTCAATCGACTGGTATGTATTATTATTCCATTCAATTTTCGGGTAAATTTCAACATTATTCGTTGTGATTACAGCCATGATGGATTCACACCGCGAATCATCGCTTTCAATGAGAGTTTTGCACCAGTTGGAAAAAAACAATCAGGTCCAACAGCAGTTCTTTGGCATGAAGCAGTAACTGGACGTACCAAAAAAGACCTGATAAGTACATTTTATTCCTTTTTCCTATCCGTACGAGACAAAAAGAACATTGTATTGTGGCTGGATAATTGCTCCGCACAAAATAAATATTGGAGTATATTCACATTATTTATGTATATTGTGAATTCTAATGAGGTGTTGCTCATAATAAAATATTTTGAGTCGGGCCACACATTTATGGCAGCAGATTCTTTCCATCATAATGTTGAACAATCCTTTAAACGAGCTGGAAAGGTTTATGACTTTCAGGATGTCGGCTGTCAGAAATGCAACAAAAAATGTTAATATCATTGGAATGCAAACAAACGATTTCTTTGAGTGGAAGGATGGTACCTCCCAATACAAATTAAATAAAATTTCTCCGCGACCATATTTGAAAAAGATGGTTGAAGTAAGTTTTCATAAAGAACAGAAAACCTTAATTTACAAAACTTCTTTCACCGACCAAGGAGGAAGAGAATTGAATTTTTTGAATGCGAAACTGACAAAACTAGGGATTTCAAAACCATGTTTGAAGCAGGGCCCTAGAGGAATAACCAGAGAGAGAAAAACCCTAATTTTGGTAAAACTTTGCCCAATTATGCCTCAAAATAGAAAAGAGTTTTGGGAAACATTACCGACATGTTCCGAAACCGCTGCAACAAGAAATGAAGATTCCAGCGATGTAGACCAAAATACCTTATGACACATAAATTTTTTCATAATATATTATGTGTACTTACCATCTAACTATGTTTGAAATAAAGAATTTTGCCGATTTTGTGCAGATGCGTCTTTTCGTATTAATTTTCTTAATGTGAATATTAAGTAAAAATGTTGTATCTTTCAAAAGTCATATTTGATACCAAGTTCAAGTTTCAGAAACAAATTTCCGAAATTTTTAACAGAAAACTAAAGTGGTTTATGGAAAAAACAGATTGTTAAAGGAATTAAAAGCTTGTGGCATTTGCAATTTTACTAATTGCGCTGTTACTCATAATATTGGTTTTGCTAGATACGACTTTTATGCTTAACAGGGCAGAGTATTTATTACAGAAATTGCTTATTATGTAGGTACTTACTGATAAAAACAATGTCCCGCAGAAACTAACCACCTTTCCGACAAAAGTGTTGCTCCGCATTGAAATTCACCTTCTTTGTACAGTGCTGCTTGCCACGGCCATGCACCTAAGCCAGCATTACCTCCACCAACCACCCTATAACAAACAAAAAACTGTATTAACAAATATATTAAGAAATATCCGATTAGATAAAAGTATACAATACAGTATATAGAGCAGTACTAACTTATAGATGCGAATATTGGACTCTCTCAGCCAGACAAAAAAGTAAAATTCAAGGAGCAGAAATAAAGTATCTTAGAAGAGTGGCAGGAGTAAATAGATAAAATAAGGAATACAAAAATAAGAGATGAAGTGGCAGTACAATCAGTATTAAAATTCATACAACAATGACAACTCAGGTGGTGGGGTCACATCTACAGGGTGAATAACAGGAGGAAGGTAAAGCGGATATATGAGGCAAGAGCACAAATAAACAAAAATAAGAGGAAGGCCAAGACAGACATGGAGCAGAATAGTGGGTAAAATATTACAAGACAGAGACAAATCCTGGGAGGTAGCGTAAACCTGACACCTATAGTTACAAGGGTAAAGATTATATATATATATTTTTTAAAGAAATTATAAAATATTACCTGGCTATATGTTTAACGACTTGCGGGCGTGCTCCACATTCCAACGTCTGACACTCTACTTTGACAATCTTTTTGTCTGTACAATTAGAACTCTTGAAGGATAAACTTGATTTGGTTTCGTTTTTTAATAAATATGTTAATTCAAAATATTCGGAACTGTTACTGTTGTCCAGAGTTTCAGTAACAGTTTTAATAGTAGACATACTTCTAAAAAATAATTACATTTAAAATATATCTACTGTTCACAGTTCTTGTATCACATTGATATATATTTAAAACAAATATTTCTCTTACTGGTAAGTCATGGATTTACACACAGCTTTTCCTAGGTCTGGAATTTGCCAAGCAATATGTGACACAGAAACAACATTTTCAAAATTGTCTATGCAGAGCTTTCCCCATTTTCCGA
Organism: Lochmaea capreae; assembly: GCA_949126875.1. Lineage (NCBI taxonomy): Eukaryota > Metazoa > Arthropoda > Insecta > Coleoptera > Chrysomelidae > Lochmaea > Lochmaea capreae. Next base: position 10,691,528 of record OX421402.1, on the reverse strand, counting down.
ATTTTCTTACCATGAGATAACCTAAGAATTAACAAAAAGTTTTTACTTAGAAGTTCAAATTGTTTTGGTCTAAATTGTTAATTTTTAAAATACAGGGTCTTCAGAAATTCTCCCGTCAAACGCAAACTACAGATACTAGATGTGAATTTATACAGGGTGGCACATTAGTATTTGGAAGTGCAATAACTTAGGATAAAAAATATAAAGAAATGTCTCATATAAAAGTGGTTGTATTTTCGCCGATACACATTTCTAGAATATTTTTAGATATACTGGGTGTTCAGAACACCTGAAGTTTACTTTTTTCTTATATGCCACACCGTCTAATGTATGCGATTTTCAAAAGCTCTATTAGCACGATGAAACATCGATATCAGCAGTTCGTAAAACCTCTCCAATTCAATTCTTCATGTCTTCCTTTGTAGTCGGGGCGTTTTGTATACTTGTTCTTTGACGCAATCCCTCCAAAAATGAAATCCATTTTTGTAAGTTCTGGTGAACGAGGTGGCCATTTATGGGGTCCTCTTCTACCTATCCATCGTACGGGAAATTCATTATTTAAATGTGCATTGATCAGTTGGGTATGGTTGGGTATAGCTACAAGGTACCAAGTTTGTAGTTTGTAAGTAGCGGTTTTTTGAGATATGTTTACAAGACTGACTTAACAGCGCCACCTTCTATGGGCGCTAGGTCCCTCAGAATAAACGATTGGATAAAGCTAAATTATTATAGGTTAGATGGACATAAAATCACATCGAGTATCTGTAGGTTGTGTTTGACAGGAGAGTCTCTATATGTTTCATAAATAGTCTTACCTTCCGAATAGTATGGAAATTCATCTGCTGATTCTATGTCAGATGAAATTGTCACACACTGACGTTCGTCGTCGCCTTGGGGGCAGTCTTTAAATCCGTTACAAATTTTCTCTTTACTTATACATACTCTCGAATTGCTGCATACGTACTGATCAGGACGACACCATTCTAAAAAGGACTATTATCACATCTCTTCTGATACATAATTTTAAATTGCGTCTAAAGATGAGAGTCGCAATAGTTTTTTCATAAAAAAGTATATTTATTTATAATTTTATTTTACCACATTCATTTTCGTCGGAGTAATCCCAGCAATCAACAACTCCATCACAAATCTTTCCAAGTAAATATTGGGATTTGAGGTAATCAGCGCAGTTACAATTTTCTTCGTCTGAGCCATCATTACAATCTATGAGTTGATTGCATTTTGTGGTTTCTGGTAAACATATTCCATCTCCACACATAATTGTTGAATTCGTGCAATCTAAAATTGTTTTAATTTTATTTTCAATTTATAAGTACTTGAAATAGAAACTGATTATATAAAAATGCTATAAAGTATTAATTTTGTTAGTGAAAAAGGTCATAGTGTATGGCGTGCCGTTTTGGAATTTAATAAAATCGTTTGAAAATCGAAAAAATAAATATAGCTTCTTTTCAAAAATTTTAATTCCGTAATTATTCTGTTAATGAATTAAAATTATGTATTTCATAATAATTTTAATACAAGTATTTTCATTATGATAAACATAATAGAAATTGCCCATATAAAATTATGAAATAGGTACATAATGAACGTAGAGGAATTAAAATTATAAAAAACATAAGAGAAATTCAATATACATTATGTATTGAGATTGCCTATACCACTGAAATGCAGGTACTTTAAATCGGATAGTAAATGTATTACCGGCAACACTGTTAAAAAGTGATGTACTATTAGAGGGTGTCATACAGGCCTATTCTGTATCTAAGTGGCAGTCAAGCAACTGACTGACAAGCAGCTGACTGACAAGCAACTTTAGATACTAACTTTTTAACCACTTTCAATAAAATTGCTATTCTGGTAACTACTAGTGGTTAAGAAGAATGATTAGTCACTTTTAAAGTGTAAATCGACCCTACTTTTCCACTAACAAGTCTGACAGCTGAGAAAAGTGAGGTTAGAAGAATATTTTGTTATTAGTGGGGGGTGTTTTATGTTGTTAATCGGGCTATCGTTATTTGTTTTATACGTAAACATTTTATCACTTATTACATAACATGGCCTGGAAGTAGAAACCGTAGGGGTACGGAACAAAAGAAGTGTCACAACAAAATGTCATGGTTGACTTTGTTAGCATAAATAAAAAATAATGCAGATCAGAGGAGATAATTTAACAGCGTGGCAAACAGTGTCCAATATATTGAATGAGCTATAAAGACTGAAATGGATTGCTCTGATCCCTTAAATTTCTCTGAATAAGTCTGACTCGATCACTAGGAAATTATAAGATTTTATACTCTATTTACACTCATTGTGTATTTCATTAATTTGATGATCTAACAAAATGTTCATAATTCATCTTCCTACCACCACACTTCCACCTTTCTCTGACAGTTGCTAACTTTAACAACCCACAAATATTGTGGTTGCCCCTACAGAATACCAATTGAAGACAAGTGGCAACCTAACCACTGACCTTGTTCTAAACCACTTGGTCAGTAGCAACTTTGCGATACAGAATAGGGCCGTTCTGTAGTCTATACTTGGTCAGTGCAATAATTCGGACACATGCATTACTGCAATACATAAAGAAAGTTGAATTTCTATTATGTTTTTCATAATTTTAAATCAGAAATTTCTATTATGCTTTTCACAATTTTAAATCGGCAATTTCTAAGCTTATACCGACTGATTTTCGATCCCAGAAACTGGTTAAATTGATTATACACCTGTAATATTAGGCAATGGTGTATGGTATGTTCAGTATGGTGACAAAATTATTCAGATAAAAAAATATAATTTGTATTATTATTATGTATATTCAAAACGTAACAAAATTTTTCTTACCAGAACTATTTCCTTTGAAAAGCGTTCCATTTGGTGACCAACTAATTTTATTATGAGGCTTGGTTAATATTGGAAGTCCATTTAAATTTGTGTAGCTAGCGGAAATTGCTTTATTTGAAATAACTGGTTCCTTATCTGGTGAACTGGAATTATCAGTAATTTTACTGATTTCAGACAATTGCTTGATCTCTTCAGCTGTTAACATGTTAGAACTATTCTTCTCACTAAATTCCGATGAGTTTGTTGTATATACAATCATTTTACTAAAATTAGAAGAAAGCTCCAAATCCATTTTAGGATACCTCACCAAATCAGAATAACTGTTTTCTAGGGAATCTTCAGTTGCGAAATTCAGTACTCCCATTATTTTAAAATTATTTTTGGCTGGGTCTTTCTCACTCGATTCCTTTTTTTCACTTTCTACGTTGGATAGTGCTGGGTTATTTGGAAAACTTCTATTTTCTACCGACATATTAGGTTTTTCAGATTTAAATGGTCTCTTTCGTATCGGCCGTCCTATTCCAGAATTTGATTTTACAGGTAGCAATGTAACTAAAGAATGCTTTGTGGTATGTGCTACTAAGTCATCAACATCGTCTATAACTACTTCTACTTGGCCTTGTCCAGAAATAGATTCATCTTCTTTTGGTTTGCTGGACGTTGTTTCCACCAACGAAATATTTAAATTTGAATTATCTAAAGAAGATGTTAATGTGTGAAAAATTGAAGAGATATTTCGTAATAATTGTTCTTTCTTTAGTTCTGGATTTTCAATTTTGTCAGGAACGTATTTAAAAGTTTCTACTTCTACGAATTCTACAGAATTTGGTTTTGCAGTTACCGAAGGTATCTCTGTTATATCTTCATAAGCGGCTTTTTGCTTAATTGATTCTGTTAAGGATTCTGTAAATGATATTTTAGGCTGGTCTTCATTGCTCTGTAACGTATAAATATGTTCCTGTATTGGAGTGGTAAGAGTTTCTGACAATGGAATTTTATTAACAGGAATTGGATGACTTTTCAAACTTGTTGATCCCAATCTCTCAGCGTCATTAAAACTGAAGGATAATCCAGGGTTTGTGAAACTTGTGTACACAGGTTGACTTTGATCAGCCGTAGGCGTTAATGTAGGTTTTAAATAATATCTATTATTTAAAAAGTTATTGGCTGATTTGAAATTACTTGATCTCTCTGTTAATGGTGACATATTCGGAAGAATTGGAATCCAAGGTGCATCGTCAAACGGATTTAATAAAAAAATTGGTTTTGTAGGTGTTGTGGGAGTAGTCGTAGTAATCTTAGCAATGGTAGTTAATAAACTACTGCTGGAATCTGTCGATATTTCCACGCTGCTTTCGGTGACATGATCCAAGGGTATTACAGGTTGCTTATTAACTTTTTCTACAGCTCCTACTTTATACATTCCACTAGTAACAGATGATTCTTTGAAAGTGGTTTTTTTCGTTAATGGTAAGGTAGTCTTTTCAGGAATTTTTGGTTTATTGGTAGATTGTTCAGTCTTTTTTTCGGTAATATCCGCTTCGGTCTTACTTATTTTAAAAGATCCTTGTACCAATGGCAAATCTTCGTCTTTTATTTGCTCAATATCATCAAAGTGTGCTGGCTTTTTAGTAGGAACTGCTACTGATGGTAAAGTTTTATTATGTGGTCTTAAGATCACGCTGCTTTTTGGTGGTGCTGCAGGTCCATTGGTCGAGTGATCAGATGGAATTATCAAAGAAGGATTAGGATTGATATGGTGTATTATGTCATTAGTTAATACTTGACGAACTGTTATATGCCTGGCGTCAAATCGGATATTTTTGAATACTGGGTGTCTGGATATTGCGTCTGTTATCAGTATGTCTTTAATCGCCTTCTCAATATTCGAAACGTTCCTGAAAACGTTTAATAACGTTCGAAAATGTCAAATATTAGAACTGCCTTGACAGGAAAACATAAAGAATGTAGAAAAAACAGAATCGATGTTGTTTGGATCACACTTACCTGGATAACTTCATTCGATTAAATACAAGCTTAAAATAGACTGTAAGACTATCGTTTCCAAATTTATCAACAATACAAGATATAAAAGCTGGTCCTAATACACTTCTTTGGTACATACTTTCAAAATTTCTTTTATATCTACGAGCTTTCTCTTGAAAAGCTCCTATAAATCTGTCCCCTTTAAGTATTTTGGCGCTACAGCTAAATGATAAAAGTGCTAAAACAATCAAACTTCTTAAAACTTATTATGCTTATTTGGTGGTTTACTTACTATTTGGTGTTTCCGTGTGTAGAACACCCATGTATAAAGCTAGGCCAGCGATAGCTAAAACAGCAACTAAAACTACAAATGACGCTATGGCTAAAGCTATTGAACATAATTTCCCTCGTGAAGTTTTGTGTTCCATACCAATACAAGATACTGGTGTAGTTGGTGGTCTTTCTTGCCATGGATATGTGTGGGCGAGAGATGATACTGAACGTCTGCCGGTAGAATTGGGCACTGCGTATTCGCTCTGTGAGATAGAAATTCGGTAAAAGTTATTTTGAATACATTTGAGGGAATTTCTTCAAAAATTCCAGTATTGCGCTGGGTGTTTTAGGCAGTTTCTTGACAAATAAAATAAATGCTATGAAACTTGTTTAGGTTCAAAAGGGTATTTTGGCCAAAACGTGATTTTCAAAAGGGGATTTCGCCTGTTTTTATAGTAACAGCAGCTGCACCTCGGATTGTTTTTGGTGCGTGCAATTATTATATTAAAAACAATGAATGAACTAGTAGTGCACCATTTGGTGAACAGCGTATTGGTGAGATCAGTGACCGATAATGGTACTAGAAAGGGACAGAAGAATAAGAACAAGCGAGAAAATGCTAATTAAAAGAAAAATACGTTGTAAGGATAAAACGAAGAAGGTCATGATTAAAATTAAAGAAAATTAAGGATCTGATATAGTCAATGGAAAGTATGAAGGGATAACTATAATGGACGATGTTGTGTTGACTTAATACACCATATAATTAAAAATGAGAAACTGTCAGATTGAAAGACCATCTCAAATTTGTATGGCAATAACTTGGAAACCAATCCTAGCCTCAGTTATAATAAGAAATTGTTCCGAAATTAAGAAAGTGAAGCAGAAGACGAGGATCAAGAAAAGCTGATGAAGAAGAAGAAATCATAACAGAATGTGATTGCACAGGTGTCAGAGTTTAATGCATAAAAACGGTTATCAATGTTTTTCGTTTTGTTCGTTTAAAATGAAATAATTTGAATTTTTTGTACATTTCATTTAAGAAACAATTCTCACTCACACAATTATTATTATTTTATGGATTTGAGAAAAATTATTGGTATTAGTTTCGATTTATATTTCCAAACATTGTTTATTATCAAATGGCAATTTCTCCAACCGAATTCTAGAGATATTAGCTGTAATTTGGGGCTTATATTTATTTCAATACATCAGTCTAGGTGTGTGAGGTATGCTTAACAAAACAATACCAATTTTAATTTGATAGTTTTAACTATATCGGCGCTATCAGTTTTCTTTGTTTATCTTGAAATCAATATTTTGGAGAAATTCCCATTTGAAAATCTGCTCCTCATTTCTGTTGGTGTTTTATAGCCCTTTTTCAAATTGTATGACTTTTTAAATTTCCATCCAGCATGTATTAATGATATTCCTTGTACGTTACTTTTATATTTTTATTCTTAATGTACGCTTTTACCATGAAATGAAACCTTTTTAGCTGGATCGTTGATTTTAATGTGGTATTTTAAATGATCGAGCAACAGTTATTTTTCGAGTCATTTCCAAAGTACCGTTTTGTTTCCCATATTACGAATTGATTCATTACGTTTTAATAAATAGGTACTATTAACATTGCATATTATATCAATCAGTATTTTTTTAAAGTTCGCTAAATATATTTGTTTTAAAACTCCGAGGAGAACTAGAAAAAGCAATACTTGGATTTATTCATTCGGAAATTGGTTGATATTTAATTTGTGGTATATAAATGCAATTTTGCTACGTCCCCATGGGAATCGATTTACCTTTTTTACAAATACATCCAAATATTTGATTATCTTAACAAAAAATGATATCAGTAATTTTCTATTCTCGTAACTTAAACCTTTTACCTGAATATCAATTTTTGTTTGATATATATGAAATTTGTTAAAGCCTTATGCAAACAAAATAATAATTATTGTTAAAAATTAATAAAGTTATCTTAGGCTTTATCTGACCAAAGGAAGTAGCAGCACAAGGTGCCACTCTTCCGTAAACTAAAATTAAAATAGATACTGTATCGTAAGATTTCTCATGTAGAAAATATGAACATATGTACCTATCCATTCAGTAACAAGTAATTAACTAGAATGCTACCATTCAATTAATTTTCTATGATCGAACTCATTTTAAAACCCTTATACACTGTGATTCAAGCTAGCCACAGAAATCTTCTTGCAAGTATTTTACCGTAAGAAACTCTGTGGCGTGACACAATTAGAATATTTTAGAAATCGAATAATAAATATATTATTCTAGCGCTTTACAAAGTTCTGAGAAATATTTTTCAAAAACAGTGACCGTTCAACTAGCTACTTCCCGGGCTACAGGCCCCGACGGATATTGAATTACACTTCAAAGTCAAATGGGGTCGGTATGCTCTACAAGATTTAACCAGGGAACCAACCATTCTTGTTTTGTTTTTTTAATTTGAAGGCAAAGAGATTAAAAAGAAATATATTCAATCGTCTTTTTTAATACTAACCATCCTGTACAAAAAAAGCAGATTGCAGAAAATACACCATGACGTTTAAGTAATCAAGAGGTTAAACAGCAGTGAAATAGATGTTATTAATAACAATTTTATATTTATGGGTATAATTATTAAGTTTTATAAAAAGGAAATTAATGATCATTATACGCATAACCAATTATATAATACTTTTAAAAGTGAATAACTGTAACTTACTGTATATTATAATTTTGTAAATAATATCACTAGAAAATATGGAAACAAACAACGCAGAAATATTTTACATATTATAAAATCTTCCTCATTATTCTTTATTTATTTGGTTTCTTTACCTCCAAATATTTTTCAAATGGGTCTGCCTTTCATGTTCTTTGAGAAATATTACCAACAAATCTTTGGACTACTGACATCTAAGCCATTTAGGACGGGTTTATCAATGCCCGGTTAAATCTGTCAGCTACGTACCCCTCAGCTAGCCAAAGTCTCGGTTACATTAGAAAGCATTTATTAATGCACCACATGACCGACAGGAGACTAAGTGTAATTGAACATTTGGCAACCTTGTCCGTTATCCGTTATATCAACGAGTGTGTAATGGTACCAGAATGTAAATTTTTCATTCTAATTTGGTGTAAGCAAATTATAATGGAATTTCGTGAAATATACATTTTTTATTTTACTTTCATATTCTGTTATAATACACTGAATCAAAAATATAGAAGTAATGGTTTTTATTTTTATATGTTACGGCAAACTTACTCTGGCAACACCGTAGGTAATGTCACTTGTCAGTGTCCAAATTTGTGGTGGTACTGTTATTTTTGTTTATAGATTGTATTTATCTGTGTTTATGTATGAATTGTTTGTTTTTGTTGGTTTATTCGGTTTTGAAAAATGTTCACAAAATAAAAAAAGATTTCCTAATTTCACTGAGCCGTTAATTGATAGTTAATATTAATTGGACGCTACTAAACTATTATAAATAAATCAAAATGAAAGATTTTTGATTTTGCCCCAAACGATGATAATACATTGAAATTGAAAATTGAAATGATGTAAGATGTGAGCAAACAATCATGACACAGTTGACAGTCAGAATCACGGAGCACCACTTTCTCGTATTTAACTGTATCCTCTATGGTTAACATCAACTTGATACTAGCGGCTAGAATAACCGAAAGTTTGGCTAATGTAAACTGGCAGTTGATAAACACTTTGGTCTAGATTTACAATATTTAACCTACCATTGATAAGCCAGCCCTTAGTAACAAGTCTTGGACTATTCGTAGATCCGACACTTTTGTCTGTAAACAGTAAAGCCAAATGAGGTTTACGTTGTTTGGCAGGGTTTTACTCTCGCCCTCGGATGTTCAAGATTCACATCTGTAACCTAAAATCTAATCTAACTGTATTTGTATAATTGCATTATAATAAATGCATTGAATATATCCATTTATTTTATCTTATTACAGTTTCCTGTAATATTGTCGTATTTAATAGAGTGAATGTATCAACAGATGTCGAAAGGAATAATTATAAATATTCAACTAAGGAGCACACAACTACTTCCCGTGCATATGCACCGCCGGATATTGAATTACACCCCAAAGTCAAACGGGGTTGGTATATCTACAAAATATTTTAAAACCAACCTTTCTGGTTTGCAATTAGAAGGGACAACACAACTTGTAAACCGGTTTCGCCGTATTTGCGCCTCATCAGTACAAGGTATGTGGTGTCCGTCCGAGAATCTCTAATCCCGGACTGAAGAGTACACTTCAATCACAATCAATACATTTCTTCCAGTAACAGAAATGTAAAGATTGTGACGGTAGCGACCTCTTCACTTCCAATCGCAAACCAAAAACCTTGAATTTTTGACAACAAGCCTCGTAGGCTTGAAACAATTTTCTTAGTTGAACGGCCACTGTTTTTGAAAAATATTAATTTTCAAAAAATTCATAGAGTGTTGAATATTTATAATTATTCCTTTCGACATCTGTTCATTTATTTTATACTTCTGAAAATCGTCGACAGAATGCCGTGTATAATAAGCTTTAGAATAAAAATCATGTCTCATTGTAATCTTAGCGATCAATTATATAACTGTACCTATATTCTTGGTTCGTAAATTATGTAACGGAGTCTAGTAATCAGATACACTGTCTCTACCTTGTCATGACCAATTTTTGATCGGAATTGAAGATGAATATACCCAATATCAATCAAGAGCTGATTATACCAATTAGATCGGTTTACGGCGAGTTTTAAATTAATTAATTAAGAAATTGTTTCATTTTAAGGGCAAATTCTGAATAACGGTCACAACTTATTCTGTTTCTTTTGAAAACAGATTTGTGGTGATCTATGGATCTTGACTAATTTGCCACCATAACAATGAACACAAAAACCTGGCGGGGTAATATCGTAATCTTTACTGCGGTCTTAATTTACAAACGGAATGTAGAATGACACGATAACACAAAGAACTTATACTTATAACCATAAACTAAAAAATGAATTTTATACGCATTCACACAATTTAAAAAGTACCGTTATCATCAACAAGTCCGACAAGTCGTTTTACAAAAATTTCATAATGCTCGACGTTATAAGATTACCAGTCTTTTTTACATTATACCTCGATGAATTATAATACACGAATTAACATTTGTATAAGAACAACAGTTTTATTGAGTTAAGAAGAGCTAGACAATGTTTATTTTATGTCGTGAATAAATTATGAACAAAATATAAGAGAACATGAAAGAGTAAACAGAAAACAGTAGATATAATTATTTTCAACACAATATTCTGGATCTCAAACACATTTAAGAAAGTTATTCTACACCATTCCCACAAAAAAGGAATTTATTGTAAAAGCATCAATTGATTACTTAACACTGTTTACACTACCATTACACCAACACATTACACTATCTTATGCGCGTTTCGATAACCAAGTTATATTCTTATTGTTTACGGAGTTTACCTTCAGTCTCTGAAGAAGCTAACTTGATTATCGAAACGCGCGTAAGATTGTGTAAAGTGTTAGTGTAGTAGTAGTACAAACAGTGTTCAGTGTCAAGTATCGCAAAAAGTATATAGAAGATCTTGTTAGGCCTCACAGGCCCATAGCTTCTGCTTTTTTTTGGTATATTTCTCCATTTTATTCAATCTCTTGCAAACCTCCAGTCCTCTATTCCTAACTGTTTCAAGTCTTCTTTAACAGCATCCACCTATTTGTTCCTAAGTCGTCCCTTTTTTTTACCTCCTTCACCTCCAAGAAGCATCTTCTTCTCACACCTTTCGTCATCCATCCTACACACATGGCCTAACCAACGAAGCCGCTGTGCTTGAATTTTACTTAGAATCCTTCGTTCCCATCTCTCCAGTTTACTTTTATTCTTTTTATTTGATATCCAAGCTTCACTTCCGTATAACAGGGTAGCTTGTATGATTGTTTTGTATAGTCTGATCTTTGTTGTTCTTGTTAATAATTTTGATTTTATCATATTTTCTAGGGCTCCTAAGGCTCTGCTGGCTTTCATTGTCCTTTTGTCTATTTCCATATCTTCATCGCTTTTATCTGTGACTGTTACTCCCATATATTCATAGTGACTTACTTTTTGAAACGAATAGTTTTTTCCATTACATGGTATATCTACTTTCGTGTTATCGCTGGCACTCATTTCTAAATATTTAGTTTTTCCTTCATTTATATGAAAGCCATACTGCCTCGTTCAATTTTCCAGATTTCTAAAGCTTTGCTTTAGTTCTTTTGTAATCTAGTTATTATTGCGGTGTGGTATGCATAGGGTATCACTTGGTGTTTTTTATCTATCTATTAAGCTGTCTCTTATTATACTTTCTAGCACCAGATTGAATAGAACTGTCAAAAGTGGATCCACTTGTCTTAAACTTCTATTTACATCAAAAGTCCTGGATACAGTGCCTTCCACTAAAGCTTTGTTCGAGGTTTCAGTTTGTGTCATTTTCACAATTTTTATAAGTTTTACCGGCAGTCCCAGTCTGCTCATTGTTATGTACATGTTTTGTCTGTCAATTTAGTCATACGCCTGTTTATAGTCTATGAACAATATATGCAATGGTAGATTTTGTTCATAACTATTGTTCACTAGGCACTTAGTGGTAAATATTTGATATATAGTTGAATGACTTTAGCGGAAACCTCCTTGATATCCTCGTATGGTTTCATTTGCAGATGTGTTTAATATGTTTCTTATTATATCTCCTTCTTTCAAAATTTTTGCCGTAATGCCGCTTTCTCCAGGACTTTTGTTATTTTTCATATTAGCTATGATTAGGATTTCTTTTGTAAACCTTAGTAATTCTGCATTTCCCTCTTCATCATTTCCTATTACTTTTACCACATTTAGCGTTTCCTCGAAATACTCAACCCATCTATCCAGTTTTCCTTCTATGCTTCCTCTCAAACATCCTTCTGTGTCTTTGTAATACTGGCTTCATTTTTTTACTTTTCTCTACTCCTCTACTCCTTAGTAGAAATTTCTAGTATTTATCATCTGACTTTCTATATTTTGCAGTTTTGATTCCCATTGGGCCCCTTCTTTTTCCTTAGTAATTGTTTTGTGTTTCTATTTACTTTCTTGTATTCACTTCTATTTTCATCCGTACTTCTTTGTAACATTTGTGGTTTTGTTTTCTTCTTATTTTCTATTCCTTTTTTACATTCTTTATCAAACCAATCTTTCTACTGCGTTTTTGTTGTATCTACTTTGTACTTTTCTAATTTCATTGTTAGTGCTGCTTGGAAGCTATTTTTGGTGTCCTGATCATTTATTTAAAGCATACTAAATCTTATCGATTGTTGCTTTGTGTGTTCGTTGTTTGGTAGCACCATCTTTTAACTTACTATTAACATTATTTAAAAGCTACGTACCACCAAATTGGAATAGAAATAGAACAGAATTCTGGAAAGGAGGAATCGTGAATCTAGAAAAAGCAATTGGCAAAACAATATACTAAATGGATCTGCAGGTGAAGTTAATTCTAAATGTAATTTAAAAGTGTACATCGTGTTGATGTATTCAATTTTTTGTCACGATTTTTGAAGAATGAAACATAGCTTGAAAAGTAATGAATTTCACGTGTTGGTACAACCGAGTAGTCGGACCCTGTCAGTTTATGCAAAATAATGAATAAATTAGAATTAAGCAGTATTTTATGCCCCTGTATTTACAGCTATGTTAATCGTTACATCTTTCTACAGTATAGAAAATAAGAAAAAGTTGGTTATCATGTTTGCTTCGAAAATTAATTTACATTTTTGAGCATTATAGAACGTTAACAATAGCTGCGAGTGACCGTAGCATGTTGTCCACATTATTGATTTTGATGAATTAGACTTGGGGCCCTAATTGTTAGATGACCCAAATACGAAACAGCCCCTTATATATTAAATAATCACCTTTTAATAAAAAAAATGTGCTGAAAAATGTATATTATACATTAGTTTGGTGTTTGAATTTTGTACGAATAAAAGGATAATCAAATATATGCTTTACAAAAAGGTCTTAAAAGTAGCTGTCGATATATATCTTTTAAAATTTATTAGAAGGGTGTATGTAGTTTTTACACATGAGGGTTAGATCATTTCAAAAAATCGCTCAGATTAGAGTGATCGTTTAATACATTTGTTGAATTTTGGATTTTTCAAGTTTATTCGTCATTAAACAAAGTATTAGGTGTGTAATTATATTGTTATTAAATTTAAGAATCAGGACTTTTGCAATGTCACCTCACACGTCAAAATGTTACTCCCATTGAAAAGGTTTGGCGCATTAAAACTTGGCATGCTAAATGAACAAAAACTAATTTCTTTCGGCAATTTACATCAAAAGCGGTTTATATAATTTCTTTATATTTAGTACCAAGTCTAAGTTAACGTGTATCATTTGGTTTTTTTGAGATACGAAGTCAGAAAAATAATCTGACATCTCAAGAAATTGATCCAATGATCAAAATTGCCATTTGTATTATTTGCATTTTATGTGTAAATTGATGGCAAAAAAATATTGTTTTATCATATCTTGGTCCAAATTCCATCAAGGTAAAAATTTGTGAAAATAAAATAGACAAAATTATTGGATTAATTAATATAGTACTTACGTGAGAAGACAGAAACTGAACTTCACTTATGCCTTAGGCATAACGTGATTTTTTGTGAATCACATAAGTTGGTATTAGAAAGTGGCCTAAATAAATCAGCGTACGTATATAAGTGATCTCTTTTTGCATTTCATGCCATTTGACATCCTGCAGCAGAACCAGTTTAAATCTGCATATTCATTTTTTAGATGAAGAGATTAATGAAAGTTTACAAGAAAACGGTTATTAACATGAATAAGCGTACCTTCGGGATACCAATTTTTTCAAGGTATCCTACTTAGCCCCATAATAACAAAGTTTCGGACTTTTATATCACAAAAAAAATTAATGATCTTGTGAAATTTAAAAATGCACCACAAGGTATAGCAACTGTTTCAATCAAGAATGTACTAGAGTTGACTTTAAATTTCGAGGGTTACGTACAGTGTGGTGTTCATAAAAAAGCCATACACGATTTTTGCTTTGTAAACCTGCCTTATATGTATGATGATTTCAGAAGAATCTCATACAACCAGTACATAAAGAGAAAGCAACAAGAAGGAATGGGATCCAAATACTGCCAGTCTTGGAAAAAATATGGTACACAGACCGCTCACAAGCAATAGAAGGAACTGGGATACGAGTGTACGGGCCAGTAACCAAACCCTCGAAAGCTTGGGAAAAACCCCAAGTATCTTTCAAGCAAACATTCACGCCATAAGAAAGTGTGCCCAGTTAAATATTGACAAAATATATAGAAGGCGGAGGATTATCATAATGTCGGATAGTCAAGCAGCTATTAAAGCACTGAGCTCTTGTGTAATCAGCTTCAAAATGGTATGGGAAGGCCTAGGCAAACTCAATGAACTAGACGAGAGCAATATAGTCATCCTACCGTGGATTCCAGGACACAATGGAATATAAGGAAATAAAATAGTATATATACTAGCAAAGAGGGGGACTCAAACACCCTTTTGGGGGCCGGAACTCTTCTGAGGTATCGCCTCCAATATAATAATGGAAGAAATAGGCAAATCCAAAAAAAGAGATCTGATTATTGGATACATCTAGTATGGCTTAGAGAACCAAATATACTTCAGGGTGACTACAACCTATTGGGAACAAATAAATGCCTAAGTTAGAGTAAAACTGCATTAAGCGTTTTCACAGGGGTCCTCGATGGCCACAATGGGCACCTGAAAAAGCTCAAAATAGTCGAGTAAGAAGAATGTACGATATGTAAAAAAACACTAGGTTACACAATATTTTCTAAAATATTTTTATAAGAAACCGTAGTAAACTTCCCTTATATAATACAATACACTCCAAGAGCTCGATGGCTCAACCATGCCTTAATATTCACTGAAAACCGTCCTGACCTTTCAGAATTACTAATGTATAGTTCAATAAATGTGGTTCTGTGAGGTCTGTACATTCTGGTATGACCATTGAAACAAGACTAAAAGAGTTTTTCTTTGGTATATATTACCGTGTCACAATTTTCTCGTAAAATATTATTCAGAGCAAAAATAAATCTTCCCTGTTTGTGTTCGTGATGTAAAATCATTACATACACGGTTATTTCATCATTAAGTCTTGGCATTATTAGAATGATAAAATGTTCTGATAAAGGATATTATTATTCCCTGAATTGTCGAAGTCATATTTTGAAATTGTTAATACCTATTATTTTTTAAATTTCCAAAAAAACTTTTTGATAACAGAACTGTATATTCGGTTTTGTTTTGTTGTTATGTCCGTACACATTATACAATAAATGTCAATTTTATACATATTTAGTTTCTTTTGTACATATATGAGGGTTAGCCTCGCCGCAAAATGAGACGCAGCTTGGTTAGGTGACGCAGCGCTAGTGACGGCGAGTTTTTGTGAACCTAATAAAGAATATACCATCCGCATATTTCTTCGCAGCGTGACGTGACGCAGTTTTGGTGCAAAGTGACCCTGCGGAACGCAGTGTAGTTGCCGCAGTTTTTCTCAGAAGATCGCGGCGTGTGTTTTGGAAACCATAGCAGAAAAATTAATCGAAGCTATGCGGATTCGACTAGTTTTGTACGATACAAGTCATGTCTGTGGACTACATGAGGACAAAACTAAAAACTGAAATATGGAAGGAAATCGCTGAAGAAATCAATATACAGTGCTATTCAAAAGTCCCCTCCCCCCCTCGTATCTTTTGAACGGCTACACTTACATTAATAAAATTTGGAGGGTGAAAATTTATCTGTCAAAATTAGTTTAAACCCAAACAAAATTAATATGGCTATGTAGCCAATGTCAATGCCTTTCAAACGACATATCACTTGCCATAAGGTCCTATTTAAAATTATTGGCCAGAGTGGCACGGTGACGTCATCTATTACTATTACGTCACCCGTTACCATCCTCCAAATTTTATTAATGTAAGTGTAGCCGTTCAAAAGATACGAGGGGGGAGGGGACTTTTGAATAGCACTGTATAAAGGATATCATTTCGAACTAAATAGAGAATCAATCAGTGCAATAGCAGTTGTCATTTTTTAGAACTGTCCAAGCTTCAACGTGAAAACTACAATCGTATTTTTTGTACGGTCTCGTCGTGACTAGCTACACTCACTTCCTGCTGCTTCTTTATTTTGCGCCAAACCCTCGCTAGCAGTTTTCTCTCTCCATAACTTCGTCGTGACTCACGCTGCGTCACCTCACCAAGCTTCGTCTCATTTTGCGGCGGCACTTACACGTGCTTTGGCATGCGTTTTGCTATCAAAAAGATTTTGGAGCAAAGAATCTGTGAAAAATAAAATAAAATGCTCCAATTCATTTGAAATTCTGACCATGGCTTTTGGCGAGTTCATTAAAAAGTGGTCAGAGAAACAAAAACCGAAAAAAGCACTCCAAAGTTTAATAGAATGTAGAAAGGTTTGCTCATAGTGTCTTTCGATTACGATGGCATGGTGCATCATGCCGCTATTACCAGAAGGTCGTACAGTCAATAAGGAATATTACTTAGAAGCTATGCACCCTTTGCCTGAAGCAATTCATGGTTTTTGCATTACGATAATGTACCTGCTCAAACATCGTTGACTGTTTGTGGTTTTGTTGGCCAGAGCCCCAGCCGAGGTATTCGCCGAACTTGACCCTCCGCGACTTTTTCCTGTTCCAGAAAAGACCCATGAAAGGATCAAGGTTTGCCATAGTTGACGAGATAAAGTCCGCAGTGTATTATATCTGCGGACGAGATTACAAAATATCTATATATATATATATATTGTAGTGTCCTGAAGAAGTGTCAAAACGTCCTGAAAAAGTGTCAAAACGACACGAAAGCCTGGCTTTTTCGTAAATAAAAGATTTTACATTAAATTTTGGTCTGAAAATCGCTGTTATCCCTGCCTCTATATATATAAAGCAGAAAACTTTAAGGACTCTTTAAATAGTATTGTCATAATATGTTTTCTATTCAATGTATATGCTCCATCTAGAAATAATTGATTTCATTTAAATCACTTGTATTATTTATATGCTGGCGCTGTTAATACACTCCCTGTATTTAACTAAGAAGGTATATGCATTGATTGAAGTGTTCTACGTTAAATAATCATATTATATACGATTCTCTATCGGCTTTGATAAAAGAAACATCCTGTTCAGTATTTTTATTTACGATCGATGATGGGAATTAATGTTTAGAATAATAATATACGTACTTCTTCAAAGAGAAATTCACCAACATTCAACCATTACAAGTAATCATTTTAGAGGTATGATGATAATACACAATAATTAAATACTTCTGAGACTGTAAGAAGAGGTTAACGGCTATTACGACTTTTTCGGTTCACCTTTGACCGATTAACTGAACTAAAATATATTTAATTAGCAATACATTTATGCACAACATAGTTTAAGAAGTTTTGAATTTATTCTTTTGTAATACAATGACAGAATGTCATATTGAAACTTTGTTTTAAATTTTTTATTTAATTTCTAGTTCAAGAGTCTGTACAATCATATAAAATATAAAAAACACTGCATCCGAATTAATATTGTGTCCAGTTTAAGAATTCAATCAATTTATTTTGCAGGGTATAAACAATATTAATTAATTAAAACACTACCTAATTGGTTTTTCGTTCATCGTAAATCTCGTCATGCACGGACCATCTGAAGTATAAACTGTATGTCAAAGGCGTCGGAAGGGGTAGACAAATAATGATTTGTCAGTTGCGATCAGAAGTATGAAGAATTATTGAATAGCACTAAATCCAAACACTAAATAAGTGTGTTATTTTGTTTATATACGAATAAAACCGACAATGTTTATGTGTTATGCATGCTGATGTATTTTATTCGTTGTTTGACGTTTTGCCTAACGTATTTTGTACTAAACACGACTTCAACAAATTAGTACCAAAAGCAGGATTTATTTATTGGCTCATAGTCGAACTGCACAAACTACTCCTCAGTCGATATTTTTAAATGTTATCTAATAGAATTAAAAGCAAGTTTTATTCGTGTTACTCTGCTAAATATTGAGACAAATGTACAAATATGTGGAGTTTATTCACTGAATAGGATAGTAGTACTCGCAAGGGATTAACTAGCACATTAATAGACAGACAGTCGAAGATAAATTTGCAGGAGAATATGCAGAGCATTTCAATGCAAACTATCCACCCCACATAATTCTAAGTCGTCGTTTTTATGAAAAAATGAAAAAACATGTCAAAAATCATATAAAGGGAACGTCTTTTTGTTCATTTGTAGTCGTTATAACTATAACCTCTTCCCGCCAATGGTCACCCCTTCCAATTTTTTAAATGGAACACTATTACATTGTTGGATTCTCCTCTAGAAGAGGATTATAAAAATATATAATACACAAGTGAAAAGTTAATCAGTTGGAAGTGTCGGATAATTCCAATTTACTAATAGTAACATTTTAATTCGTAACAAATCAGCAAAACAATACTAAATTGACTTCCATTGGTTTCCATACAATGATGCAATCAAGCCAAGCATAAGACATGCCTGACAGTTTCATCATCCTGTTCACACATCCTGCATAGAGGTGTGTCCACTAGCTAGGAAGTGTTTCCTTAGTTGACAGTGACCAGATAGAAATCCTACTGTTAAACTTACTAAACGTAGGTTTTTCCTGGTCATCGCCATATATTTATTCGGCGTCAGTTTCCCAGGGTCGCCCAAGGTGATCCTGGCAAGACTGCATCCTTTGATATCATCTCATCTCTTTAGGGATTGAGCATGGGTGTAACGTTTGACTAGTTCCGCGTAATGTGGAGCTGCCCCATCTTGTTGAAACGCTAGCAAAGCTTTTGACATGGTATCATTTTCTCGTATTCTGTTATTTCGGGATAAATAGGTTCTCTGAGTAATTGTACATAAGACTCACCATTTAAGTTTCCCTCAATAAAATATGTTCCAGCAATATGGTCACCAAAACTGCCACATCAGACGTTTAATTTTTGTGGTGTTTGACTATGAAACTCCCGCATTACATGCGGGTTATCTTCTGTCCAATATCCACAATTATGTATGTTTACTCCACCATTTAATGCAAATGAACATTCGTCAGAAAATCAGATATTGTACAATAAAGCTGGAGTGTCGTGCAGTCGTCACTCATCAATTCACAAAGCTTTTGACGCCGATCGAAATCGTCTTCAAGTAGCTCTTGGACTAATTTAATTTCGTAAGGATGGAATTTGTGTTTTATGTAGAATTCTGAAAACACTGCTGCAAGAAACACCCACTGCACTAGAAATTTGTAATATTGACTGTTGTTCATCTAACGTAAGTTGTCCTCAAACGGCAACTTCCATAGCCTCGTTGTTAACTAATCGTTGTGGTTGGTGTGTTTTTTTGGCAACTGATCCTGTTTTAAAACATTTTTGTATTAATTCAGTTACTTACTTATGTGGGGTGGATAGTTTTCATTGAAATGCACTGTATAAAACTACGTAGTTTGTAGTAGTTATGCTAAAATTAAAATATATCGATTTACATTAGGCCAAATTGATGACACCTATAGTCGAAGTACGTGAAAAATTAATCGGCGCTCATGACTTAAAGGTTGGACCACCCGTAAATCTATACGGAATCTGTAATTACTGTTACCTACGTTCTTCGAATAGCTATGGGATCGGACTTCTTAAATTCTCTTGAACTTATTTGCTTTGCAGTAGTGGTTCCAATTTGTCAAATATTTGCTCTGTCTGATTATTTCCATTTGTCCCCGTTGAAAAAATTCACCATCACCGAAATTTTTGCATTCTTTTCTTTTGTTTTATCAGAAATCTAACCGCCGATATTTACGAGGGCAATACAAAAACAGTGAATACTTTTTAGAATTCTTAAAAGTATAATCAAGTGAATTAATTCTTATTTGTCCATTCACTCAAAATCACCGCTTTCTCTTTTTCCACTCTCTCTATCCGTTTTTCTCTGTTCCTCGCTTCGTTTTGTCAGTCCCTTACTCCCACTGTTCTCAGATCTCTCCTAACCTCCTCCAGCCATTTTTTCCTTGGTATACCTATTCTTTTTTGACCATGAGGATGTAGATCTACTAGCTGTAGATCCATCTAATGAAGAAGCACCTTACATTAAAAAAATTCTTTATACTGACCACATTAATCAAATAACAAAATATATATCTAATTCTTGGCAAGTAGGTAATATGGAATCAAACGACATCCAAACTAAAAGAAGTTAAGCCACAAGTTGAATTTTGTCTATCAATACCAGACAAACGAAGAGATCAAATTGTTTTAAGCCGTCTGAATATAGATCACAGACTCCTTACGCACTAATATCTCCTCAACAAAGAACCAGCACCAGAATGTACATATTGTCATACTTTTCTCACTTTAAAACACATCATCTTAGAATGTCCTGAATATACGAGACCTAGAAGACAGAATGTGCTCAAAAAAGAAAGTGCGTCAATTAAATATCTCAAAGACATTACTTTGCTTTTGTATAATAAAATTTAGAAATTATTTATAACCCAAACACAACACATACTTATACTGATAACTCTTAGTAGTTGATGCGGGTATGTTTGTATTAAATTTAAAAAAAGCAACTAATAATTTGTGTGTAAGTCGTGATAAAAATACTTTATATAAATGAACGTATATGATGTGACAGATTTTTAAAATAATTTTCTGGCATAGAGAGAATTCATTCCATAAAACAATTTTTTTAAATACACAATAAAATTACACATTATCTTATTAGCTTTTTCAAGATACAACAGCGAACACCACTTAATTGTCAGTTCAAACAAAGAGGATATGAAAGAGAATTCAGTGAAGAATCTTCCAGTTGAGTGATCGACCTTGCAAGGTTCTTAAACCCCATTCAAGTGTATGTTATTGAAGGTGTAATATCTGACTTATTCGCAAGATATTAATTTTTCAAGTACTTGTCAGTTATTCCTTGTATATAGAGTTTAGTAAAATATATTTAAACTCAGAATATATCATTTACAAAGTTATGTTAGCTGTCAATAATTCAATTTAATTTAAAAAAATGTTTTAAAAATTTTAAAAACGAAACACTTGTCTCCAAATGAACTTTATCTTTGTTGTGGTGCATTTTTTGTTTTAAGAGTTGCACAAACTTTTCGAAAAATCTTGGTTGGGCATTGTATTATGACCTAATGTTATGTCAGTTTGCTCAACGACTGAATATATTTTGCTTATATGATCGGTTTGTGTGTTTCTTGGCTATTTAATTTGATTATCACAAGATGGATGTTGTCATTTGACCTATTCAAGAAGGGTTAGAGAATATAATAAATTAGAAACCGAGTATTGCGTCCTAAATCTTCTCCTTCGGCTTTATGAAGAAATTTGAAAGGTATTTAATTTCATTACACTTAGGTATAATTACCTACAATGAAATAAAAATAGTGTATATATTTGAGTTTTTTAGATTTTGAAGTTCAACTATGTAAAATAACAAAATAAACCTTGAACCAACAAAAACATAATAACCGGAGTTGAGAATTCTGAATTATGAAAAAGTCTGGAGATTACTTTGATCAAACATTTTTACCGAGTTTTCATAATTATTTTTTGAACAGTGTTCATTCATTCGTTTGGATTGTGCTCAACAGACCAGGAACTTGAACTGAATCTTTGTACCATTTCCCACGCTATCCACTTCCATTCCAGAAGCTTCGTGTCTTCTATATAGGCCACTAGTTTGACTGATGGGATTTTGAGTTGTTGTAATGGTTGTATTATTTTCTCTCCAAAGTGCTTCCGTCTGAGTCCTTGTAAGTTCTCACAGAAACAGAGTATGTGAGTGAGAGTGAGTGTTTCATCGTAGAGTTCACATTTTCTGCACATAGGTTCACTAACTTTGCTCATTTCGTTCAGACGCTTCCTCAGGGAGCAATGTCCAGTCACCAGATCAGTAACTGCCTTAAAATATCACTTATCCAGTTTCAACACCGTGGTTGAGAGTTCCTTGTCTACCTTGTTCAGTAAACTCTTTGTATGGAGGTGTCCTTGTGTCAACCTCCATTTGTTGGTGTTCCTTATCTAGCCAGTCCCCGATTTCCCCTCTTATGTATTCCTTAGTGATTCCACATAACGGGTTACGGACCTATGAAGTCTTTCGAACTTTCCTTAGCTAACTGAGCCGCCATTTCATTTCCTGCAATCCCTCATGTGCCGGTACCCATATTAGAGACAATTTGTTGTCTCTTGCCAGCCTGTTAAGTGATTCTCTACAGTTTTTTATCAGCCTAGACCTAGTTGTTGGATTGCTGATAGCTTTAATCAGATCCTTGCTGTCAGTGAATATTTTAATTTTTTGTCCGGTATATCCTCTTCTGATGTTCTCGTCAATAAAGGCAATAACGGCAATCGTCTCTGCTTGAAACACAGACGTATATCGACCAAAGCTCAAGAAAATTCTCTTTCTAGGTCCATTTATACCAGCCCCAGTACCATGATTTATTTTGGAACTTTTGGTAAACCAGATGATTTCACCAAAATTACCTGGGTTCATCAGCTCTACCCTAGATGGGATGATGATGCTCACTCGCTCAGTGAATATATTCCGGTGTCATGCTATCCAAACTCATGTGAAATATGGGTTCATCTAGTATTGTCCCACTTGTATCAGTGTGTCCTTCATGAACATTGTTCGGGGTCCGTACATCTCCCGATTTCAGCCTAAGTATTGCCATCATCACCTCCGCCCTTACAAAAAGTTCCAAAGGAGGAAGCCCGTGCTGTTCATTGTCCTGGTAATAACAATGAGGGCTTGTCTTTGGATTGCAGTAAAAATGTTCACTGCGGAGGACACTTCTGACTATTGTTCCATAGGTGATCCTTGGCCTTATCGCAGTTGTTTAAAGCCAGTGAACCACCTCGGGTCGTATTTCTCAGGTGAAACAGTGTGAAAGGAATTTATTAATATCATACCATTCATGGTATGGTAACAAACTCTCTTCAATAAAAAAAACTAACAAGTTTGAGAGAGAATAATGAACGGTGTTAAATATTTGTAAAAATAAAGAATAAATGGATCTAAAGTTCTATAACTTAATAAAACGGTATCTAAAAAGGTTACTGTTCTATTAATGAACATGACTAGCAAAAATAAGAAGTAAACTGATGGGCGTCACGTTTTTTTTTAAATAATATTAATTGTATTGTTGTTACAATGAATCATCATTTGTTGGAAAAAGCTCCGTTTAATGGGCATGGACCACTTTTTAAATATAACGAGAAAAACTAAAAACTGAAATATTTTCGTAAATTGATATGAATTTTTTATTCGAAAAACACCTCAGGAAAATAAGTCAGGCGCTAATTATTTTGTCAGAATATATTTAAATATAAATCCAACGCAAGACAGGGACAATTATTTTTATTTGTTTATTCACTGCCATCGGATAGAAGGCCTGTAACAATGTGTGCAAAGGGCACAATAGACAATTAAAATGTATTAAAAGGTGTCTGCTCCCACCTTCAATGTGCAAATAGGTACGTGGATTATACTACTTATGTTTCCTTTTGCTACTTCGTGACTGTAAATAATAAAATAAAGTTTCTTTCTGTGCCCAAATATTTTATACAGAATAGTTAAGTATTGAATACTGTATTTGAAATATTTAACAACACTTTGGATTCTATAAATGATCCCTTTTTGTTTGCCATTAGTACAAGGTAAATTAATAAGTGAACTAAATATCATTTCAAAGATTGTCCTTTTCATATTACCTTAATAATAATTGAGTTTATAATAACTTCTTATCCTTGGATCTATTCTATTTTCCATAGAACAGTTTTATACTATAGATTTTTTAAATGGATAATTTACTATAAATAGAAGTACAAACAATAATAATATTTCAAAAGTATCCTATCACTGGGTTAATATAGCTAGAAAACGCAACCTTTTGATGCATGTTGAATTATTAGGTTTGTTCGTATAACATCCAGAAACTATCAGAAACCGTCATATGCACGCGCATTAAACAAAAAGCGTTCGTAGAAACAATTTGGCAGTTGGTGATTGAAAAATACTTTGTTCGAAGAAAGAAATTGGCAGTTTTGGCCACTATCAGAATAATTCGCTGACCGGGATCAAATTTTCAGTTAGAAGCATGCGCATTGTGATGATGTTGAAAGTGACAAGTATAGTGACATATTTTTGGTATTCGGTTTTGACCTCAATTTAAAGTTATTCAGTCAGATGAATAGGAGTAGATATTAATGATTAAATGTCATGCGTCATGCTTTCTACTGTCAAAATTTTCCACCCGTTCGGATAACAAAAATTGCCAATCGATTCACAACGAATCACAAACGGAATGTAGGTTGTGTTAGGTTAGGTTTATGGTTAGTGGATCTATAAGGCCCTCCACTGCGACTCGCAAGAGTCTATTGTGGCTCACACCTATTCAGATTTCACCAAACAAATTCAGCTTCTTAACAAAGCCGATTAGCTTATTTGGTGAATGATATTTCAGGTCCGAGGGCGAGAGAGCATCCCTACTAAACATCAGATACCTGAGTCGAGCACAAATTATATGCTCTGCTGTTTGATCATCTTCCAGGTCGGATCTTCCGACAGTCCAAGTTTTAGCATATGATGATTCAGATGACAGTGGCCTGTTAGACAACGTAGGTCATGCCTGCTATAGTCTAACATTTGTTTGGAGATATTCTTCGAAGGATGTATGAAATCCTTTGAACGAACCAATCCAGGTAAATTATGCCAGAAGTCTGAAGCTCTTCTTGGCGTCCAGGTATTCAGTGTTTGTTTGGCAAAACTTATTCTGATGCCAATTGTAGGTTCTGGTCGGATAGAAACACGTGCGGCACCCTTCCTTGTAAGAGAGTATCCCTTCTCGTTTCCTTCCATGCCAGAATGGCCTGGGATCCAGACCAGCAATACTTTATTGAGTTCTCCTATTGAGGAGAGTCTTTTTTGGCAGTCTAAAACCACGACGTTACACGGTGAGAGCTAAGTGCTTTCAAAGCCGCTTGGGCGTCCGAGAAAATTTTCATTGTTCTATGTATGAGATTGGCTTGCTCGAATCTCTCCACACATGAAACAATGGCGTAAATTTCCGCCTGAAATACGGTTGCATAGGATCCTAGAGGGGTTGAGATTTCTGTCCTAGGTCTGCGCCCGTATACACCTTCACCAGAGCCTGAGGGTGTTTTTGAACCGTCTGTGTACCAACAGCTGTCTGCTCTTAATAGTGCATCCTTACGGAGGACCCATTCATCTCAATTTGGAATTAGGATGGTATAAGGCAGGTCGTAGTTTACTGTTGGAGGCATTATGTCAGAGGTCATTCCCAGAATACTGTGACTTTCAGTGTCCACTAGCATTCTGCTTCGTTCGATTGTGCATTTAGAAATATGCACAATTCTGTGTGTTGTCCATCTAGCCTCTCTTTCCAAAAATATATGGAGAGGAGGTAGGTCCAGAAGGGTTTCCATGGCTGCTGACGGTGTGGAGCTGATAGCACCAGTAATTGCCAGGCAAGCCAGTCTCTGTAAACCAGAGAGCTTTGCTTGGGCCGTTCGCTGTAAAGGTTTTGGCCACCAGCCAATAGCTCCATATGTGATTATTGGTCTAACGATCATCACATATATCCAATAGATTTGTTTGGGTCACAAGCCCCAAGATTTTCCACAGATCCTACGACATGTCCACAAGGATAGTCTGGCCTTATGGATAACTTTTTCCAAGTGAGCGTTCCAAATACGTTTCATATCTAGGATAATCCCCAAATATTTCACTTCCGCTGCAAATGGAATAACCTCACCATTGTAGGAAAGTGGTGGAAGATCCTTCATCTTTCTTTTCCTAGTAAAGGGAACTATTAGAGTTTTACCAGGTTAACAGACATCTGTTCCCTCTGACACCAACTGTGGACATCGTCCAACGTCTTTTGGAGGATATTATATGCTACCCTTCCTGACTTGGTCCTTGCCAAGATGACAAGGTCGTCTGCATGCGCTTGCAGTTCTACCCCTCTTCATTCGAGAGCGCTAAGCAAGTTATCCATCAAGAGTGACCATAGTAGGGGAGATAGTACCCTGGAAACCTTAAAGCTAATAGTCTCGTCCTGAAGAGATGTAGTGGCTGTCCTATTAGTGAGCATGGCATATATCCAAACGGAATGTAAGGGTAAGAGGAATTTCCAATCGATTGGAACAACCTATTGAATATTAAAAAATTAGATTTTATATAGCATAAAAATGTTTACCTTCTATAAGTGTCTATAAAATTGAGGCATCTTGGCAAATATTTTATTTATATCTATTTCTATAATTTACTCCTGACTACACGAATGTAATTTGTGAAGCCAATCGAGTAATATATGCTATATTTCTGTGTAGAATTAAGAGTTAAAAATTTCTGGAGTTTAAAGGACCTGTCTACCGGTGCTGGAAAGAATACGAGTTGATTTACATAGGTTTGATTATTGTTTAAAATTTTTGGAATGCCCGTCAGACAAAGACCAATCTACGTATTTCTTTTGTCTTAGGTATGATTTACGACTGCAAGTGTAAAATGTCGTGACTTCAGTCGGAAATATATTTGAATAGAAGACTACAACGTGGGACAGGACAAGTGAAAAGAAAATGAAAAAAAGTATGTCGCTATGTTTATAAACGGCTTTAACTAGTCACGAACGAATGCCACAACTGTTGCCTTTTTGAATATTAACTTCAAATTGACCTTCTGAAGCGTAGCATCATAGGGATTTTAGTATGAAATATGGATTTGGAACACCCACAAATTTTTTTACTGTCATTTTTAAGGACATATGTATGAGATTGATTTGGATTTTTGTTCAAAAGTGTGAGATTTCGAAATGAATTTTTTCATCCTCATGGAGATTTTCCCAATAAATATTCTGTATTCATTTCCAGGTATTAGTGAGCAATATTCAAAAAAAGACTTAATCATTTTACGTCCAAATGACATCTTATTATCCTTTTTTACATATTCACAGTAATTACTGAGATTATTTTGAAAATTTCTTACAGAAAAAGATTATTTTCATTAACGATCTGAAAAAGCTGACAAAAATGTTAACGATTGAATTTTGTTAAAATTAATTAACTAAAAAAGTAGGTTGGTTATATCTATTGATAATTTCGCTTGTTTTTGTTCTGTGAATCTTTTCAAAGAAAGAACCGGAAATAATTAATATGTGAGTATAAAAGGAGATTTTTGGCAAATTGAAAGGATTTAGTCACTAATGCTAAGTTTAATGTCATTACTCTTGTCAGCTTTTGCGATTCTTTGTTGTAGTTAATTTTTATATTACAAATATATTTGTAAAAACTGAGAAAATAAAATATAATCGAATATAAGCTGGAAGCATTTATCTAGCAGTGTTCCAGAAAAGCAGGCATTTTCCGTTACGTTATCACGGTTAGAACGATGTTATGAATAAAAATTTAAAATATTAAGGCGTTTCTGTAGCCTATTCGTTTTTACGGTATTTTACACGCTCTGACTGGTTCAACTCGGCACTTCTTTGTACTCGACAAATCAGCTGTTACACCAGAGATGAAGTTTACACATTTTATGGTTTTCAATTATAAATGTACGAGTTTCTCTATTTAAATATTTCATAGCTGCTTTACGATTTAAGAAATACATTTAAGCAGAAGCAATCTTCATTTGGAATTGTACGTATTGCAACTTTTTTATTCCATACTTCATTAAATATAAAGAAGATTACTATAAATTTTGAAATGCAAAAGGAATATGTTTTTTTTTTCACAAATTCTCTACACAGTAACAAGAAAATAGTTAAAATGAGAATATATAATAAAGTATGTTAAAAATGGATTCAGTATTCATACACGCATTTAATTTATGCGGAATGCCATCCGGTGTGAATCAAGGTTTTTGAACTCTCTAAATTTAAAAAATACTTCATTAATTTCTTCCAAATAACAAAATTCTTAATTTTTCGAGCGCTCTCGACATTTTTCATAATACTAGAGATCAGAATCTTTCAGCACTTTGAAAAAATTTCATATTATGATAACATAATATTATATATTTCGGCCGTTTTTTTTAAATTCTTCCCAATTTTAGTCCAAAATATAATTGAAGTAACTTTAGTAGAAAGATATTTAATTTTTGAAGTTTATAGGTGACAATTCTAAGGAGACCTATGTCACTGGATAGATTGGACAGTAATTAGTTTACACATATTTTCTAGGTAAATTTAAAATCAATAATGACACCAGCACTATGCAGTGCTAGTAATTGGTTTCCAAATAGGCCCGATTCCAATATTAGTTGTTGCGTTTTATCATTATTGAGAGGTAAATTGATGATTTGGTTGGTTGGTTAGTAAACAGACGAAACAGGCCGGGTTAGTGAGCCCCAACACTTTGTAATTGTCCTGTCTGTCTGCTAGTCCGTGAGAAGATTTGTGACCTTGATGAGACCTAGAAGTCTCTTCACAGTATCTCTTTTGGTGAGGTTGGATATAGGGTCATCCGGCCCTATTTGTCTATACCTCCACCAACGTAGAGCCTCACATTCGAAAATTATATGGGTGGTTGTTTCGTCCTCCTCACCACATAATCTACATATAGGTTCTTCTTGGAAGATCCCCATTGTGTGAAGGTGCTTTCTCAGGCCGCAGTATCTGGTCATAAGGCCGGTTACCAGCATGATATCTCTCCTATTTAACTTTAGGATTTCTTCAGTAAGTTTTGGTATGGGTTGTTTAACCATCAGTTTACTGTGTCTGCTTTTTCATTCCCTTCAATACCCTTGTGACCTGGCACCCATTTCAGGGTTACCTTATTTGTGGCACTGAGTTTTTTGAGGTTTTCTAAGCACTCCCAGACAAGTTTGGATTTTATTGTACTACTATTAAGTGCTTTGATTGACGCTTGACTGTCTGAGCAGATAAGAATGTTTTTACCGCTGTATCCCTTCCTTATGTTTTCTCTCAGACAAGACTCAATTGCGTAGATTTCTGCTTGGAATACAGTGGTATTTACTCCCAGTGAATGACTAATGTCACATCTGGGGGATTGACCGTATATTCCAGCGCCAGTACCAGTGTCCGTTTTGGAACCGTCAGTGAACCAAACTATTTCTTGTTTGGGTGTTTCCTTGAATTCTCCTTTCCAATCTATTTCGATGTTAAAGGGTTTTTCTAGTGATGTAGTCGGCGTCATATAATCAGTACCCATAGTTAGTATGGGATTTGTGATTATATTGATAATTGTCGCATGCCCATTAGGGCGAGGGTTCCAGTTATTGTTTAACTGGAGACGATATGCCTCTGACGATTAGGTCAATTGGTGGGTGGTTTAGAATTGTTTCCATGGTTGCTGTCGGAGTACTTCTTTGTGCTCCAGTGACGCATGATGCAGTGATGATTTTGAAATAAACGGAATATTTCGATATAGCTTAAAAGTGATTTCTTCTAAAATTATTGAGAAGCATGAAATATTTTTATTGCTATTAGTTATATTTAAGCTAAAAAAAAAATGTGACCAGTAAGCCTATCAAAATTAAGAACAGACAAAAATATGAATTGAGAACATCGATATTGCCTAGTATTTGACAGTTCCATATGTGATTTTTTGATATAATCTGTTGCCATTTTTAAAAGTAATTATTAGTTTGAATAAATAATTTTTATTATATGTGAACTGTTTAAATGAAATATAAACAAGTCCTAGAATTCTACTTAGTAAAATCGACGAAAATATGCTACTATAATTATAAACATAAAATTTGTAGTGCTGCAATACTTATTAAAGTACCGTGGGAAGGTTCTTTACCCAACTCCTTGATGGTCGATTGCTGTAAAATATTTAAATTTACGATATTATCTATGCAATAATGCAATTTAACATCTCTTCAAATACGTTTACATAATATACACATATATTCGAATTGATGTGATCTTACAACTTCGTTCATATAAATACGGAGTATGGTTTAATAAAAACCGGAAACTAATTGGGAAGACGTTATTATGAAGTAGATACTGCCAGCATCATTTCCTTCTGGGTAAATTAACAAAATATGTTTAACAATGTATGGATGAAATTAATACTCGTCTTCACATGGTACTATGACCAATGCAAATGTTTTTTTTTTAATTCTACAAACCATTTAGAAAATATAACTATTAATTAAATTTTCAAACTGTTGGAAATAAGAAATACCATTGCAAAATTTTATTGACTGATGGATTCTTCCTGAAATACTTTGTCTTTATAAAATGAATTTTTAAACCAGGTGTACACTATGTTAACAACACATGTTTTCTAGAAAAGTTTTATAAAGAAAATGATAGTATATTATTAAACGAGCAATTTATGATAGCCATTATTCACATAGGGTGACGTTTGCGTCCCGAGCCGTAGGCGAGGGGCGCAAGTCACCCGAGTGAATAATGGCCATAAATTGCGAGTAGAATACTATACTTTGTCCACGATCCTTGATTTCATTATTAAATAAAAGTTCAGTAAATAATGCGAGTGTAGAACGGAAAGTAATAATTTGGTATTTGGTAGTATTGACAATTCTAACGTCAAAATTAATATTTCTGAAGTACGTCAAATAATGTGACTATAGAGATGGGCGACCGTTATAAATATAGTGTTTTAAGAATATCAATATTATAAAATATCGTTATGAATATCACTACTAAAAATTTTATCTATACGATATATTTCAGAAACAAATTTCCTAAACAAAATACGCAGATTCAATGGTTTATTTCATATTGTACCCCCATCTCTAGTCACTTATTTACTGAAATGTTGTGAGTGTTGAGTTGTCATGATATGCTATTTAAATGCAAAAGCGTGAATTATGAATCTAATTCACTCTAGTAGATATTTGGGAGCCATATACCTTTTGTTAGGAGGTAAAATATTGACTTATTGTTAAGTGGTCGTGGACAAAATAGTTATAAAACACAGTGTTCTCAATTTTTCTCTTCTAACATAACAAGTTTTATGTTATCCATAATATGTTCAAACAAACATCTTCTTACATATTCAAATGCCAGACTTGTGAGGATAAAATTAATTTTCAAAGTAATTTTGAATTTTACAAAATATTAAAAAATTTTGTCACCGCGTCAACCCTGCCAGACATTGATTTGTTAATTTAACTATTATTAAATTAATTACACCCAAAAATAACTTCGTAACTAGTAGTAAAATGGCTGCCAGCTGTCAGTATAATGTGGAAAACATGCTAAATAACACATAATAATATGTACAACAAATTTGTTGTATTGCTTTATTGTGTCATTTGTAATAATATAACACGAGGATCCAGATTATATAACAAAACAAAATAGTGTACATTACTGGTGGTACTATCTGAAATGCCGTCAAACGTAGAGGATGCAACATGTTTTCAAGTGTAGACAAGTCGGCATGTTCTATGACAAAGTTTTATAAATTTACTTTGATCTTTACGGACATCAGATAAACATAAAAGCTGCTATAACAAGAAAAATATACTAGGTGCTCTGTGTTTTATAACTATTTTATTTCTTTTTCTCTAACAAGTTATAAAATTTTGCTATAAAACATGTTTTGTTATTTAGTGTGGACCCTGATTTAGAGTTAATAAGTGACTCCAAAAATAAAAATTCATGTGGTGAAGCTCCTGCTACAGAGAAAACTTTGCTCCTCAATAAAAAATCTGTGTTATCTTCAGTTAATTTAGAAGATTTTCTATAGCATTTTGTCTTATAAAACTTGTAAGTTTAAATTCACGTTACATAAATCCCTTTATAGTCGAATTAAACGCTGATAAGATATAAATGTAAAAACTTCCAAACACCAATATTTTTCACAAAATCACTTTTCAACAAATTGACCTCTTTATATTTTCAAAAAATTTGGGTAATTTATGGGAAATGTAACGTGGGTTGTCTCTTCACCCATAATTAACATATTTTAACCAACCTGATTGAGTTTGTGCATTTATTTAAATAAAAGTAGTTAAAAGATTATAAATATGTTCTAGTGCTTTATAATTCACCAAAACAAAATATAAGATGAGAACGAAAATAAAATTTAACTGATTAGGTACTCTTTTTATATTTTTTATAGTTAAAGAAATGTTTTTAAATATAATAAATTTTTGTCTTAAGCCGTCTTGGGTATAAAGGCTTTACGAATAACCGATTTGGATACTCACCCCAACCGATCGCATATTCCTTGGCACATTGTGATAAAAATTTCCCGTCAAATTCGGCCTGACTCTTGACTTACTGACATTAGGTACACAGTTAAAAGTCTCCATGTCACTTATTTTCTAACTACCAACTTCACATTATTTCATTGCAAAACTGTCATTAACAAAATAGTAACAACAACAGAACGTTAATAAACAATTTAACTACGAAGTTTCTCACGATACTGCTTGCCGATGTCTGCGGTATTCATCTGTCTTCAGTTTTCTATACCTAACGACTGGTAAGAATACCAAGAAAATGATGCACGAAGACCGACCGAAACTCGTGTACGTTACTTCACTCGACACTTCATTGTTTTTTAATTAACTCGTTTTCTGATATAATTATTTAACTTTCCAGAAGTAATCAATTTCACTGGTACTCAGAAATTAACGTTTTTTGAGATCGCTTTTGCTACCAAGTTTTTTAGAGAATATTTTGAAGTATTCGAATGTTGTACGTATGCATTTTTTGATCGTACATGAAAGAAATAGTTTTCACATAATTGATTGGACATTTCTCGAATATTTTCTGTAAACTGTCAAAAGGGGGATGCAAACCTTAAAGGATTATTATTAACAAACTACTAAGGCTTGATAACACTTTTAGGTCAAATTATGAAATCGATAATATTACCGATATATATATATATTTATATATCTCTTCAAAGTTATTTAGAGAAAATCATCTTAAACTGCCCAAATTTGATTAATTTTGTAAATGCCATTATTTTTACACGTTTGGGAAATTTATACACTTCAGTTTAAATATAGAACAAATGTCACTATTATTAGAACATGCTACGGTACGAAAAGTATTTTGAAATTTGAAAATCTCCACATATTACCAATTCAAATAGATTTAACAGATTCCAAAATTATATTTGCTATAGATTTACCTATCGTAGACACAGATGAATTCAAGACCTTCCATATGATTGGTTTATCTTACCATAATCATTCCTAAGAAACCCTACCTTGTACTCGGTACAGAATTCCACCACCAATTTGGAGAAAAACCCTGTCCTGACCTAGAGGACACCCAGTTTTGCCAATTGCCCTTGGAAATATCTTGATTTGAAAATTTATAATAATAATTTTTCAAATACAAACCGCAAACAAATTCAAAAAACAGAATTTCACAGCAGTTGGTGAAAAATCAAACTTTCTATTTTTTAACAGGAGAAACCAAACGGCATTTAGAAACTATATGTAATGACGAGTTAATTCTTAATGCATTCAATACGATTGATTTCCGGTATATACTAATTAATTCAACATGGATTGGACTGACTACAGGGCCACAAGTTACCTACTGCAATCGGAAAATCGAATTACTTAATATCAAAACACAGATCTTCTAATTTCGAATCGGAAATTATGAACTACCTAATCAACTGCTATCCAGCACTAGACGTATCTTTCCAAGGTGTTACATTTATTGTGTTTTCAGATATTAAATAATAAAACTAGTATACTATTTTCTGTATAGTTTATCTAAGATCAGTATGAAATACAAAAAAAGATTAAACGGCCGCTTATCGGCTCTTTTGGTGGCCTATACAAGCAATGTTTTGATTTTTTTTTTGGACTTCGCACTGACTTTAGATAAACTATAGGTCTAAATTTTTATACAGCGTGTTTAGAAAGTCTAAATACGGTTTTGTAATTCAAAAACTACTAAAGATAAATTGTCTTAATTGAAGATTTAGTAATGTACTTTTTGAATTACAGACTTTTAAAACACGATGTATATACTGGTTATTTTAGTATCACAGTTCACAGATGCTAGATATATGACATTATCTTTTAAGAAATTTGTTTTTTCAATATTGGTTTCCATTATATACTTATAATTTTTCAATCAGGTTCTGTAACTTTCTTCATACGGCTACATTATCCAAATCTTTTTGTCTTTAAGATTTGTTTTTCTTTTTGTCTTTTACTTCTTTTTGTATATCTAGTGTATTTTTTTATCATTTTTGTCAATCACCTCCTCTAAAATGTACCTTTTACTAGATTTTTAGAATATTTTGTGTACAAATACTTTTGACAATCGTAAATGAACTCCTTGTAAGTTAAAATTTGGTTTTTTAAAAGTTTGCTCGGTCTATGATGGAACTATTTTGTGCATAGTATAGCTAAGCCATCGAGTGCTGCAGTCTGTGGTTGGTTTGGCCATTGAACTCTTACTAGTCACTTCCTTTAGTTCTTCTAAATGCATGGCCAGTGATGGATTTACGTGAGACCCGTGCCTAGGGCGGCAAAATTTTAGGAGCGGCATGATAATTCAAATTAAACATTTATTCAGATTTATTTTGTCATTGATGAAATTTTTATAACATAATTTTAATATGGAATTCAGTTTTGAATTTGTAAGTATAGGTACTCTTATTTTTTCAATTTATGGATATTGGTCTTTGTTTGAAAGCCACAGAATTAGTTTTGTTTATAAAAGCAATATTTCATTAGAAATTCAAGTTACCCCAAATTTTAAACAATCCAAAATTAATTATAATCTTGAAATATTCATTTTATATTGAATGCTAATCTTTCGTTACTATTTACTGTATCTAATCTATAATTGCGTTCCACACAGAATGTCCTAAATTGTCTCCATATGTAAGATTTTTATGTTTTTTTGTAACTTTATTGAAATAGCACCAAAGTTACTGATTTTGACGTCGTCAGCTGCTATTACTTTATGTCAAACTTTGCATTTTCATCCGTATCCATGGATACGTCGTTGAAAACTTCGAGCTGATTTTGGTGCAGCGGAAAAAAATTGAGACTCTATCAAGTTCGTAGGCGTGCTCGACATGGTGCACATCATGCTTTAGAAATAAAGTGTTCTGCAATAACTGATGCTTTGGTTTTTATTGCAGAAAATAAGAGACTAAGTACACAATCCGAAACAAGGGAATGTGACAAAATTGGCATTGTTTGGAACGAAATCATCCGTTGGTCCAATTTTTAGTTCCCTGGAACCTTTTCTTCAAGATATGAGCGATAAACAATTTTGTAAATATGAAGAAAAAGCCAAAACTCTATTTGGTGTCCATGATTATTATGGTTATGATACCTGTCTCTGGGCAAGAAAATTTGTAAACTTACTATTATTTAAGAGACTGAATGTACAATTAGCAGGTCGTAAAAGCATATTCGAAATAGTTTAAATATTTCATAAATTAAACATCTAATTTTAACAATCACTTCTACATAGAAAAAATGGCGGCATATCGGAAAGGGCATAGGGCAGAATTGAACCTAAATCCGTCACTGTGCATGGCCTTTACTATGCTCTTGCCGACTCGCTGTACCCTTGACACAGCATCCATGAACACGTTGTTGACTGCGTTTACACAAATTTATTAAAGAATACTGCATCGTATGTATGCAAAATGGATTTCGATAATACCTATAATGGATAACGATGACATTTTTTACATTCTAATAATAAATTTTATGTTATAAATTTCGGATTATAAATTTTTTCAAGCGATTTTTTAAGAAAATATGTTCGCCATAAAAAGTTATGCGAGCTCTACAACCTGAATAGCAGTAGAATCAAAAGTAATTTTAAAATGTTTCTAGTATACAACAGAAAACAAATTTTTTACATTGGTGAGAAAAGGAAAAGTGACTGTACGATATAATTTGCTTAATGTCTACCTAGTCAACTACACCTAGTATTTACTTTAGTTGGAAGTTGGTTGAGGACAGCACAACCTAACTTAATTAAAGAGACACACCTGGAAAAAATTACTACCAGGGCGACTAGGCTTTTCTGGCAATGCAGAAGAGTTATGGGCAAATCCTGAGGCATACGACACTGGCTTTACACAACTGAGATAAGGTCAAAGATCACGTATTGAACAATAGTATGATGGAGGAGAACAGAAGTGTTCTCTGCAGTGAATATAATAACTGCAATCCAAAGACAAGCCCTTCTTGCTATTACCGGGGCAATCAACAGCACGGGGACGTCCTTGTTCGACTTATGTTCAAGGACACACTGATAAAAGTGGGACAATACTAAATGAACCCATATTTCACATGAGTTTTGATAGCATGACACCGGAGAATATATTCACTGAGCATCATCATCCCATCTAGGGAACAGGTGATGCACCAGGTAATTCTGGAGAAATTATCTGGTTCACCGATGGTTCCAAAACAAACGATGGGGCTGGTATAAAAAGGACCTAGAAAGAGAATGATCTTTAGCATTGGCCGATATACGACTGTGTTTCAAGCAGAGACGATTGCCGCTATAGCCTGTATTGATGAAAACATCAGGAGAGGATATACCGGACAAAAAATAAAAATATTCACTGATAGCCAGGCTCTGCTTAAAGCTATCAGTAATCCAGCAACTAGGTCTCGACTGGTAAAA
Source organism: Lochmaea capreae (assembly GCA_949126875.1). Taxonomy (NCBI): domain Eukaryota; kingdom Metazoa; phylum Arthropoda; class Insecta; order Coleoptera; family Chrysomelidae; genus Lochmaea; species Lochmaea capreae. Next base: position 10,654,593 of record OX421402.1, on the reverse strand, counting down.
AACTGTAAAGAATCCCTCAACAGGCTGACAAGAGAGCAAATGATATTGGAAAAAAAAGGATGACATAAAATATTGAGGAAGGAACTACTGAACAAGACACAGTTAAAAAAAATTATATATACAGGAAATTAGAGTTGATTGAAACATTTCTTTCAGAGGTAATGAACATATATTTCCTTCTCACTACAAAAAACCTCAATGATTGTCTCTTCAGTATCTTGTATAATAAAATCGCAGCATAAAACTTTCGGCGAAAAACATGGAACCGATCAGTGAGAAAAATTTGTCCTTGAAGCAGCGATTCTAGGTTAGAAGTCTCAGCCGTACTAAAATATTTTTCTTAATTGTACGGGTATGTACTCTCTTTCGTATAATTGTCAAAAATAGGTAACTGTGAAGAGAAAAATACCGTAGTGGGTTCAGGGGTTGTATTATGTGTAAGTTTTAGATAATTATTAGACTGTATATAGGTAATCATTTTTAGCTCGTATATTATGCTCGGTGAAGACGACTAGCTAGACGCTAGTTTAAAGATAGACCAGCACTCACACACTATTACCTAGCGAGTACTATGCACAATTGAAGCTTCTGAAATTCTTATTAAAGTTCACTGTATTTTCTGATAATGGGGAAAACCCAAAAAAACAATTTTCAACTTGACGAACTGTGAAAGCACCACCTAAAAGTTCTGTAAACTGTGTATTAAGTGATTTTCTTTCTCTGCAGTTTTTTATTCAAAAAATAACTCTAATCTATATTTATATTCCTATTATTTGTAACAAAAAAATATATGTCCATTGAACTTTTTATTTTATTTGACCAATCTGATCATTTACTCTCTTCCAAATTATTAATTTATTCAAATCACATCATAAAATAATTGATAGGGAAGATTTGCGGTTTGATACGGTTATTTTAGCGTTATTTAGAGCACATCTAAGGTCATAAAACAGTAGGTCAGTCGTCCAATAATCCCCAGCATTTCTATAGTTTTTGGGAATAGCTTTTACTTGGTCTCCAGACTAAAATGGATAAGTATTAAAAAATGGAGAAATTATACGTTGGAGTAATCTTGACCTAGATATGCAAACTATTGTTTAATCATTTTTTGTAATCAAGGTAAACAAAAATTTTGGATCATAATATATTGTGTGCAAGAACAGCCTTAAATTATTTGTTTTTTACTCCAATTAGAGGTAAATGGAATTTTTTTGGAAAAACTTTAATAAAAAGACATACAAAAATGGATTAAGACTACAATTTTTTTGAACTAGGCACAAATAATACTTATATACATACCTTTCCGGATTTTTGGGAAATCTAAAGAAACTTTTTTGGAGTTGTAGCTCTTATTCGGACAGTTTTAGTTTATTTATGCTTGATTGAAGATTACTGTAAAACAGTTTTTGGCAAGAATAAAGAAAACAGAAAATAAAGACTAGTTACTTACAAATACCGACACCAAGATCACTAAGCTTTTCAGCGTAACACGTTACAGAATATAAACAAAATCAACACGAATTTTCACACCGATAAGAACTGTACGCCTATGTGGGATACAACAGAATATTTTAAATTTTTACCACTTCCACGCCGTCCCTGTCGTTACACATTCTATCCCAGCCCAAGTAAATCTCCCGCCACTAGAGTTAACCTGCTGATTGTTTTATGCAGTGATAAAATAGTCTTAGTCTACTCATTATTAACTTATTTATAAGTAGATAAATAAAACACATTCAGAAATAATAAAAACTTAATCTTTAATATTAATTTGAAAACATGTACACAGCAATTTTTTAGAGTGGTTTATACCTTGGGGTATTTCCATTACTTAGTATAAATCATATTTTGAGTGAAATTATCAGAGAAACGTTGAAGGAACAGAAGAATTTGGCTTTATCGGCCCTATATTTGAGTTTCAGAAAAATCAACAGTAGGTATCTATCAGGTAGATTCCGTTTCACATAAGAAGCCACGTGAAGTTTGCCAACTGTCTTGCGCAGAAATCAAAATCGGTCTTGTTTATCTATGTCACTCGTAACGACCGTTTCATACCATTGGCGTTACAAACAATGTTTCATGCCGACAGCTATTTTATTATTGACATTTGAGGTTGTGTGTGAACTGTCGAATATTTTTGGTTTTTGAATATTTTAAGGTGTTTAGCTAGTTTATCTGTTATCTATTAGAGACATAATAGGCAGGGACAGGAAAACTGTCAAAGTCGTAGTAGGTATGTTAATAGGGCACTGTAAGCATAACAGGCACACAAAGCTAATAGGGTTGACAGACGAAGCCATGTGCAGATTCTCTCGCCTAGAAAAGGAAACTGCTGAGTACATCCTAAGTCCAATAGACTCTTGCGAGTCGCAGTGGAGGGCCTTATAGACCCACTCACCATAAACCTAACATCCTAAGTCACTGCTATTACCTGGCGAATGTGCGGTTTCTTGTATTAGGCTATGAGAAGCCACCGACAAGAAATCACATGAAAGATTCAGTCTAGAGGCTGATTGGCTACTTAAAAGGAGTCCGACTGGAGAATGTAATCTAGATTCAGAGGACCACAATAGATCTGAAAAGGTCGCAGTGGAATACTTGTTGGTGTTAAAGAAAAAATTATCCACAGTCAAGGCAGACAGATACAAATTTTTTGTTTACCTACAAAATGTTATTTGAAGTCGAATGTCAATTTTACAATATGGCGCTGGCTTTGACAAGTTCACGCATACGACTGCAACTTCAAGTGGGTTCTGAAACGGAGTCTAAATTTAATTTATAATTATTAAAACTGGATAATTAAATTTGGATACCTACTATCAAGGAATATTTCCCCATTAAATCCGTGTAGTATTTTAAGTGATAGTGTGGATTTATGCAGACACATTTAACAATTATCAATTAGCATTTAACAATTAACATTTATCAATTATAAATTGAACTACTCATTTCACTATGACTCCATTTATGCACACAATTAACAATTATCATTTATCATTTAACAATTGCGAAGTTGGCCAACTTTTAACTTCTTAAATTAATTGTACCGAATTTTCATCTAGTGCGCAACTAGTACGCAGATCCTGAAGTTAACCTCACTTTTTTCATAGAAAAGTGGTTGACAGGTTATATTGTGTGTTTGTTTGTTTTGTTTATTTTTAATTTTCAAGTTGCAAAAATGGAAGATGCTACTCTTATCGACCTGACTCTCTTATGGACATGAAAATGTAGGGTTAATGGTTATTGTAAATAACTAGAATCTCAGGCTCGTGCGCATGCTTACTATTTTCTCCTAATTTATAATTGTGTCTGCATAAACGATGGCAGTTTTACTAATTGTTAATTGATAAATGTTAATTGTTAAATGCTAATTGATAATTGTTAAATGTGTCTGCATAAATCCACACATAGTTGAATGTATGTAAATACTTTGATATATTCCACTCTTTAAATAAATCTTATGTGTATTTTTTTGATGAGATTGCATCGTATATCCTTTGCATTGTTGAAGATGTTAATCCAGACCAAAGACTTGTTGATGGGGCATCGTTGTTCGATCTTCCGAAAAAGTCATCGTAATAGTCGTAGTCGGTGGTAATTACGTTGAACTTTGCATAATAGGCAGCAGCAAGGGATGAATAAATCAATAAGAGCGCTGTGAACAGCTGAAATTAAATGTATAAATTACGGGGATTTTTATTGTGTAGGTGATATGATAAATGTGATTTGATTCAAGAATATTTATTGGATTGTTTAAATGAATGATTTATGAAAAAAACTTTGATCTACAGATTGGGAAAAGTTTAATAGGTCCATACTATTCACACAAGTACGATAAAGATCAAATGAACAGTACTACTTGAAAAAGAGAGAAAATAATTGTTCTATGTGTAAAACTCACAATTAGATCAGTCCCCTCTACCAAAACACAACGGTTGAAAGTAAAAAGTGCAATAAACAAACGCCCACCTATTTTGGTAGGGGGAACTGATTTAATTGTGAGTTTTCCACATAATAATTCTTGTCTTTCTCTTTCAAATAGTGTTGTTTGTATTATCCTTGTCGTACATGTGTAAGTCGTATGAACTGTTAAGCTTTTTCGCAATCTGTATAAATATATATTAACTATTTTGGTGTAATATATATTTTTTTAATATTTATTAGTTCTTGCTTTGGTTTATTGAATTCATAAAAAAGGCGCCAAAAACAATATCTGCAAAATGACAATCATTGTTAGCAATAAATCTTTTAGGTTTCCGTGAATGTCATCCCAGTATACATACATATAGCACCAAATAATTTAAAACAACTTTATCGAAATATAATACTGTATATTTGTTGCTCACACGCCATCTGTTAGTTGGTAGTGTAAATATTAATGCCGGTACTATTTCGGCACGTAGTACTCTGCTTAAAATACTAGTACAACATTATAAAGATATTAAAATAAATATTTTTATTATTTAGAAAAAGCTACATTGGTAATATTTACGGAGCAAAGGGAAAAGCTGAGATGAAAACTCACCTGAAAAGCAGCCCAAAATTTGAAGGATCCTTCGGTAATAATAAATTCGTAGTAACTAGTCCAACTGTCGGCAGATTGTTTAGTTTCTTCCTTCATTTCCGTTACCGGAGGATGTTCTACTATAATATCGTGATCATGGAGATGATCATGGATAAAATCGTGATCCTCATCCATCAGTGCTTTTCCTTGCCTTGCATTCGATGCAGCTTCATTGTTGGCCAAATCTTGTTCATACCTATTAAAAGAAAATTGTTGTCAACTAAATAATTCGGAATGGAATTTCTGATATCTCAACCCAGCTGTGATAAGTGTTTTCCTAATTTGTCAGTAAAGTAAAGAAATATGTACCAGATGTCTGATGAAGCTGATCGTACAGCTTAGAGAAAAAAATCTGTATTACAAAATCACATACGAGAAACTGCTGGAAATTATTTTCAAGTTCCCCACTTCACCGGTAGATGATGTAGTTCACAATAATATCATTTTTCTACAATATATGTACCGTTATCGTACCACAAAATTTAAATATTCGTAATCACTAGAACGTTTGACGTACGTTTGATCCAGTACTTTTTCCTCTATCTGGTGGGGGTGAGTGGGAAATCTGACTCAATAAAACTGTTATAACTTTGGTTCCGCTTTATGGATTTTATACAAACTTAGCATCATTTGAAAGGGAAGTCAATGCCTAAAAAATATTATATCATCGCATCTTAATATAAAAATACATAAAAATAGAGTTTACACAAACTAATGTATAATTGTAACAAACACCCACAATTAATTACGTAATAACTAAAATAGCAAAAATTAACTACATTGACCTAGTAAAGTTACCTAAAGATACTGCTCGAAATGCTTTCCATCTTTTTCGATACAGATATTTACTTTCTGCATGGTAGAAAAGACTGTAGAGAATAGACAATTTAGGTCAAGAGATCTTGTCTGGAATATGTTACCTCCTCCTATCCACCTACACTCATATTGTTAGTTTAAAAAATGCATCACTTCATTTGTAAAGTGGACTGGGCAGCCATCTTGTTGTATCTTCTAATAATATAGGCAATTCGTTCATCAAAAACAAAAGGGCCTATAACTTTACCATCTAAAATTCCACAATTGACCAGCGACCCTGGTTAAAATATTGTTGCATCCAGCGTGGATTATGATCAGACCATTGTCTATTAACAGACCCATTACTGTAAAATGTAGCTTCATCGGACCACGTTATCCCACGTAATATTAAATAAAAAAATTGGATTTTTGTTCAGCATATCCTTAAGCCAATTACAACTGATCCAGTCTTTTATCGTAATCTGTACCTTTTAATTCTTTATGAAGAGACACACGATATGAATGAAGACGATTTATTTTTAAAATAGGGTGAAAAAAATACCTAAAAATCCCTAATTCGCGATCTAATTTTTTTACACTAACTTGTGAATCTGTAGCAATGTATCCTTAAACACTTATTTCATATACATATTTCTTTATTGTTTCTTCGCCGACGTATAGAATTTCTTTCATCTTGAACATATCCGGTTTGTTTTAAACGTTTAGTTATATTTCCCAATGCTCTTCTACAAACATGGTGTCGTAAGGGATATCTGAAAATGCATTATCTCTTGCTGCAATCGGAGGATTATCAAAACATTTAAAATACAACTTTAACATATCGAAAGCTTCATTATATGTGTATTTTTAAATTACTAACCATTATAGAATCATAAATTCACTTTAGTTGTCAACAATTTATGACTTCTGGACGCCTACCTACTACATAAAATTTTCAATATTAAATATAAAAATGGATCCCCTAGCACAGTGGCTCTCAACCTTTTCACTAAACCACTTCGTACCCTTCAGAATCCTAGGCGGACCACATACGATAGAATTCATATTTGGACAACAGTTAAATAGGTCGTTTTTGAATAATTCATGAAAATATTGTTTTTTTTGCAGCTATTCACAGTTCAGTGCCGGTGATGCCCGATGCCAGCGCTCAAGTCTGCAGTGGCAACTCTCTTTAAACAAAAGCGGCCGAAACTAAACGAAGATAGCGGAACTAACTATTTGGCGCGTACGAATCTGTCAAAAGACGAGTGTGGTCAACACGATACTGTAAACACATACTTCAGGATGAGTGAAACTCACATGCCATAAAACTGTGACCGCTTATTAGAAAGTTATACTCTATTGTCTCAAAAACTTCATGAAGAGCAAGGAACACTAAAACAAATAATACCATACTGTCTTTGTTTTGCTTCGCACAGTTGTCACTCCACCGTAGTAAATGTTTTTTTGGGTGACACCGGAATTTAAAAATTTAAGAAGTGTAGTTGCACCTTCATTACCTCCTCGTTCACTAACACCTTCATGCCAATCCTTTACACTGCAATTTATTGTCCGATAAACGTTTATTAAACGCAAATAAGCTCACTTACACTGTCAATATGACTTTGGCACTTATACCCTTTCAAAATAAAAATATTAGGGACATAGTGCTTAGCTCCACCTAGTTTTACTTTGCGAAACCTTGCAAAAAAAATTACACTTGTAACCTTTGTGGGTACATTGGCGATGGCACTTAAAACCTTTTAAAGCAAATATCTACAAAACTCAGATTTTGGTACTTAGTGCCTTTGGTACGTCCACTCTTCAATTGTTCAATCACCGCCATCTAGCGACCGGTAAAACCACTGTAATGAAGTGATGATATAATATTTTATTAGGCATTGAATTCCGTTTCCAATTATACTAAGTTTATCAAAATACATAAATCGGAACAAGAGTTTTATTGAGTCAGCTTTCCCATTTACCCCTACCAGTTATTTTTCAAGAATGAGGAAAAAGTTCTGGAGCAGACTTACGTAAAATTATCTAGCGATTACGAATATTTAAATTTTGTGGTATTATAACGGTACGTTAATTATAGCAAACAATGTTTTTGTGATATGTGAACTACGTCCTCTAGTGGTGGAGTAGGAAACTTGAATATAATTTCCAGCAGTTTCTCTCATGCAAGTTTGTGATTCCCTATAAATAGTTTCATAAATACAGCTGGTTACCTCTCTTAATCAGACACGCAGTAAAATCTAAATAATAAGTATGTATAGTTGTGAGTAAAGTTAATTTGCACCGTTTCACAATTTGTCGGCGAGAAAGAAATCTGTAAGCAGAAGCAGAACCGGTTTCAGACAACTTTTTCATTATTTCAGGATCCCAATGCACTAGCGATTTCTGTACTTTTTCCGACGAATAGCAGTTTTACCGATAACTGTAATAATGGATTTTTCGAAACTTTTGCCATTTATGTATTCTTTCAGCAGCTCCATGGTTTGACCTATTATTTTCTTGTTTCAGTTGCCTGTAAATATTTTGTAACATTTTTTGCGTAGATAGCGACTAGAACTTACCAAATTTATTGCTCTTTATTTACTCAATTCTCTACTCTCCACTTTCAGAAATTTCAAAACCTTTAGTAAGAAATTTTAACAGTAAAATAATCATGTTTTATACATACAACAATCAAACAACTTATTATATTCACTGCGACATGGAATCAAGCAGAATAAATAAATAAACTTTGACATTGTTTATGTTGGCATAGAATAATACGTCTGTTTACTCTTCTAGTACATTCATTGTTCGGAGCCTATAACAATATCTTCCTCTTCGAATGGTCGCCAAAAAGCAATAATTTTGATGATTACCAACAAAATAGTTTTAGTCAATAAAAAAATATCTTAATCACAGCAACATCTAAGAACACAATATCTCGTAAATAACAGAAATGAACTAAACCCACCCTGGGACGTTAACGGTCCATGTGGAGTAACAATTCAATTAAATTTTTCATAGACCAATCGGAAGCTACATTGCACTAATGAGAATGAATGTTCGCTTGTGGGTAGGTCAAGACTAGAAATGATTTATGGCTTTTTTATCTTTTCGGCTTTTTAATCCTCAAAGACACCTTGCCGCATACTGTTATTTTATTGGGAAACAGTGCAAACTAATTTTACTCACAACTATACAGTATTAATATGATCATTGGCTATAAGTATGTTTCAATGATCATTTCAATAAATTAGTTATATGTAAAATGGTGAGCATTTATTGGAATTGAGAATTTGCCCCTATGGAGATCGCTGTTTCAGGAGAACTAACATAATTCCTTATCTAAGAAACTATACAATTTATACGAAATACTTTTATTTTCTGCTCGTTACTTCATTATCTTAAATGTACCTACTCGACTAATCCATATATTACATTTAAAACACCCGTTTAAAAATAGGTTAAATTGGTAGGGAGCATGTAAGCCTGCCTAACCAGAGACTAATTAGTGACTGTTCACCCGCACACACACACAATCGAATAATAGGCCTTATCGATTAGAGCAAAGCTCAAGAAAGTAAATGATATAAATTGTGAATTATTTCAAAATTTATTTTCCATACAAATAAAATAGTATTGTATTTATAACATGCAAAACATCCACTGAAATAATTGGATTTCTTACCAAGTTCAAGAATGGGGAGTTTAAAATTAAATTAATTAGTATCTTCATGTGATTTATGTGTCTGAAATGTCAGGGAAACGGCAAGAAAGGCAACTGTAAACTTAATTAACTGTGCCAATAATTGATGGAATTTTACTTTACATATATATATTTAGTGCAAACTGTTTCTGTTTGTAACAAGTCTACTTTTTTGTTTACTTTAAACTTTAGAGTCAATAAACACACAATAATTGAATTGTATACTAATTAGTTCTTAGGTACCCTCTGGGCTTACACCAATTTAAAAAAAAACCCTATAGAAATAATTAAAATGTTTTTCCTTCAACTTTTCAAATAAATCCTTTGAGGAAAACTAAGAGTCTCTCTTACTGGGAAAAGAAAAACCAAAATCCTAAACTAAAAAAGTGAGTGAATTCTTGCTGTCTTGGAAAACGGTTCAAATAGGAACCACATTATACTTAAAAACCTCGTTCTTAGACATACATGTAATCTTGGGTTTTGTGAAATTTATTTTGCAAATTTAGTAGAATGACTTTTAATAATCTATGGCGATGTCACTTACCTTAATTTGGTGGTAATTTCGGTGGACTGCTGTGTGGTGGTCGCAATAGGATAATTTTCAATTTTACCAGAAATCCGGTCAAGGCTGATGCTATAACCACTCGCGCGCAAACAGACAAAAATCATAAAATAACAACGGATGCATGCTTGTACCATTTTAAAAAATTTTAAAAATCAACCGTCAAACTGAAATACGTTTTTTGTTAAAAGTCCTGTTTCATGAAAATCTTGAATGACACTACGTGATAAGCGGTCTAACGAAATATGATTAAATTGAAGTGTGTATAACGGCTTTATGAGGTTATAATGCCATACACAAACAGTTGATTATTGGATTCTGTTATGTATATTTACTTTTCTAAATATGTAGAGTACATTAATATTTGTTAATCGTTTTACGTATTCGTATCAACGTATCCCAATACATACATATACATAATAAGGAAATCTATGACCTACTCCCGATGCCAATTTTGCGAGTGTCGAAAAATATATATAAATAAATAGGAAAGTAGTTTATACCCTTAAGTTAATTGTATATCCATTGGTAAACCAGTCTAGGGAGGTATCGTATTAATGTGTGTAAGGTTATTAGTCTAGTTCCTGAATAAGGTTTGGTACGATTTCCTTATGTTTCAAAAGGAACAATACTTAGTCTGGAATTGCCAAGTATGAGAAAAACTTAGCTCAGTTTTAACTTGTTTTTGATAAAAGTCAAGACTTTAGATTTTGTGTCACCGTTTTATATGGGAAATGTTATGACACCAACACACCGCTAAAGTCCATTTTCCACGGTGCGACTTGACGCTGCAACTCGAAAAAGTTGCATGCAAATTGGCGTTTTTTTTCGTTGGACGTGTCGGTTGCATGAATTAGAACTTGCTCTATTTTCGAGCGAGAAGTCGCTGCGACTTGGTAACTTTTCTGGTGGATTTTGTTGCACCAACCCAAAATTTATATTGGCTGCTACGCTCTGTCACATTGCAGTCACAGGATTTCTTCTACGTTTTCTTCTCGTAGAGCAGCACAGACCATAATACTAATTATTGTTACTAAAACAATGCCCTCAATGTTTTCCTCATCCATTCTGTTAACTTCAAGACTTGATTCTAGAGAAACTACTCCTATTTGCTTTATTTTCACCCGCTAATTTTTTTCACACTGTGAGGTTATGAAACCAGAACTACCAATTTTTTTAACGAAGTTGGCAACACGTAACGTTTTCCCTTTGCGTGGATGAGTCGCAGCAACAAACTATCGATGTGCTGGTTGTACTTTTTCTCGCAGCGATTTGTCCCAGCAACAAGTCGCTGCGATTTGTCGCAACGTGGAAAATATACTTTAGATACTTTACTGCGATATTAAGCAAATGTTGAAAGCTCAGTCAATTTGTCGCTACAACCAAGAGAAATAAATGAAGGTGTCTGTGAAGTTTATATTCCTTTTTTACCAGATTTCAAGTTTATCAGTTTCTTATGTCTTCCAAAATATCCTCCTCGTCAAATCTTATGCAATTAATTTTTGTGATTTTTAGAGTTAGACTTTATTTAGACCAGTCATTTGTAGGGAACTTAATTTTTTTTTCAGTTTGTTAATATTTTATGTGTAGAATATGCTTCAAAGCTAGTAGACTTTCATTTAACATGTCTAAAAAGTAAGGGGTTGAAACAATTTCTAATAATAGGGCTTAAGCCATTATCAAAACACATATTTTTTTTATAATACAGCAAAATGTTATTGAAAATATGGATTGGGGAAAAAGCATTATTTACATCTCATAGAATATTTAACCAACTTGATTATACACTGTGTCCGTAAAGTATGGAACAAATTCATTTTTAGCTAAACAAACCATTTTAAGAAATAATCCTGAAACACGTCGATTTTTGATTTTAATTTACCGTATTTTAAAATAATAATCCAATATACAGGGTGAATTACTTTCGAGTAATGACGTCACCGTCATTTTTTTTAAATGGAACACCCCCATTTTGTTTCAATTTTCGGATTACTCTAGCTGAGCTGATTCCAAAAATGTATGACATGTTGATTCCAATTGGTACAGGGTGGTTTATTAGTTAAATTAACAATATTATCAAAAATACTTATTGTCTAGCGGACAGAATATGATGAAATAGATGACTTTATAAATGTTCGAACTGCAGCCCTTGCTGTATTTGACAGTAACCCAAACGGTGTACAAATTCTTGTTGAACCTAGACGACTATGTTTTTTTTAAATTGATAAGAAATAATTTCTTTCATATTCTGTCTGCTAGACCACAAGTACCAAACATGTTTGGAAACAGCTCATTTTTATTAATCTAAAAATGTAACAAACTACAGGGTGTTACATTTAAACCAATTGCCGCTAGACAATAAGTATTTTTGATAATATTGTTAATTTAACTAATAAAGAAGGTTACGCGTTACTTTATGAGCACACACAAAACTATTGTATTTTTGTACCAACTGGAATCAACATATGATACATTTTTGGAATCAGCTCAGCTAGAGTAATCCGAAAATTGAGAAAAAATGGGGGTGTTCCATTTAAAAAAAAGACGGTGACGTCATTACTCGAAAGTCATTCACCCTGTATATTAGAATATTATTTTAAAATACGGTAAATTAAAATCAAAAATCGACGTGTTTCAGGATTATTTCTTAAAATGGCCTGTTTAGCTAAAAATGAATTTGTACCATACTTTACGGTCACAGTGTATACTAACCTCTTAGATAAGCAATGAAGAATGAAGGGTTGAGGAAATTGGAATACGAATAAATTAAAGTAAGAAGAATTTTCTTTAGCAAATAAAGGGTTCAGTAGGATTCTAAGAAAAGAGTTGGGAGTGGAAATAGAACTGGAACTAACTGAAAAAAGTTGCCTACGAACTATACTAAAAGAAACGAAAGAAGTTCAAGCGCAAGTAGGCTTTTAGAGCAAAGTTAGAAACACTCACAATGAACCTTTTATCGATAAAAACCAAAAACCTTGGGATTACTTAATTACCTGATAAATATCTACTTAAAATGTTTAAATACACCTACGTGATATATAAAGAAATGGAAGTGAGAAATTCCGTTACAGAAGAAGGAACTGAAGGAAATAAAGAGAAATCCAATTAAAATTACTGTAAGCTTGAAGTCCTTGGTATTTAAAATATTTAAGATCCATTCGTTGTTTCGGATGATAAATCAGATTTGAAAGGCACCGTAAAAAATTTTCCTTATACGAATCTCGAAAAAGACTTTTCTCTTTGAATACAATATATTTTAATATTTATTTTAGTTTAAAAAGACCATTGAAATTGGATAATAATAAAAACAGGTGCAGAATAAAACTATTTTATTGACATCAAGTATTTTAAAAATAAAACCTTATACATTGCCTACATAGTTAGATTCGAATAGAGCTTATCAACTTTGTCAATAGCTGCTGTAATATTTTGGTGTACCTCTTCAATAGCTTCAATGTGATGAACAGTCAAATCTCTAGCGTTCCTTGAATTTGCAGTTATCCATTCATTTCTCAATGTCACCTTGTGCCTGGCTATAGATTTTATAATCAGAGCAGTAACGTAGATCATGAAATAAATACTGAAATACAACGGAATATACCAAAGTTTACGTCCCAAATAGTAGTAACTGTACTGTGTCGTACTAACTCTCTTTTTCTCGGGAGCTGCTGTAGTTGTTTTATGAGGAACTTCTTCATAAATATGATGATCGTAATGGTGATCATCGTATAAGTATTTTGGGAAATCGTAATTTGACTCGGGCGGAAAATTTTCATTAGGATTTTTCTCATCATGGCCACCATGTGCTGCCATTTCAACCATAGCTTCATCCTGACCTGAAGGAACTTGTTCTTTAGGAAAATCTGGAGGATAGTACACATCATTTATACTTTTAGGAGGATGCTTTGGAGGTTCACTATCTCCGTGATTGGGAGCTTGGTAAGTATCTAAATCTTGCGGATATCCGTGATCGTGGGATCCATAAATATCAATTGGTTGGTTGGATTCTTGTTGAAAGTTGTTGTGAACCATTTTTATTTCGTTTGGTACTTTCATTTCTTGGTTTGCCGCTGACTGGTAATTGTAGGGACCAGAGATCGGAACATTGGCGTAAGAATCTTCAACGGAGGAGAATGAGCTACTTCCATCATCAGTTTGCGGTTTATTGGGAGGAAAAACATCTTGATTGGTATCAGGCATATCTTTATTGGTGTTTGATGCTGGGTTGTAGGAAGTAAAAGGTGAATTATATGAATTGGAAGGAGTTCTAGCAGGAGAAGGTGCGGGTGCATTGAAATCAGAAGCGACAAAGGTTGGAAGTGAAATTTGTGGTGTAGGAGCTAAAGGTGGAGCTGGAACTGAGGGTATTACAGCTAGAGAAGAAGCTTGGGGACTTGATGTGGTTGAGGCTACAGCTGCAGAAGAGGGAGGCAAGTACGTTATAGAGGTATCTTTTAATTTGTTGCTATACCCAAAATACGGTCGCACTTGGAATCGGTCCTGAATAACTTCACCAATACCTGGAACAATTTCAACGTCAGCATCACCTGATGTTTCTGATGATTTTTTATACACTGGGTACTGATAAACTACTTGATTACCAGCACTAGTAGAGTCAGTGCTCGATCTAGAAATAAATTGTAGCCTTTAGTTTTTTTTTATTAACGTAAAATAATTTAAATTGATACCTTCCTCTCCAATTAGTTGTGTAGCTTCTTCCTGTCTCCTTGCCTGTAGTATGGTTGTTTGTACCCCATTTAGCCACCTTAGCATACTTAGAAATGAGAACTGCGGTGAGATTTTGTGGTAACCTTAAGCCGTTCGCGAACACAAATGTTAGTACTATAATCAAAACGCGCATCGTTTGCATTGAATGCTGCCCACAATCTTACACAGAAGGTAATGAACAAAATATTAACATACATTTCGTCCTTATTTCACCAAGAGTGGATGGTGCTAATTGGTACATATTTGAGGTACTGTTATATTATCATCCAAATTCTGTAAACTGGCCTATTTATCTCATATTATCACATACTATTTGTTTTTTCACTATTTGTCTACTACCGGGCAAAAGTATTTAATTAGTACTTTTTTACTTAGACTAGAACAGTAGAACGAAAATTACGTGGTCGTTGATCTTAAAAAATATGCTATATTTTTTTAATTTCAATGAGTTTTCCAACAAACATTTCTGGTTTTAATGGGATATTATATAATGAGAATTTAGCTATTTTTTTGGTTTTTTGATCCAAAAGTTTTTATTACAAAGTTAAATTTAGCATTGTGCAAAGCAATGTTCTGGAAAAATGGAATTTTAAAAACCTCCATTCTAGGGTAGTTTTAGATTCTGATAGATTTTGTTTATTTTGTACACTGCATTTTTCTGCATCTGTTTATTTAAATTGAATTCTTTTTATCGATTTTAATAAAGTTTATAAACAATTTGGTTGTTGGTTCAAATAGAAAATTTCTCAATCTATTAGTTTAACGTCATGAAATATACAGTGCTATTCAAAAGTCCCCTCCCCCCCTCGTATCTTTTGAACGGCTACACTTACATTAATAAAATTTGGAGCGTGAAAATAAAGTGTTGTGAACTTCTCTACAAATGGTAACAGGTGACGTAATAGTAATAGATGACGTCACAGAGCCACTCTGGCCAATAATTTTAAAGAGGACCTTATGGCATAGCCATATTAATTTTGTTTGGGTTTAAACTAATTTTGACGGATAAATTAAATAAATACCAAAATTATTGAAATTATTTTTTTAAATTCAATTAATCAAATATCAACAATGGATTCTTATAGCAAGTGTTCGAAATGTGCTCCGTCTACTTCCTGACAGCAAAACATCCTATTAGTAAACTCTTGTCGTACTCGTTCGAATGTGTCAGCTGAAATTGCATTGCATTCTTCAATAATTCATTCTTTAAAAACGCCAATGCTATCTGGTGCCGTTGTATAAACCTTGGATTTCAAGTACCCCCATAGAAAAAAATCTAATTGTGTGAGATCTGGTGACCTCGCCGGCCGATCCATCTACCTCGATATTTTTCATCCAGGTAACGTCTTACTGCACCATAATAATGTGCAGGAGCACCATCTTCTTGAAATGTTATTTCCAGATGGCCGAATTCATCTGGATTATCTTCCAGAATTTCAAGAATTAACGGCTCAATTGCATTTTGTAACATCTCCAGATACACTTCACCGCTTAAATTTGAATTTAGGAAAACAGGACCAACTATGTGGTTTCCCAAAATACCTGCCCAAACATTGACTTTTTCTGGAAATTGGGTATGTTGTTCACGAAAGGTGTGAGGATTTGTGTCACTCCAATACCTTACATTTTGTGTATTCACATTTCCATTGAGGGAAAAAGTACTTTCTTCACTAAAACAAATTGTTTTTGTGTAATGTGGGTTTTGACTAATTTTTTTTGTCATACATTCACAGAATTCGAGTCTTCTGTCGGGGTCGTCATCCGAAAGGTGGTGCACCATTTTTAACTTGTATGGTTGAAATTTATTTTTAGCCAACACTCTCTGTACTGTACTTTTACTTACTTCACAGATAGACGCAACTTTAGTTGAAGAGGAAGTAGGGTTTACCACCATTTCAGCAACTATATCAATTTTTTTATCATCACTAAATGTCGGTCGACCAGATCGTTTGGCATCTTGAACACTACCTGTTGCTTCAAACTTATGAAGAAGCTCCCTCAAATAAGTTCTCGAGATAGGGCGATCTGGGTATCTCTCATTAAATAAACGTTCCGCTTCATGGGGATTCTTTCCAGATTCACCAATTATTAAGATAGCTGCTACTTTGTCGGCTTGAGTACGTACCATTTTGCCTATGTAAACTCTTAAACGTCTCGTTAAACAATAATAAAATTAAATATTCAAGCTATTTAGAAAAACTTTGCAAAGCAACAAATACTATTAAATTAAAAACGTCAATTTTTTTGACAACTAACCAGAGGCGGACTGAAACATCTTCAATATCTAAATGTGAAATAATAATTTTGGTATTTATTTAATTTATCCGTCAAAATTAGTTTAAACCCAAACAAAATTAATATGGCTATGTAGCCAATGTCAATGCCTTTCAAACGAGATATCACTTGCCATAAGGTCCTATTTAAAATTATTGGCCAGAGTGGCACTGTGACGTCATCTATTACTATTACGTCACCTGTTACCATTCGTAGAGAAGTTTACAACACTTTATTTTCACTAACCAAATTTTATTAATGTAAGTGTACGAGGGGGGGAGGGGACTTTTGAATAGCACTGTACATATAGGTAATTTCCCATTATAAAAAGTATTAATATTCGGTTCCGTTTTAAACTAGGAATTTTAATAGCTACTAAAGTGGGATTTTACTTTATACCCCGTTATAGGATTGAAGGTTCGTCCTATTTTTGTACTGCTTTATTGTTAATAAATAGTTTTAGGTCGGTGTAGAAAGGCTTAATAACTGGTATGGTATTAAGTTGTGCTGCTTTTTTGGCGAATTGATCGACTATATCATTGCCTTTTATGTCTATGTGTGCAAGAACCCACATGAGGAGGTCACACGCAAAACTTAGAGAAATCAAACCCTACATAACACCCTGGTTTACTTTTACCGAAAGTAGAAGACATGAAACCATCATCACAAGGTTACGTCTAGGTCATACTCGAGCTACTCACGAATACTTACTTACCCGGCACCAAGACCACAATGTGTCATTTGTGAGCAGCTGTTAACAGTGGAACATTTCTTAGTTGAGTGTCCGCTATATCATATCAACAGACTAGCATGCAATATAAGTGACTCCTTGGAAAATATTTTAAACAACAGCAGAATCTCTGCATATTTCAAATTTATAACATAAAATGTAAAAAATGTACTCTAGCCAAAACACACGTGACATGTATATGTATCCATAATGTTAAACAAATGTATTATTTTATGTAACAGGCACCATAACACATAGGTACAGACCGCTAATAACCCTTGAAGTTGATGCGGATTCGTAAATAAAAAAAAGGTTAGTCGCATGCACCCGGAATTCCGTGACTGTGGTGCTTGAATTTTGATGGCGAGAAATACTTATATGTTTTATATAATTGTTGTTGAAAAGATTGAATATTGTTAATAACCTAATAAACAAAAATGTTATAATTTGTACATGTATCTTCAAATTATTCTTATAATATGTTTCTTTTATCCTTAGATTACGCCGGGTATACAAGAGATTTAAATTTAATCCGTGCCATTAAGAGATGTATCCTTTCTATTTAGTCCAATTTCAAGTAATGACATTTTAATATAATATTAAAGAATTTCATCTTTCTACTTTCTATCTTAGTTTGGTGAGAACCTAGTGTTCGAAAACACATGTTTCACGCTGAAGAATTCTGTTTTGTACAGAATTTACAACTTCTTGTGATGCATGACAGAATTTACGACCCCATCAACGTTATTTTATAAACAACATGACCAACGTGAATTTGGTTATAACAATAAAATTCCCCACGAAATGTGAAACTTTTCCATGCGATTTTCGTACGTATGGGGACGTTAAAATTTTCCGTACGAATATTTTTTTCGAATCGTAATTCGGATTTCACAATTTGTTCACCTATGACACGTCCATTTGGTTAATTGGCACAATGTTCCGGTCAAAGCGCCAAATAAGATGCGGGGAAACCACAGGAAATCTGCATCCATCATCCCAGATAAGGAGTGGAAGAGGAAAAGAAAGCAAAAAGAATTGTTTTATTACTTTCCATAAAATTGATTTGCTTCGGATACTGAAGAGTACCCGAACAAGTGCACTGAAAAATGCTACGTCGTCGTGCACTATAAGGTGCTTTTTAGTTTGTTTTTCTTCTGTTGGTGCGCCTGCTAGCTTTGGATCGCCATCTGTTAACCTTTTCGGCGGTTCATCGGATGTTTTTCCTCACACTTTTTTCAGCTCTGGTTCCATACACTTTTCGACGTGTTTTTAAAAATACTTTTCGTCGGCGGTCTGTTGTTTCGTTGATTTTTCGCTGGCGGTCCCAACTGATTTCGGTGCACTTTGTCATGTTTCTGACCACTTTTTTGCCATATTTATCGTATCAGTAGTAGTATCCAGAAAGTCGGGTGGAAGAGACTGTGATTTGGTATTTTCCATAGTGACTTGGAAGAAAATTTTTAAATTTGCAATTGGTGCTCGTAGGTCGATTGATAAATTGTCAGTGTATATAGTCTCACTCCCCTGTGGATAGCGTAATGTGGCTTTGGGGTAACAGGATAACAAAGAAGTTTTGCACTCTTCTGTGTCTGTAGAGTAGAGGAGGTTAGTTTAGGCTCACAGCACTTATGCCACATGTGACCAATTGTACATCATCCCGAAGAGTTGTCCTCCTAATCAGTGAAGATTTTGCCAGAAACTCCTTCTCTGGTTAGTTCCTTTGTGGCAATTGAGATACCTGCCAGTTCTGTTTGAACCACGCTGGTATTTTTCCCCATTCCCCTCTTAATTCTTAGCCTTAGTGATCTGGAGTAGATTTCACATCCTGAGCCGTCTATGTATATGGTTTTGCACTCTCACTAAGAACTTCGTGAAGAGGAGTAAAAACGCTGAAATCACATAAATACATTAAACCATGTGTAGGGAATGCCAAAAATGCGATAATAGCGACATCTTTAGTCTAGGATTATGCTCTTAGAGCTTCTGGACGGATAAGATCTACCTTGTACTGATGGGGCGAACATACACCGAAACCTGCCTGCAAGTGATATTGTCCCTTCTAATTATAAACCAGAATGGTTGGTTCTATATTACATATATGCCAACCCCGTTTAACTTGGAAGTGTAATTAATTGTCTACGGGGCATATAGTCCGAGAAGTAGATGTTGCTTCCTAGTGAACGGTCTACCCTTTGGAAATTCATTTTCTAATTTGTAAAGCGTTTTAATACTATTATTTTGACATCTATTTCTGTATTGATTCTTCGCAGTAGTGTGGAATTTCTTTTAGGTTGAACAGATCCGTTTTGTTTTAAGGCTTGTGATATTATTGTAATCTACGGTGGAGTTGGAAACTTTTCCAGCAGTTTCTCGTACGCGAGTTTGTAATACTTACATATTTTTTTCTCTAAGCTGTAGGTACGATAAACAGTTTCTGAAATACAGCGGACTACCTCTCCTAATCAGACACCCGGTACCTTATTCTCGACCTATATTTTTAATGTTCAAAAGATGTCACTCACAAATTTTTTTTTCCAAACTGAAATGCTACACAACTACCTATATTATTAATTTTGACATGTTATAGAATTAGGTTTACCGCCTCAACAAGTGTGGGGATACATACTTACTTTTTTTAATGTTTGCACATCATTATAACAATTGTTATTTATGCTGTGGTGATGTGTTGGTTTTTTATTAGAATGAACTTCTTCACATATAAATGAAATCAATAATTAATTAAGGTGATTAAGGTAACAATATTTCTTAGGAATGTCGGGAGCTTAAATTTTAAGCCGGAAGTCGGTAAAGACGAGAGGTGTCAAACCTACAAAGAATAGTTCCAAATTCAGGATTATCATTTATTTATCTCCTCCTTAATGTGCAAACAGCTTTATAAAACTGTTATACCTAACAGCTCTTGAGTGATTAAAAATTGTATTTGCGATCTATTATTTAGACAGTTATATAACCCCAGTAATGTTTAAAGTCTCCGTTATATTTTTTACTGTAGGTATACATTAAATTTGTATGCCAAAATAATGCTCGTCCTTCGTCCCGTTAGGTTGCTAGGAAGCAAAATTGGCGTCTAAACGAATATGCTACAACAAATATCAAGCAAACATAAACGTGAAGAGATATTAAATCCAATAATATGCAGAGTTCTACGTGTGTAGCTTAATTAAATTGAGCTTGAAAATGTAAACATTTCGCCTTTTTGTTCACAGATGGAGACTATAAGATGTTGTGGAATTAAATTTATGACGATTTGTAATAAAAATGTTTTGTGATACATTTTTTGGTGAAAAAATAACGAATTATGTCTAGTCTCAATAATAAAAGGACAATAACCTGTATAATGAAAGTTCTGTTTCACGAGTTTTCAAATATACTTAATTATTATTTATGGAATAAAATCTCGCAGCATCTTATCGTTTTTCGTTTTAGTTTGTCCAGCCTGTTCCTATGCTTTGCTTATTTCCATTCGAAAACACGAAATTCCATACGACAGGTTTTCAAGTTTCTTTCAACACCTGCTACTCTTTATAAAACAGAAAACGTTCATTACGCACGTCGTATAAATCATTCTAGATTTTATTTCTCCAGAAAAAAACAGACTATTAAAATATATCTCCTGGAGACCAACAAATTTTAATAACACTTGTATAGATTTAAAAGAAGTTGACAACACAAGTTTTCTGTTAAGCTGTATATACCTAAACCCCGTGGGTGTATTTTTGTTCCATACAAATAGATATTGCTTTTGACACGGACTTTAGTAGGACTCTCATGGGAAATCAAGAGAGATCTTTGTGAGAGTGTGTGTTAACGTAAAAAAAGATGCACTATAAAATATACACATTTTAATTGATAATAATCATTCATTTATTTAAAATATGCACTGAAAACGTTTATGTAAGAAAATCAAATAACGCGAAATTTTTGATGCCGCATATTACAAGGCTGATTATTAAATTCTTTCATGGTTAATGTCGACATTTTCACTTCAGTAATTAAATACATCGCTTCCTTATCATGCAAATTCCTAAACTGTATTCCTCTGGTATTATTAACAGCTTAATTCAAACCGTAAGAGTTTATTCATTCATATTAGTTTTAGGTAGTTAAGGGTTGCACATATAAAGGAACATCTTTGGTTTGGTATATATCTATTGTAATGTTTTTATACAGGTGCACTCAATCCAAGCTTCATAAGTACTTGTCACTAATTGGTGAATTTGGAAACAGTAAAAGCTTAAGTATTTTATTCAAATCTTCTAATTGTTCTTTATTCCGTTCTACAATAAATAAGAACATTATACTTGCAAATACAAGTTTTAACACCCTAGAGAGCAACGACGATTCTAATTTCGAGATAATTGAAATAATGACTTTCTTGGAATCATCTCTATCGCCATTTTGTTAGTCAGCAAAGACGGCAGACGAGAAAGGGATTACAAACAGAACTTTTCGCTAAACTCTAGAGAGTTCAAAAAGTTGAAGTTTCAAAGGCCACCTACTACTTCTTTTTGGCTCTATAGCTCTAGTAAACTTGAAATTTTTATTCATTTTATTAAAATAATGTTTCCGCAATCGGATATCTTCAGAGAAGAATAATAATACACTGAGATAAATTATGCAACAAGTTTAACTTTTATTTAAAGATAAAATTATGAGATATTTCATAAAATAGGTATTCTCCTAAAAGTTAATACTGAAAAATTCAAAAACATGGAAATGTATCCTTGTCCATTTAAAAGATTATAAAAAAAAATTAATCGCTTGAATAAAAAACGGATTTAACGGACGTGAAAACAGAAACAGAAAAATCAATAATATTTTTTAACGTCATTATTAATTTAAATAAAAATTTAAAAGAGATTGACCAGAAAAATAGATAAATAAATAATTTGTTTTGTTTGTACCTAATGAAATTTTCCAGTTTCCTTAATGTAGTTAATTTCTTTAGAATGTAAATAACAATGGCTTACGTTTTTTTTAGAACGTCATTTATATTTGGATAAAACAAAAATAGGTGAGAAAAATGGAAGAAGTTTGAAAAAATATAAATTTGGATTGACAATACAAATAATTGAATAATATTTTAAGTTGTTCTGTATGAAAGAAAGGTAGTTGAGTTATGGATAATCAGATCAAGAAAAGGAAATATTGATATGATCATATTGTCTCACTTCTTTTTTATGTTAAATTATATGAAAATAACTAATTAGAATTTAATTATTAGAATTTAATTATTAGTATGGAGATTATCCTGAAACTCATCTTAATGTTATAAATAAAACTGTTTCTAATTAATTACACTATTGAATACATAAATTATGTAAATTATGAAAACATATTAATAATTATTTCGATATTGACATATCATTGTTAGAATAACAGACGTCACATTTGATGCCTACCTACCTTTAATATTTTGGCTTGACCAAATAGTGACCTATCTTGTGATTGACAGAAAACTAATATATGATATTACAAAAATATTAAAGCTTAGCGTGCTTGATCTGTAAAATTGTCATACTTTGTTTTGTGTTTTGTTTCATAATGCTTCTGGATATTGAATTCTTTGAAAACAGCTATAGATTCACGACAAATCAGGCAAGTTGGTTTCTCCTTAAATTTTATGAAAAAGTAATTTCAAGAGTCTTGAAAACAGCGAGGTTCTTCTCACACTTTACGTTTTTTCTCAATTGTTTCAGACATGTTTATTAGAGAAAAAACTGAAAGCACATTAAAAATTGACTTATCTTATAGTGTCCACTTTGAAAGTAGTAAACAAACAAACTCAAATGTGCACACGACGCATCTATTTATAGCACCAGCAAACCGCGATATGATCGCAAGCCTCGCTTCCGCCTCCCCCGCGTCCTGACCCGCGTAACCGCGCGTTTATGACCATATTTGGTATTGTTTAGAAAACGTTGATTTTTGGGGTTTTGTGGACGAATTGTGGATTTTTATTAATGTGCGGCCAGTTATGGTTTTGCTTAAATAAAAAATGGCACGTAATCTTTAGAAGTTTGATCATATGCCAGCCTGTCCCAAACAAATAGATGAGATTCTGATTAACCAGAAGCCGACTCATTCAAAGACAGATAATGCTGCATTGTTCAGAACACTTCCCAATCAGCCAGCATGTGATATAACTTTTGACCGGTATACATGTCGAATTAAATTAATTATAGTAATACACGCCGAATTAACCATTTAACAATGAAACCCAAATAAACAAACAATTAATATTGACGTTTAGTTTATCCGGATCGGCTTAATATCAAGAAACTTGTAATATTACTATAACCAGATTTTTCATTTACACACCTCGAAGTAAGTTGAGATTTTTTCTCTTCTGTGCGGTGTCATCAGATAGACTTGAGTCGGAAATAAAGGGATGAAGAAATATTTGATTTGTGTAGGTTTTAAACAACAGAACCTCATTTTCTTTGGTTTTTGGGTGAATGTTAGAGTCCGACCACAATAACTTTGGGACACCACGTGAATGCGATGCCGATCTCTGACTGGCTGCGGCTGCGAGCCAGCGGCGGAGCAACGGGCGCTTTATTTTATGGAGCTTCTTCGTTTTCATTTCAGTGACAGCAAACCAGACAATACTTTGCTTTCGGTCGTCTTGTGCGATTTTGTTGTTGCGAATAGTGAATTTGTGAATTTTTCATGTCTTGGAACTTTTTGTGCCATGTCTCCCAAGAGAGTGAAGCAAGGAAAAGCTTTGCATAGTCAAACAAAGGAAATTATAGATCGGGTTACATTACATTTTACATTATTACATTTTCACATGCAAGTCAGTAACGCCACTGGCTGACACGCCACACCCGCGACCACGTGGTGTCCCAAAGTTATTGTGGTTGTACTCTATCTATAGTACTATGAAAAAGATAACTTCATTAAATGCGCATACAAATCTTTAGTCAGAGTCAGAGTCAGAGGAAATCTCAGTAAAAAAGAACGCACCTATTACAACAAAAGCCGACATACTATACTGTAATACTTGACAAAAAATTTCACTGTTGGACATTCACTTACACTTACAACGGTATGCTGATTTCCACTTTAAATTGCATTCAAGCCGCGCAGTTATGTCACGCCTCCCACCGTTCTTTCAATTCCTTGTATTTTTATGCAACGCAACGTGTTGTAAGTTTGAATTTCAATTTTACTGGAGTTAATTTGTAAAACGAGATGTTTAGCTGAGAAAACTTTAGATTCCTTTCCTAATAACTCAGAACCATTCGTGGTAATTTTATGCATGAGTAGGATACCAACATACATTATACGATTAAGGGATATCAAAAGGAAAATCAGTTTTCAATACTACAAGAAAAAACAGGACAAGAAGTTTAAAAATTTGAGAAAATGATAGTTTCATGCTATTTTTGACTAAACGTGGATGTTGAAGCGGGTAAAGGAAAAACATATTATTACTGTTCCTTCTTAGAATCGTGTCAAATGAGTAAATGACTATTATCTAAGGAGAGTCTCATTGTATAATATCGAACTAGAATGGCTTCTATACGCGACTTTATCAAAATTAATTTCATTATTTAGTTTGCTTAGAAAGATGTGAATTATGCTAGTTTGAAGCATGTCATGATTTAAGCTTAAATGACTTCTTTTATAAGAAACAGGATCTGTGAGATTTTTATTAGTGTAGTTTTAAAAAGTTCTTCTTCAACTTGTTTATTTAATTAGCACGCTTTCGGCAAAATACTTACGCATTTAACATTAGCACAGGGATATAATAGATTTGTTTCTATTCGGCAGTCAATATATTTCATTCTAGTCCTTAAATTTCCAACTTGATTTATTGATTTGTTTTTCCCAACTTTAATCAAATCCTGGTGTGAAAAGTAACAAAGTGTTGTCAACAAGCTAACCGTTATGTGTTTTTTATCCGTATACGTGTCTTTTTGTTTCCCTTTACTAACTCTTTGCTGGTCTTATCTGTCCTTTACTGGGACTAACCAAAAGACATCCAAATTATCGACAATGGAATTAGTGGAAGATCTTTTCCTATCAAACTCTTTTCTAATTTGCAGACCACATACCATGTTGTTATCATTAGTTAGTTTTCTACGAAAATTTTCAGTAGTTTATGTAATGACTGAGGATGAATAAACAATTCCTAATAAAAATTCATGTAGACGTGCCGTTCTTAGTTTACCACTTTCGGATTAGAATTGTTTTCATATGTAGAATGAAGTATCTAATAGATCTGGTTGGGTCTCATCTGGCTATACGCTCATAAAAAAACGACACAATTTTAGGTGTTTTCTGCTACAAAGCCAGGTAAAAATAACGTTTGAGTACTGCTGAAATTTCCGACGAACACAATACCTTATCCTTACCTTATCGCCAAAACTTTCTAATCCGAAAGTGGTAAACTAAGAACGACCCTACATACTTTGATGAAATTATATCCAGTTAATTTTACTCCCATCTTGTAAATAACAGCTCTTTGGGATTTTAGTCATAACGTTCATTTTAACTAACATATTAATGAGATTCAATGAATATTTGTAAAAAAGTTATTAGTTGTGACTGTATTTGACAATATCGATATAAATTTCTTTCTCTCAGTAATACAGTTAACTTTTCCCTAAACACGTATGTGTCGGTAAGGGATGAGGAAACATGGCAAATTCCATTCATAAAAGTAACAGTTGCGTACGATACTTTTATAAGAGTTTTAAAAACATTTTATAATTAGAAAAATTAAGGAAACACTCTTCTAGATCACAAAAAGTTCTAATAACACAAAAGTTTGGGATGCCACATAAAACTGAAAATAATGAAAAACCAACGCCACTGGATAATTAATCAATATCGACCGATTTTGCGATTTTGCCAATAACAAGTCAGGTGGTTGCATAGCAACAAGCCGTAGGATGGATCTTCCTATGGTTTAATTACGATAAAAAAACGATGACGTTGCAAAACAAAATTTTCTGATGTTGCCAGCATGTAGATTTTTTCTTTATTCAAATGAAGCTGGAACAGTCAATGTGACAGTTCTTTTTTATTCGCCTGTACCTCGTAAGGCATAAACTGAAGGTGTTAATTTATAAATAAAAGGCTTGTATAATATTCTCAAATTTATTTAATATGAGTATATATTTTTGTGAAATATAAAAAATAGTAACCAATCATTCTATATCTCAATTAACATTTGATTATTTATAATGAATGACAAATTCTAGAACCATCTTCAAGAACACTGAAAGAAATAAATCATCTTGAGGAAATTGAAATATAAAAAATATAAATATACAAATATACTAGTAATTCAAATATACTAGTAATTCAATTTATAAAAGAATATCACAAGTTTTAATAATCTAACCTATCATTAAAAACATCCAACTGAATAAATTTAAATATAATCTATAATATGTATTGATAATAATTAAAGTAAATGGTACTACTCACGTCTCTTACAGCAGTAAGCAAGCCCCACTGTGACATTCTCCTCAAAAATAAGGATATAACCATCTCTCGGCATTTACTGCTCTGTTTATTGGGCATTTTAATGCGTTTAACTGCACACTGCAGATTTGACTAATTAATTAGTAACGAAAATAACTATTTTCCCAACATTGAAGAAATAATTAATTCAGGAGCACCAGAAAAACTTGTAAATACGATGATCGATGTCAATTAACAAGGAATGACATACTGAACCTAACCTCAATTGTGTCAAAACTACTGAATTTTTCCAATTGATTTGACAACGTTTTGCCAGCCGTTAAGCTGAAAATTGCCCTGACCATTAAGTATAAATTGTATTTAAAGCTGGTACATTTATATATCACCTTTTTATCGTAAATAAACCATATTACACATACATACTACTTCAAGGTAATATTTACTATCGGCGTTACGACCTTTTGGCAAGAATGATTAGGCTTTTTCTCGACCTCATAACCATAAACTCATGTTTAGTCACAATTTTTGACTCTTTTGAGCATATTCAAATTGTCGTTAACGTAATTAACAGCTCCTGAAGGATTCTCATGCGATGGTTTTTTTTTTGGTAAAAGTAATTAAGGAAAAAACTTCCCCGGCACAAATAACGTGCTCAAAACATCTGAAAAAATTGCTTGATATGATCCAAATAGTATGCCGACATTAACAGCAATTAATCTAATAGTGATTCCACGACAATTTTTTGTTTCAAAGCTTTCATCGGCTGTTGACGTGCTGGAGTTGGGTCATCCAGAGCGAGCATCGTCTTAAATATCTTCTATGCCTTATGTGAAGAGCTTGCACCAATAATTTTTTTTGTCTTTAGTAGACTTTCCAAACGACACAGACAAATTTACATTCTTTTAATAGTCTAAAATATCCATCCGAAAAACTAATAATACAAAATGGTTTAATAATGTCAACGTATGCTGGGAACAAAAAAAAATCAAATGTAGATAGCCCGCAAAATCTTTTTTTTTAACAGAGTAACATAAATAAAAAAAAAGAAACATTTCTTGATTATATGAACCGATCGTGACTGTAAGTATTTATATATATATAGTAGGTATATACTACATACATATATAGTCTCCTAAAGGTAACGTCTATGAAAAAGGTTTTATGAGTATACAACTCCAACCGTAAGGTTTCCCAGATGTAGACATTGTGTATTTTATTTCTATTACCTCGATAAAAGGATTTTACGCGCTTCAACGGAGTTCTTGTAATCTTATTGCTGTTGGACGCAAATAAAGGTGAGTTATTTTGGTACAAAATATTACTCCAAAAATATTGTATTACTAAATAACAAGGCATATTGGTGTACAGAACGCTTGTCCACTTATTTCATTATTTTCAGTTCCAAGCCCTTTTTCTCCATGCTCCCAACAGCTATAAAATACCACGAACAACGGAAAAAATCTGCAAATAGGAATTTTACATATGCTGAAACATCTGTAAGAGAAATTTTAAATTCATTTTTCGTTAATAGTGTGCTTTTATAAAACATTCTGCAAACTAAAAACGTACGTTGTCCGAAAGAAAGTGAAAATAATAAATAGTTGAATTGTAACATGAAGATGACGTGATCTGGTTCTCACATATGGAAAATGACGCGTAAGAGAAAACGGGGCCCACAGACGCTGCAATTTGTTGTACTACCGATCGTACAACGGGTTGCACTTTAAATCGTACAAACAGATCGTAGAATTTTAAACATGCTGAACTGCCGTACGATTGGTTGAACGACAATGCCACACACGTTGCAATTATCGGTCAAACGGTTGGATCAACCAAAGTTGTTCAACTTATTGTACTACAAATTGCAGCGTCTGTGGGCCATTTAACTCCGTAAATGGTATAGCAGAAGAAGAAGCAGCTTTCCAAAGAACAAAGAGTTCACGGAGACGGAAATTTATAAAAAACGGCCCACAGACGCTGCAATTTGTTGTACTACCGATCGTACAACGGGTTGCACTTTAAATCGTACAAACAGATCGTAGAATTTTAAACATGCTGAACTGCCGTACGACTTGACCGCGTCGTACGATTGGTTGGATCAACCAAAGTTGTTCAGCTTATTGTACTACAAATTGCAGCGTCTGTGGGCCGTTTAAAGGTCTTGGACGGAGTTAGGAAGGATTGTTAGTAAATTTGGGATTCTTTAGTTTGTTTTATTAAGGTCAGCAAAAATTCAAACAAACACTACGAATAAAAAAAATTCATTAATTTAAATAAAACCACGAGGAAATGCGATTTTGCTCGCCGTATTTATTTTAAAAGTTTTTGTGTAATTAAAGTCACTTTATTCGTAACATGCTGCCTTTGCTACATATCTCGCTTTTATTTTCATATTTCCATACTGCTAATTACGTGCATTTTAAATTATTTTAACTAATTTTTTTGAGAGACAACGAAACAAACATTCTGGATACTGCGAGATACATTAAGCGTATGAAATACTTGTATATTATTTTGCAAGTGAAACAGCATCAATAGTTAATAACTAAAAATATAGTAAGACCCATTTTCATCAACTATAATCGCAGATGTCTAATCTGCGATTATTTGTGTTGAAATA
The DNA here is from genome assembly GCA_949126875.1 of Lochmaea capreae. Classification (NCBI taxonomy): domain Eukaryota; kingdom Metazoa; phylum Arthropoda; class Insecta; order Coleoptera; family Chrysomelidae; genus Lochmaea; species Lochmaea capreae. Next base: position 10,625,146 of record OX421402.1, on the reverse strand, counting down.
AGCATGGTTATTGATATAAAACCTTATTTTTCGAATATTAAAGTAATTCATCAAGATACTAAAAGAAAAAGTAGGAAACGGTCTCTTGACAAAAAATATTGGTCCGTCAGTAATTTGAAATTCAAATCGGAGAAATGTGTGAAGAGTGCTTAGAAGCTCGACATGAAGGGATGAGGAAGGAGAATACTGACATATACAAGGAAAAAGAACTGAAAAGAATCCAATATTAAGTTGATGAATCGGTTCCTTATTCTTTTTATCCAGGGCTTTTCGTAATGGAATCACTCACTAATTGTCAATAATCTTGGAACGGGTCCGTGGACGACGGATATGAATAAATATTGTCTGAAACAAAAATATCAGATCGACAATATTGACTATTTATATTAGCAGGTGAATGAATATTTTCAAACGATTTTCTCTCAACACTGGTACAATGATGTTAACGTTAAAATTGGAAACTAGGTGCCGTTTTTAAAGCTGTTTCAACGAGATTTTACAATTATCTGTGAATGGTTGTAATTCTCCAACGAGTAATTTTACGAATATGTTCGGCTTATAGAGAAATGAGGTAAATTTGATACGGGGTATTCGAAGTTAATAAAAACGTAGGTAAAATTGTCCGAATTTAACGAGGTACAATAACAATAACTAAATAAAGTTTAAATTGACTAAGCTATATCACTCTGTTAAATTCATAAAATGAGATTTAAAATATGCTATAAAATTTGGATGAGCTGTAAAAGTTTCGCTAACGAAATCCTCGTACAAGAAATAAATCTAACTAGTCAATAAAATTGCTGCAAACTTCCAAATAGCACTTTTATCACTCATCAGCGTTTTACACAATTTAAAAGTTCTCAGCCGATAATAGCAGCAATTTCCAAATATTTCCTGTGAGCACCATTCATAATATAAACGCATAAATCTGTTTATCAGTTATTATCGTCACGATATATGATCCGTGGAAAGATTTAACATAGCCAATCATCAGCACGTATAAAGAAGGGTGAGAAGGAAAGTACTTAATTCTTTTCAAGAATATTAAAATAGTATCCTTTTTAAAAAAAACGCATAACCATGACAAAAGTTTGATAAATACTTATTCAGAAATGAAAACAAAAAAAGGGTTTTAAGCTATAATTTCATTTATTTGTTATTTAAACGATTAATATCAGCTGATTCTTACTACGTAAATTATATTCGCTGAGACCTTTTTTTGCTTTTTAAACGATTTACTGTCTGTTACAACTTTTTTTCCCTAATACAACAATATTTTGTTACGTTTCTGGCGTTGAGTTATTTCCTGACATGCGATTTACTCATCTATATATACTAACCAACTGTTTCCTATTCGTAAAAAGGAAAATACACAAAAACCGTTATTTTAATCAATAAAGGGCTTTAGTCAATTTGAAGTGTTATAAGTACCGTTCCTATTGGTGTCGAGCATGCTATACACATCGTGGCGCAGATTTCAAGGTGATATGAAAAATATATTAGAATTTGGTTGGTAGAAAATAAGGTAAAATGAAAATTTAATCGGAGTAGAGAACGGAATTTCATTTGGAGACACAAATATGGAATTTACTTTTTTTTTTCACCGAACCCTTTTGACAAAGTTTCCGATAACACTGCAGCCGAAATAATTATTGTATTTTGCTCGAGCTTCTTCATAGCATCTAGTCCAGCATCTTTGTCCCCTGCACAGGTTTGTTAGGTATTTGCACACTTGCGGTTGGCCAAATATTGACTTTTACGATAAGGTCTCTATTGTATACTTTTAATCTGTCATGAAATCCGTTATAACTCTCAACTGATTCCTACACAGTGTGAGCAGTTCCGCTGTACGTTTCAGGCATGGTTTTTTTATGCATTAGTCTTGGGACTCAGTAATGTTTATGCTGTTCTCATAAATTATTAAAATTTTGAGGGTTGCATACATTTGATTTTATAGTTTCAATGTTTAGTGCTCTAAAGTTAGAACCCTACATAAGAAACTACTAAAATTTGTAATAAATCATTGATAATTAAATTACAGACGGGCTTAATAAACAATAAAATGTCAACAGACAATTTTAACAATTTTTTTAATATTGACAACTTTACATAAGGTTTATTTATTTTGTTCCTTTTAAGGTCGCGATTTATACATTTTATTGTACAATAAATACGTTAAAAGATTTCGTTAGTCACAGGTAAAAACTTTTAATGGTGTTTTTTGAGTCCTCTTTGACTCTTGCAACCATCAGTAGGACACAATAACCCCATTTGTACTAATCTAGATTTGATTATTAAAAAATATAAAGAATGTTCTCACAATATCACACAATGCAACATGAAACTCCAACCGGTATAATACGTACTCAGCGCAATCTGTGGACAACTGGTATACTCAAAACCCCGACGTAGGTTAGCCCGACCAGCTCCAAATTCCGTTTGAAGAAGGGAACGTTTAGGGTCGTGCCTTAGAACTGGACTTCTAGTCTTTTTTAATGTTCGGTGCCCTTGACCTGGAGCCGTATCTTTGAAGGTTCGACCAAATGCTCCCACGTACTTCATGTGATGGGAGTGGATTTGTTATGTTCGAGCAGTATCTTCGAAATCTCGAATGTTCGACTTGCAAACGAATGAATTTATCAGTCGTATCAGTCCTACATGGGAGTAAGCGAGTAGAGTCAGAACGTCAGAAAAACAAATAAACCAAACAACCTGTGGATATAGAGAGATAGAGAAATCATAGCGATCATTATATACTTACTAAGTTTTTGATAAATAATACTACTGAACAAAAATGAACGCAGATGAAGCTTTTATGCATCAAATAAATGATGATTTGCAAGATGCTGAGAAAATGGCGGAAGATGCGACAAGGTTTTCTGATACAGAAAATGGAAATAAACACAAACTACATGTAATCTTCTTCCTGTCACGTACTTTTTACACTACATTTTACCTATAAAACGAAACATAAGATCTACAAAGTAGTTCGCCACTGTGTTTGGAAGATATTGCTATTTGAATTTTCGAGTACCACTCGATTCGTGTGAATTAATTCGAACGAACAGAATCCATTCGACGTTCTTGCGAATAGTCGAACGTTCAAAGATACGGGTCCTGGCATCCAGCTTAGCTTGACCTCATTCCATTCGACTAACGTCTTCAGACCTTCCCATAGTAGTCTAGACGTAAGTTTCTAGCAGCCGTATCACAAGTTGTGAGGGAGGTATATATAGTACTATACTTCCAATTTTGCTGTAGGAGTATTTCTCATGTCCCCCGTGAAAGTTCTTGTACCAACTCTCATTGTGGCCATTCTTTGCTAAGTCTTCGGCCACCCTACGATGCAAACCTATGTTATGACGGGCTTAACTACTTTGTCGTATAGTCAATGCAACAAGTCAGTTTTTATCCCCTATTTTTCTCAAAGGAATGTGTGGTCTCTGCTTTCCTTATAACTTTTTCGAAATGTTGGTTTCAGGTAAGTTTTGAGTCAATTAATATCCAAAGATATTTAACCTTTCCATTAATATTTACAATTTCTCCTCGTAGTCTCAGAGGTCCTGATGGACCCTCCCTTTTTTCCTACGGTTAAACTCGATAGCTGTCATTTTATTGGGACTAATAGTTTATTTTTTAATATGAAGAATAGATGAATCCGATTGGTATAACTTCAACGAACATTTATCACGTGAACGGTGTTGCAAGCGTAATCATTTTTTCCACATTTCTCCGTATAATTCAACAGCTTACTTCGTTATCGATTTTCCGAAACACACAACCTTATTATTATGTTTCCCTTTGCCCGGAATAAAAACATTAGATCTCAGTTAACTCAATTTTATTAAGACATTAACAGCTTATCAACGAACGTAGAATACATACTAAATAAATTCTAAAGAGACAGATACAATAAAAATTGAAACTAGAACACCTGCTGGTGAAAAATTTGTTTTAATACCAAAATTCTGAAACATGATATTGCTAGCTGGATTGTTTGGAACATTCCGTGCCAGGAACAAGTTTGCACATACATTTCAGTTAGTTCATTTTCACATTCATAGACAGAAAAAGAGGTTTGTAAATACAATTAATGGAGATATGGAGAAACTATTATCAAAATCTACTTAACGACCCGCCAATATTGGAAGAACGCACGGAGGATAAAATTAATAGTGGAGAAGAGGAAAATATTGACAAAGCAATGGATGAACAAGAATTATAAACTGAAAACACATAGTTGAATAGTTGAGGCTTTAACTTGATAAAGATCCATACTGACACGAAGAAATAAAACATTTTTTTTTGTTTAAATATTAATTATATTTATTCTTATAAAAGTTTAAACGAGCCGAGGTCAAAACCTATTTAGCTTGAATAATGTAAAATTTACCAATAATTTTAAAGAAATGAAGTAAAACAAAATAAATGTCAGCCCAGCGCAGGTAATTTGTAAGCATCATAATTGTTTTTGAAAGAGTTTACTGTTAAAGCGTCAATAACGTTTGATGGGAGAGAATTTGAATTTTGTTATTCGAACCTATGTTCAGCTTAAACTTGAGACGCGTTTCGCTAATACAGAAGTGATAAAAATAATCAATTCAAATGTGTAAAATACTTTAGAATACCATCCCTAAAAATTAAATCTTTGAGAAGCCCTTGGGATAAATAAAAACAAACATTCAGGTTGTAACATGTCTATCGACCTGTTTCGATTTTATCGAATAAATCCTCTAATTACCGCTCGCCGTCACACAAGCCATTTCCAATTATAGTTCTGTGATCTCAAATTCTCCTAAGACAATTGACATGTATTATCCAACGGCCGCTTCCATTTTGAGAGCCTCGAGCTTCGCCCTTTCCGATACCGACCGTCTAGTAGTAAAGACCTTCTCTTATCTCAAATTTTTCTTAAGTATTACCTTCAATTGCTGTGGTACGTCCAAAACTATCATTTATAATTATTAAGCTTTTTCTAAAGTAGTGGCTGAGATAATTTTTTATGCATTTCCTATTTTTTTACAGAGATAGACGAATTTACACATATCACGTGGTCATCTATGTTTCTTGCATACTTCTACATTACTTTTAAACTAAATATTTTATTATAAATCACTGTTATATTTTAATGCAAACTTTGTATGATGCAGAATAATTATTTTCAATTATAGATAACATTTTCATTTTAACCTATAAAATATTTCTTCTTTATAGTGCCGGCCTCACATATCATTAAACATTTTATTTTTTAGAAATGGTTTATTCATAAGCATAACTTTTTGCCATAATTAGTTCTTTCAGATCATTAGCACTTTTTTTAATTTAGCCGATAATTGTTATATTTTACTGTTTCAGTATGGGACATATATGTTGGAAAGCTTTCAGTAAATTTAAAATTTCATTATTTCAAACAACTGCGCCTTCCTTTTTCACCTGAAAAGCTAAACCAACATTATGTGTCCCATTACATTCAAGTTACTACATATCCCCAATCCACCTGAACTTTTAGGTAAGCAGAGCAGCTAATTACACTGCTAGGATACCGTTGAAGTCCTAGGATACCGTTATCTTTAAAACCACTAGGATACACCTAGGTTATTAGCCATCATCAGTTACAACTAGACCTCCATTATCAATTTCAATTAGACATCCCCATCATCAATTTCTACTAGATATCTCCATCCTCAGTTTCAACAAGACATCTCCAGCAACAGTTTCAACTGGACATCTCCATCTTCAGTTTCAACTAAGCTAAGTACCTACTAAAAAGTGTAGGTCTCATTTTTTTCTGTTCTTATCCCTCCTTTTAAGGCAGAATAAAGTAATATTTTGAATTTCTTTTTATTTAATTTCTCATCTACCCGGCTGTAAGAGCTATAGGGGATCGTGTCCGGGTTAATATAAATTTTTAACTTTTTTAATATTGCTTTTTACTTTAATTAAATTCTACAAGGTGTTTCTACCTTTCTCACCTTAGTTTCTTTTCTTATTAATTTAAATTCATTTTCTTTCCTCGATGTCTAAAAAGGTAGTGGCGCCCTAAGTTCTTATAGTCTGTCATCCCTCTGGCATACCTAGTGTAACACTAACATGGAGTCGATCCACCCTTGAGAGAGTCTCTAGCCGGGATCTAGCTGTTTCGAGAGGAGAGAGTAGCGTTACAAGGTAATCTTCTTAACGACCAAATGGATATCAACCATTCTCCATTATGAAATTTATTTACCTAGAAGATTGTTGTGAATGAATTTTCGGGTAAACCTTTTCAAATTAAGAACCTTTTTTGAAGACAGTTACCGACCTGGTGGCTGGACACTGCAGCCTGAGAAAACATCTGCACAAATTGGGCAAAGTTAGTGAACCTATCTGCAGAAAATGTGAACTCTATGATGAAACACCTACTCACGTACTCTGCTTCTGCGAGAATTTGCAGGGACTCAGGCGGAAGCACTTTGGAGAGGAAATAATACAACAATTACAATTACTGAAAATCCCCCTTGTTCTTGCTAAAAAGCAAGACCAAGACCAATTATGCTCATCACTAGTCACAAGTTTAGGTTGAACATAGATTCAAATATAGTGAAGATTTGAACAAATTAAATTGTTTTATTTCATCGTGTTAGTAAACACAAAGTTACCATAAACAATGAAATAACAGTATTAGCTCCTAATATTGGAGGCTGTTTTTAATAATAACGAAGGTGTCGCTTTAGTGTGAGTGGGTTATTCTGTGCTATGGGTGATTAGCTTGGTAGTTTCGTCTGGTTTCAGGTATTTGAATGAATTGATTGATGTATTGTCAAAAATTTTGCTAGTAGATAGCGAATTTAGTTCAATTCCAGAATTATTGTTAAAAGTTTTTAATAAAAGAAGATCATCTTATTCCTGGCATCTCTTCTCTAAATGACGAGCTAATTTACTTATAGCTTGAAGGTCCTTTTCGAATGAATCAGAAGTTTCTGATAATTTATTACTACACCTATCACTTCCACTATTGATAAATTTAGAAATGTTATTTATACAGTGTGGAAACCACTTATGGAATTAAATTGTTTGTCTACGACTATTTTATAATTTTTACATTTTACGTGTGTTTCTACTATAATGACGTACATTATAAACCAGTGAATAATAGGTGTGGATAATGGGTGTGGATAATGAAAAGGTCACATGGCACATAATTATATTGAAGATTATTCATATACAAATGACACAATATATTATATAAAAATTTTCACCGCGGCGGGGATTCGATCCTATGTCTGAAATTCCTCATTACACCAAGTAAGAGCCACCATCAGGCTATGAAGATATAATATGATGGTTTATCCAGCTGTTGTATATATACGAGTAGATCGTTTAATATGCAGTTTTTTATCTAGTATGTATGATATAATAATATGTCAAAAGCAAAAGTGACGTTTTAAATAATTTATCGCTAATTGCAAGAATTTCAATAACTATACTGTTATTTAATTGATATTACTAGAAATTTTAATATGGAAAGTGAATCAGACAGTGAATTGAATGTTACCCCGCCAAACATAAGATAAGCAGCACAAATAGTCTCCTTAAATTTACTGCCAGAAAAATCGAAAAAAAAATGTAATAACAAGTAAGTAATTGATAGTCGTGGACAAAATATAGTATTATACTCGCATATAATGGCTATTATTCACTCAGGTGTTTATGTCCCTCGCCTGTGGCTCGCGACATAAACGCACCATTCGTGAATAATAGCCATCATTATATGCTTGTTGAATAATATACTATTATGTTATTATTTTAGAAAATTATAAAAAATGCCGAGACACGTCAACTTTTGAATTGAGTTGTGCGTTATGTAAACATAAATTTAAATGTACAAGGAGATTCACGCAAGTATGCCATAGTCGGTGTTGTTTTTATTTAATGAAACACCCTGTATATTTGCATATTTTTGAAGTCCCCTTAATGAACCGATTTCAACAAACTAATTAATGTATGGTCAATTATGAATTATACAGGGTGAGATTTTTATTTTTAGAGTTATTAAACACATACATAAAATACCTGATGTATTTGATTTTAATACATTAAAATAAATGTTCAAAATGTTCTCCACCTAGATGTTGGTAATAGCACAGTCTCCTATAGATCTCCTCCTTAACTTTGTTTAAAGTTTGAGGTGAAATATTCCGTATTTCTGTTGTTATCCTGTCTTTGAGGTCTACAATGCTATAGTTGGTTGTGTTGCATATACTTTGTTCTTGAGATAACCCCACAGAAAAAAATCTACCGGCGTAAGGTCTGGTGATCTATAGCTGGCCACTCAATAGTACCTCTTCGTCCAATCCATTTATTGGGGAAGATTTCATCTAAATAAGTTCTTACCATTAAAGAATAATGGGGTGTTGCCCCGTCTTGATGGAACCAAACATTTTCATTCGGTAAGCTAGGATCTATTGCGTTGGGATATAAGTTTGCCAACGCAGGAATAACTTCATTTCTAAGCATGTTTAAGTATTTTTCAGCTGTCAAATTTCCATCTATAAATATAGGACCAATAATGTGGTCGCCTATGATACCGGCACAAACGTTCACCTTTTGAGGGTACTGAGTATGTGTCTCACGCATCCAATTAGGATTCTCTGCTGACCAATATCTACAGTTCTGTCGGTTTACCTCTCCATTCAATGTGAATGTTGATTCGTCAGAAAAAAGAATGATACCAAGAGCTATCTCATTTCTGTTCAGCTTATTCATCAATCTTTCGCAGAAATCCATTTAACGATCTAGATCGTCTTCTGTTAACTCCTGCACAAAAGTTAATTTGTAGGGATGAAGTTTTTCTTTATGAAGACATCTTAGAACAGTTGTGTGACTAACATTATTTTCACGGGGCAATTTGACGTGTACTTGAATTTTAGACACAGTACTTTGTGAAATATTAGGCAATTCGGGATACTTGTGATTAAATAAGTTTGCCACTTCAACTTGACTTCTGCAGTTATCCCCGTACCCGATCATCATTAAAATCTCAATTCGGTGAGTCTCAGTTAAATATTTCATTGTTATGTCGACAAGGAAAGAGTGTTTGACAAAGGTTTTACTTTTTCAGTATAAACTGTCAACACATCAACAACTGACAGAATAGAAAACAATCCACATTATTTACCGATTTTGTCTAATTATTGGCGTGTTTAGGCAATTTTTAGGTATTTATGATCAAATTCATGGGCGTAGCAGGTTTTGTTTAATATACAAATACGGCTAATAATTAGTTAGTTTAGATTTTTGATAAATCCATATTTAGCTAATTTAAAAAAGTACCAATATTTCAAGTGTGATAAATTATTAATTTTAAAATTTCACCCTGTATAATTCATAATTGACCATACATTATTCAGTTTGTTGGAATCGGTTCATTAAGAGGATTTCAAAAATATGCAAATATACAGGGTGTTTCTTTAAAAAAAACAACACCGACTATGGCATACTTGCGTGAATCACCCTGTACATTTAAATTTATGTTTACATAACGCATAACTCAATTCAAAAGTTGACATGTCTCGGCATTTTTTATAATTTTCTAAAATAATGACATAAAGAATTTTATTCCATAAGTGGTTTCCACACTGTATATTTAATTTGCTAAATGCACCTTTGTCACAGATACTGGAAATTCAAAACCAACTATAATATTTATTAGTTCATTATTTTTTAGTTTATTAAGCAACGATGTTAACACATCTACACCGATAATCAAAATAAAGAAACCAAAGCCTACCAAATTGTTATAAATTTTACTACCTACTTCTTCATTATTTTTAACAGTTTTGAGGAACATGGGAAAAACAGGAGACAGCCTGTATAATTAATACAATAAATCGTTTAAGCACTTAGACATGAATATAGACAAACAAGGCCATTATCAAATTACAAACGAAGTTTGAATCACCAATGGAAAACGATACTAACTAGTTGATATTTAAAGAGATTATCTAGGGCATTAATGTCTGAAACGGAGTGATCTGAAAATTGAATAAGCATTTGAATATTTACTAGTGGATTTACGGGTTCCGAGCAAAGGAATTACGCAAAACTTGTTAGGGAATTTTGATATTGGGATTAAGAGGTATATAATCCTTTTGCCCAGATAATGTAGGTATGACTATACAAACAGCTATAAATTTATTGATATATAGTTTAATACTAAGTCAAACGTTTTCCCTGTCAGTGAATTAGGTAGTTAAAATGAAAAAAAATATTATGGGTTTAAAATGTTTCATTAATATAGACTTGTTAGTATTAGTAACCTATTTCCCATTATTCTGTCTGCACTCATGAACAACAATTCAAATGGATAGAGTGACGTCGAAAGCACCCTTAAAGACAAAGGCTTAACGCGACGCTCCTTGTATGCTAAGTAAACAATCTGAAATCTACACACGCTTTACAGATGCACTCTTGAATATATCAACTAATTTTAAAAATTCGCCTTTATCCGTTACTCCGTTTTCATCTCACTTCTTATTTTGGAGATATTATGAATATTTAATGGGATAAATATCCAAGTATTGGAACCTTTCGTGAGTTTTTTAATACGCACAAGTCAATATTTGAATAGGAACGTTTTGTCAGTTTATTAAAAAATGTTTTACATTGTTTTAGAAATGCGTAGATCATGGAAGTGTATATCTTGAATGTCGTTCGACGTGTCATTAAAAAGGTGTATAATATTATTGGCGTATACACAAAACAAAAACATTTTTCGATTCAACTGTGATTATGACCGAGTCCGATAGTGAAACCCTTAAAGGCAGGAAAATAAATTAAACATATTTCGATCATTATCCAGAAAATGGATATACCCTAATGTAGCCACAATTCTAAGCTTTAGCTTGCGTTTGTTTTGAGATATAATGTTAAAAAATTTATTCATTCTTTTTTACAAGTTACAGTATTTATTACAATAAAATGACTTTAGACGTTACAAGTTTTTATTTATTTCCACTTGTCCCAGAGTCTGTAATCAATGCAAGTTAAATTTGACCCACTTCCGGGCTATTCTTATTGAACTGAAATTTTGCATAGTTTAGTTGGAATGACAGTGCGAAGTTAGGTAAGCGAGGTCATTCTAAATCCAATATGGCGGATTCTCAAATATGGCGAAACAGTAATTTTTTATTATATTGGTATCAAATGATAAGGTTTACTGAGAAGAATACGAAATTAAAATGACCTCACACAAAATTCATTATGGCGGACGCATCAAATTAAAGTACCAACTTTTCTTATTAACTCTCACGATATGGGTATCATTTCATTCATTAATTCATTCATTCGGTTGGGTTGTGCCCATCAGCCCAGGCACTTGAACTGAATCTTTCTACCATTTCCCATGTTATCTACTTCCATTCCAGAAGCTTTGTGTCTTCTATGTAGGCCACAAGTTTGACTGGAGGGATTTTCAGTAGTTGTAATGGTTGTATAGTTTCCTCTCCATAGTGCTTCAGTCTGAGTCCATGTAAGTTCTCGTAGAGTATGTGAGTAGGTGTTTCATCATGAAGATCACATTTCCTGCACAAAGGTTCACTAACTTTGCCCATTTTGTGCAGATGTCTCCTCAGGGTGCAGTGTCCAGTCACCAGGTTGGTAACTGTCTTCAAATGTTTCTTACCCAGTTTCAGTAGCCTGGTTGAGAGTTCCTTGTCTACCTTGTTCAGTAAACTCTTTGTATGGAGGTGCCCTTGTGTCGACCTCCATTTGAGTTGGTGTTCTCTATCTAGCCAGTTCCCTCTTATGCAATCTTTTGTGATTCCACAAAACGGTTCCGGACCTATGAAGTCTCGTTTAGAGCCTTCTTTAGGTAACTGGTCAGCCATTTCATTACCTGCAATCCCCTCATGTGCCGGCACCCATATTAGAGACACTTTGTTGTCTCTTGCCAGCCTGTTGAGGGTTTCTTTACAGTTTTTTACCAGTCTAGACCTAGTTGTTGGGCTGCTGATAGCTTTAAGCAGAGCCTGGCTGTCAGTGAATATTTTTATCTTTTGTCCGGTGTATCCTCTTCTGATGTTTTCATCAATACAGGCTATAGCGGCAATCGTCTCGCTTGAAACACAGTCGTATATCGGCCAAGGTTAAAGATCATTCTCTTTCTAGGTCCTTTTATACCAGCTCCAGTGTCATGGTTTGTTTTTGAACCATCAGTGAACCAGATGATATCTCCAGAATTACCTGGATGCATCACATGTTCCCTAGATGGGATGAGGGCCAATGGGTCCAATGAGGGCCTCCATTGATGCCGTCCCCGTGCTGTTCATTGCCCCGGTAATACCAAGGATATGGGTATCGAACGAAAAGGTTTCCTGAGAAGAATACGAAAAACAAAATCAGCCCATACTTCAATCAATATGACGAAAGACTGCAATGCTTAATGAATAAGAGTAGGTACCTAAAGTTGAAAATAAATTAATTGTGAGAAAATATAGTTAAAAACAAGCTTTTATTCAAATACTTTTAATGAAACTAAGTCCATCATTTTTTAAATTGATTATTGTCTCTATACACTAATAAATTATGGTTTCGCAGTACCCGCAGGATTTCCCATGGATATCCATGTAATATCCACTCATTAAAAATGTACCAGGTCCGCTATATTTTATACTTTTACTTTCCATCTGCTACTCGGATAATTTTTTACACTCGTAATGAGTACCTATTATATTTTTAGTTTCATGTAATGAAAAAAAAAACTAATTGAAGGTAGCAAAAATTTAGACCAGTGCGGCTAATGGAAATGGCATTACATAAAATGTCTATTTGTATTTGATTTGGAAGGAGGAAGAGTGAATAAGGCCGAACATCTGTGGTTTCGTAATAATAAATAATAAAATTTGATGTTAGACTGTGTCCAGTTGTCCATGGTTTATTTATCATGTCCAGTGAATGTCCATATTTGTACAAGGTTATCCATTCTTAGTATGAAACGGACATCCATGGGATGTCTAATTTTGTGGCAAATGGATATCCAATGGATGTCCGTGGACTTGAACGGATATCCTATGGATATCCTATGGATATCCCTTATGTCCAATGTGGATATCCATTGGACATCCATAATATGTTCATGTGTTATTTGGGTTTGCTCATGTAGTGAATCAAATGATATTGATTATCGTTCCAATAAATTGCTTATATACGGAGTGAGAATTAATGTAAAGAGTTGAGAACAAAACAGTAGCTAATTTAGAACAGGCGTATCGCAATTACAGTCGTTTCCATTGTCCATTTTGGTCAAGTTATTCGAGGGATGTGAAGCTTTCGGTTTTCGGCTTATTCACTAAGACTTCAACTCCAATTAATTGAAGACCTTGCTTCTGGAAATCATTTACATAACTATGCTTTAGTTAGTTTCAATTCTTGAGGAAACAATAGTCTTACAATATCAGACTTGCGATGGCGGTTCTCTAGGTCGATACAACACTTTTAATTATTTCTCACAAAAGCAAACTAAATTAACAGACACTGGTTGACTGACTTTCCGGTTAACATTGATGCTAATGAAAAGTACAGACACATTATTTACATTTCAGCAATTATACATTTGGTTTTAAAATATGAAACAATGAAAACAACGAATATATAGATACAGGAATTTCAATGAATACAGGGTGTTTCTAAATTAATGAGAAAAAATTCAGGAGATGGACCTAGCCGTCTGAAAATTAGAGTGGGTCTTTATGGTCTTCACTTAAATTTGAACTAATAAAAACCCAATTGTATGTTGTGGTTGATTTTTATCTGCATATATTTTAACTGTGTAATCGGCAGGGTATTTGATTCCAAACGAATTCTCTAAAGAATGAAAGTCAAATAGTGCTTATTTCACAATTTAAAGGATCGGATTTAGAAAGTGGAAGGGCACAAGATATTTTCCGATACATTTATTTTTAAGTAACAAATATTGTTAATGGCTCAATAAGAAAAAAAGAGTTTATTTTTGGATCTATACTTATGCTTGTTGATAAATATTACAATCTAAAATTAAGTATGTGTTCTTCGGGGTCAATGTCTAACTTTATCAATACTGACAATTATAAAGGAGAGAAAAACTAAATGTGTTATTTATGAAAACAGATAAAAACTTCTTGTGTTAATATAGTGCGAGTAATAGATAAATCAAAAGGAAAAAAATGTTTGAGGCAATGGGAAAGTTAAATTGAGAAGACTAGTGGAAATGACCTTCCGGAAAACCGAGAGCAAAGTAACTTTGGAGGGCAGTACTTCTAACGAATTCAAGGTAGAGAAAGGTCTGAGACAAGGAGACCCATTATCCACAACCCTCTTTAACCTAGTTCAAGAAATCATACTAAGATAAAGTGGTATAAAAGCCAGAGGTTTAATTTATGGGAATAAACATCAAAGTCTAGCATATGCGGACGACATAGTACTCAGGGAAAGATCCAGGAAAGAGCTTCTAAGAGTATTTAAACTACTGGAAGAGAAGGCAAGAGAACATAGTCTAGTGATCAACGAGAAAAAAAGAAAATACATAGAAAAGAAGGACAATGAAGAAACCGATATTATTATAAATTAATGTAATAAAAAGTGGAACAAATCGAATATTTGGGAGTCACTATCACAAACAAGCGAGACGAGAAAAGTTAAAAACAGGCAGTAAAGGAGCAGGAATAGTATCAAATATGTTAAACTCGAAAGCCATATCACGAACAGCTAAAATTAAAATGTACCAAACAATAATAAGACCGTCAGTTACCTACGCTTGTGAAAGGGAATGTACAAAAGAAGAACAAACAGATACATATATCAGAATTGTATAAGCACACAAGTATAACCTATATAATTAAAGCACAGGGAGCGAGATGGTTGGGACGTATAGGTAGAATGACAGAAAATAGATGGGTGAAGCGAGTGCTAAAAGGTGGAGAAGGTGGTAAAAAGAGAAGAGGAAGACCAATAAAAAAATGGTTGGAGGAGGTTAGGAGAGACCTGAGAACAGTGGGAGTAAGGGACTGGTAAAACGAGGCGAGGAACAGAGAAAAATGGAAAGAGAGAGTGAAAGATCTCGAAGCCGAGGGTCAGATAGGCCTGTAGTGCTGATATATAATATTATAGATATGGTGATGCAAACTATGCCAAGAAAATATTTCATCTGTAATTAAAAGGTGCAAAGGATCCAAGAGTAGAGCCACATTGAATTGTATTATTCCCTCGTTTATCTTTTTACCTACACTTTGTGGCCATATCTCCCCGCTACAGTGTCTATAATATATTTCTTTAAGAATTTTTTGCAAGACCAAGAATTGTGCTCAACTAAACTGAATTCTCTCCTGGACGCATATTCTTGGAAGAACGAGAAAGGAGTGCTTCCAGGGAGAGCTCCCTCATTTGAACTCCCCAATAAAAAACGTTATATTCTTCAAAAGGGAAAAGTACCGCAGAGCAGCGACGAGGAAGCGAAATCGTGGAACAGCGTTGCCAGTTGCCGTAACCTATAATCTTGCAGAAATTTTGACACAGAAGATAACCGAATTATTAATTTAATTCATCCATAACCTAACTATTTAGTCTTGGTTATTTGTTTGTTTTTGGTTGATATTTTGTCAATTTTGTTTTTAATTTAGATGTTAAAAGTAAACAGCTACAGTCTTAAACAAAATGAAACTTTGTTTAGGCACGATCCGAAATGTTCAAAGGTAAATTAACCGCCACTTATACAAAGGAATTAAGCGTACTAATGTGGTAAGAAGTGACCTGCCTTTTGAATGCTATGCCTGAAGAAGCAACTAAGAACTGAAAACAGTGGAGAAAGGTAAGGTTTCTACATCTACTCATTGTTTTGAAATTTTTGCTTACCTCGGTTTGTATGGATGGAGCAGAAGTTCTTGTGGGTTGTCAAAGAAAAAGTTTCTGTATGAAGCTGTAACAGATTTGTCTGGGGCAAAACATCCCTACCAATACCCACTTGTTCTAACTCCTCCTCAACATACTCGTTAATTATATTATTCCGCTGCATTAAATTGAAATCTTCAGTAAAAAAATCCCAAATTCTGAACCACAGTAAATCAAAACAATACAATTAGTGGTTAGGTCATATACTCCCTTTTGCAATTCTGTCATTAGCTAGTAGGAGAACTTCGAATTCTCTTGGGAGATGCTAGTTCCTCCAGATTTATTTCAAGAATATCTGTTCTATCTTTTTTTTGTCTCACAAAGTTCTACTCCCTGAACCTACACGTTGTGCGAACGGCTAAATTTGCTCTCACTTTACATAACCTGTTAATAACAGACGGAAGATGTTGGCGGCACCCCTTTGTATAACTGTATGTATTGCTCATATTAGTCGTAGTATAGCTACTCACAAAATAATTTGAACGGTATATACAGTGCTATTCAAAAGTCCCCTCCCCCCTCGTATCTTTTGAACGGCTACACTTACATTAATAAAATTTGGAGTGTGCAAATAAAGTGTTGTAAGCTTCTCTACGAATGGTAACAGGTGACGTAATAGTAATAGATGACGTCACAGTGCCACTCTGGCCAATAATTTTAAATTTATGGCAAGTGATATCTCGTTTGAAAGGCATTGACATTGGCTACAAAGCCATATTAACTTTGTTTGGGTTTAAACTAATTTTGACGAATAAATTAAATAAATACCAAAATTATTATTTCACATTTAAATATTGAAGATTTTTCAGTCCGCCTCTGGTTAGTTGTCAAAAAATTGACGTTTTTAATTTAATAGTATTTGTTGCTTTGCAAAGTTTTTCTAAATAGCTTAAATATTTAATTTCATTATTGTTTAACGAGACGTTTAAGAGTTTACATAGGCAAAATGGTACGTACTCAAGCCGACAAAGTAGCAGCTATCTTAATAATTGGTGAATCTGGAAAAAATCTCCATGAAGCGGAACGTTTATTTAATGAGAGATACCCAGATCGCCCTATCTCGAGAACTTATTTGAGGGAGCTTCTTCACAAGTTTGAAGCAACAGGTAGTGTTCAAGATGCCAAACGATCTGGTCGACCAACATTTAGTGATGATAAAAAAATTGATATAGTTGCTGAAATGGTATTAAACCATACTTCCTCTTCAACTTAAGTTGCGTCTATCTGTGAAGTAAGTAAAAGTCAAAACCCACATTACACAAAAACAATTTGTTTTAGTAACGAAAGTACTTTTTGCCTCAATGGAAATGTGAATACACAAAATGTAAGGTATTGGAGTGACACAAATCCTCACACCTTTCGTGAACAACATACCCAATTTCCAGAAAAGGTCAATGTTTGGGCAGGTATTTTGGGAAACCACATAGTTGGTCCTGTTTTCCTAAATTCAAATTTAAGCGGTGAAGTGTATCTGGAGATGTTACAAAATGCAATTGAGCCGTTAATTCTTGAAATTCTGGAAGATAATCCAGATGAATTCGGCCATATGGAAATAACATTTCAACAAGATGGTGCTCCTGCACATTATTATGGTGCAGTAAGACGTTACCTGGATGAAGAATATCGAGATAAATGGATCGGCCGGCGAGGTCCTATAGAATGGCCACCTCGGTTACCAGATCTGACACCATTAGATTTTTTTCTATGGGGGTACTTGAAATCCAAGGTTTATACTACGGCACCAGATAGCATTGGCGTTTTGAAAGAAAGAATTATTAAAGAATGCAATGCAATTTCAGCTGACACATTCGAACGAGTACGACAAGAGTATACTAATAGGATGTATTACTGTCAGGAAGTAGACGGAGCACATTTCGAACACTTGCTATAAGAATCCATTGTTGATATTTGATTAATTAAATTAAATTGAAAAAAATAATTTCAATAATTTTGGTATTTATTCAATTTATCCGTCAAAATTAGTTTAAATCCAAACAAAATTAATATGGCTATGTAGCCAATGTCAATGCCTTTCAAACGAGATATCACTTGCCATAAGGTCCTATTTAAAATTATTGGCCAGAGTGGCACTGTGACGTCATCTATTACTATTACGTCACTTTTGAATAGCACTGTATATCTAACCAATAATTATAAACAATTAATAGCAGTGTATCTCTGTAGCAATTCAAATTTATGCAGGCATGTGAGAAAGTACGAAATAGCAAATTCCTCAATTTCAGTTACTAAATACCGAGATAGTGTATATCAATTGATAATTTGGAATGAGGCATGTGTAACCTTAGTAACCCATGTAATTTTGACAATGAGACCTTCAAGAGAAACATGACTGTCCTGTTGAAATGAGACAAATTTATGTGGAGAGAGGAGCCAGCTTGGGAGCATCACCCATAATTTCCAGGCTTCGGTAGATCTTGCATCGTTTAAATGTAACCAGGATTAATTAAATAATTAAGATGGCATCAGTGGCAGAGGTGATATGAGGGAAAGTCAAGGTTATTGGTAAGTGTGGTTGAAATGAAAGATACTAATAATGAGAAGAAGGCTGATTTCCATTAGCGAGACTACCCCGCTTATAAGGTTCGACAGTGCTGCCAAATCTAAATTTAATCTCCAGCAGTAGCGGCGGAGAATATTTTTATTCGAGGAAATATTAATAATCTGATAATACTGACACGGTTTTTGATTATTTTCAAACAAACGATGACGCGTGTGATCATTGCATTTACACAAGAGTATTGGAAATAAGTTGATAATAAGTTGTTTTCAGATGTTCAAAATGGAGTAGTAAAAGTGATCCTCTTATGTGACTAAATTTACTGTAAGATATGCACTTCAGGAGTTGGTTTAGTCGAGATATCTTTTCATTAGCAACTAAGTGCTTGAGGAGAAAGGAAGTATCAATATCAATGTGATATTCATCATCACCATCAACGTTCAGTCCTGAAGAATTATGGATAGTTCAAAAGAGCTGTATTAAATCTTATTGATAAGGTGGATTACTCCTCTTATATCTGTGCGATTGATGATCTTTTTTTATGTCCTGGCCTCTTTTGTTATAGTTTTCCATTTTATTCTGTCTATATATTTTGTTTTCCAGTCTCTGATTTTCAATGCTTTAATATCTTCCTCTACTTGATCCCCACCATCTTTTTCGTGGTCATTCTCTTGTTCTCGTCTTTAATGGAACCCATGTTATTATTATTTTATATTAGACGATAACATTTTATTAAATTAATCTCATCAAGTTTGAAGTAGTATTACAGTTTCCTGTAAAATTATCTTACTTATTAAAGCGTGTTACTAATAGATCTCGAAGAATAAATTATTATTCTATCGCTTTACACAGTTTTGAAAAATATGTTTCAAAAACAGTGACGGTTCAACTAAGAAGAAACATGTACTTCCCGGGCTATAGGCCCCGACGGACAATGAATTACACTTCTTAGTCAAACGGGGTCGCTATGACCCATGGGCTTGTTGTTAAATTTTTCGAATTTTTGCTTGCGGTTGGAGGTGAAGATGTCGTGTTTTTAATGTCTTCTTCATTCCCGGATTAGGTTCTTAGAGCCGAAATCGGTCTGCAAGTTATGTTGTCCCTTCTAGTTAAGTATATATAAAAGTACCTACTTCCATATACGTAGCTTTTTCAGAATCAGACGGAAATTTTACCGGAATCTAAAAAAGATTTCACGAGATTTTAAATTAGAGCTGAAGCTGCACAAGAGAAAGTCCAATAAAATGAAAATGCTAAAAGTTCACAAACACTGTTGGAGTTTGAACTGCGTATAGATTTACACAGGAAATTTTAGTAAAACTAATGACTTTATGTTGGAAACGGTCTTGTAAAATTTGAAACGCTTGACAACCAAGTAACAATTAGTGTTATTGATATGTGCGTACAATAATATTAAAAAGGAAATTAAAATCTGCACTGTATTTAATGAGGGTATAAAGAATGAAAATTTATTTTATTGAAAATACAATAATTCCACACAAAAATGAAATCCTAAATATATTTTATTTAAAATCTTCATATGTATTTTTAGTAAAACGCTCTTTTCAAACTACCGATATTTTATTTAAACCTCGTACGTCTAGCTGAAATAGTAAAAGTAGGCAAACCGAAATTGAGCAAAAACCTTTTTCGTTTAACATAAATAACCGAAAAGGATACATGTTAACAAAAAATCTATAACTTCAAAATGTATTACGCAAATTTATGTCTACAATTCATCTTAACGCGTTAGGATCGAAATCTGATAGAAATCAAAGATCGAAATCTGATAAGAAAAATTGCTCTCCGACATTTTTCTTGTTTCATTTTCTTTTTATATAATATTCAGTTAGATCGCGTCCAGTCCAGCAGATTTCTAATAATTCTTTCTCTTCTACGTTTACAACCGATTTAACTTCTACTTGGTACTGAAAAACTAGATAACCTTCATATGCTAGAGAAACGGTAGGTACGATATTATTTGAGGTATCCTCTTGTTGAGATGATGGGATTTTCACTAAGTTGTGTTTTGGTAGAGGGGACAGATCTAATAGTGAGTTTCACACGTAGAACAATAAAATTCTTGTCTCTCTCTTTCAAGTAGTGCTGTTCATATGGCCCTTGTCGTACTTGTGTGAATCGTATGACCTATTAAACTTTGGCTGAATACCAAAACTGGCTGACTATTTATAAAATTAGACTAAAAAAAAATTGTTTCTTCATTCACGGGGAACGCAGTCAAAAACACAAATTAATTATTTATCACCAAAGTGTACTCTTTTATACATTACCAAGGTCTCGGAAAACTTTGTTTCCATTGCCAAGGCTAAAATATTACAATAAAGGAAACCAGTGAAAAATTTGAATTCAATTAAAAATCACTTACTTGTAAGTGAGATTATAAAATAAAACCAAAGTAACACAAAAATACTAGAAAACAATTCAAGTCAATCCTATAAATTTATTATGATAACTAAATAATAAATCTATTTCTTATTTCGGAGTGAGGTTTTAATTTAAATCAATAATTGTACATAATTGACTCTAAAAGCAATAAAATTACAGTATCGGCACCTTTTAATGGAGGCTGTTCTGTATGAGTGACTTATTCTGTGGTCAAATCATTCTCCATTCAGTTTTCACTCACGCTCGATGTAAGAAAAAGCAGGAGGACAGTTATATTGCACTGTATTTTAATTTACGGTATTGCAAATATTAAAACTAACATAAGTAATGCCGCCATAAACTAACTAAATAGTAAAGTAAATGTAAACCATAAATATTTCCAAACTAACGATAAGAGTAAATACGTTGGAGAAATGTTATTGTTTTGATATGAGCTTTGAATAGAGTATAGGTGATTATTATCTATGAATTTTGTTTAAAAGGCTGTATTTCTAACAAAATAAAAAAATTAGACTTTACCGGACCTGCTAGGTGGTGAATATGGATCTATTCAGTAGAATACTTATTTTAATTTTCTGCAATTAATGGATGATGCAGCTAGAAATATTTATTTTGTGGCCTCTTCGGAAACTCACTTCAGTAAACTCCAATAAAAGATATGGCGACATAAAATATTATGCATAAAACGTATTTATAGAAAAGGCACTAGCCTTGCATTAATTGTTACAAAATTGTTAATAATTTAGTCTGTCAAATTATTAAGTCTCTCCTGGTTCATCGAGGATCTTAGGTGATCTTCAATCAGCTTTAGCTTTGAAAATGATCTTTCTCCGCTTGCAACTGATATTGGAAGGGTTGATAGGAAATACAAATTTATTTATTTTTTTCTGCAAAAATTGTATTATCAAATGGCAGCCGCCGCCCGTGCTGTGCACCCATTGCAGACGTGGTTTGCGCGGCCCTGCACACATATATTCGAAGAATGTACCTGGTATGGTTATCTTTGTGTACCTACATAAAGACTAGTTTTAGGAAATTTCGATATTTGCTTTTCAATCTATCAAAAAAAGAGATATACACTGTGTCCGTAAAGTATGGAACAAATTCATTTTTAGCTAAACAGACCATTTTAAGAAATAATCCTGAAACACGTCGATTTTTTATTTCAATTTACCGTATTTTAAAATAATATTCTAATATACAGGGTGAATTACTTTCGAGTAATGACGTCACCGTATTTTTTTTTAAATGGAACACCCCCATTTTGTCTCAATTTTCGGATTACTCTAGCTGAGCTGATTCCAAAAATGTATGACATGTTGATTCCAATTGGTACAGAGTGGACACAAATACAATAGTTTTGTGTGTGCTCATAAAATAATCCTGGAGGTTTTGATGAAAGTTTATAGTTTCAACAGGATGGTGCACCTCCACATTATGCTGTAGATGTTAGAAGGGACCTAGATGAAATTTTTCCGAACAGGTGGATTGGTAGACGTGGACCTATATAATGGTCAGCGAGGTCACCAGATTTCAAACCTTTGGATTATTTTATGTGGGGCCATCTGAAGAATGTTGTGTATCAAACGAAACCAGCAAATATTCAAGAATTAAAAGAGAGAATTCGGACATCAATAAACAATATTTCTCAAGACACAATAAACAAGGTTCGACAAGAATGTGTACACCGTTTGGGTTTCTGTCAAATACAGCAAGGGCTGCAGTTCGAACGTTTATAAAGTCATCTATTTCATCATATTCTGTCCGCTAGACAATAAGTATTTTTGATAATATTGTTAATTTAACTAATAAAGAATGTTACGCGTTAATTTATGAGCACACACAAACCTATTGCATTTTTGTCCACCCTGTACCAATTGGAATCAACATGTCATACATTTTTGGAATCAGCTCAGCTAGAGTAATCCGAAAATTGAAACAAAATTGGGGTGTTCCATTTAAAAAAAATGACGGTGACGTCATTACTCGAAAGTAATTCACCCTGTATATTAGAATATTATTTTAAAATACGGTAAATTAAAATCAAAAATCGACGTGTCTCAGGATTATTTCTTAAAATGGTCTGTTCAGCTAAAAATGAATTTGTTCCATACTTTACGGACACAGTGTATACAAGGACAATACTGTTGGCTTAGATTCGTTTTATACATATATGAATCGACTTGTATATTATATTTATTTTGATATAAATATAGAATGCGACCGATTTTCATGGTGAATTAGTTACCCTAAAAACACACGTACTGACTTGAAGTTGTTCTAAAAATGAAAAGTTGGAGGTTTGTGATGGTGCAGTTCATGTGTGAATAACAAAGTACACTTACTAAGCAAAATTAATATTCAAAAAGTGATCTAACTCACCATACGATTCTGAAAATAATAATCATAATCAATTAAAATATGCTTGCTGTTTCAACAGTCATAATAGGCGTGTAAACTGTGGCGCAGTGACCAAATTTATTTGTTTCCATTGCATGTTTAAACGTATTTCCTTAGTTGAAGTAAATTGTTGATTTAGTTTATCCCCTATTTTAACACGTTGAATCAACCCCTATATTCGTTATAATGCCAAGATTCACGCTACATCTTTTTAGAACGTTGTTTTAGCGATTCTTTGTCGCCCTTGGGCTTTTGACGTGCCGTTTCAGCAAAAATTCGGAGATTGATTACCTTCCAGTCGAGCAATATTACCTGAAAACTCTTTTAATATAAGAATTCCAAGTTCCGAAAAAATTGCGTGAAAAATACAACCGAAACGCTTATCTCAGACAAAATCGTTTTTTCTTATTTTATTCGTATTTAGGGGAAAAAAATACCATGACGCTAGCAATGGAGTCGAAGATATCTGGGAATAGTGTAGTGCAGAAAATCAACACATACATCAACTAAGACATTTTATATGAACAGAGATGGTGATTATGAATGTAGAGGGGAATCTAGGATTGCGAACAAAATTATAATTCAAACGAAGACATAAAGCTGATATAACAATATCCAGGATGACGGGGCATAATAGCCAAGGACGTATCAGAAGTATCTCTTTAATGTGACTAAAATATGTAAATTAGTGTAGTATACACATAAGAAAAGACTTAGGCTTCTGACACTTAATCTTCGTAAAACGGAGACGCGATGGTGGTGTCACAGCCAGAAACGCTAATTACTGTTACCGGCTCTACTTCGTGTGAGTTCGGTTAAACATGTCATACTTTTAAAACCGACCCATTCCTTTTTTTAAATTTTCCTTCCACAAGGGAAATTTTGTGAGAAATACAATTATTAATATTACTTTTACAGGATAGTTATAACTATAAAAAGCTGAAAAATATCATAAAAGGTTTGAGTTTTATGAAAAGTAATGCAATATCCTGATCACCTTTTACCTGAGCCCAGATACTTTTAAAACGAACTGCACAAAAAGTTCAGAGTTAGATCGATGGAAATGATACAAAATTTTCTTTAAAAATAGGTGTTGCTTTTATGGAATTACAACAAAATAAAGTCACCGATAAGAATGATATCCTCAGTTTTCCTGCAAGCCTGTCTGCTGTTAAACATAATAAGCTTAGGAAATGCAGGCAATAAACAACGAAATTCGTACCGATGTTGATTGAGATTTATTTCACTATTATGCCAAAGAGCAATATCGAAAGTTGTAATCTTCAAAATTGCTTGGCCATTTTCTACTTACTTACTTACAAAGTCTGCTCCGTTTCCAGTGACATACCAGTCGTTGTGTGTCACTGTCGCACATTTAATATTGTACAAATAGAAATAGTACGACTTAAATAATTCAAAATTTATAGTATATGATCATTATTTGCATATTTTAAGCTTATACAGACAAGTAGATTCTATCAACTTGTTGAGTAATTTTTACAAATAAATGATGTAGAATTTGTTTCTGTACTATGCAAAGTTCAGAATAAAGAAATAGCAGAGAGATTCAAAATAGCATTATCAGATAAGTTCTTAAATAATTGTAATATAATGAAAAATGGCAAATGTGGGATTATTTGACGAAAACCGGTTCGGATACCGCTAAAGAAATATGTAGTTGTAGCAAGAAAACTAATAAGAAAAAACAAACATCTTGGTGGACGGACGAAATAAAAATAAAAGTAAAATCAAAAAAGAAGCGTGGAAAATGTATATAAATAACAAAACAACGGAAAAACTATAAAATATACAAAGCGAATAGGGAAAATGTAAAAGAGATGGTACCAATAGCTGAAAGAAACCAGTGGAAATAATTTGGGGGCAAAATGGAAAGCAATAGTAAATCAAATCAAAAGCTGTTGATAGATGAATAGATCAGCCAAAAAAATCTAGACAAAAACAAAAAAAAGGATGTAATAATTGAAAATGGAGACCTTGTAACTATAAAAGATTTACAGGAAATAATAGGTGAATTAAAAAATGGAAAGTCACCAGGAATTGATAAATAACAGCAGAAATGTTCAAGAATCTAAGGGAAGCAGGAACAAAAATATTATTGAAAATATACAACACTGCATGGAGTGAAGAACAGATCCCGGAAGATTGGAAAACAGCCTTAATAGTTTCAATATATAAAAAAGGAGATAGACAAGACTGCAATAAATATCGAGGCATAAATCTACTTAGTACAGCTATATAACTTTACGAGAAAATTATAGACAGTAAGTTAAGACCACTGATAGAAAATACTCTTGAAACACACAAAGTGGATTTAGAAGATGTCGAAGCATCCAAGACCACATATTCAGTGCAATTCTGTTCGCAAATAGCAATATTGTCATAGCAACATTCCAAAAAATGGTATTCTGATCATCATGTTAAGCAACATATGACCTGTCAATTCTAAACATATCTTGTTATTTACCTTGTTATCTCAGCAACCTCATTTTTGTACTTGCTCTATGCATAACAAGCTTATGAAAAATGGCAATAAATCCATTGTTTTCCCATTATTACTTTTTGGGAATTTGAGAATAATGAAAATAGGTTAATTATGAACGAATATTAGTTTGCTAGATTTATTTATATAAATCATTTGTAGAGAAACTATTAAATTGCAATTTTGTTAAATTAGGGATAACAGCAATTCACAGCAAATCCACACATGTATATCCACCACCTTCAGACATTTTCTTTTGGTTTTTGATTCCCATACATATAAAAACTAGAATATGAAAAGAAAAAGATTTGAATGATACTCGAATATAGGTACTATTATTAGTGAGGAATTGATAGTTTTCCACTGTTTTTTATTTATTCTTGTTCCATCTTCCACCATATTTAACATATTGGTTAGTTCTTCTCCAATATTTAAGGGATGACATATCCCAGTAATTAATATTTTGTTCTAAATAGTTAATTACTAGCTCCTTTTGCGCTTTATTTGTCTTACGACTACGCGACATTTTTTTAGTTATTTTTAGTAAAATGAACCAAAAGAATATAACAAATAAATCAGAATATTTCTGGAATTTATATGTTAAAATCAAAATAAATCTTCTATTTTCTCATTGAATACCGAAATACAGTGTTGCCAGTAGTTAAATTCACGCTACTGGTAATAACATTGCTATTGACAAAACCATGAACCATTCTTGCTATGAACACAAAAACAGAATACACAATTTCTTTACCATATTGATGTATGTTATAACCATAACAATATTGTTTTTATAACAATGTTTGTAGCAATATGAAAGCAAAATAGCACTGATTTACAGTTATTACAACTAGAAAAAGAGGTATGTATAGGATTTATAGATATGGAAAAAGCTTTCGATAAAGTTCCAAGGGAGAAATTATGGAAAATACTTGAAAGAAGAGGAGTCAACTACAAAATAATAGACATAATTAAAAACATCTATAAAAATAACAGAAATTGTCGAAAATAATGTTATTTTTAAAAACATAATTTTTCGATCAATTTATTCAACTTGGTGATTAGAAGACTATTTTTTATATTACAACAACAATTTTTAAAAATTGCTTAAAGTATTCAGAATCACTTAAATATTAGGCCTATGCAGCTGTTGTTATAGCATTAATATGTAATTATACTACTATGACAAAAAAAGTAGAAATAGGGCCAATGAAACACAAAATGTGTATTATTCATCCAAATTTATTGCATCGTCTTCATACTATACTTTCACCAATTAATAATGCAATCATCAAAGCTTCAGTACTCTCCATCCTCTTTAATGGATTCTAACGTGATGGTAATTCGAGTTTTGGGAATAGGAAAAACTCGTCGAAACTATGTAGAGGAAAACGGGAAGTTGTTCGATATTTTTGAGTTTTTTACCAGAAAAAATAATGAATTTTCTTTTCTTTAGACGAACTGGATCTGTTTCTACAAAATTTGTTTTCTCAAACGATGTATAACAACTCAGATAGTAATACTATATATTTACTATCTCACCTTCATACAAGAATTCCGAGTGCAGAACACCACGATAATGGAAAAAAGCTGTCAACATCAATTTCACGTTTGATCGATTTTGACGTGCTTTTTTCGGCGTCGGCTTAGTTGACTGGTTTGCATGTCCAGCTCCTAAGTCCATGTGTCATCACCTGAATGACTTTTATGATTATGGGGTTGGTTTCTATAGAAAATTCAGGTCTTTAGGTACCAATCGCAATTCGTTTCATGCCCGGAAGTTTCAGTCATCAATTCAGCAAGGTTTAGTTTAGTTGAAGACTGACAAAATAATATTATAAATAATAATAATATAAATTAGACAATATTTTTGAGATGACTGTTCATTTGATCAACTCCCGGTATTTATAGGCAGAATGTACTAATAAGTATTTTCTGCTTCAAGTCTACAGTTTAAGTGATCAAACGGTTTTGTATCAGGAATATTGTTGAAATGTTTTGATATAAAGTTGGCGATTATATACACCGATCAATTTACTTTATGAAATTAACAAAGAGATGGAGATGCCAAAACCAAAGCTCAGCAAATGTGTAACCAAATTTACCAAACTCTCTGAAATCATTAACTATATATGCTTCAGAGAGTTTAATTAACGTCAAGCATGATTTGATTTTGTAATGCTTATCGACTTTTTTTTCAATTTACTTTATTGGAAACATCTTTCCGTGATAAGTCTGTATAGTAAACAGGGTATTTTTTAAATCTGATTTTCAGACAAAAAAAGGATCATGAAAAAATAAAGCATATTTTTTGTCAGATGTTTTGGATACCAGGACAAAAAAATTGGTCAAGGAGGAAATTCCGAAGACCCAAACCAAAATGAGAAAAACTAAATCACTTTTGTGATGAACAAAATAAATTGTTTGTTATTCGACTGAATCGGTGAAATTAAAACTGTAAACTGCTATAG
This sequence comes from Lochmaea capreae, assembly GCA_949126875.1. Lineage (NCBI taxonomy): Eukaryota > Metazoa > Arthropoda > Insecta > Coleoptera > Chrysomelidae > Lochmaea > Lochmaea capreae. The sequence continues at coordinate 10,596,954 of OX421402.1, read as the reverse complement.
GTGCTCTATTTTAAATATTTATTTAATACTGACGTGGCTATATTTGTCGAATATTAAAATTATCTTGTTCTTGAGGTAGACGAAAACTTTAAACAAAAAACTTTAGGAGATAAATTAAACCCTAAGCTGGAGTTCTCAAGTTAAAATTTCATGAATGCTTTAATTATCTATTAAAGAGATGACAAACTGGTCCAGCAGACGCTAATTTTAATTTTAAAAAGAACAACTTGGTCTACAAAGTACATATTTTATTACTTCCAGTTCAAAGGTCTAGCTGGGACTGGAACTTAAAAGATTTACTCAGCCCAGAACGATTTTTTGTTACAAAATGTTTTGAAATAAAGAAATCTTGAGTTATCTGAAAAGTTGATTATGTTGGTATCCTCGCAAAGTTCATTGTATGTTTTTTAAACTGCCGGAGCAAGGCTTATAATAAAAAACATTTTATAAAATGCCATCTAAAACGATTTTATCAAATCCATCTTGAAGCAATCTATATCTTTAGAGTTTGCGAAGAATTTTGATCGGGAGACCAAAACTTCCGTTTAAAGGACCCCCTTTGCATATTGAGTTTTTTTAAGAGATTGTATTCTTTATAGTGTTTACTTTCAAAACTACTTGTTTTTAGTTTAAAACTCCATATCCGGATGTAGAACGGAATCTTAATAGGAAAATGGCGTTTATACCGCACATAACATTTTTTGCGACGTAATAATTCTCAGAAAATCTACATTATCTTAAAATAATATATTGCAGCATTAAGGGAGCTGACGAACAATAGAGTCCAGCAAAAAGAATGAGGGGGTTACACATTAAAATTCACACTAGAGGTCGATACAAAACATAGGATTGTGACGCTTAGACATCAGGACACTAGAGGGCGCAACTGCTGGCATGTGCAATTCGCAGAGGCATCACTAGCATCACGACGCCGCCAGTATTACAAGGATCCTTCGTTGACGCACATTTCCAGACGTCGAATATCCTTTCTCGCGCTTCTATCGAAACACGCGTTCACCCCCACTTTTCCAAATAAATTTTTTTCAATCATAAATGAAACTAATAATTTTTCAACTGGATTTTTAAACGTGTGTGACAACCATTGAAATTGGTTTTATCAACCAACAGTTGGGTAAAATACTCTTGGAGGTGTGGTAATAAATTACATTTGTGGTTTGCTTATCAAATAAAATCTGTGTCCATGATTGTGTGAATTGATTTTGTGAGAAAAATTAACAAGAAAAAAGGGCAGAACGATGTGGCGGTCGTATCTTCGCAGACTCCTAGCGATTACAATTTTCCTCAATAATACAGGTAAACAGTCTAAAACTATGTTTAATGAATGTAAACCCCATATTACCGCTAACTTTGCCACACGTGCTCTTTTATAAATAGTTTTGCATTTTGCTGGTTATCAGTCAGCCGACGGTTGGGTTCAATTTTAAAAGTTCTATCCGGTAATTTTTTTACCTGTTGTATGTAAAAAATCGTTTCTTTGATTGTTTGCTTTAATTCTCTTATTGTAAAATAAATTGAGAAAGTATTTTATTACTTTCTTTTTGTTTTACACATATAGAAGAGCCTTGAAATGTTTTTAACTGAATTTGGACAAGGTCTTCTGAAAATGAAAATTCCTTCAACATATTTATTAAAATTCTATCTGATTTGTGCAATTAAATGAGTAATCGGGTAGTGAGATTATTATATAATTTAAACAGTATATGGAACAAAGAAGAAAATTACACGACACTTGCAGATCGGATATTTCACGCACCATTTTCATATCTTTGGTAAAATATGTCAAACATTTTCTCATGCTTTCCGAATTAATGAACCAATATATTGCTGTAGAAACAATGATATATTTATTGGAAAGTTTTATTGAAATTATTTCTATATAGAAATGCGGTTCTAATAGTTTCCAAAGAGCAAATCTTATACATTTATAAAGGTACCTTCCCTTTTTATGAAGATATTTCTTCAAGATTTAATTTATTGTTTCTAGATAACAATTGCAGTACTTATTTTAATAACAAACAACAATGTATGAACTATTTAAATTTTAAGAGATTATTTTTTTAAATACATTATTCTATTTTTTAAATTATTTAGCTTGAATCTACAATACTTTATGTTATAAAAGAAGTTGCGGAAGTCGTTTGAGTGAGTATTTTGGAAATTGGTTGAAATGCTTCCAAGAAATTCAATTCATTTAGATTTCTTCGAAAAATAAGTTTGAATAAAACATTTCCTAGCATTAAAGTGATTACTTATCTTTTTAATGTATCTATCTGGTACGTTAGATATTACTGATACATTCTAAAAAATCATACTACTTGACACATCCTGCTTTTCTTATGTAGGAAACGAATTTGACAGGCTTGGAATGAGTGAATTTAAGATTCCGACTTTATATAGATAAACAGAAAAAGAGCTTGCCTAGTATTTTTAGATTTGATTTGAGGATGCTGCCGTTCACAAGGACAGAATAAGCAATACCCATGGGCGCTAAGTACTTAAGGGCACCGCCTTCTCACTTTCACCGATGAGACTAAAAATGAAGGCAATATGAGTGGCCGAGAGCCAAGGGTGCACAGGGGGGCTTAGACAGGTTGGAACCCCCCGAAATTTTCCATAAATAAGTATTTTCAAACACAAGTTTTCCTGAATTAAAGAGAATGATATTTTCTCGACATTTTGCTATCTGTAAGTAAAGTGTTTCATAATTTAATTAATGGTGTTTATACATTGAGCTGACAACTAGGCTTGCTGATACATCACGAGAGGCATGTGTGAAAACTGCATGCCTATAATAGCCTACTCACAGCCACCCGCGTAGCGCCTGTTCTGCTCACAACCAATGCAGTCAGTAGTAAGAGGTGTATCGCTAACGTGCACTTTCCCCTCTCTCTCTTACTACCATCCTGTCCACCAGCACTAGGCTATCGTCTACTTGTATTGTCTATCTATTCATCTTCATAGTTAACCAATTTACAAAGGAAAGTATTTCCGTACTTGAAATTAAAAGGTAATAACTTTGAACGTTCAAATTCTTATAGTAAAGGGGTCAGATATATGTTAATGCAAAAACATTCTAATGGCTTAAAAATCCTTTTATTTTTTAGTCAGAATTCTCGAGTCAAACCATAGATTTTTGCCTCTAAAAACGGCCTAAAAATGCGTCATTTTACATTTAAATTTTGAAATACCCCCCGGTGCTTTAACCCCCCCCCCAAATTTTTTTCTGGGTACGGACTTGCCGAGAGCTTTTACACGAACTAAAATTCTTGCAGTGCTGCGTTGCTAATGTATTAGTTTCTCTAAGTCTTTATTACAATTCATAATTTAAAATTACTTTTATTTCTTACTACTCATACTAAGCCTGTATTAGTATTAGTATTGAAAATTTTTCCATTATTGCTATTGAAACCGATCGATTGGAAAACTTAAATATAGATAATGTTGTTATAAAACAATTTTCTCAATCAAAAGCAAGGAAAGGACACTTTTTTTATTCCTAAAGGATCCCTAAAATATTTTTATGTCCTATCAAGTTTTTATTTAAACCTCAACATTACTTGCAGTAGAAACGGTGGAGCTTTACTATCACGTGACTGTTACCATTCGTATATACGTTACTATACGTACTATACGTTACTATACGTATATACGTTACTATACGTATATACGTATAGTAACAGTCACGTGATGGTAAAGCTGCACCGTTTCTACTGTATTGTTATTATTAAATTGTTTTATACATAATATAGGCAAAAACAATTCTAATCTGTCGTACTACGTGAACAATTACGTGTTAATGACCGTATCATCGCAGTGTGACCTCGGTGTTAATATAAACAAAGACTTGCCCTAGCCTGACCTTATTCTCTCAGTGTGCAAGAAGAGTAACTCTGAAATATTGTTAATATATAAATCTTTTGGTAAAGTGTCACCGTCAACATTTATTAAGTTATACAGGACCTACGTTCGTCTTCTTATGGAATACTGCGGATCTGTATGGTGTCCTATCTTAACATCTGTTCAGAATAGACTTGAAAATGTATAAATGATAGCCACAAGACGTTTTGCTTCAGCCGAACTAACGTATTTTAGTGAACACAGACAACGTGGTGACTGGATTGTATTATTTAGAGCTATATTTAACATGTTTGGTGCTAATCGGTCACCCATTTTTACTTTAAATTCTGATATTCGTTTACGGGGACATCCATATAAGTTGAAAAAAAAGGAATATTTAAAACTAAAAATAGATAGAATTTTCTCTTTAACAGAATATTTTCATACAGGAATAATTTACCTAACAATGTCATCTGTGCACTGTTTGTTAATGCTTTTAAAACCCCGTTATACCAACATTTCCATCTTTGTTAATTTTGTATATGCATTTTTTATGCATTTTCTTTTTCTTTCGATTTTACAATAAGCTCTTGCCCATTTATAGCATGTGCTACTGATAGCGATATTTTTTAATTTTTTTTATTTCATTTTATTATACATATGGAACTTCGGTTCTCAGCTCATAATTTATAATAATAGTAATAATAAATATTTGCAACATACCCACATCTTCCTTTCATTATCATTATTCAACTTTTATTTCGCATATCGTGCACTGTCGGGTAGGTAGAAAGGTTTAGATTAATCACCATAGGGGAATATACCACAAGAATTATGTAATAAAAACAGACTCTGTTTTTGAGGAGAGCGCGCAGTTTTGTTTCTTACCCTGATACATCCTTTTTTTTTGTCATTCAATTGTGATAGTGCATAATTCTAAATATTAAATAAATATCAACGTTTAAAACCAATTTATATGCTATGATGGAACGTATACAGAGAGATAATATAATTAAAAACGCCACCTACCGCATTTTAATTAAAAAACTTATTAATTCATTATTCGGCGTTAAAACACCATATTTACATTTGTAGTGAAGATGAAACATATTTAATATCAAATAAATGTACCACTTTAATCCTGTCGGTTTGTATTGTTAAATGAATTTATTATTTATTTAACTAATTTATTAAATAAATGTTCAATATAAAATTTTTACTTTACTAGTGGAAATTTTTTATGATAAGTATAACACTGTTTGATTTGTGCTATAATTAGGTTTTAATTAATAATAATTAATGTAAATCATTTAGAAATTTAGAACTAACAGTAGGGATTCGTTTTAAAAAATTATGAATTAAAATATAATTTTACCATTCACGAGAGATCACTGCTTTCATAGCTGCTTGACTATCCGACATTATGATAATTTTGCCTTCTATACCCTTTGACAATATTGAGCTGGGCACACTTTATTATGGCGTGAACTTCCGCTTGACAGATACTTGGGGCCCGTACACTCCTATCCCAGTTCCTTCTATTGCTTTTGAGCCGTCTGTGTACCATTGAATGTCATTCTTTTCAAGTCTGGTAATGGTATTTGAATCCCGTTCATTCTTGTTGCTTAATTCATACCATCTTGTGGTATCTCCCAGGTTTTCTGATTTCTAAGAAGTAATGAGGTGGTGGATCTTTCCAATGGTCAGATCTTCTCTTTTTGTTGGCTTTGCTTATTTCTTCCAATATTACATTGGTGCTGATACCGCCGCAAAAGGGTGTTCAGTCCCTCTCTTTGATAGCTCATCTGCTTTTTCATTTCCTTCTAGTCATGGGTAACACTGTAAATTTTCGTGTGTTAATACAATGAGACCGACACTGTTTCCCGCATCAACACAGTGTGTCAACACAATTGTGTCATATGACACAGTATCAAATTGCTTCACATGCACAGCTACGGTTTCTGGCTAATAGCTTCATACATCAAAATCACATATTATGAAAGTTGTGCGGTGTGCCATGGCGCGCCACAAGTTCGTTCTGCCTCCTCCTATTATCAAGTATTAAAAGCTACAGATATGAATGTATGACGAGTTTTAAATTACACAAAATTGAGAATTACGTTAGCGGTCGGGTGAGAGCACCGAGGGCGGTTTGCTATACACTATACTTTCAAAGATGGGTGTTTCCTAAATCCATACGTTAGAGTTTTTTTGTTCATTGTTTTGGGAAATTAAACAACCATCTTTTTTATATGTTTTAATTCAACGTTTCGGTACCTAACTAGTGTGTCAGTGTCTCTGGTTTCAACACCCATGACCCACAGAAAGGTGTCAGCACAAACATGTGCTACATATGACTATTTCCGTCTATTCCAGTGTCCTGTAACCCATATTATAGTGACGGTTTTGTCCTTGCCTAGTTCATTGAGTTTGCCTAGATTACAAAAAAAACTCAATAATTACATTTAGCAGCTGCTTTTGTTTTTTTTCTAGCATTTGTGAATGAAAGCATTGAAAATATTAATGATCTCAATCCTTCTCGATGTATTTATTGTGCTTTTAATTTTTCCATATTTTTCACACCCTTTCATTAGTAACTTTAATGTCTACGTCTGAATGTCAATAAATGCAATACCCCGTATATGTCAGAAGTGATGCTTTTAATAAAATGTTTTTTATTCTAGTGATTATATATTTCCGATAACACCGGGAAGCCACAAAATAAAGGCAAATAAGGAAGCATAATATTGACAAAACCCTCTACCTTTCATCACTTTCACCTATTTCTTTTATCCAGATCAATTCTACGTCTCTTGTGATTGTTTTATTCTTGATAAGTAACACGGCGGCAGTTTGATAACTTCAAATTGAACACCGCTCCCGCCAACCGTCATTTATTAATAGAATACTCTCAAATTTTTTATGAAACCGCGTTATTACGTTTGTGTTTGATAGCCATTGAAAACAGACAACTTCGTGAGCTTTAACGAAAATGGAAACATGACTGTTTACTCTACTGGTTTGGTCATACGCCTCAGTCACCTTACACTCCTTTATTTTTCGATGATCTAATTTATTCCATAGATTTTATCGCCAACTTCTGGAGTGACGACTTTTTTGTGCGACCTGAACGTTGGGCCCGTTGTTTAATGTTTCTAGTTATTGGTAAACATCCTGTATAACAAAACATAGAAGCCTTAGGGATATGTCTTATTACTACTATAATTAACTAACCATATATTAATCCAAAACTTAGTTGAAAATTAGTTTTAAGCTGTTCGTGTTTAAAAAAACAAATTTTCTGGAGAAATTTGAACACGAGCATTATTTAACCAAATATATGAAGATTTCATACAGTTTTGTAATACGGAAAGATGAGACTGGACCTTCGGGAAAATACTTGTATTCTGAAATTGCTTTCAGAACCGTACTAACCCTTTTATTAAAAGTTTCCTTTGATCTACAAGAAATCGTGAAGGTTTGAATAACTTTACAAGCTCCACACAAAAGTTACTGTATGGTAAAGTAAATTCATTGGAAAGTTGAGTTGCCTATATTATTAACAAAAAAATTGATTGCTTTGGGAACATTAATTATTCAACAAAAAATAATCAGGTGCTCTCCTTGAAATCACTAAATATTTTAAATACATATTTGTAAGCCACTTTGTACGCACGAAATGATTTTAGTTTACAGAGAGTGAATATTTTTTGATAATATTTTAACAAAATCGTTAATAACTTTTAATATTTATCCATTGAATTGGAAACAGATTATTTTAATATCCACATTTACTGTCAAAAATAATTAATGTTGTTTTAAAAGTTGATAATTCTAGTAATATTAAATATAACAATAATCTTGCTGGTTCCTATTCATTTTTGGTTTGTTTTTACTAGGAATTGAACCACAATATTGTTTAATTGTTTAATCAAGATTTTTTGTTTTATTTTTCCCGTTACACTTAACTAATTGGGCAACTAGATAATCAATGGAAATATTTTGAAATTTGTTTTCAAATAATCTTAAGGTTCACTAACAGTAGATAATTTTTGATAAAAATTATTGTCAATTGAGAAATATTTTGTGTAATAACCTTCTAATATTATTATAGTCCTATTTTTTTTGCTTATTTTAAAAATTATGTTAATGAAACGTGTCTTGTGTGTGTGAGAAGAGAAATGGAGATATAGATGTAGGTAGAGAGAGAAAAGATTGTGGTTTACACAAACCAAAAATATAACAAAGGCTGTCGATAAATTAGATAGGGACATATAATTCCACGATTTTTAATTATATTTATAAAAATATTTTCACCACACGAGTGCATATCAAACTTGCGATACAAACTAAATGCTTTATTGATCTCTCTGACGTGTCTATCTAGTAAGTTAACTGATTTATCCCGTATCACTTTCCGGCTTTGTACCTACTTTCCGAAAAGTGGTTTTCCAGATTACTATTCAACTAAGTTGATAGAATCTCTAACTATTGTCAAAGTTTCGGCGTCTTTGTGACGTCTAAGGTATCTGGCGTAATTACCGCTAAAAGGAAGAAATTAGTGGTGGGCACATACTGTGGACTGTACACTCACACCGAGATCGGGTTACAGTTTCAATTTTGTGTTCCAGATACTTGATATTAGAAGATTTTTAAATCGGTTTCTTTCCAACATCTACATTAAAATGAATACTGGTGTATTAAATTTTTTAAATCTTATTTTGTAATTTTTACCGACGAAAGAGGAAGCAAGGGAAACACAATGAAGTAAAAGGTCAATGTAAAAAAATATGATGAGATAGTTGGTATTTAAGAAAAGGAAAGAGAGAATGAGAGAATTTCCAATCAAGAGATCAATAACAAAAGTGGAAGTAGGTGGAGAAATAAAGAAGAAAAACAGGTGGAAAATCGAAGCTGGAGCTGACTCAAACGTCATAGAAGCGGAAACAACTTTATAGATTGGAAATAAAATCCACACTGATAGAAAAGTTCAATAAATAATTATGAAGTTTGGTATGTCTTAGGAAAGAATATTTAATTTGATATTACTTCTGGATGGTTAAAATGAATTATAATTTCAATAATAAAGATCCGCCCTATTTCAAAGCACCTTTCAATGATGAATAGAAATGTTTCCGTTTCCAAGTACTTAACGTTAGGACAAAATAGTGTTTTTCAATTAGTATAATTGTTGGGAACTCTAGTATTCTATGGAACTAAAATACCACCGTTAGATAGAAAATTAATTGAATGCTGTTGTGACATACAAACATGTGAAACCGTTTTAAAGTATTGTACACTCAGGTGAGATTAATTATGAGGCCGTTTAAGTGATTTTGCGACAAAACCAATCCACAACAACTTGAGATTATTTTCATAATGGAAAGATATTTTTGTTGTTTTGACAGTGTAATATTATCGTGCTTACTATGCACAAAATATTAAAATCTAAATGATTTAAAATCTCAAGGAAAAAGAATGTGTACCCAGTGAAAAAGAGGCTTTTTTTATTTACAAATGTCAGCATTTTCTTTTCAATTTCTCATCGTCAGTTCCAAACATTCGGAGTGTTTTTTTGAATAATCTGCTCATTCATATAAGAGTGTGCTTAAACTCATCACAATAACATATTACACATACTTTTTGTTTGGTTGAAATATTATTTCTTAAGAGTAATAATAATAACAAACAGAGTGAGAAAGATCTATCGAAAAATCAAAACTTGTACAGGTCACCCACAACAAAAACAACATGTATGAGAATATATGGATTTACTCAGGCAAAAGTTAAAAGCGAAATCCAAACGTTTGTCACGATATGTCAAGTGTACGATAAGAAAACAACAGAATTACTTGTTCAATAACAATCAGAAGTTATTATACAGGCAACTAAGCGGCACAGTAAACAATCACAACCAAAGTCTTCAAAATAATGATCAGCTATCGAACATAAATCCAGCGCTCACTGGATAAGACCTGAGGAGGAAAAAATAAACAGTCAACCAATGAACCAATGCCTTTAGTTAACTTGACAACAAGCGAGGTAGCCGAAGCTTTAAAGACCACCAGTAATTGGAAGACACCAGGAGTTGACCATGTCCAAAATTTATGATGCAAAAAGTTTGCAGGAAGAAATGGCAACATTATTTTTACATATTCTGCAGCATTCAGAAGATACACCACCAATTCTGACACTGGGTTCGACCCACTTGCTTCCCAAAACGCATCAAACTCACGATCCTACCCATTACATCACGTATATTAACGTCTTACACTACTAACCGTATTTACAGACATGTGGACTAAAACAACATCTTGTCGAAAGAACAGAAAGGGAGCAGACGAGATCACCAAGGTTGCAAAGAACAAGTCATCATCGATTCAGTAATACTAAAACAGGCCAAAGGAAGAGCGCAACAACTACACAGCTTTCGTAGATTAGAGGAAAGCATTTGATAGCGTTCCACATTGTTAAAGTTTGCAAATTTACAAACTACACCATACTCTTGTCACTTTTTTTTGAATCATCGATGAAGCACTGGCAAACGAACCTTCATATATAAATAAATGGTTAATACCTCGATACTGATGACATTTCTATCCGTAGGGGGATCTTCCAGGGTGACTCCCTTAGCCCACTTGTGTTTGGTTTGGCAATGAACCAACTCTCCAATCTACTTAACGAAACGCATTACGGTTATAAAATCAAAGCCAGCAGGAGCACTAGCTGCACTGTTTCCTACCTTTAGAGAGCTCTAACGGATATAGTTAATTTACATCACAAACAAATATCTAAACTCCAAAAATTCTTCATTAGCAAGCCTCAAACATCTAAACTGCATAAGCTGGTCGCGAAAGCAGATAAAAACTATTCCCCCTGAGATCTCGTAAACTCTTATAAGAAACTTGAAATCGTTACAGACTCTGACAAACAGACTGAATGGGCCGAGAAAGTGCTTCGTGGTTGACATCATCACGACCTTAATCAACCATATATCGACAGGGAAGCATCAAATAAGTGGCATTTTGACGGAACATTGTTTCCAGAAACAGAAGGATTTATGATGGCAATTGAAGACCAAGTAATTAATACCAAGAAATACAAGAAATTGGTCATAAGGGATCCAAACATCGTGTCGGACAAGTGCAGAAGGTATCAACAAACAACAGAGACGATACAACATATTACGTCGGGATGTTCAGCAATACAATAGCTAACATTGATTTCCGTTTTTATGCCTTATATGTAAATTAATGACACTCCTCAAGGTGAAAAACATTATCTTGACAACCTCGGTCTAAACGAAATACAGCTTGACACTCTGGCATTTCTTGAGAATAACAATAATATTAAATTACGTTATTGAATTTAAATAATAGTGATCGTTTAATTAAAAACAATCATCTACATATTTTTTTCATAGGTTTGCCAGTTACGCCAGTAGCCCTCTATTAGTTTTCAAGCAATCCGAAAAAAACCCTCCTGCTTTTTCTTGTTTTCTAAAAGATCCAAATGATTAGGCTAAGACTACACTACGAGTTTTAACAGCAGTTCTAACAGGGCACTGCCGCCTGAATGGACACCTTGAAAAGCTCAAACCAGTGGAGAAGGAGGAATGTAGATTCTGTGGAATGAAAAAACCTCAATACTTGCGGAATGCATAGCACTACAGAATCTCAGGGCACAGCACCAGGTAGAGGAGGAAGACTTGTCCTTAAACGGATAGGACTGAAGGAATTACTAGATTCAGAGACTTTTCTCAGGAACTGAATAGAAAAAAAGGGCACAATGGATAATTAGTTTAGTGAAGAGATAAGTTGAACTTCTTTAGATAGTATATTCGATTTAAAACAGATTTTTTTCTAGATCTATCTCTCCATTTTCCACTGTAACTAAATAAATAATTCATGTAGCTGATTCAAAGAGTAGCGTTTTGAAGGAAACGCTGCTTTATATAGTCGTTTCATTACACTGAAAAACAAAATGTAATTTAGAAATTTTATTATCGTCGAAGACGTGACTGTGAGGCAAGTGAGCGAGTTTCGAAAAATTAGGCAAAATAAGCTCCTTCTTGATGACACGGCTTTCGGCGCTGTGGTATCCCGTCCCGTATCAGTGATATATCTTCTCAACCAGCATAATCTCGCGGCAGGACACAACACTCTCGCTGAACGTTGAAAATGCTAATCAGTTAATCTACTACTATATTCCCGTTTGAATTTTAGCAACGCGCGATGTGTGTAATCCAATGAACGCATATAAAACATCGGTAAATTCGATTTACTTGTCCATGAATTATCCACATTTCCGTACTATACCTTTATCAAGAGAATGCTGTTCACCGTTGTCACACAACATAAAATTAAATCAGAAATGTTGTACGGCAGACAAGGGAAACCAAAAACACTTCATGGAGTAACTCTAAAACTAATTTTTTATTTTCTCTTTTTTATTATTTTTCGGGCCGTTAAATTTTCAGTTTTATGGTCGTAAACCTCAACCTTGAACGAATAATGAAAGTAGTACGAATTTATGTTATTTTGCTCAGCGGAATATGCCGACTTCTTATTAAAATTTAAAGAGCATTTTTTATTTCCAAATTATTGCCAATTTCATATTAGTTTGCTTCACTTGTGGCCGAAATAGTAGGCAGTGAAATTTTTTACCCACTCAATTCATCCAACTTTACCATAACTTGAAACATTTATCAAACTCTGTATATAGTGGCAATCCCCTTCTCCTGCAATATCATTCGAAATTTGTGATAGTTATAATTTCTCGAAAGTTTCTACAGTAACAACTTAGGTTATGGTTGTGGTGAGTCGCTCACACCATTTCATATTCCACCAAACCAATTCAGCATCTTAACAAAGCCAATTAGTTTGTTTGGTGGATGATAATTCAAGTCTGAGGGTGAGACCCTGTCAAATATCACAAACCTGATTCGAGCCCCGAAGGGGCAGGCACAAAGTATCTAGTCCAACACTAGTTTGGATGTATAAAAGCCTTTGAATGAACCTATCTTCTAAAGCTCTTCTTGCTGTCCAGGTATTTGATCGAAATTTGATCGGATGCCAATTGGTTTCCCCCAATTTCTTCACACATAAAGCAATTGAGTAAAGTACCATCTGTACAGTTGCGTATGGTCTCAGAAAAGTTGATATTTCTGTCCTAGGTCTGCGACCGTATACACCTGCACCAGAGCCAAAGGGTGTTTTTAAGCCATCCTTGTACCAACAGTTATCTGTTCGTAGTAGTTCCTTCTTGCTCAGGACTAAGTCATCTTTATTCGGAATTACGACGGTATAAGGCAGGTCGTAGTTTACTATTGGATGCATTATGTCAGAGGTAATTCCCACAATACTGTGACTTTCAGTTGGGGGATCGTACCACTTTTTGTGGGCAGCTCCTGGAAACCTTGAAGCTGATGGAAGCATCCTGAAAAGCTGTAGTGATTGTTATATTTGTTAGCATGACATATATCCAGTCAGTAATGTTTGGTTTTATGCCCTTTTTAGCCAAACCTGCATTATCAATATGTCAAGAAATATGGCCAACGCTATCTCTTTGTTGTTAAAAGATTGGGTGATTTTCTCAACAAGTCGGTGTAACTGTAAATTTGCTGATTTCCAGTTTGATAGGCATATTACCAGATATTCAAGGTGAAATTGTATAAGACGACCTTTCTGATATATCTATCCAATACTCTTTCGTCCTTTGAGCAGGTTGAATTCATTGGTCTAACCGATATAGGATGTGAGTCCGTGCGGCCCACTCAAAAACTTACTTCCTAATGAAAATATTTTCTAAACGGTTTTATTTTATTTTGGGCTAGCCTATAGATAAGTATTTAATATTTGGTAGTCATTAATTTACCTTAATTCACTGGATTTTGTGTATTCACTGGTTTTTTTACCTTTCCTTGTCCAGGTAACGTGGTCCACACATTAATCAACTTGTCCGAACAATCGGGAATGTGGTGAGAGAATGGCCGATCCCATGCCTTTTACAAGCCAAAGACACTACAATATATCGGATCCTACTTGTTTGTCCTAAACGGTCATCCTGACAAATTGGTGAATTCGTTAAATAACATTGCGTTGGATTAATGACCCGGGTCTAAATTTCTGTAGGAAGATGTACTGAAAAAATAAATGTAGAGAAAGATCAAGAATTGAATCCGTTCATTTTTTTTTATTTATTTTCAATCTGGTCTACGTATCGTATTTTCTTCTTTCGTCCTGTTTCATTTTTACCCATTAAAACTTTGAAAAGTTTTTTGTACATTGCGTAATTGCCTTTTTCTTGACACACATTCCGTGAAATAGAGTTAAGAGATTTTATTTGATGTTGGTTTTTACGAGAATGTTTTCTCTAAAAAAATATGTTAAATGGAAGTTATGACAGCAGACGTAAAAAAAATAAAAAAATATTGAATATACCCACTAGGAACATAAAGAAGAGGTAAAGCATGGTATGATTGGATGCAAGAGTCTATTGTGGCTCACACCTATTCAGACTTAACCAAACAAATTCAGCTTCTTAACAAAGCCGATTAGTCTCCCAGACAAAGACTCGTCGGATCTTCCGAGAGCTTAAATCTTACTAACTACAGTTGAAAGGCCTATTAGACATCGTAGGTCACGCCTGCTATATTTACTACTTTGGAGACATCCTTCGAATTAACCAATCTGGCAAGGCAAGTTTTGCCACCGAAAGCCTAAAACTCTTTTTACATCCTAGTTTTTTTTAGAAAAGTTAAGTAAGATGCTAATAGTTAATTCTGGTTCGTCAAAGTCACTTGTCATACGCTCCATTTTAAAACAGTTTGTGTTTTTGTGCTCGGATATGTGCTTATTTAAATTATGAGTATTTTATTGTTTGTCTTGAAGAATTTATAAAGTTTGGCAGTAAGAATTTTCATTCAATATATTTTATTGTTTTATTGAATGTCCACACTAATGTCCAACCACTTCCTGACAGTAAGCTAGCGAACAACAAACTTTTAATTACCTATTATTTTTCTTGGACTATTTTGTCGAGTTTTCACTTTCAATCTTATCCGGTCTATTCATGTAAACCTCTTCAAATATCCCCAAAATTGATAATCCACCATCGCGTAGTCAGGTCAGGCTATTCTAGTGAACCATGTCTACCAATATAAATGTTAGGAAATGTCACGTTTAAATAAGTGGAGGTGGAGCACTATCCTGTAGAAACCAGATCTGTTCGTCCATACCATTTAGATTGTTGAAATTAGGAAATAACTACAGGGATTAACTAATTTTGAAAACATTCATAAACAATGCGGTATTTACTTTTGCTAAAAGATTGACAGGTTGTCATTTAAAAAAATTCAATGGTCTTTTATACAACCTTGATACGTGTAAATTAATTTACATGGTGAAATAGTAATAATTTAAATTCAAAAATCAACGTTTTCACACAAACAATGTATTTTTAGAGGTACTTAGGTGTTTCCAGCCTTTCCGATCTCACTGTGTATATTAACTTACGTTTAACAGTAATTGGTATTGGGATTTTCAATCGAACCTAATATTGGACTCGTTCCTGTTTTAACCTGTGCTCTTGCTATATTTATGTGCACTTTTTCTCGTTGTAGGGAACTTAAAATTACATCAATTTAAAAATATCAAATTCAGTTGTGTTGTTTCGTTAGACCTTCGATCACTAAACCGTAGGTTCTTTGTTGGAGGTTTCGACAGTATATAATGTAAAACTGTATTATAAAACTAGTAATCCGAGCACATACAGGTAGTTTGTTTAAATTTTTATGACACCGTCTCACACACAGTAAATTATTAAGCGTCAAAACGTTTTGAAAGATTTTATTTTTACTGCTTGAGTATGCTAGGTGGAAAAATCACCAGAGCTGATGTGATGTACTTACTTGCAAACATCAAAAAGCATACGCTGCTGAAATACCTGATGCATATTTTAAAATCTCTATTTGTAACATCGACTAAAACTTATTGGAAAATTACTACCCTGGGATGCATGTAACTTTAAATATATCACAACATGAGCTAATAATTTGCTTTGTATGTAATTTTAAATTGAAAAATATGTTGTTTATTTACTTAAAATAGTAGGTGAAGTTTCACGGACAAAAAATAAAAAGTTGAAAATAGGGAAAATCAGTTACTAAAGAAAATGTTTTACAGAACGATTCTAAATAAAGATACTAGCACATCATGATTTCGTTTTTGTTTCACAAATGTTTTGTTTTTATTGTTTTTAAATGTAAATACTTGGAATTTCTTTCAGGAAAACTAATTACAAGAATAATTATTCAACAGCAAACCTAACGCCAAAGCTCAGCCAACCAATGTACCTATGTAAAGACTAAGTAATCCATATAAAAAAAGTAAAAACTGCTAAATGAAATGCAGATCCTCGTCTCGACCTTTGACGCAGATCACTAAATATCTGCTTCGCTATTATATGAAGAAGAAACGTATTAAAATAGAAATTAACACCCGGTTTTTACTTGCCTTTTGGAAAATTATTACCATCAAAATCAGCCACGAAATATTATTGTATACAGTATGTCTGAAAAAGTTGGTAACATATGGGAAACATTTTTATTGTTTATGTTACGAAAAAATTATTTTTTATAAAAAGTTCAGCACGGTCCAGAACGTATGTTGTTCAATTGCTAACACCTATTCCTTGGAATACAGAAGTAATAATCGAAATGAAATGTTGTGGGTGGTATTTTTATTTCTTTTTAGCGGTTTTTAGAAAACAATAAATTTTAATAGTCAAATGCGACCTCAAAAGTAAACCACATTCTCGGAGACGTTTAAAACTTCATTAATAACAATCAGTGTGATAAAGGTGGTTTTATGTGGAAGCTTTTAAATTCGTATTAATAAATTTGAACAATTTATGGTTTTCAAAATATCCGAGCTGTTAATTCACACAGTTTAAATCTTTCGACTGTAATCTTCCATTTGCTAGTATAAATAGAAGAGTAAAATATAACCTATTAATAGGCGTATAAACATGAGGAATATTAAAAGTATGTGATTTTTCTTTGAGAAATGCATGTATCGTAGATACAGCAGGGTCGACTTTGATAAATTCAAACTAAACATTTACAAAAAACCTTTTATAATAGTACGGAGAGTGCGTGTTGAAATATAATCAGAGGCAGATCTAGAGTTTCTGTATGTTAGTGTTTATAAAACAATATTTATGAAGAAACATTTGGATGTTGATTCCATAACACCTGTCCCACGGCTTCTCCATTATTATTTAATCTTCGAACTCTCGAAAACAAGTCTTTTTTGTTTTCAACAAGAGAGAGGAAGAAAGATAGCCAAAATAATAAATTCAACCTACGTCTCTTAGCCCCTGGAGTGAAGTAGCTGGCCCATAAAAAATGTTGAACAATATAGTGGATGAAGTGATACATAATTTTCAATGCTCCGCAACTCGCTTTACCGTCATGTATTCATTTTTGAATTTGAATGAATAATCCATGGAGACTATATAAGGAATTAGGACTCCATGTATTCCAATTTCTAGTCATGGTAAAGGGTGCTAAAT
This sequence comes from Lochmaea capreae, assembly GCA_949126875.1. Classification (NCBI taxonomy): domain Eukaryota; kingdom Metazoa; phylum Arthropoda; class Insecta; order Coleoptera; family Chrysomelidae; genus Lochmaea; species Lochmaea capreae. Next base: position 10,579,521 of record OX421402.1, on the reverse strand, counting down.
TAAATCCAATACCAAAAACATCTGACTACAGAACAATGACTGCCATTCATATGCCTTTCATACACTTTCAGTTCATGGTGTTTTATGAGTTGCTAGCTCATTTGACAGTATGTGAGGTGAGTGATGCTAGGGAACAGAAAAGATATGATAGAAAACCATAAGTAAAAGTAAATTACAGCTTAACTCCCAACATTTATACCTCAACAAGGACTTCTCCGAGACTCCCCATTTCCTCTACAATCTATATGTGCTGTTATATTGGAGTATGTAGTCGATCAGTCGTGATAATCTCAAAATAACAGTGAATGAGCTACAAAAACTTGAAACGGAATAGTAAAATGGTTTAACAGGTGTAGCATGAAGCCCAAAGCCTTAAAACTCAATGCATAATCTTCAATCCGTTTAATAATAATTAATAAATACTATGCGTCTCCTTTGTGAAGATGACATTATAACCTTGAAGACGAAAGTGCAAAATACAAATATAGTATAAAATTAAAAGAAATAAGAAACTATTTAATATTTAACATAAACGAGAAAGATTAAACTCCCTTTATAAGTTAGAATAATAATTTACTTACCACCTTCTCAGTACTTCCATCACAACTCACAAACTAACAACATGCTTTGCTTGCATATCACATAACCTAAAATTTCAACTGGTGAGACACGTGATCAGGACATGGCAACTTTTTCTAATATACCATGAATGTCACAGGTATATCCTTGATGGATGTACACCAATATTGTTCACATGTACATATTATGTACTTTTTCTAATATTCCATGGATATATCCTGGAGTACATTCCTGTTATATTGTGGGTACAATGTGGATGGTATATACCATCCAAGGTATAAAACAATATGTTGGGAATGTACCCACTTTATTTGGTATATATTTTGAACATTATGGATATACCAGGAATATGCTTTGTACATTGAATGCTACTTGGGTATTGCATTTATAAAAACTAAGGTTAATCTTTTTAGATGGTATAAAATTTGCCGCGGTGAAAAAACAAACTGCTTGCTCAGGTAGACGATTTTGAGGAGAGGTTTTGTCGATTTTTCCGTGTGCGTTCGATCTCCTTATCTAGCCTCCATGGAATAATCGTTAAACATTGACTTTTAAGGTTACAATCTCGGATTTATCCAAGAAAACGTCGAATAAAGCGGATCTGGCAAATTGTAATGACTAACGACTTAATCGCGAAGCAAGGCGATATCGTAATTTAATTAAGTGTCAAAAAGGTGCCAGCAATACCTTGTTTAATACATGCTTCACTCAACTATCTCTAACACACCATAATCACAATTTCTCTAGTTTCAACTTAGTTAAGTAAGTGTTTAGTGAAGAAAATTGACAATTTAATTGATGATGCTCCAATTCAATTTTGGTGAGTGAAGAAGTCTAATTCGATCTGGGCTATGTACATAGCCCATAAAAGAAAACTAAGAAAAACGTAAAAGGTTTTTTATACTTGTCGTAAATTCTAAGAGCTCTTGTAAAAAAACAACTAAACACAAACAACTTGTACATATAACTAGCGCTGATAATAAACAGAAGTTTGTACAGGGTGTCACGTAAATAAGTGCTGTAAATGGTAGATCGTTTAAAAACAATTAAAAACCTGTATACAATTTTTCTCCAACCCTGTTAATTTGTGAGATACAAGCTGATATAGGGTGTAAATGAAATACGCATTTTATTCTATATCTTCTCTGGGGATAAATACACAAATTTAACATTTTTTGTAGGTTATAGTCTTAGAGTAATACTACAAATAGAGTCCGCAAGTCATTCATAAAATTATCCGAAAAGGCGGATAACATACATATGTTTTCATCAATGACTTTCAAGGAGTGGGGAGAAAGTGTCGGACTAGTCGGACAATGCCACTGGCATATAGAACTATTCACTTACAGGTGAAAAGAGAGGTTAGGACAATTCCGACTGTTTTTTTTTGCCAATTTGGCACTGACGAACCTTGATTTTCCCAAAAAAATATTGTTTTTAATTATATCTGTACGCACACACACAAATATCAGTTGAAAAGACGAAAACAAGATCTTCAATAAACTAGAAACGTTGACACTTCATAGTAAAACCAGGTAAAATTGATAGTAAAATGGTTTCCGCCCTTTTCTCGGTTTTGCCATATTTCAGACAGACAAAATTATTAACACGCATTTGTTTCGCTTAAACCTCAAAACATTCAAACAAAAACATATTTTTATTACATAAACTTATTAGAATAATTATTTTAAAGTCGTTTTCATGTAATTTCTTAAAAGTACATTTTCATTTTGTACGTTTCTATCGTGTCCTATAATGCAGTTGTCGCAATTCAAAGGAAAAGTAAGACATCTGGCAAAGGGTCGGCAAGTTACCTTAGAATGTGATGTAATGTTGGGTTCACTTTTAAATGTAAACAAATGTATCTTTTTAATGTATTAATCTGAGGTTATAGTTACTTCAAAACACATCAGCACTATTAATTTTATGAAATTCTAATAAGCCAGTGGCGAGGTACCAGGGGTTCGTAAACAAACAATTTAAAATTTTCTTATTATTGGTAGATAGAAAATGTTTTTGTTCTTTTTATAGAACGGCCACATTTTATGCGCGATTTAATATCGTGCTCCAAATTTGTATCTGTGCCCATTTTATTTTATAACTAAACTAGGTATGTTTTAGTGTTGTCTGATTTGTATATCAGGGTCTCCTTTCGATAGCGAAATATGTTGTTGTTCTTTTAATGGAACGGCCACATTTTATACACGTTTTGATGTTTTTGACGACAGCAATTATCATGTTAAGTCTCCCCAGGGGAACGGCAACATCAATTTCGAGCTCTGTTATCTTCCTGAAGATATTAGGAAATGAGACAGGCATTAATAAATTTGTTATTTTATTTTTCAACACCCCAAAACTAAATCCTATAGTTACCGAGGATAAATGTAAATGTAATCAGCTCCAAAAAGGTGTGGGAATGCCTAGGCATACTCGATAAACTAAACGAGAAGAATCTAGTATCCCTACTGTGGATTCCAGTACACACTGGAATAGAAGGAAATGAAATAGCAGATGGAGTAGCAAAGAGGGGGACTGAAAGACCCTTCTGGGGGCCGGAACCCTTTTGCGGTATCAGCCAAAATGAAATATTGGAAGAAATAGGCAAAGCCGAAGGAAAGAGAAGATCTGACCATTGGAAAGATCTGGTAGTGCTTAGACAATCAAAGATTCTGATGGGTGACTACAACCCGTTGAGATCAAATGAATACATAAGTCAAAGTAAAACTGCACTAAGACTTTTAAAAGGGATCGTAACGGGACTTTGCCGCCTGAACGGGCACCTGAAAAAGCTCAAAATAGTGTAGGAAGAAGAATGTAGATTCTGTGGCATGGAATAAGAAACCCCATCCACATATTTGCGAATTGAGCAGCAATTAATCAGAATCCTAGAGCACAACCCCTAGGAGCTTATTGGATAGAAGAGGGACATTTACCTAAGTTGAAGCCTGCAGATATCCTAAAATTCCTCAGGGAAATAGGAGTAAAGGAGCTATTGATACTTTCCTCAGGAAAGTAGAAGTAAGGGAGCACAATAGATCTTTTAGGTATCAGTGAATATCACCCCACTATACATACATACGAGGATATATTGAAAAATTCTTAGCCTACTATAGAACGAAACAAAATTTCAATGTCAAAATATATAATCTCCTCTCAATTGGATACATTTATTACAGCGAACCTGCAACGTATCTAGGCCTTTCAAAAAAAAATGTTTCTTCTTGCTCTGCAAACCAGACCTCCACAGCTTTTATTACCTCCTCGTTGGAAGAAAATTTACGACCTTTTAAATTTTTTTTCAGTTGAGGAAAGAGATGATAGTCGGCCGGAGCCAAATCTGGTGAATAAGGGGGGTGTTCTAGTAATTCAAACCCTAAATCACGAATTTTTGGCATGGCAACATGAGATTTGTGTGCAGGGGCGTTGTCCTGCAAAAACAAAACACCTTTGGATAGCTTTCCGCGTCTTTTCTCTTTAATTTTTTCCCGTAGAGTGGTCAGTAATGTCGAATGGTAATCTCCAGTTATTGTTATACCCTTATCCAAAAAATCAATCATGATTACTCTATGGCAATCCCAAAAAACTGAAGCAAGAACTTTTCCAGCAGATTGTTGGACACGAAACTTCTTAGGTCTTGGAGAACCAGAGTGTCGCCATTCCATCGATTGTTGCGTTGTTTCTGGATCGTAGAAATGTACCCAAGTCTCATCCATAGTAACAATTCGGTTTAAGAATTCTACATCGTTTTCAAATCGAGCACAGATCGAACGCGATGCTTCTACCCTTGCACGCTTTTGGTCAACATTGAATCATTTGGGGATCCATTTTGCAGCAATTTTTCGCATGTCCAAATTGACGTGAACGCGTTCGTATGAAATATTCAGTGCTTCAGATATCCGTTTTAGCCCAATTCGACGGTCTGATAAAATCATGTCATGAACTGCATCGATATTTTCGGGGACTGATACATAAACCGGCCTTCCCGATCAGTATTCATCTTCAATGGTAAATTTACCTTTTTTGAAGCTTGCAGTCCAATTTTTCACGGTCGCATACAAAGGACATTGATCACCAAGGGTATTAAGCATATCTTCGTAAATCTGCTCACCTCTTAACCCTTTTAAATACAGGTACTTGATGATGGCTCGATACTCCAATTTTTCGATTTTGACAATTTCTTTTAATTTATTGCTTAACTCTGGTTTACTTTTTTGACGTCAAACTTCACACTGACACTTCTAATGAGTTATTGTTCGTTGCTTTGTTGGAACTGGTCTAGGCTAACTAGATATCAATACACCTTAGTAGATACATACCGAGGATAAACGACCAGGATAATTGACAGTAATTGTGTAATGGCTGGAATAGAGCTACAACTATTTTCAGCTCATGTGAAACATAAAAATTCCTGAGATTCTCATTTTACTGCTTTATTTATGAATATAGTCAAAGCTTCTAAAACTCATTGTTCATTATCTTAGTATGAGATATTTTCTTGCGATAGTGGAGATACATAATTTTTTGTTAATAGCTATAGAGAAACCATGTTGAATATTATATGTCAAAGACAATATCTCTTTTAGAACATTTGGGTTTTCTTATTCACTACGATAATAGCTTGCTTGTTCCAAGCAACACATGTGTGTAATTAGGGTTTGAGTTTAACTCTGTAGACCATACTATCTCAGTTCCTAGTGATAAACAAAAAGAGTTTATGTTAGTCTTGCACGGTTTCAAGAAATTAAAACACTATAAAATTAGGATTCAAAACATGTTTAAGTGGGCTTATACTTAGGCTAGGTATGTATGGCAAAATACCAGAATACTTGGGAATTGCGGATATTATGTAAAGTGCTAGCCTCCGTAGAAGTGAATAACATACATCAATGGGAAATTGATATTCCTAGTCTTGTATACAGTAACAGATCCGTAGGCGGTAAAATTTAGGTACTAAAACATGAATTAAATTTATTTTGTAAAATAAACAACAAAAACAAATTTAACTTTTATTTATCAATTGGAATTTAACAAATTGAGCTGATGAAACATACAGGGTGGCCCACCGTATACATTTTTGACGTTTCGCTTCCCTTTTGGGACCTTTTTCAAAACATTTATTTTAAAAAATGACATAATGAAGTGAAATATTTACAATTGTTATAGAATACTTACTTCAGAAGTTATTCATAATTAATCTGTAATTTTATTAAATTATGATTGGTGTCAATCCATGTCTCGTCAAGGTAGATAATTTAAAGATTCTCACATCTATATTTTTGAATATCTTGTAAGTAACGATATGACTCCATTATCGCTTGCCTCTTATTGATGGTACAATATTTAAATCCCATTTGAGAAATAGCTCTCCACAAACTTATTCGGCTACAAACAATTCTCGTTTCGTCTTTAATTAACCCCTTTTTATTCAATCTAGGGTTTGTATCATTTTATCTTATCCCTTTGCATTTGGTCAACGCATTTGGTTTTATTAGCGACACTTTTTTTTCGTTTATGTTTATTTTGCTGCATCGGTTATACTATAGGTTAGGTTAGGTTTATGGTGAGTGGGTCTATAAGGCCCTCCACTGCGACTCGCATGAGTCTATTGTGGCTCACAACTATTCAAAGTTCCCCAAACAAATTCAGCTTCTTAACAAAGCCGATTAGTTTATTTGGTGAATGATATTTCAGGTCCGAGGGCGAGAGAGAATCCCTGCCAAACATCAGATACCTGATTCGAGCCGCGGCGGGGCAGGCACAAATTATATGCTCTGCTGTTTCATCATCTTCCAGACAAAGACGGCAGGTCGGATGTTCCGACAGTCCAAGTTTTAGCATATGATGATTCTGATGACAGTGGCCTGTTAAAAAGCCTGTTAGACAACGTAGGTCATGCCTGCTATAGTCCAACATTTGTTTGGAGACATTCTTCGAAGGATGTATGAAAGCCTTTGAATGAACCAATCCTGGTAAATTATGCCAGAAGTCTAAAGCTCTTCTTGCCGTCCAGGTATTCAGTGTTTGTTTGGCAAAACTTATTGCGATGCCAATTGTAGGTTCTGGTCCGATAGAAACACGTGCAGCACCCTCCCTTGCAAGAGAGTCTGCCTTCTCGTTTCCTTCCATGCCAGAATGGCCAGGGATCCAGACCAGCAATACTTTATTGAGTTCTCCTATTGAGGAGAGTCTTTTTTGGCAGTCTAAAACCAATTTCGACGTTACACGGTGAAAGCTAAGTGCTTTTAAAGCCGCCTGGTTGTCCGAGAAAATTTTTATTGTTCTATGTATGAGATTGGCTTGCTCCCATCTCTCCACACATGAAATTTCCGCCTGAAATACGGTTGCATAGGATCCTAGAGAGGTCGAGATTTCTGTCCTAGGTGTGCGCCCGTATACACCTTCACCAGAGCCTGAGGGTGTTTTTGAACCAACAACCAACAGCTGTCTGCTCTTAATAGTTCATCCTTACGGAGGACCCATTCATCTCTATTTGGAATTAGGACGGTATAAGGCATGTCGTAGTTTACTGTTGGAGGCATTATGTCAGAGGTCATTCCCAGAATACTGTGACTTTGAGTGTCCGCTAGCATTCTGCTTCGTTCTGTATAAGCCTGATTTATGAATTTAGAAATATGCACAATTCTGTATGTTGTCCATCTACTTTTTTTCCAAAAATATTTGGAGAGGAGGTAGGTTATACTATAACCTCGATGTTTCAATGATTCAAACACATTTTTCACAATTCGCTTCGCATACGGCAGACAATAGACAATAGACAATATTAAAAATGATTATCCTGAGATCCCCACTTGTTATTCCATCTATAAATATTTTAATCCCATTACATGTAAATATAAAAAGGGCATTGGAAATAAAGCAGGTAAGAGATCAGATCAAACAAAGGAAAATAAGCAATGGAAGCTCTTTTTTTCAACCATTTATCGTGAAATATACTTTTAAGTAGAAAAATTAAAAATTTGGAAATCTTCCGAAGCACAAATAAATGATAGACTAATTAAATTAATTGAAAAATTCGTCTCAAATATTATTTCACCAGCCAAACATTTCAGCTGAAAATAATCATACAATTAGGCATTATCTCTCGCTTCTCGAAGAAACGATTACGATACTGTGCAATTGTTCTTAACTCAATCATGTTGGGATAAGTCAAAACGAAATATCTTGGAACGAAGTATACAAGAAATGACATTTACGAGACAAGGCCGAATATAATCACAAGATACGAACTTACCTATGCTGTTCGATCTTGATTATACGAAGTTATCGCCAAAATAAATAAGGTTCATCCCTACATACCCAATTCACTGAATAGCTGAAAAAAATTAAGTCCAAATAATGACTGAAGATTAGTTCGGCCACGGAGTGGCAAGAGATATTTGCTTACTTTAAAAGTGTGTGATCGAGAGCACCAAAATGGAAGTACTACCTGACATCTTATTTAGTTCGACTAGTATATTCAAATTCGGAACAATTCGATTGTAACCCCGGTTGTGACGGAGAGATACACGAGTTTATTTGAATATTTTGTGATTTCATAGTTTTCAGTTGTTTTTCATCCAGTCATAGCTTGTTTGTTGGTTACGTGTATTATATAACAAACTAAGAAATTCTCAATTTATTGATCAATCGATATACTTTTCCCCTTAGTCCAATCCTGACTAATGGAAAAGAGTTTCTACTGTAAAGTGTCAAGCCAAGATTTAATTAAAAATTAAGGCATCCCTGACCATATATTTCATTTCAAAGTCGGAAAAGTTTGTGTCTAGTGACACTGCTAATTAGTCGTTTTGAATTATGAAGAAACCAAATTTGTAAGATTCCTTTATTACCTCATCAATTTACTGAATCGGTAGATCAAAGGATTTTTCTCCATAAATATCTATAAATATACATCAATTACAGAAAAAATTATTTGTTAAAATGACTGATTTTATTGACCATCAACTACCAAGCCAATTTAGGATTGAAGCTTTTCCTTTTGTTTTAAACGTATATTTCTTTAAATGTGATTAACAGATCTACGTTTTATACAACTTTATCGAAATTAAATTGAAAATTTCTCTACGGTAACTTAAAATCACTCACAAACAAAAAAAAAGAAAAAATTGCACAAATTTCCGAGCAGCAGATAGTTCCGGAGCAATAAGACGACAAAACCTCGCGTAAAGCGTTTGAGAATATCTGAGTTTGTTATCTTCGAAAGGCACTTGGAGATTTCTAAAAATCTAGCGATCACAGAATAAACGGTACCATGGGCGCATCTAAAAATAATACCTAAATATGGGTATAATTTTACTATATTTTTATAATAGCTTTTATTTTTACAACTAAATGTGAATTGATGGTTTTATTATTATCGAAAATAGATGCATTATTTATAACGTTGCATCAGCACCAGGAATATAAATAAAATTCTGACATAAAAATAACTATATATACTCAATTATACTTTCATTGTACTAAAAATAGTGGACAGAAATGATTGATGAGATTCTCTGCTAATGAATGGCACGAACCTGCACTACGTACAATACTCAGAAAATTGTATTTATAATGAAGTTTTCTGTTTCAGTCACTTATTGCATTTTTATCCAACATTTGCATTTGCAGTAGGGTAGTATATCGATTTTTTTTTCATTCTTAATAGATCAAAGTTAAAAAAATTACGCGAACACGAATAACTCTTTTATTACTTTCTCAACAGTTTTCGTTGTATTACAATAGAATTTGGAAAAAAAGGTATTTTTTGTCATATCTCAGTATGTTAAATCTCAAATTTAAATACAGCATGCACAATTTGACGAGTTTGAGCAGCGTGTGAAATCCATTTACAAGTGGGTCAAATTTCCTACCACCATGACAAACAATAAATTTTACTACATCGATGTAACGAGAGGTTTAAGACTGGCATTTCTTACAAAAGTTTATCCTGACACGAAATCGATGCGTATTTAAATTTCTAACGGTTCGCATAGGCTTATTTTCAATTTTAAAAAATTAAACATTTTTGTGGTGGTTTTCCACATTTCAAAGGTGTACGCCCAAACGTCAGGTCCAGCACTCTAGGTACCTCGAGGACGAGGAGCGGAGCAGGATGGCGGAATGTAAGACGCAGACGCGGTTGAATGGTAGCTTATAATACCGAACAGAACATTGATAGGTATGAACCGCCGTATAGCGCAGGGCTTAGCGTAAGGGCTTGTAACTGAGGGGTCCCGGGTTCGAGTCCCGGTGGTTCCGATTTTTCAATATTTAGAATATTTAACTTATATAGCATAGAGTGCTGGACTTGACGTTTGGGCGTACACCTATCTCACCTACTCGTTCGTGAGCCTGATGCCTTGCCGCCTGCCTACGCCTATCTCACTCTCCTGGTGAGCCTGACGCCTGCACGCCCATTCCTGTCACCCTCTCTCACTATCACATCACATTATGGCCTCATGTGGACATTTCGTAGATCTAATCCCACTTCTGATATATAAGTTAAATATTCTGAATATTGAAAAATCGGAACCACCGGGACTCGAACCCAGGACCCCTCAGTTACAAGCCCTTACGCTAAGCCCTGCGCTATACGGCGGTTCTGTTCGGTATTATAAGCTACCATTCAACCGCGTCTGCGTCTTACAAATTTACATATTAAAATAATTTTACATTAGTAAATATAGTCCTGCAAAAGAATTATACAGCCTGTTCAATTAAGTCTGCACCGTATGGGAACCTATTTTATTCTTAAGTTTTATGGAAAAAGGTATTCTTCCCTTATAATTCTTATTGTTAGTGAATTTCGTTGTTTTATTTGTTTAAATGTGGCCACTGTCTCATTGATGTTCATTAAAATATGTATAGGTGGTGTATTGAAAATTTATGTATGTATGTATTTTGGGGTATCATTCACTGAGACCTGAAAGATCTACTGGTCCCCCTTACTTCTCCTTAGTTTCTGAGGGGAGTCTCAGGAGTGTTGTCAAAAGCTCCTTCTATGTCCACATACTACAGTTTCTTGGTTGTCTAAGGCACCTCGGATATATTGAAAATTTAACAAAATAGATATTATTCTATAGCTTTTTGAAGCTACGACCACTTGCTCTGCCGTTGAATAGCTTCTTTCCAAACACCAACTAGAGTATTCTATCTTCAGTTACACGTTCAGTAGAAAACAAACATAAACATAGTAAATAGTCAAGAAACCAACCAACTAATAAAAAATTAAAAAGAAGAGGATTATGAAAGTTCAATTTTCGCATATTTTTTCCATTTTTCTGGTGCTCTTTTTCCGTGTATCTAGGCATATTTTTGTATTATTTAAATAAATAAAATGCTAACAATAAGATTAATATTTACTTTTCATAAATAATAATTGATCGTAAACAACAAAGTACAGATCTGACGAGAACTGTCAGTGGGACATTAGAAAAAGACGTAAGACACATTGCCGCTACGAAGGGAACGTCTGCATCGTATTTTGAACGATATAAATTCGCCAGATTAATAGGTCGCGCTTGCACGTAAACTAAACATCAACCAATCAAATTTTTCTGTCAAAGATTAGGGTTAACGTTTGTAATACGTTTAAACAGTTCATTATTGTGATATTTTGATTAGGATTAATCACAGACCTGCCTTTTTCCCATTTCTTCCAACGTAATGTGTTAGAAGGACATTAACAATCAATTACGCACACCAAAAAGGCTATTATATGAACTCTAATCGTCCCTCGGTTTGTAATGAGAAGTTTGCTAATACTATTTTGAGTTAATAAAATGTTCAGTTTTGTGGTTATACATTTATTTTTGGTTTCTTTTGCTGTTCAGTTTACGTTATACAATGGTTAACCTTTTGCATATTACTGTGTACACTTTTATATCTTCAAAAAATATAAACCAACAATTAAGTTTTGTCTGTTTGCGTCTAGGTACTATCATTGTCGCAGTGAGAAATATTTACCATTTGGTTTTGATTTTTTGTTTATTTTAAACAATTTATTCAATTATTCTTAGTCTTTTTTGATAATTTTGAGGTTATTAAAGTATATTTATGATGAATAATTTATTAGTAGCTGCAACTTCTTTAAACATCTACCTATTATTTATTTATGATACGAGGGAGAATATAAACATAATATCGAACGAACTTACTAAGTGATGTTCGATCTTAAGTATATGAAGGCCTCGTCGAAATAAATAAAGTCCCACCCCAAACCAATTTTACAACATCCCTTTTGGGTTGCAACAACAGCTTTAAAATAGAATGATTTTAGGGTCAATTTTATAAGAAGTGGTTAAAATTAACGGCACGCCGTTATATTTGACGAACTTTTCGCTTTAAGAAATGTTTTAATCTATACATTTTCAAGATTATGATTTAAAGTTTAACAGGTATGATGTCCAATTAAGAGTTTTCCGTTAATATTTTAATGCTTATCATCCATACAGAATAGTAAAGTGGAGGTAGAAGAGTCAAAACGAAATATCTTGGAAATAAGTATACTTTTTGTTACATAGCTTTCAAGTTTGTGGATGTATTAGCTAGAGGCGGAGGTACTACATATTTTTTATTTATTTCGACGAGGCCTGCATATAATCAAGATCGAACATCACTTGGTGAACTCGTTTGATCTTATGATTATTTAGTATTCGATGGTCTTCAGTTCGCATTTAAGAGCAACAACACGAGCAAAGCCGCGGGTGAAAGCTATTTTGCTATAAATAAAGTACCTTGATGTTGCTACATGTCAACTATCTTCTCAAATAAATTCGTGAATAGTACCAGCGTAAAATTTAGTTACCTCATTGTAAATCGACACAATAAAGAGCCATAAGTGTTTCAGTTTATTTATGTCTTTACTCCAGGAGAAACATGTAAGCAATTCCTTTTTAATTACCAATCTGGTTTGTAATAAATAACTGGGATTTTCGGAAAACATATTAACTTAGACTTAAAGTAAACGTGAGTGTGATTCATGTTACATCTTTCTCCTGTCTGTATTTCTCAAAGAAGAGCGAATTAAAGCTTTAAATCATTTAATTCGTTTTAGAGCTAGTTTTTGCCATTATTTAATATGGAGCTACGTTTAGAAAAGACGAGGGATAAAAATCTGCTGATCTGGAAGTTTTGATCACACAATTAAAAATGTACAATCATCCGCAATACATTTATCGACAATTGCAATTGCAACAAAAGTAAATGTCCCATGGCACTTGCTATTCGCGCACATAAAGTGCATACAAAGGACTTGTTTTCTACGAAGTTTCAACGCTATAACTCGAAAAACGCTTCACTGAAAAATGCGTTGTATTTGTATTTTTATTATCTACAATTCATCTTTTGACACCATTACAATCACTAATAAGATTTCGTGTTATTAACAAAAAACTAAAAAAATGACGTTTTTTTCGACTCAAACTCAAATGTTTCGTGAATAACATTTGCGAGTCGAAAATATATCAGGGTAATACTATGTAATGTCTTTTACATGATAGCACAATCCGTTTTCTACTAGGATTTTTTTCATAAAAATTTACCTATTACGTATATTTTTATTTTGACGACGTAATTACCACAGGAGCAAAGAGATTTTATTCTAAATATACCTAACTTATTTAAGGAGCATAACAAAAACTCTGCGTATATTTGATATTACAGTCTCTATTCTATCAATGTAAAGGTACAGTTCGGCAAATACAGGAGTGAATGTCGAGAAACGTACGAGAGGCGCGAAGTTAAAATGAGAAAGTATTCGGATGATAAAGAGGGTAATATGCGCTTGGTGAATTAGTACGGTAAATAATCAAAGTATATTAAGTAACATTCTTTAATTATTCAGGAGGCGTGAATGAATTTATTTATTACTGTTCAATAATATATTTAATAATATCTGTTAGAACAATACAAGTCTATACGAAATAAGAATGCAGATATATTATAGACCGATTTTCTTCCCGAAATGTTTCTATATTTCTTAAAAAATTTAATCTTTTTTGTCTGATATCAAGCTTCTCAATTAAAAAATTTCTATTTGTTTTAGTTTTCCTCCACCGAAATCCCATGCTATGCATAATTTTTCTTAAACTTTCCCTTGAACCTGTGTAGCTATACTCATCGTGAAATATTCTATGTATATATTGCGCAAGGTTGGTACTCTCTTATGGGTCACTTGATAATTCAAAATTAATCTTCTTAAAACACCTTTATCACAATTATCCAAGCCTGTTTTGGGTTTTGTTATTTTTCTTTTTTGTTTGGAGTAGAAAATGATGAAGATTCCCCATTTTCTATTTGCCTCATCTCCTTTTCAATATTTAAAATAGTATGTACACTGACACCTGACACCTGTGGCAATAGCAACACGTTCTTGAACCTTTTGAATGTCCTTAATAGGTTTATTTTCTGATGCTTCCCGGCACATAAAATAAATTATATTTGCCAAAATTTCTCGACTCTGTCCAGTCAAAACTTTTCTCTTCACTTTTGATTTGAACTCCATTTTATCTAATATCTTTATTTTGCACCAATAAATATTTTTCTCGGTATCCAGTAAAAACAATGTAAGGTACCCACGCAGTGCTCTTCACTATCTAACAGACACAATAGAACTGACAATAATAGTCAAGTATACCTACTTCAGGGACCGTACTAATCCCTACTACCATCATTTAATAACGCGCATTGACGGGCGTGGCTATTTCACATTCATTCCTGTATTTGCCAAAGTGTACTCTCATACTCGTAGATAAGCTACTGGTATACCCAACGCAATGAGTAACCTGCACCTTAGAGGGCGGTATTTAATCTAGTTTTTTCAGAAAATATTAAATAGAAGTATGCTGTTCCAATCATGAATTAAAAAAGTAAACTGAATTAGCAACAGACTGGCGAGAACCCATGTCAATATATTTTTTCTATCTCGATATATTTTAATAAACGTGTAGATTTTAAGAATTTTTCTATGAAGTGTAGGGGGAAAAACTTGAAGGCAATCAGTGATTTGCAACGATTAATATATTTAATTAGAATTTAACTTTAAGTTACTGATTTTGTGTACTTATATTATATTGATAATAAAACATATCTAAATATTAAAAATAACTATTTACAAGAAACTGGACGAGATGCCTGGATTTCCTTGAACTGTCAAAATGGACATGGTTCGAGTAGGTTAAAAAACCGAGATGAAGTACCTGAAAGTAGATAGAAAAACGGTCTGGGTGCCATGAATAATAATTATTATTTAAATAAAGATCCGTTTAGTTAAAGTCCCCGATTACTTTAATTATTAATAAATTACAAAGTGTGTATTTTAACTTTAGTTGTTCAAAAATAAATACCTAATTGCAAATATTTATGGTTATATTAGGAAAAGGAGCATGTGAGGAATATGTGGCACAAACTCTCCACAAACAATATTATAACTGCTGTAAGTACTCTCCACAGTACAGCAAAATTATATTACACTGCAGATATGGTGCAAATTCTCCACAATACATGAGAATTAGGGTGACGTGAGTAATTACCCTGGACTTATTACACTTATTATACTTGGAACGAAAAATATTTTTAAAATAACAGGGTAAGAAAAAAATGTCTTGCAGAAGTGTAGATTATTTTGATTTTACTGAACGGAGTTTTACAATTTTCGACTCCTTGAAATTGACTTTCGTTATTCTATTGATATTAATATTACTATTATTGTAACCGGTGAACGGCGTTTAGAAACTTGTAGTGGAAATGTATAAAAACAAGTAGTGAGTCATGGCGATAATAAACATACATATCAAATGGTATACAAATTCGGCAAATAATTTTGTTCAATATAGCCATTCTGAGAGTGAAAAACAGAAAGCTATACAACAACAGAAAGACAATGTTGTATATACCTATCCGGAGAGTGTATCGAGTCCAATCGAATCTAAAGTAGTGGGTGTTTCATGGAGGGGAAGTATTTTGTTCTCTCTTGGACATATAGAATTTTATGTATACGTGCTCACTGTTGCTCCAACATACGAAAGATAAATATTTGCCGAACCTGTATACCTATAATGAATTAAGACAAAAAAATATAAAAGTATAGTGACGACTAATGTTGAAATTATCATCAGTTTTAATTTCTGTTGTTTCGAATAGTGGTTCTAGTTGCAGAAACAAGGTTTTTAATTCGTCCCCAGAAATCAAACCTAACCTGACATGGCCCAAAGGTAGGTATGTAGATATCAAAAAAATGTCCGACGCCGCCGCCGTTTACTGATGACAGTAATAGTAATATTGAAACATTTGAAATCATTATCAAGACGGTAAGAAAAGTCAAGATATACCAGCCTGGTGCTAATTTCGTCTACTTTCATAATCCATGATTAAAACTGCATATTTGTATTTAATATTTAAAAAAAATAGATTTCTACAAAAATTTAATAGTGCTCTTTAACGTGCACGTCACTTATTATATTTGCGTTTGGTATATAACTTCATTTTTACTCATACTTCGCTACATTCCCCACTTGTAGCCATGTTACGATTACCTCCTTAGTGGGGTCAAACTAGCATTATACCTGTAACTTTTTTCGGAAAAGTAGGATCGACATGCGGTTTTTTTTAAAATGTTGTGAAAATTATTAGTAACCTCTGTACGCTCGGACATTTATAATTATGTATTTAACAAATTGGACAATTTTCTGTGGGGGTTGACGAGAGTGTGGAAAACAGGACTGTCCGTTCAATAAAAAGGTCTGGAAAACTTTCCCGGGTCGGTTTTCAAGACCCTCATTATCTCGAAGCTATTGTTTATTGTTAAATTGTTGTAATCACGCTAATTAACAAATTGATATCTCGACTCCTGAAATCATTAGAGCTCTCGATTCTTTTCCAAAAACTCTGGGTCCCCGAGGAGGAGCATGCCCACAAAGTTGTGGCACACAATTGTTTATTGTTAAATTGTTGTAAACTCACTAATTAACAATTTGATATCTCTGCTCCTGAAATCATTAGAGCTTTCGATTCTTTTCCAAAACTCTGGGTCCCCGAGGAGGAGCATGCCCACAAAGTTGTGGCACGCAATTGTTTATTGTTAAATTGTTGTAAACTCACTAATTAACAATTTGATATCTCTGCTCCTGAAATCATTAGAGCTTTCGATTATTTTCCAACACTCTGGGTCCCCGAGGAGGAGCATGCCCACAAAGTTGTGGCACACAATTGTTTATTGTTAAATTGTTGTAAACTCACTAATTAACAATTTGATATCTCTGCTCCTGAAATCATTAGAGCTCTCGATTTTTTTCCAAAAACTCTGGGTCCCCGAGGAGGAGCATGTCCACAAACAATTTAACAATAAACAATTGTGTGCCACAACTTTGTGGGCATGCTCCTCCTCGGGGACCCAGAGTTTTTGGAAAAGAATCGAGAGCTCTAATGATTTCAGGAGTCGAGATATCAATTTGTTAATTAGCGTGATTACAACAATTTAACAATAAACAATAGCTTCGAGATAATGAGGGTCTTGAAAACCGACCCGGGAAAGTTTTCCAGACCTTTTTATTGAACGGACAGTCATGTTTTCCACACTCTCGTCAACCCCCACAGAAAATTGTCCAATTTGTTAAATACATAATTATAAATGTCCGAGCGTACAGAGGTTAGATGTACGGTTTGTTACTAATAATTTTTACAACATTTTAAAAAAAACCGCATGTCGATCCGACTTTTCCGAAAAAAGTTACAGGTTTTCATTATATTCATGCTAGTTTCACCCCACTAACTGTTGTTGTTGAATTTGAATTGGTCAGAAAGTCAAAATGTTTTAAACACGTTAACTGATTTAAGCATGTAACTTTAGTATTTAAACCAAATAACCTTGCTTTATTTTGTACTTTTATGTATTTATCTTATACACTTTGCTTCTTTTTTATGTTAGGTACATTATTATCCATGTATGTAATTAGACCCCAGTGGTCGATCTGTGTTCAACTCGACCAAGTAGATTTGATGAGGTGGCTAATCAGCATATTCCACTGCGACTTTTTCAGATCTATATTAGACCAAGTATGCGAAGATGAATTAAGCAGAACCGGACTTTAGGGCGTTTTTTCGTAACAAGGTTCCCACTCTCTCCAACCATCCTATTTGGGTAGATATACTAAAACTTGTAATATTAAATATACGCAGAATTTGTTCAAGAATACTATGATTGTTGCTATGTCCCTTAATCAGGTAAATTTTGTCTTTTTGAATTGTTTTGCAATTGCGCTCTCTAGCGGTGAATCTACAAATCTGTAAATAAATCATTCATAAAATTATTTGATTTTTAATATTGTTGTTCATTGAGAGCGAATAATCTAAATATCCTTAAATTAATTCATAACAAATGAAAAAGCGTGTTTTCAACAGACTTTTCCTTATCTGCCTCTTTCTTCAAATGTAAACTTTTCTAAACGAAACTCATTTAATTTGTGATTGAATTTCCTTTGAATCGAAACTTTCCGTCTAAAATTACATTTTTCTACTATTAGGTCTTTATTTAATGAAATTGAACATCACAAATAAACAAACAGTCTATACAACCTCTGTCAATCTGTTCTTTTTTGTTGTTTGTGTGTGTGTTGAATTAATACAATAATGAAGTAATTTAGTAATCAGATATCAACTGCTTCGAACTAAGTTGGTAATAAAGATAAATAGCAACCATATCCATAATTTCTAGAATAATATTTTTACATAAGTACTCTGCGGGATGTGCATCATATTTTATTAAATTAGGTACTCAAAGACATTCTACATTTATTTTTCCTACAACTGAAATTACATGATTATCTGTAAATCAATTTTGTAATTTCTAAGCATTATAAACAATTTAATAGAATATAATAAGTAATGTTGATTTGGTATAACAAAGTGGATAACAAAATTTATATTAATCTTACTTTACTGCTTACTTTTGCTCCATACGTGTTGTAAATAATTTGAATAGCCATGAATCAGTGGCGTTACCGTTCGACGCCCGTTGCAAATTCATCGGATAGGTAACTTAAATATATTTAAGACAAAACTATTGCTTTCACTAAATGTGAAATGACAAGGAGGGATTCTCCTCTTACCGGGGGCCCCTTCCGACTGGGGGCCCGTGGCATTTTGCCGACTTGCCACCCTGTAGTTACGCCACTGCCGTGAATAGCAAATGTATCAGCTATTGCAATATTATTAGGCATCCTTAACTTTGATAACTCATCACGGTTTCTGACATACATATTATTACTTACAGTTCTTTTTTAATAACTCGAAAAACCGAATGAACACAATGAAATTCTCAAAACATAACCTTAAGCAATAGTAGACGTCAAATTATACCCGATAAATCATTTTTGCCAACATATAAAGTTTTTAGCACGACTGACGTTAGTTTGAATTTGATATTCAATTATCCAACGAGTTAGATTTGGTATGAAATTGAATACAAAACGTTTCTTTAGATATATATTTTTTAATAACATTCGACCTACACATTTCAATATTTATCAAGTTTACAGTGACAAAAGGTACCTAGTGATTGACAGTAGCTACGAATGAATA
The DNA here is from genome assembly GCA_949126875.1 of Lochmaea capreae. NCBI lineage: Eukaryota > Metazoa > Arthropoda > Insecta > Coleoptera > Chrysomelidae > Lochmaea > Lochmaea capreae. The sequence continues at coordinate 10,560,363 of OX421402.1, read as the reverse complement.
CGTGCAAGTATAGTTTGGCAAGTTTATCTGATACTACGGGGCATCGGTAAAGGGCGAGGAAACATGACGGTTTTTATTAGAAACAAATAATGTTAAGAATCGTACTTGAATTCAATGTGGATACGAAATAGTTCAAAATCTGACACTGACAATACCAACGCCACTGGATATTCAATGTCAGTCAATTGAAAAACTGAGACGGAAGAGCACACGCACGCGCTTGCCAATAGGAAGTCAGCTGGTCGTTAAGCAACGAAGGCCTTTAATTCATTTCACCAATTGAGTTAGTTCGGAGGGCGTGAAAATGATGGTTTTCGCATAACGCTGCCAGAGCTTGAAAAAGCCCGTAACGAATTTGGAAAAGTGTTCATCTTTTAATATTTATAAATTGAAAAAATAATGTAATATACAAAATTCAATTAAACACATTAAAGAATTAACGTTTAATCAAATTGTTAATAATAAAAAGTCCATTTTCTAATTATTATCACTACATACTTAGCACTTTAGCTTTTTTATAGTTAAACGTGGCAATATCGAATGTTTTCGACTGCAATCCTTTCACGGTTCCAGATAAACTTGCCAAACTATACATTTATACTGAATAGAGAGTAATTCAATGCCCAGATATTTTAGTTAGACCTTTCATTTGCCTATCATAGTTTCCACTGGGCTGGTGTGTTATTAGGATTCCAATTACCTGCCTGATACTTTTCCAGCTTAATTAATTTTCAACATTATTAACCACCATTGCTTTGTGCTTATTTACCTTTTAGTATAAAACATCGAAAACTATGAATAAAATTTTTTATTTTAGAGGTATATTTTATTGAAAAAGCTACATTTCTGCTTGTTGTGTACAATATTTTTTCCACAACTTCCTAAGAAAATAGGTACTAAAAACCGGAATTTCTTCATACCTTCTACACTTTCCATTTTCATAATTTTACTTTTTCTCACATGTATACTATCAAATTAATTGTTTGTTTATCATAAATGTCAAACCTGACAAAAAATATCACCCCTCCCAAATTACGTGCATTTTCCAGAAGTTTCTGCTTGGTATGCCTACAAAACCTATGCTACTTCGAACTCCTGACCAGGCTGAGGTTTTCGAATATAGGAAAGGAAAAACCACAACCCTCCCAATATATGGTGGACCTGAGGTTTAGAATTCGAAGTCTAGTAAAAAGGACAAGTCTGTAGAATAACAGGAGAGCACACACAGAAGATAAGCCATACGTTATTTTCACACGTACGTGTGTGTTTTAGAAATATAGCTTGATAAATATATATAAAATTTAGCTATCTGGATCATTTGACGTTTATGTTTTGGATTTACTTTGTACCTCCAATATTCACGGTAGAGTAGCAGTTTCAAATGTTCTATTGAATTAAGTTATATTGGTTTTATATGGTTTATATGGTTTTATATTTAGACTTAAAGCTGTTAACAATCCTCGTGGAAAAGTATACCCTATTATCATCAATAACTATACACAGCATTTCAATGAAAACTATCCACCCCACACAATTCCGAAGTCGTCACTTTTACCAACATTGGACAAGATTTTGCAAGCCGCCCAGAATGACGAAAACCTGCCACAACTATCAAGAACTAGAGTATGGAGAATTCTTCATGGAATGAGCTTTCGGTAGGAAAAACAGGACAGAAAGTCTTTTCTTATTGATAGGCCGGATATTGTTTGCTGGAGACGAGAATACCTAAGGTCAATCCGAAAATATCGCAACAAATGTAAGAATATTTTCTATTTGGATGAAACCTGGCTAAAGTCGAAAGTCTGGCAAGAGAAAAATATACTGAATTCCCGACACGCTGTCATGGAGGATTGGTCAACAGGATTAAGACTCTGGAAAGGGACGCAGGCAGGCTTATTGTAACCCATATAGGCAGTGAAAACGGATTTTTGGATCAAGAATTATTGGAATTTCAATCTAATTCAAGCAAAGAATACCACGAAGAAATGACGGCTGACGTTTTTTAGGAATATTTTCAACAAATGATCGAATACATACCCCAGAATTCAGTTATTGTAATGGATATCGCCAGTTATCATTCTCGATTAGTAGAGAAGCTTCCCACAAGTTCATGGAAAAAAGCGGCGATAGTTGAGTGGCTGCAGTGCAAAGCCTTAAATTTCGATGATACAATGGTGAAAAAAGAACTTTTGTAAATTGTTAGACAGCGTAAGGCAAATTTTAAAAAAATTGTAATCGATGAGATGGCAAAAAGTAGAAGTATTATTGTACATCGCTTACTCCCTTACCATTGTGAGCTGAACCCAATAGAGCTTATATGGGCACATGTCAAAGGTTATGTTGCCAGGAACAACAAAACTTTTAAACTTCCAGAAGTACGGCAACTTTTGATGGATTCATTGGCGAATGTGATTGCCGAAAACTGGCAAAGCGCCATAAAACATGTTATAGCTGAGGGGAAAATGTGGGTTCTTGACGACTTAACTTGACTTAGGACAAGACGATTTTCAGATTTTTCTAATGAAGAATCCAGTTAATAATGGTATTATAGTTAAAGTAATGTTCACCCGCAATAATTTGTTATAATTTTTTTATTTTTTACAAGAATATGTGTGTATATAAATCTTAGTGCACAATTACTTTGTATTTTTATTATAATACTAATTATAATAAACGTTAAACAAAAATCATAAATAACCCTGTTCTGCGACTATGGACCGTTTGGTTCACTGCGTAGGCTTCATTTGCATTTTATTACCTATTGTTATTTGACCGATTACCGGGTGGCCTGGTCACAATTTCTTTCTTCTTAGTCTAGATACATTGTAAAACATAAATAAGAGATATAGATTGATTGTTTGTCATTAATATTTTTATTTCGTTTTATATGTTATAATCTATGGACCAAGAAATTTTGTCCTATATTTTCTCATTTAAAAAAGAGACCGCAACAAACTTTTTTACTTTTAATCATTGGAATGTAGAACTAACGACACTTATTTTGATAACTAAAAATTGAATGGCATATAATTTATTTCTAGAACATACCATAGTACAATCAGTACAAAGCTTGAAATAAATGCATTTGAACTTCAAAAGTGAATCTACAAATGCGTTAAAAAAAGTTAACAAATGAATGAAATGTCAATTAGTCTTTTCCCATCACTCGATTCTTTAACTCTATTTCGAGACACGCGATTTGCATCTCGTTAAATTTTGCTTGAATTTTAGAAAGGGTGGATTTAACAGAGGGGTGTATTTAATGGGTAAGCACCTAAAGGGCTCGCTGAATTAGCTTTACATACATTTATTCAATTGATTATATAAAAGAAAGAGGGTTATGTCAATACTTCATTACGTTTAACTATGATGGTTATAACGAAATCCGTTTTAATTTGTAATTTGTGCTGAGAAGATTAAATAAACATCATGGCATTATTACTACATCAAGTCTTTCCAGAGTGATTTTTTCGTAGAAAACCATGTGTTTGTTTTGTCGGAACTAACAGAATTAATAATTATCATTAGTAACAAACTTTTGAAGTAGTTAATCCAATTATTTTCTCTTTAATGTGATTAGTTCAACGATGAATATTTGCTAATTTATTATACTGAAAATGGTAATAAATTATTTATTTATTCTGTTTATCTATAGCTATTAGTCTTATTTGTTATGTTCAATTGTTCGTATTAACTTCAATAGTTTTATTTGGCTAATATTGACAATTGTGTGATTGAAAAAAACAAAAGCATCAAATTACAATCGTAGAAGACATTACATTGTAGAGAAATCGCAAATTAAAGGATTGAAAAGTCTCTCACAGGACACCGAAAGCCCCGAGAACTGCTAATAAATGTTTTCTCTATTGCTTTTTTCCCCAAAACCGATAGAAAACTCAACTAACACAGTCTTGGACAGAAGTAAGTTCACCATCTGGCCTTGTTTTACTTTTAAGTGTTACTTTAATTCACACAGTCAATCTTGTAGCAGAAATATTCGTGCATATGATCAATGATCGTTATGTTATAGACATGAATTAAAAATTACTTCGGTAACTTATTAAGACGCGATCGAAGGAGCTCGGAAATCCGATCTCTGGTTTGTATCGGTAACTTATGTCCCGGCACCTACACTAATCTTACTTTAATGTTGTCTGCCAGTTCATTTAGTTCTTTCTGGCATTCCTCTACCAGTCTGGATGTTACTTTGCGGCTATTTAAAGCTGCAAGGGCAAGGGCTGGCTGTCAGTTAATACGTTTATTCCATGAGTATCAGTCCTGTATTTGTTAATTCTGACACATTGTAGGATAGCATAACTCTTCGCCTGAAATACAGAGGTATGTTTTCCTAAGAAACGAACATCTTGTCCTCATGTCACTATACACCCGTGCTCCTGTCTCTTCCCGTCTTTGACCCGTCTGTATACCAGGTCTCACCTCGGGGAAACGTCAGTCTGCTTGGTTTTGCCAGTCCTTTCTGTGAGGTATCTCTACCTCATATTTAGGGCCGGGGGAAGTTTAGTGGCCATATAGTCCTGATCTAATTGTTTAGTTGCTCAGGTTATTTTGCAGTCTGAATAGCCACATCCTAGCTTCTCCCATTATCACGAGGTGTAGTGGAGAAAGGCCAAATAAGGCTTCTAGTGCTGCCGTTGGCGTGCTTCTCATGCACCTAGCAATATTGAGACAAGCAAGTCTTTGTTCCTTGTCTAGCCTCATCATTGCATTATTTTGTGTCGTCTCTGTCTACCAGACAAAAGATGCAAATGTTATTGTAGGCTTGAAAGTAATGTTTAAAAAACGTTCTTTCTATCGTTACAGTTGACAAATTTCAACTCGAGTTGTTTGTATGTGGTTGAATAATGAAATGAATTGGAATTTTAATTAGGCTAACTCAGTCCTAAGATGTTTATTTTTCTATTGCGACATTTCCAATTAGAAAGAAATACTCGAAAGGCTATTTGTGAACATAACGACCTACTGAGATGTGAATATAAGGGAGAAAAATAATATTTACACGTTATATTTGATAAAATTTCCGCTATTAAAGATGTTTTAATCTATATACAGTGTGTAAAAGCCAAATGGAATAAATTCATTATTTCGGTTACTGTACATATTTATAAAAAGTCCCGAAACACGTCAAATTTAAATTATAACTTGACATTCTTTAACGTGAAAATGCAACCCCTACCTTCAACCCCCTTAGAATGACAGGTACAACCCCCAATTTTTTAAATGGGAAGTATAGGCTTGTGATATATCATTTGAAAGGTCTCTTCATTCTCTATTCAAAAATGTTATTGTTTTTAAATTTAATGCAAAAATTAACATAAAAAAAATTAATATCATGTTGTTACCGAAATTCGCTACATACAATCAAAAACTAAAATGTAATGCAAAACGTAATAAAATGTAGAACACGAAAAAGAACTATGAATGTTAATGAAGTAGATGTTCAAAATGTTCTCCGCGAACGTCTTGGCAACATCCTAATCTCAAATAAAACTGTCTTCCAACATTATTTAACATATCAGGCGTGATCGACCTAATCGCAAGCGTTATTCGTTCTTTTAAGTCATTTAAATCAGAAGGTTTAGTTTTGTACACATGGCTCTTCACATATCCCCATAAAAAGAAATCTAATAATGTAAGATCAGGTGATCGCGCTGGCCATTCAATCGATCCTCGCCTCCCTATCCACCGATTGGGAAATATTGTATCGAGGTACTGCCGGACATTAAGTTGGTAATGTGGTGGTGCTCCATCCTGCTGAAACCATATCGTATTCGCTGGAACTTGAGGATTACCTGGATCAGGATATAAATTTGCCAACGTTGGAATGACATCATTTTGAAGTAGTGCCAAATAATTGTTGCCATTCAAGTTGCCCTCAATAAAAAAGGGACCAATTATATTGTTCCCTACAATCCCTGCCCAAACATTAACCTTTTGAGGGTATTGAGTGTGTTCTTCTCTCATCCAGTGAGGATTTTCCGTGGACCAGTAGCGGCAATTTTGCCGATTAGCATGACCGTTAAGTAAAAAAGTACTTTCATCAGAAAACATAACGTCTTCTAATTGGATAATATTGTTATCCAACATGTCCATCATTTGCTCACAAAAAAAAGTTCTCCTATCAAAATCGTCTTCCATGAGCTCCTGAGTAGGTATCATCTTATACGGATGCAATTTATTTTCTTTTAATATGTTTGCTATCGATGTATGGCTAGCATTGAATGTAGTGGATGCCTGTCTACTCGATGTATGTGGGTTTTCCTGAAACTCAAGCAACACATCTAATTTGAGTTCATCACTCAGTGCATTAGCAGCTGCTTTTTTTATCTGCCTTACATGACCAAACTCGCGAAACTGCTTTTCTATTTTACTTATTGTTCCTTGGGATATAGGCGGTAAATTAGGAAATTTCTCATGAAATAGGCGAGTTACTTCCTGTTGTGTTCGGATGTTATCTCCGTAACCAATCATTTGTAAAACTGTTATTTTATGCATTTCCGTTAATCTAACCATTTTTCAGAATTGAATTGAACAAACTTTATACTTACATTACAACAATGACAACTTAAATAAAACAATTTACTACTGCTTGTTAAAATAGCGTTGCCACGGAAATACTTTAAAGTTTTTTAATGGTTACCATCTAAAAACCACATTGCTACGGTTTTTGTTCACTTTCTCATTATCAAGACCTAAACGGGAAATAAGTTTTAAGTAATATTGTAATAAGTTCCGAGTATATTTTAGCGAATTTCGGTAACAACATGATATTAATTTTTTTTATGTTAATTTTTGCATTAAATTTAAAAACAATAACATTTTTGAATAGAGAATGAAGAGACCTTTCAAATGATATATCACAAGCCTATACTTCCCATTTAAAAAATTGGGGGTTGTACCTGTCATTCTAAGGGGGTTGAAGGTAGGGGTTGCATTTTCACGTTAAAGAATGTCAAGTTATAATTTAAATTTGACTTGTTTCGGGATTTTTTATAAATATGTACAGTAACCGAAATAATGAATTTATTCCATTTGGCTTTTACACACTGTATATACAATTATGTGTAGTTCCGTTAATATTTTAAAGTTTATTCTCATACAGAATAGTAAAATGGACTTAACAGATTATCAAATTTTTAACCATGCGTTAAAATTTAACATTTTCTTACAGAATTGCTCCTATTAAGTGTCAATAACGGGAGACAACCCTAATAAAAATCTTCCTGCGGTTTAATAAATAACCGGTTCAATGAAAATATTAATCGAAACAAGATTTTTAATCATCTACTTTGTTGGTAAAATGACAGTAGGGACTCGGCTGAAGTTGACTATAGGGTGACAAAGATATCCTCAAATTTTTACAATGAACATTTTTTCTCTATTTCAGGTATGTTTCGATCTACCTAGCGGGATAGTCTACAGTGGCAGGTATTTTTTTTGTATATTTGTATTTAGTTAAGTTTAGTCAATTAATTCAAAATAATAGGCAGAAGTTAATAAGCATAACTACATGCTTGTTGAAAAGTTCGAACAATAGAATAAAACGCAAATGTAAAACTATTGTTCAGTATAATCTCCTAAAAGATCGTCGCTCTTCTAATAATTTTATTAAATCTATATAAAGAGATTCCGGCAGCTCTCGAAATACAAACCAATCGGGTATAGACCAAATGCGCCGATTGATAATTAATTTAATAATGAACTTTTGCGCCGGTGCCAGCTCAGGTAACTAAAATCCCAGGGTCGACTTGTGCCAATTGCCCCTACAGGAGGTCGCAACGGGTACTGATAAGTAGGTGCATACGTGCCCTACTCTTTATAACCAATTAAGCATCGCCTCTTCATTTCTGTTTGGAATTAAAGAAGGTTTATTCAATGACTTACTTTGTCGGTTTATCAAGAGAGTAATGTGGACTTTTCGTAGATCAAATCCCACTTCTGATATATAAGTTAAATATCCTGAAAATTGAAAAAGCGAAACCATTGGGATTCGAACCCGGAACCCCTCAGTTACAAGCGAGGTTACAAGACCTTACGCTAAGTTCTGCGCTACGGACGGGTCCTACCCATCAGTGTTCTGTTCGGTATTATAAGCTACCATTCAACCGCGACTGAGTCTTACAGTTATTGGTATAAAAATATTTTTTCCTCTGCCCAGAACTCCAGAATGCAAATTTTCTATTTTGAAGAATCTACCTATAGCCGGTGCAAATGGACGGTTGGATTGATGACCCTTTCCCTCTATCTAGTTTAGTACAGGTAGAACTGGCGCTTTTGGTATATACTCAACCAATCAAGAAAATCTCTATCGCATCCCAAAAAACTGATGTAATAACTTTATTTTCTAATCGTGTGCTCTTCACCAGCTTTAGATTTAAACATCCAGCTTCATTTCACTGTAATCGTTCTTGTTTAAATTTAGAATCATGGTGATGGATCCAAGTCTCATCCATAAAGCACAAAACCGGTTTTATTTCAGTTAAAATGTTTTAAATTTCTTTCAAAATCTCACTTCGATCCGTTTTTTGTTACATTGTTAACGAATGGGGCATTTGTTTACCAAACAAATTCTTCATAAGAAATTCTTCGTGTAAAATATGGGGTATTCTTAGCTATTTCACGCTATTCAAACTTTGACCTTTACTAATAATAATCATACTATGTATCTGCTCAATGATTTTTTGTTGGTTTTGACTGCTGTACTACCATATTTAAACAAGTTAGCCCAACTTGTAAACCATTTGTTATAACGAGCAGAATGATTTAACACATTTGCCATGTCTGCATGAATTTACTTTGGCGCTATACCTTTTCCTACAAGGTATAGCTGAACGATTTTCATATATAAAACTAATATGCTACATACAGATATACATGAAAAAAAATATTCAGTACTTCTTAAGGATTTTAAAAGGCATAAAATATGAAAGGAAAGATCTGACAACAATGTAAATACCACCATAATATCGCTCAGTATACAATTTTCCGTTATTACCTTCTACGGCTTTTCTGCAACTGTCAGTTACACAAGCCCCCGAGACGAGAAAACAAAATCGTATACAAACAGATAATTAATCGCTAATTACCGTACACAATGAGAATATTTTTGTGTGTTTGGTTAAAATAATTGAAGCTACTGACTGGGAAACAATTACTTAAGTGTAATATTTCGTGTACGATTCGGTGCTAAACAGAGGCTAGCGAATTAGGTTGTATATGTTTAACATGAAGCAGCAAATCAATGTGTCAGATATCAGAGGATGAAAATTAGTTCAGGTCTACCACCCAGTCAGATACCCGTAAAATGACTTATTAGTCTGACATACACCTGCTCCGCCACAAACGTAGAGAGAATGTTTGGATAAAATAAGAGGAGACAATAATATATATTTAGATTGGGATGTGCGTCTTTCAACTGTCTTGTACGAGGTATAACAGTGACATGTTGTATACTTTATTCATTATTTTTAGGATCATAAACTTTATTTGTTATTCAATTTGAATTTTAATTAGTTTATTCTCTTTTGTTGGATCTTATTCGAAGTAAATCGTTTATAAAACTGAAAACCAAATTGCAGATCGAACTAAAATGTGAGAAATAATATTTAAGACGTTATCTAACAGCGATAAGAAGTCAATTAACTCGATAATATTGAATAATTTACAGAGAGATTTAAACAATATTGAGGTGTTAAATATGTATGTATGTATTTTGGGGTAACATTCACTGAGACCTAAAAGATCTATTGTGCTCCCTTACTTCTACTTATTTTCTGAGGAGAGTCTCAGAGACTAGTAGCTCCTTTAGTCCTATTTCCCGGAGGAATTTTAGGATATCTGCAGGCTACTGCTGTCCCTCTTCTATCCAGTAGTCTCCCATGGTACTGTGGTTTCTTCTTCCATTCCACAAAATCTACAAACTTCTTCCTCCACTATTTTGAGCTTTTTAAGATGTCCATTCGGCGACAATGTCCCGTTAGGATTCCTGTTAAAACTCTTAGTGCAGTTTTACTTTGACTTATGCATTCATTTGATCTCAACAGGTTGTAGTCACCCAGAAGCCTAAGCCCTACTAGATCTTTCCAATGGTCAGATCTTCTCTTTTCTTCGGCTTTACCTATTTCTTCCAATATTACATTGGAGCTGATTCCGCAAAAGGGTTCCGGCCCCCAAAAGGGTATTTCAGTCCCCATCTTCGCTAGTTCATCTGCTATTTCTTTTCTTCTATATTGTTCTCGCCTAGTTCATTAAGTTTGCCTAGGCATTCCTACACCATTTTGGAACTGATTACCCAAGAACTCAGCGCTTTAATGGCTGCTTGACTATCAGACATTATGATAATCCTTTGCCTTCTATATCCTTTGTCAATATTGAACTGAGCACACTTTCTTATTGCTAGAATTTCCGCTTGAAATATACTTGTGGTTTTTCCCAAGCTTTCAGAGTGTTTGGTTCCTGGCTCGGACACTCCTATCCCAGTTCCTTCTATTGCTTTTGAGCCATCTGTGTACCATTGAATGGCATTCTTTCCAAGTCTGGTAACGGTATTTGGTCCCATTCCTTCTTGTTGCTTAATTCCGTAACGAATTTCTTTGAAAAGTTATATTTTCTCATCGTACCATCTTGTGGCATGTCCCAGGTTGTCTGATTTCTAAGAAGGGAAGAGGTGGTTTTTTTTAATGATTCCCTCTCTACTTAGTCTGTATCTTGTTTTTTCTGTAACACTCTCCACCACTATATGTAATGGTGTGAGGTTGAGAATCACTTCCATTGCTGCCGTTGGGCATGTACTCATTGCTCCTGTTATGCATATACAGGCTAGTCTTTGAATTTTGGAGAGGTTTTCTCTCGTCGTCAAGAGGCTAGTTCTACTACTCCACGCAATGGCTCCATAAGTGATAATTGGTCTTACTATGGCAGTGTACATCCAGCTCAGGATTTTTGGGTTACAGCCCCAGTTTATCCCTGCCAGATTCCTGCACACCATTAGAGCCATCTTTGCTTTATATGTAATTTCCTTCTCGTGTTTGTTCCACAGGAGTTTACTGTCTACAGTCAAACCTAGATACTTGACTTCTTGTCTCCATTCAACCTCGTTCCCATCAAGTTTAATGGTTTTGAGCTTGAGTTTGCTTTTCTTAGTGAAGGCTATCAAGATGGTTTGTCACAAATGGTGTTTTCAAATTTTCCCCTGGCTGTTATGACAATATAATCAAACCACACAGGAGTTCGTCAACCGTCAGACTCCACATTAATGGGGATGCTACTCCTCCCTGTGGGCAGAGGTGTTAAATAAAAAATATATGATAAAAGCGTGAGCTGCTTTATATATTTAAACGAACTTAACTTTTAGAAATAGCTTCTAATGAAATATCTATAACCATTGATATAGCATCCAACGCCTATTTCTTTCTTGATATAATTTTATTTCGGTTTTCGAGATATTAATTTTTGAGTGGAAATTGAAACAATCTTATTAAATTATTGTATTGTCATCGGTGCTTGATAAGTTTCAATTTAATCTGACATACATACCTGTCATTCTCCTTAGCAGATTGTGCAAAATTTATGTTCTTGAATTTACTTATGCCCTCTAGCGATGGACCAACAATTGAATAATTTCCAGGTTTTTCTCGGCGCCATTTTTGTTGTTTGTCCAATGCTGTACTACAATCCGACCCTAAGATCTGGCCGACGGTTATTTGCACCCGGTACACTATTGGTGTGTTAAGTTCCGGATCTCAGTACTAAAGCTCCGATTTATTGATAAGAAAAATGTAAGAAAAAAGCAATAATATGAGCCAATAATTTTAATTGGAAACGGCACAAATCTGGATATATAGGTCACATTGTAACCACTTAAAATTTCATCATTCGTAGAGCTTTTCTATATTTTCTGTTTTAAAACTTTGTCACTTAAAATTATTAATTGAAAATGAACTCTCTACATCCACAGATGTAATTGAAGCATATTTAAGAGCAGATTATTAATCTGACTCAATTTGTAATTATTCGGAAAATGTCCCATTAAAAACTTTGACACCTTCAGATAAAAATGAGAAACCTTCATTCTTGTCAAAAAATGTTTACAAATTAATTGACATATATACTTCCAGGTGCTGATTTAATTTTTGACTTTAAATTATATATTAATTCAACCGGCTAACATAAATTGACCTTATTTTTCAAATAAGGGAATTGTACTGACTATTAACATTGTTTAAAAATATAAAGATATTGAACAATGCTATAAATTTTTGCGAGTTGTTGTTTTTAACTCGGTTTTTTTTTATATACTTTTTGCTTCTCGAATTGTTTCGGAAATACTGCTTCGAGCCGTCTGTACAACTGATCATTGTTTGTTATAAAAAGGTAGAAGGTTGGGATTTTCCAATTGTTAGATCTCGATCAGGAAACTTTTACTAAGAACCTATTAATAAACAAAGGTTTAGTAATATAATGGGTAGGTAGCATAAAATTTAAGGAAACGCACAAAAAAGCGGAAACAAACTGGATAAACCGTGTTCAGAAAAATACTTTTCTCTCGACGTTTCAACACCCTCCTCCTTGAAGTCATTATCAAAAGATGAGAAAAGGTAGGTTAGGGAGGATAGGGTTCAGTACGATTTCGTGATCTCAATCTGACTTCACTAGTCGTACTGTACCCGGCAGTTATCTCTGGGATCTCAATCTGCCTATTCCTCAAAGATCGCAGGAAGGGGTCGCTTACAGAACCTCAGTAAATAATTTTTAACAAATTCTACGGAATCTATCTTTACTTTACGAGGAACTGATAAAATTTAATGATTTGATTTATTGAATGTTCTCAAGTAGTACTAATTTTAATTGTCTCTAATTAATGCAATTGGCCGAAAAGATAATGCCTAATAGTATGATTATTTTACAATTGAAATGTTTGGCTGGCAAAATAATATTTAGTTTTGGTATCTAAATGCATCTAAATTTTACCGATTACGGATCTGTTACTGTACAGTACAGTACAGTACAATGGGAGATTCATAAACTTTTATTATTAAATCCTCAAGACCAGATACCAAGTCAACGAAATATTGTGAAATATATGTTTTATTTCCACTTGAGCAGGTATTATCACAGGCTTAATTCCTTAGAAACATCAAGAATTAAAAAATATAAAATAGATGATCTATATACTTTTTTAAATACTTTCCATTCTCCATTCTTAGATTGTCTCTTATAAATATATACCTACTATAAATATCTGTCTGTATCCTAGTTAACTTATAAAAATGAGATTTCTTAGTTACTTGTTTATTTCAGTTTTTATAATTCACTCCTGACGATGAAAGATTTAATTTGTGAAACCGGTAGCGGGTGGAGTAATGAATGTAATATTTCTATTGCGGAATTTGTTATTAATGTATTTAATTATATGGGTATTATTCATAAATTATAACTTTAAGAGACATAGTCTGAAAACAGATTTCGGTTAAGTTAATGATTAACAACTTTAATTACTTTATAAGTAAATCAATATAGTATAACGAAAGTTTGCAAATCCTTCAATTAAATTTGTATTGAATAAATCATTATACAACAACGGCTGTAACTGAATGATTGTGATTTACCTGGAATAATAATTTAGATTCTGGTATACGTAAACCTATAAAACCAGAATTATCAAATTTTAAGCTTGTTCTAACAAAACTAACTAAAATAGTTGAAAATCCAAAAACTATTACGTGAAAATTGTCAAAATAAGTTATTTATTAAAAATTATCTCATCATCTATTACATTTTTTTAATACATTTTCGGGGAAGTTTAACCAATTAGGATGATATACCCTCATAATGTACAGTTTATTTGACGAATTTACGCCTGTTTCGGATTAGGCATAAAAGCATCGAATGAAATGGTAAACTGTACTGAAAGGTTCGATTGTAAATTCTCCCAATATTTGATGCGTTAGAAACCCGAAATTTTATTCTTTTTAATTATGTTTTTCCCTTTTTTTTATTAATTTTTGGCAATCAGATCTCTTATTTATACGAATACAATAATGGGAAAAATAAAATTGTTTTACATTTGTATCTAGAAGTGGTACTAGGGCATTTTACGTTCGTCCTTCTTACTGAATTGAACAATTAAACACTGCTCGTCGAGCTTTTGCCGAAACAGGTGCAAATTTGTGAAATAAACTTTAGTAACTGTTCCTTTCAATAACTTGATGTTTATACTGTGAATTTTGTGTGTCGCCATATTCGTTTTATGTTTGTGTATGTGATTAGAATATTAATTGATTTCTTCTATTTTTCTAATTATTTGCTACTTTATTGTTTGCTTGGAATTATTTGACTTTATTAGAATTCTGACCAGTTTGAAGTGATTGGAAGGTAAGATGCAACAAAAACTTTGTTTGCTTTGTGAAAATAGTGGAGATGAGGTTAAGAGTACATTTACAAGAAAATATTCTGTTCTAATTAAAAAGTACTGTAGTTTAATATATGATTATATAACGGTAATATGTTTACGCACTTTCATATTTGTAGCAAAATTTATTAACAAACAATTCTTTGTGATGATCTGTCTTATTATTTTTCAAACAACCATGTAGTACGAACGCTTTTTGGAGCCGCTATGCAGTTCGCGCTCTTTTTTAAACTGTTCCGAAATCTAGGAAGGAACCATCCCTACCTCTGTATCAACATGCGCGCCACCTACTCACACCTTACAACAAAATGGACCAGTGAAGTATTGCGAACTAAAATTTTGCATGCACTTGGTCGTCTCAGGGTTGTCTCTGTGACGGTACAAAAACTGTACCAACCGTTAGGGAGTGATAATCATAAATAACTTCGAATAGATACGACTCTGCAATGTTAAGCTCTGTGCCTGAATTTCAGCGACCCCTAGCGGCTTAAAAGAAACTAATTTGAAAAAATAGCGGCAAATAATTGGAACTTACACTCTATTATCTGGTATTCAGTATTCCCCTTATTTTAATAGAAATTCAAATACAAATGAATTCTGAAGATATTTATTGATGAACTTTCCTTTAAATAAATATACATAATAGTATTACATAAATATTATACTGCTTTAATAAAGATATATATTTAATTATTATACCTTGTAATACAACAGAAATATGAAAAAAAAAACATAAATATCTGTATACTTCACAATTCGCTTCGCATCCGACGATAAATGCACTTTGTTGCCCTAGGACGGCACATACTTACTTTTAAACACAAGATTACTTTCGGAGTGAAATGTTTATCACAAACTAAAATTCTGAGACAATATAAATGTTTCCCAGGATGTTGAGTGTCTCCTCATAAAAAGAAGACTTAGATATGTGATCATACAAATTAGTACTAATGTAATTGAGAGGGAAACTAAATTTTATATTACTTGCCTTGTTTTTTTCTCTCAGAGGATTCTTCTTTCAAAGTGACAGCTGCTTTCAAAAAAATTTTAAAACATGACTACAATATTTCTATTTTTTGGAAGCTTAACTCGAGTATGGATTAGTGTTCTCAGGACGGAGCAAGCTCTTCTTATATTTACGCTATCAGATTGAAATATTTATAGATGAGGTGGTCAACCATTAATTGTGGAAAATACTTTCAACTTGAAAAATAAAAATTGGGAAATATATCTTCCGAAGCACAAATAAATACCTAATAGAATAATTAAATGTATTAGTTTCAAATATTTCTACCATCACCACAACATCGTTCCAGCTCCCAGAAGACCTCAAACACTTATTCAAATCAAAGAATCAAAGAATCCTGGCAAAATTTTTGGCACAACAGTAACACAGCTCTAAACGATATATAACCTTCCATTGGCTCTCTCTCCCCCTCGACTTCTTAACCAGGAGAAATGCTGCTGTTATTAGACGATTGCGGATCAACCATTCCAGATATACACACGGTTACTTGAAGTCATCTGAAAAACCTTCCTGTCTGCCGTTACTGCAATGTTGCTTTAAGCTGTATGCACCCTCCCTTGCAAGAGAGTCTGCCTTCTCGTTTCCTTCCATGCCAGAATGGCCAGGGATCCAGACCAGCAATACTTTATTGAGTTCTCCTATTGAGGAGAGTCTTTTTTGGCAATCTAAAACCAATTTCGACGTTACACGGTGAGAGCTAAGTGCTTTCAAAGCCGCTTGGTTGTCCGAGAAAATATGTATTGTTCGATGTAAGAGATTGGCTTGCTCCAATCTCTCCACACATGAAACAATGTCGTAAATTTCCGCCTGAAATACGGTTGCATAGGATCCTAGAGAGGTTGAGATTTCTGTTCTAGGTCTGCGCCCGTATACAGCTGCACCAGAGCCTGAGGGTGTTTTTGAGCCGTCTGTGTACCAACAGCTGTCTGCTCTTAATAGTTCATCCTTACGGAGGACCCATTCATCTCTATTTGGAATTAGGACGGTATAAGGCAGGTCGTAGTTTACTGTTGGAGGCATTATGTCAGAAGTCATTCCCAGAATACTGTGACTTTCAGTGCCCACTAACATTCTGCTTTGTTCTGTATAAGCCTGATTTGTGCATTTAGAAATATGCACAATTCTGTATGTTGTCCATCTAGCCTCTCTTTCCAAAAATATATGGAGAGGAGGTAGGTCCAGAAGGATTTCCATGGCTGCTGACGGTGTGGAGCTGATAGCACCAGTAATTGCCAAGCAAGCCTGTCTCTGTAAACTAGAGAGCTTTGCTTGGGCCGTTCGCTGTAAAGCTTTTGGCAATAGCTCTATATGTGATCATTGGTTTAACGATTTTCCACAGATCCTACGACATGTCCACAAGGATAGTCTGGCCTTATGGATAACTTTTTCCAAGTGAGCGTTCCAAGTAAGTTTCATATCTAGGATAATCCCCAAATATTTTACTTCCGCTGCAAATGGAATAACCTCACCATTGTAGGAAAGTGGTGGAAGATCCTCCAACTTTCTTTTCCTAGTGAAGGGAACTATTACAGTTTTACCAGGGTTAACAGACATCTGTTCCCTCTGACACCAACTGTGGACATCGTCCAACGTCTTTTGGAGGATATTATATGCTACCCTTCCTGACTTGGTCCTTGCCAAGATGACAAGGTCATCTGCATACGCTTGCAGTTCTACCCCTCTTCTTTCTAACTTTCTTACTAACTTAATCATCCATCCTAGGCAGTAGCTGGAGCATTTTCAGAGATAACCCTTTTGTCATCACCACCTAAAACTTGGATCAATTATATTATGGAATTGTTTCTATTACTTTCTTGAAGGTTTCATTGTATTCACAATGAGCAAAATTTATGTATACCCATAAAATTTTTAAAACTCTTATGAAAAATATTTTTCGCATAGGCAAAATGTTTCAATATATATTTAATAATATCGAGGCTTCACAGATTCCAAAAAATTAGAAACCTACCTATCTCCAATTTATGAATATTATATTATAAGAATTGGTAAAAGAACTTACCTCCAAAACACAATAAATACAATAAAATAATATTGTTTACGCCTATTTAGTTTTCCTGAAATGGTTTATTTAAATTGGCAACAACGCTTTATCGATTTCTGTCCGAATATTGTTAGAAAGGTAATTAGTGATTAGTACCATAGATAACATGATTAGTAGAATACAATCGAGGTACGATACGATCGTAAAAATTTAGTTAAGAATGGAACGGCCAGCGGGACGAATTTATAGTCGTGACACAAAACTGATCAACCGATATTTTTACGATTTCTCACGTGTGACAAATAACTCTATTTTTCTTCTTTTCCTCTTTATCCCCAATCCCCATTTCCTAATGAGCAAGAAATTGAATCTTAGAGGAACAGTTTATGGGTAAGTTAATTTTAAAACCCATTGTTTTTCTATTTACATTCTACAGTCCATTATTTTTAAATATTTTATTGAGCTATTGAAACAGTTGGTCGTGTACGAGCACGGATTTCATTCTTTAAATCTATTTTGATCATTATTTGGCATTTTATTTAGTATAAATTATTTGTCCACATTCAGGTTCTTTCAACGAGTAAAAAAACTGCATTGTTAAAAAACATTTCTAGTTTCATATTTACTATTGGTGTTCGGTCGGTGTTGTCGGGTTTACTTGGAACAGTGGGTTTTAAGTAACATTTTCTTTGTCACAACTTTTTTAATTTCGATCCTCCACTTTACTTACGAGTTTTGTTTCCAAAAGTGGGGTATTCGGCTAACCATTGGTTAAGTTATATTGATAACTTGTTTTAAACCAAGCTTTGACCTAAAACAGAGTAGGCATATTTGTTTCTTTTTTAACGTATTGGTTTTGCCGTTGCCTATTTAATTAACATGGCTACTACAGCGTAAGGACAATGGACTGCCTAAGTCTGACGTGATAAGAGGTGTGGTCGTAAAAACTTTTCCAAATAAACCGAAAGCTCGTGTAAATTATCAAGAAATTTTTAATTTGCGGTTTGCTGTTGAAATATATAAAAAGTGATTAATTAAAGAAGTTTTTGAAACTAAGTGAAAATCTGGAAAATGATTTCTATTATTTTGCCAATAAAATTTACAAAACTTTAAATACAAAAACACAGCACAAGCACACATAACCTCAACTATGTTTACATTGTTTTAAAAACTCTTTGCAAACCATACCTTGCAGATTTTCGTGTAAAAAAGTCTTCAACTGATCTCTTTTTACTTATTTCTAACAACGATCACTCTCTTATTTTTATAACTATATTAAACCGCAAATTAAAAATATCTTATGACGTTTTACAGGCGTTATCGATTTGTTTGGAAAAGTCAGAGCTTAAGCAGTCCATTTAAGTCACTTACGACAAAAAGGAATTCATTGTATTCGATATTACAAACGATGTATGATTTGTCTAAGAAGTTGGATTCGGAAAAAAATAAGGAAAAATTTAAAATTCTTTATTTGTCGTTGGATGGATTCGTTTATTTCGGTTTTAGATTACAGATTGGCGAATTAATTTTGGCAGTCGGAAGTTTGGCAACGTCCGATGCGCCGTAGCAAAGACGTATCCGGATCGCAAGAGCTCACTTCGCTGACAGAATTCGTAAGCTTCACAACCTTTAAAACTTTGCATGCGGAATGTACGTCGCCTGCTCTTCCCGGTAACTGCGTTTACAACGTTGTCAAGTTGTGTGACTTTCTCGCGCATCGTCAACTGCCAAAATTAATTTGGTGTGTTTTGACACGCACCCAGATTACGTACCGGATTATAATGTACTTCTGAGTGCTTACGAACATAAAGAATATTGGAAAACCGGAAGAAAAAGCATCGTTAAGCACTACCGTGGAATAATCTAAGGTGCCTCAATTGCCAAAAATGTATCTAGTTCCGCCAGTAGAAAAATTTCCATTCATTATTTAAAAGTATGGTACATTAGTTTTAACTAATTTAGATAAAATCAATGATTTAGTTGCACGTTTGCGTGGTCCAGCTTTGGGAGTTTGTGCAGGTTCTTCAATTACCGGTGATAACTATAGGTTGGCAAATTAATTTTGGCAGTTGACGATGCGCGAGAAAGCCATACAGCTTGACAACGTTGTAAACGCAGTTACCGGGAAGAGCAGGCGACGTACATTCCGCATGCAAAGTTTTAAAGGTTGTGAAGCTTACGAATTCTGCCAGCGAAGTGAGCTCTTGCAATCCGCATACGTCTTTGCTACGGCGCATCGGACGTTGCCAAAATTAATTTGCCAACCTGTACGATATTGTTTACGAAACATTAAAAGATAAATATGAAAACAAGCGATACTTGACGAATTCTTACTTGCAGCCAGTTTTGGAGTTTAAACCTATTGCCGGAGAGTCTGAGAAAGGTTTGAATATATTTTTAGAGCGGCTATAAAAACATTAAATTTACCTAATTTGTCGGAATTTATTTTATTTCAGTTAGCATAAGTAAGTTAGATAAAGATACTGTTGGAGCTTTTAAAATGAAATATAGGGACACAACTTGCCTACGTATACAGAGCTTATAAATTTTGTAAAAAGTCAGTGTAAAATTTTACATTTTAATATTACTATTACAGTTTGCAAACCAGATCCAAATGGTCAAAAAATGTTTATATTAAAGTCGGGTCGGTAGTTATTTTGAAAACTGACGACGTTCCATCTTTACATTGGCCTTTAGCGTAGGGTTGCCACCCGTCCTGTTTTCCCAGGACATGTCCTGCTTTTTGGGGTGTCCTGGGCTATCCTGGATAGTTTATAAGCATCGTCCTGTTTTTAAAGAGTCCTGTCAGGTTAGGGATCTATGCTTTACATTTTTCGCGCCACCAATCGTTTTGTCACTCACTAGGGCCGCAACATGGATATGAACTGTGAAAAGTTTTATGATTATTTGTTAACTCAACCACAAATGTTGAAGGACATTTCTGGGTTTGAAAAATACAATAAAAATACTTAGGTGGACAGTATTATGATTAAAAACATCATTTAACAATTTAATTTGACAATCAATAACCAAGTTAAAAGTTAAATACTAATAAAAAAATATGTGATTGCTATTAGTTGTTTTATTCAGTGCACATAACAATTAGGTACTGCATTATAATATAGTCCTGTCTTAAAACCGAAATGTCCTGGTATTTCTATATTCAAATCCTGGATTTCAAAGTTTGCAGATGGCAACCCTACTTTAGCGGTAATTTCCGAAGTGCATTCGGGTAGCGACGGGGTTATCCGTAATGTTACGGTAAGGACCGGTAAAGGTACTTTTACCCGTACTTACATTTTTTTATTTATTTATATATGGTTGTAAAAACCATATTTCAGCGATGGGGGTATGCTTACGCCTACTTAGTTTTGCTGAAACGGTTTATTTAACTTGGCAACGATTCTACCCAATAGAAGTATAGGCTTCGGTTAAATATAAAAGGACGCCATGTTGGAAGTTGATGGAAATGCTTTATAAACGAATTATGATACAAAATGATGAATATACAAATTTTTCAGTCGAAAACAGAACAAAAGGAAGGTAAAAGCGAACTGCATAAATAATTGTACTTTGTAGTAGATAACTGTTATCTCTGTGAAGTAGGCAGATTGATGCCACGAAATCGTACTGAATCTTATACTTTCTAACCTACCTCTTCATATCTCCAATGTATTATATAATATATAATTTACTGGTATTCCGAAAAAATAAAATCTCTGCACTCCTCCTCCATGAAACGCCTTTTGATACTAAGTGGAAGTTAAGATTATTGATTACATTCCCTAACGCTTAACGCTTTTCTGTCTTTTACAATCCTTTTATCTATTTCCAACTTCTTCTTTTGTGAGTTAGTCTAACTTCGAAATGGTTAAAATGGCCTACTTTTCGGAATTAGTAGATGGTACTCACCGTTCATTATTTATTTTTGTTTATTTTTTGGTTTCGCCCACTTATTCAACGTACATATTATCACGTTTTTCTTTTTATTTACTCTGTATTCGTGTAATAGTTGAATTTCTCTTTATGTTAGTAATTTTATTCTTATTGCGACTACACAACATACAAATAACGAAATAGTAGGAGTTCACACAACAAAACACATTAAAATCTGGAACAATGGAACTATATTGTGTAGAATTATGAGGCATGTGATTCGACGTGATTACTCACTTGCTGACATTTTGTTAGCCTAGACAATGGTACGCCGAATGATACACTTGAAAAAAAATATTCCAACAAAACGTGCAATTGAATATTTTTGTTTGAATGCAACAGATACTTAGGACTCGAAAAAATTCCTATAGCTATACGAGAATAATGGGATGGTGGCAGTCATGTACGAATAAAGGTCCCACTCATTTAGTGTTTCACCTCTGGTATAGTTGATATTACAGATCGATTCACTCATGAATATGAATTATTTTTATAGGTTTTGTGTTTCTTTGCTAAATATTTCTGTCGATATGAAAATATAAATCGTGAAACGTGAATGATACAAGGACAATCTTTTTCGCCTGCTTCTTCTACTCAATTTCTGACGAAAGGATATCAGCAGGTTTCAGTTTATGTATGTATATATGTATGTATGTATGTATGTATGTATTTTGGGGTAACATTCACTGAGACCTTAAAGATCTATTGTGCCCCCTTACTTCTACTTAGTTTCTGAGGAGAGTCTCAGAGGCTAGTAGCTTCTTTAGTCCTATTTCCCGGAGGAATTTTAGGATATCTGCAGGCTTCAGCTTAGGTAACTGTCCCTCTTCTATTCAATAGTCTCCCAGGTACTGTGCCCTAGGATTCTGAATTGCTGTGCAGTTCGCAAGTATGTGGATGGAGGTTTTTTCTTCCATTTGACTTATGCATTCATTTGATCTCAACAGGTTGTAGTCACCCAGAAGAATCTTAGATTACCTAAGCCCTACTAGATCTCTCCAATGGTCAGATCTTCTCTTTTCTTCGACTTCACCTATTTCTTCCAATATTACATTGGAGCTGATTCCGCAAAAGGGTTCCGGCACCCAGAAGGGTATTTCAGTCCCCCTCTTCGCTAGTTCATCTGCTATTTCGTTTCCTTCTATTCCAGTGTGTCCTGGAGTCCACAGTAAGGTGACTATATTGTTCTCGCCTAGTTTATTAAGTTTGCCTAGGCATTCCCACACCATTTTGGAACTGATTACACAAGAACTCAGCGCTCTTATGGCTGCTTGACTATCCGACATTATGATAATCCTTTGCCTTTTATATCCTTTGTCAATATTGAACTGGGCACACCTTCTTATTGCGTGAATTTCCGCTTGAAAGATACTTGTGGTTTTTCCCAAGCTTTCAGAGTGTTTGGTTCCTGGCTCGTACACTCCTATCCCAGTTCCTTCTATTGCTTTTGAGCCGTCTGCGTACCATTGAATGGCATTCTTTCCAAGTCTGGTATTGGTATTTGGATTCCATTCCTTCTTGTTGCTTAATTCCGTAACGAATTTCTTTGAAAAGTTTCATCATACCATCTTGTGGCATGTCTGATTTCTAAGAAGTGAAGAGATTTCAGTTTAGATGGGTTCCTTATTTATCTAGTTGGTCCCACTCATTCAGTGTTTCACCTCTGGTATAGTTGATATTACAGATCGATTCACTCATGAATATGAATTATTTTTATTGGTTTTGTGTTTCTTTACTAAATGTTTCTGGCGATTTTTTCCAATAGTATATCGGTGCGGATACCGCAGGTGGTTTAACCACAAATGCTATTTTTTTTAGATTACAGAACAAAAACATTTCTTCTAACGATTAAGACACTTATTTAAAGTTGCAATATTTTTTCTGTCTGTGTAGAAACGCTCTCGCGACAGTCTACTCTCTTTTTTATACTCTTCAGTCTGCTTTTATCAGGATAGTGGCATCTAAAACTTATTCTATAATAAATAATTTATATTTAGAGATTTAATCACAAGTAGCACTTTATTAACTGTTCAATTTATAGTCAAACATTTGTCTTGGAGGTAACGTATAGTATCAATTCAACGGAAAAATGACGAACTGCTTTCATTAGTAGATTGACTTTTGGATCGAACACTCTTCTCACAGTGACCTAGATACATTAGGAGAAATCACTGAAACTTTTCAGAAAGATTCAAAATTTTGTTCAAATCGGATATCAATCACTAACTGAGAATATTGTTATTTGATTAATATTATGCTTAAGTCGTTTGTTTCTTTTTTACTTTAAAAAATAAAAATGTTGACATATCGGATATAATAGTATTAGATACCGAAATATTGATAAAAAAGAAAAAGAATGATGCTTAAACTCCCAAGAGAATGTTTTCGAATGATAGATTTTGATCGTAGAAAAACGGAAAGTAATGAATAATATTCAGAGTTGGAAACATATTCTGTGTTAGTAAATATTTATATACGATTATTCTTTTGTCCTCGCCTATTAAGATTGTTTTACTTGAAAGTTCAAAAACTGATTGTTCTGTCCCTTTTGTAGAGTATTTGATTTCAACTATCATATTAATCTTGCCATTGTATATGGATAGGCGATTCTTATACCAGTGATATTGTCCACTGCGAAGAGTAATTTACCTCAAACTTCTGTCGATAGTTGAGGGAATGACGTTATGTATGAATAAACACTTTAAATCGTGATTTGGATCTTAGAGTAATCCTACTAATAGTCGATCATAAAACTATCTGAAAAAACGGCTAACATTCTATCGCCATACATATGTTTTCATCAATGACTTTCAAGGAGTGGGGAAAAACTGTCAGACTAGTCGGACAGTGCCAGTGGCATATAGAACTATTCACTTACAGGTGAAAAGAGAGGTTAGGAAAATTCCGACTGTTTTTTTTGCAAATTTGGCACTGACGAACCATGATTTTCACAAAAAAATATTGTTTTTAATTATATTTGTAAGCACACACACAAATATCAGTTGAAAAGACGAAAACAAGAGCTTCAATAAACTAGGAACGTTGAAACTTCGTAGTAAAATCAGGTAAAATTTATAGTAAAATGGTTTCCGCCCTTTTCTCGGTGTTGCCATATTTCAGACAGACAAAATTATTAACAAGGATTTGTTTCGTTTAAACCTCAAAGGTTTCAAACAATCTATAATTTTTGTCTAAGGTATTTTTATGATAAAACTCACCGTTTTGCTCAAAATCGCGAAAAACTCATTTTTTGACCTTGAATAACATTTTTTCCGTACGGGGAAAAGATGGGGAACTTTCAAATTTCAAATCTATTTTTGGTTTAATTTGGCCGGAGTACTTGTAGGTCGATAGGGATTTTGTTCCTCGCTTTATAAATAGTATGTTGTCGGGGCTTTGTTTAAGGGTATACGTTTAATCCTGCTTTAACATTTTGGTGTTAATCCTGTTTAGTATTTTGGGAATTATCTCAATGTATGTTCTTACTGTTTTACAATTTACAAATATTTTCCAATTCTACCTTGTTCATTATTAACATTTACTTATAGTACTTGTTATGTACATTATCTGGATAAAATATTGAAAATGAAACGCGTCTTTTATTATAATATATACTGATAATGTATCATCAAAGAAACATTCTATGTCAACAGTGATTATATGAAAAATAATGAACTTCAATTCAAAATTATGAAGGTGTACACTGCAGATAACAGAAAATCGATAGTCAAACAAAAATGTGAAGGAAGCTCGAAATACTCGAATTATTATTATAAAGAAGGAAGACAATATTTCTGCTTACTTAACCTTGTACTAGGCGTGTGGTACGAGCCAATTAGTAAGAAACTCTATTTCAGGTGCGGCGTCTGAAACAGTCAACCGACAGAAAGTAAAAGTGGTGCCAGGTTAAAAAAAGAATAAAAAAGAGTTTACTTTTGCCCAAAATATATAAAAAATATGTTCTTGGTTTCTATTTGTTAGCTTTTTGCTATTTATTTATTAATAACAAATTACTGACTCCTCGTGCAAAAAAGTTACTGAGGTTTTTTTTTTGCAGTAACTCAATGCACCTACTGCTATAGGTTTAATCCTGGCACCTCTTCGGGTTCGGTTAGCTCGATTTTCTACGTGTTATTTTAGAGGTGCACCGTTGACCTAATAAGATCTTTATATAAAACAAAACTGCCAAGAAATAATAAGAAAAGCTATTATTTGTTATCAAATGCTTCAAAGAAAAACTGTCACTAAATACGTTTTGAATAGTGAATACCTAAGAACTACCAGCAACAATTTCCTTACACAATAAAGATGAACCATAAGTTTCCAAAAATAATTCCATCGACGAAAATATCAACAACTCAATGAACATACAACTATAATCATATAGTTTTTTTTTATAAAAGTCATTAACTAAATTTAGTTGTAAAAACTAGATTTTTTTGTATTGTCTCGAATGCTTCAAATATCAAACAAACGGCTTTGTCTCGGCCATTAACGCAAGTAGACAGAAACTTACACTCATATATTTTTATCGATTCAGGTATACACGAAGAAAATTTTTTCGTCTATCGAAAATACTGAAAAGAAGTCGTTCAGCTTCTTTAGTACATCCTCATTTCAATAAAATAAAAGTTGATGTCTAGATAATAGTACAAGATAGTTCAATTGAAACCCATCTTTGGTCCAGGAAAAATTTATTGACAAGTACAGTTACAAATAACTACCACTACAATTGAGGCACATATCCCACTGTTTCACCAACCGATGTATACCCTGCTTATAGAATTCTTGTGGCTGCTACTGGAAGAATTCTTTCACAGCGTTTTGTACTTCTGCGTCTGACTGAAAACGGTTACCTTTTAACGCCTTTTTTAGTGGCCCAAAGATGTGAAAATCGCAAGGCGATAAATCGGGACTATAGGGTGGATGCTCTAATATCCTCCATTTCTTTCGTTGCAGATTTTCTTTCACTACGTTGGCAACATGAGGCCGAGCATTATCGTGAAGCAGAATAACACCACGTGAAAGCTTCCCTGGACGATTTCTTCTTATTGCTTGATGGAGCTTGTTCAAAGTTTCATTATACAGGTTTGCACTCTAGGTTCTGTAAACTCTATCAGCAAGGGTCCTTCATGGTCGAAAAAAAAAATGTCAACATCACCTTGCCTGCAGAAGGTTGAACTTTAAACTTCTTTGGTGGCGGAGAATTTGCTTGTTTCCATTGCATCGATGACAGCTTACTGGATGGTTCAAAATAATGACACCAAGATTCATCGCCAGCAACTATTGACGAGAGAAAGTCATTACCATTTTGACTGTATTCCGTGAGGTGTTGCAAAGACAAGCCCATTCGCAAGCTTTTTTGGTCCTCAGACAAAAGACGAGGAACCCATTACGCACAAACTTTGCTGTAACCTAGTTTGTGTACGATACTATGGACAGATCCTATACTCACACCAACATTTTCTGAAATTGCTCTGATTGAAATTCGACGATTTTCTCTAATCAGGCCTTCCACACATGCCACATTCCTGTCTGTTGATGCAGTAATCAATGCACCTGGTCGTGGCTTATCATTCGTTCTCTTTCCTCCATTCTTGAATTTTCGACACCATTCCTTCACAGTTGGATATGCAAAACATGCGTTTCCATACACTGCTTGCATTCGCGTATAAATTTGCAACAGTTGCACACCTTCAGCACACAAAAATTGAATGACCGCACGCTTATCACATTTGGACGGATTGTTAACAACAAACGCCATTTCAAAGTCACAATACTTAAAATCGCTGTCAAATATAAACGAAATAAACAGATCAGTGTGACGTTTGCATACACTACTTATATTGGAAAACGTCAGTTGAATGATTACAATTGTTTCCAAGGCTAACCTGACCAAAGATGGGTTTCAGTTGAACAAGCCTAGTATCATAACGCCTTACAAAGTTTTTGAAAATTACTTTTCAAAGAGCAGACCGTTCAGACCAACCATTCTGGTTTGTGATTAGAAGGGATAATATCACTTGCAGACAGCAGGTTTCGGCGTACTTGCGCCTCATCAGTACAAGATAGATATCATCCGTCCGGAAGCTCTGAGAGCATAATCCTGGACTGGAGACAACGCTAAAATCATATTAATACATTAACCCCTTTGAAGGGAATGCCAAGAATGCGATAATAGCGACCCAAGCGAGCCAAAATTCTATATTGATAAAAAACCATCTCGTTTTTGTGGTTATTTACTTAATTACAGTTTCCTGTAACAATTGTCATATTTAAGTAAATCAATAGATGCCTTACAAAGTTTAAAATTACTTTTCAAAGAGCAGATCGTTCACTAAGAAGCATCAACTATTATGTCGCTCTTATCGCATTCTTAGCATTCCTTTCATTGGGGTTAATTTATTAATGTGATTTTAGCGGTGTCTCTAGTCCAGGATTATGCTCTCAGATCTTCTGGACTGATGATATTTACCTTGTACTGATGAGCCACTTAGCTGGTGGGGGCATCTCCAGGGAATTAATGATAAGAGGCCTGTGAAGCGAGTGTGGGTATCCAATGTACAAAGACCGAGGCAAACATGGGATGGAGTAGTAGGAGAAATAATGAAGAAACGTCGCAGCTACAGTGCTGGGCGTCGGCCAGTGGAACGCCTCTGATGCGATCATTACAGTGAAGCAGTGTCGAGCGCGGTTTGTACTTGTATGGGTGACCCACTGGGAGGACCGTGTAAATAGCCCATACAGCCTGCAGCGGAGTAGCATATCACAGCTCGCAGGCATTATACCAATGAGCACGAGGTCCATGGATGTTGGACTCGATAAAGAACCCTACCACTGGTTGGAACACCAGTAGGGTTCGGCAAAATTTCCGGTTAGGGGTAGAGTGCTCCCGGCATCGGTGATTAGCCTCAGTTGCAGAAATAGACCGACGTTAAATAACCAAATTAAAAAAAATGAAGAAACGAGAGACAACATGGTTAGCGGCCAAGGCGCTAGCAAATAATATAAAAGCATGGGTAAAATTCGTGTACAGATATTAAAGTATATGGTTAACAATACAGACATTAACATATACCATACTCCAAACTGGTCTGCAAGTGATATTGTTCCTTCTAATTACAAGCACAATGGTTGCTTATACCTTGCAGATTTCCCAGCTCCGTTTAACTTTGAAGTGTAATTCAACGTCTCTCGTGGTGAACGGTCTGCTAGTAGTAATTTTCAAAAACTTTGTAAGGTGTTATAATAGTATCATACATCACATCTATTGATAACACGCTTAGCTTAAATATGACAATTGTTACAGGAAACCGTAATTAAGTTACATAAAAAATAAACGTTGTTACTTATAATACTATTGTTAATATTATGACGACACAAATAATTTATGAAACACCTCAATTTCTCCCCCTATTTGTAAAATCATGTCTAATGGTAAACTACACCCAAAATTAATTTATATCATCTATGGGTTACAGTACACCATCTATCCGTCATAAAGTTATAAATGTATCATTTGTCTTCTCACGTTTATGCGTCACTTCATCCCATAGTTTAAATTAATCTCCAATTGACTGCCAGCATTGAATACCGTACATTCAGTTATTTCCTTCCCCTATTCCGAAATCCCGATATAAACAGTTAACTACTAAAGTTTTTGTTGGTTGATTTATCAGAACCATCACACTTTTGGTGATTTGAAATATTACCGTGGAAATAGTGGGATGATGTGGTTATTGAACAATTTTGTTTCTTCAAGTTAATGGCATTGTAAATGTAACTAAATTATATAACAAACATATATTTTATTCACGTGAATAACGTGAATCAGAGATCTGAATATGAGCTGCAACGAGTTTATATGTATTGTAATGATATCTTGTCTTACAATTTAATCTTTTATACTCGGCTAGCTTAAATATCCTTTTACTATCTAATAACAATTGAATTTACATTTTTTAGCATGATTTGACTATGCATAGGGACAAGTTCTATATTTAGATTTAGAAAATAGATTTACCTACGGTAGATTTCTAATTTACCTAATTGATTCTCACCTATTCAATTTTAGGAATCACAAAAAATAAATTGTACACCAGGCATCAAACATTGACAATAATATTTTTTACAAACCTTCCAATGTAGCATTAACAAATCTAGTCCTTTTTTAAATTATAATAATAATAAATAAATGGCCAATTTTCACGCTTAATTAGTTATTAAAGAATATTTTTTCAATATTTAAAATTTCAAAATTACAACTAATAAAATCTTGTTATTTTCAAGAATTGATTGCTGGGTGATAATTTAGGAGCTTCAATTATTCAATTATAAATTTCTTGAAATATTTTTTGTTGAATTGCTTTCGTCCTAAAATCCAAAATGGTTCAATTAACTAACTTCCCAGTAATTTTAAATTTATAAAATAACCCGAGTGACTACATTCATTCATTCGGTTGGGTCGTGCTCATCAGCCCAGGCACTTGAACTGAATCTTTGTACCATTTCCCATGTTATCTACTTCCATTCCAGAAGCTTTATGTCTTCTATGTAGGCCACTAGTTTGACTGGAGGGATTTTCAGTAGTTGTAATGGTTGTATAGTTTCCTCTCCAAAGTGCTTCCGTCTGAGTCCATGTAAGTTCTCGCAGAAGCAGATTGTGTGAGTAGGTGTTTCATCATAGAGTTCACATTTTTTGCAAATAGGTTCACCAACTTTGCCCATTCTGTGCAGGTGCTTCCTCAGGGTGCAGTGTCCAGTCACCAGGTCGGTAACTGTCTTCAAATGTCTCTTACCCAGTTCCAATGGCCTGGTTGAGAGTTCCTTGTCTACCTTGTTCAGTAAACTCTTTGTATGGATGTCGACCTCCATTTGAGTTGGTGTTCCCTATCTAGCCAGTTCCCAATTTCCCCTCTTATGCAATCTTTTGTGATTCCACAAAACGGTTCCAGACCTATGAAGTCTCGTTTATAGCCTTCTTTAGCTAACTGGTCAGCCTTTTCATTACCTGCAATCCCTTCATGTGCCGGCACCCATATTAGAGACACTTTGTTGTCTCTTGCCAGCCTGTTGAGGGATTCTTTACAGTTTTTTACCAATCTAGACCTAGTTGTTGGGTTGCTGATAGCTTTAAGCAGAGCCTGGTTCAGTGAATATTTTTATCTTTGGTCCGGTGTATCCTCTTCTGTTGTTTTCATCAATACAGGCTATAGCGGCAATCGTCTCTGCTTTAAACACAGTCGTATATTGGCCAATGCTAAAGATCATTCTCTTTCTAGGCCCTTTTATACCAGCCCCAGTGCCATGGTTTGTTTTGGAACCATCAGTGAATCAGATGATATCTCCAGAATTACTTGGATGCATCACCTGTTCCCTAGATGGGATGTTGATGTTCACTCGCTCAGTGAATATATTCTCCGGTGTCATGCTATCAAAACTCATGTGAAATATGGGTTCATCTAGTATTGTCCCAGTTGCATAAGTGTGTCCTCCTCGAACATGTGAAGTGTGTCCTTAGAATTGCCATCATCGCCTCGGCCCTTACAAAAAATTCCAAAGGAGGGAGTCCAATGAGGGCTTCCATTGATGCCGTCCCCGTGTTGTTCATTGCCCCAGTAATACCTAGGAGGAATTGTCTTTAAATTGCAGTTAATTTATTCACTGCAGAGGTCACTTCTGTCCTCCTCCACCAGACTATTGATCCATAGGTGATCGTAGGCCTTATTACAGTTGTGTAAAGCCAGTGAACCACCTCAGGTCGTATTCCCCAGGTTTTGCCCATAACTCTTCTGCATTGCCAGAAAAGCCTAGTCGCCAGTGATTTCAGTCAATATACTTAATTTTTTTTCTAAATTTTATTCAATTTGTGAATTCTTCAGAGAACAATGGAATATATTATTAGTTTACCTCTGTATCTAGCAGTATCGAGTTAATTCAAATTATTTTAATCACTTAATACAACTTTTGGGAGATATCCTTAAATATTTTCTGTCTCCTCTCAAATTTTATATCAGTCCTCTTGTCATTTTGGCATTTTTCCCTTCTCAAATTTTTAATAAATGTCCAATGAGTTTATTCTCTACTTACAATAATTTTCAATCATACATTACAATATTAAAATATACCTGGCAAGTTCTTAAAACTGATTATGTGTACACAGTATAATCAATTATAAGTCATTCATCTAAATATATTTTAGTTAAATTTCCAATAATATCAATTCAATCTAAACAAAAAACAGCCTATCAATCCAATTTTGTAGCTTGTAAATTTTAATTTCCTTATTACTTTAGAATTTAAATTTATTTCTTTTCAGTATGTAGGTTTTTGGTTGAGCTTGATAAAGATTCAATGTAACAATCCAATTAAATCTTACGTTTTACACAAAACACAACACAATTTCATGCGGTTTGGTACTCTCCATACTTTCTGCGCCTACCTTTCCATAGTCTTTCTTACCATATATTTCTTGCGCAGACGAAACAAACCCCTCAAACTTTATAGATCAGAAAAACTGGGACCAGCCACAGGATGGAATGAGACATTCAAAACAGAATATAGTAACACAAAGGAATGGGACACCATTACCATACTTGGAAAAAACTTCATCAAAGGGACTGAGATAGGAGTGCGCGAGCCAGAAACCAAACACTCCGAAAGTTTGGGAAAAACCCAAGCACCATTCAAGCGGAAATTCGCGCTAAAAGAAAATTCATCCAGTTAAATAACGATAAAAAACATAAGAATACGCCTCAAAAAATTCAATCTTTTGGAGAAGGAATCGTTTAGATTCTGTGAAATGTAAGAAGAAACCTCCATTAACGTAAAGGGGAACACCACCTCGAAGGCTACTGGATAGATAAGGAAGACTGAACTGAAGCCTATGGATATCTTTAAGGGATAGAACAACCTATACCAAAACTTACTGAAGAAATCCTGAAGTTAAATAGGAGAGATATCAGGCTGGTAACCGGCCTTATAACCGGACACTGCGGCCTGAGAAAGCACCTTCACACAATGGGGATCTTCCAAGAAGAACCTACATGTAGATTATGTGGTGAGGAGGACGAAACAGCCACCCACATAATTTTCGAATGTGAGGCTTTACGTTGGTGGAGGTATAGACAGATAGGGCCGGATGACCCTATATACAACCTCACCAAAAGAGATACTGTGAAGAGACTTCTAGATCTCATCAAGGTCACAAATCTTCTCACGGACTAGCAGGCAGACAGGACAATACAATAAGCCAACGGCTGCAGTGTTGGGGCCCACTAACCCGGCCTGTTTTCGTCTGTTTACCAACCAACCAACCAACCAAGGGATAGAACTGAAGCAACTACTAGTCTCTGAGGCTTTCCTTGGGAACTGGGTAAAGGAAGGGGACACAAAAGATCTTTTAGGACTCAGTTCCTGTTCACCCCAAAAATATATTTGCTTTCTAAACTTGATGGAATGTATGGAATGTATTTGAGGTCCTCAATAATTTTTTTTATCACTATTGAAATTCACCCGTTTTATCTCCATTTTTTAACGAAATTTAAAAAAATACTTTTTACATAAAAAATATCTTTTTTGATTTATGACAAAAATGCATCGGAATTCTTTCGATATTTTTCAAGTTTACTTCCTGGCCTAGTTCGTCGGAGGGTTGAAATTAATCTCTAATTGAGTGCCAGTATTGAATATCGCGAATTTAGTGATTTACTTTATCAAGTTAGCGTTGCCTAATTCACTTGCTATTACTGTGCTATTCAGTCAAAATCCCTAGACCTCGTTGATAACAGGATATGCCCAAATAATTTTCAAGGATCCAGATTGAATCAGTTGCTTTTCCCCACGGATTTAACGTGCCATTGTTCTTTGACGTTTAAATTGATTCTGCTCTTTATTCGATCAAATATTCTCCTAACGTTATTTTTGGTTAAAATGTTTTCTTTTCAAATGTGTAACTGACTTGAATAGTTCCTAGATTATAAAATTTTACTGATGATAGTTTTTTTTGAATAGAGATGAGACGAACAATATTTAGGTATTTTTATTTTACAAACCGTATATTTCTGTTAGTTTTGATTATCGAAAACCAGAAATCCCGTTCTACTTCGACTGTATTATTAATCAATAGAAATGTCAAAACTAATACAAACTTCGTTTCCATATTCTGTTTTAATAACCCAACATATAGGTCGTTTATACAGAGTGGGCAACAGAAAACAGTCCATCACGATATTTGGCAGTATTCCTTAGATTTTAAGAAAATTAGGAAACACGTCGATTTTAGTTCTAAGGGGGACACATTTTTACGATACAGATACATGTCATTTGTCAACCCCCTCCCTTCCACTTCACCAACCCCTTATTTTTAAATAGAGAATATACCATGTGCGGCACTTCATTAGAAAAGCATTTATATGGAATATTCAGACATAATGATCGTCCACGATTTACACCATCTTTTCAAAAAAAAGTCTAAATTAATTTAAAGTACACTTCTTAAGTAATTGCCTTTATTCCAAGTTAAAAATTTCGTTCGTGATTACAAACTTCATCAGGATAACTATAAAAATATGAGAAACATTCTATTACAAGTATATTTGAGTACAATATTATTGAAAAATTCACCAGAATCAGCAATTAAGCTCTAACGATCTAGCGACCATATTGTAATAAAAATTGGGTTCTAACATAATATCCCATTTAAAAATATACAAATATATCCACATGGATTTGTTTAAAATTATTAAAACTGTCTTTTTTACATTAAAAAACTTTAAAATGTAATTTTCCTTAATGACTTAAATATCAAAAATTAAAACGTTGAAATCGGAAACAATTAACATGGGACAGAACCAATATTGTGACTTTCTGAAAGTGGTTCTGAAGTGATCATACTTACAAGTTGTATGTTCTATAAATTTCTGAAAAGTAATAGGAATACGCCTTTATTGAAAGAAATAGTTTTGAATAATAGTGGATTGCCTGTAAATTTTCTAACAACATCTTTCAACAATTGCTCCTCGTTTGTAAACACTCACTAAGGATGAATGAATCAATACTAAGTAGTCTAACTTATCTTTAACAATGTCTTCTTCGAAGGGAACTAAAAGAACGCTAGATAGTGCTGGTGGTGCATGGTTGTTGAAGTAGTATCATCAGAGCATTTTTAATTGTCGTACAAATTTTTTTTTAAATATCGGTAATGTCTGGTGCCAATTCGTAAAAGGCCGATCTTTAGAATATTAGTCATAACGATTATTTCTATTGAGTTGGCAGAAGTTTTGTGATGGTAAAGCTCCACCGTTTCTATTGTAACATAACTATATCTGCCATTATTTTCAATCAAAACTTTTCGCGTCACATCCTGTATTTTCTACAGGTTTCAGAATGGCGGAATACTTAGCAATTAATCGTACGGACACGATAAATTGAGGTCTGCATGCTGCTGCCTGCATTTGATACGCGTTTTTTCTTGTTGTTGCATTGTCAGAAAGGGTTGGGGGGGCGGGTGGCGTATCGGATTGAACTTGTATTTCATTGCTAGAGATAAATTGTTCTGAAATAACTATGCAGCGTTTTTGAATTAATGGAATATTTGGAAAATAAAGGAATTTCTTCTGTAAATAAAATCCAGTATAAAATTTGAAGTTTGTCTATTACTAACAAGATAAACAGTGGTTATTTCATTTCACTGGAAGTTACTCTATCTTTTGAATATAATAGGACTGGCTCATTACTCAACAAAGACCTTGCAGAAACTTACATAATTGAAATCTCAAAGTTTCCTGTATTAGACCCAGCTAAGACGTACTAACTTTTGATGTTAGTAGTAAATTGTACGTTTGTACACTGTAAAAAGTATTTAAATCGAAATTATAACGACCATATTTGGTAACTCAAACATTTTATTATCCTTTTGAGAAATTTCGTTGGATACGCCACTGGTTATGTGGCATGTTTTTTTCTAACTTAATGGCCAAGAGACATAAATCTGATAACGAAGATTATTTTATCCATTGTTAATGACGAAATTTAAATTTGTTTTTCACTGAAATCTCAGTTGTAGCGTTGAGTGCTAATATCACTCGACGGTTGTAGAAATTGACTTTGATATTTATTTGATACTAACGCGAAGTATGACTGCCATTTGTCATTTAGTTTGTTAGCAGTGCTCAATTGTTTTAGTTCATCTCAAGTATGTTTAGCGTAATTGGCAATAAGACATGGGTTAACGTGTTTCAGTGCGCCTGGAATTTTCGTCAGTCGATAGAAGACACTAAAGAGTATTCGCGGCGAGTATTGAAGAAGGTTCCATTTAAAAAATGTTTTCATAATTGGATTATTTGTTGGCGTAAATGAATTATTACAGTTTATTTCACGAATTTACGCCTGTTTCGGATTAGTCATAAAAGCATCGAATGAAATGGTAAACTGTACTGAAAGGTTCGATAGTAAATTCTCCCAATATTTGATGCGTTAGAAACCCGAAATTTGATTCTTTTTAATCATGTTTGTCCCTTTTTTTCTTTTTTTATTAATTTTTGGTAATTAGATCTCTTATTTATACGAATACAATAATGGGAAAAATAAAATTGTTTTACATTTGTGTCTAGAAGTGGTACTAGGGCAATTTACTTTCGTCCTTCTTACTGAATTGAAAAAGCTAAACACTGCTCGTCGAGTTTTTGCCGATAATCCGAAACAGGCGTAAATTTGTGAAATAAACTTTACAAAAGGGGTGCGGTATAGTTTAAGGACCGCTTGTCGATCGCAAAAAGTATTTCGAATTTTTTTATACTATATACTTTTGGCTGTCGGCCACTTGGTCGCCGCGGTCAGTTTTGTCAGCGGGGGTTCCATAATGTCATCGACCACTTGGTCGCCAGTTTTAAAATCAGGTAGGCTTCTTGGTCGCCGTAGTTATCAATCATTAAAAGTATTTAATTTTGTTAGGTATATGTGTATTGTTTAATTTCACATAAAGATTTAACTGAATATCGAAAATTACAACCACAAATTTGAATATATCGGGATGCGCTGAATAAAAAGCAGAATTAAAATGTTTGTGGTTAGGTTAGGTTAGAGAATCACTTTTCAAATAAAAACATTAATCTTTTCAGTAAGAATGCAGACAACTAACTGATGAAAAATATTTTTATTTTGGTTGCCGACATTTCACAAACCCTTATTGGTATTAGAGTAATTAAATAAGCCCATAATTTTCTTGGAACCCTTAATCCAGCTTTGGCGACCAAGTGGTATGTACCTTTCGAATAGTGAAAGGATTAAATTTGGGTAAAACTGACCGCGGCGACCAAAAGGTATATTCCCATACTTTTAAGCGATTTCGGCCCGCTTTGGTTGGTAGGGACTTTGGTTAACCAATTGGTAGGTCCACGTCACCGGTATGACGTAAATTACCAACTACAGACGAAATCGTTTGGTTCTCAGCTGGTAAAGCTGATTGATGAAATTGACATTACATTATTACTAAACAAAAAAACAGATAGAACTTGACGAATTATAGAATATTGGCCCAAAATACAATTCGTTCCAACGACTTTGTTTATTTACAAATAAAAAGTACTGTAGACAAGGATAGAGAGCTACCAACTTTGGTATGTGATTTGACAAACCAAAAAGAGTACCAAAGTTAGCTTGATGTCATCGTTTTTCGAAACGAAAATGATTGGTATGTATTTTACAGACCATTGTGGGGTAACAAAGTGGGCCAGAATCGCCTTTTTTGACAGTACCTACCTGTGTAATGGAAATATAACCAAATTAAAAATTTGAATACAATTTATGAATATGGATGTGATAATTTTGTTTTACTTTTTGATCCACTTCTGTCTATTAACTCGAAACGTGAAAAGTTTGTTCATTTAGTAGGGTGCCTACAAGTTCCAATCTGGTTATATCTTATTATATAATATAATAACTTCATTTGGGGCTATATTGTAGTTGGAAAAGTATAAAAAACTGAATTTTGATTATGGATACAAAAAGTTTTTTTGGGTCGTAATATTTTTTTTGCATAATATCTTTCCAAGTAAAGAATCCAGAACAGACAAAATAATATTTGAATGTAGCCGGGGAAAAATGTGATTATAAATTTGCTTCTATTTCCTGAAAAGGAATACTTTGGTTAATTACTCATCCATGGATTGATGAGAATTTTAATGAAATGTTCTGTGGAAAAGCGAAAAATCCGTTCAGATCCATTAATAACAATTTAATTAGTTTTGTTACAAAGAAATTCCAAAGGCTGAAGTGTTTTAAAACCAATATACCCAAAAATTCTCAATAAAGTGAATGTTACTTACAAAATCTAATATGAGATTCTTCAATAATTATTGTTCAGCTAACTATTTTCAGAAACTAATGAACATTTTACGTTCAATATAGTTGTGGAAATTTCAGCAGTTAATTAGGTTTCATTGATATCAATTTGTTACGGTTAAAATTATTCGAGCATGAAGTCGATCAATTCTATGTTTTTTTGGAAGAAGGAAAAAAATTACAAGTCCGTTCAACTAATCTTTTTTGTGGCGTGCAAAACATGGTGGCCGCAATACAGTCCTGATCAGACCACAAGTGACTAGAATTCACGAAAATAACATAATTTTTTTTATGAACTGTAGATGTTAATAATTGATATTTTTTCACTAAGAAAACTAAAAAGTAAAAAATAATAATCAAAAGTATGCTATTCCTCACCTGACATATATAAACAATATTTAAACAAAATTAACTCTATAACTATGATAAAATCATCATTCAAACAACACATAATTCTTCTCGGAAGGTATGACACAAAATAGCTAATTGAGAATAAAAAAATTTTAAAAAAATAATAGATACCATCTAGTCCTGGCAAAATTTCTTTTACAAAATTCCCAAATATACGAAGTACGAGGATATATTGAAAATTTCTTAGCCTACTATAGAACCAAACAAAAGTTCAATGTCAAAATATTTTATTTACCCAACATATTCTCCTCTTAATTGGATACTTGTATTACAGCGAACCTGCTACGTCTCTAGACCTTTCAAAAAAAATGTTTCTTCTTGCTCTGCAAACCAGACCTCCACAGCTTTTATTACCTCCTCGTTGGGAGAAAATTTACAACCTTTTAAACTTTTTTTCAGTTGGAAAAGAGATGATAGTCGGAAGGAGCAAAATCTGGTGAATAAGGGGGGTGTTCTAGTAATTTAAACCCTAAATCACGAATTTTTTGCATGGCAACATGAGATTTGTGTGCAGGGGCGTTGTCCTGCAGAAACAAAACACCATTGGATAGCTTTCCGCGTCTTTTCTCTTTAATTTTTTTCCCGTAGAGTGGTCAGTAATGTCGAATAGTAATCTCCAGTTATTTTTCTACCCTTACCCAAAAAATCAATCATGATTACTCCATGGCAATCCCAAAAAACTGAAGCAAGAACTTTTCCAGCAAATTTTTGGACACGAAACTTCTTAGTTCTTGGAGAACCAGAGTGTCGCCATTCCATCGATTGTTGCTTTGTTTCTGGATCGTAGAAATGTACCCAAGTCTCATCCATAGTAACAATTCGATTTAAGAAGTCTACATCGTTTTCAAATCGAGCACAGATCGAACGCGATGCTTCTACCCCTGCACGCTTTTGGTCAACATTCAAACATTTGGAGATTCATTTTGCAGCAATTTTTCTCATGTCCAAATTGACGTGAACTATATGATGAACGCGTTCGTATGAAATATTCAGTGCTTCAGATATCCGTTTTAGCCCAATTCGATGTTCTGATAAAATCATATCATGAACTGCATCGACATTTTCGGGGACTGACACAGAAACTGGCCTTCCCGATCGGTCATCATCTTCAATGGAAAATTTACCTCTTTTGAAGCTTGCAGTCCAATTTTTCACGGTCGCATACGAAGGACATTGATCAACAAGGGTATTATAAGCATATCTTATCGTAAATCTGCTTACCTCTTAACCCTTTAAATACAGGTACTTGATGATGGCTCGATACTCCAATTTTTCGATTTTCACAATTTCGGTGGACATCTTTTTTCTTTTAAATTATTGCGTAACTCTGGTTTACTTTTTTGACGTCAAACTTCACACTGACACTTCTAATGAGTTATTGTTCGTTGCTATGGTAACCCAATATTTTGTTTATGCATGTAGCTGGTCTAGGCTAACTAGATATCAATACATCGCAAAATAATTTTAAAATCGTGTACAAAGTTCTACCCGGATATACAAGAAAAGCAAGTTTATATAAAAAAAGACTGTTACCAGCTAATACAGAGGTGAGCAAAAAATTGAGAAGTGACCACAAATATTTTAATGAAACTATGATGTGTTTTGGAATTTTCTATTCTAAGCTTTTATTTGCAAATTATAAATAATAAATTGTAAGCTGAACTTAATAATCAATATTGACTTGGAAAGCATATTTTTTGGTTTTGATGATTTGGTCTGAAAAAGCAAAAGATTCACATTGAAAACGAAATTGGATTTTTTGTTATGAACGATAACAAAACTGAAAAAACTAATCACTAAAAATTACTAACTACGGGTGTTTCTCTCTTTTATGTTGATGACTGCTTAACGTAAATGTAGCTCATGACTGGGAATGAATACTATTTCGATAAAATGTTTCCACAGTTCTCAATACACAAGAAATTCATCATTTCAATAAACTGTTTTTTCTTGAAAAAGAAAGAGAGAAGTACTCGTTTTTTTAAATTATCTTTTGAAATTATTTTCAAAGGACGTGGTCCGTTCGTAAATCTCCAATCAGGATTTATGATGACTTGTAACCGTTTGTGTTACTTGATATTTATAGGTTTTGAGTGAATAATTTAATTTAGGATAAAAGAAGGGAAATATAATTTTTTTTTGTTACTCTTACAAAAGAATATTTTTAGCGTATTCAAACTACCTTCAAGAAAAAGTGTATGTTTTTGGCAAGATTATTATACAGAATGAAATATCTAATGACGCCGTTGGGAAATAAAGGGGAGATAATATTATTATATACAATTTAAAACCAAATAAATGGCAGTGCTCTGTTAAAAGTGTCCCCTATTCAAGTAAAATACAAAGGATTATTTTAAGGTTTGTTCTAAAAGAACGAATTCTTTTTAAACTCCTTCGTTGCAGTGTCATGTTCTCATTATCTGAGAGATTCATTTTGAGATCAAGAAATCCTAGGAAATACGACTACCTTTTTTATTATTCCACAAAAAAGCTTGCGACAAGCAAATTTGCGTTTTATTATAATTAAGCTCGCCAACCAAGATAAAAATAAATGTGAGATATCTTTGTAATGGAGTTTGCCAAAGGGGGATCTGATTAATTCCCATAATGTTATTTTTCAATAACTACTATACTATGAGGATTAATTTAAAAAAATTGTCTAATTAAGCGATTTAGAAACCTTGGAAACTGACGTTAAGTCTGTTAGTCCGAACTCTTTCCCAGAAAACTTTGATTTACATGCCGAATAGTTGTATTAC
Organism: Lochmaea capreae; assembly: GCA_949126875.1. Classification (NCBI taxonomy): domain Eukaryota; kingdom Metazoa; phylum Arthropoda; class Insecta; order Coleoptera; family Chrysomelidae; genus Lochmaea; species Lochmaea capreae. Next base: position 10,519,459 of record OX421402.1, on the reverse strand, counting down.
GTCTTTCCTAGTGTTCCCTACTACATTCATTTTTATTTTATAAGTCTATGTGACTAGCCAGGTGAAGGTGTTTTTGAATTACAAACTGACTTCTGGTGGTTGTAATGTTTTGTAGCCGATTAAACATTTTTTTTCGTATGGAACAAATAGAGAAAATGCATGATAATTAAGGAAATTTTTGCTAATTACGACTCATTACCAATTTCTAAGTATTTTTGTTACGTTGAATATTGAATATGTTTTTTAAGCAAAAAAATAACAGTAGGTCTTTACAAAAGTACCTTTTTCTTTGTAATAGGTATACAAAGGGGTTTCCCGAAAAAAAAAAAATTCGATGGCTTCCAAATGTAACTGGAATTAAAAAAGCAAAAGGATAAATTGATACCAGAATGAGAGTTGTTCAAGTTGAAAAAACATTTATTTCAGAATCAAGCAATATACCGTGAAAATGCACGTGGATGGAATAATTTAACATGCAAAATTGTGCATGTTTTACTGAATTCCTAAGGGCTTTTGCTGTATATTCAAAATAATTAGAAATAGCATCTGTTGTCAAAGGACAACACAACAACACTTTTCGTACTACAAACAAGGATAGCAACCTGAAAGAGGGAGACAAAGCAAACCGCAAGTATATTTACTGTGGTCATCAATACCAAAGCTTCGTGGTGGAAAGTCCACATTAGAGGGTTTTATTTTCAAGTACATGCCACCACAACTTCAAGATACTACTGACTCTGAATTCTGAAATTTGTCTCTGCATATTTTCCTCATGGATTCTCCACTGGGAGCACACAATAAAACCACTACCGAATATTTCAAATTCTCTTGGATAATGCATGTAATATTAAGTCACAATTTCTACATAATATGCTAACGGAGATACATGAAATTTTACAGCTAAATTAATAAATACTTACTTATTTTGTGATTGGTTAACGGATAATTCAATCAAAAATTTTCTCGGAACCTATTCACAATGCAGACGCTTTGAAAAATGTAATAACCGTGATGTAATATCATTGTTTGAAATAGAGTAATCCAGTGTCTCTCGAAATAGATGCACGATGTATAAATGTGGTTAGTTTTGAAATAAGTGTAATCCACTTTGTGGATGTTGTGAGAGCTCAAATCAAATGCAGACAATAGCATTGGAAAATGCTGTTTAAATTATTCAAACTTATTTATTGATAGAGCTCATACCATGAGGTAAAGAGTGCTGCTTAAATTTTATTAAAAATAATATAATAATAAGCGAGTTAATTAACAATCTTTAATACAATTACTTAATTACTTACTTAAAAGGTGGAGAACGTTTCACAATATTCCGTTGACTTGGCATCTGGCCTTAGGATTTAGTAATAAAGTTTATGAATTCCTCATTGTATGGTTGTGATTAGAATTATTTTTAAATATCTTCTGTAAGTTCCTTCTGGCATTACTTATTCTTTTTTCTCTTATTTTTTTGGGAATCAAACCACAATAATGTTTTTTATTTTTTATTTCGACGAATTAGTTTGCACTGTTTCACAATAAAATAACAGTATGCGGCAAGGTATCTTTGAGGATTAGAAAGCCGAAAAGTTAAAAAAAAGCCATAAATCATTTCTAGTCTTGACCTATCCACAAGCGAAAAATTGATTCTCATTGGTGCAATCTAGCTTCCGATTGGTCTATGAAAATTGTACTAGAATTGTTAGTCCACATGGAGTGTTAACGTCCCAGGGTAGGCTTAGTTCATTTCTGTTGCTGTGATTGAGATTTTGATTTATCGACTAAAACTATTTTGTTGGTAATAATTAAAATTATGGCTTTTTGGCGACCATTCGAAGAGGAAGATATTGTCCGAACAATGAATATACTAGAAGAGTAAACAGACGTATTATCCTATGCCAACATAAACAATGTCAAAGTTTATTTATTTATTCTGCTTGATTCCATGTCGCAGTGAATATAATAAGTTGTTTGATTGTTGTATGTATAAAACATATTTTATAGTTAAAATTTTTTACGAAAGGTTATGAAATTTCTGGAAGTGGAGAGTAGGGATTTGAGACAATAGACAAAAAGAAATGGACAGGGATGAGTTGCGCGCAGCGGTCATTTTCTACCTGAATACGAGTAAGAACACCAAAATTAGGAGCCGATTTGCGCGCAACAAGATAAACACAAAATTAAGGAGATTAAGGAAATATAAAATAAATTAAATGGTAAAGGTATTTGTACATTTATTTCAGGAATAATAAGACACCAATTCAGGACAGTTTTTCAACTCTTTATGGATTAACTTCATCGGTCACTCAGAAATATCTTCAACAGCCTTTCTTTCCACGCTGTTACTTAGTTTTTGTCTATCGAGAGTACTATCCACTCCATGATTATGCACTAATTCACTTTCCACAATTTTATTTCCGCCCACGGTATATAGTTTTGCTTTGCACATTTTTGCTGTACAACGCCAATAAGTTTTGCCAGATGCCATCGTTCTACATTTTCGAAATTTTCCACGGTTTACCACTAGAAGAGTTTTGCTCTTCTCACTTAACATAACTTAAAACTTAATTTCCATCTTTGTTGTACAACAGTTCGAAGACAAATAAAATACAACCCGTAAAATATTTGTTAAGATAGAATTCTAATAAAACCTCTGCCTACTCCCTACCCCCGCCAGGGTATACTATTAGGGCAGTCCCGATAACAGAACATTTATTGGCTTGTTATTGTCTTGAAATTCTATTACAACAAATATCGTAATCACGGTATTGTGGTTTTTTCCTCATTTTATTAGCATGAGCACCCCTTTGCATTATCGTCAAAATTACGTATTCCGGGAATGCCGATAATCCCTTGACGGTTACTACCTGATACACCCCTTATTAAATAAGGTAAAATTTTAACCATTGCGCGCAACTCACCTATGCCGAAAGAAATTTGGTATGTTCTAGTCGCTATCTACGCAAAAAATGATACAAAATATGTACAGTCAACTGAAACTGGAAAATAATGGGTCAAAGCATCGAGCTGCTGAAAGAATACATAATTGACAAAAGTTTCAATAAAATCCATTATTACAGTTATCGGTAAAACTGCTATCCATCGGAAAAAGGGAGTACATAAATCGCTAGTGCGTTGGGATCCTGCAATAATGAAAAATTTGTCTGAAACCGGTTCTGCTTCTGCTTACAGATTTCTTTATCTCGCCGACAAATTGTGAAATGGTGCAAACTAATTTTACTCACAACTATACAGTAAACAGTAACAGATCCGTAGTCGGTAAAATTTAGATACTAAAACATAAATTGAATTTATTTTGTAAAAAAATCACAAAATTTTTCAAAAACAAATTTAACTTTTATTTATCAATTAAAACTGAACAAATTAAACTGATGAAACATACAGAATGGCCCACCGTATACCCGTATACATCTAATTGGCAGATGTTATCAAAAAATATTTAAAATAAAAAATATATAGTTTAATAATGACCGCATTTTAAAAATATTTTGTGCTATATATAGGGTATTTGCAAAACAGTGGAAGGTATCAATGTAACATTTCTTAAATAATAACTGATTTGAAATTCAAATTAAATCGAAAAATCTGGCCGTAAATAAACAAAAATAAATATTCGGAAATAAATCCTCCGAAAAACAAATAAGTAACAGAAATAAATAAGTTAAAAAAATAGTCTCAAATATTATTTGGCGGATGTAATTTGGGCGCTAAAGGATTAATGCACTTTTTACAGCATGTAAACTAGGCGCCAAGACCGAAGGGTCATTTTAATCCTATGTGTATTTTGGGCGCTAACCGACTGAAGTACGTGATTTATGAAATATAGTTATTTATTAAATCACCGACATTTATAATAAGATATATTTTTGTAAAGTAAATTATAATAATTTTCAATAATAACCCAACCAAACCTATCCCTACCAAACAACCTTCGTATTTTTAGTCAATTTTTGAAGAATAGATTATAATAATTTTCAATAATAACCCATCCAAACCTACCCCTACCAAACCAACTTTCTTATTTTATTAAGATAAGAGTTATTTTATGACTCGACCTACCTGTACTTCTTAGCGGCGAAAATACATGTCGGATTATCTACCCTTCTTGGTCAGACAGGTAAAGAAGGATGGTTAGCGCCTAAATTACACCCGCCGATATTATTTTAACAGCCAAATATTTCAGTTATAAAATAATCATACTATCAGGCATTATCTTTTTGATTTTCGCAGAAACGAGTTATCGGATTAACTTGCTGTGGATTTTAGTCTGAAATCGATCATGCTGGCATAAGTCAAAACAACATATCTTGGAACGAAGTATAACATAATAAAAATTTGGAAAATACATGTAACGGGTCGGCAAAGAAGAACGGCAGTATGCCATATCTTGGGATCGGATTGTAGTACAGCATTCGGAAAAAAAATTATATCAAAAATAGTCTCGAGAAAAACCTGGAAGTTATTTACAGACTTGTTGGTCTACCGCTAGAGGGCGCAATTAAATTTTAAAATTGTATAAAATCCAAATTATGCAAAATCTACTTAGGTAATTAAAGAGCATAACAAAAACAGTTATCAAATCCTTCGAAAAGTTTGTGGTATATTAGATATTACAAGTTTTAGTTTATCTACTCGAATAAGAGGTAGGGGAGAGTGGGAACTTTCTTATGAAAAAATGCCTATGACTTCGGTTCTACTAAGCCGGTCTTTGCATAGCTTGTCTTCTTAAAAAGAGCTCTTTTGACCAATATGTAACATGCACGTTAGATGGCGCATGTTTTATCTAGTTCTCTTTGGAAAATATTAAATGGAAGGATAGAGTATAAATAATGGAATATGAAACTAGGCCAGCATATCAGTTAATAGAGAGTTTCCAAAACGCACTGATTCGGATTGAGTAGTAAGAACATTCTGACGACTGTCCTAAGTATGTATTTAGATCGGTACTCCTTCAAAGAATCGGGTATTATATTAAAAAGTCTAATTGCCAGATGGACAAAATGTTTTATTTGCTCGAGGAATTACGACATTAAAAGCTTTTCTTGTACAAGAACCGGTTAATACTAGTAAGGTATTCAATTATTTTAAAATCATTGATTTCGGTATGGTTTTAAACTTGCCAATTAAATATTCCCCTTAGGATTGTTTATAATATAAAATCAACATTTCACTTTAAATTTTCCTATTAAGTTGTATTGTGAATGGTCCTTGTATCTACTGTGTACTATTTTTCAATTGTAACTTCGATATTGTTCTTTTACAGCCGAAAATAACATTAATGAAAAATGTAATAAAATATTTTATGAAAATAAAATATATCAGGGAGTGCTGGTAAAGATACACCTAATATTCGTATTGCATTTTGCATTAACCAGTATGTAAGATGTAAGTACCTAACTCATCTAGTAAACGTGTAACGAAGCGGAGATTCCTATCTTCACATACCGCGCTAATTTGATGACGTTGCCATTTTAAAAAATAGGACAACCGCTAAATAATGTTTTCACAGCATGGCTTTTCAGATAATATACGATGACTAGGCTATTTCGCTCATTTTTTATTTATTGCAAAACTTCCGCTTTATATCTCACTTGAAACAATTAAAAATCTCGGTATTATATTCTCCGTGAATATAGTACATGTACATTTTTTAATATTTTTTCCGCATCGACCTGAAAGGTCATTAACGGTTACGCAGTTAATATGGTATCTTCCTAAAAAATTAACAAATGCATTTTTACATAAAACAATGTGCATTAGAATATCTACAATTTAAATTCGGCGGGTGTAATTTAGGCGCTAACCATCCTTCTTTACCTGTCTGACCAAGAAGGGTAGATAATCCGACATGTATTTTCGCCGCTAAGAAGTGCAGGTAGGTCGAGTCATAAAATAACTCTTATTTTAATAAAATACGAAAGTGGTTTGGTAGGGGTAGGTTTGGTTGGGTTATTATTGAAAATTATTATAATTTATTCTTCAAAAATTGACTAAAAATACTAAGGTGGTTTGGTAGGGGTAGGTTTGGTTGGGTTATTATTGAAAATTATTATAATTTGAACATTATCTGACTCGAAGGCGCGGAGGAGGGTAGAATTACGCTGTCAAAGATAATTAGTGGGTGTTTATGGGTTTTTAATTGATATTATCGGCCCATCAGGTCTTCTTTAAAAAAAAACATATCCCCCTTCACATTTAGCGCAGACTTAGGACGAATCTGTCAATTACACAATTCAATTTTTCGATTCGGATTAGGGTAGGGTAGGGTAGGGTGGTTTAGGTTAGGAATTGACTTGCTTTCTATACACTTTTTCAAACGATATATTTAAAAAAGTGTATGGAAAGCGAGGAGATGTTCTTTTCATAGATATCCTAGCTTTCTATACAGTTTTTTAAGGGAAATTTCATAAATTTTTGTGAAGTGCATTGAAAGCGAAGGAAATCTCACCCAACCTACAGTTGTTTTCCATTTTCCTGGTCTATCCAAAGCTATGAACCTTCGACCTGCATAAAATCGCAAGGTTAACATAACTAATATTCTCTGGAGACAGAAGTTGTGTCCTTTGTGAAATCAAAGCTTTACCAGTATTTGTACGTTGTATTCTTATCAGAGCGGTAGCGAATTTAATTTCGGATCTGGATCTGAAGCCAAAAGTAAGTATCAGTCAGGAAATTAACCTGTAAACAAATAAACAATACACGGCTTTGTTCCACTTGACACTGAGTCTTTGTTCATTAAATAAGGTAAAAAAGCTTTATGGTTGTCACTATATTCAGCTAGTAAATGGTTCTACGCTCACTAACGGCTTTTACATTCACATTATCCCAGAAACTGAATTTATCTAAGAAGAAATAAATGAAGCATTTGGAAGAACAGTTTGATAGTATTAGAAATTTACCAAAATAAAGGAACTAAATTTTACTGTTTGCAGAGAACAGTATTCCAAATTTTAGTTTGATACCCACACTCTCACATACAAGATCGCTTTTAACAACGGCGTTTATAAGACAGTGGCTCGCAGAAAGAAAATAAAAGGATCTAATGGTGAATTAATATGTAATAGTTGCATTTTATCAGTAATCAAACTTTCATTGACAACCGGCACCGATGAATCAAGAAACTTCTTAGTAATAATTAAAAAAAGCGTGGCGATTTCAATAATACATCATTAAGTGGTATCTAAAAAATCTAATCCAAAAGGATTTTTTAAATCAAAATTAACTTGGAAAACATAGTTCAAAGTTCCCTTTAAAATCATTTCAAACCTGTACAGCGTGTGCCAAAGCTGTTGACGTCAATAAGTATGATGTCCAGCTGTGTAGTTTTCTACTCGTGTATCGATCGCAACACTCCCCCAAGGAGCTGTGAGACCTGGTCGTTGGTGGGGGAGCCGAGTAGCTGTTCCTCTTCAAGAGGAATACGTGAAACCAAGGACAGCTCAACGGATCTCTGTGGAATGCAGAAATCCGATATCAGGATCTTCAGCGTGGAGAGTGGACTGTTGTCCTGATGAGTTTGTTGATAACCGGTCAGTTGCCGGAGTCAGCGGGGTCATCGGAGCAGCAGACTGCTTGTGGAAACCTGCCTGATATAAACCGTGTCTAGTGGAAGGTGGTTGATGAGGTATATTCACTAGATGTGGGGGCTTGCCTTAAACAGCTGGCCAAGTGGAAGGAGACCACAATAAAAACCCCCCAAGTCAAGGTGGAACAGCATATGCCGAGGACTGCATGGTCAAGGGGAAGCTTGATCGCTAATATGCGGACTCTGGATACCTGGGGACATCCAGTTTAAATACCCTTACTCCTGCATGCGGGGCTCTGCAGGAGTGGACCTTATATTTCCCTAGCTACTCGTGGGATCAACCATGGATAAAGAAAAAAAAAAGAAGTCAAGCGGGCAAGCACCGCATTCGGGCACAAGTCGGAGCAATGTATCCACAGTGCCCAAAAATACAGCATCTTCCTCACATGCGAGCAAACCTCGTGTTGAGGAAGCTAGAAAAAAGCAGGAGAGGAGAAAGGCAGGGGCACCTATACCCTCAACCTCCTCAACTGGCGAAAGTCTCCGGGAAAAACCCTGGATAAAGAATAAGAAGACCCCCCTCCTTCCAGAACTGGGCAAGCCCGGAGGAAGGGACGATCCACTAAGGCGTGGACTTAGTGGGGCGGGGGTAAGATGGTATATTCGCTTCCTTGAACAGGGACTTGCACCGGAGGAAGCAAGAAAGAAGGCCACAGAGCGGAAAAAACAAGGAGAGGAGAAAAACATCCCTCCTAAAGGAGGAAAACGTAAGCGGGAAGTGGCGACGGCCCAGTCACCGCAAGTACAGGTGAAGAAGAAAAAGGAGGACAGAATATCCATCCCTTCTTCAGCTGGCAGCTATGCAGCTGCAGCAAAGCTGATAAGAATGGCAGTTCTCCCTAGGGCGTACCCTGAGACTTCCCTCAGTGCGGACGACCAAACCTTGCTGGAGAACGCAATAATAGAAGAAATGTATGCTGGATGGGAGCATAAGCTCCAGTTTAGTGGCATACATTTCAGACCAGGAGTCGTTCTAATCGACTGTGAAACACCACAGACTGCAGAATGGCTCCGGCTGATAGTACCACAGCTGGAAAGCTGGAAGGGAGTAGAACTGACGGTGTGCCAGGGAGACGACATCCCAAAAATGCATACCGCCACGATCTTCCTCCCAAGAAGCAAAGGCGTAGAGGAAGGTAAGCTGCTTCGCTTGATCAAAGCGCAGAACGATGGTTTGGAAACAGACCAGTGGAAGGTCCTCAATCTCAAAGAAGAGGGCAAAGGCCTAGTCTTGAGGGCAGGAATAGACAATCTATCCTGCCAAAAAATCAAGAACAACGGGTTCACCATCCATTACCGGTTTGGGAAAATCCCCGTACATGGCCTCAGAAAGGAAGAAGAAGGAGACCTGGAGAAGGCTTCCATTTCCTCCAAGGCCAGTTGCGACTCGGGTAGTGTAGAAAGTCTACACATTACCAAACTCCTTGGGGAGGAGTCGCCGCTGTCCGAGGAGGGAATGGAGAGTGTGTCGGAGGAAGGGGACAGTACTCCTACTGAAGGGGACATCACCCTGACGAAGGAGGGAAATACCCCAGAAGGAAACCAACAGGATGGCGGGAATTAACTTAGCTCAAGTTAATGCTCACCATGCCAAAGGAGCTTCGGCGGTGATCACAAGGTTGTTCACCAAGGACCAATGGGGGATGTGTTTGATCCAAGAACCTTGGGTCAATAATAACCAGGTAAGAGGATTAGCATGTAAAGATGCTAAAATAGTATATCACACTGGTAGTGATATACCAAGAACATGTATTATGATAAGGAAGAATATTAACTATTTTTGTCTTTCAGAATACATGACTCGGGACCTCGTTCCAGTTCGAGCACACCTCGAACATAAGAAGGAGGGCAAGGAGATAGTAATAGCATCATGCTACTTCGATGGAGATGGGCTAGCACCACCCCCAGAGGTACAAAGGCTGGTGGAGTACTGTGAAGAGAAGAGACTACCTCTACTTCTAGCATGTGATGCTAATGCACACAATACCGTTTGGGGCAGCAGCAACACCAACCAAAGAGGTGAGCAACTTTTAGAATATATCCTTAATAAAAACCTTGATATTCACAATATAGGGAATACCCCCACATTTGTAACAAGGGTAAGGCAAGAAGTTTTAGATGTCACACTGGCAACTCGTGATCTAAAACATATAGTAAAAGATTGGAGAGTATCGGGTGAACCATCTCTCTCCGATCATAGTATCATAACATTTAAGTTAGAGCTAGGTATACCTGAGGTAAGCCTCCGTAGAACACCAAGGAAAACAGACTGGGACAACTATAACACCTGTCTGAAAGGAACTCTAGCACATATCCAGAGGAAAGGAAGGGCTAAGCACCATCTCGACCTGGAAAATGAGCTTGAGGATCTGAACAGGGCAATAATCGATGCATTTGAATCGAGCTGCCCTCTTCAAGAACAACGAAGCAGCAAAGATGCACCCTGGTGGAACAAACATCTGTCAGAATTAAGATCTCAAACCCGGGACCTCTTTAATAGAGCAAAATTCACCGGGGACTGGCAGAGATACACCGAGGTGAGAAACACCTACTACAAGGAAATTAGAAAAGCTAAAAGAAATAGCTTCAGGAAATTCTGTGAAGATATAAACACAACACCTGCTGCGGCAAGACTTTACAAAGTCATGGCGAAAAGTAGGGTCAACACAGATATGGCTTTGAGGAAGCCAGACGGCAAATATACCGAAAATGAGGAGGAAAGAGTGCGACTCTTACTAGAAACTCATTTTCCTGGAAGCACCCCAAACAGAGGAGTTAATCCTCTCGAAGGTCATAACAGGCCTTCGAGAGAAAGTACTACAATGGCCAAGCACATTTGTAGTAACGATAGGTTGAAATGGGCTATGAACACCTTTTCACCTTTCAAAGCACCTGGAGCAGATGGGATTTTCCCAGCATTGCTCCAGCAAGGACAAGACGAAATTCTTCCACATTTGGTTAGAATTAGTCGAAGTAGTTTGGAACTGGGTTATATACCAGAAGCATGGAGAAGGGCAATAGTAACCTTCATCCCAAAAGCTGGAAAAAGGGACACAACAAACCCCAAATCCTTCAGACCAATTAGCCTAACATCGTTTGTGCTTAAAACGATGGAAAAAGCTATTGACAACTATATTAGAACGGAAATCCTAGAGAGACTACCTCTCCACCCGTATCAGCACGCCTACCGGGCAGGCAGATCTACGGAGACTGCACTGGTACAACTGACGGAGGATATCCGAGGTGCCTTAGACAACCAAGAAACTGTAGTATGTGCATTTTTGGACATAGAAGGAGCTTTTGACAACACTCCACATGAGGCTGTCAAGAGAGCATTAAATAGAAGAGGTGTAGACAGCACAACATCCAAATGGATGTCGGAACTGCTCACCACCAGAGTAGCAGAGACGAGAACGAGCAAAGACATTGTCTCCATCTGCACAACCAGAGGATGCCCACAGGGAGGAGTAGCATCCCCATTAATGTGGAGTCTGACGGTTGACGAACTCCTGTGTGGCTTGACGGACCTCGGAATATCCTGCCAAGGATATGCCGATGATATTGTCATAACAGCCAGGGGAAAATTTGAAAACACCCTTTGTGACATCGTACAAAAGGGTCTGAACTATACAAATAGCTGGTGTAGGCAAGTGGGACTCAGCATCAACCCCACCAAAACCATCTTGATAGCCTTCACTAAGAAAAGAAAACTCAACCTCAAAACCATTAAACTTGATGGGAACGACGTTGAATGGAGACAAGAAGTCAAGTATCTAGGTTTGACTCTAGACAGCAAACTCCTGTGGAACAAACACGAGAAGGAGATTACATACAAAGCAAAAATGGCTCTAATGGTGTGCAGGAATCTGGCAGGGAGAAACTGGGGTTGTAACCCAAAAATCCTGAGCTGGATGTACACTGCCATAGTGAGACCAATTATCACTTATGGAGCCATTGCGTGGAGTAGTAGAACTAGCCTCTTGACGACGAGAGAAAACCTCTCTAAAATTCAAAGACTAGCCTGTATATGCATAACAGGAGGAATGAGTACATGCCCAACGGCAGCAATGGAAGTGATTCTCAACCTCACACCATTACATATGGTGGTGGAGAGTGTTGCAGAAAGAACAAGATACAGACTAAGTAGAGAGGGAATCATTAAAAAGAAAACCACCTCTTCACTTCTTAGAAATCAGACAACCTGGGACATGCCACAAGATGGTATGATGAAAAAGTATAACTTTTCAAAGAAATTCGTTACGGAATTAAGCAACAAGAAGGAATGGGATCCAAATACCATTACCAGACTTGGAAAGAATGCCATTCAATGGTACACAGACGGCTCAAAAGCAATAGAAGGAACTGGGATAGGAGTGTACGGGCCCGGCACCAAACACTCTGAAAGCTTGGGAAAAACCCCAAGTATCTTTCAAGCGGAAATTCACGCAATAAGAAAGTGTGCCCAGTTCAATATTGACAAAGGATATAGAAGGCAAAGGATTATCATAATGTCTGATAGTCAAGCAGCCATTAAAGCGCTGAGTTCCTGTGTAATCAGTTCCAAAATGGTGTGGGAATGCCTAGGCAAACTTAATGAACTAGGCGAGAACAATATAGTCACCTTACTGTGGATTCCAGGACACACTGGAATAGAAGGAAACGAAATAGCAGATGAACTAGCAAAGAGGGGGAGTGAAATACCCTTTTGGGGGCCGGAACCTTTTTGCGGAATCAGCTCCAATGTAATATTGGAAGAAATAGGTAAAGCCGAAGAAAAGAGAAGATCTGACAATTGGAAAGATCTAGTAGGGCTTAGGCAATCAAAGATTCTTCTGGGTGACTACAACCTGTTGAGATCAAATGAATGCATAAGTCAAAGCAAAACTGCACTAAGAGTTTTAACAGGAATCCTAACGGGACATTGTCGCCTGAATGGACACCTTAAAAAGCTCAAAATAGTGGAGGAAGAAGATTGTAGATTTTGTGGAATGGAAGAAGAAACCTCCATCCACATACTTGCGAACTGCACAGTATTTCAGAATCCTAGGGCACAGTACCTGGGAGACTACTGGATAGAAGAGGGACAGTTACCTAAGTTGAGGCCTGCAGATATCCTAAAATTCCTCCGGGAAATAGGACTAAAGGAGCTACTAGTATCTGAGACTCTCCTCAGAAACTAAGTAGAAGTAAGGGGGCACAATAGATCTTTTAGGTCTAAGTGAATGTTACCCCAAAATACATACATACATACATACATCGATCGCAACAGTACTGCTAATTCAAGGAGGATTATAAGGGCAACGAATTGGCGGAGGAAACGGCCAGAAAAGGCTAATCAATGCCATTCATTGGACCGGAACCCTCCTGCGGCGTCGCAAAGTGTATATTTCTAATGGTACTGAGTTCTTTCTTTGTTTATGTCTTCTTATCAATAATCTACACCTTGAATAGACTTTTGAAGGAATATCGTACGTATGTCTAATCTAACCGAGTCTTCGGTCTGTATATCGAAGAAGCGTTTGTAATGGTGTGCCTTACCATCTTTTTTGTAATAACCAACAGTTTTTCACAAATAAGCTACTAGTGTGATCTCTTCCTTTATCTTCTTTCCCAAAAGTTGGTTCCAAGTAAGTATCCATGTTTTCACATAGTGTATGTATAGCCTTTCGTATTATATCTCTAGCTCTAGTATGGTATTTCTCCGGTATATCCTAGGGTTCCGTGCAAGTGCAAATGGCATAAGACTGATATGTCCTAGATAGTTCGTATTTCCTGTCCGTTTTTTCCCAAACTTCGAAGTGACTTCAAGCTCCGATGTCACCGCAGATATTTCATTATTGTGCTACCTATACAAAAATGGTCATTTAATTGGTGAATTGAAAAATGTATTCGATTAATTGAAATACTTTGGGATGGTTGTTCGAGTGAGACACTCTATATTATTCAATTAAATCCAAAAGGGATATTTTAGAGTCGCGTCAGAGTTTAAGACCCGGCATGCTTAAAGTTATTTCGCTAATGCTCCATCAGTATGTGTGTTCTTCGCTAAAACGTAAGTTCAAAACGTGAACGCTTCAAACTCTCAACTGATAATTAATGGTATTGAGGCAATTAAAACTCCCAGCTACTTGAAGCAGTAAATATTTACTTGAATGTATAGCTTATATGTATATAAATACATTAACTAACTAATTTTTTGTTATTAATTATGAATTTCGATGGATGCTTATTAATAAAAAACAGTAATTATTGATAGTATTACTTCTCACTTGTTTGTTTTGTCGAATTGCAACTGAATGCAATATTTTTCAAAATAATGACCTTTTACATAAGCAGAAACGACTACTTTTATATTATATTTTTTATTCCGACGAAGATTGAATTACACTTAAAAGCTGAAAAGGATGGTATCGTTTACTAGATTTTACGAACACTTTTGATTTGTAATTATAAGGGGCTGCATCACTTGGTGTAGTTGTGGGCGTGCAGTGTAGTCTGAACAGACGGTACCTCATTTGCACTTCAGAAATGTTTTCGTCAGTCCTGGTTGGAGATGCTGGACGGTATCCATCTGGCATGCACTGATGATGGCGCAACTACTCCTAAACCTGTCTGCAAGTGATGTGATAGAATTTGTTAGGTTATATCAGATGTTTTAGTTTAAAACTTAGAAGACCCCACTGCTTAGGTCGTACCTGTGCAAAATTCCTTACTTGGACCGGTACGACTTAGGTATTAAGAAAAATGTTGAATTATTCACATAATTTTACCAGGTGATAAATATTATAGCAAAAAGAAAATATAATACTTGGAAGCAGGAAGATATGGACGAAGCTTTAAGGAAACAATATCTGAAGGGTTTGAATAAAAGAACAAAATTTGGTAGAATTCTAGGTCACAGCACGTAGGAGATTATTGGATAGAAGAGGGACATTTACTTAAGTTGAAGCTTGCAGATATCCCAAAATTCCTCAGGGAAATAGGACTAAAGGAGCTACTAGTCTCTGAACTCTCTAAGACTTTCCTCAGGAACTAAATAGAAGTGAAGGGGGCACAATACATCTTCTAGGTCTCAGTGAATGTCACCCCATCATACATACAAAAAATAGTGGAATTTGGACAATCATACACAAAATATGTATGCATCACATTCATAGTATAGAATAAGATCCGACCTCGGTTTACCTATCCCATTTATCCAATAATGTTCCAGTACAAAAGACTCTCTGCAGCCTACTTGGGTATGTACCAAAGGCTTGGACGAATATTAAAATATTGTTCTTTCCAAAGTCTGAAAAAGACAGACAGGATACGACGAAGTCCCTAAAATTGATTAGTTTTATGTAATTCGCACTTAAGACTTTGGAAAAAACTGCTAGATAGATATATTAGGCATGGTGTACTGGTTAAGAGGCCAGTACGGTACAGGGCAGGGTACTCTACAGAAGCAGAGTTACACCAACTCATAGAAAAGGTGAAATATACGCTGGAAAATAAAAAGGTGATGATGGAAACTTCCATATACATTGAAGCAACTTTCAATAACACCTCTACAGGGGAAAGGATAATTTAGGGCACAATAATAGAGGTTACGCTGGTGGCTCAGGCTCAGAGTACGCCCACAAGGGGAATTCCCTCTCCTCTACGATGAAATCTAGTGGTGGGAGGATTATTATGACAAAGAGCCCTAATAATTAAAGCACAGGGAAAATATAATACCACAGTTAGAGATAGAACTACATGACATGTTCAGTGACAAGGCTGATTAGCTACATCAAAATAGTCGGGTTGAAGAATGTAATCTAAAATCAGAGGACTACAATAGATCTGAAAAGGTTATAGCAAGACAAAAGAGATCTACTAACCACTAACTTCATTGGTCAAATAGCTCCAGTGCGATCACGGCATAATGTGGAAATAGAACTGCCCGATATCGAATCGGCATGAACACAAGCAAATCAGTATTATTAATTGATCAATTCCTGGTACTTTATTGACAGAATGAAAAACCTAATAAAAGGCTTTTGATTTCAATAAAATGGATAAGAAGACGAATTGTAGTGTTCGAAATGAAATGTAGATTTAATATCTATTGCATAAATAGGTGACAGCCGTTTATCTACCTTATACCACACAAACGTGATCACTTATGAGGCTCTTCGTACATGTTATACATGTTACATTAACAAATTGATTGGCTCAAAGAAGATCCTAGTTTTAATTCTCACTGTACCTAACTAAACGAAAGCCTAGATGTGAACGTTTATTAGTATTAGTATGAGGAGTCTTTAAATAAACCGTTGAATTTTTGAAATACAATAATAGACACAGTGTCGTTAACGACCGAAAAGTAATATGTGTGTCTACATGTGCATTGTAACAGAGCCAAATATACAATGCCGTTTATAAAATAGCGTTTATTTCATTCTACATCAATAATTGTCCAACTTTTATTTCGCGATAAATCACTAATTACAACTGAAAATTCCACTAGATTGTGGATAATATATTAATTTTGATGGAATTTTAAACAGTATTTTGTATGATTTATGATGCATAACTTGATTATTACTATACTTATTATTACTTATTACACTATCGTCAACTTTAGTGCCATTTGGTTGGTATTTAATTTAAAGTGATTGTTGAGGTTGGAATGAAACAATAGGAGCGTTCTTTTTGACTGAAATCTCAGCTCACTTCAGTTAATATGATACGAGATAAAGTGATGTGAGAAAGCTCCAAAAAGAACGACACATTCAATTGAAACGCGCGATCAGCCGGCGCATCAAAATTCAAAAAAATATTTAAAATATAAGACAGATTTGTATTAGCATCTATAGTTATTTTTTCCATAATCCCTTAGATAAAATTCTCTCAAAACCAAAGAAAATTGTAAGTGCAAAGATACCATCCATATGGTGCTAGTGTTGTATTCAGTTAACATCGTGATTTTCCAGAGGTGTAGCTAGATTTAGTTTAATTTTTAATAAAGCTGGTACATCGACGAGTTTGCTAAAACCACAATCATAAAGTTCAATGAAACATTACTTAGCTGGAATAATGTTGTTTTTTCAATAAACTTGGTGTATACTGCTACGAGTTTTTCAGCAACTTTTCAGAGGAAATGTGAAATTACTCATGCAGAAACATTTGAAACTGAGCAAGAAGCAATACAACCTCTTCCTTAGATCAAATTATAGAGGAGATTGTCAATGACTAACAAGATGATCAAAGTAGATCGGAGTTTGATTTTTCTAACGACAGTGAAGTTGCAGATGGTAATATTTCAAGTGTTTACATTTTTAAGACGTCGAAGGAGCTTGGCAAACCAAGCTCACTTATTTATCTGGCTGGAATTTCCAATTATTTATTTCTCTAGAAAAAATTAAACCAGAACTGCTGTAATTGGTGTTTCGCAATCATTAATATTTATCTACAATTATTTCAAATTTTAGGAAGTAGCAATTCTTCATTAAAATTGTCATCCATATCATGGTAATTTGATAACGTATCTACGTCCGTGATTATCCCAAGCGTTGTGGAGCCGTAAGATCTTTCTTAAAGTAGATATGGATACCTGTAAGAGAATGTTAATTAGTGGATTGCATTTCCATACCCACTGCATACCATGTAATAGAGACTATTTGTTTTTTGAAGAAAATCTATTATCATAATGACCGTAGACTAAAGTTAATGACTAAACCTCTAGGTGTACAATGCTTATTAGATGTTGACCTGGATTCCCCAATTAACCTGATGGATTTAATAATTATTCCCATTTCAGTATTATAATGACTGTAACACGATGTTTACTTTTATTAGATCTGTATCGATTTGGATTGATTGGATCAGCACACCAATCAAAGGCTTGATGTCCTCGGCACCTCAGCCTTTAGGCTTTTTGTGCTCGTAAACCCGTCACTATCCTTATTTGGGCCCTGCTAAGGTTTAGTATTTCATTGGTCAGTGTCTCCGAGGGTTTTTTGACCAGGAGTTTGCTGTGTTCCTCTTTTGGCACCTGTCTCCAGTACGACTGGTGTTTAGTTCGAGTCCACCGAGATATACAACCACGTGCAGCAGTTTTGGATATCCCAAATACTGGTTCATTCAGGACCAATGAATGCTGTCTCAGACCCCAGCTTTGCTAGGATGTCTGCCTTTTCGTTTCCTACAATCCCATTATTCCCCGGTAACTCTATTATGGTTAGCCAGGGTTTTAAGTTTCTGTAGACAATCCCAGACCAGTCTAGATCTGATCTGAGGACATACTAAAGATTTAATGCTGCCTGACTATCGGAGAGAATTAGGATCTTTTGACCCCTGTACCCCCTTTCAATATTCAGTTGCAAACACATATCGATAGCGTAGATTTCTGCCTGGAATACAGAAGTAAGATTCCCCAACGGTGCGTGGAAGTTGCACCTGGGTCTAGCACCTGTTCCAATGCCAGTCTTTGATCCGTCAGTGTACCACACCAGTGTTCCTTCCTGACTGCATGCTTCCAACCCATCCCAGTTTAGCTGGATTTGGTATGGTTGGGTGTCCTTACTTCTTGCCAACATGTTGTCACTTCTCATTCTAAGGAGTGAGTTTGTGATAACTTCTGTGAATCTGGAATGACAGTGGGTGTTGGTTATTTCATGCCAGTTCCCATTGCATTCCGGTCTGTGTGCAGCCATCCTCGCTTCCGCCTTAACATGCAGAGCAAGAGGCGGAAGATTGAGATTTGCTTCCATTGCCGCAGTCGGGCTGCTTCTCATGGAACCCGTTATGCACAGAAAGGCAAGCCTTTGAAGTTTTGATAGCTCCAATTCAGCTTTCTTCTGATCTGTTTTTGGCCACCAAAATAAGGCCTCATAGGTGACCATGGGTCTCACCACAGTTGTGTACAGCCAGTGTACGATCCGTGGATTTAGTCCCCATGTGTTCCCTATCGCACGTTTGGCAGCCATTAGGGCCATTTTCCCTTTATTGGTTTTATCATGAAGGTGTGAGTTCCAGGTTAGTTTTGCATCCAGAATTAAACCCAGATACTTAATCCCCTTACTTAGACACAGCTGCACGTTAAAGAGGCTTGGCAGTTTTAGTCCCTCAAGTTTCCTTTTTCCAGTGAAGGGAATGAGCGCAGTTTTTGAAGGGTTCACCCTTAGGCATTCCCTCCTACACCATATCTCCACCGTTCCCAGAGCCTGTTGCATCAGCCCTGATATAATATTAGGGTATTTCCCCAGTATAAGTATTGTCAGATCGTCTGCATACCCCTGGGTGTATATCCTTTCCTGTTCAGGAGATCGTCTATGACGAGGTCCCACAGCAAAGGGGATAGAACTCCTCCCTGTGGGCATCTCTTCATTATCCGCACCTCCATGGAATCTCCAAATAAGGTTGTTGTTGCAGGATAGTTACTATCCACATCGTAACCTAGTGGGCCATTATTCGTTAGACTTTTGTATTGGGTTGATGTGTACATTGTATCAACAACAAAAAATAAATCAAAAACTAGACACCTATTTCACGAATAACAATTATTTCGAATTACCTCAGCTATATATGGATATACGGGACATTTCCAAGAGCGTTTCGCAAAATTGTACTCTATACTATGGCAAAAGCTATTATATGCGGGTATATACAAGCACCAGTTATAATATTAAATGCGTCAACGTTTATTTTACTACTGAATCCCATTTTATTCTAGTCACTAACGTTGTTAGTGTTCATTTATTGGGGAAATGAAACAGAACGTTATTGTCTGAACATTTTGTCATTGAAAAGAGATTAGGTATATTGCATAAATTCTAATTTTTATGTACCTACTATATAAAGTAAATTGACTTTCTCCTGTCTCTTCAAATATATTGATGAACCGGTATACGAAGTTTGTTATAAAAAGTGACATCAATTTTTGATCAATACACTTGTTCCAGCGCTTTTTTTAAGTTCTCGAAGCATTTATTTTTGCTAGTATCTTGAGTTTTTCCAACAATGCGATCTCATCAATCGTGAAAAACCTCCGTCCTTCCATGAGTCTTTTCAGTGGTGGAGACTACGGCATAGTTTATGACCAAAAAGACAAGCACCGATGTCTGAGCAGGTGTATTATTTGGATGCATAAACCATAAATTATTTCGTCACAAATCCAGGCGTTTCACAACTTCAAATTAATATTTCTCAGATGGTAGGAATATAAAGATCTCAGGGATAAGCTTCCTTAAAAAAACTTATTTCACAAGAGGAGCATTTTACGACAAAAACTCATAGGAAGACTCAACAATACTTCTCTGGTCTGGACACCTGGCCATTCTGGTATAGATGACAATGAAAAGGCTGGGTCTGCTATTATTGTCGCTGAGTCGGGTAAAGTATCAACTACCGTATTGGGTCGGTAGGGATAGGGATGAGAATTTATGTTTGTGGTTTTTCTATGCACGGAATGTGAGAAGCCCATTATCAGGTTTTTGGTGATAACCATCTACTAGGATGTATGCCGTTCAGATGTATTTGGAAGGAATCCACTGATTCCTTCCATAACAAAAGTGTCATCAACGTAACGACAACAAAAAGGTAGACTTTAGTTTCGAACAATTGTTACTAATAAAATAGATCTTTTAGGTCTCAGTGAATGTCGGCCCATCATACATACATACTAATAAAATTGTCCATCAAAATGTTAGCGATGACTGGTGAGAGAGGAGATCCTATTAGGGCTCCCTTTCACTCACCTCGCTTTGAAAGGTGACGTATGTATTAGAATTTAATGTATGGTAAATGTCTTGGTGCGAGCAATAGATACAGTGATGCAAACTGTACCGTGGTTATTAAAACGTTCAGTAAAGTGAGAAGGATTCACTCTAAAGGGTTAGATGCAGTGACTTTTATACTGCTACAATGCAGAGATGGATTTAACTGTAATATTCGCTCGCTTACATTTACACCTACACATAAAGAAATATGGCGGTAATCTCAATACTTTGTGGCTTCACCTCTCCACTACAGTATCTATAATGTATTTCTTCTTAAACATTTACATTTACAGGATTTCCAAGAGTTACGCTCTACTAAACTGAATATGCCCCTGTTAAGGTACATGTTCTTAGTACGCTTGGCTAAATTCGTTCTCGCTTTACATCACGTGTTAATAACAGACATAAGATGTTGTCGACCCTGCTTTTCATCACTATATCTATTGCTTACCATCATAATATCAAAACCAACAAGTTAATTGGTGGAGAAAATATTGTAATTTTTTTAAGTGTTTCACCAGATAACAAAATTTTTTAAAGAATGGAGGTGCCTCTTCTGCAAGTATAAATAATATGTTAGAAAAGCGTCAATTGTACTTATACTATATTTTTGTTGAATTAATTTGATTGTTTTCGGTCATAGTGACTACCCGCGTGGCTGCAAAAATAAAATAATATCCGAATTGGATTTATTATGCAACCAAGTCACATAAGTACAATGTGTCCAATTAACTTGGAACCAGATGGGAAACTTTTTTATTCTATATAAAAAGTTTTGCATGGTCTAAATCTTGAAATAAAATCAGATATCCAATTTTGGGAGCCGTATACAAGGTTTGTCAAAAAATATGAATTTTACTCAATAGTTAAGTACCTTTATTTTTCAACATATTGACAATTGCTATTAAGAAAGTTCATAAATGAAAACTATTATCAGATATACAATATTATCCATATGTCATGAAAAAATTGGTGCAATTTGAAGCCCGAGGGCTACAATGTACCGAGGACAAAATAGTATCTCTCCCGAATGGTATATACTATTTTTTCTACGGTCGGGAGTAGAAATCAGTTTCTATGACATCAAAATTAAAACAGAAGTAGTCGATTATTCCCAAGGGAGTTTACATTATGTAGAACGTTTTTCATTATACTCCCTTGGAAATGATAGACTACTTCTGTTTTAATTTTGATGTCATAGAAACTGATTTCTACTCCCGACCGTGGAAAAAATTATTTTTTCATGTCTTATGGATAATATAGGATATCTTATAATAGTATTCAATTATGATATACTTTTTTCAATAACAATTGTCAATATTTTGAAAAATAAAGGTACTTTACTCTGAGTGAGATTCATATCTTTTGACAAACCTTGAAAACGGCTCAAGAAATTAGATATCTGATATTTGAAGGATTGCAAAGTTTCCAATATGGTTCCGACTTAATTGGACACATTGTATTATAATTTAAAAAAATAGACTTATATTTACATGCTTATGATAGAACTGCACGAATACTTCGTGAACTGTACTCGTATATATGCTAAGAATTCAACAAATATATAGCAAAATCATGGGAAGACATAAAATATAGTAACGAATAGCTGAAGGTTATAATAATAATTTGGCTCAGAACTCTAAGAAAATGAATTGTTGTTTTACTTTGCATGATAGAATATCGTTTCTATAAATCACTATCACAATTGCTGAATTTAAAGAGAATCGGTAGTGCAATTTAGCTTTTAGCCAAACGTCAGACACGAAACCCAAACAGACGTATAAATGTGTTAAAGCTCTCCCAGTGGAAATGTTCAAAATAATTCTTTATAACTACAGAAAATATTTTTTTTATTATTCAGTGTGTACATAAAGTAACGTATCTTGCTAATATATTGATTTCCGTTAGGTTTAAAAACAAAAAGTGTAATAAAAGTTCTTTCAAATAATCCAGACCATCTGCATAAGTCGATTAGAAGTATACAGGGTGCACCGTTGCTCCAAAATAACTTATTAACATAGTTTTTCAAATAATCTATTAAATCTATTAAATTACAAATGCAACCGTCAAAAAAGCATAGTTCTACCTTTTTTTTATAAAGTAGCCGTCCCTTCGCCGGCACCACCTCAGCCTCTTGGACTTATTGTGGATCCTTCTAGTGTTCTGACTACAGCCTATTTAGCCAATCCGTTCTCTGTATTAGCTCATACAGGTTCTTTACTGGTTGGTTGTAGAAGTCTTCTGGAGTCATTTGGGGTCTTCCATATAGTTTTTGCCTCCTGTGGTCCAGCGTCTCACAGTTGCATAATATGTGCAGAGCTGTTTCGGTGTCCTTTTTGCGTCTTTTGCATGTAAGGTCTCCGTTATACAGCCCTATTTTGTTCAGGTGCTCCTTTGTGGGAAAGTTTCCCGTAAGAAGCCCCGTTATGGTGCGTAGTTTGTTCCTGCTCATTGAGAGCAGTTCTTTCGTTACTTTTTCTGATGGTTCTTTTATGAATTTCTCCCCATGTATTTGCCTGGGCGTATTCCTCCAGTGTTTTTTGTGTTGTTCTTTTACCCACCCTTTTAATTTTAATTCTACCTTTAATAATTCCAAAGTTACATTGGTTTGAAGCTAATATAAAAAAATTGTTTATGTTTATGTGTGTTAAGTTTTTCTGTCATTAATATTAATTAATAAAGTTTTAGGTTTCACGTCAAAATTTCAGGTCTCCCTCTAAAAATTTCAGGTTTCCCGTTAAAAATGTCAAGTTTCCCGCCGAAATTCCAGGTTTTCCGCCAAAACATGAAATTTTTGGAGGGACACCGAACATTTGAGCGGGAAACCTAAAATTTGAACGGGAAACTTGAAAGTCTTAACAGGAAACCTGAAATTTTGACGAGAAACCTAAAACTTTATTAATTAATATTAATGTCATAAAAACCTACTAACTTTTTTGACATAAACAGTTTTTTTATAATTTTAGATTCAAACCAATGTAACTTTGGAATTATGCGGTCTTGACGGTTGTATTTGTAATTTAATAGATTATGAAATACTGAAAATATACATATACATGGTGTAATATTTGAGAAAATATATTAATAACAGAACAATTACCAACAGAAAAAAGAGAATTAATTTTACAACAGATGCTCTACATGACAAACATTTGTCTCAATACACAAATTTATTCTTTCTTGTAAAGATCGTCTAATTTTTGCAAAAATTCCTGCATTATTTCTAATTTCATTACAAGCGTTTTGAATTCTTTGCCACAGCTGGATTAGGGGTTTCTATTGGAACAGCATAGACTAATGATTTTAAATAACCCCAAATACAAAAATCACAGAGGTTTAAATCTGGTGATCTTGGGGGCCAATTAACTGAACCGCCTCTTCCAATCCGTTTATCGTGATAGTTATTGTCGAGATATTGACGAACCTCTCTACTAAAATGAGTTGGGCAGCCGTCGTGCATGAACCATAAATTATTTCGAATCATCAGGAGAACCTCATCTATTAAATCAGGTACAACATTTTGTAGGAAATTAAGATATTCTTGTCCTGTTAAACGGCTAGGAAGCTCTATACGGGTCCCAGAAGCTGATTACCGATTACACCTATCCAAACATTTATACTAAATCTTTGCTGGTGCTTTTTCTCTACTGTTGCATGAGGATTATCACCAATGTAGGCATAATGATGTGCATTATGTAAATTAAAAATTCCGTCTCCGGTAAACGTAGATTCATCGCAAGATAAAATATTGGAAAATAAATTAGGATCCTAATTTTTTTGTTCCGCAACCTTTTGAAAAATCTATGCGGGAAGGGAAATCACTATCTACCATGGCATGAACTTTTGGAAAATGGAAAGGATGAAGGTTTTCTTAATGAATAATATTCCATATGGAATACTTGGAAATGCCAGGATACATAGCAGCGAGTCTTCTGGTGCTAACCTCAGGATTATTTTCGATTTCAATCAAAATATCGTCTTCGTATTCCATTGTCACATCAGGTCGTCTACCAGTTTCAGTATTTTTAGGTAGTACTGAGCCACTTTCTCTTTTAATCTTTGGTGTATGGCTACAAATGTTGCGCGAACAGGATGCCTTCTGCTGCACGAGCGTTACCTTGTACTTCCCCATAAACTAAATGCATATCAGCATAATATTCTTCATTCGAAAAATAAACCATTTTGATCAAATTAACTATTATTTTTTACCTTTCACACAAAAAGTTTAAATTTATTTTTCTCGAAAACGGTTCATGATATCGATTTGAAAGAATAGAACATTTTTTTTTAAAATTATCTTGAATTTTCCAAATTCGGTGTCGGATACATAAAAAACTTGAAAATAAAATTTTTTTAATAAAAATACCTGTTGGTCTCCCCCGGCTGCCACGCTTGTGATGGATCTGAAAAAAATTTAATTACAGCGAACGACTGGTTTGTAACTGTTTATTGATTATACCAAGTTTGAATATTTTAAGTAACGGTATTTTTGAATAATTTGAAGAAAACTCATATGAGGACGTCTTCTTCAAAGAGCTGTAGCTTCCTTAGGAAGCATTTTCGGATTAGGGTAATTTGAGATAAATCGACTTAAAATCACAGCTAGTAACTGTAGTTTCCGTTTGGCAGGAGAGTTTCTGGACACCCTGTATTTTTCAAACAGCCGATTTATTTTATTCATGGTATTTCACCGAATTGTATGTACCCATGATTTTCTACATTCATTAACATGTCGAGCAATATTTTTGCCGTGCTTCTTTTTCTTTTTTTCCGTCTGTGTATTTTTTCTACCAATTTTGATCTTGTCCTATTCTTCAAAGAATATACTAACCTGGTGATTTTCTTCTAACATTCTATTATTAAACAACAAGATATAGGTGAAATTGCAGTTTTTCGATTTATCTGGCTGTACGAAATAATTAATGGATAGAGAATAAAGGGACATATTCTATCTGGGTCACCCATCTTTAACAACCAAACTAACCTACTGAAAAGAAATTGATGTTTCTGAAAATAGAAAATCCTGTATATCCCGTATTTATTAAAGTTGCAGATTTATTGTTTGTGTAGCTGGTTTTCTATCGCATTCCACCTGCCAAGCCTTCTGGATCGTTTATTTTAGATTTTTAAATCCAATCTCACTTTATTGAGAAAACAAACCTGGGTATAGAAGTAGTTTCCAAGTATATAGATTGGGGAATGCTTCATAAATATAAACTCACCTACCATGCTCACTTAGCCATAAAAAGACCAGTAAATAAATACCTGCCACTAAAAACAATTTTAAATCCAGTATATCCCAGTATCTAAACAGTTTTTCTTGTATAAGCTTCCTATTTTACAGGGAGATGCTTATAAAATACTGCTGTCAAAAAAATTCGGGAAATTGGTCAATGAAACACAAAATATGTATTATTCATACGAATGTATTGTATCGCTTCAAAAGTAAACCCTTTCCGACATAATAAAGTCGCGTCAACAATAATCCAACCATCAAAACATTTTTGTTCCATACACTGAAAACGAGTGCCTTGAAGTGGTAATTTGAGTTTTGGAAAAAGAAAAAAGTTGGTCGGAACCATATCAGGGGATACGGTGTTGTTCGATAAGATTTGTGTACTTTCTGGTCAGAAATTTGTTCACATTGATATCCGTGTTATGGTTTACCTATTATGGTGAAGCAAAATACATCGTAACGATCAGATAATATTCTTCATTTAATGTTTCACCTTCTGACAAGAATTCTGAGTGCCCAAAAGTTTCAACTTCACCTCCATTTAATTTTTGATCGACTTTGACGTGCTTTTTTAGGCTTCGGCTCAGCTAGAAGGAGTCATTTCGAAACTTGTTGACTGGTTTGCATATCAAACACTTAAGCCCATATCTTAGCCTGTCTGAGTGGTTCTACTATGTCTTTAGGGCCCCCGAGTTTAGGACCCCAGACAATACTCGAGCGACCACACGTTCCACGCCCAAATAATTTCTTGAAATCATAGGAATTGATTCATGAGACCCAGGCCTTTCAGCAGCTAACTCTATAAGAACGAGATACAGACTAAGTAGAGAGGGAATCATTTAAAAAAAACCACCCCCTTACTTCTTAGAAATCAAAATACCCGGGACATGACATAAGATGGTATGATGAAAAGGTATAAATTTTCAAAGAAATTAGTTACGGAATTAAGCAACAAGAAGGAATGGGACCCAAATGCTATTACCAGACTTGGAAAGAATGCCATTCAATGGTACACAGACGGCTCAAAAGCAATAGAAGGAACGGGCCAGGAACCAAACACTCTGAAAGCTTGGGAAAAACCCCAAGTATCTTTCAAGCGGAAATTCACGCAATAAGAAAGTGTGCCCAGTTCAATATTGACAAAGGATATAGAAGGCAAATGATTATCATAATGTCTGATAGTCAAGCAACCATTAAAGCGCTGAGTTCTTGTGTAATCAGTTCCAAAATGGTGTGGGTATGTCTAGGCAAACTTAATGAACTAGGCGAGAACAATATAGTCACCTTACTGTGGATTCCAGGACACACTGGAATAGAAGGAAATGAAATAGCAGATGAACTAGCGAAGAGGGGGACTGAAATACCCTTTTGGGTGCCGGAACCCTTTTGCGGAATCAGCTCCAATGTAATATTGGAAGAAATGGGTGAAGTCGAAGAAAAGAGAAGATCTGCCATTGGAGAGATCTAGTATAGCTTAGGCAATCTAAGATTCTTCTGGGTGACTATAACCGGTTGGGATCAAATTAATGCATAAGTCAAAGTAAAACTGCACCAAAAGTTTTAACAGGAATCCTAACGGGACATTGTCGCCTGAATGGGCACCTTAAAAAGCTCAAAATACTGGAGAAACAAGAATGTAGATTGTATGGAAGAAAAACCTCTATCCACATACTTGCGAATTGCACAGCAAATTAATATTCCTAGTGCACAACTCAAAGGAAACTACTGGATAGATGAGGGACATTTACTTAAGTTAAAGCCTGCAGACATCCTAAAGCTCCTCCTTGAAATAGGTCTAAAGGAGCTACTAGTCTCTGAGACTCTCCTCGAGAACTGAGTAGAAGTAAGGGGCACAATAGATCTTTTTGGTCTCGGGGAATGTCACCCCAATATACATACATACAATTTATGGACACCTAGTTTCCACTACTCGTATCACTGCAGAACCTTTTTTGCTTGAAACTTTTGGGTCCCTTAAAAGTTTTTTCAATACGGTAATGTGGAGATCATCAGTCGATATAAATCGCTAGTTTTTGAAATTCCCTTAAAAAAATGTTCAGTACATTGTAAGCATACTGTTATTCTGAATATTTCCTTATTAAGATCGACGAATTTAAATTTTTCTTTGAATAATCTGACTGCTTTATATAACATCTACTTTCTCCAGTTTTCACGTAATTTATATTCCAAGAATGCGAAAGATTGTATTTCAAAGCTTGAATTTTTTTTTGTATTATCTATTTTGTGTGTTTGTACCCTCATCCGTTCTGGTAACGTCGTAACTCTGTTTGATTAAAGCCACGTATTTCATCTTTCTACACTGAGTTACCATGTTAGTATTATGTAAGGTACTAGATGGGCAACGAATCAAATTTATTTTTATTATCTACCCCAAAAAGTTTCAAGTGTTTTTTATATTTAAGATCAGTTTGACCCTTTTATTCGAAACAAATCAAACATCTGATTAAACACGTAAACATCAAAAAGACTCAAACACGAATTGGATGTTTACCGAGAGCAGAGCAGAGCACAATGAATAAACAACTTATTGATATCTCCAATTTTCATAGTTTGATCAATACTTACTAGACGCAAACTTGTTCATATACAAATTTATGTTCTGCTAAGTTAAATGTAACCATTGCTGTGCATGATGAGCAATGAAGATTATCACTATAATTATTATACACTGGCGAGCAAAAAATTAAGGTCACTTCAGAAATTGCGAATAATTTTAGCGTCAATATTGATAAGGACATAGTAGTATTAGTAGGCGTTAAAGCAATTTTTTCCGAGACTTGACAGCTGTCATTCGATTTATTAGAGTACGACTGTTATGAAAAATGTGCCTTTGCGCTAATTGAACATTAACATTTCCCTTGCCTGTTTTCCAGTTTACTGTTGATTCTTGGTGTAAAACCTAACGATTGCAAAGAGTAGTGATTTAACAGGCCCATAATGCCTTTAGATCAGATTGTTGTGGCAAGAATTGTTGCGCTGTTACAAGATGGTCGGGGGCAACGTGAAACTGCAAGAATTGTTGGTGCTAGGCTTTGTGGTGTGCAAAGGGTATACCAGCGCTTTCTGGAGACTGGCCTGATCACTAGAAGACCAGGTTCTGGGGGAAAAAGAGATGACCGTTTTTTGGTGTCCACAAGTTTACGGAATAGGACAGCTACTGCGGTTTCACTGCGAAATCAGTTGGAAGAAGTGAGAAATGTCAACGTTAGTGAATGGACCGTTAGAAGAAGACTTCATGCTGCTGGACTGTCATGCAGAAGAATGGCTACAGGTCCCTCGTTACAACGCCAGCATCGAACTGCAAGATTGACCTTTGCCAGAGATCACGTTCGTTGGAATGATGATGACTGGAGCGGGGGTATTGTTCTCAGATGAGTCGTGTCACTGGGTCAGATGGACGTCGACGAGTGTGGAGAAGACCTGGGGAAAGATACGCTGAAGTTTGCATTGACGAGCGTCTTCCAATTGGCGGTGGGTCAGTTATGGTTTGGGCGGGAATCACTGCACAAACTCGTACAGAGTTGGTCTTCATAGAAAATGGCTCCCTAACCTCTCACAGGTACATTGGTACATTACGGAGGTGGTAGAAGACCATGTTATGCCTTTCATGGTGACTATGGGGGAACGTGGCATTTTTATGCAAGATAATGCGAGACCCTATAAAGCCAGAATTGTCAGTGAGTATCTGGATGAGGTAGAAATGAGGCGGTTTGACTGGCCAGCCCGCAGCCCAGACATGAATCCCATAGAACATGTCTGGGACGAGCTGGGACGACTAATCCGCAGACACACATCAGCATCAAGAACTGCACAGGAGCCGAGAAGATTGCTGTTGCAGGAATAGGATAACATCGACCAGTATGTGATCCGCAACTTAATTCAAAGTATGCCGCGCCGACTTCAAGCAGCCATTAATGCAAGAGGAGGGAATATACGTTATTAGTGTCAAATTTTTTCATTTTGTTCGTTCCATATTTTCCCTAACAACAAAATGTTGAATTTCGCCTAAAATGTTAATTTGTTGCTTTTTCAGAATAAATCATGAAATCCAAGAAAAAAATGAATTTTTCTTTAGTATAGAGTATCACATTCAGCTTACAAAAGCACATGCAATGATGTACAGTTTGCGAATACCATCTGAATACGTAAAATTTCAAAGAACTTGAAAATTTTAAGGTGACCTCAATTTTTTGCTCGTCAGAGTATATTGTGTTTCATACCTGTCTTTTGATTTTTGCGGTAATAAGGTTAATGGGGCTATGTTGGTTGGTTCCCTAATTAGGTGGTGTATTAAAAATCACTTGAATCCCTCTCCATTTCTCAAAAAATCAATAAAAAATTAATAAACAAATTTGCACTGTAAATGTTAACTGTCAGTGAGTCACAACATACTATGATTTAATTTATTCGTAAGTCAAAAAACGTATCCTGATAGATATACAAAATTCATCATTCACGTTTCCTCCCTAGGGTGGGAAGTATGAGCTTCCTTCCTGATATGAGGAAGGAAAGTGTCTACTTTCTATAGAGGTAGGACGAAAAAATAATAAAATCTTGATGTTCTAAGCAGATTGATTTATATTGAAAAATTTTTGTTGCCTATTTTCTATATAGGGATTTTCTTATGTAGATATTGAACATCAGCTGCCTCTGGATGCATTTTTTTATTGTAAGAGACAAAGGGATTTGAAGTCCTGATATTTACAAAACTTCAAAGTATCTAGATTTATTTAATAATTTTATAATGAAGCCTGTTGTTGTAATTAATTAAACGGGCCAACTTCAGTCTTCAATTTTCTTCAAACAAATTCGAAAAACTTATAGTATTTCATACAAATTAGTTTCTTAATAACGATTTTCAAGATATTACAGAGTTGAATTGAATTTAAATATTATCAAGGCGCATATTAAGCATACTAAGCAGAAAAGTGTCACTGTCGTTGATTTTGATTAAAATATGTGAGATGAAAAATGAACGACAACTCTGAAAATCAACTTAAATTAGATGTATCTGCTAAAAGACAAAGGATTGATTAATTTCCTTTTTTAAATTAAAATGAACAAGAACATTTTCCATTCCTTTGAAATATTTAGTAATGATTATACATCTCGGCTTAATTTTTAGCGAAACCCGGAGAAAGCAAAAATGTTAAAATATTCGACGGATAAATACCTATTGCTCAGCGGCATTTATTTTTCGAACAATTTGAGTGTTTTTGGGGCAGTGTTCGAATGTATTGTTAAAAGTTAAAAGGAGGTACATTTAAGGGAAAAAAATAACGGCAATGCAGCGTATGGTATTTAATTGCAACGCTTTAGTTAATTTCCATAATTTTCGCCGCTTTGTTTCCTGGACTAGCTCTAGTATATTCGGCAGTGGCACCAGTTAGAAACCGCATGCGTTCGAGCCACCTGAGAGCAAGTTAGATTAACAGTATTCCAGACCAATAGAGATATTCAATTAATCATTTTCGTTCGTTTATTATATTGCTCGCTTATGTAGCAAACTGGATTTGTAATTGTAATGGGGAACTTTCTCAGAATCTGAATACAATTTCCTCCTATTAATAATCCGCTTCTATTCCGAATATTTATTCCAGTTTCAATTAAATCCGCTGGCGCCTTCTGATATGTCAAAACGAATTTAAATTAAAATTATACAAATATTAATAAGTTAAAGCTGTGTTTTCAGAAAGGGTTTTAAGGATGTTTTGTTTTGTTCAGATATTGTTACGTTTTCATTTAAACCAACTGAATAGATACAGGATCCATCTTTCTACTTAATAGGCCAATCGATAGGAGTCACAACTACAAGTAATTAGCAATACGGCTGGTTTTTTTTATAAGTATCTTAAAGTATGTAGATTAATATAAAAAAAAGTTTACTAGTCTATCGATTTCCCAAACTGAAAAAAAATCAAAAAACTTTTTTTTCGAAATTCTTTAATATTACGCGCTGAGAGGAAGGTAGAGGAAAATAAAAAACACCACCGTGTGGGGGAAGTGTTTTGCAATAAAAAAGGTCTCTTGAATTTTTTTCGACCGAGCAATGGTTTGTCCGGAAATAATTCGGTAAACTAAGTATGTATTCCGCATCCTATTTTCTGAAGCGCGGCGGAGTACATTATAAACTATTGTACAGTTATATTGTAATATATAAATAATTGTAATAGGGCGTTTTGAAGAGGGAAGTGTCAGCTTTAAGATGGCATTTTTTTTGTCATAGCACATAATCATTTAACAAATTACTTAGATAAATAAATATATATTCTAATCAAAAACCAAGTATCTCAATAAAAAATATATTATATAATAAGGAGGAATTGAAACAATTTTTCGAACGATGGAAACTGTTATTCAGGAGGTCTCTTCTATAAATAAAATTTACGGATAATTAATTTTTCCTAATTACGAAATACGACACTTTTCATTATCTTGTAAATTTTATGAATCTTGAATTTACAAGAAAATATATATATATATTAAGTACTGTAATTTTAATAAAACTAAAGTAATTTTAATGGGGTTTGCCTAGAAATGTTGGGGAAACTTCTAAGATCAAGAATATATAATCAAAAAATTAATTAATTTACATACATTTTTGTATTCAATGATTTTTTGTATTATAAGCGAAAATGGCAATTTTTATAGATTCGGGTAGGAACCTTCTTTATTTTTTCAAAATAAAATTTGATACTCCTGTAATATAAAGATGAATATTCAACGAACAGAATGTATATAGTGAGAAGGTATAAAAGTATCCAGGTATAAAGTATTTTATAAATGAAAACAGGTATAATAATGCACAAGATGCAGATGATTAATTTATAATTTTAAGATATAATTTTTTGCATACCTTTCTCCAATAAAAATATGTAAAAATTAATTTATTACCTTTTATTTATTATTTACAACCTTGACTCTCCAAAAATTAAAAAAAATTCTGATTAAATATTTTTTTTTCGCGATTCAGTGCAGTGCAGAGCAGCAGAGTCGCGCGGATGCGGAACACATACTTAGTTTACCAATTTTTTCCGGACAGATCATTGCTCGGACGAAAAGAACGAAACAGACCTTTTTTATTGAAATACACTTCCCCTACACGGTGGTGTTTTTTATTTTTCTCTACCTTCCTGCCAGCGCGAAATATTAAAGAATTTCGAAAAAAGAAAGTTTTTTGATTTTTCTTTTAATTTGGGAAATCGATAGACTCGTAAACTTTTTTTTATATTAATCTACATACTTTAAGGGACTTATAAAAAAAATCTGCCGTATTGGTAATTACTTGTACTTTTGGTCTAAAATTGCCCCTACCGACTGGCTTATTAAGTACAAGCGACTAAATTAAACCCTTAACAATTCTTATATTCGACAAGAAGAAATACAGAATTTATAGAATGTCTAATTTTTTTATTTTGTTTCAGGTAACTACAAGAGATATATTAACGAATCAAAGTAAGTTTTACTAATAACCATGTCAAATAAGTATAACGAATCGGCCAATAAAACACAAAATGGTAACTATTCATTGAAATTTATTAGATCGCCATCAATATAGGCTTCTACCGAAATAATATACTCACCCTAACGAGTTTATTTTTAAACTCGTTTTCAGGATGTGGTAATTTAAGTTTTGGAAAGGGAAAAAATCTTCCGAAGCCATATTAGGGAGCATGAAAAGACTGGTCGATTACTTTTTGGCCAGAAATTCGTTCACAATAATAAAGCTGTTTCATATCATGGTGCCGCATGAGGCTCAGATAATATTCCTTATTTATTGTCCCACCTTCTAGCAAGAATTCCGCGATAATCGAAAAGAAAAAACTGCCAGCATAACAATCGCTTTTGATTAGCATCTACATATTTTTTTTCTGGTTTGGCTCAGTTGAAAGGCGCCATTCCGAAGCTTGTTGACTGGATGGTATGTCAAACTCGTAATTCAATGACTCATTACCAGTTACAATGCGCTCAATGGACGTGGTTTCGGAATTTACTCGTTCTAGGATAAGTTCAGCAGCGCGATTGAGGTTTTGCCGGCCAAAACGTGGCAAATCTTCCACTACATCTAAATAACAAAGTTCGGTAAAAAGAGGCCAGTTGTGTTAACTTATCGAGAAAATAATTTTCAAATTCTCTTTTTACAGGCTATTGATTTCCCGTACTCTCCAAATAGATATTGCCTGATGTTAATTTCAACCTACAAATACAACTTTCAAACTTCAAGTCCCATAATTTAAATTCATATTTAAAAAGTGCAATCCAGATAGCGTATATATGAATTTTATTTAATTTTTATAACCCCCTTATGTGGTATACCACGCAATTTCGTTTTCCGTTTGTCTTCCACAATTCGGGTTCATTCGTGTTCCTTAGTGGCATGAGCTTCGCATAATGTCCTTTACCTTTTTTGTTAGTTTTCCCCTTCAGAATACTTCCTCCGGGAAATACATTTTCATTATTTAGTACTTTTGGGCCAGCCATTGTATAAATTTATTGAATACTTAAGTACAAAGAGTATGTAAGATGTTTTTAAATGTAAACAACAAATAGTGGATTTTGTTAATACATTTGTTGTTTCGTGCAAACTACGAAGATATATTGAAACATTCTTAGCCTGTACCAAACAAAATTTCAATGTCAAAATATTTTATTACATTGATCACCAAGGGTATTAAGCATATCTTCGTTAATCTGCTTACCTCTTAACCCTTTTAAATACAGGTAGGTACTTGATGATAGCTCGATACTCCAATTTTTCGTTTTTCAAAATTTCGGTGAAAATTTTTTTTACTTTTAATTTATTGCGTAACTCTGGTTTACTTTTTTGACGTAAACTTCACACTGACATTTCTAATGAGTTATTGTTCGTTGCTTTGGTAAGGCAATATTTTGTTTATGCATGGAACTGGTCTAGGCTAACTAGATATCAATACATCCTCGTATACTACGCTTATCGGTAGTTTTTTTCTATATCTAGTTACTTTTAACTCTTTCTATCTTCGGATATAATTTTAAATCAGCTGAATACACTCAAAACGATTTAAAATATTCTTTTCGATAGCTGACTTCAGTGAGGGACTGTCTATTATATCTTATTTCACATCGTGAGACGTATTTTTATATTTTCAACTTTTTGACATCGTCTCTATATACTCGGAACTCAAGCAGTTAGAAAGTTGATGTTCACGAAAGTTGTTTCTCGGGACATATAAACTTCTCTGTAAGTGAACATTTAAAGGAAACTTCAGGATCTTTCTTTATATAAAACATATTTATATTTAAAAAATATATCCAGTATTATGATGTATAGATAATTCGTATTTCGAGCCAAGGTTTTATGGTAGGTTATTCCCAGATGAATTCTTTTCACAAAAGTTGCTCCAACCAATAAGGTTATCAGTAGCATAAAATTTTTGAACGCTATAATATCTAGTTCAGGCATGACCAACGTGCGGCATGCGAGCCTTTGTCATTAGGCCCCTGAGCTAATTTAGATTTTCTAAAATAAAAATGGAAATAGGTTTGAAAAATGTTTGTTTTTGAAGGGCTCAAATTTTGTAGTGGCGGCCCCAGTAGGTAACTAAGATGATCGTCTGTAAGGCGAGACCTTTCTTTGCTCTTGATGCACTTCATTCCTGAAAATATTTGCTCGTACAAATATGGTGACCCAAACATTGAAAAAAATCGTTTTGCCAGTTTTTTATTTCGGAAAAACTTTCCACGGCAAGATTTTTATAAAATTTGGGCAAGTCTCTCACGACATTCATGACTTGGTTCACTTCGAGTATTTTAAAACACAAAGCCTGCTGGTGAATGATGCAATAAACAGGTAACGACAGCTCCAAGTTTTGGATTACCTCCCCTGCGCATAACCGTGCGTTTATGACCATATTTGGTAATGTTTGATATTTTTGGGGTTATGGCTTTGCATAAATAAAAAATGGCACGCAATCTTGAAAAGGTTGGTTATGCCTGACTAGTTCCTGTACACTAATTTAACAAAAAAGTGTATTAATAGGTGCTGTTAACAATCGATATATTTTAACGCACGAGCAAAGAGATCACAACACGTAGTTGCGTAAGAAGAACTCACCTGTAGTTACCGTCGTATGCGCCAGCCTGTTGTCAAAACCAGCACCATATTGTAAAATTGACTTTCGACTCAAATCAGTAGCGTAACGTTTTCACATTTTGTAGGTTAACACAAAATTAGAATATTAAAAATGTATTTATTATATCAAACATATTTGGGAATTCTTTCAAGCCTTTCGAGATATTTTCACATACAATAGGCACTGTTATATGAAAATACTGTATCGTTAGAATATGTATACTTTCAATTAACGATTGGCGATGTTCGATGAAATCGTCTGTAACGCCAGTGGCATGAAACGATCGTTACGAGGCGACATAGATAAATAAGAAAGAATAAATACAGTTCATTACAATATTGCCCGGAACTGTTAACAAGTTGTGAAATTAACAAGTGGATATCTGTCGAACAGAGGGAACAACTAACTTGCGCGCCTTTCAAATACTTCAGTGGTATATTTTTAAATGAAAACAGTATCTACCGTAGAGACAATCAAGAGACGGCCAAGTACATGAGCATTATTGTTTGATTGGTAAATAAAATAGTCCTGCTAGCTCTGTTCTTGTTTATCTCATAAGTTTAGGGCATGTCACATATTTGTCTTATTTTCGCAAAGTAAGCGCAGTAGGAGCATGGCATTTTTGATACAACATGAAACCTTAGAAAACAAAGTTTGTTTCATGTTCTAAGCGGTAAAAGTGACGTGATAAATTCTTCATCCGCTTCATATCGCTTGTAGAAGCATTGCAGAGGATACAATAATAATATTACACATAGAGTAACATAAAAGTATACAAAGCAAACTAGTCACAGATATTTAATAATATTAAAACAAGCAGAACAAAAATAATTCATATGCACCCTCTTTTTGTACTTTTCAATAAACTATATTTTTTTAGTTTTGTGTTTTTTTTAATGAAAGAAATGAAAAAACAAAACAAAAATAAATGAGAGGGCTTACGCGCGGTTTTTCAAATTTTCTGAGAAGCGCGAGCGCCATCTCCACTCACTGTATAGTCCAGTGGACCAATTCATTATTGGAGAACAAAAACTTCACATGTACTTGGCCGTCTCTGGTTGTCTCTGGTATTACACAAACCTCTTTTCGAAGAGAGTGAGAGTTTATAAGTTGTATTGTCGTTTTATGGATATTTTTTGAAAAAGTTTTTGTAGTGAAGGATATTTATTGTTCAAGACTTTTCTAATTATCTGTAATATTAATATATTATGCTACAACCAATAGATGAGCCTAACAAAGGTTTTATTTATGACATTTTATGAAAAGTTTATAATTCATTAAAATACAGTTTAAGTGAAAACTAGGTGGAACCTTTACCATAAAAATAATTAATTGTCCTGTAAAATAGTTCGAGCGAGGTTTGTAGCCATTTAAGTTTCAGGGTACTTTTAATTTTTCATTGGAGGACTTCGCTCTTCAAACTTGTATACTCATAAACCTTAATATACCCAAAGGTGTTAGGAAGTTTTGTTTAATACCTTAATAAGGTTATTACATAAACGGTTTAGTCTACTTTATACAAATGTTCTTTTTTCCAGGATATTACGTTATCCCATTTTCTTCTAGGCCTGCATCTAGATATTGTTTGTATTGATTTGACTTGTCTGGAGTGTCTCATTCTTACAAAATGTCCAAACCACATTCAGTTTTGACTTTCTATACCTAATGTCTATGATAGGCTCGACCTCTAATTTCTTTCTAACTACATCATTTTTCACTATACTCTTTTGGTAATGCCCTTTATACTCCGTAGGAATTTAATTTCGATTACTTGTATTTTGCTCCTTTGTTGTTCTGTGAGTACCCAAGTTTCACAGCCATAGAGTATGCTCGGATTGGTTTTGTCCTGTCGACACTTTCTTCTATACAATAGTATACTTTAGTTGCACTTTCCAACCTGCTGTTAATTTCTGCCTGAAAGTTATCCATTTGTTCTTTTTCCTTATTGCTTAGACTAACAACAGTTTAACTAACCTCAAACTTACCTGTGAATATTGCACTATAAAATGAAATTGATTAAATGTAACAGTAAAAGGATCAGTGTCAACTGTTTGAAGCTTCCCAAACTACTCCTCATGTGAATATTTTTCGAGATATTCGACTGTCAAAACGTCGTTGTCCTGTATAAATAAAGTTAAATGTTCTTTTTTATCAAAACACTCTAAAATTAGAGATAATTTAACTTTCATTTAAACTTGGTTTTCCAGAATATTTATTGGGGACATCTCACTTATACAGAAATGACAATAAATGTTCAAAATGCACATTTTTCCTCTGGAATGATATTTTTCCAGATGACTTGATTGCTTCCTGAATAACGCTTTTTAACCCAACATGCCATTTAGCATTAATTAAAATGATGATGTATATATAGTTAAATTAAATGGAAACATTGGAGCTTATTTTAAAGGATTAAGATATATTAACGAATATTCAATCGTTAGTTCCAATGTAGGTCATCCCTTTCATACTAACAACTATCATTGTTTCCAGTTTTATTTCATATGGTAATTTATTTATTTAAATTTTATGTGAATGTTTGTAAAACTAGTCGTTTTAAATTAAATTAACCAAATCTACCTTGCAGTTCTACATAACCAAACTGAAGGTAAACTCGCACTATGGTGCTTTGTCATCCATATATACTAAATTTCCGTAGGAACAAACCATCTTAAAGTATGTCCCAATGGAGTTGATAGCACGGATCGGGGGTTCGGACCATAAAGTAGTTGTAAACCATAGGCGCGACGGAACTACCTACCCCGTTACCAACCTATACAGGTTACCCTATACAAGTACCTGTATAGAATAAAATTTGAAATAATTAGTATTCGGCAGCTAGCAAGTAACGTCTATACGTCTAATTAAGAAGCTTCAAGTTCAAGTTTTTCTCCAATTCCTATTCAACGAGTTAGCAAAAGTGCATATTCTTTGCGGGAAAAAAACATTAATCCTGAACGTTCATGCTCTTGTGCACCAAAACCTCAGAAGTTCTGTTCGCGACATAATTACGAACTGTGCCAATATGATAGGGGTAGGAGAATCAACGATTTATAGATTTTTACGCGAGAGAAAATGCCGGAACCTCGGTGAACCTATTCCTCACCCGGGAAAGAAACCATTAGAAATTGACGACGATGTTAAAAACAGTGTTCGTAGAATAGTGCATGGTATGTAATTCTCAAAAGAAATACCAACTTTGGACAAGATTGTGCAAGCCGCCCAGAATGACGAAAACCTGCCAC
Source organism: Lochmaea capreae (assembly GCA_949126875.1). NCBI lineage: Eukaryota > Metazoa > Arthropoda > Insecta > Coleoptera > Chrysomelidae > Lochmaea > Lochmaea capreae. The sequence continues at coordinate 10,480,499 of OX421402.1, read as the reverse complement.
AACTAGCAAGAACTAGAGTATGGAGAATTCTTCATGGAATGTACTTTCGGTGGGAAAAACAGACAAAAAATATTTTCTTATTGATAGGCCGAATATTGTTTGCTGGAGACGAGAATACTTAAGGTCAATCCGAAAATATCACAACGAATCTAAGAATATTTTCTATTTGGATGAAACCTGGCTAAATGAAGGACACACCGTGTCGAAAGTCTGGCAAGATAAAAATATACTGAATTCCTGACAAGCTGTCATGGAGGGTTGGTCAACAGGATTAAGACTTCTCTCTGGAAAGAGACGCAGGCTTATTATAACCCATATAGGAAGTGAAAACGGATGTTTGGATCAAGGATTATTGGAATTTCAATCTAATTCAAGCAAAGACTACGACGAAGAAATGACGGCTGACGTTTTTGAGGAATATTTCCAACAAATGATTGAATACATTCCCCAGAATTTAGTTATTGTTAGTTATTCATTCTCGGTTAGTAGAGAAGTTTCCCACAAGTTCATGGAAAAAGCGGCGATAATTGAGTGGTTGCAGTGTAAAGCCTTAAATTTCGATGATACATTGGTGAAAAAGGAACTTTTGCAAATTGTTAGACAGCGTAAGGCAAAGTTTAAAAAATTTATAATCGACGAGATGGCAAAAGGTAGAGGTATTATTGTACATCGCTTACCCCATTACCATTGTGAGCTGAACCCAATAGAGTTTATATGGGCACAAGTCAAAGGTTATGTTGCCAGGAGCAACAAAACTTTTAAACTTCAAGAAGTACGGCAACTTTTGATGGATTCATTGGCGAATGTGACTGCCGAAAATTGGCAAAGCGCCATAAAACATCTGATAGCTGAGGAGGGGAAAATGTGGGACCTTGACGACTTAATCGACGAAAGTACTGAGATCGAACCGTTCATTATTAAGGATTTTCAGATTTTTCTGATGAAGAATTTAGTTAATAATGCTGTATATATTATAGTTAAAGTATGTATGTAAGTATGTGTAAATCTCAGTGCACAATTACTTTGTATTTTCATTATAATATTAATTATAATAAACGTTAAACAAAAATCATAAATAACCCTCTTCTACGACTATGGACCCTTTGGTTCACTGCGTATGCTTCATTTGCATTTTATTACCTATTGTTATTTGACCGGTTACCGGGTGGTCTGGTCACAATTTCTTTCTTCTTAGTCTAGATACATTGTAATACATAAATGAGAGACATTTTTGAGACACCCGATCTTCGTTTTCCGTTTATTATAGGCGTTCTGTGGTATCAACTCCTTTGAAACGAAAAAAAAGTGCAATTGCTCTTTTCCTAATAAACTATACAACGGACTATGAGGTATTTTGTTCTTTGTGATTATTCAAACTATTATTTCTTTGAACTATTTCTATGATTTCAAATGCATCCAGCATTCTACTGTTAGATACATTTTTTAACTAAACTTATTGAGTGATTACAATCTGAAAATATCCAGTAACAACTTAAGATAGTAGTGTGAACAGTGCCAACGGTTACAGAATTCCCAACTTAGTTGATTACTATATTATAATAAATACGTGCATTTAAAAAATTTAGTTTTGAAGTTTTGATTTGTTGAAATTTCGGTTAAATCGATAATCTGTTACTACAATTCGTGTAGATGAATGTGTCTTTGGAACAGTTCCAATGTAGGAAGAGCATAATTTTGGCACGACATTGATTTAGGATTTCAACTGAAATATTTCAAAGTGAAAACAGTAAGGACTTATCATTACATACCACGTATAGATAAGCGAGTTTATTGAATAAAACGAAATTGTTTCCTTTTAAAATTATGCATCTGGCGCTTTTAAATATTTGAATATATCATTGGCTTTTCTACAAAATATTAAAAAATTTAAAGTGTTTGTACATTCATTTAAAATATTTTTATTGAAGAAATTTTATGTGTCCATATAACAAAATTTTTGAGACATAATATATGGTATATTTCGTAGAAAGTTCTTTAATTAATTAGTGGTTTTTTCTATTCACTTAATAGTTTACAACAAAATATATGAAAGGACGAACTGCTGGGAGTTTATACTTGATTATATGCTATCCATATTATCGGCCTCTCCAAGTTTCCAAATTGTGTTTAACACATTTTAAGGTCTTAGAGTTGAAAATCTAATAAATTTCAACCTCCAATCAGGATACAGTAATTCAATTTCGTGCTTCTGGAATATATTAACAGACAATTTATATATTTTTTGTTGACAAAACGTTTGTGTCATGAAGTCATAGAACAACAAAAAGGAGTTATGCAGACATGACCAAACTTTTCAAGATTGCGTGCCATTTTTGATTTAAGCAAAACCCCAAAAATCAACGTTTTTCAAATATTACCAAATATGGTCATAAACGCTCGGTCGTGCGGTCGGGACACGGGGGAGTGGGACGCGAGGCTTGCAATCATAGAAAACATTACCATTTATGGTAATGTTTGTCGCGTTTTGCTGCTGACATTTGTGATACAGCGAAATTCACTATAACTGAAGAGCTTGCATCTTTACAAAGCATGAAAGACCGCACATCAGTAGATGAGCTTTTTGAAGAAGTTGGAATATTCTTAGCGGTCTAACAACAGATGGCGCACCAAGCATGATTGGTTCAAGAAATGGAATAGTGACTAAAATTTTGCACCAAACGGAAATACAATACTTGGACCTGCCATTAACTGTTCATTACATCATTCACCAGCAGGCTTTGTGTTGTAAAATACTCTAAATAAAACATGTCATGAATGTCGTGAGACATATTGTGAACTTCATTCGTTCCTGTGGTTTGAATTATCGGTAATTTTTGTAAGAAATCGGCAGTTAATTTTCCGATGTTCTTTACCACAACCAGGTACGCTGGCTAAGTCGAGCCCAAGTATTATCACGCTTTTTTTGGCCCTTTTTTCGAGATTGAGATACCATGAACTTTCTGATGCATCGTGGCTTTTTGACACTCACTGCAATGATTTTAAATTGAAGTTACAGACTCAATGCAATTTCATACTTGAACTTTTAAATGACGTGTCTGCTTTTGAGCTAAAATTATATCTATTTACCAAACTTCAATTGCTGTAAAAAATGGAAGAAAAGCATCCTACAGAATTCTCAACAGTAAAATTTTTGTACTAGATGGAAAAACTGAAATTTTAGTTTCAAACTGGTTTTCAAAAACTTAAAAAGCAAAGTGTGTTGTTTCGATTGATGAAACTACAGTTCGGGAAAATTTTCAAATGGAAATTATGGAATTAAAAACCAATACTTATCTCAAAGACTTGTACGGAAAAAACCGAAAAAACTTGCCCAACTTTTATAAAAATCTTGCTGATGAGAGTTTTTCTGAACAAACATTTTCAAGAATGAAGTGCATCAAGCGCAAAGAAAGGTCTCGCCTTACATACGATCATCTTCATTACCTACTGAGGACCGTCACTACAAAATTTGAACCAGATATTAAAACCGGATATTAAGAAGCCATACAAAAACATTCGCATTCATTTCACCATACTCTAATTATGTAATTTTCAAAATAAAACCTTTTTCATTTTTTATTTTAGACATTCTAAATTAGCTCAGGAGTCATGTCTGAGTTACAGGATATAAAGCTGCTAATATTTTTTCTAAATCATTGAGATCAACCATGGAATTTCACATAATCTGACCAAAGAAGTTACATGATTTGTATATATATTGTATACCTCTATAAAATTTAATTTGTAAAAAAATACGTCAATTGTGATATAAACAAATGTCAGTTTGAAAGAAATTTTTTTTACATAGCTATCAGGGGGAAAGGATGGAAATTGAATGTGGGTAGTGATGGTGATTATTATTGGATGGATAGAGAGATATTTTTTGACAGGAAAGAATAATTAGAAATAAAATGAAAAATTAAAATAACCGATTGAATATTAAAAAAAATATATTGTACTGGAAAATAGAAAGAAAATTATGCAAATCATATAAAAATTGGGGACCAAAATTATATTACAAAGGACGTATTTGGCGAATTTGAAGAATTGATAGCATTCAGAACAGGAAAGTACAATTTCAATTATTTAAATTTGAACAAATACTAGAAAAAACATTTGGAAATAATAATAATATAAAATAACTTTTTAAAGACCGGAGTAACATTGAAATTTGTCAAATACTTTAGACCGGAATAAAAAAAAATATTTAATATTTAATAAAAATTATTTAAATATATATATAAATATTTAAAAAAAATAAAAGTAATAATCGATTTAGAAAGTTAAAGTCTGTAACGTTTAATTGAACTGTTAAAATAAATATTTGAAAATGAATTGAATTAAAAAAATAAAAAATAATTTGAACGTTGAACCCAAAACCCTGAGATAAGAATTTTTGTAATAAATTATCAATTAAATTAAATAAATAATAAAATTAATATATAATTAAGTAAAAATTGATAGAACAAAAGTTAATCATAAACTAATAGACCAATTAAAATTAAAATGAATATGATATACATAATTGTTTGTGGATTAGGCTGAATTTTATCTATAATTGGCAAATTTGACTGTGTTTTAATGCATTAAAACATAATTTTTCCGTCAAAACTACATGGTTTTAAAGCAAAAATTTCAATAAACAGATATAAAGTTAAAAATATCGTGTCGATTGATTCAGTTTTTACAGTCTTTACCTGATACTTGGGAAAAATAAATTTCTGCAACATTTATTTCGAAATTACACGTGAATATCCTCTGACGAAAGAATTTAGCTTAGTAAGTAGGGACTATACATCAATTTTGTTGAGATAAATGTGTTTTGTTTAGGGCTGTTAGAAGGACAGCGCAGCGTAATACCTAATGGAATAACGAAACATATTACAAAATAAAAACAAAAGTATAAAAAGTTTCGTAATATCACTGACAGTTTTGTGTTATTTTTTATCAACATCATTTATTTAATTTATCTCTCCAAGTAGGATTTTTTTTTCTGAGCAGGATTCGTCGGTTTATCACATCCGAGTTCCCAATACAATTCACTTAAAAGGCAAGCAAAAGAATATGTATACAGACATTTACGAACTTTTTACGTGATTCCGATGCAGATCTGGACCATATTTCAGAATAGAAAAGTCGGTATGCTCTAACATGTCACATTTTCCTTATAGTCTTTATCGGACTCATCACTATTCAAAGCTGATATTTTTAAGAGTAAGAAAATAATATCTTGAGTAGGCATTGCAATGCCTACCGAAGACACAATTGTGCTGCTCCAAGTATTTCCAAGCATATATGAAATTCGAAAACATTATTAATATTCTCCTCAAGAAGTTCGTAGCGAATGGATAAATTGGAAGCATATGGAATATGGACATTTTTTTATATCAACGTACAGGATAATCTTGGCTTTAAGGATACCATGATATGAGGATCAGATCCAGGGACTCGTTGCAAATTACGAAGGGGTTACGTATGCTAACTAGTTATTCATTCACAATAATGTTATTCCTGTTTTTACATACATTGTAATTTATTTTTCATGGTTATTTTTCAATTTCAATATGGAGGATTATCAGATTATCTGGGGCCACGGTAGTTCAAATTATTTCAGGAAAGCTATAAGATCTGTAGAAACAGAAAACAATTTTTCTGAGGGAAATCTGTCAAATATTTCTCTCTCTATCCTATGTTTGTTATTGTACAGTTCAAAAATCGATGGCTTCGTACATTAATATAATGAATATGTATTCATAAAAGTTTCAGCATTAATTAATTTTTCCAATGAACGCCTTCGTCTTATTGATGAAAATATTACATCAACTTAATAATCAGATACCCGTTAAAATATTGAACGCAGATTCGTATTATTAATAAATGAAAGCGTTGATCTATATCTATGATTTACAAATTATTACAATGATGGAAGAGTTCTTTGTTTCAATAAAACAATAGTTAATAATCGCCGTTCACTCATATAAAATTTTTTCAGTGCAAATACATAAGTACTACAAAACGAACTGTACTGTAATAGATCCTCAAAATTTTTGCCATTTTGGACAATACAGGTTATATTCTATTTTCAAACGATTTGTCTACATGATGAGGTTTTATAGACGCGAAAGCATTCAAACTTGATTTCGTCTATAGTGGTATGAAGTGTAGCATAATATACAATATTCTTAATATAAACCCAATTAAAGAAGTCCAGCCCTGGTGACTTCGGACGTTTAGTTGGAGGTTTTCCAGAAGGATCAAAGAGTCATATTTTAGGAGATTTAACAAAATTCTTCCGTTCCAATGTCCGTCAAAAAATAAGAGCCCATAACATATTTGCCGATAATTCCTGCCCAAACGTTAACACTCAGTGCTGGCATCAACAGTACGGAATTTTATTTGTTTTTATTTACTGTGGGAAGTAGATTTTTATGTAAACAATACCTACACACATAAACGAAATCCGGATCTTCTCCAACTTTGTCCTAAGTCCGTGAACAAAAATTCAACGACTTATCATAATCATGGTGTTGTTGATAGTGATACGGATGGTAACGGTTGAGTACTTTACTCACTGATCAAACTGATTCCTGATTCATTCAAATTTTGTTTAGTACAGATATTAGCGTTCTCCGTAACAGACAGCCGCATTTAAAATTCATTGACGTAGTCATTTGTAACTGGATTCGTTCTAATTACCTTTTGGTATGCAACGTCACCAGTAGCACAGAATCTATTCAACAGACTTCATTTTTTGGGTGTTCTCTGTCGGGGTACTTTTGAGTATACACTCTAGCTAGAAGCTAAGAAACAAACATTTCTCAATGGAAAATATTATGTCATCAATTATTTCGCCAACTCATCTTATATCACTTATTCCTAGAAATCTCTGATACAGCACTTTTCATCTTATCCTTTTTTTATTAAAGTACATAATTATAAATTCATTCCATTGTTAGCTTTTTTAGTAAAAGAACTAGATTTCATTTAATTAAATGAATGAATATATTCATGCTAGTTGCTCGTTTAGCATCTAATAATAATTAAAAATATAATTGGGTGACGCAAGTTAAGAAATAGTTATTTACCAAAGTTCAATTTTTTAAGTATGTATATGTATGATGGGGTAACATTCACTGAGACCTAAAAGATCTATTGTACACCCATACTTCTACTTAGTTCCTGAGGATTGTCTCAGAGGCTAGTAGCTTCTTTAGTCTTATTTCCCTGAGGAATTTTAGGATATCTGCAGGTTTCAACTTAGGCCCCTCTTCTACCCAATAATCTCCTAGGTGCTGTGCCCTAGGATTCTGAATTTCGATGCAATTCGCAAGTTTGTGGATGGAGGCTTCTCCTTCTATGTCACAGAATCTAAATTCTTCTTACTCCACTATTTTGAGCTTTTTCAGGTGCCCGTTCAGGCGGCAATGTCCCGTTAAGACTCTTAGTGCAGTTTTACCTACTTTGACTTTTGCATTCATTTGATCTCAACGGGTTGTAGTCACCCATTGGAATCTTTGATTGTCTAACCCCTACTAGATCTTTCCAATAGTCAGATCTCTTTTCTTCGGCTTTGCCTATTTCTTCCAATATTACATTGGGGCTGATACCGCAAAAGGGTCTCTCAGTCCCCCTCTTTGCTAGTCCATCTGTCATTTCATTTTCTTCTATTCCTAGTTCATTGAGTATGCCTAGGCATTCCCACGCCATTTTGGAACTGATTACACAAGAGATCAGTGCTTTAATGACTGCTTGACTATCCGTCATTATGATAATATTTTGCCTTCTATATCCTTTTGTCAATATTGTACTGGGCACACCTTCTTATGGCGTGAATTTCCGCTTGAAAGATACTTGTGGTTTTTCACAAGCTTTCAGAGTGTTTGGTTCCTGGACCGTACACTCCTATCCCAGTTCCTTCTATTGCTTTTGAGCCGTCTTTGTACCATTGAATGGCATTCTTTCCAAGTCTGGTAATGGTATTTGGATCCCATTTTTGATTTCTAAGAAGTGAGGAGGTGGTTTTTTTTCAATGATTCCCTCTCTACTCAGTCTGTATCTCGTTCTCACTTTCCACTTTTTAAATAAAAAAATAAAGTTTATAAAAGTGTAAAAATAGAATGTAGACTAAATAAAAGTTACAAAACCTACCAAATAAACCAAAAAATAGGAAAAGATAACAAAAAACTTTGACATACACTGTTCTTTTATTAGAAAATCATGTGAAACGTCAAATTAATCAAGGGACAAGGTGAAAAACTTCAAAAATCGTGACGTTATGAATTTTCCGTCTTTGGGCTGCTAAACAGTACTTTCCGCCCTATTTTTGTTGATCATATGATTGATTTTCTGGTAAGGTAGGCGGAAAAAGATTTTTTGGGTCTATAAAAAGTGTAATAGACCGGAAAAAGATTTTTTGGGTCTATAAAAAGTGTAATAGACACAATAATTGCAGTGTATTTTTAAAGTATTTGTATTAATACATTCGAAAAATTGTTATTTTTGGTTTTAATTCAACGTTAGTCTGCTCGGAAAATCCTTCGTACTCTTTTATTACTTATTTAATCTATCAAAGTAATATAATAACCCGTTTATAATTAAACAGGGTACAGTATTAATGAAATATAAGCCAATTAATTTTGAGCTGTAATTTTCGTTCATTAATTATTTCTTGAAATTACTGAACAAAATCTATTCGCTTCTGATTTATTACTATCAACTAACGAGTCGTTGAAATCAATGCTTTCGAAATTGAGTTAATATTACAAAAGTTTTACTGACCACAACTTATTGTTTTCGCGTTTCAGTTTAGACACCTGACTATAAACTGTAATCTAATCAAAATTTCACAATTCTGTATATTTTAATAATTTTAATAGAGCGATATGATAAATTCTCTCACTTTATTCGCGAGATGTATATAAATTATTGTTTTTGATGCTAAAAAGCAATATCTCTTTATGGAGTAGGTACAGGTTATTGGTTATTTCCCATAATTCCATTTGTATATGAAAACATAAAGATAACATACCTTGGGTAAAATAGAAGCTTTATAGCTCATAAAATTTTTATAAGCTTATGCTAACCTTCACCTATCCTGAATAGATAATTTAAATTGAATATGAATACTTGCCTAGTTATTAACTGAAGATATAGTTGGGAAGTAAATTTGCACCGATTCACAATTTGTCCGCGAGATAAAGAAATCTGTAAGCAGAAGCAGAACCGGTTTCAGACAAATTTTTCATTATTGTAGGATCCCGATGCACTAGCGATTTCTGTACTTTTTCCCGATGAATAGCAGTTTTACCGATAACTGTAATAATGGATTTTTTTGAAACTTTTGCCAATTATGTATTCATTCAGCAGCTCCATGCGTTGACCTATTATTTTCTTGTTTCAGTTGCCTGTGAATATTTTGTATCATTTTTTACGTAGATAGCGACTAGAACATATTAAATTTATTTCTGTCCATGTTCTCACGTCGATTTTTCATTTTAAATTACCGTATTTTAAAATAATAATCTAATATACAGGGTGCATTACTTTCGAGTAATGACGTCACCGTAATTTTTTTTAAATGGAACACCCCCATTTTGTCTCAATTCTCGGATAACTCTAGCTGAGCTGATTCCAAAAATGTGTCACATGTTGATTCCAATTGGTACAGGGTGGACAAAAATACAATAATTTTGTGTGTGCTCATAAAGTAATCCTGGAGGTTTTGGTAAGAGGTTATGGTTTCAACAGGATGGTGCACCTTCACATTATGCTGTAGATGTTAGAAGGTGCCTAGATGAAATTTTTCCGAACAGGTGGATTGGTAGACGTGGACCTATTGAATGGCCAGTGAGGTCACCAGATTTCAATCCTTTAGACTATTTTATGTGGGGCCATCTGAAGAATGTTGTGTATCAAACGAAACCAGCAAATATTCAAGAATTAAAAGAGAGAATTCGGACAGCAATAAACAATATTTCTCAAGACAGAATAAACAAGGTTCAACAAGAATTTGTACACCGTTTGGGTTACTGTCAAATACAGCAAGGGCTGCAGTTCGAACATTTGTAAAGTCATGTATTTTATCATATTCTGTTCGCTAGAAAATAAGTATTTTTGATAATATTGTTAATATAACTAATAAAGAATGTTACGCGTTACTTTATGAGCACACACAAAACTATTGTATTTTTGTTCATCCTGTACCAATTGGAATCAACATGTGATACATTTTTGGAATCAGCTCAGCTAGAGTAATCCGAAAATTGAGACAAAATGGGGGTGTTCCATTTAAAAATAATGACGGTGACGTCATTACTCGAAAGTAATTCACCCTGTATATTAGAATATTATTTTAAAATACGGTAAATTAAAATAAAAAATCGACTTGTTTCAGGATTATTTCTTAAAATGGCCTGTTTACCTAAAAGTGAATTTCAAAAAAACATTGTATTATGTGTAAAATTTTTAATTTAAAATATTGCAAAGCGCTTTCGGCTTTTACGCCATCATCAGTGCGATACATGCAAGTAAGTAATGAAATTGTTGTAATTATATAAAATAAGGAAATATTAAGAATTTCTTACTCGTCAAGTATATATACAAGAGTCCAAAATAAATCGACAACACAATCATAAAAACTTTTTAAAAACTACATTAAATTTAAAAAATTATTTAAAAAAATTTCCCCCATTTAGGGTAAACTGTAGTTAACTTTTTAACATTTCCAATTATAAACTTCTAACAAATACACGTGTTTGTATAACGGAAATTAAATTGACAGTGAGTCCATTAAGACTGACCAACAACAAAACTAAAATGAAATATGACATTTGACAATGTAGTTAAAACATAGAACTCAAATTATCCAAAGCGAGCACAGAACTAACATTAATCATTAAGTATAGATGTAAATATCCTTACACCAAGATGTAAATTTCTAAAATATCAATTGTAATAATCTGAAATTGAGAACCAGTTTTCCAGAACCAATATGAACAGAAAAAGATTAAAGGTCTAATGAGAACCCATTGCTAAATATCAATCAAAAAGAACAGAAACTTACACATGAGTAAAAAGACATTCCAAAAACAAACAAATTAATTAAATTTCAAATCTGTAAATTTCATGGAGTGCAGAAATCGAAAATTTTTCAAATTAAAACAAGGAATCATGTAATCTGGTAATTTATCAAAACAAACAAAATATCATCTAAACTGCGAAATAAGATTTGATTTAAAGTCTATTACTCAAATCTCATTCACAAACCTAGAAAAATATTATGGGTCTAATGAGAACCCGTTAACTAATCCAATTCAAAACAGATAAATAAATTGTTTATAAAGAGAAACTCCAAAACCAATAACCCTTCCCAAAATGAAGTCTATAACAAACAAAATCAAACAAAAATTAAAAAATAAAACACTTTAACAATAAAAATCTAATAATCTAAAGAAAAACTTATCAAACAATAGTCAAGTTATGTGATTAAGCAAATTCCAAACCAATATAAAAGTCATTCTCCTTGAGAAAAATCTGATTAGAGTCTAATGAGAACCCATTAATCAAATCTCTTCCCAACCGGAACCAGATTAAGGGTCTAATGAGAACCCATTGCCAAATCCAATTCCAACAAATAACTAAAATAAAAGTCCAGAAATTCTCCAATCCAACAACCAGCCAGTCATTAATTTTGTGAAATTAAACAAATAGCAAGTGAAATAAATGAACATTAAACTAAAATGTATGGTATCAGTCTGAAAAAGTTGTGGATCAATATAAGTAGAGTCCGTTTCAATAAGGAAGAAGCCACCTGAAGTTGGCGTACCGACCTGCGCATAAGTCAAAATCTGTCGAGCGATCGTTCCATGCCATTGGCGTTACAAGCGATGTTTCATGCCGACAGCAATTAAATTGTTGACATTTGAGGTTGTGTTTGAAACAATCATTTACTGTCGAATATTTTTCATTTTTGAATATTTTAAGACGTTCTGCTGTTTTATTTGTGAGTGCTGTGTGTTTTATTTGATCTAAAACTAAAACCGACAGATTTTTAAAAACGTTGCAACTTTTATGCAGTCTGAAGCTGAACATGGAATCCAAATTCCTTTAAAAAATCATCGGTAAGTCAAATAAGAAAGTATAATAATCCAATATATTACTCAAGGCATTCAGATTGTTATAAAATATATGGAAGAGTATACATTACTTCAAAAATAATTGAATTCTGCTAATAATTCATATAGTCTGCGGCACTTAGCAGTTATTTATACGGTTCTAATACTTCTAATTTTGTGTTACCCTACAAAATGTGAAAACGTTACGCTACTGATTTAGATTAAAATATAAATTTTTAAATATGGCGCTGGTTTTGACATCAAGGTCGCGCATCGACTGCAACTTCAGGTGGCTTCTTCCTTATTGAAACTGACTCTATCAATATCATAGAGAGAACTTTCTTGGAACTACTACTTTAATCTTTTAAACGTCTATGTAAAGGAACATAAGATCTATTTAATTGTCTACAAGTTTAAGGGTTTTTTTGTCTTTTCGGCTTTTTAATCCTCAAAGAGACCTTGCCGCACACTGTTATTTTATTGTGAAACAGCGCAAACTAATTTTAATCACAACTATACTCGCATCAGTTTTGTAAACTATTAACAAAAAAATTGTTGATTTACTAGAACGAGAAAAGTTCCATGTAAAAAACAAATTTTAATGGTTAATAAATTACCTATGAAAAATGTTCGTAGTTTGGGAATAGCAAAGAATACGTACAAATTAGATTTAAAAACTCTTCTGTTATCATGCAGCCATGAAATGCAATTTAAGAGTACATCGTTGAATCATGTATGCAAAAGGATCTTTTCGTTTCTGTCTTTTATTCTAAAAGAGAGCAGCTGGTCATTCGAATGAATATCTCAAACTCGCAGGATAATCTGAAAACTTTTTAGAGATCCTAGAACACGCTAAAAAATGGACAATTGAGACCCACTCTTTGCCAATTCACTTCCTCCTTATTCAATTATGGAACATTCATGGAAAGTGATACCTATTAGGAAAATGTATACTTACCCGACTCGAGTTTCCTATAAAAAGGGACTACTCTAGTGTCATTTATTCTTTTTATAGATCAGTTCTCAGTTCTTTCACTTGGAAATCAAAAAAATTTCCTCACTACCATAACAAAAAAGACAATTATTCTCTTCTGTAAGGGGAAAATCATATTGTCAATACAATTACGCTGTAGCTGAAGCAATATTATACTGTGAGAACGTTTAGGTTCGAGTAAATTCAATATTTTTCTGTCTAAACACTTGCATTGGTCCATTCTTATTTTCAATTGCGCATCGTACTCTATCATTGGATGTACGAATGACGTCACCACTTTCGCGTACATGACATCATTGTTATTTTTTAAATAAAACCACATATGTTTCTCTACATTTTTGAATTCCACAACAATAGACGATTACAAAAATGGACAATACTTATAGTCTAAGGTATTGGTTTGTGTATCAGGAATATTCAATTATAAAAATTTATTGATGTGACAATAACCAAGACGGTTTCTAAATTCCTTTAATACTTTATTCAATGTTTCCCGGTGAGTCATTCTCACCTCTTTTAAATCTTCGATATTCTCAGGCCTATTGAAGTACATTTTAGATTTAAGATAACCCTAAATCAAGGGGGGCTACATCAGGATATCTTTCTGGCTACTCTTTAAATCATCTTCTACCAATCTACCTGTTGGGAAAAATAGTATCTAAATAATCACGCACATCAGCGCATAATCTGGAGGTACGCCGTCCTGTTGAAACCTTATCAAATTACTATTAGGCATGTGTGGATTTTGATTAACTGGATATAACGTGGCAATTCCTGAAATAATATCATTTTGTAGCTTTTCTAAATATTTTTCAGCAGTCAATTTTCTTCTATAAAAAATTAACTTTTTCAGGATACTAAGTGTGGGCCTCCATCCTCCAATGAGGATTAGTGTCTGACCAGTGTCTACAGTTTTGCCTATTGCCTTATGTACCATTTCAATAAAATGTTGCTTCATCTGAAAATATACTATTCTCTACAAATTGTGGATCATTATTACTCGCTTCATCATCACTTCACAAAATTCCATCCTTCGATGTTTTTCGTCACGATTTGTCTACTGGATATGTGTGGATTTTCTTAAACAGTTAGAAGCAAATCCAACTGTTCGTCACCACCAATTGCAGGACGACCTTTATAAATTATCTCTCACGTTATCAAATTCTCTAAATTTTCTTTCTATATACTGTGGATTGACGAATAGAATAATATTTATCATTCCACAATTCACAAACTTCTCGCTGGGTTCGGGACTTGTCACCATACCCACACGTACATTATTAAAATTCCATTTCTTAATTTTTCGCTTAAACGTACCATTATTGAGAAATTTAACAACTAGGTAATCGACAATGCAGTACTTATTGTATTGAAAGAGGTGATGTGATTCGTACATCCAATGATAGAGTACAATGCACGATTGAAAATAAAAATGTATCTATTATAATAGCTTTGAACAAAAAAGTATTGAATTTATTCCAACCTAAACGTGTAAGACATGACGCCCAGTTTTCAAAAAAATATATATCTTAACGTTGTTTGTTCAAGTTTTTAAAATCATGAAAAATCTTTCATAAGAAGAAACAATAAAATTTGAGACTTTAACGGCGTAAGTACTGGTCTAAGTTCCATATTATTTGGCCTTTTTCCATTAGAATGCATTTCGTTCAAAGAAATTAGTGACTTACTTTCAAAAGTTAACTTGGAACTACTCAGTGTTAGCTTAATTGATAATGAGGTTTCGTTTAAAAATTTTAGAGAAGTTCGGAAACACGATTTTAGTTGATAAAACAAGACGTTTCCAAGAGAAAATAACGTAATTGAATTATAGTACAATACGATTAGTTCATTAGAATGAAGCTTTAATCTAAAAATATATAGTAATAAAAAATATGGGGTGTATTTGAATGAAATGAAGACATTTGAAGAGTAAATGAAAAGCAACCTCTCAGCTAAACGTAATCAGAGCTAATGAAGAGCTGCAAACCCTAAATTTTAATGCTAACCACCTTCTTTTGTTACTCTGAATTTAATAAACGAAAAATATGAAGCATTTTACCCCTTACCATTCAACAAATGAGACAGCAATTAAGCATTCTTTCACTTTTTAGAAAAAGTGCAAACATCGTACAAACATAATTAAGGATAATTGACTAAATTAAGGCTTGCACATCGAATCCCAAAACAATTATGGTGAGTCTGTTCAGTTTTAATAATAAAATATTGGGAGTATCCTGCAGCTACCCTTTTAGAGGGTTACATATGCATAACGATACCAAAATTGTCCTTAATTGGCAAATGTAGACCCATCTTTAAAGGGGAATAACAGAAGTCACGACATTTCTATTCATGTGCATTGAAAATAAACTCGTAAAGTTTGTTTCAGGATTTCAGTCTTTCACATAAAGCAAAATCAGAGGTGTATCAAATCTAGTTGATACTGGATATATAGTATATTGTGCAATTAGTGCAAAAAATACTGGCGGCAGTATAATTGAAGATGGTGATGTTTCGAGAGAATTGCATTTTGAAGACGTCGAAGGAATTTAACAAATCAAGTCTGCTCATTCACCTGGTTGATATTTCAAATGAAAAATGTAAACCTGGACTGCTATAACTGGGATTTTACCTTCATTAATATTTAACAATATTATTGTAAATTGCTTAAAATAAGGGTCAGGTAGTACCTATTATTCATAAACATTATTTAATATTATGGTAATTTGAAAAAAGATTGACAATTAAAAAAATATATAGTGTATTTTTCCAAACCCATAAACAACTGCAATCGTATAAATCAAATTTGTTCGGAACAATATAGGAGCCGGTCAGTAAAAATATTGTAATTTGCAAAACAACGCTTTTCTAGAAAATATTCAACATTCAAAGAATTAAACTACGACGGTTTAATGCCAATTGTGGTCGGTCCGTACAATCATTTTCTATTTTTTAAAAGATAGTTTTTTTCTTTTTTGTTTGCACATCTCCCAAGTGCCACGATAAGTTTGTCGAACAATCTATATTTATTATTCTTACTGACAATTGACTTATGTAAACATTAATTTTATATATCTTTTTTCTTAACTTCATTTTTCTTTTCATCTTATAGTGTAGATGTTTATTCACGCCTCAGAACTCCCTGCTCTGATGGTACTTAAATATAGAATTTTATTTTATATCTCGTAGCCATCCGTGTACGACGCCCGTGTTAAACTGTGAGTAAAGGGTGTAAAGTCATTTACATTTGTTCCATACTCAGTTATTTTCAACCTGCAATCCCGTTAAATTTGCCTAATCTCCGTTGCGCGTTGACTTTCTTTTAATTTGACCTAACTTCATTTAAGTTCCATTGTTTAATATCACTATGGTTTCCGTGATACTATCGCTTCTATGCTGTATGTGTGCTTACTTGGTTTATTTCAATTTACATACTACGAGCACATCTACAACTGCTGCCAAATTAATTCTTGTAGAACTGTTAGGTTGACATTAAGTTATACGCATTTATCCAAGAGTTCGGAGTACAATTTTGTGATCGATATCAATTTTAATCTAAGTTATACTGCTCCAAACATAAATATACCAAAATTACGTACTTTTCAACTTCAATATTACCAAATCAAATTACCTTATCTAAACGAGAATGTAGAATATCAATGGAGAGGTATACTTCGTTCCAAGATACTTCGTTTTAACTTATGCCAGCATGCAAGTAGTCGTTAATCCGATAACAACAGCAGAGTATCGTACCCGTTTCTTCGAAAGTCGAAAAGATAGTGCCTAAGGCCCATTCTATACGGACTGTTTAAACGCGGTAGTTTGAACGTCTTGAAAACGCCAAGTGACTGGGGACATGGTAAGGAATACGGAGTGTCTATACAGGCTTTTTCACGGCCTTGTTTGGACGCTTCAACAGAAGTGTGGGAAGTCTCACTGCTTCAAAAGCGCTCGTATAGACAAACAAGCAGTACGTATAGAATGGGCCTTACACATTGGCCTTCAATGAGCGGTCTGGCAGCACCCAGACTGCCCGTATACAGTGGCACGCGTTCTACTGCCCGTAAACCGCTTTTAATGGTTCGTGTAGTTGACAAAAAACGGCGCGGTTCCGGCGTATAAACTGACGCGTTTAAACAGTCCGTATAGAATGGACCTAACAGTATGATTATTTTACAACTGATATATTTGGCTGAGGAAACAATATTTGAGACTCATTTTCAGAGATAGATCTGAAAACGATTCACCCACATTAAACTCAAGAATTATACAGTTAATTACAAAATTATTGAAAAGTGATATTCCTGTTGATAGCTCGAAAAATTCAATTCAGCATATTATTAAGTATGTTTCAACAGTTTAATTTATTCAATCCCAATTAATAAGTTGAAGGGTTTTGGAAAAATTAGTGATTTTTTTATAAAATAAATTTATTATCTAAATTTGACCTACTTCGGATCTGTTACTGTTTACTGTACAATGAAGGATTTATAAATTTTTATTACCAAATCCCTAAGGGCAAATGCCGAATCAATGAAATATTGTGAAATGTTCTTTACAAAGAAAAATGGCTCGCATAAAATTTGCATAAATTTAAGATTATTTTCTAAAATGGTCATTACCCGTATAAGTATCTTAAATGTCCTGAACTTACATTTAAGAGGATTAGTAGTTGAGCTATTGAATATGTAGATTTCTAATATTATCTGAAAGTATTAAATAGAACCTTGGCTACTTTCTTCTTCCATAAAATGATAAAATGTACATTCCTTTTATAACACACAATTTTGCCGATGATGCCACCACCCCCAAGTTGGGTCCCTACCATGAATAGCATGTTTATGCGAAAAGTTACGTGAACGTACTCTTTTATTTTCTGAATTTATCGAATTTATTCCATAGTTAAATTGTTGCCATTTTCCGAATAGTTCTCTCCATTTTTTGTCGTCCAATTTAACGCTTGTGTGGGGTTTGTTGCTGCAGTGACATTAATTTAATATGTAGATATAAAATATAAAATATTTGCATTAAAATAAAATCGAATAATTTATGCAACAAATTAGATGAAAAAGTCATAAAAATTAGCACTGAGTATAGTTTGCTAAAATTTGTGTTAAATCTGAAAAAAAAATCAACTATAAAGTAAAACGAATCAGGTGTTTTAATTTCTCTTTCATTCCTTAATGTGTGAGATATTATCAATTTTATGTCAACTAATATTCGACATTATAAGTGTTGACGATAGAGACAAAAAATTTTTGTTATATAGTTTATTCGTAAATGCGGCTAATTAATAAATCTTCGTGACCCTTGCAAAATCAATACAGGTTGAACCATCCAAGTAATATTAAAATATTATTGTGAACATTAATTTTTTTTTCGGGCAGGTAGCTTCACCGCGTGTCAGGACGAGTTTAGAGTAATTTCTAAGGACAAGAGATTAAAAATGTTGTTATTACAGTAGTCAGTGACGTGGGCTGAGAATGAAATAAACGTTTTAAATAAATCTGAATTGTATAACTAACTAACTTGTATTTAGCCACACATTCTTAACTCATATTAAGTACGCCTATGGAATTTGATCAATTGATTGATTTATTGCTCGGCCGGATTTATCAATAAACTATAATAAAAGTAAAAAATATTGCCATGGGAGTTTCTCAACACGTTACTTTATTGATTTGTTCAAATCATGTACAATTCGACCAAATTCATTTCAGCCATGAGATTCGGATGCGCGTAGATCACGCGTACGACAATGTCGGCAGCTACCAGTCCTAAGCAGAACGTTGCACTGTAAATATCCATTTGAACTGATAGTGGTACAGTCCGCGTAGGAATTTTAATATCGAATTTAAGTCACTAAAACACACGATTTTGTGTGCACAAAGTCGTGAACTAGTACAAATAGTGCACAGTTAATAACTAAAATGGAATTGATTGCCAAATTCTCAGATTTTATTTAGGAAATTATTTAACTAACTAAACTTCTTCCGCCTAGTGTACATGCGCTTATTCCGCGGGACTGAGATATCTCCCTCTCGCTTCTTTGTTTGCGCATCTCAGAGTTGACATGAATTTGGTCGACTTGTACTGTATAGCGTTCCAAATAAACTCCAAAAATTTTAACGTGATTTGGATCCCATTAACAGTTTACGGAAAATGACTAACCAGTTTTAATGGAAAATCCTTTTCTGTTTACCTAGAAAAAACAAAGCATCCTCTTTTTCACGTTTCAAAGATTTAACTCTTTTTATTCACATTTCCGTAAAAACCATTTTCAAACAGGATTTTAAATATAACATGGACATAAAAACATCGAAAAGCATTTTGTTTTATACAAAATGGTTTATGTTACGATGTAATTTGCGGATACGAGGTATTTCATTTTTCAATATCTTCAAAAGATTCATGAGTTAGAATATAAAGTATATTGATATTTAGAAAACCATTTAAACAACTTTATGGCGTCTCATAAATTATATGCAGTCAAAGTGTGAAAACATTTGTTATGCTTGTATATCATCAGTATGCATGCACAAATTACCAGAACCCTTTCCCTTTCATCAAAGTCCTACCCTTAACCAACCACGTATATCCCAAATAAATGTCGACCATCCCTTCAGACGAGGGTATTATATTTCTATTCATTCGGTATTTTAGGCAAGTCAACTAATTTTACTTTTTATTACTGACTCTAAAGGGTAGAAAATGAAAATGAGGGATAACGAGTATGTGTTTTGCAGTACTGTTATAAACCTTTTAGGCACCCCAAAAAGTAACCATTATGTATATCAAAGCTAATTTGAATTTAATAAATCAAAAAGTGACTGGATTATGTATTGTTTACTCAATTCGGAAAATATACGAGTTTAAAAAAGTTGTTTTTTCTCGAAAAATATGTATTTATTCATCCCAATAATATCTATTTTCTTATCTTCAAAGTAACCCCCTTCCGATCTAGTTCACTTTTGCAAGCACTTTTTTCAATTCTCGAGTAATTGAGATATTGGATTGTTGGTATAACCTGCAGCTTTTATAACGCGGCATAACATGATTCCCTGGAAAATTTCAGAATATGAAAGATATCTTCCCAAATATTACGTAAACCACTTCTCAACGACAATCCAAAACATAAACATCAAAGCGTAACCTTTTTATCTGTCTAAAACAAACTAAAATTACAAAATGGCTAAAACATATCTTGAGCACATGTGTACAACTATAACAACCATAGAAAACCGAAAATCAAATGTACTTAGCCCCGGAATTGGAAAGTCACCTTTTTTAACAGTGTTACAGTTCGAACAACAGCTTCGATCACATACAAAATATGCATTGAAATGTAATGAATAAAGTGCTAGATAGTAGCTACTTTTGTCAAGTACCCTTTTCACAGTGCTAATACAGGGTGTCCCAAATAAGAGTGACTGATTTTAAACATAAATGCCCAGCTTATTAATTGCTCCAAACAGATGGAGTTTTCACTAATTTATCAAAGAGGTTTTTTTAGGCTTGGCTGGCATTTCATCTCATCAACACAGGGTGTTTTACTAATGTTGGTCAAATTCAAAGGTGAAAATATGTATTATTTTAAATGGAACACCCTATAATTTTTGATCTCATTCGAAAGAGCAATCATTCTCCTTTCCAAAAATGTATAGTTTTCTATCTTCTGTTTCATTAACAACAAAGATATTCGAAGTTTCATGTAGTAGTACATTTTTAATTAGTAGTTTTATATGAACGTATTTTGATGCCTAAAATCAACTCATGCTGTGACCGTTTGACGCATAACAACAAAATCAGCAATTTTGACAATAGTAATTTTGTTAAGTCATATAAGTCGGTTTCGAAATGATCTATACAGTGAGTGAAAAAGCTCAAACTGTAATAATTTATGCAGAAACGAAAACAATAATTCAAACAAGGAGGATATTCAGAAGGAAATTTATGAAAAATCCGCCCTAAGTGAATATAATTAAAAAATGGTATGTACAATTTATCGAAACTGGTTGCATTGCACACTTAACAAAACCAAGAAATAATGATGGTCTTTTAAACAAGTTGATGTCAATTAATGAAGTACTACATGATAACGATCATAAAATTTCAATTAGAAAAATTGCTGGAATTTTAGAGCTTAGCAAGAGTGACGTTCAAAGATGTCTAAACATTTTAAAACTAACTCCATACAAAATTCAGACTTATCAAAAATTGTACGAGTCAGATTACGAGTAATGGTATGTGAGACTTTACTTGACTTATTAAGAAACGAACCCAATTCATTATTAATTATGTCTGATGAAGCAACGTTTCACATTAATGGCATGTGTAACAAACATAATTGTGGAATATGGGGTTCTCAAAAACCAATTTCTTTTAATGAATTTCAGAGAGATAGTCCAAAAGTAAACGTTTGGTGTGCATTATCTCGGCGAAAAATCTATGGTCCTTTTTTCTTTTCGGAACCAACAGTGACGGTTACTAATTACTCGGATATGTTGGAAACTTTTTTTTATCCGCAACTAGTTCAAGATGGAATTAGCGACGACGTTTACTTTCAACAAGACGGTGCAACACCACATTATTCGTTAATAGCACGAGATTCATTAAAAACGTTTTTTAATGATATCTGGATAGGTCGAGCTGGACCGATTGAATGGGCACCGCGGTCTCCTGAAATAACTGTCCCAGATTTTTTTATCTGGGGATATGTGAAGGATAGGTGCTATAACCTAACCAGCATCGATACATACACAAAACGTTTGAAGTACGTTACCAACTGACAAAAGTTATGTCCAGAATACATACCTCACTGTACGAAGTACGTACACAGTACATTTTTGGAATGTACATTTTCCACAATGCAGTATGTCCAAATTACGTACAGGAATTACGTACAATAGACATACACATATACAGCTTATTAACAGTATGTATGTACATAAAACGTTTGTATTTTGTCTTGTTTGTATCAACCAGAAATACTGTACAGTTGTCACAAACTATGTTGGTCCACTGTACGTACACATAATTACTAATTTTGAATATAAAATTTCAGAGATCTATTTTATATTTGTTTAATTATTACACTGTAAACTGTAATATTACTTTAACATGCCGGAGAAAATGTCTACCAATAAGGATAATCGTAACGGCGTCACATATCTATTAAAATAAATGATCAACATACTACAACAACAAAAAGTTATCGATCAGAGTCCTAAGAGAAATTAAACTGTTGACAAAGAACAATTAATTCTTGCTTCTACACTGCTGTCGCCTGAAGGTATAGCATCCAGTCAGCTCTCTGTCGGTGTAGTCTTCGCGTCCTTATAGCGCGCCATCTATGCGCGGGGCAATTCATACGATTTTCTGCTCTGCTTCCTTAGCCTCTGTATACACGTACCTACGTACACAAAGTACGTTAAAAGTTGTCTTAAGTACGTACTTACTGCTTATTGTATAGTACGTACAACCAATGTCCTTTACTGTACGTACTTATTTTATACATATTTCGTTTACTATGGGACAAGAACGTAACGACTTAAAAAGAGTCTAAAATGTACGTACACTGGACATATTTTGCTGTTTGGGAATCCTATGCCTAACAATTTAGCAGAATTAAAAAATAATATCAGGAACATTATTGAAAACATTCCGCAAGAAATGTTAGAAAATTCATTTGAAAATTTAAAATTTCGCTTACAGTTATGCACATGTTATTGTAACTTTTTTGTTCTTCGTTCTTTATATGTATTGAATAATGTTATTATGTTTTCTTACTAAATAAACTGTTTGTCAGATTTGTTGGCAATTATTTACGTAATTAAAAATGCATACTACATGAAACCGACTTAAATGATTTTTTTATGCGTCAAACGGTCACAGTATGAGTTGATTTTAGGCATCAAAATACGTTCATATAAAACTACTCATTAAAAATGTACTACTACATGAAACCTCGAATATATTTGTTGTTAATGAAACAAAAGATAGAAAACTATATATTTTTGGAAAGGAGAATGATTGCTCTTTCGAATTAGATCAAAAATTATAGGGTATTTAAAATAATACATTTTTCCCCTTTGAATTTGACCAACATTAGTAAAACACCCTGTGTTGATGAGATGAAATGCCAGTCAAGCCTAAAAAAATCTCTTTGATAAACTAGTGAAAACCCCATCTCTTTGGAGCAATTAATAAGCTGGGCATTTATGTTTAAAATAAGTCACTCTTATTTGGGACACCCTGTATTATTAGGGAAGTTCTGATGTTTTGGATTCATATTAATTGTTTCCCCCTTATTCAGTCAACTGTGATATGAAATTTGGAATTTTGTTTTGAATATTGCCTAGAATTAAATTTGGTGTGGATCATAGAAAAATGAATATAAGAGAGCTGATAAACATGTAGAATTATGTGGCATAAAGTGATCACTAGTTCCTACCTAGGCTACAGGCGAGAACTATCGCTTAAGGTGAGGGCTTTTTGAATTATTAACTTTCAGGATACTCATAATGTTATACAATATTTGAAATTGATTGATTTTGCACTTTAATAGTATTTGTTTTTTCTTCTTGAAATACTCAGAAATAACATTATTGTGCTAAATCATTCAGCTGCAAATATTGTATCAGTAAATGACAGTAGGAAAATAAAAAAAAAACCTTTGCAAGTGAGAAAGTATTAGTAATTCAAAATATTTCATGAAATGAAATATTTTTTAAAATAACTTCATACAAAAACAATCTATCTGGAGGCGTCCTGAAGCACACACATATAGAGCAAGCACAGAAATACAATGTTCAAAATATTAAATAATTAAAGCTTTTTTTGACTTAAAGTATATTTTATTGGCAGAGGAACATAAAATATAGATAATAACTACTACATCCTAAATCATATTAATATTTAATATTACCTACATTATGTACCTTTGGGTAATCATCATTCTTACCTGAAAAAGAAAACAATAAAATGAAAGGAACAATAAAACTTTTATTATTCTATGAAAACCCAACCTCAAATATATAAAATAAGAAAATCGACTTTTTTAACTTACCTTTGATAAATGATGATGAATCATGTGATAATAAAAATAGTTAATGCACAGAAAGGCCAAAAAGAGTCAACAAAATAGAAATGAATAAATTGAAAAATTGCAACGACAATCATCAAATGTAAATAATGTTGACAATGACAAGTTTTGTAGAGGGAGACGGGGTCTGTTAGTTCAGTTAGTTGCTGTGAAGCGCCCTGCGCTACAGGCTACGCAAAAACGTTATTGCAGCTCTTTCCATATGTTTTAAAACCTCTCTTATTATCTCTCTATAGTGTGGGTGAAGCTATTATTCGTATGATAGGGTCGTCTAGATAGGGAACACTAACTCATATTTAGGTCGATACAAGGGCACCTCCATACAAAGAGTTTACTGAACAAGGTAGACAAGGAACTCTCAACCAGGCTATTGAAACTGGGTAAGAGACATTTGAAGACAGTTACCGACCTGGTGACTGGACACTGCACCCTGATGAGACATCTGCACAAAATGGGCAAAGCTAGTGAACCTTTGTGCAGGAAATGTGATCTTCATGATGAAACACCTACTCACATACTCTGCTTCTGCGAGAACTTACATGGACTCAGACGGAAGCACTTTGGAGAGGAAACTCTACAACCATTACAACTACTCCAGTCAAACTAGTGGCCTACATAGAAGAGACAAAGCTTCTGGAATGGAAGTAGATATCATGGGAAATGGTACAAAGATTCAGTTCAAGTGCCTGGGCTGATGAGCACTACCCAACCGAATGAATGAATGAAATGAATGAAGGGTCGTCTTCAGAGAGAAGTTGCGTACGTTTTCCAAATCAGTGAAAGTTTCATTTGGCGGCTTCTCTGTAGATATCGAGCTACTAGAAACATGAGAAGAAGACCTAGAAGTGGACTACCAAGAGTTCCATCCCCCCACAAGATCGTTGACCTGAACCTTTGTCGGATCATACAACAGAGTCTTTTGAATGTAACTAGAAACTGTAAACTACAAACGTATTGCGAGTAACAAACGTTTACAGAAAAGAAAATTAAAACATTTAATTTATAATATGTCAACACTTGGTGTCCATATATCGTAATTTGTTAAACCACCATCTCCCAATACATGAACTTCCTTAACTTTTTAATTAGCTAACAAAACACCGTCACCCTAAGTAAACAAAACCGATTATGTTCTTCGATTAATTTTCCTATACGTAGAAAAGCATAACAATTCCCCTAGCGCTGCAACCTTTTTTTTTCAAATGTTCGTTTCTGAATTAAAATGTCCATCTAATATTGATCGATTCGCTTCGTGAATACAAGGTGATCTACGAATATTTGGTTTATTGATATAAATAATGGTATGAAGTGTTAACCAATATTTCTGTAAAGAGACAAAAATAAAAACAGTGGATATATTTTTTTAAATGTCGAAGCATCCCAGAGATGTTTGAATGAAATTAACTCCAACCAAATGAAAAGCCAGTTATGAATTCAGTATTCTTTGATCTCAGAGTTGAACATAAAATTCTTTGATTTAAATGTGGAAAAAGAATAGTTTTAACAGTATTTTGGCGAAATTGTCTGACAATTGGTATTTACAAAACGAGAAATGAAGTTATCAATAAAAACTAAAAGTTGATTTGTCAAGACAATCTACGTTTTTCCACAGATCGATACATAGGTCTGTCTCCTGGTTCCTTCGAGATATTGCTAATGAAATAAATCACACAGATTAATATCTTTTCTGTGACAACTTTGAACAATGGAAGGTGACAAATAAACACTCGACTATATATTGGGGCGATAGATGTTGGAAATAAGTCGCAAAGA
Source organism: Lochmaea capreae (assembly GCA_949126875.1). Taxonomy (NCBI): domain Eukaryota; kingdom Metazoa; phylum Arthropoda; class Insecta; order Coleoptera; family Chrysomelidae; genus Lochmaea; species Lochmaea capreae. The sequence goes on along the minus strand of OX421402.1, from coordinate 10,454,518 downwards.
ATAGAATTATGCCTCCTGCTCAACTGGTCTTTGTTACTGACAGTTACCAAATGTATTTTCTGTCTCTTCTAGTTAACTTACCAAAGAAAAGAGAAACGAAGGCCATTTGATTTTTATTTATTACGTCTATTAAATTCCCGTACCTTTTGCGGACTAGCAAAAAATATCGAAGGTTTGTTTTACTAACCCGGGCGATTTTTCTAATTTATTTCTATGGCACGGGAATTGCGATCCCTATTGGAATTGTGTGAACTGCGCATAGAAAAACTAAATGATGTTAATTTTTTGGGAAATCAAACCACAACCTTTTTTATATTTTCAATTCAACGTAAAATTGTTTGTTTTCTTTAAAAATTTGTATCTTTTGTAAATATCGAGAATTGATAAGCTAATCATTTAAAAAAAAAATGTCTAGCCTTCAGTTTACCCCAGAGGGTGCTTAGAGTTTACGGTACATAAATATTGTTTCATTCCACCCAGTATAAGAAATTGTCAAATTTATTTTTACGAAAATTCAATATGCTTGTGATAATTTCAATTTCAAGATTTTTTCTAAATCAAAAATTAGCAAAATTTTCTTAAGTAAATTACAGAAAATATTCAATTTTGCACGTGTTAATCTCATTTTTCTTACTCGTAAATTCATCAAACGTCAGGTGTTACTAATTCTCGAATTATAACTAGTATTAGAAATTTACTCCAATTATAAATAGTTCACTGATAAAAACACACACTCACACATACCTGTTTTATGAGTTTTTCGGGGAGTTTTTGCTGTTTGAATCAACACTAGGTCAAACAGAAATGTCAGTTTGTTTTGTGTTTCTGTGGCTCTCGTCACAACATTAATATTTGAACGAACTTTTATGCTGGGTGTTCAGGGTCTGTTGAAATTTACAAATCGGCAATATTTGATGTTTCAAAGTTTATAATTTTTTTTCCTACTTGATAAGAACGCTTTTAATAGCTTCACCTTTATATGGATATATATGTTTGTATTTTTTTACGAAGTAAGCTGGAACGACCCAAAAAATATTTGCAAAAAAGGTGTATTTATTTCATTATAATGGAGAGACCACAACTACATTTTGAGCAGGAAGGGGTTGTCCGTATGGGAGAGTATTACCTCTCCTGGACTATCCTCATATACAAATTTTGAAAAGACATGCATTGCCTAAGGTACGTCGTCGTCGTCGTATTTTTCACAAAGAAGAAGGATTGAAGTCCCAGTTCTTTTAGAGAAGAAATTCCAATTGTACAAAAGGCAAAATACTTGGAGAGTCATATTTGACATAGAATCTGCACCTACAGAAAATAATCCAAAAAGTACGAAATCCTTTACCTGTGCAGAAGTATGTGCGGGAAAAACTGTAAACTGCAACCAAAAATTACCATCTGGCTTTATATACCGGTAGACTCGATCTATCCAAAGGCATGCTTGCTGAACCTACTGACACTTCATCAGTGGTATGAATAAAAATGGAGCATTTACTCGAAGTAGGTGCTTAGTAGTAAAAGCATCTACTCATAGTAAAAGGTCAGAGTAAAAGCAAAACCTTCAACTCATATGAATAATGAAATGCTTTTACTCCGGAGCATCTGCTTTGTTTGAAGGTAGAAAATCATCCATTATTAGATAGCAAAAGATTCATTTATTGTTAAAAATACAATTCTAAATGTGAAAATCTTCTGCTACTCCAGTTTGAAATCCGGGATCGGCAATGTATCTAAAAACAATAATAGTAACTTTCAGAGAACGCAGGATGGTACTTACTATGTACTGAGTTATTTTTAGGCTAATCTTGATAGAACATAAAAAAGAACTCAACAGCCTGTATATCCACAGGGGACTTATATTCGGCTATTCTACATTAATGAGAAAACTAAATACATAACATAACTCCCGGTATAACCTTTAAATAACAACACAAGCCTTTCATATTAAACTACATACCTACCTTAAAAATATTTTAATTTTGTGTACAGAACTTAACGCCCCGCCCCTATTCTCCATGCTTTCTCCCAAAAAGTAGGAAGCCATCCATTCTACATTTTCCTCACGAAATCTGTACAGTTTTTTAAAATCTTCCGGTCTTGTTACCCTTTTTTCTTTACAGAATTTCGTTTTCTATTAGGTATTTGCATAAAAGCGGCCATAATATAATTAAACTTCCATCAATGAACTTCGAAATTAAAACTGAAGTCTACTCGAGGGCTACCTTCACTTTATTGACGCATTTGCTTCACATATGTAGTAAAAGGTTAGTTTTATTCATATTAAATGGAGCGTCTACTCTGTTGATCTAGCAAATGCTGCTTTTACTTCAGGGATAAGCTTTTGCTCCAAGTAAAAGGTTTTCCTTCAATTTTTATTTATATAAAAGTGAGTAAATGCCACTTTTCGCTACAGTAAAAGCATTACCTTCAGTTTATTCATACCACTTCATGTCTACAAACAAGGCGAAGCCAAATCAGACACAAATAGATTGAAAAGATGGCAAGCGCCATTAGGCAGACTACACTGTAAGACGTATGAAGAGCTATACGAAGAGTAAGATAAATATTTATCGTGGCAAAAAGCAATTGCAGAATTTGTATAAAAAAGCACTTCCCATAATGATGGAATAAGGCGCCGGGAATCAGAGGCCAAAGAGTTCATCAAAGAACCTTTGTCAAAATACACGGAGTACCTACTAAGCCAGAATCCTGACTTGACCCAGGATCCTGACTTGGCTCCTGATAGGGCACTGTAGACTCAACAAACACGAAAAACATTGGATTGGCAAACACTAATCATGTAGGATTGGCCAAGAGTAGACGAGGACACTTCAGTACACATAATATAGTGCTTCTGTTTTCAACGATTGGGGAAGAAAAACCCCAAATCTCCCAATATGGATGAATTAAGCTCTGGTGTATGGAATCTAGTGATGAGGACGGGTCTAGACAAGGAACTAATGCAAAATTCTTAGTGGAGAGGCTCCTATAAGTACTAGTATTAATCGTAATATTAGAAGACCGCTTTTTGCCAGCCTAAACCACAGATTAGCGGTTCTAAATGGTATTTGGTTATCCAACCAAGATCATACAAAGTACGAGTATAACAGAATCTTTAACCAAAATTTTCATTGACTTCAAAATGTCAGGTTAAATTAAAATCCTGTACATTTACCAAGGACCGATGACAATGCAATAATTTAATGAGGTTGTTTCTATATCCTGACCAGGATCAATAGGATTCACGATTAATTTATTTAATTCATGTGTGTATGTACCTATGTAGCGGAATCTCGTAATGTAATTTTCATCGACTTCAAAACGTCGATTAGACTACTGAATTTAAACTCCTTTAAAATCTAAAAATAAATAGTGGTGTAAAAAATTTGCTTTCATAGCAGATCCAAGCAAGATGACACTGATGTCACTAAAAAGAGCGATTGGAAGTACATGGGACTGAAACCGGCAGTGGTACATTGGCTGTGCACAACGGTTGTAAGACCCATGATAATATACAGGGCACTCGTCTGGTGGCCTAAGGTTAACCAGAAACAGGCAATCCTAGAGCTAACCAGAATCCAGAAACTGGCGGGTCAGTGCATCACTGGAGCACAAAGAAGTACTCCGACAGCAACCATGGAAATAATTCTAAACCTCCCACCAATTCACCTAATCGTGAAAGCGGAGGCTAGAATTGGGGCATATCGTCTCCAGTTAAACAATAACTGGAACCCTCACCCTAATTTTATCAATATAATCACAAATCCCATACTAACTATGGGTACTTATTATATGACGCTGACCACATCACTAGAAAAACCCTTTAACATCGAAATTGATTGGAAATGAGAATTCAAGAAAACACCCAAACAAGAAATAGTTTGGTTCACTGACGGTTCCAAAACGGACACTGGCACTGGCGCTGGAATATACGGTCAATCCCCCAGATGTGACATTAGTCATTCACTGGGAATAAATACCACTATATTCCAAGCAGAAATCTACGCAATTGATTCATATCTGAGAGAAAACATAAAAAAGGGATACAGCAGTAAAAACATTCTTATCTGCTCAGACAGGCAAGCGTCAATCAAAGCACTTAATAGTAGTACAATAAAATCCAAACTTGTCTGGGAATGCTTAGAAAACTTCAAAAAACTCAGTGCCACAAATAAGGTAACCGTGAAATGGGTGCCAGGTCACAAGGGTATTGAAGGGAATGAAAAAGCAGACGCCCTAGCACGAGAAGGATCGGCACCGGCTACACGGGCCCTGAGCCGGCAACCGGTGTAACAAAGGCTTCGGTAAGAACCTCATTAAACCAGTGGGTCACAAACAACACCTTAAATACTGGCAAACAATTCCGAAGCTCAAACACAGTAAACTGATGGTTAAACAACCCATACCAAAACTTACTGAAGAAATCCTAAAGTTAAATAGGAGAGATGTCAGGTTGGTAACCGGCCTTATGACCGGACATTGCGGCCTGAGAAAACACCTTCGCACAATGGGGATCTTCCAAGAAGAACCTATATGTAGATTATGTGGCGAGGAGGACAAAACAGCCACCCATATAATTTTCGAACGTGAGGCTCTACGTTGGTGGAGGTATAGACAGATAGGGCCGGGCGACCCTGTATCCAACCTCACCAAAAGAGATACTGTGAAGAGACTTATAGATCTCATCAAGGTCACAAATCTTATCACGGACTAGCAGACAAACAGGACTATACAATAAGCCAACGGCTGCAGTGTTTGGGGCCCACTAACCCGGCCTGTTTCGTCTGATTACCAACCAACCAACCAACCAACCAGCAGATCCAGCTGGAAGGTTAAAAATGTTTTCCAATTAGTAAGATATTATCCAACAGCAATCGAAAGTAGATAAAATTAAATAATTGTCAAACAGTAGATAATTGTAAGTATAGTGATTTTTTATATATATTTTTGAACTTGCCCAATAGACCAATGAAATAATATGACAATAATTGATATCGAGCACACCACCATGTTTGTATATTTTTTTTAATTACATTAATATTATTTCAATCTCTCTGTATCGCCTTAGTTGACTTTCTACCGCTGTTGGATACCATCCTACCAATTGAAAACTATTTTTTACTTCTTAGATCTGCCACAAAACCGCATTTTAGGGTTTTTAAACCATTATCTTTTATTGACAATTAAAAGAGTTAAAACAATCTACGACTAGTTTAATCGAAATAAAATGCAAAATCCAATGGAAATTACTAAGAAGCTTTTTAATCCATCTTGTAAAAAAGTCCTTTTCAACAAACTCCCTAAAATGGATTTTTGATGCTTTTTTACGGCGAATTCATAATATAATGATTTACCAATTTTAACTTTATTTGATGTCAATACTCAAAGAGTATCATTTTAACATAAAACAAAAAAATTTATGAAATGAATAATTTTCCAGCCTGGAACTGTGTTGATTATAAAATTTAAAGTGTACACTGCAAAAAGGTATGATTTTCAAAACAATGCAAAGCTTAGTAAAAGTATGGAAATATTTACTTCATTCTTTTAGCTACAACTTGAATATCTTACATAACATAAGGTTAAACAGCAACGAAATGGAAATAAAATTCTGAAACTAAATTGAATCAAAAAACTGTTCTATCATCTCCGTCCCGCTATTCTATACTGCTACGTTAGAATGCAAAAAAATATAAAAAACATTTTATCCAAAACGTTTTCAGATTAAATTGCTCTAAAAGAATAAAGATATTCCGTACAATTTATCAAAATATATACGCCGGCGTTGAGTTCGACTGTAAAATATTAATATTCTCGGCTCACCTACATAGGGAATAATTCTGATCTTCTCGAAGTACGTCTTAGATTCATAGATTCATATTAGTATTCTAAACATCCTTCAACATAGAATCGATTCGTATAATCCAAATGAATATAAATGTACCAGACCGAATGAGACATTGTTGAAAAAAAACTTGTTAGTGTTATTGTTACTCCAAAAGCGATGATGTAGGGTAGATTTACAAAAATATCAGATCCGCACTAAATAAGAAAAGTAAAAATATTTTCCGGTCTGTATGTATACAATGTTTGTTATGCTCTGCTGGATACACATACAATTTTGTAATTAATCATTGCTATATCATTTAATATTCAAGCCGTGTCAGAATCGCTGTTCGCAATTAGGAAGATATTAAAAAGCCTACATTTTATAAGTTTGATTTTCGTCTAACATTCTGTCAGGTATCAACTTTTCAGCGACGTTGGAGAGGAGAAATGGAAAAATGGTATAATTTGGAAAATCAAATTAACTTTTAATCAATAGAAAGCGCATTTTGGATATAAAGAGAATAGTTTTCTAGGGCTTTTCAATGTAATTTTCCCTAGACGGTACTGTAAACTTGTTAAAACATTAATTTTATTCATGATATATAAAATATATAGAATATTAGTTTGAGATATGGTCGTTTTGGTTGCGGAAGTCGTTCATATCGGTTTTGACAGTGTTTTTAACTTTCCAACCAGCAGTTCCGCATGTGCATTTTCTTTTTTTATTTCACTTATTCGTCTCAGACACCAGTAGCTCCTTTGGATCTATTTCCCGTAGGAATGTTAGGATATCTGCAGGCAGTAGTTTAGGTTAGTGTCCCTCTTTCATCCAGTAGTCTCCCAGGTTTTTTTTTCCGAGCCCGTCTGACAAGTCTCCGGTAACACTGCAGCCTATTGGCTTATTGTATTTTTGCTCGTGCTTTCTCATAGCACCCAGTCCAGCACCTTTGTCCCCTGCACCAGTTTGTACAGGTTCTTAGCTGGGTGTCTGCTATATAATTTGGCGTTTCCTTGCGGTTGGCCGAATAATAACTGTTTTGCGATCAAGAGACTCGCATGTAAACAGTATATGTTTCACTGTCTCCGTTTCCCTACCGCATAATCTGCATGTAAGGTCTCCCACTCCCAGGTGTTGTGCCCTAGGCTTCTGTAGTGCTAAGCAATCCGCAAGTTTGTGGATAGAGGTTTCTTCTTTCATTCCACATAATCTACATTCTTCTTGCTCCATTATTTTTAGCTTTTTAAGGTGCCCATTCAGGCGACAGTGTCCCGTCAGAAGTGCAGTTTTACTCTTTCTTAGCATTAATTTCTGGTTGTAGACTCCCAGAAGTATCTTTGATTATCTAAGCAATATTAGAAGGTATTATTGAAAAATTGTTGGGAGTTTTCGTATACCTTTGAAACTGCGAACTGGAAAGTTAACCGGCGCGGTTAGACGCAAGTTCATTACACATTTGACTATCATTAGGTCATTATTTAAAAAAATAACAAACATCTAATCCGCAAGTTAGACACAAAGGCAAATAAGAAAGATAGGTTGTTTTGAATATCAACCATATTGTTTCAGAAACTTACTGCAGTCTACACGCTTCAGTTAACTTTGAAACAATAGCTACAGCACTTATAGACTTGCTGGTAAAACTTTGTTTTCCCTTCTACTTTAGTTCTTTAATAAACTTTTAAGTAGAATCTTACAGAAAAAAAGCCTTTGAGAGTATTTCCTTTTAAACATAGTGATTGAATGGATACAGATTAATACAATTATTTGTTTAATTGTAAGTATGTACATTCTGCCAACAAGGAACAGAGAATTGATTATTTAAAATACTCGCTTGAAGAAATTGTCGAAATGTTAGATATATAATGAGTGGGTACAATGCATCCAAAAGCGATCTACAAAGCTTTGCTCGCTCTGGCGTCTTCGACTGAAGTTAACATGAAATAACACACGAGCTGAAAAGTCCCGGGCCTGACACATATATGACGCTAGTTTTATTGCAATCACCTGTTTTTCGACAGCTGTCAAAATTTCATGATATTTTTATTCATTAGTTCGTGAGTTATTGTGCTAAGAGTGACGCTACTTTTAATATTTTCAAAACAATAGATCAAAAACAATTTCGTGTTTTAATTTTACACTGCTTTTTGATGGGAAAAAATACCGTTCAAGCGAAGCAATGGCTTGAAAAGTGTTATGGGGACAACAATAAAACGAAGATTTGCTCTCTTCAAACGTGGTCGTAGAGACACCGATGATGTGGAACACAGTGGACGTCCAAATGAGGCGGTAACACCAGAAAATATACAAAAATCCACAAAATCGTTCTGAATCATCGAAAAGTGAAGTTGCATGAGCTAGCTGACATCGTAAAGATATCAAAATAACTTGTTGGCTTTATATTGCATGAACAATTGACTATGAGAAAGCTCTGTTCTAAGTGGGTGCCGCGTTTGTTCACTGTTGACCAAAAACAAGAACGTGTTGATGCTTCTGAGCAGTGTTTGACCATGTTTAAACGTAACGAATGGAGAGATTATCGCTGACACTGAGGCCTATTTTAAATATATTTTTTGTAGGATAGCGAGCTTGAAGATATTTTCTGTTGTACGGTAGCTAGTAGACCTTAATAAGGTTATCTATCAATGTAGACGATAAGATAAACAGATACATAAATAGTTCGATAGTGCCTCTCTCGACATAGGTCCGTCGGAAAAAACATAGTAATGCCAGAGACAACACTGAGACGCACAAGTGCATAGGAAAAATAGTTTGGTGAAAACATGAGAAGAATTCTTCGTTTGATACATTGGAACGGCATAAATACGTCTTTGTTCAATTGCCTCCAAGATAGAGGCAGGTGGCGGTAGTATCGCTGAAATTTCATTGCCTGTTCTGGCCAGTCTCATTCCGTGAAAGTCTTGTATCGTGTATTCGCTGACATTATCTGTGTCGACATATTTGGTTTATGTTTGTGTTGTTGTATCAGATTAGAATATTAATTGTTTTCTTTTATTTATTTCATTATTTGTTACTTTATTGTTTTGTTGGAGTTATTTGATTTTATTGGAATTCTAACCAGTTTGAAGTGCATAGAAGTTGTCACGAAAACTTTGATTGCTTTGTGGAAATAGTAAAGATGAGGTTAAGAGTATATTTTCAAGAAAACATTTTTCTATAACTTAAAAATCCTGTAGATTAATTATGATAATATGTTTACGCACTTTCATATAATTGTAGCTAAATTTATCAATAAACAACTTTTTCTGTTGATTTGTCTATTTATATGCGCTCCACCTACCCTTACCTTGCATTAAAAGGGGCCAGTGAAGTATTGGGAACTAAAATTTTGCATGCACTTGGGCGTCTCTGGGTTGTCTCTGGTAACGCTAAGTACCTACGGAGAGAAGATGCACGGAAGTTAACGGGGGAGTGGAGCATTTCTGAGGAGAATTTAATTAAAAATTCTTCAATAGTTTCTGGAATAATCTGTTTCAACTCACGGTATACTTCATCTATAGTTTCAATCTATTTTTAACTTTTATGATTCGATATTAATCCAAAAATAGATTCAGTAGTCTTCGAAAGAAAGCAAGAATCATTACACATAATTAAACGTAAATCAGGTTTATATGGGAGAAATTCAGTAGTTTTTTTTGCACCAAATAATACCTTCAATTAATTATTCTCAGTAAAACAGTAATTAACTTTCAACTAATAAATCTAAATAAATATTGGAAGCTTTAGTCTTAATTAAGACGTTTCCCATCGTAGGTTTTGAATTTATAGTTTCTCCTTTGTAAACAATAAAAAGAGCTTAGGATGGTTTACTATAAATTGCATATTTCAGTTAATGGTATGCATCTAAGACATTAGTAAAACGCAAAAGATTTGTAAACTTATACTGAGTATTACTCTATGAGTCAGTTTTTCGTTAGGTAATTCTTTTCTGTCAGATTAGAAAAGATTTTCTTGAAGCAGAGATTGAGAGTAAATCTCTTTAGCATACAATTTAACCCTTAATGATAGGAACGACCATTAAATGTTAAAACATAAATTCATAAAGACTTAATTTCTAAAGAAATTTTCTTTATTGTATCTTTCTAAACATCTTATGGGATAAGTAAAAAAAATTTCGTTTCAAATGAGTATATTTTCATAAAAAGCAACGAAATATATACCACGAGAAAAGACAAAAAGGCTCTGAGTGCTTTTTGAATGTATCTACAAATAACAGACAAAATAAAATATACTCACTGAATGCCTTTTGAGAGTTATTTGAAACTTGGAAGAATATTTTTAAAAAATTCATCAAGACTTATTCAAATTTCCTAAATTATTTTCTCAAATAACAATAATTCATATCGCAAAAAAACGATAAATCTCAATTAAAATCTAAAACCTGGAAATCTTCTGTAGATAGTAGATTTGCCAATCAACAAACGTTTCTTCCTACATTCCCACTATCCATCTTAAAGCCAATCACTTTGGGTAAACGCTATATATAATATAAAATGATTTGATTTAACCATTTACAGAATTATGATATATTTTCCTTTCAAAAGTGAAATACATTTGTAGGCGGACGCATACGAATTTATAAAAAAAAATGTCTTAACGCTGGGGAGTAGGAGCTTATTGATATGTTATGGCTCTTGGGAGAAGTTTGTGGAGGTTTGTAAATACCCCAAGGGCCAAGAGAAGGTCGAAACGAGATGTTCTACAAGTTGGGATGGAAACTTATGGACGAAATAGAGTAGATACCTGTGTCAAATACTATGAATAATACGGTTCATCCAAAATTGAGTGAATAAAGTTATACTACCCGAACGTATGGGTATGATTGTTTCACAATTTAAGAGTGGACTGTTGTTATTTCGTATTTTTACGTTGACTTGGGGCTGTCCATAAATAGACAAATAAAAAACCCTCTACTATATGAATCACAACATTCGGAATTGGAGGTAAACGATAACAGGTCTCTCGTAAATATTTAACAACATCAATCAAAATCTATGGAATTGTGAGCTTTGCCGTTACCTCATTTATATTTCAACGAGGACAATGTTACATTTTCGTGATATTCTCAATTTAAAGATTCGGTTATGATAACTATTAAATAAAGGTCTAAAAAATGATCTAATCTACATGATAAAAGTATTAATAAACAAACGTGTTGGTCATTCAATACGATTGTAAAGACCGCTTCAAGATATTTAGTTTTGAATTATGCTAATTTAATAAAAACTCATCTTATAATATTTGCTTAATTTCTATCAATAAAAATTATTACAGATTAGTTTAAAGACGAACCAATCCTATGATAAATATTCCTGTAAAGGCGACCTTACATTATGCTATTTAGGTGCAATTTTAAAGCCACGCTATTTTGAAGCCATTTATGGCTTCGTTTTACACTAGGCTATTTTCGAGATAGTTTGGGTTATTTTGTATAATGCAATTCAGTGTGGCAAACTGAAAAATATATTTAGGTGATGTTAAATAATTATGGAAATACATTATTTCACAATTTTCTGGTATTTAACAATACTTTCAGATAAATCGGAGTTTGGGTACATTTCTGAGAGACTAGTATATATTTCATGTGCCTTATTTCTTGTATTTCTATTGTGATAATCTTTTGATCTCACGTCGTAAAGACAGGGCTTACTTTCATATTATAATATTAAGTGTGTGGCCATATCGGTACTCCAAACATGTTTGCTAAAATAAAAATTAATGACTACATCTACTTTATACCAGATAAAACAAGATACCTTACTTTTCCCCATTTTGTTTTTCTATATAAAGACGATTCGAAGTTTGCGTTTCTGCTCTAATATTTTTAGGGTTGGTAGCAGAATTATTACTAAAAAAATAACTAAAATTGCCTACAAATTTCATGAAAATAGAAACTGTTCTGATTATTTTTCTTGCTTAAAAATCGCCACAAACTAGCACACGCACATGCGCATTGTTTATTTTGTTATAGCATGCAACTTGCATTGCACCTAAATAGCATAATATAAGGTCGCCTTAAGGGAACATACTATCTGTAAACGATAAGGTTATCTGTTTGGTAACATTACCTAAACGGTATATTTCCTTATGATTTGTACAATGTTACGTAAATAATGAAATGTATTTTTCCTCCTCCCCTGGTAGAAAGTACATTTTTTATCAGGTAGGAAAGTTATACTTCCCACCATATGGAGGAAACGTACTCTTCCTCCCTCTTATTTTAACTATGTTGTGAATAATGAAACATGTAAATCTATTGTATTCAAATTGTTCCTGTAATTTCAATATCATCTTGTATTCTGGTAATAATTAATTATACATTTTACAACAACGTTAGGTTTACAAATAAAAATTTCAACTTCAGGATTGTTAGATACGTTACGAATAAAACTAACATAGCTATGGCTCACTGATGGTAACCATTGCTATTGACTTTTAGAGTGCAAAGTTGTTGAGTTTATTAAACTTTGTTGACTTTTTGAGAAATGGAGAGCGATTCAAGTTATTTTCAATTTACAAATACGCCACCTAATATTAGGAAACAAGCCAATATAGCCTCATTAACCTTATTACCACGAAAATCTAAAAACAGGTATGAAAAACAATATTATACAATGACAACAAAATAAACAATAATTTAGAAAAAGGGTTAATAAGTGGGTAGGAGGAAAAACTATATGTATTACACAGGAGTAAACTGCCTTTCCTTACCTTGAATGATTACCGCATCCTGCGGGAGGATACAAATAGCTATTGTATATTGGTGTACCTTACTATTGTTAAATCGATGTTAAATCAAATTTGAAGTCATCGTGTGTATTCTTACCAATGTACCTATACCGAAAAGAATATGAAAGGAAGAAATAAACAATTTTTTACTTTCATTCGCTGAATATCGTTAAATGAATACCTGAAAAAGTCTGCTGTGACGAGTTTCTATTGATCCGGCGTCCCGTTATTCTATAAAGTTAGACATTAATGTTTTTTATTTCCAACAAAACTTTTGGGCCGTCTGGGTTAATGCTTTCAATACAATTCTGTATAAGAAAGTATTCACAACTCCAGAAAATAAATTAACAGACTTTACTCCACGCATATAAATTCAATTTACACTGTTGAAACAATTTTTGGTTAATTCATTGATAATTTAAAAAAAAGCTCCAAGCACAGAATCTCTTTAAAATATATTACTAGTTACAGGAGTAGATCAATTTCCATTAAACATTTTTTTTTCATTTAAGAAATAACCAATAAACTAATTTCAAATTTATTGATTGGTAGAGATGTACTCGTAAGTGAATTATACAAAGTTTGTTACAAAAATATTCATTTATTCATGAATATTAATGTTATCCCATTTCTAGTAATCCGCTTAAGATTAAATCAGGTCCTAATCATAGCGAATAGTATACAGAGTGCGGATAAATTATGGAATAAATTCATTATTTTGCCACCCTGTGTCTTTTTTATTATCAATATTTTATTAAAGCAAGTTACGTCAGATTGTAATATTTTTAGGCCAAGAATCTTCCATTTCACTTTGGACCCTGTGTATATATATATTTTCTTTACTTTCTGCCAGCTTTTTTGTTTTATTAACAGTGATAGTTCATGTACTAACTTTGCTCCTTCTTCATTTTATTTCAATTTCATATCAGTTATTATTCAAAAAATGTAACTTTGATACATTACACGATTTTGTATTTTCATTGAATTTTCAATCAATTGGTTTTTTTGGTAAATTTAAAATCCTATGAAGAATTCATAAGGTCTGGTCCTTTTTAAATGGATCACAGATTATGATTCAGACTGATAAAAAGATCTTTTCTCAACAAAGGGGTACTTTGAACACCAAAAAATAATCAAAGGTGAAGTATTTACAACTCTTCGAGAGCGAAAAAAGAAAAATATAAAAAGATTTACTACACATACAATACAAGTGAGTGATAGGATTGAATCCTATTCAGATCCTTCTTATGAATAAAATAACGTTTTGTAGTAGTCAAGTTTAGACATATATGTCCTGTCCGTCTTATTTGAATGCCAAGCTTTGAAAAAATTTAATTTACTGATACTGTCTTATTGGGTTCACCTAACAAAGTCAACTTAGACTGTAATTAAATAGCTGCATGAGAAATTGTGTCAGTTTTTTTAAAATCTCAATGCTCGTACTGTTACTATTATATTATATTTATTATATCATAGTTTTGTAGGTAGTAATTTACAAAATATCATAAATTATAGTAGTAGTAAAAACTAAGACACACGCTTTATAGGTAATCGAACTAAAAAGTCAAAAATAATTTTTAATTTAAGAATAAAATGATTAACGAGATTGTGGGTCAAAATCGAGTCCAAAGGAGTCGGTTACAAACATACCTACATACAAGTGAAGCTAATATAAGAATGTTAAATTATAAAAAAATAATTTTATTCCGTTTTTCATAGTAAATATTCCTACAAAACCAAATAGACCCCGTTTCACATAAAAAGAAGCCACCTGAAGTTTGCCAACTGTCTTGCGCAGAGATCAAAATCGGTCTTGTTTATCTTTGTCGCCTCGTAACAACCGTTTCATGCCATTGGCGTTACAAACGACTTCATCGTACATTGCCAATCGTTAATAGAGGAGTTCAGGCTAAGGTTAGTGTACCCAACAAAAAGTGGTTTTTCTGACAAGAATGACAGTTAATGTCTACCATTCAAAAAAGGTTTTTGCAGGTTTTTTTAACATAATTGCTTTATTAAGACAATGAATACACCTCCGAAGCGTGAATCTTAAAATTTAAAATGACGTTTTAGCTGAATACTCAACGCATTGGTGGCCAATATTTCTAGGAACTTTTGGAAACTCACCATTTTATTTCTGTCATTTTGTCACTAGTTATGTCAGATGTCAGTTTTATTTGTTTTTGTTGATATTCGTTTAATTGTTCATGTTTATTTTCAATTAGACTTTTCTAGTTCTAGTTAGTTGTATCTCTTAATTCTTCTGATTGCTTTTTCCAGTGACATCTGACATAACTAGTGACATAATGACAGAAATGAAATGGTGACTTGTCAAAAGATCTTAGAAATATTGGCCACCAATGCGATGAGTATTCAGCTAAAACGTCATTTTAAATTTCAAGATTCACGCTTCGGGGGTGTATTCATTGTCTTAATAAAGCAATTTAGATGTTCGTAATGATAAAAAACCTGCAAAAATCTTATGTTTTGAATGGTAGACATTAACTGTCAGTATTGTCAGAAAAACCACTTTTTGTTGGCCACACTGACCTTACACTGAACTCCTCTATTGACAGTATAATAATATTTTAACGATACCATTTTCATATACCAGTGTCTAATGTATGTGGAAATATCTCGAAAAGCTTCTAAGAATTCCCAAATTTGTTTTATTTAAACTATATTATGATAAATACATTTTTCATATTCTAATGTTGTGTTATCCTACAAAATGTGAAAACGTCCTTACTGATTTGAAGTCGGATGACAATTTTGCAATATGGCACTGGTTTTGACAACAAGTTCGCGCGTACGACTGCAACTTCAGATGGGTTCTTCTTACGTGAAACGGAGTCTACCATAAAATATTAGTTTATGAATGACTTCAAGATAAAATTGTTTTTACCGGAAATGCATGTACACACTTGAGAACAATTATTTCTTGGACGAAATACAATTTATTTCGAATGTATTTCTAAAAAAGATACTTAATAACTGCTGAATGTAGGTACCTTGTCATCGGCATATGCGCCTATCGGAAAAATTCCAAGGTAATCGATAAAGAAAATCGCCGTCGACAAAATTCGTTTTTCCTTGAAAATTTTAGTGTCGTGTCTCTCAGATTTTAATAATTCCTTGAGCATATAATCAAAAAGAATGGAAAGAAGATGAAAGATGAGAGGTTATGCCTAGCGAACGACAAAACTTACATTGATACCTGATACTGTGCAAGTGAAGCTAATAGTGATGAGTTGTCATTCAGGTGTTTAGGGAATACGGTAAACCAATTGCTTCAAGCGGTCTGTAATTTTATCATAATTTTAGCTCTACATCGAAACAAATACTTTGTTTCACACGAAAAATATTTCAACATATTATCTATTGTATATCGGTAAAATCGAAAAAACGAGAAGATAGAACCATTGGAAAGACCTAGTAGGAATTGCATAACCCATAGCCAGGCTGAACTCAGAGTTTTGACAGTTGTCCTGACAGGACTCTGCCTCCTGAATGAGCACCTCAAAAAGGATAGAGTAGATTATGTGGAATAGAAGAAGAAACATCCATTCACGTACTTGCGGAATGGAAGGAACTACAGAATCAAAAGGCCCCTTTTGGGAATCTTGTTTGTTCTTGCAGTAACTGTAATGAAAAAAAAAACCAAAACTATCCAGAAAATTGAATATTGGTTCTTATCACCGAGGTGAATAAATCAATCATGTATATACTTGAATATTCATTATTTGTTTTTAAGCAAGAAAAAAGAGTGTGTCCTATTTAATTTTTTTATGATCTACATCTCTTTTCTATTCATGACTGGCATCTTGGCTGATGGTTGTATTGCAAACAGTTTCGTATGGCTCCCACTTCAATGATTTTGCCATGTTAGCAGTGTTATTTGTTTGATGTTGGGCTTAAAGTCTTGATATAGTTGAATGTTTTCTAATAGCAAATCTGAGGAGCATGCTTGCTTTGTTGCTTCATCTGCGTTCTCGTTGCCAGTAATTCCGACCAATATGCACCGATTCTCTGTCTGCAATTCACTCTATAAAATACGCCTTTTCAAAAAAATCCTATAGTCCAGCTCATTCACGAAGCTTGCCATAAGCTTTTCCGTTCAGGTATGCTGATTAACATCGTTTGGATACCCTCACATATCGGAATTACAGGGCTTACACTGTTAAAGTCTAACTAAAGTCAGTGTGATGACCATAAAATAAAGCAATGTTGTCAGATATATTTTCTAAAATTGTTGGGCTCACTATACAAATGTTTCCCATTACTTCAGTAAACAGTTTGCTCGTGATGTTCTCAGAAAGCTAGTTTGAAAATATTGGAAAAAAAGAGAAATTAATTGAAACAACTTTTTGTATGACTACTATATTTAAGAAAATTTTGTATATCTGTCAACGCAGCGCAGGTGGTCACGAGCTGCTAAGACAATACAATCATCAAGTACATTATTGTTTATATTATAACGGAGTAACGGGTCACTTACTAAGACGGACCACTGTAACTAAACAAAAGAGCTCCGAGGGTGGCCTGCGATATTAGAGAGATATTAGTATTGTATCTCGATTCAGGGGCGTGTGTGAATTTTGTTTTAAAGAAATATTTAAAATAATAGTAGTATCTAGTATCTATTTCTTGGTCGAGTGAGTTTAGTTAATTGATATCAATATAATATTTAATTGTTCGTGAAGTTGAGTGAATTGATATCAATATAATATTTATTTGTTCGTAGACGTTAGGGTGAGTTTTATGAATATAATTTATTTGTAATTAATTAGAATGGCATTTTGGAGACCATTTGAAACGACAGTCCAAGATGATGCGCGGGAATCTAATAATTTGACGCCACAAACAAATGCAAATGACTTAGCAATAAATGATATCGATGATAGGGCCGAATTTAAGAACAAAGATTTACATGTTCAGTGTTAACGTGTTGTTTTAAATATGTACGCGTGTTTGAAAAAAGAAAATTCTGAAATTTCTGATAATGCGGCTATCGCGAGAATTTACGAATTAACGTTAATCGGGTTTACAACGATTTATAAAGTAATAGTACCAAGTTTGGAACTGATTCGTGATAAATTGCGGGATATTCCTGAATATATTTATCAATGTTTTATTGAATTGTGGATTCAAATATAAGAAGTTAGATAATCGAATGGTGATAATGGAATCTCGGCGTATCGTTGAACTAAGACAGGAGTATTTGCGCAAAATTAAAGGGTACCGTGATTCAAATAGAACTATAATTTATTTAGACGAAACTTGGTTTGATACGCAAGTATGGTTGGGTTGACGATATAAAAAACTGTTCTTTAGATACTCATTTTATGAATTTTGTATGCAGGTTAATTTTTTTCATTCAAATTGATATAGTAGATTAACATTATTTCACAATATTCGAATTTATAAAAAAATTATAAGCTCGCCATTGGGTGGCTTTTTCCTTCAAGGGGATGAAAAATATGGTTCATTACACTGACTTTAGTTAGACTTTAACAACATTTCAATGGTAAATTGAGACAACTGCAAAAGGCAATCTAACCTCATTGCAGTAAAGTGCAGTTGAAAATAGCCCTATAAAGAATATTAACATATTAAAAAGCAGTTTTTTCCGTTAGGTATAACATTAAATTTCAATTTGTATTTGAATATCTGGAATAATGTATTCTGGACAAACAGAATTTTTATTTGATTATTTTATTTTACTATATATTATGATGTTTAAATAGGTATTTATCTTCGATCGTCATCTACTATTTAGTAAATGACGAAGATCAATACTAATTGAACCGTTATCTATACTGAAACAATCGAGTAATGAAAGTCTTAAATTAACAATCACATAGGTATATTATTCTTAATAATCTATTTAATTATCATTATTAACAGATTGAATCGCTATTACCAACTAGTTTAATTGTGGTAAGTGTAATAGTTAATACTCTCAATACTGTTTTCTGAGGTAATTGACTTTTGGTCATTAGCGGTTAGGTACTGGTTTTAATAGGTTATTAAAGTATTCTAAATACCTTAAGTTGACGGATCTTGATGACGATAATGAAAGCCCTTTTTATTGTCATAATTATACATTTGTTGTGTCCTAATACGAATTAAAGTTTTTACTTACTACAACCAGGCACGTATCCACGGGGAGGGTCCAGGAGGTCCGGACCCACCCCCCGAAATGTTTTCAAACACATATTAGAAAAACGAGGATTCCATAATTTTTATTAGGTACAGCAGTAAAGTAAAAATGTATAGACATATTGAACGGCATACAGTTTTGAAAGTATTATTTTTAAAATGTCTAAGTTTAAAAATAAAAATCAATTGCTTAACTATTGGCAACACAGAGGAACTTATAATGAATCTACAAGATCGTTTTGAAACAAACTCAACCAAACTAATAGCTTTTCAAAGCTTATTACCAGGCTTTGCCTCAAATGAAAATGCAAGTCAGCTAGAGCAGCTTCCTATGTATATTGAAGATAATTACTCGCTGTCTGCTCTTCAGGGTGAGTACTACTTATGGTGCAATCAAGTAGGTGAAGATTTAGACAGAAATACCGAAACCTTAAAGGTTTTGGAGCACTGTAACAAAAATGTTTTCCCTGCTCTTCATCATTTACTGGTTATCCTTTCTACTTTACCTGTTGCTACAGCCAGTGTCGTGAGATCTTTTTTCTACTCTTAAAAGGGTAAAAACCTTTTTAAGAAATAAAATATCACACGAAAGGCTAAGTTCCCTGGTTGTGCTCTCAATACACTGGGACATCAATGTTTTTCCTGAAAAAATGCTTGACATTATGGCTAATAAAAAAAGCGAAGACTGTATTTGTAACCATTATTCTTGCTACCTACTTATACTTTTTATAATTATGAGATTGTTTGTAACTATACCTCGGTAATAATAATAACTCAATTTTCAACAGAAGATTAAAAATGTTTCTAAAAAAACCTGTATTTTAACGCGTTGTTTTGTACCTTGACAATTTTCTACTTTTCATCTAATGCCTTTGACCTTGACCCCCTGTGGCACAATTTTTTTCCCTCGTTGGGCCCCCTCGAAACCAAATCCTGGATACGTGCTTCACTACAACTAAATTCTTAATAATGCTGGATAAACTTGTTCCTCAGTGTACATAGAAAATATCGAATAAATAATTCCACTTACAAATGTGGTGTTGAATACAACTTCATCAGTAGGTACTCGACTCGTTACCCAAACACTTACACCTATTTCATTGTTTCAACCCTTACTTTTAGTAGGTAATCTATATTTAACGTTTAATCTACAAATGTTTCGGAAACGTGTTCACAACAACAATATCGACAAGAAATTGATAATGTCATACGACTTGATTGAATTTAAGTTACTATTCAATCAATAAACAAGAGTGAATACTTGGTTACACAGCTAGCGTGGAAACTTCTATAGTTTATTGTTGATGTTGACTGAATACGTACGCGAAATAATAGTTCCAAGTTTAAGAATAAAGCTATCGGAATTAATTGATTAAGTTTGTTTTCTCAGTCTATACGGGGGTTGTCAACACTGTCTGTCATTGCTTAATTTTTTATTTATGATAGTTTCCAGTTGGTTAAGAACTTGAAAAAAAAAACAATTTTTTATTTATCTATCACTCATTCACACGATCATATAAATTCTTGAATTATTTGAGACACCTAATTCAATTCACATCGACCATAAATCTTGAAAGAAAAAAGCGGAAGACAGCCACTGTGGTGGAAAGCTCTCCAATTTATCAGTCGTAGATTTACATTGATTACAGCAAACAAACACTCGAATCGAAAATATATTTTGGAATTTGGAAATAAAATCGACACAGCGATTTTTATAAACCCACTCACAATATTTATTGAGTAACATTATATTCAATCACAGATTCCTAATTTGTCGTTAAAATTATAATTGATATTTTTGGTAATTGTAGTAAATAGAAAACGACTTTTCTGTTACCGAAGTGCTCAGAAATTTCTCAAATTGAGTGTATTTCCATGTGCACAAACTTAATAACTATTATTTTTCATTTGTTTGTATTTTCACGAGTTGGTAGGTCGAAAAGTAATATTGAATCCGAAAGGTTTATATATTTACTTTGACCTACTAAGAAGGGAAAATATGTTGGAATATTTTCCCTTAGTAAAGAATTTTGTTTTCGTTAAGAGGTTTTCTTTTAGGTAATTGGTATGTGAACTATTTTACTCCTAGCCTGCTCCAATGGTATTATGTCACTCGTTGACAGGATTATGTGAGGGTTACATAATCATTAGTAAAAGCTAATTACTCTACTGACCAGTACACAATTTGTCCATTAGTTGTTATAGTCGTTATATCCTTGGATGTATTCGCTATTAAAGCCACATTTTGACGGATTAAAATAGATTAGATACCCAATAAACGTTTTTGTTACGATGTGATGGTTTGATCAATATTATAATTTCCATGTCGGAGATTGTCGACAGTTTTTTTAGATATAAAAAAATATATCACTGGAACAACCCTCAATAACGATAAACATGTTTTTCATCATACTAGGGACATTCTTTAACGTCGAAATTTCACGTAGTTCTATTTCAAAAAATTTAACTAGATATAGTAGTTACATTTTACATTGGAAAATTGTGTATTGAAATTCAAAGCTCTCTGTTGCGTGAAGCATTTAAACATTGTTACAAAAAATAATGGCAATTGCGCCAACATTTTTCAAGACTGGTTGGCATGTTTCTGATTAACTCAATCAGGTGAAGTAAATGAGACAAATGGAAGTTGTCAGAAAATCGGAGATTTCCTAGGATTTATTCGATGCAACCGAACAAGATTTTATTTCATATTTAATAAAATATCGGGAAAATTCTCCTCGATATGAGACCCGAACAAATCAGTATCGTAAAAATCATTGTGTGGTTTCATGAAATCACGATGGAATGGAAGTGAATTTTTTTTCCGGATTTGTAATAAATTGGACATAATATGATGTGTATACCCACCTCTCATAACCTCTTGCGGGGGCGGGTTGCTGGATATACATACAAACCTTCCTCTTGAATCACTCTATTTCTGAAAACTGTATTAGAATCCGTTGAGTAGTTTAAAAGATCTAAGCCAACATACGACAGAAACGACTTCATTTTATAATATATTTTTACACCTTGGGTTGGTTTTATTAGGGATAAGCATCTCTTATTTTTTCTAGTAATAAATTTAATATGGTCTTATAGTCATAACGGCATAAGTATTTTTAGCAAATTTAACAGTGAAATATTTTTAAAGCCGCTCGACTGCCCAAGAAAATTTTTATTGTACTTTGTGTGAGATTGGTTTCCTCCAATCTCTCCACACCTATATCAATGGTGCACATTTTCGCCTAAAATACAGTTGCGTAGGATCCTAGGAATGTTGATATTTTAGTCCCAAGTCTGCGACCGTATTCACCTGCACCTGAGCACGATGGTGTTTTAGAGCCGTCTGTGTACCAACAGCTATCCACTCGTAAATCCTCTTCACGGAGAACCCATCTCTATTCGGAGTTTGGACGTTATAAGACAGATCATAGTTTACTGTTGACGGCATTATGTCAGAGCTCATTCCCACAATACGGCGACTTCATGTTTCGCACAGCCATCTGTTACATTTGATATATGCCTATATTGTGAATTTGGCAATTCTATATGCTGTCCATCTAACCTCTTTTTCCAGAAATATATGTATATAGAGGAGGTAGGTATAGAAGGATTTCTATGGGCTGACGTTGTGGTGCTTATGGCACTAGTAATTGCCAGACAAGCCTAACTCTGTATACCAGAGATCTCTGTTTGGGCCATTTGCGTCATGTTTTTGACCACCATGTGTGATCATTGGTCTAACAATCATCAGTATACCTATTACATTTGTTTGGGTCCCAGCCCCCAAGACTTTCCAAAGATCTTACGACATATCCACAAGGATAGTCTGGTCTTGTGAATACATTTTCTAAGGCAGCGTTCCATCTCTCTCTCTCTCTCTCTCTCTCTGCAATCATTCTTCTGACCGTGGAAATATTTCATTTTTTTATTTGTTTACGAGTATATATGCCAAAATAGTTGTGAGTAAAATTAGTTTGCACTGTTTCACAATAAAATAGCAGTATGCGACAAGGTCTCTTTGAGGATTAAAAAGCCGAAAAGATAAAAAAAGCCATAAATCATTTGTAGTCTTGACCTACCCACAAGCGAACAATTGATTCTCATCGGTGCAATGTAGCTTCCGATTGGTCCATGCAAATTTAACTTGAATTGTTAGTCCACATGGACTGTGAACGTCTCAGGGTGGGCTTAGTTCATTTCTGTTATTTACGAGACATTGTGCTCTTTGATGTTGCTGTCATTGAGATTTTGTTTTAATGACTAAAACTATTTTGTTGTTGTTCAAAAAGATCCATTATCACAGTTATCGGTAGAGCAACTGCTATTCATCTGAAAAAGAGAGTAGAGAAATCGCTAGTGCGTCGGGATCCTGCAATAATGAAAAATCTGTCTGAAACCGGTTCCGCTTCTGCTTACAGATTTCTTTATCTCGCTGACAAATTGTGAAACGGTGCAAATTAATTTTACTCACAACCATACATTTTATTTTTTTCGTACTGGATATTGTTTTGTGAATTTCAAATCAAATTTAACTTCTTCGTATGGAAATACCTGTGTTCGACATAATTCAGCTTTAAATAAATAAAAATTGGTTTGAATAAAATTGGCACATTGGGATTTTAATAGCTATAGTTACATTTATACGATATTTTCGGTTTTTCATTGAAACTGCGGTTATTTTATCAAATTTTGTGTTGTTTTCGTGCGTTTAACCACAATGTTGTTTTTATTATAGCATCATGGTATTTTTTGAATAACGTTGTGGTTAACCTGCCAGCAAAATATTTGACGAGAAGAAAGATTCCCATGTGCAATTTTGAACAAAGCCAAAGTGTCACTATAAGAAACTGTTTAATTTTTATTTCTAAGAATTTTATTCAAACAGGAAACATCGCAGACTTTAATGTTGAGCGATATGTTTTTATGAAAGGCAACATTTTGTTTAAAATTTGAAACGTTTTCAGTGCGATCCTTGTTCATGTCTAGTTACTTTTAATATTACAAAAACCTCCGAATTTTCTGTTGTTAGCCGGCTTCGATATGGATTCAAAATGATTTTTATATGGGAAAAAACTTGCTCACACATATAGGACGATCCGCTGAAATGCCACTTTTTTTAGGGAAATAAATTTATCTGACAAAGTAGCCCAACAATTCAGTATTCATTTGATTTATTCTGAGGATCACCTTCTAATACTCTTCTTAGTTCCACAAATTTTGTCCTTCATAACTCGGAATTCAATATACTGAAGCTCAAAATCCATACGAAAAGAGAATCATATGCTAGTAAAATCCATAGTGTGACCATGTTTATCAGAATCTTGATCTCTTTCAGCAAATTCTTCTTTCAGTGCAGTCATGTGGTTTAACATTTCCTCATTAAATGCAGCATTATCACAATTATTAAGATTGGGTATCTTTTTAGATTTGGAAAGTATTTATATGTGGGAGATAATATCGCGAATAAATATATCTATTTTCATTTTAAAATACTTCCAGAAATCATACAAATCTAGAACAATTCGACCCGATCCTTGCAACTTAAGGTTTAGTTCGCCGAGATGGTTTAAATATCAGTTAGGGACATAAACTTTCAAATCCATTCTTTATTATCTAGTTCGGAAAGACTTGAGCTCGATTTTTTTTGCAACAAAAATGACCTAATTTCTCCCGAACATTCCACAAATCTAGAAAGTACTTTACAGCGGCAAAGCCAGCGTATATTGCTGTGTAATGAAATATCTGAATATGCACTTTCCTTTTTTTCTTACACACGGTTATTATCAAAGTACCGCGCGATTGCCAACCGGGAAATGTCATTAACGTCGACACTTTCATCCAACGATATTCCGTTTAATGGCAACAATCTGTTGTTTCCATACATTTTCTGCCATTTCAGTAACTCGCCTCTCAATAGTCCGCGCTTATGCTGGTATATCTTTAGTCCGGACCAGTTGTTTATTAGGAAAATCATCAAATAATACATCCTCACTTCTTGAATACGTTTGCTTCATAAATTCAGTTAAAGATCTTCCCTTTTCTGCCAAAGATTGTGCATTTTTAAAACTGCATTCGGCTGCTTGATTTTTCCCTTGACTAATTTTTATAAAGAATGTTGCCTGTTTTGTATACTCAGCAACTGTTCATCGGATTGTCTTCGTTCTGTTAGCATTATCTTTAAACTGCGATTCATGTCATGCTTGAAAATGTCGTTGAGCACTAGATGTCCAAAACACTAACATAATGCTCATATGGCTCGATTTCTTTGCTGTGCAAAACCATAATCACTTGTCCAAGAGCTTTGAAACGGCCGAACTTACTTTCTGCTTTTTAGCTGCCATAACACTGACGTTAATCGTGCACTTGTACGTTACAGGTTGATGAATATTTTCACGATTAACTATCCTGGGTCCGTCCAATAACAACACCTGGTACAACATTTACCACTAAACTTTGATTTCGGAACTTATCTTTACAATAGCTCGTACTAAACTAACCTAATTTTAACTGAATACTCATATAAAGGTAAATTTGCCTCCTAGAAGTTTCCTGTTTAACCGTGGCAATGCCGCTCGCCGGGCGTTCGAAAAGCCGAGAATTACCTGCTCGGGTCTTCTCTTTTCTAGAAACGTCCCGTCGCGGTCGCGTCGTTCTAGCCTGGCCTGCCATCACTTAGCTCAGTCGAGCTACGTCGCCTGCCTGTGTACAGTTCCGTAGATTATTTTGAATTCACAATAAAAAGCCATAAAATTAAATCTTTATTTTATTGCTTTATTTCAAAATCCTATGAATAAATCAAGCAGCGGAAAAACAAATAATTTTTAACGAAACCCGAGAAAGTCGGCAACCAACTGAAATCCTTGCTAGAATAAATTTAATTTTCAAAACGAGACTTTCAAGTCGTCCAGCAATTAAATAATATTCCCGAAAATCGGCAAACCCTATGAATAAATGAAGCAGCGGAAAGGGAAAGAAATTTCAACGAGACCCGAGAAAGTCAGCAACTCACTAAAATCCTTGATAGAATAAATTCTATTTCCAGAACGAGACATTCGAGTCGTACAACAATTAGATAGTATTCTCGAGAAGCGACAAATCCTATAAATAAATCAAGCAGCGGAAAGGGAAAGAATTTTTAACGAGACCCGAGGAAGTCAGCAACTCACTAAAATCCTTGCTAGAATAAATTTCATTTCCGGAACGAGACTTTCGAGTAGTCCAACAATTAAATAGTTTTCTTAAGAAGCGACAAAAACTATGAATAAATCAAGCAGCGGATGGGGAAAGAAATTTCAACGTGACCCGAGAAAGTCGGCAACCCACTGAAATCCTTGCCTTCTATTTCCAGAACGAGTCGTCCAACAATTAAAAAATAGTATTCTCGAGAAGCGACAAATCCTATAAATAAATCAAGCAGCGGAAAGAGTTTTTAACGAGACCCGAAGAAGTCAGCAACTCACTAAAACCCTTGCTAGAATAAATTTTATTTCCGGAACGAGACTTTCGAGTAGTTCCACAATTAAATAGTATTCTCGAGAAGCGACAAATCCTATAAATAAATCAAGCAGCAGAAAGGGAAAGAAATTTCAACGAGACCCAAGAAAGTCGGCAACTCACTGAAATCCTTGCTTTCTATTTCCAGAACGAGTCGTCCAACAATTAAAAAATAGTATTCTCGAGAAGCGACAAATCCTAGTTTTCTTAAGAAGCGACAAATCCTATAAATAAATCAAACAGCGGAAAGGGAAAGAATTTTAAACGAGACCCGAGGAAATCAGCAAGTCACTAAAATCCTTGCTATAGAATGAATTTTATTTCCAGAACGAGACTCGAGTAGTCCAACAATTAAATAGTTTTCTTAAGAAGCGACAAATCCTATAAATAAATCAAGCAGCAGAAAGGGAAAGAAATTTCAACGAGACCCGAGAAAGTCGGCAACCCACTGAAATCCTTGCTTTCTATTTCCAGAACGAGACTTTCGAGTCGTCCAAGAATTAGATAGAATTCTCGAGAATCGACAGATTCTATAAATAAATCAAGCAGCGGAAAAATTTTTTAACGAGACCCGAGGAAGTCAGCAACTCACTAAAATCCTTGCTAGAATAAATTTTATTTCCAGAACGAGACTTTGGAGTCGTCCAACAATTAAATAATATTCCCGAAAATCGGCAAACCCTATAAATAAATCAAGCAGCGGAAAGAGTTTTTAACTAGACCCGAGGAAGTCAGCAACTCACTAAAACCCTTGCTAGAATAAATTACATTTCCAAAACGAGACTTTCGAGTTGTCCAACAATTAGATAGTATTCTCGAGAAACGACAAATCCTATAAATAAATCAAGCAGCAGAAAGGGAAAGAAATTTCAACGAGACCCGAGAAAGTCGGCAACCCACTGAAATCCTTGCTTTCTATCTCCGGAACGAGACTTTCGAGTCGTCCAAAAATTAGATAGAATTCTCGAGATTCGACAGATTCTATAAATAAATCAAGCAGCGGAAAATTTTTTTAACGAGACCCGAGGAAGTCAGCAACTCACTAAAATCCTTGCTAGAATAAATTTTATTTCCAGAACGAGACTTTGGAGTCGTCCAACAATTAAATAATATTCCCGAGAAGCGACAAATCCTATAAATAAATCAAGCAGCAGAAAGGGAAAGAAATTTCAACGAGTCCCAAGAAAGTCGGCAACCCATTGAAATCCTTGCTTTCTATTTCCAGAACGAGTCGTCCAACAATTAAAAAATAGTATTCTCGAGAAGCGGCAAATCCTATAAATAAATCAAGCAGCGGAAAGAGTTTTTAACTAGAACCGAGGAAGTCAGCAACTCACTAAAACTCTTGCTAGCATAAATTCTATTTCCAAAACGAGACTTTCGAGTTGTCCAACAATTAGATAGTATTCTCGAGAAACGACAAATCCTATAAATAAATCAAGCAGCAGAAAGGGAAAGAAATTTCAACGAGACCCGAGAAAGTCGGCAACCCACTGAAATCCTTGCTTTCTATTTCCAGAACGAGACTTTCGAGTCGTCCAAGAATTAGATAGAATTCTCGAGATTCGACAGATTCTATAAATAAATCAAGCAGCGGAAAAAATGTTTAACGAGACCCGAGGAAGTTAGCAGCTCACTAAAATCCTTGCTAGAATAAATTTTATTTCCAGAACGAGACTTTGGAGTCGTCCAACAATTAAATAATATTCCCGAAAATCGGCAAACCCTATAAATAAATCAAGCAGCGGAAGGGAAAGTAATTTCAACGAGAACTGAGAAAGTCAGCAACTCACTAAAATCCTTGCTAGAATAAATTCTATTTCCAGAACGAGACTTTCGAGTTGTCCAACACTTAGATAGTATTCTCGAGAAGCGACAAATCCTATAAATAAATCAAGCAGCCGAAAGGGAAAGGATTTTTAACGAGACCCGAGGAAGTCAGCAACTCACTAAAATCCTTGCTAGAATAAATTTTATTTCCAGAACGGGACTTTCGAGTCGTCCAACAATTAAATAGTATTCCCGAAAATCGGCAAACCCTATAAATAAATCAAGCAGCGGAAAGGGAAAGTAATTTCAACGAGACCTAAGAAAGTCAGCAACTCACTAAAATCCTTGCTAGAATAAATTCTATTTCCAGAACGAGACTTTCGAGTCGTCCAAAACTTAGATGTACTCTCGAGAAGCGACAAATCCTATAAATAAATCAAGCAGCCGAAAGGGAAAGGATTTTTAACGAGACCCGAGGAAGTCAGCAACTCACTAAAATCCTTGCTAGAATAAATTTTATTTCCAGAACGAGACTTTCGAGTCGTCCACAAATTAAATAGTATTCTCGAGAAGCGACAAATCCTATAAATAAATCAAGCAGCGGAAAGGGAAAGAAATTTCAACGAGACCCGAGACCCGAGAAAGTCGGCAACCCACTGAAATCCTTGCTTTCTATTTCCAGAACGAGACTTTCGAGTCTTCCAAAAATTAGATAGTATTCTCGAGAAGCGCAAATCCTATAAATAAATCAAGCAGCGGAAAGAATTTTCAACGAGACCCGAGGAAGTCAGCAACTCACTAAAATCCTTGCTAGAATAAATTCTATTTCCAGAACGAGACTTTCGAGTCGTCCAACAATTAAATAATGTGCCCGAAAATCGGCAAACCCTATAAATAAATCAAGCAGCGGAAAGGGAAAGAAATTTCAACGAGACCCGAGAAAGTCTCTAAGGGAGAAGAATTACTTCAAAGGAAAATCACATACTTTTCAGTTAATTGATATTTATTTTAAAATATTGACTATTTCGATTTTGTCCAATTCAGTTTATTGAGCAAATACCTTCCCAGTTTCAAACAATTTTAAAAAAATATACATTCTACAGTGCTGTTCAGTACACACATATATGTATTAAAACGGATTGATAATTGTATATCCT
Organism: Lochmaea capreae; assembly: GCA_949126875.1. Lineage (NCBI taxonomy): Eukaryota > Metazoa > Arthropoda > Insecta > Coleoptera > Chrysomelidae > Lochmaea > Lochmaea capreae. The sequence continues at coordinate 10,425,358 of OX421402.1, read as the reverse complement.
CAATAAATATAGGAAGATTGCAAAAGTTTCTCACATAAATGTTTTCTCCACAAAGTAGTATTAAGTGAATCGGTTTGTATTTGCTTTGGTAATTTTCTAATTTTTAAAAAAAATGTATTGATTGCAAAGTGAGGACAAAAAAATCGATTTCACCCAATACCACCTGGTATAGTCCACATCAAATAAGTTTGGTATATTCAATTAAATATTTTCAGATATTATGATCAACAATATTTTCTGGTGATTCCCTTCACGTCCGTGATAACTTTAGCTAAAAGAATACATTCATACCATTATTTTAACTTTGTTAAAAATATACTTTGCTATTGTTTTCGTACCCTACAATCATCCTTACTGCCAGATTAATATAATTATTTTGTTCTTCGAATTTTAAGATACAATTCCTTTTTTAAGGCATCCCAAGAACTGAGGAATTTGTTAATATTTTATCTTAACAGGAATATAATGGAAATTGAGTTCTTGTAGTCTCAAAACATAAATCGGTATTTCTTGTATGTCTCCTCAGAAGCGAAACTGGAGTTTTTATGAATAATACATTTTATAATGGTAGAAAGTGTGGTGAATTCTGTATTGCACTACTAACCTTTAATTTTACACGAAGCACCACCAGATGAGTCATTGCCTACTCTTATTTTTATATAGTAAGACGTTTAGTTTTGGAAATAAAAATTTGTAGCGCATGATAGAGACATCTGGTGAGATAAATGTTATTTTCAAATGCTCTGTTGGGCTTCGAAATATAAGAAGAGCTCTGCATTGTTCATACAATACAGAACACAATGTCATCAAAATACCGCCAGCACAGCACGTTTGCCTTATGTCATTCGTTTCCAGCACTGTCAATCAGTATATTCGGCCAATTTAAACCTAATAAATATTGAAGTTTATAACATTACCTACAATGAAGACAATAATCATTGATTAACCATTCGCACATTATGCTCTGCGTTTTATACAGAATAGTAAGTACATGTGGTTTGGTAGTATTCAATATTCAATCTTTGCTAGTTAATTTTCTCTGATCTAACTTTTTTCTATCTCAAAGATATGCAAACATTTTTTGATAACAAAAACCTTTAAAAAAAAATTGGACTAAAAGTAGACCACTGCAACACTCAAACAGCGTAGACTAGTCTTAATAAGAAGAAATTATTAAAATACTTTTACAAATTCTTTTCAGCATCTTTGAAATCTTTCCAGTTCATTACGAACCGGAAACTAAACTAGGTGCTCACCTACTTGAATATGGTAACGACTCTTTTCATTTCATCTTTATTAATGTTATTTCTGGACCACTGCTTTAATTACCACAGCGCCAACTTTCAACAGATCCCAAGTTGAAAAGTTTCATTTGATCCGAAAAATAAAAAATTCAAAGGTTTCTAAAGATATGACTTCACAGTTTTTACATTAAAAATTCATTTACCCAGAAATTAATTAACAGTATTATCAGCGTTGGAGATGTTTAAACCAGGATCCAGACGTAATAGACCAAGACTAAGTGTCACTTTCCACTCAAACTTACAACACATTATACCGGGCTCTTTTTTAATTATTACACTGAACATTCACTAGGTGTGATTGGAAAAAATATCAATGCATTGATGACTATATCTGTATATATTTAAATTATTCTGGCAAACGACAACTTATTTTCACAAATATTTCATACAAAACTTGATACATCATCATAAAACATGAAAATGGCAGTGTCAACTCTTTGGAAACTGGGTGCATACGAGAACACATCATTATGTGCAAAAAGTGAAAGTTTGGATTAGAATAATGAATATGTATCCATTTTTTATTGGGTATCTTATTATTTTTGTGCAGCTTCTGAATAAGCATTATTACTATTATTATTTTTTAAAGTATTATTACAGATTCCTGTAAAATTATCTTATTCTTACGATTTACAAAGCTTTGAAAAATATTTTTCAAAAACAGTGACCGTTCAACTAAGATGAAACAACTACTTCCCGAGTTATAGGCACCGACGGATATTGAATTACACTTCAAAGCAAACGGGGTTGGTATATCTACAAGATATTTAACACCAACCTTTCTGGTTTGCAATTAGAAGGGACAACATAACTTGCAGACCGGTTTCGGCATATTCATCAGTACAAGGTATATGTTCTACGTCCGAGAGCTCTAAGAGCCTAATTCCGGACTGAATAAGACGGTGAAATCGCAATCAAAACATGTCTTCCAATAACGGAAATGCCAAAGCTGTGACAATAGCAACATCACCTCCAACCGCAAACCATAGTCTATAGACAGAGGGAAGTAGTTGTTTCTTTCGAGTTGAACGGTCACTGTTTTTGAAAAATAATTTTGGAAACTTTCTAAAGCGTTAGAATAATATATTTATTCTTCGATAATATTTGTTATTTTTACTTTTTTTTATGCAGCAACGATGGCTAAGATCATTAGCTGCAGTCTACATATCCAAATTCGATTAGTTATGTGAACAGTTACCGATAGTATTATCGGTATTATTTCAACTTTCTCTTGATGTCATATATCCTTGATTTCCTCAACCAGTTGGATATACCTACTTATCAATTTTCTCTCCTGTTTTCTTTTATACAGTGCTATTCAAAAGTCCCCTCCCCCCCTCGTATCTTTTAAACGGCTACACTTACATTAATAACATTCGGAGTGTGAAAATAAAGTGTTGTAAACTTCTCTACGAATGGTAACAGGTGACGTAACAGTGATAGATGACGTCACAGTGCCACTCTGGCCAATAATTTTAAATAGGACCTTATGGCAAGTGATATATCGTTTGAAAGGCATTGACATTGGCTACATAGCCATATTAATTTTGTTTGGGTTTAAACTAATTTTGACGGATAAATTAAATAAATACCAAAATTATTATTTCACGTTTAAATATTGAAGATTTGTCAGTCCGCCTCTGGTTAGTTGTCAAAAAAATTGACGTTTTTAATTTAATAGTATTTGTTGCTTTGCAAAGTTTTTCTAAATAGCTTGAATATTTAATTTTATTATTGTTTAACGAGACGTTTAAGAGTTTACATAGGCAAAATGGTACCTACTCAAGCCGACAAAGTAGCAGCTATATTAATAATTGATGAATCTGGAAAGAATCTCCATGAAGCGGAACGTTTAGTTAATGAGAGATACCCAGATCGCCCTATCTCGAGAACTTATTTGAGGGAGCTTCTTCACATGTTTGAAGCAGCAGGTAGTGTTCAAGATGCCAAACGATCTGGTCGACCAACATTTAGTGATGATAAAAAAAATTGATAAAGTTGCTGAAATGGTAGTAAACCCTACTTCCTCTTCAAGTAAAGTTGCGTCTATCTGTGAAGTAAGTAAAAGTACAGTACAGAGAGTGTTGGCTAAAAATAAATTTCATCCATACAAGTTAAAAATGGTGCACCACCTTTCGGATGACGACTCCGACAGAAGACTCGAATTCTGTGAATGTATGACAAATAAAATTAGTCAAAACCCACATTACACAAAAACAATTTGTTTTAGTGACGAAAGTATTTTTTGCCTCTATGGAAATGTGAATACACAAAATGTAAGGTATTGGAGTGACACAAATCCTCACACCTTTCGTGAACAACATACGCAATTTCCATAAAAAGTCAATGTTTGGGCAGGTATTTTAGGAAACCACATAGCTGGTCCTGTTTTCCTAAATTCAAATTTAAGCGGTGAAGTATATCTGGAGATGTTACAAAATGCAATTGAGCCATTAACTCTTGAAATTCTGGAAGATAATCCAGATGAAGACGTTACCTGGATGAAGAAAATCGAGGTAGATGGATCGGCCGGCGAGGTCCTATAGAATGGCCACCTCGGTCACCAGATCTGACACCATTAGATTTTTTCCTATGGGGGTACTTGAAATCCAAGTTTTATACTACGGCACCAGATGGCATTGGCGTTTTGAAAGAAAGAATTATTGAAGAATGCAATGCAATTTCAGCTGACACATTCGAACGAGTACGAAAAGAGTTTACTAATAGGATGTATTACTGTCAGGAAGTAGACGGAGCACATTCCGAACACTTGCTATAAGAATCCATTGTTGATATTTGATTAATTGAATTTAAAAAAATAATTTTAAAAATTTTGGTATTTATTTAATTTATCCGTCAAAATTAGTTTAAACCCAAACAAAATTAATATGGCTATGCAGCCAATGTCAATGCCTTTCAAACGAGATATCACTTGCCATAAGGTCCTATTTAAAATTATTGGCCAGAGTGGCACTGTGACGTCATCTATTACTATTACGTCACCTGTTACCATTCGTAGAAAAGTTTACAACACTTTATTTTCACGCTTCAAATTTTATTGATGTAAGTGTAGCGGTTCAAAAAATACGAGGGGGTAGGGGACTTTTGAATAGCACTGTATAGTTGCGGTATTGCTTACGGATATTTCAATTAGTTGTGTTTTTTTCTTGTTTTTGCTTGGTAGTGTAATGTCTGGTTTGTTGTAGGTCGTTATGCTTACGTTCCAGTAATGTTTCTATTCGTCGTTTTCCAATATGTTTTGTGATGTGTACCGGGGGCCAGATAAGAACGCAAAGTGCTAGTATTTCGGAGGTACTTTACTACGTTTTACGAGTAGGTAGTGCACAAACATGAGAAATGTTCTTAAAAAAAATGCAAATATAATTTTCGTTTTTACATAAGGTATACACAAGATATTACTAAAACTTTCTGCATGGTCGAGTATTAACTAAAAATCTTCCTGTAACATTCTTTTTTTCTTAAAAAGTAAAACAAAGTCTACCAATGGAAGGTGTTACTTCGCTCCACCTCAAAAAGTACATTTACAACGTGTGTTATAAGTTATCTGGAGCAATATCGCCCAGCACATTAGATCGTCTTAACGGAACACAAAAAGTAAAATCAACAAAAAACTCGTGTAAAAATGCTCAGTTTCTTCCTACGGGGCTTAACGACTATTGTTACTTCTGTTCGTTGACATTGAAGTTTTTGTAGAAACGAGCTGTGAATATCATTTATACTGCCAGTAGATCTGATGCGGTTAAGAACTTATTCTACGATTCAAGGAACGATCCCACATTTTCGAAAACCTGCAATTAAATTGTCTTTGAAGTTTGGTTCCATAATTTTCAGCATTTTTGACAAAAGTGGTGGAAAGTGTTGCTGTTGAATGTTTGTATTTGCATTGGTTTCCGAAAGCACATGCCTCCAGGCAATTTTTAATGGTCTGAAAAATGCCACATCTAGTGGTTGATGAGTATTTGATGTTCTTTGCATACGTTTACTATATCAATGGTTATATGGGACGACAGATGGTCACATAATGTAACTTTTTTGCCTTCCAATTGTTTCAAGCGTGGTATCATTTGAGATTTCAAACAATCAGTAAATATTAATGCATCAAACCAACCGGAACTACTCGAATTATACCGACATCCCTTGGGACCATTTTCTGTCCATGTACTCCACATTTTTGTGGCTCGATAAACTACATACGGGGGAAGTAGTTCCCCTGCGGCATTTTCGGAAAACATATTCGTTTCGTCAAAGTTCCATATGTTGGTTGGTGGGATGTCTCTTAGCTCCAGTCACTTCATCAAATCCAATCGACCTTTTATGAGACATTGACATAAGTTACTTAAGTATAAAAAAGAACAGTTTAAACTTAAACCGTCAATATTGGGCGTTTAAGTTTTAACTCCATAGAATCGATGGTGCATACTAACTAAAAATTATACACTAGTTTAATTCTTAAACGAGTTCAAGAGTAAACGGTGCATACTGCCATAAGTCGGGCTCCAGGTTTAAACAACTCAACAGCACCACGGTAGAAATTATTTTCTTCGTGAGTAATTCTGTTTAGAATTGGATACAGCCGCAATCCCATTTTCATTTGACATTCACCGAGTTTTAAAAAATCTATTTATTAAACAAGCTTAGTATTTCATAGAAAATACAGTGATATTGTAAAATGGTGCCTTATAGATGTGGAGCATTGTAATTGTATTTTCAATTTTAGAATTGCCGCCGTCTTTCAACCATTCGACCCTTGGATAGGGAGGTATTGGAATGAAGCCAAAATGTTGCCAAAAATTGCCGGTACGTTACGTTTCTCAGTTTTAGCAAACTGTTATGAATGTTGGTTGGGAGCATAATACACTGATAAAAATTGAAGGATTCTTATTAGCGACAAAGGAAATCCTGATCATTTTTTTAAATAACACACAACACACCGGAGGCCAAAAAACGATCAAGACAGTCGGTTTTTCCAGGTAAACCTACACCAAAGAAGGTTAGGTCAACAGACCAACAAGGGCATGTCCACTGTTTGGTGGGATGAATCAGGTGCATTTCGCGAATAAAAAACTACTGTTCAAACAAGGCTATGCGCACTATGGTAAAACTTTCCAAAATGGGTAACGGACTGCCTAGCATATTCTCCAGATTTTGCCCAAATCCTGAAGATATGGCAGGGAGGTAAGAATTTTGGATCGAAATGGAAATGGATGCCTGTTGTAGTTAGCAATTTTTATATTTACCGTTACTGCTCGATAAAATAAAAAGTCACTGAATTATGAAACTGCAACAATTTTTGTATGTTTGAACAATATGTTTATCAGTGTAGAATCGTTTTCAATAATCACCATTTGGCCGCGCTGGCTTGATCTCGAGCCAACATTTGTTTTGACACCATCTTTGCTGATTCATTTTCAGTCGCCCTCGCCGTTTGACGCATTTGACGCCTGTCTTAACCACCCCTGAATATTTCTATTCTGCCCCTCACGACAACCTCTATTCGCCCATACCTATACCAGAGATAAGTAACCTAACAAGAAGTGCACGTTTAACGGGAGATTTGGAATTATACCTAGTCACATGATTAGTTTCTGCCTCATTTATATTGTAATAGATGGCGAACAATGCATGAATTTTATTTAAAATATTATGATGTGAAGTTATAGGCATTCACAGCTAAACAATATATTTATTGACTTTGACGGTAGATAGTTAACCTTGACGGCTATTCAGTGAAACGTGCTTTTTATATCTGAAATTAAAAGTACTTTACAACGACGACCAAATCATGAGATGGTTAAATTGAAATTAAGAAGAATATCTATTATAATATATTATATTTATGAACATTTAGAGATGCTAGAGAATAATTATTTGGGATTTGACCAATATCGCGTCTTTTTTATCCAAGAAAATAAATTATTTTTCAGGTGATTCTTATATAACTGAGATTTGCAATATAGTGGTAAAGATTAAAAACAAATTGTATATAATTTTATATTTATTTAAGAACTTTTATACATACATACGGTGATTTTGACCATTTTCCAGATACCTACATAAAAAAAATCACTATCCAAAGTAGGCTTTTACTTTACGCTTCCAAATCTGATTGGAATGTTAACGATGCCTATTTTTATTTACAATCAAAGAAAAAGGTAGTGATTATGAACGTGGCTAATGGTTATATAGATTCAATTTACAAAATGGAATAATTTCGAGAAATATCTGGTCAATCCGCGTCCCAATTTAAGAAAATTTAAATTTTACATAAAATATTTATCACTGTTAATCATTTGGAACCATTAACATTAATAATCGTCAAAATTGAACATTAATAAAATTGTAACATTGCTAAGGATAAAAATGTATAGTAAAGTTTTGCTATGTCATATGAAAAGTGCTTTCAATAGTCCATGTGATGTTGATGTAGGAATTGAATATTACCAAGATTTTATTAATAAAACATCACATAATTCAACTTTACTTTTTATTTTCACAAAGCAACGATGCAGTGTAACATTTTGATTGAACTTTTGGTGACATGTCCTTTCACAGTTTATATTATATTCACACCTATGTTCCGATTCTTACATTGTCACTGTATTCACGAATAATAAATTAATAATGAAATCACAATGTTCACAAAAACACGAAAAAATTCCACCATGTACAAACCGGGGCTATGAACAGCACGGAAACGGCATCAATAGAAGCCCTTATTGGACTTCCTCCTTTGGAACTTTTTGTAAGGGCCGAGGCGATGATGGCAATTCTTAGACGGAAATCGGGAGACTTATGGTCACCGGACAATATTCGAGGAGGACATACTTATACAACTGGGACAATACTAGATGAACCCATATTTAACATGAGTTTTGATAGCATGACACCGGAGAATATATTCACTGAGCGGGGAGGTATTTCTGGAGAAATTATCTGATTCACTGATGGTTCCAAAACAAACCATGGCACTGGAGCTGGTATAAAAGAACCTAGAAAGAGAATGATCTTTAGCCTTGGCCGATATACGATTGTGTTTCAAGCAGAGACAATTGTCGCTATAGCCTGTATTGATGAGAACAATCAGAAGAGGATACACCGGACAAAAAATAAAAATATTCACTGATAGCCAGGCTCCCAAACAACTAGATCTAGACTGGTAAAAAAAACCTCAACAGGCTGGCGAGAGACAACAAAGTGTCTCTAATATGGGTGCCGGCACATGAGGGGATTGCAGGTGACCAGTCAGCTAAAGAAGGCTCTAAAGGAGACTTCATAGTTCCGAAACCGTTTTGTGGAATCACAAAAGATTGCATAAGAGGGGAAATCGGGAACTGGCTAGATAGGGAACACCAACTCAAATGGAGGTCGACACAAGGGCACCTCCATGTACAAAGAGTTTACTGAACAATGTAGGCAAGGAACTCCCAACCAGGCTATTGAAACTGGGTTAAAGACATTTGAAGACAGTTACCGACCTGGTGACTGGATACAGTGCAGCGCCCTGAGGAAACATCTGCACAAAATGGGCAAAGTTAGTGAACCTATGTGCAGGAAATGTGAACTCTATGATGAAACACCTACTCACATACTCTGCTTCTGCGAGAACTTACATGGACTCAGATCTGGTACAATTGTAACATCTCTGGCAACACTGAACAAAATAAATGGAATGAAAACGATAGATAACCTATAAAACGAACGTGAAGAAATATTTTTCTTTTTTTCAGTTCCTAGTCTGTAGCTGATAAAGCTGTAATCTCTCTTTGGAATCAACGGCACTAGTTCCATCTACTGGTTGATTCCAAAACCATGATGGAATAATATATTTCTCAATTACAGCATTGATGTGCGCATTTATTACTTATCTGTGCCCATACATACCGGATCGTAGATATTTCCCATAAATCCACTTGATTGCGCTCTGTTTGGATTAAGAAAAATAGTCACTTGGAAGTAACACTGGATATGTCCAGTTTGTTTCTTTGATGGAGATGGAGACACTCTTTCCCAAGAACCCTGTTATTTACTATTTATATGATACGAGAAATGGTTAATATACTATTAAAGTGGATACAGGCCGTTCCCCGATGAGCTTACACTATCTAAATATTGCTGGAGACTATAACGCGTCTATAATAATGGGCATAGGTGGAGAACAAATTATGGCGAGTTTATGGAAAATATTTTTACATCCATGTTACTTCCAGTTATACCGAAAGTAAACGACAACTTTGTTATTTTAAATGTAACATCCTGTATATTATTAACTTTTCGTACTCTACATTAAATTTTAATGTCACCCTATATCTAAAATGTATACTCAATTTTTAATAAAAAATTGACAGGTACTGACTGTACCAAATAAAAACATTTTGTCGGATTGATTACTAGAACGATCAAGATAATTGGTGACATGTCGAAATCTTCTTTTTTGTATACTGGGTTGTTAAAAAAGTTCGAGTTCAAGAATATCTTCATTTTTTTATATGAAACAATTACTTAATTCTTAGGCCGAAAATTAGGGCAGTTTATGTTCACCTTCCTATAGCCTATATCTCAAAACCACTTAAGATCGAACGATTTCAAAAAAAACTAGCAAATTCTCTTTAAATATTTACGGGAGATGTTATTCTTTTTTTAGTCTACATATAATTTCACATAATCGGAATTCAGAAACATCACAGTAAAACATTTTCATATTTCTGTGTTTCTGTCTGTTGTTACATATTTGCTGCAATGGATTTTGTCTTTTTGCTTTATACTATTCGTCGCTCAAGTTAAGTCAAATTTGAAAAAGGTATTAAGCAAAAATTCTGTAGCTGACATTCGAATAAGAATTCGAATTTGTTGAAAACGATTCAGTTTCATTCAATGCCGATAAACCTCTTTGAAGTAGAAGGTATTTTGCAGTATCAACTATAAGAGCTGTACCTATACTGGGTTATCAAAAAATTTAGGTTCACTTCAGTCCTGAAACAATCAAGCATACTTATCTACTCAAATATCATGATGTAGATGTGGACAAACATTTATTCAGATTACAGAAAATAAAATAATTTTGAAACATAAGTTAACACAGTGAGGTTATTAAAAAAAATTTAAATTTCTCATTTATGAAAATAGAAATGATTTTATAACTTATTCGAAATTAATCATAATTTTTCATTTTTCTGACATGTATCTTACTTGCTGTCCATGCTCGTACCACTGACACATAAGATTTTAAATTAACATAACTTCTTTGGTACTAAGCAAGTACCGGAATCAAAGAGACATAAACTGGTTAAGATATAAAAAGACCCCCAGTAGGGTACTGTACCGATTAATAGACATAGAAGCTACAGACGTGGCAGCAGAAAGAGTAACCGAAGCGAAAACGATGACAGTCTGGTGAAACAAGTGCCTGATAAGACTTGGGGCTGAAGTCTCTTTAACAATGCCAAGAGCAACCGACACTGGAATACCTACAGATTTAAGCTCACGTAATACAACAAAGAAATGTGTAAGTCCCAAAGCTATCTGTATCACGGTGGCCACAAGTGCCAACTACAGAGACAACATATAGTGTTGACTATCATAAGTTTATCTAAGAACTAAAATCGGATCAATTGACTTGATGGAGCAGCTCCTTGACGCAACAGATACAAGATGGAGCTGGAGCTAACCCAATAAGCCTATCTAAGGATGTCACAACTTTCCAGGCCAAAGTGACGTCGATTCATCACTGCGTGGAAGAAGTTAAAACGCAGGAAACAACATACCCATCAGTTATCATCTTCACATATATAATAAAGGTCGATTCTAACCTAGTATGCGTCCTAAACACACTTGGAAACCGTTTTATGGTCACTGTAGCTTGAGTATCAGGATACAAGAATCATAAAGGTAACGATAAGGCGGATGAAACTGTTAGACAAGGCGCATAAAAGCCGGAACCCTTCTGCCGCGGCGGAAAATCGACAATGAACTTTGCCAGAAGAAAGTAGGTGTATATTTTGTCTCTTCTAATTACACAACACATTCTATGCCAGTGCGACTGCCTGGCGAATAAGCGATCTCTTGTACTAGACGAATAGAAGGCACCAGCAAAAATTACATTATTGGTTTAGTCTCGATGCAGATTGGCTACATTAAACAAGTCGTACTGAAGAATATTGTCTGGATTCAGAGGACCAAAATAGATCTGAAAAGGTAGCATTGTAACAGGCCAATTAGTCACCTCATCAAATCTAATCTAAGGACAAAATTGATGTGGATGAATAAATATAATTATATTCTTCGCAAGAAAACTAATTAAGTAAGCAACTATATGGGCTTACCAGTATTTATAGTATTTATGAGAAAATAACACAGATACGATAACGTCGGCTAGCAAACCACCAACCGAAAGGGATGTATTTAGCAAAAACATGCTTATGTGCTTATGTGTAGTTGCGGTAGATCAAAAATTTGAACAGTAAGTGAATCTAATGTAGATAAACATAGGTAAGCTCTGACGATTGGAAGTTATCACGACCATAATTCGGTATTGATAATCCATATATCTACCTATTTACGCGCATTGTTATGTACAGCTAATAAACTTCGGAATTTAGTTAACCTCATCAGGAGTTTCAAAATGAATCTATGTAGGAATATGGGATACAGTTAGTATGAAAGAAATTACCTAATCACCAACGGATAATATATTATGTACTTATAAAATTACTGCCTTTAACGTGTCCAGAAATATATAAACTGACTTGGTGTTTTAATTTTCTTAAGAATTAAATTAAATTTGAATATAAGGTTAATAAAAGTGTTATTCATGTAACTAAAATAAATTTTAAGTCTGTGAAACGGGTTAATAACAATTAAAATGTGCATAATTAACATGTCGATATCTGTCATGTATGAAAGCCGTGCATTCATTTCGGAATATTTCCAAAACGATATTTTTTAAAAACAAACCAATGTTGAAAAAAATTCGGACTATTTTGTTAAAAAACAGGTCTTCATAGCTGTGTGAGAGTGTATATATGTATATTGAGATATAAGCTTACATGTGTTGTGTACAGTTTCCTTGCAAAAATAATATTTTCAAGCATTGAGAACCGCTGATTTTTGGTACTACTATAAGGCGATACTTTTATCTAGGACTGTCGCTAAGGCGGCCCATACACCAACAATAATATTGCACAATATTATTAGAGGTGTAGGGATAACGTTGAAAAATTGCGCAATGATTTAACAGAAGTATGAGCGAGCTTAAATTTTATTGCACATTATGTTTTCCTTTGCACTGTGTAGGGTTAGTATGGCGCAATATTTTTCACCTCAGACACGTGTAGTATGGAGTCGCGCATCAAAATGACGAATAATTCGGTAAAAGACAAGGAAAGGGAGTTTTTTATTGAATGTGTCGAATAATTACCGGCTTTGTGGCAAATAAAATGTAAAGTTTATCATGACCGGGTGAAAAAAAGTATGACTGATGATTTATTGCTAGCCATGTTTAATGAACTGTTTCCACGAGCAATAAAAGAAGAAGACCTTGTGGAGTAATAGCACTGCTAAATTTTAAGTGAAACCGCCTCCCTCATAACTGTGTTCTTTTTTTCTATCAGAGGTTTTACTAATTGTAGCAATTCTTCGAACTTTGTAACATCCATTCTCATATAGTTTTTGAAATCGTTTTCTTGAGTTAATGTTAAGTCCTTCGGAAGTATTTCGTGAGTGTAGACTGGTCTTTTTTTAAACCATTCTTGTGGCCATATTCGTTTTCTTTTTTTCCTGTTTTCAACAAAATCACTAGCACGGCTACAGCCAAAACATGTTTCTCGCATGAAAATATTGACGCGAATGGCTTGTCAATCTTATTGAACGTTTAGATTCAAAGGGGGTATTCAATATTATTGCCCAATGAAAATATTATGCAATATTATTGTAGGTGTATGGGCCGCCTAAAACGTGAACGAGTTTGTATCAACTTTACACCCATAACAAGTTTTGACGTTCTCGGTGAGATAGGGATTTACGCAGCAGTTCTTTTGAAAATTATAAATCTGTTACAGACGAGACTGAATGCTGGCTTTTTTTCGATTTTTGTCGTTGTCGCACCTTCATTAAACGCTACTGAACACAACATATCCCATCCCTAAGGCATGCGATTCAGACAATGGACGAGGATAAAAGAAGTGCTTACGACATAGTTTTTTTGCTACACTGTTCAAAAGTCGAGTGAAATATTGAGGCTGTCACAAAATTTTCCAGCATTTTACTCAAATAGCATTATTGTCTTTGAAAATATAAACCAGTAACATTGATGTTTTTTGGCACAGCAGCCGATTTTAAACGGCCTTTACATAATTCGACCGTTAGCAACCCACGGTCATGATCGAATCTTGCATTATATCAATGTACGGAGGTTTTAGATTTCAATTGAATTTTCCTGCTGCGTGGTGAATTTTCGAAACAATGTAAATAGTGGATGTGCGTTGAAGTGGAGAAAAATTTAGAGGTTATAAAGTTGAAATCTTTTGAAAAGTAAGTACATTTTATGATTGTAAATCTGAGTCCTTTTATGCACTGTAATGTGATGAGGGATAGAAAAATTATGACAGTGTATAACAGCCAACGTTGGAAAACAACATTGTGAAGAAAACATCTCTATCATATTTCAACTAAAATGCACGGTAGTGCACAATAACATTAACAATGGATTTTTTATGTTTTTTTTCCAGAACCTCACAACAATTCAACGAAACAATGTACCATCGTGTTATTTTTAGTTCAAATTTTCAGACATGGTTTACTGAATAAATGTTTTGTCGATTAATAACGTTTCCAGGTTTCACAAGCGAGAGAAACTAAAAAGCGAAAATTTATAGTGTTGAAGTACCATTGAAGAGCTCTCGTTTATCACTAAGACATTTTTTATTAATAAAACCGCATCTTAACAAAGTTCTGCAACTATTAGCTAGTTTTAATTATGCTATTATATTTTATACGAAAAAGTGTAGGAATTATTAGAGAATTCTTTACAAAGTTGGATTCCTATTATGTAGAGATTTTTTAAATAAAGGTAAGCTTGGTACGGTTGATTATTCTTCGCCTTTTTTCAGTCATAATAACGTAACTTATTTTCTATGGTCTAAATAAGGATGTATAACATTTTTAGTTTCAAGAAAATAGTATGTTAGCAAATAAAAAATTTAAGCTATAATATATTTTCTCAATAGAAAATGGAATAGAAAAAAAAATTGAAAATTGTTTTGTTGTATCGAACCGATTTGGTAATGCAGAATTACTAGACAATGTGTTGATAGAAATCGATCGATACTTTGGTGATAGTACAACAATAGCTCAACAAACTTTTGTTCCAAGCCGTTCAGCTCCTTTTATAGAAATATTTTAATATAAGTTCTAATCTTTCATTCAAAAGCGAGTAAACAAAGCCACATATTTTTAAGCGATGAAATATTTCTCGGTTCAAGCAACACATTAAAACATTGGGGTAGTTGACAATTTTATGTTACATACAATGTAAGTTTGGACCTATTTTGTTCAAATTTTGTATTGACGTAAATTGTTCGTACTTTCACCCTTTTTATAATTTTTTTTGGAACTTCTTTCCAAAATTGGTTTGATTCCGGATTTATTAATCAAAAATTGTATATTTCTGTTTTATCTTCATTGATTTTTTATTAACTGGGACGTTTAATTTTAATCAGTGTTCAGCTAAGCGTATAATTGTATTTGAAGCATTGTTTTTAATTAAATACTTCAGTATTATACTTCTTTTTAGTATATAAGCTTTGCGGCAAATAATATACTGAATTTACAGTGAGTTATTTTCAAGCATGATTTCTATTATAACTCTATAAACTCGCATGGTATTTCTTCTAAATATTATTTCAAAATTTGTAAATTTAGAAAATTTTAAATCTTTTTGTTGTTGTTTTTTCATTAAAAACCCGGCCAAATGGGGGTCGGACTCCCGCACGAAGGATTCCGTATCATTATGTATGAAAAAAAATCACGTTTGTTGTAAAGTGAATAATATATTTAAATATTCTGTGAATATTTCAAGAGTCTACATGTTGCCGTTATCAATATCGAGCAAAAAAATAACGTTTGTTGTATGGGAGCTACTTTAAATATTGATTTTATTCTGTTTTTAGTATTTGTTTTTATAGCTGCAACAGAAATACATCATATGTGAATGTTTCAACAGTCTAACTATCACGGTTTTTGTCTAAATAACAAAATAGGAGAAAATGGCAAATGTAAATAATGCTGGACCAGCCACAAATAAAAATCCATTGGGCCCAATTTTTTTATTTTAATAAACGTAGGGCAGCTCCCTAATAAGGTTTTTATTTGAGTACCCATTAGTTATAAACATTTTTATCAACTGCAAAACAAACAATATTTTTATTATGAATACCTAACCTCAAATATATAAAATAATAAAATCTTACTTAATGCCAAAAATAATGAAGTAACAACTCAAAAACACACAAACGATTTTAAATTAAAATTAATAAATGTCAACGACCAACGACATGTGAAAAGACAAGACCATAGGCTGCGTAGGAGAAGAGTTTTGTATCGGGAGGTAGGGTTTGTCATCAGTTTTTATGTGCTATGAGCACAGGCACGTTTAATATATTTAAAAACCTCTCTTATTTATATCCCTATGGTCTCAATGGAATAAAAGTATAATATATTGTAATACCTGGATTTACATTTGTAATTACCCTGTCCATATTAATAATATTCAATATACAGCGTGTCCACGGATAGGGTGTCCTATAGGTGAAAAATGTTTAAATATTAGTTTTAGTGAAAAATGTCATTCTTGATAGAAAGTTTTGCATGTTCTGAAACCTCATAAAATGAAATAAAATTCAAGTTTTTCCAAATCCGTCTCATTTTATAGCCAGTTTTATGGAAACCGTATGACTTTTTGCACTAAGTTCGAAAATAATGTATTAATCTAGTGAGTGACGTTTACGATGTACCAAGTAACTGTCAACTTTTATAAATAATGTTTAAATTGTCATTCTTTAATAAATATTTGACAAAAATGTTCCGGATCGAATAATCGGACCGTATTTTCTGGAAGATAGATTAAATCAGGTATTTGCTGGACAACTTCTTAATACCTGAATTGGAAAATATTCCCTTGGAGCAAAGGCGTAAAATGTACTTTCAACATGATGGATGTTCGTCACATTCGACTTTGATAATTAGAGGCTGGCTGGATGAATATTTTCCTGGTCGATGGATGGGACGTTATGGACCAATATTTTTCCCGCCCCGATCCCCCGATTTAACTATTTTTAGATTTTTTGAGGGGGCTACTTAAAACAAAAAGTGTACGCAAATAATTTAAACCATAATATTGAAAACTTGAAACGAGCTATCATTGATGCCGTTAACGAAATTACCACAGAAATGCTGCAAAATACTTACAAAGAATTTAGAAAGAGAATTGAGAGATGTTTTGAAGCTGGAGGAGGATATATTGAATAGTGTTTTTTGTTTACTTAGTGTTTCTTACATTATTATTCTGTATTGTTATTTTTGATAGTGATTATAGTTCTTGAATAGGTAACATTTTCGTCAAATATTTATTAAAGAATGACAATTTGAACATTATTTATAAAAGTTGACAGTTACTTGGTACATCGTGAACGTCACTCACTAGATTAATACATTATTTTCGAACTTAGTGCAAAAATTCATACGGTTTCCATAAAACTGGCTATAAAATGAGACGGATTTTGAAAAACTTGAATTTTATTTCATTTTATGGGGTTTCAGAACAAGCAAAACTTTTTATCAAGAATGACATTTTTCACTAAAACTAATATTTAAACATTTTTCACCTATAGGACACCCTATCCGAGGACACGCTGTATTTAATAATTCAAAGGAAAAATTAAAATTGTGTGGTATATGATATCTCGCATGGAAATATGACAATTGAAAAAGGGAAACGTTAGAAAGTAGAAGGTTTCCGCTCTTACTCAATGAGATCCGTTGAAAATAATATGATCCAAACGAGCAAATAGCGTATGGGACGAAGAGCAAAATCCAATTTGGTTTTGCGGTATTGTGATTGATGATGTTATTCAGGTGGGTATCTCGGGACAAGGGCAATCTTACCAGCATGCTGAGGGCGTGCTAGTTGTAGCACACACTCTCGCAAAATTAAATTCGAGATACACAGGACTAATCAACGTGGAATTAAAATCAACCAACTCTTACTCGCACATACCAAAAGTGTTCTAACTCGTTTGTTCCGATTCTCTTATGACCTCCTCCGTACACGTGTCTAGTTACATTTTGATCAAATATTGAAAAATAAATTATTATTCTATTACTGTAATGTTTTGAACAATATTTTTCAAAAACAGTGACCGCTCAACTAAGAAGAAACATATACTTCCCGGGCTATTGGCACCGACAGACAATAGCCCGAACGGGATCGGTATGATCTACAAGATTTAACCAACCATTCTGGTTTGCAATTAGAAGGGACAACATAACTTGCAGATCGGATTCGGCATATTTGCGCCTCATCAGTACAAGGTATATGTTCTCAACATTTATTTGAATATTGTCGTTTACTTCATATTCCTTAGTTTATTTTCAAAAATTCGTGTTCACAATTTATCAAAATCTCTGATATTGTTGTTATTTACAAAAAAGAAATTTTTCTATATCCCTTAAATTATCACTAATGCTAGACATTCTAGAACCTTGTTGTTCGTCACTTATTTCTTCAATATCAGATTATTCATCACTGCTCGCCACGAAGTCCTCAACACATTTAGAAATAGAAAAATACGAATCATCAGTGGTTAGTGCTTCATCTATATAGAAGAATATCCGTTGAAATCCAAACCCATTTCAGTTGTTATTAAAGTGGATAGATCGTTCAAATTATTTTCAATTCTTCTTAGGCATCGTCAGTTGTATCTCCAGCTTTTTTTAATCCAGCCTTTGAAAAACAGTTTACTATTGTTTTTTCTCCAAGCTGTCACTATTAATATTAAACAACATGTATTTGAATATTGTCGTTTACTTCATATTCCTTAGTTTATTTTCAAAAATTCGTGTTCACAATTTATCAAAATCTCTGATATTATTGTTATTTACAAAAAAGAAATTTTTCTATATCCCTTAAATTATCACATGGTTCACTAACGCTAGAAATTCTAGAACCTTGTTGTTCGTCACTTATTTCTTCAATATCAGATTATTCATCACTGATCGCCACGAAGTCCTCAACACATTTAGAAATAGAAAAATAGGAATCATCAGTGGTTAGTGCTTCATCTATATAGAAGAATATCCGTTGAAATCCAAACCCATTTCAGTTGTTATTAAAGTGGATATAGATCGTTCAAATTATTTTCAATTCTTCTTAGGCATCGTCAGTTGTATCTCCAGCTTTTTTTAATCCAGCCTTTGAAAAACAGTTTATTATTGTTTTTTCTCCAAGCTGTCACTATTAATATTAAAACATTGGCAACTGTTCTATTTTCGTTAGAGATGGCTCGGATTCCATAAGCATGAATAAGCTATTGACTAAAAGTCTTCGATATACAGTTCTAAAGTTTTGTATAATTCCCTGATCTAGAGGCGGTTTTGTTTTTCCATTTTCTTGTCAAACTTATATAACTATGAACTTATTATGTTTTCGTTCATCCAAGCTTCTTACTTATTGATATGTTCTCCTTTGAAACATGTCAGATTTTTCCCTTTACCTATTACTAAAGGTTATTTTTACCAGCCATATGAGTGCAAAATAAAATTGTCAATCGGTCTTTAGCATCTTTTCCTCCAGCACATTTGTCTTTTTATAAAATAATCCCCGTTCTTCACTATAGTAAACATCTTCTGCAGAATAGTTTACGATTTAATTCAATTTGATTTTCCAGTTTTCAACCTTTTGTAAATTGATGTGTGCAGACTCATCACAAACAGACTTAAACGTGATATTGTGTCTCTTGCAAAATTTTCCCAGCCATCCATTTGATGCTTTGAAAGTGTCACACTTCAATTCTTTTGCAGCTTCTAGAGCCTTTTCTTTAATTAATGGCACTCAAAAACAATCTGATCCACGGCAAGGTCCTGTTTTAGGGAATTTCCGTTTACTTCGTCATCACTAGAGCCATCAACAAAAGACTTTAAGAGTTTATTTTTGTTTTTTAAAATTTCGCCAGTCTGTGTTTTTCCAATACCATATTTTTCGGTTAGTTCCCTAACACTTAGCTCATATAAAAGGATGACGATGTTAGCCGCGACATTCTAGCCGCGTTTGGAAAAAAATCTTTGATAAAAAAGTTTTCCGCAGCCTGGTGGGGTCAGGAATGATTTTTTTCTATAATATAGGTCTTTAGCTATTCAATCAAAAATATTAGAGCATGATTAGAGGTGGCAGGAAAAAGTTTGAGGCGATAAAAAAAATCGTGCAGCTTGACGTGTTTCGCCTCAAACTTTTTCCTGCCACCTCTAATCATGCTCTAATATTTTTGATTGAATAGCTAAAGACCTATATTATAGAAAAAAATCATTCCCGACCCCACCAGGCTGCGGAAAATTTTTTTATCAAAGATTTTTTTCCAAACGCGGCTAGAATGTCGCGGCTAACTTCATCGTCATTTCTCACTCGTATGTATAATTTCTACTTTACCTTTAAAGATAAATGTTTTCTTTTTTCGTTTGGTATGTTGTGTTAACAATAACTAAACTTCAACTAAATAGACTGACCAAATTATTTGCGTAGCATTAAAATTTGTAAATAACATTCAGGAACAAGTATTATATATTTTCATAAACGTCTTACCTATCAGATAGAGGATTAATGGGAAAACCAAACCCTTTAAACTCGAAACAAGAAACCAGTCAACTGGAAACATTTTTATAGTATACCTTTTGCAAAAATATATAACGATATCCATACACGTAGGTGAATTACAAATTCTCAACTCGTTGAAATTTGGAAAGGTGTCCGTATAGGGAGGACATTTTTAAAGAAATAATGTCGTTTATACACAAAATGGTTGTTGCATCATTCCGGACATGTGTTTTTGTCCGCTGTATAGAGGTGTCCAAAAATAGAAGTTTTACTGTATATGTTATAACGCATTATTATTATAACGCAATATTACAACGCAAGTTCTGTGATAAGGAATGAATTTAAAATTTTATGTCGGTTTAGGCAAAAAAGCTACTTTAAAAAGTTATAAATTCTAGTATATATTAACATCTTGTAGCTTTAAAAAAGTTTAAATTAATAAGAAATTAAATTTTTGCGATGAATATTTCACTGAAATTTTATACTTTTGAAAATGACTAATTTACCAAACCTTCGTAAAGTTTTAAGTACATTTTAGGAAAGTTTTAAAATATTTTCTTCTTTGTGATTAGTAACTAACTCCAAGAATTATATTATATGATTGTACTGAAAAAGGACACATTTATAACCATTCACGGATTGCTTGAATTTTTTTTTCATTTCTCCTAATATTTATGGAAGTTGTATGCTAATTGAATTTATCTTAACTCTCTGAAAGACTCTTTTGTTAACCACCTTCAACATTTTAAAGGTTCTTACTAATTTTGAGGCAATATCTCTAAAACTGGTGTTTCAACCTCTACAATACATATTCGTGAAACAACGGATTTTATTTTATATTTTATACATGCGACCTCATGGTTTTTTTTTAATTGGTTATATACTAAGTGGAGTGTGAGATGTGAATATAAATCACAACAGTAAAATCAACCAGCTAAATAAATTATATTAACTTCACTTGTATGTATGTATATGTTTTTATAGATAATGGTAAGGAAACCTTCGTGCGCGAGTCCGACTCGCACTTGGCCGGTTTTATTTGTTGAACTTCTGCTCAATTTAACTCAAGACAATACTGAAATATAGCGAGAGCGATAACTATGTATTCTTTCAATTTGTTTCAATTTGAAACTGTCATAATTAACATGGAATATTTGCAAATAGTTCGCTTGTTCTCTGGATAATTGATAATTACTTCAAACTGATATTGAAATATATTTGGCAAAACTCACGCAATGACAGAAAGCCATTCAACACCTATTTAATTTTAAATATTCCATATATTTCCATACGTAAAGAAAGTTCCAAAACAACGATTTTATTTTAGCCAAAATCACAATAAAAGAATACAAAATAAGTATTAAATCCGCCAATAGTGTATTTATTTAAACCGATCTATCGATCTCAGAATATAAGCACAGGGTCGATCTAATTAAATATTTGTATATTCTGCTCTGATATATCATCATTTCACTTTTATTGCTCTTCATAGTGCTTTTCCGACATAAAATGTATTTGATATAATAAATTTTTATCGAACAAAAGTGACCACCATTAATCTGGGTGACATTTTATATTCGTTTTGTTTAATTTCGTTCAATCTGCATATCTCCGTGCTGGATATTTTCAAAATATGTAGTTTCTAAATGTTTTCAATCCCATTCAATTAAATCACATTGGCGGTTAAATCCCAAATATGCCTCACATGTCGCCAGTTTTTGAGGGTGATATTTAGCAATCTATTTTCAATTTTTTTTGTAAATTAACCGTTTCCGAACTCTTCTAAATCCGGAAATTACAACTGGAACAATCTAGACTTGATAATTGTGTATTCGAGGAATGATAAAAGTTTAGAATTTATCTTGCTTCAGCATCAACATAATATGTACGTGTCTATGTTTACTCATAAATTTGTCGAAGAGCACAAGGAAAGCGAATTGTTATTTTGTCGTTAATATTTGGATCTGAATTATTCTATGGATGTCTTGAGAAATGTTTATCCTACTCATTTTGCAATATTTTCCCGTCAACTCCTGACTGTTATTCATTGTACCGGGTGGCCAACTAAGAACGGCCGTCGGCCATATCTCGGGAGTGGATTATAGCACAGGTTCGGGAGAAAAAATTTTATAACAAAAGTGGTCTCGAGAAACGCCTGGAAATTATTTTCAGAACTGTAGGTCCACCTCTAGAGGGACAGTTAAA
This sequence comes from Lochmaea capreae, assembly GCA_949126875.1. Taxonomy (NCBI): domain Eukaryota; kingdom Metazoa; phylum Arthropoda; class Insecta; order Coleoptera; family Chrysomelidae; genus Lochmaea; species Lochmaea capreae. The sequence goes on along the minus strand of OX421402.1, from coordinate 10,402,972 downwards.
GTTTTAAAATGCAAAATTTACTCAATTAAGGAGCATATTAAATATTATAATCAGATTCCTCGACAAATTCTGCATATTTTTAACATACCAAGTATAAGTCTATCTCTTCAAATAAGGGGTGGGGGAGTGGGAACCTAGTTACGAAAAAACGCCTGTAATTCCGGTTCTGCTTGGCGGGAATTGATCTTCCAACGTCTAGAAGGCTGGTGAAGTAAGTTGTACTACATTTTTTCAATTATATAAGAATGTTATATTTGTTTTCAAGGGATGTGTTAGTAAATCAAAAGCATAAAATATCAATAAAAACCGATAGTTGCCCAGCAACAACAAATACAGTTTAAAATATGCATTACGATTTAGGTTGCGTTGTATCAAACACCTAAACTCGGTTTAATGGTTAATGGTAAAATTGTAAAACAGTGCCCTCTAGCATTTATGTTATTAATCATATTCACAAATTTTCGATTGTTTAACAAAAGCTGTTTCAAACAACATCAAGTTTATTAAAATCGGTCAAGCAGAACCGGAATTACAGGCGTTTTTTCGTAACAAGTTAACCACTCCCCCCGCCCCTCATTTGAAGAGATAGACTTAAACTTGTCCTATTAAAAATATGCAGAATTTGTCGAGGAATCTGATTATATTTAATATGCTCCTTAATTGAGTACATTTTGAAAAATTTTGCATATTAAAATTTTAACTGTCAAATACGCCCTTTACTGGTGGACCTACGATTCTAAAAATAATTTCCAGGCGTTTCTCGAGGCCACTTTTGTTATAAAATTTTTTTCCCGAACCTGTGCTATAATCCACTCCTGATATATGGCCGACGGCCGTTCTTAGTTGGCCACCCGGTACAATCAATTTTTGCAAATTATAAAAACTAGGCTACGTTATGTTCACGCGTTGCTGTAGCATCATCCAGTGATTGTGACATTGCGTCTAGTTTTGCTGTGAATTATTTTAATTTGTCAGTTGTTTTATTCTTTTTTCTTATGACATAAGCAGAGACTAGTTGATATGTTGAATTGGTTTTGTTATATCGCAGTGCCTCAATTTTCCTCACGCTAGCTGTTCATCACATAGGCTGGTTTTATTTCGGAAAAGTCCAAATAAAAATATATCTCTTCATCCCTTTCAACTTTCTTAATAGAGAAGTATTTCAATAACTTCATTTTTGAACATTTGGAAATATAAAAAATGAAAGTTTAATGCAGCAGATGCTGAATTATTCAATTCTAATTATAAAATAACATAATGAGGATTTACCTGCTTTTTTTAGTCTCAACTTGTCTCTAATTAATTTATTACATGTTCGTGTATAGTATAGTCCAAGATGAATACATAAAATTCATGAATGATCCTGCTTGTATAGTACTTGAAGCTCGCCCCTGATTTGGAACATTTGCATTAAAACTGGTTCATTGGGCTTCTATTCAGAGCTGTGAACACACATGAATATAAAATGTTTACGTGTATTATTGCTCAATTGAAGCTTGTTGTTTAAACCAACATGATAAACAGTGACACCTAGTTGCACATACTCATTTAAATTCAACTTCACTTCCCATTAAATTGAAAGTTTGCCACCCACACAGTTTCAAGGACAGAGTCAGAGTGCCTGTAAGAGGGTGGATTATTTGTCACTCAAAAACCGTATTTTATAACGGTAAATATATATGGAGGGGATACTTTCCATTAACTTACAAGACATTTTTAACCATCAGAGGGTGTTTTGGTCTGAATGTCCAATTTGGATTACCATTAACCTCATTTCATTTTATTCTTCTCAAGGTATTGTATGACAATGATCTTTGTAATATGGAACAGAGACAGCACAGAAAGAAGCACTCGTACCAATTAATTTAATTAGTTAAGCACTAGGTAAAATTATAAACACAATATTGACTGGTTAAGGAGTGGTACGAGAGAGGAATAAAAATGTAGACTGGTATACAAATGACCGCCCTTAAATTGCAGGGAGAAGGAAAATACAATGAAAAATTACCTAAAACGAAGGAAAGAGAAATAGGATTGCAACAAATATAGCAAACGATTCTTGGGTACGAAAATTAGAAACGTGTTTTTAATTTGAATAGAATTGAGAGAAACATGAGTATGGAATATAGAGGAATATCATCAATATATCACAAAAAAATTAAGTCAAGAAATTTAGAACGATTAACAAAAGCGAATGTAATAATTCTCTTGTATAAGTTTATACACTGTGTGGAACAAATTCATTTTTAGCTAAACAGACCATTTTAAGAAATAATCCTCGATTTTTAATTGTAATTTACCGTATTTCAATATAATAATCTAATATGCAGGGTGAATTACTTTCGAGTAATGACGTCACCGTAATTTTTTTTAAATGGAACACCCCCATTTGGTCTCAATTTTCGGATTACTCTAGCTGAGCTGATTCCAAAAATGTATCACATATTGATTCCAATTGGTACAGGGTGGACAAAAATACAATAGTTTTGTGTGTACTCTTAAAGTAACGCGTAACATTCTTTATTAGTTAAATTAACAATATTATCAAAAATACTTATTGTCTAGCGGCAATTGGTTTAAATGTAATACCCTGTAGTTTGTTACATTTTTAGATTAATAAAAATGAGCTGTTTCCAAACACGTTTGGTACTTGTGGTCTAGCAGACTTATCAAATTTTAAAAAATATAGTTGTCTAGTTTTTTGTGAAATGTCATTATTTGTTTAGTAATTATATTGATGTAAAGTGACAGTTTAGTACTACAATATTTTTGGTATTCGTGAATGTTTTGATTATTGCTTAAATTGAATTTGAAGTAGAAATGGAGTTAAGTGTAAAACAAAAAATTTAAATACTTATGATGATTGGGTACGGAGACAGATCGCGAACTCAGATGGAAGTGTGCAATTTGTTTGATGATAAATATACAAAAAGACCTATAACGCGTTCAACAGTCGGTAAGATTGAAAAGAAATTTCGAGAAACTGGTACAGTTGAAAATGCACGAAAATCCGGTCGTCCCTCTGCAAATGCTGATACACTATTAGATGCTTTACTTAGTTTTGAAGAAGATGCGCACACACTTCTGTGCGTAAAGTTAGTCGCGATATCGGTGTTAGCGAAACAACGGTACAAAAACTATTGAAGCTTGAAAAATGGAATCCTTATAAAATCAAACTTGTGCAGGAATGAAACGAAGATGATCCCTGTATATTAGAATATTATTTTAAAATACGGTAAATTACAATGAAAAATCGACGTGTTTCAGGATTATTTCTTAAAATGGCCTGTTTAGCTGAAAATAAATTTGTTCCATACTTTACGGACACAGTGTAGATATGTGAATAAATTTCGACAGCCAATTGCTACATGCCGACCTGTAAAATATGTCTGTTAGTGTATAATTCATCACAGTGGTTGGCTTGGAGCAGCTGGCAACCCTCTGTGAAGAACGGGATATTAAACCACAAAGCTTTATTAACATTACTTATTGAGTCAGTTTGAAACTTAGACTCTGTATGACGGGCTCAAACATTTCAACGGCACTCATTATCCAGTCATTGTAATATGAATATTGTACCTCATTCATCCACCTGTATATTGTATCATTCAGTATCTTTCGTATTTAAATATTCACGGTAAACCCTTACTATATACATTAAGAGGATACCCTAAGCTTTTAATGAAACATTTCACCAAAATGACCATGTTAGTGACTCTACTCAAGTGGATTTTGTAGGAGAACAATTACAACCACCCGATTAAAAGGTTTCTGAAGGAGAGACCCATGCAAACTATGAATAATTTCTCTTACAATCAATTCTGTAAGAGATATTATATATTACGTTTAGATATTAACAAGGTATAAAGGTAAATAATTTTTATATAAATATAAAAATATCAAACCGAACTTTGCAGTGCAGCATATTATATTTCATTTGCAGCTATACAATTTCAAACAAAGTGGTAAAGTAGATAAAATATTAGTTTATATTTCATTATGCCAGTCCATTGTATTATACAAAATACTCTGATGTTCATGACTATGAAAAACGGCAATGAACCGGGGAACACGCAACTAATAAAACTTTAATAGGTATATCAATTTCCGGTGTTGGTAACCACTTTTGTTTCTTGTAGTATATTGGTTAAATGCATTTTTTATGGATTTTATTTACTTAATAAGAAATAGCTCTAAAATAACATGAATTCTTTTATCAATAAATAGTCCAATACCGTTTTGAATACTTTACCCATCTCGAATTTTTTTTTTAAAACAATGAACTGAAAAGAAACTACTAATTCCGGGCTGGTATCATCTACAAAATATAACTAACCCCTTTGGTTTGTAATAAGAGGGGGGTATATCACTTGCAGACCGGTTTCGGCGTGATTGCACCATCATCAATGCAATTAAGATAGATATTGTACAAATAAGTTCCAAATAACCATATCAGGTGGGGAAGACTGGAAGGAAGACCTAGGCAACCTGGTATACAGACGTCTCTAAGACAGAAGTAGGTGTAGGAGCTAGCCGCTCTGAAGAAAACATCCTTGGAGTGTAGATACGGTACGGTACGGTTCACTCACATATATACCATCAAAATTTGGTTCCTCTTAATAACATGAGTTTGGAACTAAAAAAATGAAAAATAAATAATATGTATGCAAACGGGATGTTTTAAGAAGTGAATATTTTTGTATTATTACTTTCCACCAAAGAAAGTGAGATTTGTGAATATTTTGATTTATAAACTGCTACTTCAATACCATAAACCGCCGATGGTGTGTGCAAGTTGGTATGAATGTTTCAGGACACGACAATTTGCCCAACCGAAACGTGGATCATCTGCCATACAGCACTGATTTGGTCCTAAGCGACTTCTAATTCTAATAATAGACAATTGTTATCATAATACCCCATTATTTGCGTACAACACGTAAAATAAATAGATTCAGTTGAACGTAATAAAATTTAATGTCGAAAATTGTAATTTCCCGCTTGAATTCATAGTTGCCAGGAAAGTCGATTGAAAGCGTTAATATTTAAGTCGAAAATGCTGTTGAGATATCTTTGATAGGAATAATTAACCGCCCAAACCGCTATTTGCGAGTTTTAGTCAGGTAAATGGTGCTTCAACAATAGCCTAAACCATCAATAATAGACCCTCCGGGTTGTTTACAGCATCAGCTAGTGTCACATGTAGTGGTAGCACTGTGTGTGGAATCAGCATACGAATACTATTACTCTCCATTAGTGTCCCCGACCGTTGTGATTTGTAACTAACGATCGCATAGCTGCAAAAACAACATTAAACCTTAGCTATGTGTACAATTCACTAAGTCAGCAATCTACATTGCGGCACTACTTCTTCATTCAGGTAGTGATCACTAAATTAAGTCCCACACTGGGTTTCTCTCGTCGACAGGACCGGACTATACTTTCAATAATAAATATAATATCCGAGTTTAAAAAATTTGTATGTCGAAATAAGAAATTTACGTGTAAAGTGATATATTTATGAGATTATTATAAAAACCCATTAACAATTTAATCTAAATTCAAATCCATCACCTTTTTCGTCGTATTAGATATTTATCTTATGCAAATTTTTAATTATTGACCTAACAAAAATCCTAAGCGGCTTATAAATGTGCTAAAATTGATAAGTTTGGGTCAAAAGAAACTAATCAACATTCAAATTAACAAATTTGATCTAAATCAGTGAAAAGAACGAGTAAAAAATGAGCAAAAAGCGTGTAGAATTTCATGGAGAATATTTTTAAAAACAACAAAGCTGTAACTACCCATTAAATTCAATTGATTAACCTATGACTAATAATCAAGAAAACATTTTCGAAGTAAACAATAGAATAGAATATAAGGAAATCTTACAACATTGTATAAGTATTGTTCTATGGCTACCTTATAGGTTATTCTATATATAAAATTATTTATTATTGCGAAAATCTTAATTTCCCAATCTAATCTTTTTTCTCACCAAAAATATTTTTAATCTCTTCACCTATTGCTATTACATACAATAACCGATTTAATACAAAAGAAAAGAGTTTTTATAAACAAGGAGCAGAAGGAAGCTTTGGCAGATTTCATGGAAGCAAATCCACTGTTAAAAAACCCTACTACATTAACCAATAAAACTACAAAAAACGACATTGACCACTTGTGGGAAACATTGGCAGCTACATTAAACAATTTGGGAAAAATCACAGGAGGGGCAGTAAAAGATGCAAATAGTTGGAAAAAGGCAAGTATTAAAAAATAATGGTTTAGAATAAATCTTTCACTAGTGAAATAATTGGACTTTTTGATATACTAATAAAATTATGTTGTAGACATGGCATGATCTTAAATCAAACATAAAAAAGAAAGCCTCTGAAAAGAGAAGGCATGCTTTATCAACTGGTGGTGGTTCTCCAATGGAAAAAGGTATTGTGGACATTGCAGATCAAAAAATGGAGGAGATGCTGATTTTAACAGAAATTGGGTGATATAAATATTTCCGATTCAATGGTCTCATTTGAGAATACAGTTAACAGGGCACCTACTTCATCAGCCCCTGATTTTCTGTTAGAACCAACTGTGCATTATGAAGTACCTGTTTTTAATGAATTTCATGGGACAAAAACAAGTGAAGGGACCTCTAAAACTAAAAACAAAAACACAAAAGCTGGTAGGTTGGCCGAAACATTAAAAGTTTCCCACCAAATTTCGAAGGAAATACTAGAGAAAACCTTATTAAAAAGAGATTATTATCGCAGTAATTTGGAGTTACTTACTATCTTAGCAAAAAGATAACAGTGGAAAAAGAATTAAGAATTTGATTATTTAAATTGTATTTATTTTCGGGGTGAACTCATAAAACCTTATCATTTAATACAAACCAACTGGGTAAGTAAATTGTAAACAAACTTAAATATTCAGTAACACTCTGACGAACGAAGGAATATCATATTTCACATTCATATATTCAGAATCGATTGCCATAGAGGCACTTTTGAGGATAAAAGATGTTGAAAATAATGGATGTTCATATCGATACGGACATCAATAAATAAACATCTACTACCAATAATCATTGCAGAGAAAAAAATAAGTAAAAACAATTATCGGGATGAATGAATTATATTATTTAGAAAAGTCGTTCTATGCAAAAACCACTCATTCATTAAAATAATTTATTATCAATACATGAAACAATACAGGGTTAGGCACGAAAAGTTTTGATTAAAAGTAATGGCAGATAGTGTTCAAAATCTGAAATCACGAACCTGTAGGTTTTGGATTACTCTGAGTTCAAATATAATATTGTGGCAGTTCCGGTTATACCGGAAGTAAACGTCAACTTTGTTATTTTAAATAGAACCTAATATTTTTTATTTTATTTTCCAACATGGAATTTTAGATAAAATTTCTGCACAATGTCCTATACCAAAAATGAAGTATTTACGAGAAATTTCGATTTTATGCAAAATTCTGAAAAAATCCCAGTCTACATTGAAAAAAATCGAGTTATCTCGAAATTGCTTCATTTTTGGTGTGGGACATTGAGCACAAATTTTATATAACATTTTATGTAGAATTCTGGAATAAAATAAAAAATATTAGGTTCTATATAAAATAACAGAGTTGATGTCTACTTCCGGTATAACCACATCCAGGACAACATTATATTTGAACATTTTTAACAGAACTATATCCACCATTACTTTTAATCAAAACTTTTCGCGCCACACCCTGTATATTGTTCAACCGATCTAAACAAATCTATGACGTGAGAAAATTCAGTAGCTGTAGGTATTATTTATAACTGAAAATCTAGTATTATGCATAAAATTTAGTTGTTTCCCCCCTTCGTAAAAATATTATTATTATTCTACTTCGATGACAAACTAATAGAGCTTTTATATTTTACAGAGGGTACCGCTCCTAATTCAAATAACTCAAATAATTTCCTCTAAACCCTTTTTCTACGACCTTGCCGACCTTCTACGTTCAGCCGTCCTAAAAAAATCTTTTCAATTTAACTCATAATATTTACCCTATTTCTTTCACATTTTGCACCCGACTCTACACCTTTTTTAAAAACTTATGTAATTTGTCTGTTTTTGTTTCTTTGCCGCTCCTAATTTTCGGTTGCAAAACAATTTTTCGTTTTATGGCGCGGCATAGTTATAATTTTTTCTAAAAGCACGTCTCAGAAGTTTCTAATGCCGCATTTCGTTTGATGTTAGATGCAAGTGTTCAAAATAAACAAGATAACATTCAGTCCGCCCCAATTTTCAAATCAACCAATCAGAATTATCCGTTTTCCCGGTATCCCTTATAGTTGTGAGTAGAATTAGTTTGCACTGTTTCACAATAAAATAACAGTTTGCGGCAAGGTCTCTTTGAGGATTAAAAAGCCGAAAAGATAAAAAAGCCATAAATCATTTCGAGTCTTGACCTACCCACAAGAGAACAATTGATTCTCATTGGTGCAATATAGCTTCCGATTGGACTATGAAAAATGTACTCGAGTTGTTAGTCCACATGGAGTGTTAACGTGTCCCAGGGTGGGTTTAGTTCATTTCTGTCATTTACGAGATATTAAATTCTTTTGTTGCTGTGATTGAGATTTTGTTTTATTGACTAAAACTATTTTGTTGGTGATAATTAAAATTATGGCTTTTTGGCGACCATTCGAAGAGAAGGATATTGTTATAGGCTTACAAAGAATATACTATAGGAGTAAACAGACATATTCTATGCCAACAAAAACAATGTCAAAGTTTATTTATTTTTTCTGCTTGATTCCATGTCGCAGTGAATATAATAAGTTGTTTGATTGTTGGATGTATAAAACATGAATATTTTATTGTTAAAATTTTTTATCAAAGGTTTTGAAATTTCTGAAAGTGGAAAGTAAGGGATTCGAGACAATAGACAGAAAGAAATTTGGTATGTTCTAGTCGCTATCTACGCAAAAAACGATACAAAATATTTACAGGCAACAAGAAAATAATGGGTCGAAGCACGAATCTACTGAAAGAATACATAATTGACAAAAGTTTCAAAAAAATCAATTATTATAGTTATCGGTTAAACTGCTATTCATCGGAAAAAGAGAGTACAGAAATCCCTAGTGGGTTGGGATCCTGCAATAATGAAAAATTTGTCTGAAACCGGTTCTGTTTCTGCTTACAGATTTCTTTGTCTCGCCGACAAATTGTGAAACGGTGCAAACTAATTTTACTCACAACTATATTAATACTTCGAGTGAATCCCAACAACTGGAAGTCGGTAATGTCAATAGTCATACAAGCGTACTATTTTGCTAATGAATCCTACTAAATACCTGGCACAGAAGGGGTGGTTAATAATTTAAATAGTTATTTTACTGATTACAAAGATTTATTCACTGACACTCTATTAGATTATACCAATTAAATGTTACTCATATTGAATATTACAAAATGCACTTGCATATTTATTATTAAGTTAATTTTATTTGCAAAATTATACTGAAATTTTCTTAAAGTTTCAAGTATCATGCAGTGAGACGAAGGAAATAGTATATTGTTCAACAAGCATATAATGATGGCTATTATTCACGAAGGTGCGTTTATGTCGAGTGACTAGTGATGAACAAAGCAGATAGTCTTGGTCTTGCTTATTCGGTCTTGGTCTTGCTCAAATCGTCCGCCCTTAGTCTTGGTCTTGGTCTTGTGTAAAACGTCTTGTGCCCGGTTGCAAGAACGCTTATTAAAAATGATTAATGATTAACGGCTAATCAATGAAATAATAACTCGTTAATTCTTCCAATCAACCATCATTTACACAATCAAAATGCAACGGATAGGTACCAGCAATGATGAAGAATTAATCGACCATTATTTTTTTCGTGAAATCGGGTTCCCATTGATGGTTCATAATTTTTTAATCAACCATCACATGATGAGAGATTTGATTAGCGTTCTTGCAACCGGGCATTGGTCTTGTTCATTTAACCTGCTACTTATTTGTCTCTACTTTTGAAGATCATCATGGTTTTTAACTATTTAATAATAATTAATGCTTTGTACTACATTTATACACTAACTCTGCATTTGGAATAGAACTAGTAAGAAATTATAACAATTGATGTCGAGCACCCGACGCTATTACCATAATGACATTAATTTTCTCGTTAAACATTTACATTAAGAATTATTTTTTGCCAGGCCGAAAGTATGACCTTTCCACCCGGAAAAAAGTCAGTAATTCCAATTCTATATTTTCTAACTTTGAAACCAGATTAAAATTACGTCTTTACATATTATATAGTAATTAATAGTATATTACGTAACAAGAGTTGTAAGTAACCCATTACGCACGAAGCCGCGCAGCGGCGAGTGCGTAAATTTCACGAGTGCGTAATGGGATTACTACTCGAGTAACGTACTATTCTTTTTCTACGCCCATCTATTTTATTCCGAATGCTCATAATTTCATCTTTTTCATTACTAACAGACTTATTCGTAGGTAAAGTTGAGAAAATGTTCGGATACTATAATTTGTTACCAAAATTGACAGCATAAATGAGATGACGTTTATTCCCATATCAAGAATAACTGAATTATTTTTTTGAAATTGTTAAATGTGTTGCCGACATTTAGGGGCATCACTCTTTTAATCTAAAATGTATTTCACTAATGCTAAGAGCTTTTATGCTTTTCAATTGATTAAAAGTATGTAAATAAACCAAATAAAGTACTACGTAAATAAAAATTTGATTGTAATTTGATTCAACAAAGAAATCTAAGTTTTTCTATCTAAACGCACGTGTTAATGTCACTTACAAGGAATGTTGTCAGTACGATTTTTGACGTTTACAGACATGGGCGTAGAAAAAACTATTAATTAAACCTGTTGGCATGTAATTAAATGGATTGTTAGTGATTTTTTTTTGTACTAACGATAGTGAGAATTGAATTAAGCTTTGCTTATATTGTTGTTATTGTTCTTTTTTGGGGTGAATATTCAATGGGATCTGAAAAATCTATTTGGCTCCTTCATTTTCTCAATTCCATAGAAAAGCCTCAGAGACTAGTCTCACTCTATGTAGAGGAATTTAAGGAAATCAACAAACTTCAATTTAGGTTAGTGTTCCTTTTTTATACAGTAGTCCCTCAGGTGTTGTGCTTTGGGTTTCTGTAGCGCCATGTATGTGAACGGAGGTTTCTCCTTTACTTCCACATAATTTATATTCTTCATTCTCCACTAGTTCGAACTTTTTGAGTTGCCCATTTAGGTGGCAAAGTTCTATAAGGACACCTATTGAGACTCTAGCATAATTTTGATCTCACTTATCTCACTTTGATTGTCTCAGCGCTACTAGATATTTTATACTTATTTCTTTTAATATATTGTTGCTGATCCCCAAAATAATGTTTCAGTCCTCTTGTTTTTCGTACATGTCTATTTATACCAGTAGGGCGACGAAGCTGTTCTTGTCCAGTTCATTTCGTTTTTCTAGGCATTCTAAAGGCAGAATTATAAACTTTACGTTCGCGTTCAGTTCGCAGTTGGCGATGTTCGCGTCGTTTCCATTCTGCAGTTGGTAAATGTTTGCGTTTATAAACCTAGGAATTGAATTGGTTGAAAATTATTTTGACAATTTTGATAGATCTCAGCTGATTTTATTTTTATTTTGTTTTGTAAAAAATAAAGATAAACGAAAATGTTCATTTGATTTTAAGTGTATTTGCACACACCAAAACAAACAAATACTTCAACCAAAGCCAAGCCAAACAAAGAAAATGGAAGACTGAAGAGTACAGTAAACAGTTGACAAATGACGTTTCTCACGTGGTGCATAACTTTCGTTTTGATTGGTTTATACCTGAACTGCCAACTGCGAACTTAAATCTTGGCCATCTCGAACGCGGACGCAGCGTAATGGAAACTGCGAACTGAACGCGGACTGACTTTATAAACGTAATTGTGTGATCCCTTTAGTTTAACTTCAACTGAACTGAAGTGCCAACTGCCAACGACGAACTGAACGCGAACGTAAAGTTTATAATTTCTACTTAATACTATTCTAGAACTGATTACACAAAAACTCATCATAATCCTTCCTCTTTCTATCTTCTCATCAATATTAAACTGGACACACACACAGCGGTGAATAATTTTTATATCAAGTAGGCCGATTTTTTATTTATTCAAAGTTCTTTTTCGTTTTTTCTGTACTTCGTAAAAGTGCGTATTCACTTGCAACAAAACACTCCGAACGAACCAAACGCGCCGCGCGCGCTGTATCAAATTCGTCTAGTCAGTACGTTGAGCCGAACAGAACAGAACAGAAAGCGCAAAACATTTTTGGACGTTTGTCGGTAAACGGGACTTGCTCAAAGAGAATTTATTCGTTCAATGAGTATGGCAGTTTTGAACGTTCGTTCCGTTTGTGGTGTTTTTAAACTATGCCCAGTTATGGAGTGGAGTTTTTCTGTAGATTATGTTAGGTGAAATTTTCGTTCAGACTCTACAAATGTCTGTAAAATTTCTGGCTCAGAGGACTATCTCCTCATCCATTGTTCTTACTTCTTCCATTGTCTTTTTCCAAAACTCTTCTGCACAACCTTCTGTTTCATGGATACGCCAATGTAGAGGTCGAGAATTACATCGTGACAGAACGAGCAGCGGCAGATACACCGGTCGATGTTCACAACTGATATAATTGAAATGGTGAGTTAGCGTGCTCTGTTGTAGTTTATGGTAAATGAAACGTCGGTTTCTTCATTGACAGGTATAATTTGAAAATAATATTTTTAGCGGCAACATTTTAATTTCACCAAGATAAAAAGGTTTGCTTTGTGATAACCTCACAGCTGCAGTTCTTCTAATTCCAGAATATTGCGAAATAATAGTAGCGGAATAAAAGTAAAAGTTTCAATTTTATATTGTAGCATCCCTCCGTGTTAAATAAAAGCCTGCTTTGTGAATGTGTTTCCTTCGTAATGATTCATAATTACTCATTATTTTGTGAAAAAAGGAATCTATAGTAAAGATCTTGAAGTTGTAATTACGATTAATCACTGTAAATGTCAGTGCTCCTTTTTTTTTGGTGTAAAGGGAACGTATGAATTTGGCGATTGGAAGTTGAGTTTCTGAAGTGACAAATCTGGACCTTCGTCAAGGGGTCTTTTGTATGCAGAAACCTATTTCGTTGTAAAAATAAGCTAGTATAGAATTTAGTCTCGAGAGAAAACAACATGAGGCGTTTTTCACGGATAAACGTTCACAGAAAATAATGACGAACAATGTATTTCCTTTTTTTCTCACTTTTTAAATTTTCTTACGTTTCAGTAATTCGCGTCATTTACACACATATATTTTTTCCAATATAATTCCTAATATGGAAATATTTTTTTAATACTTAATAGTCAAAGTGTTAATTAAACAAATGTGAATTATTTGGATAATGGAAACACACAAACAGATAACCGAACGTTTATAAACAAAAATAAACCGAAAAAAAACTCTAGTATTATTTTTTTATTTCGTGAATCGGTCAAATCAATGCACATTGTTGTTCTCATGTAGATTCGAAAATGCTCTCTGCTTGTTGTATATCGATCAATTCAAACACACGAAAAATAGATTTTAACTTGTGATAATCCTGATAGCTTAGACTGATCAATGAGTTAACCACAGTTTATCTAATTTCAAAGCAATATGTATAAACAAATTCACGAAAATAATTTGAATATTAAGATGCAACAGAGGGAGAAAAATAGATAGATGAAAAATATCAACAACAGTCTTTATTCAGTGGATGATGATATGAAATAATTTATGTAGATCGAAAATATCCGCACCTATCTGTATGTATGTATGTGAACGCGCTACCTCTCGGCAACGCTATTGACTGTGAGAATAGAGAGAAAATCTCCCACTTTTCTAGGATTATATAGTTGCAGATATGGATGAATCGAGGATGTCCGTAATTATCCTTAAATTCTATATAAATTTTATGTAATAAATTTGTGATTGAAAATGGAAAATCTCCTGTCTCTGTAATAGCAAAAGTCCTTTTCAATGCAAAATAGCATGATATTTTACAAGTAAAAAGTAGACACCGCCCTCAATTTTCTTAACATGAAACTGTGTGCGCAAACCGTATTGATTGAATGATTAGTTCAGCACAGCCAGTCAGAGGTTAGAAAGCCTAGGCACCTCAGCCTTAAGGCTTTTTGTGTTTTTGGTTGTACCGTTTATGTGAAGAGACCAGTGGGCCTTATCAGCCTGAACAGTCTTTTCGCTCGGTCATTCTTGGAGTAATCATCACTCGGGAGCTCTAGTTCTAGGAGTCTATATCTCCAGTGATACAGTGCTTCACATTCAAAGATAATGCGTGAGGCTATTTCCTCCTTTTCTGTGCGCAACCGACAGATAGGTTCCTCCATATATATGCAAGTGCTTCCTTAAGGTACAGTGACCGGTGCTCCAACCGGTATTTCGTGAAATGAGGTGACGATGCGCCGTAACAAATTTGAAAGCGGGGATCCAGCATAGCCAATCGTGCCGTAGACGTTATGCAGCCGAATACGTTCGCTCTCTGCGTAGTGGAAGGTCCGCCTTGTCACGAGGTACCAGTTTACCTGTAATCTCGTCACTTTTCTGATCTGGCCCCTGCTGAGGTTTAATATTTTGTTAGTCAGCGACTCCGATGGTTTTTTGACAAGGAGTTTGCTGTGTTCCTGTTTTGACACGAGGTTCCAGTACGTCTGATGTTTAGTTTGAATCCACCGAGATGCACAACCACGTGCAGCAAGCCGTATTAGCCAGCCCAGTTATACAGATTGCGAAAAAGTTTAATAAGTCATACGATTTACACAAGTACGACGAGGATAATATGAACAACACTATTTGAAAGAGAGAGACAAAAATTATTTTATTGGTAAAACTCATAATTATATCGATCCCCTCTAACAAAACAGGTGGGCGTGTGTTCATTGCCCTTTTTACTTTTAACTGTTATTTTTTGGTAGATAGGACTGATCTAATTGTGAGTTTCACACGTAGCACTCTTGTCTCTCTCTTTCAAGTAGTGCTGTTCATATGATCCTTGTCGCACTTGTGCGAATCGTATGACCTATTAAACTTTTCCACAATCTGTATACACAGTGACGACCCGGCAGCAGCAGTCAGTTGAAGTAGAGGTAGTATGAGTTCAGCGCTCTTGCATATACTCGTAGCACATGCATTTTTATCATTTATAAATTATTAACCAGTACATAAATTTTTTAATAACACGGCTATGGAAATCATCAAAGAGGTAAAATACGGAGAAGAAAATAGAACCTTTCAAGTAGAATGGGTTGAAAAATATGGTTTTATTGATAATAATGGAAAGTCGTTGTGTCTGATTTGTAATACTCGTATTACTATTAAAAACTACAAAGTTAGCAATTTACGTCGACATTACGACACAAATCACTCGCACTTTTCATTGTAGTTAAAGTTTATTACTAAAATTTTGAGTTACAATACGTCATTGCTAATTGTTCGGCGGAATTGAGTATAGTTGTGAGTAAAATTAGTTTGCACTGTTTCACAATTTGTCGGGCGAGATAAATAAATCCGTAAGCAGAAGCAGAACCGGTTTCAGACAAATTTTTAATTATTCCAGGATCCCAACGCACTAGCGATTTCTGTACTCTCTTTTTCCGATGAATATCAGTTTTACCAATAGCTGTAATAATGGATTTTTTTGAAACTTTTGTCAATTATGTATTCTTTCAGCAGCTTCATGTTTTGACCTATTATTTTCTTGTTTCAGTTGCCTGTACATATTTTGTATCGTTTTTTGCGTAGATAGCGACTAGAACATACCAAATTTCTTTCTGTCTATTGTCTCGAATCCCTACTCTCCACTTTCAGAAATTTCAAAACCTTTGGTAAAAAATTTTAACAATAAAATATTCATGTTTTATACATACAACAATCAAACAGTTTGTTATATTCACTGCGACATGGAATCAAGCAGAATAAATAAACCTTTGACAATGTTTATGTTGGTATAGAATAATACATCTATTTACTATTCTAGTATATTCTTTGTTCTTTGTTCTTTGTTCGGTCGCCAGAAAGCCATAATCCTAATTATTACCAACAAAATAGTTTTAGTCAATAAAACAAAATCTCAATCACAGCAACATATAACAAAACAATGTCTCGAAAATAACAGAAATGAACTAAGCCCACCCTGGGACGTTAACACTCCATGTGAACTAACAATTCGAGTACATTTTTTATAGACCAACCGGAAGCTACATTTCCCCAATGAGAATCAATTGTTTGCTTGTGGGTAGGTCAAGATTAGAAATGATTTATGGCTTTTTTATCTTTTCGGCTTTTTAATCCTGAAAGAGACCTTGCCGCATACTGTTATTTTATTGTGAAACAGTGAAAACTAATTCTACTCATAACTATGAACAAAACTTTATACAATAAGTAGGTACCTACGTCAGTAATAGATAGATACGCATGTAGATGTATCAAATAATTACATAATCTTTCAGCTCTTATGTTTTCAAAATAACAATTTTTTCTTAGGCTTATACCTATAACATATCCATTGCAAATAGACTTTTTATAAATATAGCTCTACGCAATAACCTTCAACTCAGTTTGTGATTTTTTTTAATCAATAATCCCATAATCGGTAAACATATTCTATTCATAGTCAACTGTCTTTCGTCGAATAAGGTTAGCCAACTAATTTTTGGAGATACTGGTACTGAACTTATGACTACTGGGGATATTCCAAAAGGATTGAGAGCGAGAGGTCCAAAATAATAGGATGTACAATCTTGTAGTTGTGAAATTCTTTGAACTGAAGCTTTCAGTTATTTCTATTTCAGTGTAGGGACAAGTATTCCATAAAGAAATAGTAACAAGTTAATGTTAATGAACTTTTATCGCCTTTCCATGTATTTCTTTTCCATTATCACATTCGAAAGCGGTATCTATTTTAATTGAAACTATATCTACAATAGTAAGATTTCTCATAAAAAGGACAACTGTGGTAACTAATCGTTGATAGTGTACTACATTTGTAATTGTAAAACGTATAGAAGTAAAAATAAATATAAAAACAAAGATAGGAGGTATGTAGTAAGAATGAATGGTAAGTAATGTAGATCACAGATAACATATGTAGATATTAAACTATTATGAGAGGTGGACAAATTCGAATACTTCACAAAATCCAGAAAAATATGTGGAAGTTCTGCACAATTCATTTAATTAATCATAATTGAATGTACTGGGTGAATTTTCATCAGTGTAAATATACGAAAAGGGGACAGTTAGATTTAATGAATCAACTATAATTTCGTTAGAACTCAATCAGGTGGTTGTCCACTTTTAGTGACTAAATAGATTTTCGGCAAATAACTGACAATATTTTGAATGTGGTAACGTTGCTTTAAATAGTTTGCTGTTTATTTTGAATTAATTTGATTCGGACATTGCACATTGCTTGATAATTTTATTTTGACAATTATTTAAAACACATTTTGAACTAATACGATTAATTGATTCTTGAGATTTACTTAAAACATGTGGTGAACGTAGATGCTCAAAGAATAAATACAACTAATTTAGTACCTATATTATAGTCTCATTTGACATTACCTTTAGAGATGACATCTGGTAAAAAATCGATGAAGTAGAATTGAAATATGAGTAAGTATGAAATTCACAAAATGAATGATTTCGTTTCAGACAAAATAACAGACGAATATTACTTTTTATTAAACGAATGTCCAGAAATTATTATGTAGAATGTGACCTTTATATTGTTTTTCGGAGTTCTTACAGTAAAATAATTAGAGTCAATCTGGTTCAATACACTGTTAATACTAAATTTGTATAGGTATGCAGCTTAATTTGTGTGTCTTATTTATTATCTTACATGATTAGTTGACATTATATGATTCTTCCATCATTAATAAGGTGTGAATTAAGAAACTGCCTTTGCCAAATTGTGCAGTCTTAAACTGGTACAAATCTCTTAAATGTTATATAATTTTATCATTGCTACGTGAAGAAAGTAGGCAGTAAATACGTCGAGCTGGTATAACTTTTTTCTTTTGCCCTACTTCTTAAAACCCACCGAGACTTTTTTGCGGCCTAACCCACGAGATGAGAAAAATTCTTATGAGAAATTAGCATTCTCGCTTAATTTATTTTCTGGATTTCGTTTGATAGAAACACATCTGGAGGGTTTTCTTGGAAACGCTATAGATTACAGTTGCAAACATGTTGCTTAATATATTAAATGTGTCTAGATTAATTAAATTATAAGAAATACAGAAACAAGCGAAATTATTATAGGATACAACTTATTAATAATTTAGATCCATCAGGATTTTTTATTTCCTGAGAGGTTTAGAAAATAGGAAGACATTTATTCTCTTTTCGTATTCTTATGGACTGCAATTGAAAATAACGGTGACTCTTAGTTTTGTAAAATCACATCTGAAAATCCTAAAATTAATGTATGTGATTCAGGGCCCGATAAAAATCCGGAAGAAACTACATTCTAAAATTTTAGCGTAGTTCGTACACTGCAGTAACTATAGTTGTAACGTTTTGATAGTTAACATTTTTCATTTTTATTTATAAACTAAAACATACTCGTCTCAAATGCGAACACTACCTATAATCTGTAATGATGGATATCCAGAATGTTCTAATGGCCATTTATCTTTGAAAATTCAAAGTGACCTTTAAAAATCGATTTATACACGAGTTGACCTTAACAAAAATTTGTGCGTATGTACAGGGCTATTCATTATTGTTCCAGGATACAATTTGCGTTATCAGCGCCAATATAATATTGGAAGAAATAGTTCAAACCGAAAGAACGAGAAGATAGCTGCATTGGAAAGATCTAATAGAGATTAGATAATCAAATATACTTCTGAGAAACTACGACCAAGTGAGATCAAAAGAATGCATAAGCCAGAGTAAATCTGCAAAGTTTTGACGGGTCCTAATAGAACATTGCCGTCGGAATGGGCACATCAAAAAGCTCAAACTAGGAAGGAAGAATGTGAAACCTCCATTCATATTTCTGCGGAATGATATGTCACTACAACATCTCAGGGCACAACACCTGGGAGACTACTGGATAGGAAAGGAAAACTTGGGTGAATAGAAGCCTGAGGATATTATTTATGAATACCTTCAGGCTATAGTTCTGAAATAACTATTAGTTTCTGAGACTTTCTTCAGATACTAAGTAGAAGAAGAAAGCGCAATACATATTTTGAGCCCCAGTGTTACCCGAAAATACATTCATACATATTATTATATTCACTATGACCACCGACCTTTTATCAACGTTATGTTCTCAATTATCAATCAAAAATGTGTTGTTTTCAGTGATTAGCAAAGCAAGAACCAAGATCAATCCTAATCCCAAGACAGTCTTGGTAACAGTTTTGGTCTTGTTTGTCTGCTCTTGGTCTTGCCTACTCAGTCTTGTCCATGGTCTTGCTCAAATAGTTTGTTACGTTGCTATAAAACTATTTTTAAGAAGGCTGTTCTTTTGCTATGTATTCTAGTATTTAATTGCAAACATCAAGTTATGAGAAATAAACTAGAATCATAATTACAATAGCTTTTGCCACATAATATAAATAAATAAATTTTGTAATATTTTCTATTAGGTTTATAAGATTTTTATGTCGCGATCTGATCATTTTATTTGTGTAATATAAACCCACTCTTGTATGAAGAGATAAGAAATAACTTAGTGGAAGATTTTTACAAGGATGTGTAAATGATACGTTTTCAAAAATATCTCTTTATGTCGCTCCGATACAATTTTCACTTGCGCTCAACATATTCGCGGCATTTTCTGTTCAATAAATATCCCGTAATAATAATTCACAGCAAAGACATTCAAGCCGGTATACTATTAACTCCGTTCGTACCTTCAGAATACATGGTATCTGTCTATCTCACGATTGGAACTTCCAAGATCCCGAAAAAGAATAGCATTGGAAACCGAGTGAGATAGACATTGCGGTGGGAGGAACTTAAGACCGGGCAACACCGGCAACCATCCGTCCGATGGATGGACGTCCACGGAGCGCTCCGATTCACACCGAAAGCATCCATCCAGTGGACGGATGTTTTCATGAATCTCTTCATCAACGAATATTTTGTTCACTTGTGTCAGTAGCAGTACAGTCAGTGCGTAAATAATGTCGTTTAATGTACCTTGGTGTGAAAGTGATTTGTCAAAAAGTATCCCGAGGCCTGATGACTACAGGTAGACTGGGGTAGTTTTGTCTGATGCCGAGTGGAGCGCGTGTGACCGGGCCCAGAGCTCATGTGCAGGAGAAACGTCCATGCGGATGCGAAGGAAAAATCGCTCCCCCGGCGATTCCAAAACATCCATCCATTGGACGTTTTAAACGTCCAGCGGACGGACGGATGTCGGTCTGCGTTGCGCTATTTGCCAAGCTGGCAAGAGATCTTTTTTGAACATTCAGCCCGTCCATCCGAAGAATGGATGGATGTTTGGTGTGGCTTGGCCTTTAGAGTGAACCTACTATTCATTCTCTATGTACGGTGACAGAGCAGCCAAGGCCAATATGGTGGCGCTCATGGCTCGCATCAGCTGACCGTGTACTATTTATATTATCACTCATTCTAGCAAGTGCAGCGCACCGTGTATTGATGGACAGAGATACAGTTAAATAAACGGGTCAACGCGGGAAATTATTCTATTTAAGGTATTAAAAAATCCCGTGTTTAATCTTAACTTGATAATTGGAAAATGGGAAGTCAGTAGTAGACAAGAGAGGAATGTGCTCCACTCACTGAATACTTGAGAGAAGTATTTATTTAATCTTCAATCACGAGATATGGTACTACGATGGATACGGTTTTTTCTAGATGCATTGAAAAAATGAGATGTGGGTCAATGTTTAATTATTTTAGTTACCATAAACTATTAGTTACGTTCATAGACTGGCGATTATGAAGTTATTGATAGAATAATTGAAGTTCAAACTGATTCAATGATTTAAATAAATATTGTTTTCAGTTTCTTACATGTGTCTATCATCTGAATTAATATTTATTGTGCATTCTTATTCCATCTTTTTTTTTAAATTAAAGTTTCTTAGGAGTAAATGTCATCCAATTTGTCGAATTTGTACGCTTGAAATATCACTCAACAATCTTCTGTTAACCATGTTTCATCTACTTTCTCACGTATTGTGATCCAGTTTTTCTTTGGGTCTCTGATGGGTATTATGTGTTTGGGAGATCTGCTGTCATTACTACCAGGCAATAGACACGTTTCCAGACAAACTGGATATGAAACCTAAAATAAAACGGCAGCCCCGTTTCAACGAAAATTACAAATGTTATGGAATCATCATCAGGGAATGAAGCGACAACAACTTCATCTCTTATCAAATAAAAGTAAAATACGTCGATGAAAGTTTCTCAATATTAATATAAAATAAATACATTTTTAGGGATATGATGTGTTTTTCACAATACAAAAATTTCATAGGTATATCAATATTCTGACCAGTATCATTAGGAATAACTATTGATTTATTTTATGTATGTATGTACCTATGGAGCGGAATCATTTAACATGATTTGCATCCCATGCTTTTTGTATAAAAAAAACTTGTTTCTTCTTATCACTTTTCTTTAAATTGGACTTTTATCGCTTTTCGAAATCATCAAAGTAAATAAAAATAATTTGATCCTTTTAAGTAAGATTTGTTTTAAAATTGTGTTTTTCAGTATTTCAAACTCTTACCTACTCATTAGTATTGACATTCCTCGAGTTCAAAATATGAAAATAATGATAAGCCTCTTATATTTTTGTTGATATTTGTTTTAATTTTAATAGTTCTTATGCGGCACTGTGAATTATTCCTTGAAGTGCTACAGATGTTTTATACTAACTGTATTATGCAGAAATGATTTTGATTGCATTTTATTTTAAACTACGGTAACGAATAGTAAATTTTAACTAACTATGAATGTCAGGAAGTAGATAACTATGTAAACCCCAGCTTTCCTCCAAACGCTAGCCGTGAGTAATATCGACAAGTGTAAAATAAATAAATATCCCCCTAATGCTTTTGTTCACACGCCATTTCCTTTTTAGACGGCTTAAAGGAAAGGTATAAATTTTTTGCAAAACCGCCTCTGAGGTATATTTGTTCCTTTGTCAGAGTAAAGTAAATAAGTGGCCACAATGTGACCATTTTTCATTCAATCTAGCTCCTCTGAAGACATACACGTTCAGGAAAATTTGTCCAATTTGTAAATGTGGAAACTCAACTGACAGGGAGATGGGTACATCTGATACGGTACGATGAATTCTCGAAAAAAATAGGCTTACCTTACACCCTTTTAACGTCCACATGAATTCGTACATAATCATGAAATTTCAAACTCCTAGAACCTGAATATTCTCTTGATGTCCATTGTTATTTGTTTCGTTTGCAAATAACATTACTTTACCGGAAAACCAAGCATATGAACACCAAAATTAGGGCAGAAAGTATTGTTTAGCAGGCCAAAGGCGGAAAATTCATAACGATTTTTGAAGCTTTTCACCATCTGTTACTTGATTACTTTGACGTTTCACGGGAATTGTTTAAATAAACGTCAGTGTATGTCAAAGTTCTTTGTTATATTTTCCTATTTTTTGGTTTATTCAATAGTCTGAAAACAGTTGTGTGTCACACATGCAGGAAACGCTTTAGCAGCCCTTAACTATCAGCTGCCTTCGCTTCGCTAAGCTCGCTCGTGCTGTGTCAAAAGGGTAGAAAATGAGCTTTAGGATGCTCGGCTCAATAAAAGAACCCTACCACTGGTTGGAACACTAGTGGGTTCGGCAAGGGGTTGGGTTAGGGGTAGAGTTCTCCCGGTGTAGATGATTCGCCTTAGTCGCAGAAATAGAACGACGTTAAATAACCGAATAAAAAAAACCATTACACACTTTAATACAGAAAGCTACAGGACTGAAAAACTCATATTTTAAAAGTGAATCCCTCTATTCCAAGTTACTTCTTCTTCATATTAGGGGATCTGGATAAACTAAAATTTTCGAAGATTAGCAACAGAGCTGCAATGTTTTGGAATTCGTAATAAAAAGTCAATAAGATTTAGGTACATTTTCCAATTACGTTGGAAAACATTTTAATACAGAAAACTACAGAACTAATTAACACATATTAAGAAAAACAATCATATCTCGCAAAATGGTAATATCAAACTAGTTTTATTAACAACATTCCACCATAATCAAAAAAGCACTTTCTTTTAAAACTGTTCCAGAAACAAGTGGATCCTAATCCCATAATATCTGGAAGGCTACCGAAACGTTGAAATGAAAATATGAAGAAACATTGGGGTTTAAAAAAAAGGAAAATTAATATATCACAAAAAAACATACTCCCCACTTGTTTGAGGTTTTTAGGATGCCCAATTACACAGTAGTGTCCTGTTATGTCACCTTGGTGCAATGTCACTCTGGCTGGTGCATTATTTTGATCTCACTTGTTAGTAGTCAGAGGAACGTAAGTTTCTGTTTACACTTTATGTTGCTTTAACTCGCATACGTGTAGAGGGTACTTCTTAAAACGTCAGCCTTTTGAGAAATAACTATGTTCTTTAAAATGTGGACGTCTATCAAAACTGGCAGATGTAAAGTTAATTATTGTATTGTTTGATTGATAGATTAATTCGGCACTACCAGTCAGGGGCTTCGAGACGTCGATACCTCAGCCTTTAGAATGTAAGTGCCCTTGGTTGTAGCGATTATGTAAAGAGACCAGTAGTCCTTATCAAGCTCAACCGTCTTTTCCCTAGGTCCTTCTTGGAGCGAAAGCCTCCCTTGGTTACTCTAGTCCTAGGAGTCTATATATCTAATGAGGCAGTGCTTCACATTTGAAGATAACGTGTGAGGCTGTTTCCTCCTCTTCCATGCACAACAGACCGATACGTTCCTCCCTATATATGCATGTGACCGGTGAGTAATCCCATCACCACGTCCTGTAGTTTGTAATATATCAAATACTGGTTCAACACCAGTTAATACAGTTTCAGACCCTAGCTTTTCTAGGCCGTTTCATTATCAACAATACTGCTGTGCCCTGGGACAGTAAATATTTTTAAGACCATTAATACCAAAGTATAAAAATTATAGTCAAGAGAAGAAAACAGAGCAAATATAGTATATTTTCTACTACCTTACCGGAAAACCAATCATATGAACACCAAGAATAAGGTGGAAAGTATTGTTTAACAGCCCAAGGGCGGAAAATTCATAACGCCACGATTTTTGAAGATTTTCACCATCTGTCACTTGATTAAAAGTCAGTGTATGTTAAAGTTTTTTGTTATATTTTCCTACTTCTTGGTATGTGTCGCAAGGGCAGAAAATGAGCTTTAGCAGCCCGAGACTATTAGATGCACGAGTGAGCATAGCAAAGCGAGGGCAGCTGATAATTAAAGGCTGCTATACTGTTTTTCGCCTATCGAATAAACCAAAAAATAGGAAAACTTTTTTTTGTTCATATGTTGGAAAATAATGGAAAGAGAAGATCTGACCATTGGAATGTTCTAGTTGGGCGCATACAATTGAAGATACTTCTGGGTGACTACAACCTATTGAGATCAAATGAATGCCTAAGCCAGAATGAAACTGCACTAAGAGTTTTAACAGGCATCTTAACGGAACACTGTCGCCTGAAAGGGCACTTAAAAAAGATCAAAATAGAGTAGAAAGAAGAATGTAGATTCTGTGGTATGGAAGAAGAAATCTCGATCCGCATACTTGTGAATTGCATACCAATTCGGAATCCTAGGGCACTACACCTAGGATACTACTAGATGGGAGAGGGACACTTACCTAAGTTAAACCCTGCATATATCTTAGGTTCCTCCGGGAAATAGGACTAAAGGAGCTACTAGTCTCTGAGACTCTCCTCAGAAACTAAGTAGAAGAAAGTGGACACAATACATATTTTAGGTCTCAGTGAATATACCCAATATACTATACAAATTTGATTGGCTGAACTATACATTTCTCTGCGTCTAGTTGTATTAAAACATTTTCTTTGTTTTGTCGTCTTTCCACTTTTGGGCTCTTTCAATATTATGTTCGCTTAATCCCATTGAACATGATGCTCCTCTTTTCAAACAAGTTTGCAAATACCTGACTTATAAAAGTCCCTATCTTGTGGTTCATTTATTGGGATGGGTTTTCTTATAGTTTATTGTTGATACACTCATCAATACAGAAAACCACAAAACTGATTAACACATATTTTAAAACAAAAATATCTCACAAAAAAGCAACAACAAACGCGTTTTATTAACAAAATTTAAATATTTGTGATAACGGTAGATATCGTTGGAAGAAAAATATAAAAAAAATATTGTGGTTTAAATACCCTAAATTAACAAAGAGAGAGAATAATGTAGATTATGTGGAATGGGATAAGAAACCTACATTCACATACTACAAAATCCCATTGCGCAACACTTGGCAGACTGTTGGATAGAAGAGTAACACTTGCCTAAACGAAAACCTGCAGATATCCTTAGGCTCCTGGAAAGAATAGGACTGTAGAAGTTACTGAGACACAATAGTGTTTTTTTAGGTTTCAGTGAATGTTCACCTCAAAATAAAATACAATGCAGTATAATCGCTTGGAAAATTTACAGCTCAATACAAAAGATATTTTAGAACCAAATGAAGCTTTACCCATACTTTGCATAACCTCCAGTAATTCCAAAATTTTTCCACAGGTAGTAATTTCCTCTTATTTTCTTAGGATCTATATTTTTTTTGAGTTTGCAAATAATCAAATACTTGTAATTCCACAACCGCATTTACTGTATATTTTGAGCCGAAAAAAAATGTTAATGGATACGCACCTGAGTGGGAAAGAGAATTGGGAAATAGGGATTAGTGGAGATCAATAGATGGCCAGAGGCGTTGGAAACTTACAAGAACAAATGTTTCTCTCACTTATCGGAAATTCTGCTGGTCATCTAGGTACCAAACCACTCTTAGAGAACAAACTTAACTTGACCATAATTGAAAACTCAACATGCTGACGTTTAATTTTCTAGTCATGAACTAGGCAAATGCTTTCTGAAAGTAAATCCCTTTATTCCAAGTTAATTCTTCTTCACACGATGGGATCAGGATAAACTGAAACGTCCGAAGATCAGTAACAGAACTTCAATGTTTTGAAATTTGTAATGAAAAGTAAATAAGATTTTACATTTTCCAATTACGTTTTATATTTTTATCAATAGGGGTCCGGAAATTTCGACAACTTTTCCTGGAAATTAGATTTCTCCAAGATTTCAGGACTTGCAAATCGAAATCTATTTTTCGAAATACTTTAACATCTAAGAAAATAGTTAATCGAAATCATAGGAAAAATAAATAAGCGATATTCTTCGGATAGCTACAAGTTATTAACTCCAATAAGAAAAAGTTAAAAGGTTCAAATGTACCTGAAACTCATTTGCAACTGCACAAACTTGAAAGCTGCCGGGGTTTATTTAATCAAACTGGGATATTCCATAACTTATTATTGATTTTGTTGCATGACGCTGAAACGAAAGTTCAATTGTCGTATTCGTATTTTTTAATCAAAATCTATGTCTTCGATTTAAAGTTTCATTTATATATCTATTTATATTTCAGGAGTTTGCTAACGTGTAAAATCCAACGTTTCCATCGTGAAGATTGACAATTACAGCACAAGCGTTCTCTAATTATACAATAGGTTCCTATATTATTTTTGTTCATTCGTTACGGATAACCGACACCACGTAGCAGAATGTCGCCAAATAGTGCAAGCTAGTTCCGATGCATCTCCATGTTTTACATTTACAATTGATCAACTTATACTCCGGAGTTTGATATATCTGTTGTCTTAATAGTTACCAAAAAAAATTTATAGAAAAGTTGGGATTATTTTTCAATATGCTTCATAAATGCAATGAATATCTTCATTTCAAAATAACCAGTAGAACTTACTAAAACCATATATTGCCGGAATAGGGAAAATAAGCAAAATTTAAAAACAATATAAGGGAGAGTGTTGTATAGTGGGACAATATTTTTCAAATGATCATCAATTCTTCATTTTAATCTTGAATTATATTCTTAGCTAATCATTATATTGGAAATATAAAAGTATTATTAAAGAAGTATTAAAACTATTTAAGAAATGAAAAGCCAGACTAGAATAGGCTTGTCCCATTATACTCCCAAGTCCCACTATACAACCAGCCCCTGTTTTATAGTGGGACCAGGACCGTTACATACTGGGACATCCTGATAATAAGGGGGTTAAGTTGAAATAAAAAGAATATAAGCCAAAAAAAAGATACAAATTCATATTTTCTTCAAAAATATTTAAAAAAACATTGCCATCATTGCTAAACATTGGTAACTAAGATATACAAATAAACAAATGATATGAAATAAAACGAGTAAATAAGAAACAAATAGGAACATTATTCTTTGTTATAAGGAGGAAGGTCATAACTAAAACACCATAGCTTGGAAGCTCGTTCGGTCCCTCCAGAAATAAAGGGAACAGGAAGTTTAATAACAATATCATCTCTCGTGATCAAATCTTCTTCCCTTTTTTCTGGGAAGAGAAATTTATCATTGCCAGTCTTTTTTAGATAATTGACGACATACTCTGCCGTATTAATTTTTTCAACTTGACCAACATAATATTTAATTCTCTCCTTCAATCGGTATTTCACAATAATAAAATCGTTGATATTTATTTCATTATCTGCTTCCGTTGCAAACTCATCCGATATATCGGAAGTATCATCACACAAATCCTTAATTGACATGTCACTGTCACTGGATTCTGCAAATACATTTTTTGTGACAGCCTTCACCTTTACCTTCTGTGTTTCTTAGGACCGAAATAAACTTTACGTAATTAAATTACCATACGTAATAAGGTATTTTCTTTAGGCACAATTCAATTTTTTGCCATTATAAACAGTGGGGCTTATAATGGGACAGTCCCAGTATGCACCCCATAATTTGATCCCAATATACAACACTACACCTTTTTTAGGTTATGAATTTATGTTGTCATCAAAAACGTTAATATGAGTAATATTAATCTCAGCTTACCTTGTAAACACTTTAGGCGATATGTAGAAAAATTTTCACATACACCTTTTGATAAATAGCTCCTATATAAATTTAACAAAAAGAATAATGAACGTACATAAGATATTTACCCAAGTAACATAAAATATATATAATTTTTTCACCCCTCAGTTACATCACTGTGTTTTTCGTTTAATCAATACCCATGTAGAATGTTGTGACACATGAACCTAGACACGTGTATACACATACGGGGTTGAGATAAAGTATGGAACCAAGTAAATATCTTAAACGAAAAGAACGATATTTATGAAAGTTTGCAGGTAAGTGCAATGGAACAAAATGCATCTGATGTACATTTTTTTGGTAATAATATACTTCCGGTTTAACCGGAAATGCCATCAACTTCTTTAATTTAAATGGGACACCCTATATATTTTTACAGATTTTGAAAGAGCTTGTTATTTTGAATTCATACTTACTGAGTTTAGTGTAAAAAAAATTGTAAAAACGAGCAATATAGCACTTTAATCAACCTCCTTTGAGTTTTTTGCATTAGAGCAAAAAACTATTTAGATAAACTAATTGATGTTGTTTGTATGCATAGTAATAAATAAACGAGTACTGTTTAGTACGTCTTTTGTTCTCCAAGTGTCAAATTCTAATTGACGGAAATAAATTTTACAATTTAGAATGGTTCAATTGAGTGAAAAAGAGCGTATTGAAATTTTAATGATGATCGGTTATGGTGATCGTGTTAGAACTCATGAAGAAGTGTGTCATGTTTTTAATAATTTGCATCCGGAAAGAAATCCCATATCACGCTCAACAGTAACCGAAACATTACAACGTTTTAAAACAACTGGCATGGTAAAAAATTTGTTAAAACCGCGGACTGCAACGAACGAAACTGTTAAACAAAATATTGCAATCGATTTAGAAGAATCACCTCAAACTTCCACCATAAATTTGGCACTAAACCATGGTATCAGGCGACGTTCTGTAGAAAAGATATTAAAAAGTTAAAAGTATCATCCATGTAAGGTACAGTTGGTTCAAGAATTGTCAGACGATGATTTTGACCGACGGCTGGAATTTTGCGAACGGCTAATGGACATCTGTAATGTCGACGACAATTTTGCTTCTAACATAGTTTTTTCCGATGAGGCAACTTTTTGTTTAAATGGAACAGTTAATCGCCATAACTCAAGGTATTGGTCAAATGAGAGTCCTCATTGGATTCATGAAGCACTTACCCAGCAGTCATGTTTGGATGGGAATTGTCGAAAATAGGCTTATAGGCTCATTTTTTATCGACGGAAACTTGAATGGTGACAAGTATTTGGATCTACTAAATAACGAAATTATTCCTACACTTTAGCAGAATGGGCAATTACCACAAACTGTTCGGTTTCAACAAGATGGAGCACCTCCCCACTATGACAGACGGGTTAGGGATTTTCTGGATGCGAATTTTCCAAATCGATGGATTGGACGTATATAGAGGATTCATAGAGTGGCCTGCACGTTCTCCGGATCTTAGCCCGTTAGATTTTTTTCTTTGGGGTTATCTAAAATCACGTGTTTACGTTAGACGACCAACAAACTCACAGGAATTGATACAAAGAATTATTGATGAATGTGAACTACTACGTGGAGAAGTCTTGGAAAGGGTGATTCAAGAATTTGTTAATAGATAAATAAAGTAAACGGCGAGCATTTTGAACATTTGAAGTAATTTTGTTTCTCATTATTCTAAAATAATGAAATGTACACCTATTGTACAACTAACAGTGAGTTATTCCTGGTTTTTACAAATTCTTTACACTAAACTCAGTATGTGTGAATTCAAAATAACAAGCTCTTTCAAAATCTGAAAAAAAAAAATATATAGGGTGTCCCATTTAAATTAAAGAAGTTGATGGCATTTCCGGTTAAACCGGAAGTATATTATTAACAAAAAAATGTACATCAGATGCATTTTGTTCCATTGCACTTACCTGCAAATTTTCATAAATATCGTTCTTTTCGTTTAAAAGATATTTACTTGGTTCCATACTTTATCCCAGCCCCGTATATTTAATTTGCAGCATACTGAGAGTAGGAACGAAAAACATAAAAAAATCTCACAAACATGCAGAAATGATAAAAAGAAGTTTGTGCAGGAGTAGAACTTAAATCAATGATAATTAAAGACATGATATACCAGAGGATCGACAAAATAATTAATAAATATTTAACGGTTCACTAAAAGTTGAAGATTCCTTGTGATTTACTTAAAAAATTTAAAAACACAGAACATACGGCTTATAAGTACACGTTGTGTAAACACCATAACAAATAATAATAATAATCATAAATCGACTTTAATAAAGACAATCACCATTAATAGGTGGCGCAGAAAGCCGTTACACTTTAATTTACATTGTTTACCTCTCTGTAGTAGCAAGAAAAAACGATAGAAAGTTGGAACAAATATCACAAAGAATACGACATGAGAATTAACTCCAGCAAAACCAAGATAATGGGAGTAACTTTATGTTTTAATTAAATCACCATGATAGATACAGTTATCTAAATTCAAAAACTTATAGTTCACGGAACCGAATCATAAATTTCCAGATGGACTCAACTCTCTGAAATATGTTGAAATGTTTTAGGGTTTAATTCGGTTTAATATTAAACTATGTTCAAAGCAGTGGTTATGCTCGTTGATGGAACGTGATTAAAACATTCATGTTTTAGCAGTTTTAATTTTTTTTGGAGTGGAATATTATTGAGAAATTATGTGCAGACAAGCAATAAAATCCCTGTTCTTATTTTACTGCGTAAACAATAAGAGTTACAAAGTAATCCGCACGTCTCACTATCTTATTTTTGTTTCAGCAAAACCCAGAGAGTCTATGCATACAATGTATGTTTTTTACTGAAAAATGTATTGTGTAGTTTTAAATGAAAATTTCTATCTTTGGAAAAAAATCCTTGCGATTTGTGAATTGGTGTTCATATGTTATTAAATACATCCATGCAAAACACTAACTTTTTTGAAAATATGAATCTTGAAAATGCATTAATTATTTTATGAATTTGCATGTTCATAAATGTTTGGTCTTTTTATTGTCTATTTAGTCACAATATCTACACTGTTGAATTTTCGAATTATGCTTGAGGTTATTTTGTTAACTGAAAATTGCAATTGCACTCATAGTACTATACCTAATTGAATTGAATTGAATTGGATTTGGAATAGTGAAATAAACGCGCTGTGAAAGCTACATTCGATATCAATATTATATTTCAATATTACCAAAAGGCACAGCAAAGTATTGTTAAATAAAATATCCATGTCGTATATAAACTGAGCTAACATCTCAACAGCGGATACTGAAACTCGGCAGGCATGCAGGCAGAATGGATATAATATCCAATCCAATGTATAAACGAAGCCTGCATAATATGAAGTATTAAATAACTTTATTTTTATACATGTTTCCAAACCATATACTTACTGGAGAGCATGTATTGAGGAGCCTTAAAAAATCTCAATTAGATTATTACAAATCGTGTGATGGATCTGTTTTTTAAAGTTGCCTTCAAGCAATGTTTGTGTTTATTCTTCTAGTATAGGTTCATTGTTCGGATCTTTAGATAGAAATGTACTTTTGTTCTGCATTACATTCCTATTATTCATACCCAATAATTGGTTTATCAGGTTGTATTTTCACAACAATATAAAAAGGACTATAGTCTATTTCGGAAAGGTATAGGGTAATAAAATGGGGAATTCCGTCCAGTTCGGCTCAATTTTGGTGTCGGCCATAGGCGTAGGGCTTGAAATAGTATTGTTTGTAATATTAAAATTTCAAGTAATTACGTAAGAGAATTAGGAAAAGTATGTTTTCTGGCCTGAAGTGTCAATAATTGTGTAGGGATTACTTAGGTACTAGATTGTACAGTTACGTTTTGCGTTTAACAGGTACCGTTTAACCTTCTATTAGTGCCTCTGCCTAATTCCAACCCTATTTCAGATTCGGCTTAACCATGCGCCGCAAGGTGCCTTACCCAAAATTTTTAGACCTTTATAAGTATATTTGTTTAGTTTAACGCATCAGTATTTGCTGTTAAGCCGTAAATAGTGTTCACAGTATTATACGATTAGTAATAAAATGGCGACATTTACACCAAACGAAAAGATGTTCCAATAATTCTCCACTATCAATGAATGAAAAACTTATTATTTTAAATGTACACGATTGCATAAAATACGATTACCCGAAATTTACTGTACAAGAAACTGTCGACCGATGTTCCCGAATGACTGGAGTTGGAAAGTCCACCGTTTTTAACTTATTGCGAGGGAGAAAGATAGCAGGCCAAGTGGAGCCTCTCAAGAAAAGTCCAGGCAGACCAGTAAAAGTCCTTGATGAAAACACCAGAAAAGTTCACTCTTTTTATTTTAAAAAAGAAATACCCACCCTAGATCAGATTTTAATGGAGCTTGGCCAGGATGACAGTATTCCGTTGATAACTAAAAAACTTTTATGGACCACTTTGAGAAATATGGATTTTGCCTGGGAAAAGCATAACCGTAAAGCACTTTTACTGGAAAGCGATGAAACTGTTTGCTGGCGACGAAAGAAGTATAAAGCAGTACAGAACAGAGCAGAAGAAAATCTTGATGAGACGTGGATTAATGAAGGTTATACAGTACCAAAAATGTGGCAAGACAAAAATATATCCAGTGCTCGCTAAGCTTTCATGGAAGGCCTGTCAACGGGTATTAAGGTGTCTTCAGGTAAAGGGAAAAGACTAATAATCGTCCATATTGGAAGCGAAGAGGGGTTTTTAAAAGAAGGTTTGCTAACCTTTCAGTCGTGCCATACGGGAGATTACCACGAGGAGATGGATTCGGATGTTTTTGAAGACTATTTTGGTGAAATGATAAAATATCTTCCGGCTGATTCAGTAGTAGTTATGGATAACGCAAGTTATCATTCTCGACGCCTAGAGAAGACTCCAACTTCATCTTGGAGAAAACAAGAAATTATTGACTGGTTAACCACCAAAAGTATTGATTTTGTAGATAGAAGTCATTAAGAAGGTGACACCAGAGAACTGGCGAAAAGCAGTCCAGCATGTCATTAAAGAAGAGGAGAAAATGTGGGATCTTGACTACTTGATCGATCGGACCGTCGACCCGTTAATTATAACGTCAAGAGGAGATGACAGTTCCTCAGATGACGAAGAATATTATGATTTTTTATAATTGAATTTCAGTATAATGTGTTTTTTGTATAATGTTCAATAAAAAATAAATGTACCTAATACTATGTACATAATGCCTAATTTTTATTCTATTCAAATAAAATTATTTCCTTTTTACGAGTATCCTACCGGCACACTATTTTCAGTGTTTGTGAATAGATAACAATAGGCTAAACCCATATATAGACCCCAACCCGGGTGGTACTACCTGCACTTGATAAAAAGAAAGAATTTTACAATGAAATCAATGCCAAACTATGAAAGTGGCTTAAATATTCGTTGGGCCACTCTGTGCTCCTTTTGCATACCTAATGAGGTTTTATTACTCTATACCTTTCTGATATAAACTATATACTCTAAAAGCGATTTGTACTGAATATGTTTATAAACATATGTGTCGATTTTTACAGTGTTTGACGTTAAAACGAATATTGAATTTCAATCATGCAAATGCAACTCTTTTCCCACTTCACTTATCACGTACCTGCCGTGTCGGTATATTCCCGGTTGTAAACGCATGTAAATTTGAATTAGAATAAATTTACTTCCTTCACATAATATATTTATGTCTTCCGTACCTACAATGATACTTTCCAAAAAAAAAATTATTTGTTTCTCGGGGATAAAAATGTGAAGGGAATTTAAATAATCTCTATCGAAGGAATACGATTGTTAAGATTAAAAAGTGATATTAGTACAATA
Source organism: Lochmaea capreae (assembly GCA_949126875.1). Classification (NCBI taxonomy): domain Eukaryota; kingdom Metazoa; phylum Arthropoda; class Insecta; order Coleoptera; family Chrysomelidae; genus Lochmaea; species Lochmaea capreae. Next base: position 10,368,786 of record OX421402.1, on the reverse strand, counting down.
AATTATTGATTGTTGACAAAAATATGTTATCAGTTATCCCTTTCAAAATAATCAAAATATTATAATTATGTAGTTTAAAATGAACGAACATGATTTTCATCCAAAATAATGTTTTGTGTTGTTGATTTTTTTGGAAATATTTTCCAATCAACATTTAACTTTAGGCGAAATATATTTTTTGATATTTTGAATTGAAATGTGAACTGGGACTATTCATCAAACGAATCTAGTAAATACTGGAGAGAACTGTAGAACCATTTCATTTTTAATAATCGTAAGCTGGAAAAATTTCAGACGATCCGATACAACAATTAATGACAGTTGGAATTTCTGCTTAAATTTTGTAAAAAATAATTTAAATAATGAATTTTCCAAAAAAATGGAAACAATTTAAGCCTTTTATAAAAGCACCTTCTCACTGCTTGTCATTGTATTATAACTTATATTTGTGGAAAAGAAAAATCTAACATACGAACTTCAAAATGTGTCATTTAACAAACAATGTTAACTTGTAAAAGAGCTCTTTTTAAGAAATCTGAGAATTTTTAAAGCACCGACCTTGAGTTCACTTTTTCTTAAAACTTTTAATTCATCAAACTTTTTACTTAAGTATGCCCAATATTTGTTCTCATACAAACCCATTAAATAATTTAAATTTCGATCAATTTTAATTTTTTGTCGAAGTAGGGTACACATAGGCGCACTAAAAAAAAGCATATTACAGGATATTAGCTGCTCAAATCTTTTGTTATAAAATTAGATTATTAATTTTCTCTTTATCCCTCTTTAAACAAAATAGATGAACAGAGAAAATAAAATTTAGATACTCTAGACTTGTAACGAATACTTGAAGAGTAATCGGAACCATTATGATAAACTACCAATTGAAGTTTGATCGTTCGACAAATTTTAAAACTAGACGAAAGGCACTATACACTGTTTACACTACCACTACACCAAAACCAACACTTTACACTATCTTACGCGCGTTTCGAAGAAGATAACGTGGTACCTATTGCTCCACATAACTTTGCAACTCTTCACTCTACACTCTGCAGTCTGCACTTTTCAGCAGAGTGCAGAGTCCATCTGTTCCACCAATATTTTGAGCAACTGTTCAAATGGCTGTAATTTTCGCAGAGTTGCAGAGTGAAAGTTAACCTCAAACTTTGTTTGCAGTAAAAACTATCAAATATAGGCCAGTTCTAGTTTGTTTTAATGTTTAAGTAATTATGAGTGTTAGTAAGCGCAAAGACAGTATTTTAAAAAAGCTAGATGTACTAGACGTGATTAGGGAACAAAGAGATGTATCTACTTTTCGGAGCTTTTTCCGCAAATGTTTTCCATGAGATTAAAGAAGAAGGCTGGCAGAAAGTTTTAGAAGTTGACAAATCAACTGGGCTAGTTATAGAAAACCGAGACTGGGCATTTGTCTTTGGCAAGCTGTTCAGCGTATGAAAAACTCGATCGGATACTTTTTCTGAAAATAGTCGCAATGAAGAATTGCAACCATCTAGGAATACTACTCAAAGAAATGAGTCATCGGTACCTGGAGGAAAAAGGAGGAAAAAGGAGGAAAAAAGTAGTGGTTCTTCATATAATAGGCCTATTATAAACACCGTGCAGCCACTGTCACTGAAGGAACATATTTTCTGAAGATAGAATTCTCCTGTTACCACCTTCCATCTCTACTACCCAATATAATTACCTAACAATTATTATCACTGGTTGCACAAAAACAATTTGGAAGAGTGAAAATTTCCTTTACATAAAGTTTGCAGACTCTATACTTCACTCTGTCTCTGCAAAAAATTACAGAAATGGAGTAACAGGAATTGCTTTGAAAAGTGCGGAGTACAGAGTGAAGTGGTGCAGAATCGTATGGAGGAATAGGCCCTTGGTTATCGAAACGCGCCTGAAAAAGTGTAAGTGTGGGTGTAGTGGTAGTATAAACAGAGTTTAGTGTCAAAGTATCGGCAAACGTTCCAAAACAAAGCCATTTGATGAAAAAATATCAAAGCAGGAAAAGGTTATGAATCTGGAAGAAAAAACTAAATCATACCCAAAAATGTTTCGATGAAAACTTTTAAATGTAGAAATAACCAAATAACTCCCTATGAAAAAATCGTAGATGGCGTGTATGTTTTCGTATCCGCTTAAATTGAGTTGTGTGAGAACGATATTTTCAGCTAAGTGACTGACAAAAATTTTATCATGATTTGGCTGTACCCAAAAAATAAAAGAGAAACTGTAAGGCTATTTGTCTTTGTCTCGTACTAGGATTTTTCTCGAACTAGCAAATTTCTCAAATATCTGCACGAAGTGGATTCCTGAATTGTTTTGACAGACACATTAATACTTCCAGAATATGCCACTAAGAAGAATGAACAATGCCATAAAAACACAGAGCCGTCTTTGGTGTACATTTGTTGACATACGGCGCACTTTTTTATAAAAAGACGATAGTATTATTACTAAATAATCGCTATCGCTATTTTATTTCTCCATACAATGGTAACAAACGCTTTATTGAACAATTTAATTAATCGGGGGATTCGAAAGTAATATTTTCGCAATGTAAAGTTTTAAAGTGCTCTTTCACTAGACGAAAACAACCCTGTAAGTTATATTTGAAAAATTTAAACACGAAAACATTCTGATTTCAAATGAATTTCACCAACAATTGATAGAAATGGATTATATCACATTGAATATCTAGTGAGAATCGGTGAATGTTGATTTAGATCCTCATAAAATAATCACACAGCTATTTTATTAAGATATAAGTGTGGCACCAAAAAAGCGAAACTAAAGTTTGCTCTATTAAGTATCTAATCAATCAAAATGAATTTTCCCTTCTCGGCGTATTATTTACATACAGGAAATTCCACCTAATATAACTTCCTTTTGGTGCTGATGTTTATTAATGTTTCTGGGTAATGTTTATTTTTCTCGTGTGTGGATGACTGGATATGAAGCTTTGTCTTATCAATATTTCCATCAAGATAGTTAATTAAGGTATTTTTGCATTTTCCCTATTAAACCTAATATTACGTATAGACGAAATCAAATATAAAATGATCCCAAGGATCTTAAAACAGACAATCCTTTGAGAATAATATATAACATTCTATCCTGCGAGAGAATTTGACCTAATTGCACCCCATAGACGCAGTCTAAAATATATCCATAGAATTGATACCTTTGATCAAAGCAAATTATTTTTCAAACGTGGTTGACCCAGTTGATGCCTTGTTATTTATTACCTTCCTGGTAAAGTTATTATACAACAAAAGCGATAACTTTTGTTATCTAATGTACAGGGCTCTATTAAAACACATCACTCACTGATGTAATTTCAGTATAAACAAAGAGCGGAAAATGATTATGAGTTTTATGCTTGAAATTATATTGTAACGGATAACGTATGGTCTGCTTGTATCAGTTTTCTAATCACCTAGAAATACTGAAAAAGGAAAGAACAAATCTGCTCGTCTTTTTAATTAAAAACATACAGCAAATTAAGCATGGAAGAATAACAGCACATATGCATCATACAACTTAATAAAGGATGTCCTCAAGGTGGAGTAGTTTCACCATTTTTATGGAACCTAATTGTGGATGACTTGAACTGTAGGTTGAATCATCAACGCATATGGATACAGGGCTTTGCGGACGACATAGTGATTGTCACCAATGGGAAATTCCCAGAGGTAGTTATGAATGTCCTACAAGAAGCACTACGAAGTGTGAAGGAATGGTGCCTTAAAGAGGACCTTTCAGTTGATCCAAAAAAACTAGTAACTTTTACGAATAGAAGAGGGTAGAAGAAGAGAGTACTGATGTGCGGAGAAGAACTAGAAATATAAGTTAAATAAGTATCTGGAAGTGACCCTTGATACCAACCTGAACGATCACCTATGGAACAATAATCTGGTAGAGGACGACAGAAATGTCCTCTGCAGTGAATATGTTAACTGCCATCCAAAGACAAGTCTTTCTTGGTATTACCGGGGCAATGAACAGCACGGGGACGGCATCAATGGAAGCCCTTCTTGGACCTCCTCAAAAAACTTTTTGTAAGGGCGAAGGCGATTATGGCAATGGTTAGGCTGAAATCGGTAGAATTATGATCGACGAACACACTGATACAACTGGGACAATACTAGATAAACCTATATTTTACATGAGTTTTGATGACACCGGAGAATATATTTACTGAGCGAGTGAACATATCATCCCATCTGGGGAACAGGTGATGCACCCAGGTAATTCTGGAGAAATCATCTGGTTTACCGATGGTTCCAAAACAAACCATGGCTCTGGGACTGCTATAAAAGGACCTAGAAAGAGAATGTTCTTTAGCCTTGGTGGATATACGACTGAGTTTCAAGCAGGGACGATTGCCACTATAGCTTGTATTGATGAAAATATCAGAAGTGGATATACTGGACAAAAAATTAAAATATTCACTGACAGCCAGGCTCTGCTTAAAGTTATTAGTAATCCAATAACTAGGTCTAGACTGGTAGAACCTTTAAAGAATTCCTCAACAGGCTGGCAAGAGATAACAAAGAGTCTCTAATATGAGTGCTGGCACATCAGGGGATTGCAGGTAGTGAAATGGAGGACCAGTTAGCTAAAGAAGGTTCCAAAGGAGACTTCATAGGTCCGGAACCGTTTTGTGGAATCACAAAAGATTGCATAAGAGGGGAAATTGGGAACTGGCTAAATAGGGAACACCAACTCGAATGGAGGTTGACACAAGGGCATTTCTATAGAGTTTACTAAACAAGGTAGACAAGGAACTCTCGTCCAGGCTATGGAAACTGGGTAAGAGACATTTGAAGACAGTTACGGACATGGTGACTGGTGACCTAACCCTGAACCATCTGCACAAAATGGGCAAAGTTAGTGAACCTATCTGCTGAAAACGTGAAATCTATGATGAAACACCTACTCACATATACTCTGCTTCTGCGAGAACTTACAAGGAGGCACTTTAGAGAGGAGATAATACAACCATTACAATTACTCTCCAGACAAACTAGTGGCCTATATGGAAGACACGAAGACACGAATTTCAAACGAGAATTAAATTTGATATATTTCAATCATTTTCTTTAACAAAATATTCTGATATCTGTTTTGACATGAAAATACATACAGCTGCGATAAAGTAACTTTATGCAACTCAGAAATGAAATTCTGTTTGCAAACTTGTCTAACCTAGTTACTCACAGCATGATATAACTTGGTATATCAACCGCTGAATTATATTGTATTAAAATACATGACACTATTTGAAAATCTTACCTACTGGAAAACAGTACATTGTCGTTTCAATGCACATTATATTCATCCACTATTTTTCAATTAATGTTACAAAAAATAACTTAATATCCGGACGCCTTTATTTTTGAAACTACTCTAATCTATTAGGTACATTTTATGAAATGAATAAATGGAGATGACATTCCAGTAGTCAACCGACTTAAAATAGTGGGTCTTGAGATTGACATCAGACTTAGCTGGAACCATGTCCGAAAAGTTGAAGAAAATTGTCTGAGCCCACTGAATATTTTGAAAACCTTACCTCATCACCAATGGGGAGCTGAAGAGGAAGTACTTCTAAGGGTCTACTGCTCTATAGTCCGATCCAGAGATTAGTCTATTGCAGCTTCATTTACATCTCAGCATCAAAAACAGCTTTAAGACCACTATACAAACTACCGGTCTCCGAATTTCTCTTGGTGGTTTTAGATTTAGTCCAATTGAATGTCTTTGTTCATTAGGAGTGTCTGCTACTACTAACAATCCAATTCATCCGCTTTTAACGTCTGAGCACATTAATTATAACGTTTCTTCAAAACTAAAATCTCCCAGAAATTGTTGGTCCATTACTCTGTGGTGTAGATCTATCTCAAACAACTCGTAATCTAATATCCCCTATATCTCCATGGAATATACTGATACCTCTAAATGTGACCAAGCCGTTGCCTCTTCGCTCACTACTCCTGATACTCCGCATTTATCGCCATCATAGTCCAGTGTATACATAGTATATTGCACACACTTCTGTCGCTAACAATTTAAATACCCCGCTATAAGCCTGAGACTCACTTGCATCTATTCAGTCCATTAAATGTTTATACACATCTCATCCAATTTTTCATTAAATGCATCGAATACTTAATACTTCAATCTCAAGAAGTTACAACTGAGATAATTTGGATTCCATTTCATGTCGGAATTTCAGGTAATAAACGAGCTGACCGAGCAGCAAAACAATATATAATACGGCCCAGCATAAAACCAGAAAAAATTCAATTCCACGTAGATTTAAAGATCTTTTTTATGCATAGAGGACTTAGCTCTTCGTTAGGAATTACTGGACCTGGACCTACAACAAAACTGCATGAATTACATACAGACATCAACCTTATCATTATTCACAGCCAAAAAGCAAAAGATAGAATCCTAAGAACGAAGTCTTCGAATTAGACACGCCAATAAATCAGTATTGCGCTGAACCAGTTATAGTGAAGCACATCCTGAAAGAACGTAGTCACTATCAGAATAAGCGACATGATCAGAATTTGAGTAATCGGTTTCAAGAAATGGTTAGTCTTAAGACATAGACTTGTATTCCAAAATTTAGCTTCTGTGCAGCAGCTAATGAAACAATTAGCAAATGAGAAATCATTGGTTCATTTTCTGTACTGTTGTTCTGTTCTACTGCATCTGTGTCAATGACCTACGATATCAAGACTTTAGTTTTAATTAAAACAAAAAATAATATATATTTCCTACTGACAACTGAATTAAATTTAATATTAGGTGGACAACTCTCTTCTTTATTTTACTTTATTCAATTCTAATTAATGCATGGATTGGACTTCATATACTTGTATAATATTATAGTATACGATTTATAAATAATGAACAATAATACATATATAATAATATCGACCAAACTGTGGACGTATTAAAGCAAAAATATTTTATTTTGGCTAGTTATCGTAGAAAATTCAGTTGGATAAAGCCACAACAATAGTAATATGGCAATATTAATACGTTTGATTTTGTATTAGCTTTTCCAGTGTTACTTATATTGACGCAGATGCACCAGTATGTTCAGGCACATGTTACCACCATTATACCGATTTCAAAGTGTACTCCAGCGAGCAATTACCCAAAAATTGTTTAAACTTCAATTTAACTCTGTTGTTATTTGACCTGAAAGACCTCCATTGTTTGTATTATATAAATACACTACGACTAATTTAAAATTGGAGCAATTGGAGGGTATTCGTACTAAATTTTTTAGGGACGTAAATAGGTTAAAAAACAACTATTGCATAAAACTTCAAAACGTAATCTACATTTGTTACAAGCATCCTGACTATACACAAAAAATTGCTCTCTAATTGAATCTATTAAAAATCAGCATATTAATCAGATTCGGAATTATGAACAATATAAATATTTGTGCTGCTTCGTTTCCCCTTAACACAAAGGATACAAACAACAAGAAGTGAAGCCCGGCGAAAATCCTTTGATGTTGAAGGGACAAAAAATAAATAACCTTGAAGGTGACAGCTACCTCCGGTAGGTATACACTGAGAATCATAATAGATGCTTACACCTTTACTCGAATCACACTGAGAAAAAGTATATTAGTATAAAGTTCGTTGACAATATACACGAAAAATAGATTTCAACCTACAAGCGAACTTTAATCTAATTTGGGTCTGCAAAGACCATAAGAAAGAGGCTGTACACACAGTTTTATGCGAAGCTTCGCTTCTTGTTGTTGGGTGTATTCTTTGCCTTGGAAGTGGGCATTGCTAAAAACATATTACTAATTATTAAAAATAACTAAATTACGAGTTTCTATACAACTAGGAATTTGTTATAGTCTCTGTTACTATTCTTCATCATGTACTTTTACAGAATCCATAGAGCCTGAAAAGCACATATTTCATTTTTTCGACTGTTTGAACAGATCTTGATAGATATTTTGTTGATGATTTATAAAATCGATTGAAAGTATCCAAGATTCCAATAAAATTGAACTTCATGCAAATCATGAAAAATTCAATATTCTACTAATAATTTTACCTTGTTCCAGGTATGTCAAAAATGTTCGTCTGATTTCGTAGCAATATAAAAGGTATGTACAAATAAGATTTTACAATACATTTTAATATATTAGAAAATGAAATAAGGCATTCTACTGCTCTCGTATTGAACATTGAAATATAAAGCTGTTTTGAAAACATGAAATATGGATATGACAAACTTCTTTGAATTTCGTACATTCAATTAAAATAAAAATAGGTCAACCTTCCGTTCTACATTATCGCATTCAGTGATATCTCCACCCATGTATTTAAAACACCCCGTATACCCACGTAAAATTGAAAAAATTATGTATCTTTTTTTCGATAGAAGATGGCTTTTATTTTAATATCGTTCTTGTAGCCACTGAGATATTCATTTTAACTTTCTTTTTGAGCGAATTAAACAACGTGAAAACGTAAATATCATTTTTAAATAACACAAATATTTTTCTCAACATTTATTACTTGGTTGTAATATGCATGAAGACGTAATAATTGTTGGCTTTTGAAACAGTTCAAGATATAGTTGACGTATATATTAAACAGAAGTGGTCGTATGTGTGATCCTTGCGGAACACCAGAAGGAACTACAAAGGAAGATAAGAAACCACACACACGGACCATATACGGTGAGGTAATTTTGAATCCAGTTTAGGAGACTACAAACACCCATATTTTAAATCTTTTCAATCAGAACACCATGGTTAGAGAAGTCTGTGTACAGAGAGTGAACTTGATAACCAGAATCTAAGGCACTTGACAGATAATCAATATATGTGATAAGTGATTAAGTTCAGTTGATTTCCTTGATCGGAAACCAAACTGATGTTTAATAATATAAGGATCCAAAAGTTTCGTTAGGAATTTGGTGACAATATTATCTGGACCTCCCTATAAATGCATATGAATATATTTTTGGCTATTTATACAAAAGTAATTTAAGTTAAGCATCAAAAATATAAATAGTTTTGTAGAAAATAATACAAAGCAAAGGCTATTAATTATTTGTGAGATACCTAGATAACTCTCTCTAGTTTCACCCAGGTGGTTAATTACCGCATGGATCTATCGTAAAGTAAATTGTGTTACCAACATCTACCTAACAAATAATTCAAGGGTGTACCGCTTATATATTCCGTGTTGAGGTACGTACTTCTTTGTTCTTTCAAAAATATTCGTAGAGCTTCCATCTATCTGTATTCCAATTAAAACGGCATCCTCTATTTTCCACCTATAAACGACTTAAAAGATGAACAAAATTTCATTGGAAAGTTGAAAGAAGTTGAAGGGCAGCTCTGAAGTGAAAATCAAGTTAAATCTTCCTTGTTCAAAGTTGCTTTAACTTTCTTATTTACATAAATTAATCGAGAGTTATTCACAAATAAAGAAAAAGTTAAATTGGCCGTCGTTATAATCAGAATTGTTTTCCCCGTTATTTTGATGATTTTAGCTCCCACTTTTTCCGGCGGAAAAATGTCTTTATTTGTCAAGCAAGGGAAATTTTCATTTAAACAAAAGTTTCTACAACCTGTTTAAATAATTAATTCAAGTTTGAATGCTCTCAGCGAATACTTGATTTCATCAAGTAAACAAACCTAAATTGTTTGTCTTATGCAATTTAGTTATTTCAATAGATTAAATCTTTTTATCACTATAATTTTCGTTCAAGAATAATATTTTATGGTCCATTTTCAGTTCATTGTAGATTAAACAATAATAGGAGAGTATTGATTTTCTATGAAGTATGTTTTACTTTATTTCTGTAAAAACTAATAGACTAGCTTAGGAAAAACTCCAAAACAGTCATTCATTCATTCGATTGGGTTGTGCTCAGCAGCCCAGGCACTTGAACTGAATCCTTGTACCATTTCCCATAATTATTATCTACTTCCATTCCAGAAGCTTTGTGTCTTCTATGTAGGCCACTAGTTTGACTGGAGGGATTTTCAGTAGTTGTATTGGTTGTATTATTTCCTCTCCAAAGTGCTTCCGTCTGAGTCTATGTAAGTTCTCACAGAAGCAGAGTATGTGAGTAGGTGTTTCATCATAGAGTTCACATTTCCTATACATAGGTTCACTAACTTTGCCCATTTTGTGCAGATGTTTCCTCAGGGTGCAGTGTCCAGTCACCAGGTCGGTAACTGTCTTCAAATCAGTTTCAATCATAGTCATAACAGGCAGAGAGGCATGGAAGGAAGAACTTCCAATAATTAATGCAGAAATGACCTGCTACACAGAGCTACAAAGAGTCACTGTGCTTAGGCACCATATTCCAGGTAGAAACTGCAGCAATACAGTACTGTAAGGAGAGTTATTGAGGCAAGAGTTTGAGAAAAAGACCATTGTCATATAATCCGACAGCTAAGCGGCTATGTAAACAATCAGTTCCATGCAGATAAATTCCAAACATGTGGGACTGCTTGGAAACGCTACAAAAGCTGTGCAGTCATGATAGATTGTCCTTAGCCTGGGTACCAGGCCACTCAGATCACAAGGGCAATGAAAAGACAGACTCACTAGCCCGAGAAGGAGCACGATGTGCTCCCATTGGTCCAGAACCATTCTATGACATAGCTAAAGCGCTACAAAAAACAAATAACAGTACTTGGATTAAAAAGCAATCTCGAGAATGGTGGAACAAGGTGCCAAGAATGAGGCAGGCCAAAGAGTTCATCAAAGAACTCTCGCCAAAAATTCAGGGAATACCTACTGAGCCAGAATAGGAGAACGATCAAGATCCTGGATGGAACCGTGAATATCGTCGGATTGGTAGACATCAGCATATGTACGTTTTGCCAAAAAGTTCAGCAGACCTCAGCTCACATATTGTGCTACTGCGAAGGCCTGACTGGGCTGAGGTTTTCGAATATAGGGGAGGAAAAACCACAACCCTCCCAATATATAAGTTTGGCAGCATGCTTTACAGCATGTCATCCTTGAAAGAATAGAAGAAAACGGTTATAAATGTGTGTTGATATATTTTTGACAATTAGTGTAACCATTTTATAGATTAAAAATGAAAATGTGACATCTTGGTGTCCTATATTCACTAGTTGTAAATGAAAGGGGAAACAAAAATGTTTTCAAAACACGTTAATGAGATTCTTATGTCGGCTTAAAAGAACTCCTACGAAATACAAATAGTGAAATATTTTTAAATAAACTGGAACTCTAATTTTAGTGGACATGGAAACTTGTTTTTGAGTAGATTTTTCAGCATCAAAGTTTTTACATATTAAAGAATTGATTCCTGGTAACAATGCTGTTGGAAATAATTTGGAAGAAAATCTAGTAAAAAAAGTATAATAATAAGAATTTTATATATTCGAGTGGTTTAAATAAATTGCAGAATACCAATTGAAAATACGAAGATTTGTCACAGAAAAATTTTTTTATTCTGTTGATTTTTAAGATTCTTTTTTTTCTTTTATTTTCTTTTAATTAACCCATAGCTATTTGATGGAATTTATTGATTTAACTTTTTTTTGTGTTCTGAATGATAATTTCAATTCCCTGCATCCGTTAAGCATCCTTCAGACTCCCAATCTCTGGAAAAGCTCTCTTCGTTAACAGTAATAAGTATTCTCGAATATTGGCTTTAAATATTTTTTAGCTAATTGAAAATTCTCTATTATTTTTCCTGGATAAAAATAATTGAATGAAAACTCTCCTATATTTGAGGATAAGTGATTTATCTCACAAAATATTTCCTATTCAGAACCAATAGAAAAGTGAATATCAAGTTACAAAGCCGATAAAATGAATCGAGTTTTGGAATTGCCTTAAATTCGAGGACAATTTAATGAAATATTTCATTTCAGTGGTGAGAAGAGCTTCACAATGGAATAATCTGAGCGTAAATTTTTTTATAGATATCTACTAAATAAACGAATACACTACAAAAGCAATATTCACAAAATATTGACGAGCCTAATAAACTTTTTCCATTTTGCCGTTAATTCTATCTTTCAATTTACTTATTTTCCAGCTTCTGCTCCACAACGGTATCAATCCGCTTACACTCCGAGCCAAAGACTGATGGGGTGACAGACTCTTATTATGGCTTTTTCCAGTTATCAAACACGTCCCTGATGGAACGTCATGTTTCAATCTAGTCAGATTCACTCTTAATCTATCTAACTACTCGCTGCATTAACTTATTTCAACCAAAATAATATTTCGTAATAGTTTATAGTTATTGTAACTGGTTTTCTATCATTTACTCATATCATATCATATCCTAGAATTATAATATGTTTTCGAAAATAACCACTGTTATCATCCGGCTCAAATTATTTTCTTGGGTATAGGTTACTAAATTAAACAAAGTTAAAAAGGAGCCAGCAAATTAGAGCCGTAAGATAAAAGTGGTTATTTTCGATATATATACATATATATGTCTGTGAAGGTCCATTTGGGCCAGATGTCGCGATATCCGCAGCTTCTTTCCGCACCCTTTATTTCTCGGTTGTGAACCGTATTAAAACATAAAACTATAAACGATCTCAATACCATGAAACCTTTTTGGATTTCCCAAACTTCAACCATCTCCTTGGGTAATTGTTTATTGGATTTTTGGTATTAAGGTCTTCGAAACAAGCTTTCACTCAATTTTTCTAAAATATTTAAAATACTGATTGTGTAAATTTACCTAAGGTGCTATCACTCGACCTACGTTATATGTTCAAAAAGTGTACCATTTCTGTGAATGTTTGATTTTTAATAATCAATTAAACGAATTCGACTCCAATTTTTTAAATTATTGCCTCATCTATATTCCATAGGTGAAGGTTCACAAGCGAGGCGAAACGAGACGCTTTGTCAAACAACTATTACCTGCCTGTGTACTTGAAATACAGCAAATTTTATTGGTGACATGATCAAACGATATAACATAATAGGTAGAGATATATAGCAAAGCCTTACTGGGAAATGGTGAATACAAATATATTTGTCTCAAGGTAGACGCCATTCTCGTCTACTCATCCAATTACGTTTCCCCAACAACACTTCGGTCTTATCAACAGTTAGTCACTCAACTATGTTTACCGTCTCGAAACGATTATTATCATTCAAATAATTGTACTACTTTGTTAAAAAAAGTTACTATAGTTTGTTTCAAAAAGTACATAGAGATATTTATCGGATATTACAGAGTTGTATTCAAAATTATTTTACAACTGTTTGAAAATATATTATTTTGCTGAAATGATTGAGTGTTAAATATAATCGCATAAAAATATAAAAAAACAGCATAGGTATTGTAAGAATAATTCCTTTGATAAAAAACAAAAAATACACACCATATAAGCAGAAAGTTACTTGTCGTCATCGTTATTACTATCACTTGTGTCAGAACTATAACATTAATAATTACAGGATTTAATTTCAATAACATTGTGTACGTTACGATCCATATTCAACATGTCCTTTTCAATTTTGACCAATGCACTTTTGGCCACGTTTCTTCGGTAATATTTCCAACTGCACTTAATAGTAATTCCTTTATATCTTCTAATTTGTATGTAATATTGTTTCTCGGAAAGAAACTGTTTAATTTCTGCCCAAAGCAACTCTATTGGGTTTAGCAATCTCATAGAGAAGGGTTATGGTAACGCTGTGATTAAATGGTATACATTTATTTTGTAGCAATTCCATTATTTCAGCTTTTCTCCATGAGGAGGTTGGTAATTTTTCTTGTAGGCACTATAGTAGCTGGAATCATCGAGAACTATAAAAAATTCTCGTGGAATATTTTCCAAAAACGACTTAAACCAATTTTGAAACACTTGTGCGTTCATTTCTTCGCCGTCAGTTTTTGAAAACTAGATGCGGAACCAACATGTCCAATAATCAAACGGCGACCACTCCCGCAAGGACCTCTAATGTCGGTTGACCCATAAACGCTTGTTTATAGCTTTTAATATTAGAATCCTGCCAAATCTTAGAAGAGATAATATGTCCTTCGTTAATCCAAGTTTCACCAAAATAAAACATTTCTTTTCCCCAACGTCATGCTGTCATTATCTTGCGAAGATAATCTTCCGGCCATAATATGATCTCACGTTTTTCAGTAAGACAACTATTCCTACTCCGTTGCTTACATTTAATACCTATTTTATGCATAATGCGCCACCACGTTGTTTTACTTATATGCGACAAATCCGCATCAGTTTTTATTAATTTTAATATTTTATTTAATTTAGGTACTTCATTTTTTATACGTATGTAATTGTGACGTTTATAAATTAATTAATTAATAGTGGAAAAAGTGGATTGTCCCACTCCAGTAATCTGTGCACATGTTTCTGTTATGCTGGCAACACTGTTTTGTGTTTAATGACAGGCGTTTTTTTTTCTGTATATACCGAAATACGTTGAAAATAATCGTTTGTTTAGACTTAATGGTCCAAATTTCGAACTCATATTCACGAAACTGTCACAAAAACAACCCTCAAAGACGGTCATTACAGAACTAAAACCCTATTTAAAACTAATATAAGTACCTACAGCAGAGACAACCAAGAGACGGTCAAGTACATGAGCAATATTGTTTGATTGGCAAATAAAATAGTCCTGCTAGCTCTATTCTTGTTTAGCTCATAAGTTTCGGGCATGTCACATCTTTGTCTTATTTTCGCAAAGTAAGCGCAGATGGAAGTAGAAGCATGGCATTTTTGACACAACGTCAAACCTTAGAAAACAAAGTTTGTTAGATGCTGTAAGCGCGGGTAAAAGTGACGAGCCAAACTCTTCATCTCATTGTCGTTTTGATTTGTTTAGTTTGTGGTGTTTTTCTAGATTTAGTGTAATTCACCCTAGGATTCTAAAAAAGTATGTGGAAGGAGGTTTCTTCTTCCATGCCACAGAATCTACATTTTTCTTCCTCCACTATTTTGAGCTTTTTCAGCTGCCCGTTCAGGCGGCTTATGCAAAGGCTGTTCTTTTGCATATCGGCAATGAACTTCCCTGTATACTAGTAAGTCTTCTAACATGAAAGAGTTTTATAAAAATATTAAACTTATCTTGGAAAGAATTCAGTATAACGAACACAACTGGAGAGTTTGTGGAGACTTAAAAGTTATTGCCCTAATCTTAGGATTACAACTATGTTATACAAAATACTGTTGTTTTATTTGTTAGCAGTTAAGGGAAAAATCATTATATTCAGAAAGTTTAAAAAGGGAATTTTCTACTTCAGGACATAAAAAACATTAAGAATCCTTCATTAGTACAACCTGATAATATATTTTGACCAACTTTACACATAAAGCTCAGGAAAAACTTTGTGGAAGCTATGGATAGGAGTGTTGATGGCCTTTTATATTTAAAAGAAAAATTTCCTAAAATTAGTTATGCAAAAATTAAAGAAGGCATTTTCGTTGGGGACTTTAAATTTTTCAACAAATCTCGTATGTATCATTAAAAAAATTTATTTCACGAGTTATTACACATTTTTTACTAATATGGAAAAAGATGTTACGACAAGACGGCGGAACGCAGACTTTGCATAGCATATAATCTTAACTGGGATTTCTTCTTGTCATATATATGATTAAGGTAGTATTAAGGAATTTCATGCTCTACGGCACATTGCAACAAACATGCTCTCTCTTTATTAGTTTTGACGTAGCATTTAGAGCTTTCGAGACTTTTCCTTCACCTTTAACATACCACTGATGTACTGTATACACGATATGATTTCCTATGAGGAAAAATAGTGTCCAAACTGATCAATTTGCCGATTCACTTCATTCCAATTAGATGGGTTACCTCACATTACTCTTATATTCAAAAATAAATAGGTGGCGTAGTTACCGGGGTAGTAATTCCACCCGGCGGCAAAGAAACTTTTGCCAGATTTAGCTACGCCACTGAGAAGAATGTCTGTCAAAAAAATGTATAAAATAGTGGAAATCAATTTAGTCAGATAATCAATTTTTAATAAGATACAAATTGGTCGTCATTATTTTTGACATTTTAAGAAGATTACCTCGACGTTTATTTAAATATTTTGGCAATAAAAAAGAAGTCCTAATGATTCCTAAAAAAATTAGGACACCTTTAGTATTTTAAAAGATACAAGTTTCCCATCAGTTTATCCTTATAGTGTATATTTTCAAGAAAACTAAATAGAATTTTCCATTTATCAGTTATAATCCACCAAATCTAATGTGAAGAAACACTGGGCCTAATACGTTTCAACTGCACTGAATTCACTTATCAATCTTTTTAATGTGGAATTCCTGAAATAACCAGTTAAGCAAATCCGAAAATTACGGAATCCGGAATAACGGCACTCAATTAAAACTGAATCAACAGAAAATATGATAAAAAGTCAAGACTGGGAATTTTAAATAAAATTGAGATCTTAATTTGTATCAAAACGATGAATATCAATATTTACCGAGGGAATTTGATGATAACGTTGCTTAATACAAATTAATTTGAATGTATTAAAACTATTCAATGGTGAACAAAATAATTACCATCATAATTATTTTAGCAGCTTAAATAAATTTAAATATATATATATATACAAAAGGAGAAATACTATTGAGGTAAGCAGCATTATCAGTCATTATCAAGAGATAAGAAAAGGTAGGATAAGCTCCTTCTCCTGAATCCACTTCTCCGCAGGCATAAAAACCATCTTCACTTCTGACAAAAAGACTTCCCAGTTAGTTTTGCCAGCAAAATATAAAGTCCCCAACGAAAATCAGGGTGTTTGGGAAGTTCCCTGTTATAATTACCCCCAAACTTGCGTAGATCGAGTCCAACACAGAATTTCCGAACATTCATTATCCGTCAAAAATTTAGATTCCAACAATGCATTAGCCCAACATAAAATTCAAACAGGTCACTCCATCAATTTTTCTGAAACCAAAACCTTTGCCTTAAAATCCCGTACTATTAGAAGGAATAGAAATAAAGAAACGTCCAAATGGTATGAACAAAAGAGATGACGGCCAACGATTACCAACGACGTAGAAACTATTACTTACCTGACAAATATCCAACAACCGTTTACTTCCCATCAATATCCCGCCTACTGTTTCTCCGCCTATCGTTTTCCCACCAGAAGCTTCTTCTTTTGGTGGAAAATGTATTCATGTGTTTGAAAGTTGCTTTACCTAATTTGTACAAACTCACTTAATATGTAAACTTCAATGAATTATAATTTTTACCTGTAATCTATGCATATAATAGTATATTCTTCAACGAGTGTAGAATGATGGCTATTATTCACGCGGATGAAATTTCCAAAACGAGCGATCGCAGCGAGTGAGTTTTTGATACATCCAAGAGAATAGTAGCCATTCTACACAAGTAAAAGACTATACTTTCTCCACGACTATGTTTAAAAAAAAAATTTCAAATGACCCGCTGTCAGAAGCGATTTACCTATACCTTGTTTTTAAACTAGGAGGAGCATTTTAGGAAACCTCAACTACACCACTAAAACTTACTAGATTGGGAGTGTGTTCCGAAAGGGTCGTGTTCAGACTTTTTGAACTAAATGAAAATTACGTGAAATATGTATTGTACTGCTCGCTGTTGTCGTGGCCAATGAGGGATCAACGATCATAACGATATTTTCTAATATTGATATTTTTAAAACAATATATGTATAATGGAACGGTGTATCGATACTTTACACAGTATCGCCCATCTCTATATGTCACATTATTTGACGTACTCCAGAAATTGATTAATTTTGACGTTAGAATTGTCAATAATACCAAATTATAACTATCTCTTCGACACTCGCATTATTTAGTTTACTTTTATTTAATAAAGAAATCAAGGGTCGTGTACAAAGTATAGTATATAACTCGCAATTTATGGCCCTTATTCAATCGGGTGATTTGCGCCCCTCGCCTACGGCTCGGGACGCAAACGTCACCCTGCGTGAATAATGGCTATCATAAATTGCTCGTTTAATAATATACTATTATGAATGACTGACTGACGGATCAACGCACATCCTAAACCGCTGACCGTAGAGACCTGTAACTTGGAGGGTGTGTTCTTTGTATGTCGGAGGCATTCGATAAGAAAGGATTTTCCGAAATTCTGTTCCTAAGGGGGTGAAAAATGGGGGCAAATTATGTATGCAACTACTTCAAATTTTGCGTAAACATTCTTTAACAGAATTGATGAAAGAGATGTTTTGTATTTTATTGAAACTCATCTCCTGGCGGGGTAGAAAGTTATTTTGGGGGTGATTTTTTGATTTAAATTACATTTTATTTTCACAAGTTTGAAGACTCAATCCCATTTTATTCAACAAACGTTGAACTCACTTAAAAGCTTGGTGCAATGCACTACTAGCATTCATAATAACGTAAAAAACTAATTAAAAATCCTATCATCCGGTGTATTAATATAAATGTTTCTTGTTGTTTTGCCATATACGTTTTTGCTTTTTTGATTAAATTTATCAAAATAAAAAAGAATTTTATTTTGTAAAATATGTCGATATTAATCCCGGGATTCAATACCACCATCTCGTAATCTCGGGATAGCAAAAACGAGTACTCGCTATTATTGCAATTAAACAAACTTCAGTTTCCCCCAGTTTATTTGGCCTTCTTCGAATTGCTTTTGCAATTGGCAATAATACATATTTTTCCTCCAGGTATCTGATAAAGTAGAAAGGCCCCTTCTGTTATAGAAACTCCCCGATAGATATTGTCGAGAGGCTCATACAACCCGTTTCTGGCTCCAACCGAAATGTGACCTTTGATAACTGCGGTATACCAGTAGTTATGAATTAATGGTCAAATTACTGAATAGCATAAGCTCACGTCTGTAGGCACGCTGAGAAATAACAAACGATGTATTCCAGAACAATTTCTGTCCGTCAAGAACAGAGAACCAAAGACATCTTTATTTGGCTTCCAAAAAGATATTACACTTTTATCCTGTGCCAAAAAAAAATATAAACGTCTTGCTGATGTCCACCATGCACCATGATGGAGCTATTGATGAAGCAACTGGGGAGAAGAATTTACCCGAAATAATAGGCTTCTACAACTTTACTAAAAGTGGAGTAGATGTAGTGGATGAACTATCTGCATTATATAACGTGTCCAGGAATTCACGGAGATGGCCTCTTATGATCGTCTTTTCTCTCTTAAATACAGCAGCCATAAATGCTTTGGTGATATACAGAGAAAATAATCAAGATTTCAAACTTGCCAGAAGATTGTTCATCAAAATGTTGGGCTTTGAACTAATCCAGGACCACATCTCTGAGAGAGTGAACAATCCAAGAATACCAAGAAGTATTCGCTTAAAATTGAACATTTTGGCCAAAATACCCCTGCAGTGCCACCTGCAAAAATTCCAAAACTAATGGGAAGGTGTTCCGTATGTCCAAGGAGCCAAGATCGGAAGAAAAATATTCCTGTTTAAAGTGTAAATCATTAGTGTGCCTGGAGCATGCTGTAATGAGTTGCCATAATTGCATGAATTCAGATAGCGACTAATTTTTTATTTTTCATTGTACAACCTGCAGAGGTTCTGTTCTCCTATTATTAGATTTCAATTCGGGATTATATTTTGGTTGATAAGATGTTAAATTTTTTTTTGAAGGATTTTTCAATTAAGTTGTGTTTTTTTGTCTATGGAAAGTTACCATGTTTAGTTTATTTTGAATAAAGGTATTCTGATTGTTTTTTTTGTGTTTAAATGTTCCTCAGATGATCACGTGAAGCCATAAAATAAAATAAAAATATGAGAAGACTGCCAAAATTTTTTAGAAATTGGGGTTTGTCACACCCCACATGTGTACTGATGAAAAAATAATCCACGTATGTGTCGCAGGGTTAACAAACTCGCCTTCGGCTCGTTTTGTTAAACTTCTCGCACACTATTAAAACACAAAACATACCTACTATTAATCTTTGGTCCTAATATGACATTAGGATTCCAAATTTGCGAGAATCCGTTGAGTAGCCTGGTCCCATCTCCTTGATGAGTAACTTAAGGTAAACGAAAATTTTTTTTTTTCTAATTGAATAGAAACTATTATTACTGAATAGTTAGTTATACATAATAAATTAAATGCGTTATATAAGTAATCGTGGTGTTAAATTTTCCGGATTTAGTTAATTGTAAGCAAATATTTTTTATTATTAATTACTAAACGGTTTTATTTAGCTTGCCCTGTTTGTTATTGTTTTGTTTGTTTGTTTGGGTCCAATTTAGTAATTTAAATTTTACCCCTTTCCTGTCGACAGATTGATCTGGTATTTGGTTTGTCAAAAAAATAAAATCGTGGGACGCGTGGAATTTTAATCAACAGTCAACCGATCATATCATTATAAATGCTATTTATATATTTACTCAGATTATGATACGCCCCACGATTTATTTTTGTTATCCAATCAATAAGGTTTGTTGACATCATTGGTATCGTTATTTTCAATAAAACTTTTTTTACCTCTTTTATTTTGTATTTTAATTAAATTTTCATGAAACAAGATTTGGTTTCACTGAGCTAACATAGTTTCAGCAGGTGCAGACATTGTCAGTCAGTTGACAGCAATCCAACTGCCTAGGTTTACAATTGTATTGCTCATGTTCAGTGTAAGGGCAATTCGTTGTTTGTTCTACACAAACTTAAATGTTCATGGTAAAAAATTTAATCGTCCTAAAAAACAAATACCATTGTCTAGGTATTTTTCCAATATCCCCATAAATTTTGATCAAATCTTTAGCTTTCCTGATGTACACTAGATTCACTTTCAGATGAAGCCGAGTTTATTCGTTAATATAAAAAACTGGAAATTATAACTTAAAAAACCTTACCAGTGGTATTAGTTTCACGTTGCGTTAGTATAATTGTTTAGGAACAATCAAGCTAGGATAATTAACATCGAAGGAAAAAGTGTTCCGTTAAGTATATAAAAAAAGAAAAACTTGGATCCTTGGAAGGCAAAAGTAATGAAATTTTATGTTTTTGCAAGTCGTAACTGTAGGCTAACGAAATTGACCTCATCTCTAGAAAGAAAAATAATTTGAAATAGCCACGGAGAAAAGGAAATATCGACGGTAAGTACTCCATCCCTTGGTTTACATTGTTCTGCCACGGAGAGGGATTTTCAAATAGCTCCATATAATATAGAAATAACGAAGAATATAAAAAAGTGCAACCAAACAGTATTGTAATTATCAGATTACATCGTATATTAAAATAAATAACTAAATCATTTAATTTCTAGAATTGTTATTCGTTTTATAACAACATAAATGTATTGTCGGCCTAAAATAATTAAACACGAAATAATGTATTTGTGTATTGTTGCAACACTGCTAGCGATTTCAATAAACTCAAATATATATTCTAACTAAGGCGGTGTCATTCAAGAAATTATTAATTTCACAGATTAAATTCCCGTTCTCAATTTAATCTGATGCAATCTCAAAGTAGACTTGAGTCGAAATGTATATAGGTCACAGTTGAAAGGGTTACTACTTCACCACTCTCCTCCTAGATTTCCAGATTAGATTTTTTTCTAATTTTCAGAAGATCACAAATAAAGTTTATATAATCCAACGTTTTTAAAAAACAGACATTACTTCAAGTATAAAAGTTTTATCAGTAATTTTTTCTGTAATACATTTTTGTTGTTGCTTTATAACCTCGAGGCATTAGTTAATCATTTCATGTCAGCTCGTTGTTGTTCCCTTCGATTCCGCTATACGATGAATCATAGATCATCATGTACATAAGAAGTTACGTTGTAAAACGAGTGTAAGTGGAGAAAAAACTAACACCTCAGATTGACTATCGTTATTTCTTTTTGAGTTTGTCATTAACCTTGCCGAATTTTGATGAAAATTTTTATTTGAGAATCACATGCCTGCCCGAATAAATCTGCATATGGGAAACGATATCTCATTTATACCATTACTGTATAGCTCCTCTCTAGGGGAGTATCTAGATATGGAGGTTGTGAGTTTCTCAATACAATACAATACAATAAATGTATTGTTCATTCGTAGATATTTTAACATGAACAAGGGGGACGGGCTAATGTACAGTGTTTTTCCTAATAAAACAAAATAAAAACAAAAAATTAATTAATACAATGACAAGTGAAAGTTGTACCTACTTGTTGGATGAGCATGTCAATTGACGTTCATTCGTTAATTATAAACGATCGTAATTTCATTGCCTCACTTATGAAACAATGCAGATGATACAGAGTAGAAGTATCTGTACTACTACTACTACTACTAAGTTTGCAGGCGAACCTTGTCCTGGACAAACTCTAGCCAAGGTTCCGGCACTGAGGCCACTTGCGGCCCATTGTGCCATTCCTGCTACCTAGACATCCATAAAGCCGAGCCCTTCAATAAAGGCCACAACCTTTTTCAATGGATGCCTGCTTGTGTCTCCAGGGGCCAAAACAGGGACTCCGAAGATTCGCCTGCGTAGTACAGCCCAGTGTGGACACTCTAGGAGAACATGGACTGACGTTTCGTCAGTCATGCCGCAACCCCTGCATAGGGAACTTCCCTCTACTCCTAAGTTGTGGAGGTGTTTCATCATACAGCAGTGCCCCGTTAGGAGTCCTGCTATCTTCCTTAGCCTACTTCTTGGTAGTTCAGTAGCTGCTCTAGCGTGTCCATCAGTCCATCCCTTCAGTAAAAGTTTGGATTGCCTAGGACCCTGCAGAGCATTCCAATGAGCGAGGTGCTGATTCTTCAGCCACTTCTTCGTCTCCTTGCGTATTCTTTGTTTTGTTAGGCCCAAGGTCGGGCCCGGGCCGCAGAAGGGAGCTACCGCCCCTTCCGCAGCCAGTGCATCCGCCATCTCGTTGCCTTCAAAACCAGAGTGGGCTGGAATCCATTCTAGCCGCACCACGTTGTGCCTTGCAAGATTAGCAAGTCGTTCTCGACATTCATTAGCAAGTACTGAGTTTCTGGTGCACCCACTCAGGGCTTTAATTGCTGCCTGACTGTCGGAGTATATGGTTATGCGTCGATCCACATAACCTCTGTCTAGGTTTATCTGCGCACATTCCAAGATAGCATATATCTCGGCCTGATATGCAGATACACCATCACCCAATGGTACACTAACTTGTGTTCTTGGGTTCCTAGAGTAAATTCCAGCCCCTGCTCCATCACCGGAGCATGAGCCATCTGTGTACCAGACAGTCCCATTAGGCTGTGTATTCCTCTCTTTTTCCCAGGATTCTCTATCCCGGATCATGGCCCTGTACGGAGTTGCGAAGTAGTACTTTCGCAGGCATTCATCAGGTGCTCGAGCCAGAACTGGAATATCTTCCAGTAACCGGAGCTTCTTGACGTGCCTGCACTCTTCCCCTCTTCGCACGTATCCCAGCTGTTTTAAGCGCAGAAAAGCCCTCCCCGCCTCAGCCTCGATCACATGGTGAAGAGGCCGAAGACCAAGGATCACTTCCATCGCAGCAGTTGGTGTAGTTCTCATGCAGCCAGTTGCCCCCAAGCTGACCACCCTTTGAAGGCGTGTCAGCTGCGATCTTGCCGTGACCAAGGTTACCCTCGGCCACCAAACCAGAGCCGCATATGTGAGCATAGGCAGCATGATCACTCTATAGAACCATATGATCGTTTTGGGGGTCAGTCCCCACTTCGGACCAATGGCTCTCCTACAGGCCCAATACGTGTTTGTCACCTTGCTTAGGCGACTGTCAAGATGAGCCTTCCATGTCAGTGATTTATCAAGGATCACTCCCAGATACTTCACCTGCTCAACCACAGGCAGTGGTACTCCATCAAGATTTAGACCCTCAGGTCTTATACCTCTTTTTTTGGTGAAAGCAACTATCTCAGCCTTGGCAGGATTTACTGCAAGTCCGTGTTCGTTACACCACCCATGTACCCTATTCAGAGCCCTTTGCATGAGGTCCCTGAGAACGGTAATATGCCTTCCAACAACAAGGACAACGATATCATCGGCATACCCTATCGTTAGAAAGCCTTCACCGTTTAAAAGAGTTATTAGCTCGTCAATGACTAGGTTCCACAATGTGGGCGAGAGAACATCCCCTTGCGGACATCCTCTAGCGACGATCACTTTTGCCACATGGTCTTTCCATGTGGCCTCTACTGTACGATTGCACAACATGGCCCCAAGCCAGTGAGTGATCATTGGCTCTATTCCATGATTTGTCGCAGCCCTACAAATAGATTCTACAGAGGTACTGTCAAACGCCCCCTGTATATCCAAAAAAGCTCCCAGGGCGATCATGCCATTTTCCAGCGCCTTCTCCACCTGGGTTACCAGTTGGTGTAAGGCACTTTCAGTTGACTTGCCACACCTGAACGCATGTTGATTGTTGTGCAAGGGATACCTTAGCCCAACTTTTTCCTTTATATACCGATCAGCCACCCTCTCCAATGTTTTCAACACAAAGGATGTTAGGCTAATGGGTCTAAAGGATTTAGCCACCGTATATGTGGTACGACCCGGTTTGGGTATGAAGACTACTCTCACCTGCCTCCACTGTTCAGGGACATACCTGCGTGCCAGACAGGCCCGAAAGATATGTACCAAGATTGTGCCAATTGCATCCCAGCCCTGTTGAAGCAGAGCCGGGAAGATTTGGTCTTTTCCTGGAGACTTGTACGGTCTGAATGACCGTATCGCCCAAGTACACCGCTCGTATGTGACTATTTCTTTTGCTAGAAGATAGTACATGACAGAAGTGAGTCTAGATCGTCTGAACGACCTTCAGGTTTAATCAAATTTCTGAGATTCTTATACATTGGACAGACCAGCAATATGTGTTCGAGAGTTTCCGTTTTCAAAAAGTTACAGATTGAGCAAATAACAGTTGTGTCGATTTTATAAGAAATGGTATTTATGTACGAGTATATATATAATTTTTCTATGCTAGCTGTTCTGAGCTGAGCGACAAGTCTTTTTATATGCAAAGATTCTTTAGCCAGGGAAGTGACTGGACTAAAAATTTTAGGACCCAGTGATACCTACGGCCTAACGACTTCGATAATTACGGATCTAGCCAAACGTTACACCCATGCTCAATCCCTTAAGAGATGGGATGAAGTCAAAGGATGTAGTCTTGCCAGGATCACCCTGGGCGACCCTGGGAAGCTGGCGCCGAAGAAATATTTGGCGATGACCATGAAAAATCTATGTTTAACAGTAAGATTCTTGACTGGCCACTGTCAACTAAGGAAACACCACCTACTATGGACACACCTCTATGCAGGATGTGTGAACAGGAAGATGAAACTGTCAGGCATGTCCTATGCGAGTGTCCGGAGTTATTGTCAATAAGAAAGTGTGTTCGGTGAGTCTTGGCCTACACCTGCCGATATAAAGGAGATGTCTCCTAGTGACCTGTCCACCTTCCTGTCGATGACCTAGGAGGACAACTCCTCGGGAGGATGTACAATGGGTCACATGTGGCCTAAGTGCTGTAAGCCTACACTCACCCTCCCTACTTTACAGATACAGATGCAAAGGTACTGTAGTATTTAGGTAATTATAATTAATATATTATAGAGAGGATGGCGAATACTGATTAGGAGTCTGTTCAGATCTTTCTCATAGTTTCTCAAAGCGGTAATATTCTGAAATCTAGCTGCTTCACTTCTCAGAGTTATTTATAAAGTCGCAATATTTGATCGAAGGTTGTTTTAAATATATTTTTAATTGTTATTTGAGTGAATCATCTAATTTTTTTTCTAAAGTCACGAGTTTGTATGTATGTATAATTATCGTAAACTAATTAAATTTAATTTAGTTAGATATTTTTCAGTATTTTTTCATTAGATTAGATTACACTGCGACCTGTTCAGATCTATTGTGGTCTTCTGAATCTAGATTACATTCTCCAGTCCGACTCTTTTCAAGTAGCCAATTAGCCTCGAGACTCAATTAATGTAATTTCTCCTCTTCTAGAATCTGCACATGGCTTCGTCTGTCATCCCCATTACTACTAGTATCTGAGACTTTCCTCAGGAACTAAGTAGAAGTAAGGGGGCACAATAGATCTTTTAGGTCTCAGTGAATGTTACCCCAAAATACATACATACATACATACATACATACATACATACATACATACATACATTCTCATTAGCTTTGCAATGCTTGATAAGCTTACAGTATCCTGTTAACATACCTAATACGGCTTTGACAGGTTTCCTATTTTTGTTTACTTGGTCTGCCGTAAAAGTTGTTTAATGTCTTCTGATGAACTGTTTCGCCTGTCTCTGACTTGGTGAGATTACCCACCAAGATTACCTACTTCCTCATGGCCATATTTTGTAACACTGCTCTCTCCTCTCGAGACAGATCCCGGCTAGAGACTCTCTCAAGGGTGGATCGACTCCATGTTAATGTCACACTAGGTATGCCAGAGGGTTGACAGACTATAAGAACTTAGGGCGCCACTACCTTTTTAGACATCGACGAAAGAAAATGAATTTAAATTAATAAGAAAAGAAACTAAGGTGAGAAAGATAGAAACACCTTGTAGAATTTAATAAAAGTTAAAAAAAATAAAAAAATTACAAACTTACATGAACCCAGACACGATCCCCTACAGGTCTTACAGCCGGGTAGATAAAGAATAAAAAAAGAAATTCGAAATATTAACTTTATTCTGCCATTAATGAGAGTTAAACAGGAAGGAAAGAAACCTGTACTTAATAGTAGGTACTTAGCTTAGACGAGGAGGTCTGGCAGAAACATAGGAAGCGGAAGATGTCTTGGAGTTGACGTTAAAGATGTCTTGAAATTGAAGTTAGAGCTGTCTTGAAATTGAAGTTAGAGCTGTCTTGAAATTGAAGTTAGAGATGCCTAGGGGTATCCTAGTGGTTAGAGATGTCTTGAAATGTATCTTAACATGTAACGGTATCTTAACAGTGTATCCTGGCATGTAACGGTATCCTCCTAGCAGCTGTGCTTACCTAGAAGTTCAAGTGGATTAGGGATGTAGGAACTTGAATGTAATGGGGCACATAATGTTGGTTTAGCTTTTCAGGTAAAAAAGGAAGGCAGTTGTTTGAAATAATGGAATTTAAATTTACTGAAAGCTTTCCAACATATATGTCCCATATTAAGACAGTAAAAACAGTAAAAATTATTGGCTAAATTAAAAAAAGTACTAATGACCTGGAAGAATTAATTATAGCAAAAAGTTATGTTTATGAATAAACAATTTCTAAAAAAAGTAAAATGTTTAATGAAATGTGAAGCTGGCACTGGCAGGTTTTTATAAGAAAGGAATATTTTATAGAATAAAATGAAAATGTTATCTGTCTTTTAAAAGATTTACTCTGCAACATAGAGCAAATATTTGAATTAAAAATGTAACAGTGATTTATGATAAAAGATTGAGTTTAAAAGTAATGTACAAGTATAAAAGAAACATAGGTGACCACCTGGTATATGTGTATTCGTCTATCTCTGTGAAAAAATAAGAAATGTTTAAAAAAATTATCTCAGCCACTACTTTGGAAAAAGCTTAATAATTATGAATAATAATTTTGGACTTACCACAGCAATTTAAGGTAAAACTTAAAAGTAAAATTGGAGAGACGATAAGGTATGTCTTTACTGTAACGGTAACGGAAAGAAAGGGCGATCGTTTTCAAAATGGAATCGGCCGTTGACATAATATGTCAATTGTCTTAACGGTCAACGAGAGTAGGAGAAATTTAGATCACAGAACTATTTTGGGAGTGGTTACTATGACGGCGAGCGGTAATTAGGGAATTTATTTTGTAAAATCGAAACAGGTCGATAGACATGTTACAATTTATTGTCGATTTTGCGACGCAGAAGGGTTCCGGTCCAATGAATGGCATTGATTGAATGCGTTTAAGGCACCTCTGCAATCCCATACTAGCTTAGAATTGACCTCTATAGAATCAAGTGCCTTTAGA
The DNA here is from genome assembly GCA_949126875.1 of Lochmaea capreae. NCBI lineage: Eukaryota > Metazoa > Arthropoda > Insecta > Coleoptera > Chrysomelidae > Lochmaea > Lochmaea capreae. Next base: position 10,340,737 of record OX421402.1, on the reverse strand, counting down.
TAGTTTTTGATGATTGGAGTATGTTTTAAATTAGAATAGAAGACTAGAAAGCCTGAGCAAATTATTATTGATACATTTTCAATCAATTCTTATGGTTTTGAATTGTCATGTCATTAAAAGAGATTAAAGTGTGAAAAAGATAATTTGTTTATTTAGTAAAATGTAATTGGAAGTTGTATCATGTTAAATACTTTATGTAAATAACAGAACGACGCAGTTAATATTATCTCAGTTAATGGAAGGAAGCTGGGCGCTTTGTCCCGAGGGACAACTATGTACGTCCCTGTCTTTCCTAATTCCATTTCATCTCGCTTTTAATTTAAATAAAGCAGTTGCAATAATAACCGTCTCTACGTGTTTCTCCTGACTAGAATTACAAAACAAAACTCTGTTGCATTTTGGCAGAAATGGACCACAAACAAATTAACAAGTATACGAACTTCAATTACCGCATTTAACGAAATGCTTGCAAAATGTCAATGGCAGAAAGTAATGGACGCAGATTGCAGCATGAAAAGTTGTCCTAACAAACCAAACTGATATTATTGTGTCATATCACTTGTGAGTGTTATTAAACAAATAAAAAATCAAATAGAACTCTATGGTGAAACAGCCACTCACATACTCTGCTTCTGTGAGAACTTATAAGGACTCAGACGGAAGCATTTTAGAAAAAAAATATACAACCATTACAAATACTGAAAACCCCTCCAGTCAAAACTATTGACCTATATAGAAGACCCGAAGCTTCTGTAATTGAAGTAGATAATATTGGAAAGGGTACAAAGATTCAGATCAAGCGCCTGAGATGTTGAGCACAACACAAACTATTGAATGAATTAATGAATAATTGATCAAATAGCAATACTGTGCCGTGAAAATGTATTCTAAAGAGATTTTGATTATTTTAAAACGTCAATATTCAAACTTCCTATTCAATTCGAAGTATGTATCCAAAAATAAATTATAGTTGGTCCATTTGTAGCTAAAAGTTGTGCCAAGTCCCCTGACGTTTCAATAATGAAGTATTCCATTACAAGCTGAACATTTTAGAAGATTTAATATATTTGTTTATTTCATTAGATAGATTTCCAGCAAAACAATCTTCTCTATATATTTGTTTTTATAAATAAAGAATATCTTTACAAGTAAAATAATTATTACCAAAGAAGTAAGATGTGAATCGATAAAGAATGACTATTGAAATCCGTGATTTTTCTCCTAACAAGTATATAAGAGCTTATCAAGTTGATAAATAATTCGATTTAAATTTATGCGAAATCTTATCACCTCAATTAAAATCATTGCAATAAACCTGGACAATATTTTCACCAAAGTTAATTTATTTTATATGTAAAAAATAAAAACTATACTATAACGATGACAAAAAAAAACAAATACAAAAATGTTGATTAAATCCAACAGATTCTTTTAAATTTTTCTAGAATATTTTTCCAGCAATCGTTATTGACGAGTATGAATCTCATTGGTGGGAATTGAGGATCTAAGCTTAAAAATCCGAACACGCACACATTGAAAGAGAAAGGTTAAATTACCATAATATTATCTTTATTCAAAAATTATCATAAATTCACGGTGGAGAAGTGATATAGAAAGGAATGCCTAAGGGTAAATCCTGCAAATACTGCGCTCATTCCCTTTACTAGAAAAAGGAAGAGTGAAAGACTGAAACTGTCAAGCCTCTTCAAGGTGCAGCTGTATCTAAGTCGGGAGGTCAAGTATCTAGGCATAATTCTGGATACAAAACTAACCTGGAATTCGCACATTCTTGATGAAACAAATGAAGGGAAAATAGCTCCAATCGCTGCCAAACAGGCGGTAGAAAACACATGGGGACTAAATCCTCGGATCACTGGCTGTACACAGCTGTGATGAGACCTATGTAGCCTTAGTCTGGTGACCAAAAACTGATCAAGGAAAAGCTGAACTGGTGCTATCAAAACTTCTAAGGCTTGATTGTCTGTACATAAAGGTGCAATGAGAGCTCTATGGGTAATGGGTGCGATGAGAAGCAGTCCGACTGCAGCCATGGAAACCATACTCAATATTCCCATGCGAGAATGGCTGCATACAGGCTGACCTGCAATGGGAATTGGCACAAAGGAACCAACACCCATAGTCACTCGAGAAACACAGATAAGATAGATTAAAATAAGAAATGATTGTTGACCACAATTAACGAGCAACCATATCAAGTTGGTCAGTTGAAATACTTCAAGTTACAGTGTGTGTGTGATGGAAATTAGCATTTGTATTTTTTATAATTTTTCACAAGGAATTTAGTAAACTGGTAATTTCTTATTAAAGTTAAACAAATAACACAATTACAACAATTAACTTTTCCTTTATGAGGAAGGAGCAAGACCACATTATACTTTAGTGGTTAAAATTTTTTTTTCGCCTACCCTACCGAAAAACCGATCATATGAACACCAAAAATAGGGCAGAAACTATTTTTTAGCAGTCAATATGGTCAATTCTATAAGAAGTGGTTAAAAATTAACGGCAAGCCGTTATATTTGACGAAGTTTACGCTATTAGAAATGTTTTAATCTATACATAGTCAAGATTAGGATTTGAATTTTAACAGATTTGGTGTCCAATTAAGAGTTTTCCGTTCATATTTTAAAGATTATTATGCGTACAGAATAGTAAAATGGAGTTAGAAGATTGTCTAATTTTTAACCATACGTTAACATTTATCATTTGCTTACAGAATTGCACCTTAAGGTCGGAAAATTTTTAACGCCACGATTTTCCACCATCTGTCACTTGAGTACTTTGACGTTTCACGTACATTTTTCAATTAAACGTCACTATACGTCAAAGTTTTTTGTTTTACTTTCCTATTTTTTGGTTTACTCGGTGGGCGAAAAACAGTTGTGTGTCGCACATGCAGGAAACACTTTAGCACCTTAACTATCAGCTGCCCTCGCTTTGTTACGCTAGAGTGGACGTAGGGGTCACATCAAATACCCTCTAGGTAGCCAACTTTTAATACAATGGAATTTCATAATGAGTTATTTGAAAAATCAAGTATATGTGAGCCGACTACCAATTTGCAGAAACTCAAAGGTAAAAAACGTACTGAAATGCAACAAATCACACCAACAAAATTGTGAAACATAACCCAAGAGTTCTTTTAATAAGCAGTGATGAGGTAGTGGATGTAAAAAATATTTCCTTCTAAAACAATAAAGCAGACCAGTCGGATCTTTATCTCAGAAAACACTCAACTCGTGAGATAATGGACCGTTTCTATACATATATTGAAACTTAAAATGCTTGCATTTTTCCGCCATACTGGTGTAAAATATAATAAAATTTTTCCAATTTACATTCATTATGATGAATTATTCAAAACCATATCACTATTCAGTTTAATAAATGGTGTTTCAAATTGATATAATTTAAATAAAATAGTTGAAAAGGTGGAAAAAAATATGAAACAATTCAGAATTTCTTCAAAACTTCTTACTACCAGAATTGAACCGGCTGTTTCCAAACAGAAATGATTTATGGCTGCAGCAAGATGGTGAGCCTCCACACTATGCTGTCTTGGTGCGCAACTATTTGAACAACGTCTTTCCAAATCGGTGGATAGGTCGAAGAGGAACAATAGAATGGCCGCCTAGGTCACCTGATTTGACTCCTCTTGATTTCTTTTTATGGGGATACTTGAAAAGTAAAATAGACCACAAAACATCAATGAACTCAAAGAAAGGATACGCATTGAGATTGCACAAATAACTCCAGAAGTTATAGAGAAGGTTCGAGAAGAGTTCGCGGCACCTCTTTCTCATTGTATTTTAGCTGAAGGTATACAATTTGAGCACTTAATTTAGGTTTCGTAGTATTTAATGAGTAATACATATTAAATATTTATTGTAATAATAAAATTTTATTAATTTTTTAAACAAATACATAAATCAATTACTCAGACATATTGATATGGCTGAATAAGTATTTAAAAGACCTTTCAAATAATGTATTACAACACCCACATTTCCATTTAAAAATTTTCGCATAGATGACGTCAAAAATAAAAAGGTATCCTCACGAATACGTTTTAAAATAAAAATCGATGGGTTTCAGGATTTTTCCTTAAAGTCGCCGGTTTACGAAATAACGAGTTTATTCCTTTCACTTGCACCATACTGTATACTGTTCAATCGTTATAATACTTTTGGTAATTAATCAAACAACGTTGATCCATTCTTCAAAATCAAGGACATGGTGTATTGTAATCCAAGTTTTCTTGTGTTGAAATTAGAACCGTCTGCAGTTAATTCAAACACTAACTGATTTATGAAATACATTTCTTTGAAATTTTAAACTTCATTTTATGCCATAAACAATTAAGTTGAAGAACATTAATAATCACTCTTCTATTATATGTGTGACTATAACTAATAAATGTCTCAAGGCTAATCATTAAATGGTTTTGGTTGAGCTCTCATCTTTCAGAATGTGGGATGGAAACCCATATAATCTACTAGTCTACACCCCATTTGCTTCCTTGTAGACACTCGACTGTTTTATCTTTTTTTTCAAAAAGTGTGTGTACGAGTTGTCAGTGGCGACTCCATTGTTATCAATTTCATAGCTGCTTCTTTGTCGGAATATTGTAAAAGTTCTCTGGCAACGATCAAGTCCTATGTGTCATAGCAATCATAAAGATTTCCAAGTGTCTATTATGTTGTTTAGCTGTTATCTATGCACTGAGTCCACAGTTTCATGGTATAATAGGAATACTTCTTTATGTGTGTTGTTACTCACATTTGTGAATACTGACTTTTATCCCCGTTTGTTATTGTCTTCTCCAGCTAGTTTATGAGTTTTACCAAAAACAAGATGTGTAGTTTAAACTATACCAACCGCAAATCAGAATTCTTTCTTTCTGAAATTTATAAATATTAAATACATTATACAACTACGTGTCTTTCATCAATAGTAACGTATTTTGTGCCAGCGCTTTTTCCAATCCTTAAAGCTCTTCAGATATACGCTTTTTGGTATTGTCTTCAACACTTCCAGATATACGGTGTTTATATCTTTGATCGTGGCACACTTCCGTCATCTCATGAGGTTTTTAAGCTTAAGGAAAATCAATAAAGCTGCAGTAGGTGAATATGGTGACTCAAGGTATGATTACGATATTCTTTTGGCCAATAATCACGAACAAGCGAATATCAGTGAGTAATGATGTAAAAGCCATGAATTGTTTTCCCAAAATCTACCAGTTTTCTTCATATTGCTCAAGGTAAACGGCACTTAACTTCAAAAGTAATATCCCTTTTTGATGGAACGTTTATTTTATTCAGCCACGTTTCATGCACAAAATTTCCAAGATAATGTGCATGGCATGAGCCAATCGAAATGCCCACATCCCCAACATGATATGACAAGTAGTTCATAAAATATATGGAAAGGATTTCTTCAGTGATGTAGCGAAAAGGCGTCGATTAACTTTCGCACATAACACTTGTAGAGTATTTTCCTTCCCAACTAGATACTGTTCTTAGGAAAGGATTTTTTGTTGAGCCAGACCACGATTATCTTTTTGGTGATACTTTGATGGAGTTTCCAGGTAATAGGTATTACGTGTACCAAATTTAAAAATAATATAATTTAGAAGTTATGATGTTCGAAAGAAATATGCCAAATTGATAAAACACATTAAATATAGGTTTTTTGAAACCACCAAAGTGATATCCATCTACAGTTGAAGTTAGACCCTTTCCCAATGAAGCACCCTGTATCTACTTTGATATTTAATATCAACAGCGAACTGACCAAATCGGACACATTTCAATTAATTTTCCCATTTCAATATACGTGCTCAATCATGAAATGTCGACAATTGAGAAATTGTATGCACGATACGTGAACTACAAAATATTTCTCAACCAACAAAAATAATTTGCAAGTGTTTCAAGCATCAGGGTAAACATGTGCATTAGCAAATAAGAAATATTTTAAAATATATACAGGGTGTTTCTAAATGCATGCGACAAGATTCGGGAGGTGATTGCTCGTATAAAATTAAGATGGGTCTTTCCTATAACAACATTTCCTCAGCCTACCCCTTTTCGAGATATCACCCTTAACAGGTGGTAACTAAAATTGAGTTTTTATTTTTTTTCTAAAATTTCAGTAAAGCTTGAAACTTGAAATTCTGTTATTTTCGTGCACTTGCATAAGACTAACCACGGGTATTTTTTCAATATTCCTGTTACATAATACGGGGGTGAAATTAGCATCCCTTACTTTATATCATATTAAAACTTTTTTCCGAGTTGAACTTTTATGAAATAAAATTTAACTTAAAATCCTTGTTTTATTTACAAATTTTTTTTATTTTTAAATTTTTTCCCAAAACCAATAGCTGCAGAAAAAAAATATTATTAATCATATAACATCTTTACTGTTTTCCACTCAATTTGTTAAAAAAACTATAAATTGTGGTGGCTCCAGCTATTGGTTTTGGGAAAAAAATGTAAGATAAAAAAAACTAAATTAAGTCATCACCTTTTAAGGGTGATATCTCGGAAAGGGATGGGCTTCAATACGAGGATACATTTTAGTCTATTGTGGTTATTCTAAGTATATAATATTGACAAAGCGTAGAATATATGCGTCTGTAAAACTCACATTCACAGTCACTTTGTTCTATTTTCCAAAATTTCAATATATCTAAAAAACATTTTCTCTCCATTATCCATATCTAGGTTAAAAATATTTCTCTATCTTATGATTTAAAAATTCAATACATGTCATTGAAAGGCAGAACAATACAAACCGGAAGTCACTTTAAACTTTCAAATTCACTTCAGTTTTTGTATATCAACCTGCAGACAATCGATTAGCAATTTAGAAACAAGTCGAAGTTGTGAGAAAGAAAATAGCTTTTCCGATCATCCGGTAAAATATATAGAACTCAGAGTTTAGTTCCTGGTTTTTTTAGAGAAATATTTTTCTTTAAAGTACATACTATTTTGTCAAGCTTTCGTTGAATCTCGTCAACTTCATCATAATAAAATTTGTGATTATGGAATATTAAATACCAAGAATGTCCATTATGTAGTAAAATACAAAATTATATAAAAACACATTTAAGTTTTTATTATTTTACCAAACTCAGTCGAACTAAACTTTAAAATTCAAAGTGACAACTAAAATCCTCACAAAATCGTGTTGGTAAATAGCAATTTTTAAGGTGATCTTTTGTATTTAATTAGTCCGTTAGTTTTGTTTATTGGATAATGGTTTTAAGGTTGTGTAGCAATGATTTGATTGGTATTTCTTACGGAGTGATTATTATGTCTTTTCTCCATTAGTTTTACGTCTATATATATACACATACACATGCGTTTCTCGCTTTTTAGTATATACAGATATATAGAAGGTGTTTATACATATATATACATGCGAAAAATTTTAATAGATTATTGCTTGTATAAAATTATAAGTCTTTCATATCACAAAACTGACTCAATCCACCCCCTTCCGAGATATCAGGTGCTGAGGAGTTTTAATTTTTATTTCCTCAAAATTAAGTGGAAATGGAAAATACAATTTTGTAATTTTCGTTCACTCGCAATGACTAGCTTCCGGTATTTTTTCAACTAGCCAACTATTGCATTGTAATTAAAGCAACGTGATATTGTATTTTATTTTTCCTCTCTGAATTTGCTTTAGTACAAACTTCAAGAGTAAAAAAAGTTTTTCAAGAAAACAGATATTTTAAATAATTTTTTTTTCACAAAACCCAATCTCGAAAAGAATATTTGATAGTTAATAAAGTAAGGGTTGAAAATTTCACCCTCTTATAATGTAACAGGAATGTTGAAAAAATAACGGTGGCTAGTCGTTGCGAGTTTATAGAAATTACAAAATTGTATCTTTACTTAAATTTGAGAGAAAAAATAAAAACTTAATTTTACTCAGCAGCTTTTAGGGGTGATGTCTCGGAAGGGGGAGGGCTGAGGAAAGTAATTTAATCAAATGAAATCTTTTGAAGCCAGTGCCCAGGATAATATATAGGAGAGACATATACTTGAAAATAGAATGAAAGGCAATAAATATGACTGCTTCAACTAAATATACGAAAGACACAAAACATACATTTAACTTTGAAAATACAAAAATTCCTAGAACCAAGAACCACCTCACTAAAAGAAAAATGTTTAGAAAATATTTTTATATAAAAAAATCAAAACAACAAATTCTAAGACAGATACAGCTAACTTAAAACACAACTATATATCCAAATAAATAAAAACCGGCCAAGTGCGAGTTGGACACGTGCAGGAAAGGCTCCGTACCATTATATATAAAAATTTGAAAAAAATTACGTTTGTTGTATGGGAGCTCCCCTAAATATTCATTTTATTCTGTTTTTAGTATTTGTTGTTATAGCGATAAACTTTCTCTGGGTGCCATTACATGTAGGAATCAAAGGCAATGAGAGACTGGACCAAATAGCCAATAATTCAATTTTAAATCCATCTATCAATACTTCCCCCTTAATTCCTCCAACAGACATTAAAACTACCATTAAAGACCATATTTATAATATCTGGCAATTGTGGTACGTAAGCGACTGAAAACTTAGAGAAATCAAACCTCGAGTGAGATCTAACCTCTTCCACGGGGAAGGAAAAACCAAATTGTTATCAACCGCCTCCGTATTGGTTATACATCACTAACGCATCTACACCTGATCACCAAAGAAGAACCACCAAGATGTAATTTATTGTAATATATACAACTTTCTTCTAGCCATATCCTAACAATCTGCCGACAGTACCATAAGGCCAGAACGATGGCACAATTGCCAGAAAAAATTGAAGATTCCCTAGTTTTAAAAGTGGACAATGTGATAAATTTCCTCAAGAACACTAGACTGTTATATCCTATTTTGAAGGTTAATACTCTCCTATCACACTTGTACCCAGTTCAAAATTGATAAAATTTGTAGAAGTCAAAGGTTTATCATCTTTTCGGATAGTCTACCATTACAGTCCTGAGTTTTAGTATAATCAGTTCTAAAACGGTATGGGAATGCATAGAAAGAATTTGTGAACTAGACCATAAAACCATTGTTACCTTACTGTGGGTTCCAGGACACACTGATATGGAAGGAAACTAAGTAGCAGATGAACTAGCGAAGGGAAGGGCATAAACACCCTTTTGGGAACCGGAACTATTTCAGCAAAATAATATTAAAGGTAAAACCAAAAAAATGAGAAGTTCGGACCATGGGAAGTAAGACTATCAAAAATATTGGAAAACTAACACTATGTGGAATCAAAAGAATTATAAGCCGGAGTGAAGAGTTTTGAGAGGTATCCTAAAGGGGGTTTCATTTAGCGGACGAAGAATTTCCTTACAAAATGTACATCGTTTACATCAGCGCCGGATTAATGATATTTTGCGCCCTGGCCAATTTTTTTTTTCCACCCCTCCTCGTATTTCAGACAGCAGATACGAATACGTATTTTTTCGACGCGGCTTCCGACAAAAAGCCCAAAAAAAGACAATGGATGCCGCGCCGCATTTGGCACTTCTTGGTATATAAACATGAAACATAATTTCCCTATTCACATTTAAGACTTTTACCACTTTAACGAGTATGATTTTAATAATCATGAATTTTTTTTTGCCCCCTATTTGAATTTCGCCCCTGGACAGTTGCCCATTGTTCCCTGTGGTTAATCCGGCGCTGGTTTACAATCATGCACTTCACTGAACGACTCACTGAAAGTATATATTTGTGCATAATAAGATTCCTTTGGATGGTTAGTTTATCTTGCCGTTTAAGATAGGAAAACTGGTTGGAGGTTTTCAATATATTTACCAACTATTGGTTTTTCTTTAAAACCACATATTAATTTATTTTTGGAAATAATTTTTGCGTGCAGGTAAAAAGAAAATACTAACGAACTAGTAACAAAACAAGTCGTATACATTCGTTTTCAATTTCTGCAACCGACATAGCTAAACCGGGGTAACTAGCAACTCGAGGAAAGAATAAATTTATCATTAAAAAACAACGAAATCAAGAAGTAGATTTTACTGTCTGAGGATATAATATATATTAAATTGTCACTTTATTTTAAGTAAGCTCAAACCTTAATATAAGCTTTTGTGTCAGAAACAAAAGATTTTTCCCAACCTTATTTACAAACTCCGTTTTATAAATTTTATAGTAGGGGCTGGCTCCTTGGATCCCATTATTTTTCGAGGAACATTACCTTTTGAGTATTTTCCTAAGGAAATATCTCAGTAAAAATCAGTCACTCGTTCGAAAATTTGGGAAAATGTTCATTTAGTTATATAAAGTTAGAGAAGTTTATTGAAGATTGTTCAAGTTGATAAAATCAGATTACTTTGAGATTTCATACCCGTTTAAAAATATAGCAATCCTGAAAAATGACTGCCCTTATAATCTATTATAAAATATGAAGACCACTTTGTCGCAGGGTTAATCTACATTGGATACGTCTTGAGGAGCGGTAACAACTACCGTTCAGGTTCAGGTCCAATCACTCGATGACTTAGAGCTTTTTAAAAGCATTATATCTTCCAGCCAATGAACTATTTCAATCGTTATATTTCATAAACCATAAACAATAATTTTCCTAATGATCTCTGACAAAGATTATTGTTAGTTGCTTATTCATATTAACTACATCCATTTTCCAACAGATACGTTCAATTATACGGAGGGGGAATGAAGATTTGCGTACACATAAATATAATAAGCTGATTCCCGTGACGGCATTTGACTTTCCCATCAGTTTTTCAATTAATTTTCTGCAAAGCAATGAACCTTCATCTTGTAGATGTTGAAGTGGAATTGATTTAACTGATTCTATAAATAGCTGAAATCCATGTACAATATGAGATAACTTGTCATCTGTTAAATTTGAAATTGGTTACGAAATTTATTTTGTCTTCTCTGCATCCATTAACAAGTAGAGTTAATAATCGACTTTTATGACGAGATAAAACTGTTGATTATCACATCCAAAATTTGCTTTTTTCAAATCTATTAAGATGTTTGCATTTTGTCACGTTTTCTTATTGAGATTACGTTTGGTTGACATATGTCACCCATATGTTTTCACTTGTAATCTCCCTAGTGCTTGAATTATTGCCGGACATTTTTTGAGCACATGAATTTTCTTTAAAAATTCACGTACCAGACAAAGTTCCCGCAATTAATTCAATCACGTGCGGGATTCGACAAGAAAAGTTTATACCAGAATTATTTAACAGGAAAATATTTATTTAGACGTCATCCATAAATAAATAGAAGCCTGTGTGTAACGCGAGGTTTTGACGTTTTTCGTTATTTGAACTGTCATTAACACTGCGTTCTTTGCTTTGAAAATAACTGTCACGATGTGGAGAGAAAACTAAAGAGTTAATTAGAAAAGAGGTGGAAAATTTAACTACATCAAATACCAAAAATGTCAATATTAACTAGACATGAAAGTGGAAATATTCACATTGCGGAAGATGGTTGCTGCAATGTACCGGGAAATTTCCACTTTTCAGATAATTTGTTGGTTACCACAGCAAGAATGTTGAAATAAAGCATGACTATTATAAAATTTTCAAAATAACTTATTTTTTGACGTGGCATTGTTGGATTATCAGTATCTGCACTTTGAGCTTGGTTTCCAGTTATCTAGATAGGAAAATGATTTTGTAAAGAAGGAAATCAGATGGAAGGAATAATACAAATTAAAAAAAATATATCCGAGCGAAGAGGAAATAGAAGACGTTGTCACTAATGTGGACGAAGCAGGGAATATTTTGTGTAAAATGTAGTCCAAGTTGTAATCGACAAAACTATCAAAAAAGTGAAAATTCTATTTCCGTCCCTTACGTGGTTTGAAAAATATTTTTCAAATCAACCGTCTAATTAATATGAAACAACTACTTTCCGGACTATATGCTCCGACAAACACTGTACTACACCAGATTAAACCAACCCTTTGGGTTGGTAATGAGAAGGGGTCACCTCACTTGCACACTAGTTTCATGGTAATTGTGCCATCTTCAGTGGATGAATCCCGTTTAGCATCTCTCGCTCCTAATTCTCAACGACAATCAATACTGTTAATAAGGTAATTTATAATACAAAAAGGTAGAATTACACTATTATAGAACCATAGTAACTTGTATTATTCACTTATATTGTTTACAGTTTTCTCTTTAAAGACGCTTGGAATTTTTACTCAACCTTTGGGTTGAAGGTTTGGGTAAAAGCGTTGACTACTTTTAAGCGGAAATTCATTCGGTTGCCATAATTTATGCAATACAGTAACGGCCTGTATCAGAGGTCAGAAGAATGTTGACGTCACTTCAAGTTATCTTTCCTTATATTTTGTGCTTTATTTCGTTTTACAGGACTACAAAATGAATTTCACGTACAGTATATATGCATCACAAATTTATTAAATGGTAAGCTCATTATGTAACAGAATCATTCAGAGACCGGCCATTAATTGCGCGAACACCGCTTACTGGGAGGAGAAAGGAAAGATAGGAAGCTTAGGGAATTAGTTATTCCGCGTGAGAAAAGGAAGAATGGAGAGTAGTTCACAGCAGTAGGCCTGAAAACCCGTGCTATCTCGGCAGACTGGAGAAGGAAAGTTTCACCGGTAAATATAACTAGGCACTGAACATGTTCGTGGAGCGTTGAACTGGTCTCTCAGCCCAGAAAGCCGGAAATTTGATATCCAAGCTGTCTACAGATATGGTGGGAGAGAATGGGAGATGGAATTCCAGTTATAGTGTTTCTAATATGAATGTAACGACAATAAAATAAAGCAATGTTTATTTATTTTCCAAAATTGTCAGGATCACTATACAAATGTTCCCCTTACTTCAGTAAACCGTTAGTTCGTGATGTTCTTAAAAAACTAGTTTGGAAATATTTAAAAAAAAAATACCTAATATGAATTTATTAGTAAGCATTAAAATAAGCCGCTTGAAATTGCTGGAAAAAGAAAAATTAATTAAAACCACTTTATGTATGCTACTATTTTTAAGAAAATTTTGAATAGCTGGCAACGTAGCAGCAGGTGTATTGGAAATCGAATAGTCCAGCTCCAGTAATTGGCATAATATAACGAAGTAACTAGTCAGTTATTAACGCGGTCCACTGTTTGATAAAAAATGTTAACGACCTAAAGAAACTGAGGAAATATTATCAATATAAGTAGTATCTATTTGTTTAGTTTAGTTATATTATATTACAAATTTTATGAGTTTCGTATGCAGGTTAATTTTAATCTACTATATTAAATTCAATGGAAAACATTATTTCACGATATTCGAATTTGTAAAAAAAATTTATATGCACGCTATAGGGCGGCATTTCTCATCTCATCAATGGGATTAAAAATATGGGTCATTACATTAACATTAGAATAACTATATATACGTCCGTTTTGGGTTCCTAACGATTTTTGATGCTGACGACTGTGAGCAATATTTCTTTATAAGTTTTTTGATAAAGAGAGCGGTATGTTTGAAGACGGTATATATGGCGAATGCTATTTTGCCGGCGTTGGAAGAATACGTTTCGAAGAAATTTGTAATATACAGGGCCGGGGGCATTATGGGCAAAATGTTTTAATAATGAAGATATAAAACGTGTGGTTTTAACTGATAGTTGTAAGTGCGGGTAAAGCTACAGCAGAAGTAAAACTATCATTATCGGATAGTCAAGCATTGAGTTCTTGTGTAATCAGTTTTAAAATAGTATAGGAATGCCTAGAAAAACTTTATGATGCAGATAAGAACAGAACCATATCGTCAGCCTACTGTGGGTTCCAGGACACACTTGAATAAAAGGAAACGAAGTAGCAGATAAACTGGCAAAGAGAGATACTATAACACCCTTTTGGAGGTATCAGTACCAACATAATATTGGAAGAAATGGGTGAAACTACTCCTGGGACTAGGTGAGTAGATCTTTTGGGTCTCAGTGAATGTTAACCCGAAAAAAATACGTTTTATTTTAAATGGTTTTTGAAACGTTTGGATACTCAAGTATAAATATAAACGTTAACTGCAGTTAAATTTGGCCAAATGGATTGAAGTAATTTACTGAAGTATACCACTTCTGAAATTTTCTAATTTCGTCCGACCTTTTCACACATTTACGATTAGCTTCTGTATTTACAATGTAACATAGATATAATCGTAAAAAGTGGAACTAAAGAGGAAGAGATAATTTGAAAACCTTCGTAAATGTCGAGAATAATAACCTTAATACTCGTACAACCAGTGGCAAATATAGTTAATATTTACATGTATTATTTGGATCTTTGGATCAATACAAATCTAAAAGGAAAAGTTGTCAAACATTACATTACTTATGCGTTGTCGCTATTTGAAATTAAAATTTGTATGTAGAGTGTAGATATATAATTTATTTATAGGTTGTTGATAATATTGAAATCATACTCACAAATTTTGATGATATCACCAATGATGTAATATTAATCACATAATTTATTTCAAAAAATATCCGCATTTCCATCACGTAACATTTATTTAATCTAGTTAAACAGTCACGATCGTTAGCCATAGACATTTTCAACGAAGCTGACAGACAACATTAAAAATTATAAATTTTGCGATCAATTTTTAAAAGATCTTCTTGTTTATGTTTACGCCATTATTCATCCAATAATAAATTGTAGAATCTGATTTTCATAATATCATGTAATTTTGGTTTATTTTGAGTTTCATTCATAACGCTAATAACTTCAATTAAATAATTCCAGTAAACATTCAATTAGGTATCAATATAATTATTTCAGTGGCGCTACATGTATTATGAGAATTGAAGCACAATTCTGAGATTACAGAGTTCTTTTGCGAAGGCTAGTACTTAAACATTCTTCTTTGAAGCGGGTTTATCAATGCTCGGTTAAATCTGTTAGCTACGTAGCCCTCGGCTATCTCTAGCCACCAGCCAAAGTCTCGGTTATATTAGAAATCGTTTTTTTACTTATCGATTGTATTTGGTCTGTATTTATATATAAATCAAAGAACATACAACAACAAGAAGTGAAGCCCGGCGAAAATCCTTTGATGTTGAAGGGACAAAAATAAATAACCTTGCAGGTGACAGCTAACTCTGGCATACACTACTCGAATCACACTGAGAAAAAGTATTTTAGCATAAAATTGTGTTTTATCAAATGTATTATATAGGTTTTTTTATCAGTCGCTATTTTTGCACCTTTCGTTGACAATATACACGTGAAATAGATCATTTCAAAAAATTATTTCAACCTAGAAGCAATCTTTAATCTAATTTCGGTCTGTAAAGACCATAAGAAAGAGGCCTACTTGTGATGACTAATTTGAAAGATGGTTTCCGCCGATACGTTTTTTTCCGAAGTTTCGCTTCTTGTCTGGAAGTTGGCTTTTCGATTTTGCCGCAAACGATGATAATGCATTGAAATTTAAAATTGAAATGATGCAAAATATGAGCAAACAATCATGACACAGTTTGAAGTCAGGAAAATGGAACACCACTTTTTCGTATTCAACTGTATGTTCTATGGTTAATACCAACTTGATAGTGCTAATGCAAACTGGCGGTTAATAAACACTTTGACCAACAATAAGATTTAGAAGAACGTTACAATATTTACCTAAGCATTGATAAACCCGCCATTAATATTGTAATTTGTCTGTGGTATACAGAGTAACGGTAAATTAACCAAATTTTAAATTTGTCTGCTAGCTGGGAGTAAAACGGAAAAAAACTGGTGTAATTCAATAAACATACAAGCAAAAACAAATCATGAAATAAACACATAAATGAACATTAAATGAATAAAATTAAAGTAAAACAGACCTTCACCAGATACACTGTCGGGCATAAAAATAGGGCCAGTTCGTAATTTTGAGTTTTTTATGATTTTTTCGCTATTAGTAAGAACAGGGTTTACAAAAGAAATTACTTTTAAGAAATAATGAAAAAGTGAATGCTTCCATTGCTATTTCATAACTCAACAGTTGCTGTTTTGTTTTTCGTTTCCCGATCAATGTCGGTAACTTCAAAGAAACAACAACAAAACAGCAACTCAACTAGTCGGTTTGGTGCCATTACATCAAAAATATAACTGCTCGAGAATTCAAGCTACTAGTTAATAAAAACGTGATCGTTCGAAACCGACGGTTGTAAAATGTACATTCCAGAATAATAGGTTAATTCAAATTAACTTCACTATAAAAAAAGAAATAGAGAGAAGTGAAAAAACAAATAGACGATCCCCTTTTACATTTTTCATTGTACGCCCTTGGTAAATGGAAATTTTCACTAATAAATTAGCCCTCTTTGAACATTTTATTGTTTGCCCATGATATAGAAATTTTTACAAACAAATGAATTCCTCATAAAACTATATCGTACCCCTTTTGAAAATGTTTTTTTACGCCTGATAAATGGAGCCCGGGAAGGAGCAGGATGTGCTTCTATTGGTCCAAAACCTTTCTATGATTTAGCGAAAGCGGTCCAAAAAACCAGTAATTGGATAAAAAAAAAGTGTCGAGAATGGTGGAACCAAGGTGCCGGGGCCCGGGATTGATCAAATATTCATTGCAAAAATTCACGGATCCCAGTTGGACTCCTGACAAGGCACTGTATATTTAACAAACACATGAATAGCATCGGACACAATCATATGCAGGTTCAGCCAAAAAGACAAGGAAGCCTCAGCACACATACTGTGCTACTGTGTAGACATGACTAGGCCAATGTTTTCGACGATAGGGGAGGAAAAACCACAATCCTCCCAATATATGAATGACCTGAGTTCTAGCCTATGGAGCCAAGTAATGACGGATCTAGACAAGAAACTTTAGCATAACATGAGGGCATACATAATAGATCTGCCAAGGTCCTAGTGGAGATACGCATCTCAATGATAAATGGAACTTTCTACAAATAAATAAACACCGCTTAATAATTTTGTCGTACGTCCATGATTAGACACTTTAACATGAAATTAATCCATTATAAAAATTTTAGCATACGCCCATCGTGGATGGCAATTTTTACAAATAAATGAATCCCTTTAAAAATGTTAGTCTGCTCCCATAAAAATAAGAATTTTCACAAATAAATTGACATCTCATAATAATTTCATCGTACGCCCATGATATATGAAGATCTTTGCAAATAATCGATTCATTTATGAAAATTTGATCGTACGCCATTAGTAAATGAAAATATTCACAAATAAATTGTTAATTTTTTAAAATGTACGCTTATGATTCGCCGTGACGGAGAGATGGTGACGGTGATGTCACCAACCTATAAGTTTTGTCCCTACCTAATAACGCTGAGCTCAAATGAAAAGGTTCTCATTTCAAAAATCTTTAGTTTTGTAGGTAACGGTTACTCGGTGACGATTATGCAACGACGGTGACAGGTAGCGGTGACGGTGACGTTATTAACCCATACGTTTTTATCCTATCAAAAACCGCTAACCGCAGCTAAAGAAGTTTTCGGTTCAAAATCATTAAAATAAACAATTAAAAGTCTTAATATATTTGTCGAAATAAATTTTCATTTTATGCTTGATAATTCCATAATTGGGCATATTTCGTGCTGTGTTAAAGGCCATTAAAATATTCTTAATAATTCGTCTGCAACTGTTTTTTTTTTGTAAATGCTTACAGTGAATATAATATACCCATTGTCGCAGACATTAATATTTGTTTGCTGCAAGTTATCCTTTTACATTTCCATTTAGAAACTTCAACCACATTTATGAAAATAAATTGCCTAACTGAATTTTAAAAAAATATGACGTATTGTTTGATTGTTTTTCATAAAAGTTATTTTCAGCCAGCGTTTTGCTTTTGTAGGCTTTATAACATTCTTTATTGTATCCCTCCAAGGTTTACCATTTTATTTGTCCATTTAAAACGGCTGAGTCAGGATGCATTAAATTTTCTAACAAAGTGGAGACGAAATAAAAGTCTATTTGGTAAAGCATACATCAAGAAATTAGGCGTTGAACAATAATATAACTGGAGAAACACTCTCACAAATAATGGAATATTTCAAACAATACAATTAGGCACGTAAATTATTGTTAAGTGTAACAATGGAGAAAATGTGGGGAATGTTGGGAATAAAGTACGTTGAAATCGGAGACTCCGATAACATATTTCTTAGGGGACAAATACCTTTCAGACGCTTTATGTTATCTGAATATATGCCAACCATTGATTTTTGACTCGTTATGGTAAAGGAGGAGAATAAATAATATCCAAATATCTTGTATCAATACACAATATATTGCAATATTTTTGTCATTTTGAGAAATACAACTTCTTATGTCAAAAAAGTACCTAGAATTGGTCAATGAAACACAATTTATGTATTTAGAGCATATGAGATTTGATGAGGTAGCTAAATAATCTATTCCACTGCAACCTTCCCAGATTTATTGTGTTCCTCTGAATCTAGATTAGGTTATTCAGCTTGACTCTTCTTTTCACCCTCGAGACTGAACCTTTCATGTTGTTTCTTGCCGGTGGTTTATTATCGCCTAGTACAAGAAACCCCACATTTTCAAGGCAGTATTATTCATCCAAATTTGTTTTACACCTACGCCAACGAATAATCCAATTATAAAAACATTTGTTAAGTGCATTTTCAGGGATCGACTTCAGTACTCGAATTATTCTCTTTTGTCTTCTATTGACGGAAAGTGACTACCTCGAGTTTTGGAAAATAAAAATGTCGACCAGAGCCATACCAAGTGAATACGGTGGTTTTCCATAATATTTGCTGAGCTCTTGGCATAAAGTTCACAATGTGAGATGGAGCATTATCCTGGTACATCTTTTTCAAAATATTTGTTCTCCTCAACGCCGAATGACGCTCAGATAATATTCTTTATTTACTGTTTCACTCTCTGGGGGAAATTACAAGTGCACAACACCGCGAGAATTAAAAAACTACTTTGTTTCAGCGGGATGTCCTTGATGAGAAAGGTTCCAAGAAGCTAACAATTTTCAGGGCAATTATTTAAAAAAATCTCGTTGTTATCAATCAACAGCCTTAAGAAATTTTTTTAATTAAGAATTGAGAATCATAATTTATTTGAATTATTTTATTGATATTCAATATTTCAGAAAATTATTTAATATAATTTACTCGCATTAAAATCTGCGCGCGCATCCTGAAATACCGAAGTTTCAGTGTTAATTTAAAATGATTGGCCATAGAGATAGAACCGTACTTGGTATCGTTCGCGCAAGTGCTGTACTAATTGTCAATTAGACCATATAATTTTTGTAGTTTACCTGATGATGGAACTAAGAATTTTCGAAAGCTAGGAAAACCTTTAAGGAGTTCCCTTTTACTTTGCTGCATTCCCCACTATTTACTAGTTCGTATATATATATATATATATAATATAATGTTTTTCTTATTCATTTAAATAGTTTTCTTACGGTGGGACAAAATTATACACACACTATGGCTAATTACTACTAATTTATTGAAGAAACACTTACACACTATAATAAACTTAATTTATACAATGCCATTCAAAAGTCCCCTCCCCTCCTCGTATCTTTTGAACGGCTACACTTACATTAATAAAATTTGTACAAAATAAAGTGTTGTAAACTTCTCTACGAATGGTAACAGGTGACGTAATAGTTATAGATGACGTCACAGTGCCACTCTGGCCAATAATTTTAAATAGGACCTTATGGCAAGTGATATCTCGTTTGAAAGGCATTGACATTGGCTAGATAGCCATATTAATTTTGTTTGGGTTTAAACTAATTTTGACGGATAAATTAAATAAATACCAAAATTATTATTTCACATTTAAACATTTTTCAGTCCGCCTCTGGTTAGTTGTCAAAAAAATTGACGTTTTTAATTTAATAGTATTTGTTGCTTTGCAAAGTTTTTCTAAATAGCTTAAATATTTAATTTTATTATTGTTTAACGAGAAGTTTAAGAGTTTACATAGGCAAAATGGTACGTACTCAAGCCGACAAAGTAGCAGCTATCTTAATAATTCGTGAATCTGGAAAGAATCTCCATGAAGCGGAACGTTTATTTAATGAGAGATACCCAGATCGCCCTATCTCAAGAACTTATTCGAGGGAGCTTCTTCACAAGTTTGAAGCAACAGGTAGTGTTCAAGATGCCAAACGATCTGGTCGACCAACATTTAGTGATGATAAAAAAATTGATATAGTTGCTGAAATGGTAGTAAACCCTACTTCCTCTTCAACTAAAGTTGCGTCTATCTGTGAAGTAAGTAAAAGTACAGTACAGAGTGTTGGCTGAAAATAAATTTTGGTGCACCACCTTTCGGATGACGACCCCGACAGAAGACTCGAATTCTGTGAAAGTATGACAAATAAAATTAGTCAATTCCCACATTACACAAAAACAATTTGTTTTAGTGACGAAAGTACTTTTTGCCTCAATGGAAATGTGAATACACAAAATGTAAGGTATTGGAGTGACACAAATCCTCACACCTTTCGTGAACAACATACCCAATTTCCAGAAAAAGTCAATGTTTGGGCAGGTATTTTGGGAAACCACATAGTTGGTCCTGTTTTCCTAAATTCAAATTTAAGCGGTGAAGTGTATCTGGAGATGTTACAAAATGCAATTGAGCCGTTAATTCTTGAAATTCTGGAAGATAATCCAATTGAATTCGGCCATCTGGAAATAACATTTCAACAAGATGGTGCTCCTGCACATTATTATGGTGCAGTAAGACGTTACCTGGATGAAGAATATCGAGGTAGATGGATCTGCCGGAGAGGTCCTATAGAATGGCCACCTCGGTCACCAGATCTGACACCATTAGATTTTTTTCTATGGGGGTACTTGAAATCCAAGGTTTATACTACGGCACAAGATAGCAGTGGCGTTTTGAAAGAAAGAATTATTGAAGAATGCAATGCAATTTCAGCTGACACATTCGAACAAGTACGACAAGAGTTTACTAATAGGATATATTACTGTCAGGAAGTAGACGGAGCACATTTCGAGCACTTGCTATAAGAATCCATTGTTGATATTTGATTAATTAAATTTAAAAAAATAATTTCAATAGTTTTGGTATTTATTTAATTTATCCGTCAAAATTAGTTGAAACCCAAACAAAATTAATATGGCTTTGTAGCCAATGTCAATGCCTTTCAAACGAGATATCACTTGCCATAAGGTCCTATTTAAAATTATTGGCAAGAGCGGCACTGTGACGTCATCTATTACTATTACGTCACCTGTTACCATTCGTAGAGAAGTTTACAACACTCTATTTTCACTCCAAATTTTATTAATGTAAGTGTAGCCGTTCAAAAGATACGAGGGGGGAGGGGACTTTTGAATATCTCTGTATACACACTACTTAATGTCTACTAATTTATCTACACTTGGTATAATTATTGTCCTAATTTATCTTTAACACTTTTTATATTCACTATTTGATTCACTGTATATCACCGATTCACCGTTTACTGAAAAGTTTATTTATTAACAACTGTTTATTAAGAACTGTCTGACTAACTGAAAACTCGCGTATATATAGTCCTTCTCAATTCTCGAACGTTCTCGAATCTTACGCCTCTACTTATGCGGGGCTTCAAGAATAGTTCGGAATAAACCGTCGCATTCGCCAAAATTCATAGTTCACGACAGGACCGGCTTCTGAATTACTGAGTTCGTAACAATAATATATGTTATATTTAGGTTGTGATTTGTTATTTTTATTGATTATTATTATTTGATAATACTTCACAATTTTAATCAACTATCCAAATTAATAATTAACCAGTTCAGCTCATTTGCATACAATAACTAAGCATAAATACTGCAAAAATTAGCGTAATGTTCATGTAAATGAGCCGTGTATGTTTTGTAATCACAATGAAAGTTCGTTGTAATTTTATACGTTTATATTTTGTTAATAGTTATTGATAAACAGTCAATTTTATCCTTTTATTTGAATTAAGTACCCGTTAATTATAATTTATTTGATATATTATGTGGTGAGAATTAACGTTAGTTGGAACTAAAATGTATTTTTGGCTATTTTCCATTTTAACACTACTGTCGAAGGAAGCTTATATTTTTGAGGGTATGTTTGTAAAGTTAACGCAGATAGATATCATCTATCTATGCGCTAGTTTCCAACCGATTCTATAATTCCAGTGTTGCACCCCATTTAAACTTATTGAAAATATCTACTACCTCTGTCTTAAAAAGCTACTACCTACTATTCAAATTCTTAAAATATCCACCTAAAAGTCAAAATCGAATTATAACTATCTTATCACAAACGCCTGGATTGTTATCTATTTGCGTTAACTCTATGTACAGTCGACAGAAGCAAACAAGAGCCCTGGGTGGGCGTGCCCATGTCGCTGTAGTTGTATTTTTGTAGTAACAATCGATATTTTCAATCGAAACCATATGTGTCAACTGTCAGGCGCCAGAAACATTTATATTTATTTATCACAGCTTTAAAATTTCCGTTACTGAAGGATATGTACCTATATTGATTGTGATTTCAGCATCGTCTTCAGTCGTTGATTAAGCTCACAGAGCTCTCGGACGAAGAGTATCTACCTGATTAGGCGCAAATCTACAAGTGGTATTGTCCCTTCTAATTTCAAACCAGAATGGTTGGTTAAATCATACCGACCCCGTTTAACTTAGAAGTGTAATTCAATGTCTGCGGGCATATAGCCCGTGAAGTAGTTGTGTGAACATTCACGTTTTTCAAAATATTTTTAAACTGTTATTCGATATCTATTGGTAACGCGCTCTACTAAATTCGACAATTGTACAGGAAACTGTAATAATCTATTGATTTCGAAATGATGTAATATAGCTTAAAAATACGAAGTAGACGAAAAAATCCATTACTTAAGTTTATTTAAATCTTTAAATACAAATGAACAATATTCAGAACCTAATCATACTCAATAATCAACGTAAACAATGGCATGGGATAAGTGTGTATATAGAATGACCATTTCAGCCGTTTTATTTCTATCTACCGAATATTCTCATGAAACTTACTCGAATATCTCCGAATAGACATCTCACGAACGAGCTAGCAGGTGAGATACGTCTAGCACTCAGGTACCTCGAGGACGAGGAGTGGAGCAGGATGGCAGAATAGTAGGTTATAATACACGAACAGAACATTGGTGGGTAGAAACCGTCCGTAGCGCAAAGGGTTACGTAAGGGATTTTCTAACTGATGGGTCCAGGGTTCGAATCTCGATGGTTTCGCTTTTTCAATGTTCAGACTATCCTTACAAGAGATTTTCGAATATAAAAAGATGAGCGGAGCGCGCATTTAGCATATAGTAATGTATGAAAGACTTTCTACGTGGCGCACGAGAAAAAAAAAGTAGAGGGGGAAAAGAATAGCATATAACTATTGATGACAATTGCGGAAAGCGAAAAAGAGGTATAGGTGTGAGTAAAATTAGTTTGCACCGTTTCACAATTTGTCGGCGAGACAGAGAAATCCTGCAGACAAATTTTTCATTATTACAGGATCCCAACGTACTAGCGATTTCTGTACTCTCTTTTTCCGATGAATAACAGTTATACCGATAACTGTAATAATTAATTTTTTTGAAACTTTTGTCAGTTATGTATTCTTTCAGCAGCTGCATGCTTTGACCCATTATTTTCTTGTTTCAGTTGCCTGTACATATTTTGTATTATTTTTTGCGTAGATAGGGTCTAGAACATACCAAATTTCTTTCTCTCTATTGTCTCAAATCTCTACTCTCCACTTTCAGAAATTTCAAAATTTTTGGTAAAAAATGTTAACAATAAAATATTCCTGTTTTATACATACAACAATCAAACAACTTATTATATTCACTGCGACATGGAATCAAGTAGAATAAATAAATTATATTGTTCATGTTGGCATAGAATATTACGTCGGTTTACTCTTCTAATATATTCATTGTTTGGAGCCTGTAACAATATCTTCCTCTTCGAATGGTCGCCAAAAAGCCATAATTTTAATTATTACCAACAAAATAGTTATAGTCAATAAAACAAAATCTTAATCACAGCAACATCTAAGAACACAATATCTCGTAAATAACAGAAATGAACTAAACTCACCCTGGGACGTTAACACTCCATGTGGACTAACAATTCGAGTACATCATAGACCGATCGGAAGCTACATTGTACCAATGAGAATCAATAGTTCACTTGTGGGCAGGTCAAGACTAGAAATGATTTATGGCTTTTTTATCTATTCGGCTTTTTAATCCTCAAAGAGACCTTGCCGCATACTGTTATTTTAGTGTGAAACAGTACAAACTAATTCTACCCACAACTACGAGGATTTATTGATATCTAGTTAGCCTAGACCAGTTCCATGCATGAACAAAATATTGCGTTACCATAGCAACGAACAATAACTTATTAGAAGTGTGAAGTTTGACGTCTAAAAAGTAAACCAGAGTTACGAAGATATGCTTAATACCCTTGGTGATCAATGTCCTTCGTATGCGACCGTGAAAAATTGGACTGCAAGCTTCAAAAGAGGTAAATTTTCCATTGAAGATGATGACCGATCGGGAAGGCCAGTTTCTGTGTCAGTCCCCGAAAATATCGATGCAGTTCATGACATGATTATATCAGACCGTCGAATTGGGCTAAAACGGATATCTGAAGCACTGAATATTTCATACGAACGCGTTCATCATATAGTTCACGTCAATTTGGACATGAAAAAAATTGCTGCAAAATGGATACCCAAATGTTTGAATGTTGACCAAAAGCGTGCAAGGGTAGAAGCATCGCGTTCGATCTGTGCTCGATTTGAAAACGAGGTAGACTTCTTAAACCGAATTGTTACTATGGATGAGACATGGGTACATCTCTACGATCCAGAAACAAAGCAACAATCGATGGAATAGCGACACTCTGGTTCTCCAGGACCTAAGAAGTTTCGTGTCCAAAAATCTGCTAGAAAAGTTCTTGCTTCAGTTTTTTGGGATTGCCATGGAGTAATCATGATTGATTTTTTGGATAAGGGTAGAACAATAACTGGAGATTACTATTCGACATTACTGACCACTCTACGGGAAAAAATTAAAGAGAAAAGAGCAAGAAGAAACATTTTTTTTGAAAGGTCTAGAGACGTTGCAGGTTCGCTGTAATAAATGTATCCAATTAAGAGGAGAGTATGTTGAGTAATAAAATATTTTGTCATTGAAATTTTGTTTGGTTCTATAGTAGGCTAAGAATTTTTCAATATATCCTCGTATATTACAGGCGGTGCTTGACATATGCCTGAAGAACGCATTAAAGCGTTTTTCGCAGTCAGGTTTTTTATAATAACTCCGTTTATTTTCAAATAGTTTAATTCATCATTATTAAAAGGTAATGGAAGTTCTTATTCCTTGTAAAAATTGTATAAAACACTTTCGGGCTTAATATTTGTCGCAACCATAAAAATACTTTTATGCTGTCTGTACACTGTTTTATATGCGCTGTCAATTTCGTAAATTCAGTGAAATGTTTCTCCGAAATACTTCCTTGGAATGTTGTAGAGCCCGTCCTTCTTTAAATAAAGAATTCTAACACTTTCCAGCAGGTAATAAGTATCCAAGAGAGGAGACATGTGAATTTTCTAAGAAATCGATGGGTGAGATAAATAGAGGGATAAATTGTCGAAACAAATTGAGGAAGTAGAACAAAACCCAAGCGAATTGCAGGTATACACTTCAGTATCCTACAAAAACATCCTTTAAAAAGGCTGTATATCGAGAATAGAAAGCTTTGTAAGCTGTAATCAGTAATTTATGATGACTACTCTCAAAATGATTCACTACAAAATATGAGGCTTCAATCTTCTACTTTCATTTTGACACTTTATTCTGGACCAGATTAAATGACTAGCCAAAAATTCTTTTTAAAAAAATGCAGTTCGCAATATTTTTGTCACGTCAGATTATTATGGTATGTATAAACCATGAGCTTTGTTTGATGTGACTTGACTTGAAAAACACTTTTATTATGAAATTAACTTCAAAGAAGTGCCTAAATCCCATGAATTTCATCAATAATTCAAATACAATTCTATACACTGCGCAATAAATAGATAGATATTCCAACTCAATTCCTTTATTTCTATAGCTTCCTCTATTTCTTGCTTTTCCAGACTTTTGGAATATACTACATAACCATACTTGAAAAATGCAAATTGCATTGCAGGTTAATATCGGAATATTACATTATGCAATAAATAAACGTTATACATCTAGACAAGTCAGAAACTACTATTTCATTTAAATAGTTTTCCAGCGTATATATCATCCTGTAGAAACTAGACCAGAGTAATCGTCATTTTATTCTCATCACATCTTCCTGAGATGCATTGTTGATGTGATCATATAATGAAACATCTACTGAATAATTTTCAGCTTTGCCTGTTCCCTTTTCATAGCTTTGTCGATAACTCAATGTATTGCTTCCTCAGGTTGAGCTTAGCTCTGTTATGCATATTTCACAACATGCCTATATTGGCTTAAAATTCTTCACACAATTCCGAACGTGATATAGTCCGAGCAGAATATTTCCATTTTTTTAAATTTTTTTTAGCAGAACTAATCAAAATCAACGAAATGTGGTTGATAAATACCATGGGGACTGATTGAGAAGTGGTTTACTGATCTTCGTTGGGATCGTACCATCACAATTCGAGAATGAAGTGAGATGGCTAAGCCTGTGGGCATTTGAAATATTAGTGAACATCATATTTAACATGGATATTTGAACTTTGGTGAACATTAACCAAAGAAGTTCAAGGTGGGTCTGTCGGTCAACAAGGTAATGGCCACAGTTTTTTGGAATGCATGTGGTGTTGTTCACATCGATAATCTTAAGAAGAGTGAAACAATCACTGTTGAATATTAATCAGAGCTTTTGGATAGTTTCGAAATCGATAAGAAGCAGAAATTACCGTATTCGGGAGAAGAAATGGCTGGAGATTTGGGCCAAAATACATTTATTTCCATTTCCGTTAAAACAATAATAGATTGCCGTTGAAGACTGCAGTGCTGCATTTAAAGTAGATTAGATTTGCCTCTTTCATTGGGACCTTTTCAGATCTATTGTGGTCCTCTGAATCTAGCAGCCAATCAGCCCCGAGACTGAATATTTTCGCACATTCTCTAGGCAGTTGCACTGGCATAGAATGTGCTCTGCAGGTTCCTCTTCTAGGTGACAGAGTGCACATGGCTTCGTCTGTTAACCCCATTAGCTATGCGTGCTTGTTAAGCTTACAGTGCTCACTTGAAGTAAGAAGTAACTGCGGGGGAAATTGGAAAAGCCACTGATTTATCAACGTTTCAGTATACCACTGTATAATAGATCAGACTACGTATCTTGAATCAACCGAAATATTATTTTATCATATGCTGAAGATGTCGAGTTTTCCAGTAAGTTTATTTTAGATTCAAAAGAGATGATCAAGTAGATAAAAGATAGTAGAATAAGTTTTAAAACTAAAAAATATACGTCAACTCTTGTACTTAACCTAGTTTTCTAGAGTCACGAGGGAAGGAATTTATCATTTTTCTTCAAGTTTTGAAGTTCCAACTGACGGAAGGTCAATAAATTATATAAGTAAAACCTCATATATTTTGAATACATACAATCAGAAACTTTGGATATTATTTCTGTTGTAATCTAATCGGTTTTATATTCATACTTTGGATGGAAATGCGTTTTGGTTGTTTTGTTTTTAAACTCAACCTTTGAAATTCTCTTAGAAGCCACATTGCAAACTAATTCTGCTCACAACTATACGTGCTACTAAATATCGCTGAAAAATGTGCGATAATAAACCGTCAAACGACAAGAGGCTAAGGTAGTTATGTCCGTAAAATCGAGGTTATTGTCAAATGACCCACATATGGGTCATAAGTTCTTCGGTTTATGGTGATAAGGCTGCTTATAAACGTAAAATTTCATCAACTTGGAATTTTGTTATCCACATCTACCCTATTACCATCTCTTAAGGTCTCAAAGATTTGAAAACTTAATCAGATTTGATCCTACGAGAGGTCTAGTCTCAATAACATCTTGCAATTCAAAAAGTTGCAGAAATGCTTCAGATTGGACACTGAACATTCAGATTTTTACATAATTTTGCTCGCAGAATTATACGGTGTGGAACACAGAGAACGGTACACTCCGATATTTGGCAGTATTCATTGAACTTTTAGACAATATTGAAACAAACCAATTGTTGATTTTAATTTACTGTTTTTCAACAACAACCTAATATTGAGGATGAATTAATATACAGGGTGTTAAAAATCATTTTTATGACAAAATTACTGAATTTTTGGCAAAATGGCTCACGTTTTTTTTTACTGTTCAATCGTAATGGGGAAAACATTAATACAGATTGATCAAAAGTTCCTTTTTAGACCACCGCAGCATCGAATAGCTCTTGAAAAGTTAAGATTGGGACATGCAAGCCGTTTTTTAATATATTTAACAGTTTTGACAAAAAAACTTTGTCTCTAATATTTATATTTTCTTACTTGTTAAATTTTTATTCCGTCTATTTGTATGTCCAGCTGTTTTTGTTTCGGTCCTTTAATCATTACTTTGCTTTTACTTTGACTTCCATATTCTTTTCTAATCATTTTTTTTTCCCTGCCATAATTATTAAAGCATCTACGAAAGCTGCTTTTGATATATCCACTGTTCTTAAATGTCTGTGTCCCACGTGTAGTTTTGTCATTTTGGTTGACGATTTTTAAATGATTTAATAAATGAAAATTGTGAATAGACTCCCCCCTTCCCCCAGCCTTAATCCTTTTTGTGTTGAAAACGGTTCTATTGCACTATTTTTTTATATTTCAAAAATAGTTGATGAAAATAAAAAATCGACCAGTTACAGCATTTACTTAAAAATAATTGGATACACCCAAACATCGGGGCTGGACTGTTTTCTGTGGCCCACACCGTATATTATTAGATACTTATATTTTATTCTATTTCTTTGAATGTATCTGATGGCTGGAAACATTTATTGTTTGGCATCAACTAGCATTATTGTACCAAAGAAAAAACTGGAACGACAAAGTTTTTGGGTTATTTACTGTTGATGAAGAAATAATTATAACTGGTTTATATAAGGGGCATAAAAAGGAATATAGAAAATATAAGCGCCAAAAAAAGTCAAATTTATCACTTAAATATTGTATTAAGATGATTCGCGAAAATAACGGCACTCAAAATAAACTACAGAAATGTCCTTCTTAAACGGACAAAATAGTTATTTATACTATAAGAGATGTAAGTAACATTTACTAGTAGAGAACAATTTGGCGCCCGAGCGATAGCAAGGGCTGGCAATAATGTTCGAAACTAGTAAATATACTTACATTCTGTGAAGTATACTCCCCACAGAATTGATTCTTGGATTGTTATTAGTTTAATCCGATATTCTTCGCATGAAATTATGGGCATGTTTGACTGGTTTCTATCGCGTCATAAACATTGTTATTTAATCAACAACGTCAAGCTGACAGTTTATTATCAAAAATTTAGGGAAATTGGAATTATTGATTTGTATAATAGCAAAATGGATATAGCCGAATCAGCAAATCACTGCTGTCAGAAGAATCAAGGAAGAGTTATGAAACAACGTATCAATAATTCAAGAAATGGTGCCAAAGACTGCTACTGCAGTTTCAGAAACCGTACTTTTGGCGTACTTTCACGAAAAATATGCTATACTAAAGTTTCCATCAAGCTTATGGTGCGAATAGTCCATGCTGATGTCCACCCTTTTCATAGAGGAAGACATATACAGATTGCGTAAATTACTTTGGAACCCTGGCCTCGGATTACACAAGTACGACAAGGATATATGAAAGAGAGAGAAAGAATAATGGTGCGCGGTCATAACTTTGACTGGCCGAATGGTTAAAATAGGGGGGCAATGAGCATTCGGCCAGTCTCGGGAAATAAGTATACACCCCTAAGGTGAAACAAAGTACACGCCTTAATGACCGCGCATAATTATTCTTTCTCTCTCTTTCAGCTGTTTTTCTGTCGTACTTGTGTAATCCGGACGGTTCGGATGTAATTTACGCAATCTGTAGATATTTCCAAGTATCCTAAAAGAAAAAGAATAAAGCTGGATATCGAGCTCTAAGGATAGGGAGGACCACAAAGGTCGCAGTGGGATAGGACAAAGAGCCACTCCATTTCTAATCCAATCTAAGTATCCTAAACTTCGAGCACTATTAAAAAAAGAAATGACGGATATAAAGCCAAAAAATCTAATATGTTTGACAGGGAAGATGTAAATAGATTCCTGTTTGAAGCCCCCGATGATATTTATTTAATGATGAAGGTTGTAATGATAATGGGAATTGCTGGAGTGTGTCGTTCTAGTGAACTCTGTGCAATGAAAATAAACAATGTTGAATTAAGGCATAAAGTCATAATAATTGTTGTATTCCTGATTCCAAAAATGGAATGGCACCTAAATTTACAGTGACTAAAAGTGACGATGTGATTGTTTGTTATTCCAAAATAGTTCGAAATTACATTGTTATAAGATCCCACAAGACGAATTTTAATCATCGCTTCTTCATGCGATATCAAAATGGAAAGTGTATGTATGTATGTATGTATTTTGGGGTAACAT
Source organism: Lochmaea capreae (assembly GCA_949126875.1). Taxonomy (NCBI): domain Eukaryota; kingdom Metazoa; phylum Arthropoda; class Insecta; order Coleoptera; family Chrysomelidae; genus Lochmaea; species Lochmaea capreae. Next base: position 10,309,943 of record OX421402.1, on the reverse strand, counting down.
TCACTGAGACCTAAAAGATCAATTGTGCCCTCTTACTTCTACTTAGTTTCTGAGGAGAGTCTCAGAGACTAGTAGCTCGTTTAGTCCTATTTCCCGGAGGAATTTTAGGATATCTGCAGGCTTCAACTTAGGTAACTGTCCCACTTCTATCCAGTAGTCTCCCAGGTGCTGTGCCCTAGGATTCTGAATTGCTGTGCAGTTCGCAAGTATGTGGATGGAGGATTCTTCTTCCATTCCACAAAATCTACAATCTTCTTCCTCCACTATTTTGAGCTTTTTAAGGTGCCCATTCAGGCGACAATGTCCCGTTAGGGTTCCTGTCAAAACCTTTAGTGCAGTTTTACTTTGACTTATGCATTCATTTGATCTCAACAGGTTCTAGTCACCCAGAAGAATCTTAGATTGCCTAAGCCCTGCTAGATCTTTCCAATGGTCAGATCTTCTTTTTTCTTCGTCTTTACCTACTTCTTCCAGATTACATTGGAGCTGATTCCGCAAAAGGGTTCCGGCACCCAAAAGGGTATTTCAGTTCCCCTCTTCGCTAGTTCATCTGCTATTTCATTTCCTTCTATTCCAGTGTGTCCTGGAATCCACAGTAAGGTGACTATATTGTTCTCGCCTAGTTCATTAAGTTTGCCTAGGCATTCCCACACCATTTTGGAACTGATTACACAAGAACTCAGCGCTCTAATGGCTGCTTGACTATCAGACATTATGATAATCCTTTGCCTTCTATATCATTTATCAATATTGAATTGGGCACACCTTCTTATTGCGTGAATTTCCGCTTGAAAGATACTTGGGGTTTTTCCCAAGCTTTCAGAGTGTTTGGTTCCGGTCCCGTACACTCCTATCCCTTCTATTGCTTTTGAGCCGTCTGTGTACCATTGAATGGCATTCTTTCCAAGTTTGGTAATGGTATTTGGATCCCATTCCTTCTTGTTGCTTAATTCCGTAACGAATTTCTTTGAAAAGTTATACTTTATCATCATACCATCTTGTGGCATGTCCCAGGTTGTCTGATTTCTAAGAAGTGAAGAGGTGGTTTTCTTTTTAATGATTTACTCTCTACTTAGTCTGTATCTTGTTCTATCTGCAATACTCTCCACCACCATATGTAATGGTGTGAGGTTGAGAATCACTTCCATTGCTGCCCTTGGGCATGTACTCATTGCTCCTGTTATGCATATACAGGCTAGTCTTTGAATCTTGGAGAGGTTTTCTCTCGTCGTCAAGAGGCTAGTTCTACTACTTCACGCAATGGCTCCATAAGTGATAATTGGTCTCACTATGGCAGTGTACATGCAGCTCAGGATTTTTGGGCTACAACCCCAGTTTCTCCCTGCCAGATTCCTGCACACAAATGGAAAGTGTTTAAACCAGTCTGTCGGGAAAAACTCGATTTTTTCAATTACAAGTTCTTCAATTGCCAAAGTTCTGAACTTTGAGAACTTTAAGGAGTATACTGAACTGGACACTCTCTTAGAAGAACGTCGGCCACTTTAATAGCGAATACTGAAGTTGATATCTTAGCGACATGGAGGATGGAAATCTGCAACTATTGCGGAAAGTTATGTAGTGGAGAGCGTCAATAATGAAAAGAAAGTTGCAAATAAAATTTTATACAATATAACGGATCCAGAAGTCTCCTGCAGTACTTCAAGAGTAACAGAAAACTTAGAGATGGAGAAATTATGGAGTCGGAACATTTAATACAAATTGATAAAAAACGAGAAAACATTTATCCAAATTTTGTAAATAATGTTCATATTTGTATTATTAATATTTATATAAATAAATAAGATACACGTTTTATATGGCATAAATTATTACCACCCAAGGGAGTAAGTTGACATCGTCAAGGGCAATCGATACCTTTTTGGTAATTGTTACTTACGTCCTTCAAAACAGTGTCAAAATGCGTTGTTTACAATATAGGGAGGAGAAAAAGTGACCTAACGAAATCAAATTCTCTCAATTATTAATCAATTTCTTCCTCCGCGTCACGTTAAATATATACATAGCAGATAATCAGTACTGTTGATGTATTATAATGTTTCATATTGCTTTAATCAAATCACAGTGTTGTAGCTGTCAATCGCTATTAACATCAATATAAAATTTAATACTTAATCTATAAAGTAGTGTGGCATTCTAGGACTCATAATTTGAGCTCTAATCAGTTTATTTAATAATCTTATCTCTCTGAAATCTGACTGTAACTCTTTTATGTTGCCTGAATTTGGCCATGAAAGTTTCACTGTTTCTTTCTATTCCTGAATGTGTAAATTTTCTTGACAGTCAATATAGTTTTAAATCGGATTTTAACAACTTAATTGAATTCAACTGCAATTTCTGTTCCTTTCATCTTGCATTATCAGCAGTTAAAACGTCAAAGTTGATAACTGCGTGAAGGTTAGGTACTAACAAAATAGTTGTTTCCACGTCCCTGAAATCCCATTATCATATTAGCATTGTAAATTGAATTGAGTAAAATAAGGTCAAAGTTTGTGTTAATTAAAGAAACTATATATTTGTGAGTGCTATTGGCAAGGCGAAGCCCGAGGGAATAATGAAGAAATTTGATTACCAGCTTATCCCATTCACCATTTCGTGTGTCTTCTATATCGTAAATGACACTAAAAGTATTTAAAATTAGATAACAGGTTCCTACATTTAACGCAAATAATAGTTTTAAGCTTCTGCTGAAATTCGTGCGAAGTTGATGTAATGAAACAAATATCAATAAAACCGGTACGAGAGTTATCTTGATGGAACTGTAATTTTTCTTCACCAAATACGGTCTTTTCCGCTTCAAATCAATCTGAAATATGTCTAAAATATCTTAATTTTCACCGTTTATGGTTTTACCCGTTTAAAAGTAAAATCGATGTGAATGACACCGCGTGCATCCTCGAAACTGTGTTTTCATGTCCAAATATTCGTGTAAAATATGCTGTATATATATAGGATTGGCGTCGACGCGACAGCATGTCAAGAATAAAACTAACGTTGACAATGGCGACAATATTGTTACGAACTCAGTAATTCAGAAGTAATCCTGTCGTGAACTATGAATTTTGGCGAATGCGATGGTTTATTCCCGACTATTCTGGAAGCTTCATATACGAAGAGGCGGTAAAATTCATGAAGGTTCTAGAGTTGCGAAGGAATATATATACGTGAGTTTTTGAGTGAGTCGGACAAGTTTTTCAGTAAACAGTGAATCGAATAGTGAATATAAATAGTGCAATATTTAACTGTTAAAGATAAATTAGGACAATAATTATACCGAGGGAATATAAATTAGTAGACATTAAAAACATTACAATATCAACAATATTGAAAATGTGAGGTTAGATTATGCTATTTGTTTTTGTTGTGTTTTTCTGATTTAAACCTTTTCAAAATAATTTAAATTTATGCCTACATGAAGCAAGTCAACCTTGCAGACATAAAATACCATAGACGAGATATACAATGTGTCCAGTGAACTTCTGTCATTTTAAAAGCAATCTCAATGGCTGAAGCAGATTTATTTAATTTATAGGGCAACTGAAGCCAAAATAGGCAATACCACCCCTGAACATTTTCAGCAGTGACGATCCATAATAAACAATAATATGATTGATGGATATTAATTAAGATAATTCATTCGAATATTACATGTTGGGTCTGACGTCTATAGTGTGGCGGGCATATACAATGTTTAATAGATGTATTCATGTATTTAATTCACCAAATTGTCACAAATAATATACAATTTGCAAATATTGTATACAAAAGTTTAAATGATAAAAATAGTTGCCCAGTATGTTTAACATAATATTCTTGAACAATTTTAATGAGTAGTATTGGATACGTACATAGGATTTTGGGTTTGTGTTATATTAGTACCTACACTTTGGATTTTTAGATTGCTTAGGACATATAAAAGGTTAGACGTCTTTTGGTGTGCCTGGCTATGGATCTAATGGATCTAAGAATCTGTATTAAATTTTTTGTGAAAAATAAAGTTGAGTGCTCTGGCGCACTTGAAATGTTGACTACGGCGTTTGGCGAGTCAAAAGAAAAAAAAATTTAGTAGGTGATACAAGTTGTTCATATAATGCCGAAAGGATGGTAATGACGATGCTCGCTCTGAACACCCCATCGCGTCAACAACAGATTAAAATGTTAAACTAGTGAAGAATTTGTTTTGTGAAAGTGCTAAACCAACATTAGAGTTGCTGAAGATGTCGGCATGAAATACAATTTTTTCGAATGTTTTGGGCATGAAACTTGTGCCGGCGAAGTTGGTTCAGAAACTACAAATTTTGAAGGAAAGAAACGGTTCAGGAGCTTCAAATAAATTATTATTACTTATTATCACTTGAACGTAAATGAAAATTCTATGTTTCTATGTTTACAAATGAATTATTTCTTCGTTCATATAAATTGCTTATATTTACAAAAACTGAAAATTTTATTTTTCAATAAATTGTCTTTGCGCCACGGAAAATACACGTGAGAAAACATATGAAATTCGCCAGCTGAGATAACCTACTTTTTGGAAATTCATGTACTTTATCAAGAGTATATCTGAAGATTGGTGTTATTCAGCTTTTAAAACAAAAACTATATTCATATATTCAGAATTTTGTTTAATATTGTAAATGTTAAACTTCCCTACAAACAAATAATTTTGAAATAAATTAGATTTATGTAAAATAAAGGTTGAGATCTATCATATACTCGTAAACGGTATCAAAAATGTTGCAATAAACATTTTACGATTTCATGTTTTTCTTTTTTTTTATAGAATAGTAAGCAAAGTGATGGATTAAGTTTTATCGTTAGAAAATAGTATGCCCAACAATGACAGCGCAACCTCCTAAAATATTCATTAATTCATTCATACCTTTGGGTTGTGCTCAACAGCCCATGCACTTGATCTGAATCTAAAATAACCTTATCGTTTTTCTATATACGAGGATGTATTGATATCTAGTTAGCCTAAACCAGTTCCATGCATAAACAAAATATTGCGTTACCATAGCAAAGAACAATAACTTATTAGAAGCGACAGTGTGAAGTTTGACGTCAAAAAAAGTAAACCAGAGTTACGCAATAGATTAAAAGAAAAAAGATGACTATGCTGATAATGCTAAGATTCTGAAATAATTTTGAAAAGGCTAACTGATTTCAGAACCAAATACAGCAGTTAAAATAATCTTCATTGAATGCTTGTTTATTGTTTAAATTTGTAATGCGAAAATTTCGTGTAACAGGTGTACTGATTTAACCAGTTGACTGTCCTTAATTGAAGTATCAACAAAGTTGACACCTCATTATCAAAACTGAAGCGTTAAACTGAAATTGAGACAGTAAATGCTCTTCAATAACCCCATCAGTTATCATTTATTGTTCTACATTTGATATATGAAATGAGAATCGAAATAAATCATGTAAATGAAACAACATTTTCAATCTCAATTCGACCAAACCAAATCCAGAAATGTTACTAGAAAATAAACAAACTGAGTGAAACGTTCAGGTAATGAAAAAAAATTAATCATTGAATGATAATTGAACAAAAAATTATCATAGAGAATTTTCAGTATTTTTATTATCATTATACAATTGTACATAATATATTACTAAAAAAATATAAAGTGATTTTCCTTATACTTATCCTGTAATGTAAAGTATTTTGAATTTTGTCGAATGTGTAAATATACTATTCTCACAAAATATTTGGAATGTTTCCTTAAGAATGGTACAAATTACGTTTGGGCCGTGAACAAATAGAGTGTAATATATTACCAACATTTGAAAAAAGTACTCCAATATAGATATCGGGCATATTTACCTCTGTATTTTCCTACTTCTTGAAAAAACAGATTTATGCTCATATTTGTTTTGTGTAAACTGAAAGACCGTTGGGAATACACTTTGAGAATGAAGAAAACGGAGAGGATTGGGATTGACACGTTCTGTTCAGTTCTGTTTGGGGTAAAATTCCCGACTCTTAAACTAGTTTTTAAATCAATTCAGATAACATATAGTCAATTTGTTGATGTTTTTATTCAAATTAACTGGATCAAGTTTTTTCAAATACTGAATTGAAGGGCGCTGAAAATCAGGAAACTGGACAAAAACTAGATACATATTATTTATTTAGTATAAATGTACTTGCACGTCATAGCTGTCATAACTGGACTATGTTGCCAAACAGTTAAAATAGTATGAGAATCTAGTACCACAGATAATTTCAAAAAAATGAGAAAGAAAAAGAAACCACAGATAACTTAATAATACGTTATATGTGATAGACACAAAACTTATTTCAGCTAGCAATAAGTTTTGATAACACACTTTCTGCTCTATTGAAAATACCATCCTCATTTCCAGCTTGAAGTACAATATATCTATAAAAAAATAATTTTGCATACTAACATTTGCACATAAGTATTACGTGGGTATGGATCACATTTTATTAAACTACTCAGAGACATTCTACATTTAATAATTGTTTTTCCTTGAACTGAAATAACATGATTATCTGTAAATACATTTTCAGATATAATTTCGAAGCATTGTAAACAGAACATAATAAAAATTGTTGAATAGGTATAACAAAGTGGATAATAAAATTTATATTAGTCATATACTTACTTGCTTTATGCCTGCTGTAAATAGTATAATGAATAGCAAATGCATCAACTATTGCAGTATTCTTAGCAGTTTTATTTATACGTTTTTTTGGAGGCACCCTTAACTTTGATAAGGCCTCTGAAATATTATTCACAGTTCTTTGCAGTTTTTTAGTAACTCGCAAATTAAAAGATCGAAAAATTACACTTTTAAACTCTCAAAACATAACCTCAAATCAAGAGTAGACGTCAGATTAAGGTTATGTTCCGATATTGCTGGTATTACTGGTTACAGCAAGCAATTTCGGAACGCTTTACAGTACCAGTAATCTTAAACTGCTGAAGATTTTCGGAACGTATTGGTCAGTAACAGTGTTTGAAAAGGAACAAACAAAACATAACCCATTTATTTATCATAGTGAAGTGAAATTAATCAAATCTTATTGGATGAAATATTAAGCGATAGCGATACTGATTCAGAAAAATCAGATCTGCATAGATTACTAATAAAAAAATCTGTCTCAACGCTCTCAACCACACATCACCTACTCTCAACAAATATATAACCTAACTTATTCCAATTTGGGGAAGGGATACTGGGAGTGCATGACCACTTCTGTAACAGTAGTATCAGTATATGTTTAGCCTCTAACAGGGTCTCTTGAAAACTGGCGCCAAATCATTACCAGTGAATTTCAGTAAAATCGGAATGACAAAATTTACTGGGCAGTACTGTTCAGGAATATCGGAACATAACCTAAGCCTGATAAACCAATTGTATCGCGGCAAGAGAGCACATTTTAGCCAACAAGATTTTTAGCACGATTGACGTTAGTTTGAATTTGATATTGATTAGGTGCGTTTGGTATGCAATTAAATACAAAACGTTTCTTTGGATATATATTTATATTATTTAATAACATGCGACCTACAAATTTGAATATTTACCAAGTTAACAGTGACGAAGCGTACCTACTGATTGACAGCAGCAAACGTATGAAATGAGTCAAACGAACACCTTGATTTCTTCAATTTGACGACATGCAAGTACATTTATATTAATTAAAGTATACATTCTTCCACAATATCAAAACATACCACTCAACTGTTATCAAGAAAGTAATATTTTTGATTGATATTGAAATTGGTTTTTTGATATATATTTTATCTTGGGGTGGAATTTGGCTTTGCTTTCTTACTTATGGATGCCGCAGATTAATTCTTTGTTGATATAATATGTAATAAGAGAAAATCCGTTGAAGTATCATATAGCCTTAATTGAAATAATGTCACAGTCAACTATTGTCGTATGCGAGAATAGGTCTCAGGATAAATTATGTTCTAGCAATACGCGAAGCGTTGATATCCGGCCCGCGATCATAAAAATGACAAGTGAAATACCCGCTAACCTCAAACTTGAACTAATTGAGATGCAATGCAATGCCGATTTGAAGCAACTATTCCTTAACACCAGCAAACTGGAATTTTTTAAGTCCATACCTAGGACACAATATCCAAATATAGTTGCACACTCCCAAAAAATAATGACAATGTTTGATACAAGCTATTTGTGCGAACAAACTTTTTCAGTAATGAAAATGAAAAAAATTGTTTTCGTTATAGGCTTTCGGATGACCACCTTTTTTCATTGATGAAAATTTCAGCATCACAAATGGAGCCGGCTTATGATGAAATCCTGCAAAAACATAAACAGTTCCCAGTATCCCTAATGAGACCAGCGCTTCTCAATCTTCTACTTCGCAGTCAACTTAAAACTTTCATTTAATTTCAATTTGCTTATTTTTTTTATATTTTATAATATTATTGTAATTGTACAATAAATTTGTGTATCAGAAAATACATAATAAATATTTTTATTTCAATGGCCCGTCATAAATTTGGTCTGTAAATATTGGTACGCGAAGGAAAAAGTTTCCCCATCCCTGCGCTAGGCTGTCTCACTGTACAAATACAAATTGTATAATTAAGAATATTATTAATAAATTTGGATACTAAAATGAAATTATAAACCGTTAAAAGAGACTATGGAACATGAATATCAAACAATACTCTTTCTAATATAACAAAACAAAATAATAGATTGTTTAAAAAACCATTGGTTTTAATCACCACAAAAATCTATGCCTGATGCTGTATGTTGAAAAAGCCATTTATTAATTCAATAATGTATAACAGTAACTTTTTTGTGTATTTGTATTTGCGAGTGAATTAAATTGTACAGTTGATAAAACCTGGTTTAATTACTAAATTGATTGATTACAATGGTGTGTGGTGTGGAGATTTTTATACCTTCTTCACTTGAATTAATTTTCCGTAATTACGGATAATGAATAACAAACAAAACTAACTCAATCATAAGTTACAATTTATTACACTAGATAAATTTAACTGGAAAATATTATTAAATAAAAGGGTCTAGATAGAAGGAAAATGTAATTTTTATTTATTTTACTGCAGCTGCGAACGAATAGTTCACTTATTTGATGTTATTTCATATACGAGGCTTGTTCCATCTCAGTGACTTTAAATGCAACATTTCTTCTGTCAACTGCATCTTATTAATATACTACTGTCAAATTTTGAGCAACCAGCGTCATTAAGTTTGAATTTGAAAATTATTGAAAGTATAAAACCTCGTAAATTTTAAAAATTGGTTTAGTGAGGGAACGTGAACGAAAAATATGTTTCTAATTTCATGCGGTGGTAAATGATCTAAATGGTTTGTTTTTAATTATCTCAATATATCAAGATATATTTGATCTAAAAAAAAAATTTAAATTATTTCTGACCGCGTTTCCATCATAAAAGTGAACAGCTACAACCTGATCGCACAAGACATTAAACTCCCATCGCTCTTGAAAACCAATTACTCTTCTTGAGTGTTGATTTTCTTCGCTCTAGTAATGCGAATTATGCCTATTAGACATTCCGTTTTTCGTAAATTTTGATTCATCGCACCATAAGTAATATTTATTATCTTCTTGACATTTTACCAACACAAATTCTGCGAATTCTATTCTTCTATTATGGTCTTTTTGCTTTGAACTTTGAACTGGGTTAAAAGAGTAGGAATAAAACTTATGTTTTTTTTTTTTAATTTTGTTTAATGGATACCATTGGTACACCTAAATCTCTCGCACCACAACGTAATCACGCTTCGGGATAAGCAGCATAGTGTCCAAGAACATTTATCTACAACCGGCTTCACTATCTTAACTTTTGCTCTAAAACAACCAAATTGTGTCACTTGACTGTCACTGTAGATCCTGATCTGCCTGTTGTTGTAGGTTCTCATGTTATTTGCCCTTGCACATGCAAGTATTGCATAGACCTCTGCTTGAAATACCGAGGCATATTTACCAAGCGAGACGATTCCTTTATATTTGCTCGACTTGCTGTATATACCCGCTCCGGTGCCGAGCTCATTCCTTGATCCGCCTGTGTACCAGATCAGTTCATTCGATCTGCTGAGTGGTGGTGCGTCCTCTTCCTCAAGCTCTCTTCGATCTTTGATGACAATCTCGAAGTTCTTGCGAAAGATATATCTGGCGGTCATGTGGTCTGTTGGCATTTTAAAGATGTCGACATCCACGTGCCTTATTTCTGTGTGTCTTCTCCCATGTGCCACGTCATGGTCTGATGGTTTTTCCAGTCGGGTTAGAGCTGCCCTTGCTTCGCACATTATGACACAATGTAGCGGAGGAAGGTCTAGCATTGTTTCCAGCGCCGCTGTAGGAGTAGTCCTCATTGCCCCTGTAATGCCTATGCATACAAGTCTTTGGACCCTGCTTGGTTTTAGCATCGCAGAGGTTTGTCTAATCTTTGGCAACAGTAACTGTCCGACTAGTCCGACAGTTTCTCCCCACTCCTTGAAAGTATTTGATGAAAATATATGTATGGCGATAGAATGCTGTCTTTTCGGATAGTTTTATGAATGACTTGCGGACTCTATTTGTAGTATTACTCTAAGGGTGAGACATTTAGATCAAAATTCACTTTTCGTTAAAATTTATGGAGTTGTCTAAGGCAAACTGAATATCGCAGCTTGCTCAAAACTGGTCAGTAATATGTTAATGGATGAGAGTAGTGTTACATTAAACGTTACTGAACTAGAAATATAAAAAGTTACTAACTTATTAAACTGCCCTCGTAGTTTATAACGAGAACAAAACCATTATTTATTTCAAAAAATATATGGGCTATACATTCTGTATCGTATTGCCTCATTTTTTTTTGTCAGGTAAAATATTGCCGCTGAGCATATTGATGCAAAAGCTGGCTTTCAAACATCTCTAAGCCTCACTTGGGTAATTGGTATTTTTCTGGTCGATTACGTCCATTAAACCGGCAAATCAGCCAATATTCTTTTACGCCGATATCGAATTTTTCAAGTTACCACGGTGCAAAGCTCGAATTTAATCTTCCTAAGAAAACAAAAACATTAATGAACTGTTGTAGGAAAGTCATCAAAGCTCTTGACACAATAAATAACCTGCAAAAGCTCTGTCAATAATTTGAATGAGTTTAGGAACAGCACTTCCAAGTTTACTTTAAAATAAATACAAAAGTTAAATTCGCTCTAAATTTCACATAAACTTGAAAATTAGTGAGCTATGCCAACCAGCGAGGTTTAAAGTAATTTTAAAGTAGTGAAGTATTTTGTAAAACTAAAAAGTGTAATATTTTTTAAAGAACTGTTTTGTTATAAAATAGCGAACATACAGTGTGACAACGGTGAAGATACCCGTATTATATATGTTGTGCTTCTTAAAACTTTCCAATATTTGCAAACTGAAGACCTTGTTTTGATACTTTATATTATATTGTGACATGACGGTAAATATTTGGTTCCATGAAATGAATTTCTCGTTCACAAATGAAATAAAGGAAGGATGAAAATAAAGCATTTCCGTTACAATGAAATAGTTCATGTTTCTAACAATATTCAAGGAGGATGTTTTCGCATGCCGTTACAATCTCAAATCTCTTTCATAAAATTATTCAAACCACTAACTCGACGTTTAGAAGTAATTTCAGTTTTCCTCGATAATACATACATCGGCTTGGTCATTAAAATCCCCGTGGTGGTTATGATCTGTATTACGTTCAGCTTCGATATAGTTTGCTCTGATATATTATTATTAAATTGAAACAGGAAAACAATGTATATAATGGTTGAATGAAGTGAATAAGGTAACAAAAATCGGGACCGGTGAGTTGCATCCCATTTGAGCAGGCCAAACTTTTGACCGCTGAGTTGCATCCCGTCAACAAATTTAATATTGTGTCTAAAACTGGTAGATAATTATATAAAAGCGGGCATTGTTGTCATGTTTATTCTGATATCGTAACTGATACTAAATTTTATTTCCGAAACTGCGACTAATACAGTTTTATAACAATACATATAGTGAATAATGTATTAATTTAATTTAAACAATTCCATTTTTCGATTGGATTAGGGTAGGGTAGTTAAGAGAATATCTTTTAAATATAGGGTAAGAAAATATGATGACATTTTTCAAATCTCATACAGGAATAATAATATGTTCCAATTTTTATAAAAATATTTACGATTCAAATAATATATCGGTAACATTGCTGTAAAATTTGACCAGCCTTTGAACATGATAGGCGATTATTAATGAACAGACCTTTTTGGATTGCGGATGCAATTCGACGGTTGCCTTTTTTCGTTCAGGTAAAATTTTACTTATGGGATGCAGCTCGTCGGTCGAAACAAAAATAGACACTTAGAGGACAGACAATAGGACTACTAAGATCATGTCTTCGAAAAGAAAGAAAGCATCTAAACTACCAATATTTCTTTTGTTAGAATGCGAGAAAATTATCTTAATAAATACGCAATATAAGCCAACTGTTACAATTCAATTTCCATGAAAGCATGGTGTTCACCCATACTCATCAACATTTTCCGGAAATTGTAAATTTCAGCGAAATATCAGTGAACCGTGAGTAATAGTTTATTGCATTTACCAGGAAAGTGTGTGGGTTCAATTAGTCGCTGAGAATTTGTTTCCTCAAATCAGCACCAGGTAAACATAATCGTTCAAGTTACAGTTTATTCATAAATTTGCGGACCAATAAATTTATCAATTGGCCAAATTCCAAAAGCATACTTAATACGATCAAGGTTCATAACACTTATTTGAATCCTAGAATTAATTTTTTTGTAAATATATTTTGTCGTTTTAAATACTTGCATACTTAAAAACCCATATGAGGGTCTGAAAAAGTTGATAATCTTTCATTTGAATCATATAATGGCTGTAGATTTCCCACAGCCATAGTTCAACAATTATTTCAAATGTCGCACATTTTTCAATAGCAACGTTAGGCAAAGGAATATGTATAAGCGACCACGATTGTACGCATAAAACAAAGTGGTACAGGTAAACTGGTATCTCGTGACAAGGCGGAGCTTCCAGTACGTAGAGAGAGAACGTATTCGGCCAATATCGAGCTTCCCACTGCATAACGTCTACCGCACGATTGGCTTTGCTGGATCCCCACTTTCAAATTTGTTACGGCGCATCGTCACCTCATTTCACGAGATACCGGTTGGAGTGTAATTCTACAGACCTAAGTACGAGTAGTACCATCGCAGGGTGATTTAAATTTTTTTATAATTTACTAATTTAGCATAGTATCTATAGCAATAAAAATCCGCGGTGAGCTGTTGGAGAAGCGAGTGAAAGACCAAATCCTCCGAGCTGGCCAGAATTACAGAATAGAAGACCCAGTTGTTTTCGTTGCTACTTTCAATCAAACCACAATCTTTTTTATATCTTTAATTCAACGTTTTGGTAGCGTTCCACTTACCGCTATCAAAAATAATTAAGTTTTTATAAAATTCTAGTCCCTATCTGACACTACGAAAAAATTGGACAACTAGACAATCAATATATTATTGATATATTATAGAAGATACCTTATATATTTTTTCGCCTACCTTTCCGTGAAACTAATCATATGAACACCAAAAATAGGGCGGAAAGTATTGTTCATCAGCCCAAGGGCGGAAAACTCACAACTCCACGATTTTTGAAGTTTTTTGTTATATTTTCCTATTTTTTGTTTTATTCGATAGGCGAAAAACACATGCTGGAAACGCTTCAGCAGCCCTTAACTATTAGCTGCCTATTTTTGTTGTTTCTTAAATTTTTTTTTAAACACTGAAAATAATTTACAGTCCCAACTCAGCTTCCAATTTTCTTGAACTATTGCCCGAATGGTAGTTTGAATTTTTTTATATAAATTGTTGCCCCTCGAAACCATAGTATGAGCTTAAGAATGAATCGTTCCTATTTAAAATATGTACTATTCAGATTTATTCAAAACATTTATTTCATTCTCAGCCAATCTGTTCTGCTTGTAAAGCCCTTTCATTTGATACCCATTACCCATATTGAAACAAATCTGAAAAATTTGGAAGTATTGAAACAAATATAAAATGTGTCATTTTATGCCGGCGACCATCTTAGATTTGAAATTTGTAGTAGTGTACAATATTCTACTAGTTAAGCACATCGGTTTGATACGTATATTGAGGAAGTTGTGAAATAAAACCGTTTAATAATCAACCATTTTGGATTAACAGTGATTGATTGATTGGTTCGGCAACACCAGACAGGGGCTTAGAGTCCTCGGCACCTCAGCCTTTAGGCTTTTTGTGCTCTTGGTTGAGCCGTTTATGTGAAGAGACCAGTGGCCCTTATCAGGCTCAACAGTCTTTTCACTAGGTTCTTCTCCGTTTTGAAGGCAACGAAGGGGCGGCTACTCCCTTTAACGGCCCGGGCCCGACCTTGGGCCTCACAAAACAAACAATCCGTAAGGAGACGAAGAACTGGTTGAGAAACAGGAACATTGCTCAATGGAGGGCTCTACAGGGTCTCAGGCAGTCCAAGCTCCTATTGAGGGGATGGACTGATGGACATGCTAGAGCTGCTCTAGAACTACCAAGGAGTAGGTTAAAAAATATAGCAGAACTCCTAACAGGGCACTGCTGTCTGAGGAAACACCTCTGTAACCTAGGCTTAGAGGAAAGCTCCCTATGCAGGGGTTGCGGCATGGCTGACGAACCGTCGGACCATGTTCTCCTCGTACATTGGGCTGAGCTACGCAGGCGAATCTTCGGAGTCCCTGTTATGACCTCTGGGGACATAAGCAGGCATCCACTGAAGAAGATTGAGTCCTTCATCGAGGGACTCGGCTTTATTGATGCATAAGTAGCAGGAATGGTACAATGGGCCCGCCAGTGGCCTCAGTGCCGGAACCTTGGCTAAGGTTCGCTTGAAGAAATTAGTAGTAGTAGGTCCTTCTTGGAGAAATCCTCCCTTGGATGTTCTAGTCCTAGGAGTCTATATCTCCAATGAGATAATGTTTCACAATCGAAGATAATGTGAGAAGCTGTTTCCTCCTCTTCCATGCACAACCGACAGATAGGTTCCTTCCTATATATGCCGATTGTATGCATGTGCTTCCTTAGGGTTCAGTGACCGGTGAGTAAACCCGTCACTCTCCTTATCTGGCCCCTGCTAAGGTTTAGTATTTCATTAGTCAGCGTCTACGAGGGTTTTTTAACCAGGAATTTGCTGTGTTCCTGTTTTGGCACGTGTTTCCAGTATGACTGATGTTTAGTTTGAGTCCACCGAGATGTACAGCCACGTGCATCATTTCCTAGAATGCACTTGAGCACCAGGACCCACTTAAGAGTAACTCTATTATTAACAGTGATACTGAATATATTACATTGTATTTTCATCAGAACTAAAGTTGTGTTCCAAATATCAGACAATCTGTCAAAAGGAAATGGATAAAATTTCAATTGCGAAATTTGATACAAACAAACAAATAAATAAAAAACAGGGAAAGCTAAATAAAACCGTTTAATTTAATGTTTTGGGATATTATCCAACAAACTACATTGTTTTGGGAATTTTTTTCTATAGTCGGATTGAGTTAAACTAATAACGGTAGCGTTTTGCTTATTACGTTGCTTAACTCCTAATAGTGTTGGTAACATCTTGTAAGTACAATAAGCTTCGCCATATATGGTTCCGAACCGAAGTCAACTCTAAAAACAAATCCTGGGTCGATGAAAAATATAATAAAAGTACTAGGACCTACTTAAATAACTGATGTTCTAGTTTTTACATCGGCTTCGCCCCTACCTACCGGCAGACTGAGGTTATACTCGTAAATAAAAGTAATCTTAGGGATTTTTTCTGTTCAAATGATGGAAATCCGAGGGTTAGATGATAACGTATCTACTTTCGCCCTTGGATACACATATTATGTAGCTTATTCCGGCATAAAAATGTTTACTGCGATTTTGGAAAATTATTTATTATATTATGATTTATCGTTTTTTATATTATTGAAAAACAAAACTGAATTCTCAGTAATCAATCGGGAAGTAAAATTTCAACAATACATATATGTATATATATTTTTTTAAATTTTATTTTGGAGGTCCATAAGGGTTTTCCTTTGTCGTCAGTAGGCTAATTTCCGAAAATAGAACCGGCAAAATAGGGAGGGACTTGATTTATGAAGTTACATCAACATCCACAAATGAGAATTAAGCGTCAAAGAAACGGTTCCCTCGACTGGGGAGGTTTTGCATTTACTCTACAAAAACGCAAGTGATTATGAAGTGCCAGGCACAAGCAATTTTTTGTAAGCCCGAATCGAAACTGAAATTCTGTTTGGCGGGCATGAAACAAGTTGTTAGCGTTACGAAGTTGGTTATAGAATGAACAATGGAACGAACAAAAATGATTATATTTATAAATAGATCATATTAATTTGAAACTCGAAAAAATTGAAAACGAAAACGATCTGTCGATATCAACATTAATTAAGAAAATATTTTTTACCTAAGTTGAAGGACTAAAGGAGCTACTAGTCTCTGAGACTAAGTAGAACAATATATCTTTTAGGTCTCAGTGAATGTCACCCCATCATACATACATACATATGGTTGTGAGTAAAATTAATTTGCACCATTTCACAATTTGTCGGCGAGATAAAAAAATCTGTAAGCAGAAGCAGAACCGGTTTCAGACAAAATTTTCATTATTGCAGGATCCCGACGCACTAGCGATTTCTCTACTCTCTTTTCCCAATGAATAGCAGTTTTAACGATAACGGAAGCTACATTGAACCAATGGGAATCAATTGTTCGCTTGTGGGTAGGTCAAGACTAGAAATGATTTATGGTTTTTTTATCTTTTTGGCTTTTTAATCCTCAGAGAGACCTTGCCGCGTACTGTTATTTTATTGTGAAACAGTGCGAACTAATTTTACTCACAACTATACATATAATACAAGAAAAGATTTCTATGGCCAGAAGCTTTTTTGTTTTTGTTAAGAGAATCTGCAAATGGTATCTAAAGTTTCTTGAGAAAAGAGTTGAGAAAGTAATGAGGAACACTGACGATGGAAAAGGATACCTAATAATAAACTGAATACCATATATTTTATATAGTAGAAATATACAGCATTTTATTATTTTATATCTACGTAGATACACTTTCTGTAGTAAGTTGTACCAAACGATATCTAAGAACACAAGGTTTTCTTTTTATACTTATTATTCCAGACTCTTCCATAATAATCCTGTTTGTGACAAGAGCGTTTTTATCAGAGTAACAACTTTTGTGCCGTTGCTGGTAAAAATATAAAATTGTGGGATTACAGCGTTTGTGCGAGAGCTTTGTTAAGTTCCTATTGAAAAGCGGTTGGAAAAGTTAACCGTGTCCACATTTTCTTTCATTAATATGACGAAGTGGGTAAAACAATAATGGCGGGTGCCGTAAAAATTGTGATAATAGCATGTTAGCCGAAGGCGTTGATTTAGTAAACACTCCCTACGTGGCAATTTCCATGAAACATTTCTCTTTGCTCAGAATTTCCGACAACTCAAAGAGAATACTTCAAAATGATAAGCTCTTACGGTGACATTTTGCATTTAAACTTCGAGCTTATCAGGGGCCCAACTTTTTACGTCGACACACTTTTTCGATGACTCATGACATTAATATAATCTTTTCAGAATATAAAGCAAAATTAAATTACTATAATAATGTTACGCGTCATATTGGTCATTGTGCTATTGCTTATGAAAACATTTAAACAAGAAAAAGCTTCGGTGTCGTGCAATAAACAATTATTCACTGTTGATTTCAATTTTTAGAATGAGTATTAATCACATATTATGTGACAGTTGAATTGAAACACCTTGGAATTAAGGGTGCACATAATAACATTTTGTAGCTCTACTTCACATTAAAATTATTGGAAAACTTTGTTATAGTAATGAAAATTCGCATACAAAAGGGTGTATAACTTAAAAAAAATAACTTACTTTTTATGAAATAATGGTAGGTCCTGAACACTTATCACTTATATTATATTTTACTTTATTTTTAATGCAACATTTAAAAAATATATTGAAGAATTGCAGATACCCTTTACAGATACTTCACTAACTACGAATTGATGCTACCTCCATATTGCAGTGGATAGTATTATAATGCTATTTCCCTGAGGAATTTTAGGATATCTGCTTCAACTTAGGTAAATGTCCCTCTTCTATCTAATAATCTCCTAGGTGCTGTGCCCTAGGATTCTGAATTGGTGGATGGAGGTTTCTTCTTCCTTGCTATAGAATCTATATTCTTCTTCCTCCACTATTTTGAGCTTTTTCAGGTGCCCGTTTAGGAGGTACTTTGCTTTGCACTCATATGATCTCCAACGGGTTGTAGTCACCTATAATAATCTTTGATTGTCTAAGCCCTACTAGATTTTTCCAATGGTTAGATCTTCTCTTTTCTTTGGCATTGCCTATTTCTTCCAATATTACATTGGAGCTGATACCGCAAAAGGGTTCCGGCCCCCAAAAGGATCTTTGAGTCCCCCTCTTTGCTAGTCCATCTGCTATTTAATTTCCTTCTATTCCAGTGTGTCCTGGAATCCACAGTAAGGTTACTGTATTGTTCTCGCCTAGTTGAGTATGCCTAGGCATTGGAAGAGGTACTATTCAAAAATATTAAGCCTACATTTTTGGAAGTAAATATCTGTCCACCAAATGTTTGCGTTTATTAAAATTTCATTAGGCATAATGAGGACTACCTGAAGCTTCAAACCGACATTTATAGCAAACATAAAAAATGCAGTTTTAACGATTGAATTTACTAATTTTACCAAATTTAATCAAAACGAAAATCATTGAAAAAGGCAGTTTGCCTAAAAGTTAGCCTCTAATGTGTTGTTGATGGAAAAAACCTTTTCCAATTATGAGATTGACCCTATAAAACTTTTTATCCCTGAACTTTTCAACTTTGTTTGCTAAAATATGTTGATCAATACAGTTGAACACCCAGTGTCGATTAAGCATTGACGTTCATACCACAGTTAAATTATGAAAAAAAAACGATTTTTAATTGAAAAACTCGGATCAGTTAGGTTATTGTAAGAACATTTTTATTTTTGAGAGGTTTTAATATTTTTAAAAGCTTTGAACTGGTCACTGCATAATCATTCTTCAGTTTTGGCCGGATCTAGTTTCGTAATTAGCAGCATCGTGAAGTAAGTTTGAAAATAGAGTAGACTTTATGTTCTGCTTCATTTCTACTTAAAAAATATTATACTTCGCCTGCTCATCATACAATAACACTGATCATTTTTATTCCTACATACAACCAATCAGCAACTGTCAAAGAGTGTTACAACAAATATGAATAAGAAAAGACACAGAAGGAAACCCAAAAAAAATCTAAATTAAGTACCTAGAAGTCACAGTATAATGTGATAATGGATGTCACTAAGGATTTCTACGGTGACTACTTGTTAAAATTTGTTGAAATTTTCACCGGAATTTTAAGATTTTTTCAACATAATTTATATTTCGTACAATTTTGATGCAAATAAAGATAGCATATTGAATATTTTCATTAACATGTTGAGATTCGTAGTTGTCTCATTCCACGAGGTTATTTGACTTTGTAACAAATTGTCATCATTTGGGAGTTTATGTGACAAGATACATGAAAACAATGTCGGTCCCATATTTTCAAGCTAATTCTCTATGGTCCTTAGGCACAATTATTCCATTACATTCTTCATCATTTCAGTCATTGTTCGCAGCCGGTACATGAGGCATTCTGCTATCATTACTTTAAACCTACATAATATGTGTACTCAAGGGAGAAAGTAGATACGTTATCATCTAACCCTTGGATTTCCGTCATCCCTACAAAAATTCCCTGAGATTTACTTTTATTTACGACTGAACATAATTGTATACAACGTGGAGCAGATTATTTCACTATACATATAGATGAAAATTATAATATCAGCTTGTCAAAAGAAATTATCAAACTATATTTATTAATTCATCGAATTTGGTTGGTTTTCTCGCATTGTTAGTTTGCGGTGGCTGGAATCTCTCAATTTCCATGTACCTACATTATTAGTTTACAACAAGCGATTGAATACCCCTCAAACGCTATTGAAGAAACCTTCACCTGTGTTACGCTCATTACAACTCACATAGTTTCACGAACACCCTTTCTGCTTATAAATACTTAATAATTCCATGTGGAACATTAAAAACTAAAATAAATGCTTCTCATCGGCTTATTATTTATTTTGGACTCGTGTCAATTATTTTCAGCAGGTAATTGCTGTATTTCATGATTCCATTTAAATTACTTTATTCTTTAGGTTAGAGCAGACCTGCGGTAAAACTTGTAAGTGAAAAAGTTCAAATGTATATTTTGCAACTATGTAAATCTTGTTACACGGAAATGAGATTTGAACCGAGTCCATGAAACTGGAAAATGTACTTATAACTTGTTTGCTTTTTTCTCTCGTACATTGACTCGGTCTAAGCTTTCGTGAAATATTATCCCTCATAAAATCTAAACCAATTTAGCACTTGTAAACTTAAAAATTGAGTATTTCTGCCAGGCACTGTCATTTAACACTTTAAGAAGATTAAGGAGATCAATTTTATTTCAACAAGTTGTATATAACAACAAAAATCATTAATAATCTAAATCAGACTACCTATATACAGTATTCTAGTCAAAAACACAGTTGAATCGTTTCAGAATCTAGGAAATAATGAGACGCGATTTTCACTATACGTAACGTCACCGACACGAGCATTATTTTTACATTGCAGGCAATGTTATGGACGTGACAGGATAGCATAATCACGTTCATGATGATAATAATGATGATGTCGCTGCAAACAGCACCTTTTTAGAATACACTAGAGAAGGCGTGAGATAATGAATTTCTTCGAAGATTCAAATCCGCAGAACTAAAGGATTTGAACGTCCGATGGTTCTGGGGTTAGAGGCTTCTTTTTTGTACAGTTCCTTGGAATGATGTACTGTACGTAAAGTAGATGAAATGAAATAACAGATGAACAAGCAAAACAAGGGACTGAAACAACCATTTAGGGGTATCAACTGCAATATAATATTGGAATAAATATGCAAAGCAGAAAAGATTTGACCATTAGAAAGATCTAGTATAGCTAAGACAATCGAATATATCTACTTATGGGAAACTACAGCCAGGTAAGAACAAATGAATGCCTAAGCCAGAGTAAAACTGCACTAAGAGCTTTGACAGGATACTGCCGCAGCACGTTTGTAGTTTTAAGCAACAAAAACAACAATTTGGGGAATAGAAACTTTTAAACTTTATTAAAAATTGAAGTTCATACGTTAATAACGAGTTTCTTCTAATATCAATTACCATCCTAACAGCGTCTCTGCATACTTTCAATAAAGTCATTGAAATAGCCTTGATCGATTAGTCTCCAAAGTTGGGGTAAAAGCTATGTAAAGAAGAGGAAAGTTGATTCAATATCAGCATGAAACAAACATGCGTAAATCTGCACATGTTTCCATGAAGCACAAAAAATTCTGTAAGTCCATTGAAACAAATGCCTCCTTAAACAGCAACTGTTCCACCTCTGAACAGATGAACTTCCTGCACTGCACTTCGATTTCTGGGCACTAGAGCTGCTTAAATGGTAAATTTGACCTAGCATAGCATATTTGCTGAAAAATGAGCTGTTGGGATCTATGACAAGTTAAAATTGGTTTTAATCTTCCCATGTAGAGATTCTGAAGATTAACCACTAATTTTACAGTACGCTCTGTAGTTTTGAACAATATAATTTAAAATTAGGGTATTTTGAAAATTGTTCGGATTTGTAACATCGTAAAAATTGGCAATAAGTGATTCACTCGTAGATAGATACCTATTCAACTCGTTAGGATTCCCATCGGATTCTGGGATCCACTTTAAATATTCTGGTTTATTCTGTGCGTTTACAAAAGCTAAATTCTCAAGTTCGTTTGTTATTTCTTCCATAAAAATACACATAATTTACTGTTTCAGTTGAATATGTTCTTACATATAAAACAAACCGACTATGTTTGACGATTCTGTTCAATGTACAGGTTGTAAATTAATTTTGGCAGTTGACGATGCGCGAGAAAGCCATACAATTTGACAACGTTGTAAACGCAGTTATCGGGAAGAGCAGGCGACGTACATTCCGCATGCAAAGTTTTAAAGGTTGTGAGGCTTACGAATTCTGCCAGCGAAGTGAGCTCTTGCAATCCGCATACGTCTTTGTTACGGCGCATCGGACGTTGCCAAACTTCCGACTGCCAAAATTAATTTGCCAACCTGTAAGTCTTCTTTGCGAATAAACTGACCAAAGCTTTAACAGGATAAGGACTTTTAACTTTTTCTATGTAACATTTACAACATAGAAAATTTGCTAGCATATCTACATGCTATTCAGTTTCTGCACAAAATTTAGTCGTTTATTTTAACAATTGTTTGTATTCTTTATGTAGCACTTATTGTTTATTTGGTAGCGGTTATAATCTAAAGGGTTGATGCGCTTTATTTTCTTGAAAAAGAACTTTGATGAAACGTCTTACCTTTTACCAACAAAATGAGGAAACTGTCACGAAAATTGTTTCCCCAACGGGGTATGTAAGAGAAGCTGCACATGTGACTGACTCTCTGCCTCTCTGCAGTTAATTGTATAAATTGCGAAGGAGAAGCTCATTCGGCTCATTCGTTTTTTCTTTTAAATGTTCTATGAAAAAAAACTTTGATATAATGGTTAAGAGCACTTGAAGATAATAGGAATCAATCAATCAAGTCTGTGTAAAAAATGATAATGATAATAATGGTAGATTATAAATGGTTATACATATTTGTATACCTATAACCGTTGAGTGAAAAATTGTACAATTTTTCACTCAACAAAAATTGGTATGGCTGAGGTAATATTAATAAAATATATTTTAAAGTTTATATAACAGGCAATTGATTTTAAGCTTGAATATGTTGGAAACCTTGGAAATATTTTGATCTATATCGACTTTCCAGACCATTAAATAATTTGTGTTTATTTGAATAAATTTGGGCTGCTCTAACTCTTATAGTTTCAAGTAATATTTTCCATAATTAAAAGCAGAATAACCTATATGCCAAAAGTTGTTGAAAAGAAAACTTCAGCTATAAGATGCTTGTCGAGTTTGGTTGAATGAACACTCAACCTACTTTTGATATAAAAACATCATTAAGGCCTCACGGAATGTTGTTTAGCCAAAAATATACGCACTATCTAATCGTAGATATTATTTTGGATTTGTATAAAAACATAAAAAGCTTTTGTTACGTAAGTGTCGAACCATTCTACTTCGAATTTTTATGGTTCTCTAATTTGAAGAAAAATGGCCTCGTTAATTTTTTGTCCAAAATATTTTGAAAAACAAACTGACCAATTGTAGTCTGGTGACAAAAAATCAAACTAGTGATATCTTAAACAGTTGAATGCTGTTTATTCGGAGCATTTCAATAAAAACTATCCACCCCACATAATTCTTAAAGCGTCACTTTTATGAAAAATGAAAAACACGTAAAAAATCATATGGGGACGTCTTTTTGCTCATATGTAGACGTTATAACTTAATCCCCCTCCCCCCTATGGTCACCCCTCCCAATTTTATAAATGGAACTCCCTATACATTATTGCATTGTTGGATTCTCCTCTACAAGAGGATTACAAAAATATATGTACACTGTGTCCGTAAAGTATGGAACAAAGTATGGAGACAGATCGCGATCTCAGATGGAAGTGTGCAATTTGTTTAATGATAAATATCCAGAAAGACCTATAACGCGTTCAGCAGTCAGTAGGATTGAAAAGAAATTTCGAGAAACTGGTACGGTTGAAAATGCACGCAAATCAGGTCGTCCCTCTGCAAATGCTGATACAGCATTGGATGTTTTACTTAGTTTTGAAGAAGATGCACACACTTCTGTGCGTAAAGTTAGTCGTGATATCGGTGTTAGCAAAACAACGGTACAAAAACTATTAAAGCTTGAAAAATGACATCCTTATAAAATCAAACTTGTGCAGGAATTAAACGAAGATGATCCCGATAGAAGAATCCAATTTTGCGAAAAAATGATGGATAAATGTCACCGAGATCCTCTCTTGATACAAAACATTATTTTTTCTGATGAGGCCACTTTCACGTTGAATGGAGAGGTTAACCGTCAGAATTGTAGATACTGGGCAAAAGAAAACCCCCACTGGATGCGTGAGCATCATACACAATACCCGCAAAAGGTAAATGTATGGGCTGGAATTGTAAGAAATCGAATCATCGGACCCTACTTTATCGAAGGTAATTTAAACGGAGCAACGTACCTTGAGTTTTTAAGGGGGTATCTCGTACCTACTTTACGTAATCTGTTTCCCAGCAGACGTAATCCTGGAGGTTTTGATGAAAGTTTATGGTTTCAACAGGATGGTGCACCTCCACATTATGCTGTAGATGTTAGAAGGTACCTAGATGAAATTTTTCCGAACAGGTGGATTGGTAGACGTGGTCCTATTGAATGGCCAGCGAGGTCACCAGATTTCAATCCTTTGAATTATTTTATGTGGGGCCATCTGAAGAATGTTGTGTATCAAACGAAACCAGCAAATATTCAAGAATTAAAAGAGAGAATTCGGACAGCAATACACAATATTTCTCAAGACACAATAAACAAGGTTCAACAAGAATTTGTACACCGTTTGGGTTACTGTCAAATACAGCAAGGGCTGCAGTTCGAACATTTATAAAGTCATGTATTTTATCATATTCTGTCCGCTAGACAATAAGTATTTTTTGATAATATTGTTAATTTAACTAATAAAGAATGTTACGCGCTACTTTATGAGCACACACAAAACCATTGTATTTTTGTCCACCCTTTACCAATTGGAATCAACATGTGATACATTTTTGGAATCAGCTCAGCTAGAGTAATCCGAAAATTGAGACAAAATGGGGGTGTTCCATTTAAAAAAAATGACGGTGACGTCATTACTCGAAAGTAATTCAACCTGTATATTAGAATATTATTTTAAAATACGCTAAATTAAAATCAAAAATCGACGTGTTTCAGGATTATTTCTTAAAATGGCCTGTTTAGCTAAAAATGAATTTGTTCCATACTTTACGGACACAGTGTATAATACATAAGGGAAAAGTCAATCAGTTGGAAGTTACGAATAATTCAAATTTACTAATAGTAACATTTGAATTCGTAACAAATCAGCAAAACAATACTAAATTATTGTATAAGGTGCTCAAATGGCTTCTATTGGTTTCCATATAATGATACAATCGAGCCTCAAATGAGTTTCGAACATTCTAAAGCCGCGTATAGAGAATGTGCTGTGAAAAAAGTATCTGTTCAATTCTGTCAGCTGGATATATCTGCTAAAGGATTTTCTTGGAATTCATTTAAAGTAAAATTTTTCAGCTTTTCTTCACTGGGCTCACATTTTTTGCTTTTTCAGAGTTTGGTAAACTTTCATGGTCTGACTAACTTTTGTATAAAATGTACTCCCATGATTTAGTTGGAAATAGTTTAGTTTCGGTTAACTTGGTTCTTTTAATGAAAAAAGTTTGTACTATTTTCAGTATAATCGTTATATTCAAAGCATGTTTCTGTTTCTTTTATAGTATTTATTGATCATTAAAAAAACTGACAATTTTTCAAGCAAGTAGATTAGTTTGGATAATCTCCTTTTAATCGCAACTCCTCTCCCCTAAGTTTTCAGATATCAAAAACCTGGAACATGTCACATGGATCCAAATCGATAGAAGGAATGTGGTAGAAGTTGAAGAAACAGGACTCTGAAAGTTTAGGGAAAACCTCAAGCATATTTTAAGCTGAAATTTACACCGTAGAAAAATGTGCCCAGTTCAATTAGAATAATAGATAAGGAAGGCGAACATATTCTAATACTTTCACCCGGTGTTTCGGAATTCGGTCCGGGTACCTAGCAAAAGGGCTACCTGCTCACAGGGACCTTGTCCAAATCCGAAAGGGTGATTTCGTAATTCGGTCCGCTGTCGAAGCAGGTAGATTTCATGTGGGTATTAAAAGATTATTTTTAGCAATTGTTCTTCTGAAGTGCAGAGTGTAAGACGTGTTTATTTGTGTCCGTTATTGTGATTTTGTTTGTTTGTTTGACATGGAAAATATTAATTTCACCTCTATGACGAGTGAAAAGGGTAAGCGTTTATTAATAATAGATGGGTTTAAATTTTGTTTTCAAAAATCATTATCTCAAAAATACGAAGGTGGTTTGGTAGGGGTAGGTTTGGTTGGGTTATTATTGAAAATTATTATAATTTATTCTTCAAAAATTGAGTAGAAATACGAAGGTGGTTTGGTAGGGGTAGGTTTGGTTGGGTTATTATTGAAAATTATTATAATTCATTCTACAAAAAAATTGACTAAAAATACGAAGGTGGTTTGGTAGGGGTAGGTTTGGTTGGGTTATTATTTCACGTACTGTTTTTATTTTTGACGATACGCATTTATCGTAAATTTTGCCAGTACAACAACAATAAGTGTGTACTGTTGGTCCTAAGCGCAAAAAAATGTGAAGGAAAATAAAAGTCAAATTAAACAAATAGTAGGTACATGGGACCCAATTCCGAAATCGCATTTTCGCTGGTGTGACCACACTTCGAATTTAATCCGTTACAGGTAGTCCCTTCCGCAGGTAGCGGGACCGAATTCCGGTGCATCCCTTTCACCTACATATTTAGTTATTATAAATATTCAATAATATAAATAAAACATATGATAATAATCTTAATACTGTTATAAGCCATAATAGAAGATCAGATACGTTCACAACTCAAAGTGGACTTAGACAAGGCGGAGGATTAAGCCCAATTCTTTTCATTGTGCTTATGGTTGAAATAATAAAGAAAACATATTATAATAAATGTAGAAGATATATGGTAGGGCATAGAAACTTGCAAAAAGTTGAAATAACAAATTAAGCATACGCAGACGAGATTGTTCTATTTGCACAAAGTGAAAGAGAACAACAAAACATATGGAATCAAGCGTTAAAGAAGTGGTATGAAAATAAGCACGAATAAGAATAAAACTATGGTGATTGGCGATAAAACAGAAAAGATAAAAATATGTATTGAAGATCAAAGTACCTATAGAACAAGTAGAATCACTTCAGTATCTTGGAGTAGAATTAGATCAGGGTGGAGGTCAGGAAGCCGAAATAAATGGAAGAGTTCAAAAAGCATGTAAGCTATATTATTCTATGAATAAAAACATTTTAATAGAAAGGTGATCTCAAGAACAACTAAATTAAAGGTCTTTAGATCTGTATACCTACAGACCAGTGTTAACGCATTGCTGTGAATCTTGGATACTTAATAGAACACAAATGAGTAACTTACAAGCGGCTGAAATGAAGTATTTAAGAGGAGTAAGTAGATTAACAAAAAAGGATAAGATAAGAAAGACCATAATAAGAGAAGAACTCGAAATACAGTCGACTTTGGAGTATATTGAAAGACAACTGGGCTGGTGGGGACTTTTGCAGCGTACGGAGGAGACTAGATTAACAAAAATAATATGGGGAGCGAAAATTCAAAAGAATAAAAATAGAGGTAGGCCCAGGAAGCCTTGGGATGAGACAATATGGGAAATATTAGAGCGAAAAGGAAAAACTTGGATGGAAACTAAAAAACTGGTCACTCACAGAAAGAAGTGGAAAAAATTGATAAAAGAGTAAAAATATCACTCTACACCACAATGTGGTAGAGGAGTTATTTGACTATACGTGTATATGAATATTCAATAATATATTAAATACTCTCTAGACAACCGAATTGTCTAGTTTTAAATGATTCATCGTAAAAGCTATTCTATTATTTCATATTCAACTGGATTGTTGGGGTGGTCCCTGTGGAAAACATCTCATAAATGGGAGCTTGTAGATATTTGTGCCACAGGACAACAAGCAGGTGGAATATTCTTACTTGAATATGAATTGTTAGAACTAGAATGTAGAAATAAATGTTTGAAACATATACAAGAGATATTTTGTATTCAATACTGAATTAATTGAAACGAATATTGTAAAAGAAACTGAGCCTGGTGTCCTTGGGTAGCCGGAGCTTTCCAAATCCTTTACAGAATCTAGCGTATTCCAGAAATGTTTAGATTTTAAAACAAGTACCAAATTTAAAAAGGTGATTTTACAATATTTAGGTTGGAACTTTGCCTCAACAAATCGATAACCAATCTATCCAAAATCCATTAAGCTCTGCTTTCCATTTTGGAAAACTGGAAACTGCAAAAAAGCCAAAACATCCTCAAGTTGTTTTAATTAGAACTTCCATCTGCATTCACATTTCTATTCATTGATGGCATCTACTTCCTTCCTCTTTCACCCTCTCATTCGACGCCAATAACTACAAGATTGATCAATCTGAAATTTACATAGTTTGTAATTAGTCGAAGCTGGAAATAACGAATTACTGTGTTTGTTTGTCGCTATCCTGCATTAGTTAAGAAATGCCAATTTAAACTAATCCAAATATTCCAATTACATTAATGGAAATTGGTAACATGTATGGAGGGGTCATAAAACTTGTTTGTAATTTACCTGTCTCTAATTTAAAGTGAACTAATTAGGTCTTAATTAGAAATTTCACTCACAATGTGTATTGAAATCTCCAAAATATGTAAGAATCTTATTTTTCTAGTACATGTATCAAACTGTATCTATAATTTTAAAACATGAACGAAAAAAATATATCCAGCTTTCTATAGCAGGAAAGAATCACCAGAACAAATTGAATAAGTCAGTTGTTTTCTACACTTGACGAAGGTTATTTGAGAATAATATCACACATATTTGGATGTTTGTGTGTGTTCAGGAGGTCTATTCTCAAACAGTGTATTTTTTTGTAGATGCGAGATTCTACTCTTGTCAATCAAGAATTATACAAAAAAATACAATCTCGCATGCGACAAAAAATGTCACTGTTTGAGAATAGACTCCCTGGTCGATTTTAGTGTTCCGAATTGTTTTGCTCTATTGCAGAGTGCTTGAGCCACGTCCTGTTCCTTTGTTATTTCTTTTATCACCAACGTGGAGTGTTTGAGCCGCGTGGTACGCGACCGTTCCTTTGTGATTGTTCTAAATAATTTATGAGGGAGTGTTTTGACATGCTCAGCACATTTTAGCACTTGTGGGTGACAGACACAGTGTATTCCTGTTTAAATTAATATAAATTATAATATCTTTTGATTCAGTACAAATTCAGTACTTACAACTGATTTAATAAATAAATTCAAGGGAACTTGAATGCTCAGGTTTATTTTTTAATTACAGGTATGTCACGGTCTCACGTCACGCATCTCTGGCACAACAATAGTTTACCTTTTAGTTTTTTTCTGGTTATGGAATAAACTAATTAGAATTTACTTAATCACAGTTTCCTGTAACAATTGTCATATTTAAGTAAAGCGTGTTATCTATGGACGTCAACATAATTCATAATTCAAAGAGTAGACCCTATACTAGGAAGCAACATCTATTTATCGGGCTATATGCCCCGACAGACAATGAATTACACTTCCAAGTTAAACGGGGTTGGTATATATACAATATATAACTAACTATTCTGGTTTGTAATTAGAAGAAGGGGCAATATCATTTGCAGGCCGGTTTCGGCGTATTTGCGCCTCATCAGTATAAGGTAGATTAAGGCATATCAAAATGAAAATTAAGCTCACATATATAATTTCACACACTGATTACAAGATAATTGGTAATAATATCTGGGATATGACAATTATTATTATTATTTTAATAGCAGTTCAATGAATTTGGTTACAATTAGTCGTTCGTTGAATATCTCCATAATACGCCTATGCCAGATTTCCTCAAAGCTTCAATTTTAAGTAGTTTCTTAAGTGAATAAAAATCGTATCGCTGTTCGTCAAATATACTATGCTACTTTGAAGTTTGACCGTCATTTGTCATTCTGTTTGTTTACGGTGCTCCATTTTGTCAGCTCATCTCAAGTAAGATTTGCGATTTTTACAATGGATAAAACGGTTGAACAAAGAGTTTGTCTTAAATTTTGAATTGTAAATGGAATTTCCTGTCCTAATACGCTGAAAATATTACATAAAGCTTACGACGAATTGACTTTATGAAAACACATGCATGTGAGTGGTACACTGTATTCAAAAGCGATTGAGAGGTGGTAGAAGATTTGCCTCGATCTGGCAGACTATCAAAATCTTCACCTGAATTTAACATTGATAAAATATAGGAAATTGTGACTGAAAATGAATAATGTTTTGTTTGCAGTATTTGAGATTCCCTTAACGTTTTTAATTTTTTTCCTATCTTTTTTTAAAGAATTATATTTGTACCTTACTGTACCATTGTTTCAGAAGCAATAAAATTATTATTATTATTATTTCGGAAGGGTCTAAATTGAAGGTGATACAATCAATTCAGATGAATAATAGATATTTTGTATTTCTTTGGCAAAATTATTCGAAATTTTTTGACATAGTAGTACTTTTTTGTGTCTATGAATACTTCTCAAATCAATATTTTTATTTTCATCGATTATACACCCTGAAAAATTACAGATGATAAAAACGTTTAAGAGATATAAGTTAGGTAAATTTGCCAAACCCAAAAGCACACACATAATTTTGTTGGAAACTGCAAATACTTCTTCCCTGTTCCCAGTTTTTAAAGCTCTTACACATCATTTAACAACATTAGCGACAAGCAATTTTTTAGAACTTTCCGAAAGGTATATCGACTAAACTTTTATATTACAGACAAAGACGTGTCTGCGGGAGTTGAGGGAATTAGTGCTCTAACAATAATCGGAATTTTTATTGCCCGTACCAAGTTATTTATTATGTTAGTTATATTTAATTTCATTACAAGGCATAAAAAATATTGAAAGAGAAAAAAATTCCTGATGTAAAGTTAATTTACAGTAATTATCTCTTCATAAGATTTATTATTATTATCAGAGTAAAAGACATTTATAGTGACGATTAATGGAAATAAAAAAATAATTTAAGAATCCTCAAATTTTTAAAGTCCTCAGAGTACCTACAAAAATATAATAAAATTTATTTAATCTCTATGGTGGCGGATACAATGCATCCTTCGTATTTTCTGCTAATGTAACACGTCCTGGTTTTTCTTCGTGTCTACGATGCTCATTTGTTTTTCCACTAAAAGTAAAATGCGTATTTTTTGTTTTTTGCGAATATTTGAGTTAGATTTCAATAAAAAGTATTTGAGCGGGGAGGAAACGTGATGGAAAACGTGTGGAATCATCATATTTTCACAATAACGCATTTAGAAGATGATTTTTTAGGGGATTCATACACTGTCATATGAGGGAATTTTTCTTGAAAACATTATGGTCCTAATTAATTTGAAGGTCACCAAGAAACATCAAAGATAAGAATGCAGTTTAAGCTGGATGTATAAACCCCTTTCTCTATTTGTGCAACAGTTAAAGTTTTTTTTTAAAGGAGCCGTCCCTTTGCCGGCACCACCTCAGCATCTTCGGCTTAATGTGGATTCTCCTAATGTTCTGACTACAGCCTATTCAGCCAATCCGTTCCCTGTATTAGCTCATACAGGTTCTTTACTGGTTGCTTGTAGTCTTCTGGAGTCATTTGGGGTCTTCCATATAGTTTTTGCCTCCTGTGGTCCAGCGTCTCACAGTTGCATAATATGTGCAGAGCTGTTTCGGTGTCCTTTTTGCATCTTCTGCATGTAAGGTCTCCGTTATGCAGGAGCTCCTACGAGTGTCCCGTAAGAAGCCCCGTTATGGTGCGTAGTTTGTTCCTGCTCATTGAGAGCAGTTCTTTCGCTACTTTTTCTGATAGTTCTTTTATAAATTTCTTCCCATGCGTTTGCCTGGGCGTATTCTTCCAGTATTTTTTGTGTTGTTCTTTTACCCACCCTTTTAGCCATGACCTAGTGGAGCATCTGGGAATGCCCACAGATGGTTCGGGTCCGTTCATCAGGGTTGACGATCCTGCTCTTGCAAGTTCGTCAGCTTTTTCATTGCCAGCGATTCCTTTGTGACCTGGGACCCACTCCAGTGTTACACTGTTCCGAGTCGCCAGTCTTCTAAGTTCTTCGTCGCATTCCCAGCCGAGATGTTACCTTAGAGCTCTGAAGTGCTTTAAGGGCAGCTTGGCTGTCACTGTAGATCCTGATCTGCCTGTTGTAGGCTTTCATGCTGTTTGCCCTTGCACATGCAAGTATTGCATAAACCTCTGCATGAAATACCGAGGCATATTTACCAAGCGAGACGATACCTTCATATTCGCTCGACTTGCTGTATATACCCGCTCCGGTGCCGAGCTCATTCCTTGATCCGTCTGTATAACAGATCAGTTCATTCGCTCTGCTGAGTGGTGGTGCGTCCTCTTCCTCAAGCTTCTTTCGATCTTTGATGACAATCTCGAAGTTCTTGTGAAAGATATATCTGGCAGTCATGTGGTCTCTTGGCATTTTAAAAATGTCGTCATCCACGTGCCTTATTTCTGTGTGTCCTCTCCCATGTGCCACGTCACGGTCTGATGCTTTTTCCAGTCGGGCTAGAGCTGCCCTTGCTTCGCACATTATGACACAATGTAGCGTAGGAAGGTCTAGCATTGTTTCCAGCGCCGCTGTAGGAGTAGTCCTTATTGCCCCTGTAAAGCGTATGCATGCAAGTCTTTGGACCTCGCAGACGTTTGTCTAATCTTTGGCCACCAGACCAGACATCTAACCTAAACAGTTAAAGTTACAAACAGTGATTTCAATTCTGCCTGGGCTATGGATAATATTTTTTATGTGTACAGTTGGAGAAACTTTACAGCTCAATAAAAAACTTTTTTCAATTATACAAAAGAATTAACGCATGGAAAGGAATTACTGGTTCCCGACATAGAAAAGACAAAGGATTATTATCAAGTTGTATACTCAAGCAGCCTTTAATACGCTGGTTTATTATTTTATCAGTCCTAAAATTTTACGGGAATGCTTAATATACTAAGCAACTACAACATCGTTACCCTTTCGTGAATTCAAGAATACATTGGAATAAAAGAAAATGAAATAGAAGATGAACTAGCAAAGAGAGTAATGTAATAATGGAAGAAATAACTAAAACCGAAAATTGGAAAAGATCTAGTAGGACAAAGACAATCAAAATTACTCCTGGGAAACTATAACCAAGTGAGATCAAAATAAGGCTTAGTCCAGAGTAAAACTTCACTAAGTTTTCATAGGTATCCAAACAGAAGGTAGATTTTGCGGAATAGAACAAAAAAACCTGCTGATATACTTGTGGAATACATAATTTTAAAACACAATAAGGAATAAGAATAAAGGAACTACTGGTCACTGAAAATTTCCTCGAAAACTGAGTGGGCCACAATAGATCTTCTAATGCTCAGTGAATGTTCACCCCAAAAAACACATAATATAACTACAATACAATGGAATTTCCAATATTATGGGAAGACCAACATTATTTTCCATTGACTAACGTAAATACCAGTTTTATTGTTGTTATTTATGAAAAACATTTCGGAACATATTTGCTACGCCTTTGGTATCCTTTCGTCGTGAACAAAAAATCAATTGACGACCAAAGTGAATTATAACGTAGCATTAGAAACTTTTACCATTGAATAAATTTTCAATTTCTGAGTAGATATATTAGGGGGATTAGACAACCCTTTCCAAAAACGAACTTTAAAACAGTGCTAACGTAAATCATGTTAAAAGTTTAGAACACGTTCACAATATTTCTTATGAGCTTTATCTGCCGGTTTCCGAAAAATATGTTTCATTAAATTAGTAGATTTTACACCTCTTGTAAGCAATCAGATAAATTAACAGTAATTTGCTCGAATTCTCTGTAATTTGTCAAACTGAAAATAAAATTGTTTGCAAATTATACGAAATTTCACTGATTTTCTATAAAATTATAATCAATTTAAGAAAAATTGATGATTGTACCGATAACCTCCGGCATTGGATGTTTTCTGATTTATCACACTTTTTATTTTGAACATGGAACTGTGCAAAAAATCAAGATACTAAACGACATAAAAGCGGCCCCCACAATTACCATGGCAATTTTGTCTTCCGCATCACTTCCTGTCATATCTTGCCTTGGTGACAACAAGTTTGTTGGATGTTCATTGATTGCTCAACAGTCCACTTCACGTTATAATATTACGAAATAAGAAAAATGCTGACACTCTTGTAAAAATATTTAAGATAAACAGTCAATATTAAGCCTTGTCCAGTACGTACAATCTGCATACAGTCTCCAGACAGTCCACATACAATCGGCATACAAAATTTGTGTTTCTGGAGACAAAATTCAATGTTGTCTGTTTCCTAATGGAGAACACAGATACTAGATACGAGTATTTCGACTCAAGTCTGCAAGTGTGGACGTGTCGAGAATGCATAAGACGAGAAACAACCACCTGCTGTTTAGTCTACAGTCAACCTTTGACCGATTTAGTTGTCCAGTGCTTTCTTGTTATTTTGTAGTGCAGTTACTCAGTGAAAATGACATCGTGGACACCTACTTCAAGAAATATTCGGGTTTACTAGCGCCTGCTCCTTGGTAAGGTACTCACATGGTATAAAATTTAAAAAAATGCACAAGCTAAAGTCACATCTTCTTCGGTCAACATGTCGGTGACGACTGACGTCATGGCAAGTGTAGACGCCAAACCAGTAACATACATGTATGTGAAACAATGTTCGCAGACTGTATGCAGACAGTCTGCATACAGTATCCATACAGTCGACAGACAGTCTGCATACAGTCTGAGTACAGTCTGCAAACATTGTATCCCACTGTGGACTAGGCTTTACGAATTTTAGCAGCTTTGATTACAATACAAAAAGTTTCGTTGTTATGTGGAAACTTATACAGACTACCACTACCTAAAGAGATTTAAGTGTAGGTGGGAAGTTATAAGTTATACTGTGTTAGCTACTCTATTTTCAAATTTCTGGCGAGATATGTGGTATTCAAAAATCCTGAATACAGTTTATTATCAAGTGAAAATCACTTAAATTTCGGATTAATTTGAAGGTAAAACCTATTTTACCGAATTAATCTATTTACGCCTAAATTTCAAAATAGTTGGCACGTCACTTTTGAGTATTGCTTAACTGTTAGATAAAACTAAACTTCCCAGTTTTTAAATTATAAGTAGGTATCAAATAAATAAATACATTTTTATGATAAAACAGCATGGAGACACAATCTTGACAGAATTTTTAGTAATGGATTTGAATTTGTTTCAA
This sequence comes from Lochmaea capreae, assembly GCA_949126875.1. Classification (NCBI taxonomy): domain Eukaryota; kingdom Metazoa; phylum Arthropoda; class Insecta; order Coleoptera; family Chrysomelidae; genus Lochmaea; species Lochmaea capreae. Next base: position 10,274,489 of record OX421402.1, on the reverse strand, counting down.
AAAGTTTAATCTTTCCCATGTCGGTAATTTGATGTTTCTAAATCAACCCAAAGACAATAAAAATTCAATTATGTTCCTCTCTTTTGGGGATAATATTTCAGGGAAAAAAATGGGACAAGGAAAACTTTTTGTGCACTACCTCATTGAATTTATAACGGATAACTTTTTTCACTACTTACGAGGATGTATTGATATCTAGTTAGCCTAGACCAGTTCCATGCATAAACAAAATATTGCGTTACCATAGCAACGAACAATAACTTATTAGAAGTGTCAGTGTGAAGTTTGACGTCAAAAAAGTAAACCAGAGTTACGCAATAAATTAAAAGAAAAAAGCTGTCCACCGAAATTGTGTAAATCGAAAAATTGGAGTATCGAGCCATCATCAAGTACCTGTATTTAAAAGGGTTAAGAGGTAAGCAGATTTACGAAGATATGCTTAATACACTTAGTGATCAATGTCCTTCGTATGCGACCGTGAAAAATTGGACAGCAAGCTTCAAAAGAGGTAAATTCTCCATTGAAGATGACCGATCGGGAAGGCCAGTTTCTGTGTCAGTCCCCAAAAATATCGATGCAGTTCATGACATGATTTTATCAGAACGTCGAATTGGGCTAAAATGGATATCTGAAGCACTGAATATTTCATACGGACGCGTTCATCATATAGTTCAAGTCAATTTGGACATGAGAAAAATTGCTGCAAAATAGATCCCCAAATATTTGAATGCTGACCAAAAGCGTACAGGGGTAGAAGCATCGCGTTCGATCTGTGCTCGATTTGAAAGCGATGTAGACTTCTTAAACCAAATTATTACTATGGATGAGACTTGGGTACATTTCTACGATCCAGAAACAAAGCAACAATCGATGGAATGGCGACACTCTGGTTCTCCAAGACCTAAGAAGTTTCGTGTACAAAAATCTGCTGGAAAAGTTCTTGCTTCAGTTTTTTGGGATTGCCATGGAGTAATCATGATTGATTTTTTGGATAAGGGTAGAACAATAACTGGAGATCACTATTCGACATTACTGACCACTCTACGGGAAAAAATTAAAGAGAAAAGACGCGGAAAGCTATCCAAAGGTGTTTTGTTTTTGCAGGACAACGCCCCTGCACACAAATCTCATGTTGCCAAGCAAAAAACTCTTGATTTAAGGTTGGAATTACTAGAACACCCCCCTCATTCACCAGATTTGGCTCCGATCGACTATCATCTCTTTGCTCAACTGAAAAAAAGTTTCAGAGTTCGTAAATTTTCTTCCAACGAGGAGGTAATAAAAGCTGTGGAGGTCTGGTTTGCAGAGCAAGCAGAAACATTTTTTTTGAAAGGTCTAGAGACGTTGCAGGTTCGTTGTAATAAATGTATCCAATTAAGAGAAGAATGTGTTGGGTAATAAAATATTTTGACATTGAAATTTTGTTTGGTTCTATAGTAGGCTAAGAATTTTTCAATATATCCTCGTATATTCAAGAATATTCCGTCGAAAATGGGAAGCGTGATTAACGCAATATGATTCATACTTTTCATAGTGTTTAAATACTTACAAACAGCTAAACGTGATAAAGTTAAAGAAAAAAATTTTAACAAACACGAATCTCAAACTTGGCAAAAAAAAGTTGATGCCTCATTTTACACCCTCTAACACGATAATAAAGAAAAGATTCCCAAAATTAAGCTTCGTTTTAGTGCTATAAATCTAATTTAAAAAACAGTGAAGGCTTTCTACTTTTATTTATTCGTGGAGTGCCTATTACCGATGATACCTTTTCGCATTGTCATGTTTTGCAAGATTTTTGAGATCGCTTGACGATTTTTCTTGCAAAAAGGTGTTTCGGTTGTTTTTTTAGACTTGAGTGACATGAAAACAAAAATTATTCCGTACTCTCGCATAAAATTTACTGTTGAATGTATTTTATCACTTTGCTACTTGCTTTAAAATTAAGGTTGAGAAATAATCCAAAAAGCGAAAGCTGTATTTTTACTATCCGTTGTGTGTATGTCTCAATAAATTATAGGTATGTGAAGAATGCAATCTGGGTGTCATGGATAAAGTTGAGTTTCCCAGAGAACATAATTTCTTTTATAAACAAACAATTAATTCAGAATAAATTCAGTGAATTTTTTATTTTAAAAAAAGGTTTTCTAAAACGCTCATCTTTAATATATTCAGTTTCAGATATTTTTTATATTAAAATTAGTAGTTGCGTTCAACAGTTTTTAAAGTAAAATCGTACTGTTGCTAAAGGCCGCTTGACATGGTGCAATTTCTTACAAGTTCATTATATTGCAAATGATGAATCTTGCATGCTGTTTGACATCATGCAATTCCTTTCATTGCAACACTTCTGCCAACCCAACCAATAGTAGAAAGAAAAAAGTGTGTAAAAAACTCTTTCTTTCTTTCTCTTATCCTTATGCCTTTTCAGGCGTCGGATTGGAGTTCTTCCTGAACCCATTTTTTCCATTTTTTTCTGTCCCTGGCCAATGCCTTCATCTCGCCTAAAGTTTTTTCTTTGTTCTTTCCAATTTCTTCAATCTGGTCTATCCATTTCCTCCTGGGTCTTCCTCTTTGTCTTTTTCTTGATATTCCCATTCCCAAAACTTTTCTCGCAATTCTATCTTGTTTCATTCTCACCAGTTTAATTTTTTCTTTTTAATCTTTAATATTATTGGATCTTGATTTGTTATGCTTTTGATTTCTTCGTTCCTTACTTTGTCCCATTTCGTTTTACCTGCTATTTTCCTTAAATGTTTCATTTCCATTGCCTTTATTTTTGTTTCCTGCTTTTTCTGCAGTACCCAGTTCTCACTAGCATAAGTAATAGTTGATACTGTAATTTTGTTAACTCAAAAAAATATTTATTGAAACAATATATTGATATATAAAGTTTATTATTATTTAATATGAAGATAGCGAAAGTAAAAGAAGCTCAGGGAAAAATTTAGTGAAACACTGTCAATCATCAAATCACAAATGACAAAACATCAGTCACCACAATCAGCTGATAGAATCATTAGATTGAAAATAGTTAGTTGGTTGGTAACACAAAAGCAATAGAAATCGCACCAAACCGATAAAATTGTAATTGCAGAAGGTAATCAACTTTAATCAGCTTTCGATCAAGAAATCTTGCGTCTTGCATTGCATTGCACGCTGTATTACACCATGTCAAGCGGTCTTAAGGAAACACGATTTAGCAAAATCTTTACTACTTAGACGAAAGCAATCCCGGTAGCATAACACTCCCTGCCGATGCCAATATAACAGCTCAACACTTTTACGTTTTCAGCGCCTCTTTCTGTGTTTCTGTAATTCTGGCTTTACTCAGACATAAACACTTCTTTACTGGTATTGCTATTACACTTTTACCATTAACTTTTCTATGCGCTTAGCTCCGTGTTCATGAATAATTTTAACTTGACCAACCGTTAAAAAAGTTTTTACGTCTAACAGTCGAATCGTGTCTAACATAACCGATGCAATGGCTGGCTTAACAGACATAACGGAAACAAATATGTGGAACATCTAATAGGAATAATTTATTCGACAGAGTTTCCCAGAAAATGTTCCACATCCAATGCTTTTATACACATACACAGTAAATAAACTGTTTGTACAGCATTCTGAAACGTTTGTAAATAAGTGGTGTAGACTCATATACACGTAACCGAAATGTTTTCATAAAAATATAATCACTAGACAAAATGTGGAGAAGTAGTTATGGTTGATGTACCTACTCATACTCATACATGAATATCAGCGAGTTGGAATTACGGACGAGGAAATAACTGGATAGGCATAGGAAACCGCAAAATTAAAATTAACATAATTAAAATGGGAGTTCTCCTTTAGGATGGATTATCAAAAGTGCCACAAAAATTTAATGTTCACCTCCAGTGTAAACACTAAAAAAATATTAAACAAAAATGTCACAATAATATTCGCCAGTGAATATTCTACTTTTCAAAGTTATAGTTGTGAATTACACCTCGTGTATCCCAAAAAACCAATAGGGTGACCTTTGAGTTAGTCCCGGGGCTCAAGGATATTAAACGGCAGATAGCCTAACAAAGCAAGGGCTGAAACTGCATGCACTGGTCCTGAACCAGCATTTGGGATATCAAAAACTGCAGCATGGGGGCGTACATCTTGGTAGATTTAAACAAAACATCAAACGTACTCGAGCCACATGCCAAAGCAGGAACACATCAGGCTTCTTGTCAAAAAACCCTCGTAGTCACACATGTATACAATTGGTATATAGGTATGTACATATCTCTTCGCTGTATATAGAAGAGGAGGAAACAGCCTCACACATTAATTATCTTCGAATATTAAGCCTCATTGTAGATATGAACTCCTAGAACTAGAGGCCCAAGAAATTTCTTTAGGAAGGATCTAGTGAAATACTGTGACCATTACCTTGTTGTCCAACAGACCCACCTTCTTTGGTGCATGATTATCCGACGAAACCCGTTGACTTCTTTGTTTATTGATCTGTGGATTGTTGTGATAAATCCATGTCCACACGTAATTGCAGCATCTATTGCTCGGATAGATTTTTTATGTTTAAATATTTATGTAGTATGTTACGTATTTCATTACAGCCTCTCCGTGGCTTTGGTGATGGCCTAATCAGAACACGATATTCACTTTTTCCAATGTTCGATAAGATTCACGAGGCTGTCTGCTTCCAATAGTAGTGAAACAGAAGCACAATCACAGTTTACTGGAAATTTGACAGTATTATATCAATACACGTTAGATGACGGGAGTAGTGTTGTAATTCAAGTTTCTGTGCGAGATACTGAATTATCAAACTACCCTCGTATCTTATATATATGGTGAGCTAGAAGGTCTTTTTGGCCGGATTTACTCAAAATAAATCACTCATGCCTATAAGGGACCTCCGCTCCTTCGTTGCTACAGTGCCTTCAGACCTCCAAATCCGGCCCTGCACATACTGGTGGTGGATCCTTGGAGATCAGATGTCCGTGGGCAAGCCCAGTCTATTTCTTGTTAGGGTTAATTGAGAGAAACGACTAGAAAGACTGTTATTCGATGTTGCATAATTAGGTTTAACTTCTTTTAATTTTGAAGACTTCTGCTTCCAATCTTACGTTCTTTGATACGCCACTGTAAATTATAGCTAACACAAAATTTGAAAGTTATATCTCCTACACTATGATGTAATCCTCCTATGTCAAAAATTCCAGTTTCACTAGTCACTGCAACATAATATGTTTCACATACTTATTATGTTTTTTTATATTAAACAGCCGCTATTTTCAATAATATCGTGGTAAAAGAATAATAATTTCACTACCAACCGTATTTTTTCCGAACTACTTTGTATCCACTGTACATTTTATAGATCACTTTGAAATAATGCTTTCTGTCAATGGAATATCATTCAGCTTTGATCAATTATCAAACGGCCGCTAAAGCACTTTGTGAAAGCAAGTGTTAAACCAGATAAAATCCATTTGCAACTAGACACGACCGAAGGGACCCCAGTTGACCCAGTTAAATTACAAAATTCATAATTATAGCATTGACAGCGTAAATTAATAACTGATAGGAGCGTAAGTCGCACACAAGTACTGATACAGGTCAGCTCAAAAGTTTTTATTTTTATCTATATCTTCATTATCACTTATTAGTTTGTATTGTATGTCTTAGACCCCCTTCTTTTATTTAGCTCCATAGCAAAGTCTCAGATACATGTAGTTCCTATTCCTTGAAGGGATTTTAAAATATACGCAGGCTTCCGCTTAGTCAAATCTACGACTTCTATCCAGTAGTCTTCCAGGTGTTGTGCCCTGGGATTCTGTAGTGCCATGCATTCCGCAAGTATGTGGATGGAGGTATATTATTCCATTTCACAGAATTTATATCGTTCTTTCTCACTAGTGTGAGCTATTTGAGATGCTCATTTAAGCGGCAATAGCTTACGCATTCTTTTGATCTCACTTGGTCGTAGTTTTTCAGAACTATCTTTGATTGTCTTCTGTATGTTCCTTGTAGTGTATTTATTATAGCTTGGGAAACAGCCCAAGTGTCTTTCAAACGGAAATTCACGCCATAAGAAAGTGTGCCCAGTTCAATATTGATAAAGGATATAGAAGGCAAAGGATTATCATAATGTCGGATAGTCAAGCAGCCATTAAAGCAGTGAGCTCTCGTGTAATCAGTTCCAAAGTGGGAATGCCTAGGCAAACTCAATGAAATAGGCGAGAACAATATAGTCACCTTACTGTGGATTCCAGGACACACTTGAATAGCAGAAAATGAAATAGCGGATGAACTAACAAAGAGGAGGACTGAAACACCCTTTTTGGGTGCCGAAACCCTTTTGCAGAATCAGCTCCAAGGTAACGCCGAAAAAAAGAGAAATGTGACCGTTGGAAAGATCTAGTAGGTCTTAGACAATCAAAGATTCTTCTGGGTGACTACAACCTGTTGAGATCAAATGAATGCATAAGTCAAAGTAAAACTGCCCTAGAGTTTTAACAGGGATCCTAACGGGAGATTGTTGCCTGAATGGGCACCTGAAATAGCTCAAAATAGAGGAGGAAGAAGAATGTAGATTCTGTGGCATAGAAGAAGAAACCTCTATCCACGTACACACATGCACAGCAATTCAGAATCCTAGGGCACAGCACCTAGGAGATTATTGGATAGAAGAGGGACATTTACCTAAGTTGAAGCCTGCAGATATCCTAAAATTCTTCAGGGAAATAGGACTAAAGGAACTACTAGTCTCGAGACGTTCCTCAGGAACTAAGTAGAAGTGAGGGGTACAATAGATCTTTTAGGTCTCAGTGAATGTCACTCCAATATACATACATATATACATACAATGTCAGTAGATTCCACAAAGTATGGGTCCAAACAGTAAATTCGAATAAATAGATTTTATTTTTTACTTTCTTTGAAAAATATTCATATTGGTGTATTCAAGAAAAGATGATGGAGTGAGAAGTTGATAATAACTAAATTATGCGGTACTAATCTTAAATACTAAGAATATGCATGAGATTTTTTTTCCAAAATTGTAAATATTAATTTTTAATCTTGGAAATTACTTGTTTTTTCCAATATACCATAGGGAATTAATATTAATTGCATTTGGAAGATTAATGCTATTAACAGAATAGAACAGATCGATAAATTACATAATCGACTTAGAGATTGGACCTAACGAAGTCTACAATTTGATGATTAAGTCTCATTTTATTCGTTGCAATCAACTGCTAGGTTTTCAATTTGTACAAATGTCCACTGTCACCCTCTTTAATTAGCAGAAATGTTATTCTAACATTCTAATTCGGAATTCTAAGGTATATTTAGTTGAATAGCAATACAGGTGAGAAATAGACGGTTATTATCTCACTGGAATTCTGATAAACTCAAAAACACAATCAGTAGAATTTATTTTAAAACACATTTTAAACTATTTCCTATTGTATAAACTGTACTGTTTAACAGGAATATACAATCACAATCTTCTTAATACTATAAAAAGTAGTCCTGGATAACCATTAACATAAGTTGTTTATTTATAATGTTTAGTCCTTAAAACTGACAATCTTTACATCATCCACGTTTTTCTTGTTGTAAAATTGGTTATGGTTTGATTTAAAATTAAATCCAATACTTCACTCCTACATAGGGAAGTTTGAAACTATTAGAAGGATAAAGCACTTCCATCTACCATCAAGAGATATGGATAAGTTAACAGCTGATTCAATACTGGGGTTTTGCTTTTGACACAGCTTTGTGTTTGCTAAATGTGTATAGAATGGCGCTTGAAATTCAACCCTGTTTCGATCACGATTCTACCATTTGCATGTAAATTATATTTTGATACAGCTTTATGCCCTTTTTACGACCCCTAATGCTCATCTTACATTTCAATTTAACCGAAATATAAAATTTAAAACGTCGTTGTGGTATAATCGTTATGTGTTCTGTAGCGATATATAGAAAATAGTAATTTTCAACTTTTCACAAGGAAAGGACTTCCCATTCATAATATGAATGGGTGTTGGTAATTTGCTTCCCGTCAGATATTAGATTAGATATCAATTTAAGAAGCCTGCCAATAACATGTAATTTGGTTCCCAGTCTCAAAGGTCATTGGTAATTTTGTTCCCGGACATTGCTGTATTAGAAGCACTACCTGAGTGTAGTCCCTGTTTATTTTACCATAGTTTATTGCAAAGTAATTATCTATGTAGGTACTTCATCTGTGACGTTTAGTTTTGTTTTGAATTGTGCTTGCTCATTCACTTTTCTTTAAGGTTGTGTTGAATTCGCCCATAAATCCCGAAATAATTTTGAGTGGACGAGACAACCAGTTATTAATTATTAATAACTATAAACATTGTTTTCAAAAGGTCCTGAAAAGTGGTGAAAGGCGATGTACAAACAGAAAGTGCAAATCATTTGATCCTACTTTGTTATTACCGATCCATGTTTCTTTCTATATTTTAGTTAATATGTTTTGTATAAACTTGATGTTGTAAATACTACTAATAAAGACCAGGTAAACTGAAAATGTTGAGAATCAAATTATATGTAGCCATCTGGGTATTGATTCATGACTAACCGGGCTGGTAATATATATTTAAATGGGATTTTGACTGTATTCAAATAAAAAACATCATCAGGCACTGTCAAAAGGCTTCGGTTGAGATTTATAGTATGATTTTTTTGAAATTCACTTGTGCTTCGTCTTGGAAAACTATTAAGACTTTGAATTTGTGTTTTACAATACAATTATTACGAAAAAAATTTACGGCTCCATCAGTTTACTAGTGTTTGGAACATATGAAGTCATACAGCGGCTATGTGACAGGCATAACATGATTTTTACTGCTTAAGTCAAAAAAAAAAAAAGATACCCCTACCAAGAAATGTGCTTATGTGCTTCTAAGAGCCACTCTACTACTTTTTCAGATCTACTTTGTGTGCCTTCCTGTTATTCTAGTTTCTTGTCTAGACCTGTCATTATTATACTTCGAATTCCAAACCTCAGGTCCTCCATATATTGGGAAGGTTGTGGTTTTTTCTCCCTCATATTCAAAACCTCTGCCTAGACATGCCTTCGCAGTAGCACAGTATGTGTGCTGAGGTTTCCTTCTTGGCAAAACCTGCATATAGTTGTGCCTGCCAATCCGATGAATGAATGTAGGTGAATTTTGGCGAGGGTTCTTTGATGAACTCTTTGGACTGCCTCATTTCTGGCGCCTTGTTCCATAATTCTCGAGACTGTTTTTTTATCCAAGTACTACTGTTTTTTTTGCTAGTGAGTCTGCATCTTCATTGCCCTTGTGATCTGAGTGGTTTGGTGCCCCAGGTCTTGTATTATCTTCAATCAGTCCCAAACGAGTTTGGAATTTATCTGCATGGAACTGATTGCTTTTATAGCCGCTTGGCTGTTGGAGAATATGGCAAAATACTGTTTTGCTCAACTTATTACCTTAAAAACTATCTGAAGGACCCTTTTGCAGTATCAGCCCCAATGTAATATTGGAAGAAATAGGTAAAGCCGAAGAAAAGAGAAGATCTGACCATTGGAAAGATCTAGTAGGGCTTAGACAATCAAATATTCTGATGGGTGACTAAAACCCGTTGACATCAAATGAATGCATAAGTCAAAGTAAAACTGCACTAAGGGTTTTAACAGGGATCCTAACGGGACATTGCCGCCTGAACGGGCACCTGAAAAAGCTCAAAATAGTGGAGGTAAAAGAATGTAGATTCTGTGGCTTGGAAGAAGAAACCTCCATCCACATACTTGCGAATTGCATCAGAATCCTAGGGCACAGCACCTAGGAGATTATTGTATAGAAGAGGGGCATTTACCTAAGTTGAAGCCTGCAGATATCCTAAAATTCCTCAGGGAAATAGGACTAAAGGAGCTACTAGTCTCTGAGACGTTCCGCAGGAACTAAGTAGAAGTAAGGGGGTACAATAGATCTTTTAGGTCTCAGTGAATGTCACCCCTTCATACATACATACATTCAAACACAGTGAGACTTTTGCCTTTGGCTTGACTGTACACCGAGAGAAACAGGCCAAGTAAACTGGTTTACTTGGAGAAATTCTCGCTAATCATAATCAAACTTATAGAATTACCCCAATTTTTCTGAAGACTTTTCTCTTAAATAAACATTTCGTAAGCTAGCAGTTTAATTCGCGCAATTAAAATTTGTTTCTGAAATTATTTTAATTATGATAAGTATAACAATTACCTGACACTAGCTAAGTGCGTAAACTACAATTGAAGGGTTTAATCAATTGTAACGGCTATTTTGCATTTCGCACAAGATCGGCCCTACTCGTCACTACATCGTGGAGACTTATAAGGGTGTTGCCCGTTTGGCGCGTTATATTAGTTAGTTAATTAGTTGGAGCCATACAGATAAATACGCAGATTGAAACTTCATCCATACTAAAACATTTGTGTAATGAAAGTTCTCAATTAACACTAACATAGTTATATTACTGTTAATAATCTATTTTATTTAATAATCATTATTAACTAGCAGGTTTAATCACTATTACCAACCAGTTTCAGTGCTATTAACGGGTTTAATTGTGGTAAGTGAAATAGTTAATACTCTCAAACATTTTGTTTTCTACGGTTAATTGATTTTTGGTCATTAGCGGTTACTGTTTTCAATTGGTTATTAAAGTGTTTTAATTATCCTAAGTTGACGGACCTTGATAACGATCATTAAAGCCCTTTTTATTGTCGTAATTAAACATTTGTTGTGTTCTAATACGTATTTACCTACAACTAAATTCTTAATATTGCTGAATATACTTTTTCCTCAGTGTATATATATATTCCTGCTTTATATCTTCCTCGGTATTAAATAAACAAAATATTGCGCGTGTAGCATTGCCCACGTGATAGAAGTGAAACTTATGTTCATACATAAAAACTACCATCAGAAATCTTCAATGAATTGAAATTAATTAAATTCCCATTGATCGATTCTATTATAAAACAATATGATTAAATAAAGTTTACCTCCGTATGAATACGAATGCAGCATATTTCTAACTGAATAAATTTTCTAAAAAGAAAAAAAATAACTGTGGTTAGATTCGAACTAACAACTGCCATGTAAGTTTATGTGATAAGATAGCAAACAAGGCCAGCAAAATACATACGTCATTTTTCTGTTTTCTCTCATTTACCGAAATGTGTCTAAACGTGACACTCCCAGTTCTAGTGCACTTATCGATTATAAAAAGATTGCCTAAAATGTTTCACATAATACACCCAATAATAATGAATATTTGCAATTTGTCCAAAAATAGTCAACATCAACGTATGTTTAACATTTTTTTCTTTTTTAAAGGAGCCGTCCGTTCGCTACCACCTCCGCCTCTTGTGCTTATTGTGGATTCTCCTAATGTTCTGACTACAGCCTATTCAGCCAATCCCTTCCCTGTATTAGCTCATACAGGTTCTTTACTGGTTGGTAGTAGAAGTCTTCTGGAGTCATTTGGGGTCTTCCATATAGTTTTTGCCTCCTGTGGTCCAGCGTCTCACAGTTGCATAATATGTGCAGAGCTGATTCGGTGTCCTTTTTGCATCTTCTGCATGTAAGGTCTCCGTTATGCAGGTGCTCCTGCAAGTGTCCCGTAAGAAGCCCCGTTATGGTGCGTAGTTTGTTCCTGCTCATAGAGAGCAGTTCTTTCGCTACTTTTTCTGATGGTTCTTTTATACATTTCGTCCCATGTGTTTGCCTGGGCGTATTCTTCCAGTGTTTTTTGTGTTGTTCTTTTACCCACTCTTTTAACCATGACCTTGCCACCTGTGGATGCCCACAGATGGTTCTGGTCCGTTCATCAGTGTTGACGATCCTGCTCTTGCAAGTTCGTCAGCTTTTTCATTGCCAGCGATTCCTTTGTGACCTGGGACCCACTCCAGTGTTACACTGTTCCGAGTCGCATTCCCATACCAGCCGAGATGTTACATTAGAGTTCTGAAGTGCTTTAAGGGCAGCTTGACTGTCACTGTAGATCCTGATCTGCCTGTTGTTGTAGACTCTCTTGTTATTTGCACTTGCACATGCAAGTATTGCATAGACCTCTGCTTGAAATACCGAGGCATATTTACCAAGCGAGACGATTCCTTCATATTTGTTCGACTTGCTGTATATACCCGCTCCGGTGCCGAGCTCATTCCTTGTTCCGTCTGTATACCAGATCAGTTCATTCGCTCTGCTGAGTGGTAATGCGTCCTCTTCCTCAAGCTCCTTTCGATCTTTGATGACAATCTCGAAGTTCTTGCGTAAGATATATCTGGCGGTCATGTGGTCTGTTGGCATTTTAAAGATGTCGTCATCCACGTGCCTTATTTCTGTGTGTCCTCTCCCATGTGCCACGTCATGGTCTGATGCTTTTTTCCAGTCGGGTTAGAGCTGCCCTTGCTTCGCACATTATGACACAATGTAGCGGAGGAAGGTCTAGCATTGTTTCCAGCGCCGCTGTAGGAGTAGTCTTTATTGCCCCTGTAATGCCTATGAATGCAAGTATTTGGACCTTGCTTAGTTTTAGCATCGCAGAGGTTTGTCTAATCTTTGGCCACCAGACCAGAGATGCATATGTTATCCTGGGGATGACAACCATTTTGTACAACCAGTGTACCATGCTTGGTCTAAGTCCCCATTTAGTGCCGTAAGTGCGTCTGGCAACCATGAAGGTTTCCTCTACCTTCTTGATCACGTGCTGAATGTGTCGGTTCCAAGTTAAACATGGGTCTAGGATAACCCCAAGATATTTTACCCCACCCGACAATTGTATTGGTTCACCTTCAAGCGTCAGAGGGTCAAGTCCTTCCCTTTTCCTTCTTCTGGTGAACGCAATTATCTGTGTTTTTGAGGAACTTATGCGTAGCCCTTCTTTCACAGTCCAGCCTGTTACTACATTTAAAGCCATCTGGAGTCTGTCTCTGGTTGTACTGTTGTATTTACCTTGGGATATCATTACCAGGTCGTCTGCATATCCTATGGTGTTAAATCCTTCTCTGTGTAGGGTTCTGATGAGCCCGTCCATGACCAGGTTCCACAGCAGCGGGGACAGTACTCCCCCCTGTGGACAACCCCTGGTTGCACGTACGGCCATTGCCCCCCCATAAGAGTTGTTTCTATTAGCCTACTTCTGAGCATGCAGTCTATCCACCTACAGCTCGTGGCATCGATCCCAATTTTCCTCGCTGCCTTGGCTATGGATTCGTAGGAGGTGTTGTCAAAAGCTCCTTCTATATCTAGAAAGGATGCGAGCAGCACCTCTTTGTTTTCCAGCACGTATTCAAATTACAAAAAATTATAATGAATTCTAAATTTGAGGACGAACATCAAAACTAATGTTATATTATAGTGCCGTGGTAGTAATAAGAGTTGCTTATGTGTCTATGTGGTAAATACAACGCATTCATCTGTTAATTGGAAATGTCCCACAAACAGTATAATCAATTTAAATCAGTTTGAAGGTATATGTACCTTAACTTAACATGTCAGTTAATTAAATATAATGTTCATTTTACATTAAAAAACTATAACTGATTTAAAATTGTTGTAAATAATAAAAAACATTTGCAACTTTTATTTTGATTAATAATTTCAGTTATTAGTTTCTGTGTTTATAATTAATTTCAATATCTGAATAGTACCCTTATGAAAAACTGGCGAATTACAAAAGCAAAAAATATTCTTATAAGAAATCTTAGAGCGAAATCAAAGCTAACTCAATCCGCTTAAAAGTGATTAATATCCAACGAAGGCTTGTTTGATGTTTCGTTAGTCAGTTTCAACGTGTCAGTCAAAGAAATGTTTTTATTACCATTCTGAGCCCAAAATCCTGAGGCGCTAGTTTAGGTATCCGTCTATTCGTCAGATAAAAGAAGTAATCTTGTGCTTGAAGTCTGGCAAAAAATATCTCCCTGTAATTTGATTGGATGGATGGGTAGCTCTCCTCTACCTCGTATTATAACCATTTATCATGAAGTTAAGCGAATTTTTACTTAATCATATCAGCCAACATCTGATTAAACACGTTTCATTTCAATCAATAAAGAAATGAAAAAAATATTAAAAGTTTAATTAGAAATGAAGAAATTTTAAAATGAAAATTTTTCATGAAATTATGTCATTTTTATTAAATGGGGGTAGATATATTATTTCCGAAATGTGTAATGGACATGAAAAAAGAGATATGTACTGCGGGAATCAAAGGAAAATTTCGAATAATTGGTAATGAGTACGAGTACAACAGCCCGAAGCAGAATCCAATAAAGGATTTACACAGGCACTGAGGCGACAATAAGAAAAATTAATTAAATAGTGTTGTGAAGACGGGTAGGAACTTTAAATAGAATTTTCTTTTTTGAAAAATATGGACATTTCCGTGAATGTCTTCAAATTATTTCAAACAAGGAGTCTCAAAACGTTTTATATTGCATTTAAATCTAAATTAAATTGTTTATGATACGGCACTGGTTATCGAACGTATTACAAACAGTTTGCAGCTATAAAATGGGTCCAACACTTTCAGTCGAAGTTGAAGTAGTCGATCGTGACTCCTTTTACTCTATTTCTTCGTATGATCCATAAATGTTTCTGCTTTGGAAAAGATATCAATAATTTTATAACTAGATGATTTTATAAACTTTTTCTTCGCAGTTACTCTTAAGTATCAATATTTGTGAATTTGAAGACAATACCAATATTATTTTATAGAATGATTATAAAGATAAATGGATGAGGAACTCAGATTAATACATTAAAAAGATACATTTGTTTACATTTAAAAGTGAACCCAACATTACATCACATTCTAAGGTAACTTGCCGACCCTTTGCCAGATGTCTTACTTTTCCTTTGAATTTTGCAACGACTGAATTATAGGACACGATAGAAACGTACAAAATAAAAATGTACTTTTAAGAAATTACATAAAAACGACTTTAAAATAATTATCCTAAGTAGTTTATGTAATAAAAATATTTTTTTGTTTGAAACTTTTGAGGTTTAAACGAAACAAATGCGTGTTAATAATTTTGTCTGTCTGAAATATGGCAACACCGAGAAAAGGGCGGAAACCATTTTACTATCAATTTTACCTGATTTTACTACGAAATTTCAACGTTCCTAGTTTATTGAAGCTCTTGTTTTCGCCTTTTCAACTGATATTTGTGTGTGTGCGTACAGATATAATTAAAAACAATATTTTTTTATGAAAATCATGGTTCGTCAGTGCCAAATTTGCAAAAAAAAAATAGTCGGAATTTTCCACTTTTCACCTGTAAGTAAATAGTTCTATTGGCCAGTGGAACTGTCCGACTAGTCCGACAGTTTCTCCCCACTCCTTGAAAGTAATTGATGAAAACATATGTATGGCGATAGAATGTTAGCCGCCTTTTCGGATAGTTTTATGAATGACTTGCGGACTCTATTTGTAGTATTACTCTAAGATGAGAAATATATTTCAAAGAGATTTGAAAATAATTTATACGGACCTGGGTTGTTTTCGTAGCAAATATCAGGATGCATTACTAAAGTTGTAAATTATTGTATAGGCCAAGCAATAGGTACATTTTTATGACAAAAATTTTAGTAGAAAACGGACAGTGCCATCATCTAAAAGACATTACGTAGTATGAACCTGATATATTTTTGACTCGTGTTCACTTAATTGTTATAAACATTTAAAACAAAAAATAACACGAAAGCTTATCAAGTAATAGTAAAATGATGTCAGAAGATGAATTGTAGAAAATAATCATTAATACGAGTACAACGCACTGGAAAATTCGACATTTTTTCAAAAATTCATATCTTCGTTGTTTTTCCAGTTATAGCGTTGAAACTTCGGAGAAAACAAACACTTTATGTTCGAGAAGAGCAGGTACCATAGGACAATTATTGCTTTTGTTGCAATTTCTTAATGCCATATTTTGAAGTAGGTCTGGATGCGTTATAGGTATTGAAAAGTATAGATGTAGAGCAGGAAAACGTATGTTTTCGATTTGTGATCAAAAGCTGCGAAGTAGGTCAAAAACGCTCGGGAATACGGCCGAAAATGACCGAGTGCTGGAAAATAACGGAGTAGAAGAATAGCGGTGATCGAGGAGAGGAATGCTATATAGATATACGATCGTGATGGCACGCGGCGTAACCAGTCATGTTCGGCGGTGTTCTTGGGCGTTTTTGACCAATTTCACATCATTTTATTACAAATCTAAAATATACTTTTCAATACCGTTTTCAAATTCAAAATCGGGGTATCTATAACGCATTAAAAAATTGCAACAAAAGTAGTTGCTCTTCGCGCATATAAAATGGATACATACAAAGGACTTATGGCGAATTCGACTGGCGGCACTAGCGGCACTGAAAGCACTCTCTCTTAGTGCTGTTTGTTCGACTGACAAAGTTTTGCACTAGTTTTGAAAATATTTATGTTCGTCTCGGACATGCACCAATTTAGTGCGGTCCTGGTGAGAGAATTCTGGCTGGCTTGCTGGTTTTTTAGCACTCACTGCAAAATTTTAGAACTGTGCTGCTAGTACAGTTCTAGAGGAACAATGCCAGTCGAATCGACGTCGGCTTAAGAACTGCACTGGGTGTGGTTCGCATTTCTTTAGTGCCGGTTTTGGTAATTCCACCGGATCCGAGTTGGAGCAGCTTTTACATGACGCGAATGGAACTGGGGCAGGCCGTGCACTCGTATCGGGTACCCCAGTCGAATTCGCCAATAGTCTCTACAAAGTTTCAACGCAATTTGAAAAACTACGAAGATATGAATTTTTGAAAAAATTACGAATTTTCATGCTATTCCGAATTTTCTTCGCTCTTCTGTATCTGTAGAGTAGGGAGGGTGAGTGTAGGCTCACAGCACTTAGGCCACATGTGACCCATTGTACATCCTCCCGAGGAGTTGTCTTCCTAGGTCATTGTCCATCCTGTCCTTCTCAGGAAGGTGGACAGGTCACTAGGAGACATCTCCTTTATATCGGCAGGTGTAGGCCAAGACTCACCGAACACACACTCTCTTATTGACGATAACTCCGGACACTCGCATAAGACATGCCTGACAGTTTCATCTTCCTGTTCACACATCCTGCATAGAGGTGTGTCCACTAGCCCCATAGTATGGAGGTGTTTCCCTAGTTGACAGTGACCAGTCAGAAATCCTACTGTTAAACGTAGGTTTCTCCTGGTCATCGCCAAATATTTCTTCGGCTCCAGCTTCCCAGGGTCGCCCAGGGTGATCCTGGCAAGACTGCATCCTTTGATTCCATCCCATCTCTTAAGGGATTGAGTATGGGTGTAGCGTTTGGCTAGTTCCGCAATTGTCGAAGTCGTTAGGCCGTAGGTGTCACTGGGTCCTAGAATTTTTAGTCCAGCGGCTTCCCTGGCTAAAGAATCAGCAATGCGATTTCCTTTACTCCTGTCGTGCCCTTTAACCCACCTCAGGATAATATTGTTATCTGCCGAGGCGTCAGCTAAATCTTGGTGGCACTCTAGTACTAGCCTCGATATAACACGTTGTCTGTTTAAGGCTAATAGGGCTTGTCTACTATCAGTGCAGATTATTATGTTTTTGCCAGAAATTCCTCTTCTGGTTAGTTCTTTTGTGGCAATTGAGATACCAGCCAGTTCTGTTTGAACTACGCTGGTATTGTTTCCCATTCCCCACTTCATCTTTAGGCTTAGTGCTCTTGAGTAAACTCCACATCCTGAGCCTTCTTTCATTTTTGAATCACTTCGCTGAAATTCTTCTTTTGACACCATTACAATTGCTTAATATTCTGTTATTAACAAAAAACTTAAAAAAGGAAGATTTTTTTGTTTTAAACGTTTATGACAATTTCGTGAACAACATTTGCAAGTCGAAAATATATCAGGTTGATCAGGACTTTTGTCATAAAAATGTACCTATCGCTTGGCCTAGTAGATTTTATAAATGTAATGGCTGCATCAGTTTTTGGTGAAATATATTCTGTTTATCATAATGGCATAAAAAGCCTGCCGTAAATTTGACAAAATAGTCATTACCCAATGTTTTTAAAACCATTGCGATAATCGCGGTATCAAGTACTTAAGTACATTATTTATGTAAAAATTACCGGAATTATACCACAACATATACCTATGCGTAGAGTAAATATCGCAACATAAAATAAATAAATGATAAATAGAATAAAACCATCTACAAGGAGATGAAAACATTTGATTTTGATTAATTAAAATATGTTTTTATAGAATTATTCATATCATTGGCCCAAATAAATAGTGAATTTAAAAAATGGACTAAAACACATATTTTGTCCTTCCTAATTTTCTCAAATTATCCTTTTCCAGAATGATCAATTTCCAATATTCTTTTCCAGAACTTCCAGTCTCGAACTCATAGAAGAATATTGACATGTGACAAAGTGACCAAAACTATTTTAAATATAAAATTGATATTGAAAAAAACATCAGACTAACGAGAAACACAAAAATGAGAGAAAGTTGTGAAAAATTTGTGCGCATTATCAAGCAGCCATTAAAGTTTTGAGTTCTTGTGTAATCAGTTCAAAAATGGTATGGGAACTCAATGAACTAAACAAGAATAATATAGTCACAGTGTTCCAGGATACATTGGAATAGAAAAAAAACCAAAATAGCAGGTGAGACAGACCGAGACATTTTTGGAGATCGGTACCAATATAATATTTGAAAAAATGGTGAAAACGTAAAAAAATAAAATAGAAAATATTTAGTAGAGCCAAGACAATCAAATATACACCTGGAAATTACGACCAGATGAGATCAAAAGAATGCATAAGAGTTTTTACAGTGTGTTCTAACAGGACACTGCCGCCTGGATGGACACCTCAAAAAGCACAAATTAGTGTAAAAGTAAGAAGATATTTTCTGTTGAATGGAAAAAGAAACTTTCATTCACACACTTGGGGAATGCACAGCAATTCAGAATCCTACGGGACAACGCCTAGGAGACTACTGGATATAAGAAGGGCACTTACCTGAAGTGAAGCCTGCGGA
Source organism: Lochmaea capreae (assembly GCA_949126875.1). Taxonomy (NCBI): domain Eukaryota; kingdom Metazoa; phylum Arthropoda; class Insecta; order Coleoptera; family Chrysomelidae; genus Lochmaea; species Lochmaea capreae. The sequence continues at coordinate 10,255,404 of OX421402.1, read as the reverse complement.
TATCCTAAAATACCTTCCAGAAATATAAACTATTGTTTCATGAGACTTTTCTCAGGGACATTAGATCCCATAGGTCTCAGTGAAGGTTCATTAACAAAAAACATAAGTGCGTGAAATTTAAAAAACAGTAATATTTTATTGGTACCTATAAGAAATTCCTGGCAATTTTGAATATGAAATATTATTCTGTTCATTTATATTGTATGAAATACCACTGATATAAAAAATAACAGCCGAAGCTTCGTAGACAATAACATATTATTGAAAATAGAAAACATCTGGTTAAGTTACAATATCTCACTTTGAAACTTTACGCTTATTCATATTTTAATTACTTTCTGTTTTTTAGTTACAGATCATTTTTATACGGTTTGTTACCTTTAACGATTTGTAACTTAACTTCAATTACCTTTCATCTATTTCAAGAAAATAAACTCCAAAGTGCTTGGAGCACTTTGGGTAAACATTAAAACTAATTAAAATTTAGTAACAACTCCGTAGTTTAAAATAATTAAAAACAAGTTCCTCATTTTTTTGTCCCATTACAGCCTAATAAAGTTATACCACAGTCGAAGTAATATCTTAAATAGAGAACAATTGTACAAAAATAGTTAAAAGCAACAACTTTCCAACAAAAATTAATTATGAAATTAAAAAAATCAAATTACGAAAATCCAACCCAGTAAACTCTGAAAGAGAGTTTCTTTAAATTCTCCATCGAAGACAAACCAGTTATTGTGATTCAAAACGTTTGTGCACATTCTTTTTCAAGTTAAAAATGTTGTTTTCATGTTCCTACATGTTTAGAATAGACTCGCGAAACCTCCGTGTTGAATTTTAATTACAGCAATTTTGGCAAAAGCCCTCTGGTTAAAAATTCTATCTAATTAATATTAAGGCTGAAGGAAAGAGAGAGAGAGAGATAAGGGAACACTCCTTGACGGTAAGTAATGTGAAAAGGATACCGTAATGGATACTGGAAATGGGAAGAACCATTACAAAAATGTTGGCAATAAGTCACCACTTCAATGTTAAATTTTCGCAACAGATTACTAGAGGAAAAGACGAACATAAATACGTCAAAATAAGTTAATAATTTTCACAGCATTTTCTAATAAATGTGTCTACAAAAGGAAGAAACAACAATGACATATATTTTCGGTATTTTAAATCGCAGCAACTTCTCAAGTAATTTATTGATCATAATTTCAAAGTTTATATTTCATGACAGACTACTACTATTTTATCTTTTATATACAATTCGCACGGTTCACTTTGCAACTATTTGCTTCACTTAAATGACAACCTAGCACGCAAAATGCAGTCGCGTTACCCATTACCCATAATGTGTGTTAAAATCCATACCATAACTTATCCAGATAAAGAGAAGGAAATGGAAAAACGTGGCTCTAAATATAGTAAGCAGAACAGTTTAATAATTAGGTTATTTATTAACCGCCCACGAATGAATCTGTTAATAAACATATTGAAATAAATTAAACATTATAGAAGATGAAAATATTATTTGTGAAACCGGTCGAGTAATATATATAAATGTTATATTTCTGTTGTGTAATTGGTTATTAATTGATTATATTCAATAAATGATTCCACGTAGTAAGGGTTGAAACAATTAATTTGTTAGGATGAAATATATTAACAAAAATACAAACCATGTCACTAATTACCGCAGAGATAGATGCAACTTGTTCATAAATAAAAAAAAATTATCGAATAACAAATATTAAAAATGAATCAGAGATATTTAAGACTACTTTTCGATATTTGTCCCTAATACCTAACTCAACATTTATTTAAAAAAAAGGAGAGCTGTTTTGTTAGTATTGTATATCAAATAAATAGTTGTAATAAAGAAGGTTATCAATTTCTCATGTAAGGAAATTATATACTACCCATAAATGTTATTTAACTAAACTATATAAAAAAAATTGTTTTATTGCTGTCCCCGCAATGGTATCATATTTATAGTTTAACAAAATTTAATATTGTATGCAAATTAATATTCCAAGCTGCATCAATTCACAATAAAGCTCTAAATAATTCATGAATTCACACGAAATTACAGGGAGAGAGGTGAAATTAAAACAGACTTCTAGAGTTAATTTACATTGCTGTGAAAGGAAACCAACTTTGGTTAAATTTAAACCGATTTACTTTTATAAATTCTAACTTCCGTCAAAATTAGTACTTAGGTGATCTTTGTAATTTTGCAGCATTTCACTACGCTTGTAAATAAATTTTTGACCTGAACAAGGAAAGTCTTCCTTGTGAAATTGGAAATAATATACTTAATCTGAATTAACAAAAGTGCATAATAAAATGTTCATTGAACACAATTCATGGTTTCATTGCGAAAGTATTTTCATCATTTTTCGAAGCAAAGCATCAGTAAGTACATAGAAACATGCTTAATGTATTATGGTGTTATATCGACCGAAAGGATAGTGGAATTTCCGGTCAAACCACAAACTCATCACTAAAATTAATCGCTTAAAGCTCAGCGGTGCCATTTACACAAAATACAGAGTGATCAAAATAATGAACGAAATAATTTTATATTAATTCAACGCTATGGCAACCAGATGTTATGTTGGTTTAAAATATTTTTTTATTATTATGAAAGATACCGTTCAACGGCGGATTAAAGTTTATTTTTGTAAAAACTCCGTCCGCAATTTGGTTTAGTTTTATTTTAAGGGGAAGGGTGAATGCGATGATTATATTTCCTTCCCTTTCTTCAAATACACAATGTAAGGATATCATTATATATAAATGATTACTTAATTACAGTTTCCTGTAACAATTGTCATATTTAAATAAAGCGTGTTATCAATTAATAGAAGTCACGATAATAGTATAATACTATTATAACGCCTTACAAATTTGAAAATTACTTTTCAAAGGGTAGACCGTTCACTAGATAGCAGCATCTACATCTACTTCTCGGGCTACATCAAAATTCTATATTGACAAAAAACCATCTCGGTTTTGTAGTTATTTACTTATTTACAGTTTCCTGTATCATTTGTCATATTGAAGTAAAGCTTGTTATCAATAGAAGTCAAAATAATAGTGTAAAACTATTGAAACGCTTTACAAATTAGAAAATTACTTTCCAAAGGATAGACCGTTCACTAGGAAGCAACATCTACTTCTCGGGCTATATGTCCCGTAGACAATGAATTACACTTCCAAGTTAAACGGGGTTGGTATATATGCAATATATAACTAACCATTCTGGTTTCTAATTAGACAATATCACTTGCAGACCGGTTTCGGCGTATTTGCGCCTCATCAGTACGAGGTAGATATCCGTCCAGAAGCTCTGAGAGCATAATCCTGTACTGAAGACTACGCTGAAATCACATTAATACATTAACCCCTGTGAAGGGAATGCTAAGAATGCGATAATAGCGACATCTCCACAACGGTCTACCCTTTGAAAAGTAATTTTCAAATTTTGACTTGTATATATGAATGTGCTTATAATTCCATTTACTTTCTTGGGTTTGTAAGTCTGACAGCAGCTGGAACTCGGGACTCGGACGGAATTCTTTATTCCGCCGTTAGACGGAATTTAGGTATGAAATGTCAGCCGTCCGCCGCTGGGGCACTCAGGACGGCGGCAAAGTAGGTGTGTAATTTAATGCTCCGCCGCGCTTGCGCAAGTTATAGCATTTTCGGCGGATTTTTGTATATTTTGTATAAACTTCCGCCTTAAGGCAGAATTCTAATTTTAAATTAATACTTTCGCCGGCGGACATCCAGTCACACTGTAGTTTTTTCGACTCCACATTCGTAAACGGATTGGTAGTGAGTTGCGAACCGGTCACAACTGACTCAAAAAGGTAAGGTCATTTTGATAGTTTTTCCCGATTATTGTGGTGTTGTACGTTCGAAGTTCTTGTCAGAAGATGAAACGTTGAAAAGGAAATATTATCTGAGCGATATGCGGTATTTGAAAGAGCAAATTCGTCGAAAAAGATCAAATTTGTGGAATGAATTCTTATGGATTTGGCACCACTATAACGCACCATCTGACCCGGCAAACGTTGTTCTGCCATATATCTGTAATCTATTGAATATTCTTGATGTTAATTAAAGAATAACGAATGTTTTCTAAATGTGTGGGGTTGGTATCTATGACATAAAGAGGAATGGAGCGATGAAGATAAAAAAACACCAACCATTTATTTTCTCAATGTAATTGAATTTCTCTAACGTAATGAACATATTCATTGTTTGATCTCTCAAAAGTTAAGCATAAAATAAAAAAGGTAATAGGTATATATTTTTTATTCTAAAGTATGAAAATGATATCAAGAAAATCAATCTTAATTTCGAAGAGCAATTGAGTGTTCGATATTTTTGTCAGTCCGTCTTTAACAAACACAAATAGGTTCGATGGTTTGCCCACGGGTTCAAAAACTCTGTTCTGTCGGATAATTTACAGCTTTGCTAGCATCGCAAGGCTTGAGCTAGTAGTTCACTCTGCGTATATGTGCTGGAAGTTCGATAAGATGGACGTCGCGCCATCTATGAATAACTTCGGTTTGAAATCCGAATAACGGTTTCATTGTTTGGACATTGTTCATTCAAAAATATTAAAATAGCAATTAAACAATAGGAGTTGGTGGTAGAATGGTGAAAATTCAGAGTTATATTAAGTATTTTATAATGTCGAATAATAAAAAAATTGAAATAAAAAGTTTTGTTGAAGAATTAAAAAAAAAAATTTTGGGGTGGACCACCCTTATCACTTAGGGGTATGAAAAATCGTTTACGACCGATTCTCAGACCAGAAAAGATTAAGTGAATCTTAAATACTACAGACAAAACATTATTCATTTAAGACCAAATAAATTCCGCAATTTTCCTAGCTTCAAAATTGCTGATCTTAAGGCATGCAAAAGTGAGTTCACATTTTCAATGCAAGGGATATTTTTATATTTAATTGTTGTGTAAATCGGACAATCAAACAGTATGTGCATGGAAAATAATTTCCTTTTCATGCGTATTACAAATAGATCGGGGTCAATAATGTATCCAATACCATTTAATGGAAGCTTAATTTTAAAATGGGTAGACATACTCAATTGAGTAAGAGTACGGGTAACCTGGATAGGTGATTTTAAAATCAGGTACGAGCTTGTTTCACTAGGGGTAGAAAGGAAGTATATAAATACATGAAAGAATAACGAGCCACAATACTGATATCTGAGTCATGTAAATGTGTATAATATTTGGAGAACAAATCTTTCCTCTATGATGTAAAATAAGGATGGTTCAAATTGTTGCATTTTATGGCCACAATCAATATCAACAAAGAACTTTTTCAACTGAACTAACCAGTTACACATCACATCTGTAGAGTTGACCAAACGCAACTTCCAGTCTCTAAACGGATTATAGCATCTAGAGTTTTGACAGGAACTAAAAGAACTCTTTTCAGGAAAACTCTTTCTAATATATCTATATCTAAATACCTGACTCCCCAAACAGAAATACAATTGAACATGACACTGAGAGCAAGTGACTCCAACAATTTTATTCTAGGTTGCCAAATATCAATTTCAGTTCCAGCCATTATCGGAAGGAGATAACCTATTGCCTGTTTACATTTGTTGACACTTAACTGGTTCATTTCATTAAAAAGACCCGATGAAGTGGAGACTACACCTAAATATGATTATTTATTGGTTGTAGTAATTAGTTGGTTATTAAAGTAACAATCAATAATTTCAATTCAAATGCATCATCGATTAAATTTTCCAGAAGATGCTGGTTTTCTTCTTTGTCGAGCTTATTCAACTCCCTGTATTTTGCATCAATTTTCTACACATAACAATATACTCAGTACTAGAATGGATATATGTAATTGGTACTAATGTTTTACAAGATAAAACAACGAAAAACTGCGAGTAATTTCAATCTTCGGCAATTAGTATTATCATGTACTTACACAATATAACTCCTGTTTAATGCGATTGAGGAATTTTAATCATTATAATCTTTCAACGGTGAAACAATTAAGAAAAACACTCCTTTTTAAATAGTGAAACTAATTATAAACCTAATATCCATATAATTTATAAGGTACAAACACCTGGGACTTCATACTTGCTTGAAACATAAATTCGTATCACTTGGGACACAAACTTCTAGTTAACTGGTAAATGATCGTTAGGCTAAAACTGAAATTAAAGGGCAATTAGAAGTAGTTTGAATCTGGATTGCTCTTTAATAAAATCCCCTCATTCAAATTAAAACCGGTAATGATATGTTGCAACTAAAGTGTAGATTGATTTTAACGAATGATTAATTTCAGACTTATTCTTAAATAACATTGATTACTTATAATGTTTTGGGGATCACTTAATCCGAAAAATTTGATGTGACCACCCACAGATTTTAAAGTATTTCTTCCTATTAATTTCCACTTAGTTCGATTTATTTCTAAATAAAGTTATTCTATCCTTTTGATTTTTTCATTAGTTGATGCTGATGGTAATTGATTGTGCTTTTCCTCAACAAGTGTTTGTTTTTCTGAAAAGTATTCTTTTTCGATAGATTGTGACAAAATCTCTGATAATGTTTTCAGGCGAATAAGTGTGGATAACTTGTGCCGAATAAAACCAATATTACAACTTTATTGACCATAAAAACTAAGATAAGAGGGTGTCAAGAATATTTTTCTATCTTAAACGTTTTCACATCACTAATCGATTATTTATGACAAATGTCGAATCCCTTTTCGAATATCGAATAAAAAGAAATGCCCAGACATACAGCAAAGTTGATAAATAAAATTGAGCTAAATTGTTTTCCGCAGTTGAAATATTACTTACACTTTGATAAGTTCCTGTAACTTTGATAAGTACAACAGTATAAAAATTGAACATGTTTTAAAAAAATCTCACAGATATCATTTATAACATAAAAGTTATCGAGACTTTACGAAAATCTATTTACAGGTTGGATGAAAAGTTTGTGCAATAGAATGAGAAACAAAAAAATTCTAATTAATTTCAATTCTTGTTTACATTTCTTGTTGCATTGGATGGTAGGATTTTTTCCTTTAATTTTAAATTGTTACAACATAAATTAACATTGAAATTGAAATATAAAAAAATTAGAAATCACATTCTTCTATTTGAACAAGGAAGTACTGTAGAACGTTGCAGAGGTTATTTCCCGCTCCCGAAATACTTTTATTTCTTGAGAATTAGTCTAGCTACAAAAATATTTATCATAGTTTAGTTGAATTAAATCTAATCTATGGTATTATTGATGTGTGGAGTAACTAAAACATACCTAAAATCACTTGAAACTATACAAAAGCGATTCTTGAAAGACAAGGAAAAAATTAGGAGCTCGGAATAATTCAGAAAACTATAGTTTTTACAGTAGGTCTTTACAGTTTGAAAGTGCGAGTAATTCTAATTCAATAAGTTACAAAAAGTAAATATATCTAAAAAAGTACGTGACTAAAATGATAATATATAAATAAAGAGGTGCCGATATCGGTTTGAAGAATTAAATAATAAATTTGACGTACTGCTGAGGTTGAAAGTTGGATAATGTAACACTTTTCCATTAATAAAAAAAGTGGCCTCATCGCAAAACATAACATTACTTAAAAAATTTGGATCGTTTTTCGGTATTTTTTTTTTTGGAAATAAAACCACAATCTTTTTTATCATATTTTTACTTCAACATTTCGGCAGCGCTCCAGCTCCTGGTTCCAGATTAATTAAATTTTTAAAATTTTTGTCCCTACGTGACAACACAAATTCGACAACAAGATAATCAATAATATTTTGAAGTTTAAGACTGCAAAAAATGGTTGTCGAATTTTTTAAGGTACATTCATAGTGTAAGAATCCTTTTTTTAGTATATCTATCAAACTTAATATTTTTAAAATGTGGATAAAAAAAATATATATATTCAGCATTCCATATCACGAAATAATCACCAGAACAAAATACACATAGTATATTTTTAAAGTAACACCGTTAAGATAACTATAATATCTAAATTTCTGAGAAGTGAGTCCTTCCAGGGGCAATTGAATAAGTCAGTTGCTTTCTACACTTAAAAAAGGTTGATGGATTGTATACAAAGTTATCTATCAATTTGAGGGTGCTATGCCATAAATATATTTAGAAAACTTGTAACTGTAACAAAAGTGAAATATAAAGGTGCCCTTAGCTAGGGTAAAGTATAAACATATGTTCTAAGATAAAATATCGTCTTTCGGAGACAGTTATTGTAAGCGACTTTTGTGTTAATATTGAGTATTCTTAATTGTGGCTTAAAAGATTTTTAGACTCAGTCTTGATTTAGTTGTCACCAAGAAAACATCGGTTTTCCTAAAAGGAAAGTTATATACCTACCGGTTTAAAGATAAACTCTGTGTGTTCGTGTGTGTGTTCTGGAGGATTTCAGTGTTCGGAATAGTCTTGGAAATAAGGTGAGTTTACTTAAGAGCTATTCAATTTTACCTACTTGCTTTTATATATTTCCATTTTATGTTCTGAGTATTTTATTAGTTTAAATTAATGAAGATAGAAATCACAATAACGTTAAATAATTAAAGTGCTTAAGTCTGTAATTCTCAAACTCATGGTTTGCGCTATTGCGGAGTGCTTGAGCCGCTTAGCGTGTATTGTGAATAATATACAAAAAGTGAAAAGGAGACGAACTACGTGGGTTCATCCTATATTAGAATTAAGGGAAATTAAAAACCTTTAACTTACCTACTTCACCAAGATTTACTACAATATCGTTGACACTAATATTACAATTAATGAAAAGTTATTATCAGAAACAGATACATCGGGCATAACAATTTAAAATAGATCAAATTTCGCTATTAACTACATCTACGTTTACCTGATTTTCTTATCGTCAATATAAATTTTTCAAATTCTTACTGTTCAAAGTTCAAATCAAATATAATTTTCTTTCATTAATAATCGTATTTGTAGAAAATATTGTGGTCAACTCGTACGCAAAACACTTTTTCCACTCGCTGGCACTTGCCTTATGGCTCGGGGCACAAAGTTCTGCGCATATGGGAGAAGTGACGCTTTGCGAACTTGTACGAGTACAAACTACTATTACTCTAATCCGTAAAACCTCAAAAGTACCTAACGTATAAATTCTAAATAAGCAATATTATTAAAAGATTTCTTCCAATTCTTGTTATTCATCCTGTGATGATTATTGTAAAAATCAATGTTTTCAACAAAAAAATAGTCTTGCTTCGGGAAATTCGATAATAATGTAGTATTGTTTATTTAGCTAATAATGAATTTATGCATTACTGTTTCAACGCATTGTATAATTACTTTTATAAATATACCTACTATACTCATTTTGTTCAACAGCTCCCATTTTTTCAAAATTTTCAAACAGCTATTTGGAAATTTCCACCCAACATTTTTGTTTTTTATTCCTATCGAAATAATTTTCATCGCTTGTATCCCGTAAACAAGAATTTGGTTCTACCAAACTTATGAATTTGTCGTTATCAAAAACTTAACGCTCCATCGTACAATCGAAAAATTCATTCACTTCTACTAATGAATAATAAAAATGAATGTGAAAACCTATGCTATGGTCTGAGCCTAGTCAGAAAGGGCTCTAAGAGTATACCGTCATAGCCCAGTCAATATTATAATTATTTAAAATGCCTACTTAGTTTACGATAATTTCATTTAATGTTATAATTTCAACTAATAATCGTTAATAATTATTTAATATACTAGTTTGTTGATGAAGGCGATTAATAAAAGAAAAAGTTAATAGTTTGACTGAACTATAACTATTTTTGAGAGAGGGTTGCAGGTGTTCTCTTTAGTCGGTGGTTTGACATCAGGAAAGTGTGTATGTTTTTTTGTGTAAATTGTAAGTAAGTATACATTTACATATATTTGAGGGGGTAGGATGTGGGTTTTTTATACAGACTTTAAACTTATCATTTGGTTATAAATTGCCCGATATAAGTAGCATATATACAGCAGAACTCGTAGTATACAGAAAAGCCTCAATTGGTTGATCACAAACCAATTATGGAATGCAGTAACTGTTTCTGACTCTAAATCTGCTATCGTCTACTTATATCATAGGTATTGGATGTCCTATACTATGTAGTATCAAATCTATGCTTTTGGAGTTAAATGTTACATTTATTTGGGTTAAGGGCCATAGCAATATAACTGGGAACGAAAGGGCCGACCTGATAGCGAAGGATGCAGTTATAAATGGACAAGTTTGCAATATTTTCACTTTAACAGATATAAATAACTCGATAAGTCATAGAATTACCAATAAATGGAAACAGGAGTGGACAAATATATCTAGATCCTCTACAAACCAGTACTTTCAAATTCATCCCACATTACCCCTTCCTCCCGAATATATATTCAATTATACAACACCCAAATTCTACTATATTTAGACTTAAAACCAATCACGGAAGATTTGGTGCACACCTTGCAAAACTTGGTATTATTAGATCATCATCCTGTAGCTGTAACGAGCATTCTTATTGTGATCTGAATCACATATTTTTTGGTTGCTCTAATAATGTCGCGAGATCCAAATGTTTAATTGAGTCGCTTGTGAACTTGAATTATGACCTTTCGCTAAACATTAGCGACATCCTTAACAATGCTAATAGGACAATATACGATGTGTTAATAAATTTCTTGAAGGAGTCCAATGTTACTATATGAATGTAGCTAAGCAATTTCCAAAATACTGTAGCAAATGGAGTAATTTCCGTGCCATCTGCCTCTTTGGTAAGTAGACGAAAATAATACTAATACCTTTCAGAGTTTAGCACCGCAACATAACTTAAAGGGGATATATGATTAGATAGCTGCACTATATGTTTCACGTCAACTATACTGGGTTAGTTGAATGAATTGCTAGCTCAACTTTTGTTCATGTTTTTCTAAGCTTATCAGAAAATCTAAATAATAGATTCTTATCGAAAATATTTATACTGAATTAATCTTATTTTTACAACTGCCAAAAAATCATCATTCAATTTGAAATCCTATTAAAACTAAAACATCAACCTAAGCTGAAGCCTGCAGATATCCTAAAATTCCTCGGGGAAATAGGACTAAAGGAGCTACTAGTCTCTGAGACTTTCCTCAGGAACTAAGTAGAAGTAAGGGGGCACAATAGATCTTTTAGGTCTCAGTGAATGTTACCCCAAAATACATACATACATACATACATACAAAACATCACATTTAAGAGTAAGGAAGGAAACATCTTTGGTTGTTGTGTTTTCCTGTTTTTAAAGTGATTTAATTGCGTTTTCTATTTATATCACATTGTATTCCCAGTTATTATATTGCTATTTACAGAATAAAAAAATAAAATTGAAATTAAAGTGAACAAGCTTCCGCATTATGTAAAATGTTCTATGTCATCATTTCTAGCGAAATTACCTGAAACCTATATAGATTACACCAATAAGCCAAATAAAGCAAGTCAGGCGTCAGGAAACATTTACACTATCAGAGTGTGTGTAATCTAACGAAAGTCGTTCAGTAAACATTCTCTGCCTCCGCGCGGCTATTATTTTTGTTGGTCCCTCCTTTTGTTAGGGAGATAAGCTACTTCACCTACCTACCTACAGTAATTAATAGAAACAGTATTAAAGCGATACCTATCCGACTAAAGGATTAACGATTTATTTTATTGTTGACAAACAACAAACAGCTCCTTTGCTTTGATTAGTGTTTTATCGGATTGAAGTTATTTATAACAAACATCAGTACTTAATTTCAATAAAGAAGTCATGAAAATAAGACTTGAAATTTTATTAAATTGTGATATAAAACTGCCCAATATCAACGAAGGATGATATTTATACACTTAACAGATGGGAAATATAATAAAATCCTCGTAGAGATCGTCCCGGCGACACCTGCGAAAAGTTTATATCCCTAAAAATGCTCTCAGATAGAAAATTTATATAAGGTAAATATACCGTGAAATTGAATATCTTTTGTCAGTGTATTTCTAATGCTTTTCGGAAATAAATTACGAAGGTGAAAAAAATATTGGATTTTCTTTCGAAAATTCCAATTGTTTTTCAAGTTTTCACGAATTTACGGAACAAACACACACATGGGAACAATAATGATGATCAACGTGTTATCACGGCAAATAGAGTTTTTCATTTCACTCTTGGGGTGGTTTTGTAACTTCCAAGGCATATACGTTCCCCTGCTTACGTTTACTTATACAATTTATACAAATAACCAGAAAGATAATATGTTCATCACTTCACCCTTAACTACGTTGCCTCCTTAATCTGAATATTATTTACTACCTTTCCTAAAACATTTAGGCATAACATTTTCATTTGCAAAGCTGGTCAGAAGGATACTCTTAAAAGGCTAGATACAATTTGGTTTGGCATAAAATAAAACTACTGTTGTTGTTACCTCGTTTGCTGCGAATGGCTCTGTGTGAGAATAATAATATTTGAAAATTTTTTTGATGACAATACAAGAAAATCTATTGAGGTGTCTGAAAAACTATTGTAAAAATCGGATAGTCCAAACGGACTATCGATAGGGATGTATAGTTGTGAGTAAAATTAATTTGCACCGTTTCACAATTTGTCGGCGAGATAAAGAAATCTGTAAGCAAAACCGGTTTTAGACAAATTTTTTCAGCTCCATGCTCTGACCCATTATTTTCTTGTTTCAGTTACCTGTACATATTTTGTATAATTTTTTGCGTAGATAGCGACTAGAACATACCAAATTTCTTTCTGTCTATTGTCTCAAATCCCTACTCTCCACTATCTTCCTCTTCGAATGGTCGCCAAAAAGCCATAATTCTAATTATTACCAACAAAATGGTTTTAGTCAATAAAACAAAATCTCAATCACAGCAACCTCTAAGAACACAATATCTCGTAAATAACAGAAATGAACTAAAGCCACCCTGGGACGTTAACACTCCATGTGGACTAAGATTTCAAGTACATTTTTCATAGACCCATCGGAAGCTACATTGCACCAATGAGAATCAATTGTTCGCTTGTGGGTAGGTCAAGACTAGAAATAATTCATAGCTTTTTTATCTTTTCGGCTTGTTAATCCTCAAAGAGACCTTGCCGCATACTTTTATTTTATTATGAAACAGTGCAAACTAATTCTACTCACAACTATATGCCATGAGTGTATATTATTACCAACATTGTTCCAAACTGTACTCTGATCAGATAATGGATTATACACAGCACGAGGACGATGATCGATTGAAAAATATAGGTAGTAATATTAATAATATACGCTGACGACACTTTAATAACTGATTAATAAATTAATAGAAATCGTCGACCAGAAGGGAATGAAAATTAATATTGCAAAATCTAAACTGATGACTGTTAGCTGGATACTATTACAAATTGATATCATTATATTTACACATGGTAAGCCAATAAAAAGATGCATGTGGCCGTAGTAGACGAATTAAAATGTTAAAAATGTTGACAAACAGCACCTGAGGAATGTGGTGATGAGCCATAGCATCGTGCATAAACTAGAAATATCTTGAATGCTCAAAATCTTTATCGCATTACTGACTGTTTCCAACAAAACACACGTGATCTTAGTGAGTGTTTGTATTTAAATAAAAAAGATTTATAAGTATCAAATTTTTACTGAAGTAAACAAATGTTAATAGCATTAAGTATATGGTAATAGATAAAATAGAACAAATTAATTGAATTTAAGTAACCACATGAAAACCCTTTGTCTATGGACACAGTCAAATTTCAGCTATATAGAATGTAAATTTAGTAATCAATATTTTTTTTAGAAATTTCGTTAGTTAGCTTCCAGGATTTTACATATCCGCGTGTCTGTAAAGTCACTTGAAGCAGTTTATAGAATGCAAAAATCGAAAAACATAAAAACTATAAATTTGAAAAATTCAAAATATTAATCTATTTTCAAACCTTCTGACAGGATTGACAACAATAATTAAAAAATTTGATGAGTCCACGACCACTTACAACTAAGTTACTAATTATATAGAATATATGAAAAGTTAAAATTAAAAGTAAAAACTCTAGGTCTAGATTGTTTTCTAGATGTGGAGATTCTATTTCTTGGACTCCAGCTCATCTGAAAAAGAACATACAAATGTTAACTATAAAAACAAAACCTTAAATACCCAACAAACATTTTTGTTAACACTAATTTATAATTAAATTATAGTTGTAAGTGAAATTAGTTTGCACTGTTTCACAATAAAATAACAGTATGCGGCAAGGTCTCTTTGAGGATTAAAAACCCGAAAAGATAAAAAGCCATAAATCATTTCTAGTCTAGACCTACCCAAAAGCGAATATAGTAAACTGCTTGATTGTTGTATGTATGAAACATGATTATTTTATTGTAAAAATTTGTTACCAAAGGTTTTGGATTTTCTAAAAGTGGAGAGTAGGGATTCAAGACAATAGACAGAAAGAAATTTGGTATGTTCTAGTCGCTATCTACGCAAAAAATGATACTAAATATGTACAGGCAAATGAAACAAGAAAATAATGGGTCAAAGCATGGAGCAGCTGAAAGTATATATAATTGACAAAGGTTTCAAAAAAATCCATTATTACAGTTATCTGTAAAGCAACTGCTATTCATCGAAAAAAGAGAGTACAGAAACCGCCAGTGCGTTGGGATCCTGCAATAATGAAAAATTTGTATGAAACCGGTTCTGCTTCTGCTTACAGATTTCTTTTCCTCGCCGACTAATTGTGAAACGGTGCAAGTTAATTTTACTCACTACTATAGATCTGGATTAAACATTCCTAGTACACTATAATACTACCAAAATTAAAAACTATTTCTTTATTCGTAGATTGTGTACAAAAATAATCTATCAATTTAAGGGTACTATGCCATTAATATCTTAAATACTTGTCAGTGTAATAAGTAGAGTTCGGGAAATATTCACAAAAAACCGTTGAAATATGGGACGCACCGGAATTCGGTCCCGCTACCTGCGGAAGGGACTACCTGTAACGGATTAAATTCGAAGTGTGGTCACACCAGCGAAAATGCGATTTCGGAATTGGGTCCCATGTACCTACTATTTGTTTAATTTGACTTTTATTTTCCTTCACATTTTTTTGGGCTTAGGACCAACAGTACACACTTATTGTTGTTGTACTGGCATGTTTATAAATTTACGCTAAATGCGTATCGTCAAAAATAAAAACAGTACGTGAAATAATAACCCAACCAAACCACCTTCGTATTTTTAGTCAATTTTTTTGTAGAATGAATTATAATAATTTTCAATAATAACCCAACCAAACCACTTTCGTATTTCTAGTCAGTTTTTGAAGAATAAATTATAATAATTTTCAATAATAACCCAACCAAACCTACCTCTACCAAACCACCTTCGTATTTTTGAAATCTACCTGCTTCGACAGCGGACCGAATTACGAAATCACCTTTTCGGATTTGGACAAGGTCCCTGTGAGCAGGTAGCCCTTTTGCTAGGTACCCGGACCGAATTCCGAAACACCGGAAATATGCACTAAAAATCGCAATAATTTTTGTATTGAATGTAATTTATTATATTATATGCTAATGTCAGAAAAAATATTTATTAAAATTAGGTACCTACTTATTATTTGAATTTTGATCATATAATTTACTAAAATGTTACATTTTCAACATAAAATAAAAAAATATCGTATCAATTTATAATGAATTAATGAACAAAAATATGTATGCAAGTTAGTGTCAAGACCATGTTTACAATTTTGGTAAAAATAATTTTAACACCAGTGCCTTAAAATAAATAAATTTTAGACACTGCCAGTACCTATTCAACAATTCTAAAAATTATACCAATGTAAATAATTTCCTCCACTTGCAATTTGGGAATTTTGGTAGACAAATTCTGAATATTTGTTAAGCTTACGGCAAAAGCAATAATTGATTTTATGATGGTAAGGTCTATTGTCTTATTGTGCTAATACCGATATGGGTATTTCCAAGGGACAGGCACCTACTTCGCTTATTTCTTTATCTAATTTCATAGATGATTGAAAATATGCACTTATAATAAATGCATATGCTCTTACAAAATTTATTCAAAATATACAAATATGCATCCGAGTTCTAATAATAAGAGTAGAATATGAAGGTTTATG
Organism: Lochmaea capreae; assembly: GCA_949126875.1. Classification (NCBI taxonomy): domain Eukaryota; kingdom Metazoa; phylum Arthropoda; class Insecta; order Coleoptera; family Chrysomelidae; genus Lochmaea; species Lochmaea capreae. Next base: position 10,239,166 of record OX421402.1, on the reverse strand, counting down.
GCTACAAGAGCTCTTAGCTATGGGTAAAATATAAACATGTACTAATATAAAATATCGTTTTTTGAACACAGTTGTAACAACATTTGTGTGCATATTAATTTTCGTTTAAAATGTGTTAGTTGCATAGTCTTAGCATTGAAAAAAAGATTGTGTTAAATTCCCAAAGACAGCAAACAAAATAATGAATATACCACAAGGAACTTGCAGAAGATATTTAAATAAAACTCACTATTTCTTTTCATCCTTAGATTCGGATGACGAATCTTTTTTAGGAGAATCCTTCTTGGAGCTGGAACTAGAGCTCCTACTACCCTTAGAGCCATAAGTGGCTGCAGTGGATGAAACGGAAGAAGTGGATGAACTAGATGAATCCGATTTCCATGAAGAGCAGGATGGTTTGTCATACTTTGAAGACGAACTGGAACCGGAACCACCATTTCTGTCTCTGCTGCTCATCTAAAATAATGATGAAGTTTAAATAGCAGCAGAATATACTAAAAATATAGCAGCAGTACGTCAACTACACAGTTTTTTTTTAAATAAAATTCAAAGATTTTATTTTTAATTTCCAGTAGAAAGGTTTTAATAATATATTTTGATGAAACATTTACTTTATGAGCAAATATTAATGAACAATGTTCTTACCTTTATATTTGTTTAGCTTAGGCACTTGAACAAACAATAGACTTTAAATTTCATCGGTACTCGAATGCTCTGGTGCAAAATGCTGAGAACGCATAATATGGTAACCTATCAGGGAACAGCTTTCCATCGAGTGGGCGGTAACTACTTTATCGATTGCTACCGGTCAAATTCCAATAAATTTGCTTCGTTTTCAAATTTTATAAATATAATGGCCCCTTAGGTTTGTGTTAGTTTATGAAAATACGAGGTTTGGTCAATAAAAATATTTTTTTATTCATCAAAATTTATCTTGGCCCCTTCAACGTAAAATTAATTTGCACCGTTTCACAATTTTTCAGCGAGATAAAGAAATCTGTAAGCAGAAGCAGAACCGGTTTTAGACAAATTTTTCATTATTGCAGGATCCCGATTTCTGTACTCTCTTTTTCCGATGAATAGCAGTTGTTTTACCGATAACTGTAATAATGGATTTTTTTGAAACTTGTGGAAACTATGTATTCTTTCAGCAGCTCCATGCTTTGACCCACTATTTTTTGTTGACTACATATTTTGTACAATTTTTTGCGTAGATAGCGACTAGAACATACCAAATATCTTTCTGTCTATTGTCTCAAATCCCTACTCTCCACTTTCAGAAATTTCAAAGATCTATTGTGCCCCCTTCCTTCTACTTAGTTCCTGTAGTCCTATTTCCCTCAGGAATTTTAGGATATCTGCAGCCTTCAACTTGGCTAAATGTCCCTCTCCTATCCAATAATCTCCTAGATGCTGTGCCCTAGGACTCTGGCAAGTATGTGGATGGAGATTTCTTCTTAGATGCCACATAATCTACACTCTTTTTCGTCCATTATTTAGAGCTTATTCAGGTGCCCGTTCAGTCGGCAATGTCCCGTTAGGATCCCTATTAAATTTCTTAGTGCAGTTTTACTTTGACTTATGCATTCATTATCGATAGCGTAAATTTCTGCCTGGAATGCAGTTGCAAACTTCCCCAACCAAGGCACCAAGGACTCCAGCTCCTGTTCCTATGTCAGTCTTAGATCCGACTCTGTACCACACCAACGTTCCTTCCTGACTGCATGCTTCCCACCCATCTCAGTTTAACTGGATATGGTACGGTTGGTAGTCGTTAATTGTGGCCAGCATGTTAACACTTCTCATTTCAAGAATCGAGTTTGTGATAACATCTGTGATTCTGGAATGACTATGGGTACTGGTTCCTTCATGCCAGTTTCCTTTGCATACCAGTCTGTATGCAGCCATTCTCGCGTCCGCCTTAACATGCAGAGCAAGTGGCGGAAGATTGAGAATGGCGTACATTGCCGCAGTAATGTTTGTGAAATTGTTAATTAGGAAGAATTTCCAATTATCTAAGTGTTTAAACAATAATAACATTTACTTTGATAAAAATAAAGGCAGGATTTGTTTCGACAAATGAACTTGGTATAGAATTAACTTTAGATAATAGAAAAATTGCATCCAGCGTGCCAAATGCTAACACAGTCACAATTTCTCGATGCAGCAACAAGTAGATTCTCTTGAGAATGAAGAAAATGGGTGACACCTTCCTAAATATTTAAAATTCGATTACATCCGTAATGAAATGCTAAGCAATATTCTTGTTATTTATACCGAATAAAAAGTGTTGAAAATTTAGGAACGACAGTTTTATCCAATATATTGTTCAAGATACTTTCGAAATATTTATCAGATATCACTTTTTGCACTCCGAACTTTCTATAAGCAAAATATAAGTTGTTGGAGTCGGTGTATATGGGACGCGTATTAAAGTGTTTTCCATGTATCTGAACAACGGAGTTCATGTATTTCTTGAATTTTTATTCAACTCAACAGAGCTTCTACTTTTTACATTAATCTACTTTCCTTTAATACCTAGGAATTATAAAGAATTTAGAAACACAGACTACCACATTTTATGTTTAGCTTCTTTAAAGATAAAAACAATTTGAGTAAAATGTAGAATAAAAAAAAACGAAAAGTCCGAGCAGAATAAATTGTAAACAGGGTCATTTAAATATATGCGAAAAAATTGAGGAGGTGAATGCCCATATAAAATTATGACGGGTCTTTCCTGTGACAAAATTTCCTTCCAAGATATCACTCCTTTGTTTCTTTTCCTCAAACTTAAGTAAAGATGGAAACTTCAAATTTTGTAATTTTCATGACTAACCACCGGTATTTTTGCAACATTTCTGTTACGTTACATTATAAAGGGGTAAAATTATTAACCGTTACTTTATTTAATACCAAATCTTTTTTTTTCGAGATTGAGATTAGTGAAATAAAAATATCAAGTTTTTTCCTATTACCAATAGATTCGGAAAAAAATTAAATTCCTGTGGTTTTAATTACAAAGTAATAGTGGGCTGGAGTTACTTTGGCAATCCATTCCTGTCTACCTATAATGCTTATTCAAGTTTTAATAAGCTGATGGCAAATGCTGTTGTTGGAAGTTACAAATTGAAGTTTCATCAAGCCTTCAAATCTAATAGATTGTGGCTAACGCTAATGCGGTTTTAAATCCATTTATTAGGGTGGATTACTCCCTTTCCACTCCTTATTATTACAATTTCTTGTGTGTCTTGGCTTCAAAAGTTGTTTTGTTCCATTCTGCTCTATTTCTGCATTTTTCTCTCCACTCTTTGATTCCCATCCTTTTTGTATCCTCTTCTATCAGATTCCTCCAACTTTCTCTGAGTCTTCCCCTTCTTCTCGGGCATAGAGGAATCCATTGTGCTATTCTTCTTATCATTTTTCCAGGCTTTCGTCTCATAATATGTCCTGTCCATTTTAGGCGTTGTTCTTTTATATATTTCACGATTGTCTGATTGCTTAACTCGCTTTCTATTTCTTTGTTAGTTTTGAGTCTCCTTTCCCCAGTTCTTGTTATGTTCAGCCCCAGTATCGCTCTAAGAATCTTTCTTTCTAAGATTTTTAAGTCTTCTGCTTCTTTTTTGTTTATTACCGTTGTTTCTACGCCATACGCGATCACTGGTCTTATTAGTGTTTTGTATATTTTCATTTTGGTGTTTTTATTTATGGCTTTACTTTTCAGAAGTTTTCTATTTCTGCAGTAAGCTTGGTTTCCATTGAGTATTCTTCCTTGCACCCGCTCTTTTCCTGTTTGTCCCATCGTCACCCCTAAGTAGTTGAATGCTGTTACATTTTCAAATGAATGCCTTTGCGTTTTTAAGTTCCCTTCGGTATTTTTGGTTTTTTACCTACTATCATATATTTTGTTTTGTTCGCATTGATTTCCATTCCAAATTGAAGTTTACGTAATTAAACAATAAATTTCATAAAACTCTATTTCGAGAAAAAGATTTTATATTAAATAAGGTAAGGGTTGATAATTTCACCCCCTTGTAATATAACAGGAATGTTGAAGAAATACCGGTGGTTAGTGCACGGTAATTACAAAATTTCAAGTTTGCATATTTACTCATCACTTTCTAGGGGTGATATCTCCGAAGGGTTGTGCTGAGGAATTTTTATCATAGGAAAATCCCATTATAATAACTTGTGAACTTTTTCGTATGAATTTAGAAACACCCTGTGTATTCAATAGCCGAAAGGTATATTACACAACTGGATATAGTTAATCGAACATCCTCAATCTATCTCTTTTTACCTCTAATAATTAAAGTCGAACATTCTTATCGTAGTTTTTTAATTCAGACCTGCTGGCGTGGCAATTCTTCAGTCGGAAAAACTATTTTTTAGTCGTTTTGGCTGAAGCACATAATGGAAAATAGTGAGTTGTGACTAAATTCTTGCTCTAAATAAAACCAAACATATTGTTTTAGATAGCACAAAGTTTACTCGAATAATTTCCATCGCTTGGTTAAATAAAAGACAGTAACTACAATTAAAACAAAAATGGAAAATAAATAATAAGATGTGACGAAAAATTAGATAAACAGATTTTCAGGTTTTTGAATTTTTCTCTTTGTTTTTGGTGTACGGAATTTTGGATAAGAAGTTAAATTACTTTTAAAATGTTCATTTATATGTTAATGAAAGAGTTTTTCTTGACGGAGAAAAGTATCGTTTTGTTTAAATATACTTTAGGTGCAAATTACAAAGGTATATTTATAACTTGACATTGCGTGCTCACTACAATATTTATATTTATGCAAAACGTTCTCATTGGTATTTTTACTAAACATAATATATACATTTCATTTATGAAAATAGAACTGTAAATCAAGTTTATCACAAACTATATTTTAGTAGCAAGAGGTTATTTCTCTTTTATTCTAAACATAGTATTCCTCAACTCTAAAAGAAAGGTCAGAGGTAGATAAATTAAATGCATTCTGTACTTAATTACAATTATGCATTACAATAAATGTACACATGAATTTTTTATACTACCACGTTCCATTTTAAAGTAAAAAAAGGAGCTCACGAAAACCTAGTGCAATGTTTGGGTATAAATCTTACTGTAGGAAACTTTTACTATCAGTTTTTTTCTTCTTTTTGAGGTGTGTGATTTGTTTTGGACTCATTGTATAAATTCATATTTAGTCAGCCATTACACCTTCGTTTCAATCTCGGTTTTACATATGATAGTCATAAAACACAACTTTTGCGTATTCAAATATAACTTATAAAAGGAGATAATGTTATTTGAGCAGGTTTCTGAAATTTCAGCTAACAACGGTATCCTAATAGGTAATTACAAAGGATTATTGACATTTATTTCTATTTATTCTGTGTACATTTGCAAAATTACGTAAATAAATCTTGTATAATTCCAAGTTTGAGACTACTAATATTAATAAATGACAAAAACATTTATTCGATTGTATGTCAAGGTCTCCACTAAAAACAATAATTCACGAGAGCTCATCAATTTCAAAAATACTTTAGTTGTTGTTTTAAAACGTTAAGCCTATAAATACTGATCAGCGAATCCGAAAGAAAGAAAGCGACCATGGAGAAAATAAATAATAATTTGAAAAAAAATTGAAAACCTCTCAGAAAGTTTAGAAATCTACGAGCAAGCGCAATGTCTACCAGTTGCAATTATAATCTGTAAAACCGTTGAAGGCAAATATTTATTCAAGAGACCCCAACCGTCAAGGTTTAGGTGGGATATCATTAAGTTTAATGAAAGGAGCTTTGCGGGGTTCGAAACGTGATTTCAACGCTCTTCGTATCTAACGTGGTTACTTAATGTAGGTACCGTTAAATCGTATATAGTTTGTCTCAAAGTATATCGTCTTAGCTTTTGCCGGTAATCATCTAAATACGACCATTTACGACATTTACGATTCTTAAAAGAATTTCATTTCATTTCAGGTGAAATTATTTTAAGAAGGTCGTAAATGGTCGTATTCAGATGATTATCGGCAAAAGCTAAGGCGATATACTTTGAGACAAACTATACATAATTCTGCAAAAATGTTTCACAATTATGCAGTTTTAAGAAAATATTAAACATAATTTTATTGACCCATTGTATTTCTTCTGATATAATTGAATATTTTATGTAAGCTGCGTTTCTGATATTAAACCTATATCATAATGTATTGCAGAGTTTTTGTTTATTTGCCCAAATGGCGAAATTGCACTAAACCAAAGTTATCAACCGATCTTTTGATTACCTGTAGTATCAAGTTAAAATATATAATAGGTTGTGTGAAAATGTTTGAGAACTACGATTTAACGAAACAATTTATTAATCGAAGTTTGCAATAGTGTTTAGAAAAATTCAATGCTGTCCAGAACGCTATTTTAATTCTCTCACCCCTCAGGCCTGATAAGGTGCAGAAAACATTATTGGACCTAGGGGCGCCAAAATGCTAAATCTCAGTGAATGTTCCCCCAAAAAACATACATACATCCTTAAAGCTTCAACTCTTTTTAGTGGGTAAATTATACTTATTTAGAATATGGAGATTAAAAAAGCAATTTTTATTTAAAGTATAGGTATTAATTAATCTTCTTTCTACCTGTCCTTGTTGCATCATTCTATAAATTATTGTCTACTGATTGAACCGGTTGATACATTTTATAATCCCGAAGTAATATTTTCCTTTCTCTAGAAAATTGTAATTTATCCTGAAAGAAAAAAACATTTACTGCTTTTAAGAAAAATAATTTATAAAGCGAATGAGAGATTTCGCAATAATTGCAGGAGATTGTTTCATTGTGCCTTGAGAGCTGGACATTTGGGAGAATGTGAAACATAACCTCTACATGAATAAGAGATGAGTTCGAAGGGATACGCCCAACTAACACCTTGTCACGTCGCGCATAATGTTGGTCGATACATAAATTAGCCCTTTTATTGCATGAATTTATATTTTTTAATTACTTATTCGCATTACAATAGGTCATATGAATTCATTAAAAGTGGGGATATTTTAAGGTTAACATTTATAAGATCCCAGAGAATACAAAATACATTTCGAAAGGTTGGCGTAGAAAGCAAGAGCATACAATAATTTCCATCAACTAATAAACTCAAATACAATATACATACAGTTCGTGTTCAGCACAACTTCAGCACATGTGTATTTATCTTGGCAAAAGTTTAATTTCTTCCATGACTACACTGAAGTAACTCAATATTCTGAAACGATGGAAGACAAATAGTTATCTTACTTGATTGTTTTGTTATTAACACGAGTATTAATTTAACGAAATTTGCTTATTACTAATTTAAAATTTAATTTTATTCCAGTAAGTCATGAGTCACGACGTTTTACCTAAACTAACAGGAAATTAAAACCGTGACTTAGGGTTCAAAATATACTAGGTTATTTTGCAGATGTTTTATTTACAAAAATTGCAACGCCACAGGCATGAGGGGGATCAAGACTGAATGTAATTGCATTGAACGTAACAAATAAAAAAAATTTTAACTGTAGAAACAGCTGAGAAGTAGTTTATAGGATAAATGTACTTTGATAAATAAATACTTCTTCTCTTTCAGATCGTTTAATATTTGTCTCCTGAGAACAAAAGTAAATTATTCTAACATTTTTATTATTATTACTATTATTCGCGAATAGGCGCACGAGGTACAATCAGTACTTTTTTGATAAATTGGCCTTCCTCCTCGTCCATAATTATTTCATTCTTTCAATATAAATTGTGCTTGGCCTTTTATGAATATTATTAAATGAAATAAATAAATAAAAATTCTACAACAGAAATATAACATATATTACTCGACTGGTTTCACAAATCACTTTTATCTACGACCACCATTAAAATTAGGCATTTACGAACCAAAAAAATGTGTAAAATCATACATTATACATACGTGCGTAAATGAACTACGCTTTTTATATGGGACTTTTATTATAACACCCAAAAGCGTGCGTAAATGACCAATGCTTTTTAAATGGGGTTTTCATTTTATCACTCTTTTTTTAGCTACGTAATTATCTAGTTGCCTTGAATTTAGTCGTTTGTGCTGTCAGTAAATTTGACAGAAGTGTCAGACATAGTGAAAAATATTTTCTGTTATATTTAAAATTTTAATTACACTTATTTTAAATGGAAGAACCTCGAGAAGAATTCATTTCTTCGGATTGCACACCACCTGAAATTGCCGAAATTGCCGGAAATACAATTAATAATCTGGTTCCACAGAAATCTCAAAAAATTTACACATTAAAAAAGTCAAGAATTACACCGAAAATGTTCTAATAGCATACATATCTTTCCGAAAAGTCAATGCAATGGAAATCATCTACTTTATGGTCACATTATTCAATGTTAAAATCTGGCAGAAAATTCTTCAATCTCACAGCCGAAATCGAACGATTTCATCGATATTGATACACCTTCAACTTTAAATTTAACATACCAATTAGTGTCTTGTAACCAAGTTACTTGAAAAAAAGACAAATTACCCAATGTTATAATTAGTAATTTGATAAATTGTCCTCATTTTACTGTAAATATTAGGTAATTTAAATAATTAGAATTCGTTGTGTATATATTTGTTTATAGAAAAGTTATTTTTATGTTTTTTTAACCCCTTCAGAGCACATTTTTTTATTTTTTCTTCATGTGGTCGTAGATAAAGTTTTGTATGACACTTGTACGTGAAGTACTTTTGCGAAAAAGGCATTTGCTACGCTCGTGCCTTGCATTTTCGCAACTCGTGTGCAAAAGTATAACTTCACGCACTTGTATCATAAGTAACTATTGCAAAAGTAAATTATAAAAATGTCTATATTATTCTGAAGGCGGTTGTCATCTTTTGACAGCAGGCTTCACACTGCAAATTTTTCAAGACTAATTCCACCGAGGTAGGTATTTAAAATGGGAATACGCTTTTACTTTTTCATATTTATCTAGGAGCTACTTTAAAACTGATCATATACTCTGTATTTTCAAATGAAGATCTACCTACTTATTCTGCAATCTCTTTTAGTAGTTCAATTTGTTTTTGGACCATTAATTATAATGTATAATAGAATATTGTTTCTAGTTCTTTCATGCCGAAAACATGATCAATACTTTTTATTTACTTAACTAATATTGCTAAAATTTTTAGTCTACACGAAAAAGTTCCTGTAAAAGCATCGGAGAAGAAAAATAAATAGAAAAAACAAAAAGAAATAATCGTGAACCACGCAACTCAAATGGAAGTCACTGACTGCGATGTATGAAAACATTTCAATTCTAATGTGATGCAAATGAAGAGAAGTAGAGATTTTCGGGTATTCGGGGAGTAGTCGAGTCTCTTTTCCAACGTATTCCTCTTATTTTTTTGTCTTAAAAAGTTTTTCTGGGATCGCATAATAAATAAGGGCGGGCTTTTTGCTTCGCTCCATTAATATAATGCTGCTTAGAATCGGGTTGGTAAACAAAAGAAGTACACTTATATTTTAAGAGAATAATAAACCAAAATTTTTTGTTAATCAAAAATAAATATTGATTTACACTAAAACATACACAGTCAAAAACAAAAAAAATTTAGACCTAATAGCCTATTAAACACGTGAGTGTTTGGAAGGAAATTCCATCATTACGTGAAACCCGAAAAATGTGTTTAATAATGCAACGGTGCCGTTAATTTTATGTACTACTTACTTTATTCAGAAACTGATGAAATTCTTGAAAACGTTTTTAACAAATTCCATTTATCTCAATACAAGACGTAACCTACTGAATATCTCATCCCTTTCAACCTCCCGTATTCCAATTTTCCTTATTTTAAAATTCATTCATGTTATTTTAATCAGCGAAAATATTACAAAATATCTTTTCGAAGTGTTCGTTTAGTATTGAAATTTGAGCTCGGAATTGTATTCGAATATTCAACTATTCGAATATTCTTCTATATAATCCTTATGGTATATTCATTATTCTCTTTGTTATTCATTCAACTATTCGACTATGTAAATGTTAAAATATTTGTAATAATCATTCCAAAAAATATAAGGTTTTTTGTTTATAACTTAAATTTACCCCTATTTAAATTTGCCCATTTAAGAAATAATCTTCAAAAATATTTTGAATGTTTTCGTATATGAAAAATCTTAAATCCGTTTCTGCATTAATCCATTTGTATTTTAGGGGAAAAGAAGGTTTAAAAGCCGGTCGTTGTTTGTTTTGATTCATGTGAGAGAGACCGTAGAATATTATATAAACAATATAAATTAAAAATAAATTGTACAATATAACCCCAATAATTTTATGTCTGTATTACCACAAAATTAATTTTGTTTGAATTACAAAAACAGTATTTAAGTAACAAGCTAGAAACTTTAAAAAATTGATTGTTCTTCAATCTAAAAGTGTTTCTCTCTAATAATGGTAATTGGAATACTCGAATAAAATACCAAACGACTAATTGAATCCCTAAATTTTAAAAATTCCTTGTGTTGAATTTAATTTCTCTATTATTTGAAATAGAAACAATTCTGTTCAAGTTTCCTTATTTTTTATATCAACCAGTAATTTTTATTTTAAATTCCGTTGTCTCAAGGAAAAATATTGAAAGAAAATAGTTTAATTGTCTTATAGTGATCCAGTATACTGTATAACAAATAAGAGACTGATTACAACGAACGAATATTTTCTCAAATATAAATAGATCTTTAAAATCCTTCTTGGAAACAAACAAATCCAAAATGAGAAATAAGCATTATACACGTTGTTTTTTAATTGAAAAATGTTAATAAAGCTTTATATTTCGAATTTAATTTTTTTGTTGAGATAGTAATTAATAATGAGGCTAGGCGAGTGGAAAAGCTCCTGTATAGTAGAAAATCTGAAGGAAAAAATTTAATATGTAATCTTATTGAACAAATAATATTTAATTTCAATATATCTTGTACTATGTATGTATGTATGTATATTGGGGTGACATTCACTGATACCTAAAAGATCTATTGTGTCCCCTTACTTCTATTTAGTTCCTGAGGAAGGTCTCAGAGACTGGTAGCTCCTTTAGTCGTCCCTCTTCTATCTCCTAGGTGCTGTGTCCTAGGATTCTGAATTGCTGTGTAATTCGCAAGTATGTCCATGCCACAAAATCTACATTCTTCCTCCACTATTTTGAGCTTTTTCAGGTGTCCATTCAGGTGACAATGTCCCGTTAGGATCCCTGTTAAAACTCTTAGTGCAGTTTTACTTTGACTTATGCATTCATTTGATCTCAACAGGTTGTAGTCACCCAGAAGAGTCTTTGATTGTCTAAGCCCTACTAGATCTTTCCATTGGTCAGATCTTCTCTTTTTTTCGGAGTTAGCTATTTCTTCCAATATTTCATTGGAGCTGATTCCGCAAAAGGGTTCCGGCCCCCAAAAGTGTATTTCAGTCCCCCTCTTTGCTGGTTCATCTGCTATTTCATTTCCTTCTATTCCAATGTGTCCTGGGCACACTTTCTTTCTTGAAAGATACTTAGGATTTTTCCCAAGCTTTCAGAGTATTTGTTTCTGGCCCTATCGCTCCTATCCCAATTCCTTAAATTGCTTTTGAGCCGTCTGTGTACCATTGAATGGCATTCTTTCTAAGTCTGGTAATGGCTTTTGGATCCCACTCCTTCTTGTTCCCTAATTTCGGAACGAATTTCTTCATACTATTTTGTGGCATGTCCCAGGTTATCTGATTTCTAAGAAGTAAGGAGGTGGTTTTTTTTAATGATTTCCTCTCTACTTAGTCTGTATCTTGTTCTTTCTGCAACACTTTCCACCACTATATGTAGTGGTGTGAGGTTGAGAATCGCTTCCAAAACCTTTGGGCATGTTCTCATTGCTCCTGTAATGCATATTTGTACTATGTATACTTCAATTTAAAAAAAAAAGTACCAAAAATTGGTCAATTGAACACAAAATATGAATTGTTTATCGAAATTTATTCTGTGTCTGTATCTGTAGAGTAGGGAGAGTGAATTCAGGCCCACAGCACTTAGGCCACATGTGACCCATTGTACGTCCTCCCGCTGAGTTATCCTCCTAGGTCATCGTCCATCCTGTCCTTTCAAGGACGATGGACAGGTCACTAGGAGACATCTCCTTCATGTCGGCCAAGACTCCCCGAACACACACTCTCTTATTGACGAAATTTATTGTATCTGCTTCAAAGCAGACCTTTTCCGAAATATGTCATTTATGTAAACGAATAATACATTCATCAAAACATTTTTTAAAAGCATTTTCAGTATTCGCCTCTAATTCTGTTTTATGTCATCTATCGATTGAAAACGGGTACCTCGAAGTGGTAGGTAGACTAGAGCCATATCAGGGGAAAATGGGTGTGGGTGGTTCTTTATAATGGAGCAAAATCAATAAATGTTCTTTTCGCGAATTTTCTCTATCTACCGACGCGTAACGCTCCGAAAATATTCATCATTTTGTGTCTCATCTTTTGGCAAAAATTCGGAGTGCAAAACACAACATCCTGTCCACTTTGACGTGCTTTGTTCGATTTTGGCTCAGTTGGAAGGGGCAATTCCGAAGCTTGTTGAACTTATGTCTCGTTACCAGTTACAATGCGTTTTATGCATGTGGGCACGGGTTAAACTCGTTTTTGATAAGTCAATTCTCCGCAAGCGTTATGCATGAGATTCCATTTACAATGCTAAATTTAGGATAGATTATTTGTTCGATATTTTTAGCAATTGTAAAAATCGCACTCTGAGAAGAATTGCTAAAACGTAGCACTGTGAACGAGGGAGGGTGGCCAAAATCCGCATTAGTATGAAGGACAATCTATTTTTTTTGTTTTTATTTGACCTTCTTGGATACACAAAGGAAATTTTTCAGTTGTGATAGTATTGGATGACGCAAAACAGGATATGCTAATGACAACACAATACGTTAAAGATATATTTTATGATTGTCGATAAGCAGTTTGTTTATTCAATTAAAAGACATTCGCATGATTCATCTTCAATTATCACAAGAAAACAATATTGGTTTACTTCGTGATAAACGATAGATTATAATATGCTGATTGAGTGAGCTCAAGAGACATGTAGAGAGGGAACCAAATAGTTATCATCCTGATTGTTTAAAAATATGAGTAAATTCAAAGCAATTTAATCTTATCTGATATTCACTCAAACGTAAAATAAACGTCTACATTCAATAACTGCTAGTAAAAATACAACTGAATACTAAAAAACACTCGTTGCAGTACGATATTGGCCGAATACAGTCATTTCGATTTAAGTTACCAATTCCATACTCTATATTATTCTACCATTATATCCACGATGTATACTACACACATTATTTCGAAACTTTTTATTGACATTGATCATTGGCCGTAAAAATCGCAATAAAAGAGGTAGATATCTCATTATTTAGTGTTGGCTTTGCTCTATTAATCTCTTATAGAATTATGGTATTATATAGAATGTCCCATTAAGGCGTGACCTATTTCATATTATGTAGGTATATACAAAAAGTCAAATACTATTGAAGCTTTAGAAACAAAAAAGGAAGGAAAAGTGTACTCTGTTTAGATTTTCTAGCTTTCGTAAATCTTTATTTACCTTCAGAGAACTACGAAGTGAAAATATAATTTATAAAACGGTCCATAACTTACGCTAATCGTGTATCCTTGATCTTAACATTAGGAAAAATGTTAAACGGTTAACATTAAAGAATGAAACAAGTCCAGCTTACGAGGGGGGTACAATAATTTGGTAGATTCTCCATCGTCTTGAAAAATGAAAGCCATTTCCAAAAATAATATTTTGTGTATCATGAGCGGGAAGGCAGAAGGAACTGGGATAGGAGTGTACGGGCCAGGAACCAAACACTCTGAAAGTATCTTTCAAGCGAAAATTCACGCCATAAGAAAGTGTGCCCAGTTCAATATTGACAAAGGATATAGAAAGCAAAAGATTATCATAACGTCGGATGGTCAAGCAGTCATTAAAGTACTGAGCACTTGTGTAATCAGTTCCAAAATGATGTGGGAATGCCTAGGCAAACTTAATGAACTAGGTGAGAACAATATAGTAACCTTACTGTTGATTCCAGGACACACTGGAATAGAAGGAAATGAAATAGCAGGTAAACTAGCGAAGAGGGGGACTGAAATACCCTTTTGGGGGCTGGAACCCTTTTGCGGAATCAGCTCCAATGTAATATTGGAAGAAATAGGTAAAGCCGAAGAAAATAGAAGATATGACCATTGGAAAGATCTAGTAGGGCTTAGGCCTTCTACGGGACATTCTCGCCTGAATGCGCACCTTAAAAAGTTCAAAATAGTGGAGGGAGAAGATTGTAGATTTTGTGGAATGGAAGAAAAAACCTCCATCCACATACTTGCGAACTGCACCGCACAGAATCCCAGGGCACAGCACCTGGGAGACTACTGGATAGAAGAGGGACAGTTACCTAAGTTGAAGCCTGCAGATATCCTAAAATTCCTCTGGGAAATAGGACTGAAGGAGCTACTCTCCTCAGAAACTAAGGGGACACAATAGATATTTTAGGTCTCAGTGAATGGTACCCCCAAATACATACATACATCAAGAAAGAAACATGATTGCCGAATCTTTAACCCAAAATAGGTCCAATGTGATATTTTTTTCCATATTTTTGAATATAAACCTAAATTTTGATTTATTTCTGATGAAAAACTCTAAAATTCTTTAAAAATTTCATAATTGACATAGTTATACAGGATCAATGTTTATGTAATTTATTTTGGTGACATACATTCCTTAAAAAAGTTTACCGGCTACACCAACCAAGGGAATCGGGACAGCTGAAAGTGTGGAGCAAAATTGAAAAATAATCCGACTTCTAATGGCTATTCAAATACCAGTTATGAAAGTTCAAAGTTGGTTGAAACATTTTAGAATTCAAAAGGATGTGATTATTATAATCCAGTGCAGATCTCAATGTTGTATACATCTTCTTATCTTATCTTTAGATTGCTTAATTAATACACATAACCAGAGCTGTACCTATACCATGACTGCGAATATATTATTTTAAATTTGTTTCTTTTTACATAAAACGCTGTTTTTATCAAAATACACTTAATATTACGATTGGATTAGTATTTATCTTCGGAACTACTTAATAATAATAAGTTTATTTGCCCAAATATGTTTATACAAAATATTTATAAAGCACTAGCGCAAATAAAAATGATTACCAAATAGGTTCATAGTGGAACCTGTCTATGGTTGCATTTTTATTTTTACACCCGTATACAAGGTGAACAAATTACATAATTTGAAGGCAAGTACAATTATAATAACGAAAAAACAATTAAAAATATAACATAGTAACTAATTTTAGCATATAACATTGAACGCATACTTTAGGTACAAGATTAAAATACAAGATCAGGATCAATTATGTCATGAAAGAAGCCTCTACCACAATCTAGTATCCATCTATTTATTTCTTTTTTCAACCTAGTGCTATTTCTTATGCGTCGAATATTTTCAGGAATTTTATTATACAGTGCTATTCAAAAGTCCCCTCCCCCCTCGTATCTTTTGAACGGCTACACTTACATTTACTGTCAGGAAGTAGACGGGGCACATTTCGAACACTTGCTATAAGAATCCATTGTTGATATTTGATTAATTAAATTTATAAAAATAATTTCAATAATTTTGGTATTTATTTAATTTATCCGTCAAAATTAGTTTAAACCCAAACAAAATTAATATGGCTATGTAGCCAATGTCAATGCCTTTCAAACGAGATATCACTTACCATAAGGTCCTATTTAAAATTATTGACCGGTGTGGCACTGTAACGTCATTACTATTACGTCACCTGTTACCATTCGTAGAGAAGTTTACAACACTTTATTTTCACTAGGGGGGGAGGGGACTTTTGAATAGCACTGTATATGTGAGGTGCAAGGAAAGTGAAGCTTCTTTTTCCAACTGCCTTCCGAGGTCTAGAAATTGACAAATGATTCTAAGAGATCCCTTGTTTGGTAGGGATGTGATATGTTTTGAAAGTAATCTTTGTTTTTAAATAAACAAACTGTAATTGATTTTGCTTAGTGCTGTCTAATATCCATTATTTTAATGTCATTATATAAACGTTCAGTAGAGTAAGTTCTTTTTTCAAAGTACATAATTTTTGTTTTTTGAGCTACCTCTACAGATTGCATTTTAGTTTTCCTAATACCTCCCCAACTTATTACCTATACCATCAATTAAAAGAGATTCAATCCGGAGTATATATATTTATAAGAATAATAACTAAAGTGTATTAGCTTTTTTTCCACCATCTCTTTGGATTCAGTTGGCTTTTGTGAGTACAAAAAACCAAAACGAGAATTATATATATTATTGATTTTATTTATGTAGCCTAAGAATTTCATAAGGGTGTTTCACAAAAGTAATTGATGGATGGGAACTGTTTTATTGTCTGGTGATAACTACGAGAATGTATTGATATCTAGTTCACCTAGACCAGTTCCACGCATAAACAAAATATTGCGTTACCATAGCAACGAACAATAACTTATTAGAAGTGTCAGTGTGAAGTTTGACGTCAAAAAACTAAACCAGAGTTACGCAATAAATGTCCACCGAAATTGTGAAAATCGAAAATTTGGAGTATCGAGCCATTATCAAGTACATGTATTTAAAAGGGTTAAGAGGTAAGCAGATTTATGAAGATATGCTTAATACCCTTGGTGATCAATGTCCTTCGTATGTGACCGTGAAAAATTGGACTGCAAGCTTCAAAAGAGGTAACTTTTCCATTGAAGATGATGGCCGATCGGGAAGGCCATTTTCTTTGTCAGTCCCCGAAAATATCGATGCAGTTCATGACATGATTTTATCAGAACGTCGAATTGGGCTAAAAAGGTTATCTGAAGCACTGAATATTTCATACGAACGCGTTCATCATATAGTTTACGTCAATTTGGACATGAGAAAAATTGCTGCAAACCCCAAATGTTTGAATGTTGACAAAAAGCGTGCAAGGGTAGAAACATCGCGTTCGATCTGTGCTCGATTTGAAAACAATATAGACTTCTTAAACCGAATTGTTACTATGGATGAGACTTGGGTACATTTCTACGATACAGAAACAAAGCAACAATAGATGGAATGGCGACACTCTGGTTCTCCAAGACCTAAGAAGTTTCGTGTCCAAAAATCTGCTGGAAAAGTTCTTGCTTCAGTTTTTTGGGATTGCCATGGAGTAATCATGATTGATTTTTTGGATAAGGATAGAACAATAACTGGAGATTACTATTCGACATTACTGACCACTCTACAGGAAAAAAATTAAAGAGAAAAGACGCGGAAAGCTATCCAAATGTGTTTTGTTTTTGCAGGACAACGCCCCTGCACACAAATCTCATGTTGCCAAGCAAAAAATTCTTGATTTAAGGTTGGAATTACTAGAACACCCCCCTCATTCACCAGATTTGGCTCCGTCCGACTATCATCTCGTTGCTCAACTGAAAAAAAGTTTCAAAGGTCGTAAATTTTCTTCCAACGAGGAGGTAATAAAAGCTGTGGAGGTCTGGTTTGCAGAGCAAGAAGAAACATTTTTTTTGAAAGGTCTAGAGACGTTGCAGGTTCGTTGTAATAAATGTATCCAATTAAGAGAAGAATATGTTGGGTAATAAAATATTTTTACATTGAAATGTTGTTTGGTTCTATAGTAGACTAAGAATTTTTCAATATATCCTCGTATATTCAAGAATATTCCGTCGAAAATGGGAAGCGTGATTAACGCAATATGATTCATACTTTTCATAGTGTTTAAATACTTACAAACAGCTAAAAGTGATAAAGTTAAAGAAAAAATTTTTAACAAACACGAATCTCAAACTTGGCAAAAAAAAGTCGATGCCTCATTTTACACCCTCTAACACGATAATAAAGAAAAGATTCCCAAAATTAAGCTTCGTTTTAGTGCTATAAATCTAATTTAAAAAACAGTGAAGGCTTTCTACTTTTATTTATTCGTGGAGTGCCTATTACCGATGATACCTTTTCACATTGTCATGTTTTGCAAGATTTTTGAGATCGCTTGACGATTTTTCTTGAAAAAAGGTGTTTCGGTTGTTTTTTTAGACTTGAGTGACATGAAAACAAAAATTATTCCGTACTCTCGCATAAAATTTACTGTTGAATGTATTTTATCACTTTGCTACTTGCTTTAAAATTAAGGTTGAGAAATAATCCAAAAAGCGAAAGCTGTATTTTTACTATCCGTTGTGTGTATGTCTCAATAAATTATAGGGGCATTGTCCCCTGCACACAAATCTCATGTTGCCATGCAAAAAATTCGTGATTTAGGGTTTGAATTACTAGAACACCCCCCCTTATTCACCAGATTTGGCTCCGTCCGACTATCATCTCTTTCCTCAACTGAAAAAAAGTTTTAAAGGTCGTAAATTTTCTTCCAACGAGGAGGAAATAAAAGCTGTGGAAATCTGGTTTGCAGAGCAAGAAGAAACATTTTTTTTAAAGGTCTAGAGACGTTGCAGGTTCGCTGTAATAAATGTATCCAATTAAGAGGGGAATTTGTTGCGTAATGAAATATTTTGACATTGAAATTTTGTTTGGTTCTATAGTAGGCTAAGAATTTTTCAATATATTCTCGTATTAATGTTAATATGTTTGTTAATATACAGATTGTATCGAAACATCAGCAAATTTAATACTTGAAAAAACCACATGTTTTAACGTCACTTTCCTCTTTATTAGTTCCCAGTTCAATTGTACCATACAGACTAGAATGTAATCTATACAACAAGCACAATAGTGCAGGAATATTTATGATCTGTAGTATATCTCTTATGTCTGACAATAAACAATATTGTATTTATTGAGATCAAATGAACCAACTAGATTCCTCTTCTATTATTAGTAGTATACAATAGGTTGATTTGTTTTATATAGGAAACGGCAGTTAGTGCTTGTATTGGCATTTCGATGTTGGTTGGAATTGCAAATTTATTTTCCTTCGAATTGATAAGATAACTTTATACTCAAATTCCAATTCAACAAATATTTCCCCACTCACTAATCGAATCTTCAATAAAGTCCGACCAAAAGTAGGGAGAGTATAAATGATGTGGAATTCTGGGTTATACCATCTAATCATGGGCGTGCGAATTGGGCATCAAATTTTTTGTTAATAGATATTTTGTGATAATATTATCACACTAATTTGAGGTATATTAATTATTTTAATAAACTGTTATAACGAGTGAACATCTTATAATATAACTTCATGGGTACAGAATATTGTCTTCATTTTATTCCTAATACTTGTAAATATTGTTTGAAAATTCATTTACATAATATATGTAACATTTTCTCCTGAATCCTTTCCGGTTATACCATTGTATACCAATTTCTTCCTAATAGATTGGTTTCTTGAAAGTAATCTCCTAGGGTTTTCTTAGCTTGATGTTGATAGTTTTGCAGTTTTTTCAAGAACTTCATCATATTACTTAAGAAATATTAATTTCAAAAAAGTGGGTCCGCCAGTTGAGTTGTCATTCCAAAAACCACATTTTGTTTTACCGCACACGTGGAGCGTATACAGTGCTATTCAAAAGTCCCCTCCCCCCCTCGTATCTTTTGAACGGCTACACTTACATTAATAAAATTTGGAGGGTGAAAATAAAGTGTTGTAAACTTCTCTACGAATGGTAACAGGTGACGTAATAGTAATAGATGACGTCACAGTGCCACTCTGGCCAATAATTTTAAATAGGACCTTATAGCAAGTGATATCTCGTTTGAAAGGCATTGGCATTGACATTGGCTACATAGCCATATTAATTTTGTTTGGGTTTAAACTAATTTTGACGGATAAATTAAATAAATACCAAAATTATTGAAATTATTTTTATAAATTTAATTAATCAAATATCAACAATGGATTCTTATAGCAAGTGTTCGAAATGTGCTCCGTCTACTTCCTGACAGTAATACATCCTATTAGTAAACTCTTGTCGCACTCGTTCCAATGTGTCAGCTGAAATTGCATTGCATTCTTCAATAATTCTTTCTTTCAAAACGCCAATGCTATCTGGTGCCGTAGTATAAACCTTGGATTTCAAGTACCCCCGTAGAAAAAAATCTAATGGTGTCAGATCTGGTGACCTATAGGACCTCGCCGGCCGATCCATCTACCTCGATATTCTTCATCCAGTTAACGTCTTACTGCACCATAATAATGTGCAGGAGCACCATCTTGTTGAAATGTTATTTCCAAATTGCCGAATTCATCTGGATTATCTTCCAGAATTTCAAGAATTAACGGCTCAATTGCATTTTGTAACATCTCCAGATACACTTCACCGCTTAAATTTGAATTTAGGAAAACAGGACCAACTATGTGGTTTCCTAAAATACCTGCCCAAACATTGACTTTTTCTGGAAATTGGGTATGTTGTTCACGAAAGGTGTGAGGATTTGTGTCACTCCAATACCTTACATTTTGTGTATTCACATTTCCATTGAGGCAAAAAGTACTTTCGTCACTAAAACAAATTGTTTTTGTGTTATGTTGGTTTTGACTAATTTTATTTGTCATACATTCACAGAATTCGAGTCTTCTGTCGGGATCGTCATCCGAAAGGTGGTGCACCATTTTTAACTTGTATGGATGAAATTTATACTTCTACTTACTTCACAGATAGACGCAACTTTAGTTGAAGAGGAAGTAGGGTTTACTACTATTTCAGCAACTATATCAATTTTTTTATCATCATCAAATGTTGGTCGACCAGATCGTTTGGCATCTTGAACACTACCTGTTGCTTCAAACTTGAGATGAAGCTCCCTCAAATAAGTTCTCGAAATAGGGCGATCTGGGTATCTCTCATTAAATAAACGTTCCGCTTCATGGAGATTCTTTCCAGATTCGCCAATTATTAAGATAGCTGCTTCTTTGTCGGCTTGAGTACGTACCATTTTGCCTATGTAAACTCTTAAACGTCTCGTCAAACAATAATAAAATTAAATATTTAAGCTATTTAGAAAAACTTTGCAAAGCAACAAATACTATTAAATTAAAAACGTCAACCAGAGGCGGACTGAAAAATCTTCAATATTTAAATGTGAAATAATAATTTTGGTATTTATTTAATTTATCCGTCAAAATTAGTTTAAACCCAAACAAAATTAATATGGCTATGTAGCCAATGTCAATGCCTTTCAAACGAGATATCACTTGCCAAAAGGTCCTATTTAAAATTACTGTTACGGCATCTATTACTATTACGTCACCTGTTACCATTCGAAGAGAAGTTTACAACACTTTATTTTCACCCTCCAAATTTTATTAATGTAAGTGTAAGCCGTTCAAAAGATACGACGGGGGGAGGGGGCTTTTGAATAGCACTGTATACAGGAGAGCTGTATGCAGTTTGTAAGGCAACAGAATTTTGCAAGCACTCCCATCAAAAAGAGTTTCTCATAATTACAGATTTGTTAAGTGCTCTTCAAAGAATAACTCAAATATACCCAGATTCAGCGCTTGTAACCAACATCCAAGAAAATATCCCTTCTCATATACAAATTAGAGGCAATGAAACAGTCGACCAAGCTGCCAAAGAAGCTCACCTTAACAATCCCACAGTAGTGAATAAGCAACTGACTAGTCACAGTGATCTAAAAGCTTTATTTAAAAAATCAACAAGAAATGTGTGGCAAAAATTGTGGACTAGCTAAGCTGAAACAAATAAAGCCAGTTATTTCTCCTTGGAAGATCCTCAGTATTTCGCGTAAACACCAAGTAATATTATCACGTCTTAGGATTGGACACACGAGATATACACATCAATATCTGCTGAAGAAAGAAGACGCCCAAAATGGAGTGTGTGTCAAGTGCAGTGAAGTGTCAAACATATTCTTTTTGAGTGCCCTAAATATAGTAATGAGCGTAAAGTATGTAATTTTAGCGATAATCTTGTAGAACTGCTTGGAGACTGATTATGTACCTTCAAAATATTAATCTCGTTCACATTCTGTAAATAATACCTACGAAAATTGTGATTATTGTCTCAATTTGTGCATATTTGCTAATTACCTCAGTTGTTGAAGCAAATTGCATAAATATATTTTTTTTATTCCATTTAAATAAAAATATATATATATTTTTCTTTTATTCCATTTAAATGAAAAAAATATATTTTTTTTTTGCTTAGATCTTATTAATCGGTATCGTCAAAGATATATTTTACACAAAAGGTTTCGCTTTAAAAATGAATGCTAAAAATTAAATAAACAGTATTTGGAATTAGGTGGAAACGTATATGTGTACAGATTAGTTGAGTTACAAATAATCCCACTTTCAAAATATGTGGTTGTTCAAGGGGACCTAATTTTGTGAGGATTTTTGTTTGTTTATAAATATAGTTTATCACGTTTGCTTGGCAGGATTAACATAAATATCGCTCGTTTTATCAGAGTTGCGTGTTTGCATACAACAAAAAATCATAAAAAGAAAATATTGAAATTACATTCCCTAAGCAATTTACGCAGAAGTGAGATTTTAAACTGATTTATCACGATAAAGAGGAAGCTGAGAGCACGTGAACTCGAGTGTGTTTGGACGCGGAAATATATCATGGATCGAAAATGGTGGTTGTGAAAGAATGTAACATCTATTATTCGAATTTACGACTAAATCCTTATGTTCTGTTGTTTGGACACCGAAGTCATTTTGTTGCGATTTCTATTTCTTTTTTAGTGGTTATTCGCTTTCAATGAATTTCTTTACCGCCTTCTTTTGATGGGCAAAACTTTATTTCTCCTGCCATATTGGAAATGATATCTTCAATTTATTATATAAAACCTGTCTTTTAGGCCTTCTTTCTAATGAACATGAACATACAATGAAAAAGACAAATATAGTTGCTTCGATTCTCTTAAATTCAGTTTTGTCAAGAAATATCACTTGCAGAGATTATCGAAATTATTAGGTATTATATATTTTTTATCCCCTATACAAAGCTGACGCGGAGTTTGACCTTCATTTGTCATTAAGTTTGTTTACAGTTGTGGAGGGTAGACTTAAGAAGTACCAACTCTATATGAAAAGTGTCGTAAGGCGTAAAATTGGTGGCGCTACTGTAGCGGAAAATTTTAACGAAAGCGCCAAAAGTTATTAGAGCAGGATAGAGCAGCAAACAAAGAAAGAAAAATATAATATAAACAAATAAACGATTAATGTGTCGATTCATTCATAAACTTATAAAAGTAAAAAATCGATACCGTATAAATATTTTAGAAAAAATTATTTTACACATTCTCGGACGAGTAAAAAACAGAGATTAGGGAGGGATAATTTTTCATTTATTTACCTACATTGAAACATGGCAATTGAAACGATTATCATGAAAACTAATTATAGAATTGACAACGATATCTATTTTCCGGATAATGTCATGAAGAGAAGCATTTCCGTGGAAAGATTAAATGATCACTTAATAACTGGCCTGAAGCCATTATTTAGTTTAGGAGTTTACGTTTAAACAAGACATAAATCTATGATCGCAGATAGAGGATCGCAATATTCGAATGAAAATAGGGCGGTATAAAGTGATTCATTAGTTTGCTTACTGTACACTATATCTAGGTGATTGCTTATGTGTTTGTCGTATACGTAGTAGGTAGCAAGTTGTAATCTGTAAAAGCGCCGTACTTTATTAATATAGATAATTAGACAACTGTTCGATATGTACTCGTTAAATCTAATCGGAAAACCGTCATTGCTAGATTTGCTAGTGTCTATTAATACTTTTTAGTAATTTTTTTCATTTAAATATCTTCATATACCTTTACACAAACGTGTTACATCATCCAACATTCAACGTAGAACCTCAGCAGTTTGTCAAATTTATTATTTAATTCTTTGAACCGATATCGGCACCTTTTTGATGATATATTTTTATTTTAGTTTAGTTTAGTTTAATTCAACGCATATACATAAAATAAAATAAAAGGCCCTATTTTAAACCGGTTATAACCACGCTTGCCAACAATTGTCTATTCAATAATCTGCCTGAATAAATGAATTTGGCTTATGGTATAATTTGCTATTTATTTATTATATTAGTGATTACAATTACAACGGAACAAACATACTGAACGACAGTATGCGGTATGAACAACACTACCTAAAATATTCCTAAAACAGGAATAATGCTAACCAAAACGACAGCGTCTTGACACAAACGACAGTGTATAATATCTGAACGACAGATAAAAAAGGTCTAAGTATTGTAATCAGTAATTTATTGTTCAATAAAAAGTCAGTAAGATATCTATTGGGAAATAATTAAATAAAATACATGTGCAAATGTAAATTCGGTTTTCCCGTGAGTTAACTCACCTAAATTGTAAGACAGCAAGCATAACCGCAAAAGTCACAATTATTAGGTAACCAATTTTTATATGGAACAAACACTTTTACTTTATAAAGCACTAGGTTAAAATGAAGAAGAAATATTCTTTTCAACGCTGATGCGATCGATGTAGATATTACGTTAACATAAACAAAATACTAAGATCTGACGTTTTTTTGTTTAGTCTATCGTGTGATTTATCTCTTCCGAATCGGGTACCTATGAAATTTTTATAAAACAGGGGTTGTTCTTAAAAAATGAATTCTTACATTTGTAACTAATTGAATCGGAATTATTCACACTTAAGGTCTATAATAAAAATCATATTTTTCTGAACTACCTATTTCGAATTCCTAATTTTTTCCTACGAACATCAAACATTGTTTCATTTAAATATACAATTGGTGCTATACAAATATTTACAAGGTGTCCCAGTACTTCGTAGCAAAAATCTGGGAGATAGAGATTAAGTTCAATGGTTGTAAAAAAACAACAACAAAAACCCTGTAAAATGAATAACTACATTCCATTATCAGATTAAAGAAGAGCAAATAAATAATTAGTGATAATAACCGGTTTAAAAAAATAATTAAAAATCAATGTTCAATATGGGCCAATATACACTGTGTCCGTAAAGTATGGAACAAATTAATTTTTAGCTAAACAGACCTTTTTAAGAAATAATCCTGAAACACGTCGATTTTTGATTGTAATTTACCGTATTTTGAAATAATAATCTAATATACAGGGTGAATTACTTTTGAGTAATGACGTCACCGTCATTTTTTTTTAAATGGAACACCCCCATTTTGTCTCAATTTTCGGATTACTCTAGCTGAGCTGATTCCAAAAATGTATCACATGTTGACTCCAATTGGTACAGTGTGGACAAAAATACAATAGTTTTGTGTGTGCTCATAAAGTAATCCTGGAGGTTTTGATGAAAGTTTACGGTTTCAACAGGATGGTGCACCTCCACATTATGCTGTAGATGCTAGAAGGTACCTAGATGAAATTTTTCCGAACAGGTGGATTGGTAGACGTGGACCTATTGAATGGCCAGCGAGGTCACCACATTTCAATCCTTTGCATTATTTTATGTGGGGCCATCTGGAGAATGTTGTGTGTCAAACGAAACCAGCAAATATTAAAGAATTAAAAGAGAGAATTCCGACAGCAATAAACAATATTTCTCAAGACACAATAAACAAGGTTCAACAAGAATTTGTACACCGTTTGGGTTACCGTCAAATACAGCAAGGGCTGCAGTACGAACATTTAAAAAGTCATGTATTGCATCATATTCTGTCCGCTAGACAATAAGTATTTTTGATAATATTGTTAATTTAACTAATAAAGAATAATACGCGTTACTTTATGAGCACACACAAAACTATTGTATTTTTGTCCATCCTGTATCAATTGGAAGATGTGATACATTTTTGGAATCAGCTCAGCTAGAGTAATCCGAAAATTGAGACAAAATGGGGGTGTTCTATTTAAAAAAAATGACGGTGACGTCATTAGTCGAAAGTAATATTAGAATATTATTTTAAAATACGGTAAATTAAAATCAAAAATCGACGTGTTTCAGGATTATTTCTTAAAATGGCCTGTTTAGCTAAAAATTAATTTGTTCCATACTTTACGGACACAGTGTATGTGCAGTTCGACATAAAATTGCCCGTATCTCTTAAACCGTTAATTTTATCGGGATGTCACAGGAGGACTTTGTTTAATGTTGCAAAAAGTCCATTGTTGCATTGATAACCGAAAAAAAGTTATATTTAACAAAAAAATGCAGCATTAACTATTAAACTTATAGTCCGTACCTGAGTTCACAAAAAATGTAGTATAAACTCGTTTATGACGCCAAAATTGTGCAATTATGGTGTTTATGAACGGTTAAAACTTCCAATTAGTCATATAGGTACTAATTATAAATTGAAAAGCATTTTTAATTCCCAACTTTAGAGTACCATAGTAAAGGCGTAAAGAAAACATACTATAATTACTTTTAGTATCTCCCAAGTTTTCGGTACGAAGTCCTAGGACACCCTGAAAAGACTGAATTAAAAAAAAAGAAAACACTAACATACTATAACAAGAGCTCAATTTTTATTTGTCCGTTATCGCATAGACATCAAGGGAATTGAACGCGTTAAAAGTCAATATATTATTACATCAATTCGAAAAGTCTTCCATGTCCCGTTAGCTTAGAGAAAAAATAACTATTTATCGACAAACACTAAAAAATATTTTATCCATTCTTACGCATCCTATTTTAATAATATAGGCTTAGATTATCACGATTATCCCCAAAAACTCTAGGATTAAAGTGAAAAAATAAATCTTCATATTTTGAACTCGTTAATTACTCTGGCATAGAATGAGTTTGACACGGAACTTTTTAGAGTAAAATAAGCAAGTCAGCAGTTAGGAAAATAAAATCCCAAGTTCGTAACGGGCGTCGCGTCGTCACGTACACGTATTCGAAATTTATTTGAATACCTGATCATTCTGATCGAGATAAACTATTGTTTCCATACATGTTCTTCTTATTTCAAGCCTTTAGGTAAAAATAAATGTTAGTTTTCATTCCCATCATTATCGATCTACCGGCTTTTTTAACAGGAAATTTCCAACAAGTACAAAAGTCCGTATGCAAAAGAGAATAATGGCTTTTACCAACAAAAGTATTAATATAATTCAAACATTTTACAAACTTTGTCAATCATATAAAATGCGCACACTCCTTCTATCACTTTTTGCCAACTATTTCTCATTCGCAATGTTATTAATGTAATTAATAATATTCTTTTTGTTATTTATTTTGTGAAATCGAACCACAATCTTTTTTATGTTTTTTATTTTAACGTTTCGGTAGCGCTTCAAATACCGTTATCAAAAATTATTAAGTTTTTTCTAAATTCTGGTCCCTATCTGACACTAAAGAAAAAATTGGACAACTAGACAATCAATATGTTGAAGTTTAAGACTAAAAATAATTTGTTTGTAAAATTTTTAAGGTCCATTCACAGTAGATCATATCCTTGATAAAATGTTAAATAAAATATTTTTTTCTATGACATTCTAACAATATTATAGTCAATGAGGAATGGGATACAGTAAAGTGCACGCATACAGTGGAACAGCCAAATGCAATAATTAGCAAAATAGAAGAGCAGTTTCGCGAGCTTGGTCATGTAAAACAGATAAAAAAAGTAGCTGCCAATGCAGTAAGTGATGATACGAAATTGGATATTATGCTTGAGTTTCACGAAAACCCACATAATTCTGCTCGAAAAGCAGCTTCACTATTCAACGTTAGCCACACATCAATGTTTCGAATATTAAAGGAAAGTAAAATGCATACCTATAAAATGATGCCAACTCAAGAGCTCATGGAATGATGAGATCACATTTACAGTTCACGGTCATGTTAATCGTCAAAATTGCCGATATTGGTCTAATGGGAATCCTCATTGGATGAGAGAAGAACGAAGAACATACGCAATATCCTGAAAAAGTTAATGTAGGTCCCTTTTTCATTGATGGCAACTTGAATGGAGATAAATATTTAGAACTGCTCCAAAATAATGTCGTGCCAACTTTGACAAACGTATACCCTGATCCAGCAAACCCACAAGTTCCTGCCAATACAATATGGTTTCAGCAAGATGGAGCACCGCCCCATTATCAAATCAATGTCCAGCAGTTCCTGAACCAAATTTTTCCAAATCGGTGGATAGGGAGGCGCGGATCGATAGAATGTCCAGCACGATCTCCTGATCTGACGCCATTAGACTACTTTTTGTGGGGATATGTCAAAAGTATTGTATAATCACAAAACTGATAGACACATTTTAAAACAAAAATAATCATAACAAAAAAAAAGTAACACCAATCTTTTTATAACATCTCCGAAATGAGGAAAAAAGCTTATCTAGTATAATAAAACCGTTCCTGAAGCGTGTACTTCACTGGATCCCATTCCTATAGTAAACTATAATATTGTTAATATTTTATTTCACATTTTATCAAGAATATGAGTATGAGTATGAGCCTTAAAAATGTTACAACAAAATTTTTTGCAGTCTTAAACTAATAATAAAATATTGATTGTCTAGTCGTCGATTTTTCTCGTTAGTGTCAGATGGGGACCAGAATTTAATGAAAAACTTAATTATTCTTGATAACGGTACCTGGAACTTTACCGAAACGTTGAAATGAAAAACATTGTGGTTTGATTTCCCAAAATAAATAACAAAAAGAATAATGAATATACCACAAGGAACATACAGAAGATGTTTAGTTCATAATATATAAAATTATAGTTTTTTATTCTGTGTATTTTCACTGTCAACTATACCAACTAAACTGAAGTTGTTGGTGTAAACGTTGTTTTAAATTTGAGCTACTATGATATATTGTGACTTAAAGAGCATTTTTATCAGTATTTCCGAATAACTTATGTTTCAGAAGTAAAGGTTCTGTTCTGTTTATATAACATTAAAGCAGTTTCCAAAATATGTGTTCGTTTTATAAAGCAGGTTGTGTTATCTTATTAATTTATAGCTGTGGCAAAACAATAAGTTTTGTTCATAGCAATTCATGTTTTATGACATACATTTATGAAATAGTATTGCAATAAAAGATAATTAATCTGACGAAATGGTATTATTGAAACTGGGCACAAATCCCTGCATATTTTATTGGAAGCTCGTCAACCAAAAACACGCAGATCTCCAGAAAATTAACATGCACCATAACCAGATCTCTGCGTCCAATCGTATTTTGGTTTATTTTAAAAAATTCAGCTTATTCCGTTAGATTCCGAGGTTAATCCCTTTTTTCGAATTAGATGACATGTTAAAAATTGTACCCACGATTTGTAATAATTTTCATTTCGTTTCGTAGTATCCGTTAAAAGAGAAGATAAATGAGTACATTTAAGAATAAAATTAAAAGTTAGACCTGTAATTACCGATTTAAAAGAGAAAGCTATAGTTAATATCAGAAAGTGAACCACTCGCAGTTCGCATCCTCCATTATAGAACCTAGACCGGAATTTGAACGGATGTTCCGCTTCCTCAGCCATCAGTGTTTCCGCCAGATTATGCCTGCGAAATCCACTCATACGCAGACACCTAATATTTTCACCTTCCTATGTACTACTGTACCGGGTGTCTGATTAGCAGAGGTAACCCGCTGTATCTCAGAAACTATTTATCATACAGCTTAGAGAAAAAAAATCTGTATTACAAACTTTCATATGAGAAATTGCTGGAAATTATTTTCAAATTTCGTACTCCTCCACTAAAGGGCGTAGTTCACAATAATATCACAAAAACATCAGTTTTATATAATAAATGTATCGTTATAGTAACACGAAATTTAAATATTCGTAATCATTAGATCATTTTAAGTTTGTCCCAGTACTTTTTCCTCTATCTTGTAAAATAACTGGTAGGGATGAGTGGGAAAGCTGACTCAATAAAACCTGTTTTATCTCGTATCTTCGCTTAGAAAATAGATATTGAGTTGCGGTTTTTACCACTTTTTAAATTCTTCTTCCAAGTAAATGATTAAAAAATATAGCACATCTGAAGATTCCAAAAAAAATTGAAAATAAAACAATTATTCAATCACCGCCACCTAGCGACCGTTAAAACCACAGGAATAAAACGATGATATATTTCATTAGGAATTGAATTCCCTTTCAAAAGATACTAAGTTTGTCAAAATCCATAAAGCGGAACAAAAGCTATAACAGTTTTATTGAGTCAGCTCTCCCACTCAGCACTGCCAGTTATTTTACAAGATAGAGGAAAAAGTACTGCAGCAAACTTACGTAAAAGGTTCTAATGATTATGATTATTTAAATTTTGTGGTACTATACCAGTACATTTATTATAGAAAACTATTGTATTGTGAACCACGTCCTCTAGCGGTAAAGTAGGAAACTTGAAAATAATTTCCAGTGGTTTCTCGTATGCGATCGATAGTTTCTGAGATACAGCAGGTTACCTCTCTTAATCAGACTCCGATACAACAATAGACACTTAGGTACAACTCCTTGAATATCCAATTCCGCAATTCACAAATTTAACTTGAAGATTCTTATAATTTGTATTTTTAAATACTGTTATTTTTTATTTGGATTGATACTAGTAGGTGAGACCAACCCATTGTAAAAGATATGATTCGTTAGGATGTCGACAATCGGATCTCAATTTTTTTCATGAATATTAGAGAGAAAGATGTGCGGCTTCGATATGCTACTATCCGGTTTGTGGTAGACCAGCATAGTCGGTTACAGAGCTTAACGACAGTGTTTCTAATCTCTCTGACACCTACTTGACAGTGGTATTAAAGTTTGTTGAGATTTAGTCCCCTACATTGCCGCAAATGTTACATAATGTTGAAATTCACCGAAATTAATACTATTATACACTGGAATTTCATGTACTGAAGCGATGAAAATGTTGAATAAAGCTTATGGTGAATTGACCTCACGAATCAATTCGTAACATTTTAAACGATTCTTTGAGCATGAAACACGTGCCGACCTGAATTATCAGCAAAAACTCAATCGCGTAAAGGTCGCTACAGACATGACAAAACCATTCAATTCCGACTCTACATGCACAAAACGCATTGTAAAGTTTATCCAAAATCGATTGCAAAAGCTTAAGCACGTGTCCGTCTCCCTTACCGACGTTTTCCTTTGATCTGAATGTGACGGCATATGCTTAAGTATTAGTATTCCAACACTGATTAAGTTTTGTATAATACAAGAGCCGTCAGTTCGATATGAACGATTTTCTAGACGAGGGATTTAAAAAAACAAGGTATTTTGAGAAAATCTATACTTGTTTAGCCTTCTTTTTAGATAAGGTTTTATTTCAGATTACCAAGTTTGAATTGAAATGGAAGGTGGTATTACCGTTTTAAAATGCAGTTTCGTCAAAAATTGAAATATGTATATTTCAAAGTTGAAATATAATATGAAATGTGTCGAGAATTACAAAAATAAAATACTTATATTTTTAACTAGCTGTTTGAAGTAGAGCTTTATATTGCTATTAAATATTTCATTTTTAACGAGCACAGAAAGCTCACACGGAAGTTTCGAATTAACGTTACCATTAAAGAAATGAGTTGTATTTCTTAGAAATATCTCTCTCGTGAATGTTTGTTTTGAGTTAAGCTGATAGTCCAGCAAATTTACAATTCAACTTTCTACCAAGTTATAATAGAAAAAACGAATATATATCATGTTTTTCCACTCCATTATATGTACATATATATACAATATCAGTCTTGATAATAATATAACTTGTATTATTTTAATTCATCTTCTATATGTTTAATTATTTTTTTTCCATTAACTTATACATAACTAACCAAATTCGATAGTAACAATTGTAAATATCACGTCATTTTGAAAATAATATTTGATTGAATAAGCTCGCTTCCAAAGGGGAAAGGAAACGTTATTAGTTATTTATGCAACAAGTGTAAAAAGTAAGTGTTTATTACACGCGTCATGAAATTGTCCAACAAAGCCGTCACTAAATAGAGTTCGGTAAATTTGTGTTTTTTGCATGATTGCATGAACGTAAAAAAATGGTTAATTAGTTTAATTCATTGACAACCTTATTAAAAGACTCACCTAATATGCATACAGCGTCGCTAAGAAGTTTACAAAATCTTACCTTGTAAAAAAAGAAATGGCATTAAACTTCTAATCTTTCAAAGCTTTTTCTATTATTATAAACTATATCTATCTCTACAATAAATTATTATCCATGGCCTATTCCACGCCTCAAATTAGTACAAGGGCCATTCCAATTGTCGTTCCTTTGTAATCGTAATTCTTCGAATAGGGATTCCAATGAAAACTGGAGGTTTCCTCCTCGGTTTTCTCCTACTCCTACTGCTAACAATGCATATTCCACCAAAAATCCCGTTACTAAAGCTCGAGGGAATTTTTTGGCACACTCCAAGCCATCCTCACTACTGGTAATAAGCAAGGGAGATCCTAAGATTCTTCTAGCTACCACCGCGGTAGTAGATATCGACAACGGCCTTCCTGTCGGGGCCAGAATCGTTCTGGACAATGACAGCGAGTGCTCATTAATTTCCTAAAAACTTGGTTAAATGCCGAAACTTTATTCCAGTTTTCAGGCATAATAAATGCACTCCAACGATTTCTACCAAAATGTTCGATATTAATAACCGGTCCAATACTCAAGAGAGTCGATAGGTCCACAAATCGGGTCCTAAACTTCCCATCATCCAGTTGACAAAGCTGGAATGGATAATCAGGGGACAGATACATCCACAAGGTATTTCGAATCAATCTCAAGTTTATCTTTCGTGCCTAACCTTTTCCGAATCTACTAATGCTTTGAATAAAGTCCTTTCCAAATTCTGGAAGTCGAAGAACTCGCAGAAGTCAAGCCCTTGTCGGCCAACAAAACAACAGAGCTTTGTTTAAAAACACGTACGTTCCTTCCACATCACTGCGTGATCCAAGATTCCAGTAAAAACATATGAAACTCGGTGTAATTTTTGATGCATTCAGTAGAACTTCTACTGGAATTTCCTTGAATAATATCCTGCATAAAGATTACCGAGTACAGCCAGACTTTTATGACATACTATGCAGGTTCCTGCGATTTTAAGGAATTAACCCTTCACAATTACATCCAGAATATTTTGTGGAGAAACTCCTCAAGAGGATCTTAAATGCATTCAACTTTCCACGGTGACTTGTGGATTCACTTGTTCTTCATTCCTGTCCACAAGAGTTCTGATGAATTTTCTTCGGCCCAGAAGCCTTTATTACATAAAACATGTGTAGTCGATGTCACCAACTCCATTCCGCGGGTTTCCCGCTACATGAATGGTCATAAAACTCTTCACAATTTAGATAAAGATATTGTGATTCCGCAAACCCAATTCAATATGAAATAGAACTGGGCGAACTCCTAACAAAGTTTTGGTATTGTTCTGGAACCAGTCCTCAGATTTTTTTCTATTCGCATACTTGAGCCTATTTATAGTCGAAGAAATGATTTTCATATAAAGTTTATGACTGTCGAAATTTTCCTTGGACAAACTTCAGAGTAATAATAAAATAAGAACTTAATTATGGTCAGGTGGTTGCCTAAATTGTAATTCGAATCATCCAACAGCGCAAAAAAAATTGTATAATGATATGATTTGCTGACAGAATATCGTCAAGTAATCTAAAAACGGGTAGTAACAGGTATAATGTAACGCGCTCCATACCCTTACAATCGTTTAAAAATTCCTTTTCCAGTCTCTCTCATTAATATTTATATTGGTTTAAAGTACATTTCACATTAAAGTTATTGTATTTGACATTGATCTATGTATCTAATTGATGTTAAAAGTTCTTCCCTCTATTCTAATTATATTGCTATTAAATATTTCAACTTTAACGAGCACAAATTGTTGACATATCGTCGTAGTGTGAATTTTATTCGGAAAGTAATAAGTCTACACATACAAGGGTCAGAGGAGCAAAGAAAACCCCATTACGAATCTCGTTTCAACTAGAAGAGTTTTACAGTATAATAGGGAAAATCGTTTTTTTTTATATTTAGCTTGAAAAAAACGAAACGTGTTCAATAAACGTACAGGTACACCAATCTTTATTAGTTATGGTCGGAACTATCTCGGCTCTATCCATTATTGAAACAATGGAAATACAATTAAATCTGGATGGGCCGAGAAAAAAAAACAAAATGTCCTTTAGACTTAATGGAGAAGCAAATTTGGAACAGTAAAAAAACAGAAAAATACAGTTATCTTTAAAAAATACAATGGAGTAACCAGCAGAGCGAGTAATGTGTGAATATATACAAAAAGAACATCTACAACAGTATATTATTCAACGAACCTACAATGCTCGCTTCACTCGTGGCGCAAACGCCACCCTCGTGAATAATAGCCATTATATGCAAGTAGAATACCATAGTTCATCCACAACTATTAAATAATTTTGGCTAAAACTCCTTTAACACATTTTATTAGTAGCACAATGCGCCAAAGACGTAGTTTTCTCGTATGTAAGTCAACTAGTAGCGCTATTCATTCATTTTATGTATATTTTGTGATTTCAGTAAAGCATTCAACTGTGTTATATCATAACAATTTATTGAAAAAACTAAAAAATATTGGTATCAGAGGGATATCTTTGAAGTGGATCGAGTCTTATTTATATAAACACATACAATAGGTGCAATTCTGTAAGCAAATGTTAAAATTTAACGTATGGTTAAAAATTAGACAATCTTCTAACTCCATTTTACTTTTCTGTACGCATAATAATCTTTAAAATATGAAAGGAAAACTCTTAATTGGACACCATATCTTGTAAAATTCAAATCCTAATCTTGACTATGTATAAATTAAAACATTTCTAATAGCGTAAACTTCGTTAATTTTTAACCACTTCTTAGAGAACTTACCCTAATATGTTATTCTCCCTAATTTAACGGATAATTGCTTTGGTAAGAGTGAATCTAGTTAATAATATTGGCGATCCACAGTGGTCCGTTTTGGGACCAATCCTGTTTTTGCTTTATATAAATGATATTATAAATATAAGTTTGACCACTCACTTTAAATCGCATGCAGATGATACGTCCGTCGTTATTTCGGATAAATCCTATGTCCTTTTGGAAAGTAAATTTGCCAGTTTATATAGTTGGTTTTGTAAAAATTGAATTCAGTTAATAATCGGTTTAGAAATCTTCGAATCGCACCTACGGTATGATTTATGTTTTTGGGGAATAAGTACTAGATTTAGTGATATCTTCATAGCCCAAAAGAAGATCATTCGTTGTATTGCTGGTATTTTTCGTCGCACTAGCTGCCATGTATATTATAAAAAGTTAGAAATTTTAATATTGTCGTGTTTGTATATTTTTGAGTTGTCTGTGTTTCTTTATACTAAAATAAAATATCTTAAGACTAATGAACAAGTCCATAGATTTAATACATTGTAAGTATCCACAGGTACCTACCTTTATCTAAGGGAAATCTCCGGCTATACAAAGGCAACGGTTTTATAATAAATTGCCTTTAAATATCAGAAACTGTATATTAATACAATTCAAGAAAGGTTTAAAATCATTGTTGTTTATAGTCCACACAAGAATTTTTAAACTTTGAACGTTGTATGAATAATTATTTATTTCTTTGTTCGTATTATAAATTGAAATTTTATCAGATATTGTTTAGTTATAATTTTCATGTCAATTTTAGATTAGGATTAGGATTAAGTTTTCATTTTGACCAATTCTATAAAAATTTAGTTCTTTGTCAGAAAGAAAATAAACAATTGTTATATCTTTCTGTAGGTGTACATGACATTCCATCTTCAATATCTGTCTTGCATTTTTGAGTTATTTCAATGAAATACTTTGAACATCTCTGTTTTTATATATAAGTAAATGTCTTCTAAACGAAAAGAACGATATTTATGAAAATTTGCAGATCTGTGGATGCTGGGTATGTGCTTCATGAATCCAATGAGGATTCTCATTTGACCAATACCTGTAGGTATGGCGATTAACTGTTCCATTTAAACAAAAAGTTGCTTCATCGGAAAAAACTATTTTAGAAGCAAAATTGTCGTCGACATTACAGATGACCATTAGCCGTTCGCAAAATTCCAGCGGTCGGTCAAAATCATCGTCTGACAATTTTTGAACCAACTGTACCTTATACGGATGATACTTTTAACTTTTTAATATCTTTCCTACAGAACGTCGACTGATACTATGGTTTAGTGCCAAATTTGAGGTGGAAGTTTGAGGTGATTCCATCCCAGTTGTATTAAAACGTTGTAATGTTTTAGTTACTGTTGAGCGTGATACCTATAGGATTTCTCTCCGGATGCAAATTATTAAAAATATGACTCACTTCTTCATGAGTTCTAACACGATCACCAACCTATAATCATTAAAATTTCAATACGCCCTTTTTCACTTAATTGAACCATTCTAAATTGTAAAATTTATTTCCGTCAATTAGAATTTGACACTTGGAGAACGTTTATTTATTACTATTACAAACAACATCAATTAGTTTATCTAAATAGTTTTTTGCTCTAATGCAAAAAACTCAAAGGAGGTTGATTAAAGTGCTATATTCCTCATTTTTACAAATTTTTTTACACTTAACTCAGTATGTATGAATTCAAAATAACAAGCACTTTCAAAATCTGTAAAAATATATAGGGTGTCCCATTTAAATTAAAGAAGTTGATGGTATTTCCGGTTAAACCGGAAGTATATTATTAACAAACAAAATGTATATCAGATGCATTTTGTTCCATTGCACTTACATACAAATTTCCATAAATATCGTTTTTTTCGTTTAAAAGATATTTACTTGGTTCCATACTTTATCCCAACTCCGTATATATACAAGTTGACGCTTTTCATGTTTGATCCGCGAATACTGGATGTCATTATTATTCAGTAAATCATGTATAATGAACAAATAATAGTCATCGAAAAAATCGTTTTATGCCGTTTCTAATTTCATTAATGAGGCTCAAAAAGCGACGCTTTTTCAATTTTATGTATATAGACCATTCTCTAAAAATTCTCTTTTTTTAGTATAGGTACTTACCTACTTTTTTTATTTCTTGAAAATATTCCAAAATGTTGCGAAATTCGGTGACAAGATTTAAATTTAAAAAGGCTTAGGTGAGTAATAATTAATAACCCTGTTAACGGGTGTTGTAATTTGTTTTTGATATTTAATTTTAGTTGAACAAACAACGATGGCACGTAGATGCTGAAAACGATCATAAACGGTTTCAATTTACTAGGACAGGCGTTACAGACATACGTGACATAAAAACCATACTACACCATATTATGTGACCAACTACAAACTCCAAATTCATCAGGGCCACAGAACAAGGTTCTGCTGAATATGTACGTGCTATGTATGTATTACTAGTTATTACAGAACAGCAACAAAACGCAAAAAGTAAAATTCAATTCTGCCACCTATATGCATTCGTTCCAGTTAAATAAAAAAATCATTACTAAACATACTGGGAAAATTTTGAATTGAAAGCCCTTGATGGACATACATTCAGATACGAATAGATGTGCGAATTAGTTTTGGTTATTCGACATTGACATGAAAATGTCGCTGTTGAAAAATAGGAGCTTCAGTTATTTCTAATAAAAATGAGGGTTTAATGCATTCGATCTGTTTTGTTAACTTCACATACATTTTATTTCGTAAAAATACATTACATTTCTTCTCATAAACATGTGGTCAAAATTATTTAATATTAAAATATGGGTCTGTGAGAGTAGAAAAAAATCTATTCATTCATGCTGCTTACAGATTATATTTTCCTGAAAACACGCTTTTTTGGGAAAGCACTTTCGATCGGACACCCAAAGAATTATATAAGAAGAACAAAGGAAAAAACATATTATATTTCATCACATCATTATATAAAGGACCCGTACTAATCTTGTGAGAAATGGGATTCCGAAAGAATGTTTTGAAATTCAGACATGCCGTTGATCTCGAAACCACCCGGTCAAACATTATTTTAAATATACTTCTCAATGATAAAAAACATTCTACTAATTAATGATCACATGCTTCGTTATTTTCTGTTTTTATATACGGGGCTTATTATCAAATATTGATAACAATAATTTTTATACAAGTTTATTTTTTACGCGCAAAGTGTTCCAGATTTAATCTGAACTGAAAGAAAGGAATTCATAACTTTTTCGTTATGGTTCTAGAATGTCTAGATAAAGACAAAATAAATTACTATTAAAAATTGTTTACTAGAGCTCGCAAAAATAACTGCTTTTGTATATTGTCGATGCCTCTTCTCGTATCAATTCTTATTCTATTTATATCAACAATTTATAAATAATAAAAACTATATACGAGAACAGTCAATGAGTGGTTTTTTGAATCTCCCGTGCAGTAACTTCAAAGCATCACTGTTAACCATCAACTGCCATCTATTAAAAGATCAAACTGACAGCCATTGAAAGCTGGATAATCTTGTGAATTTTAACGAAAATGGAATGGAGAATATGCTGGATAGGGTAACAGTTCGTAGCCCAATTAATGGATTTTTGTCCTAGTGAGTACACACATGTTCACCCGTGCGGAATAGTATTTTTTCTCCGCCAAATGCGGTCGTTTCTGTTTGAAATCAATATTGAATCTGCTCAATAGCTTTGAATAATATTCGCCGTTGGTCGTTTTATTCTTTTCAAGATGTTCGATGTGAATGATACCGCGTGCATCTAAAAAAACAAAACTATGACTTTGCGTTGACCGTCAGACCAATTCGGCCTTCTTTGGTTCAGTTCCCCTAAGTTTTGATTGTTGCTTGGTCTCTGCTGCAAACGATCGAGTTTGAGCAATTTTTGGATGACCCGAATATTTGGTGTCACTTGTCACCGTTCGATCACAACTCAGTAAACCACTTCTTGACTTTCAGTAGTCCATTCGAGGTGACAGAAAGGAATGGTCTAACAAAGAACAGACATGGTAGACCGATGGATCTGAAACTGCAAATGGTACTGAGCGGAAGTATACTGCAAAAAACCAGGTGACAGCTATAGCTACGACTGGGTAATTGTGAATCTGTACTTCAGGCGGAGGTATACGCAATCTTGTAATGCGCGAGAGAAAACGAGAGGCAAGCAGATCCATATCATGTCTTACAGTCAGGCGGCACCTAAGGCAATCTCGCGTCAGAAAGTTACGTCTAGACCAGTATGGAATTGCGGTAGCCGAACAGAATAACTTCAAGCTGATCTGGGTGCCATATCACTGGGGCAATAAAAAAAGCCGACAAATTGCAAAAAGAGGATCAGAGGATACGTTTAGCCTGAACCAGGATTGATTCTTGGTAAACCATTGGATCTGTAAAGAACTGGATAAAATATTACTGCGTAAATATCCTCAGACAAATGCATGGGAAAACGTTCATAGAAGGCCCATGCCTGAAACGTATAGCGGAATTGCTCACACTGCAGGAATCTGCTGATAAATACAAAAATGCTTCACGAATCTGTGTGTTTTCAATGGTGGCCAAACACTAATTAAATAACGTTTGCTCAATATTATGACGTTAGTCTATTAATAGATGGCAATTGACGGAAGCAGTGCTGCATTGGAAGTTACTACGCTGCAAATCCAAAAAGTCACTGACTTTTCAATCTAGCCCCGTATTTAAAATATGCTATGGTGTTTAGAAACTACAACGTATTTAAACTTCTCGTTGTTGACAACAATATTTGTTTAGTGTTTTATGTTAAAAATTTCGAATCCTTTGTCCTGGAGCTTGTTTACATCATGCTAAGCTTGCAATATGATAAAAGTGGTTAGCCTATAATAGCATCATTTATTAACCTTAAATATTCCTTTCATTGTATGAATTAACTTGTTATTGTTTCAGCAATCTGATAATGGACCTTATTTAATACATGGTATTTCTGGATTACGTTTCATAGTCGGTTTTGGGCACAAAACGACTTCCTCTATCCATTTAGATTAATAACTATTTCCAAATGTATGCTGAAGAGTGTTGATAATTTTACAAAGTATGAATACTTGCTTCCCAAAGATAGATATAGTTATATTATAGGTTTCTATAAATTATATTATCAGCAAGGAATATTTCAAATATCGACTCCGAATTTCACGTACGGAAATTGTAGATTTTTTATTTCACAAATTGAGGGTTGAAACAATCACTATGGTTAATTTAAATTTAACTTCATTATTAGATGAGATAATGGGGCTTATGTGTTTTTAAGAGCCTCTCCACTACGACTTTTGCAGATCGTATGTGCCCTCCTGTTAGAGTTCCTTGTCTAGACATGTCCTTATTACCAGACTTCGAATGCCAAACCTATATACTGGGAGGGTTTTTCCTCCCCTATCGACGAAAACCTCAGATTAGTCATGGCCTCGCAGTAACACAGTATGGGAGCTGATGTTTCCTCATCTTCTTGGCGAAACCTGCATATGCTTGGTCCTGCCAATCCAATGTTAATCATGTGTTTGTTAAGTCTACAATGCCCCGTCAGGAGTCCAACTAGGATCCTGATCGTTCTCCTATTCTGGCTCAGTAGGTATTCCGTGAATTTTGACGAGGGTTCTTTAATAAACTCTTTCGCCTGCCCCATTATTGGCGCCTTGTTCCACCATTCTCGAGACTGCTTTTTTAACCTATTTATTTTTTTGCAGCGCTTTCGATGTGCCACAAAAAGGTTCTGGGCCAATGGGAGCATATCGTGCCCCTTCTCGAGCTAGTGAGTCGGCCTCTTCATTGCCCTTGTTTTCTGAGTGGCCTGTTACCCAGACTAAGGACAATATCTTATGACTGTCCAGCTCTTGTAGCATCTCCAAGCAGTCCCAAACGAGTTTGGAATTTATCTGCATGGAACTGATTGCTTTTGCAGCCGCTTGGAGGTCCTTTCTTTCATTTTTTTTTGCCTGTTATGACTGTTTTGAAGTTTTTCCCGAAGCTATACTTGGGAATCTTCTCGTCCGATGGCATTCCCATTATGGGATCGATTTCCAACTCTTTGCTTAGCTCGTTATACACCTTACCATGTAGTCTACTGTGCTTGCCCTCTTGTCAATCTATTAGTGATTGATCTGGCTGTATGTAGACATGGTGACAGGCTTAGCAAGACTTCTTATATAGCTGTTGGGGTTTTTGTCAGCCTGCCGACTCCTTAGCCACTATATACCCAAGTAACAATTTGAGTTTTAACTTGGTATACAGGATACCTACAAAGCTTATTTTATTCAATTTCCATAAAACTTTTTTATCTACAGGATACTTATAAAGCTGTCACAAGTAGGCTTTAAGAAAAAAGGGAGAATCCTAAGAGGGATTTCAGGAGTAATTTGAAAGATCTTTTTAAAACCTACTAGTTGAATTTTGAAGCCTTTCATAACGTTTTTAGGATAACCATAAAACTTATTATTAAAACTTTTACAAGAGTAACAAATACCAGAACTGCTTTAGGAGCATGATAAAGCTGAACGATAAGAGCATCATAAGACTAAATTTATAAATTATAAATGTGTTTGCTCTTAAAATAGTTTAAAAAAATCTTTCATAATATTATTCGGTTTTATGGTACTCTTATCTCCAGTTTATTTCCAAAGATGTCCTAAACATAAACAAATTATTTGAAGAATGTATTCGATAACATAAATGGCTGCTAAAATTATTTCCAAAAGCTTACTGGTTCCATAATTTTTTAAACGAACACTACTTTTTTGTTAAAACTTAGTATGATGGGACATATATTTTGACGGGCCCGGTGAAATATTGATTTTTATAAAATTTCAAAAAAAAAGTTTCCACAGTAACATTTTTTTTACTGCTATTTTTGTAAGTATTTCTGTTTATTTACTTATGTTATATTATATTATATGTATGTTTACAACTAATTTACGTTGCAACACTATTTTTGTTGTTTTTTTCAATCGAAATTGATAAAAAGTTGAAATGTTTTTTACTGAAGAAATTTTTAGTAGTGGCTAGTAAATCATCAGAAACCTGACGGAACTATAAATAATTGTCAATGGTCGTTAAAACTGAGAGGAGGAAGGTAATAATAAATATCTTTTCAAACTATTCAATAACACATTAGTCAAATAAATGATATACAGTGTGTTCATAGATGGGGTTACGAGAGGAGGAAAGCAGTCTTTTACTTTGAATTTTATGACTAAAAGTGATTCTTTATAAAAAATTCTGCTTATTTTAAAAAATCTTATATTGGGTTATGTACACGTTGTTAGTAAATTAGGAAAACATAAAAATGTTTCAGGAGACAAAAGACTATACTTATTTATAATATAAAGTCAAGCCCAAATACCTAACAATGTTCAAATTGAAATTCCAATTTTTAGTGTTTGTGCAATTACTATTTGCTGAATTTAACAAAAACTCTCAGTTAACACAAGATGTTAAAGTATGTTTTTTGCATTTTTTAAAAGGTATTTTTTTTGCAAATAGTCGCACAATACCACTATGACTTGCACTAGCTCGCGTGGGGGCGTTAGGTCTCCCTAAAAACTTATTAATTTTTTATAGGAAAAAATTAATATCAAATATTTTTTTTCTTTTAATCGGAAAGTGTTTGTTATTAAAAAAAAATGTCGAAAAATATATTCGGTCATTCCCACATTCCGACACCCCTAAAAGCCGCCCCCCTACCAAAAATTTTCTCATGGTACAATTCGACTCGACATAAAAAAAACACATATACCTACCGAAGTTTCAACGGTAGGTAATACAAATATTCTTACAAGGCATGGGCCTGAGGACTATTATTTTATTATAAAAATAAGCAGAAAAATTTATAAAGATTAACTTTTGTCATAAAATCGTACAGAAAAT
Organism: Lochmaea capreae; assembly: GCA_949126875.1. NCBI lineage: Eukaryota > Metazoa > Arthropoda > Insecta > Coleoptera > Chrysomelidae > Lochmaea > Lochmaea capreae. The sequence continues at coordinate 10,196,214 of OX421402.1, read as the reverse complement.
AAATAGTCTTCTGCGTGCATAGAATAATACAATAGTTGGGAGCAGTAGCCACTACCACAAAAAATGTCGACTCCCAACCTTCTAACGCCAGAACGAGTAAAAACCATTTGGCATAAATATAAACCTTCTTAAAACTATTTACTCTAAAAATGTATTTATTTTATGCAATTTTAAGGTAATTTTGACTAAGAAAAGAATGTATTAAATCAAGAGAACAACCAGTTTTTTCTTTCACAATTCGAAATTGAGATTATTTAAATTATCAGTAGACATCAGGTCACAAATTGTATTTACAAACGTTTTTACGACTTGTTCAGGTTTAAAACTGTTTTTTTAATTTCTTTCCACTTACGGTGAAAGTTACCACTTTTTTTAATGCCATTTTGTGATGGTATAAAAACATATTCACTTATTCGATTACTTTAAAAGTTGGGTTGCCTATTGAAGAGTACTTTTTAAAACCATACTGCCGTATTCACCTCTTATAATTTACTTATTTATACCAGTTTTAAGATTACAACTTTTAAGTGTTGATTATCTAGAAAACTAAGCATATTGCACTTTTTAAAACTAACTTTTAAAACTTTCATAAGGAAACTACATTGAATCTAACCTTATTAAAACAAAATGATCTTTAGGATTATCATAAGAGTAAACTGCCCTATCACTATAAGTTGTGAGATACTAATGGGAGAGTAATAAGAATACAATATTTTTAAGATCATTTGGATTTAAGACTATACTTTAAAGTTCTTCTTAAAGCTATACTATAAAACAATATTGCCTTCAAGTCATAAAAGTATATATCATAATCTTTTTAAAACAAGTGTATATAATTCTGCTTTTATAAAACTCTAATAAAACATAAATAAAACTTGCTTGACTTAAAAATGTTACTTGGGTAGCCATACGATCATTTTTGGTTGTAGCCACCAGTTCATTCTGAACATTCTTCTACACAGATTGAGAGCTATCGTACCTTTCTGTCGAGGTCCTCTTTCAAAACATAAGTGAAAATAAAAATAAATAAAGCATATGAAGTTAAGTTTACTGTTTACTTGATATAAACCACGTATTGTTTATTTCATTAAGTATTATTGATCTACTGCAAATATATGCCAATACTTTATATATATCCACACTTCAAGGGAAAAAGGAAGACTAATATACAATTTCCAGTTGACTTTGTCTGTATTTTATTATTGTAAATTTTAATTTTTTTCTCGTTCGGATGCTTTCCTATCGAAAGCTACACCTCAGCCTCTCGGACTTTTTGTATCCGGGTTTAGTTTCATAACAATTCCGTAACTCTAGTCTCCTGTACCAGTTGTATTCTTCGGGAGTTAGACCAAGCTGTTTTTTGCGGTCTAATGCTTCACATTTAGACAGTATCTGTTTTGCCATTTCTGTTCGGTTACCATATTTCCTGCAGTAAAGTTCTCCGTTGTACAACTCCATTATGTGTCCCCTTATTGGACTCTGACCAGTGAGGAGACCCGTTATCGTTCTGATTTCATTTCCCCTCATTTTCCGTAGTTTTTCAATTTGGTGTTCCAATAATTCGTGGAAAATATCAGTACAAATGATACCATTATTTTAACCAGAAACCCACTTCTTTGATTCTCACTCTCACTATGATTATAACAATTGTAACTTTAATTATACATTTATGATAACTATAAATATTTCATAGTATAACCATAACAAAACTAGATATCTGTAGATTCCCAAGATATACTTTTTATACTTGAAAATATCACGTATGTTTATTGTTAGATTTCGATTTAAGCAATGTCTGTTTATTCATCATACAAATATATGCATTGGGTTTTAAATATATTTATATGAAATACATTACACTGGATTTGCTACGAAACTCTTTTTTTGATGTAAATTATGCTATGAAACTTATAAAATATCTATTTTCGGGTGCTTTTTCAAATTTCAAATTTTTCAAGCGGACTTGTTTGAACTATAAGGGCGCTTTCAGTGAGACATAAATCTCGTTCTATCACTTAAGTACCCATCCCCAACTTTCTTCAGAATTCACAGTTTTACAGTCTAAGATAAGAAAATACATTTAAACTTTCAAATCACAGATTAAGAATTAAAGGCTTAATAAGTTTTTCAGGGCGCGAAAAGTTACCGAACAAAATGTACGATATCAAATATAATAGACTAAATCCATCATATCGGTCTTCACAAAATTTTGTTTGCAAAAGTATTCAATTATTGTGATTTTCTGCAGTTTGTCAATTAATATTGTTACATCGTTAAACATGAGAGTAATATTATTGATACAGGTTAAATCTTGAATCATTTACTCTCAACTTCATGGTGGCTGCTTCGAGCGAGAATGCTTTATTGTCGTTGGAGGAAAAATAAAAGCCCCTCCGAATTTTATTGGATACCGTCCAATTCAAAACGCCTTTGATCTAGAATGTACGTTTTTGGATGCTGCATTGTATTATTTTTCTGTCATACAAACTATCTGCGGTAATTCCAGTCAAATAACTACATATACAACTTTCATTTTGTTTGTTTATCTTTTACTAAAGTCCTGTTTTTTGTGCCACATCAACAAAATTATCAAAACATTACAATTTTTCTAAATGTCTTGCACAAAAATGAAACTTAAAATACTAACGAATAAAATATGTAATATAACCCAAGTTTAATTTAATCTGCCAGATCGATAGAAATCTTCGACAATAGAATTCATTATAGTAGATGTTACAAATAGACATTCTGAAATGAATTTAAATTATATTATCGTATTAGCAAAGCGAAAATACGTCTCTGAATATGGCCTGTGAAACCTTTCGAAATCTTAAAAGGATAATGCAACGCTAAGCCATTGTGATGAACGTAAATTATGGAATTTCAATATTAAGGCGCAGTTGATTAGATCATTTTATTTTTCAATAAAAAACTTGTAATGTCGAGCACACAGTTATTTCAAGAACAAATCAATGGGGTTTTTCATCACAATACTGTTTGATTTCAATTTATATTTAAGTCACATGCTGGAGTTAACTTCAAATTGAACGAGGTAAAGACCTTAAAATTTAATATACATAACAAATGACTAAAGAGATGCTACAACATATGAAAAAAATTGAAAAGTTATTAATATAGAGACGAAACTTTCATAAAGGAAAGCTTTTTGTTACTGAAATAATTTCGTTGCAGAGGAATTTATTTTTTATCAGCTGTTATACAAAGAATATTGAGCTTTAAGCTAAAAAGTGAAAACTGACGCCTGTCTTTTGTTACTCAAAATATTCAAGTAACATTTATTATTTTGTATTCTGGATTAAAAGGAAATGAAATATCAGATACATTAACAGAAGAGGGAGGCTACAAAAACCCTTTGGAAAGCAGTATCAGCATAATGATAATAATGTTAATTTAAACATTTTCACGGAAATAATGAAATAATATAAAATATAAACAATAAATAAATATGATTGATGAAATATGATTGGGTAAATTGTTTTCATTGAGTAAGTTGTCTTTATTGGGTAAGCTGTCTTCAATGGGTAAGTTGTCATCGTAATGTAAGTAGAGGCACAAGTGAAAGCATAGTGTTTTACTGGGTAATGAATATATCTGTAAATGGGTTATTTAAAATGCTATTTCCGCCGACCATGCGTTATTGATCTATATTAATGTACAAGAAAATAATGACCCCTATTAATGACCGATTTTCTATTAATAACCGATTATTGTATAGGCAACCAAACATACAATGATATTAACAAAAAAGGTATAAAACTGACTTCTAGTATAGAATACTTCTAGTTTTTAACTTACCTATTGTTTTCATTATATTATTCTACAAAACTATAATCATTATTAATGTTAAAACATTCAAGAAATAATTTAAGAAAATGAAAACAGTCACTGGTTAAAGTGACCTCTGTGACATTTCAATATCAAGCTTAATTTTTGACAGTATTAAATAAATATTCTAAGTTTTTAAACATTGAAAAAAAGGATTCAAGTTGTACGGTCGACGGAAAAGTTTTGTAACTAACACGAGTATTAAAAGGGCGATTAACAATCTCAACCATTAACGCACACGCTTTACTCGCGCGTTAAAATATCTCGATTGTTAATACCCCTTGTATGTATGTATGTATTTTGGGGTAACATTCACTGAGACCTAAAAGATCTATTGTGCCCCCTTACTTCTACTTAGTTTCTGAGGAGAGTCTCAGAGACTAGTAGCTCCTTTAGTCCTATTTCCCGGAGGAATTTTAGGATACCTGCAGGCCTCAACTTAGGTAACTGTCCCTCTTCTATCCAGTAGTCTCCAGATACTGTGCCCTAGGATTCTGAATTACGCCACTATTTTGAGCTTTTTTAGGTGCCCATTCAGGCAACAATGTCCCGTTAGGATTCCTGTTAAAACTCTTAGTGCAGTTTTGCTTTAACTTATGCATTCATTTGATCTCAACAGGTTGTAGTCACCCAGAAGAATATTTGATTGCCTAAGCCCTACTAGATCTTTCCAATTGTCAGATCTTCTCCTTTCTTCGGCTTTACCTATTTCTTCCAATATTACATTGGAGCTGATTCCGCCAAAGGGTTCCGGCCCCCAAAAGGGTATTTCAGTCCCCCTCTTCGCTAGTTCATCTGCTATTTCGTTTCCTTCTATTCCAGTGTGTCCTGGAATCCACAGTAAGGTGACTATATTGTTTTCGCCTAATTCATTAAGTTTGCCTAGGCACTCCCACACCATTTTGGAACTGATTACACAAGAACTCAGCGCTTTAATGGCTGCTTGACTATCAGACATTATGATAATCCTTTGCCTTCTATATCCTTTCTCAATATTGAACTGGGCACACTTTCTTATTGCGTGAATTTCCGCTTGAAAGATACTTGGGGTTTTTCCCAAGCTTTCAGAGTGTTTGGTTCCTGGCCCGTATACTCCTATCCCAGTTCCTTCTATTGCTTTTGAGCCGTCTGTGTACCATTGAATGGCATTCTTTCCAAATCTGGCAATGGTATTTGGATCCCATTCCTTCTTGTTGCTTAATTCCGTAACGAATTTCTTTGAAAAGTTATACTTTTTCATCATACCATCTTGTGGCATGTCCCTGGTTGTCTGATTTCTAAGAAGTGAAGAGGTGGTTTTTTGTTAATGATTCCCTCTCTACTTAGTCTGTATCTTGTTCTTTCTGCAACACTCTCCACCACCATATGTAATGGTGTGAGGTTGAGAATCACTTCCATTGCTGCCGTTGGGCATGTACTCATTGCTCCTGTTATGCATATACAGGCTAGTCTTAGTCTTAGTCTTATTAATACTCTTGTTCGTTAAATAACTATAAATGTGTTCTCCTGTAATTTATTATTCATGTTTAAATGTCCAGAATGTAATGCTGTCTATATTTTCAAAAAGTAGAAATTTTGAAATTAGACACTTACGAGCATACAGATTAAAACAACCTGATAAATTAGGACTGTCCTTTGAGGGACTCCAAAGCACCAATATAATGGAAATAATGGTGAAACTGAAAAGCAAACATGGTAAGCCACTGGAAAGGTCTAGTAGGGCTAAGACAATCAAGGATACCCACTCCTGAGAAATTATGTTTAAGCGACATGAAAATAATGCATAAGTCAGAGTAAGACTACACTAAGAGTTGTGTCAAGTGTTCCAACAGGACAGGATAGGAATATGCACCTCAAAAAACTCAAAATAGTGGAGAAGAAACCACCATTAACATACTTGCGGAATGCAGACACCACATAATACCAGTGGATAAGACCTGGGAGACTACTGGATAGAAGATTTATTTAAATTGAAGCATAAGGAGATCTTAGAATTCCGTCAAGGAATAGGACTAAGTGAACTACTAGTCTCTCTATCAAGACTCCGTACTTATTACGTGAAAATGATAACAAACTGCCACAACTTTCATGTTCTGGTTCAGTGTTACCAGAAATAATAGTTGGTATCAATCATATGCAAAACATAATATTCAATAAGCGAAACCAGCCAACGCTATAACCTGTAATTGCTTCCTGACATAACATAATTTTGAACAAATATCCTGTTAATACAATGCACTTATAAATTATACAGCAGTTGATTCTGCACTTTCTCCTCTTTGTGCCATTTCCATTAGATATGAATTAACAGAATTATAATAAATATGGCATTTATCCGTATGCCGAATATGTGAATTTAATTTAGATATACTGCAGAATGTTTTAAAAAAATTTAGATCAATGCCTTTATACTAATATGTCAAAAGAGGACCCAGAATTGGTCATAAATCACAGAATATCTATAATTCATGCAAATTTATTGTATGTCCTTGAAAGTAGGCCCCTTCCGGAATGATGCACTTACGCCAACGAATTATCCAATGATCAAAACAATTTTTAATCGCATTTTCAAGAAGCGACTCCGTCTTCTATCGATTAAAAACGGTTACATGGTAGTGGTAGTTTCAGTTTTGGATGGAGAAAAAACTCTGTCTGAGCCATATCAGTAGAATACGGAGGCTTAAACAGATCTTATGGCTTTATGTGATGTTATACTGGCCTATGATTACATATGGCTCCGTGGTCTGGTAGAGCAAGTGCCTCCAAAATTCGGTGCGTGTTAGACTCACCAGACTGTAGCCATTACGGGTGCAGCTCACACTACTTCAACGGTGTCGCTGAAAACATTTTTCAACATCATAACACCCTTTCATCTTTATCTTGAGAGGGTAGCGAAGATGAGGGAGATGAATCAACCATCTTCGAAAATGTATTCTTATGCGATAAATATTTGCATTGGCAGCACCGCAAATTCGACCATATCATTTCACCCTCACAAAAAGCAGACTTTAAGACCATTTTTCGATATTTACCACTAACGCCTAACCCAACTTTTATTTAAAAAATAAGAACTGTTTGGTTTGTATATATCCGATAAATATTTGTAATAAAGAAGGTTGTCAATTTCTTATGTAAGGAAATTGTGTTATATACTACTTAAATGTTTATTTAACTAAACTATATTGACAAGATTATTGTATTGTATGTATGTATATTGGGGTGACATTCACTGAGCCCTCTTACTTTTACTTAGTTGCTGAGGAAACTCTCAGAGACTAGTAGCTCCTTTAGTCCTATTTCCCGAAGAAATTTTAGGATATCTGCAGGCTTTAACTTAGGTAAATCTGTTCTATCCAATAATCTCCTAGGTGCTGTGCCCATGTGGATGGAGGTTTCTTCTTCCACGCCACATAATCTACATTCTTTTTTCTCCACTATTTTGAGCTTTTTTAGGTGCCCATTCAGGCGACAATAGGGTCAATTCTATAAGAAGTGGTTAAAAATTAACGGCAGCCGTTATATTTGACGAAGTTTACGCTATTAGAAATGTTTTAATCTATACATAGTCAATATTAGGATTTGAATTTTAACAGATTTGTTGTCCAATTAAGAGTTCTCCGTTCATATTTTAAAGATTATTATGCGTACAGAATAGTAAAATGAAGTTAGAAGATTGTCTAATTTTTAACCATACGTTAAAATTTAACATTTTCTTACAGAATTGCACCTATTGTCCCGTTAGAATTCCTGTTAAAACTCTTAGTGCAGTTTTACTTTAACTTATGCATTCATTTGATCTCAACAGGTTGTAGAGTCACCCAGAAGAATCTTAGATTGCCTAAGCCCTACTACATCTTTCCAATGGTCAGATCTTCTCTTTTTCTCGGTTTTGTCTATTTCTTCCAATTTTACATTGGAGCTGATACCGAAAAAGGGTTCCGGCCCACAAAAGGCTGTTTCTTCAATCCCCCCAATTCATTCATTCATATGTATTCAATCTCCAGAAAAAGGATGCAACGCAGCGGTAATTTGGATTTTCGAAAGAGAAAAAAGTCGACCTAAGTCGTATCTATTGATTAGTTATGTTGAGTTGGCTAGAAATTCGTTAACAATGCTAGCTTTGTGAGATTTAACTTTAACGTGGTGCAAAGTCCATTAGTTTTTTTTCTACAAATCCCACTGGCAAAAATTCCGTGTGCACCAGTTACAGTGCATTTTATGAATGAAGGATCCGAGATGATTCTACCATGTTCATTACACGATTGAGTAAGACAAATGTAAGGAGCTATAAATGAAATTATAGGTTTATGAACTCACAGTTCATGATAATAATAAAACTCATTTATATTAATATTTTCCAGGAACATCGGACGGACTGTTCCGCGCCTTAGAAAACTTAACCAAGTAAAAAACTTTCAAATTTGACGGCTAAAGTATTCAACTTTTGCCTTTTATTTTTCAATTTATTTAGCGTAAGCCTAATAAAGATTAATTGCGGTTGGATATGTTGACTCGTAATATAATAATTATAATAAAGAGGATAAAAGGTAATTATTCTCAATATTCATAAAGGATAAAGTCGGCTGATTGAAAATTGAAAAAAGGAATAAAGGATTCCTATAGGAAAATTTTAAAACTTTCCCATATAAATTGTAACTGCCATATATATAGGTTGTCTCATAAAGCTTCATATTAATATTCAATTTTTGAATTAATTTCAGATCTTCTGCTAGTGAATGGGGGCATGGCTTCTTCGGCATCTGGATACAACTCCCTTCCAGAAAGTGAAACTCTTGCTCCTCTACCGATGGGACCACCTGCAATTCCACAAAACCGCTTCGATCCCTACTTCGATGCTATGACTCCAAGTAACGTAACAGCCCTAGTTGGAAAATCAGCTTATCTCAGTTGTCGAGTTAGAAATTTAGGAAATAAAACGGTGAGATATTTCTTTATTGACTGAAAATCTTTAAACGTGCAGCTATAGACATACTTTGACGACGTAAAGTTCTTTTAGTCCCTTAGAATTCGTATTTGTTGGCATTCTCCCCTTCGATAAACTTTTTATTTGCGGGAGAAGCCCATCAAGGGTTTATGTCTTTGATATATGATCTACACCAACGCAAAATTTTATCAGTATATACATATGAATAATAATCAATAACAATGTTGAAAACTCGAATTTGTAGATTTTTTTTTAATATAGGATTCACATTAAAACTTTTCTTTGAAGAGAGGTAACTATAGATCCGAACCTTTAAACAGAAGAGCTTTGTTGCTTCGGCTTACTTTAGACCTTTTTGATATTTTTTTAGTTCCTAAATCGAGATTACACGTGTTAACATATTAGGTCGACTGTGTTTTTTTTACGTCAACTTCTGTTATAACTTTACTAAAAATTTACATTCATTTATTATTATTTATACAAAAAAACGAAAATATTGGCCTATAGATAAAAAAATTAGTAAATTGGAGTTCTATGTTGACATTTATGATATGACATGTTATTTTAACCGCAATATTACAACATTAAATTGAATATTTCAATAACACAAAAAGTTAATTAATGCTTAAATGAATATATTTTTTATCCGACTACCTATGATGTAATTGAAAATATATCTGCGTTCATTGATGGCCAGTTTTAAGAATATTTAAAATATAAATAGTGGCCAATATCCAAGTACAAAGTCGAAAATTAAAATTTATAGCAAATGTGCCACAAAGCGTGTGCTTGAGTCGATTAATTCTATTTGGGATAAACATTTAGTTTTATCAAATAATTATGTGATTTGTTCAAAAACTTCATGAAAAAGTTTTAATACCAAAAAGAGAGGAAATCATTAAAAAAACACCCCCTTGTTTCTTAGAGATCAAAAAACCTGGCTCATGCCACAAGAGGGTATGATAACTTTTCAAAGAAATTCGTTACGGAATTTAGCAACAAGACGGAATGGGATCCAAATATCATTACCAGACTTGGAAAGAATGTCATTCAATGGTTTAAAGATGGCTCAAAAGCAATAGAAGGAACTGGGATAGGAGTGTACGGGCCAGGAACCAAACACTCTGAAAGCTTGTGAAAAACCACAAGTATCTTTCAAGCGGAAATTCACGCCATAAGAAAGTGTGCCCAGTTCAATATTGACAAATGGTATAGTCAAGCTGAGCTCTTGTGTAATCAGTTCCAAAATGGTGTGGGAATACCTAGGCATACTGAATGAACTAGTGACTGTCTCCCCATCATACATACATACCAAAAATAAGATCGGCCTTTCATTATTACCCAACAACGATGGAAGGTCAACTAGCTCCATGAAATTTAATAATTTCATCCATGAAATTTAATAATTTCAGGATCGTTTAAAATAATAGTAAAGTGATAAACAAACAAAAAGTTAATACACAAAAATAGTGGGGTATTTTGATGGTGTGTGTTTTTTAGTTTCTTAAACCTTTATATATATTTGCACGTCTCTAAACATTGGGGGTTTTCTAACGGGTCATGTCTCGGTAAAAGACCACCTGCATATATTGAGGGCGTATAACAGGGATCTCAGCTGCAGACGTTTTTGTTAAGATCGAGACCGTAACTCATCTTATCTTACTGTGAGGCACTGAACAAACAAAACAGAAGGAGACAAACCCTTTTCGTAGAGGCCAATGTGCCACCTGAAACATTTGACACACATCCAATTTACCTATATGGTCCATTCGAAGGTTCGGGGATAAGTGGGTGGGTGGACTAAATGTGGGAGTAGATTAGATTAGATTTCACTAATCGGCCTATTCCACTGCTACCTTTTCAGATATGTTGTGGTCCTCTAAATCTAGATTACATTCTCCAGCCCGAATAGATACCAAATGTTATAATACATACAACGTTTGCTTTTTGGTCCACCCTGTACCAAGTTAAATCAACTTGTGTGATGTTTTTCCACAAATTGAAAAATAAGGGGGTGCTTAATTTAAAGAAATAGAATTGGCAAAACTACATGAATTGAACTTCAAATTGCTCCTACATCCACCGTAATTGCCAGATTTGGCTCCCAGCGACTACTGGCTGTTCGCAGACCTAAAAAAATACTGGCCGGTAGGAAATTTCGCTCGAATGAAGAGGTTATCGCTGACACTGAGACCTATTTTGAGGCAAAAGATAAATCGTTCTACAAAAGTGTTATTGAAATGTTAGATCGGCGCTGGAATGATTGCGTTGTTCTTGATGGAAAAAACGTTGATGAACAAAAAGAAGCGTATTTTCTTTGTTAGGGCCGGGACTTTTCAGCCCATGTGTTATACAGCGTTGCTGAAAAGTCTCGCACCAAGGGATTATCTTTGAAACGGATAAAGGGAAAGTTATGAAATTCTAGGACGGTGAATGAGAATCTATTCTGCATATTTTAGAGCAAATGTTTTTGACGTCAGCGTTTAGCGTACGGCCTCCATTTTGAATTTTTTCAAATGACAACCTAGGTCGTGTGACCCATCACAGAAAAGCTTATTTTTTTCTCTTTCCAAAAATAATCCCAATGTATCACTTTACGACAAAATGTCCTATAAAATATCGTTTTCATTTTTATAAATTAAAGTGTACCGTACCTACTAATTATTTGGACTTGTAGGTTTTTAAAATAAAACAAAAAACAATAGTAGGCATTAAAAACGTCAACCACATCATTACTTCATTATTTATGTACAAATTGTCAAAACTGATACTAATTTCAAATTAGCACGAAATTTAAAAGTAAATTAAGAATAATGGCACATTTATCAGAAAAACAACGCATCCAAATCTTAATGTTAGTTGGATATGGTGATCGCAAACGTACCCATGACTAAGTAACTCATCTTTTTAACGATTTAGATCCTGAACGCCCTCCTTTAAGTAGATCAACAGTGACAAGATTAGTAAACAAATTTAATGAAACTGGTAGTGTAAAAGATACTCTGGTCTGGTCTGGTAGACCGAAAAGTGCAACTAATGAAGGTAAAACTTTAGATGTTCAAGAAAACCCTAAAACATCTACAAGTATATTGGCTAGAAATCACGGTATTTCTAGACAGTCCATACAAACTATTCTGCATAAAAATAACTTTCATCGTTATAATGTTCAAAATCTTCAACAATTGGGCGAGGATGAGTTTGATAGGCGATTACAATTTTGTGAAATAGTTACAGAGAAAGTAAGGATGCAAAACAATTTCTTAGATTTTTTGGTAGTCAGTCACACGACCTAGGTTGTCATTTGAAAAAATTCAAAATGGCGGCCGTACGCTAAACGCTGACGTCATAAACATTTGACATTTGCTCTAAAATATGCAGAATAGAGTCTCATTTATCGACCTAGAATTTCATAACTTTCCCTTTATCCGTTTCAAAGATAATCCCTTGGTGCGAGACTTTTCAGCACCGCTGTATATAATATATATATATATATTTGTCGTCATATACGCCATATTGAATAGATGAAATCAGCTACACATTTTTTGTCACTCATTAATTAACTACGTACATATTTAGCTTGGATAGCTTCATTATTTTTGGGTAATAATGCTATACTTGTTTAAAATATTAAACATTTGCGAGATATTTTAATTTAACTAATTCACTACATAGTCGTTATGGGTATTTTTCATTTAACTTCAAAGTCAACATTCCCCTAATTGATGAAATGTAAAAATAGTGTACGGAATACTTCGTTATATATTGGACATCAAAAGAATTAATTTTGTTGTAAAATAGAGTGGTATTTATGTGACAAATATTATAATGTAATAAAATAAAATTTGTTTATTTCTATGTAACATAACTTATTGAGAAAATCAATCAATAATTTATGTGTAAAAGGAAGCTCGTAACAAAATTTAGTAGTGGATACGTAATACATAGTATTATTTACCGTAGGACGACATTAAATGGCGCATAGTAAAGTACAACTACAGGGGCACACTAATGCGCTAAATTAGTAAAATTTTCGAAAACGTTTATAGTTATTTAACCAACAAGAGTATTATTAAGACATAAACTAAAAATATGTATTTGTATCATAGGTATGCACTCTCAAAAATAAATAATAGAGGTCGCCGGTTCAAATGTGACTGTCACTGTTTTCGTTTTTTTACTAAGACTCCACTGTCCGTCCGTCTGTTTGTCTGAACCGTGATAGTTAGACAGTTGAAATCTATCCAAATTAAAAATGTAAGTAGTGAATCAATGAGTGGCAAAAAATGAGTAGCTGATTTCAACTATTCAATATGGCGTATGTGTTAGTTAACTAAAATCATGTCGGATGTTCTAAGTTGCAACTCATTAGCTAGAAAAATAACTGATATATTAACAACAATCTATTTTATTTTTTTTGCACTTTAACATAACGTTTCTCAATAATGAGCAGATTTAGACTCGTTGTTGTTAAGTAAAATATTATTATTTTTGTCTTTTGATCCAGTAGTTACAGTTTTTCCCATCACTTATGAATAACCCGGTATATGAAAAATATAAAATATGCAAAAAATATATTCGACATTAATTAGCAGAAACCAATGAATTAATATTATTCGATAACGTGTTATGCTGAAAATAGCATATGTGCAGTAAATAGTGATCATTTTTCATCGAAAGTTGTAAAAGTTCTATTAGTTAGAGTTTTAGCGACCCCTGTAGGCGTTACATAATATCTTTAACAGATGTTTCTGTAGATATTCAAGTTCTACCGCAAATAAGACATTAAAGTATGGAAATTAAGTGAAATTTGGTGATATGTTTCCAAAATACTAGAACGAACAATTAGTCTAATATGTGTTAATCTCTTCTTTAGGAGTATCTCGCGGTAACTCTTAGCTAAATTGAAATTTGGGGATGTGAGTGTGATTACTCTTAAACTACGAGTAAAGTTAGCTAAACTTCAAATGTATCCACATCCCTAGATTATACGCCGGGGCAAATAACACAGAATACCTTTAAGAAGATTTTAAAGCCATTTACACATACTTATACTCATCTATTATCTTCTATAAAGATAAAATCTCAATATATACCTTACATAAGAACAATATACCACCTTCTTAACAATCTAATATATATTCATTATAGAGAAAATATTTGTTTGTTTTTAATGAATAAACTCAAAAACTACTTAACATATCTTATTTATTATTTTAGTGCCCTCTAACAACTAATTTAGAGCTTTCTGACTTTTCTTTTTACAGTTTATGTATCCTGTAGGAAAGCCCTTTCATCTTGCTCAGTCTCATCATTACATCCTTTTCTGTCGTCTTTGTCCACCATACCATGTTATTAGGGGTATAAACACTACACTGTGTATCATGAGCGGAAAGGCAGAAGGAACTGGGATAGGAGTATACGGGCCAGGAACCAAACACTCTGAAAACTTGGGAAAACCCCCAAGTATCTTTCAAGCGGAAATTCACGCAATAAGAAAGTGTGCCCAGTTCAATATTGACAAAGGATATAGAAGGCAAAATATTATCATAATGTCGGATAGTCAAGCAGTAATTAAAGCACTGAGCACTTGTGTAATCAGGTCAAAAATGGTGTGGGAATGCCTAGACAAACTCAATGAACTAGACGAGAACAATACAGTAACCTTATTGTGGATTCCAGGACACACTGGAATAGAAGGAAATGAAATAGTAGATGGACTAACAAAGAGGGGGACTGAAATACCTTTTTGGGGGCTGGAACCCTTTTGCGGTATCAGCCCCCATGTAATATTGGAAGAAATAGACAAAGTCGAAGAAAAGAGAAGATCTGACCATTGGAAAGATCTGGTAGGACTTAGACAATCAAAGATTCTGAAGGGTGACTACAACCCGTTGAGATCAAGTGAATGCATAAGTCAAAGTAAAACTGCACTAAGAGTTTTAACAGGGATCCTAACGGGAAAAAGCTCAAAATAGTGGAGGAAGAACAATGTAGATTGTGTGGCATAGAAGAAGATACCTGCGAATTGCATAGCAATTCGGAATCCTAGGGCAGAGCACCTAGGAGATTATTGGATAGAAGAGGGACATTTTCCTAAGTTGAAACCTACAGATATCCTAAAACGCCTCAGGGAAATAGGACTAAAATAGCTACTAGTCTCTGAGACGTTCCTCAGGAACTAAGTGGAAGTAAGGTCTTTTAGATCTCAGTGAATGTCACCCCATCATACCTACAATTAGTTTATTAGTTACATACATTTTACTTTTTGTAAATTAGAAACAATTTAATAGTGGTTTGTATTTACTTAATTACCCCCCATATGTGTTCTACCGAATAGCACAAAATATTACCACACACAACGATTAATAATAACACCATTACAACCGTGAACCAAATAACTTTCGAAATAGTTTACAAGATAGGGAGACTGACTGAAACTATTCCGAGATTTAAAGTTGTTTGTTCTTGACAAAAGCATTTTGAAATCCTCGAATATTTTAGGGCTGTATGTGTATAATAGTAAATTTTGAAATAAATCTCACAATGAAAGAAACTTGAGTTACACTGTTAACAAAAAAACTTAATTCCATCTTAAATTTTTAAGGTATCATGGATAAGACATCGTGATATTCACATTTTAACAGTCGGCAGTTACACTTACACGAGCGACCAAAGATTTCAAGCTAACCATCACCCAGAAACAGACGACTGGACTTTACAGATTAAATGGGCTCAGAAAAGAGACGCTGGAACTTATGAATGCCAAATAAGTACTCAACCTGTCAAAAGTTATTTTGTCAATCTTAATGTTGTTGGTAAGTTGTCAGAATTATGTCGACCATTTGATTAAAAATAATAAATTGTAAAACCAACAGAATACCTAAATGGATATTGTACAGCGTCATTGCATCATGACATAATGGTTAAACATGCCTGAATCGTAATTCGGTTCACTATGTATTTCCAATATGTTGTCTTCGATCGCTGATTCGAAACATATTTTTTTCTTCCATCCTTTTTCCTTTTAAATCACAACACAGAATGTGTTGTATAAAACATCAAAAAGCAAATGCCCTATTAAATCCAAAGCTGAGTAGACAGTCAATTTTCTTTTTTTGGATTTCATTGGCTTTTATCTTGGAACTATTGTTTGAATTAGAATTCTCGATATATTATTACGATGTTTTAAACATTAACATTACAAAGTCAAGTGTTGAATATTCAATTTTAAAAAGGAGATATTCATGAAAAAATAAGATAAACCTCTATTGACCTAGTAGGTATAGTTTCCAAAAAAATAGAAGAGATCGGAGTCCAAAATTGATAAGATGTATAAAAGACAAATAATAATTATTTAATTATCATGTGGGATAGTGAAGCAGCCATTAAATCGTCGAGTTCCTATGTACAGGTAAACTGGTATCTCGTGACAAGGCGGAGCTTACAGTACACAGAGAGAGAACGTATTCGGCCAATATCGAGCTGCCCATTGCATAACGTCTACCGCACGATTGGCTCTGCTAGATCCCCACTTTCAAATTTGTTACGGCGCATCGTCACCTCATTTCACGAGATACCGGTTGGAGTGTAACCAGGTATAAAATAGTATATGAATACCTAGAAATAATTTTAATGAATGATAGAGAAGAACAGCATCGTCACCTTATTCCACACACACATTGCAATAGAAAAAATAGAAACGGAATAGTAGGTGAACTAGCAAAAAGAGGGATCGAAGCATCTTTTGTGCTATCAATACAATATTGGAAGAAATAAAAACGAGAGGTGTTCAAACAGAACACTCCTACCTTAATGAGTCTCAAAAAACTGAAACTAGTGGTGGAAGAATAGTGTAGACTATGTGGAACCTCCATTAATATGATACTATAAAGTCCTAGGACACAACATCTGGGAGACTACTATGTAGAAGTCTTTCCTAAACTGAAGCATAAGGATACCCTGAAATTCCCTCAAGGAATAGGACCGGGACCTTCTCTAAGAAACTGAGTGGTAGAATAGAATACGATATAGTAGTTATCTTGTGCTAAAATTATGTTTATTAAAAAATTGACATGGTCCACAAACGAGCAGCAATCTAGTACTTTAAAACAAAAGAAAATAGCTGACAAATTAGCTACAAACTAGTAAATCGAGGATAAAATATGATTAAACTAAAATAATGCATTGGTCGATCACTTATATTTATATTAAAACTTCTTTCAGATGATGTAGCTAGTGACGAACCTGCTAGAGATGAGAAGACTATAGACCTAAACTCAGATTGTAATTGTATACATATTTTCTAAAATAAATTTCAATACAGATATTAATATGTGGAGCTCTTCACCTTAAATAACCAATTAATCTCATTTTGCTTTGACTACTAACAGTTTTCTTGCTACCCAGCATGCTTGGTTTGAAAAACTTGGCAAGGCATTCCATTGTGTAAAGTCACCCACATCTTGGATCTAACATATTTTGTTTATTTTTAGTGCCCACTGCACAAATTTTGGGAGGACCAGATTTGCACGTGGACAAAGGCAGTACTATTAATTTAACTTGCTCTATAAAATTTAGCCCGGAACCGCCAGCATATATTTTTTGGTACCACCATGATGACGTAAGTACACAACAACATTTTTTGTTCCTATATTAGAGATTGGCAAGTATTCAAATCCTGAAGTGATGTTAATTTGCAGGTTATAAGCTACGATTCCAGCCGTGGTGGCGTAAGTGTTATTACAGAAAAAGGAGATGTCACTACAAGTTTCCTGTTAATTCAACATGCTGATATATCCGACTCCGGAAAATATTCTTGCAGTCCTTCAAATGCAGATGTTGCTAGCGTCAGGGTTCACGTTTTAAACGGTGAGTTCTCCAAAAAAATTCTGATTTGCGTTACATTTTTATTATTTTCTCTCAAGAATTATAATATTAGGTTGGTGATAACCGTTTAGGTCGAGATTAGATCATTTAACAAAGTCCACCAGGGCCGCCGCTGGCATGTATGCAATGTGTGAAGCGAGTAGGTGTAATATTATTTCAGTGGATCTGCCTGTAGTATAGACATATAGATCCTTGTAAAGAGGTTAGTTTACCATCATCGAATGTGCCTGTCCAACAGTGTTGACATAAGACTTATCGGTCTCAGTGTCTTTGGTACATCTTAGTAATTCTTATAGGTTTGGAAATGAATGAATAACTGTAATTGCTCTCCATGTTTTTGGTATGTATCCAAGTGCAAGACTGGTCCTTAGTACCATACTCAGTTTATTTGCCAGTAAGTATATTACCTCTTGGACTGGACTGGACTGGACTGGAGACAATGCTGAAATCGCATCAACACGTTAACCCCAGAGTTCTGGACGAATGATATCTACATTGTACTGATGAGGCGCAAATACGCCGAAACCGGTCTACTAGTGATATTGTATCTTCTAATTATAATCCAGAATGGTTGGTTATATCGTGCAGATACCCAACCATGTTTAACTGTAATTCATTGTCTGTCATAGCCTGAGAAGTAGTTGTTGCTGCTTAGTAATTATATTTGACGTCTAAAAGAACTTTGATTAGCGCACCTAAATATGTAACCAATTTAACAAATTTTTATCTCTTTGTAGGTGAAAGACCAGCTGCGATGCAAACCGGCTCCGCAGGATTATCTAACAGTTCTTTCAACATATTCGCGTTGATTATAGTTTCCTACATTTACACATCCTGCTACTTTAGCAGCTTTAACTCAAACAATGCAAGTTGGAGGTAGCTATCTTTTGAAATTTAAATTGTACATTACTGGAGTTCTGCTGAATGTCAGTTTTAAAAGAATTTTGTTAAAATAATTAATTTTATCAGGATGTCTCGTATCGAACAAAAACAATTTCGAATTTTAAATATTTTTATTTTTAGTGAGTGCAGTATACTTAGTAGTTTATATATTCTCACAACTATCACGTAATGTAATTTAATGGAATTACATACCTTAAAGTTAGCACACTGACTAAGCTTTTTGTAACAAATAATAAGACTCAGATCTAGTATTTTGGATTATAAGTTTTTAATATCCAAATTCGTGAGCATTTCCTGAGTATAATGTAAAATCGTTAATTACTTCTGGTGAATCTACGATTTTTGTTCAAATTTCAACTAATTTGACTCCTACAATCTTTCTAAATAAAATGTTTTATTGTACATAGTTTTATTACAATAAATAGAGAAGAATTAAAATGTGATCTATGTATATTTTTTATATTTTCATTAATTGGTGACAGTCGTAATAAAAGTATTTCTCTCGAGTGCTATGGTTATTTTAGGCTCAAACTACTCTAATCACCGAGGTCAGAGATAGCCAAAAAACGTTGTTTAGTTTCTAATGGATAATTTACAAAAGCCAATTAATGTTTTCCAATTACAACTGGATAAAAATATTTGTTAACTACGAGACAATCTGTAAAATGCCAAATTTCTCTTGTAGGATATTGTATTGGAAGTTACATCGACACTTTCCAGTGAAATCCTCGTATAGTTAATAAAAAAAATGTAATACGAGGATAAAATAACACTGCATTATTTAAATGTTCATTGTTAATATTTAAGATATTTGTAAATACGTATGATAAATAAAGCTAGTTCTATTAATTTTTTACTGTTTGCAATCCATTTTTTTAAATATGTGAACTGAGTACAAATTGATTCAGCGTTATTGGTAAGCGCCTCTAATATTTCAGCAAGCGATAAAAAAGGAGGTACCTAAGCTAACCATATATGGCGCTAACTATGCTCGCGTTCATCTCAACGTAGCGCTACCGGAGCGATAATCGAACTGATTGATGTGAGCGCTGTGATAGCAGTCGCCATATTTCCCATCAGAATTGAAATACGCTACGCTACCGATCAGTGATGCATTAACTGTCATTTATGGCAAATATCATGTGAATAAACATATAAAATCACGTAGCATATTTTTGTTTGAAGATATTTTAGACCTTTGTATCTTGAAAATGAATGAACAAAACTAGGAATTATTAAACTAAATTGAAATCGCAGATGAATGAATAATTATTGCAGTCATATGTCAAATAAAATTAGGTCATGGTGTTAAATCAAGATTAGAACGTTCAGCAGAATTAAAAAATGATGGATTACCTACTCTGAAAATCGCTTCCTGATCAACTTGGTTGGGATGAACACGACATAATTATACTATTTCAGGAGGAGTTCTGTTCTATATAAGGCAAATGCGGTCAACCTAACGAATCAAAAATTATTAAACGAGGCTAGGCGCATAAGGAAGCTGCTTTTACGTTCGACTTTTGGTGTTTCTTATATAATTTAAGCCCCTTTTTCACTTATGTTGTACTCGAAGAGTATGGACCTCTTTTTAGTTCCTCTTTAGTACTTATTCACAAATTTAACTAATCAATACGTTTTATTATAATTGGTATAAATAAATAACACAATGCTGAATAACATAATAACTGGATGATACGTGTATGTGTTGCTGATACGAGTTGTTTGTTTCGTTTGGTTAGCAGCACTTGCCTTGTATAGAACTCGTCTATGTAGATAACATTTACAAACGTTATAGTGGGGATAGCGTCTATTAAAATTGTGCAATAACAAATGCTGGTGAGTTTGAAAACATATTCTCTAAAGGCGACTACAGGCGTAACTGCAAATTTGACAAGCAGGCATGATCTAGCTATTTGTACAAGCATTTGGATGGTACAAGCTGCTTGATGCATAATTAAATTTCAATCATGCATACTTGCACAATCTGAGTTTCCGGAAGTAACGCTGAAGGTTAGAAGACACATTTAATTATAAGTGCTTGTGCAAGTATGCTTGTACCGTGTGGTATGTACGCATGTATACTAGGTGACATTCCCAGAGACCTACAAGATCTTTTTGCCCACTTTCTTTTACATAGTTCCTGTGGAAAGCCTCAGAGACTCCTCTAGGCCTATTTCCTGAAGGAATTTTAGGATATCCTCAGGCTGCAGTTTAGGTAAGTGTCCCTCTTCTATCCAGTAGTCTCCTAGGAGTATTGCTATATATTCCGCACAGATTCTACATTCTTGCTCCATCAATTTGAACTTTTTGAGGTACCCATTTAGGTGGCAGTTAGGACACATGATAAAACTCTTAGTGCAGTATTACTCTTTCTTTTCATTTGTTTTAACCTGGCTGTTTGTTAGGAGTATATTTGATTATCTCAGCCCTACTAGATCTTTCCAATGGTCACATCTTCTTTTCTTCGATTATTACTTTGGAACTGATACTGCAAAAGTGTTCTGAGGCTCCCAAAATTGTGTTCAGTCTCTTCCTTTTCTAGTTTATCTGCTATTTCATTTCTCTCCATTCCAGTATGTCCTGGAACTCACAGTAAGGTGATGATGTTGTTCTCATCTAGTTCATTCAGTCTTCTTCTGTATTCCCATACCATTTTAGAACTAATTATGTAAGAATTAAGTACTTTGATGACTGCTTGGCTATCTGACAATATTAAACTGGGCCCGTTTTCCTATGGCGTGAATTTCGGCTTAAAAGATACTTGTGGCTTTTCCTAAGCTTGCAGAGTGTTTGGTTTCTGGTCCGTACACTCCTATACCAGTCCCTTCTATTGCTTTAAAGCCAATTGTATACTATTGTATGACATTCTGTCCAGTCTCGTAATGGTAACTTGATCACGCATACTTGCGAAGTTTGCAGTTACGTCTTAAGGAGAAATAATTTGCGAAGAACACATCTTTGTCCTGAAATCCACTACTGACTGAGTATTTAATTAGAAATGAAAAATTTGAGCAGTTTTGTTGAGGAACTAGAATATTTTAATATTAGTCGAAAGTTTCCTATGACTAAATTAAACGATCCTTATTCAATCAAGTTGAATTTTATCAAAATGGAACTCAGTTTAACGTTTTAATTAAATGGATATAAATAGATATAATTTTAAAATGTCTAAATATTAGGGCGGTAAATCAGTGAGATAATAATGACTTTGTGGTGACGATATGTGATAAACGTGTAATGAACTTATTAATTTTTTTTCTTATAAAAAAAAACAGTAAACTTTATAATATGTGTAATATATTTGTAAAAATAATTTAAATGAACGTATAGTATAGCAACAATGTTCAGAATGTCACGGTTTACCATACATTATTATGTATTGCCGATTGATGTCGTATATAGCAATGTAGCAGAAGATAAATCAAACTTGATGAGAATAGAAGAGCAACATATGTAAATCGGATGGAGAAGGAAAGATATCCAGTAGGTACATAATAAAAAAAAACCAGAAAAATACATTTTGAACTTTACATAATAATTTTTATGACATTGTTGTCTACATACACAGACTGGATTTTATCTTAAGATTTTAATTGGTGCGTGTTTTCATTATATTAAATACAGCACTGAAATCTTATTAAAAATAGTACAAAATTAAAACAATTTTACTACTTAAAACTACTTTAAAAGATGATATATCGATATTAAGAGCATGTTTCTGGTGTGAATTGGATAACACTGTAGCATATTCCAAATTTTATGTAGTATTTAAAATAAAAAATCTACTAAAAATGGAATCTTTAAGATAAAATCTATTTTTTCCATATACAGGGTAGCGAGATAAAAACTAAATAGAGCAATTTTCAGAACCAAAATGTTATTACAGTTCCTAATAATGTTTCTGTTTTGATTTCATATGGCCACCTTGTATAGTAACTAAAGGGTAATAGTAAGTAAGATATATTTTTGTTGTAAATTGAAAAATATCAATGAAATCCATTTGAAAAACCATCCTAAACAGCATTATTCTGACTTCCGACACAATCTTCACTTAAACCACTTTGTTTTGGGTATTATTTAGTTGTTTACGTAAACGTTTACCAGCAACGTCAATCCATAACTTTATCTGACGTTAGAACTTCAAAGGCGATCGGGCGAACGGACACCTAATCCTATTTTTTATTTATATTTTAAAATGGTTTAAAAATCCATTTACTTATAATATGGCCAATTTAAAGAATGTTTTCGTTTTATGAATAATTACGTAAAAACAAAATCTGTTTGGGCATTTAACATTTTACAGAAAGAGAGCTAAATACAATTTAAACGGTAAAGAAATTCGGTCCGGCTGGCCTACTTTAATTTAAGACATATTTTGCACATAAATCCAATTTTTGTGTTGGAGACTATAAAAATGACAACGCGTCTTAGTGCACTAGGCAATATTCGCAAGCATGTCATACATGCGGTTGTTGGACTATTCAGTCAATGGACCATCAAGCCATCTTTCAAGAGACTAACATTTTTCGAGGCGCATTTGTTTTTTTTTCCACAATACTAGAAAACTGAACTTCGTTGAAACATTTTTTGAAAATATACAGATTTGGCAAATATTTATGTTCCATATTGCCATTCTGTGAGTGAAAGAGACGCTATAGAACAACAGAGGGACAATGTCGTATTCCCCTCTCCGGAGAATGTATCACCAATTGAGTATGTATGTATGTATGTATGTATTTTTTTGGGGTAACATTCACTGAGACCTAAAAGATCTATTGTGCCCCCTTACTTCTACTTAGTTTCTGAGGAGAGTCTCAGAGACTAGTAGCTCCTTTAGTCCTATTTCCCGGAGGAATTTTAGGATATCTGCAGGTGGATGTTTCCTCTTCAATTCCACAAAATCTACAATCTTCTTCCTCCACTATTTTGAGCTTTTTAAGGTGCCCATTCAGGCGACAATGTCCCGTTAGGATTCCTGTTAAAACTCTTAGTGCAGCTTTGCTTTAACTAATGCATTCATTTGATCTCAACAGGTTGTAGTCACCCAGAAGAATTTTTGATTGCCTAAGCCCTACTAGATCTTTCCAATTGTCAGATCTTCTCTTTTCTTCGGCTTTACCTATTTCTTCCAATATTACATTGGGGCTGATACCGCGAAAGGGTTCCGGCCCCCAAAAGGGTATTTCAGTCCCCCTCTTCGCTAGTTCATCTGCTATTTCGTTTCCTTCTATTCCAGCGTGTCCTGGAATCCACAGTAAGGTGACTATATTGTTCTCGCCTAGTTCATTAAGTTTGCCTAGGCATTCCCACACCATTTTGGAACTGATTACTCAAGAACTCGGCGCTTTAATGGCTGCTTGACTATCAGACATTATGATAATCTTTTGCCTTCTATATCCTTTCTCAATATTGAACTGGGCACACTTTCTTATTGCGTGAGTTTCCGCTTGAAAGATACTTGGGGTTTTTCCCAAGCTTTCAGAGTGTTTGGTTCCTGGCCCGTATACTCCTATCCCAGTTCCTTCTATTGCTTTTGAGCCGTCTGTATACCATTGAATGGCATTCTTTCCAAATCTGGTAATGGTATTTGGATCCCATTCCTTCTTGTTGCTTAATTCCGTAACGAATTTTTCTTTGAAAAGTTATACTTTTTCATCATACCATCTTGTGGTTGTCTGATTTCTAAGAAGTGAAGAGGTGGTTTTTTTTAATGATTCACTCTCTATATACTTAGTCTGTATCTTGTTCTTTCTGCAACACTCTCCACCACCATATGTAATGGTGTGAGGAGGTTGCGATTCACTTCCATTGCTGCCGTTGGGCATGTACTCATTGCTCCTGTTATGCATATACAGGCTAGTCTTTGAATTTTGGAGAGGTTTTCTCTCGTCGTCAAGAGGCTAGTTCTACTACTCCACGCAATGGCTCCATAAGTGATGATTGGTCTCCCTATGGCAAATATTTATGTTCCATATTGCCATTCTGTGAGTGAAAGAGACGCTATAGAACAACAGAGGGATAATGTCGTATTCCCCTCTCCGGAGAATGTATCACCAATTGAGTATGTATGTATGTATTTTTTTGGGGTAACATTCACTGAGACCTAAAAGATCTATTGTGCCCCCTTACTTCTACTTAGTTTCTGAGGAGAGTCTCAGAGACTAGTAGCTCCTTTAGTCCTATTTCCCGGAGGAATTTTAGGATATCTGCAGGTGGATGTTTCCTCTTCAATTCCACAAAATCTACAATCTTCTTCCTCCACTATTTTGAGCTTTTTAAGGTGCCCAGGTGCCCAGGTTGCGATTCACTTCCATTGCTGCCGTTGGGCATGTACTCATTGCTCCTGTTATGCATATACAGGCTAGTCTTTGAATTTTGGAGAGGTTTTCTCTCGTCGTCAAGAGGCTAGTTCTACTACTCCACGCAATGGCTCCATAAGTGATGATTGGTCTCCCTATGGCAGTGTACATCCAGCTCAGGATTTTTGGTTACAACCCCAGTTTCTCCCTGCCAGATTCCTGCACACCATTAGAGCCATTTTTGCTTTGTATGTAACCTCCTTCTCGTGTTTGTTCCACAGGAGTTTGCTGTCTAGAGTCAAACCTAGATACTTGACTTCTTGTCTCCATTCAACGTCGTTCCCATCAAGTTTAATGGTTTTGAGGTTGAGTTTTCTTTTCTTAGTGAAGGCTATCAAGATGGTTTTGGTGGGGTTGATGCTGAGTCCCACTTGCCTACACCAGCTATTTGTATAGTTCAGACCCTTTTGTACGATGTCACAAAGGGTGTTTTCAAAGTTTCCCCTGGCTGTTATAACAATATCATCGGCATATCCTTGGCAGGATATTCCGAGGTCCGTCAAACCACACACGAGTTCGTCAACCGTCAGACTCCACATTAATGGGGATGCTACTCCTCCCTGTGGGCATCCTCTGGTTGTGCAGATGGAGACAATGTCTTTGCTCGTTCTCGTCTCTGCTGCTCTAGTGGTGAGCAGTTCCGACATCCATTTGGAGTGGTGGGTGTTTCTTGGAGGGGAAGTATTTTGTTCTCTCTTGGACATATAGAATTTTATGTATAAGTGCTCACTATTGCTTCTATAAATATAAGCCATCAGATTGTTAGTTAGGAATACTTTATCCATTATATTTGGTTGAGTTTTAAAAACTTCCACATTTCTTCCAAAATGAATTACTTAAGTTATACTATTAGTTGTGAGTAAAGTCAAAATTTTATTTAATTTAATTTAAATAAAGTTGGTATGTTCAACGGTAACCAACGTTAGATTTGGTCAATTACATAAGATAATACAGTCAGGGCAGACGTCGTAGCAACTCGAATTTCTATTCCCGTCAAAATGCTGCTTATATGGTTTGTACATAATTTTAATATTTCGTTTACAAATGTGTTTTTTTAAGGTTTTAATCTTAAAACAAACTGATATTTTTCAAAGTCTTGAAATTTTTATTTAGTATTATATTATCAATCAGTACCAATACTAAACTAATGAAAAAATCGATTAACTATTTTACAGAATCGAATATTTTATGTGATTTCATCGTCTTTCTCATTATGTCAAGATACAAAAATTTCCTAGTTACTTTTGATTCTTGTAATGAACATATTACGTTATAGGTATTAATTGTTGGTGATATAACCTACCTAATTGGTGCATTAAAAATATGTAGACAAAAAAAAAATATAGGTAAATGAGGAAACTTGTAGACACTTCAAGATATGAACAGGAATTAAAAAATGGTTCCAATGAAAAACTAGAATATTGGAAAGACTTTTTAGTTTTGGTACGTCATTTTTAGAAAAACCAGAATTGAAAGGACATTGTGATATGTTGTTAAGTATCTGAGGTGTAGTATAGACACAGCATTAGCATATTTATATGAAAGCAAAACATTTTTTTGAAGCCATCATCTCAGCCTAGCCTCCAATACCAGTGCCATGCTGCCGGTCTTTCAAAAATGATTTTCCCAATATCTACGTTGCTAGTAGTGTTTATTTCAGATATTTCATTTCACTATTTGAAGGTAAAATTTCAAGTGATTACAGATTTGTTTCATTTTCAACATGGTATAATTAACAGAAAAATCGTTAAATAAATCTAGAGAATGTTTGAATAAACAAAAATAAATGATTGGTATGAAGGAAGCTAGCTAGAAAGATTAATTATACAATTATTATAATAAGAGGTGAGTCTGGTAAAACAAAAAATATTCTCAAGGTTTCAGATTGAAGAAAATTTCAATCAAAAGTTGATTCTAGATATATATTTTTCATAAAATGCAAAATACACCTTTTTGCTATTTATATTTAACTTACTCAATATTTTGTATCAAAGAATACATTTCATCTAGTATCAGTAATATGTTATTTTGTATATAATTTATCTATCAAAAATATAAGCAAACATATTTCCTATTATTTTGTTTTGTACTATAAAACAAACAATTAAATTTGGAAACATATATAGTATTGGTTATGATTTCTAGTGATGTGTAAAAAATGTATATATTTAAATGTGAGAAGACTTTTTATGAATAGAATAAATTCTACAGTTCGATAAATAAAAATAATTCGTAATCATAAAACTTTGTACTGTCAAAATATTCATACTATTACCTTAACTGGTTAAAAATATTTTGTAAATAGCTATACGAGTAAAATGAATGTGAAAATGTGTTTATGTTGTTTTCGTTAAATAATTCAAATTTTATTAAGTTGAAATGACGTTTGTGACTAATTAATGTACAATGTAAGACACTCAATTTCAGGATAATTTTAAACTCAGTGTACACAAAAACATACAACTATACATTTTAAGTTAAATTTGTATAGCATGTAATTTACTATTATAATAATAAAATTTAAATTTTGGAACTATTTGTATGATTTCTAACCAAAATCGCCTCCTAACTTTTAAAAAAAAGTAGTTCTTGTTGATTCAATAATGCTGAATTCAACATATTTGTACAAAGTTGACACCATTGGCCACACATTTTTAGTATCTGGAGACTCTCACCTTGGAAACAATCGAGACTTTGGTCTAGTTGAAAAAAACAAGAAACACTATAAAAAATGTTATGTTCCCAATGAGTGGGTGCAAGTGGTTCTTGAAACCAAGAAAAAAAATCCGTTCAGAGTAGTTGTTATGACATCTAGCGACTTTTTCTCAACAAAAGAACTAGAGAAATAAGCATTAACAAATCGTGAAAAAACAGAAGTTAATGAAAAAGTACAGTGGCCACCCATACAGTAAGTTGCTTCGGTATGATAAAGAAAAACCTGGAATTGTCCAGTATAAGTATTCCAATAACGAAGATGTTTTATTCAACAAAATTAATGTAAAAAACAGGGCAAGCAAACTTTCCAGGAAATGGCCTAACTTCTTCCTCTGTTTGAAGGACACAAGCCCATACAAGAAAAGAAATACCAAGACTTACTATCTCTACTTGACTCTATTCCACCAGTACACCAAAGTCAATAAAAAAAGGGGTTAGGCAAAAGTGGCCCAAGCCACATTCAAAATCTTATTTTTAAATAAAAATGGTCCAAATACTATGTATAATATCCTAACATTTAAGTGAATTCGAATAAATTAAGGAACTCTAATAATTAATTGATTAATTTTCAAAAATCTTCATAATTTTCTTTTGCTTGTTTCTCCATAATAATTATTTTTGGCTTGGGCCGCTAAACGCCTCAATTCTTGCCTTACATTACAGTAGCGGCATCTCTAAGTCAAACATTTGAACGTGTGCTGCTCAATGTCAACGAACCCAGAAATTCTCTTTGATGTGATATTATTACCTACTGCTTTACTTATATAGATGGCAGTGTGAGTCACTTCGAGAGAAAATTTGTAAATTAAGAAGATTAAAGAGTAGTTTTCCAAAGAGGAATAGTTTCTTATACGCTTCTCCAACTACTCCTGGATAAAAAGGATATGATCAATAAATAACCAGATACAGAATTAAACAACGATTTTTCAGTTAATTTTTTTTTTCGATGAGAGAAATGTGTATTTTAAATATTTTTTTAAAAATTATTTGTATATTATAAATGTATAATAAATGTACTGTTGCCGACAAATGAGAAATGTTAAATAAACGGATATCCTGAGACGAATTAAGAAGATGAAGGTGGAGTTTGTGAACTAGCTAGTGGACGCTCAAATTTTCAAAATAAAATGTCTTTAGAATTAATGTTTTGAAGTTATTTTAACACATATGGAAAAAGTGTTTCAAAACTGGTTCAAAGTTGTATTCACTTTCATGGAGGATTTTTGAAAAGCCAGTCATTTTTTCTCTGTACTTTGGTAATATAAAAATAGCAGCATACGTAATTTTTACAAGGTGTTTCCACCTTTTGCTTTTGTTCGATTAAAAAGCTGGTGGCGTCCAATTTAAAATTAATTGTACACCCCATGCCAGTGATAGCGAAAAAAACAGTTTAATTGGTGCCGAATTCCACTCCCTGAGGTGGAGTGCTCTAGCCTGAGGCGTTTTAAGTTACAAATTTATATAAAATATTATAAATGAAATGGTTGTAATAGTTAATTATTGATCTAGGAGAGATTTATTTGTTCAACTGCAAAAAGCTTCTGATCTGGAAAAGGTACCTCTACCACACAGTACACAAAACAACATAAGCAAATTTAAATATTTTTCTATAGAGCAGTTCTTCAGTTCACTTATTCTGTGTAGAATATTTTTTCTAGGTAAAAATGTGATGCCTGCAATACAAGTGCCCTTCTTATCTTAATTTATGACACAACTGTGGGGTACATGTAATTTGGTTCCCATATTAAGAAGGGTCAGAAAAAATATGTTTTTTGGTTCCCAATATGGTAGGTATACATTATTTTTATGTGTAATTTGGTTCCCGATATTTTCAGTTTACATGATCTCTATCAGTAATTTGATTCCCCGAAAGCGATGATAACCAATTAGTTTTTATAATTGTTTATTATAGACAAAGTATTTACAAAACATATTAATTAAATCACAGAAAGAAACATTGGATCAGCACATTCTCATGTAACAATCTTGGAATAATCTTCGTAGGTTTTTCAGACCGGTCCTCTACAGCTTTTCGTTTGCAGGAAGATTTAACGACTCCAGTCCTGCACAACCGCATTATGAAAATGTTCTTGTATATGTTTTGTAACTGTTAAACTTTCATCACATTCGCTCAAAGTAGGAACAAATGATTTGCACTTTCTGTTTGTACAAGTCCATCGCCTCTCACCACTTATCAGGACCTTTTGAACACAATATTTATAGTTATTAATAATTTTCTCATTCAACACGACTTTAAAGAAAAGTGAATGAGCAAGCACAATTCAAAACAAAACTAAACGTCACTGATGAAGTACATAGATAATTACTTTGCAATAAACTATGATAAAATAAACAGAGAACCAAATTACCAATGACCTTTTTGGCCTGGGATCCAAATTATATATTACATAGGCATCTTAAATTGATATCTAATCTACTACCTGGCGGGAACCAAATTACCAACACCACTCAGTTTTCCTAGAGGCTGGCAGAGTAGATTATAATAATTTGTGACTTTTTGAGTTTTAATTATGAGTATCTAAGGAATTCGAAAGAAACACCGTTTGTGTTGTGCGAACAATTTGAACCTCCCGTTAATATTATTCAAGTACTATTAATCTTTATTTGTTTATTTCATTAAGTACCTACTACGTATTTTGTATATGTTTATGTGTAAATTGTCAAAAGCTGTTCGAAAGAACTTGCTCCATTAATTTGTATTTTTAATATTAGCACTTATTGAAATTGATTATAATTTAAATTAAGTAGAATCGTTCAACTTTTGTTTTTATATAAAAAAAGGCAACAAAAGTAAGATATTAGTAATGAATAAATTAAAGATTGGTTTCACGTCAAACAAATCTTGTAGATCTTGTTTTTTGTTATACATTGTGGTACTCCCGATTTATTGAAAACAAATAAAAAAAGTACCAAAATGTGGTTGAATAGAGTAATGGAGCGAAAAAATTATGTATAAGAAACGATTGCATTGCGTAGGTGTGTTTAGGATGAGCTGCAGAAACGCAAGACAACGCGGGGGGTCGTTGACCATCATGTCAAGGCCAGGGCCTCGTTGTGGATGAATCAAGATAGCCGTGCGGTACCAGTGCGGGTACCAGCAAAACTGACAGTGGTGGTACTCCTACACATATTCCGTTGGTAATATTAACAACAAGAATCAATTAGTTTAAAGTTGGAAGTCAACGGTAAATTCCGGAAGTAAATTCCGTACTGCACAGCTAATTTATTGCGCAATGGTGTAGTTAAACAATGAACTAGTGTTAATAGTGTAGATTCTGTGTCATTCGGTCGTTTATACGAAAATGCAGAACAAGACCCTGGAAATACTTATTCTCGTCTTTTTCTTAGGGGTACAAGCTCAAGATGACTCCCTTTCCGGTAGCTTTCTTTCAGGTAAGATTCTGGTCTTCTACTTATTCATAAAATTTATAAGTAGATCAACTTCTAGACTTGTCCTCCTTGTTGGACAACGGTGTTATATTATTTACTGTTATAAATGACAAATGTTTTTGTCACTTTCATAAGCGTTCAAATGATTTCAGTACTTTTTAATTAATCTCGATTTATCATTAATAAGTATCATTACATAGTATTCTGAGCATGGTAATTATTAAAAGTATCATTATGAAGATTAATAATTTAACTTAATTTAATTGATATTTACATGCGTATATACGTACATACTTATTATTTATTTCCGATTTATTGTAAAAACTCTTAAGAAATGCCGAATATCACAAGTAATATTAAATTAATTAATTATTTGGTAAAATAATAAAAGAGATCCTCTAGACGTGAACTAAAATAATTGGCACGAATCCCGTTATGGTAAAACCGTATGAGTGGTCAACATCTAAAAACGTATTTTTAGGTTGAACATGTTATGATAATGTTAAAAAATGAATTTATTATCAAACAATTTTACTGGAAAGTTCACATTACAATTAAATTGGGTTAATTGGAAACAGAAGAGAGTGCCCCCATTGCGTTTTTATCGATAAATTCACAAACAGTTCTCAACTAAATAGATTTTTGTTATCTTTAATCCAAATTGGCGTTTATTAAATATTTATAAACCTATTTCCGTTTTTTTTCAAAGGCAAAATTTATAACTGTTAATTTTGATATCAATTATTGGTAAATTCAGAAACAAAAAGAACAAACTATACTATAACTAAGGTAACCGAGACACAAAAATCATAAGAGGCCTACGTACGCATCCGAGCAAAACAATTCTTCCATAATTCCAGATCTATTACCAAATCGTTGTTAATTAAAAGAAATCATCCACCCTGTTTCTATGGTCAATAACTTTTTTTAATTAAGTATCAACTCCACACTAAACTATTATAGATTCTTATTCATAATTGGCTTACAGTATATGAGTAAACCACACTCATTCTTCTTTTGTCCTATCGAGGCTATTATTGCACCGCTTTTTTGGCTCATGCTAGTCATGATACTCTTTTTTCTTCAACAAATGCCCAAACAGTTTCAGTTTCCATATTTCTTAAAACTGGCTCCTCGTTTCCCAACTCTTGTGCCCTGAGATTTTGTAGTGCCTTGCATTCAGTAAGTATCTGAATGGAAGTTTCTTCGCCCATTCAACAAAATATACATTCTTACTACTGCTTTTTGAGCTGTCCATACTAGCAGCACCTGTTCGAACACCTGGCAAAACACTTAGTCATACTATGGCATATGCTTTCTTTTGATTTCACCTGGTCGTAGTTTTTCAGAAGTATACTTTCCTATGGCGTGATTTCCGCTTCTATTATGATCGAGGTTTATCCCAAACTGTCAGAGTATTTGGTTCTTGATCCATACACTCCTACGGTTTTATTAAGGCAATAGGTACCCAACATTTTTATTGCCCAGGCGTTTAATCTAGGCGTTCTTATGTTTGTAATCCTATTTATCATTTTTTTAGGTCTTCTGGACACAATAACCAGTACTGCTGACGTAAAAGACTGCCCGGGCGTATGTATTCACGCCATTGCTACGATACTTTGTTACAGTGTTTTGGAGGACGTCACTTGTCCATCATCAATGAAATGTTGTATATACTCCCCACTGCCAAATTCTACGATGACTGACGAAACACCAACTAAGTCTGAAACTACAACATTCCAATTTACCACAGTAACAATTCCGACAACGACTACACTGCCACCTACAACTACCTCCAAGCAAGTAAGTACTATTGGCGTTCGAGGTTTGAAGAAATAAACTTACGATTCTTATTTTAGGTGGTAGTTGAAAAATTATCTAATAATGTAACTACGATTAACGAGCCTGGTAAGAATAATTAGAACTAGATCATTTTTTTAATATTTATTATTGTCTTTTCTCGTACAGGGTCCTGCAATAGTAGTGAATTTAAAGGAGTATGCGTGGCTGAAAATATAGCAAATTACTGTGAAGCTATTCTAAACACGAATGATCTCTGCGCACAAGGTTTACGATGTTGCGTATCTAGTGTCACTTTTGGAGATAAAATACCCGTCAATTTAGTGTATCCAAATAAGACTAAAACTAATTACAGTAAAGTTGAAACAAGAACAACCGCTAGGCCATTTTTAACGACTTCAATAATACCTACTAGAAGAACTACAGTCACTTCGTTATCTTCTACAGTTCTAAAAGAGTGCCAAGGAGAATGTGTCAATGGATTATTTGCTCTTTTTTGTGATGAGATTGATTCCGAAGCCGAATGTGCTGATGAAGCCAGCTGCTGTCTAACTAATTCTCCTGTAAGTATGTTTTTGTTTAAAATGTTCAATTTAGGAAACTTACTGGTCTGATTGGCTTTGCTAGTATCAATAATTTCAAATATATGTTACTTGTTTTCAGTCAGACAATGATCCAGAACCTGAGAAATCAGCTTCTCCTACTTATCGACCAACAACAACTCCCAAGCCCGTGTCGCGAGATCCCGGACCTATTTGCCCTGGATTTTGTCTATTAAACATAATGGCTGCGTTTTGTGAAAGACCTTCAGTTCTTATTCCGCACACTTCAAATTGCAAGAGAGGTTCTGTTTGTTGTGACAACACTAGAGCCGCTACTTCTATACTCAAGCCTAAGCCCAAACCACCTTATCTGTCAACTACGACCACAACGACTACTGTTGATCCTAGACCAGAATGTCCTGGATCCTGTATAGTATCTTATTTGAGTTTCACTTGTTTCAGTAAGTATATTGTTAAATTTAAATAATCGATGTAGATTCTAGATCCTTCAAATTTTGAGAAAATTGTTGGGCATACTTGTACTATTTGGCACATTTTATTTATTATATCAATCCTAAGAATGTTCTCTATTTTAGGAAATGCTGAAATGACGGAAATTTTTAAATGCAAGAAGGGCGGAACAAAGTGCTGCGCACCAAAATCACTTATTAAAGACGTTTTGAGCCAAAAGGAGGATTCATCTGTAGAAGAAAACACTATACACTCCATGAGCATATCCTATACTACAATATCTCCAGCCACTTACACACAACCTGCTAGTAAGTTTATCACCGAAACTGGTGGCTATCAGCCACAATACATTTTTCCTTGATCTGGAAATTTATTTGCTCCATGTTCTTTTAGCAACTGAAATGACCAGACTGGCTCCGACGACTTCTAGATCCCCAGTTTATAGTAAATATGTATGCGGTGTGAAAGGTAACGCACGTTCAGGAAGAGTTGTAGGCGGTGAGGATGGAGAACAAGGGGAGTGGTGTTGGCAAGTTGCATTAATTAATTCATTGAATCAATATCTTTGTGGAGCTGCTTTAATTGGAACCCAATGGGTTTTAACTGCTGCACATTGCGTCACTAAGTAAGTAAAGCTACAACTAATATAATGATCATCATTTCCTGCTGTAGGTACTGAAGCTACAGAGGTGAGGAAACTAGACTGTTTAACACTAATATTACGATTCTTCACTAAATTAAAATGAAAATGTATTTTCAGTATTGTTCGTTCTGGTGATGCAATCTATGTGCGTGTGGGAGATCACGACCTAACCAGAAAATACGGAAACTCAGAGGCGCAGACTTTAAGAGTGGCAACAACCTACATTCATCACAATCATAACAGTCAAACATTGGATAATGACATTGCACTTTTGAAACTTCATGGTCAAGCAGAATTAAAGGATGGAGTGTGTCTTGTATGTTTGCCCGCTAGAGGTGTTAGTCACGCTGCAGGAAAAAGATGCACCGTTACTGGTTATGGATATATGGGCGAAGGTATTTATTATAAATACTTTTTCGGTTAAATTGAATCAATTCTTATTAATTTTTTGTGTGTAGCTGGTCCAATTCCACTGAAAGTAAGGGAAGCAGAAATTCCCATTGTAAGTGATGCTGAGTGTATTAGAAAAATAAATGCAGTAACTGAGAAGATATTTATACTTCCTGCAAGTAGCTTTTGTGCTGGAGGTGAAGAAGGAAACGACGCTTGCCAAGGTGATGGTGGAGGTCCATTGGTATGTCAAGACGATGGATTTTATGAATTGGCAGGACTTGTTTCATGGGGATTCGGTTGTGGCAGATTAGATGTACCGGGTGTATACGTTAAGGTTTCGTCATTCATTGGTTGGGTCAATCAGATTATTAGCGTTAATACTTTATAACTGTTATTTTTAGAAACTGAACCAAAAATATTAATGACGTTATATTTGTTTTGAAAATTTCACTCGTAGTTTTTATAAACAAACGAGCTTTTAGTTATGAAAGCCTTGACAATATTTAAACGCATTTTAATTTATTTTGGATAAGTTATAAACAAAATTTTAATAAACTATAATAAATGAAATATTGAAAAAGACAATCTCAATAAATAAGATGATTACAATTAAAGTTATTTTAAATATTTTTTACAGTGCATGGTAACGTTTTTGGTACTATAAAAATTAAATACACAGAATTAAAAAAAAATAATTATGTTTCTCTAAATACATCGAACATCTATTTATGTTATTCAACCGTCCAAACGAATATTATTTCCTAAAGGTGGGTTTCCACATATCCGTCTTCCGACGATACGATCATCCGGGAGTTTTGTGATTGGTGGAAACATTCAAAATTAACAAGCCGCCAAATATTTGTCCGAAAGCTTTAACTTACGTCTGTTATGGGAAAAAGTTGAAAATTGTTCAACTTTAATCCGTCATCGGATCTGATTTAACCAAACTTTTTCGTGATCTGTTTTTTTCTCGGATATTATTTCAAAATTATAATGAAAGACGATTAAAAGCAACGAACAGTTTGCTGTTAATTGCAATTGTGTTGAGAAAA
Organism: Lochmaea capreae; assembly: GCA_949126875.1. Classification (NCBI taxonomy): domain Eukaryota; kingdom Metazoa; phylum Arthropoda; class Insecta; order Coleoptera; family Chrysomelidae; genus Lochmaea; species Lochmaea capreae. Next base: position 10,160,245 of record OX421402.1, on the reverse strand, counting down.
AGTAATAGGTATGTCTCTATTTTTGTTACTAAACGTACGATTGTTTCCAAGCAATGGAAATTTCTTTCATCCAATTCGCCGTGATACGACTAACAATCGGAAATCGGATGACGGATCTGTGGAATACCAAAATTTCCGTTTTAAATTAATGAAAATAAACAAAAACAATGGCGGGTCTGGTATTGAAATCATTGAAGCGTAACTTATACTATTCAAAACAAACAAAAAAGCTTTGATAAAATGAAAACTATTTAGACGTAACAAAGACCTTACTGGCATTGGATCTGTTTTTTCCCTATCTACTTTTTTTCCGATTTCCTACTTCTATGTATGGAAAGATAGTACACCGAAACTAGTTCATGTCATAAAATACCCGTTCACATACTATAACCAGTACCCACACGCTAAGAAAAGGTCGTTATCTAGAATAAAAAAAATTAAATTCAACAGGTAGCAACCGATTATTTTATTATAGGAACAGCGCAATTTATTCCTACTGCCCTAATGTATATCTATTCGTTATACATTAGAATGATATAATATTCCCCTATTTATTATAATCTTGTTCTACATGGGTTTTATAATCATTTTAAGAATTAGTAAAATTACGAGTGAAATCGTTTTTTGTAAATATTTTATAATTAATTAAAAATCGATTTTAAAAACTGTTACCAAATAAGTACTGTCTGTTAAAATAAATTTTTGTATTGCAATAATTTTTTTATCCGATTTTCAAATGTAATTGCAACATTAAACATTTCATACAGCAAACCCTAGAAACATTTTTTAAGTTTCAGAACAATATTTACATTTAACATGGAGGCAGCTATTGTCCAATTTCTCAACTTCCTCCTAATTATTGTATGCAGGAAATGTATGATATCCGCAGTTTCAGTCTTCCTCTTCTATCCAGTAGTCAGTAGTCTCCCAGATGTTTTGCCCTGGGATTATGTCGTCCATTACATTCCGCAAGTATGTGAATGGATATTTCTCCTTCCCTTCCACAGAATTCACATTCTTCCTTCCCCACTAGTTTCTGCTTTTTGAAGTGTCCATTCACGCGGCAGAAATATATTTGATTGTCCGAGCCTTATTAGAACTTCTCATTGGTTCGATCTTCTCGTTTTTTCTGTTTTGTCTATTTCTTCCAACATTATATTAGAACTGATACCGCAATAGGGATACCCAAAAGGATGTTTCAGCTCTTTTAGTTGCTAGTTTGTCTCATTCTTTGACAGTGTGTGTTAGAACCCACTAGTAGAGAGTTAGATGTCCTTCTAAATCTGTTTTTGTATCCATTCCGATCCTTCGTGAAGCAAACTATGTCATGTCCTACCATTCTATTTTTCTAGAGCCTGATCAGGTTATAGATCTAGCTCCGAAACATATAATATGCTTATTCAGAACCCTAAATCTTTTGGACTAAAACATAGATGTAGGGTATACACAAACAATCTAATATTGATCAGTGTGTTAAGGTCAATCGACTCCCTTGTAATCTACGCTCCATTTTTTACTCAAGTAATTGAAAAAACTGCATTTAGCCGGGTTAAAGAGCAAGGATTTAAAATCATTCACGATATATAAATCAACATTCATGGTTTAGACAACAAATCACCTCTTAGATTCGAGTTCTACGTTACTTCACAATTAAACTTTTTTTGTTGTTTGTTTTTGTTCTTGGTTAAAACAGATCGTTGGTTAATTTATCGATAAGGGCAAGGAAAAATAACCTTTCCATTCATCCTTCCCCTCCTGTATAGCATATATATATATATATAGCTTCTTCAATCACTTTCCTTACCCTTCTCGATAAATTAACCAATGATTTGTTTCAACCAAAAAAAAATAAGGTTATGATTTTGAAGAAATTGGCAGTTTATACTTTTATAAATGTGGCAACGTCGGATTTGTACGTGACACTCATCCGCCTCAAATCCTTCAGACCAATTAGCCTAACATCGTTTGTGCTTAAAACGATGGAAAAAGCTATTGACAACTATATTAGAACGGAAATCCTAGAGAGACTACCTCTCCACCCGTATCAGCACGCTTAACGGGCAGGCACATCTATGGAGACTGCACTGGTACGGAGGATATGCGAGGTGCCTTAGACAACCAAGAAACTGTAGTATGTGCATTTTTGGACATAGAAGGAGCTTTTGACAACACTCCACATGAGGCTGTCAAGAGAGCATTAAATAGAAGAGGTGTAGACAGCACAACATCCAACTGGATGTCGGAACTGCTCACCACGAGAGTAGCAGAGACGAGAACGAGCAAAGACATTGTCTCCATCTGACGGTTGACGAACTCCTGTGTGGTTTGATGGACCTCGGAATATCCTGCCAAGGATATGCCGATGATATTGTCATAACAGCCAGGGGAAAATTTGAAAACACCCTTTGTGACATCGTACAAAAGGGTCTGAACTATACAAATAACTGGTGTAGGCAAGTGGGACTCAGCATCAACCCCACCAAAACCATCTTGATAGCCTTCACTAAAAAAAGGAAGCTCAACCTCAAAACCATTAAACTTGATGGGAACGACGTTGAATGGAGACAAGACGTCAAGTATCTAGGTTTGACTCTAGACAGCAAACTCCTGTGGAACAAACACGAGAAGGAGATGACATACAAAGCAAAAATGGCTCTAATAGTGTGCAGGAATCTGGCAGGGAGAAACTGGGGTTGCAACCAATAGTGAGACCAATTATCACTTATGGAGCCATTGCGTGGAGTTGTAGAACTAGCCTCTTGACGACGAGAGAAAACCTCTCCAAAATTCAAAGACTAACCTGTATTTGCATGACAGGAGCAATGAGTACATGCCCAACGGCAGCAATGGAAGTGATTCTCAACCTCACACCATTACATATGGTGGTGGAGAGTGTTGCAGAAAGAACAAGAAAAAGACTAAGTAGAGAGTGAATCATTAAAAAAAAACCACCTCTTCACTTCTTAGAAATCAGACAACCTGGGACATGCCACAAGATGGTATGATGAAGAAGTATAACTTTTCAAAGAAATTCGTTACGGAATTAAGCAACAAGAAGGAATGGGATCCAAATACCATTACCAGACTTGGAAAGAATGTCATTCAATGGTACACAGATGGCTCAAAAGCAATAGAAGGAACTGGAATAGGAGTGTACGGGCCAGGAACCAAGCACTCTGAAAGCTTGGGAAAAACCCCAAGTATCTTTCAAGCGGAAATTCACGCAATAAGAAAGTGCGTGCCCAATTCAATATTGAGAAAGGATATAGGAGGCAAAGGATTATCATAATGTCTGATAGTCAAGCAGCCATTAAAGCGATGAGTTCTTATGTAATCAGTTCCAAAATGATGTGGGAATGCCTAGGCAAACTTAATGAACTAGGCGAGAACAATATAGTCACCTTACTGTGTATTCCAGGACACACTGGAATAGAAGGAAACGAAATAGCAGATGAACTAGCGAAGAGGGGGACTGAAATACTCTTTTGGGGGCCGGAACCCTTTTGCGGCATTAGCTCCAATGTAATATTGGAAGAAATAGGTAAAGCCGAAGAAAAGAGAAGATCTGACAATTGGAAAGATCTAGTAGTGCTTAGGCAATCTAAGATTCTTCTGGGTGACTACAACCTGTTGAGTTCAAATGAATGCATAAGTCAAAGCAAAACTGCACTAAGAGTTTTAACAGGAATCCTACCGGGACATTGTCGCCTGAATGGGCACCTTAAAAATCCTAGGGCACAGTACCTGGGAGACTACTGGATAGAAGAGGGACAGTTACCTAAGTTGGGGCCTGCAGATATCCTAAAATTCCTCCGGGAAATAGGACTAAAGGAGCTACTAGTCTCCGAGACTCTCCTCAAAAACTAAGTAGAAGTAAGGGGGCACAATAGATCTTTTAGGTCTCAGTGAATGTTACCCCAAAATACATACATACATACATCCGCCTATTAAAAACAAGGTATAGTTTATTGCAAAAACCAACACAAAGATCAGAAGTTTTCAACGTAAAGCACAACAAAATAAACCAAATTGATCCGAAATTCCACACCGTTAAATGAGCCGTACGCCTATATCGGATAAAGCAGAATAAATTCTCACCACTGCCACGCTAACCCGACGCGCGTAAACCTGCGCGAAAAGTTCCTCACTACTAATATTAACATGCTAATTGTTTTATATGGTGTGGTGTGGTGTGGTGTGATGTTCCAAGTAAATTTTACCTTGTAACAGCCAAGTATCAAGTATAAGTTGAGGTGGATTTATGCAAGCAAAAATTAAAACTCAAGTGAAATTAAAAGTAAAGCTAAACCTTGTTTTTAAACTAAGACGAGCGATTTGAATTTAAGTTGGCATTTTTGCTGTCTAGTGATTGAACAGATTGCCGCCCGTTTAACACAGCTCTTTGGATACAACCACAACGACATTTGTCAGTTTTGTGTATATTTATATAAAAATATCCATTAGAAAGACATCGCAAGCCATTTTTTGGGTTCCTCTATCCGCTAATGAGGGAAAATGTTTCATCCATACGTTAACAACATTTAGGTATTTAGGGCGAAATAAAGACACCTTATTTAGGTGGACGCTATTTTGATGTTTTGAATGGAACACATGAATTAATCATAAAACGTTCATCCAAAAGAAGAAATTATGCTAAATAAACAAGAGCACGAAAACTGGACTAATATAACCTATTCCATTTATTGTCAGCGCCGGCAGTTTAATTTAGTGGTATGTGACAAAAATCAAAACTCAAATTCTCACCAACGTTAAATTTGATATTGATATTTAGACATGCCTTGATCCCTCATTGGCTACAGCAACTGCAAGCAGTACAATACATATTTTCGGAACACACTCCCAATCTAGTAACTTTTAGTGGTGTGACCGAGGCTTCCTAAAATGCTCATTCTAGTTTAAAATTAAGGAATAGGGTAAGTTCACGTGACGTCATGTGACAGTCGCCCTGATGAATATTACGATAAAGCGTTCTTTGCACAACACGTGGTTCTTAATAGCTATTTTGATCGTGTATGAGCTCACTTAATTTTGATTTGGTGCTTTCTTTGACATTATTTTAAATGCTTATGTAATTTAAAAGCTATATCTGATTGTTAGTGTCAACTTGTTAGTTGGGGGACATGCCCTATAGGGCGCGTTGTATCGAACCCCTAAACTCAGTTTAATGATAACTGATGTTTAGACTGTGACATATTGATTTATTTATTATCAGCAATTATCAGTTATCATTAAACCGAGTTTAGGTGTTCGATACCATAGCAACATAAAACCATGTAATAGAATGTAGACGGCCAACTTTCAACTAAGAAATTAATTTCACCTACTGGTCCTGAGCCCTGACCTTGTGTTACATGTTTAAAAATCTTAGAAATCCACAACTTTGTAAGCTAATTGATAACGTTTAATGTTTATCTTCAGTTATCTGAAAAAGCGCGGTTACTATTGGAAGCTTTGACAAATTATTGAAAGAAATGCGCATGTTTGATGGTTTATTAAATTCATTAATTCATGTAGCATGAAGAGTTGAATATTTTTAAATTTAAATTTGATTTCAATCTTGAATTAATTTCAGTTTAGTTGATGTTGCATGAATCCACCTTCAAGCGTTAAGTAAAAAGCTTTAATTCATCGATCATGTCATTTCCCACTCAACTTTAGAAGTATATATATATCCATGGAGACTAGATATAATTAGTCTCCATGTATGTAACAGATAATAGGTACTACAAATACAAAATAGATGAAAACTCATAATCAGACATATGGAATATGGTCCGTATATCGCCAAGAATTTCAATGAAGATACTAGCGGTTTTTAGATTTTATGAAACCTGTTTCGTATATACGGACCACTTGTCATTTGTCAATATTACCTTTGCTCTGTTTCTGGCGATTCTGCAGCTTCGAAAGGCATTTGGATGAATACTTTTTAAATGTTTCCTTTTAAGATAATTTTAATATACAATAAACTAACAAACAATAAACTGATATGACAAATGACAAGCAGTTACCGAACTTCCCAGAGTAAAAGTGCGGTTGCTCTGTGCTGATCGATAATTTACCGAAGTTTCAGGAAATGATCACCGCTTTTCAGAAATTTAATATATACGGGCAGCCAGTTAACTAAAGTAGCCAAAGATATATACGGACCATACTCATGGGTCCATTAATATTAGGTGCGTTCTTTTTGACTGAGATCTCAGTTAATCTCAGCTCACATCGGTTATGTTCGCGCTCTTTTTCTTTCCATAATCACTTCGAAGTGAGATTTTTTCTCCCCCTTCACCGATGCTGCATATGCTATGCGGTGCTATCAGTTATTTGTTTGAGTTTTAAACAACATAATATGATTTTCTATGGTTTTAAGTGAATATTAACTATGGGATTTTGGAAATAATCACTTCAGTAGATGCTGATCTGATACGAATCTGTCTTCTATTTTAAATCTTTTTTTAATTGAATTTTGATACGTCCGTAAATCACGCGTTTGAATTGAGTGTTTCGTTCTTTTTGGTGCTTACTCACATTGTTTTCGTTCAACGCTCACATCACTTTATCTCATATCACATTTAACTCAGTCAAAAAGAGCGCCCTATTGGTACAATTATATTTACGAATGATCGGGTGATTGCTGTTTGCTGTCACTCTTACGTCAAGGCGCCTACTTCTAAATAGAGCACTCAGTACTTTACATTATTACATTTCGTGTTCGTACGCATCAGGTTTAGGTTTGCTTTTGCTTGCTTATGATTTATGATCATTTGATCGTGATCGTTTTAAAACATAGCCTAAGGTGAGTCGCTCTAGAAAAAGGAGCCGCGGCCTTCGGAAGCCAAAGGGTTCATAAATATTTAGAACTCTTAGTTTATCAATAAAAAATGACTCGTAAGTAGTTGTTAATTATATACCCATTCTGTTTAACCATTCTATTTTGGTTTAAAGGTGGTAATCAACGTGAATTGGCCAGAGCTAAAAACCAAAAGAAACAGCAAGAGATGGGTAAAAACAAAAGAAGTGATGGTCTTACTCTCGAACAACGTAAATTCAGGTAAAAATTATTTGTATGATAAATCCAAGTAAATCTTAACTTAATAACCACCTTGGTTATTTTCTATAATTTGATATTTTTAGAAGTTTTCAAAGTGATAGATCACTTCTCAACTCTAAAATTAAGCTGTGATTAAACTGTAGTATCACAATATTGACAGGACAGTCGTTAACAGCTATTTTTTTTGTGATAATCTCCTAACATGAAATTACCTTAATAGGTACTATAAGTAGGTAGGTACTAGTTATTAATTTAAAATTATTATTGATGATTTATAACATCAGTTGTATTGTAAAAATTATATACCTGCTTAGGTAATATTATCCATGTTGTGTAAACAATGTTTGAAAATCATTTCAATTAGTTTTTAATCAAGTTCAATATCTGTAAAACTGAATTCATCTTATTTGACAAGATAGAATATTATTTGAGATTTTCTTCAAATAACAGAGCTAGGTATACAAATGAAATAAAAATACCTTTCAAATGTATTAGTAGTCAAAGGGATTGATTAAACTATTATAAAGCCAATTTGCATGAAACTCTGTTATTTAGATAATTAGATTAAGCTGATAACAATTTTTTGGATGATTAAATTATAATATCAAATTCTTTTGGAGTTTTCGTTGGTGAGGAAAAAACATTACCATTAAAGGTTGAGTAACATAAGAAAATAAATTTCAGATTTTTATATTGTCTTTTCAATATCACTTGTTTGTTTTTGCATTGGTAAATTTTTCAGTAATTATTTTCAACAAAAACTTGTTTATGTAAATTTTTCTGCTTTAATTACTAAATCATAACAAAAAGATGTAATCTCAACTCAAAATGACTTATAAAGGATAATCATTGTAAAAGTTTCTGTAAAATATGTGAAGTGCAGTTGAACTCTTGATATTTATAAATCAAAGTTCTCTTTTTTTGGGCAAATTAAATGTTTGTAGTTGATGGTTGTGATTAATTTTAATTGTATATAACGGGTAACACATGATGTTAAGACCAGAAAGGCACCTGCAAGCACTTTATATTTCATAAAATGATCTAAATATTTATCAGCTTGATTTAATAAATTTCAGAAAAGTAATGAAAGTGCAGTAAATCCATTCAAATTGGAGAATATTTCTTTCGTGTTTCAAGAAGTACTAGCTAATAAACCATTAGTGTATTGTAGATTTATACTTTAGTGAATAGGTACTCGTAGATTCTAAAAACTTCCCCAAAAAGTTGATGAACTAAAAATGGCTTCAAACATAAAAGAAACTAATTATTGCAGATTATATTGAGATATATCATACCTATCTTTTATTACAGAGATGCTGAAGTGATGAGAGAAAAACAACGAAAAAAAGAAGAGGATGCAGCAGACAAACGAGGCGAAGCTTGTAAATGAAGTTAAACCAGCAAGCAATATATTTTGTATAAATTGAATTAGGTATGGTTAAGATATATTTTTTACTATATCAGTGATAGTATGTATTTGTGACATGTAATATATAGCAAACAGCTAATTTACAAATTTCAAAAATGTAATATTTTTTGCCATTGATTTTATATGATCTTCATATAATTGTATTCTTGCAATCTATCACTTTCTGTTTTATAGTGTTAATAAAAGATTTATAAATTTTTGTATTTTTATCATTATATTAGGTACCGAATATCAGAGTAAGATGCACTCAAAGTTTTGGTAGGTGTCCTACTGGTGAGTTTCGTGACACTCTGAAATAAAAGGAAATGAAACTGCAGCTGAACTATGAAGACAGAGGTTAGGATAGGTTAGAAGGCTGGAACACCCTTTTGTGCACCTGAACCATTTCAAATATATCAGCGCCAATATAATGAAAGATATAGGACCAATGGGATCTAGTAGGAATATGATAAAATCAAAGATATTCCTGGGATGTTATGTCCAGCTGAGAACAAAAGATTGCAAAAGCTAGAGTAAGATTGCACTAGAAAATCAGAATCGCATAATATATTGAAAACAATACATATACTCTCATTATCAATCGAATAATTGCTTCGGTCAGCGCCCTCTGGTACCGAATTAGTTTAACTAAGGGTGCGTTTCGATTTACGCATGAAGCGCATAGAAAGTCGTTCCGATTTCAACCAATGCGCGTATACATAGCACTAAGAATGTACGAATATTGTAATAACCGTATTAAATTTTTACGCTCCGTCCAGCGCATTTATGGTACCGTCTTGGGGACCGTCTGCGAGCATTCTATCACAAAAAATGGTCGCGAGAAATAATGTTTATGGTAAAATTCAGAGTAATTTTCGGCATAATTATTTGCTGTGTAATACGGCTCTAACCCTTTATGTCTGATGAGTTGTGTGTGGGAGTCCGTTTGAGGGGAGTTTTCCACAAATTATTATTTTAAACTTTATATAATTTCATCATTTAAATATCCGAATTCGCATCTTCGATTAAATAAATTATTAGATTAAGAAACCGCAACTTATAGAAAAATAAAAATAATTCGGTATCCAATTTATGACACAGCGTAGAGAAATAAAAATATCATTTCTCTGTGTTACCACAGAATACAGTTGTTTGGTGTATTCTTTGGTGTTACGTACATACAACATGTCCATAGTTCTGTGATCTGGTCATTGACAGAAAGTAGGTTATCTATGGACGGAACCACAAATCACTACAGAATCCTATTATCCTATATAAGGATTTTGTATTTTTCTTATTTGCTTATGGATTTTTGTTTTGTATGATGATAAAACATTCGTCATTAAGTAAACTAGAATTTATAGTAAAATAAAGTAAGTAAATATAAATGGATTTTGATAGTCCAGATGTTATGAAAGATTTTCCGGGATTGTATGCTTCAGATCACAATAAAAAATGTAGTAATGAAAGTGACTGTAAGTTTTTTACAATAGTAAACTGCAGTTACAAATTCTTGTATATGTTTTTCTGTAGATAGTGATGAAGTGGAAAAAGGAGTGAAAAAAGAAACATTAATCGGTAAACGTAAAGACAAAAAAGACAAGGAGAGAGGTTATGCTGCACTGGGAGAAAGTTCTGATGAAGGAAGTAAATCTAGGTATTCCATATCTCTTGAGATTATAAAGTAGATTTATAATTTTTCTTAAATTTCATGTAGACAACTCCCGAAGTGATAGTTACGATAGTAGAAATAGTATAAAATATTTTTTAATGCTTTTGGGGCACCCTGAATATTTTGTGAGTAGTGTTAGCATGGAAAAATATGTTTCAGGAGCCCATCAAAATCTAAAAAAAGTAAATCATTTAAATTTCCAACAAAATCAAAAGAAAAAAGGGAAAAATCTAGGGATAAAGAAAATCCTGACAAAAAAGACAAGGAAAAAAAAGTTGATAAAGAAAAGTCAAAGAAAAGTAAAAACTCAGTGGAAGAAACAATTGCTATAGCAGGTGAATTATTATGACCTTTTTCAATTGAATTCCATTCTTGAATATTATAGAATTTTATCTTTTCAGAAGCACTACCAATTTTTGGGGTCACTCTGGAGATCTCAGTTGAAAGAAGCAGGTGTCATGATGGTGTAGACTTACCCTTACCTATCAGAGAATGCATTGATTATGTAGAATCAGTTGGTGTTTCATTTGAAGGAGTTTATAAAGTTAGTGGTGCAAAAACTAAAGTCACACAAGTTAAGAAAATGTATAATCAAAGGGAGAACATTAAATTAAGTGATTATGATGTGCCTACGGCAACTAGTCTTTTAAAAATGTTTTTAAGGTAAAATTATTTTATTTAAATATGGTATACCTCACCACAATATTTTACCAAAATGTGAATTTAGCTAATTCTCATTAACTTTTAGAGATCTCCCAGAACCCATATTTACCAATGACCTGCTAATACGCTTTGAAGAAGCTGGTGCCATATTAAATTTTAATACTAGGGAGAAGCATTTAAAAATCTTGGTAGAGAATCTACCGTCACTCAATAAATTGTTGTTGTCGTGGCTAATTGTCCATTTACACAATATATCCATGAATGTATGTGATTTATTAAAATGTTTTTAGTTCAACAATAAACACTGTCTACTTAAGTTTGCAGCATATAGGAAACTGTTATTATCAATTTAATGATAGAAAGTGATTCTTCATCAAAAGCAGTAAGTACTTGGTCTAAAATCTATATTGCAACCATCAGATATCAAAATTATTTAGTCATATACGAGGTATAACAGAAGATATGAATAGACTGGAAAATTGTATTTAAAGCAAACTGATGGAAAATCTTATATACCATTTTTTGTAATTATTATTACAGCTACAGGTGCGACACAGAAGTTGGAATACTTGAAAGTTGAATTTTCTATTACAAAAGTGTTAACTGCTAACTCATGTATGACTCGGAAATTCCAATAGCTAATGGCTACATTTTGAGTTTTAGACCATGTAGAATATGAAGAATTAACCTTTTTTCATAAAATTGATTTGAAAAAGTTTCCCAATTGCTGCGAACTTATGTGAACACACTGTATATGTACTAGTCGTTTATAAAGCAATTAATCATTAAAAATAAATAATTTATTAAGAATTGTGTTATTTTAGGAAAAACAAAATAAAATGAGTAAGCAGAATATTGCCTCTGCACTTAATCATACATTTCATGTATCATCAAGATTACTTCAGGCATTGTTACATCATAGCGCAGCATTATTTCAGAACATTGTTATTTTCAAATATATACCACCAGTAATGTCATGTGCACATTTACCAGATCGACCTCAACAACTAGAAATTGAACTAAAGAAACAAGAATCTCTATTGTCACAAATTCATAATGAAATGAATGTTGGTTGTATATCCAAGGAAAGAGAAGAAAAGCTTTGGGAAGTACAAAGAATTATTACACAATTAAAAGTAAGTTGAGAATTTTAAAAATTGACCTATAATTAAATAACAACCTTTGTGTTTCAGAGAAAAATAAAAACCGTACAGAAGATAAAAAACAGTTGCGAAAAATGTGACGAATATAATAGCACTGAAGATAAAACAGCTGACAAAAAGTCTGATACAAAGTCTACAATACTGACTGAGAATACTGAACATGTGACCCATTCGGACACTTCGTCAGTTAAATCACAAGCAGTTGTGTCTGTGGTAGAAAGTGATGCAAGTTCTGGAACTAAAATTGAACTGAAAGAGCAAGAAGACAACACTTCGGTGAACGAGGAATTTATTGTTGAAAAAAATGATTATTTATTTGATGATGACATAGTATTACTTACTTATAAAAGAAATGGTCTAATTCAATTGAAAGAACAGTTAACCAAAGATATCCAACAAGAGAAACTTGAAATTGGCATTTTAAAAACGAGAATAGATGCCAATGCAATACAAGCAAACACTCCAAAAATAATTATTCCAAAACAAGTCATGACACTATTACAAAACGAAAATAAAATATTGCAAATTAAAAAAATTAATCTCGTCAGGAAAATAATTGAACAAAAAGAATTGTGTATAGAGTTAAGTGCACAGCTACGGCTAGCTGAAAATGAAAAATATTCCAATTTTTAACTCTTCATACTTCATATGTAGACAGAAAATTGAAGATAAATTATAATAAAATACTATTTTCTATAATAGAGGAGTTATTTTCATCTCCATAAAAGTTAAATAGCACTGAAGGTTGAATATCTTGGATATTACTTTAATTCAGATTTAAATCAAGTATCAGATATAAATTTTAATTGTTATACATTTTTTCTATCATACATACAGAAAAGTACAAAATGAAACTACTTTATATTATTTCTTGGCAAACAAATTATGTTGCAGGCAGTGTTATTTGGCTTATTAAATATATGACAAGACAAAATACTAATACTTGAGAATGTAATATGAAGGACCTGTAACCAATTGTAGTGTAGAACTTGTATGGCTAGTATTAAAGGATAGGACATATACAACCTATTGGGTTGAGTTTCGCTATGCCACAAGTGACAGTTGACAAAGGTGAACCACAGATTACACTATACATTATCAAGGAGATGCAATAGAAACTGTACAGTTTCAACTGACTGCATGTGTAAGCACCTTTAGTTTTTGATTAAATATTTGTAAAATGCACATTAATATATGTGCCAATGTCTGTCGTCTTTGCAGATAATTTTTTTTAATTGTCAATGTTGAATATTTTAATATTGTGATACTAAACGTAATATAATGGAATAACTGTGATACCTACTTTTTTTATTTCACAATTCTTTATTATGTAAAGACATAAAGTAATTCGCACTTTCATATTTATATTTACAGCACAACCTCAAAATCCACAGTGGTCTGCATTATAAATCAGCAATTGTGACTGAAACCTACAATTTCCATATTCATGGGGTTGCTTCCACATTCATCACTAATAGTCTAAGAGCCAGTGACATGTTTCAGTGATGATTTAGGTAAGGCCTATTTTGGAGAGAATGCCTAACTAAGTGTCATCCCACGAGGGAGTGGCAGAACATCTTCAATGCACCTTTTTATTATTTAGTTGAAGCTGAAAGTTTTTCCAGTACTCCTGTGATAGCCCAGAATTATCGATATACTATTGGCAGAACCACAGACCGGTTATAAGAGGGTTACAGATTCCCCCCAATATGTTATAGAAGCAATGAACTTTTTTATTATTTAGTTAAGCACAATTTTTTGGTATGCTGTTGGTGCAACTATCCAAGTGTATAAAGCCAAATGGCAGAATAAAATGGCGGTTATAACTACTTGGTGGAACGACTTGAATAATGCATCGCGCCCTTCTCGGAATATACAGGGTGTCCCAGAAGTTCGTACCAAAACCTTGGGAGATCTATAAAGGCCTCTAAAGATAGAAATTTAAAATTTGTTGACATTAATTTCTTACTCACAAACATTTCTGTTCCTCCAGCCCCTCTGGATTATACACCCTCTTCAGGATAATATTTATTATTCCAAATTTAATAAACACGAAACACCTAATAAAGAGCTCACGATAATAGCATTTCTTGAAATCATTTATAACAGCCATTATGAATTAGTATTATACTCAGACGTTTTCAAAAGCGATACTGGCGTTGGCTGCTTAGTCACTACAGCTAACAATCTCATCCGCACTTTCCTAATTCCTCCTTTGTGCAGTTTACATATACTATAGAAATGTAAGTGTGATCTACCAGCTTTTAAACACATAAACCACCCAAAAAAATGCTGCCATTTCAGAAACATCCCATTGTCCACGAAATGTCTCATTCTTGTCATAGGCGTGCTTACAGGGGGGCCATGGCCTACCCCAATTCCTCAAAATATCAATCTATTAAAAATTTTTATAATTTTTAAATTTTAACGTTCACTTTAATTGAAAATAAATTTAAAATAAAGAAAGAATTGATTGCCGAACTGAGTGTAATAAAATTTGATAATTCTATTCCTAAAGGTGTTAATCTTGATGATTGGATCCTTTCCTCAGACAACTACAAAATATACACTAGCTTTTTCACGCTTTTAAAAATGTTTGCCGTCATATCAGTTACTAGTTGCTCTTGTGAACGTTCGTTCTCAAAAATGGTTCAAGTTAAATCAAAACTGAGGAGTACCACGTCACAACAGAGACTCGATTCACTTCTCTTTTTATTCATTGAACAAAAGAAAACTTCGAATGTGAATTATGACAATGATGAGTTTAAAGTGTTATCCGAAACAACACGTCGAATGCGTTTGTAGATTTGTTGATAGGATATTATCATTATCTATCTTTTTCCTCTAGATTCCATGTATTGTTACGTTTTGTTTCTCTAGTTTATTTTTTTGTTCAATATATTTTGTTCTATTACTTACAATTGCGTAATTGCTAAATCTTTTTATTAGAAATGGGGCAATGACGTCTTTTTATTTCGCCGATGAGCCTGCAATGGACTTTTGTGTTATAGAAAAGGCAGCGTTATTGCTTAATTATCATTTTTAATAGGCATATACTCAAATGAATCAATTCCCCCCTAAGAAAAAAGTCTGCGCACGCCTATGATTCTTGTCATCACCTCTTTTTCTTAAACATCAGAGTCAACATTATATGGATACCTTCACATATTTAGGTACACATGACAATGGACTGGCTGATCAGCATGCCAAAACAATTAGTAATATTCAGATCTGCAATGATATTAACGCAGAAGCAAAAACAATCGTCAAATGTCTTTGGCAAACTCACTGGAGATCTAACAATATTTCCCTATTATCTATCCAATTCTTTCTCAACACCGCTGTTTAGTAGCCCCACTGGATTATCTAGACAAGAACTCTCATAATAAGACGAAAGATTAAAATAGATCACACCAAAGAAACAAAAAAACAGACGTATGTATATTGTAGAAACTTAGTTTTTGATGTTTTTTTATGTATAATACCGGCTGGCATAAAATTTCGTCATACTATTTCTTATAAGAAATGTTTATAAACGTTTATACAGTTGTCTATTTTCCAAAGCGTATTTAAGTAAAATGATCTTTTTACTTAAAAAATTCTTATATTTTTCAATTCCAGAAATTATTGGTACATTTTTGTGAAGAGAAAGTTTACTTTTCACGCAATTTTTTTGAAGCAATTATGTTGTATAGGTTTAAAAGTTCAAATGAAACAAATTTTAAATAAAAATATAATTTTATACAACTATACTGACAATAAATAAAGAATAAATATATTGTACTGCTCAAGTTACAATCAAATGGCATTTTTTAAGAACATAAAGTAATGCAGAAACGGAAAGAATATTTTTAAAAACTTATTCCAAAATAACTCAAGTCTCTAAAGGTAAACCTTGAATCAAAGGATTAAATAAATATTTGTTTAACGCGTTTCTGCATTTACTACATTTTGGATAGAAAAAATGCAAGTAGGACTTTTGATTTCTATAAGCTTGGAGTTTGGGTATTAGGGACTCATCGGAGGGAAATCAATCTAAAAATGAGGATTTTTAAAATTATTTATATAGAAAGTAACTGAAATAAGAATATATTTATCACAGAACCTTTTTATTTATGTACAACGTTTCAAAATAAGACTGACAAAAATTTCAATCATAAAGGTACATAAAGTAAAAAAACAGCAAGAAGTGGTCAATAAACAAAAAATATAATAATGCACACTGGTCATTTTTTTTTAAATACCATACGATTTGAAATTCAAGGGCATCCCTGTGTAGCTATAACAAGTTTCCATATCTAAGTTACGTGAAGGCACGTCGACGTGAACGGAAAGACACTAAGGAAAGGAATGGATCCAACAAACTGTTTTGCTTGTAATTGTTAAAAAAATGTATAAGTGGAAATGTCGTTCCGCTATTGTCGGTAAAAAAATTACCAGATCTCTATAATCACACCTGTTACAATAATAGTAGTCACTTATAATGTATATTAAAAATACGTACAGGTATTTCCGATTACTAATCTAAAAAGTAATATATACGAGTTCTGAGTTGTTCAAATACCACCACTTGAGCTGTTTTTGACTAAGTCAAATTAGTCAACAAAACAAGGCCTGTTAAAAATCATTAAATCGAAATTTAAAATTATACGTCTTATTTTGAAACATTTTCAAATATTTTATTTAAATACTAAACTGTAAATCACAGAAACATACAAGTAAAAAATGTTTAGGGACTAGTTGGGATTGAAACAAACATATATGTAACATGGTAAGTTGATTTAATTCTACGACCATCAACAGAATGACCAGTAGAAATAATCTAATTTCATTTCAAACAAATTCTGTCAATTTGTTGTAATGAAATTATTCCTTTCAATACTAACCTATCTTTATTTTTATACTTAGTTTCCACCGGTTTTAAACTTTCCAAAGCTTCAAGTATTAAGAAAAATTAAAGCTAACTTCATATTTCAACCAATTTAATTTAGAAAAAAACAAAATGTACAAAAATAAATTTGGTGCCGAATTATCACACTTTTTTGTCATAAAAATATACAGGGTGTTACAATTTGGCGAACACTAGTACTGATAGACATTTTTAAATAAAATAAATAATTTCATTTGTTCAAAGTAGTGCTTTTATTTAATTCGTATTTTTGTAATATATAAAGTTAGTTTGTAACTTTGGTAAAGTAGGATTATCACAAGTTTCTTCAACACAACATTTGTATAAAAAATATTGTTGGTAATTTTACCAGAGTAATTTAAAAGCCCTTTTACTTCATAACAGCAGCATAAATGACACGAAGACTATTCACTATTCCTTCAATTCACTTTCAAACTATGTCAAGTCAAAGTGTGGTGTAGTATTTGATTTGTTCTCGCGCCACGCTTGTCAGGAAAAGTGACAGATGACGAACCACAGATTATTCTATACAGTACACATGGAACTAGTAAGATCTGATAAAACGAGGAATCTCTCGGCGGCATGGTGAACAACAAAAAATGAATAAGCCAGCTAACTTTTTTGCTTCTGGTGGATATTCAATAGAGGCATCTTCATAAAGACAAAATTACTTTGTTAACATGTAATATAATGACCACATGCGTTATGTCTACAAAAAATCCAGTAGGTTGCCTAGTAAGCAACTAATCACAAAAAATACAACACAGCCATAAAACTTCAAATGTAAAATATAAAAAATAGGTACTAATCATGCTTTTTGTTTGCAAATAACTATAGCCCTAAACTGTTTAACCCTTATCCAGGCAAGCAGGGTCCTTTAGATCTAAAACATATTTTCATTCAATTATGTTGAGCATATTTTTTCCAAAAACTGTTTCAGTTATTTATACTTTTCCCGCAATTTAGAACTAAAGCGGAAGCGATCATTTAAAAATTATTAGAATATTTGTAACAAACATGCTAGAAAGCAAATTTCATGTCCAAATTGATTATACATAAATACATTTTTGTTTACAAAGTAACTGTATAAAACATATTTCAAATTTGAAAAATAATTGGAATATTTCAGGACCCCATTTGCTCCCTTGAGACATTTTCCCAGCTGGGATAGAGGTTAAACAAAGTGACGTTACTTTTAAAAATTCAACACATTCTAGAATTTTCTAATAGATTTTCAGTTGTCATCATATAAATGTTAATCAAAACTAATAATTTTTTTAGTTTCTTCATCTACACCCAAGCCTCTGTCAATTGTTAAATACCTTGTACCATATATGTACATATCTAAATTCTGAAGAGTACATTGAGCCACAAATCTCACAAATGGTCTCACATCTCCCATGTTTGCAGTCTTCAAAGCATCATAATATTTCTCTCTAAAAATAATACAATGTATTGTGTGTAAAGTCAAATGTTTACATTTTCATGTACGATGTATAATTAATTTATATATTAAAACTCACCTCTGTTCTTTGAGCACCATTATTGCAGGATAATTAGCTTTAAGAAGAATAAGATTCATAAGTAATCTACTTGTGCGTCCGTTTCCATCAGTAAATGGATGAATATCCACCAATTTGTAATGAGCTAAAGCTGCATATCGGACTGGATGCATACTAAGAGCTTCCTCAGAGTTAAGCCATTGAATGTAACTGTCCATCAAAGCTGGAACTTCTTCATGTGGAGGAGGTACATGACTTCCAACATATACCTGAAAAAATTAATGATGGGATAGCACCGTAGTAGATTTAATTGTTCTAGAGATCTTTCAAATATTTAAACATACATCCATAAGTATCGCATTATGTTACCTTTTCTTCCCTAAACATCCCAGAGCCAATTGGATCAACATGTCCCATAACTCTTCTATGAATACCCAAAATGTGTTCTATGCCTATGTAGTCAGTTTTTAATATTAATTTTATATACTGCATTGCTTTTTCTAATCCCAAAATCTCATTATGTTCCATCAGACTTTTACCATCCACAACTTGTCCAGTTTGTAAAAGATATTTTAATTGTTCTACAGTCATTGTGTTTCCCTCAATACCCACCTATAAACAAAAGTTAATATTATAACAGTAGCTGATCACGTTAAATATATTTTCAATAAATACTCACTGTATGATAGATATGTAAATAATAAGCCTGTGTTTTTACAGTATGAAACTTGTCCAATTGTATGGTGTTTATCAAAAAGTTATTCCTTTCATCAATATCTTTAAATAACTGGTAATCTAAACCTTCTACTACTTGGGCTGTGCGTGCACGGTTTGTAAGAGCAGCTTCATGGTTTGGAGAATGTGTCAGTGCCTATAATTCAAATCATAGCTTATTAACAATTTGTTTTTCACATCTACCTCTGGGATAATTTATAGATTTGCCTACTTAGAATTTATGTAAAGTAAAATATGGAAAGTTACTTTGAAATACAATTCATCAGCTGTCACTATATCATTATGTTGTTGTTCAAAGAATTCTCCATATTTGTTTAAGACATCTGCATTTTGTGGAGCAATTGCAGCAGCATGTTCCAATAGTTTTAAAGCTTTATGAGTTTTTCCTGTTAATTTAAATGCCATAGCTGCCTGTAGAGTATTGTATACCTCATGGGGTATTTCTGTATTTGTTTCTGCATGCCCTGATAAATATCTAAAACCAAAAATTAGTTAGAGAAGGAAGTAAATAATAATATAGATACCTAGTTGTGATATACAACTTACAAATTATTTCAGTTTATTTGTTTTCCACCACCAAGTAGGCATATGTATTGCATTTTAAAATAAAAATATGTTTGCTACATACCTAGCTGCAACGTTATCTTTATTTTGAGATTCCAAAACATAATTTAAATGATTCAATACAAAATCGGAAACTTGATCTTCTTTTGGTTGTAGTGGATAGTTATGATTATATATATTGTGGATTTCAGATGGAATAAGATCTTCAAATACTGGTACCTCATATTTTATGGATGGTCTCTTGTATACCTTGTCGATGAAGTAATAGTGTTGTAATAATGTGAGTAATACACATATTATACTTAATAAAACAGATATTATTATGACGAATATATTCATTTCATCCTAATATTATTTTAAAACTATATAGTTTAAGGTAAATTCATGCAACATCGAATAAACTAAAATTAATTTAAGATTAAAATAGTCATCTGTTCACACAACAAGAATGAATGAAATTAATAAACCACCAACCAAACATGCGCATTTTTCTTCTTCTTATTCTTTTTGGTTTACTGGCCTCCACCCATTAGATACTTAGCCAGAGCAGGTTATTCTTTACAATATCGGGAATATTCCTTACACGGAATGTCTGGAACTTTCCATCTTCCCTCTGATTACACCATTTTACTGTTTCCATTAACCATGAATTCTTCTATTTAGGCTAGACATGTTATAAAACAATACAACATAGGTAAAACTTTTCTCGCTCAGGGGCAACTGCCGAGCACACAAACCCTCGGATTTAGGATAAGGTAGGTATCCTAAAGTAAAGATAGAGGTTCAAGTAGAAGTTAAATTTTAATTGGAAAGCTATTAATAGATTTCATGATAATTTTAATTAATTTTATTTAAAATACTAGGGAGTGAAATGGGGGTGGGGTAACCCATTTTTATCAAATCTTTGTATATATCAAAATTTGTAGTTTGATTGATGGGATAGAACAACAGATGTACAATAAGCAATAATAGGAGCTCATCCACTGTTAACTATTGAGTATCTGATTCATGAAAGACAACCACAATGAATGCAACCAAAAATAAAGAATAGAGGTTAAGAATGCAGATATGCAACCAAAATTTATAACATGTGTATAACAAATTGCATAACTACAATGTCCTGTCATTCACGCAATCTCTTCGTTTCGAATAAACTAAAAACATGGTTTGTCCTGGGCCATATAAGCGTCTACCCTTTGTAGAGAGATTGTTATTTATACTATTAAATTTTAAATAAGATAGATAAGCAACTCAATGTGCTAATCTCAAACCATGTTTTGGTCTTGTAACCGAACCATATAGTTGTAGCTGCGACCATTATACAGATAGCACACAATCACTTCTAGCCCTGAAAAGATCACGTTTCATATCAGAATTAGTACTAGAATGTCACCATTCACCATGCCTTGGTTGAGGCGACAAACAGTCTAAAAGGTAACCACACGGCTGGGCCTGGCTAGGAAGGCAGCTGCTCAATAACTTTTTGAACCTGCATGCTACACCAATGCAAGAGTTGCAAGCCTAGTGCGTGGACATACTCACAATAAGTTCAAAACATTTTGGAATGAAACAAAATACTTCAAACAAGTGCAGCAGCAAAAATATTCTACGGCGGAACCTACGTTTTGCAACAGGGGCTCTGACCGGACATTATCAACTAAACAAACATCTTCATAGAATGAGAGGCTATCAGATACATCATTATGTCGAGGCTATGTTAAAATTATAGACTGGTTGACGTACTGATAGAGAGGGACTTATTCCATCAGGAGGATGCACAAAGGGCCCAGTACCCAGACCTAACCTAACATAACCAGACCCTACCCTCCCAACTTATCAGATCAAAGAGAACCTCTTCATTATACTCTCCATTTGGTAGCTTGACTTGTGTATACACATAACTCCTTACATATACTGACATTTGTCCACTGGCAAAAACAAGCCAAAGACTTGAACGGAGAATTGCAATTATTATGCGGTGAAAACCTAGTCCAGTTTGGTGAAGCCCTGCCTTTAGATTTAGAGGGATTAAATAAAACACTGGTATATATCAATATATTCGTTTATATACACATATGCGTTATATATACACAAACTAATAAATATATTTGGGTACTTATGTAGCAATTTTTTATTTCCAAGCGACATACCAAATATAATCTTACTAGTTTGTCTCCTAATTTGATCAGCAAAGATTACATGCCTTTGTTGCTTTTATTTATATATACACTGTGACCCGCTTAAGATCGCAACCCCCAGTTATAGCTTTTAATTGACATTTGATGAACTTCAAATTCTGATGGTTTAAGAAGGTCAGCAAAGGGACTATTTTTAATTATTAACATTTTATATGCGTCAGTAGCGAAGATTTTTAGGAGGCTTCAAAACGTGGATTTTTTTATTGGACTCTTGCTTTCACACTGTAAATACTATCGCTTTAAACACCTAAAGGTGAATTTTGAGTAATGTAACTTCTCCGTTGTCAGAGATGTGCGTCGTCAAAAAATGGAATTTTGGATTTTTGGAACGTCCCTGTATACAAGCTAATTGACGTTTTATGAACTCCAAACTTTGGTGATCAGTAAAAGACAGTTAGTATTGAGTGGTTGCCCTTATGAATATTGGGTTTGTGTCGCTATAGCTATAACTGGGTGTTGCGATCTTAACTGGGTCACACTTCCGATGTCAGAAGAATGACTACTAGGTTTTCTGTATAATCTGCGTTCGTAAAAATGATTTTCTCGACGTTTCAACTCGGCTTTGGAGTCATTATCAAGATCTCGTAAAGGTGGGTTATGAAGGATAGGGTTCATTCAGTACGATTTCGTGATTTCAATCTGCCTACTCCTCAAAGATAAGTGAGGTTTCAATCTGCCTACTCTTCAGAGAAAACTTAGGAGTCACAGGAACTTTTACTTTTACGCTCACTTATAGGAACATAATGAAGAAAGATTATCCTTCCTAACCTACCTTTTCTCTTGATAATGACTCCAAAGCGGGAGTCGAAACGTCGAAAATATTATTTTTCTTAACGTAGTTTATACAGAAAAAATGGTTAAAGAAAATTATATATATAATGAATATTTTCTTCTTCGGTATATAGGTTAATAATTTAAACAAATATCGTCTATTTAATTTGACGTTATGCTCCTTCTTGTGAGCTTTCCCAAAAAATTTATTTTCGATAAAATGTAATTTAATGCTCGTCGGGGCATGTAGCCCGGATATTAGTAGTTTCTTTGTCCTAAAACGAGTTGTCTACTATAAAATCGATTTTTTGAGAAAGCTCCCAAGAAGAAGCATGATGTATATAATATTATATACATACAATTATTATAATATATTATGAATATATGAATCAAAATATATAGTGCATATAATATTATTTTATTTTATTTAACCATTGATAATAATCTTTTTGTATTTGTTTTCTTGGGTTTGGCTAATGAGGTGAATAATAAAAATAAATTAAAACATTTTTTGACGGTTCCCGCTTCCCAAGAAAACAAATCAAATAAGGATTATACACTGTGTCCGTAAAGTATGGAACAAATTCATTTTTAGCTAAACAGGTCATTTTAAGAAATAATCCTCATAAAGTAACGCGTAACATTCTTTATTAGTTAAATTAACAATATTATCAAAAATACTTATTGTCTAGCGGACAAAATATGATGAAATACATGACTTTATAAATGTTCGAACTGCAGCCCTTGCTGTATTTGACAGTAACCCAAACGGTGTACAAATTCTTGTTGTACCTTGTTTATTGTGGCTTGAGAAATATTGTTTATTGCTGTCCGAATTCTCTCTTTTAATTCTTGAATATTTGCTGGTTTAGTTTAAAACACAACATTCTTCAGATGGCCCCACATAAAATAATCCAAAGGATTGAAATCTGGTGACCTCGCTGGCCATTCAATAGGTCCACGTCTACCAATCCACCTGTCCGAAAAAATTTCATCTAGGTACCTTCTAACATCTACAGCATAATGTGGAGGTGCACCATCCTGTTGAAACCATAAACTTTCATCAAAACCTCCAGGATTACTTTATGAGCACACACAAAACTATTGTATTTTTGTCCACCCTGTACCAATTGGAATCAACATGTGATACATTTTTGGAATCAGCTCAGCTAGAGTAATCCGAAAATTGAGACAAAATGTAGGTGTTCCATTAAAAAAAAATGACGGGACGTCATTACTCGAAAGTAATTCACCCTGTATATTTGATTATTATTTTAAAATACGGTAAATTAAAATAAAAAATCGACGTATTTCAGGATTATTTCTTAAAATGGTCTGTTTAGCTAAAAATGAATTTGTTCCATAATTTACGGACACAGTTTATAAATTTAATATAATATTCGGCAATTGTTGAGATAAAAAACATAATCCTTACATAGATTTCTTAAAATAAAAAAATACAATAAAAAATGACATATTTTGTACTAATATCAGTGTGACATTTCATACTCACGCAACCAAGAAACGACAATTTTGAATATTCATAATTTCAAATCAATAAGAAGGTATAAATTATTACCTTCTTCTAAATGATTGGAAATGTTAAATCAGCAGAATTTAGCACTATAAATTACAAGAATTAAATTATACTGTAGGATAGGTGATTCAACACAAAATTTTAAGACACGAAAGTACTGTATATATATTTTGAAACCTTTTTAGTCAATTTTCATTTGATATATGTATATTAACAATAATAGATAAACTATTAAAATAAATATAAATCCATTTCATTGAATTTGTGGATACAAAGAAGTAGATATACATCACATTAAATTAAAAGTACTTTTCCATGTTAAAAGAATATATGTCAGTATGAAGATTATTTCATCATTTAAATAGAGAGAAATATAGGTATTCGACAAGACGATATAATTTTGCCAATCGTTAACCATTATTTCTCACCACCGCATCACTATCAGATCCCACTTAGATATCTTATTCTTATTGCTGCCTTAATCTAGCCAAAGATCTTCCCAAATTCTGGGATTTTCCAAAGATATTAGCAGCGGTTGTGAGAACTTTCCCTATACTGTCTAGAGCAGGGGTTCTCAAACTTTTTGACACTGCGACCCCCTTTTTAGACCTAGTATTTCGGCGACCCCCCTATTTTTAAATATTAACCAAAAAAAAACACTATTGGCTAAGTTTTATCCATAAAAATACTATTAACTAGTAAAAATAAATACAAATTGTTGTCACTTGAATTGTTTTATAATAATGCTGAAAATTAATGTGCAGAAAATTACTGCAACCCTCTGTCGAGCAGTTTAAGGTAAAATTAATGAGCAGTGGTGATGACTCATGGGGCCTAGAATAGACTGCAGTCACAGCTGTCTGCGCGCGCGCACTCTGCCAGCCGGTGCCCGGCAGACGACACGACAGTCTGGCTTCTTGAGTCGATCACTCAACACTGTGTTTACTTTGTGAACTGTGAACAAGGTTTCTCCATAATGGTGAATATCAAAACAAAATCAAGAAATCGTTTGACCCTGGAAAATGACATTCTTTTGTGTATAACAAAACTCAATCCGGACATAAAAAAATTGGTTAATTCCAAACAAGCTCCTGCTTCCCATTAAATAGTATTAGGACTTTTTCAACTTGTATGTGTGTTACAAATTTGTGTAGCCTATAAATTTTGTTATTAATAAAAACTACAGCTATGACTGATTTGTTTTTTTCCTCCTTATCCCGCGACCCCCCTGGACACATCACGCGACCCCCCTGGGGGTCGCGACCCACTGTTTGAGAACCCCAGGTCTAGAGTAACCTGTCAAATAATTTCATACTCGTCCGACCAAACATCTATTTAGACAGAACTTCATTCTAGGCATTTTTCTTTTCAAAGTAAACTTAATTCCTCCTACATTCCTATATGGAACATTACATGGAGTATAAATTTTGTTAATACGCTCCATTGTTATAGTACAAAAAGTCAATATAAGTTATACTAAAGTCTAAACCAATGACTTATTAAGAATTAATAAACGTGTCTTTGGTCCAAACAAAATTTATTGTTTTAAGAACTTGTTAAAGTTGGCTCATCAAACTGATGAAAAGTAATAATTTCCAAAAGAAAATATAGGTACATATGAATATTTACAATTAATTTTTGACTGTGATAATAAAATATATGTCAAAAATATAATTTGAAACAAAAACGTGTATGGTGTTGAATATATACAATAAAAATATTTTTTACAACAGTAAGTAAATGTATTTCAATAATTTAATAATCATAGTTAAGTATATATTAGGTAGATTACTAAAATGTTAGTTTTGTACATTAAGTTTATGAAATTTGTTTTTTTTTTAATTTCATCGAGTTAATCATAAAAAGATTCATCATATAATACGTATGTACTTTGTTTGTACAACTTATTATGATTATAAAATCTACAGAAATAAATTAACTACGAGGATCACTATATAAGTACTTCAGATCTAGATATCCTCAAAACAATGTGTGTTGCCATGTAAGACATTTATTTAATTGAAGTTTAATGAAGAATATATCCTAAATATGGGCAGATATTCTTATTAATAGATATACAATGCGGCGAGAAAAATAAATAATAATTACAAATCATTTAAAACAACAGTAACCTGATTCTGATTCAATTTTAAAAATCACCTAGTAGTTTTTACCACAAAAAAATAAACGACGACTTAGTAATATATGATCAGAAAACACATTGACCAAATTAATAACAATTTAAATTCAATTACCAAATGTTAATACAATTTTGTTGCTTTTGCTTTGTTTCACACGGTAAATTTAATATATCATCGCAAACCGTTCCAATCAAGTCAATAAAGTTTTTTTCATTATATGGCTTTTTGCTCTGCGAAATATTAAAAAAAGGTCAAACCAAAGTTGATAATTCATGAGGGGAATTAGTAGTACCTACACTACTCAACTCCATAGCCACATTTGGCATACCTGGACTAACCGATCCGCTAGCCTCTCTAGGATGTGACATTTTCGTAAGATTTAAGTTTTCTACGCCTGGAGGAGTCGTAGTAGATGGTCTTACAAGGTAAGGACCGTTGTGAATAGATGCTATTGGATTACCGAAGCTATGATTGAAATTGCTAACATGGGAATGGTTCAATTGAGCTGCAGGAGCTGATGTAATACTATGAAAAGAGTTGTGGTGTTGAGATGCCGTCTCTTGATGTTGTAAGGCCAATTCTTTAACAGCGTTCGTTTTTTCTTTTTGCCAAATAAAGACGTTATGGACCATTGCACAGCCGCAGAATATTATACCCAGACCGATAAAAACACTTGTCACTATTGCTGGTGTAGAATGGAATTGGATGAACGTATACAGAATAATTCCTATAAAATCAGAAAATAACAAATTCAGACAATATTTTAGTTTATTTATAACTATTTTAAAAGTATTTGACTAAATGTCAACCAGCAATAATTAATCCGCCTCATCTAGGTGAGTGAAAAATCCTGTTCTTTAAAATTGGCTGTTAATTTTTACAGTTAACTAAAAAACACATCATAGTGAAAGTTAACAATAAATAACTTACCTGTGAGAAAAACCGGAATTGAAACAAAAAATCCTCCTACTGCACATACCCTGCTTATTGATGACTTTTGTAAATATTTATTTGTCCTGAAACAAAGTATTAAATCATCAGTAAGTATTATTTTACCTCGTTAAATAAAGATTGTCAAGTTGAAAACCCATTGAATAAATATTTTTAGTTAATATAAATACATTAAGTACCTATATGTGTATTTGTCAGTGATTACAAATTAAGTTGTTAATTGAATTACAAATCCTACGCCTCCCATTTAAGACATAGTTTTTCAAAAATATAATAATTATTTTCTTCTTTTTTAAATTTGTGGCTGTCAGTCGTTCTTTGTTAAAAATATTTTATATTGGTTTTTTTTCCTCCAAAATCTCTCAAATTCATACTAAAATGCGCACCTACGTAAAAGTTCACTGTCTGCAAGTACGTACCTGTCAGATCTTTAATGGTTCGTTGTTCAGCCAATAACTACTTTATCCCATGAAATGAACTGAATAGATTTAAAACTTCGAATAATCCAGCTATTTCCGCTGAATACATAATAATCCTAATTACACCTCATTCTGCTTGATCAGGAAATGGGCAATTTTCGGTATGTTAAACGTATGTATCTACCTATCATTAAAAAACTAGTTATATATTAATTTACCTTATTAAATTGAATGTGTCGTTGGAAAAATATCTATTTTGCGCACTTATTCCTAATCATTCTGACATATTTTTTGATTACAGAATACAGAATAACTACATAAAAAGTAAAGTTCCTTCTATTACTTAATGACTACCCTTTTATTCAAATAATGAAGCAAGTTGCCTGCATGAATCTGCCGTAAATAACGGGTTTTGCAAACGAATGTCGAAAACAAAATAAATTAAGTTTAGGTGTCAGGGAGAAAAAAAGGAATAATTACATCTACTTTCTCTATATTAGACAATATCACTGAACGGCATGCCACCAGACAACTGCTTTTAAACTTTTTTTTGAAACTATTTTCTAAAAATTTAAATTTTTTCCATAATTTTAGTAACACACTTTAAATGCTTATAATTGCATATAACTAACTAGCATGAACTAATTAGCATATATTATTAGCAATATACCTAGAAGATTTATTATAAACACAAAATCAATTAATTTTAGTTTACAAATAAGTATTTATTACCAGCGCTGTTAGAACTGATACAAAAGCGAACACGAATAAATTATGTAAGTAGAAAAAGTTGGATTTTTGTACGCGTGTTTATAATAATCCATTCTTCTTCAGAGTATTGACCTTTATTGATAACAAATAAATTGGTTTTTATCTAATATAAGTGCATAACTTATTGGGTTTAACAGAGTTTTATTAACTGTATTATTTAAAAATGTGTTTCTTTATTATATTACTCACGAGGAAGCTACAAGGCACAAGTTCCTTTTAGTGGAAATCAATGGGGGACTTCAGTCCAAGCTGCCAACCCAAAAAATTTCATATTTTTCACAACTTATGGAACCATTGCGTGGAGTAGTAGAACTAGCCTATTGACGACGAGAGAAAACCTCTCCAAAATTCAAAGACTATCCTGTACATGCATTACAGGAGCAATAAGAACATGCCCAACGGCAGCCATGGAAGTGATTCTCAACCTCACACCACTACATATGGTGGTGGAAAGTGTGGCAGAAAGAACAAGATACAGACTAAGTAGAGAGGGAATCATTAACAAAAAAACCAACTCCTTACTTCTTAGAAATCAGAAAACCTGGGACATGCCCCAAGATGGTATGATGAAAAAGTATAACTTCAAAGAAATTACGTTACGGAATTAAGCAACAAGAAGGAATGGAATCCAAATACCATTACCAGACTTGGAAAGAATGCCATTCAATGGTACACAGACGGCTCAAAAGCAATAGAAGGTACTGGTATAGGAATGTACGGACCAGGAACCAAGCACTCTGAAAGTTTGGGAAAAGCCCCAAGTATCTTTCAAGCGGATAAGAAAGTGTGTCTAGTTCAATATTGAGAAAGGATATAGAAGGCAAAGGATTATCATAATGTCGGATAGTCAATCAGCCATTAAAGCACTGAGCTCTTGTGTAATCAGTTCCAAAATGTTGTGGAAATGCCTAGGCAAACTCAATGAACTAAGCGAAAACAACATAGTCACCTTACTGTGGATTCCAGGGCACACTGGAATAGAAGGAAATTAAATAGCAGATGAACTAGCAGAAAAGGGCACTGAATCCTAACGGGACATTGTCGCCTGAATGGGCTCCTGAAAAAGCTCAAAATAGTAGAGGAAGAAGAATGTAGATTCTGTGGCATGGAAGAAGAAACCTCCATCCCCACATACTTGCGAATTGTACAGCAATTCAGAATCCTAGGCACAACACCTAGGAGATTACTGGATAGAAGAGGGCTATTTACCTAAGTTAAAGCCTGCAGATATCCTAAAATTCCTCCGGGAAATAGGACTAGAGGAGACTTTCCTTATGAACTAAGTAGAAGTAAGAGGGCACAATGGATGTTTTAGCTCACCTCATTATACATACATACCACTGGGGTTGCGAAATTTTAGAACGACTTTGTCATGTTTAGGTTCGCGTTGTTTATAAATACACGTAAACTGAGCCTCGGCTCTTTAGAACAGGCTATTACATCCAAATATCGAAATTTGTAAAGATGACGTACCATTTATTGAAATTTATGTTGGTGCTCCTAATTTTACGTTAATAATATCTACCAATCAATATCGTCATCGGATAAGAGGTATGTCGCATTTGACATTATTGACATGGGATCAGATGCCCAACACAACTTTTAGCCAATCATACAGGACCTTTACAAAATATCGATATTTGCATCAAATTACCCAATTTGAATAGCCGAGGCTCCGTTTACGGATAGTTATTAATAATACGAACATTCACATGACAAATCTGCAGTTACCCTTGCCCAGTGGTAGTAACGTATGAAATTTTTTGGGTTGGCAGCTTGGACCGAAGTCCTCCATTACAAAAAAATAATTCTTTTTTTTTGGTGGAAAATGTTTGGTTTTCCAGAAAAGTAGTAAATTTAAAAATGTTGGATATACGAACGTAAAAATTTGGAGATAGGGGTCTTAAGGTACGGAAAATCACCATCCGTTTGGATGTATTTCTAGAGGGCGCCACATAAGCCACAAATGTGCGCCCAAAATTTTGTTGCTACTCTAGTTGTTGTATACCTGTCACTAGCCCCTAAACTTAACCGTTTTATAGATAATGACTGTTTAAGGATTTCAACTGCAATATTCTGATTTAATTACTCATTTCAGGACATTTTGTAGGCGTACACGCTAATACATGTTTACAATCATATGATGTAGATTATGGAAGTATAGTAGATACATAAAAAGTTAATGGAACTTTAAAATAAAGAACTAATTAGGAATGTAATGCATTCAATTTCTACTATGCTTTTATAATTTTCATCATATTGTTGTAAAAAACATATTAACCTATACGCCTACATTGTATGAAAAAACCTTAAAAAAACGAGGCTACAGCAATCTGTAGTAAAAAAAGTAAATAATTCAAAATCAATCAACTTTCCAAAAAGCTTGCGATGGAAAATCCAGAATGATACCATCCCATGGTTTTTTAAATTGTTTGACAACTACTTATAAAGTTTGTAAAATAAATACACAAAGCAAATGAATAAATCGAAAAAAGTAAATTAAATGGTCTATCATCTGATGATTTGTGTGAATATTTTAAATAACAAGTTTTTTTATTGCGTTGACGTTATTTATATTTGCGATATTTGCAAGCGCATATAAAACTTTAATCAATTTTATGGCTAATTAGGTGGGGTTTATGGCTTTCTGCTTGTAGAATATTACCCGGTATAGTATGAATTTTTTATGATGACAAAAAATTTATTACATATTATAGATAGCGATTTTAATTGTTTGTAAACCGTCTACTGTGTTTATCTTGCTGTATATAATAACAGGGTCCCGCTAACCTGCTGAAGTAGTTATTCAACACCAATAATCATTTGAAATGTATCTGTACAGGGTGATTTAACAGTCAATTGCATATATATTTTTTTAGATATTTCATATTAGAACTAGTCAAACCCGAGATGAGCGTCAGAAGGAAACCAAGGAAAAGAACCTGGTATAAAACCTATCTGACAAAAAAACTCCTGTACAACAAACACGAAAAAGAAATACACACAAAGCAAAAATGGCTTTAATAGTGTGCAGAAACCTGGAATGAAAAATTGGGGTTGTAAACCAAGGATCCTGAGGGGAATGTACACAGACATTGTGAGACCAATCATCAGCCTTTGCGTGGAAAGGTAGGACGAACCTATTGATGAAGAGACACAACCTCTTCAAATATCAAAGACTAGTATGAATATGCTTTATAGGAGCAATAAAAACATGCCCAACGGCGGCTATAAAAGTGGTTCTTAGCTTCACGTCACTACATAGATGGTGGAAAGTGTTGCAGAAAGAATAAAATACAGACTGAGTAAAGTGGAAATCTTTAAAAGCCCCTCTTAGCTTTTTAGAAATCAGAAATACTGGGACATGCCACAAAATGGTTAAATTAAAATGTTAAAGAAATTTAATACAGAACAGGTCGCGACCTCAAGACGCTCAAAATTATGGAGGAAGAAGCACTACAAAACCCTAGGGCACAACGCCTAGAAGACTGTTAGATAGAACCGGGGATACTTACCTATAAACTGAAGCCAGGGATATCCTAAAATTCCTCCGGGAAATAGGACTATTGGAACTACTAGTCTCCGAGACTTCACTCAGGAACTGAGTGGAAGAAAGGGTGGACAAAATATTTTTTAGGTCTCAGTGAATATACATACATATATATAGTATATGTATATACAGGCTCGGCAAATATTTGTCTTCCGTATGTAGAATCTCAAATAGGAGCAACAGTGAGCACGTATACATAAAATTATAGAGAGAGCAAAATACTTCCCCATGAAACACCCACCACTATAGACTTGATTGGTCTCGATACACCCTCCAGCGAGGGGAATACGTCTCTCTGTTGTTCCATAGCTTTCTCTCTTTCACTCACAGAATGGCTATACGGAACATAATTATTTGCCGAATTTGTATTATATATATGATATAAGAGAAAATTGAATAAATGAATAAAAGAGGTATCGTTGGAGATTTTTCTAGTAAAGTTTTGATTTTTTTACAGTATAAGAATTTAAAAAGTATCTTACCTGTCATTTCCTCCATGTGGACTTTTAACTAACTTAACGGCGAATAGGAACTGGATGGCACACACCAGCAAACAACACAAATTCAGTGATAATGTCAAAGCGCACAAAGCCAAAGTCACTTCGTACACGACGACGTATTCCTCAGCAGTTATCACAGTTAACTGTTCCGACCTTAATAATTCGCGGACGTCATTAGTAGTCACTGGTGATATTTTCAACAAAAATATTAGCGACAACAATGCGAGTAATAAGCTTACTAAACACAACAATCCCAAACTAACAAGCATCTCTTTAATTCCTACTTCTTTTGACTTAGCGATGAATTTATTCACCGTACTTTGGTTCCTAACTCGAGAAATGTTCAGCCCCCCATTTAAACTCTTGTTTCCGGGGGGCAATACCGTGTTACTGTACAGGGAGTGTTTTGAAGTGTCTAAATTTGTTGAGTGAAGATGGGAGACATTTAGAGGATATTGTTGGGATATTCTGGAGCTGTTTGCGTTTGGCGAACGGTAGCGATGGTCCATTCGAGGCTCCAGGACCATGGAGCTGTCTGGTCTGGTACCTCGGCTTGAGATACCTCCATTTGTTATATGTTTCAACATCTTTTAGAACCATTTGAGCGATGGGATGATCGATCTCACTGATGTAAGGTTTCTTCATATTCTAGCTGCATGTTTTTTATTTTATTTGAGAATTTTTTATGTCGTCTTTAGTACTCATTATGTCTACCTGTTACAGATAACAGGGAAGATTTTTTGAAATTGCAATTTTGGAATGCTGCACGATTCTTCATTTGCCTTTTTACCTAAAATGAAAAAAATAATTTATTGAATTGGAGAGTTCAGGTTCTTTTATTATAATTTACAAAATATTAACAAAAAGTTGTAATTCGATGCTTACGCAACCAATGGTCGCAAAAGTGCCTATTTAATTCTTAATGGTAAACCTTTTTTTACAGAGTGGTACCCTGAAATTTGCATATGTTTCATGAACCGTTTTCGATTTGTTCTATAAATTGTCAACAGCATGTTATAGAAATTTACTCTTGATGATGCAAATGTTATTTGTGAAACCGATCGAGTAATATATGTTATATTTTTGGAGTGGAGTTTGTTATTTATTGAGTTTAATTAATAATTATAGAAATATTCCACGTTAGTAAGATTACAAACAATTAATTTGAGAATTTAGTTATTTTGGAAATTGTTCCCATAAATTAATCAATTTGTTTACCCAAGTGCTGCTTTTTGAGGATGTTATTTTAATCTAAACTCGTGACACAAACTGCTTACAACCGTTTTTGGAATTATCTAAATTAATGGCCACAGCTCCGATTTCCTTGAATTTTTGATGTTGATACTATACTCGTATGTAAACCGATATTTTTCAATCAATTTTGTTCAGATTACGACACATTATAATGTTAAAAGGTCAACATATATAAATATTTTGATGTAAAACAGACCATTAAATCCAAATATATTATATAAAAATTATATATACAAGGTGCCCCACATTTTGACAGACCAATATATCGAGAAATGTTCACATGACAAGTACAAAACTTGGTAGGTAGTTATAAAGAAGTTAAACTAATTATTATACTCGTTATAAAAAGTCTTCCGTTTTTCTTCTCATCTCCGGTTAAGTGACCTCAACCAATTTTTTTTAAATAGTACAACCGGTGTATAATATTCAATGATACCACATTTGTCATACCGTACAATTTTGCCCAAACCATCTCTAACCACCGAACGCCGTCATATTAAATACTCTTAATGATTTACAAGATATTGAACTTTATCGCACTAATGCGAATTACCCTGTATATATATATACATATATTATAAGTATTTATTGAAGAGTAGATCAAAAGCGTTAGTGGACAGAACAGGGTAAAAGGAGGGGAAGGGTGGATGTAGATAGATAATTACCACTATTTTTTTCGAAACATTTATTATTCGTCATCAGACACCGTTTGAATATAAATTTTTTCGAAAACACTTGCACTTAATTACAAGTAAATTGTTAATGTTATGCTGCTTCATATAATTATCAATTGCATCGAAGTGGAGAAAGCCAGACATAAAATGGAAATAGCAATGGTAATGCAGACAGAAACTTATTAAGGAATCATTTACGTGAATTAAAATTATACTGTAAAATAGATTGTAGTTTTAAAGATATAATCTTAACAAAACTATAAATAAATTAAAATTGCACTACAAATATTCTACAATAATTTATGGTATGGTGTGTTACAATAAAATTTAGTTTTTTGTGTAAGATAAATTAATACATGAATTTACATAATATGTGATACGTTAAAGGAGAAATTTGATATTTATTTTAACTATTAATTGAGAGAAGTTAACTCGTACACCTAACAGTTGTTCCTTCTACAACGAATCCATTGTACCTTCAATGTGGAAATATAAGTCGAGAAACCAAACAACTGCTTTTTAACGAATTCCTGTTATACTTCCTGTGAATGCACCTGCCTTAACAATTAATACAACCTGGTAATTTTATTGATGGAAGTTTTACGGAAATAAAACAACCATATGGGATTCTATAAAACAACTGGTCCATAATATATACCTGCTTGAAAATTTAAACTATTTTTTGAGTGCTTAACCGATGATACTTTTTAAATTTTATAAAAATATCGGACTCCCTTTTTTTCTGCCTGTTTTATTCGTTTCTCGAGTTGAAATGTTTTTGTTTTGCTTGATATTCTTTATGTATTTTAGAATTTCCATGTTAATCAAATGTTTTAAAAAGCTTATAAAGATATCTATATCTATAATTTTTACCGACAAATGTAGTCACGTGTTCTATCTAAATATGTATTAACTGGGTTTCAACATAAGGTCTGACTAGGCTAAGGTAGGTTTTCGACGATAAGGGAGGGAAACTACAGTACTCCTAATATATGGAGGACCTGAGGTTTGGCATACGGTGTTTAGTAATAAGGACTGCTCTATAGAAGAAAGCATAACAGGAGCACACACAAAATAGATCTGCAAAAGTCGTAGTGAAGAGGCTTTTATAGCACATATAAGTTCCATGTGAATCTTAATCTATAGTCTCAAAATTGACGTTTCCGTCGTTTCCCACAAACACATCTTCATGGAATAGAACAAGGTTAATATATTTTCGTTTGAATGAACGTTGGTAATTTAAAGATCAGATCAAAAATGAAAACTAAGCGGTTTCGTAGTATTTAATGCATAAACTTTTCTACTTTCTATAAATAAGTGAAGCTTAGCAATGTGAAATGTTTTGTTTATTACTAAAAAGTACCCATCTCCGCTTTCTTTTTGGATGATAGCATCTACAAACAATTTTTTAATGTTTTAATTTAATAATTTTTCTTTTTTTCCTATCACATTACGTTAATTATATCCAAATTTGATTCTGTAAGTTAACTAACGAATTATTTGATAATATGGCGGAAATCTCTAACATTAAATGAAATATAAATATCGAATATCTCGACTGCGGTCACATCGTCTACACATTTGAAAGACAACTTACTATGATCATAATGTAAGGGAGGTAGTTGGGGCACTTTGTCCCAGACCAAGCGTGAAAAAAATAAAATATTTTGAAGTTGGCCATTGTGGCCTTGTTTAACTATCCACTGAGAACTGATAGTCCAGGGACAGTATATGAGGGTAGACATAAAACTCGAAAAGTTCCCATCCGGCCATTATAGCACCATCCTTTATTTTGCAAAAAAACCACACCCGGATGGTATAACAGGTGCCAGTTTTTCTAAATTTTCTCGCAATTCATTGTTCCAACATAAAAAATATTCTTGAACAAAATTATTGGCATTAAATTTTACATAATAACTGTTTCATAAGTATTTTAGCAAGTCCTCACAGAATTCCCGCGCAAATAACGGCCCAGGTTAAGGTAGCTTTTCGAATCTGTAAAATATGACTTTGATTGTAGTGATTTGAAATGATTCAATGGTCTAGAACTGTTACATATATAAGTGATATAATCTTAGTTAAATTTTATAATGTTGCTATAGCAGTGACAAGGAAATAATATTCAGCCAGTGCAATGGGTTGGAAAAATATGGATAACATTTTTTCACCTGTTTTTACTACCGAGGATCCAGCACCGATTTCTATTCCGAAACTGTTATCTTGCAGCTGTAAAATGAGTTTCGTTAAACGATATAACTGTCGATGAGTTGAATTATGTTGTTCAAATATGTGCTACCATGCTAAATGCATTTCTTGAACAGATATTAAATGAAGAAGATGCCAGTAAAAAAACGTGTCTCAAATTAGACAATAAATTAGTTGCTAAGTTAACTTATCTTCGACTGATAGCGAGAGAGAAGAGAAGAAAATTCAGTGAAGACTAGCTGAAACACTTATAATAATAATATAATGTTTATTCTGTAAATGTCAGTTTACAAGGCGATACAAAAATGAGTAGACAATATCTTACAAACAAACATGACGAATCCTACTAAAACCGAAGTTGTGTGTGGGTGACCTTTTTGCTGGCAACATGTAAACATACTAAAAACCAGTTTTTATATAAAAAACGCCGACTACAGCCCTGGAGGTAATATTAAACCTACCGCCACTGCATATCTTCATTCAGGGAAATGCAAGATTATAACAGGGGCCTCCTCCGATAAGTCAAGGACACGGCATTGCCTATAAAAAGCTAAATGAAGAAATAACGGCAGATCCAATACTGGGAATGCCAATGGATCAGATTGCCCCACAATTTAGCTTTAAAAATTAATACACAGTAGTCATTCCAGAGAGAAAGGACTGGAAAGCAGAGGGCCTCCTATAACAGCGAATCTCAACTGGTACACTGATGGCTCTAAAACAGACTCTGGAGTAGGAGCCGGAATATATGGGGTACAAGAGAAGATCACGATCTCTCTAAGCCTAGGAAACATGCCACTGTCTTTCAGGCAGAGATAATGGCGGTGCAATACTGTGCAGAAGAGTTGATGAGACGGGAGGTGGATAACCAAAGAATCGTCATCTACTCCGACAGCCAAGCAGCACTAAAGGCGATAGGCTCATATCGGACAACGTCAAATCGGGTGTGGGAGTGTCGCAAGGCCCTCAACAGACTAGGTAGTCATAATAGAGTGACCCTAGCCTGGGTGCCAGGTCACCAAGGAATAAAAGGCGGCCATGAAAAGGCCGATTAACTAGCCAAGCAGGAAGCGGCTGACGTCATGATAGGGCCAAAACCTTCCTGTGGAATTGCAAAAAACCTCACTAGGGAGAGGATCCACCAATGGATAAACAACCAGTGGCATAAAACCCAAGAACAAAAGCTAAACTATTCCTTAAAAGCCCTTCGGCCAAACTGTCACGCGACCTACTATGCCAAAGTCGAGAAACGACGAGGATGATGGTGGGAATGCTGGCCGGACATTGTATGCTAAGGAAGCATATGCATACAATTGGCATAGCAGATGACAGCCTATATAGGTTTTGCTAGGAAGAAGACGAAACGGCGGAGCACATACTCTGTAAGTGCGAAGGCCTAGTAAGGGTGCGGTTTCACCTATTCGGAGAAGAAAAACCGAGGGCAGAGAGCTACGCAAAGGAGGTATCCAGGTCTAACAAAAAGAATAAAGCTAGATATCGAGGTCTAAAAATATGGAGGACCACAATAGATCTGCAAAGGTGGCAGTGGGATAGGACAAAGCCACTCTATTTCTAATCTAATCTAATCTTACTGTACGTCAGCGTAACGTGGATGCCCAGTTTGACGTCTGACGTCAGTATCGGCTATCTTCCGCACCTTTACTTTTGATACTGCTTTCTGCTTTTCACACCACTTACGTCTTCTGCTAAAGTGTAATTTAAGTAGGTAGAATAGTTGTTTCTGATTGGGAAGATGCTGATTGCTGATAAATTTAGTTTTGGCAGGAGTGTAAACACAGCTTAGGTTTCTGACTTGTAGATGTATGTACTTGAAAGTTAAATTCTTGATAATAGTCTTTATTGCGATTATTGGTGTGAATATTTCGACAAAAAAAAAATAATTAGTCAGATTGGTTAACAAATCAATGAATAAGTGTCTCTAAAATAGATACAAATTATAGATTTGTCGTCGGTATGGGTGCGGATTTTATGCATATCTTAACCTGAATTCCAAGAAAGTGATTTAATAAACTTAAAAGTTCAGAATTAAGCTTGGTTAATATTTACACATTTAAAGATTAAATTCTTGTTGACCTCAACTTTATACCTGTTAATTGATACCGTGTTTGCTAAAAATTTTGCAAAGTATTGTTTATTAATTATTTACAGGATGGAAAACACTTTTAAATATTATTAGTGAATTTCATTTGACAGCATGGGAAAACGTAAGGTACATAATAATTTATTGTTTTCTACGCAAGATATCCCTAGAGCCAAAATCGATTATATACATTTAAATATTGACCTTGACTATAAAAAGTGTGTAAATTCGTAGGCTATAAAATATCTTAAAATTATTTGGTATGATGTAATGTTTTAAAAATGTTTTAAATAAATTTCATTACTAACTACCAGTTTATTGTACAGAGTGACCTAAGATTATTTTCATAGCGTAAAGCGTAGGTAGGTATATTTAAACCGGGAATTTCTTATTTACCGGTACCTAAGCATTTTTATGAATTCATGAAGATATATTTTATATATATCAAAATAAATAAAAAAAGAGCTTAGTACTCGTATTTCAGATAAGAAGAAAATAATATGAAAGTAACATCTAGAGGTGCATTCTACCATGGACACTAGATACACACATAGGCGTGCCTACAGGGGAGGGCAAGGTTGTCCATGGCCCATCCTAATCGGTCCACCCCAATTCGTCAAAATATCAATATATTAAAAACATTTTATAATTTTTAAATTTTAACGTTCACTTTAATTGAAAATAAAGAAAGAATTGCTTGCCGAACTGAGTGTAATAAAATTTGATAATTCTATTCCTAAAGAAGTTAATATTGATGATTGGATGGCTTGGATCCTCTCCTTAGACAACTACAAAATATACACTAGCTTTTTCACGCTTTTAAAAATGTTTCCTGTCATACCAGTTACTAGTTGCTCTTGTGAACGTTCGTTCTCAAAAATGGTTCAAGTTAAATCAAAACTGAGGACCATGTCACAACAGAGACTCAATTCACTTCGCTTTTTATTCATTGAACAAGAGAAAACGGCGAATGTGAATTATGACAATGTAATAGACGAGTTTAAAGTGTTATCCGAAGCAACAAGTCGAATGTGTTTGTAGATTAGTTGATATGATATTGGATATTATCATTATCTATCTTTTTCCTCTGGATTCCATGTATTGTTACGAATGTTACGTTTTGTTTTTCTAGTTTAATTTTGGGTTCAATATATTTTGTTCTATCACTTATAATTGCGTAATTACTAAATCTTTTAATTAGATATGGGGCAATTACTTTTTTTATTTCGCTGATGAGCCTGCAATGAACTTTTGCGTTATAGAAAAGGCAGCGTTATTGCTTAATTATCATTTTTAATAGGCATATACTCAAATGAATCAATGTCCCCTAATAAAAAAGTCTGCGCACGCCTATGGATACAGATAACAATGAAATAATATCATAAAATATTTGTCTGCAGGGGTTCCAGAAAATTCAATAAAAAGTTGAATATTTTTTAACAATACCACCAAAATTTTAATCTTAATGAATCACGCTGTATATCTTAAAATGATGGTGTAGGTAATAATGCAAGGTATTAGTTGACCCGGGTTATATCTGAAATTGAACTGGTTTGTTGTGTCAATACAGTATTTGAGGCAATTAAGTTGTTATTTACTTCATTTAATTGACTTAAACTTTAACTTCCATAAAACAATAATAGTTGATTAATTTAATTAAATTATGTAATGACGATTACTTAATCACATTAATTATCGAAAAAATAGCCCATATAAACATAGTTGCCAGATAAATATACTATAAAATTTCCTAAAACCTGAATTTTTAAAAGGGCCCATTGGGCTAAGTGAAATGAACGGAAAATGGCCGGCATATGTAAACTGAAGGACAAGATATTGTACCTATGAAGGTTGTGAAGATTTTCATTCTCAATTAGGTACCGTTTATCTCTTTTCGTGTGCAGTGGATTTTACCCATCCGAATTATATTATGATGTTATTTGCTGTATTTTCGGTGGGGTTAGGTGAAATATGTAAAAATCCTATAATTCACCCTACCGCTTCTTGAAAAATAACTATTATCGATATAAAATGCAGCATTTAAATTTTTGGTCACGGTGGTCTTCCATATTATTGTATCTATAGGTTTATACTGGTAACATTGTATAAAAGTGATGTCCTATGATTTGAATGACAGCGACGAGTAGATAATACGATGCCCATTTGTACCAGTTCTGGTTAAAATTTAATGAATACTTAACAGACATTTAAAATTTAAATTTCATTGCACTACCCAACAACTGTTGGCCTAACCGACGTTAACTTATAATCAATGGAAGAAGTGGTGGTTAAGCGACGGTTAAGCAGTTTGATGTTTAATTGTTTACACATAAGTAACTTAGATAGTATATCTTTTTGACATCTTTCACCTTGGGTGTGTGGGGTTGTTGATAATTTTGACAAGAAAATATTGCGTTAGAAGTTGTGAATAACGTTGATGTATTAGAAGATGATGACGATCTGGATGTTGAGTTTGTGGAAAACGGGCATCCGCGGCAGATATACGAAAGGAAGAACTACTTTGATTTGTTAGATGAAAATGCATTTCAAGAGTGTGTTCTAAATTTGTTGGTACTTATAGAACACGAACTGGAGCATCCATATGATATGTGAGAAGGGTTTTCCCATCTCAAACAACATTGTGACTAGAGGTCGGTGGCCCCGTCAATGATCTGTATTTTAGCAGCTGAAGATGTAGAAATAATTTTGTTATATGCAAATACAGTAGAACCCTGATTTGATTTTCCGGACCCCGTTTATCCGCAACTCAAAATATCCGTTTTATCCGGAATTTACAGGCTTTTACTGGTTTTGTCGCGACTTGATAATGGCAAAACCCTGAAAAATGTACCGCCAATATGCTCTGGTTCACATTATTCCGGATAATGGGGATTCCACTGTAATAACTTCAACTTGATACTTGTCGCGTATTCATGTGCCTGTTGTAGTCCAGGAGTTTTGCGGTACAGTAGCCTCAGTGTACAAACAAAGAAGCAATCATGAACACATTATTTTGCAATTGCCAAACTTTACGGACAATATATTACCTTCCAAATAATATTAATGAGATCACACGTGTTAAACGAAATTTTTGTGTGAAGCAGATTTTCCTAAAGTCTTAGGTGCTTTTTATCGAACTCATGTGAAAGTTCAATCACCAGGTAACTACTTTTTGTCAAATATAACAAATCCACAAAAACTGAGGTTATGCGTTTCAGTTGGGAGATTCTCAATTCTCACAATCACCGAAAAATAAAATTCACCAGCTTTTGCTGCATTGCCAAATGTATTTCTCAGTACAGAACTGTTAGGCATGTTCGGTGCAATCTAATTGTTGGTTAACTGACTGTTAACATTTAACCGTCGTTACCTAACCAACGGATTTATTCAGAACTGGAACAAATGGGCATTAGTGTTTTAAGTTGATTAAAAATACGTGTAAATGTGATTTTTCACCAAGAAAAGACTGTGTGGGCTGCTTTAATAATCAATATTAATTATTAAATAATTGTGGGCGATTACATCGGTAGAATTTTTCAACACTTGGTTAATTTTGCCAGATTATTATTATAGTGAGAATAATTTAAATAGACATGTCCCAAAATCAGAGTTGATCAAAACCAAACACGAAATAATAACTAACGACTGGAATCCAACCAGTGACGGAAGGCAGAATCGAGCAGCTGACAATGTTGACATAATTGTTGCGTGGCTGATACTCAACGGTTCGCGGTGTTGCCAACTACACAACAAGTTTCGCACTTTTGGATACATACATTGCGTATAGCAACCTCGATAATAATTTAAATTGAATTTTGAACTTCTATTAGGTATTTCATAATTTTAATTCGGCAATTTCTATTATGGTTATCGTA
The DNA here is from genome assembly GCA_949126875.1 of Lochmaea capreae. Taxonomy (NCBI): domain Eukaryota; kingdom Metazoa; phylum Arthropoda; class Insecta; order Coleoptera; family Chrysomelidae; genus Lochmaea; species Lochmaea capreae. Next base: position 10,117,613 of record OX421402.1, on the reverse strand, counting down.
ATGGAAATACGTGTATTAAAATTATAAAAAACCTAATTTCAGTTCTTTAACAAAATAATGACGGCATTAAAAGATTTTTGCTTTTGATGATGATAATAAAAAAAAATAATGATAATAAATACCAAAACAGCACGCCTTACATTATGGATTACGACTACGATGATATAAGGATTACAGCGTTTCTTGTCCAATTTTCTTATCAATTTTAGTCAACCCTAGCTTCCTTCGCGCCTAGTTTACTATTCAATAAATTTATGTTCGACTGTTCGATTATTACTTCTCGCCCAGTTTACCTTCTCCCACTATTTACGCCCGTTAGGCTTTAATATTCACTGGCATTAGTGGCATTTAAAAAATGAGTTAGTCAGAAATAAAGGGTCCTAACAGGACCGTAATTTGGGACTAGTTATTTTTTTTTTGTTGAAGTCTCAAATTTCACTATTTATTCTCAAAATAACAAAAACGCTTTATAGGTACATACCTACTGGTCTAACAAAGCTCGGATAAAGCAAAAAATACACAAATAACTAGTAGAGAATCCGGTAATAAATCAGTTTATTATTGACTTATCAAATATTTATTATATAACTCGATATTAACAACTTTCCAACGGTATCTCAAATGTTGAAGTCTATTTTTTTAAGTTTTCGTATTAGTCACAATTTTTGCCGTGGCAGCTATTGAAACTTGAAAAATGATAATTTTTCCAAAAACCACTACAACACTTTGACCTACCACAGACCTATATATGATATCGTTAAAAGGGTCTTGAATAACGTCTATTAAAATCATGAAATAAAAAATTGTCATTGCCTATATAAATGGTTAAAAATTGTCAGTCGATCACGTACTTACTTTTCATTCATTTTCTTGAAAATGACATTTTTATTTCAATATTTTATTGACTTTGGCGTCTAAGGTAAGATTTACCGTAACACTCTTGAAAGAAAAAATACGATATAAAGTAGAGATGATACCCCTACAATTAGAAGAACGCCAAAAATTATTATTTTTTTTTGCAATTGGTATTCAGAAATAAAAAAATAAAAAAATTGTGTAGGTATGTAGATTTCCTTTATTTTGAAAATACAATTTAAAAATAAATGAAAACCTATGCCGAAGACAAATGCATTTTCAGTATGTATGTCACAAAATTGATAAAGTAACTATATCTATACTTCTTATGTTTACCTCCATAAAGGTTTTTTTTTCTTCATTAATTAAATCAATAGAAATGCTCTTGAAATTCCATTTAACTGGCAAAATCAATATTACTTCACGATCAATCAGCGAATGTTCATTATATACTCGTTTGTTATGATATTAATGTCTTAAATATATAAAATTAAATCTTCGGAGGAAGATTAATCTAAATAGATTTTCAAAACCAGCTAAATAAGAACAGGCGGTCTATTCTCAAACAGTGATATTTTTGTCACATGCCACTTTTATCAATCAAGAATTATACAAATAAGTACAATCTAGCATGCGACAAAAAATGTCACCGTTTGAGAATAGACACCTATGAAGCTTTCAAAGGACAAAAATAAAATATACATTTATCAATATAGAAAATGTAATTAATTTGTTGGCAAGTGTTTTTCAAACAGCATTTATGTAAATCGTTTAAGCAATCTACCCACTCCGTTAACGAGTCCTTGAATTTTAAGATGAAATGTTATCATTTCCTACTTATTAATGAATTCTTTAAAAAACTAGTTTCGGTATGCCGGATAGCTTACCGCAACACACTAAATAAATATACCTATCTAACTGTTTATAATTGAATAACTTCTATCAAAACGGATTTGACAATTAGAAAATACTTTGAAGTTCATTAGTATACCTGTGCCCTTGTATATAAGGCAACAATTGAAAAACCAGGTAAAAGAACCGTGTATGATCCAAGATTCTTCAAAGAGAATCTGCCTATATCAGGTAGATGTATTCTACGTGGCTTAAGGTCACTAAATCAAATCTCACATACCTCACAAATTTGGAATTCCAGTTTTATCCTGATAAATGAGGTGCTGGGTTTATATAGCAGAGGTATCTTTTTGTGGTCAGTCCTTTTGTAAACATACACAAATTTTTCGTACGCACTGTTCACTACACAAATGGACTAACATTTTTGTAACGGCAAAAAATACCGAGCTGGGTCAACTTTACGCGGCGAATGCTTGTCTCGAGAACCATTCTGTAGTTACAAACTAATCGGAGGAGTGGTTCCCACCACTCTTGCAGAGCTGGATTAAAAAAATATTGTCCTGACTCGAAGGACTATAATCTATACTAAGCCTATGTCTAAATGAAAATGTATTCAATCCATTAATACTAAATAATTATTGAAAAGGAAGAATTGATAAAACAAACTGAAGGTACTCAAAAGAAAAGACACTTTTATTAGCACTTAATTTTCATTTTTTAAAATTTAAAAAGTATCATGAAATTAACGATTTTATCATATTTATACATTATGTCCTATAATTTTAACTTCAGGTCTGTTATAGTACTTCCGAATCCATTCCTTAATTTTGTGAATATGATATCTTCTAACGTCTTTTACACCCCCGGTATCTAGATCGTTTTTACCTCTTAAATCATAATGGTGAGCTCCATCAGGTATAATAACCGCTCTAACGTCGTCGTTAATATTTCTCAAAACTCCTCCACCTGACCATGGGTCTAAAAGTCCGTTGCTGAATATTATGTTGGAAGCTGCTTCGATGTTCCTCCCACCATATTCACGTATTGGTACGTCTAGGTCTCTTGGTCTAATTTTAAATTGCTCGTAACAATCATCTGAATATTTTTGGAAATTCCAATCTTCGTTTTCAAACATGTCTAAATCTGTAGAGCATATAGGCATTATCATGTCAGTGCAGGACTATAAAGTAAATGATTACTGTTTAAAGACATCATATTGAATTGATTGGCTTTTCGGTTAAACTTACCTGAAATAACCATGCATGATATCCTAATTTAGAAGAAGAGTCAATAATATTGTTACATTTTGTATGACCTGTGTAATTAGTATAAATCTGTAGTGATTCTCCAAAGGCTGTCAGTAAACCCACATCATCCTGCCACGTCTGATTATTTAATTTCCAGCAAAACTCCAAAACCGGATAGGCGGGCAAATCTGTTAAGAAACTATTTGGATAAGGATAGTTAGCCATGGCTATGCTGGATAAAATATCAGCCACCCAACCAATGAGCGTTTTAATATCATTATCTGTTGATATTGGACTACACAATCGCCATATTGTCGTTACATTTGTTTTGCCAGCTTGAGTTTTCGCAACAGATCTACAAAATGCATTTAGTTATAGAATTATACAAAAAATGGTTTCTAAAATTTTGTAGACTTGCCTTATTGTAGCCCAAATCTTTTTAATAGTATTTGTGCAATGATCAGTACCAGAACTGGAATAAACTGTAGTGGCTATTCTATTAAAGTTTTCACACGGTGTCAACCCATTGAACTGCCAAATAGGTGCTGAACTGGCAATTGATCCTAATACAGAACCAGGATATCTTATCCTGATCCAAGCAGATAGCATACCGCCATAAGAACCTCCAAATGTTATCACTGGAAGCGTTTTGAAACTTCTTGAATTGATGTATTCATTTTGTAGTTGGTCTATTAAATATACAAAATCTGCTAAAGCTTGTTGGGAAGATAGATATCCTAATTTTTCAATGTTAGAGAACGATTCGTTTCCAAACGGTAACGATTCTCCGTAGTACCTTAAAAATTAAAATTGTTTTTTGTTTCAAGTTATTTTATTTTATACGACTTACCTGTGTTCGGCAAATACTAAGAGTGCATTAAATTCAGGTGCAATATCAAACATAAATCCAGTATTTTGAGCGAAATTGTCGATCTCTCCCTCATTTCCTGTGTAGAAAAATATTGGTGCTCCCGTTTTGTGATATGTATCATTAATTAAATACTTTAACTTGAATGTGTTATTGGAAGTGAAACTAAAATTAAACAAAAGAAATACTAAAATAAACAAGATATTTCATCAATTTCTTCTCCCCGTTTACACGTTTCAATGTGTTTAACGACTCTTCACAAGCAGGAGTAAAAATTATTGTTAAAGGAGAAGATTCTGATATACCTACTCTTTGTATTTTTGCAGGCTCTTCACTAGCATACAACCCAGACTGTCGTGAACCTGAAACCTCTCTTATACGAGGTAACTGTGTCCATGGCATTCTCATTACAAAATTAACGTTGTATTGTAACGAAGATTATTCTCATTAATTGCCACTATTATGATCTTATCTACAATAACAAACTTACCTAATTTTTATACCGTACTATTATTTATCTGAATTAAAAAAGACACATAAAATTTCATATATACTTTATATTATGGCGAACTACAGCGTTCCCAACCATCACTACCGGAATTTATCGTTATCAGAATAATTTTTTCTAAATGATCAAGTGTATGTTTATAAATTTCAAAAAATCTACCTAAAATGATCCAGAGGTACATCAATATACTTTGTTTTATATAAATATTTTTCTCCGCACACTACAACGGTAAAAACACTAAATATCCAGAGCACTTTGCAATTCATTGTTGAAATGAGCAACAATAATGTTAATTATTACTAATTTGATGTAATCTCTGACCTTTATAATACAAATATATAGTATGGTTAGATTATAGCAGTATCTGGTCTAAATTTATTTACCACCGATCATTTTATTACTATAAACATTTATTTATCGGTTCCATAAGAAAAACATTTTGTAAATCGTTTTTATGTGTAGTTTATAACAAAAATCATCCAAAAATTGGAGTGAAAATATATCGAACAATACATTGGGAGCAACAAATTTGTCAACTTGCCATAATACCATCTCTTTACAGAATACCGGAATGCATTCAAATGCTGGAATGATACGAATGCGGGAATGATAGGAATGCATTCAAATACTGGAATGTGGGAATTATTCAAATCCAGGAATTATTAAATGCTGAAATGTATTCAAATGCTGGAGTAAATTCCGTTATATTTATACTGTGACGAGTTATTTTGTTTTGCACAGATTTTATTTTATATTCTCCGTAATTTTTTTTATTTGATTTGTGGCTCGTTACTTGGTTTTTCCGACTTCATGCATGTCTGCTATCGCATTGATTTTTGTTTTGTTGTTATTTCCGTTAGAATTTATTCGATTATTAGTCCGAGGTACGCGTATATATATCCTATTTTAATTAAAACCGAAATTCGTCCGGTATACAAGTCACATTTTAATTATGGTAAGTAAATCCATTTTGCGTAGACTTCGCCTACCATCACTAGGGCCGAAATATGGAAACATGGGTATATACACACTCCCAAAAATTCGAAAATACACTTACACTCCCAACACCCAAATAGTTATTGTAAATTCTATTTTCAATATAATTTTGGCGAGCAAAGTATACATGGACAAAATATTGTATTAGAAGGGATATTTTACCTTCATTTGTTGCTGTGATTCACGGAAAGAAGAAAAGACTAAGGAATATCTGTCAACTTCTTCTTTTTCTTCAACAGGGGATAATTTACCTGGCTTATACAAAATAAATATTTTGTTGTAGTGTTCATAGAGCACTATAGAGATAGGTATTCTCGTCCACCATTTTGGTGCCTTCGCCGAGCAGTAGTAGGTAGCGAGTAACGTAAGTGAAGATTGTGATCGTTGATTGTATTGTAAAATCGTCATAAAATAGATAATGTTGTTTAAAAGTATTTTACGAACTATTTTTAAGCTGGTTTAAAAGTTAAAAAAAAACTTGTGAATGCGTGGTTAGCAGAACCTATAGACGCGTTGTTTTTGGTCAATAACTGCCTCATAGATGAGTATATATTTTTCTATAAAAAACAATGTTTATTAATAATGATAATAATAAATAATAATAATGACTCTGCTCCGTTGCTTACCACCAGGCACCATAATGGCGGATTAGAATACTCACCTCTTATAGTGCGTTAGTGTTGGTTTATGTATTCGAGGGGATATTTTACTTTCATTTGTTTCTCTGATTCACAAAATGAAAAGAGCTAAGGTATTTTTTGTTTAACTTCTTTTTTTTTTATTTACAGGGGATAATTTTACCTAGCTTATGAAGGAAAAATATTTATTTGAAATAGTGGTTTAACCCTTTCCACGTCATTAGCCATTAGCAATTCTTATTTTTGACACTTTCACTTTGACAAACACAAGTCAAATTCACAGAAACCAATGTATGATTGATTTGGTATATATTTTCATTTTTAATGACTTAAAAGTTAATATACTAAGATATTTTATAATATTTATCGAATTAATTCAATATCATTTCCTCTATAATAGTATTATATTATCAGCGAGCTGGAGGATTATGATGTTTTGGGAATTTAATTTATTGAGTTTGGCCAGTAAAATAAAAAAGAGACAAATTAGCTGGTAAGAATGGAACCAAATAGATTGACTAGGAAAATAATGGAGATTGGAAAACCGATCAAAAAACGTAGGGGTAGGCCTAGGAGAAAATGGTTAGACCAAACACAAGAGATAGGTTTAGAAAGAGGAAAGACCATAGCAGAAATGAAAAACCTAGCAAGAAACAGAAAGGCATGGAAGAAATGGGTTCAGGTCATGGAATCCACATCCGACGCGTGAAAGGGCAAAAGGAACCAGATAAGAATGAGAGAGTTTGGCCATATACATATATACAGATTCACAAATAATAATTATCTTCTGTATAGCCATTCTGTGGGTAGAAGAGAAGAAGCTATAGAATAACAGAAGCAATGTCTAGAGAAGTGGTTTTTTTCGGGTGGGGAAATATGTTGTTCTCTTTCTTGGACATATAAAATTATATGTATAGTGCTGTTGTTCCTATATGAAATTCTCTCACATGGAAGATAAATATTTGCTGAATCTATATATAAAATAATAACAGGGAAAGTGGTGAACCTTGCATTAGTCCTTAATTTGAGTATCTAGCTGTAGAGAGTATTTAGCGATCTATGACGTATTTCAGTAAGGCACCATCCCATGGTTGAAGGATATTGATTACCTTCGCCATCCACGAAACGCTTACAGGTGACCCGTAATTATCTAGGCCGGAGTATACAGTATTTGAGGAACCCCATTTTTGGACCATCTTCCAGAATATCCTCGACAGCGGCCATAATAGCATACTGAAGATATGCCAGTTACCTAGTCGTTATTGAGGCTATTCCCACCTTGATGCCCACTGCAACCTGTCCATAAAAGGGCTTTTGTACGTCAGTTTTATCTGACGTTCAGCCGTGTAGAGCTTTTTTGCCTTTGGTTAGGATGAGTCATTGGAACATAAGCGGTTGATAGAACCAACCTCACCTTCCCTTGATTAGCCTTGCCTGGCTGACGCTCAGCCATCTTTAGCAAAGGTACCTGGAAATTGCAATACCCGTGTGAGCATCTTATTGAACACTACCAAGATGTAGCTATTTTGGTGTAGTCCAATTTGGTTCCACGACAGCGCCGTTGAATTTCATACCGGTGGCAAGGTGTCGTCGGCCCAGCCCAGTTTGATAGAGCCCCGCTTCTTGGAGTCATTTTTTCCTGAATAGCAACTTACCAACTAATGTATATGTTGGTATTAACAGAATTAGTGAAATATGAAATACAACGTATATATGTTTAAATTTTTTTTATTAGTTGAAATAATTTGTTACAGTGGCAGTTAACAAAATAATAATAATAGGTGTATGTAAAGGGATACATTTCAACATCACAACGATTTTAATACTGGCCTTTGTGGGTAACTAGATATTTAAAAACTTAATAAAAAAATATAATTTCTGTTTTATAATTACTAAAGCTAGAAATAAAGCAGTCTTATGCAACTTAAAATTATACACTTATTAAATAATAGACTAGAATCCAACTGGCAACACACATTCAAAATGCGATGTTTTTAAATAATAACAGTGTACTTTTAAATTAATATAGAATATGAAACATCTGCTTCGCCAAGTTGACACAAACAATACAAAAAAATACAACTACGACGACATGAACACGCCCACCCAGGGCTCATATTTGCTTCTGCCGACTGTATAGGTTAAACATGATTTTACAAATTAGGTAAGAATTAGACACCAGCCACAAATAAGTTTACAAAATAAAGCAATGTATTTACTCACCCGGCATAGCAGTTTTGAACATTGTAGTTGAAAATTGTCACCCTGTATATTTCGCATTAAAGTAGATAATGTATACATACTGTTAAGCACATTTGATCTTAGCTGAAGGTTTACTGTAAGATGCACTTTTCTCGCTGATATATTTTTGACAGTATTTTTCAATTATATCCACTACCAATGATAAATATTTCTTCAACTTATACGAAAAATAAAAAAACAATTCTCTAAAGTTTAAAAACAACAAATAAAACATTCAACATTTATAAAACAATAAAAAAATAACTGGACTAAAATGCATTAATATTGCAAATCAATACTTTGTTTAAAATCTAGACTAGACATTCGCAAAATATTGCTAAAATTATTAATTCAATAAAATAATATTTTATTGATCTAAAAGATATTTGATACATTTTTCTAAAATATAATTATCGACTGCTTCTAGATCCCTTTACACATTATAAATATAATAATTTACTAACCTTACATAGTTTGATTTATTAAATACGTAAATACAGCCAAATAACAAAAAAATAAAGATCACTAGCTTATGATCCAACCATTATACAGAACATTATATGTGTGTTTTTTTTTAAATTGGATCTCAAATAATTAACGAATTTGATATTCATTAGATGACATTATAGTAATTAACTGAAACATAAATTAGTGCAAACAATTGGTCAAAAGGCACAAATACTGCAATTAGATTAGTTGTTTCTAAACATACAGTACCTAATACACCTTAATAGCTGATGCCAATAAAGATATGAATATCGCACAATTCAATAATAAATAAACTTTCAAAGATAAACCTCAAGTGGGCTGTTTATCAATAGACAAACACATAATATTAATTTGTGCGTGTTTATTCAGGTAACATTATAACAAAAAAAAAGCAAACTAAATTCAGCTCTATTATTTGAAACCGCTACAAATATCACTGTAGGTATAACTGTTTGGTTTAATACCAAAAAACACATTATTTGAGATCTGATTTCACGTCTTTTCAAAACCCTATTAATAATTTGTCATACGACGGCACTGTATAATACATTTCAAGGCAGGACAAATATTTAATTCAGTTGCAAGAAAAAATTTCAAATATTCAATTATATAGTTAGTATTGAAGTTGGTACTTTGTGCTACTACATATACTACAGAAAATGTTATGTTGAGTTAATATTGATTTTTTAAATAATGATTATTAAAAACGTACGTGAACTATCAAAGAGAGGAGCCTTTTGGGGTATCAGAACTAATTTAATATTGGCAGAAATAGGTAGGTAAAAAGGGAAACTACTCATGGGAAACTACAACCAAGTCAGATCAAAAGAATGCATAAGCCAGAGTAAGACTGCACTAGATATCGAGCTCTAAGGATAGGGAGGACCACAATAGATCTGCAAAGGTCGCAGAGGGATAGGATAGAGAGCCACTCCATGTCTAATCTAATCAAATCTAAGACTGTACTAAGAGTTGCACAGAGGCCCTAACAAGATACTGCCACCTGAATTACCACCTCAAAAAGCTCAAACTAGTAGAGCAATAAGAAAGTAGATTCGGTGAAATGGAAGAAAAACGACTGGATAGAAGAGGATGACTTCCCTAATATAACCCCTGCAGATATCCTAAAATTCTCTCAAGGAATAAGTAGTAAGTATTTAATAAAAAAAGTGACACTATTATTTATACATTTTGGAAAAGTTCCCATAGGGAAAGAGAACCAAAAAAAAAATTTAAACGAACTTAATTCATTAATACAGTTTATTTTCTTCAACCTTGATAATAAGATAACATATTATTTGCTTATTCCTTTGACAAAATTGTATTAATTAACTAAAATCGTTTTAATTTTTTTTTTACATTTCTCTACTCGTTTGGGAGATTTTTCAAAATATTTATTTTTAAAATGACTTGTGAGAATGAAATATTAACAATTTTTACTATATAATTTGATTAGTTATATATGAAACACAATAATTCAGTATGAAGAAGGTAAATTAAAATTATAGTACTTACGTTAGAATGAAAGTTGTGATATATGAGTAATAGGTAAAAAGTCTGTAGTTATCGGTAATTAATTTGTTATTTTTTACAAATTATGGTAAATTTGACTTAAACTTTTAATGTCATGACTGATTCCAAAGTAAATAGAGCAGGAATGGTAAACATTTTGAATTATAAGAAATATTATGCGCAATGTGTCCTTCTACAGAATGAATTGCCCTTTTTTAGAATTTGAAAATAGTTTCGAAGAGCTACAAACTACAAGAGCCCCAGAAAGGCCGACCATAGCGAACGTGAGATTGAAACAGAAAAGTAAGTTTTTAATGCAGTAGAAGCATTCAACTCTTGATTTCAATGGAGATCAGTTCTTTGTGAATATAAAATATTCATCAGTTTCTTGCAACTGAATGTTGTAAAAAGAAATTACTACTAACGTGACTTTGGTGCAGCAGATAAACTTTTAGGCAATTGGCGTTTATCTCTCGGTTTCTCCTTTTTTCTTTCAGGATACTTATGATAAGGCTGTTTCATATCAAATCTCACCTGAGTTAAGGTCTCAGCACTGGTATTTTGACGTTTTCTCATGTTGTTACCAGTATAAGCCACTCCTCGCATCTGGTATTCTTGACCATCATTGCTCCAAATCATATTGCTCTGGATTTTTTTCTAAACAATATTAACGTTCAAGAAAATGGTTTTTTAAGTTGAATAAACTACAAAAAGAGACTTACCAAGTATTCATTAGGTATGTAGCTGTCTATAATCAGATTAGCAAGTTGGGTTTCTCGAACCAATAACCTATTATTGTCATAGAGTGATTCTAAATCTCTTTGGTATTCTCGTTCCTTGTCGGAATGTTCTTCCTTAGCTTCTTTTATAAACATCTGAATTTTTTTGAGCTTCTTGGTAAGACCAATGTCTTCTTCTTGTAATGAAGAATACTGTTCTTCCACATCAATTTTTTCTAAAGTTTTCTTGTTTAATTGTTCTTCTAAATGTTGATGGCTTCTGTCTAAATTTTCTAATTCAGCTGCTGAGGATTCCAAGAAAAATGCTTGTTGCTGAGCTTTTTCAAGCAAGTTTTCTCCGCCAACAAGAATTTTCTTTTGAATTAAAGCTACCTTTTCTTCTAATTCATTCTTCATTTTCCTAAAAATATTTTTTTTATTAAGTAATACCTACCTCGATTTGCAAAAATATAGAAAATATTGTACATACTCAGTTTTTTCCAATTCCATTCTAGTTTGTTTAAACCTTTCCTTTTCTTCAGCACTAACAACTCTATCATCTTTCCTCTTTTGTTCCTTTCGCTGTTCTAGAATACTCAGTTGAGTAAGTCGCTCTTTCAGTTCAGCAATTTCAAGTTCAAAACCTTCAATCAGACCTTTTTCTTCAACATTAATTTTAACACAGTTCTTAATAAACTTAACTCTAGATGCATATCTTAGAGTGCACATGCTTTCTTCATAATCTATGTCAGCTGGACTTATCATGGCAATCTAAAAAAATACCTTCACTATACCGCAAGCAATTATTCAGAACTAATAAATAAACATTTGAAAATAAACTTGGAAAATATTAAAGAGTATTTGGGAAAGTATTTTGACATAATATGTTGAATTTAATTGCAAGATATATTAATTTAAACTTACCATAGCAGTTTTTGAATTCCCTCCCAATGAGTCTTGCAGCAGTCTTGTTAATTTGGAGTTCCTATATGGAATATGAGTACTTTTTCCATCAACTAAGGCAGATATCACATTTCCAAGGACAGAAAGTGAAAGGTTTATGTTACTAGCCTCTTTTAACCTTTCTCCAGTTGCTTGGGTTCTAGACGCTCTTTCAGAGCCCTTAAAACACACTTCTTGGTAAATTTATTCATCTAGTATGTATTTACAAATTCAAATTTACCTCATTGATGAATTAAAACCACTTTATACTTACCGCCAAATCAACCAAGTTTAACTTTCCCACGGTAGTTTTATTGTCGCGCCTATTCTTTGACTCAATAGTAACAGTAAAAATGGCATGTGATCTGCTACTAACATCATTCATTAAAGTAGATCTAGTAATTCTATTTTTGTTTCCACGATTAATTAATTCAGTGACAGCTTGTATTGAGTCAACTGTAAAGCCCATAAGGTCTTTAACATACACTCCAATATCCTTTCTTTCTCTAATTGCTAATTTTTTGGTTGGATTTTGGGCTAAGAGATCTCGTACTTCCTCATTGTAGATTTCTAAGTAGGTGGCTTTCACAACAAACGATTTTTCTTCACTAGCTCTGGAGATCTGACTAAATATATGGGAAAAGGTATTTGGTACAATACCTTTTAATTCTGGGACCAAATGTTTGCCTACCATGGTGTAAGTTTTACCAGTTCCTGTTTGACCATATGCAAAAATGGTACCATTGTAACCTTCTAAAACTTTCTCCACTATTGGAAATGCTGTCATCTTGTACATTTCCAACTAAAATTTAAGTTCAAATTGAGAATAATATTCATATTGTTTTTGCATGGTGCTTTTGAGGAAATAGATAAATTTTAATTGTTGTGAAATTCTGATAGTATTGTATATTTGGTACTGAAAATGTTAGAGCATTATTTTATCATTTAAAACATTAAAAAAAAAAACAGGAAAAAAATCTACAAATCTGACACATCCTATTCCCATTAAATATTATTTAAATTAGAGGCATCATTTAACCGATGTCGGCGTTACCGATTCAAAGAAAATGCTTAATCCAAAATCCCATTAATAGTTCTTTTTCAATCATATAATAATAACTATATTACTTTTGGAAACACAGGCTATATAAATAACATATATTTTACTATTGCAATAATAATGGGAAACAATAGCAATGCCTTATTATGGGTATTGTAATTGAGTTGGTACAAACTATCATTTTAATATTTATATAATTTAACAAGTGTCAGTTCTAAAAATTTTATTAAATTTGTCAAGAATTACAATTTACACCTCTGGAATTAATCACTTGAAGAAAAATAGCATATATACCTATATATATACATATTATTATGTTTCACTCATATTAAGCTCTAAGCAGTAAAGTTCTGAGCTAAGCACATATATAATAATCACCTTCCACTACTAGTAATATAACATACTATTTTTACTAATATTCAGTCACAGATTTTTTTATTTTCAGTACACTATTTTCTATTTTTCCTGATATAAAACAATTTTTTTGTAGGTACATCAGTTTATAGTAAAACAGCTTAACAAAGATACATTATTTATTACTATGTAATTTGTATAAAAATCTATAGAAAACATTAATTTTTAATAGATATTTAAAAAAGCATAATGTGAATTCATGTTTTATTATTAGAAAAAAAATTATTTGACCTTCCAATATGTTTATTTTGAGAATTATAAAAATAGTTAAATAAGAATTACTGGTGCCAGTTTAGTATGCCATCTAACTACCTAAGGTTATAAGGTATAGTATGCAGGCTACTCAAGCTATCAATGGTAAGAGCTAAGTAAATTTTCAAAAATAATTTATTTCTTATATATTTATGGGTTACCATATACAATTTGAAGGTAGATTGCAAAACACAGGCATATTAAACTGGTACCAAATTATTATATTGTAATCAATGGTGGGTAGTGGAATATTTGGAAAATACTAATTGCCTAAAGTTGTGACTGATTATATTTTATGACCAAAATAATAAATGCATGACCATAATAATTGGTTGTACAGCTGATTTAATTAAAATGACAAAACAGAACTGGTTGAAAGTCCTAATGAATAAACATTGATTTTATTGATCTATTTACTGCTAAAATTACATATTTACTTATAAATATTTAGAATAAACAATTTAATTATTTATTGTGTTTTACTTTTTCATACATATTGAATTACATTCTACGATCAGAGAGTGATAAGAAAATGCCGAAAATTATATATAACTATTTTAAATATCAATTCTAAACATACTGTCAATTTTGTGTTTATGTCAATAAGTATGTGATCCTTATGTTGCCGAGAATTTCAGTGCAAGAATTTCAGTGCCGTTACTAGTGATTTTCAGATTTCATGGAACCTGTTTCAAATATATGAACTGCTTGTCATCTCTTAATATCACTTTACCTCTGTTTCTGGCATTTCTACAGATTCCAGACATTTGGATGAAAAGTTTTAAATTTTTTCCTGTTCAGATAATTTTAATTTACAATAAACAAACAATGACAAACTAGAGGTAGTTACCAAAATCACCGGAATAAAAGAATGGTTGTTCTGGTGACAAATAATGCACTAAAGTTTCAGGAAATGATCACAGCTTTTTCAGGAATTTAATATATACAGACTGCCAGTTACTAGCCAAAGTAACTAAAGACCAAAGATATATAAGGACCAATTTAAAGAACAAATTACAGTTTGAAAAATTTTCAATTTGACCAAACTGTATTCTTATTATTTTATTTATTTGTCCAGCATGTAGGTATAAGAAATTTATATCAACTTCAGTTCTTAGAAAAATAAACACTAGGAAAACATTGCTAAGTAATTGCACATATACCAGATAATTTGTCTCTTAAAACAATGGATTGTTTAAATATGTGAATGCTTTGCTATAAAAGGAAATTGCACATTTAATGTTGACCTTATTTGTCAACGTTTATTTTGCAATTAAATGGAACGTGACCATCAAATAAAATATTTAGGACCTTGAATTAAAGAGGTTGAATATTTAGAAATAAGACAATTGTCAAAATTTATAATGGTAGATGAATTACGAATTCAATTATTATTTTACATTTTTGGCAAACAACAAAGGCCTTAAGTAAAGAAACACTTACTTGCGTAGTTTCGGATCCAAATATATGATCAAATTTAAAGGGTTTAGTATGTTCCCCATTTTTTCGTAATGCGATTAAATTTTCTCTATGATCACATAATATAATATTTTCATTTCCTTCAGATAGTTCTTTTTTACTAAGCGGCCTTACTCTTATAAAGACCCTTACATTTTCTTGTGATTGTTGACATTCAGAGCCAGTACCATTTTCCATATTTCTAAAAAAATGTCACTCAGATAAAACCTATTAATTTATTAAATTTTATAGCAGTGCTTACCTTGAATTTATCTATTTATTGGGTATTAAATTATTTTCATAGTATTTACTAATTCACATTTTCATAAGAAGCACGGACTTGAACATGATAGCTGCCAAAAGCCAAAACAAAAATCGATTTAAAAATCTGTCATTATTCTTCTTCGCATTTTACCACCTCTAGAAGATTTGTTTTAGTTGATGCTCTTGCACTAGTTCGGAGAGTGTAAAGTGTGCACTGAAGTTTGTGTAAAAAAATATCTCTATGGGCGTTACTACTCAGCTTATCAGTTATCTTTGCTCTGCAAACGAACTAGTTCATCAGTTCACTGTTCCAGCCATAGACAAAATATATATTATTTCTCTATGGTTGCTTTTGAAAATACAACGAAAATCGTTACCACTTTCGGATTAGAGGTGTCGACATGCCCTTATAGCCTAACGAGGGGAAACTTTCTACTTTCTCAGTTTTCACTGCTCACAGTTTTGAGCTTTAACACACATATAAGTTTGCCCCCAATATACTCCTACATTTACCATTAATAACGACGTATATCTCTAATCAAATGTTATTTGCTAAATAAACAAAAGTTACAATTGGAACCATGACACAAGTTCGTCAACATTTCGATAGATGCCAAGAATACATCGATTTAATGTTTTTGTGTCTTATTTTAGTTATTTATGGTTGCCTGTCTCCTGTCTCATTCTCCACCATAGATATTCTCCACTGATTTTAGTAGGTTATCTGTGACTTTAGTTACCTATGCATCGGTCACAGAATACACCAAACAACTGGTGTATTATGTGCATCGGTTCGTTGTCTCTGCCTATGCTGTGAAATTTGTAGGTTATGATATTAAACATTTATATTGTTTTTAATGTTTTTCAAAAGTAAATTGAAGAAAATAATGCATATTAACTAATTAGGATAATAAATCTGGTCAGTATCCATTTTCTTATAGATTTATCAATAATGTACATGTTTAGTTATCACTAAATTGTGAACAGAAAACCTTTTATGTTTAAAAAATTATCATAAATATTCATAAATTGCGTAATGAGTACTTAATTTTTTTGAAAAGTCAACATACTAATGCGATACTTATCTTTGTATTATATTAGTTATTGTCTTTAACCTTTTAATAGCCTATGTGTACCTAAGAACCAAAATGTTTTAATTTGTTAATGTGATATAAGTATTTTCTTTAAACTGATAGGCAAATTATAGAACCGAAAACAAGTAAACCATATTTAAAATACTGGTTCATTCTACTAATTTTAGTAGAAGTGAAAAAACAATTTCTTGACATTTCATTCGGACAATATGTATTACAATTAATTTAAATAATTGTAGGTGCCAAGATGGGTATAATATTTGGTAAGAAAAAGAAACCTACTAGAATCACAGAACAAGATAAAGCTGTACTTCAATTAAAACAGCAAAGAGATAAATTAAAACAGTACCAAAGAAGAATCGAATTAACATTAAGTAAAGATAGAGATATAGCAAAGAAATTACTTAATAATGGTCAAAAAGATAGAGCAAAACTGCTGCTTAAAAAGAAGAGATATCAAGAACAACTACTGTCTAAACTAGATGGACAACTGGGCAATCTAGAAAAAATTGCTAGTGATATAGAATTTGCCCAAGTAGAAATTCAGGTGGTGGAGGGTCTTAAAGTTGGAAATGAGGCACTAAAGAAAGTTAATGATGCCATCAATATTGAAGATATTGAAAGTATCTTAGATGAAACAAGAGAAGGAATTGACAAACAAAATGAAATTAATGAACTTCTTAGTGGTCAGTTAACTGAAGAAGATGAAGCTGCTGTAGAAGAAGAATTAGCAGCCATAATCGATGAAGAAATGCCTGCAGTGCCTTCTGAAGAACCTCAGATAGAAAAGAATGAAGATGAAAACATTATGGAAGAGGAAGAGAGAGTACCTGAAAAGGTGAAAAAAGTCAAAGAAAAGGAAAAAGAACCAGTTGCCATCCTTGCATAATAAATTGTTTGTCATACCAGAACTGTATTATATCAACATGTTTGTTTTAAATTATTTTGATAATGAAATACAATTGAAATATCTTGATAGTTTTCATTTATTAAAAGTGGGTTTTCTTAATACTTTCATGTTAAAAACAGATACAATGTGATTTGTAGCATATATTATAAAAAAAATAATGAAGTAAACATTTATTTTAAATAATGGATAGGTGCCTAAACATGAGGCACCTTTTACTTTCTCAAATCTATTGTACCCAGCGGCGGCGACCCGCCGAGGCCTGAGTGAGTGGCGCAAAAATGTTTAACAATGTTATTAAAAGTTTAGTTATTGTGATATGCTATATATTTCTATGCGTGTATTTATCCAGACTATGTGAAAGATGCTAAGTAGTTTATCCAGTACATTTAGAACAATCATTTAATACTATAGTATATGAAAATGTGAACATAACAATCACATTCTTTTTTCTCTTATTTTTTGGGAATCAAACCACAATAATGTTTTTTTATTTCGACGTTGTCAAATTTTTTTGTTGTGTCAGATAGGGACCAAAAATTATTTCATTACTAGTTAATCTTGACAACAGTAGCTGGAACGCTACCGAATCGTCGAAATAAAAAAAACATTATTGTGGTTTGACTCCCAAAAAATAAGAGAAAAAGGAATAAGTAATGCCACAAGGAACTTACAGAAGATATAACAATCACAGTCGGCCAGTACAACTTTTGTCAAAAGTTTTTGAATGCAAAATTTGTATTACTGTTGTGTGTATTCTTTGGTTCTATCAATTGAAAAATTAGTTATTTTATTTTGTGATGTTTATGTAATTTATGTCAACATTGGGAAGTGAGAGGCCAATATGTAGCCAACGTCTACATTTGGTCTAGCACCTCCACTGATTGTATATGTCTTAAATGTTTTTCTACTGAGCCCTATTTTATAAATTTGATAGAGCCATTTTTTTCATTATTTTTATCTGAATAATTACATCACTATACATTTGAGGTAATGAGAACAGACTCTAACGAGGAATCAGTTGGAAAGTGACCAAATGTAAGCAAAAACAATAAATAACAGTTCAAAATTCCATCAAAACGGCGCCAGCGTAGGAAAGGAGTATGAAATGAATTTAGCGGTTGTAAACCGAGTGTAATGAGAATAATTGAGCAATTTTATACTCGTAGTGCTTTATGAAACCGCAGCATACAAAACCTCAATTATTTACGTAGTCCAATAGAATATGGAGGTCACCACTACCCTCATAAAAAAAATAAATTGGTTAATATAACTTGAAAAGCGACTGTTTATTTCTCTTACTCCAACAAATTTTGTCGCTTTCTTTACACTTCACCTATCTTCTTCTGCACCGCTATCCTAATTTAACGACTTTCAATTAACACTTTTATATAGGTAGTGTTCGATTTTCATTTATTTACTTTGATTCATCGGTCACCCTGTACACTTTTTGTCATTTTATGCTGACACCAAAAGAAAAATTAAGTTAGCTTCCATTTCAGTTGAAGTTTCAAAGTATCCTTTAGGTTATTAATTATGATACTTGATCCGTCAATCTTTATTGACAAAGCTTTAGTAATACGAAACTGTTATGATCTCATAGTCAAAGGTCCAATGAGGATTCCCATTCTATTTTTCCCGTGACAACCGAAAGTATGAACAAAAATATAAAAATAGAGAAATCCGCTTTATTACAAAAAATTAACATATACCTGGAATTTCTTTAAAAAAAATTATTGAGAACATCTCAAGTACTTTTATAAATTACACAACATTGATATTAAAATTATAATTCAGTCTTGTCTGATTTTGTAGAACCGCTCCTATCGTATCCTTTTAGTTCATTAGTAGCTTCTTTAGCGATGTATTTGATGAAGTCGTCAACTTCTCGTCCACCCTAAAACAAGAAAACAAAATTAATTTCTAAACAGTTACACCTACGATGCAGGATTTACCTCATATTTGACAGGCGATTCTTTAAGATCTTTAGGTAACCAGAAGAGTGTTGGGAAACCACGGACTTCGTAAGTTGATGGGACGTCATTAGCGGTAGCGTCCATTTTTACGATGGCTACATCTTCATCTTTAAGCTAAAACAAAAATACAATAAATCCAGAGACAAAGGTAAAATAATCGAATTTTTTTGTTATTCTAAACTAACTTTTTCGGCAAGTTCTTCAAAGACGGGTGCGAGTTTTTTGCAATGTCCACACCATGGAGCGTAGAATTCAATCAGAGTATCTTTTCCATTATTGACAACTACTTCATCGAAATTTTTAGCAACTGCAACCTTCAATGATTGATCATTGTTTTCTGGTACAGGCTCGGATTTAAGGTATGGTTCAATAGCTCCTTCCAAAACATCACTGATGAATATTTCAAAACCTTCAATTCTAAAATAAATTATAATAATAGTTATGATTTATTTTTTGTATATTCTTAGTGGTCTATTCATTTTTTTTTTGTTATTTTGGGAAGTTAAGCTACAATATTTTTTTATAAATAGGATATAAAAAGATTGTTGTCCCAAAAAATAACAAATAGTTATGATAAAGTTTTTTACTTACGAAAAGTCTTTTAGAACAAATTTTTGGTTTTTAGCGTCTCTAGCTGCTATTACTGGTTTGTCTCCCTTAACATAGTCTAATCCAAATTCGTTCAGTTCGTGTTGGAATTCATCATTTGAACTAATTGCGAAATTAGCCTTACCCAAGAATTCTTTGGCAACCTGAAAATATGAAGCAAATGGTTTGTAAGGATAATACACCAATAACAAAATGTCAATGTACCTTCAAAATTCTGTTGCGCCAGTAGTTTGTTCCCTTGGGGTTCTTAACATAGTCTACACCAAAGTAAGCTACAAACAATGGATTTTCGAATTCTTGTCGGTTTTCAGGTTTACGGTGTCCTACCAAACCATGGCTGAAAAATAATTTAAAATATAACAATATGTTACTAGTTTGACAGGTATGTTATCAGGTAGTGTATATAAGACAAGTATTCTTGCTTGGTGGTGAGCATAAGTAAAATGAGATGCACTTAACGACTCCCAATAGTGCTGACCAGTAACACAAATGTCTAAATTACAAATAAATGTATTCCATATATCCAAGTCTAAGCACACAATGGTCCCAAAACAATAGATTGAATTAGGATTGGAGTGTACTGGCCATTAACCAAACACTCTGACAATTTGGGAAAAATCGCAATCACCTTTCAAACGGAAATTCACGCTGCCAGAAAATCTGCCCAGTTTAATGAAATACATATAGAAGGCAAAGGATTACTATTATGTCAGATGTATGTATGTATGTATTTTGGGGTAACATTCACTGAGACCTAAAAGATCTATTGTGCCCCCTTACTTCTACTTAGTTTCTGAGGAGAGTCTCAGATACTAGTAGCTCCTTTAGTCCTATTTCCCGGAGGAATTTTAGGATATCTGCATGCCTCAACTTAGGTAACTGTCCCTCTTCTATCCAGTAGTCTCCCAGGTACTGTGCCCTAGGATTCTGAAATACTGTGCAGTTCGCAAGTATGTGGATGGAGGTTTCTTCTTCCATTCCACAAAATCTACAATCTTCTTCCTCCACTATTTTGAGCTTTTTAAGGTGTCCATTCAGGCGACAATGTCCCGTTAGGATTCCTGTTAAAACTCTTAGTGCAGTCTTGCTTTGACTTATGCATTCATTTGATCTCAACAGGTTGTAGTCACCCAGAAGAATCTTTGATTGCCTAAGCCCTACTAGATCTTTCCAATTGTCAGATCTTCTCTTTTCTTCGGCTTTACCTATTTCTTCCAATATTACATTGGAGCTGATTCCGCAAAAAGGTTCCGGCCCCCAAAAGGGAAAATCTGCCCAGTTTAATGAAATACATATAGAAGGCAAAGGATTACTATTATGTCAGATAGCCAGGCAACCATTAAGGCGTTGAATTTCTGTGTATTTATGTATAAAACATTAACCATTCTCTTATTCTCTCAACAGACCATGCGTTTGTTGGTTGCTTATTTAAAATTTCTAAATGGTATGGAACATTGTCCAAAGCAATAACAGTTGGGACATGTAAAGCTAGTTAAAGTTGCTGTTCTAACAAATTTATAGAGGTGTATGACAAAACTAAGAGATCCGCTCAATCAACAAACCCATGCTTTCAACCTGCATGCACACTAATGTGACTTCAACATAGGAGTGAATGAATTTTATACTTTCGTCCTGGCAAATTCGTTTTGTATGATTAGCAAAAATCTAAGTTTCATCCACACGCAGTATTAGCAACGGACTTTGGCATTTTAGCGGTTTACACACAAATTATTTTAAATCACAATCTGTACTAGACAATATCAATATACGCACTACGATAATACCCCTAAGTTCCTTTCTAAAAATATTTTTTTTGGGATCATATATAAATTAATATTTACAGTAAACAATATCATTAAGAAGGGATTTGGAATTTTTATGAAAATAAGATGCGTTTATTTTGTATAAAGATATTAGAGAAGTTTACTTATACTTTATAAATATATATATAATAACACTTTATAAATACAGTTGTAAGTATGACCAAATAAATATTTTTCATCACCTATAAATCCGAAACAAGCGTATATTCGTGAAATAGCTTATATTAAGTTTCTGGTCGTGCGCAATCGTGATTCTGCCGACGGTTGTTGGAACAATTTAAGAGCGAAAGAGAAACCACGGACTTGCGCAACACATTGTTAATAAGGCACGTTTGAGAGAAGCTGATATAACTATAGGTTTAAAAAAATAAATTCTATCAAAAAAATTGTTAACCTTGGGTTTTATCAACACTACTAGTATGATTAAACAGGCATAACATAAATTAGTATTAATCCCATTTGTAATTTAATGTGCTTTTAACTACATGAACACTGTTTTGGTTAGCCCTCATAAATTTCCAGGTACAGAAATGATGACTGTTATTACAAAGTAAAATACTTACA
Source organism: Lochmaea capreae (assembly GCA_949126875.1). Taxonomy (NCBI): domain Eukaryota; kingdom Metazoa; phylum Arthropoda; class Insecta; order Coleoptera; family Chrysomelidae; genus Lochmaea; species Lochmaea capreae. Next base: position 10,095,325 of record OX421402.1, on the reverse strand, counting down.
AGTTCTTGGTGATGAATTTCTGGATTTCTGTAGCATCGGCATCTCCAGTGTATTTTACGCTATTTTCTTCAAATTTGTTTTGTAAATGAATCGGACGGAATAAGATCAAACCATCCCTAAAATGAAAAATGTCTCAAATAACACTTTCTTTTGTGAATATTTTCAACAGATGTTTGAACTACTCACTTGAAATGGACAAAAATACTTACTTAATTTTATTGGTATCCAAAAGTTCTTTGAATGAGGTGTGCGCAAATTTAACTTTTTCCCTCAATTTGTCAGCAACTTTAAGGAAAGCCACCTTAAGATCTGATTCTTTTTCAAAGAATCCTACTACTACTGATTCTTTTTCAGCTGCCAGTAATTTTTTCAAACAATCTGGTGTTTTGAGTTCTACTGAACTTGGACCAACTTGGGCTTTCATATACTTAACAATACCTAAACAGAAATTCATTTCAAGACATTAAAATATCCATAAATGTTTAGCATCTACATCTTAGTCCTCATTTCCAAATTTTTCTTTTGAGCAATTGATTTTGGATAAACTGTACATAAGCAATTTTTTTCATTAGATGAAATATTCAGAATGTAATCATTGGATATAAAAAATTAAACTGATCTGACTTAATTTTAATTAGAGTATTCAATTTTGTACAATATGGGGAGATACACACACACATAGAAAAAAGTTAGGAATATTAAAGAATAGTTAGATATTTATTTTTCAAAAAAATTGATTATTTCAAGTTATAATACTTCAAAATGATTTTGTACATCCTAAAACAACAGTTGAATTTCATAACAATAACTAACTAAAAATTATTATGTCATTTTTCCATGTGTGTAGTTGTACCCTGCATCCTACTAGATTCAGAATATCACAACATTTGCTAATTTTAAATGCACATTTTATAATGACTGTTGACCAATTACCTGCTGCTTCTCTAGGTCCATTGTATTCTTGGGACACTTCTCCATTTCTGAATATTTTCAAAGTAGGATAACCACTTACACCGTTTTTATTACAAGTTTCTTTGCCCCCTTCTGTACAGTCTACTTTAACTAAAGCAACTGGAGGATCATTTCTGAGTAAATCTTCTGCCGCTTTTGCATATTCCGGTTTTAATCTTTTACAGTGCCCACACCTTTAAAAAATATTATATTTAATTTGCTTATATAGTTTTCTCTACAAATTGTAAATTATTTGTATATGTTCAATTAAATTTTTTATGCTCAATTATCAAATGAGCAAAGATATTAATTAATCAGGACAAATGAAACTAACAAAATTTGAAAAATAGGACAAGCAAATAAAATTTACAAAAAATCTTGTTTTTCCCTATTAATTTTGGTGTACAAAAAAATAAAGAAAAAAGTATGTTTTTATGGTCTAAAGCTAGCTCATTACCAATTAAATCGTAAATAAGAGCAAAAACTTATATTTATGAATGTTAAACGGTAAATTAATTTTTACTGTTAAGTTTTGTCGAGTTGTGGAGATTGAATATAAAACTACCCATTTTAATATTTTTTCAATATTTTCAATTGATTTTTTTAGTAGTATAACAAAACGGAAGACTTACCAGGGTGCATAAAACATAACCAGAGCAGTTTGATGTTCGGCTAGTCTAGAATCAAAATCGCCATCAGTTAAATCTAAAACATCTTCTTCTCTTGCAGAGCAAGTATAGAAAAGTAGTGAAATTGCGAAAATTTTAAGATACATTTTTAATATTTTTGAACCGGCTTAACAATATTCCTATGTGACCGCGAGACCTCACTGTGATAAATAATTCCGGAATCTGACGATACGTGGCTTTTAAAATGCGCAAGACAACGTGTTGTCGGTTCTTTATTGGTTGCTATGAGGTATGTGAGTAATCCGATTGGCTGAGAAGATGGACATAGATTTTAGTGGAATTTTCATGGACAAAAGATTTTGGAAGGAGAAGCAAAGGTGTAAATGTGTAATTCAATGACGTATTCAGGGCCCGGGCACTCGGATTGGCGAAATTAATTCAAAATTGTCACGATTTTCAGAGACATCTATATTTGGAGCCGAAAGATAAAAGTTAAAAATTTCAAATAGAGCTGGTAGATGGAGCCTAACATGAAATTGTTTCAATTGGCTATAATGGAGACTAAAATTAAATTAGGTTGCAATCTTGTTGCACCGAACTAACAGCCATATTGTTTATTATTATTGCACGCAAATAAAGGGTGTGTCAGTATCAACTTATAATCATTTTATATTTTATCGCGTTCTTTCGTGATTGTTGGTGTTTTTAACTACTCATTTATTAATATTTTATAACTACCTATTTGAAGATGAGTTCCTATGTGAGATATTGTTGTGTTCCTGGATGCATTGACAAACAGTCGAGAAGGTTAGTACTAAATAACATGTTAATTTCCACCTTTATATTATCAGTTGAAGAAAATTTTCCAAATTTCTGTTAGAAACCAATAATTAACCGGATTTCAGTGATGAGGACGTATAGAGAATTATAATATACTAGTTAAACTTTCAAAGCATCCCATGAAATTTTTTTTATAAAATGAATTCAAATAATAATAGGCTTATTATTTGGAATTGCTAGCTGTGACTACAAACAATAGACAGTAGATTGTAACTGTACAAATTATGATTAGTGATGTATAAATAATTTTGTTTTAAGTTGATCTCCAAAAGATGTGCTAATTTAATTTTTGGATATTTATTGATACTCATTAAAAAAAACCTTTTTCAGAATCCACTTCTATTCTAAGTAGTAATCGTCCAGTAGGAAAAGTACAACGACCAGTCAAGACATATTCAAGGAAGTGTTTACTATATGAGTTTGATGAAGAACCTTGTAAGTATTTTTAAAACAGCTAAAGGCAGTATAGCTTATAAGGTTACTTGTGTTATGTTGGAAACTCAATTGTAAAAAATTTTTATGTAATTTTCAGCTTGCAGTTCCAGTAAACTTGATCATCCACATCAAGTTTTTCACAAGTATCGTCCACCTCAAGTTTCATACAAGTACCATCCACTTCTGGACAGACATAAACAAGTTTTAATTGCAACTGGTAAGATTGTTTAAATCAAATAACTCAGTATTGCATTGCTAGCTTGAATTTTAATTAGTACAAGTGATTTCAAAAAGTATATTCTAGGTTGGTTTTTAAAAAAGTGAAGTTTTTAAAATTAAAAAAGAGTAGATGAGGCTTTTACTTGTTCAATACTTTTGTTAATATTCGTAGAATTCTGTATTTAGGCACTCTTTGCACTTTATTTGTATGTGAACATATTATAATATTCAATTCAGCATCATGAAAGGGTAGTACAGTTTTTGAAGGAAATCAACCACAAATTACAGAATAAAACGTTCACAGCAATACCTTGCTTTTGCGTATATGACTTATAAGTTTACTGCCTACAACTTGAATGAGGATGATAACAATAGTCAACTTTTTTTTAGCTCATCGACATAGAGGCAATAGAAAACATTTTGATTCTCTAGATGTTAGAATTTGAAAAAGAAAAGTAAGCCAGTGGAAGGCAGCTGCCAAGAAAGCCCAGAAATTGTGTCCAAAGCGGATCATTAAATATTTGGAAAGAAATCTGCAGCACACTAAATTTTTAAAAAATGTCAATTTATCTACATTTCAATTCTTATGCAACAACAAAGAAATCAAAAATTAAAGCCCAGAGGAAGGAGATTTACTTTAGAAGATAAAATGTTTTCACTATCTTGTTACAAAAATAGTGGAAAAGGCTGCAAGGTTTCTTTCTAAAATATTTTCTTTACCTAGCTGCAGCACTTTAAGTAGGTTATTATAAATCGTTTGCCTTTCAGTTGTGGGATAAATGAAAATATTTTTGATCATCTTAAAGGGGTTGTAGATAAAATGGTTGATGTTGATAAATTTTGTACATTAGTGTTTGATGAAATTTCATTGGATACTTGTCTTACATATAATCCAGTAAAGGGCTGTTTGGAGGGTTTGATAGATTTTGGTAAAGAGGACAGGAGAGCTGCTTTTGCTGATCATGTTCTACTTTTTATGGTCAAAGGTGTACGTAGAAGTTGGAAGCAAAAGCAGGCTCCTGTATTGCATATTACTTCTGTGAACATTCTACTAAAACATTTGATTTGGTAACAATTTAAAAAAAAAGTTTTATGTGTACCACCAGTTAACTATAATAATATTTTTAAGAGTATATCTACTAAACTACTTGAAAGATTGCCACACTTAATAAATTCGTATGGCATAAAAAACACATTTTTCGTTCAGAGGATTTAGCAGAAATTTCTTCTATTTTTTGTATGGATCTTAAGAATTTTGTAGATACATTATTTATCAATATTGTTTTCAATGCTTGTATTTTTCATTATGTGGACACCGTTAATATAATTTTAAAAGGAAAAGACCTTCGCTGTAAAGATTATGATATCATAATGAGTACCTATGGCGTTTGCAAAATATAAAGAAAAGTGTACAACATTTTTGATAGTTTTCATACAGCCAAGATCATTTGTTTTTATTTTAATAATCGGAAACTTAAAGTATTCTTGGAATAAAATAAATATTGTGCAGAGGATGAAATTGTGATATCAAAGCGTCAACATTAAAATTATATTCAGTAATAGATTTATTACTGCTTAAATTTAATTTTTACATATTGATATCACAATTTCATCGTCTGCATAATATTTTAAAACTTACATAAATATTGAAAACTACATCTACATGGTTATAGACAATATTAAAATTTTAAAATAAGTGAATAAACAAATTACATTTCAAATTTTCAATGTATTTTCTGTTTTAAATAAATTACGTATTAAATTTTCAATGAATTTTCTGTTATAAATAAATTACATATTAAATTTTCAATGAATAATATGTTTTCTTATTGTGTTTTTATATTTATTCAAGTTTATTAAATAAAGTGTGATTTTTAAAAAGTAATTGTACATTGAATGTCCTATTCCTAAGTGGAAAAATAAAAACTAGATTAAAGCTCATGTCGCCTTTTAATTTTTTTACCTTTTATTGTTGTATTCGTAATAATTCTGTAATAGTGAGGTAAACAGTTGTAACTACAAGTTATATTGGTAGAGTTATTGTCTTAACATTATACTGGTTTTATTTGACTATGATAGCAAAATAAAGAGTGTAATGCAAAGATAATAACTCTACTAATATAGCTTTCAGTTACAACTGGTTACCTCACTATTACAGAATTATTACGAATACAACAATTTGAATTTCCCACGTAAATTTATTTTTGAATATCCCGCGTTATTTTATTTTTGAATTTCCCGCGCTATTTCGTTTTTGAATTTCCCGCGCTGTTTCATTTTTGAATCTCCCGCAAAATTTTTACACTGACAGGTTTAGCATGGATCTGAACCTTTAGCGAAATTAATATTATTATTACTCGGCTCCAAATATAGATGTCACTAGTTTTGATGGTGTGGCCATTTTTTTCTACACAGTGGCCGATCTACTTGTGTATATTATCTTTGGACGTATTAAAGACAGGAAGACAGCATTGTTAACATTTTGGTTATCCCTTATATGATGCCAAATCAAATCTCGTATAAAAACATACAAGTAGGCAAAAAAGTGAAAAGCATTTAAAATATGTATGACAATGGTATGACCACCCTAGAGAAATTTTTCTATAAACCAGCCCAGGGTCCAGGTCACAGTTTTTTTCGATTAGGATTTCTCATGTTCTATCAACGTCAAATAGTAAAATAGTTTATAAATTTTTTATTTCGGTAACTTCGAACTACTTTTACCATTTTGGTGCTAACCTAACAATAATATGATGTTTATAGTTAGTGGTTAACAAAAGCATAATGGGGAATCGAATTATTTCTCATAAGATATTAATGTCGATTTGAAAATTCCAATTTTGTATGATTTAAATAGTAGTTCGCCATTTATGCATTGACGTACATTATGTAAAAGAGAAGTTAGCGACATAAAAAAAGGTCTGTTTCCAACAGCAATCAGAAACGATCAGAGAGTAACTAGTCATAGCAAACAACGAGTTTACTTTCACGTAATTCCTATCACTGATTGCAGAGGTCGACTATTCTATGATCGTTTCTGACAGTTCTGATTGCTATTGGAACAGACCTTTCGATTCGACTGGGATTGTTCCTCTAGAACTGTACTAGCAGCAAGGTTCTGAAATTTTGCACTGAGTGCTAAAAAACCGCACCGAGTGCAAGCCAGGCGAATTCTCACCAGTACTGGGACTCTGCACTACTATCGAATTTATTCACACGTCTTTTGTCAACGATTTCTTAACAAAAACTTCAATATATTTCATAGTAATAAGTCAGAAATAAAAAAAGACTTGTTGACATTATGCAGATTGTATACAGAGTGAGACTTTCGGCTGCTGTCGACTGGAATACCTAATAGTAGTACTAATTCTGTAGAAAACGATCGGTAGAATTCTATAATGTGCAGAGTCCCAGGCCAGGAACGCACTAAATTGGTGCATGTCCGAGACGAACATAAATATTTTCAAAACCAGCGCAGAACTTTGTCAGACGAACAACCAGTACCACCAAGAGAGAGTGCTTAGTGCGCACTAGTGCCGCCAGTCGAATTCGCTATAAGTTATCTGCCAACGTCGGTCTCTCAAGGTTATACATTTTTGTTACCAAAACATCAACGAGATTGCTTCGGGCTTCGCTGTATTCTTTGATTTTAGGCGAATACAAACATTCAAACCGCGGTTAATATTTTGGACCAGAGAGTAGTTCTGATTTTCATCGATCTGGCGCTACGATCTTAAATTCAGTCGCGTATAGAGAATTTTGCTTTTGTCAATTTTCTCGTATACGAGTTCGTTCTCTTTAACTCTTTATCTATTGTCCATGGTACGAAGGTAGAAGAAGACCAATGGCGATAACATTTTTGACATTGGTAAACAGGTGATTAGTTTTAGAGAAAAGTGCTGCTCTGTGATTAGTACAGACATTGAAATAAATCAATAAAAAATGTTTTCAGTTGAGATTATGTACACATAACATTCTCCTTTAAGGTTTACAAATAATGGAAGAAACAATGACCACTTCACAGGGTGGCGAATCTGACATGGATTGTTCAGATAATGAATTTTTTGATGAATATTATTATAACTCCAATGATGATATTGATATAGAACAAGTTGATCCTAGAAAAATTGATCCCGAATATTTTGAATTTAGTTGTCTCTTAGAAGAACAGGTGGATAGGCTGCTAAATGAAACAGTTGAGACTTTGAGTAACAATTTACAAATATCACCTTCACTTGCAAAAGTAAATAAACTCATTTCAAATCTTGTGTATAAAATTTCCTGGAAAATAGGGCAAGGATTGAAATATCTTTCATTTTCTTGCAAATATGTAAAAGTTAGTGGTTATGTATGTAATAAATACCTACCTCAATTTATCAATCTGAATTTAAGTATGCTAATTGTAAAGAATAGGTGCTTCTATTTTAAGCAAATTTTTATTTTCAATGAGTGAAAAATATGTATGTTTATCTCTAAAAAATACTTGCTTTTCACAATAATGTGAAGTATAAATCATTTGAAGAATTTTGGGATTGAATGATATTGAATATTATTCTAACGCTTTACAAAGTTTTGAAACATATTTTTCAAAAACAGTGACCATTCAACTAAGAAGAAACAACTACTTTGAGGGCTATAGGCCCTGACAGACATTGAATTATACTTCTTAGTCAAACAGGGTCGGTATGATCTACAAGATTTAAACAACCACTCTGGTTTGCAATTAGAAGACCTGTTTGCAACTTGCAGACCTGTTTCGGCTTTGAATGGTCATTGTTTTTGAAAAATATTTTTAAAAACTATATGTAAAGGGCTAGAATAATATATTTATTTTTCAATATCTATTGGTAACATGCATTACTAAATACAACAATTTTACAGGAAACTGTAATACTTTAATTTTGGGATTGTTTCAAACTTTATTTCCCAAATTATTTATTGTGTACATTTTAGAATGTGATTTTAGGTCCTGTTACATAGCAATCAATGGAATATTATTGAGGTAACTAAGACATTTAATGAAAATCCTACACAAACATTAATTGCAGCTAGAATTGAACCTCCCGCTGCTCCAAATAGTATACTTTTAACTAGGTATATCAATTGTCCAGTTTGTGTAACAGTTCAACCCTTAGACAAATTCTACAGTTTATCTTGTGCACATATGTTTTGTAAAGATTGTTGGGCTATGCATTTTGAAGTACAAATCAACCAAGTAAGTATTTTATTTAATTGTACTATTCACTATTTTTATTTTAGATCATATTCATGGTGATTATCTTATTCTCCAGTGTTTGATACTTCCATTATTTTATGTGAAAATAATGATAAAATTGTCATCCTCTATTATTTAAAATCAACAACTGAGAGTTATTCTTTTGGGACCAGAGGATTTGTGTGCTAGTCTAGTTTTCTTGAAATTTATTACATTTTTAATAACTTTTATTTTGTATACAGAATGACCTAAAACTCAAGCCCATGCTTTTCTTGCTTATTTTAAATAGAACATCCTGTATTTTATCATCCCCAAAAATCCCTTACAAAATACTTTTCCTTTCGTTAAACATTCCCTATACCTAAATGTTATGCTTAGTGTGTTATTTTAATTTTTTTAAATAAAAACTTCATTTTTGGCATTGTCTAGTCTGTATCAAATGAAAATCCTTTCATTATTTGGTCATGACTGACGACTGTTATGTTCTTATGTTTGATAGAAGGTAAAATTGATAATTGTGTTGAACAATTGTAAAAATTAGATTTTATAAAACACACTTTTTTTATTGAAACATAATTTTTCCAGTAGGAACTTGCATGAGCAATCAGGTCTTTCAAGTATGAATAAAATAATGTACATGGTTTCTTCCTTTGTTCCTAATTGAAGCAGAAAATTAAAATTTCGTAATTATTAACACAATTTGCTTCTGAAGCCAACTCTGTTTATATTTGGCAAGGAAACAAAAATTGAATACTCAGATGGAGAAAAAGGATTGTTTTATTTAAACTTTTAATTATCAAATGACACCCATAAACAAATTATTTTTGTCCTAATGATCTGAGAAAAAAAAATTGAAAAGTCCTATTAAAGTGTCTTTAAAATGGTAGAGAGTACAGGTGTGTCGAAAATGTCCTGAATGGCTTCGAGAAAGGGTTGGTACAGTGGTGTCGTTGTTTGTTTTTGCTTGACCATGTCCCCAGTTCAAATATTATGAACACACATTGTTTTAGGGTATCTCTACAGGAATAGCATGCATGGCTAGAGATTGTATAGTGTTAGCTCCAGAAGATTTTGTTTTAAAACATTTACAACGACCCAATATGAGAGAAAAGTATCAACAGTTTTCATTTCAAGATTATGTAAAATCTCATCCTCAGTTGAGATTTTGTCCAGGTCCAAATTGTTCCATTGTAGTACACAGTAAAGAAGTTAAAGCTAAACGGGCGAATTGCAATCAATGCAAAACAATATTTTGTTTTAGGTGAGTTTTTAATATAAATCTAAGTTAAGAAAACCATAACCCTATGTTAAACTTTTTAGACTAAACAAAAAACATATGTGCAAAATATTCAATAATTTTCCTTTACTTTTTTTGTTTATATATACATATTAAGCAATGTACTGGGAGAACAGAAATATTGGAAAGCATATAATCTGATAATTAATATTTTGTAATGTAAAGATGGAATTTGAAAAAAATAATTATGTGTACGTTTCACTTGTTCTGTGGAATAATAAGAAGCTATTTTTATTACTCCTTTTAATACTGAATATGTAGCTTTTTGCATCTCAGACTTACAGGAATAACAGCATGTTGAATAGTTTCCAAGTTGAAGATGATTTTATTTTATACAGGCTTTCTTTTATCATATGATAACATTACTATGTTTTAAATTTAAACTATAATAGATATGAAAATGGTTAAATGTGCAAAAAGGTAAATATTATATTTAAAAAAATCCCAAGGGTCCTCCATTCCAAAGTTACATGAGAAAAATTAAAAATTATTAATTTTTCAACAAATATAATGTTCCCCATAACAGTTACCATACCATATGATGAAGGAAACAGCCTGTATATATATTAATTTAAATATATAATTTGGTATCATTTGTGTAAGTTTTAAGATGGTCTTATGAGTTCTTGTTCTTCTCCAAACCTACTAAAGTTTTGCGCATCAGAACGATGCTAAACATATTTTCAATATCTGAAACAAATAAATCAACAAAGTTTCCCAAAAACAGCAAAATCCAAACATATGCATAAGATTTACCTAGTCATGTTATCACTTGGAAAATTGCAATTTTAGTTAACTAATTTCTTTTGGAAATAATCTTAACTCAAACAGCGATCAGAAACGCGTGACGTAAATTTTTTTTACATTTTGTATATCATTCGAATTTATATTGTATTTGCTGGTTTTGCATATTTCATGTCATATTTACTCGTTATAGAATTCATGTCTATCGCACAAAATAATTCAAAATAAACGTTTAATTTGCAAAATGTCAAATATTTGAAGTATTTACAGATGTGCGATATCATTGCCGAATATGCAACGTAACGCGCTTTTTTATATATTTCCGGTTCAATTATAGTTATTCTAATGTTAATGTAATGGCCCATATTTTTAATCCCATTGATGAGAAACGCCGCCCTATAATTTTTTTTTACAAATTCGAATATCGTAAAATAATGTTTTTCATTGAATTTAATATAGTAGATTAAAATTAACCTGCATACGAAACTTATAAAATCTGTAATATAATATAACTAAAGTCACTCAACCAACAAATAGATATTATATTAATAATATTTCTCTACAACACAATTCGCACACGCCCCTGGATGAAATTAATGCTAAATAACCCCAACTTCTTTAGGTCGTTAAAATTTTTAATGAAACAGTGGACCGCGTTAATAACTGACCAGTTACTTCGTTATATTATGCCGATTACTGGAGCTGGACTATTCGATTTCCAATCCACTTGCTGCTACGTTGCCAGCTATTCAAAATTTTCTTAAAAATAGTAACATACATGATACTAATGAATTCATATTAGGTATTTTTTTAAATATTTCCAAACTAGCTTTCTAAGAACATCACGAACTAACAGTTTACTGAAGTAAAGAGAACATTTGTATAGTGATCCTGACAATTTTAGAAAATAAATCTGACTACATTGCTTTATTTATAGTCTGTTTCACGGCCCCTTCACCATTAGCGTCAAGAGTTCAATATGGTTTCCTCAATCAAACCGAGAGAAAAAGTTTTAAGTTCGAGAATGTTTTTATAAGTAGAACACGGAGATGATCCAGATTTTATTCTCCTTCAATATGTCTTTTCCCTCTTCAAACTCAGCCAGTCGCTTTGTCACAACTGCTGGTAGCTTCAGTATACGATATAAGGTCTGACTCATTTGTAATGTGGTCTAAATCGTAGTTCCGATTCGATTCTCCGTACGCAACAAAATTATCGTATTTGATCACAGTACAGTAGCACCATTGTCTTTGTTTTTACTTTTCGTACTCTGACATGTTTGTGCTTCGGCATCTTTACTAGAAAAGTTTAGAGCAAACTGTCACTTCTGCTTGTACTCATAGAACAGACGTCACTTTTCTGAGTGCGGGTAGCTCGAGCAGTCTTGAATGCGACATCAGTTTCTGAATTTTTTGATGTGCTGGCTCTACGTTTATCTTTCAACAACTTGGGATCAAATTAATTAAGATGATACTACAATATTTAGGACGATTCGATACCACCCGATCGATATCGATTGTAAGATCTGAACAGTTTTAAATTTTTACCAAAATGTAGACATTATTTTTCATTATTTCAAAAAGTTAATTAAAAGTCATCTGACCATTCAAGCTGGTCTATTAGGTGTTACACCTAAATACTTTGTTTTAGTAGCTGCAGCTATTTCAAAATTTGTGTTTTATATTTTTCTCCCAATCGTATTAATTTCAAGTACAGAATTTATATAAATTAGGAATATAATTGTTCCGACAATTGTGCCTAGAGGAACTCCCGAATTGTATTGTATTGCAATAATACATCTTATGTTTTTCATAGGGTACCATATGAAAAGCTATCACTAGGTTTATTAAAACTATTATTGGTTTTCTATTATCATTACGTCACCCCAACATACATACACTCTATTATTATTAAGATGCTGTGTAATTTCAGATGTTTGGCAATAAATATCATCTGTTGTACTCTTGATTTGTTTGCAAGTCTGTATTTTAAACATTTTTCAAAAATATTTGCAAATTTATTTATTATTAATTCGGCAATAGTTTTCAATTTTATTATTTAGTCCAGCTTAATGAATTGAGAGTGACCACAGTATATTTTCAGTATTTTCTTTTTTTTAAATAAAGTTTTCGTTTCGAAACTTTCTCATTAATGAGATTGTATTGTCATCTTACTCTTAAGAAATGTATTGCAGATGTGGATGTGATTACCATGCACCCACGGACTGTCAAGTGATCAAGAAATGGCTGACCAAATGTGCCGACGATAGCGAGACTGCTAACTATATAAGTGCACATACTAAAGACTGTCCTAAGTGCCATATCTGTATAGAGAAAAATGGTGGCTGTAACCACATGCAGTGCTATAACTGCAAACATGATTTTTGTTGGATGTGCTTAGGGGATTGGAAGTCACATGGTTCTGAATATTATGAATGTTCTCGATACAGGGAAAACCCTAATATAGCTCATGAATCTGTGCATGCTCAGGTATGCTATTTTTTTTGTAGTTGTTTATGTGACACACAATGTGCTGGTTATGGATCTTTGGCAATATTTAATTTGTTTTAGGCGAGAGAAGCACTGAAAAAATACCTACACTATTACGAAAGGTGGGAAAATCATTCTAAATCTTTAAAATTAGAGGAGCAAACACTAGAAAAAATGAGATCACGCATAAACCAAAAAGTTATGTCAGGTTTGGGAACGTGGATCGACTGGCAATATCTGTTCACTGCTGCCAATCTTTTAGCGAAGTGCCGGTATACTTTACAGTACACATATCCGTACGCTTATTATATGGACACCGGATCCCGTAAAGAATTATTCGAATACCAGCAAGCCCAGCTGGAAGCAGAAATAGAAAATCTATCGTGGAAAATAGAAAGAGCTGAAACAACAGACCGCGGTGATCTGGAGAACCAAATGGATATTGCTGAAAAACGACGTACTACTCTTTTAAAAGACTTCTTAGATGTGTGATATTTATCATAGGTGTACCTAATTTATTTATTTTTAATATCTGCAGTGTTGCCAATATTAACACAGCTCATTATCTTAAAAATTAGACTGTGATGAAAACATCAGCTAAAACACATGTACAGGCTTTTCCAAATCAAGTAATTTTGCTACATTTCAAATTCAGTAACCATATTCTTTACATGTTGCAGATCCATACATGTGATATTAATGAATTTAAGCTTGTGTGGTAATCGGTAAGAAAATTTCACTCCTTAATTTGGAAAAAAATAATTAATCCAACCTGACATTTTAAATTAATTTCACTGCTTGTCAAGTTGGACAGGGTATTGTTTTTGACATATTATGTTGATTTGCCATTTTTGTTTAACCGGTTCTGTCACAAAGCTTAATAATTACTAGTTTAAAACGTCTGTATGTTGAGTTTAATAACTGTATAGCGAAATGTCGCGATTTGGTAAAGAAAATCCACAAGAAATTTCGAATTAATCCTTCTTGATGATATAATTGTTCTATTTGGCTTGTTGAATAAATATATGAACTTCACTTTTTACTGTTATAAGTTGCTAATAAGGCAAAACACGAATACTTTCGAATACAGTACCCTAATTGGGAGACGCTATGACTCGGGACAAGTGACAGTTGATAAGGATAACCGCTATTTGTCCCTATCTTTCCTTCCACTCTCTTCAATTACTGTAGCTTTCATAATGTTTCTAATTCCCCCATTCCATGAGATTTCCTTCTGTTATGAGGAGTAAATTTAATTGCTCTTTTTGGTAATCTCTGCTTACTCAGTTTTTGCACTTGCATATACCATATAAGTGGTGGTCTAGTCTTGATATCCCGCAGGCTCTTCGCTTTTTGATATTTTACTGCATTTTACTCCATATGGATTACTACTACTGTTATAATATGGTCATATATTTCTACATGGCGTAGAACATACTGCGAAACTACTAAATTTAGAAGATCCTGTACATTACTTCAGAAATAGCATACTTAACACATTTAAATAATTCTAATCCAAAATCTTTTGGACTGATAAAAGATTGGTGACTTAATATTTTAGTAATTTTATTGTGTTTATAAGGTAGCTGATTCCTTGGTTAATTTTAATTTCAGGTATAATTGGTGAGCGTTTTAGACTTTTTTTTCGACTTAATAAGAACATATACCTCAGAAAATATATAATTATACATACATTTTACGATAATATGGTTGATTCCAAGATTTGATAAAATTACACTATTCACCAACACAATATGGCTTAAAAGGATTCAATTTTCTCGTTTATAAAGTAATAATTGAATACTTTTAAAAACTTTTTTTAAATAGTTAAATAGATGGGTTATTGAATTAGAATTGCTTTTCTTGGAAATTGCCTTGAACAGGCATAACTATCTTGCAAAACATTATTTTAATAATAAACGCGTGCGTTATTGACTACATGCAAAATATTTTATTCAACGTTTTCCTAGCTAAAAAGATGCTTTTTCTGTGATTCTTACAAACGATTTCAAACAACAAAATCATTATAATTAGTATGTGAGAACTGTTTTTATAAAATATATTTTGTACATATAGTTACATGCAATATAATATATTATTTTAATTCTCAAACTTTTCTATCGTCATATAACATTGTTATGTTGAATAGTGGTTACATTACACTTGAACAAAAATGCAAAATAAATTTTGGATGAGTTTACTTTTTACCAGAAAAATTACTAAAAAGTAATATTGTTGATTATTTATTCGATAAACAGTGATTATTCACGATAGAAAAACATGGTTGCAGATAATGTTTTTCATTTTTAATTCTTTGTTTTTATTTCAAGGGTTGTATGAGAGCTATTGCTTAAGCCGTTTGAAACAATTTTAGAAACGTAATTTTATATATTAATTCTTTTTGGATTACCGCAATATTTTTGAAATTGAATATAACTATTGTGTTAATGTATATTTAAACAATAAATTATTTCAAAAAATACAGTAAAAATCACTGCAGTTATTCAGTTCTTTTTGATTTTAGAAACTGCCCTTACTGTCACGATTTATAAAATTAAAACCTTTTCGTTTATAGTATTGTTGATTTTTTCCTTCTACATTGGTCTTTCAAAGGTGCTCTGTTGAAATTTTTGCACAATATTTACATTTTTGTTGTTTATACGATTTTTTTCAAGTTAATAGTGTTTTTTTTTGATAATAAGTTAATTATTCAATTTTAAGGTAAAATTTCAATATCTTCCGAAAAGTGAGTCTATACCTGTCGATTCTTAGTTTCAAAACACTCCATTTAACAACTTTTCAGTGATTTCTAGATTTTAGGTATACAAAGTTTCTCGATTTTGAAAAATAAAAATAGAGAGAACATTTAATTCTACTAAAACAATTTTTTTAAATCATTAAAACATTAACACCGAGTCACATGAGTACAATACATCAATAACCATTCTACCCAATCTAAAAGAAACGTTTCCCTCCTCTTATTTTATACTTTTTATGTTTTTATAGTCTATACAATGAAAACCTTTTCGGTTATAGTATTTTTGAATTTTTTCCCAGTATATTAAAAGTGTTCTGCTGAAATGTGAGCTCAATATTCAAATTTTGTGAGGTTTGTACGATTTTTTAAGCTGATACTATGTTTTTTCGAGAATTTGATTAAACCATTTTGGCTAAACAATTTTTTTTGTACTAATTTAAATTGAGCATACTTTGTTACAGCGTATGTTTAGTCGTTGCTTAGTGATATTTATAAAAGTTATTAGAGAAACTGTGAAAAAAATATTTAAATAAAAAGCATTTCTTGCTTTGTAAAATTAATAATGTACATTAATCTGCACCGGGGAAAATGAAGGTTAAATTTAAATCGTTACTTTTTTGAAGTCACTACTATGATCATTTGTAATAATTGTAACTTTATATTAGTTTTAATGTCAAATCAAAGAATACACCAGCAAATAAAAAGCGAAGCTGACTATCCTTTTTTTGTATGCTCATGTCTGAAAGGGGCCATTTTTATTATAACATACTTGTCATCCTTCACTTTAGTTAGGTCGACCAATTATATCGCCGATATTTAAAAATTTGATCATTTTGAGTATTTACTAAGTTATCTGTCAACGCCGGTCTCTCAAGGTCATAAATTTTTGTTACCAAAACATCAAAGAGATTGCGTCGGGCTTCGCTTCTTGTTAATTGGTGTATTCTTTGGTCAAATAATAGCTGAGCAATAGTTCTGATATTTGTTTAAATCAAATTATATATTGCTACAAAATCATATTTATATTTTTAATTATTATAAAAGTCGATTTCCTTTTTTAGGCTTTTATATATTTTTAATCAGATAATAATTTTTGTTTTTAACTATATAGATTATTGAGAATTTTTTATATTTTAACAAATTCTGCAATTTTGTGGATGAATTGTACGAAGAGTTTCTAATATTTGTGTTAATGTTTTGTCTTGAAACAAAACATGACATTTGTATTAATCTTTGTATAATTTAGCGAATATAAGTTTTAAAAATAAGTGGTGAATCCATAAAGTATTACAAAAATTTTCTGTACTTTGTTTTAGTGTCAGTAAAATTATTGGAAAAATAACTTAATAAAGGGAATTATCCGAATTTTTGTTCAATTAAACTACGTACCATCCATTCGATTTTTATACAGATTGCGAAAAAGTTTTATAGGTCATACGATTTACACAAATACGACAAGGATAATATGAACAACACTACTTGAAAGAGAGAGAGAGTGTGTAACAAAAATTGGGAATAACTTTTACAGATTTCATTTGACAACAGAACGGTTAAAAGTAAGAAGGGCAATGAACACACGCCCACCTGTTTTGGCACACAGCAAAAAATTCTTCTCTTTCTCTCTTCAAGTAGTGTTGTTCATATTGTGCAAATCGTATGACCTACTAAACTTTTTCGCAACCTGCATATATTAGATGAGCAGTGTAGATTTTTCTTCTCTCGTTATTGCTTGTTCTTCAATTTGAATATCAGTTGTCCGTTTATTAGTTCCAAAATTTGACAGGCAAGCATTTTGTCCAAATATTGTCCATCTTTATAATCTTACCAAATTTTAGGATGACGTCGAGACCACCAAATGTAGATTTCAGTCGTAGTTTTAATTAAAATTGAATTGAATTAATTCTCTTATTTATTTTTCTGCACGTAAAAGTTCTCGTTCATCGTTTATTCCTCAATTCTTGAAAACATCGTTTCAAATTTTATTATGTATGAAATATTTTCATTGAATCTATTGATGGCCATAAAATCGTAACTATTCAGTTAATTGAGTTAGTTCTTTTTGGACTAACAATACGGTTTTCACTATCGTTACGATTCATACAATAAAAATCTTTTCGGTTATAGAATTGTTCAATTTTTTTCTAGTGGATTGGTCTTTTAAGAGTAATATGTTGGAGCAAAGAGAGATGTTATATTAAAAAGCATTATTCCTTAATATTTGGACAAGACTCCTGACATAAAATCTGTCTAGTCTCTAAAAGAATACTGGATAGCTGGGTCGCCTTATATAATTCCTTCTTAAGTACCCAGCAATATACTTAACAGATTTTGGCTTTATACAACAATCTTGAGAAAGTCACCAAAAGGATTTTTTGGTGAACATTTCTTGATATCGCAGGAGCATTTAACAATGCACTACCAGCTTTGGCTGAAAAGTGCCTAAAACCAACCATTACTGGCTGGATATAATATGCCTTGCACATATAGAACAGCTACTACATCGCTTAGGATGAGATCATCAGCTTTAAGGTTTTCTAGGAGCTGCCTACTGTGGTTACTCTTGACGGATGAGTTGCTTAGTATTCTCAAAAGAAGAGGGCTAGGATTGCAAGTATATGCAGTTGATCACGGCTAGGACCAAGTTGGGAATGGTAGCAATATGATATCCTCCAAAAGACGTTCATAGTTGGTGCCAAAGGAAACAGATGTCTGTGTTAAACCCGCCAAAACTGACAGTTCCCTTCACTAGGAAAAGGATATTGGAGGAACTTCCTTTACATTCCTATAATGCTGAGGTTATTCTATTTACAGCTGAAGAAAAATATTGGGATTATCCTAGATAAAAAACTTACATGAAACGCTCACTTGGAAAAAGTTATTCACAAATCCAGACTATCCTTGTGGACATGTCGTAGGATATGTGTAAAATCTTACTATAGTTTGATCGGAATAAATTTTACCAGCTCCAACAACAAGGTAAATAATCTGAACCTGATCTATCCATTCTACCGAGACCGAAATAAATATTCAAATCAATATATCTTTCAAGAGTTACAGATACAGGAAGTCAATATAGACTTTATGAATTAATATGATAAAAAAATCGAATTCAAAAAGTAACAATCATTTATTTATAAATGTAAAAAGTCGACACTTACAGAGGACTGCCAGTAAAATTTAATAAAGTATAATCATTCAATTTATAGGGTTAATAATCACTTGGAAAACAAACATCAATTCATAAAAAAATTTGATGTTTGCTGCAATTAAATAAATGTAAAAAGTCGACAGTTGCAGAAGACTGCCAGTAAATTTTAATAAAGTATAGTATAATATAATCACTCAATTTATAGGATTGATAATCAATTGGAAAACAAACTTCAATTCAAAAAAAAATTTGATGTTTGCTGCAATTAAATGTGTGTAAGTCCGGCTAACGCGTTTCGCTAAGACAGTAGCATACGTTTGACAAAGCTACTCTATTAGCGAAACTCTTAACAATTTAAAGTTAAACATCGGTTCAAAATACGGAAGATATTTAAACAAATCTAATTGTTTTATTCCATCGATTTATAATTTTATATAAAAACATTTGAAAAGAGATAAAAAGATGGAAAAGAAAAACAACATTTACTAATAAATCCGTGTCGCGAAAAACAAAGCAAAATGTAAACACAAACTAACATTTGACCTTACAAAAATATACAAATAACCCAGAAAATGTATATAAATTATAGAGCAACAAATATAAAACAAACAAACAAATGTGTACAACTACCGGAATTATAATATGATAAACAATTAATAGGTCGATTCTGTGTTTTTCGTAATAGCTTACGAATCTGTAACTAACGAAAGTTCTGTAAATGGGGTTTTACAGAATCTGTAACTTTGCGATTCTGTGATGTTGTCTGTAACTCACTGAATTACAGATAGACATTTGAACTACTGTACGTCAAATTTCGATACTTCTAACGTAAAACTTTAACCAAATAACCAGAGACAACCTCAAACTGTACAAAAATATTCCATTTCCAACGACAGCAGTCAATACACACGTAAATATTTACCAAATCTGTAACTATTTTAAAGATTCCTGTAAGATACAGTTGTACACAGAATAGCAATTCCCCTGTAAAGTTACAGATTATCTTACAGACGTGCACAGAATAGACCCATTGATAGATTATTCCAAGGTCCAAAATATATTTTTATCAGGTGAAGCATATTGAAATAATGCCGCATTTTTGAAATTAGGAAATTTGATAATATACAGTGCTATTCAATTAAATCTGCGTATATTTATACTGAAACAACATGTCCATAGAACACGTTCGCCGGTGTTACTGACATTACACGAAATATCCGATTTTTAGTTAGTCGTCAGTTTACGAGGCTTGCAAAATTTTGCCAATAATAGTGGTGGCAAACAGAGCAGCACCATCTATGGAATGTCTTCGCGGTTCTTATAGATTCTGCCGAGTTGTCAGGTGCAAATTAAAAAAGAAAAACGAAAATTATTTAGTATAACTCGACTTGTAAGTATATTGTATGATGATGGTAATGCAGTTAATAGATTTTAAATTTTTATGTTTATATTTCCCAATGACATGAATTGTTTAAGCTAAAATTTCCTTTTTTTATGTCTTCTTAGGCTTTGGTTTCTTTTTAGCACTGTTAATGCTCTGCACGATCTGATCTATCTGAGCATCATCATAATAATCAGTTACTGTTTTTTGACTAGAATTAGGAATTGGAATGTAATTACTTAAACCACTGACGTTAAAGTTCAACTTTTCTTTCAAGAAATTTCCGATAAATTCAATATTATAAGCACCTAAAAGTACAGTAAATATAAATACCAAATTCCAAGCTGAAGTTTGTTTAATCGGTTGATCTGATACGTTATGTTTCAAGCTAAAATCGAAATCGAAAAACCTGAAGGAAGCGTTCGCGTTAAAGTATTGAATTTGTTGTTTAGTTCCTTGTAATCCTGACTCCAGTTGAACGGAATAAGGTTTTCCATCGATCGGTATGGAAGGAAGATAAAGTAAAATTCCAGGATTTGCTAGTTTCGTAATTTTTGATACTGCCGAATCAATTTTTGCCGTGTGAATAATAGCTGGGGAACCAATTTCTCGAATTAGCTTAACACGCAGTGATTTATAGTGATCTATATTATCCGCATATACTTTAACGAGTATATCCATTTGTGAGGCAGGACGAAAAACGATTAGACGAAGATCTTTTACATCGTCCTTTACACTCTGAAAATAAAAATATTCATTAGTTCTTAAAAAACTTACTATTGAAAAGTATATATTTACCTCGAGAGGTATAAACTCGGGTGCAGATCTCTCAACTATGATATTACCATTTAAACCTTCTTTAACAATTACATTATAAGAACAGTAAGGATGTAGCCCTCTCAATCTGAATTGGCCAGTGGTTTCACAACTTGTCTCTTCAGAATAATCACTACAATTCCCGACACCTTGTGCAACTACAACCATGTCAACTTCAGGTTCTCCATTCAGTGATACAACTTGTCCAAATGCACTGTATGCTACTCTCTTGGCTCTAAAAACAGCAATAATATAAATATACAGAATTCGCCCAGTTTAATCCTATTAATTATATAATAGCAGTTGTCATATTTTTTAAACCGTAACAGCATCAATCCCAGATCTGATCTAAACTTGTGGAAATAAGGGTATACCCTCATACAGAAACAATTGTTACATTTAGTAGTAGAACATGGTAAAAATAAACAAGAAATGAAAGAACGTACGTTAGTCTCACTTTAACTGTTTCTCCTTCTAAGACTGGTATGATTTTGGAATTTGGATTGAACTGGTACTCTTTCATCATAGGTCTCAAGAAATATTCACTAGGGCTCAAAGAATTAAAGGTGATTATACCGTCGTCTCCACTTTGCAAGTTTTTGCGATAATTTTCTCCACCAGACAAAGACAATAACACCCCCTCAAAGAAAATAATTATCAGTAAATATGTGATACAAATAAGAATGAATAACTTACTGACAGAGGGTTATTATTATGTACATCCAAAACTTCAACAATAACTTCAGCTAATTTATGAGCTAGGAAATTTCCATCTTTATCGGGTCCATTTAAAACGTAAGAATCTTTGACAGCTGTGATTTTGAATTCTTTATTTGGATCTAGCGGCGGAAATTTGAATACACCATTATCGTCTGTGTCGATGACAAGTCGTTCTGAATCTGATGTACTTTCTACGGTTATCGTTACTCCGGCTAATGAAGGTATAACTCTACCTTTAAATTGTTTGCCTGTAATATTGAAAAATGAGGTAAAAGAGAAATGTTTCAATTTCCGATCAATATATTTGTCACGTTTTATGTTCAATAAATAATTAATAAAATGCTCATTATTTGTCATTTTTATTCACAATAGAGCCCTTACTGGGAGGAAGGTTATTGAGTCATCTGTCACTTGTCATTGTCATTGTCAAGTGGCAGGATTACAAGCCTCGTTACCTGGTCCGATATTTTTAGGAACATCACACAATTGACGCACTCTGCGTAGATGTAGACAGTCTGTTATAATGTGCTTCACTAATCTTTTTTCGACATACGGTATTGGTGAGTTATGCTGGTGTGCCTAATTCTAATCCTAAATCATGGCTGTACGATAAAAATAGAAGATGGGATCGAATTATTTGCAAAAACTTCCATTCATATGGGCATATGATACAGTTTTTTCTGTTGTGCAGTTTGTCATTTGATTTTATTTGATAATTAAATAAATATGTATTTTCTACATGTGAAGAATCAAAAATAACACATCAACGAAATTAATATTAATTCAACTTACCAATGACGGCAACAAATTTAACTCCTAAATGTTCACAATCTTCTCCACCCTCGACAGACAAAATAGGAGGAGTGAAAAACAATTCTTCAGATTGTGGAACGATGACTGCACTCTCACCATGTTCTAACAAAATATCCAGTTCATAAGCACCGTTGCTGTACTTTAATTTTCTTTCAGTTTTTTCGGTTCCTATTTTAACTGACACTTGTAGAAGTCCTAAATCAGAAGCGGATTGAATACCGAGTTTATTAATGTGTTTTTGAGCTGTCAAAATAACTTCGTTAATTTCTGTGTTAGTTTTGTAAGTTACTATTTGTTGCGGATAACTGTGACAGCCTTCTAGATTGAAGTTGTATTCTCCTGATTTTTGTAAGCAGAAGCTTGACCGACCCTTTGGAATATCAAAGTGTGTTAGTTGCGAGTTTCCTGGAGTTTTAAAACTCAACTGAAATATAATAAAAAACAATTAATCAACAAATTTGATAATTTTATTTAAAACATATTTATATGTATTGCATCTTTCAGTATTTTGGCCAGAAAACATTTTCTACTTTACCTGTGTGGCATGTGAAGAAAGAAAAACAACAGTATAGCCTTTTTGAATAAAATGAGGAACTTCAACTCTTTCATTGTCAACAACAACAGTTTTTTGATTAGTTTCCCAGCAGAATTTATTTGACAATATGCTAAATTCATATGTACCTGGATATACATCACTAACCGAATATTCTCCACCTAACAACAAAAAATGTATATTATTTATGAAAATTACTTTCCAGGAGTTAACACACAAAACTAATCATAGCAACAAAATTTGCCAGTGATGACAAATAAGATAAATACAATGCTTCTATTTTCTAAATTGTAAAGTATCAATTTTAAAACCGTATTTTACTTTGTTAAATATTTGACATATGCGAGCAGAATGAAAATACTGTACCTTTTACTTTAAACATTTCTTCATTATCAGTGCCAGTTTTCATAACAATAGAAAGATTTTCACATTCATTTGGTATCAAGCACTGTACTTTGCCAAAGATAGTAGATTTCAATTGGGAAAATACTATATTCGATGTTTTTTCTGCACTCACTTCTACTGTTTGAACCAAAGGATAAAATCTTAAATGAAAATAGTGAATAATTATATTATCAATCGATCATATTATTAAAAATCTTACTGAAGTCCTTTCTCCTTATTTTTGTCGCTAACAACTACTCTAACTTCATATTTACCAGGAGACAAAAATTCGCAAAATGAGCCATCATTTGGTGATGATTCTGTTTGAACAAACTTTGTACTGCCAACTTTGACAAAAGTAATTGTATGAGAATGATCACTTGTTACTGTTCCACAAATTTTATAGGCAGAGGGAAGTATATTTGGTAATTCCGGAACTGATGGATCAATAGTAACTGACACTTCATCAAAAAGCAAATTATCTAAAAACAAAATTTTTATTTAAAAATGCAAAACTTCATTTCAAACATAATTAACAAGGTTGAATAACAATGACAATACCAAAAAAAGTAAAAACTAACATTTGAGGCAATATTACATATTAAAGTATGAATATGTATAATAAGGAAGCAAAAGTGTTACATCAGGGGTAGTGTTAGAGTGAGATTTAGTTAACGCCTCGGTAGATAACAATATTATCCTGAGGTGGGTTAAGGGGTACAACAGGAGGAAAGGTAACCGCATTGCTGATTCTTTAGCCAGGAAAGCGGCTGGACTAAGAATTCTTGGACCCGGCGACACCTACGGCCTGACGAATTCGACAATTGCGGAACTAGCTAAACGTTACACCCACGCTCAATCTCTAAAGAGATGAAATCAAGGAGTACAGTTCTTGCCAGGATCACCCTGGGAAGCTGGAGTAGAAAAAGTATTTGGTGATGACACCTCCATACAATGGGGCTAGTGGACACACCTCTATGCAGGATGTGTGAACAGGAAGATGAATCTGTCAGGCATGTCTTATGCGAGTGCCCGGAGTTATCGTCAATAAGAGAGTGTGTGTTCGGTGAGTCTTGGCCTACACCTGCCGATATAAAGGAGATGTCTCTTAGTGACCTGTCCACCTTCCTGTAAAAGACTGGATGGACGATGACCTAGGAAGACAACTCCTTGGGAGCATGTACAATATGGGTCATATGTGGCCCAAGTGCTGTGGGCCTAACTCACCCTCCCTACTCTACAGATACAGAATAAGCAATTTGAATCTATACAGGCAAAATATGGACGAAATGAGTTACAAAGGACTATAAATCTTAATCATATTCCAAAAATGTTTTAAGGGTAACAGAAGAAGTGAATATAGTAAACAATACTACTAAACTTAATATGTACCTGCTACTACTTTAATCTTGTATGTTCCAACTTGAACTTTTTCTAAAGTATAGAGACCATTTAGATCAGTTTTTGTAAATTCTTGCCCATTCAATGTTATCCTTGCATTAGATAGGGCCACATCCTTGGATTTTAAAACTTTACCAGATATACTAAATCCTACAATCTAAAAATTATTTTATCAATAGAAAAATGTTGGCATTACAATTACTCCATAATTTCCTGTCAAAAGTCTAGAGTACTAGGAAGATTATGTTTTCAAGAAATATAATGTACATATTTGATTACCTCAAAGTGTTCTTCCAGATAAAAATCATTGTTGTTAACAGTAAACTGAATTGCATCTGGCATGACATAAATGTTTTGTCTCTCATAATATGTCACAGCATAATAATTGCCATTAGGTAATGTTTCAAATGTGAATTCACCATTAGCTTTGGTGTTCACATAACACAAAAAGTTGTCTTTAGTTTTAAAGCCTTGTAAAGGTTCTCTATTGCAGCTTGTAATCATTGAAGGAATTTTCTAAAAGGTAAAATGAAAATCTGTAAATACCAAAAAAAAACGCAATAGCCTCGAGAATTTTATTTTCATTCAGTAGTACAAATGTGTACCAGTAGTTTAATGGAAATTTTCTTTGAAGGTGACATCACAACTATACTTACTTATCGAATAATATTTTGTAAGATGGAAGTACTTACCTGTTTTGATAAAAGTACTACAATTGTATCTTTAACAGATCCTCCTTCACTTTTTACTAGACCCGATACATCATAACCCTGGATAACAAGACTGTTTGCTGGTAATTCTGTGTTACCTTCTGTAACTGTCACATCTACAGATTTTTTAAAAATCTTCCATCTGAAAATATACAACAATATTTAGCAACAGAATAATTATAATACAAAAGTAAAATATATTGAAAACTTGTGAAAATACAGGTGGATATTGATAAAAGGTCTTAATTATTTAAGAAAATAAGTTAAGATAGCACGTATATTAAGCTGCGGGGGCTATTTTGGAGGGCGTGTTCCAAGCCCGGATCAAAATTTGTTGCTAATTTTCCCGAGAAACGCGTGGTCCTCTACCATAATATTAACTTAGGGTAGCCAAGTGCAATATCTCGGTAACGGAGGGAGCTAGCGATACGAGCCTGGTGGCATATTTTGTTGCTTTATTGAAAAATTCCAAAAACAACCCCTACATGTCAAACTAATCCTCGCGACTACTTGCAGTATTAAGTTGCGACAGCCACTTGCGTTATCTCGAAACTAGAATTAGCTGCTCAAACGAGCTTTATGGCATATTTTGTTGCTTAAAAGTGGCTTCATCTTAATATCGCAGTAGTAAGGGTAGTTTTGACTGGCAGCGAAAGTTCCGGGATGTTCCATATATTAGACCAGCTTAAAGATGTTTTAATTGTACCACCGGAGATCAACAAATTCGCAACAAAATATGCCGCCTGGTTCGTGTCGTTAACTTGTCACGCTCCCGACATATCGTAGTTGGCTACCGTAACTTGATACTACAAGTAGTCGCGAGGGTGAGTTTGACATGTAGGGACTGTTTTTGGAATATTTTGATAAAGCCACCTTAAAGCAACAAAATATGCCACCATGCTCGAATCGCTAGCTAGCTCCCTCCGTTACCGAGATATTGCACTTGGCTACCCTAATTAATATTACGACAGGGGACCACGCGTATCTCGGGAATGGCTGGAGCAACAAAATCAATTATTAGGTAACAAATTATGAACCGGGTCCGGAACGTGCCATTCAAA
Source organism: Lochmaea capreae (assembly GCA_949126875.1). NCBI lineage: Eukaryota > Metazoa > Arthropoda > Insecta > Coleoptera > Chrysomelidae > Lochmaea > Lochmaea capreae. The sequence goes on along the minus strand of OX421402.1, from coordinate 10,068,761 downwards.
ATGGCCTCCGCAGCTTTATATATATTAAGATAACTAAATCCTGATGTAATCTGTCATTTGGTCTTTTCATGTGATAGAGAATGTAGATATTTGCTTTTTCAATTTTTAATTGCAGATGAAATGTACCTGGGATGTGAAATAGAGACTTCATAAGTTTTAGGATATACTGGTGTAAAGAAAAAATTTCCATCTTTATCACTAACTGTTGTTCTTGTTTCTCCATCAGATTCCAGTTTAATTGTTACACCTTCAGGACCTGCACTGTTAAGCTCACTACCAAAACTAGTAACCTATAAAACAGAATTTTCAGTGTCTAATAGGTTACACACATCCATCTATGATGTTTATTGAGAAATGAATTTTATGTAAATAAATTCATTATATGGAAGAAATACATTTATCACAAGAAGTTTAAACTAGAGTAACTTAAACAGTAGATAACAAATATTGTTCATAAGTAAAAAATATGAAAGAAAAAATATTCCATTATGTTTACTACAACTTCTAATCATTAATTATGAACAATCTTAATTTTAGAACATTCATGTTGAAAAAAGAAAGTTTTGAGAGTCCAGGGGTAGTAGATTTACTTGAATATGGTTATAAAATTTAGTATCTGACAGTTGTTTGTGTTTTAGACAAACTAGAACTTTTTTTATAAAACTAACATAAAAAAGATTTCCTTGGTATATAAGAAATTATTGTATTAAAAATACCTACTTTTCCAGTAATTCCAAATCCTTGAAAAACAAAATTTATATCTCTTCCTTGGGAGCACAGATCTGTATCTCCATCGATAAACAGAGCTACGTTTTTTGGTTCAAAACTCCAACCAGGTGGTGGAGAAAGCTTAAAAAATTAATTATTGTACCTACATATAAATATTAAATAAATAACAGTTTTCAAATATAAATACTGAACACAGTCAAAATTTTTAATAGAACATGTATAGGAATTACCTCTAACAGAAGTTCTCCTTTATCATATAAGGGAACAAAATAATATCCAGTATTCGGAGCTGCAGTAGTTTTGTCTTTCACGATGCCTTGTTTTGTAATTCTGAAGATTTAAAGACTAATGAAAAATAATTCAATTAATATAATAAGAATACACACAGTTTAATTTCCACTTTAGAAAAATCAATGGGAACATGGCTTTTCAAGAATCCTCCACATCCTAATACTTCAGTAGTTCTTGTAGCAGTAATAATGTTCAAGAAAACTATTAATATAACAAATAATTCAGTCATATTTTACTATAAAATAAAAATTTATTAATACCGAACCTTGGAAAACTTTTTGATTAGGCAAATACCATTACATATTACATGGCATTGACAGGACTATTGACCACGTGAGAAGAGGAATGTCAGGCGTAGTTAAGCTGGATTTTCATTTATCGTATTGTAATTCGTCAGACAAAGTTGAAATAAATTTAATTTTTTGTACGAAATCGTACGAATTGGAAACTTTGAAGAATATTCTACTGTTATATCAGAATTCGGCCATGGCTTAACTTCGTATCATCGTACTCGTACTGTCGGATAACAGTAGCATCAAAGAATACACCAGTTGTTTGGTGTATTATTTGGTAGCATGAAAATCCAGCTTTATACACAAAGCAAATGCAGCCAGCATTACCAGAGCGAAGTTTGGAGCATAGAATCAGACCATAGAATTCCTACTTGGTATACGGAACATGTTTGGAACACGCTCATCAGGCTGAGTCAAAAATATGATGATGTATACATTTGTATGTTTTTTTTCATTGTTTGTGTACAAATGTTGACGTTTGTGGTTTGATTAAGAAGTGAAATGAAAAACATTTTCCGAAATGAAATTATTATTAATATTATTTAGTTGTTTAGAGTTTATATATTTTTTAAGTGCAGACATTCCGTCACTACCACATTGTCCTGAAATAGAACTAGGGTAAGTGTCCCTTCTTTATTTTGTGGTAAGTGTAGATGCTGTTCTCAAATGTAGTTTTGATTTGGAATATTATGTTTTTAGTTTGTTGATAGTTAGTACTTTGGATGGAAAAATATCAGCATTAAATTCTAATGGATTGTTAATATGGGAGCTAGAAACAGGGCCGGGTCCTTTGCTGTTATCAAACATACATAACCTAGAAGTAAGTATATTAACCAATTTGTTATGAAATTGTTAATTGTTATAACAATTTTCCAGTTGACCAATAATGGGGAATGGATACGCATAATACCTTCCCTGACAGGCACATTATACAAATTTGATGGTTCAACAATAGACCCAATACCTATTACTGCTGAAGAACTACTTAAATCATCATTCAAGTATTCAGATGATCTTGTAATTGCAGGTAAAACAGGTTTCATACTAATTTATACTAGTGCTTCTAAACATTCTGTTGGTACCTTTTTTTCTATCAATGAGAATAGTTTACAATCTGGTAGATTGATGTAGCAATATTTATCTCAAAGTTGTTTGTTTCTTGTTACATAGAATATTTCATTTTGTACCATTCTATGATAATAAACTGTCTGTTCCTGGAGCCAATTGATATGGATGTAATCACCTTCAATGCCAAAAAATTATTCAATCAGTTAACTTTAGAATTAAAAGTGGCAAATACATTTAATAAGTTCCGGAAATTGACAAAAGCATTTCTGCGTGAAAGACTTTATTATTCAATGACAGAATTCTACAATCTACCCTAGACTTTTGAGTGATATTGGCATTCTAAAATATATAGTATGATGTACGATATTATAATATATTACATTTGTATATTAAGTTTTGTATCGTTAGTATAGTAGGTATAGTCAGTATTTTTTTTTTTTTATATTTTGTTCTGAATTTTTATCTATATATTTTATCTATTTTTAAATTATATCGCTTTGTCCATAAAATTGTAAAATGTTTCATGACAATAAAGCTTATCTCTCTCTCTCTAAAATTTTTGTTTGTTCTTTAATGCCTTTTATTGTTCTGCAGGTGGCATAGAAGTTCGAACTTATGGAGTAGGATTTCAAACTGGTACATTTTATTACGAATGTAATTCATTAAAATGTTCCAATTTAGAAGAAACAGACACAGATGATGTGCTTCTTATAGAAAGAAGTACACATACAATAAGAGCAATAGAACCAAGAACTGGCAATGAAAGGTACTTATAAATTTGGATACTTGAAGTATATATACATCTTCTTAACTATTTCTTTTAAGGTGGAACTTTAGTGTTGGTCTTCACAATATTAAACTATCTAAAATTAGTTGCATTAACCTCAATTCTGAGGTATATTACGATTGGAAAGTTTCTGCTACTGTACCAGAAGGAAAATTAGAAGTGTCTGTTACTCAAAATAGTGTAGAACATTTATGGAATTATGCATTTCCTTCCCCAATAGTGAGATTATGGAAATTTTCTGGTAAAGATGTGTCAGAAATTGATTTGTTTTCTTTGAAAAACAGTCACCAGGGTGTTGCAAACCCTTCTATTTTGCCATCCATATATTTGGGCATGCATAATAAACAAGTAAGCTGAATTAGAAATACATTTATTGGAGAGAACACTTTATTTTATTTACAGACCAAATTATATTATTCATTTTTTGTGTACCTATATTTATATAGATTTATATTTCGTTTTTAGTTATATATCCGTGAATCCCTGCTCATGGTAAATGCTATTCGCAGTCAGTCAAGCACAGGTTTTACAGTAACAGAAGGTAGTATCACCAAAATACCTTGGAAACCAATTTCAGCAACCACAGCAAGTAATGAAGAAGATTCGACTGCTATTTCTGTTTTAAATGCATCTGAATATGTGAATGGTAACTTTTTTTTTTGTAACTATTTACAAAATATCACAGACTTAGTGACCCAAAAGTTTTTACTGTTTTATGATGTTTCACCTTTTTTTGTTGGTACATTTTTTGCCAGTATAGTATTTGTAAAATGAATACTTTTTTATTTTTGGGATTCAACCTTTTGTAATTTATTTTAATTAATCTTACAATCACCTTTTTTAGGTCAAGGTTTTTACTTCTATTCAGAATCGGATTTAAAGGACAAGGAATGTACTAACAACAATTCTAAACTGACACAAAATAATACTTTGCAATCCTCAACAAAAGGGAAATTGAAGTCTTTGTATTACCTTCTGGTCTCTTGGTATTGGAGAGAACTAATTCTCATGTTGCTAACTCTTTGTATATGTTTGTTTTTATTTAGTCTGCAACTAAAAAATGACAAGAAAGTTATTATTATTGAAAAACCGATAGAACTTCCCCCTGTTACTATTGAACGAAGGTTATCAGAAAGAGAAGGAGAGTTCAGTTCACGATATGTTAATGAATATGATACCTTACGGTGCTTAGGTAAAGGAGGTTTTGGAGTTGTGTTTGAAGTTAAACATAAATTTGATGAATGTTCTTATGCCATAAAAAGGATTACTTTACCTACTAAGTAAGTATTTTTTTAATTAACATTTGAATGATCTAAAAGAAGTTCTTTAAACATTTAATTGTATTTTTTAGAGAAAAAGACCGAGATCGAGTAATGCGAGAAGTTAAGGCTTTGGCCAAATTGGAACATCAAAATATTGTGAGATATTTTTGCTCTTGGGTTGAGAGCCCTCCTATTAGTTGGAATCAAGAATATGACAAAAAATGGCTAGGGTAATTAATTTTTGTTTAAACAGGGACTAATATTCTACAACCAAGTGTGAGAGAAAAGCACTCACCTCTTAACTGGAAGCTCATCTCTGTTGTTAAAGGGTACCCTTATCTTCTCTCTTCTGCTTCCAAAAAATTTAACAAATAATTTAAAAAATTGGCTTTTAATGTGCCTAATTGTACTGGATCTCCATCCGTGTATGTACCTGGCTTATTATTCAAGGTACTTTTCAATTTTGTCCGTACAGTTTGTACCCGAAAATAAATAAATATTTAGAATTAAGTTGAGACATATAATTTCCCTAAGCACCATAAAACTGGGCTAGATTGAATAATAAATGAATATATTCCAAACAAATTTGTAGCATATTGTTATAATGTAGTGCAATATGTGCAACGTCTCCCAACCTAGTATTGTTTTCGAAAATATTAAAATTTTCTTGTGTTAACAACTTATAAAGATCATTTATTTATTTACTAAGCCAAATATTGCGAAGATAAAACAACTTCTCATCACCCCACTCTCCAGGATAGTGTACAACAGAAATAATAACCTAATGAAGGTTTTGACAAGAAAATAATTTAAAATTCGTATTTTATTGCAGAGACAAATTTAATGTAGAGCCTACTGTGTCTGCCACAACAGAATCAAAAATTAGACGTTGTAAATCAGTTTCAATAAGCATAGATGAACTCTCTACAAGCAATTTTGCAGCTGATATACGAAATGTCACCAGCACTAATGATGACGATTCTTTTATTGTATTTGAAAACGAAAACGACTGTAAAAGTAAATCTAAGTCTATAGAAGAATTGTCCAATCAAAAGGAAGTTTCAAAACATGAAATGAAAGAAATTTCTTATGCTGAACATCTTAGGAAGAAGATTGAATGGAAGGTGCCTAACAGGAAACACCATTCTTGGGATGCTTCTCACAATAACTTGATAACTTTAAATACTGAATCACCTATGTTCTTGTATATTCAGATGCAGCTATGTAAAAAAGAGAGTCTAAAGGAATGGTTAACTGCTCACCACGACAGAGATTATAACTTCGTCATTGATGTATTTTCTCAGATATTGGATGCTGTTGAATATGTTCATTTAAGAGGACTCATTCACAGAGATTTAAAGGTGCGTTGAAAGTTTTTTTTGTAGATAATTATTGGTTTTAGGTTCTCTCGAACTGAATTGGGATGCTGACTGTAAAGTGGTAGTTTCTAAAAATATTGAATAACAATGTTTTTCAACATTTTGAAGAAATTCAATTAGTATTTAATAAATGAAATATCACATCAGGTTCAAGTCTCATGATATTGAACACTAATCAGTCATCTGTTTCCAAACGTCATCAGACGTTGTCAAAAAGCTTCGTTGTTTGATTGATATTTACCATGATTTTTGAGTAATTTTTTTGAAATTCGCCTAGTTCATTGAAAATTATTTGAACTTAGAATTAATCTTTTATGACAATAATTGTTACAAAAAGCTTTACGTCTCCTTATTATTTTACCAGTGCTTGGGAACAGAATAGACGATTTGTACTTGGTAAATATACTATGGTTTACCTAGTATGGGTACTTGACGTTTTCGGTTTGCGAAACCGTACTAGAAGTATGGGATAAAAGCATACACAGCGTCGTTTAGTATCACTTCTCCTTTTTTTTTGTTGTCATCTTTATTCAATTTATCCAAATTCTGCAATTAATTTATTTCTGTGGTTTTAAGCAATTAATCCTCTGATAACCACAAAAATACTTTGAACTTGTATTTATTATATGGCGTAAAGGTTCTATTTTTTACAAAGGGAATCTAACTAAAATTTGTTTTAATTGATTTGCAACACTGCAAGCGACATTTGATAGTAGCTAATTGACTGGTAGAGTATGGTGTCATGTCCATAGTACAATTGAGGTATCCTATAACGATACTAGGAATATGGTCCTTATATCTCCGAGAATTTTAATGAGTTTACTAGCGGTTTTCAGATTTCATGGAACCTGCTTCGTATATACGGACCACTTGTTATTTGTCAATAACACCTTTACTCGGTTTCTGGTGTTTTCTGCAGATTCCAAAGACATTCAATTTTTTCCTGTGCAGATAATTTTAATTTACAATAAACCGAAATGATAAATGACAAGTAGTTACCAAACTTTCCAGAATCAAACTACGGTTGCTGTGGTGACAGATAATTCAGCTAAGTTTCAGGAAATTATCACTGATTTTTCTGGAATTTAACATGGGATCTTGGCGCGAAATTCTAAATGGAACTTGAAATACACGGTTTTTATTAGATACTAATAAATTATTCCAAACACTTGTCTCAAAATAGTCAACATCCCTATTGCTGTATTTTTTATGTCTATTAGCAAAAAAATTAATGTTGAAAACGGATATTGATAATAATACATCAATCAAAACATACCGTTTTGCAATTTGAAAGCATGTTTTACGTCCATTTAATCACTGCATCGAGAACATTTATTCAGATTAGTAAGCTTCTTATTTTTGGGAAGATGGTTTAATCCAAAGTAGTTTCTAGGTATATGGATACATCTCTAGAGTATATCCATAATTTTATATTAGTATCACTGAACAACCTTTTGCATAATCTATCTAGTGCATGTGAATATGGAGTAATCCATTTTGCCTTCAGATAAAGATTTTGCTTTTGTTTCTTTTTTGGTACGAAAACAACTTCTACTTTTCTTCTCCCAAGTTTGAGCATATACCAACCATAATAAAATGTTTTTTTAATAATGAAAATTTTTAGCCAAGCAATATATTTTTTTCCTTGGATGGACAAATAAAAGTTGGCGATTTTGGTTTGGTCAAAGACATGGAGGATGCTTTTGATTTAGAGTTGATAAAAAAAGGGACGTCCCCATCATATAAGGGCCATACAGTTGAAGTAGGTATGTATTAAATCAAAAATATTATTTCCTATAAAATGTACGTTGTGTTGATGTTTTGAAAATATACTCCGTCCAGCTGATCATTTTTTTTATAGGAACTCACTTATACATGAGTCCGGAACAGTTTAGAAGTCGCATTTATGACTATAAAGTTGATATTTATTCATTAGGACTGATATTCTTCGAACTGTTAGTACCATTTTCAACGGAAATGGAAAGAATCAAGTTGTTGAGAGACGTTAAGGAAAACATTTATCCCAAAGGGTTTGCGGATAAATTTCCAGACGAGGTAAAAAGTACTAAAATTACAGTTTAAATATTTTGGTTTTAAATTGTGTTATTTTTGTTTCAGCATATACTATTACAAAATATGTTGTGCAAAGATCCAAATAAAAGGCTTACCACCATTGGTATTAAAGTAAGGAGACCTTTTAATAGAGAAGATTCAGGATATTGTGAAGATTCCCATTATAGATTACATAGTTTCCAAAAAAGTTGATAATTTTACACAATTTTTTGTTGAACAGACTTACGTTGTATATATCATTTCAGCTGTGATGTATAAACTATTTAGTTTAAACTTAAGTAGTTGAGTATTCTATATTTACTCAATTTGTAATATAATGTATTATTTTTAGTGGCTGGTTTTACTAAATAAATAAAATATTACTCTTGGAAATGGTATTTTTATTTAAACTTCGACGACAATTAAAAAACACGTTTTTCCCAATCCCAGCCGCATTTTGTCCTAGTGGAAACGCCTTTGGTAGCGCCTGCACGAGGTTTTTGTGGCTCGTTGTGAGAAGAACTACGAGTAATCTATCGAATAAGAAACGTACATGTACATAGCAAAATGCAGCTGAAAAGAGACCGTTTTCAGCTGAGAGACAAAGAAAAATAGTATATATAATTAGAAGTACGTGATTTAAAGCATGGGAAATTTCAGAAATTAAAATTCATATGTTCAAAATTACGTTTATTTTACAAACATGTAAGACATTGTGCCTATAAATAATACGTCTCTGAAGATTAATTATAGAATTTTTACTCGATACAAAATTACATTACTGTATTTTTCGGTTCGGTAGATTTCAGATAGGGACAAGATATTCGTAACATTATATAACACAATAACAAGATCTAACATTTTCCCATTCAAGTATTTTAACAGACTAAACAACGCATTAAAAATTCAACTGGTAAATAAGTTTCGCAAAATTTTGTACTTTCCATACTGGAAAGAGAAAATACGAGTATATTGTTTCCAATAATTACAACTTGAATAAAATACCGGGTGTCCCAGAAGTTTCTGACCCATTTTAACTGCAAAAATCTCGGAACTCCGAATCGATAGGGAGGTGCGGTTTTCGAGGAACAATTTCTTTTTATATAAAGTTTTTTCAGTATAAATGTTTAATTAGTGAAATCTTATATAGGGTGTTTTTAAATGCAAATATCGTCTATTTTTTTAATGAAACACCCTACATATTTTTATTCTATCTGAAAGCTGAACTCTTCCCATTTCTGAAAATGTATAATTTGTTGAAGTTATTTGGTTTTTAATGATGATTGTTTGTTAGATAAAGATATGTCTGGCTCATACGTTTTAAATAAAAAACAATTACAAAATTTGTCTGCTAACTAATACCTACGTTTAAAAAAAATTATTCCGAATGTTTTTGAAAGAAGCACGACTTATTAGAAATATCTAAAACAATTAAACAAACTTGAAAGGTGAATCAAATTTTAATGAAAATGAACATTATAAATTATCTAATTTCATAAAAATCTTTAAGATGTTCCAAGTGTTGTCCATTTTGATCTATACATTTTTGCAACCTGAACAAAAAGTGATCTAAAGAGTTGCGTAACATTTCCGGGGTAATTTCTTGAAATGTTCGGACAATGTTGCCTCGCAGTTGTCCCAGAGTCTCTGGAATAGGATTATAACATCTATCTTTAATAAAAATTCCAAAGCTCAATTTAACATTGACACCTCTTTCTAGATACCTACATAACAGCCTATCATTAAAAATCAAATAACTTACCCATTTTTCATCTAAACTTCAATAAATTATACATTTTCAGAAAGGGGAAGAGTTCAGCTTTCAGATAGAATAAAAATATATAGGGTGTTTCATTAAAAAAATAGACGATATTTTCATTTAAAAATACCATTTTCTTAAAAACACCCTATATAAGATTTCACTAATTAAACATTTATACTGAAAAAACTTTATAAAAAAAGAAAAACCGCACCTCCCTATCGTTTCTGAGTTACGAGATTTTTACAGTTAAAATGGGTCAGAAACTTCTGGGACACCCGGTATATTATTGTATAAAAAAACTATAATAGGGATGTTGACTATATATGGGAAAGTGTTCTAAACCGAAAATTAGTACCTAATACATCCGCAAATATTTATGTTTTTTAAATATCACTAAGCGTTAAAACTCGTGTTTCAAATTTTGCGTCAAAAGTAAATTTTCAGTTCAAATAGCTTTTAAAGAAGAAATATCAGTCGAACGAAGCATTTTGAAAGCGGCTGATTACGTTTGGAGACAAATGATTATGACAGATTTTCAATTTCTCGTGATTTGAGACTGATAAGGTTTTATTCAATATTAACTAAATTCTTTATAAATGAGAGAAATTATTGTGTTTACTACTTAATATTTTTATCAAATATATACAGTCAACGTCCCAACTAATAGTAACAATCGGATACATTCTACGAGAAGTAAATATTATTAGTCGAATAGTTACAATAGAAACAACTAAACGTCAACAACTTTTAAAATCGAATTTTAAGAATCAATATTGCTAATATTAAAGACTAACATCTAAAACTATTAGGCACACAATAAGTTCGTTGCACATGGGGACAAGAAATATAGGTACTAGACAAATAATTGTGACCTTAATTTTTTTTCAATTTCCAAAAAATAGATTAGCCGTAATATTTTGTTTTCAAAATTCATAGCAATAATATCCAATTTTTGTTTTAAACTGAAGACCCTGTGTATCTGAATTTCTTATAAGGCCACAATTTAAAATCAAGTAATGTAATTTTGTCGAATTATAATTAGTAAGTATACTACTTTTTATTAAATAAAAAATTAAGTTAAAAAAACCTCATGTGATATAAATAAGTCTAAATATATAAATATACGAATATTACGGGACAAACTCGACTTTATTGTGAAAACAACGCACACCGTTTGTGACGATTCAATTTAGGTAAAATAATACCTAATTTATATAGTTTCACTAAAATGGCCTAATTGAACCATTTCACACACATATTGAGTAAATATTTGGAATTATGTCAATCTCTACTTCTCAAAATTGGCATATGTATAGAAATAAAACCGCCTTCAATCCTAAATCAGTTTTGAAATGCAATATACCACTCTGTAAAAAAAATGTGACTTCAAATTTCGCGTGTTTCACGTTTATTTAATTTATGTTATTCCACATGTACCTAACGTTGACAGTATCAGCCATTTTTATTTTGTTTTGGACAAATATGAAGATTACACGTATCTTGGTGTGATTGACGATACTCAACTTTAAAAAGTAAAAAATTGATATTGATGAAAAGAAAAAATCACGTTCATTTTTTGACTTACTGAATCAATAAAAATTATACCATGTTGGGGAGGTTGAGTGAAACGTTTTAACAATTTAAAACAACGAGTTTTCTTACTGAAAAATCTTTATATTTGAACATTTATTTGTTGGGGCCTAGTAGGTTTATTTTTATAACATTTACAATCGCATTCAGTAAAAATTTAAAAATGTTCATTCCTCTCGAAAAAAAGACTGGTGTAGTAAGACAGAATGTCGAAAAATAATAATTTCAACTGTAAATGTCACAAACCTCATCTAGTTAATAAAAATAGGCTTATTTGACTCGAGGACTGATTGAAGCAAGTACAATTACTATTATTTACACAAAATTACATCCAGAGCTAAAATTTTGGTTAAAGAGGGTTCTAGTGTGTAAAGCCACTATCTTAACTACAAATTAAAAAAGGCATTAAAAACATGACGAACGTTTGGTGGTTTTCTTCAATATACCAGATTTACAGGGAATGTTAAAAAAATAAACATTGTCGGTGGAAGTTTAATTAAAGGGTGCTAATATAAGAATTGTGTACCGATAAACAATTGCTGGAACACCACGCTTTTAGACAAAACAGTGAATTTTCCTAGTTGGGTATTAAAGAAATTACTTTTGAAAACCGAATGTCCAAATACAAAATTCTGAATGACATGTATTTCTCTAGAAATAAAATACAATCAAAAACATTAAATACTGAAAATTTAGCTTATTTCATAAAACCAGCGTTCAGAATAACAATACAAATTACAGATTAATTAGTCTTCAATTAAACTCCTCTCCTAATTTGTATAACCTAATTGAAAATAATTAAAATTGTTGGGAGAAAACAATCTCCCATCGGACTGACTATATGACTCGAAAGACACTTAAAGATCATGTGCGAACAAATAGTTGGGAGAAAACAATTTCTCATTGGACTACTATATGACTCAAGACACTTAGTGGTCAATATGTCATCGGATGGACTATTTAACGCTTTGCAGGGAATTTTGAATCGATTTTTTATGAAATAAGCTCAATACAAAATAGTTTAAACCCAATATTGATTTTTGCGCAATAGAATACTGCTGCTGGAAGGACAAGGCATTGGCTCTGGTACCTCTGGAACATCAAGTACTTCACTCCAGTTGTCAATTTGATCATCTATTCCGTAAGGATAATACATATGAGATGAATCTATCTCGATTCTACCTAAAGGAGTAACTTTGCAATGCGGCAGTGCACTTAGGGAAGGTGTAAAGTCGGACGAAAATTCAGATGTGAATTCAGTCGACAGTTCTGGTGTAAAGTCGGTAGTAAACACTGGCGTAAAATCCGATGTAAAATCAGGTGCAAAAGATGTAAATTCAGAAGCGAATTCTGGTGGATATTCATTGGGAATAGATTCTCTTAAGGATGGAGACGATGTCATAAGTCTATCAGGTGGACGGGGTAATGGTATAGGCTGAACGCAATGTTCTTCTTTATCCAAATTATTATCTACTGATCGACATTTAATCACCACAATTACAGCTATTCCCAAAAGCACTACTCCTACGGCCATACTCACTGAAATAAAATATAAAGTTGAGTTAATTAAACATAAACGTAAAAAAAACCACTTACCAATTAATAAATAATCTTTCGTTATGTTTGGGTTCGCCAAATATAGACCTCCTTCGTGACTTGCTGGGTCACTTGGACCTGGAAGTGTAGACAAAATATCTACATCCAAAGAAGACTTGATCAATATTTTCAGTTCTGCAACCGCTGGTTGAACAATATTGGCAGATAGTACAAATATCAATCTATCTTCTAAACCGTATCTCGGTACTTCAAGATCATTGACAACAAAAAATATGAGACCACTCTGAATATCTTCATGGCTAAAACTGGAAATCAACGTGTCAAGAATGTTTCTTTTTTCTCCGGAGCTCCTTATTATTTTTCTTATTTCACCGTGCGTAGGAAGAGACAGAATGGTGTATCGAGGACTACCGTTTGTTAGTTTTGCTAATGGTGAAGCGTCCAATGAATTGAGAGTCAATCGATTTGCTTCTCCTGTTTTTGCAGTGAAATTGTGAATATGCATAAACGGTTTTACTTTTATAATTATCTCTAGATTGTCCCCAAATGAATTGTTTCCAGAGAAAATTTCCCCGTATACTTGAAAACTGTCGTTGGAGATGCTCATATCAGTTTGAAGGTACATTACTTTGTTATTAATCAAATCGGCATATGAAAAGAATGTCAAATTTGCTTGATTATCTTTATACAGTAGACCGTATTTAGGGGGTCTTTTTAAGGTAAATTCGACCTTGTGTTTATCAGCATTTGTGTTTATATAAAATTGTTGCTCTGATAGTATTACGTCGTAAGATCCTTGCAGTAAATTAACAGGCATGCCGGCTTTTATGCTGATATTTATAGGAACAACAATTATATTAAACACCGTAAAATCAGGTCTAAATTTTCCATCCCATATCCTAAAATGAAACGAATCTTTCAAAATTCCTCCGTCATGTACGTAGACCAATTTGTTGTTGTCAATATCAGCTTGTGTAAAGGATGTCACAGAAATATTTTCCAGCATCAACTTTCCATGTGACGGTCCTGATATTACATCGTACTTTAGTTTTGCGGGCGGTGTATCTGCATCCTCCGTTGCTAAATCGTGTTTGGTAACAGTCCGTTTTTCACCTTGTACTACTACTAAATTGGGAGCAGGAGTTACTAGAGTAAATGGTTGGTCATTAACGGGATTCACTATGATAGGTACAGTGACATTACATAAAGTTATAGGTCCGGGTATCAAGTATAAAGAAAAATGTACATTATCTCCTAGCGTATCGGAATGATCATGTTCATAGTAGACCTGTCCAGATTCTAATTGTATCTGAGTAAATATGCTTAAATTCCTGTTTTGTTGAGAATAAACTTGGCCATGAAGAGGAGTCAGAGCGGACGCGTGAATTATAGGAGAACGAAGACCTGCATGACTTTCTAAAAATATTACTACTCCCGACAAGTTAAGTGGGACTGTTGTAGTACCACCTTCATCAACGGATAATTTAGGAATGTTTACATAAGCATCAAGTCCACCTGATGATACAGAAATATCAATTCTAAATACCTACAAAAAACACCAAAATATTGAGTTATTCCAACATCCATTTTATACAATTTCTTACCTGTTTGAGAAGTTTCGGTGCCAAATGTGTCTTAACGTTAAAAACGAAAGAATCGTTCGCATACAAATCAGAAAATGGATGAGTATGCTCGTAAAAAACTTTGCTAGTATTCAAGTCTTCCTGTGAAAAACTTGAAACAACTTTAAATATACCAACTTTTTCAGATTCCATCATCAGTCGTCCTAAGCTCGGCGGTTCTATAATATCATATTCTATTTTTCTATAGGGATCCGAAACGATCGTCAGTAAGTGATTCGATGTTAAATATTTTTTTTGCAAAGGAAATATATGAAGGGGGCTGTTTATTAGTTCCAGCTCGACTGGTTTTGTTTTAATTTGGAAAATATAGTCTTTAGTTGTATGTAGGCCATCTGTTATGTTAAATTTGAATTTTGCTCCAGTGCCATCTAAAAAATGTGTACAATTTTGATTATATAAATAATAAACAATCAATAATATAAACTTACTGTATTGCCGAAACACTATTAAGCCATTGTCAATCATGTCTTGAGAGAAAGAATTGAGCTGAGTACTGATATTCGATTTTAGAGCAACAGTACCAGACCAGCATGCTTGAACTTGATACATCAAAATTTCTTTAGGTCTATCTTCATCGGTAGCCGCTAAAAAAAGTGGTAAATTTACTAATACCCACTACAACAATCAAGTAACAGTTAACAAGGGCAAACCACAGATTGCACTATACATTACAGATTAAATATAATTTTCTTCACACTTACCCAGCATTTGGTTGTTTATGTATTCAACACCTCCTTCCCACATAGTTAACCCTGTATTATTAATTAGCTTGGGCTTTTGATCATTTATTGGAAAAATTATAATATTCAAAGTTTGAGGATAGCTCGTTTTTTTCAAATCAGTTTCTCCGACGACTATCAACTGGTCACTGCTATTTTCAGAACCATCATGTAGGTACTGAACAACGCCAGCTTGCAATTCTTTGATGGTAAAAACTTTAGACTTCAAACATCTTTTGTGAACTTGTATACAACCCCGTTTAACATTTTCTTTAATGAAATAAGAGGTAACTCTCGACTTATAATAATCAGTCAATACAAACAGGTGAGCAGAAGTCAAAACGACGACTCCACCTTCATTAACAACGAGGTCAGTAGATCCTAAAAACAGTCTTTCAGGAATTATTTCTATATCTAACTGAAAATTGTTATTCCAAACTACGCCATTTGTTACATTAAACATTATTTTATCTTTGGTTTGGTTCATTACAGACTGAATGTACAATATTTTGTTTTCATTCAGCAAATCTTGTGTGAACGACACTACGTAAACCGGTTCTTCGTTGTTTTTGACATCTGACAAGATCGTCAGATAACCGTATTCTGGCATTTGGACAATGTGGTAAGTTATTGCCGATGGAGGAACGTTCCGCTGAATAACCTACAATAATTCACCCTCATTAACAATTATAATTTGCTATAAATTGTCACTGACATGAACAATTTAAAGATACAAGAGATTGCAGTTTTAAATTTTGTATTGATACACTTACTTCTACATTTTTTTTGGTGATTAATACACTTGTAGACTCTTCGACGGATAATTTTTTCAAAGTTTTGATTTCTAACGGTTCCCAATAGTTTGATGGTAACATCCAAACGCCAAGTTGTGCAATATTAACAGCATCTTTACAAATTACTTTCATACCAATTTCATCAGCATTAACACCCAAGTGTTCGTTTAAATAACTAATATGGCCTTTGTTCAAGTCATCTTGGGTGAACATTTTTACCATCTAAAAAAGATCAAATTAGTCGAACTCAACGTTAATAACGTTAAATACACGAGTTTTGTTAAAAGGATGTCTTTTTATATAGCTTCTAGGTAATATTCCTTATAGAACATACGATCTTCTGGAAAGAACTCATAAACCACACCCACACAAATGTAATGAAAAATAAATAGTGAGAAGACCTTCACAATTTACCAAACTTGATGTGCTTTTTCCGACTCTGTTCTTCTGGCCGCTTCCATGACAATGACTCAGCTTTTATATCTGTCTAATAATGCGAAATGGCTAATAATGTCTATGCCTTTGTGGTGGGCTAGCTACAACTGTATATGCCCTACGTAGAATATCAAATATAGTTAACACAGAAGCTGCAATAACTGCTTATTATGGACTTGCTACAAAGGGTATTTGTCTTACAAAAAGCAGCTGTATGCTCCATTATACAAGCAAAATATCATGAACCTTGTAAAGAGATACTTAAACAGCTTCAAATTATGAGTTTCTTCTCCTTAATTGTAAATGAAAATTTAAATTATGTAAAAAATAATAAAAATCACTTCACAAGTCATGCAGACACATAATTATGATACTAGGGGAAAACATCAAATTGTCCCAACAAGAGTAAGAATAAACAAGTACCAGGCTCTAGGTATTCGATTCTTTAATGCACTCTCTGAAGAAATTCAAAACTTGCCTACAAAAATATTTAAAACCAAAATAAAAAGTATGTTGAAGGATATGTGTCTATACAATATTAACGACTATTTTGAAGAAGTTAAACATGTCACCCAAGTATAAATTTTGGAAAATGTGTATGTGCATTATTTGGAATGTTAAAACTTTTAACTGTGAATTGCTTGTGTTAAATGTTTTTTTTTATATATATATATATATGAATTGTAATGACGACCTTTTATAGATGGGAATAAATATTTCTATTTCTATTTCTATGTTGGGGTCGTGCGTACCAACGTAACAAAAATATCGAAAATCGAATAGTGGTCACCTTCTTATTAACAGTGTGGTATATACGTACCTTAAGCGTTTTAGATAAAACTATTTTTCCAAAAATAGGCTTGTTAATAATTTCATATAAGACATCTTTGTCATAAGCATAAAGATTAGTGGAATAGGAGAGATGCTCATTGGTTATGGCCGCTATTCTTCCTTGTTCCACAATTATTTTTTTCTTCATGCTAACGTGGATGAAGGGAGCCGAAGCTTGAATCTCTAATACCCCATTAACGTGAAACTGGCCATCTGTCACCCAAAGTCGTACTTTACCAAACTCAGGACCTTTGTGTTTAAAAATTATTCTATTATTATCTAAATCATCTTGTGTAAATTCTGTTATTTTGACGGTAGCGTTTGCTATATTATAAAAATAACCATTTGAAGAATCTCGGCAAGTATAAACAATTAAAGATGGAGGCGTATCTAAATCAGCGTCGACATACTTTAAATCCCTTCCAGTGAATAATTTTTCTCCTCCAACCACAACGTGAAAAACTTTATCGACAGTTCTTACAGGACTATTATCATTTTTCAACAAAATTTTTATTGATAAGTGTCCAACGTATTGAAATACCTCTTCACCTGGAGATAATGCCATGAATGTTAATGAATCAGTTTTAGTTTCAGAATTGTCATGTATGTAATACATCATATTATTATTTATATCTTCAGATGTGAAGTATTTTGTATAGTTTGTTTTAAAGTCTCCAACTGTTTTCTGTAAAAATCCATGTCTCGGTTTATGTGTAATGTTGAAAGTTATATTCGACAAAAATTGAGCTTGAAAAGATAAATGTGATTGATCTATTATTACTGAAGATCCTTCTTCAACTTCCAATGGTTTCATTTGGACAGTCACTTTGGTTTCATCATCTTTTGATGGAGTATACATTATTGTCAAATTTGATGTAACATTGTTGCATCCAGGCGATAAAACAACGAAAGCAAAACTATCTTCAACTTGAGAATAGGGTTTTTGATATAATTTATATCGAACGTTATGAGAAATTATATCTTCTTGGGTGAACGTATCGCAAGATTTTAATTTGTACTTAGATTCTGCCGAAAATAAATAGCCATATCGTGGTGGCTCAGCTAAAACATATTGTATTGACGTTGATGGTTTTGGTGGTTTTGTTTCAAATGACAAATCATCCATAGAAATTGTTGTTTCCCAATCTTCTTTCAAATGCATGTTTTTAAGAATTAATTTGTGTAAAGTACATCTTGCAAATATTATTCGAAATGTATAGAGCATCGTCTTGTCCATCGTGATAAACTAAAAAATTAATAATAGTAAACAAATAGTCTAATGATCAAAGAGAAAGTTAAGAGTGTCAAAGTAAATATTTCAAAAGCAAGCTAAGTAGAACTAATAAAGAAAATTATTGAACACGAAACATGGACAAATAAAAAGGGTTTCCCATTTTAAATACCTCGGTGGAATTAAAGTTCAATACCAAAAAAATTAATTATATAACATAAATAACATCAAATAAAATAATTATGGTTTAAAATACCCAAAAAAAATATATCATATATATATATTTTGATATAACAGATAATATGATAATTTTGGTTTAAAACAATTAAAAATCTGGAAATTTAAGTTCAAAATAACCAAAGAAATAAATTATACAATTTGAAATGACATAAAACGTTATATCTATGGTAAAAATACAAGGATTATAGCATAAAATACCAAAAAATGAGGATAATGTTAAGAGGTGACAACTATCTTCAGAATAACTCAACAGTACCATATAGAAATCAAACCAGTTTTGCATCAGAAACACTAGTTTTAATAGAAAAACTGACTTGGAACATATTAACAATTGAGGAAGGAAAATCTTTCGAAACACTAAAACTTATCAAGAAATAAACGATTCAGTGACATACATTTTAATATGAAATAATCGTTCAACTATTACGGACACATTAAACAAATGGAACCGACGAGGTTAACAAAGCAAATTGTGGAATTTAGGCATAACATTTTAATTGGAAAGTTGGTCAGAAGTATATCTACTCAAGTGTGGGCACTGAGGAAGGCTAACCTATCTAAAAAGCACTGATTGTACTTCGCATAGTAGGAATGGGTCCAGGTGCGAAATAATTATAATTCCTAAAGTACGAGATTCATAGAAATGATTTTTTGTTTAAATACTCACTTGAAACTCATCAAAATCTGGTTTTGCTAATGAGTGCCTGTATCGAACTCTATGCTGCTTCAAGTCGCTTCCAGTAAATGAATCAGATATTTCCCAAAAGTTCCCGGTCTTTTCTATTTCTATGACACCATAAGTGGGCTTTTTTACAATACTGAAATATGTTAAATAATCCGGTATTGCGACATTTGAAGTAAAACTCAAGTTGTATGGTGTTATAATAGCTGAACTTTGATGTAGTACAATTAAACCAGTATTTCTTTCCATTCTCCAATATTGAGGAGAAATAGCCACTCTTAATCGATATACAGGGCTTGTTTCGACACCATCAGACACTTGCATTGTTATGTAAGATGTATTTTTGTCTGAACTTTTGTCGTAATATAGTATCAATCCTCCATTTACCTCATCTTGGGTAAACGTATCGATCTTAGTACCCTGCTTATTTGCATTTTCAAAATAACCATCTTCACATTTTAATATGGAGTAAATCAGTTGTCCTGATGTATTATCAGAATCAATCACTTTGAATATCTCTGTAGATAAAAACTTTTTGGTTCCCTATAAAACGATATAAGGTTAAAATATAGTTTTGTTTATATATAAAGTAGGAAATCCATATAGTTTACTTACCTTTCTGTGTTAATATGTAATTCATGCCCAAAAAGATCTAGAACACATTCATTAAAAAACTTAAAAAAAAAAATTAATAAAACGAAAAATATTAATCAATATCTATCAAACAAATCAGCGATTTAAGTTAAATGAAAATAAACTGATTAGTTTTCAACACTTTTAAAATTATCACTGACAAAAGAAAAAATTGGGTATGCCCAAGACCTAGAATTTAATTAAATTTAATAAAAATTATAAATTACTTTCAATTTCTTTAAACGGTTTAGGCTTCATATCAATTTATTCTTGTTGTCAATTTTGTTTTTTTGTATATATGCATGAAAAAGTTGTTGGCAATTTTACATAGTTAAGTCAAATAACTATAGGGACAACAAATACTAATATATAATTTTTGCATCATCAGTCTTTGTTAAGAGCTATAGTGCACCAAAAAGAAATTTTTATCAACTCTTTAGCCAAGGTTTTACAGAAACACATCTGTTAACTACTTTTATGTCATCTGGTCTCTAAAAAGTGGAGATTTTTATTCTATTTAAAGCAACTAATTGTGTTGGTACCACCCACTTTGGTTGTGTTTGAATGTATACTGCCACAGCTCTTTTTCATATTATATTTTGAATATAAAACATGTTTGAAAATTGTCAACAAAAGCATTTCTACTGTTTCTTACTAACGTTTACGTCTAAAAAATGATAAACGCTTTGACAGAAACATATATACTACAGAATTAATACGAAGAATTAATTAACATCAGTGGATATATTCAAAAAATTAACAAAGACAAAAATTGTTATCAAGGAAAACAAAGATATTTGTAAAATGAGATTTTTGGAAAAAGAAAACGACTGGTCAATTCAGTTTTTTGAAAAAAATATATATTTCACTTTAAAATATTGTAATCAACCACCGTTGAGTGATATTAACAGATCGGGCGAAGTCCTAGAGTACACAATCGTAACCCTACACAGAGGGGCACTGTAGGGCCAGATAATTCTCCTCATACTTGTGTGACCTGTATGGAAAACCTAAGAGTTGTAGACATTGTGAAGATTACCACTCATCAGCAAGTAATGGGGAAAAGAAACAGAAACGGCTAACCATATGCTGTTGGAATACGAGGCATTAGACCACAACAGACAGGCAATATTCGGAACATGTACGGACTGGTATAAGAGACTAAAGTAACAAGGATGGATATTTTGAGACTTAACTGGGAAGACTCAAAAAGCCCAAGAGGCTTAGGTGTACCTGGCAATAGGTCCAGAGTCCAAGCAAGAAATCGATATATTTGAAAAAATTGATGACAGATCCTGTTTATTCAGGTAAAAATAATGAATGGAGATCATTTTAAGAAACACCACTAAAATTCATGCATATAAAAAGGTAGGAATTAGTGGTAATAAAACAGAAAACTCATTCAGCAAGTTTCATGCTCTATTGCTATTATTAATAAAATACAAAATAATACCTGTACTGTCCTTAAAACAGTGGCATCAGAAATATCCAGAATGGGCGGATCATTTGTAGGAGTAACAGCTACGATCAAACTAAATTTAAATCTACCCTGTAGATACTCAGGTAAGGTAAATGAATCAGAAGTTGAAAACATAACTTCCATTACAATATGATCATTGTTATCTTCGGAGCCATCGTGAATATAATGCACTCTATCTCGTGCCAGATCAAAAAACGTAAATGAATTTTTGTCATGAGACCACATCTCAAGAGTTATGCTTCCATGCTCAGGACCTTCCATAACAAAAAAAGTTATACCAGAATCAGCTATTCCATATTTGTGATAATCAAGAATCATGTGCAAGTTGTTTGTGGTTAATAATTCACTATGGCCTTCTAAAACATGCAAGGGCTCAACAGAAAGGAGTTCAAGTTCTGTTGCTAGGCTACTTCTTGAAAAAACTTTATAGCCTTCACTGTAGTTTACATGCACACAAAAGTCTTCTTTGCACTGACAATGAAATGAATCCAAACCTTGCTGAATACAAATTCCATTATTACTACAAGGGTTTTGAAGACATGGGTAGTGCCAGAGGCATCCAGGCACAATACCTTCTGTAGCTTGTGCATCTGGTATACCTTTTTTAACTTCTGAAATAGTTAGGTATCTTAAACATCCTTTGAAACTTGTGTCACATAAGTCACAGCCTTTTTGAGAAGCACGAAATCTTTTACTTATATCCAAGCCACCCAAGTATGAAGTGTCAGTCATTTGAAAAATGCTGTTATGTTCATTTTTTTCACTAAATATTTTTTCATCGATGCTTAGTTCTATAATAGTAGGTGTCATTCTAACAGAAATCTTATGCCACTCTCCATTGGCGATTTTGGCATTTTTACTAAATAATTTTGTTATTTTTTCATTTATTTTTATTACAACATCTATGGAATAATTGTTCAGTTCTATTAATAAAAAGTCTTGTTTCAGTTTATATCCAGTGTTATAAAAAAGCAGTCCATTTTTATTTATAGTTCTTATTTCAAAATTAATATTAAGTTCTTTGTAGTTAATTATCTTGTCTGAAATTACTACATATGCATCATCTTCTATAAAGCTGATAGGTTGGTCTACAGTTGCATCAAACTCAGCTGCACAGTTCCATGTTATGCACTGTACACTGGCATGTGATTGTCTGTACCTTGCTTGTTCTAATACCACAATACCATTATATTTCAACTGAAATTAAATTTTTTTTTTATTGGAAATTGTAAAAATATAAATGCCAAAAACTTGACTTTTGCAAATTATAATGATAAGTTGCCAGTTAATCTCAATATAAAAGTTTCCATTAACAATATGTCATATTATGTATTATCCAGAGCTGCATTCAGAAAGTACATAATAAATTCTATTGTTACTAGTGTATATGATGATATTTTTGTAGACCTTAAAAGTCTACAACATAGGCTAGTTAAAAGGATGTATAGACATTAAAAAATTTATAAACAAAGATGAACACTGGGCCAGACAGTTTTACAGCATTTTTACTAAAAGATTGTGCTGTTAAACTGCTATTCTTATATGGCCACTGTCTAGGGATATTTGTCTAAAAACATCAATTATTCCACCAACTACTAATATGTTTACACTAACACAGCAGATAGCGAATTTGAAAGCCTTTGACAGATCATAGTATTCTTCTTAGTAAACTAAGAGCATTTAGTTATCTGAATTGCTAATAGTTTTCTTTCAAATTTCATGCAGTTTGTTCAGCTTAATGGATTCAAGTCTGGTGAATATAATACTTTGTCAGGCATTTGGCAAGGTTCTATCTTGGGGCACCTATTGTTTAATATTTTTATAACAAATATTACGGAAGTCATCAATTTGATTGGTTTGGTGCCATTTCTATTCCATGCAAGGCACAATTCTAGGGAAAAAATCTAGTTTCTTTTGTGTTACCAATCAAATAACTGTTTCCAATCAAATTATACCTATCAGCTGATTGTGGTGACTGACATTTATGATAAATTATGGAGCCAAGTAAATATTTATGAAACCAAAAGGACAATATTTATAAAAATTTACAGATAAGAGCAATAAGACAAAATAAAACATCTGATGTGATTTTTTTGTTAATAATGAACTTCCAGTGTAAGAGGAAATACTCTCAACTTTTTAAATATAATTGGGACACCATGTATATAATTTTGGTAGATTTTGTTATTTTAAATTCGAAGAGAGTGACCAAATAAGCGAGGTAAGAGGCTGTAAATAAGTAATCTTTCAAATAAACATATTTGTTTTGAAATTTAAGCATCTTCTGAAAAGGTTCATTGTATTTAAGTTTTTCTAGAAAAATAATAGAGTCTATAATTTTAAAAAAATGCCATATAGTGATCATTGTAAGAATCACAGGTACTTAGCTTCTAGAATGTATGGTAAAGCAAAAAATTTCTTTTAAACAAAACTTGGTTTGATTTTTTGTATATTTTTGAAATCAATGTCTAACACCCATCAAGTTAATTATGCAAATATTTAACAAATCTTATTTATTGTAATTTAAATTAGTGTTACTAGAGGATATTTTACAAACTCGAAAACCATTTCAAGCAATTTTACTAGGCCTCTATCATACAGTAATTTTGACCAAAAGGATATAAGTTAACATTTTCTGAGATACAGTTGCTTATCTCGATTTGACCACCCTGTACATACTGGGTTTAGTGCAAATAACCTATAAAAACGAGAAACTAAACCACTTTACGTTTAGTGGATAATTAATGTTATTTCAGATTAAGTAAAATAAGAATTTAATCCAATTCCTTTCAAATGTTCAAAATGCTTGCTTTTCACCTTATATCAAAATATTCTTAAATTACTGTTTCCAAGACTTCTCCACTAATTCAGGTCACATTCATAGAATATTTTCTTGTCTTAATAAATTCAAGGATGTTGGTTATTTCAGATAATTAAGAAAAAAATCTAATGAACAAATTCTATGGAAAAATCTTGGTAACAGTAACTAATACCTTTTTATTATAATAACTAAATTTTCATGTTACTTACATCAGATATACAACCTCTAAATTTGTCCATGTGTCCAAAGAATATATCAGTATTGTTCCTATTTGTGTTATCTCCAATAAACAGACCATAGTGAATGTTAAGCTCAAAAAATTTACCTGGCAAATGCTTTCTGCAAAAAAATCAATAAATTTGGTAGATATAATTATGATTTAATGTAATAACATAAAACCAAACATATTAAGAAATTAGATATCAATCAATCATCTACCATGGTTCAAAATTGAGATATTTTCATAAAATGTTAGAAATGTTTACAACATAATGTAATGTAAAGAATACCTACTGGTATTTATTTAAATTTTGTTTAGATAGGTGCATAGACAAAAGATAATGGAGAAACAACGTGATTTTTCTTAAACATACTTACTGTACTTTATGAGATACTTACTGTACTTTATGAGTTTTATCAATAATTAGCGTTAAATTTGCATCTTTCCTCTCAACAGAAACATCGTGCCATTTGAGATCATTTAGTTTAAAACTTTCAGGGGATACTACTTCAGCTTCTCCAGAGCCCAAGTTAATATTAATTTTTATTTTTCCATTTTCCAACTGTACGATGCAGTAATCGGTAGCTCCAGCTACCAGAAAGATTAAAGCACTGGATAGATGGGTCTTAAATTTGAAGTGTATATCTGTGGAACTTTTTGCTTCTTTAAAAGGGAGAGCTATAAAGCTGTTACCATAAAAAGAAGCTACAAAATATATAAATAATTGGCAAATCTTATTCAAACCAACAAAGTAATACCTTGGTCGATGCACTGACATACTAAAAAACAAAAATAAAACAAACACAAGATCAAAGCTTTACGCTCCATTATTTTTAAACATTATTTGGTTTTGTATAGGTGACAATGAATCTAGGTCATCTTTCATCGACATTAATCACCATATTATTTGTATTTATTCTAAAAGTGTCTTCAAAATAAATCAGAATAATTATACAAAGAAAATACCTATTACACTAGCCCCTAAGCTGCAAGTTGACATATGACATTTTTCAAGATGTCACGTCTGACCATAGATAACCTACTGTAATACTGCGTTCGGCATTTACATCTCGGTGGCAACAGATTTTTGGTCAATGATAAAAAATTTGTCAGAGCAGGTGTCTCAAAGCTCAAACACTCAAACAGTGATATTTTTAGTAAAATATACCCTCGAAGACATAAACCAATACCACAATGAAATATTTCTAGTTTAAGCCAGGTAAATTATCCCCTGTAAAAGAAAAAGAAGATTTCATAGTCCCTGCTTCTTTCCGTGAATCACAACAACAAATGAAGGTAGAATATCCCTTCTAATACATGTTTATTTTGTCGATAAATACACTGCCCGCCAAAATTATACTGAAAATAGAATTTACAATAACTATTTTCTTGCAAAATCTTAGAATATCGTAAAAATTTTTATTTATGAATTGTTTTGGAACTTTTCTACTTTCCCCCTATACTAAAAATATCAAAAAGAATAGAAAAACATTTTTCAGAATAATCTATCCTTATATTTTTAAATAGGGCGGCCAGTGTATATTGAATTCAAATCAATGACTAACACTTGTTATGTCGAATGGAGTGACTAATGAATATATTTTAAATATCGCTTTCAGTATCGAATGAATTTTTAAATCGGACGGTCGTGTCGGGAGTGTTTATTCGTAATTTACGGGTATATAAGTGTGTTTTCGAAATTTCGGGAGTGTACCTTTGTTAGAAATTATTTTCGGTAGTGAAACTGTGTGTGTCTTCGAAATTTTCAATAGTGTACCTAAGTGTAGTTCGAATTTTTGGTCGTGATTTCCAAGGATTATTATTTTATATATAAGGTAAGTCTGTATTTTATTATTTGGTAGTTATATACTAGAACTAATAAGTACCTAGACTGTATTTATTCACTTTCCATATATTTTTTTTCAAAAGACATAGGTAAACTATATGTTGTTTTCTTTATTTTTTACCCCGATATATGAATATACAGTGTATTTAAAAAGGTTTTTATGATATTTTGGATCTTTTACAAATAATTTTCATAATTTATCAACAAATTGAGTATTTTATTGGATTTTGAAATAGTTCCACTACTACTAGCAATAAATAAATACACTATATTTAAAATATTTTGAAAATTGAGTATTTTATTGGATTTTGAAATAGTTCCACTACTACTAGCAATAAATAAATACACTATATTTAAAATATTTTGAATCTTTTACAAATAATTTTTATACAGAAAGTATAAATGATATAAAATTCATCAATATAAAACTGAGTACTTTCTTATTTATTGATTTTGAAATAGTTTAGAAAACTCTTTGATACTGTAAGTTATATACTTTCCGAATCATTTTAGTTATTGTACAGTTGGCTACTTTTATTTTATATTATCCATTCTGTATTGATATATTTCTCAAATATTTTTTTCCAAAGACATAGTATTTCTCACTACTATTAGCAATAAATGAATACACTGTATTTAAAATATTTTGTATCTTTTACGAATGATTTTTATACAAAAAGTTTAACAGATATAAAATTCATCATTTACTTTCTTATTCAATTTTGGAATAGTTTAGAAAACTCTTTGATACTATAAGTTATATACTTTCCGAATCTTTTTAATTATTGTATATAGTTGATTACTTATTTTATAAAAACCATTCTGTATTGACTTATTTGTCAAATATTTTTTTCCAAATACATAGTATTTCTCACTACTACTAGCAATAAATAAATACACTGTATTTAGAATATTTTTAATCTTTTATGAATAATTTTTATACAAAAAGTTTAACAGATATAAAATTCATCAACAAACTCAGTACTTTCTTATTTGATTTTGGAATAGTTTAGAAAACTCTTTGATACTGTAAGTTATTATATACTTTCCGAATATTTTTAGTTATTGTACAGTTGATTACTTATTTTATAAAAATCATTCTGTATTGACTTATTTGTCAAATATTTTTTTCCAAATACATATAGCATTTCTCACTACTACTAGCAATAAATAAATACACTGTATTTAAAACATTTTGAATCTTTTATGAATAATTTTTATACAAGAAGTTTAACCGATTTATAATTTATCAAAAAACTGATATGAGTACTTATTTGATTTTGCAATAGTTTAGAACAATCTTTGATAAAGTAAGTTATAAACTGCATGTAAATAATTGCCTACTGCTGATTATTAACATATAGATATACGAGTAGATATATGAACTTGGAATATTGTTACAAATTATATATTAGAATTTGAATCTGTTTATACACTTATTTTCAAAAGACAGAGTAAGCTATATATTGTTTTTCATATTTTCCCAATTATTTTCACTTCTTCATATGTCTTTTCCCAAAAGACATAGGTTAGTACCTATACCGTTTTGTGAAAATATTATTGAAAATGTAGGTCCTACCTACTTATATGTGAATATTTTATTGATATTTTACTTACCGTTTTTATAATTCCTGACTTTGAATTCATTTGTTCATGTTTTCACATTTTCATTACTACACACTTGGCCAGTATAAAACAAACTTCTGGTATGGTGCAGCCAATGGAAAAGATCCTATGAGCCGGTGGGGAATATTTACGTCGGTTGTAGACTTTTTGGACCGATTGATTATATTTTCTACTGGCTGGGGTCATCTTCCAGCCATGGGGGACAAACTTCCATCTACCCAAGGTAACTTTCAGCCTTAATTGCTCAACTTTTCAAAAGACATACCTACCTAAGTAAGCGATGTCGTTCCTCATTTTTCTAAATACTGTCCTCCCTTTCTTTTACAAGATGGTTATATTTACAAAAGACATAGGTAAGCTCTATGTCGTCCTCATTTTTCTAAATATTGTCCTCCCTTCCTATTACGAATTGCTTATTTTATCAAAGGACATAGGTAAGCTATGTCGTTCCTCATTTTTCTAAATATTGTCCTCCCTTTCTCTTTCGCATTGCTTATTTTCTCGAAAGACATAGGTGAGCTATGTCGTTCCTCATTTTCCGAAATATTGTCCTCCCTATCTCTTACGAATTGCTTATTTTCTCAAAGGACATAGGTAAGCTATGTCGTTCCTCATTTTCCTAAGTATTTTTCTCCCTTTCTTTCACAAGTTGGTTCTTTTTCCAACAGACATTAGTAAGCTTTTTATTTTACTTCAAAGATTCCGTAGGATTCCGTAGGATTTTTGTTGAATTTTTTAATTTTGTCTGATTTTCTCTTCCAGAAATTTCACCAGCCATGGATATACTCTTCAGAATTTATTTGGAATATATCGATATATTCAAACTTTCTGATAGGCCTATCTAAGAAATGATACTGAATTTCAGATAATCTTTTTTTCATTGATTTAATTTTTTGTTCCAGAATTTCTTTCAGGAAAGGATTTTTTAGGTTACAAAAGTTAATACTTGACTTTTCCAATTTGGAGCTACAGATTTGTTTCCAGTACTATTAATAAATCAAAATTTCTATTCTGATTCATAATAAGCCTTATATTATTTTATTATTATTATTATTTATTATTTTATTTATTTATTTTATTAATAACTGCATGGGTTTAATATTTGCATGCTCAAGCTTGAGTGTGGTAGGGGTTGGTGAAGTAGTGGTGATATTGGAGTGTTTGTTATATTTAAAATATCTTTATTCTGTACAATTTGTGTTTGATATTTTTTTAAAAAAATATTGTAATAAATATAGGTACCTAAATGTTAATATTTTGTTAATATTTGACATACGATTTTTTACAATTGTTGATTTTGAATTTATTTGTTCCTGATTGTATATTTTTATTACTGCACTTTGTTAGTAAAGACAAACTTCTAGCAGGGTGCAGCCGGTAGAAAACATCCTGTAAGCCGGTGGGGAATATTTTCCGTCGGTTATATATTTTTTAACCGATTGACTATATTTTCTACTGGCTGGGGTCATCTTCCAGCCATGGGGGGACAAACTTCCATCTATGCAAGGTAACTTTCAGCCTTAATTGCTTATATTTTCAAAAGCCATACCTAAGTGAAAGATGCTGTTCCTTATTTTCATCCCTTTCTTTCACAAGTTGGTTATTTTTCGAAAGACATAGGAAAGCTATGTCGTTCCTCATTTTTCTAAATATTGTCCTCCCTTTCTCTTTCGAATTGCTTATTTTTTCAAAGGACATCGAGCTGCTATGTCCTTGCTTATTTTTCTAAATATTGTCCTCCGTTTCTCTCACGAATTGCTTATTTTCACAGGGTGCAGCCGGTAGAAAACATCCTGTAAGCCGGTGGGGAATATTTTCCGTCGGTTGTATATTTTTTAAGCGTATGATCATATTTTCTACTGGCTGGGGTCATCTTCCAGCCATGGGGGGACAAACTTCCATCTACACAAGGTAATCTTCAGCCTTAATTGCTTAACTTTTCAAAAGACATAAGTACCTAAGTAAGTGATGCCATTCCTCATTTTTCTAAATACTGTCCCCCTTTCTTTCACAAGTTGGTTATTTTTTCAAAAGACATAGGTAAGCTATGTCGTTCCTCATTTTTCTAAATATTCTCCTCCATTTCTCTTAGGGATTGATTATTTTCTCAAAACTGAGTCAAAACACATAGGTAAGCTATGTTGTTACTCATTTTTTTAGATATTGTCCTCCCTTTCTTTTAAAAGTTCGTTATTTTTCAATAGACATAGGTAAGCTATGTCATTCCTTATTTTCCTAAGTATTCTCCATTTCCTTTAAAAGTTCGTTATTTTTCAATAGACATAGGTAAGCTATGTCATTCCTTATTTTCCTAAGTATTCTCCATTTCCTTTAAAAGTTGGTTATTTTTCAAAAGACATAGGTAAGCTATGTCGTTCCTCATTTTTCTAAATATTGTCCTCCCTTTCTCTTTCGAATTGCTTATTTTCTCAAAAGACATAGGTAAGCTATGTCGTTCTTCATTTTTCTAAATATTGTCCTCCCTTTCTCTTCTGAATTGCTTATTTTCTCAAAGGACATAGGTAAGCTATGTCGTTCCTCATTTTCATAAGTATTTTTCTCCCTTTCTTTCACAAGTTGGTTCTTTTTCCAACAGACATTAGTAAGCTTTTTATTTTACTTGTCAAGGACGCCACATGTAACCACTTGGTTGCTTACGATTGACTTTTTCCTTCACGGATGCACGCAGTACCACACTGTGGGAAAGTGCTCGTTCACTAGGTTGTCGGTCAGACTCGTTTGCAAAGCGGGCGGTCATCCAGATGGGGCGGGTGCGCTTAAGTGTTTTCCGTTTGTTGAATGGGTATGGGTTAACAAGTTGGGGAAATTGTTGCCCAGTATGGGCTATCAAAATATCGTAGAAGCCAAAGTTGTTACATGCAAAATGGCTACTTGGTAATTTTTGACTAACTACTAACAATTTTTTTCAGCGCTTCCTTTTCAGCACACTAACACTCTCTTACAGGCTTCAAGATTCCATCGAATTTTTGTTGAATTTTTTAATTTTGTTTGATTTTCTGTTCTAGAAATTTCACCAGCGATGGATATGCTCTTCAGAATTTATTTGGAATATATCGATATATTCAAACTTGCTGATAGGCCTATCTCAGAAATAATAAAAATTTTAGATATTTTTTTTCTTATCAATATAATTTAATTTGATTTTTTTTCAGCGCTTTCTTTTCAGCATACTAACACTCTCTTACAGACTTCATAGATTCCATCGGATTTTTGTCGAATTTTTTAATTTTGTCTGATTTTCTCTTCCAGAAATTTCACCAGCGATGGATATGCTCTTCAGAATTTATTTGGAATATATCGATATATTTAAACTTGCTGATACGCCCATCTTAGAAATGATACTAAATTTCAGATATTAATTTAATTTTTTGTTCCAGAATTTCTTTCAGGAAAGGATTTTTTAGGTTACAAATGTTAATACTTGACTTTTCCAATTTAGAGCTACAGATTTTTTTCCATGACTATTAATAAATCAAAATTTCTATTCTGATTCATTATAAGCCTGTAGTATTTGGTAAAGTATTCTTTGCATGTTTATTTTATTAATAACTGCATGGGTTTAATATTTGCATGCTCAAGCTTGAGTGTGGTAGGGGTTGGTGAAGTAGTGGTGATATTGGAGTGTTTGTAATTTTTAAAATATATTTATTTTGTATAATTTGTGTTTGATATTTTTGTTGAAAATATTGTAATAAATGTAGGTAAATGTTAATATTTTGTTAATAATTGACATACGATTTTTTATAATTGTAGATTTTGAATTTATTTGTTCCTGATTGTATATTTGTATTTCTGCACTTTGCTAGTAAAGACCAACTTCTAGCAGGGTGCAGCCGGTAGAAAACATCCTGTAAGCCGGTGGGGAATATTTTCCGTCGGTTGTATATTTTTTAACCGATTGATCATATTTTCTACTGGCTGGGGTCATCTTCCAGCCATGGGGGGACAAACTTCCATCTACACAAGGTAATCTTCAGCCTTAATTGCTTAACTTTTCAAAAGACATAAGTTCCTAAGTAAGTGATGTCATTCCTCATTTTTCTAAATATTGTCCCCCTTTCTTTCACAAGTTGGTTATTTTCTCAATAGACATAGGTAAGCTATGTCATTCCTTATTTTCCTAAGTATTCTCCATTTCCTTTAAAAGTTGGTTATTTTTCAAAAGACATAGGTAAGCTATGTCGTTCCTCATTTTTCTAAATATTGTCCTCCCTTTCTCTTTCGATTTGCTTATTTTCTCAAAATACATAGGTAAGCTATGTCGTTCTTCATTTTTCTAAATATTGTCCTCCCTTTCTCTTCTGAATTGCTTATTTTCTCAAAGGACATAGGTAAGCTATGTCGTTCCTCATTTTCATAAGTATTTTTCTCCCTTTCTTTCACAAGTTGGTTCT
Organism: Lochmaea capreae; assembly: GCA_949126875.1. Lineage (NCBI taxonomy): Eukaryota > Metazoa > Arthropoda > Insecta > Coleoptera > Chrysomelidae > Lochmaea > Lochmaea capreae. Next base: position 10,036,375 of record OX421402.1, on the reverse strand, counting down.
TTTTCCAACAGACATTAGTAAGCTTTTTATTTTACTTGTCAAGGACGCCACATGTAACCACTTGGTTGCTTACGATTGACTTTTTCCTTCACGGATGCACGCAGTATACCACACGGTGGGAAAGTGCTCGTTCACTAGGTTGTCGGTCAGACTCGTTTGCAAAGCGGGCGGTCATCCAGATGGGGCGGGTGCGCTTAAGTGTTTTCCGTTTGTTGAATGGGTATGGGTTAACAAGTTGGGGAAATTGTTGCCCAGTATGGGCTATCAAAATATCGTAGAAGCCAAAGTTGTTACATGCAAAATGGCTACTTGGTAAATTCTGACTAACTACTAACAATTTTTTTCAGCGCTTCCTTTTCAGCACACTAACACTCTCTTACAGGCTTCAAGATTCCATCGATTTTTTGTTGAATTTTTTAATTTTGTTTGATTTTCTGTTCTAGAAATTTCACCAGCGATGGATATGCTCTTCAGAATTTATTTGGAATATATCGATATATTCAAACTTGCTGATAGGCCTATCTCAGAAATAATAAAAATTTTAGATATTTTTTTTCTTATCAATATAATTTAATTTGATTTTTTTCAGCGCTTTCTTTTCAGCATACTAACACTCTCTTACAGACTTCATAGATTCCATCGGATTTTTGTCGAATTTTTTAATTTTGTCTGATTTTCTCTTCCAGAAATTTCACCAGCGATGGATATGCTCTTCAGAATTTATTTGGAATATATCGATATATTTAAACTTGCTGATACGCCCATCTTAGAAATGATACTAAATTTCAGATAATCTTTTTTTCATTAATTTAATTTTTTGTTCCAGAATTTCTTTCAGGAAAGGATTTTTTAGGTTACAAATGTTAATACTTGACTTTTCCAATTTAGAGCTACAGATTTTTTTCCAGTAGGTACTATTAATAAATCAAAATTTCTATTCTGATTCATTATAAGCCTATAGTATTTGGTAAAGTATTCTTTGCATGTTTATTTTATTAATAACTGCATGGGTTTAATATTTGCATGCTCAAGCTTGAGTGTGGTAGGGGTTGGTGAAGTAGTGGTGATATTGGAGTGTTTGTAATTTTTAAAATATATTTATTTTGTATAATTTGTGTTTGATATTTTTGTTAAAAATATTGTAATAAATGTAGGTAAATGTTAATATTTTGTTAATAATTGACATACGATTTTTTATAATTGTAGATTTTGAATTTATTTGTTCCTGATTGTATATTTGTATTTCTGCACTTTGCTAGTAAAGACCAACTTCTAGCAGGGTGCAGCCGGTAGAAAACATCCTGTAAGCCGGTGGGGAATATTTTCCGTCGGTTGTATATTTTTTAACCGATTGATCATATTTTCTACTGGCTGGGGTCATCTTCCAGCCATGGGGGGACAAACTTCCATCTACACAAGGTAATCTTCAGCCTTAATTGCTTAACTTTTCAAAAGACATAAGTTCCTAAGTAAGTGATGTCATTCCTCATTTTTCTAAATATTGTCCCCCTTTCTTTCACAAGTTGGTTATTTTCTCAAAAGACATAGGTAAGCTATGTCGTTCCTCATTTTTCTAAATATTCTCCTCCATTTCTCTTAGGGATTGATTATTTTCTCAAAACTGAGTCAAAACACATAGGTAAGCTATGTTGTTACTCGCATTTTTTTAGATATTGTCCTCCCTTTCTTTTAAAAGTTCGTTATTTTTCAATAGACATAGGTAAGCTATGTCATTCCTTATTTTCCTAAGTATTCTCCATTTCCTTTAAAAGTTGGTTATTTTTCAAAAGACATAGGTAAGCTATGTCGTTCCTCATTTTTCTAAATATTGTCCTCCCTTTCTCTTTCGAATTGCTTATTTTCTCAAAAGACATAGGTAAGCTATGTCGTTCTTCATTTTTCTAAATATTGTCCTCCCTTTCTCTTCTGAATTGCTTATTTTCTCAAAGGACATAGGTAAGCTATGTCGTTCCTCATTTTCATAAGTATTTTTCTCCCTTTCTTTCACAAGTTGGTTCTTTTTCCAACAGACATTAGTAAGCTTTTTATTTTACTTGTCAAGGACGCCACATGTAACCACTTGGTTGCTTACGATTGACTTTTTCCTTCACGGATGCACGCAGTACCACACTGTGGGAAAGTGCTCGTTCACTAGGTTGTCGGTCAGACTCGTTTGCAAAGCGGGCGGTCATCCAGATGGGGCGGGTGCGCTTAAGTGTTTTCCGTTTGTTGAATGGGTATGGGTTAACAAGTTGGGGAAATTGTTGCCCAGTATGGGCTATCAAAATATCGTAGAAGCCAAAGTTGTTACATGCAAAATGGCTACTTGGTAATTTTTGACTAACTACTAACAATTTTTTTCAGCGCTTCCTTTTCAGCACACTAACACTCTCTTACAGGCTTCAAGATTCCATCGAATTTTTGTTGAATTTTTTAATTTTGTTTGATTTTCTGTTCTAGAAATTTCACCAGCGATGGATATGCTCTTCAGAATTTATTTGGAATATATCGATATATTCAAACTTGCTGATAGGCCTATCTCAGAAATAATAAAAATTTTAGATATTTTTTTTCTTATCAATATAATTTAATTTGATTTTTTTTCAGCGCTTTCTTTTCAGCATACTAACACTCTCTTACAGACTTCATAGATTCCATCGGATTTTTGTCGAATTTTTTAATTTTGTCTGATTTTCTCTTCCAGAAATTTCACCAGCGATGGATATGCTCTTCAGAATTTATTTGGAATATATCGATATATTTAAACTTGCTGATACGCCCATCTTAGAAATGATACTAAATTTCAGATATTAATTTAATTTTTTGTTCCAGAATTTCTTTCAGGAAAGGATTTTTTAGGTTACAAATGTTAATACTTGACTTTTCCAATTTAGAGCTACAGATTTTTTTCCATGACTATTAATAAATCAAAATTTCTATTCTGATTCATTATAAGCCTGTAGTATTTGGTAAAGTATTCTTTGCATGTTTATTTTATTAATAACTGCATGGGTTTAATATTTGCATGCTCAAGCTTGAGTGTGGTAGGGGTTGGTGAAGTAGTGGTGATATTGGAGTGTTTGTAATTTTTAAAATATATTTATTTTGTATAATTTGTGTTTGATATTTTTGTTAAAAATATTGTAATAAATGTAGGTAAATGTTAATATTTTGTTAATAATTGACATACGATTTTTTATAATTGTAGATTTTGAATTTATTTGTTCCTGATTGTATATTTGTATTTCTGCACTTTGCTAGTAAAGACCAACTTCTAGCAGGGTGCAGCCGGTAGAAAACATCCTGTAAGCCGGTGGGGAATATTTTCCGTCGGTTGTATATTTTTTAACCGATTGATCATATTTTCTACTGGCTGGGGTCATCTTCCAGCCATGGGGGGACAAACTTCCATCTACACAAGGTAATCTTCAGCCTTAATTGCTTAACTTTTCAAAAGACATAAGTACCTAAGTAAGTGATGTCATTCCTCATTTTTCTAAATATTGTCCCCCTTTCTTTCACAAGTTGGTTATTTTCTCAAAAGACATAGGTAAGCTATGTCGTTCCTCATTTTTCTAAATATTCTCCTCCATTGCTCTTAGGGATTGATTATTTTCTCAAAACTGAGTCAAAACACATAGGTAAGCTATGTTGTTTCTCGCATTTTTTTAGATATTGTCCTCCCTTTCTTTTAAAAGTTCGTTATTTTTCAATAGACATAGGTAAGCTATGTCATTCCTTATTTTCCTAAGTATTCTCCATTTCCTTTAAAAGTTGGTTATTTTTCAAAAGACATAGGTAAGCTATGTCGTTCCTCATTTTTCTAAATATTGTCCTCCCTTTCTCTTTCGAATTGCTTATTTTCTCAAAAGACATAGGTAAGCTATGTCGTTCTTCATTTTTCTAAATATTGTCCTCCCTTTCTCTTCTGAATTGCTTATTTTCTCAAAGGACATAGGTAAGCTATGTCGTTCCTCATTTTCATAAGTATTTTTCTCCCTTTCTTTCACAAGTTGGTTCTTTTTCCAACAGACATTAGTAAGCTTTTTATTTTACTTGTCAAGGACGCCACATGTAACCACTTGGTTGCTTACGATTGACTTTTTCCTTCACGGATGCACGCAGTACCACACTGTGGGAAAGTGCTCGTTCACTAGGTTGTCGGTCAGACTCGTTTGCAAAGCGGGCGGTCATCCAGATGGGGCGGGTGCGCTTAAGTGTTTTCCGTTTGTTGAATGGGTATGGGTTAACAAGTTGGGGAAATTGTTGCCCAGTATGGGCTATCAAAATATCGTAGAAGCCAAAGTTGTTACATGCAAAATGGCTACTTGGTAATTTTTGACTAACTACTAACAATTTTTTTCAGCGCTTCCTTTTCAGCACACTAACACTCTCTTACAGGCTTCAAGATTCCATCGAATTTTTGTTGAATTTTTTAATTTTGTTTGATTTTCTGTTCTAGAAATTTCACCAGCGATGGATATGCTCTTCAGAATTTATTTGGAATATATCGATATATTCAAACTTGCTGATAGGCCTATCTCAGAAATAATAAAAATTTTAGATATTTTTTTTCTTATCAATATAATTTAATTTGATTTTTTTTCAGCGCTTTCTTTTCAGCATACTAACACTCTCTTACAGACTTCATAGATTCCATCGGATTTTTGTCGAATTTTTTAATTTTGTCTGATTTTCTCTTCCAGAAATTTCACCAGCGATGGATATGCTCTTCAGAATTTATTTGGAATATATCGATATATTTAAACTTGCTGATACGCCCATCTTAGAAATGATACTAAATTTCAGATATTAATTTAATTTTTTGTTCCAGAATTTCTTTCAGGAAAGGATTTTTTAGGTTACAAAAGTTAATACTTGACTTTTCCAATTTGGAGCTACAGATTTGTTTCCAGTACTATTAATAAATCAAAATTTCTATTCTGATTCATTATAAGCCTTATATTATTTGGTAAAGTATTCTTTGCATGTTTATTTTATTAATAACTGCATGGGTTTAATATGTGCATGCTCAAGCTTGAGTGTGGTAGGGGTTGGTGAAGTAGTGGTGATATTGGAGTGTTTGTAATTTTTAAAATATCTTTATTCTGTATAATTTGTGTTTGATATTTTGGTTAAAAATATTGTAATAAATATAGGTAAATGTTAATATTCGACATACGATTTTTTACAATTGTTGATTTTGAATTTATTTGTTCCTGATTGTATATTTTTATTACTGCACTTTGTTAGTAAAGACAAACTTCTAGCAGGGTGCAGCCGGTAGAAAAAATCCTGTAAGCCGGTGGGAAATATTTTCCGTCGGTTGTATACTTTTTAACCGATTGATTATATATTCTACTGGCTGGGGTCATCTTCCAGCCATGGGGGAACAGACTTCCATCTACGCAAGGTAACTTTCAGCCTTAATTGCTTATATTTCCAAAAGCCATACCTAAGTGAGAGATGCTGTTCCTCATTTTCATCCCTTTCTTTCACAAGCTGGTTATTTTTCAAAAGACATAGGTAAGCTATGGCGTTCCTCATTTTTCTAAATATTGTCCTCCCGTTCTCTTTCGAATTGCTTATTTCATTAAAGGAAATAGGTGAGCTATGTCGTTCCTCATTTTTCTAAATATTGTCCTCCCTTTCTATTTCGAATTGCTTATTTTATCATTGGGCATAGGTAAAAGCTATGTCGTTCCTCATTTTTCTAAATATTGTCCTCCGTTTCTCTTACGAATTGCTTATTTTCTCAAAAGACATATGTAAGCTATGTCGTTCCTCATTTTTCTAAATATTGTCCTTCGGTTTTCTTACGAATTGCTTATTTTCTCAAAAGACATAGGTAAGCTCTATGTCGTTCGTAACCGTGGTTAATTTCATACAGTTTTTAACGTAGCGTTAATTAACGCTAAAAACTGGTTAATAACCTAGATGGTTACTAACATTACCCATCACTGTATTTTTAGCATGCGAGATTGTATTTTTGTCAATCAAGAATTATACACGTCAAGTGAAAATTTTTAAATAACCTAAACCGATCAGAATTGTGACCGAAAGTCAGGTAAGGTAATTTAAAATATTCAATACACCCAGCTCCATTATATAACGGTATATCCATGGATGCTATATTGTCTCCATGGCTATATCCATAGTATATATCTGCGAAAATCATCTGAACCGGCACCAGCATGTCCGTTTATCACGGTCGTCGTAACAAAAAGAAAGTTGTAATTATTTAAAAATTCTAGGTTTTAAATTTCCCTCGTAACCCTTGTAACGTTTGCCAGCAAATTTTGAATAAGGAATATATATATTATGATAGACTATTATAGGTTTTATATTATCAACCTTTGTTCAAATTTTCATGGAGGGACATCGCAGTATCAAAATAAATTTAGCGGCTCTACGGAACTGCGGGCTGGAAACACAAACCAGTCTGGGTAAGTGTGGTTGGGTAGTCAAACGGTACGGCAGGCGGGTTATCTGTGGGCTAATCCATAGAAGTCATCTAAGGATCATAGATAACCTCTAAACAAACAAACTTGTTTAGTTCAGTGGCCTATAGTCACAAAAAATTGGCGGTTAACTGTGGTTTTAATTTCAGTCATAAGATTGTCAAATCAAATGGTTTTCAATATTGGGAAAAGTAGAATTCGATAGATGGCGCTCTGAAATGTCAATGTCATCTTAGCAACGAGTAAAACAAATCAGCTGCCGTATAAGCCCTTTGATATTTAAGTGGTTTTATTTTGCCGTTTTAGTTATTTTCAGTGTGTGTTTTGTAAAACTTTTGCTTTTTCTTTGATTGTGCTTTAGTAATTTGTGTTGTTAAACCAAATTTTGACTCCTAATATTTTTATTTTTGGAGTAATAGGTATGTTCAACTTTTTAAGTGTTACCGGGAATGTTAATTATGTTTATGTTTGTATATTTTATTGTGACTTACCTTTTGGATTTTTTCATTGTGAATACTGTATGTATTGAATAAATAAAAACACTTATTATTTTTGAAATTGAGTTTAATTATTTTTGTACAAACGTAATGCAAAATTTATGAACTAATGGTCATGGTCGTGGCTTGACTGAGGTAGTTTTAAGGAAGGTACTGCATTTAAAAGAAGATACTTTTTCTTACCAAGACCTGAAGAATTTGTTACTCATTTATATACTGTTCACCTTTACAAATATAAACTATACCATCCACTATTAACTTATAACTATTACACACTTGGTACTAACCCTGACTATAGTAGTCTTCCCTTTTAAAATGTAAAGAACACACGGACATACTGTCTGAAACTGGTTTCCCCATTTTTACTTCCGTTGCCCAAGCCTTTCTTTGAGATATATTTTCCATAACTCCAAACGTATTTTCAATATTTACCATTCTTCACATGGGAGGAAATTTATGGAAAGATAAATCGGGATTTTTCCCTTTACGGCTAGTGCAACCTAATCCACAACGGTTTCGATTATGCAGCGACATAATTCAAAGTATAAAACTTTAAAAAACGTACAAAATATTGCAATCAAACTTGATCTGCAACGAAAACAAAAAATAGAATAACATAACCTCTTCCATAATATCTCTGATTATTATAAGAATATTACCTCAGAAATGATGACAGTTGAGTTGAATAGGAAAACACAGTTTTAAGCTTGTCACTGACACAAAATTAAACAGATAAAGTACGAATTTACGGTAATTACGTTGACTTAAATATAATACAAAAACAATGCAAAACGAATTATTTTACTCGTTGCGACAATTACAATTTTTTCCGCCAGAGGTCTCATTGAATTCTACTCCGCCCAATAGCGGTTTGATTACTAACATAAGTGGTTAAAAAATAATAGAACACGGATTTCTTATTTGATAAATTGGGAAGTTGTTGTGTTATTATTGCAAGTACTTACCAATTTAATTTTATGGTAATATGGCTAAACGACAAAGTACTCTTTTAAACTATTTTTCATCACCAAAGCAACAAAGTCTACAACAAAATACAAAGAAAGAAGGTACGTATTATAATATAACTTGTTAATACAAAGTTAATAACTGAGTGGTGATGAATATGTAGAAATTGTGGTCACTCTTTAATTTATAGTTTTCAAGTTAAATACTTTTTGGTTTTGTCACAGCTTTAAACATTTTAATATTTTCCACTTGCAAATCGGTTTTTAGTAATAATTATATTGTACTAGACCTCAAAAGTATTGTAATGCACTTTGAAATCTTTGAAGTCAAAATTAAAGTAGTCTATGTAATTCTCATTTTAATAACAGTAACTACAAATAGTAGGGTAACATTAAAATGAACATGACCAGTTTTATTCCCTGTAGTTGTCCCTTTATATGGAACATTGTAATGTGTGTATCCTAGTATGGATACTTCAGGTATTAGGATTGTAGAAGGGCCTCTGAATAGGTGGTGCTGCTGGTCACTTGGTGGGTCATCTTACAGGAATAAAACAACTACCTGTATCACTGGGACATGTTCTATTTATTACTTAATATACATTAACTACTAACACTAAATGAATACTCTTAGATTACTACTTAGAATGAATCGCATGATATGAACTGAATTGTAATGACCTCCTAAAATACTATCGTTACATATTTACATATCAAGAGTCAAGTTCATCGTAAGTAAATATACATGATACTAGTTAATATTTATTTGCTTTGACATTGACTCGTACATGCAACCTTTATATTTATTATTTATAAAACAATTCGTGGTTTATTGGAATTAGCTGAAGGGAATTTATTCGATAATAATTTAAATAATTAATAACTTAATATTTAGGCCAAAAGGCATCACAACATCACAATATTAGGTACTGGCACAAATATCTAACATTTCTTGAGTTAATTTTTGTTCAAAAAAATTGAGGATATACTTTTATTCTATAATTTCATCCATGCCTATTTTTTATTTTATATATTTCTAGATAATCTTAAAACTGAAGATGATGATGAAGTTGTAAAGTTTTCTAAAAAACGAAGTAGGCAAAGAATAGAAGATTCGTCAGATACTGATACTGAAACAGCACCAGCTTTCAAGAAAGCTCATCTGACAGATAATGAATCTGAAACTGAGAATTTAACTCCAAATAAACATGGTCAAAACAGGACTAAGATAAATTATTTGCAGAGTGAAAAAGTGGACTCTGAATTTGAAAATGGAAATTCAAAAAAATCTATCAAAAATTTTTCATTTAAAAAAGTAAATCAAAATGTTTCCAATGAAACAGAGGTATGTGTACCCTCTATAACAACCGAGATTAAAGATATTCACTCAAGCTGGTTGCATACAACACTAGATTTTCTAAAACCAGATAAAATTATGGATATTAACAGAAGGAAACCTAATCATTCAGATTATGATCCAAAAACTTTGCTTGTCCCTGAAAGTTATTTAAATAGTGTAACTCCTGCTATGAGACAGTGGTGGAATTTAAAAAGTCAACACCTGGACTCAATTCTTTTTTTCAAAGTTGGAAAGTTTTATGAACTTTACCACATGGATGCTGTTATTGGAGTTACTCAACTTGGATTGTCCTATATGAAGGTATTAGTCTTATTAATTGATTGATTCAAGTGTAGAAAAACTTTTCAAATCCTGCATCATTAAATTATTTTCATTTTTCAGGGTGAATTTGCCCATTCTGGATTCCCAGAAAGTGCTTATGGAAAAATGGCAAATCTTCTTGTTGATAAAGGATATAAAGTTGCAAGAGTTGAACAAACTGAGACCCCTGAAATGTTGGCTGAACGATGCAAGAATACTAAATATTTAACCAAGTTTGACAAAGTTACCAAAAGAGAAATTTGCCAAATAACATCAAAAGCTTCATGTATATATACTCCACAGATGCCAGATTGGTCAAATGAATTGCCTCATTATCTGTTTGCTCTGTGCATGAAGGTAAGTAATAATGTACCATGAAATTAGTTTTGAAAAATAATTAATTTTTATATTTCAGGAATGCTCCCCTGGTAGAATACGTATTGGAGTGTGTTTCATAGAAACTTCAATAAGTGTGTTTCATTTGTCAGAATTTGAAGATGATAAACTCTTTTCAAGGTTATTGGCTTTATTTGCAGAATATCCTCCTACTTTAGTAAGTATTTCTGTATAGGAAAAATTGTTTGATCATTTTTAAACGATAGGATTAAAAAAAATTATTTCTGTTATGCTTCGGTAAAAAGGTAGAACATTTAAATTGGATACTTTTTTTAGATCTTAACTGAAAAGGGAGGTCTTAACAAACAACTGAGCAACTTGCTTAATTCACATTTCAAAGATATTAGAAAAGAATCTTTAATTTCAACCAGTCAATTTCTTACATCATCAGATACCTTGGAAAGACTATCATCTGAGTGTTATTTCAGAAATAAAGAAGGAGAATTTCATTGGCCAATTTTTTTCAAAACTATTGCTGATGATTGTAAGTCATTTATGTACCATCTCTAAGCTTTCATAATCAACTCCCATGAATTATATTTGTTATTTAAGGTGTGGTGAAACCTCACTGTGATCTAACAACCAGGTCCCTTGGTGCTTGTATGTGGTATCTAAAAAATTCGAAATTAGACATCCAAACATTTTCATTAAATAAATTTGAATGGTATGATCCATTAGAATTTGCCATCAATGAAAAAAAACAACAAGATTATTTGGTCCTGGATGCTGTTACAATTTATAATTTGGAATTACTTGGGTCATCTGGATCTCTAAAACAAGTGCTGGATCATTGTGAAACAGCTTTTGGAAAAAGGTATGTATTTATTTTGTAGTGAACATTCACTGAGAACTAATAGATCTATTATGCTCCTTTCTTCTACTCACTTGCTGAGGAAAATCTTGGACACTAGTAATTTATTTAGTTCTGTTCTTTGAATAAATTTTAGGATATTTATAGGCTTCAGCTTACGCATGTCTTCCTCTTCTATCTATTAGTCTCCTAGGTGCTGTATCCTGGGATTCTCTAGTACCATGAATGCTGCAATTATGTGAATAGAGGTTTTTTCATTCTACATAATCTACAATCCTCCTCCACTAGTTTGTGCTTTTAAGGTGTCCATTCAGGCGCCAGTCTCCCTCTAGGACACCTGTAAAAACTCAGTGTAATTCTATTCTGGCCTATGCATTCTTTTGATCTCACCTGGACCTAGTTTCTCAGGAGCTTCTTTTATTCTCTTAACCATACTAGATCTTTCCAATGGCTCGTTCTTCTCGTTTTTTCGGTTTTACCTATTTTTTCCAGTATTATATTGTTATTATATTATACTGATACCACAAAAAGGCTCTAGTCCCCAAAAATAATGTTTCAACTCCTCTCTTTGCTAGTCCACGTGCTATTTCCTTTCCTTCCATTCCAGTGTGCCGTGGAACCCTCAGTAGAGTGACGTCAACCAAAACTGCTGTATGTGGTTGTACATCTCGGTAGATTTAAACTAAACATCAGACTGGAACTACGTGCCAAAACAGGAACACAGCAAAAACTCTCTGGAGTCGCTGACTAATGAAATATTAAACCTCAGCAGGGAGCAGATAAGGAAAGTGATGGGAGTACTTACTGGCCACTGTCCCCTAAGTAACCCCATGCATACAATTGGCATATATAGGGAGGAACCTATCTGTCAGTTGTGTTTGGAGGAGGAGGAAACAGCTTCACAGATTATTTTCGAATGTGAAGCACTGTCTCTTTGGAGATATAGACTTCTACAACTAGAGTAACCAAGGGAGGATTACTCCAACAAGAATCTAGCGAAAATACTGTTGAACCTGATGTTTGCTACTGATCTCTTCACATAAACAGTACAACCGAGAGCACAAAAAGCTTAGAAGGCTGAGGGGAAGAGGTCTCGAACCCTCTGAATGGTGGTGCTAAATTAATCAATCAATCAGGGTGACGATGCTACTCTTGCCTAGTTTAACAGGTTTTTCTAGATTGGAAAATTAAACTATATATGTTTATCTTTTAGACTCTAATTTTGTGTTGAACATAACGTTATAGTTACTGTTTATTTAATATGCTATGGAATTTTTAGATTACTGGTTAGGTGGATTTGCAGACCATTGTGTGATTCCTTGAAGATTAAAGAAAGACAAAATGCAATTAAATATTTAGTTGATAACATTTCCTTGCTGAAAAATACTCGAATGGTACTTAAAGAAATACCTGATTTGGAACGATTACTAATGAAGTAAGTAAAGTTCACTCTATTAATTATGTTTGTTTTGTAAACTACATTATGATTATAGATTACACACTTATGGTAACAAGTTTTTATCAACAAATCACCCAGATAGTAGAGCAGTACTATATGAGAATAAAACTTACTCAACCAATAAAATAAAGGACTTTATAAAAACTTTGAAAGCGTTTGAAAAAGCTTGCGAAGTTATACAATTATTTAAAGGTAATTTTACATTCAATTTTAGGATAAAGGAGATTTTTAATTCATTATGGTCAGAGCTGGGATCGTTACTAAAAAAAGTGATGCATTACTTTTTTATATAATCTTTACCTTTTACTTTCCGAAACTAATGCATTACTGCTATAGTAATTCTTCATTTGTAGTATCGCTTTTGTTTTTCAGTCTTGTGTTACTTTTTTGGCAATAAATTATTTGATAGAACAAGAAAGGGAAAATGAAAGTTATATTGTTATTAATTTGTTCACACATTTGCCGTAGCTGAACGGTATTCCTATCTCTACGGCCATAATCGTGTCTTTCCGTTCGCGTTCGATGTATCTTGACGTACCTATCTTGAGCACAGTGATCAAAATGTGAACAGATCAAAAGAGCTGAAGTAGAAATTTTAGAAATGTTTTTTGTGCTTCTATAATGGCTCAACAAATTCTTATGAAAATGTATGACTGAATATCTTTTTACGACTTGAAGAAAGAATGTACACTTATTATATCAGCAAGTTAGCTTAAATTTTAATGACTTATTTTCGTTTTTGCGATTAAATGTACTATACACATTTTTGTTACACCCTGTAAAATCAGGGAATGGGGTAGCACAAACCTAAAAGCAAAATTATCTAGTAACACGTTACTGTAACGAAGTAATGGTTTAAAGTTTCGTTGTAAAAGTAACGCTGAAATTACTAGTTCTGATTGTAATCAAGAATTTCAGAAATTTAATGTGTTTTAGGTTGTGAAGATCGTCTTTTAAGAAAATTAACTCAGTTAGAGCCGAATGGAGTATACCCTGACATAACTGAAACTATAATTCATTTTACAGTGAGTTCAATTAATTTTAAAAAACTTCTACATTTGAGGTTATCATAAAACAAGATTGAAGAAAAGTAATTTATTGTAGCTTAGTTGGAGTTTATTTCAGGGTTCTTGGCGTTTTAGCGATACCTTGCATTTCGACTCGACTGCTTCTTTTATAGCTCGCGCACATCACTTACCAAGCATGCATATATTAATTGTAAATTTTAAAATTGTAGAATGCTTTCGATCAACAAGAAGCCGAGAAAGAGGGGAAAATAATTCCCAAAAAAGGAATAATTGAAGAATATGACGAGATACAGATCAAGATAGAAAATATACATAAAAAATTAAATGATTACTTGAATGAACAATCTAAATTTTTTGGTTGTAAAGTCTCATATGTGGGAACAGATAAGAAGCGATATCAAATAGAAGTTCCTGAAGTCAAAAGTAATAAAGCAACTGACGAATATCGACTAGAAGGTGCTAGGAAAGGATCTAAAACTGCAAAGAGATTTACTACTGAAACAACAAGGGTAACTTTTACTTTGAAATCAGCTAATCTCCTGTTGTGGCGATGAACATTATTTTTGATTACTTCATATTTTAGGAATTGTTAGCCCAAATGATGGATGCGGAGTCAGCTAAGGAAAAATTAATTCTCGATCTAAGCAGACAAATTTTTGAAAAATTTAGTGATAAGTAATTACTCCACATGAAATTTTGACTGATTTTCTACTCCATCTGTATATAATTTTCCTAATACAATTATTTTTAGGCGAGATGAATTCGATAGAGTGATTCAATGCTTGACAATATTAGATGTTTTGTGTTCTTTAGCAGAATATGCCAGAAGATATTCATACGAGATTTGCTTACCACATATATTACCTTTTGCTGAACAGGTAGAAAATCTTTCATTTAAAAAAATTGCACTTCTCTATTGAATATTTTTTAGCCCAAATTAATAATTGAACAAGGTAGACATCCATGTGCCCAAAATATTGAAAATTACATTCCAAATGATACGATAATGGGTGTAGATGAATCACCTAATTTGTTAATAATAACTGGTCCTAATATGGGTGGCAAATCAACACTGATGAGGCAGGTTGCTGTTATTTCAATTATGGCACAAATGGTAAATATTAGTTCACTTTAACTACAAAGAACTTGCACGACAGTGAAGTTGGTTAATGTATGAGTTCTATACAAGGCAAATGTAGCCAACCTAAAGCATTGCATGTAAAGCTAGGGCACATAAAGAAGTTGGTTTTGCATCTCAGTTATAAACATAATATATAGTTAACATCTAATTATTATTATTCAGCATTGTTTGTTTGGTTTTGTTTTTGTTTCTCAAATATTACTGTTTTTTATTCTTCTACCATTGTTATACCTGAATGATATGTATTTTTGTTGACAGCTGAATTAGGATTTTTTGTCCACTAAGATGTATAATGCCCCAAACTGAAAAGACCTCCATACTTTTCGGATCATGTGTGGTTAAGTCTCTCAAAATATGTAAAGGAAAATTGGAAGAAAAAAACTACTTCTTTATGCGTCCTACTTGTATCTGTCTGATTCGTTCGGTTACTTCTTTTGCTGTGCATACAGATCTGGTCATTTTTTACCTACTATAGGGGAACGGTATTCCCACTTATTATTTTGGCACAACGATGGCCATGCATTTCAAGTTTTATGGTCTGTAAAAAAGTAATCAGATCTAAATAACTCGTTGATAAAACTCCATTTGCAACTTTACTATAGTTATGTGTCAAATGTTTTAGGGAAGTTTTGTACCAGCTTCGAAATGTGAACTTAACCTTATAGATAGAATTTTTACTCGACTTGGCGCTAAAGATGATGTTTCAAACTCTCAATCTACGTTTTATGTAGAACTTTCAGAAGCATCTAGTATATTAGAATATGCTAGCCGACATTCTTTAGTGATCATTGATGAACTAGGTCGAGGCACTTCAACACACGATGGAAATGCTATAGCAACGAGCTATGTCAATAAATTGATCAAACTTGAATGTCGAACTGCTTTTTCAACTCACTATCATTCCCTCGTTGATAATTTTCTTGGAAGAACGGATGTGCAACTAGGACATATGGTAAGTAAGAATAATTGGTAAAGTTTGTCCAAAATAACTTGCAGAAGCGACGAACACGTGTTTGTTGACATTATTTTTACCGGTCGCTGTGAATCGAGACCGATTGAGAAATGGCTAATTTTTTTAGGCCTGCATGATTGAAAATGAAGAAGATCCAACTATTGAGAATGTAACATTCCTTTACAAGTTGGCATCTGGTAGGTGTCCTAAGTCATATGGTTTCAATGCTGCGAGACTTGCTGGACTTGATCGCCAACTTATCATTAATGGTATTGAAGTAGCCAAAACTTTTGAAGAACAGAGTCACCTGCGAAATGTTATACAAACTGTAATGACTTCTAAACATTTGTCAGAAATTCGACAAGTTTTAAATTCTCTGGTTATTACAAACAATTAATTTTCAACATTTTAGATGCTTTCAGTTTGTTACCAAATTTAGTTAGTTGTTAACATAATTATATCGTTTGTCGTTGCATAATAAAAGTTATTTCAAAATTTAGTTGAGGATTGGGAGTATAAAATCAAACAGCCTTGTCATTGTGTCAATATACACGACATCAATTTGAGCTTGTACATATTTTTTTTCAATTACTTTTGCATGTTTTGTTTTTTGGTCAAAACATTTACTATTTTAAAACTTCACAGCTGTCCATTCTATGCGCTCTAATTTACCAGCGTAAGATTTTAAAGCTTCGAAATTTGGAGGGCAGACTCTGATTCAACTACAAGCGTTAAAGAAGGTGCGAGTCTGCCAGTACACTCTGAGCAAAATGTAAGTTAAAGCACGGATTGATATACAGCAAATCAGTCAGCTGTAATATTTTATTTATTGTCGAAATTACCTTTTACTAAACTTTGAATTATTATACAATATAATGTAGAAGGCAGCATGTACTATTCAGTAGACCACATCGATAGAGATATCGGACGTCGCCCATAAGCTAAGATAAGGAATAGACGAGTAGGCGATAGCATTTGCAATTTCAGCAATAAATTGAAATATATATTCTGCTAGTTTGTAAGCGTCGCTAGTTCGCTGCAGTTAGTACGGAGGCTAAAGTTACTATTTTATTATTACTATTAAATTATTTTCGGTATATTGATATTAAGTACTAGTGATGTGCCGGATCGTTAGAAATATATATCCGCGGATACGGATATTTGGTGGCAAGATCCGCGGATACGGATCTTAATCTTACTCAATCGGTGTTGGTGCGCGAGACTTTGAAACGATAGTTGACGCTTTGCGTAACAAGCAGGACATATCTTCTATAAGTTCCTTGTGGCATTACTTGTTTTTTGTTTATATATAACTACGTTCGGGATTTGTATCGCAGGGGCGACGGATTTTTGGTCACGTGATCACAAATTAATATGAGCAAATTGCTAAACGAACATCTCTACCAACTATAGGTATATACTAACTTCTAAAGACATGGAGAATGGACAAATAAATATTGAATGTTGGTATTAAAAACAAGAGGTTATCAAGAAAAACACTACGATATGTATCTATCTAATCTACACAGATAATTCTTTCTCGACGGTCACTAGCCATTTTTCTTGGAACTTGACCACACAAACCGGTTAGTTAACCAGTCAATATTCCACGACTTTTACTACAAACCAAGACGTAACAGTTAACCAGCTCACTGAGATAGTTTGACAAGAGGTTAGGTGTTTGTTTATTTTAGGGTTTCCACAAACCATTACGTCATAAAAGTTGACCGTGATGTCATGGTATTGTTAACCTGGTTTGCGTTCAAATAAAAATGGTTATGATATTCCGAGCAAACAGGTCTGTCATATTTTATTCCATAGAGCTTACACAAAGTTGAGACCACTAAACTCTACACTACATAGTATAGAGCCTTAAGTATGTTCTGTGGTATACAGTACAGAGACAGTAGGTTTGTTCGTAGAGCTCTCACAAACGGTTGGAATCTGGACGACTCATGCGCAGAGCTTCTCTGTAAACAGTTTTTAATCACTGCGCGTGAGTCGTCCAGTTCCAAACCGTTTGTGATCGCTCTATACGAACAAACCTAGTACGTTAGTTGCCCCGATTTGTCAAGATGCTGCGTGCCGCCATTTGCTAGAAAAGTAGCTTGTGTGAGGGTCATCGTTGGACGCTGTCGTTTCAACTTTCAACCTGTGCTTTCAACACCCATACATTTACATAACCTTTAACTTTAACATAGAACAGCTCTAGGCATGCTCGGCATGTTAATTATTAAGCGCTATTTTCAAATACCACTTGTTGTTAGGCTCCGTAAATTACGCTTGGCGGTAACGTTAAGAATCGACTCGCGCTATTTGGGTTACCGATATCTCTCTACTAACTGAAATGAGCTCAGACATATAATCTTTGACTCAGACCATTGTTGTCTCTGGCTCAGATCAAAGTCAAAAATAGCGTACCCATGATTCAAACCCCCTACTCTTGTTGTGCTCTTTTTTCGGAATCTGCTCGAACAAATCAGTTGCTCTGTTCACCTAAATGCTTTTGCGTATTCTTTTTAAGCGCTCGCTTTGAATAGAGCTGAACAGAATAATGTGAAAAGAACACAAGAATTAATTTGAAATGGAGTGGCATGGCGTCTTCACATAGAAAAAATCCACTCATCTTTTGTTTTTGTGCATATGTATTTATATTAAATATCTGTGTCTGAAAGTTTTGGTAACATTATCAATATTATCGTTCCGGAATTCACTTGATCCAAAAACGGTATGTTGAAAAAGACATTAATATATTAATTTCATTGCTTTTTATACTTCTATAAAAACTACAATATATAATATTACTAAAGCAGTTAATAATCATTCACACCCTTCAATCATTTTGTGAAATGACTGATAGTACCGGAGGAAGAAATAATGTAAAATTATTAGCTGTAAAAAAGCCAATTGGCTATTTCTCCTTGGAACATAATTTCTTTGTTTTAATTGTAAATATTTTTTTTCTATTTTAGATATATGATTGTCTGCAAGTTGTGATTGAAATTTTGTGAATTTAACTGTCATAACAAATCAATAGTTCCACTTACTTATTACGTGAAATATTTCCACAATTCAAAAATAAAATCAATAATTGTATAACCTAGTATAATTTCATTTGGACACTCTGTATTACCAATAAGGAGTTATGCAACTAAACAGGCAATAATGCATGCTTAGTTGCATACCTATTGAGAGAGGTATCTTTCTTCTTCTTTCGTTTTTAGGGCCTCCGCAGTTACGACATATCGCCAAAGGTAACTTTCTGATAATTGACAGCATCGAACAATATTTGAAATGAGTGACCTTTCTATTTTATCGTAGTATTCTGTGTTGTACATTTCCGGAAATTGTCATTTGTTGTGTTCTTTTTACGGAATTTGCTCAAACAAATCAGTTGCTCTGTTCACTTGAACTCTATTGAAAATCAAGCATCCTTTATCTATGCTTATTCTTCTTAAGCCCTCGTTTTGAATAGAACTGAACAGAATGATGTAAAAAGAAAAAGAACACAACAATTACAAATTTTAATTGAATTGGCATGGCATCTTCACACAGAAGAAAGCTACTTATCTACCATTTTTGTGCATATGTATTGATATTAAATAACTTCTCCGTGTTTGGTAACATCAATATTATAATTCCGGAATTACACTTGATCCAAATGCGGTATGTTGAAATAAACGTTAATATATTAATTTGGTAGCTTTTTATTCTTCTATAAAAACTGCAATTTATAATATTACAAAATCAGTTGATAATCATTCACACCTTTCAATCATTTTGTGAAAATTGGCTTAGAACAAAATTTCTTTGTGTTATTTGTAAATGCTTTTTTCTATTTTAGATATATTATTGTCTGCAAGATGTTGATGCAGTTGCTTCAATAACTAGAGAACCATTTTTATCGCACCAGTAGGGTATTGTAGAGTAGATGTGCTTTTTTTGATTAAATATAAATCGAAAAGAAGATCATCTTCCTTTCCTCTCTAACACTTTCTTCAACAAACGGTACTAATATTGTTACTGCTGAGCGTTCACTGAATTTCTGACGAAAAATTAGTTAACACGTTCTTTGTTAGATGGCGCCACTTCTGTGTGAATCCCAGAAAAAAGCGCCACCTATCGAAAAACACGTGAACAATTTTTTTTAGTTCACAGGTTTTTTCACAGATGGCGCCACTTCTATGTGAATCCAAGAAAAAACAGCGCCGTCTATGAAAAAACTCATGAACTAGCCAGCGCCCCCTAGCGGAATTCCTTCGAACTAATGAAATTTCTAGTGAACCGATCAGCGCACCCTGGCGGAATTCCCTCGAACTAAAGAAATTTTTAGTGAATCATACAGTGCTCCCTGGTGGAATTCCCTCAAACTATTGAAATTCTTAGTTGATCAAACTTGCACCCACTGGCGGAGTTTCACCGAACTAATGAAATTCTTGGTGAATTTTGTGTCCCCTAGCGGAATGTTGTAAAAGGTAAGAAGAATAGGTAAATTTGGAAGAACAAACGCATCAGAAACTATACTTTTATTCATAATAGCAACAAATTATGAGCCGGGTCCGGAACGTGCCCTCCAAAATGGCCCCCGTAACTTAATATACGTATCTAATTGTGAGTTTCACATACAGAACAATTTTTGTCTTTCTCATTCAAGTATTGCTGTCCATATAATCCTTGTCGTATTTGTGTGAATCATATGACCCATAAAACTTTTTCGCAATCTGTATACACCATAATTTCATGATTATGGTTTCATTTTGCTCTTTTTGAATTGCGATTACTACAATAAATATTGCAAAACAATGTAAAATCAATAAAATACAATTATTAAAGTCTTTTTTTGTCATCTCCATTTCTTCAATCAAATGGTACATTGTTATTTCTACTTCCGGGTTAGAATATAAATAATAATAATGTACACTTACAGTTGAATCTTATTAAAACACACAGTTCCTCCATTGCATTGTCCTAATATTATCATATTCCAACAAAATAAACTTAGATTGACATGCTGTTGTTGTTTTCCCTTCACTTTCCTGAAAAACACACAAATTTTAAAATGACTATTACTAAGTGTTCCATTCATTTGAAATAAGTACTAGAACTTATCAATAATAAATAAAACTTACTGAGCTCACCAAATCAATTAGTGAGTTTCCCCCATCAGCAAAACAACTCCTGTTTGATAAAACCAAAATTTCAAATGTTTTACATACAAAGAACATCACTAGTATTGACAATGTTTGTAGCAGTATTATACAGTTAGAAAAAACCAACATAATCGGCGATTTCCAGTTTTCACCGTCAATTATGCTCTTTTCCAAACCCTATTTACCTCATTGTGCATACAATCTACAGAAAAATGCAAATTAACATAATCAAACTTTCAATCACTAATGGTCATAGCTAATTATGTTATTTTCCATTTTTGGGTAATTTAGAGACGGATCAAGTTGAAAATATTGCCATGTACACATAATAGAAGTGATACTCTTTGAGGGAGCCAATCAAGAGAATACCAAACTCAGAGAAAAATCATTCTATATCATATAACCAAAAATAAAACACAAATGTTCCATTCTAGATTTAATGGAAACATATTTGGCAAAAATTCAAGTGACAAAGTTATATTCTAATATGAAATATATTTTTCAATAAACAACCTCTATTTGCTCAAGTTAGATTAGGATAATATTATAATACACACAATAATTGTGTATGGGTACTTACATTCTAGCATTTTTTAACATGCAGTAACTCCATATGACAATAATAAACTTTGAAAGATGTGTTGTTGATTTCTTTTCCTGAAAACAAAAAAATATTGAAATGGTATCAACTAGCAGTGTGGTATGTTATTATTTTGAAGTACTTGAATTTACAAATAAAACACTTACCAATGACTACTAGAACTGAATCAGATAATAGTTAAGACTGGAGCAGCTGCTATTATTGTTTTTATTGTACATCTGTTGTCCTACAACACCCTACTAGTACAATAAAAGGGGTACCTACTCTATTTATTGAAGCACCGCTGTATCGACTGAAAACTATCTATCCATCATAATCACGTGGTTCTTAATACTTATTTGATTTTGATTTAGTACTTTATTCTATTGTTTTAATTGCTTAGGTATTTTAAAAGCTATAAACGACTGTTTATGTCATTATCATAAACTTTATGATAATAAAAACAAAACGCTATTGTCAACTGTCGGTTGGTTGACTTAAATGTCTTCTTCTTCGTTACAATGAGATCGCGTCTCTCCTGAGACATCCACCCAAGTTTTTCTTAATAGAAGGTGTAGAAATACCTCACAGCACTCTGGATTCATGTCCATCCATGAGTAGGTCATAGTCATTTCATTTTGATTTAGGGCTTTTTTAAAAGCTATATATGACTGTTTATAAAAAGGATCATTAAATCAGTACAAAATAACCAAATTACAAATCTAATAGATAACCAAACACTCAGGGGTATTGTCAACTGTTAGTTGGTGGACATGCCCTATGGTGTTACACGTGACTACTTTCGAGTAGGTTATTCTGTAGTCTTATGTTATGTATGGTCTTATGTCTTATTTTAGTTACATATCTATGCCACGGAACACATAACAATTTATTCCGTGTCTATGTTTAGTTACCTATCATCATCAGCTGTAAAAGCCCATGGAATTTGGTCAAAACAGGTTATCTATGGTCAAAACATTAGAGATAAGTTTTAATAGTTTTGTTGTTAGTATTTTACTGAATATAGTTTAAACTTTTAGTAGTTTTTGCATAACAGGCACATATTAAAAAACATACTATAATGTATAAAGCATAGAAGAAATATTTGCATAAACAGCGCAATGCCTAAGAAAACTATGATTGCCAAGATCTGCCCAACCTGCAAACAACAAGTAATGTTTTTTTTTAGTAAAGACTAGCATTAAATTTCTCCTTATTTTAAGGTTCCAGTTGCATGTAAATCATGTCCCTGTGGACATTTCTTTTATAATGCAAAACGCATTGCTAGAGAGTTTGCAATAGAGGCTGATTACAGAAGACGTACTGCTCGTGTTCGAAGAGAAAAACCTAATTATTATGATGCACTTGAATATGACAGGCATATCAAAAAGGTAAGATTTATGTTAAGCCAAATAAAACATTTATTTTCAGGTAAATGCAAACAACACTAACTTGTCTAATAAGTTTATGATAAACAAATGGAAAGCCTTGAAAAATTCTTTAATTTCTTATTGTTCTTTGTAGTCACCTGTTATTGTTATTATTTAAATACCATTTTTTTAGATAAAAAAAAGAATTAGTGAATGTGATAATGAAGAGGAAGAAGATAATAAAAAGGAAAATGGGAAATCTAAGAAAAAAAAGGTCAAGAAAGATGAAGAGGAGGATGATGAAGTACTAACCAAACTAACTCCAGAACTTCAACAACATTGTCAGCTAATTTTAGATCAAATAAATATGAAGTTGAAAATGGTAACTTGGAAACCTACATAGATTATTTTTGGGAACTGACAAGTTAATATACTCTCACTGAATCCCATACTTGTTTTTATCCACTCAAAATAAGAGTTATTTTAACCTCTTTCTTCTGAATTTAATTTTAATTAAGAAGGTATACTTCAACTACATATCTCACTTGAAAAAATAAAAGGGTTGATAAATATATAATTATACTTGGAGTTTGGAGGAGTGACTTTATTGGAAAAAGTATAAAATTGTTTTTTTTTTCTAGCAATAGGTTTTTTACAGCAAATAATTTACAAAAGTTAATAATCATCATATTGCTGAGAATCAATTATTCATGCATAGTTATTTTGTTATCTGTTTAATATTCCCGGTGACAAAAATGATTCATATATAAATATTTTATCAACATGTTTTCTTTATCATAGTATAAAAATTTTTATTTTTATTGCAATAATTGTTATTTGTACATAATGATAAATTGGAATTTTACTAATAAATAAATGTATTTGATTTGTTTTTAATGGAAATTAAACCATAATTTTTTTTAAATATTTTCATTTTCTACATTTTGAAAGCGTTTTGGTTGCCATTAGATCCGTTCTTTTTAACTAAGATCTCAGTTAATCTCAGCTCACATCGGTCATGTGCGTGTTCTTTTTGATTTTTTCTCACTGTGAAGTGAACTAACAGATTTTTCCTCGCCCTTTACAGATGCTGCATGTGCTATACCGGAGTATCAGTTAGACTTGAGTTGGAGATAAAGTGGAGGGGATGAAAAAATATTTTATTTGTGATTTGTTTGGGCTTTAAACAGCATAGGTACATAATAATTAATCTATAGTTTTGAGCCAATGTTATCTAAATGATATGAAGAGAATATCTTCATTAGATGCTAATACAAAATATATCTTGAATTTTGATGAGCCGGCAGATCGCATATGTTTCAATTGAGTGTGTCGTTCTTTTTGGTGCTTATACTGACATCACTTTATCTCAGATCACATTAACTGAAATGAGCTGAAGACTCAGTAAAAAATAACGAAATTATCACTAAGAATGATTATTTTGTTTAATTTTTCCCAGACAAAAATTCGGCAACTAGGTAAGGTCTATTCACAGTTCTCGATACGATTTCGGATTATAAATGCCAGCCTTGTGTATATTATCTCTGCCAGCTGGAACAAACCTCCGTCCAATCGACAACCATTCGTCAGACGAATAAATTACGATAGGCAGTGGCGTCCGTTCAAGTCGTTTATTAATCATTATACTAACAAAATAAGATTTCTTTTGCTACCGTATCGAGATTCATTTGCAAAAGGTATGCGTTATACTATTCATACCATATTGTTTTTCCAATATTTTCGATAGCAAACGAATGTAGCTGCATTGCGATGAACTATAAATATGAATGCAGGTATGCAACCAAAATTTAATATATTTGTATAACAAATTGCATGGCCACAAGATCGTATTATTCGCGCCATCTCTTCGTCTGGAAGAAACTAATAACATGGTTTAACCTTGGCTATATAAGTGTACACCGTACTGAATTTTCACCATAGAGATTGTTTATGTTGCAACCTGTAATGCAGCTTCGACCACAGATAACCTACCACGCCTTTATTATGCATATGACATATCTGTGATGCCACAAAATAGTGAAATTTCTCGTCCATTCAAAGGAACACAAGATGGAAATCTTTTTGTGGTTTTGTACTGTTTAAAACCACAGAAATAAATATTAATTGCAGCGTTTAGAAAAATTTAATAAAGATGACAAAAAACCAAAGGAGAAGAAGTGATACTAAACGAAGTGGAAGTGCATTCGATTTCGGCGCTGTGTATACGATTTCGTAAATCGAAAACGTCAAATACCCATACGTGTTCCGTAGTATATGCATAACTCTATGTAGTATACCAAGAAAAATTCGTCTATTTGTGATTAACCAAACGAACCACTTTCTACGCAAAATATTTGACGTATTTAAAAATGCCCAGACTGACAGTTCGATTCTAAAAAGAGATATATACATTTCGACAAACATTAAAACGAGAGAAGCAATAAAAGTGTACCAACAGTTGGTAAAATTGTTTGCTTGATTATTTTTCTATCCACCATTATATGGCTTGGTTGAATTAAATTAAAAGTGAATAGTTTTGTGAAATGAAAACCCCATAGTACATTTGTAAATTATGGTTGTAATAACAATTAAAAGTTTATAATACAAAACCTATGGCCTCTTATAATATATTAGTGATAATTATATTTATATGTGAAATGCCTGCGATGAAAAGAAATATTTGAAGTTTAACCAGTCAGAAAAAAGCCGGGATTTTGATTCACAACAAGGTTCAAGAAGCTCATTTATATGTTTTTATAATTTTATCATTAACAGTATCGATAAAAATGAAAATATCATCTTATGGTCTTAATTGCAATATACTGTTGATAATATGCTATCAGAAGGTGTAACTTTGACTAGAAATTGAAATATTTAGCGATTAAAAAGTGTAATATATAACCTGCAGTATGGAGGAGTACAATAGTGAAGCATTAAAAACTGTTGAAGACATAGCCAATAATATTTCAATAAATATTCCAGATATTCATAAAAACAATGAAGGTATGAATGAATTTGAATCAAAAATTGTAAGCACATATAGTTCAAATCAATTGGATGTAGATGTAAATAGTGAACATGAAACTACAATTATAAATGATGTGGAAACTGAACTACAATCTAACATACCACATAAAAATTTAAATCAGAACGCTTGTGAATCATCCAATACACAAAATGAAGAATTGGGCATTGATTCTACAAGTATAGAATCTGAATTGGAAAAAATGCATGGTACTGCTAATGATAGTATTGAGAATATGAAGAATAAAGAAACTGATAATGAAACTGAAAATGCAGAAAATAGAATGGACTGGAGTGATAATGTTGCTGAAAATTCAAGTACTCCTGAAAGTAGTGCATGTAAGAATATTACTAGTAACAATGACCTGATAACCAAAGACACTGTAAGTGAGACTATTGAAAATACATATGCAGGTACAGACAACTTATTAAATACAGACAATGGTTTAGAAGAAAGCACTGAACCTATGGAAAGTTCAGATATTCCAGAATTAAACCTTGGAAAACAATGTGAAGAAAATTCTAATCCTACACAAGATTTGCATGAACCAGAAACCAATACACTTGATTCTGAAGATTTATTTTCAAAAGATAAAGACGATACAGAAGAACAAAGTTCAGGTTTAGCAATGTTGGAAGATCTATCAGAAATTCCCAGTGAAAGTTTTCCAGACCTTGAACCTGATGCAGAAAAATCAACAACTGATAGTGCAGTTGGTTCAAATACGTCTAGTACCACTAATACTGACATTGGAGATGTTGAGAAACTGGATATTCAATCAGAAAATATTTCCACTCAGGTACTTCTATTTATTATATAATAAAATATAAGTATATTTGAAAAAGAGAAAGAAAAAACAAAAAAAAATTGTTAGTATTTCAAATTCATTATTGTTCACTTTCATTTTCCTTCAATGACTTGTATTTACCACTTCTCAAACTGCCATTAGGATATTTTCATTTCAACTGTTGTGTGTGATCTCGTTCTATGCATAGTGTATTCAGTATTCATTTATTATGCTTCTGTTCGGAAAATGTTTAGGACAGAGTTATCAAACTATCCTTTACTGGCTTTACTTTTGTGGTTTGATATAGAAGTTTGTTTGATGGATTGTGGAGAGGGTTTGATGGAGGTCTCATTTGTGTGATGACTATTATGGTCGTTGTCTCTGCTGTTTGTAGTATTTTCCATATGGATCATCTTGTCTATTATATGGCCATACTCAAGTATTGGTCTACAGATCGTTTTGTATATGTGTGCTGCAGTTTTCTTGCTTATGCCCTTGTGTTTGTATGTTTTGCTTGAAAAGTATGTTCCTATGCTACTACATTTTTTCTTTGCTATCTCTGCATTTTTATTAGAGTAAGTTTATTGCAGATAGTCATACCAAGGTAATTTACAGTTAATGTACATGGTATTATGTTAATATAACTACCTAGGTGGTGTTTTATGTGTTGGTGTATGATTAAAGATTATTAATTGAGATTTTAAAGGATTAGGCTTCATTCTCCACCTGTTGAACCATTTCCCTGTCTGTTCATTAGTGTTTGCAGTTCATGCACTGTTTTCTTGATGCTGTTATGAATGATTAAAGCAGAGTCATCTGCATGTATTTCTGCAAATTTATGTGATCTGGTGCTAACCCAAAGTTATAGATATCATAAAAGTACAGATTGTAGAGCAAATGGATAATCGGGGAGAATTGTTTGCGAAAAACTGTTATTCACTTTTATTTGTATTACTCTATCCCTGAGATAATTTTTTTATTATTAATAGCAGTACTTGAATAAATTCTATGAAAACTAATAAAAAATATTATTTATTGGTATCACCAAATGGCAGTTGACAGATTCAGTCTACTGAAAAGAAAAAAACATTCAAAAGCAAGAGGAAACAAAATTGTAATTTTATTTTAAGTTCAATATTGATCACTTTTGTTTTCCATCTTGTGTTTACTACTTCCCAAAATGTCTTCTGAGGATATTTTTGTTTTGAATGTTGTGAGTGATCTAATTCTATGTTTAGTACCTATATACATTAATTCTGTATCATACATCTGTGTGAAAAATGTTTTATTTATTTATTCATGATTTAACAAGGTGAAAATACCCTATTACAAAAGTGTTGGAGTGGTAAATATGTACAATCAGATTATAGTCATCAATAACAGAATTTTAACATATTTAAAAAGAATATATAAAAATTAGAAAGCACTGAAAATATTATTTTCTGTCCTTTACAGTGCAACAAAAAATGTTTATCTGTTGAGTTACATTTTTATGCCATAAGTCCACGTGACGTCATGCCCTGAGGAATCTGATGATAAACAAGCATTTTTTGCACCACAAGTGGTTCTTAATAAATATTTGATTTTGATATAGTGCTTTTTTCAATGTTGTTTTAATTGCTTAGGTATTTTAAAAGCTATATATACTTATTATTATAAAAAGGATCATTAAATCAATACAAAACGAGCAAATTACAAATCTAAAATGTTACCAAATAAATGTTTTTCCTCGTGGTTTCCTATAGAGGAGTATTTTTCATAACCCTAAAGACAAAATTTTACATATATTATATATTTGCAATTCTGTGATGTGCATAGTTGTTGTATGGCCCACATAGCCTGCATTGCTTAGAGCCTTTTATCTGTGTTTTGTATCAATATGAACAAGATACTTTTATCAAATGTAACTCCCAAGTGAACAAAGGTATCTGCTTATTGCAGTACCTCATTGTTAATCCTATAATCATACAATAGATAATTCAATTTCAAGTTTTAAGACATTACTTTGCACTTCGAGACATTAAGACTAAGGTGATTTTGCTGACACCAGTTAAGTGCTCACAGTCTGAGACATTACAATTCAATTTTAATTCATCTGCATAAAGTAAAAAATGTTAACCTTAACAATGTAATTTTGATCAAAATATTTATTAATAACAGCCCCAGATTTTAGCCTTCTGAGATCCCAGATATAGCTGAAAAATCAATTGACCTATAACCAGTGACTTGAACATCCTGTTCTGTATTTGTTAAGTAAGAACTCACTCAAGCAAAGAACATGATATTCAGATATCTAAGAATTGCTTTAACAGTATACCATGATCTAATCTGTTGAAGCTTTTGAAAAATCAGCATAAACTACATCTGTCTGAGACCACCTATCAATACTTTCAGCAATAAATTGGGTCAAAAACCTTGCAGAAATTACAAATTATTGAGATCGGCCTATCATGTTTTGGACAGAGTTGTTAATCCATCCTTTAGGAGCCGTACTTTTTTGGTTTTGTGTAGAAGTTTGTTTCATGAATTCTGGAATGGGTTTGATGTCTAATTTTTTTGTTGCCTCTACTGCCTGTAATGGTTTCCAAACAAGTCTTGTGGTCTGGTGTATTATATGCCAATACTCGAGTGTTGGTCTACAGATTCCTGTTCCTCAATATGTTAGGATATTTTTTTGTTTACTTCTATGATACATTTATTTAGATTAAATCTGTTTTTTAAATTAATGGTAACTGCTATAGCTGAATGATCTCATCCCAGGTCCTGGTGAGTAATAACTTGTTCTATGTTGTATTCTAGTTTTTCTGTAAATAGCATCAATTTTGTAGTGGTATCATTATTGTTTCAAATGTGAAATGTGGGAGGGGATTGTGCTTTTTTAAATGGGTTGTTATCTATGAAATCCTTCAAATGTTTTTGTTTTTTACCTTGAAATTATTACACAATATTGTACTTGCTCTGCTCTATTCTATTGATTAGGTAATCATAGATCAGTATGTGTAGCTGGTTTCCTAAAAAAGGAATGGTAAAATGTGTTGCTTCGCATAACAGGCTAATTTAGGAGGATTTTTTCTTCTCATGTTCAGCCTACTACATTATCTTAAATTTTCAATTTACTTGAGTATAAAACTCGATCCCCTGGTATATTTGTATATATTTTTTCTCCTATCTTCGCCTATAAAATAGATATTGAGATGCGGTTTTCATCATTTTTTTTAAATTACCTCTTTCAAGTAAATGATAAGAAATAAGACATAATTTATGAACCATTTTATAATACATTGTATTGTAATTTTAGGTTATTATGAAACTATTTTGATTTTATTTTCCATTAAGTACAAATTCAACCATAAATTTGCCTTTTAATGTTCTTTTTTTTTAAATTTAATTATTATAAAATCTAAGTATAAATATTGACTACATCGTAATTGGGAATTATACATAATATTTTCCAGGCACAACAAAATGAAAAACCATTGGAGGAAACCAGCACTGACATTCAACCAACAGATTCTGAAGAGAAAAGCATTCAAGATGTAAATGTAAATGAAGAAGAAAAAGAAGACACAACACAAGAAATACAAACTGAAACGGAAAAGTCTAATGAAAATGCAGAACAACTTGAGCAAGTTTCTATCACAGAAACTAACATAACTGACGAAACAGATACTTTGGATATTTCAAAATCCAGCAGCAATAAAACCTGTGAAAACTCTGAAGTTATTACAGTAAATAATGAAAATGAGACTGATGATTCATCTATTACTAGCAAAAGTTTTGACAATGATCTGATGGATAGTAATGAAAATAGGGAAGGTGCAGATGCTGAATTATGTATTATACCTGATACAGAAAGAATAATATCACAGGTATTGTTAATACTTTTATTTTTATTAAATGTATTAAAATTCAGATACATTCATTGGTTACTTTTTAAAGTCTGCCAAATCAAATACAATTGTTTTTCTATATACTCAAAGTAATGCTTTTAATTGCTATTACTGTTATCAGTTACAAAACAAAATGTGATTTGATATTTTATTTAATATTTTTATTGTTTTGAGTTAAAGTGTAGATAAAACTTACTCTAAATAGAGAGTACTATGTATTTCGAGTAGGTTAGGTTTGAGGGTGTGGGTCTATTAGGCCCTCCACTTTTACTTGCAAGCGTCTATTGTTACTCACCAATTCAAATTTCACCAAACAAATTCAGCTTCTTGATAAAGCCAATTAGTTTATTTGGTGAATGACATTTCAGGTCTGAGAGCAAGAGAGGGATGATCTGTCAAACATCAGAAATCTGATTCAGACCATGGCAGGTCAGGCACAAAGTGTATGTTTCATCATATTCCTGACAAAGATAGCACTATATGATGATTCAGACAACAGTGGCCTGTTGGACAACATAGCCTGCACTTGGATGAGCCAATTGTGGTAAATTTAGCCAGAAGTCTAAACTCTCCTGGCAGTCCAGATATTTAATTTTAATTTGACAAAACTTGATGAAATGCTAATGGCTATGCAAAGGAGTCAACCTTTTTGTAGGCATCCATACATGAATAGCCAGGAATCCAGAACATAGACAATTTGTTACATGATTAGAGCTAAGTACTTTTAAAGCCTCTTGGCCATGTGAGAAAATATTTATTGTTTTATGTAAGATTGGTTTGCTCCAGCCTCTCCAATGTCGTAAATATCCCCCTAAAATACAGTTGAATAGGATCCTAGGCATGTTGATACACTTGTCCTAGGACTGTGACTGTATACACCTGCGCCTGTATCTGCTCTTAGTACCTTAGCACCGATCTTGGTGTGTGTCTGAAATAATTCCTACGGAGTTTTCAATATCCGTCTTTCTCTGCTACTCAGACGCGTAGTTTACGAATACGAAGCACGCTTGTTATGAGTATATTCATCATACAATTCATGAAAACACTTACGTCTCGTGATTTTACAGCTATTAAATGATACGTTTGTCTGTGATAACTTGGCGAACTAGAAAAGGAAGAGCATTCGAATCGACTTATTGCAATGACTATTACCAGATAACTTTGTTTGGACCGTTCGTTGCATAGCTTTTGACCACCATGAAATCCTAATTTTTAATTGATAATTATTTATAGGCTGAAAAAGAAGCAGCTTCATCTATTCGACCTCTACGTGATATCCGAGAAGCTAGTGTTTCATTACAATCCAATAATCTGGATAACTCTTCAGATCAAAGCTGCATACCTATAGTTGTTTTTAAATATGATAAAGATGATTTGCAAATTTGTAATGAGTGTAAACTGGTAGGTTGATTTTTATGATTACTTGTATGACCATTCTAATGCAATGTTTTTTAGAAAAGGAAAGTAAAATATTACTATTCTATGAAAGATGAAGAAACAAAATATTTGTGTGATGATAATTGTTTGATTAATTTCAAAAGTAGTCAAGATGATAATGTCGCTCTAAATTGGGAAGATGGTAGTTTGAGGGTTAAAGATTTTAGTGGAGTTTCTAAAGACCCTCCATCTCTATCGTTTATCAGAAGATGTGCAGCTTGTAATAAAGAAACAAATGATATTGATCAAAATTTGACATGGGAAATTATGGATTTCTGTAATGAATTTTGTTTAACAAAATATCAAAAAGACACTGGTTCACATTGTTCAAGTTGTAAAGGAGAAGTGAAATCTAATTCACTTGGAAAATATTGCGTAAGATTTGGCAATGACATAAGACAGTTCTGTACTAGTGTATGCCTAGAAAAATATAAGAAAGGATTAAAAGTTTGCTCCTACTGTCAGCAAGATATGTCTGGAACTGGTACAGGATTTTTAGCACCAGTAGGTGATAAAGGCCAATTTAAAGATTTTTGTTCTCAAGTATGTATGGAAAAATATGATGTTATGACCAATGATAAACCTCCAAAAGTAGTCCCAGGTACAATCTGTTCCGTTTGTAAAACGGAAAAACCAATCTCCATAGAATTTGAGTTAGATGGGATTCCAAATTACTTTTGTGGTGAACCTTGTTTTGTTGCTTTCCGATTTGTTAATAATATATCGCCAGGAAAGTGTGCTATGTGTCGTAGACATTTTCCAAAATCAACTTTAGAAAAATACACAATGTACTATGACAACGTCCAACATAGTTTTTGTTCCACTAGTTGTGAAAACATTTACATTATAGCACATCGAAAAATTGTACCTTGCAGTTGGTGCAAAGTGAAGAAATACAATTTTGACATGATTAGGAGATACTCGAAAACAGGACCCATGATAAATATGTGCAGTGTAAATTGTCTTAGTTTACATAGATTATCTATAGATGCCACTAATTCAAGACAAGGTTGTTGCAATTTTTGTCAAAAATCTACACATCCTATGTACCATTTATCAATGTCAGATTCTTCAGTAAGAAATTTTTGTTCTTACAATTGTGTTATCAACTTTCAAAACCAGTACTCTAAACAACTGATAGCTGTCAACAGTAGAGAGCAATATCCTGTTCCTACAGGCGTTCCTAGAAAAAATACAAAGTATAGTGGACCTGATTCAGGTATGTCATTATTCATTTTATAACAATAACAATAAATTATTCGTGAGTAATAAAAATAGATTTATTTTTTTATGATATAAAATTTTTTCCAGCTGTGTCAGGAGATGTTACGTCTATACCGATGATTGCAAGTGTCCAAAGTCTAGCAAACACGAATGGCAGTTTAGTAAGTACTCCCACTGCTCCTCCCAGTCTCACTCCCATCAATACTCGATCTACACGCTCCAAAAGTTCGTCCGTGGGACCTCCAGTTATAAACTCTACTCCGCAAGTGATTAACTCATTCTCCGAAATACCATTCCAAGTCCAAATTAAACAACATTTTATAGTTCGACCAGCACCGCTGCCCGAGCAAAGAAATGTTGGTACAATGTGTTATACTCGTAAATTGAATAAAGGCATTACTGTTAAACCTACATTTGTGGATCAAGAAGTTCAGACTGACGAAAGGGAAGCAAAGAAGATTCTTATACCTGTACCAGTTCCTATTTATGTACCTACCCCTATGCACATGTATAGCACCCCAACACCTGTTCCTGTGCCTATTCCAATACCAATACCTATACCTATATTCATTCCTACTACCAGGAACTCTGCTGCGGGAATCATGAAAGAAATTAAGGTAAAAGTTTGTTTTATTTTATTGAAATAGTGAAATCAACTGAAATTTTTTTATAGAAAATTCAAGTAAAGATACCCACTGATCCCTATGAAGCTGAACTTCTTATGATGGCAGAAATGGTTGCTGAAGAAAAGAAAGATGATATAACCGATTCTGAAAGCGACGTCGATGATACTGGTGGCCCAGATGACAGCTATAGTCCCGAACCAGTAGATGCTAGCAATACTTTTGGAGACGATATGTTGCAAATGGCGCTAAAAATGGCGACAGAGCTAGATGAACCCGCTGTAGATCTAGAAGGAGCACTGACGGCAAATACTATTACAGGTTTCTGAATATTTTTATGTCCCATATAGTACAAAGTATGAATTATTGAATTTAACTTGGAGACGGGCGTCCTAGTAATGGCAAGATTGAATAATTATTTTGTTTTTGTGGTTAATATTGATACAAGTCTGATAATTTTCCATAACTAGGTCGCCCTGTAAAATTAGCCTTTAAAACCCTAATCTACTTTTCTGTAGCACCTCAAGGTGGTGAACAGCATCACACTCAAGATGAGAATGTAGATGATCCTCAACCGATGCATCATCATATGATGGATAGAAGTCCATCTGCAAGAGGTAGGAAGAGAGGTATGCGACAGTCCAGAGGTGGAGCTAAACGTGGAAGAAGAATGTCCCATCATCAAGTCGACATGCCTATGATGCAGCATCATCAAGTTCAACAACCTCCTCCGCCGCCAGAGCCTGCCGAGAAGCCTGATGCAAACATGTGTCTTAAAGTAAGAGATTGTGATCATTGAAGATATTTGAATTTTTAATATATTCTCAATTTTTCAGTATACATTTGGTGTTAACGCATGGAAACAATGGGTGACCACTAAAAACACTGAACTAGAAAAAACGCGCGTCGTAAAATTATTCAAGACGGAAATTCTCCAACTGACTGCCGACGAACTCAACTTTTCACTTTGTCTCTTTGTTAAAGAAGTTAGGAAGCCAAACGGAGCAGAATACGCTCCAGATACCATTTACTATTTGTGTCTCGGTATTCAGCAGTATCTTTTCGAGAATGGTCGCATCGATAATATATTTTGTGATCCTTACTATGAGAAATTCACAGATTGTTTGGACGAAGTAGCGAAGAAGTTCTCAGTACTGTACAACGACTCGCATTACATCGTCACCAGAGTGGAGGAAGAACATCTTTGGGAGAGTAAACAGTTAGGAGCACATTCACCTCATGTCTTACTCAGTACATTGATGTTTTTCAACACCAAGCATTTTAATCTTACAGTAAGTAAAATGATAATCAGTTCAACGACTCAATTTATTAATTAAAATATTTTTAGAGCGTTGATGAACACATGCAGTTATCCTTCTCACATATTATGAAACATTGGAAAAGAAATCCCAACCAACCTGGCGCCTCAAAAGTACCCGGTTCCAGAAATGTACTTTTACGGTTTTACCCTCCACAAAGTGCAATACGTAAGTTATAAGTTATTTTCTTCTTTTGTTTCGTTGAAATAATACAATTTTACAGAGAATAACGCCAGGAAAAAGAAGGTCTATGAGCAACAAGAGAATGAAGAAAATCCTTTGAGATGTCCCGTAAAATTATACGAATTTTATTTGTCCAAATGGTAAGTGAACTGTTCAAGATTTTGATTTTCTATCTTCTATTCTATTTGATTTTTTAGTCCTGAAAGTGTAAAAACAAGAAACGACGTCTTCTACCTTCAACCGGAACGTTCATGCGTGCCAGATAGCCCGGTCTGGTATTCTACAATGCCATTGCCGCGGGAAGCACTTGAAAAAATGCTTCATAGAGTTAAAATGGTTAAAGAGATAAATGTAGCTCTTCTCACCAGCTAAGTGTTTCTGTACGAACATTTTTTACTCCTAGTAGTATTTACTATTGTTAAATTAATGTTAAAACAAGAAATATTGGTAACTAACTTTAATTTTGCATTAGTGCAAATGCGCGTGTAAGCCATTCGTGTTGTGTGTAGGCCATTCGATGAATATAAACATTTTTTTAGCACAAAACATTTTTCGATATCGTGTCATTTTGGCACGAACTTATTTTTTTAACTAATTTCGTGAAGTAAATTATTTTTTGTCCGAGTAATTTGTGTTGGGTTTAAATTTATTGACAGGTTTTTCAATAAAGAACCATAAAATATAACTCAAATACATATTCTGATTACTTAATTGATTGTTATTCTTTATTATTTATTTTTTTAAATTAGTTCGTAACAATGATCGACAAAAGTACTGAAATATATTTTTGGCAGTTCCAAGATATCTTCAACGACTGGCCTACTATTCTAGTATTGGTGTTTCATCACTTACTCATGGATATTTTGTACTCTTGGAGATTATTCACTGCTACTTCACTCTTCAATGAAATGATTTTTAATCTATTACAGCATGTATACAGTAGGTATGGAACATTTAATTGTGGATTGAGAGAGTTTTCCCTAGATCGTGAACAATATTAGTTTGTGAGAGGTCACTGATGAATATTAACAGTTCATTCTAAATATTTTAAATGTCGTCTGCAGTAAAATGTATTTTGGAAACATATACGAATGTAATGTAATAATGTAGGATTACAATACGAAACTGTAATGTATCGCATTCTTTACATAAAAGGTTATGTTGTCCAGAATGTTAGAATTTGACTAAATATTAACTACGGAAATGGCTGCAGATGTGGGTACAATGGATATTTTGATACACAATATATCATTACGTTACTGCAAGCTTGACTAATATGTCTGATCAATCTATTTGTACAATCAATAGTAAAATCCCTTCTCCACCACACGGTATAAGCAACTTTACAGTCCAAATGCTTGTGCAAAAGTGTTTCACTCAAGATTGTACAAATAGCTTGATCATACATACTCGTCAA